>OY759171.1:15823290-20623290 GCA_963662145.1 Sturmia bella
TAATTTGTAGATGAATGTAGAGACGGTGAGTACGTTTCAATGTGCAGCCAGCAACGTTTATTTAAATGATGCCATAAAACTCAATTGTATGGCAGGTTTTAATGATGCTTGCTTGGTTCTTTTAAAAGAGAAGTGACAATGAAAAACATTAGACTAAATTACTGTGAAATTGTGTTTTCAGTTTAATTCAGCAAATATAAAAAAGTATTCAATGTATTAAGTTTTTCTTGTGAAAATTAAGTCTGTAATTTAGATTTCGTAAATAAACCAGAGAACAAGAATAATTTACATTCAAATTAATTTCAAGAGGAAATCAAACAGACATTTTGAATTTATCAGCTTTTCAAAGTACTAGATAATTTAAAATTTACAAAGGAAAACAAAGTAGTAGATCGTAAGGAAATTTGGGACAATCAAAATGCGGTGTTTCAAGGAAGAGACAATTTTATGTGAATGTTTTAAATTAATAAAATATGAAATTTAATACTAAAATTTTTTTCCTAGGTTTCCAAAACCACTACTGGCTGCGTAAAAGGTGCTAACGTAATGCTAAAAATTTTCTAAAAATTAGCATTTATTTTGCCGTTTTTACGTTAAAAAAATATTTAATTTGTATTTAATATTACAATTGGTATTTAATATTACAATTTCTTTTTTGAGCCTTTTTTGAATCTTTTATTAATATACTTTTGGCTCAAGAAAGTACTAACAAGAAAGTACTAATAATAATTTATTTTTCAAAACAAATGGTAAATAGTTTTGAAAACCCCCTAATTGTTCAATTATTTAAAATGGAACTCCTCTATCAGGTTTATTTCACTGTCAATGTCACAAAAACAATATACAATTTCCGTGGCCGAATTTATGTTTTTGAGTAGGGCATTAATAAAACCAATAAATAATATGGCAAACTGAAATACATATGTATGTACGTTTAATGCCATAATTGGATTAATCATACGCCCAGTACGGTGCATGGATTTGCACATACACACGCACGCACATACATGTATATGCTTGTGTGTTTAAATAGCCCAGCAAACGCTAATTCTGCTAATTTAAATATTTAATCATTTTAAGTTTAAAATTTATTCAAATAATTATTTTTGATTTAATTGTTATAAATAAACAAAAATTGTTGCAAAAGTGAACAAGATATTCACGAAACGTCAACAAAATAGGCCTTTACCAGAATAAAAGAAATTCATCTCAAGTGTCTTAGCTGGTCAATAATATATTTGAAATTGATTGGTAAATAAATTGAACAATTTAACATTCTCAATGAATAGAGCAAACACGCTCTGCAAGGTTATTCTTAAATGATTTTGGGATATAAATTGCAACATATAAATCATTTTCAGTATTGAAGGATCTATTTTCACCTTTACGGCCAAATTCAAAGTGAAAAACAGCCAAATATGGCTAAAACATTTTTCATTTAGTTAACCTTTTACTGAAATTTAAATTACCTTGAACTATGATGTTGTAATACAACAATGTCAGTTAAGCAAAGACACTTACAATTTTATAGCTAGGTGGACAAACGGCTGTTTCTGGGCAGCAAACACCCTTCATCAGCACCCTATAAGCTTTGGTCTTATTAAATTTAACAATTTCAACGCTACCGCTTAAATTACTCGACAGCCAAAGCTCACGCAATTTTACTTTCTATTTATTTTTCATTCAGTTTTTGAAAAGAAAAAATAAATGTATATATTAATTACACTATGCGATTGTGAAAAAAAATCAGTGTAAACCACTGTATTTTTGATGCGTCACTGCCCATTTACAATAAAAACAATCAGTAGTTCAGGTTCTATTGAAGAATCTCAAGGTGGCTAAGCGCTGCTCCTTAAAAAGAGTATCCAGTTATTTATGATCTGGGTTTAAAGCAATTTTGGGTACGAAAGATGTCGTGATGAACGTGAAAGAGTCATGGTATTTACCCCAGCCAATAAGTTTTCAACTTTACTTTCCATGTCTTCTTTAAGAATGTTGATCACTCCAATTTTATCACAAAAATTGTTGTTCTCAATTTGGAGGAAATAAAGCCAATATAAAGCCTAACAAAGTAACAATTACTGAAATTTTATTTAAGTTTCTGGGTAAATCATTGTGATTTTTATTTAATGAATTTTTATTCTTCTTATCTTATTCTTTTATTTTTATTCTTCAGCGTCTTGTTTCCAAGCATTGCATTGCAACATTCAATCAATGCATTGATTGAGTGTTGGCTGGGTTGCTTAAATTGCAAACAAACAATAAAAAAATGCAAGCACATAAATATGCTCACATGTACGCACTTGAATTTGTGGTTTAAAATTAATTTCGAATTTGTAGTTTTTTTCTCCTTTTTTGTCACACAATCTGTCCAAATTGTGTAATAAAGCAGTCAACGTACACTACACGACTTGTCAAAATTTTTAACAATTTAATTGTCATTAACAGCGACAGCAAAAAAAAACTACCTGTTGCACATCAATATTTTAAAGCACTCAACTTTTTGTCTCTTTATTTAGTTGGTTGAATAACACAAATTAAAGTCATGTGTATTTTTTGTTTTTTTTTTTTTATTTTCATCCGTTTAAATTATTTGTAGATCAATGCTTAAAAAGAAAACATTTATTGTTTTTTTATTCAAACAAGAAAAAAATTATATTCAACAATGCAAAAAACAATATTAAACAGATGCTTCAATTTGCGACGTGACCACAATACAATCAATTACACCACAGTGTTTAAAGAGAGAAAGAGGAACAAATACTTTAATCGGGTTTTATTATTGCAAAAACATATGTATGTAGGTATGTACTTGTGCATTTGTGTAAGTGGGTTTTTTATTTCTGTAATGAGTTGAACTAAAGCAAGCAATTGTAATTTTACTTTCAACGTTTTTTTTTTTTGTTTGTATGGAGATCCAAAAATGCAGAGTGGGAGCGAAGAATACATAGTTTTTGATAAAAAAAAAATTTAAGTTGGAAGCCAAACATTCACATCCCGTTTTTTTATTTTTCTAACATCAACTTATTAAATGTCTGTATTTAAACGAAAAAAAACTTACAAATTTTTATTTATGAATTTTCTAATGATTCAACGAAAAATAATTTGTCGGAAAAAGCTAAGTCGTCAAGAAAAGAATTGTATGTTCCCCAGCCAATAATACCACAAAAAAAAGCTTTCTCAATTCTGAGGAAGTAAATTCGAACTAAGACCTGATAAAATATTTAACGATGGTAAATCATAAAGTTCGCCTATAAAAGACTAAAACTAATGTTTAAGTAAAAATTTGTTTTAAATATTTTATTTACTGATTATTCAAACAAAACTTCAAAACATATTCTTCTAAAATCTAACGCTCAGACCTTTTTTATATTTTTTCTGTTTTTCGTTGTAATTTGAGGGTATGTGAATTTTTGTTTCTTTAGAAGTTTGTATTTTACTGGAGTAAAATCCTATATAAATTTAGTGGTCCTATTTTTTTGGCACACATTTTGCTTAATGTGACCGTACTTTTAGTTACCTATTTACTAATTCAATAGATTTTCTATAATAATGTAAGATTCAGTCTAGTACAGGACTGACTCGCACAAAAAGGAATCGTTACAGCCGTGCAAGAGAACCATTTTGCAAATTAACAACTAACTGGTCGATTTTAAAATTTAAAAAAAAAACCAATTCAAAAGTTTCGAATATGCATAAATTGCCACTCTAGGGCTCCTACTTTTGAACTTTTGAACGCACAAACTAGTTTTTTCACAAACCAAGATATATCTACGTTTAAAATTTCGTTTATATCAGTTCACTAGTTATGAAAATAGGGGATAGTTTTAGCATGGGGACTTTTTGCTTCAAGTACTTGAGCTCGAGGCTACCTTTGAAATTTAGAAAGCACTGAATTTCGTTTTTGTTGCTTGTTATTGTAGTATTTATCTGGGCAAATTTTGCAAAAATGTCAAATCTCTACCTCTCACGTTTCAAGAGCATACACGCAAAGAAAAAGATCGTTCTAAATTTACGTTTTTTGACTTGATTTTAGATAAAATGTTCTTGAAAATTTAATTACGCATAACAACACAAGTATACTTAAAACTAGCCCAATAGTGATTATTAGAGAGAATCAATCCTGTTAAGGCTTAAATTGAGAACGAAATTCTTCGCTGTATTTGTATATTCTCGTATAAGTATTGAATTTTGTTTCAATTTTTTCATTGCTGTGATAGCTGAATTGGTAGAGTGGCTGGACTGGCAGTAGTTAGGCTCCAGGTTCAAATTACCAAAGAGACTAAATAAATTACAAACTGTTATAGAATGAAGGAAGTAGAGGAGACAGTTTCATGAACGAATTTGGGGTTAAATAGACCTCAGAAACATCCAAACAAAACAAATTCAATCCTTCCGTACTTAAATCAATCCCAATCAGTGTCAAAAATATGGTAAGTATAAATGTTCTTAAATCATGCATGGCGTGCTTGGTTCTCAAATCAAGTACCGCCTTCTTTTTTTAAGTACAGATTTTAGGTATATTCAATCTGAAACCAGGATTGACTATGGCTAAAATCAATACGAAATTGGAATTGAATATGACTAAAATTTGGTATTTAATATTCGAACAATTCATAATTAAATTAAGAACAACGCACTTGATTTAGAAAAATTCTTACTTACTGAACTTCTGACACCGTTTAGGATTGATTTAAGTACAAATGGATTGAATTGTTTTTTTAGTGTAGCTAAATTTAGAGAAGAAAAAAATGTTCTTGTATGAAGACACCTATTAACTTTTAAATTTGTTAGAGTAATTGGTACTGGGCGTTCGTAGCCGGTTTCGGTGCTACTTAGCCTGTGAAAGTTTCAAGTCTCCATCTCTTGGGGTTCAAAATTTACAGCAACTTAATTTACATATATGTATGTATGTACGTACATATTTCAGAGTACTTTTAGCAACATTTATTTATTTATCTGCTTTCAAGTTGATAAACAGTCAAAACTTTGTTTGTTTAACTAAAAAATAAACAAACAAACACCCTAAGTTTGACTCCCACTAACAAAATATTGAAGACCTAAAAACACAAATTAACTGGAAAAACCGGTGCTGGTATGTGCCAGTCTCTAAAACTGTTGCTCTGGTAACACAGTAAACTTTAACATTGTGTCTGCCATCAACAAAAAACCATTTTGCATAAAATTTATTACCGTTTGGTTGTACAGGTGTCCCTGCTCACGTTATTAAATGTTTGGAAATGAGAAGAATATTTCATTTTCTTTGGCATAAAACACAATTAATAAACACACTCACTAAATACCTATTTCAAGTTTTTCTCCCCCTCCAACACACACACACACACACACAATCACTGAGTGAATGAGTAAATATCGTTACTACTTATGCTCCCATGTAAAGTACTCGTAAAATGGAATTTCGTTTGTCTGGTGGCTCTGTTCTGTAATAAAGAGGAGGTAAAAAAAGGTATTGTTTTGTTTGGAAAGGCAAACTAGCAAAAGTTTGCTTTCAATTTTATGATTTAAAGTGTCAGTGGTAAAATGTATTTAAAGCCAAGTTCAGTTTTTCTTTTAACAAAGACGAAACCCTTTTGCTTTCTTTGCACTCACAAAAGAAGTCGAACTTATTGAATTTTTTAAATGCTGAAACTTCTTTCTCTTAAGGTTTTGCGCTGGTGTTTATTTGGTTTTTTACCACACATTTTTTTGTATTTTTTTTTTTCTTTTCTTTCTTTCTTTGCTGGATAAAGATGTTTTATGTTTACATTAATGCCAGGTCACGTTTGCATTGTTAAACTCGTGTAAATTACATTTTAAAACATAATAAAAAATCAAAATGAAAAAAAACAGCAACAAACAAAAGAGAAATAATTTGAAAATGAAAGTAATAAATAATTTGTATTTCATTTTGATTTGATTGAAAAACAGATTGTATTTATTTCCTTTTGAATATCATACATATGTAATTCATTGGCCAACATAATAACTACAGAAGAAAATAATTTTAAGAGACATTACCTTTACTTTTAGATTTAATTTATTTTTTTTTGGGTTTATTATTTCATGAAAACTGAGACCCCAAACCAAATTTGAAGGCCTTTAATAAAATAATACGCGGCAGAGAACTAATTACAATTACCATTTTAATTAAATTTCTCATTAAATTAAAAATAGCATTTTATGCTAAAACATACACAAAGAATTTTTAATTTGAGAAGAAATAAGCCCACACTAAGCTCATATAACTTTTTATGGCCTTTGTAAGGTTTAGGATGCGGAGATCAGTGGCAAAATAGAGTAATAGGGAAGTCTGCTTTAACATTTCATTTTCGAATTGTAGCTGAGAATTCTCAAAAAAAAATCATTTTTCGTTGAACCTGAAATAGCGATGAATTTTGTGGCAATAGTTTTCTTCTGTAGCTTGGTGTTGTAATATTACAACATCAGTTTTTCATTACTAAGCGATGCTTCTTGTGGGTTCTTTCTATTACAACCAAACAAAATAATAAGATAGTTTGTATTTTTGGTTTAACGCGATAAATATGCCTTCTTCAGAGACGATAAAAATGCAATGACGAGTTTCGTATAACGGCCAAATCACTTCCATGTGTTGGTGTACTTGTCAAAACACTTAAACAAATCGTATATTACACATGTTATTATCTATGAATAATTAATGGCCTTTTAAAAGTGTTCAATAGATAACAATTTACTATAAACAACATCATGTTAGTCACTATAAACCTCGAGGAGTCAGTTTTAAGGCTAAACTACTAAAATAACTTAGTGTAGATTTACAGTTGTTTTAATTTAAAACTTTTAAGGGATAAATATGTGAATGTTAGGAGAAAAAAAAAATAAAACAAACGAAAACAAAAGTTTACATTTAAAACATGTTACAGAACGTGAGAATTTTTGAAAAGTGAAAAACAAACCGGCATTAAATCTTAATCTCAATAAACTTTGAAATAATAAGGTAAAAGTCTCGCATTCAATAAAACGGGAGATGTGACGAAATGCGGCGATGATGATGACAGCTGAGAAAAAAAAAGTACTGAGTTGATGATGAAGTGATGACGGCGATATCAATTTGTTTTTTTTTTTTTTTGCAATATAGAATTTGAATGTAATTGCAATGCACTTAATTATATATACACTACAGTGAAGTGGCGTTTTGTTTGTTGAATTTATATTGCTTTGCTGGCATATAAAAACAAATAAATGACTACACATGAAAAACAGAAGTGGGCTAACGGTGGCACGGTGCACAGAAATAAGTGTATTTGAAAACAAAATGGTATGAAAACGAATTCCTACACCAACACACTTCAGTATTATGGAAAATGTGTAAAAAAAAAACAACTTCAATTATTAAATATGGTCATAAAGGGGCTTTACATTAAAGTTAATCAAGATGTTGCAACTAATTGCAGGGAGTTTTACGAAAAGAAGACAAGAAAAGTACAGATTTAAGATTATACAGCTGGAAGACCACTAGCTGTTTTTTTGTGACCATTTGGTGGTCCCCCAGCGAATAAGTCTTCAAGTTTTACTTTTCCTATCTTTGAATATAAACCTTTGCAATTAGTTGTAAAGTTGCTTTTACCTTTCTACTTTGAAGCTTTCTTAAATAGACCTTGAAATTGTTAACTGAGCTCGAGATCCTTTATTTTTTTCTATGAAAAATAGCCAAATATTTAACAATTTTTATTTAATATGTCATTTTCATCAATTAATGAGTTCAAGCTTTTTCTAAGAAAATGTTGAAAGACATACAGGATCAATATAATTAATATATTTGTAGCTAATTACCGTAACTAATATTTGAAAAAAGGCAAGAAAAATTAAATTAATATTTATTAGCTGGGGAACAGCTAGATTAATATGAAACCTCTAGTTGTCCCCCAGCTAAAAAAATTTCAAAATTTGCTTCTCTTGTGTCCTTAAAATATTGCAGGTCGTTATCAGCGAATTTAAGCAAATTTATTACAATTATTATTTTGCAACGTTGATACATTATTTAAAAATTATTCTGCATAACTTTTTGTATTATACCATTTTCAGATAGAAGCCCCCTTTATTGCGATTATAGCAATAAACCTAATTATTGAACTTTATTATTTGGTTTTTTTTCGACCCCTGTTTTTATATTTTATATATTTTCTTGATCAATATAATTAATATATTTGTAGCTAATTACCGTAACTAATATTTGAAAAAAGGCAAGAAAAATTAAATTAATATTTATTAGCTGGGGAACAGCTAGATTAATATGAAACCTCTAGTTGTCCCCCAGCTAAAAAAATTTCAAAATTTGCTTCTCTTGTGTCCTTAAAATATTGCAGGTCGTTATCAGCGAATTTAAGCAAATTTATTAAAATTATTATTTTGCAACGTTGATACATTATTTAAAAATTATTCTGCATAACTTTTTGTATTATACCATTTTCAGATAGAAGCCCCCTTTATTGCGATTATAGCAATAAACCTAATTATTGAACTTTATTATTTGGTTTTTTTTCGACCCCTGTTTTTATATTTTATATATTTTCTTGAGCTAAAGGTCTTTTTTTTTTTTGTTAAAAATATTTAATTTTTTTGTTAAAAATATTTAATTATTTTTGTCGATATTTCGCTCTATATGTATGCACACGAGTATAAACAACTAAAAATGCATATGTAAATGTACATCAGTCTAGGGCCAATAGAGAGCTTTGTATTACAGTGAGTATAACAACAAAAACCTACGAATATCCATAACACTACTGCTCTCTTGAAATCTAGTAAGCTACTGAGACAAATGTGATGTGTTGTATCTTTGAATGTTTCATTTGGGGCTGCCATTGTTGTCATTTACACTAGTAACAGGGAATATAATACGCCCTCTTTGTAGGCGGTAGTAAATAAGTAAAATTACCATCGTACAAACACGTATGCGTGGTATACAGCAGCTTTTTTAAATATTTTTTTTATTTTAATGTAAAAGTTCTTGTTTTTTTTTATTGTGCTTGCTCAGTGACTTTTTTATTTATTTTTTTATAAAAGCATTTACATTATCTTAAATCAAAAAGCTGTTCAATAAAACCAGTATGTAAAATATTTTTGGATCATTTTGGTAGGAAAATGTATGTCTTTAGCTCTGGAAGAGAATAGGAAAATAGCCATAGAAGTTCGTAACCCGGGCGAACCGGCACTCGTTGGTGTTTTTTGATGTATCTGTACGTATGTCTATGCATTTCTTGCTGTTTGTATCCATATGCTTGGCCAAAACAAAGGTCAATAAGAGAGTATTATCTAACGTCTAATATTTGATAATGTGTACGTATCGTAAGCTATTGCTCAATAAACAAAAATGGTTTCAAATAGTGAGCTTTTACATACCTAAGGGAGCAAACATTTTCTACGATGACCCCTGAAACTCTTATAATTTTTAAGTTATTTTTTATATTGCATAAAGGCTGGGAACTTTTGTCAACTAAACTTAAGCCAGTTATTTTTCACAGTTGGTAAATGATTATTATCTCACTTAAGTGTTGTATGTGTGAACGAAAATGTTATTCTGTCAATAAACTGAACATGACTCAATTGACAATTGACTGCCATCCTTAGAGGATGCAGGATTTTATTTTCTAGTTAATCATTGATTTTTATTTTCATTTTGGTCCACTTTTTTGTATAGCGTTAATGACTTGCAAGCTGTTGAGAGACGAAGACGTGCGGCCAGCAGCACATGCTGTAACTGTTAGTTTTTGCTATTCTGATTTTTTTTCCATAGTCAAAATGAACTGACCACAAAATTGAAATTTTCGTCTAGTGCTTTACAATTTCCTTTTTCTAATATAATATTTATACATTTTGAAAAGCTGCCAACAAAAATATGGGCAACGAATCTAATTTAGCACCAATTTCGATCACGACGTATTTTATAGCCTTTCAAAATGGGTGGCAGTCAAAACAACGAAGGATATCGTTAATGAATATAATATGAGCATGACGTTCTAAAGTTAAACGGGTCTATCTGAACGAGTTATTACGCATTTAAATTCGCTTCTAAGAGTATGCCTCATTTATTAAGTTTATTATGTGTATTAGAACAGAAAGAAAATGTGTTTTCAATTCCACTTGAAATATTCACTTCAGTTTCACTCAAAAATTAGTTTACTTATTGGGATTCTCATATAACCACATTTATATAAACAACATATAACAACTGAATTTTATTTGTCTTTCATCAAGCCCGTAAACACTTCCCTAAATATGTCTCCCTTTAAAAAAAAATAAATAAAAAATTATATAAGCTTGACTTACCATTCGAAATCGTTGGGCAGAAAAGGCCAAAACAATCTGAAAAGAAATGAAAACACGTGTTAAACAAACTGACAAAAGTCCTTCATTTTTAAGAGTTTGTTCAACTCTGGCCTTTTAAGCAATACAAGTGCAATTATTAACATGATTTTAATTTGATATTATCTGCAACTCTATAATTTGTAACAAACATTTTATTTTTTGTTCATTTTTGTTTCATTGTTTTTGTTCAATTAAAGTATTCAGTTTTGTTTTAATGTCAGTTAACAAATTTATTAACATGTCAATTCTGTTTGTTGCAAATGAGCACAATTAAATAACAAACAATTTAAATGATACTTGGGAAAAAACAGAAGAAACTCATATGCAAATTGATTATTTTTTTCACTATCAACAAATGACAATGTAAAACTGAGTTAAAAAATTTTACAGATTAAATAAATTATGGTTTTCAATCTCTCTAATAAAGTTAAAGGCAGCAAAGTTTTGAACATTTTTTTGGCTTTTGCAATTATTTATGGTTTAACTACGTATATGGATTGGCAACCTCTTCGTTTTCATTGCTTTGAAACTACTGCATCAAAATTATTTTTTGCATTAAGCGTTTTAATTTTACGCCTACAAATAGGCTGAGTTTACTGAGCTTAGTTTATAGTAGAGAAGAATACAGAACGTTTTCAATTCCATTTAAAAAGACTTCAGCTGAAATCCACAAGAAATTAATATTCGGTTTGACTCAGAAACCGATAAATAAAACCTTTATTAAATTTTATACTCTTTTCAAAATATTTAAGTGATTTATCAATCACATACGAAAAATTTGATTTCCTTAATTATCCAACAACAACAAAAAAAAACATATAAATTATTTATTAACGGCAATCAATATTAAATTCGCTCTTTTAGCTGCAAAACGTGAAAAGATAAGAAGGAAAATGGAAGGAATAACACATGTCTTTAATAATGTATCAAATAAAACTAAGGAAATTTGATAAAATCAAAGCTCTGCATCCACGTTTGCAATCTTCCGCCATTTAACGCAAACACGCACATTTAAACACACAGGAAATCGTTTCAAGTGATACTAATTATTCGTTTAAGGTTGAGGCCATTGACAAGAAGTGTGGAACACGAATGTATGAGAAATTGGATTTAAGTGGTTGCCTCTGTCAATTAACGAAAGTTAATTGCTTTATAAATTGTATTAAAGACAATTGAAAGAAGATGAATGAAAACGAACCAAATATGGCAACAAATTCTATACATTTTTATAAGTAGGCAACGTAAGCTGTGGCTCTTATATCAGCTTTAAATAATATTGGGCTCGATTTGAGAAGAAGCTATGCGAAGTAGAGCGAAATATTGGCATATATAAAAATTTTTAAAATCGAATCCATTTTAATTTATTTAATTTTTATTATTTTATTTTACTTTTGTTTTTTAAATATGTATGTCTTATGTAAATAATAGAAAAGCACTCAATCTTCCAATCAACTTAAATTGAAGATTAACTTTGTAACCCACTAATAGAAACAACCTCTTCATCTACTAAATGTAATATTTAATGCGGCATAAGTACTTTCTTTGTTTATTTCTTAAATAAAACACACTAAAAATATGTGCAAACAGACAGACAGACAGTTTAAATTAGCAATTGTCTAACTTAAGAATCATACAAAAATAACTACATAATTTTAAACCAACAACAAGGAAGTGACTTTCAAAACAAGCAAAAGCTTAACACAAAATAAATAGAAAGTCTGACAGACATTTGCACCCAGCCAGATGACAAGAATAGAAATGAAATAGAATAACTTAAATTACAATCATAGAATTCCAGCATTTGTTGTAGGAGAAAATATAATTTATTGTATATATTTCACCACAATGAAAAATAATAATTTAAAATGATGCTTCAGATTATTCTTTTAGATTTAGTGTTATTAGTTCACGATTCAACACAAAAAAAAAAAATCTTCTCACAGCCAAGATTTTGCAGAGTCAAAAAATACGAAAACATAAGAAAGAAACAGAAATAGGAATTATAAATCTTACATAATATTAAGATTAATGTCTTCAACGGTAGTTAAAATTTTATATTTATTTATACAATAGATAACAAAAAATCCCCATACAAGGAATAGTTTTATGTGCGAAAACAAACAAATTTTGTTTTTAATTTGTATAGAAACTACCAAAAAAATATATATAATTTTTATATACGAGCATGTACATAAATTTTCTTGAGAAGTCATTTGATTGTATGTATGGACATCAGTCTGACTTAAATGGGTTTAAACCAAGTTACCCAAGGGCGTTTCAGACTATCACACAAGATTTAAGCTTGATTCATCTATTCCAAACAAACGTTTTCTTTTTAAGAAAGAATAATGAATATTTTTAACTAAATTGAGCTTAAGGTCACTTTTTCTTTTTTTAATACTATTCGTTTATTCGATATTTGTCTACTCCGTGTATCTTCTTCAGGATCCTTGTTCTACAATTACAACATGATTTTTTATTTTACTGTAAATTTTAATTTTTGTTATTGAACTTCTGTGTTGTAATACATTTATATTAAATTACTTTTTCAGGCTTAAGTTCAACCCTACAAACTAGTGACAAACTACTTTTTAATTAATATCAATTAAGTAAAGAAAAGTAAAATTTAGTAGCTAGGTGGACAACAGGCTGTTTCTGGGTAGCAAACACCCTTCATCAGCACCCTATGAACTTTGGACGTATCAAACTTCACAATTTTGGCACAGCCGCTTTAACCACTCGGCAACCAAAGCTCACGCAATTTTACTTTCTGTTTGTATAATTAATTAACATTAACCAAAGCAATGATATTTTTGCAGTCTTGGACGATATTTGTCGTCTCAGAAGACTGTTGCTCTCTGTTTATATGAAAGCTTTTTTCTACATGTTCTGTTATGCATCATTGAGTTCTAGATGCTCTTTTATTGATACAATTTGAACATTTACGCCATGCCCTGCGTTATTAACATTTTACTGTAAATTTTAATTTTTGTTATTGAACTTCTGTGTTGTAATACATTTATATTAAATTACCTTTTCAGGCTTAAGTTCAACCCTTGGTTTGTCACTACTTTTTAATTAATATTAATTAAGTAAAGAAAAGTAAAATTTAGTAGCTAGGTGGACAACCGGCTGTTTCTGGGTAGCAAACACCCTATGATTTTTATTATTATTATTATCATTTGGGGCCAATTGCGCATCTCTACCAAAAATATGTTTTGTACAGCCTTTATTCGCTTTAAGCGACATCGAGAGCTAGACTGTTAGCCAATCTCGTTACGGCCGTAGACTAGACTAGATGTTACCGAGCTCCTTGGGATCCAACAACCCAACGCCCAGGTTTACGGCGGGGCATTTACAAATGATATGATCCATTGGATGTTGGTGAGAGAATATAAATAGAAAAACACAGTGCTAAAATTGAAAGTGTATCAAGAGACTAAGAAATAATATAAAATAATGATAAATAATAAGAAAAGAACCGCCATATGAAATTCACATAACAAAATGTTAACTAAAACTAGTACCAAGTACTTCGAGCCTGGCTCGGAGTTCTCGAAGTGTTTATAATGATTTAATCGTTAAATCATTTAATCTTTAATAACAACGATTTTGCAGATGAAAATAAAATACACTCAGCTATTTAATTTGCAGCAATTTCAGTTAAACTGTTGTGGATTGTAGCACAGACAAAACAATGCTGACCCTAAACTCGAATACGGGCCACTATACATATATGCTTCAACTTAACTTTCAGAAATTTGTAAATCGAGAACCTTCCAGTCGTCATTGACTGCTATCAATAGATAATTTAATCTCGAAAGTTCTGAGACAAGATCGTTTTTGCTAAATGTTAAGATGTGATAGCATTTTCGAGATCCTTTGAGACCAATCAATAGATGGCCGTTATTTAAATTACATGCTATAAATTAGTGTGGTCTTTTATTTCGTTAAACACAGATTTCGCTTATAGCCGTACTAGTCAATCACTTGTAGTGGATTAACTCTTAACACACCACTAAATAAAATTTTTAACAATTTAATTAAATTTTCCGAATAAAACACGGCTTCCGATTAATTGTTTAGTCCTAAATAAATTTTTTACACTAACTTTGAGTTTCATAAAAATCGAATTTTATATATGTATGTATGTATATCACCAGAAATGTGCCATAAATGGGAAAAATGTTCCAAGACTACACCGCCAGCTAAATTGTTTAATATTAGCGCTGTCTTCTATATTTTAAGATTAGAGAATAAAAGTAAATATTAATCATTGAAAATTGCTTTAAAATATACCCCATGAAGATTTGTATATTTCTGCACTCATATGGACCAATTGTCAAGTGTCACTTTTGCCACTCTGATTGAGGTGTTTCTAACATGTGCATTTTTAATGCAGCAACCACTTCGTCGGGTGTCGAAAAACGTTCACCTTTCAGTTGTTTTTACGTACGTTAATAAAAAGAAGTCATTCGGTGCCAAATCAGGACTATAAGCCGGATGCCTTCTCCAATCGATGTTGTGGTTGCTCAAAAATGCAATTGTTTAAGCCGATGTGTGAGAGCTCGTATTGTCGTGGTGAAGAGTAATCCGGCAGCTTCGACGGTTGGTTTTCCTGATTTCTTTTAACACAATTGGCAAACAAATCATTGGGTACCACGCAGAATTTACTGTTTTGCGTTGTTCTAGTGCTAACGTTGCGACGTGTTCAGTTTTTCCCAAAAAACAGGCGACCATTTGTAGTCATGTGTTCATGAAGCCTACTGAGGGTGAAGCTGTTTATAGCACAATGCAGTTTTTTGTTTACGGAAATGATACAATTTAGTTGTTAATAAAACTCAAAATTTTTTAACTTTTTAATATTTTAATCAGAAATATTTTTTAATCGTGCTCTAAGCTTAACTTAGTTTGTTTTTTGAAATAATTGCTAGGACTGAGATTAATTAAAGTAGACAAATAAAGCACAAATTATGGCGGCTTCGCAAGTTGTTGTTGAAAATGAAGGCATACACACAACATAAGTTTAGCATAATCCCATTATTATTAACACATCTTCTTCGTAACCATTTCCTGATCAGAAACATAATTAGATTTTAATTGGTTTCTACTAGCACTTATAATTGTTCTTCAGTTTGGCATTGTTTACTAAGAGAAATTTCAATAAAACTTTACCCGGCAGTTTATTTATTTGCCCTGATATTGAACTGCCAAAAATATGTTATTTATCGATCTACATATATATTGCTGTGGACAATATAACTTAATGTCCACGCCTGACAAAATTTTGTTGAGACAAATGTCAGACGCTATATGAAATAATAGTTGCCTCAGTTGTTTTTATTTTTTCATACAGAGTCCGATGTTCGTCTCAATAGAATTTGTGTCAGTTTTCCCTTTTGATTTTTGTCTATGAGCTACAGTATTGTATGTACATCATGTACAGCTTCTTTTATCCATCTATAAACAGTCTGTGCTAAAATTTTATATTTTCTTAAAACAACTTTCCGAACTACTGGGCCACTTGCAGCAGAAATGCTTTGTGTCCATAAGTGTTTGTTTGTGTTTATGTCTGTTTAAAATTTTGTTTAACACAAAAACACTTGTCAGAAAATTTAATTTCCAAATAATTTTTTAAGGGTTTGTTTGCCATTAGACACAAAAATAATTGTGGTTTTTAATATGGGGTTTTGATATTAAAAATAAATTATTAAAACAAAAGATATTTTTTTTAAACTTTAATACAATACTTTAATACCATACATTTTACTACTCCCACTGTTCTTAATCAGAGATTGAGTTACATATATCACATGTCTTGTTGAAACCCTAAATTTAGTTTTACTATAATATGCCTTTTAGCTACATACATATATAAACAAATAGCTTAGGCAAAAGAAAAGTCATTTATTAGAGAAGTGTAATTTTCAACCAGGATACTTTGAATAAAAAGTTACACGGAAATTGCTTCAACAAAAACTTGCATTTTTATCGCTTAAGTAAAACACTTATCTGTGTAGTTTTAGAAATTAAAAATATACAAAAAAAAAAAAAAAACAAGAAAAAAGTTACAAAATAACAAGAAGACAAACGAGACAAGCAATTTAAGTTGAAAACAAAATGGCACAAAAAACAAAATAACTAAAATTAGTTAGTTGACCAAATAAAATAACAACTACCGAAAACTGTGTATATGTGCAGGCGAAGTTGGTTTAGAACTTTGTCAAAATGTCATGTTAAACAAAATGGAATACCACGGCAAAGGAGACAGGGAGATGGGGGCGGGCGCAAATGGTAATCAAATGGCGAATGTGTGGGTGGCTGATTGTCTCAGATAGAAGCAAACAGATGGGGAAAAATAACTGCAAACCGCAAAAAACAATAAAAATTAACAAAACAAAAAAATTTTATAAAAATTTAACTTTACCTGTAAATTTAACAAAATAAAAAAGCTGAATACAAGCAGAAGTTATTTCAAGTTTTTTCTGCTTTTGTTTTTTATTTTTAATTCAGAATATGTTGGAATGAGAGCGAAATATGAAGAATAACGCCCTTTTAAAAGTAACTTGATTAAAAGTGAAAAATAACTTTAAACAAATGAATCAAATAGTTTCTCTTTGACGGCAACCAATTAAAGGGTGGCTTATCTTACGTACCATATGGCAAAATAGTTTCTTAGAAAATGAATGCTTCCAAGTAAAATACTTCTTCAGAAGTTGCATTTTCAAAACTGGCATAAAACTAGTTTTTAATTTTATTACTTTTAATCGTTCATGATTTTATCGGGCTTGGGTTCGATCTTACTTTCTCGAAATTGAGAAAGATTTTGTTGTGATAAAACTGTAGTGGTCACCATTTTTAAAGAAGGCAAGAAGAGCAAAATTGAAGACTTACTGGCTGGAGTACATACCATGGCTGTGTCGCGACCACTATATTCTCTCACTAAAATACAGTCATGGCCTGGGCTCGAAGCAACTTGGATGCTGATGAGAGACGTGCTGGCATAAAATGTATTTTCCCTATTCCAAGACAACGGCCCAGATCAATTTTTTGATGAGTTTTCCAAAAAAAAAATTATCTTGAAACAATTTCAGGTAAATCGGTGGGGGCTACGAGGTACCTGATCGAAGTCAAAGTTAAAATAAAATGGTTACAAAATCACGTAAAACTACCCTTAACTCATTGCTGGAGGGTAAGATGTATGACCGACAACCACTAATTCTTTTTTTGCCAACATTTTTTTTCAACAAACCAACATCCTAATGCTCATGCTTAGGGGGCTCTGTTTTTAAAAACTGTCTCCCCATCATCATAACTCCTCTCATGGCGACGCTACAGAAGTTTAATGTATGACTGAACTTCGTTAATCCCCCCCATGCATCCAGGTCGCTTTTACATAATTTTCATGATATGACCGACATAACATTGATACAATTTTTCTTCATTGTCAAAACTAGTTTCAGAGTTTCTCTAGAAATGTGATATGTATGACCGACTAACATTAATTTTCTTTCTTAACATTTTCTCCTCTCTTAGGTTTTCCAGCTATATTTTTCTCCATCCTCTTAACTAGCCCTAGGGTGCTGCTGGACGAGATGAATGCATGACCGACCTCTTAATTTATTCTTTCAAACAGTTTTTTTTAAAAACGGCCACATATTATCGCTCCTTTATAGGGGCTCCCATATAAAAATCTTGCTAAAACTTTTTCCTCTACCTTCCTAAACATGACATTAGTGTCGCTTTAGAAACATGAGTCTCTGAGTTCAAGGGCGGCTGCTGATGAGAAGTGTTGCGGCTTCGAAGCCCAAATCTTTTGGCCCCTAGCAAAAGATCTTTGTCGCATTTAACTAATACCGATTAGAATAATATTATAGAATGAACTTAAGCCCGATGCACGTTGCATAAAAATAATCATTGTTTTTTTTATTTTGAATCTATTATAATTAAAATTACAACAAATCTTAAGACTAAAGCACTGGTAACAGTGGAAAAATAATCATAAATTATTATGGACTTGAATATTTTGAATTCCTAATCAGACTCAGGTTCAAATTAATAAATTATTGCTTATCCTGAGAATAGTTTTCTTGCCTTCTTCGACCTTGTGTTCTACAAATAGTTGATTATTTATTTCAGGCTCGTTATTCAGATCAGTTATTTACTATTAAATTGTTGTTTTATGTAACAATAATTGATATTTTTTAATTTACAATATTTCAAGCGACGGTGAACTCTTATGATTTCTTCATATTAATTCAACAATCTAAAATAAAATTGAGCTAGATGAACCATTAAAAGCTTGTGAATGGCATGTGAAGAAATCGCCTTTAAATTCCTTCACCTGTTCTTAAATTTTTGCTATTTACACTTGTCAAACCAAAAATAGAATACAATCTCAAAAAAAACAAAACATTAAAGCAAACTTAAATATTCGAGTAAATTCCAATTGTTGATTATTTTTAGCCTATTATTCACAATTTTGAATTGTTCTTTGTTTTCGTTTATTTCATTGTTTTTTCTTTCTTTCTTTGTTTCTTTTTATTTAGTTCCTGCTATGGGCAGCGGTTATTTGAGGCTTTCTGAGCATGTGGCATCCCAACAACAGGAAAAACAACAGCAGCTATTATGGCATCAGCGTTACATACGTGATGTGGGCGCATCACTTTCGGCCAGTTTACAACAACAAAAACAAAATCTCAAAGATTTACTACAACAGAGCTCCTCCACAGAAGTCTCTTTAGAACAACCACAAGGTATGCACGAAAAAAAAGACGTTTGTGAAAAAGAACTCGAAATAATAGTTTCCTTTCATGTGACTCAAAACAGAAATGCAAAAAAAAAAAGAAAGAATTATGAAAGCTTGTTATCTCGTTTTTTACAAGGTCTCTTAAAGTTTTTTTTTTCAACTTTCTTCTTTTGTTTTCGTTTTTATTACTAAATGACATTCACTTTCGCCAACGATAATGACGATCATGATGTCACTGTTGCTGGCTGCCGTTACTTATGGGCCAATTGCTTTTTGTACGTGTTGTAGGCCAATGCCTACTGGATGGTGAATATGTGCCAGAAACAACGGTGTTCTGCGAGAAACAAGTGGGTTGTCGTGCCATACAGAAAACAGGACATTGTTGTCCTGATTACAAATGTGGTAAGTTGTTGCTGTCTGTGTGTTGTAGCGGAAAATAATCATGCTCAGAGTCTACTTTTGCAAATGAAAAAAATTGGAACTGAAACTAAGTTTCCTTAAAAAATGTAGTCCTTATTTTGAAAAATATATATTTAAAAAAAGTACCTTGCAGAAATGGTTCTTTCAAAAAAGCTTGTTTTCAAAAGCTATCTTTACAAAAATGCATTCACTTTTTAGAAAAAAATATTTTAAGTATATTTAAAAAAGTACATTGAACAAAGAACTCTTTAGAAAGTAATTTTGAAAAGAGATTCATTTATTCAACAAATGTTTCTTTTAAAGAATGTGGGCTGTATACTTTAATGTCTGCTTATTGTACCCTTAAAAATAAAAATACTTCAGAGTCAACATGTCCAATGTTTAATAAATAAATTATATTATATGATTAGGTAGTGGATTCGGTAGAAAATATACAGAAAAGTAAAAGAAAATTTAAAAACAAGCACTCATCACCCAATGAGTGCTTGTCGCTCATCTGTAAAAACGTTCATTGAAGCCTAGAGCCTGACTTCAAGGCAACATGAGTACTGACGAATGGCATTACGGCTTTGAAAATGTCGACCTGCAACTTCAGCTTTAAATATAGTTTTATGTCTCATTTGGTAAACATTGAACCAATAATTTAAAAATTCAACAGTGAAAATGAAAAGTTACGATTCCTTTTTTTTGGCACAGTATACCTTTTAAAAAGATTAGTTCAGGTATAAAATTCCTAATACAAACGCATATTTTCATAAATATTTTTTAGCAATCGCTATAAAGACTTTAAAATGTTTTAGAAAAAAAAAACAAACAATATGTTCAGGCTGAGGCAAATGATGAATGATATCTTTGGTTGTGAAACGAGGTCTACATTTATGGTATGTAGTGGAAGCAGCTGAAACATAATCGATGTTGCAGCCAACACACAAGCGCATGATGAAAACTATAACTGTTGTTTTAGCAATGCAAATATTTGTTCAACATTTTAAAACATTCCTACTTCTTTTGTTTTAATTTTCTTCTTCATTTTACATACAGATTGCCAAAAGGATGGTAAAACTTATTTAAATGGCGATAAGTTAGTGGATCCGGAGACACCTTGCAAAGTTTGCTACTGTCAAGGTAAAGTGTGAAACTTTCACGAACACTTGCAACAATAAGTTTAACTCGGGCAGTAGAGATGCAACGAGCACTTGTTGTGGTGGTGTTGGCGATGGTGATGGTGGCAATAGTAGTGGTAGTCTGCCTAGTTGGCATTAGACTCTTGTGCTTACAATATTGCTTGTGGTTAAACAAAAAATGCAAATGTTTTATTAAATAAAATTATAATTTTTTTTTTCTCCTTTTTATTTTAATTTCATTTTCCGGTGTGTAGGAGGAGAAATTTTATGCAGCTCAGTTACCTGCTTCCATCGTGATGATTGTTCGCCCAAATATATAGCAGGTGTTTGTTGCCCGGAATATGATAATTGTCCAGGTTAGATTGAATTTGTTGAAAATTAAATTTGCAAATATAAATTAAGGCTTGATATAAAAGACCTTGGAAGAAAGATTTTGATTTTAATAGTTAACATTCTCTTGTACTCTTTCTATTTTATCGAACTATTTTGTAAAGTACTTCTATTTTTAAATCTTTTAAATGGGCTTTAAGTTACTTTGAATAAAATTTTGCTATTTTGGTTAATATTGAACAATGAAGGTAGTTTCAGCTTTATTGTACTAAAATTGCTCAATATTAACCAACACAGCAGAGTTTTGTTAAAAAGAACTTAAAGCCCGTATAAAAGATTAAAAATTGTAAATATTTTACAGAGAATATCATTAAAATAAAAATAATAAAAGCTAATGATAAGCAAAACGCAAGGAAAGGACCCTAATGTTTTAAAATCTGCAGCACAAAGAAATCAAAATCAAAGAAGCACACAAACATAAATACTAAAAAAGAAATTGAACTTTATAGTCGAACTATACGATCTATAATTGTTAATATTTTTATATTTTTTTTTTCATTCAATTTTGAGGAAGCAAAAATCGAACTCAAGTTCGATAAAATTATTAAAAATTGAACATTGCTAAACAAAGCAAAACTTTCAACAGTTTTGTGTGATGAAAACTTTCATCCAAAAGAGACAATAAAACAATTGATTTTTTGAGTAAGCTTTGGTAAGTTCATTTCAGTGCTGGCGACGACCATGGCGGCTCAGAAACATATCGGTGTCCACCGCTCTAAAATTCATTTTACCTGCATTATTCAATATTAAATAATTAATTTAATTATTTATTTGCTATAAGAGCCAATTGAAATATATTAATTTAGGTTTGAAAATATACTTTATCGTCGTTGCTGCTACCCAACTGGTCAGCAGACTTAAATGAATGTTAAATTTCGTAATACTCAAAAAACGTATTTTTAAATGCTTTTAGGAATACAAATTGTAATGACCAACTGCTACTTCTTGCATGAAAGTTGCGAAAGTTTAAAATTGCTAGGATGTCCATAGAATACCATAAACGTTTTGATGTGAGGTATAGATAGTATAAAGGGCAAACAAGTGTTTGTTGGTCGCACGCTAAACCCCAATTTTTTCTAGTATACTCCACAAAATTTGAAGTGTATATACATACATGTATATTAAAAATATATGTATATTAAAATTTAAAAGTAGTAATAGAAAACATTTGTTTAATTAAATTTTACTTTGAATTCTCTAGGTATACTTTGGGGTGCACAACATATTACCCATAAGGCTGAAGCTAATTATTATAAACTTTTTTCTTTTAATCTCAAATTTATTTGCAGTTTCCACCTCAGAATCGACAAATAACAAAACTTTATCGACCACTACAACCACTTTAAGGCCGGAAATATACCAGGCCGAAAATAATCCAAAAATAACGATTAAAGAGATCACAAAACCAATTGAAATTCGTATTACGAATGACAACAAAGCTATTCCCATACAACAAATGTTAAAGCCTTCAACAACAACATCCACAACATTAACCACCACAACTGCAAGCACAACAACTAAAACCACCATATCAACAACTGCACCAGCAATAATTGCCGCCATTTCAACTACTCCATCTAATCTCCACAATGATGCCATAAAAACAAAACCCACCACCACAAACGCAGACCACAACCAACAACGGTTAGCTGAAAGCTTTGAAACTGCAAGTGCAGACAACAACCGCGACAATAAAATTATTAAGAGCCCAGCCAAAGGGGTCATTAATAGTGGTGACATTTTAAAACTGAGTGCATCAGTAGCATATCCCTCCACTGTTTTGGTGTCTTCTGGCGGTAAGATGATTTCGACTCATGCACCTTTAGACGCAAGTGTAGAAGTGGATGATCCGGTGCCAGCCTTATCAGTTTTCAGTACTCAAGGTTTGCCCGAGGATCCCAGCAAAGTGAATATCAAACGAGAATATTTTATAACCACCGAAGGTGCATTGTCGGGCGCTGCAGTATTTGATGGTTTTGGCAGTGGTGAATATTCAAACTCTGAGTTGATATTTAGCTCAAGTGCACAGGGCCAGCACGGCTATAATACTCCTCTACAACAATCTTCGGCAGAATTGGATCCCGATACGGCTGGCAGCGATAACATTTACCATATTATTTTAACAACTGATGGTCCCAGACTGACCTCTACGTCGGAAAATTATTTGGCGCTCAAAGGCATATCGACAACCGAAGGTAAGGGGCGGGGCGGTGGAAACAATGAAAATAATCTTAATTTTAGATAAATTTAAAATTTATTTTAATTAAAATATTATCTGCAAATTCAGACATAAGTTATGTAATTTTTTTAAATTTGCACGCAAGCAGCTGACCGCACTAGCGAATAATAAACCCATTTCTCTAATGAAATTTAATAGCTGTAATCATTTTGCAGGTTTACCTTTTGATGATCTCACTGCCAGCTCAAATAATCCTGTAGAATCGAGTAACATTTTGGATGCGGGTAAAAATAAGCCAAACGCAGAAGAACCCTTGAAAACAGACCATCACTCTACGAGGCCCTCCCCTGAGCTAGCCATTCATCAGCATTTAGATGATGATGAATCAACATTACAGCTGGAAAGTAATCCAGCTTACCCTTCGTTGCCCGAAGATGATTTTAGCTTGAGAGATAACAATTTTCAAATTAATGATTCCGATGATATACAAGATGAGCCACGCAGCATAGGCGGCAGTCACAGCATAAGCTCCAGTATGGATTCCGTTAAAAGTACCAAGCATCTAGATGATCACACATACGGAAGTGGTAGTGGCAGTGACATGGTAATTGATGAATTAGCATTAATGCCCGCTTCCTCGGCAGAGGGCAGTGGTGAGCCAACACTGGCACAATCTTTGGAAAATTCTAACAAAAATAAGTCAATGGAAGTAATACAATTGTTGTATTCTGGTGAAGATTCTTCGGAAGAGACAAGAATAGCAAATGCCACAGATTTCAATTTGGAAAAAAGACCGCAAAGCGATTCTAAAGAAGAAGACTCATCATCAGAGTCTTCGGTTCAGCAAATAGATACCGGTGACTTTGGTTCAGGTTCGGGAGAAATGAAATTGGCCCAACAGCAAAAGGAGAGGGAACCCACCACAGCCAGACCAGATAAAAAACTCACTGAACTTGACATCGATGAGTTACATGATGCTTCGGGTAACGGTCCCGAAGATGATCCTAAACTAGATGTGGAAAGTTTAAAGCTAGACGAAGCGTCAGACAATTCTCCTGCTAGTTCTGCTACATCAGCTAAAAACAATATATTATCGGTGAAAGTTCAGCCAGCTCAAGAAAAGCAACTTCATGAGGGGTTGCATTGAAGTGATTGCTAAAACAAACTCTTTTTGTTTCTCGAAAAGTAAAATAAACCTGTGGAGACATTTGAAAAGAAAATCTAAGCAAGGAGACAAAATGAGGCAACCACTTATAAGTATTTTTGTAATTTTATGTTTATCAAACATTTATGCTTTTACAGCAAATGTAAATACAGCCGAAAAATTATTAAAACAAATTAAATTAATTTAATTATAAATATTATGATTTTTTAGAGACTGTATTTTTATGGTCTTATCTATAAAAACTATTTTAGGTTTTTTAAGCTCCTTTGAAACGAATTTCTATACAATATTTGAACAATAAAGGTTTATTAGATTTGAAATATTTTTTATAAATAAGCCAGTTAGGCCCGTTATTGCAACTTGCTGATGGTTAAAGGTAGGATTTTATGGGCTCCGTTTTGCAATAAGTTTACATAACTTAAAGCTTTGGGCTCTTAAGACCAAAAGGTTTCGTTTAATCACGAATCATTCTTAGGTTTAAAGTTTCCAATTATAAAACATTGCTGTAAAATGAGACCAACAAAATCTTACTTCTAACTATCGGCTAGTTATAATAATGAGCTTTAAAGTTTTATGAAATTAAATTATTGCTTAAAAGCTCCTTAATATCAAACGAAGGAAAACATTGTTACATTTAGCAAACCTAATTTATAGATTAAGTTTAATTGAAAAAAAAGCTATTAAGTAATTTATTTAAGTACATATGTATAACAAGTCATTGTTGCAATATTTTAAGCACTATTTAGTAAGTAAAATGAGTTTATTAATAATGCAGTGTTTTCACAATTCAAAAAAAGCTGGGCTCTTAATATGCAATAAAATTATAAAAGTTGTTTAAAGTTTTGAAACATCAAGGCATCAACAATCTAATCAGTTAAAAACCGTGGATGCAACACAAAAGTAAATTTCAAAATCGCCATGTTACACAAAGCGGGTAAAGTTAGTTCTGCTCAAGGCTTTCAAATATATGTATTTCGCTGCCTGCTTCACTAAATAATTTCAACATTTAAACAATTATTCTTTGTAATTAATTTAAGTGCCTTGTTTCCGAATAGTCACCCTTATTCTGATCGGCGTTTTTGTGGCAAAAGTCTGGCATATTTGAAAAATTATGTAATGATTTGCAAAAAATACAATGCTGTTCAAAATCGACCACAAGAACACAATTCAATTTCATTCGTGGTTGGCGTATTTCACTGTGAAAGCCTTGAAAGATAGCCAGCCCAATCATGAATATTCTCAAGGAATTTTATTCCTAAGGAAAATACGTTTCTCGAGAAAAAATTCCTCCAATCATAAATTACCTGAGAAACAAAAAAAATAAAAGTTGGTAATATCGAAATTTTTTATAGGAAAAAACAAAAAACATATGTTTTTAAAATACCTATTTCTTCCTCGGCCGACTATTTTTCCCCTTCGATGTGGCTAAAACAGGGAAGGTTAAAAAAAAAATTCCTAAGAAATTTATCAACATAATAAGAGGAATGGGAAAAGAGAAAAAACTCTCACGGAATTATCATTCATGATTGGGCTGAGCAACTTTAAAATGGACAGCAACAACGAAAACTGTCGTTTTTAAACTACGCAAAATACAATAGGGTAGAATATTTTAAAATGTTCTTATTTAAATGAATTTTTTTAGTGTCCCATTTTCAAAACTATTGTGAAAGAGTCGTTGTCTATAAATGATTTCTTAAAAGCCATTTTTTCAAATATTTTTATTCAAAACTAATCTTTTTACAAATATTTCAAAAGGGATCTCCTTTAAAACAAACTTTTTGTAAAGGTGCTTTCGAAGTTTTTTTAGTTTCTTTTTAAAAAACAAAATTTTGCTTCATTGGCATTTCCACTTTCCTTAATTATTCAGAGGTGTTGTGCAAATCACATGATTTGGAAGCTCAAAATACGCATTACTTCAATAATATTGTTACTGAAGCCTGAAATAACAGTTTGACCGACCAAAAATCATGGAAGATTTGCATAAAGTTAGGTTTTCAATGCAATTTGCTTTTTGGAAATCACATTATTTCAAGCAAAGTGATTTTCAGAACACACCTGATTGTGTTCTATTAGTGTTTTCTATGTTTATAGAACAGAATAACTTACGAGCGACGGTTTTATATTAAATCAACCATCGTGAAAAGTACTTTCTTTCGCTTTGTTCGTAATGTGGCACATTCGTTTCAAAATATGTTTTATGAAACCAAAAAAAAAAAAAAATGTTGTCTTGATTTTGATTAAGGCTCAAATTAAGATTAGAAAATTCACGGATTTAAATTTTAATTATTTATACATGACTTTAAATAAATTCTTTTCTATAAATCATTCATTCTGAAAATTAAATTTCTGCATGTTTTTCATTACGATTCTCGTTTTTCACCATCAAAGCTTTTAATTTTATTTATCATCTAATCATTAGACTGAATTAGATAAACATTCATTTTATATCATAATTCAAACTATTTTTAATTTAAATTCATATTTAATTTAAAACGCATTTTAGTATTAAATCTTATTTAAAACGCAACATCAACAAAGTCATTTCTTTTAGATATTTTTTTTTCTTTAGTTTTTAATTAAATTTATTTTATTTGAATTAATTAGTTTTTAATATGAAATCAACAAATTCTTGAAATCAAACTCTCATCAGAATGGAAAAACGTTCAAACACAAATAAATGTGTTTAATTTAACATCATATTTAATTTATTTGATTTAACATTAGTAAATATTGAAATCACAATTAAATTTTAGTTTAAAATTAAAATTCTTATTTAGTAAACGATGATTATGAAAAATAAATAAATTTCTAAATCTTGGGCGTAAATTGAGATTTAGTATTTTGATTTCGCCAAGAAGACAGCAAAATAGTTTTATTTTTAGAAAACAATTATGTAATGAAATGAATTTCTAAGTTAATTTAATTATTTTAGTAAATAAAATGAATTGAAAACAAAGGAGTAGTTTTTTTTTAATAAATTGTTTATGAAAATTTTAATTAAACGTAGAAGGTATTAAATGAATGTAATATCAAATGTTTAGTGTTTCCTGTACCAAAAAGTCACAAAATGTGAAACTTTAAAATTTTAATAGATCACAAAACTCTTGCGATTCAATAAAGTAAGCGATGCAAAAGCCACTTTTCCAGTTTTCCATTAAAACAATAATGAAAAGGATTGGAGGTACAGTGGGGGCTCGATGGCGATAATACTATTCACGTATTTATTAGCGGCGCAACATGGCATAACGAAATCTAAATTGAAAGCCTCAAGAACAAAGTATATTTTATAAAATATATGCAACTCAATGCACGGACACTGAGCAACTCACACATCTGGCAGAAAATTGCTAAATACAAAAACAAGTTAATGCAAGTTAAACAACAGCGCCTGACATTTTCGATCACTTTTTTTTATTAATTCATTTTCAGATTTTAGTTCCAAATTATACTGTTTAAAAACACTGTGCATGAAATGTGATGGCATAAAAGTGATCACTTATAACTTGCCGGCTGCATTCAACAGAATGCGAAAATAAAGTTAAACTTTTTTAAGATGAAACAAACAAATCTCATCATCTTCATAAAGATGAGCATGAGAAAAAATTTACAAAAACGAGTACAACGTGATTTACAGCATACAAAAGCAAAAGCTACGAAAAGCAGAAAAAATGTAATAAAAAGCAAATAAACTGCAACATTAATGAAAATAAAAAATAATGTAGAGGCCACAAGTAGTATTACATAATGCGAAGAAAAAATTCAAATAAAAAAAAACTGAAATCGAATGATATTAAAAAAATAAAACAAATAACCGTGAACATTCGAAATTCGTTAGCAAAGAGGACGAGTCTGCATACGCAATGGTGACAGCTAACGCTCTTACTTTTGTTGGTTAAATATTTATTTCAATGTGAACAATTAATTACTTAATTATAATTAAGTAACTGATTAATACGTTCGTTCAATAATTGCATGTTTCGAACACATGTTTGCAGAGCGTTCGTTTCTGTTTTACCAGAGACTTTGAAACCGATTTTATTTTTCATAATAAATAGTAGAAGGTTTTATCAAAACCACTTCTAATGCATTGAAACCTGCTATAGTTTTTTTCTCTATATGTTTAAATAGGATATTATTCAGATTGCGCGATGGTATTCCAGTCTGAAAAACATAAAATAAATATCAGCAGTTTAATTGAAATAATCTTTCTCAATTCTGAGGAAGTAAAATCGAACTCTAAGTCCGATAAAATAATTAAAAACTGTAAAGCATATAGTTCGACTATAAAATTAAATTAATGACAAAGTTTGACATGGAGGACAGAATAGAGAGTGACTCTACCCATGATATAACTAATAAGGTAGCCTCTTCTCTACAATAAAAACAAATTCAAGGAAAATAACATGGCACAAGTGCTAAGATTATGAAATTTAGCACATTCAAGGCTCATAAGGATGCTGATGAAGGGTGTTGCTACCTGGAAACAGCCCACAATTGATGGTAGTAAAAAGTAGGGATCAGCCGGGGGTTGAACTTTTACAAATAGAATGTAATACAGCATAGCATAAAGAAATTTGACTTAATTAAACAAATTCAAATAAACAAATGAAAGTCAAACAACATTGGAAGCTTATTAATCGTTTAGTAAAATTTTATATTCATAAACGATTAATAGTCGATAATAAAAATGGTGAGTATTTTATTTACAATACCATACATTTTATAGCCGGTTATGTATACAAAATAAAGTTTTTTAGTAAAATGCTTTCATTTTCATAAAAGACTTTTAGTAAATATTCCCCGTATCAATGTTTTCGAAAACGAATTAGAAATAAAAATTTTATTTTACATTTCAGCAAAAATGACAGTTTTTTGTCATTTACCAACAACAAATAATTGATTTCTTTAGAGAACGAATAATTTAACCGAACACCAAGTTTATTTTATTTGTTTGGATTGGCGGCGACATCGCTAAGACAAATGATTAATTTATTTTGTTTTTCGAAACTGTTCAGAAGTTTTTTTCTCAGTTTTAGAGTTTAACACTTTTATTTTTTTTTTTTAAGTTTAATATTTTTCTTTTAACCAGGTTAAATTAAATTTAATATGCAAGAGAGTAAAAGGAAGCAGGCTTCAAATTTATATACAGGATACACTCTTAGGCCTCAGATTTATATTTAAATTTACTAAATGCTTAAACATGTTGATAGGTGTTTTGTATATGAGTCTTTTGCGTTTATGAATACACTTTTAAGACATTTCAGTTGTTACAGACTTATGCAATCTTTATGAACAAGACCATTAAAACACAAGTAAATGTTAAGAAAAGTATAGGTATGTATGTTGAAAACTTTTTATTAGCTGTGGAACAAAAAAAAAAAATAATTATTAAATATAGACCAAAATTACATGTAGTGTTCGTTTGAACGGTTTAAGCATCGCTTTCCTCTGAGCACACATGCCATATTTGACTGATCGTCCGATTGTATATGAAGTGAACCATTGTCCTAAAACATAGTCTTATCATGACAATGGTCATAGCCTAATGCTTTTCATAACATTACCAACTTTTTTCGGTTTTTGCGAAACCAGTTTTAAGAAAAATGGAGTGAAATGGAGCACTCTTATTTCAAGTAAAAAGAAAATAAGCGTTTAGCATTAACAAACAATTGTTAATAGTTTCACAAAATAACATACATATGTAGGTACAAAACGTTTTAACTCATTAAAATGCAATACGAGGCAATAATTTCGCTGTACGTACACATTTACAATGCAAGAAGTCACAAACTGCCTGCTAATGTCTTACATTTAGCCGTTAGAAAAAATAACAATTTCTTAAAATTACTGCTAAAGCGTTATCAACGATAGCAAAAAAAAAAAAAAAACAAACAAACAAAGGTGAAAAAATTGTTAAGTAAGAAGCAACAACAAAAGTAGGAAGAAGCATAACTGTGTGTGTATGCATGTGTAAAAAACAACAATTGTTGAGATCGTGGTTCACGTGAAAGTGAGAGTAAAGGTTTGTGAGAAAAAAAAAAACGATTGAAATAATTGAATGAGACTGCAACAACACTTTTGTAATTTTAGCTTTTTTGTGTGGAACACACACTCCTTCCCATGGCCATTCATATGTTTGTTTGCATGACTGCAATTATACATGTTTGCATTTTTGTGTCTAAAAAAATTTTACCGTCAAGCGTTAAAAAAAAACAGCGTAAATTTTTTTTTTTTAATTTTCTCTATTATTTTATTTTTTTCAATTAATGAAAACTAAAAAAAAGAACATAAACAAATAAAAACAATTTTAACAAAAATGTTAATAAGCAGTATAATCCTGGTTGGATGTTCCAGATCTTAAACTACCATTTCGATCATAAATAACAATGAAAATGTAGATGATTTCTTTTGAGCATTTAAATAACAACTTATATAATTAAATTAATTTCTACCTATTTGATCAACTTGGGCCTGTAGGTTATTGATTACTTCGGAGGGAACTTGATCGCCTAAAATTTCGAAAAGATTAATGCGTTGATTGCCGGGTATTTGTTCGTATGCTCCCAATTCAATGCCCTCTTGAACATTTTGTATCTGAGCATCTTTGGGTATTAGGAAAGTCTGTTGAGCTTGACGAATGGCTTCGTTGGTGTAGGCGGCACCTTCACGCTGTTGAGGCAGGCCATAGGCGACAGCAGTTAAGGCCAAAACAATCAAAAACACAATAAACGATTTCATTTTTTTGTTTTTTTATTTCTTCGCACTGCAAAAATGAAAAATGTCACACTTTATTATCGGGATTCAGGCGCTTAAATTTTTTATTTTTTATTTTATTCAAGCCAAGTTTGAGGTGATCTTACCTTAAGCACGTTCCACCAGCAAATAACACTAGTTGATGGTATTTTACCACTGTTTATAGTGTTCATTTTAGCCAAAATGAAATTTTGTACTCATTTTTTGTGGCTACTCGATATAGTTTGCTTGCAAAAGTTTTAAGAGAATTTGTCTGTTCACTTTATTTACGTCAAACAATTACAAATCCATTTTTTTCGATTTTTTTTTTTTCTTATTTTAACACAACTCATCTGCAATGCAAACCACGTTCGTTACTTGCGAGTGTGTATTTTAAAATTATTGATTTTATAACTACTTACTGACTTATTTTTAATATCCATAAGGAAAGTGATTTTAAAGTGGTCACATCTTTTTATTTTAACGAGATATGTATATGGAAAAAGAGGGATATAAAAAATATATGGATACTCGTGCATATGCATATTTATATGATTAAAAAAAAAAACAATAAAATTAGGAGCTCATCGATATTTACTATAGACAGAAACAATTTTATTATAGCTTTGTCAATATAATGACTTTTTGCATTAATACTACGATTTCGGTCATTGTTTTTGAGCCAACGTAAGGATTCATTCGGGTTACGAAAATTGTTTCGTTGATGGTGCGTTAATGCTACGAAATTGCAAAATCGAAGGATGTTGTATTAATTTTTTGTCTTTTATTGGCGTATTTGACTGCCAAAAGTAGAAAAACAGCATTAACGTTTTTAAACTAAAGCAAACGCAATAAGGGTGGTTTTTGCACTGAAAAAAAAACAAGTTAAAAACTTGGAAAACAAGGTTGATTTTAAAGTTTTCGTTGGTGATTTTGGTTTACACCACTTTTTTTTTTCTTATTTAAATTTATATCTTATTTATTTATTTATTTTTTTTTTTTATTTATATTTTATTTATAAATTAACCTTGGTCACTTTAGCTTTAAGAAATATATTTTTTTATTATTAAAGTCTTCAATATTCCGATACCCCTTTGTGCATCTTCTTCAGGGAAAACATTTTCACTTTATTAAAACTAAAGTGACCTCAAGCTCAATCTATTAAACCATAGAAAATTAAATCAAAAATATCGAAAAACTAGTATCCAGAATATCTTATTTAATTTTATAATTCTCTTATTTTTATACTGAAAAGTCTTTTGTTTACCTCTGATGGGATTCGAACCAAAACCAAGCAACTGTTAAGCAACCCCCATAACCACTCAGACTTCACCACAATTAGATAGAGTAACAAGCAGAGAATTTAGGCAGAGAATTTATTTTAAATTAGGTCATTGCTTTTGTACAAATTTAACATAATTTTCAATGAAAAACTTGTTTAGGTTAATTTTACATTTCGATTTGTTTTCTGTGTGTAGGTGTTTAAATGTATGTAGTTTAGCGCCTATCTTTAATAGGTTTTTTTTTTTTTTTTTTGTTTTGTTTAGTCCTTCACTAAAGATAAAAAGTCTTTAAAAGTCTTTTAAAATGTTATTCCACTTGTAAGCTTGTTATTGACTGGCCACTTAACCTCCAATTTGAATTTCGTGAATTGTTTGCAATAAAAATTGAAGCAGACGATGTTTTCGTAAGCAATTGATACAAAACTTTAATTTAATTTTAATGATGCTACTTCCAGTTTGTTTCACCATTTTAAACAAGTCGTCAAAATTAATTATTGTTGCATATTTTTTCTTCACTTTATTTACGTAATGAGAAGCGTGAGAGTAGTTTCTCTACACAAGTCTCAATTGCATCGCAGAGAATAATACCACTCTTATCGTAGTTATATGAACTATTGTGCTTGCAAGAATGAACTCAAATTCATTTTTGAAATTGAAAGTTGAGTTATGGTTGAAGTTGAAGTGGATGGGTGGGTGGTTGGCAGGAAATCTAGGGAAAAATTAAATATTTGCAGGAGAATTCCAATAAAGGAGAATTCTCTTCCCTTAAGCAATATGAGTGAGTATAGCAATATTTTGGGTTATTTAAAAATGAAATACCGAAATAATTTTGAGTTATTTAAAACTGAAATACATAAAAAAGAAAAACTGCAGCTCAGTTTTCCGTCATTTCAAAGAGATGTACGAAAGCAGAAATTTTGAAAAAAGATTTTCTGATCCGAAGTTATTGGAATTACTTAACAATCTAAAAAAAACTTAAATCGGACCATATATCGGCCATGATATACCCTAGCCGGGTTTTTAAGAAATATGCCATATAATCATATGAAAACAATAATCCAATAATTGTCTATTCTATGGTATGACAATCACAGGCTTTGCTGACTAGATTTATCCGGAGGTCGGCCTTCAGTTGTGCGCATGGACTTTCTTTTCTCCCGCATTTAATGGTTTTTTTATTTTTTCTTCTAACAAAATCGTTCACCATTTATAATTTTTTCTTTAATTATTCATATAATATCAGAAATATAGTCAAAAAATCGAAGAGCTAAAAGAAAACATTAAAGTACCCATAACTCAGAAACCCGGCCTTCTACAAAATCGATCCACTATTACATATCCATATTCTCATAATACATTATTTTATTATATTTGGCTAAAAGGATTTTCTACATTAAAATACACATTTTATATACCGTAGTAAATTTCTTTTGAAAATATAAAAATTGGTTTAATTTTTTAACTCTAATGGAATTTCATTGGAAAGCTTATGGTTTGTATAATAATAAATTTTGGCTGAAATTGTTCTTCTAAAATTTATTCTGTAGTCTCCAGCATTTCGCAAGAAAAACAAGAATCTTTTTCTCTAAAAGCTCTCTCACTTGCATGAACTTTGAGTACGGGAACAGTTTTCATGAAAATTGGGATCCCGCTGACTCCCAGTGTTGAGTACGGTAACAAACTAATTAATTTGATTTATTCATTAAGATTGTAGCTAATAATGTTAACCACGTATGGCCCTAGTGACAGCATAAAAAAAGCCATACCTTTGCATCTACTTTCTTATTTAACAGATTCTTCTTATTTGCGTACTTTGTATCGGTCTATGTATATTTTATTTATTTGTTTTTTTTTTTTTTTTTTTTTTTTTTTTTTTTTTTTGGTGAGGCATCAAAAAAGTAAGACTAAGCCAAAATAAAAATATTCTATATCGATACATAAGGCCTATAGACTGTAGCAAAAAGAAAATCATTGTGGTGACTTTATGACTTATTGCTTAGTTGTGGTGACTTTATGATAAGACTTATTGCTTAAGGGTTAAAGAAAGAGAAATTCATGTGGCAGCGCTGTTCACTTCAAGCACTGATCTGGTAGCCCACAATTATTGACAGTGGCCAGCATGCAAGAATTAGTTGTCAGAACGTGTTGAAGAAAAATACAATTGCAAAATAAGAAAACAGCGTGATATGTTTAAACAACTTTCTCGAGAACTGTTCAAGAATTGAAATAAAAAATTAGTGCAGCAATCGTTTACGCTTTAGGGTCTAAGAAATTTTATTCAAATAAACTACTGGTCTGTTTATTTACTTAAGTTTTTATACATAAATTGCAAAAAGGCACACCACCAAAATGGAAACAGAAAACGGAGATATACAAGTACATTTTAAAACCAAGCAAGAACAGTGAGTAAAACAATAAATCATCAATGTGGATGTATTAGCAAAGACAACTTTTTTCAGTTATGCTGTGCCCAATGTACCATACACAATAGATGCCACAGTTACCACCACCGAATTGAATACACTGATCAACACCCTGCTGGAACATGCTGCCCTAGACGAGGAGAAAAGTCAGGTGGAATTTGATTTCTTGGTATTTGAGGAATATTTAAGGGGCCGCCTATGCGATCATTTAAAAGAAAAGGGCATTTCATTTGAAGACGCTATAGAACTGGAATATGTTGAAAGATTTCCAGCTCCTGAACCCCAAGAGTGTTTACTACATGATGACTGGGTATCGGCAGTCAAAACCTGCGGCAAATGGATATTGACCGGCTGTTATGATACTACTATTAACATTTGGACAATTAAGGGAAAACATGTTTTGACTATACCTGGCCATACCATGCCTGTGAAAGCAGTAACTTGGGTGTCATTGGATAACGAACGAGGCAGATTTGTTAGCTGCTCGCAAGATCAAACCGCTATGCTGTGGGATTGGCGTATTGAATCTAATTCGGTGGAATGTGTATCGGTTTGCAAAGGTCATGAACGAGGCATTGATGGTGTCGATGTAAGTCCCAACAAACAGAAATTCGCCACTGGTTCCTGGGATACTATGCTGAAAGTTTGGTCCGCGGATATTAATGATTTGGGTGAAGGTACATCTAAGCGGGCGAAAACAGAAGCCGGTTCAACAAGGGTGAGGAACAAAAACTTAATTTTTACCCTTAATATGTACAATAATTGTGGTAATTTTAGACCCCCCAAATGACTTTACAAGGACATCGTGAATGTATATCGGCTGTGCAATGGATGGATGATCATACATTGCTGACAGGTAGCTGGGATCATACAATGAAAATATGGGATTTAAATATGGAGGGAATAAAAACTGAAATAGCTGCCAATAAATCCATATTTGATGCCAGCTACTCAAACCTAAATAAACTTATTGTAACAGCATCGGCGGACAAAAACATAAGATTATATGATCCCAGAATAAATCGTAAGTAAACGGTTGGAGCAGTTAAGACATTTTTTTATAAATTTTCCTTTTAAATGCAGAGGGTTCTGTGGTTCGTAATACCTACTTGGGACATCAGCAATGGGTGCAAACTGTCATGTGGTCAACTACTGAAGAATATCTTTTTGTTTCTGGTTCCTACGATAATCAAAATAAATTGTGGGATTACCGCAGGTAAGTAGTGCTGCTTTTAATATATCGCTAAACATATTGTTTAATTATTTTCTTCTTTAATTTTTAGTCCAAAAGCTCCTTTGTACGATTTAATTGGTCACGGTGATAAAGTTTTAGACATTGACTGGTCTAATCCTAAATACATTGTTTCTGGTGGATCCGACAATACGGTGCGTGTTTATAAATCGCGTAAAGCTTTAAATCCAAGTGACTCGAACATGGATACTAAATGAACAAATAGTTAAGAGCATTTAACCAGAAATTGCGATATATTTTCCAGGAAAATATCTTTTGTGACTAAATTAAAATTTAAAATAGCATTTTCTTATTACAAAGATAATAAAAAGATTTTTATAAAATAAGAATTTTGCTTGTGTTTAATGAAATCTTACATTATTTAGGGAAAAAATCTGTTACGTCTGGACTCTTGCAAATTGATAATTAAAACCGGGATGTATTGTTTAAAACATTGACGAGTGGCGATTTTTTAGCGGGTTGGAATTTGAACACTAATATTAATTATATTTTATTACATTGAAGGTATTTTTTGATATTTGAGAGTATGCCTCAAACCGATAATACATTTACACTTTTTTTTTGCTAAATAACTAACGGCAGTGAAAAAACATTCTTTGGCAGAATTAGAAACAGCAACCTGGTAAGACAACACAACAACGACGCTTGCATTAAAATTACTTTAATACTAGTAATGGCCAAATGAATATGCATTATAGATAGGTATGACTGACTTCTGATATTTTAACACTACAAATTGCAAATGGCAATGCACTTGGCTTAATATGGCTGACTTGTATTGCAGGCATTTTTTGTTCCTCAAAAAGTGTGGTTAGAATTAGCAATAATTTTATAAAATTAAAAATTGCTTAATGTAATGCATTATTTTGGAGTTCTTTTGTCCACAAGAGTTTGAATCAGTCTCGGCATACTGTATTTTTAACTTTAAATGCAATGATTTTCACAACCAAGCAGTCGTAACGATTTGCTTCATAGTCGTAGATATTTGTCTAGTTTTTTTTGCTGGTTAATTCCACTTCTCACTTAAATGTATTATACACTGTTTGTTAAAGATTCACTTATTCTTGCACATACATAAAACTATAAAATCCGACGCGGTCTCGCAAACGGTCGCGAAGATAGTACTGTTGTCAAGTGTTGGTAAACGTAAAACAATTACTTGAAGGTGCGCTAATTTGATAACAGTCCGGTAGCTTTTGAAAATTTAAATTCAAATAAATTCACACAGTGTTGGTAAACGCATAGTAAATACCAAGTGCGCTAGTGGATAGCAATTCCGTTACTTCTTGAAATATTATTCAAAGGTATTCATAAAAAAAATTGTTGAAATACATTCAGAAAACATTTTTTAATATTAAAAAAAATTGAGCTGAAAATAATACAAGAATTATTATTTTTGTTTATAATCATGCAATAGCATGAAAAGTTCTTTTCACACAAATGAAGGTAATCAAAAAATCAGAAAAGTAGTCGTCGTACTGACCGAGAAGGCAAGTTTTAGCAAGTCAAATTTTATTATAACTTAATAATTCGAAAATGGCTCTGCCGCTATCTAGTTTTTTTTTCAATGATGTCTTATACACTGCACTCGCATTAATATTAGCTCCTTTTGCAATGAACACCCAAAGTATAAACATTTTTTCTCTGCCCTTGACTACCCCAAAATATGAACTTTGTACATAAGTTTTAAAATATGAATATTTTTTTTTTTTTTGTTATTTTGAAACAGATTTCGGTTACATAATATATAAAAAATTTAGGGGCACCCCCGAATTATTAACATTTAAATGCCAAATATCAATTGTCAAACAAACAAGTGCACTTTTTAGTTAGTTTTTACATGCATGTAGACTCAATCGCATGTTGGGTTTTTAAGTGTTAATTAAAGTTTAGTAATTTGTAAAATATGCATACAAAAACATAAAGTTCTAACTTCAAAGGAAATACAATTAGGAAGTGATACAATTAAGTTAATGCGATAACATGGCTCAAAAAAAATTCATATAAAATTGGAAAAATTTATAATTCAAAACCACTAAGATTTTCTAGTACCTATAATTTTAACAAAACTGGTAAAAATATTCAAATTATATAAACTTTGGATTGACAACCGATTTCAGTGTACTAATTAATTTATAGTTTAAAAAAAAACTATATATAGCAGGTTATATGCAAAATAAGTGTCAAAATACATTTGTTCTTTTCAAAGAAAATATCTATATTATTCCGTTTTCCCGGATATGGCAGTCTTTTTTTGCTTCAAATATCCTTGCTGAACATAAACACAAACCGTAGAAATTTTAATTTTTTCCAATTAGCCGATATATACTATTTAAATGCAACTGTGAAGACAGCTTACACAAATCAGCATCTACCGGCTAATTGACATTTCAAAAGTATATCATTCTCTTTCACTCTTATGTGAAGTCTGCGCTCAAGGGTTCGAATGATACCAGACTGCTTTCAAATATATAATATCCAAAATACAAGAAATCAGTTAAAAATATGAAACATGATATCAATAACTTCATTGGTAGTATATATGAGCGGGCGTATGTAGTCTAATGACTACGTATGTAGTCTGATTTTATTGTCAATACTTTTTTAAACAAGTTATTTCTTCTTAAAAAGCTACTTTTTTTCATTTCGCTTAAAAATTTGGGACATATTCTTCTTACTAATAACTTATTAACCACCAATCAGTTTCTTTGAATTTGTGCTACATGTACTGCAAACCAGTCATGTACTTTTTTGAGTAACTCTCTGAAAAGTGGACGTAATTGACAATCACTATTCCTTTAAGCAGCTATTGCGAATTTTGTTAGCTCTCGAATTTACGCTAAAAATTTGTTTTTGTTGTGATACCAAAAAGCTAACTACTAAAAAATAGCAGGTTTCAGGAATTCATATTAAATTGAAGAATATCAATTCGTACTTTTAGTTTGAATGCACAAATTCTTGCAAGCACAAAAAGATCACAAGGTGAGAAGCAACATAAGTTTTCATGTGTAAATTATAAAGGTACACAAATCATTGAAAATAACTTAAAAAGAGTGCAGGTGCGAAAATACAAATAGTAAAATATTTATCAATTTCCAAAAGAACAATTCGAAAAAAAGAAATTATTATTTGGAACGAATGTTGTATCAATTATGAAAGCATGATTTTTCAGTGATTTCTTTAATATACAGATATATTACTTATCTCTTATTAGAAAGCAAAGCTCAAATGATTGAGAGAAGCATTTTACTAAGATATTTTTTGATAGTAGAATAATTTATGTTTCTGCTACATCACTTCTTTATATTACCATTTTCAGATGCGGTATTCCACATCTGTGAATTTTGAAGTGTTCACTGTGCAGCTCTGTGGCGGCAATAGTTAAAATGAATTATTATGACAGTTCTAGTGAACAGCGCAACCAAAATATTCTCACTGGAAAATGAGCGATGGGGTTTGGTTATTTATTAGAAATTTTACAATTTGTTCAAAATATTTAAGAAACGTGTTTTTCGCTTTCTACAAGTAGAAACGCCTAAAATTTTTATTACTAAAAATTTAAAAAAAGAAAATTAACAATAAAAAAATTCACTAAATAAAACTTCATGTATTCACTAAATAAAAATTCATAGTTGTGGAATCTAGGCCCTTCGCTCAAAACTTGTTTAATACATGTTAATTACTTTAAGGATTCACAATTTAAAATTTTTTTGTTTAAACAAAGAGTTTGCAGTCAGAAATCTTGAATGGCTTTCTGACTTCTGTAAAAGTATTAGTTCATGAATCATAATGGATTGTGATGAGAAACCAAAAATGTATTTTATCTAAAATTTTGTATTCCAAATTGTCTTTATAAAACTTCAATTACATATTAATACGAATTACTGATTATTTCTGTATACGCAAATCCGTTTTCTTATGGGATCCCTATTGTGTTTCACTTCTCTTGCAAACTTATAAGCAAATTGGAAAACACATCTGGCAACTTCATTTCTTACAAATTACTACTTTGCGAAAAAAATCAAAGCGTTTCAAAAAAGTTTGATAGAAAGAAAGAAAAATTTCATTTTTTGTAAAGAAGAAATTTAGGAAATATATATAATAAATATTTCCTGGATACGATAAGAAACTGCTTTGTAAAGAATCTAGTGAATAGAAAACAGAAAATCAAAACTACAAAAAAGATTGAAGTGACGAAAGAAAGGAACGGTAAGACTGAGACGGCTACGACAGAAAGAAAAAAATTGTGCACCTAAAAAGAAAATTGTACAAGTAAAAAATATACATGGATTGTGAAATTGTGAATGTCTGTGGTTCATTATAACAAATATTTTTCTCCGTAAATCAAATAATAAGAACAGTGGAGTTTTTGTCTACAATCCCTATTGCTTGAGTAAATTCTGTCACCGCAGGCTGAGACAGAGCTGCCCAAAATCACAAAAAAAACACTGGTCAATTTTAAATAATATACTTATTTTAACCATGAGAGAATTTTCCCAACTTTTACTTCCTTCTATTTGTAGAGAAATTTCTAAGCGAACAATCAAGAAGAATAAAAAGAAAGCAGCAGTGTAATTAAATTTTAATTGCATATTTAAATCGCCTCATGTCAAGTGTTATTTTTTCTTCTACTTTTTGCATAAAAGGGTTCTCTGCTTATGGCTGTAGCTTTGCCATGTATTGTTGTTGTCTGGTTTTGCTGCTACATATGTAGTTTATTTTTTTGCATTAAATACCCAAAATGGCCGCTAAAGTAAAACAACTGTGTTAAATATTTCTTGGCTTTCGTAGTGTCTGTTGGGGGGATGTCATAATTTTTAAATGTTCTATTGAAATACTCCCGTCTAATGTTGGATATTTCACTTCACCATGAAGTATGATGGTGTTAGTAGGGTTTATAAAACGTTAAAAACGTGACTGCCTTGTGAAAAGTATTCTTAACAAGGACATTGTAAAGTTTGTTTAAAGTAGGATTTTTCATTATTTGCTTTGAATATTCATTGTAGTACACCCTACAATAGTGTTATAAATTTTCTTACGCCTATAAGTAGACTATATTCTTGTGAAAAGGAAACTGCTGAGGAATTGTTTTGCTCTGGGTGCCTGTTAGCTGTAAAATATTTAGTCCTTTTACTTTCTTCTGACTAATTTTTTGTAATTTCTTTATTTCCAGCTGATAAAAAGATAATTCTGAAAACCGCTCATCTGTCTTGAGTGTTATTACTATGTCTTCAAATTCAACAGCTAGTGGTGGTAACTCAGCAAACAATGCAACAGCCTCTTCGGCTACACCAACCGGTCTTGTAACCAACTCTGCACCGGGCACTGCCAATAACTCGTCTGTAACTAATAATGCCGGCACAAATTCATTAAACAATGCTGGACGCGGTCGCAATGGCAACAATTCGACTTTAGGTGGTGCAAATAATCCCGCCTCGTCGGGCTCATCCACAAATTCTTCCACTGGCATGGGTGGTGGATCATCGTCGGCCGCTGCTACAGCCACAACAAGCGAGGAAACACGCAAAGATCCCAAACCAAATCCAAAAATCTCAAAAGCTTTGGGTACTTCAGCCAAACGTATACAAAAAGAGCTTGCCGAAATCACTCTAGATCCACCGCCCAACTGCAGTGCCGGTCCCAAGGGTGACAACCTGTACGAATGGGTGTCAACCATTCTGGGACCACCTGGTTCGGTCTATGAGGGTGGCGTTTTCTTTTTGGATATTCACTTTTCACCGGAGTATCCTTTCAAACCTCCTAAAGTTACGTTCCGTACACGCATCTATCACTGTAACATTAACAGCCAAGGTGTTATTTGTTTAGATATTCTCAAGGACAATTGGTCGCCAGCATTGACCATATCAAAGGTGTTGCTTTCAATTTGTTCCCTGCTGACTGATTGTAATCCTGGTAAGTTGTTTTGAGGGAGACTATTCATATCTACGATTTTTTAAAACAAATCATGCTTTTAATTTTCAGCCGATCCTTTGGTAGGAAGTATTGCTACTCAATATTTACAAAATCGTGAAGAGCATGACAGAATCGCTAGACTTTGGACTAAGAGGTAATAGAACGCACGGATTGTGTTAAAAAAAAATAGCTTGAGATGTTGCTATAACTGTCAGTTGCAAACATTTACTTAATAATTCAAATTTGCAAGCTGTTTCATGTTCTATGTTTTCTTTTAGAAGAATCGAAAAAATGCTTCTCGATATACATAGGTACTTGGATATTTGCGTATTTCGTGAAGAATCTAAAACTTATTCTGAAACGTAGACACGTAATTGTCAATCTTGAATTTATATTCTGAACAAAATATGAGAACATTCTTTTAAGATTTTTTCGAGTCTACCGATGTGTTGATTAGCATCAACGAAATGTCGGCGTCATATAGACGCCTGAAAAACACAGAAAACATTAATAAGGTCTATTTTTAGACCTAAAATAATACATTTCAATTGGCTCTTAAGCAAATAAATAATTAAGTTCATTTCTCAAAACACGAGAAGTTGGTTTTGTTTTCAACACCAGTACACGGAACAAAAATATGGTTTCCTCAACCGTGATCAATTTGATTTCCCGATTTTTTTTTTTTTTTTTTTTGTTATGCTGCTCTGCAACTTTTTTAAACAACAAAAAACCTGGTAAATGTGCTGCTTTCGCTTATTTTTTAACTACATGCTATTCTTTTTTTTAGGTATGCAACATGATTTCCTCAACCATTTTTGTCATCTCACGAATGTTGTAGTTGTAAGATGAACCTCAAATATTTTACCAACATAAAATTTACAATTACATATAAATGGATAAAAACATACTGCAACAACAACCACAACAATTTATTATATAACATTTAGAATGAAAGAAATAAAGAAAGAATAGAAGAAAAAAAATCACAAAAAAGCAGAAAAAAAATCGAAAACGAATTATTGCAAATAAATTACAATTACCGCAAAACTATTTAATAATAAAAAATATAAACAAAATAAAATTGAAAGCAAAATTGTGAAAATCTTATTAATTGCAAATTCAAAATAAAATTAATCTTAAAATAATAATTTAAAAGTAAAAGTCATTATTACAAATAAAAACAATTCAACAGCAAGAAAGTAAAATGAAACAGACGTGCGTATCTTATATTGGGGAATTGGTAAATAAAATAGATGTTTTATGGGCAAATTAGCATGGTATATAGATCGATGCGTTTTTTTTATTCATAACCTCATTCAATATTAGAAGGACTTTTCTAACCACATCAAAATTTGTTTCGCTTCATTCACAGATCTCTTATCTGTTATGGTTCAAAATTTACTCTTTAATTTTCCTAATTTTCACAGTTTCCTGTATGGGTATCCTCTTTAATTTTTAACCTTTTGTTGTTGTAGCAGCCGGATGTCTTAAGAAATTTTTAACTTTTTAGCTCTTACCGTTTGGGAGATTGGGGCCTGTAACGGACGGACAGCGCCACAAGAAAAGAGTTCGAATTTAAGTCTTTGAAAAATTTGTGAAAAATTGCTAATTTTTAACAAAAATGGAGCTTAATTGTTTGACATTTTTCTAAAAAAAACTTTTAATTAAAACAAAAATTATTAAATACTGTGAAAGTATAGGTCTGGAAATTTACTATATTCTTAATTTTAAGCTGACGCTACATCCAGCATTGGACGAATTTGGACAAATTTTCCAAAAAGTTCTGAATTTATTGGTCAAAAACAAAAATTGTCCACCGAATTTTTTGAAAACCTTTAAAAGTTATGTTAGATTCTAGAGATCTAATCTGAATTTTCATTGTTACCCGCTCGGCAAAAACTGTGGGCAGAAGAGCAGATTTATTAAAAATAGTCAAATTCTTAGGAGCATTTTATCGACCTGCTTGAAAATTATACTAAATTTAATTTTTATCTATTTATATTTGTCATTCTATAAGTACGGAATCAAAAATAGAATAAACTTGAATGTGAAGTACAATTAGTCATGGTCTGGGTACGAAGCAATTTCGGTGCTGATGACCGCCGTGGTGGTCGTGAAACAGCCATGGTAAGTTCACCAGCCGATAAGTCTTCAACTTAACTTTTCTTGTCTGCTTTCAAAATGTTTATCACTACAGTTTCATCAATTTCTCAATTTTGAGGAAGAAACAAAAATCGAACTCAAGCCCGATAAAATTATTAACAATTGCAAATCATATAGTTAAAATATAACACTAAAATTAATGCTTAAAAATCGCTGCGCCTGGCGAAAAGCAAAAAACACACAAAAATCAATTGGATGTTGGTGAGAGAATATAAAATATATTCCAATCAACAGAAAAAAACAGTGATAAAATGTAAAATAAAGCTCAAATTAAACATTGCTTCAGTAAGATAAAATTCCATATTATCCGCGAAGTCTGGGATAATGTTTTAAGCGACTTAGCTTTAGGAAAATCATAAAATATCTGCAGAAAGTCAGGTTTTTGATGCAAGTTATTTTTAGAAATCATACGATTTCAAGTAAAGTGGTTTTGAGAACAGACTTGATAATGTCATTTTTAATTAAGAAAAACAAGAAAAAACTTACCGTTTTCCTCTTTTATGAAATTAACTTGTTGTCAACCTGAAAGTAAATTATAAATTGAAATTAAATTAATAAAAAAATCATAGGATATAGTAGAAATAAATAAATAAAGAAGTAAATAAATGAATAAAAAAATAAAAATTGTCAAAAGTTTGAAATGCACTGTATGGAATCAAGGCATAAATAAGATGTTAATAGAAATTACCTTTTTTTTTTGTTTTACATTAAGTTTCAATGAGGTCCTTGTTTGTTATTTTTATTTTCCTTTATTAGGTTTTGTAAATGAGCGCAACGTCATTCTTTTTTTTCGATACGCACAAAGGCGTATCGAAATATCGAAAATTTATCAATAAATAGAAAATAAATATATTTATTGAGAATAAAGTGACCTTGCGCTCATTTATAAAACCTAATAAAGTTAAATAAATAAAAAAAAGGTCGAAGAACGAGTATCCAGAATATTTTTATTTTCAATATTTCGTTTTCCTTTGGAAAACTTCTTCAGGAAATAATGTTTTTCTAAATGCTTTTTTTCAAATAAAAATAAAATTAACAAACAGGACCTCAATCTCGAAATCTTATAACTAAAAAGGAAAAAGGTTGAGCAAATAGGATAAAGAATCAAATTTCCATATTTTAAAACACATACCTACACATGTACATATGTTTGTATTTAAATAGTTTTATTTTCATTTTAATTTACAAAAAATATATACTTAAAATTATTGACTATTGAAGTGATTAAATAAACACACACACACACAGTAAATTATCGTCACGTTTAGAAAGTTCTAAGTTCTCATTTGAATTTTGACAGTATTTTAACAAGAGCTCGGCAAGATTGTTGTTGTTTCTTGATCTTTAAAAAGATCCACATTTGTTTTCTTTATTGAAGAAAAGAATAATTAAACATTTACTTTTCAATGCTTAAAATTAATTTAAAGTACAAGTTCTTGTTTCATTCAGGTTTTCTTTTTATTTTCAACATGCAGCCAATATCAAAAAAAAAAAAAACATTTTGTTTAACAATTTTATTACAAATACATGCCATTCACCAGAAAATCGGCTTCGTGTGAATATGGTGTTTTGCCACCCAACCGTCTGGCCCGTCTACCCACAGTTCTCATGCGGCAACCAATTAAAATGGCCAAAGCGGCTGTTATTAAAAGACCTAAAGTTAAAGATAAAACCGCACCTCCCGGTCTCTCCGATTGACCATCATGATCGCGAAACTCAAGCGCCATATTTTGATGTATGATTTCGTATTGCTCATGTACTGGTGCTATAGCTGCCTTAACGACACTGATGCTGTCTAAAATGGATGAAGCATCGTCGTGTTCAGCTTTGGATTTTTGAGGCTCTTTTGATTTAGATTTGACTTTTTTGTGTTTGTGCTGAAAGAGAGCAATAAATTATGGAGAAAAATTATGAAAAATACTCGTACAGACAGAAAAAACAGCAATGTAAAATTAACGTGAAAAAAACGTGATTAAAAATCATGCTAAATTTGTACAAAACTAGTAAGCTAATTGAAAAATTAAATGAATTATTACTCTATTTAATATTGTTTTAGGTCTAAATAGGCCTTACTAATTTTTTCTGTCTTTTTCCAACGTCCATATGCCGCCGACATTTCGTCTCGTCAGTAGACTTGAAAAAACTTAAAATAACGTTTGAAACTTTACCACTTATTGTATTATTTCCATGAACACAATGAGAATTACTAGTGTTCAAACAAACTTTTAACACAGAAAAGAGTTTTATCGTTTTGCAAAACTTTTCTTCACAAACTTCATACCGACAGTTTTACCATAAAAATATACAACCTCATATAGAGAACTGCGATGACCTAATCATGGGCTTGGTATATTTACGTTCTAAATTTCAGACTTGGAATCATAATCACCTAATTTAAAATCAACTCTCTACTTAAGTTCCTTGCTGTTGCATTCTTAAATTGAATTCAACGATTCTGTCAATGTTCTGTCAGTTACATTTCTGAATCTAAACAGTGTAAAGGTTATGGAACTATAGAAAAAAGCGTCTGCGAACCACTGTGTGCTGTTGACGCACAAGAGAGTGGTGTAGTGTTTTGTTGTGACCAAATTGTTCTCTTAGTAGGGCACTCTACCAACTCATACAGATTGGTAGAGTGCTCTACTAAGAATTGCCGAGGTCGCAGATTCGATTCCTGCAGAAGGCTCTGGATGTTTCTGCAGACAAGACAAAAAGTTTCTCAGTTTTATGTTTGTTAATAAATGGAAGTTAAAAAATATTCAAAAATGAACTTAATTATTCATTTGCTATAAGATCCAATTGAAATGTATTATTTTAAGATTTTTCGAATCTACTGACGAGTTGATATTATGACGAGTTATGAAGTTTTATTTTTAGACCTAAAATAATGAAGCTCTTGACAAGTGCCGGGAGCAAGCATTGTAATGATCATAACTAATGGTAAAAATTTTAAAATATTTTGTTTTCTTTTTCACTTTTATAGTAATGAGCATGTGGCATATTCAAAAGCAAATTTATGTTATTAAAAAAAAAAAGTTTTAAGTTTTCATTAATTTAATGTTAGGTTATCCTGTATAATGAAAAGAAAGAAGTCTCAAATATATCAAATCAAAAATAATGAAGCTCAAAAATTTCAACCGTAAATAAAATCATGTGAAACCAAGTGTAAGGCATTCTTTCATAAATACGAAAAAATTAATAAACCTTTTTGGGCGGCTCTGTTGATTTTTCTTCCGAATCCTCATATTCATCCGAATCTTCCAATTTTTGCTCACCATTTGCTGCTGCATTAAGTGCAACAGTTTGGGTTTTTAATGGCGCTTGTTGCGGCTGTGTTAAAGAAGGCACCAGATTTTGGGCAGGTTGTGGGTTTTGTGGCGAAACCAATGTGTCCGCACTTAAAGGCTGTTGTTGTTGTTGCGGTTGCTGTATTAACAAGGCTTCGTTTTGTCCCCCAAAACGCGCTGAGACGTCAGGCAGTGTTTGCTGTTGTTGCAGTGTAGACTGTACAACAATTTGTTGCTGTTGTTGTTGTTGTTGCTGTTTTTGTTGATTAAGTATTGCCTGCTGCTGCCAATTAGAGTTTAAAGGGGCTGGTGGTGGTGGTGGAGGGGGTGGTAGTGCAATATGTGGTTGTTGCTGTTGCTGCCGTTGTTCTGCTGTATAAACATGACTGTTTGTTATATCCTGAACAGCATGTGGCACATATAGACCACTTTGTTCCAGCGTCGATGCACCCACTCTGTACACAACATTATTTTGTCCACGATTGTTGACATAATTTGTAAAGCTATCGGTTTGTTGTTGTTGCTGCTGTTGTTGTTGTAATTGACGCTGAGCTGTTAACTGATTAAAATGTGTAGATTCCGGTTTACCTAGAATAATAATAATAATAAAAAGATTTAAGTACTTTTAAGACAACTTTCTCCATTGTTTTTTTTTTTTTTTGATTTTGTTTATTATTTAGGTGAATCTTTGAATCTTAACAAAAACTAAATATGTACATACATATGTATGTATGTTGTTTGTAAGTTCCCCTTTTATGTCTTGATATGTGTGTAGTGTTTCTTTCCCATTGTTAATTACTTTTGCTTCTTTGGGCTTTCTTTATTTATTGGCCCGACAGGTATAATGGATGTTGGTTTTTCCACAAGAATGCCTATTTAAAACTAGTTTAAATAAAAATCTTCTTTCATGCAGACATTTGTTTTTCTTCTTCTTATAATACTACTAATTTTAGCTGTTTCCATTGCATGTCATTTGCGTTTCTTTTTATGTTGGAATAACACATTCTGTAACGACCATAACCTCAATTTTGTTTTCTTTATTACATTGCTCGTTTTTTTTCTTGATATGTATTAAAAACTAATGCACATACATACCTACATAAGTATATTGCAATAAACATTAATTTAAACTGAGATTGTCTAAAGATAGCGGAAAACCCGAAAACAGTGACTTCGGAAGCATTTAATTATGGTACTTCTATGTACTACATATGACATACCAGAGCTGTTAAATTTTGATTATGATTATTAAACAATTACATACATTACATATTTTTCAAACAGAATCGTAGTGATTACATTATCCTTCTTCAGGCGATTTCTGACTAGTAATTGAATATTCAGACAAAGAATTTAAAAATAATGGGGATTACTTTTGATTATTGAAAGAGAATCAGAAACAAGAAATAATCAAAAACAATGCAATGATTCTTTGACATAAACACATACATACATATATACATATGTATGTATATATGTATATGTAAGTCCGACAGAGCTTGAAACTCAAAAAATAAGTATACAAAAACTGGAAATTTTTTTACACGAATGCTTAATAAATGTCCCGTTACAGATACAAATATAGTTATAATTTTAATACAAAAGAGAAAATTCGCGAAAAATTTGCACAACACAAAAAATATATTCATAATAGTTTTGGAACGCAAAAATTCGCACAAAACTTGCAGAATTTGCCTGGCTCGATTTGTATGGAAGGAAAAAAAAAACGTAAAAAAATAGTTAAACCTGCGAATGTCGTTTTTCCAAAAGCTATGAAATGTTGTTTGTTTAGGAATAAAAATATTGTAAGGCCTGTGCATCATCGTTTCAATCGTTCCGCTGAAAATATCGCTGCTGTAAATGTAAGTGTTGCCGAATGTGGCGATTCCTCATCTTTCTCAGGAATTAGGGCTCTCTTGCAGCACATTATGGCGTATATTGCATTTAGATGTACGTGCTACATCCGCATAAAGTCCAGCTGACACAACAACTGAAGCCAGCTGAGCATTCACAACGTTGCAGATACATGGAATGGGTGCTTGAGCAGCAGGCGGTGGACGGCGATTTTTCGAACAAAATTTTCTTCAGCCATGAATCACATTTCTCACTCGGTGGGTGGGTATGTTAATAAGCAACATTGTCGTATTTGGGGTTCTGAAAACCCCAAAATCTCCAAATAATTAAGAGAGGCCATTACATCCCGAAAAAGTCACTATTTGGCGCGCCCATATATAAAACGGAATATCATGAAAAAAAAAAAATATTTTATATGTGTATTATTTACGTTTACTTTTCAAACCGCAAAATTGATAACCCGTTATATTAGTGGCACACAGCATAAGCGGCGGAAATCGTTCGGTGACGAACGCAGCAATTTGGCTCCTTATCAAAGGCTTCTGATAGATCGTTTAAGACTAAATTACTTAAACGAACTCTATTCCAATTCATCCTAATCGAATCAGTGAATTGAATTTCACAGAACCAGCCACTTTACGCCCTCATTTACTTTTGAAAGCACATATTTGGAAAAAAAAGCTTTGTTATTGAAGAAATAAACATGCTGTTGTATAGACCTACTTGCAGGGCAATTTTTATTCTCGAGTAATTTTTTCTTAAGTTGCCAAGCTTCAATCAAAAAATATATCATACCATCTCAAGTCTTAAATTGTTTGTAAATATTGAAAAAAGCAAAATGTCCGGTATAGTACGGAATACCCAATTGTTTTCATTTGCTATGACACGGGCCTCTTATGAGTGTAGGTGCCAGAAACACGTATGTATGTATATACATATGTACATTCATATGTATGCATGTATATCGGAATGCCATTGACTTCCATGATCCCAATTGCACAAAACTTTAGAATGAAAGATACAACACTTTTCATGACATCTTTTGTCATAAATTAATTCAATTAACAACTTTAAAGTGCAAAAAAAAAAAAGAAAAAACAAATGCACTTACGTATGAAAGCAATTGTTATATTTTACGCAACAAAAGTAAACACTGGTTGCAGCACCACTTCTCCTCCAGCAAATTCATCATAATACATGTTCACGTAACAAAACCGACAAATCGCACAAATTAATCAAATTAAAGGGAGAGCAAAAGGAGAAGTTAATGCCTACTACATGCACGATAATGGAGGAAACATAAAAATTGTTGTTTAACTTCACAACAGAATTGTGTAAAAATAAAAGAAAAGTTATATACTCGTATATATAGAAAGGCCCTAAGTCGTTTCTTTTTCAAATGAAAACTTTCAAATATTTTTATATATAAATCGTAGAGAATTTTGTATGAAAACCGGCACCAGCTCCACTTTGAAAATAAAATCAAGTTAGGACCTTTTTTTTTATTAAGGTAATGAATGGTATGTACATAGAAACATACTTTCGTTTAATATGTGAAACCAAACACTGAGAGTGGGCCTTAATGAAAATTTAATACTATGTACATTTTAAGTTGATTGTGACAGCTCAGGCGAAGATACGACACAGGCAACAAATTATTTTTTACTCACAACAATTAGTTCACTATACTGTCTGTCGTCCATCTGCGTGTAATTGGTGTGTTAAACAATTTCAAATTAAACAATGGTAATAAATTTATAATCCAGCTGACATAAAAAAAAGAAAACAGGAGAAATTCCCATTATGGAGTTTTAATAAGCAATTCTTTTGTTGTAAAGAGAACAAATTTAAAATGTCTAGAGCTTCGGTGTCAGGTCATGCCATCATTCAAGGACACAAATGTCTATCAACATAGTGTTACAATGTCTATGAATATTATGTCTTTTTTTAGTGTAACATAAGCGAAGCCAGATTTTGATATAAGAAGGTACAGTAGAAAATCCCTCCGCCCTTCTATTCAGAAAAATTTGTTAAGAGAAGCAAAAATTTGACAGACTAGTTGTGAGCTCGTACTAAGCATTGGAAGCCCGCGGGATTCCATTTTGCCTGAAAACTGTTCCCGTACTCAATGTTCGTTCACTCCAAAATTTACAGTAAATACAATATGTATTTGTTCTTGCAAAGCTTTTGTAACATCAAAAACTTATTCGCTGTAAAATTTAGTTTTCCTCGTTGAGCAAACATAACCTTAAAATATACTCTTCTTTAATATTTTTACGTTTTTTCTGCTTTTTTCTTTTCGTTGGTATTTGTTGATGTGTCCATATGTAAATATATGTAGAGTAGTGGTCTCGTTGCTTGATAGCCAATATTTCCCAATATGACTTTATGTTGACGCTAATGCCTAGACAAATTAGAGCAGGCTCATTTACGTTTAAGCTGCGAAATCATTAAGTCCGTGAATAGTTAAACCACATTTAAACGAAGAAAATTAAGCGTTTAAATTCAATCATCTAGCTCAACGGTACCTCCTAGAACCCAAGTGGGCCGTTCTCACGGCTGTCAGTCCGTGAAACAACTTCAGCCATCAAACCGTGCAAAACAATATTTGCAACGTTGCCAAATTTCTATTTCTAAAAACAATCAGTTTCCACAGTCGAACTTAAACTGTAATTAAATTACAGAAAAGTTTCATTAAACTAGTGATTTTTTGGGCATACATGAGCTTCTGCATTACTAACTTTGGAGAAAAAAAACACTAATTATGTTATCTAAAACGTTATATGAATTAATCTTAGAATTCACTGCTAATTACCCCAAATGCGCCACATCCTGGAAGCCCTCGTTTAATACTTGATTAAGAATGAATGGGCTGAGAATAAACGCCAAACGTTTAATGAAATTATATGGTTGTGCTCAAATAAGAATTAAATCTCTTGCAGAAACTCCACGTTTCTCGACGTGGAATAAATAATAATAAAAAATAACGAAATTTTCTACATTGTTTGCAAGACGTAAAACATACATTTTTGCTCAAAAGCAATTAAGAATAAAAAGGTTAATCTTTCGTTTTCAACTCCAAGAAAATCACAACTTCGCTAGTAAAAGTTGCTTTGCCCTAAAGCGTTTTGTCAAACTTCCCATCGCTTATAAACGAAAATCAAAACAATTTAATTTATTAAGTAACCATCAAGAAAAAACACAACACAACACAACAATCATTTTCCCACCACTCCAAGCAAAATTACAACATAACGAAATACCGCACTGCTCCATTGTACAAGTACGTACAAGAATGAATTCATGAAAGGAATTAGCGAATGAACACATAACAAAAGTAGGTATTCAATTATGCGCATAATAACCAATTCAACAAGCATTTCTCAACCAACCATGGCGGTACGAGCGATCAACTTATGAAAACTCAACGATCTTCAAGCGCACGCGTGTAGGCCAGGCAGTTGCACATTTAACGCTGTAAGTGAATGAGCAAATAAGTGAATATGTGTACCTGTGTACTACTTGAATTGCTCTGCTCCTCTGTCTGAGCCAAGTATGAATGACTTGAATTATCTTGGTGATTAGTTTGCGTGTCACAATCACTTGTTTTCGTTGTTTTTGTTTTTTCTTCTTTTCATTTGCAGCAAAAAGAAAATCTGGAATTTTTAATTGCAAACTCAAATGTTTTGCCAAGACTTGCTCACTTATGTAGCATATGTATGTGTATGTATAAAATGATCTTTGAATTGGTTTCTTTTGTTTTTGAAAAACTAAACAAATTTCCTTTGCTTTTTTTTTAATATCTATTTTTTGGCTTTTCCTACCGCAAATTCAACTGATTTAAAAAACACATGCACTTCTTTAATTAAATTTATTTCCCTTTTCAAGCAAAAAGTTGAATAAACTCTGCAGTGATTGATGCTCCAGTTAAGCCGAACTGTTTAATCATCTGTTCTCTGTTGCAAATAATGGAGGAGTGGCATGAGTCTAAGATTGCAATTCTGTTGTTAATCATGTTCTTAATCACTTCCATGTTTTGTTTTCTTTCTTTTAATAATAATATGTTTTCACTTGCAGTTGCACTTAGCTAAATAATAGTTGAAAATCATTCATGTTGGACTTAGCAGCTTTTTAGTTTTAAATTGTACTTTTTATTAAGGCAAATAGTAGAGGTAACATCACATACATATGACCATATATTTTTCCAATTTTTTAAAAAGAAAAAAAAAAAACGTGACCATTAATTTTTGCTGGTTGTTATTTTGGACAAATACATGTTTATGCCTAGCTCAAAAGCATATGCATGCAAGTGTATGTAACAAAGAAGAAAAAAGAGAAAAGCAAAAAATATATACATAATTTCACAAGAACATATTTTAAGGTTATGTTTGCTCATCTTAGCTCATCGTCTCAAGGTCGCATCGTTTAAGTATCAAGAAGTATGTTAAAGCATGTTTTTTTTAAATATAAATTTTACTTTCTATTAAACCAAATACTAGAAGTAAGATCACATAGGAGTATACATTCTTAACATTTTTTTAGAAAAACGTGGCCACTATTTTTTGGTTGACCTTTATTTTGACATTAAAAAATACATATAAACTCACAGAGAGTTTTTGCCTGTTAATATTAAGTTTGTGAATGCTAAGAACAAAAGAGATTGCTCTGCAAAGGATCATCAAATTATTATGGGCCAGATTAGATGACATAAGAAAGAAACCTCATAATTACTCTGCTCCAGAATCAAAACATCCTTTATCCCCCAATTAACATAAAATACATTTTTAGTAAAATACTTTTCTCTTACCATGATTTCCGTTGCCCAATGCTTGAGACGAAGTACCCGCAACAATTTTGCGAGTTTCCCAAGCATTGGGATCCTCACGATTATTAACCACAGGCGGTATGATGGCTGGACCTTGAGAATGTTGTTGCATGCTTTGCAATTGTTGTTGAGGTGTTTGTTGAGATACTGCAGCATTATATTGAGGCAGAGAAGAATCAGCCACTATTTTATTAGCAATTGCGATATCCTGTGTAGATTTTATGTTGGTATTTAAATTATTATTTGCTCCCGAACACTCGGGTCCTTCATCACTGCCATCCTCGCACTGAGGTATGCCATCACAGGCATTATAAACAGCAATACATTCGCCAGAATGACAAGCAAATTGAAAACGACCACACTGAACCGTGGCATTAACTTGAAGAAAAAAGAAAACATAAATGGAATTAAACTGCAAAATACTAATAGTCATGTCATTTCATTCAGACAATAAAGATGCATAATATTCTGTTTGAGTCACAATTGTCAAGAAAAATTGTCACAGAAAGAGATAATTGTTACGAGAAGTGGCAAAACTGTCACTTTGGCTTGAATAGTGAGGCTTGTCACTGCCTGATGAGTCTCTTGAAAATAGTATACATACCTTTATTTGTTTGCCCGGTTTCCACAATGGCCGATGATTTCTTACTACTACTGCTGCCGCTCAGCCTGTTCACTTCTCCGCCTCCGCTTATTACACCAACATCATTTGAGTTTTCTTTGATTTCTGGTTTTAATTTCAAGTTCGACAGCTCCCATTCTTGCTGCGATATATTTGATATAATACTTTGGGCCAAATGAGGGGCCGGATGCGCAGTAGTCACTTCATTAGCTGGCCGTATAATGGGTGTCAGCACAGCACTTGTGTAATTGGCGTGACGTGTAAATTTACAGTGGAAATTTTCCGGTGTACCACATTCGAATAGATAACAATAACCATCTTTTTTGCTCTCAAATATATAAACATCACATGAATCTGTTTCACAGCACAGACGTTGACACTCTGCCATGGTGTCGAGTTCTATGCCTTGCAAATATTTACCGCCTATTGCCTGGGACTCGCCCGTACGTATGATGGTATTTTTGTGAACATCAAATTGGCCTGAGGAGATTTAAGAATACAATAATGCATCCCCATTAATTGTTTCACATAGCCAGAGGCTGGGAAAACACTTGGCCACTTTAACTTGTTAGTTTCTTACCTAAACATATTTCCAAGTCCATACGCTTTGCTAAGTGGTGTGTTTCACTGTTATTATTATCTTCAAATGCCGCAAGATGGTGTGCGGCATAACTGCCAATATGGGCAACATTTTGTATTAATATAAGGAACACAATTGTTGTAGTTGTTGTTGTTTTAAAAATTTTCAACATCTTTCAATTTTGTGGGGTTGTGTAATTTTAAGTGGCTATGTTATAATTGTTGTTGTAAATTTTGGTTTCTTTCATTAATAAATCTTAACACTTTTTGTAACTGTTGGAAAATTGTTTGTGTTTTTAAGAGCTTTCACTATACATAGAAAAATGTGATTTTCATCTAAAGCATATGGAAAATATCGGTAGGGAATTTATGAGGCTGCTGGTGATCTCTAGTACTTAAAATAAATACCATTATACAGAGTGAAAAAATGGATTTCGAAAATAAAGAGAGGTTGTGTTAACACGTTAGTCTTCAATTTAACAGGCAAATTATATTGAAATACCTACATCAAATTCATAATTTTAAGCTGTGAGCCAATAAAGTTTACTTTTCATTTGCCAGGTATATTGAATTAACATTATTTTAGACCAAGTTCTTTACAAGACAACTCTGCTGACTTGAGCAACATTAATTTCTAGAGCATATCGCACCTTCAAAAATGGAGGCAAAGTCTAGTTTTTGAAAGTAGACTTAACTCAAGATACTAGATAATCGTTGAACCCACTTTAGCTTTTCTTCTCTCATATGCCCGGCAACCAGCACATTTTAGCTGCTCCTATAAGGCTCCTAAGCCTATAGCCAGCGAGAGATCTTTCGAAGAGTCACCTTTTGCGGCACTGATACCGATCTATCCCTTGGGATGAGGATTTGACTCTCCTCGTGTTTTGGTCACCCATCTATATATATCATGCATACAACAAGTGAGATTTTAACTAAGATAACTGAGGCATACTGTACCATAAAGACAAGGACAGGAATATATATGATTATAGCCTCTGCGGAGACATTTTAATACAACAAGACAAAGTATTTGTGAAATAAAGTAGTAGAGTTAGCTTATAAATTCGCGCTATGTTCGCTAGAGTTTTATCACCAAATCAACTTCAGTGTTACTTCTAATGTTACTAGTATGGGAACAAGAAGAATTGTAGTTTCGGGCAGGAGCATGATCTTCGTGAAATACTTGAGATAACAAGCACTATTTCAATCGGCTCACCTGTAAAAAACCTTATTCGTTTATTTTTCTGAGTTTAGCATTCGCCAACAATGGCGAATTCTAAATAATTCACAGTATTTTTTTATAACTCATGCTACTTGAAGTAGAAATGGTTCCAACAAGGCGGGACAATATGCTACAGAGCTTGTGAAACTATTAGTTTGTTGGACCAAAATATGTAAATGTGTGTATCAAGAAATAGACACACAAATGGGACAACTCTTCCGTATGATTTGATGCTTTTAGGCTACTTTTTGTCTATTTAAATCTCTTAAAACTTGAAACAAATGATCACTTTGAACCCATCATTCGATGCTCTGTTGACTATTTAAAACCGAGTATTTTATATTTTAAATTCTTAAGGAGTTCCCCCTCTTAAGTTTTCTCACTGGTCCAAGCTTTGAGTGGGAGAACAGTTTTTGGTAAAGTTTGGATCCCGCAACTATTGTGTTATTTATAATAATATAATATTTCTATTTATGTTTATATTGATCCCATACTAAAATCATTAATTTATAACGGTTTTAAATGAATACTGTGCAATATTAAAATAAACGCCAAACTTTCGTTAGTATTTTTTATTCAATGTAAAATGCATTGATTTTTTCTCAGCTGTGTCAACAAACCATCGTCTGCCAGTTAATTTTGACCTGTAACTCAAAAGTCATGCATTACTTCCTTCTAGTTTTGGATGGAATGCTTTTCGTAGAATCAGTGTTTCTCACTTCCGAAGAAGTGCGTCCTGGTTAGAAGGAGTGCCAAGAAGGAAATTCGTATTTTACGAAGACATTAACTTGGTGCAGATTGCATACAATTTTGTATGGAATTATTGGATGTTGGATCGCTGACTAGTTTAGAGTAATAGAAGAGAAGTGCAGATATATGTATGTACATATGTATGTTTCAAGAGTCAATAAAATGCTTCTCTGCAAAGCAATTTTATGACAAGCAAAATTATGACAAGTCTTACTTATTGGTTTAAAGAATATGTTGGAAATTTTGTGGGGCAACAAAAAAAAACACTTTTTTATACATAATTAAAAATCTCAGAAATTGAAATGTTGAATCATTTCACTAAGAAAAAACAGTCCTTTAATCATACATATGTATGTATGGCTGTAATATTATTTTTGTTACAATAAATATTTAAAACTTTTCACTTTGGTTTGTAAAAATACTAATTAAATAATTTATGTGTGTAGGTATGTACTTGTAAAGCAAAATCGTTAGTAGTCAAATTTACACACTTTTATTTTTTGTAATTGCAGAAATAAAATAAAAACGCTCTCTACACCATCAAAATGCGTGTTAAATATCGATTTTTTCACTTCACTGAGATCACAATTTGCAAGTTACCATTTGTTAATTAAGTGTTGCCCGATTGAATATTTTTCCAATACAATGGTCTTACATTTTAATAAAAAGAAAAACTTTGTATAAATTATTTTTTATTTGTAGAAGATTTTGCTAAAAAAATATATTTTTTATGAATTTCTTTAAGGTCACCAAATTTCTGCCGTTTTCAATGCCTTTAACGATGTTGTTCTCTTTGTGTACCGTTACAAACAAAAACATAGCGGAGTAAAATAGAGAAAAATTACAATTTCTTCAGAGAAAACAGAGAATGAAAATAAAAACAATAAAAATAAGGGGTTAAAATCACGCAAAAGTTCTCGTAAAAACAAAACAAAAATAGTATGCGTGACGGTGAGAGAGCGAGAGAATGAGAGATGAGGGTGAAAAACTGCCACCCACTTTTTGTTGATGTTGTGCTTTTTAGTTACAAGTATGTATGTGTGTAAAAAACACTTTTTTAACTGTCAAAATATTGAAAACAGAGTTGTTAGGCCTGCACAGAAAGAAAAATGGGGAAAGTATACACATATGTATATATGTGTACACATATGCAATTAAGCTGAATTCGCCCATATGCTCTGAACAATATTTTTGCACTCACACCATTTTTTATCCCTGAAAGTGCTACTCTTGAAAGAGTGTTTAATCTTGAGTAAAGAGCGAGGTTCCGCTAAAAAGAATACGGTTACCAGTTTTGTTTTATTTAAACATTATCACCCATATTCATAAAAACTATTGAAGTTTTATTACACGTTTATTTGACAAATATTCCGTAGAAATACGTCAAAAAAGAACTTAATAAACTTACAATAATTATTATGAATATGGCCCTATGTTATTATACCGGTATTCATACAAAATAAAATTTTGTAGAAATATATTTGAGAAAACATTTTATATAAAAAAATTTTTCAAAAAGAATTTCAACATTTTATTTTTTATGAATACCAGAGCTAGACTACAATCATATACATATTTCAACATCATTATGTCTCTTCTCGAATATGGCCATCTCGACCATATTTTTTTATATGATCTTTTTCGAGAAACGTTCTAATGCAGATTCGTAACATTACCGCTTCTTTGCTAAACTGGAGTTCATATACTAAAGGGTTTTTCATTGGGTGTTTAATTTATCTAAGTGTAAATGCAATAAAGCGGTAAGCAATTGACATTTTGTATTCGATTCAAAGGACTATCGATGCCATGACTAAACCGATTTCGCCGATTGAGGCCCACTGTAACTTTAGTTAGAAAAAACTTAAAGGTGTTATGCGTTGTTGTAGGTTTGAGAACCGCTTATTTGAGCAGATCTAGCGCTTGAAAACACGCTAGAAAAAGAAGTCTAAAGGGATTAAATTTACATCACCTGCACATGAGATGACCACTTAATCTAGTCTATAATAGTCGCTAGCTATAATACTCGATTTAAGTTGATGGAATAAAAAGTAAAACTTTCGAGCTTTATTGAACATTTTCGTTTTCGGCATATTTTTTGCTTCTCTGGTGCACGGATATCACCTTATTGAGAACCAGACCAGGGGACTAACACATATTCACAATATTGCGAGCAGCCTTCCCTGTAGCATGACTATAGCGGAGTATACTGAATGTTTACTGACGTACAAATAACTTTATAACAACTGTAAGAGGTCATAAAGTTCCTTTTGCGGTATCTTTTGGGTCTGAAGACTTCCGGATACAAACTTGCTTCATGCGAACATCCGCTTATAGCAAATACAAATCAAATGAGATAGTAATTGAAAATTAGTATATAGGGAAGACTACTTTTACAGACACTTTACTTAATCAATGTATATTTCTAAATAAAAAAATTTTCGGCAAGGACATTCTTATTGGCAACATTTAAATTTTCTCTCACTTTAAAAGCCTTGTGTATTTAGTCCTCTCTTAATTTAAAACAAACCATTTTCTAATGCGCAGTTGCAATAAATAAAAATTGCTCACATCATGTTAGTGTGTGTCTCTTTTATACATTATAACAATCTCCACATTTGACACAAAGGATACTAAATATGTGTATCTATCACAACAATTAATATGTATATACGCTACGAAGTCCTTGTCTCCCCCCAGTCAGCAGCATTATAAAGAAAATAAGACAAAGACTTCTTTAAATCAACAGTAAAATGGGAATACATAAAAGTAAAGTCTCCCTTAACATAAAATAGCTTGCATTTCTAATGAGCAGATGAAAAAAAAATTGGAAAAAGTTGGGGAAGTTAAACATTAATGTTAGATTTTCTTTCAAAAGTTTTGATAGAAGATGCGATTCTTCTTAGAGAAGACTGTGCACTCATTTAAAAAAAATTTATAGAACCAAAGAAATAGTTTAACAAAGATAAAGTGCTTTTAAGCAGTGATATATCTAGCTTTACGTTTTCTTTGCAGCGGCCCATGCCTGTCAAAACCAACAGACGGTATATAAGTTTTGCTTTCATACTTCGGTTTTTGGTTTTATTATCTTTAATGATTCTATTTCTGTGTTGACGCTTTATTTACTCTTGTAACTGCAAATGGGCAAATTCACACGGGATGAAGATTAGTTTTTCACTAGGGCAGATTTGTGGCTAAGAGAGGCGCGAATATTGGGGTCTTTTCTGTAGCTGCAGTGAATAGCAGAAAATTAAAAATATCATGTCTTTAAATTTCGCTGATTTTTCTTTAAAGTGATACATTTGGTGGTTCTTCTCTTGTCGTAACGAGAACACGAAACAAAGAGTGGTCATGAGTTGAACCTGGTTTAAACATTTACCACAGAAAAAAAGATGCTAAATATGTTGATATGTTCGTCCAAAAAATGAATTTTTAATAATTGTAAAACAAATTCCAAAATTTAGTAAAGGCTTATAATACGAATGAGCTAATACACACTAGATTATTTTTTTAATCCGCATAATTTTTGTGCTTTCTAAAATACAAGGGATTAATTCATCTGGCATAAAATTGTGTATATAACACAGCTTTATGTGAGTTAGTGTTGTTTACATTTATTTCATATTTGTTTTAGCTTCAAAATATGCTGGCAAGATCAACATCCTTATTCAATTAAGCCCGTGTGTACACCATGACAAACGATCACCGACTAAATTTGCTCGGTAAAAAGAAAAAAATCGAACCTGTCTTTTTTAAAGGTGAGTGAGTACTCGTATATATTAGTTTTGTTCTGATAATGGGGGGTTGAAGATGTTTAAAAAATTATGCCAACCAAGAACGACTCCCTTCACCGAAAATGCCTTCAAGCTGGAACAAAAATTATGCCAGCATAATTAATCTCGTGTATATTGGCTCAGTGAAATTTTAAAAATTTCCTAAAACGAAACGGACGTTTTGTGGCGTTCAAAGATTTTATATAAAACAGAACTACTTTATGGCTCCCAAAATTATTTAAGTCCGGTTGTTGGGCCAATTTCTTTAAACATTTTTTAAGAACTCATTTTAGCTACCTATCTAGTATGTATGTATGTATTTATGAACCTATATTGGGAAACACGTTTTCCTATTCTTAGTTGGTTTTTTTTTCTGTGTGCACAGATTTGCACTTTGCTCCAACTTTTGGCGGAACTTGCCAGAGGTACATAGTGCAATTTTTTTCAATACGGACCGTTAAAGTTGGGTGTTGCTTCAGTTTTGACTAAAAAAAGTCACAAAATGTGAGATATTGTTTGCGAATTTGGCAATTACAGTCCGAATTTTTAAATATAGATACAAGAAGGATAACTGACGATATTATTGGAGAAAAAAATTTTAATTCCAAATTTGTAATCACAGGAATGAAAAATTCTTCTAAGCTACGCGACAACAGATTTTTTTTATAATTCACTGTGACCTATCACTAGTTTTCGTTTGGACGTTAAGTTACGAGACACCCTGTATAGAGACGTTGTTGACAATGATTAATGATGATCAAAAATTTTTGAAATACATACATATGTATATAATAGCTACGCTAAATTTCTGCTCACATCTGCTTGCATGAGAAAAACAAGCATGAGTGTATGCAATTTGCAAAACATTTGGGTATATAATAAGCATGGAAAATTGACAGCAACCACCCAGCCCATACAAGGGGAGGAATATCAACACCATATTTACTCGCCTAGTCCTGGTTAAGGACATGCAATGAGAATGATGGCAGCAGTGGCAACGTTGCAGACATGCAATAAGCATATTTAAAATGTTGGGGTTAGGTTGTACTATATATAATAGTATTGAAGATGCATATACTAGGTATAAATTCATACATATGTATGAGGGTACAACAAAAGCAGCAACACACATCTCGGCAAAACAAAGTCGCAAATGCAAATCGAATCTGTGGAAACGGAAAGGCAGACTGTTACATTTTGTTGCTGTCCGCCCTTTCAATGGATGCTGTATTCTTGCAGTTTTTCTTGCAGCTTTTTTTTTTTGTAATGAAAATAGAGACTAGACATGACTTACAAGTTCTTGTTTTGAAACCAAAATGCAAATAACGCCACACAGGCTATAAACGAAAGACAAGAGGTTAAAATCTCTTAAATTTTTTTTTTTAATTTATGAAGGCTGACTGTAAAAAGCTTTAAGGTTTTTATTATGATTTTTTTTTTTATTATTTTTTTATGCCATTGTTTGTTTTCAAACGTGAAGTGTTTAATATTTACAGTCTTCTTGCAAACATATAGAAGAAATGAGAAACGAGCTTCTATGGAAAGAAAAATGTACTCATTTGTAATTCGTTGAAATTAGAAGAATAAAAGCAGTTTTTCATTAAGGTCTTTCTTTAATACCTTAAGCCTTGACAATTAATTCTTTTTTAATGTGTTTGCTAGTAAAAGCAATTTTTGTATGCTCGATTTAGTGTAAAGAGTTAATAAGTAGTTGACTGACTGATTTGTAGATCTTTTGGTAAACAATTCTATAAAATGCAAAGTTTTCCTTGCGAGCGCTTATTTTTTAAAACTTTTGACGTGGATTAACTCAGCAACAATGGAATAAAGCTCCATCAAGGAGCAGTGTTTAGCGATGGTAAGGTGAATTCAATCGTGGTCGCACTTCACTGCAAGACGAACTTCACGAAGCTCGTCCAAAATCAGTTTTTGTTCCGAAAACCATTGATGTTGTGCGCGATCTTGCACCATCAGTGCAAGATCGTCTTATAATCTATCATGAGATTGAGACAACCTTAGGCATTAGTGGGACCAGCAGACATTCAATATTACATAAACATTTGCCTACCAAACAAATTTGTTCGCGTTGTATTCCACACAACTTGTCAATAGCTCAAAAAAAAGGCTCGTGCCGATTCGTCGAAAGAAATGCTCAAGTTATACGAGCGCGGTGATGAATCATGAATTTACGCGTATGAGCCCGAAAGTAAACAGCAGTCGACTGTATAGGTGCTTCAAGATGAGCAAAATCGAATAAAAGTTGTTCGCCCACGAAGCACTTCCAAGCAAATGATCACCTGTTTTTTCGGTAAAACTGGGCATGTCGTAACCGTACCATTAGAGCGACGTAGAACAGTCAATTCTCCATGGTGCACAATGATTTTTTTGGTCAGTTGTCTTCTAAGAAATCAGGAAAACCAACCGCCGAAGATGGATCTATCTTCACCACGATAATGCGAGCTCTCACACATCGGCTGAAACACCTGCATTTTTGAGCGTCCAAAACACTTGATGAGTCATTCGCCGTGTAGTCTTGAAGTCGCTAATGACTTCTTTTTGTTACCGTACGTAAAAAACAAATTGAGAGGTCAAGATTTTTCGACACCTGAAGAAGCGGTTGCTGCATTCAGAATGCGTGTTTTGGAGATACCTCAATCGGAGTGGCAAAAGTGCTTCTACAATTGCATCAGAAAGGGATGCAAAAGTATGAGATCTATACATGAGAAATATTTAGAAAAGCAAAAAAGTGATTTCGATGACGAATATTGGTTTTTGTGCTTCAATCCCGAAATATAAAAGTGAAGTCTAGAAAAGTCACAAGACATCTACATGAAGTTAGGTTTTTAATGCAATTCGTTATTTGGAAATCATGTGACTTCAAGTAAAGTGATTTTCAGAGCAGCAGCCAAGTGGTTGCATTCGCTAATCGAACGAATTCCATCGCTTATATATGAACGAGCTAAATCAGTTGTTTTGTAAGCAAAAAGTAAATTCAGTGATAGGAAAAACCTACTGGATTTTTTTAATTTGGACTTAGGTACTCAGTGAGTGACCGCCAGATGGCATAGTTTAAGAGCGACATCTATACTTGTTACTTTCGCATTTAAAATCATCCTTTTTTGCACTTTTGACTTGTAGTTACGATGTCAGCTAGTTCTCATGAGAGTGTGAAGTCCATTCCGTGATGTCAACACATAAACGTGTTGCCTTGATTTCTTCATTTTCCCGGTGTGCGCCAGAGCTCAGACCAGACAGTTGCACAGACATAGACACTCATCTGGGAGGTGCCTCAATTATTGTTATCACGATTTAATAACCTGTTTAATCATTTCTAATGAAGCTTGTTGTTTCGTTATGCGAAAAAATACTTTTTAAAGCATTTATACATTTCGATTGTGAAAACTTTTCTCAACACTCTTCCATTTACTGTTTTAAAATTTCTACTTACACAAACAAATGTACGAGTATGTTTGCACACATGCTCTCACTCCCTGTAACGAGTCAATATTGTAAACGTACATAGAGAAAATAAAACGTGGCAAATATCAGTGTATGTATGTATGTGAATGTACATGTAGTTGTTAAATATTTACAAAGGATGCTTGCAAACATGGCTTGCACTTGAAACAGAGTACATGGCAGAGATCCTTGTGAACAAGTTTTTTATGGCTTAATTTAGCAGAAGTAAGGGAATCGTTTCTACCAAGGAGGTTTCATTATTTTATGTTGCCTACCGCTACTCCATTGCGGAATAAAGAGCGTGAGCTGCAGAGGGGGCGAACCAGAAATGAAATACTCTCTGAGTGTTGTTGCTAGTCGGCAGTAAAATGTTGTGTTCAAGATTTTCTTTACAAAGCATGTTTTTAAAAGTTTTCGTTTTCTTTTTCGTTGCACCGCTCCCTTACGTTTGGAAAATTCAAATTTCATACAAATTGTATTTAAAGGATTTTTACCCTCCTAAGTTGTAGCTGTTTATTTATTTATATTTTTGCTACTAAAATCCTTTTTATTTCAATCCCCTGCGGTAAATAATTGTGGGGTTTTTGCTCCTTTTTAGGGGTCTTTTATGTTGGGGAGGTTTTCGGTTTTTTGTTTATGGTGATGTTGCCCATTGTCTTTTTAAAGAGTTATTTTTATTTTTAAGCAGTTAAAGAATAGCACATACAATAGTTAAATTTAAAGGGTGAATGAATATGCAAGTGAACGTTTGAAGAACTGCTGTCTATTAATAATAAAACTGAGCCAGTAACACGTGTAGTAATGACTTGGAAGTAATTTTTATAAATTGTTCCTGCTTCTTTCCTAATCCTAATGCTGAAATGTACTTTGTTACTTTGCAGGCGTTAATAGGGTTATGATAAGGTGTTATTTCTTTACACAAAACTCAAAACTTTTAAAGAGATTGTTAGTGGATTTTTTAATTATTTCAAGAAATTATTTTCTTAATAGAAATGTAAAACCATGATCCCAAAAAAAAAAAAAAAAATTGAGAGCAATATGAATTATGTAGGTCAGCTACTAAAAAGCGACTTGAACTAGAAATTTGACTGTACAAATTGGGCTTTGAAGGAAAGAAATTAGAATTCCTTTGAGGAAAACCAACCACGTAAGACGGATCGCTCTTCACCACGACAATGCGAGCTCTCATACACCAGCTGAAACAATTGCATCATCTGCCGCATAGTCCTGACTTCTTATTCCCGTACGTAAAAAAACAAAGTGAAAGGTCAAATTTTTTCGACACCTGAAGAAGCGCTTGCTGCATTCATGCTTCGACAATTGGTTGAAACGCAGGCAAAAGTATATAGATCTTATTGGGGAATATTTTGAAAAACAATAAAGTAAGTTTTCATGCTTAATATTTGTTTTTGTTATCTAGTTCCGATATGTAAAAGGCAACCCTCGTAATCCACCTGAGTTTGTCTTGCGTCCTAAACTTTCCATTTTAGTAACATTTTTACATATGTATGTCTCCTTCGTTATTGTGATAAGAACTGAACTATATTTGCATAAAAGCTATTTAATAATAACCAACTCAGACTCATGTTATTCTGGAAATTTAACGTGAAATCGTTTAACGGTTTAATTTTATTTCTTTCACGCCCGCATGATTCTGTTTTTGTGCTTGACAGACATTCAAGTGGCATTAAACAAACTAAACAGGTATTTATGGCACCTACTTTACCAAAATTAATCTTGACCAGGGACCGTAACTCTTATGACTTTTATCAAAAAAATCAAGAAATAAGAGTTTTTTTTTAGATTTTTTTATTTTTAGATAGAAAATAAGAGTTATTTTTGATATTTACTTTTTTAAATGAAAAATGAAAGTCATTTCCGATTTTTATATTTTTATATCAATAGTAAAAGTTATTTTTGATTTTTAAATTTTTATATCAATAATAAAAATCAATTTAAAATTCGTGACATAGGTAATATGTCCGCAAAGCTTACTTTGAAATAGACAATTAGAAAGAAAAGCGTTTCGATACTTCTGCTAATTTATTGGAATATTGGGAGAGCAAAAAATTTGTGTTTCCATGGCTTCGAAAATTTGCTTTAATTGTTCATTCTGTACCTGCCACTCAAGTCAGTGTAGAAAAGTCATTTTCAGCACTCAGATTAATATTGGGAGATTTATGATGGCAAAATTGAACACCTGAAAACGACCTCTTAACACTGACTTGAATGGCAGCCAAAACTTATAAGCTATTTCTATGCATTCATGTTTTTATAGCTGATAATGGATAAGTCATATAATATATTATATTCATATAGAAATTTGAATGAAGCAGCATATTATAATACATACGGCATCAACAAATAAATAAGAGTTTTGAATTGATTTTTATTATTGATATAAGAATATAAACATCAAAAATAACTTTTATTTTTCATTTAAAAATATAAAAATCAAAAATAACTTTTATTTTTCATTTAAAAATATAAAAATCGAAAATAACTTTAATTGTTCATTTAAAAAAATAAAAATCAAAAATAACTCTTATTTTTGATTGTTAAAATAAAAATAAAAAATTTAAAAATCATATGTTGGATGCATTTCGCCTAAAAATCATGATGGTGTAATTAAAAGTTTTCTACGATGTTCATTTATGTACGATTTATTTCTTCAAAAATTGAAAAATAACTCTTATTTCCGGTCCCTGATCTTGACCTTAACACAAGTGCTTTTTAATAACTACGGCTACTTTTGGTTTTCTTTGATTTATTTTATTGTTGTGGTAAGTATTAATAAGATTTTTTTTTAATTTTTTTTTTACCTCATAATAATTTAATTTACTTTTTCTGGTGTCGTTTTATTTACTTTTTAAATCTTTTTTTTACGTTCTAGTAAAAGGTTTAATTCAACCTTTTTACAGGTAACCGGACATTGGCTTAAAAAGTTGTTTTTTTCCCTTGATTTTTTTCGAATTTCTTTTTCCCATCAAGAGATTGAAGAAAAAATATTTGTGAATGCATTGTATCTGTATTTATATAAAAATAAACGTTAACTTTATTAGTTTTCTTTGTTTTTGAACAAAAAGAAAGAAAAAAAAAATATCTGGTTTCATTCATGCCTTATAGTTCCATCATTTCTATTTCAATAAATTTATGTGTAGAAGGCTTTTTTTCTGTTGAATAAACTTTTTTTTATCATGCCGCCTCATTTTGAACACAAAAGTTATTTTTTAATGTTTTCCAGTTTTTTTTTGTGATGTCATTTGCAGCGTTTATCGCTATCGACAGATGTCAGACATGCAGCGAAGTAAATGTGTCTGTCCATTTATTGTGTTCAGTTTTTCGGTTGTCCACAATTAACACTTTGATTTCTTGTGACAATGATACACCTGCTGGAGCAGTAATTTTCATTCAAAGTGATAGAATTGTTATTTCTTAAGTGTGTAGATAGACTTGCGGAAAAATGAAACTTTTAAACAACGAAATTTGATTTCGATGTACTCTGTTAATTTAATTTACTTGAAAAGGTTTTTGTATATTTGTATGAGAGTCCGCTTAAAGAGGCCCGGTACGAGGTCGGTGTATTCCAGAAATATTATTGGAAAAAATAAACTATTACCCCCCAGCACACTAATCCGTGACCGTAGAGGAGTCATAGGTATGACCAACCTCCAATAATTTTTTCTCTCCAACATGTGTCTTGAGCACACGGAGCCCGTACCACGCCTACTTAGTGGGCCTACCATACAAAAACAGAGTTGAAATTTAATATGTGGTGGCGAAACGTTTTCTCCTCAGGCCAAAGGCGATTGAAAAATTTATAGCCCAACACAGATTGCTGAACCGACCCACCTTTGTAAATATGTATGTATACATATATATCGTGTATATATGGCTTATACATTTGTCATATTTACATTCTTTGTTTATGGAAAAACACAACCGAGACTATGTCACCCACATGATTGTTGAATTTTATTGTCTCAACAAAAATTGTCTCAGCAAAATCATCAGAACAAAAGAAGTCTTGGCCAACAATAACAATTATTAGTTCATTGGATGCCATTTGGCCTTGTAGGTGTGACCTTGGGTCACACAGTTCTAATAAACATTTCTTCACAGATGCCAGTCACACAATCAGTTGGTAGACTTTTGCACTGCAGTACGGCAGCAAGGAGAATTAAAATGAATTGAGCCAAGTACGAGACTGACTCTCATGGCAAGGGTTCCGTGCTATCATGCAAGTGGGAGACAAAGGGTACACCTTGCATGGGGACCCTCTTAGTAGTTATTGGTATAGAGGCCTGTCAAGAGCCTCTATAACAACAATCGTTGAGGCAAAATCACGTCATTAATGATCGAATGAATTCCGTCACATATTCTGGGTGTTTCTTTGTTGATTATTATGTTTTTGTTTTCTATTATTTTTACTCAATAGTTTATTTGATCACCAATGCCGTAATTCGATCCTGTTTTATGTTTTCAGTGTAAGACAGAAAACATTTTCAAACTTTTTGTTTTTTTTTTGAAAATTTACTCTAGATTTTGCTGTTAAATGAACTATTTACTGATTAAAAATTAAAAAATAATACAATTTCTTTCTGTGATGAAAAATCGTTTGTCTCACAAAACTATTAATTTGTTTATGTGCAAAAGTAAAAACAAAACCTTATTTTGTTTTTTTCATTTAAAATATATCAATTGGTTTTTTGCTGGGTGCTGAACATGCAAAGCAACAAAATTCCACTTAACAAGTCATTCACATCTTGTGTAATTTTGTAGCTTACGCATAAAATTGAAGTGAATTGACATTTTTTTATGCTTCTATTATCTGTGCTTAAAGTACTTAAACATTTAATAGAAGAATGAGTCAAGCATAACTTTTATGCGATGCGTAACTTTAAGCATTAAAAAAAATAATAAATGAATAAAAAATACAAAACTTCAGGTGATTATTTCCTTCTTTTCAGAATATCTATTAAAGCTGGGCTTTTTATAACTCTGAGCAATCAAATGGTAAATTTGTATCCAGATAGTGAATAGGCAGACAAATGCACGCGAAATATTCCACATTGATTACCTTCAAAAGGGAAAAACAATAACCGGAGAATATTAAGCCAACTTATTACGGGTGCATACGTGTGCAGTCTCAATGGCGAAACTCTATGAATCGGGCTACGAACTGGTATCGCATCTGCCACATTTTCCGGACTTAGCCCCTAGTAATTACTTTATATTTTTAAACCTAAAGAAATGGCTCGGGGAAAAAAATTTAGCTGCAACAATTAATTTATTGACCAAACAAATGCTTATGTAAAGGACCTAGATCCTTATTTTTTTGGAGGCATGTAAAAACTGAAGAAACCTTGTCCTAACTACATAGAATTTAAAGAGCATGTTAAAAAATAAATTTTTGTTTTGCCAAAAAAAAACTGTGTTTCATTAAAAAAAGTCAGAGACTTATTGAACCGACCTCGTATTTTTAAAATTTTCTAATGAAAAGCAAAGAATTAAATGAAAACAAAACTGTGGTTGGAAATGACACCCAGTTAGTGATTTGAATGAGCTTCCTTGAAGCTCAAGGCTATGCGTCATGTGGTTTCGAAGTTCTTCAAAAGGTGGTAGATGTGAAAGCACTTCCACTATCAAATTTTCATATGAAATTTAAGCATATCTGATTGCTAACATTTTGCTTAATAATGAAAGAAAATGCTTAAGAAAATTGTCACGTTTATTTCTTTTTAACTTTGAAATTTCGGTGGTCTGCTCTTTCGTTTTCGAAAGTTCGGCCAGCATAATTTTTGCCAAACAAAATCATTATTTGGAACATGAACATCTCAAAGAAGAAAATCATTAAATTCTATATCAAAAATATGTATTCTGTGTTTCCTTAGGACTGAGAAAGAAACAATTTCCATTTCGTTATGTAAAAAAATAAACTACTTTGCTACTAGACCACCCAAAACACACACTTGCAAAAGTTTTGTTCGTTTAGATTCATATGTACAATTAAAGTTTTCTCAATGTACGCCTGAAAACGTAATTGTGCACGTGCAAAGTGTTTTTTCTTTCGCTCCTTATGACGTGACTAACATGAAAAAATAGAAAATATTTTGAAAAACTGAAAGCGAAAAAAACTTTTCCACACAGGGCATAAAGCAAAGCAAAATTACATTTGTGTAAACATTTTTAATAATTAAGCGCAAACAACTTAAATGCAATTTTAATAAACACACTCATACAAAAACACATTTTAGTTTAAAATTGAACTTTAATTTGAGTTTAAGAGCCTTAAAGTGTTTTAATTTCTTCTGCTTTGCACTCATTATTATGCAGCAGTGAGTCTTACGATTTGTGGAATGAAACGATAATTTGCATAGTCTAAACGAATTTAAAAAATATATAGATACAGGCGTGCATGAAAGAACCTTATATTCGAACTCATTTCACCCTTATTTTATTTTATATATTTTTTCTTTATTTTCCTTTGGCGAAAAAGTCTGATTTGTTTGCCAATAGCACAAAAATAATTTAAATGCTATTGACCTTTGAGGGTTGCGATATAAAAAACAAGTGTAAAAAAAATAAATAAAAAACAATTTGCTTAAATTAGTATTGGCACTTGAAAAAGGATTCCTGAAGACGAGCTCCGCAGCGTATGTGGAATATTAATTGTATTTGTCCCCCAGGCGCCTGAAGCGAATGAGTATTGGAGTGTACGCACAAATGAATATTGACATTCAAAAAAGTTCAATAAAATTGGTTTAATGTGGCGCCAAGAACATCTTAATCGTAGCTTGTTCTTAGAAAAAAATGAGAATCCCATTCTTTGGAACCTTTTTGTTTCACATATATGTAAGTGAAAATAAATAAATGAAAATAATTATTTTTGTCCTATACTATTTTCTGTTTAAATTAAAAACATTTTAGTCGTGTGGGGTAAAAAGGAATAAAAATGGCAAAACAAGTTCCAAAAAAGTTCAAGAAAGGTCTAAAAGCCTACTAAAACAGTCGGGCAGGTATCTGGTACTTCTTTAAAATTCTGAATTTCAGGGGAATAAAAGGGATAAAACTAGAAATTTGGTACTTTCTTAAACTGCAGAGATGCATGGGAGCAGGATAAAGTAAGTTAAGAATTAGATTCCTAATTTTTTTACTTCTTAAACATTTAGGGGGCACAAAGGGATAAAAACGGGCTAACTCTTTAATTCTCTATTCCCCGGCCCAATGTAGGTAGCAAAAAATTCTAAATGGGCCTGAAACCCAGGTACAAGCAGCCGCACAGGTGTCTATTACTTTTTTGAAATTCTAAATTTGAGGTAGATCAAACGGGGCAAAAATAAAGGATTTTGGTTTAAGTCCATGAGCTTCTTCGAAAATCGCTGATTTTCGAACTCATTTCTCTTGGTGTATTTTCCTACTACACAGTCTCTCTAAAACTTGAACAATGCTAGAAAAATGTGGTGTTATATAGCCTTAAGAAAATGATCATGAAAACGTTGTGTTGCTAAAGGCAAGTTTACATGCACAAAATTTTAGAATGTAAAAGTGAAATGTATTGGGTAAGAGAGAACACGGATACAAAATTTAACAAGCAATAGGTATATCTTCATTTTCCAAACAATTTTAGAAACTCAAGTCCTCTCATCACCTCATGAATTGAAGGTGTTAAAATCCAGCACAACTCAATGGTTGTTCTGTTGAGCGCCAAAAATAAATTTTTTATTTAAGGTCTAAAAATAGACCTTATTAATGTTAATAAACTCGAAAAATTTTCAAGGAATGTCTGAAACCCAACTACTTATTCCAAAATTCCCAAGAACAAAATGAGAATTTGAAATGTTCAAACCAACCTTTAATACATTTCTAATTCTTATTTTGTTGTTGGGAATTTTGGAATAAGTAGTTGGGTTTCAAACATTCTTTTAAGATTTTTCGAGCTGATTAGCATCAACGAAATGTCAGCGGCATATAAACGGCTGAAAAATGCAGAAAACATTAATAAAGTCTATTTTTAGACAAAAAATAATACATTTCAATTGATTCTTAAAGCAAATAAATAATTAAGTTAATTTTTGAAAAGAAAATATCCTGAAGTTTTCTCCTGATATAAAAATCTTAAGAACCAAGCAAATTTCCTCCGAACACCGCTGCTTACCACATTAATTTTGGCCTCGTATCTCTTATATGTAAAATAGAATTCATGTAAAATAATGAATTTAATGAACTTCACTGCTTAAGAGCTGCTACTAATTTATGTAATTGCAGGGAGTTAGTAGAGTATTATTATACATATCTAAGAGAAAATGTTAATTTAAGCGCCCTGGCCTTTAAATAAAATAAGATTTCACATCACACATGATTGCTTGTGATGTGGTCTTCTTAAACGAAAACATTTTACTCTCTAATGCTCAATAACACCCCGAAAACAATGAAAAATTGTTACTAAACATATTTATGTTCTTTGTTTGAAATTTTCCACAAAAATCTTTTCATACAAAACTATCACTAAAACAAAATTCTCTACTAATATTACGGGTATTTATAAGGTACAATAATTTCTACTGTGAAATCTTTGACAAGCACGTTGTCAGCAGACAAAGCTCAACATAATCTATGACAGGAACGTCCCGCTTGGTAAAGATTTCATATTTATTTTATTTTTTTTTTTTAAATAAAATTGTAGTAAAATTAAATTAGTCAATATAAATAAAATTTTAGAAAATTTAATAAACAATGTTCTTTGCAACTTGCGCCCAAACCAACAACAAGACAACACAAGATATGTACAAAAATTGGTAAAGAGAGTTTTTCAATGTAGAAACAAATTATTGATTTTCTATACAGTCAAGTTCATACCACCATGGTACTTAACAAAAAAAAAAAAAAAAAATTAAATTATGTTGTTGCCTATATACACATATAAATTATTCGTACATAAAATTCAGAAAAAAATTCTGCAAACAAAAAACAGCATATAGTACATATGTAAAAAATTTCCACCACTAGAATACACCCAAGAATTCGTTCATTCATGCTACAATACTTAAATACTGACAAATTTACACATTCGTACTCACACTCCCACTCACATTTACATTTGTGTATTGTTGTTTTTGGCTTGAATAGGTAAATGATGAAAAGGAATTGTGGGTGATTTATTGTTGCTGTTGTTGCATATTGACAGTGACAGACAATCAATTCCTAATGGTAAATGAGATGGAAAATATTATGGAAAATATTAAATTTATATGTGAGTTGGCGGGGAGCTGAAGCTAAATTACCACCAAATTGGGATTAATACAGTTATTATGCTCCCTATAGAACACGTAACAGCACTATTTAGCAGGAGAGAGTAAAAGAGTAGAGACAACGTATTGAAGAGTTTTCATCAGAGATGGAAAATATTGCACTAAAGTTTTATATAGCATGATTATTTAGGGGAACATTTACAATGAAATATAAACATACATATATATCTATACATAAAATAATTAAAAAAAATGCTTCTGCATGTGTACATATGCATACATGTACGAACTCCGAGTTTTTATTTACATTTGAAGCAATATTATCGTATAAATATTATTGTCCTGAAGAAGCTATCCGGAAGAGAGCGAAATAACGACAAGAATATTCGAATAAATAAAAAAACATATATACATTTATAATAAAAACGACCTTCAGCTCAAGAAGATAATTATATTAAATATTATATTTAAAGATCGTGGAGATCATATGTTAAACAAATACGTAATTGTAATGTTTTTTCAGCGCATCTTAAGTCAAGATTAGGTAGAAAAATATTTCTATGGGATGTTGTAATGAAAAACTACATATACATATGTAAGAGAAAAATACAACACAAATTTAAAATAAAACTATTTTTTTTTGCTTTGTCTAGTAAGTTGTTTCTACCAAGATATCCGGTGAGAAGCCAGTCTACTGGCATAAATGGGGGTTTTTTCGTAGAAGCTCTGGTTGTATAATAAACATGAAGACAATAAGCAAATGTCCGAGCAACTTCGTAACCCCGGTGAACCGCTGCCTACCAACGATATAGACAGTCAGCAATCAAAGACTAAGGTGTGCAATTTCACTCGAGTTTTAAGCAATTGGGTGCTGGGAGTCATTGAGGGCGAACGTGAAACAGCCAGGGCTTGCTTCCCAGCTAATAAAACTTGAAGTTTCTTGTTTTTTATAAAAATGTTTAATCTTTACAATTTTCACCACAACAAATTGTTCTGAGTTTCTTGGAAGCAAAAACCACACTAGAGCCCATTAAATATGTCATCGGCAATTGAAAAAAAATATGAGTTTTAATTTTATTCTTGACTACTAAATAATGGTTGAATTAAAGTGAAAGGCCTATGAAGCAAAATCGCCACCGTAAACCCTAAAATCAACCTTGTGTTCTAAGTTTCTAACTTATTTTTTTTCTCTGTGTACCAGTAGAACACCGAGATCTTAAATTGTGTAGTATCACGCTACCAACAAGCTTGAACATGGACCGAAAAAGTACAATTGTAGGTATCACGATTTCCATCCATGGTGGGTATATGTTAAATAAATTATTAGTAAATTTGGCTTAAAAACAATTTTCTCTGTGAACGTAAAATACTGCATTTATTTCTCTTATTTCTCTACTAATGTTCAAAAATTTTCCGCATGATAATTACAAATTGTCTCTTTCAGCGTTTCTTTGTTTATAAACTGCACATTTTCTTTAATATGCCTGCAGTTGGCCAAAAAAAAAAAAAGTTTAATTTTTGAGTTTATTGCAGTACGTACGAAGCTACACAAAAATGTGTGTATGCATATAGAAGAGAAGATGCGATACATGCAAAGCCTTTATAACTACAGAAAATCATGTATGTATCTTATTTCACTGTCATGGACTTGCACTTGGTGAGGCTCATGACGGGGCGGACAGGCAGTTGAAAAATCAGTCGGTGAGTACATTGGTATCACCATCATCATCTTGCATCCCTCTGTTATCTTGGCTTAAAATTAAGAAAAGATAAAAATATATAAAACGCCGTCATAGGCACTTATTTTTATGCCGCTATTATTATTGTTGTTGGTATTTATTATTCATGTATTTGCTGTTGTTGTCATTCTTATTATTATTATTTTTTCTTTATTGTTGTTTGCCATGGTTATTTTATTATTCTATATCTTTTAGTGGGTGTATTTTTGATTTCCTAAAAACAAAAGCTGAACAAAGAAAAAAGGAGCAAAACAAAGCTTTACAAATAAATTGCAATGGGGCTTAAAAAGCCGTAATTTGAACCATTAGTCTAACTTTTTGCATCAGCGTTGCCAATTCAGCATTTTTAATGCTATATCTAGCATTTTTGAAAGTTATGAGGTATGAAAAAACTAATCTAGCCGGTAGCATATTCTTTAGAAATTTTTGAAAATTGCTAGTACCTTTCAATTTAGTCTACCAATAATTTCTTTTTGGCAACACTGTTTTCAGCACATACAAATTTGTGTCAATAAATTGGTTAAAATATTATATTATTTTGATTTCCTTTATTTTTTACTGTGTTAATGTTCTTTTTCAACAACAAATCTCAGCACATTTTCAGGCCCATGGTTTCAGAGCTAAAGAATATTTAAAAAATTGCGTTTTAAGAAAACTTCAACTAAATAATTGTTCAAGTAAATACTTATAATTTCTTCAATATTAATGTAAATTCAATAATTTTTTCATAGCAGACAATACCAAAAAAAGTTTTTTGCACAATGGGCTCGGTTGGAATTTTCGGGGCTTAAAATTGGAAATGAATTTTTATTTTCTAGATTTTTTTTATATTCGAGTAAAGCTTTGTTCTTTCCTACAAATTTTATGACCACTTGGTTGTAAGATTCAAAAATTACTATTTTTTTGGATTTTTTGTAATTTCTTTGAAAAAATTGTTCCCACCTAAACCACATTGCAAAATATCTTAGTTTATCGAAAAAAAAAAAACAATAATGACCATTTACACCAAATCTGATTATACCTATATTAATTGGAACTGTAACCGCCAGATAGACAAAATTGTCTTTCACAATTCCTGATTAAGTAACGGTTAACTGTTTAACAGAAAAGTGAATGTTAAATTTAACCAATCAAAATTCGTCGGTTAAAATGTTCATCAGAACCAAGGCAGATCTAATAGATACAAGCACTAGTAGAACATAAAAAATGTTGGTAAAAAAAATAGCAGGCTGCTGTCAAATTCTTCTCTCATTTGTTTTGTTAAACTGTTTTGAGAGAGTATACAAAAAACAAACAAAAATTAAACAGAAATTGCATAAAATAAATTTATTTAAACCATTTAAAATTTATTACCTCACTTTTTTCTTCATTAAAAACTTCAAAATTGATTATTTTACTTTTTCTTCAATAATAGCTCCAAAATCTCTTGCACATTTAATTGTGGAGTGATTAGGTTTGCCGTAAAGAAAGCATGATATACATATATTTAACGTTTTGGAATTTGACCTTGAATTAAAGCTTGTTTGCTTTATGCTGGAATATGACGAGTTAACACATATTGTTAACCTTTCTTAAACATTTAGTAAACTCTTCCTAAATTATATTTTCGGTTACCCTGAAGTATGCGGAACACAGAAGTATACATATGTACTACATACCCACACACCAACATAGTTCTGTTAAATTAATTTTAATGAAATTATTCGTTTCTTTTTTTTATGAATAATAAATAAATAAATAAGTATAAATAAATATTAATTGAATTGAAGCATAAAATATTTTATAGTTACAGAAAAGTACAAATCCTTTTCCGTATAAATTAAAATATATTTTCTAAATTTTAAATAAATATCTTTGCATTAAATAGTAACATAAAATTTAATTACAAGCTGTGCAGTGTTTGTCACGAACAGTGCATGTTATGAACATATGTATGTATATGTATATGGAGAGAGGAATAGTTAAAGAGAAAGAGCGAAAACCATAGTAACAAAACCTCCATTAATAAACGCCAAGAAATATCCACCTATTGACAGAGTCAGACGCACTGCAACGAACAGTCTTTTTATGGTGCTCAACGTGTTTTGTGGTTGATTTAGATAGAACGCGGCGCTTTTAAACCAAAAATATTATTTAAAGCATATATATACCTATATAAGAATATTATAGATAAAAAAAGTTTTAAAAGAAATAAAAATTAAAAGTGGAATGAGTGTTGCAGATTGCAAATTTTCCAATAAAGTGTATTTTGTTTAAAAAAGTATTAAATAAATAATAAAGAGCCAAAATATCTCTATTTTATATAGACTTTGGTGTTTAAAATTATATACATATGTACATATTCAAAATAAAAAACATTCCAAACTTCTCTGGCATACGAATAAAACAAAAATATTACTATTTGAAATCCAAAAGAAATAAGAGGATTAACTCACAGCTGCTGAATTAAAGTAAATACAAACTTTTATTTTTAATATACAGTGTTAAGATAGGTACGTAGATATAGTATAATTAAAAGAGATTTATATCCACAATTTAATTATTTTTACATGTTCTGTTCAACAAGAGAATTTTCCTGCAATTTCTACAATTTTAACAGCAGCAACTTCAACAGAATTTTAACTGAACTTGTACGTTTTTCTCGCTTGGCTAGTCAAAATTAAATTGTCAGTATGAGAGTTTTGTGTCGTTTTCGACAAACGTTGTTGTCTTAAAAAAATGTGTTCGATAAGAAAATAGAAGAAACCGGTATTGATGTTTACAGCAGCAACAAAGGAACATATTAATTGGTCAGAGTTGGAAAAACTGCTGCATTTGTATAATTAATAAATATCTTAATTTTTAACAATTTTTGAGAGGATAACTCATCATTGCAGTCATTGTACTACAGATACATACACACTTACATCAAATCAGCGATGTCAGTAAGAACAATTTATCTTTACTGCTAAAATTTGTATCAAAATAAGATTTATATCCAGTTTATTCAAAGCGATTATATTCGTATAAGTGCATTTCAAGCACAATCTACAGAATTTTGATTTTGTGCACATACGAAAAAATATGATATCAATGAACTGTCATTGAAAGTATTTATTTTTCCAAAATGAAAATATTTTAAATCTGGCTTTATTATAAACATAATTTGAACTATTTTAATTTGTTTAATTAGCTTTGACCAACACTTCGCGTTCGGATAATAGCCCAAATAGCCATAATTCCAAAAGTGTAATTCTCTTCCGTTTAATTATCCAAACTTAATTTTGACTACAAACAGAGCTTTAACAATAAAGTTTTACTTATAGTCCCGTCACTTGCTTGTCATGGTAACAGTCAGTGTTGTATTGGCAATTTCTGCCACTATCTGTTCTACTAGTCAAAAAAGTGCTGATTGTCGGGAAAAGTCACAATCTTGTCACTTCGTTTCTTGTGGTGACAATCACTACGGTGTGACGTGACTAAGAAAATCTGTCCCTTAGTCAATTATTTTCGTATTTTATATGAATTTCAATAGGCTCGACGAATAATATTGCTTGTATCAATATTTTTGTCTTGGTGTGTTAGTAGTGATTTCTGTCCAGCTAATACATATCACTACGACAATCTCTTCATCGACATCTGTAGCAATAAATTCGTTATAAAATAAAATAATTATGCTTTACCGCTTTTTCAGCTCACTGTTTACCAAGAACACACTACAACAAGAACGCGCTACAACACTGCTCTAAATAAATATTAAACAAAACATGGAACTACTGTATTTTTAAGTCAAGTGAAGCTACTCTTCATTTCTTCTGAAAATTACCAATCTAGCCAACACTTACCAAAACCAGTAATACACATTTCACATCCCTGCATTCCCCAACTGTATGATTGCTTACAAAAAAAAAAAAAAAAAAAAAAAAATAAATAAATAAAAATAAGAAAAAAGTAATAATAACCTATTGATAGTTTTCTTGTTTTTTTTTAAGTAGTTAAACGTATTCGCAGAACAGCTTGCTGCAGCATATACTTCCAATTAACATATACTTACTAAATAAAAAAACTAGCAAGCTGCAATGTGAACATGCATTTTTTATAAGCAATCTTTTTTTTAACTAAAGGAAATGTTATTATATAATAAATTACAATACTTACCAGTCATTTTCTTTTCTCCTCTTGAATAAACTTCGTAATGAAATGGCGTGTGCCTCTTTTTCCTTTATTACATATTTCTTAATTGCGAAGGACAAATTATTTAATAATTTATTTAATTGGGTTGTTTTTACAAGGAAAACTTAACACACTATGTGTGCTAAATTAAAAACACAAATTGGCGCGTACTCATAGTCAGTTTTAGCTTAGTCAGTTTTAGTTTAGCAATAATAAGGTCTACTTTTATACCTAAAATAGTTAATACATTTTAATTGGCTCTTAAAGCAAATAAATAATTAAGTTAATATTCAAAAATTCAAATCGTAGTAACCGATGGTAACTCGTTGAATAGATGTTGGGAAGAAAAAAAAAGCGAAAAAATGTTTTCTGTATTAAAGGTTTGTTTCAACACTTCTAATTCTCATTTTGTTCATGGGATTTCTGGAATAAGTTGTTGGGTCTCAAACAATCTTTGAAGATTTTTCGAGTCTATTGATGAGCTGATTAGAATCAACGCAATGTGGGCGGCATATAGACGGCTGAAAAAGACAGAATTCAATAATAAGGTCTATTTTTAGACCTAAAATAATACATTTAAATAACTAAGTTCAAATATAATTAAGTTCGTTTGTACCATTTTTTACTTGATCAATTCAATAATTATATTAATTTGTAAAAATTATTGCAAGCTTCTCAAATTACAGTGCAAGTTTTTTGTTTTAAATATTCATCTGCGTGTCTTTTTTAGAAATGACAGAAGAAAACAAATTCAGATGACATTTTAAACAGATCACTTAAGCTTCTTGCAATTAAAAGAGGTTTTTTGTAACCGCGTTGAAAGTATTTGACAAATACATCATCTATGAATAAATGGTTACTACGTTAAATTACGTTTACAACTTTTTGCTTTGCGTCTTACAGTTCGAATATAAATTGAAGGCTTTATCAATAACAATTTATGCCATTCATGTATGGATATAGAATTTACTTATTTTTAAAATAATTTGTGGGCTTATTTCATGAGTTGGCATGGGAAAATGTTCCGTTATCCGAACAACAAAATTCCATTAACACAGAAAAGAACAACTGTTCTTACTTCATCTCTAAATAAAACCGAGTGATGAATGAGCAAATAAAATTAAAAAAAAATCTTATAAATGGAATTGGATATACCTAAATGATTAATGATTTTTATGTTAAAAGTTTATTCCACCTAAAACTTGTTTTCATTGTTGTTAAATTTATTTAAAAGTAAAAAGTTAATACAAGAAACAAGTTGAGATGAACCGTCGAGGAAAAAGTAAAGTTTACGATTTACACATAAAACATCTTAAACTGAAAACAAAACTGATAGGCAACAGAAATGCTCTTTGTTGAAAGAAATAAGGTCAATAATATAATTTATGTATATAGACATACAGGTATTCATTAGGTTTCTACTGAATGTATGTGATTAGATTATGAAAAGTTTATTACTGGAATTAACTTTTACGTTGAAAAATGAAAGTGAGACCATAAAAGGGTACAAGAGTTCATTTCGCTTTGAATGACTGAAATTACTTTTGTTCTCTCATTTGTATAAAAACAAAAGAATAAAGAGTAAAAATGTCATGCTGATTTTAAATGTTACTTAGCATAAATATCAAAATTTCATAGGTCCAACTCTACTACGGGTTTCTTCGCTTAATAACGTTGGCAAAAATTGTTGTACCAGAGACTTAGAACATTTTTTTTTGCTTTTCCGGATCTGCATTGATGTCAGTTTTGATTCGATTTTCACTTTATTGCTATTTTAAGTTGTCACATTTTCTTATCTTATCATACATATTTTCTTCTCCATCGAAGTGAATTCAATAGAATTGAATCGGATAATAACTTGTTTGGAGGAATTTATGCTATAATATATTTATGTTTCTCCAGACGTACATAAATACAATACTTTTGCTGTACCAATAAACACACATACTTATGGATATACCGAAAGACCAAAAACCAAGAGATGATATTGGATTCTTATGTACAGACAACCTTGTGGCCTCTGGCCAAGAGGCGTTGTCCCCTCTATCGAGCAATATGAGTGGCAGCCATAACCCTCAATTGTCCGCTAATGTCTCAACACAGCAGTCGTCCCCAGCTCAATCGAGTACTCAAGCGAGCAAAAAGAGAGTACGAAAGAAGAGTGACTATGAAGTTCTCAGAGGCAGGTACAGTAAGGCACTCTTCATACTCGATAAAATTGCCAAAAATGTTGCCAGTGGTACTCCGCACGAGAGAGATGAACAAGATCGTGTTAAATACGAAACTATTGTAAATGAATACGAAAATTATAAAAAATCTGCAAAATCTAATTATGCAACTAGCTGTGGACCTAGCACATCCAAGGCAGCAGTTGAAGAAGTGGAAGAGTTTAAGAAAAACTGCCCTTCACTAGAGGTTGGTAAATCGCCAAAAATAAGAAAGCTGGCAAATAAAAAACCTGCTCCAGAAGCAGCAGCAACCACAACCACTGCTGCCAGAAGACCGTTTAATGAGGTGGTGAAGGATCAGTTTCTAATGGCTCTGGCCTGCGAAAAGGATGGTGTTACCTCTCCTGTAATAGCAGAATGGAGTAACATTGAGTCGAAATTAGCAGAGCTTGTCATGGAATACCTGCTCGAAAATAATGGAAATGTGGTGCCTCGTTTTGACTCCGCTGAAATTCATCGCGGGTATAGAATAATCAAATGCTTTGATGAGTTCTCAAAGACTTTTCTCAGCAAATGCGTTACTAAGATTAGCAGTGAGTGGCAGGGCTTAAATTTTAAACTAATCCCGGCTGAAGAAATACCCAACAGACCACGTGCTAGAATTTGGTTACCCAAAATGAGCTGTGAGGCACCCAAAATGTTGGAGTGTTTGAAGCGGCAGAACCCCAACATTCACATGGATGATTGGTCCATCATCCGTACCGAACAAAGCGAAGCCTATACATGTCTTATCTTAACCATTACGGAGCCGAGCTCTGTCCAGCTTCAAAAAGCGGGCTCTAGGCTGTTCTTTGGTGTAAGGGATGCCAAGGTGAAGGTGTTTCGGCCATCAAAAACGGGAAACAGCGAAGTAGATGAAATGGAAACAGTTACAAACATGAAGCTCTCTGAGTCCGCAGCTGCCCACGAAAGCGCTATGCATCAGACAAATTAATCTGCAGTATAAGAAATAAAATACAGACAATATATGGGTACTCCAAGCCTGGAAGACTTGGACATTGGTCTAATTTCCAAATTCCGGTATCTCAGACACAGAGATATAAGGGTGTCAGGAATCGGCTTACAATATTCTATATGCAAGAGGCAACAACCAACATTTTTTCTTATAATGCAGCCAAGCTCAGAGTACCTGACAGTCGCAAAGGTCGAGCTACCGCATAGAACAATTACCTTGAGTTACATGGCTTATCAGAAGACTACTCTACCAGCCATAGTGAGTGATCTTCTAGCCGCTTCTGGATACATTTGATGTCACAATCCAGGACTGCGATGTCAAAACACCAGGTAGCGGTGAAATCAATAAAATAGGTAAGTTTATACTTGGTTCTATTATATTTTGGTGTCATGCCAACATTCAGCTTTCCGAGTTCGGACAGTTGGAATGGGTGGTAGCAATTACTAGATATTACACGTTTCAAAATAATCTCTATAATATAAGTTGATGAATGGATGGAGGTTACTCAATAATAAGTCATTATTGTACTCTCTTCATTATCAGACTTTATGATTGAACTGAAAAAATCAATTAAGAGTACCCAAGAAGTCTTGAAATAAAACGGGTTCCTGCAAAGAATTTAAATAAAGGCAATTTGTTGAAGATTCAATAAATGGTCTTGAAAGAATAGACAAAAACTTTAGTACAGTTGTTACTAAATCGTGCAAAGTTCTCTATGCAATTACTAAGGCAAGGCAAATAAAAGATCTTCTTTATGGTGGAACTCAGAGTTATCTAAGCTATGTAAGAACACACTTAGAGTTGTTAGAGTATAACAACAACAAAAGTTATCACAAAAATCCTGTCAGACTTACTGAACACTGTAGATACAGGAAGAATTAAAGAGAAGTTTCAGGGAATTAATAAGCACTGCAAAAACTGCACGTTGAGTGAGAACATAAAATAAATATAAAACAATAAGAAAGAAAAAAGTTCAACTGAATTCAAAACCCGAGAAACAACATTTTTGATGTCCTTCAAAATTACCGGCAAAGCACTTTAAAATCTAAATGCGGCCAGAAAAACATTTAATTTTCCCAAAATTTATCTTTCAATTTTCATTCAAAATCAATCAAAATATGCCATATGCTATTTCTGGGATAGAAATGTGGTTCTTAGTGCTCCCGTAGTTTTGTGCAGTTTTGTCTCTTATTGAGAGAAATTCATGATTGCTCTCATTTTATCGAACTTTTCCCAAAAAGTATGGGATCAAACTTAATTTTTCAAAAAACAAAATCTGTTTTAATGCTGAGCAAGTAATATTGTGTTTCCATTACGAGTTGAATCACCTGATTCACACCTGTTTCACACAAAAAGAAAGTATGTCGTATGATTTTACGAACACCAAGAAATCACCTCCATGTTCTTAAAATCGTACGTGATTTTAGACTGTCAATCATGTAAAATATTTACATACATATTTATGCACTCTTGGGCTGCTTAGTAATGTTTATGTGGCAATGAAAACTTCATTTTTTCACTAACGACCCATTTACTAAAACTATTTTTTTTACTTCCGTGTAAAAAACTCTGCTCACTTGTTAATAGGCACCATAAACATGACTTTCATAAATTTATTTATTGGTTTTAATTTGGATAAAAGAATAGAATTTGACATGGCGGTGTTAACATGGTCTAATAATTTATTTGTAAAGATTTTAGATTTATGTAGCTGTGCATCTATTTAACATTTTTTATCGGATCATATTAAGTGATTTTGTCTGCTTCTAATAGCAATAAGACTTGTATGAAGAAAAATCTTAAATAATGTGAAATTGATTTAGTAAAAAAATGTTTAAAGTAGAGCTACTGGAATTGACAAAACATCCAGTGAAGACAAAGAGCAAACATCTTAATAGACAAACGATTTTTTTCTTCTTCAAATTCAGAAGTTATTTCAATGCCAATTTAATATTTCTGCAAAAAAAGCAGCTTCGGCTTTAATTTTGTATGTAGAAAAAATTTTTCAAAAATTATTTAGTTATTTTAAAGACTGTCACATAAATTATTTGAGCATTCGGAGATAATGATGCTGGTCTATTTCTGTCTGTAGTCTTAGTAATTGTATTGTTGTTGGTAACTTGAACGTCTGCTGTCTATGCACAGTGGGGTGGGTAAAGAAATTTTATCAAGTCTGTAGCGTGTTGCAGCATATTTAAAAAAAAACGTAACTATATTGGTTAGTTAGTGTCTTAACAGCACTGTCTAATGTAGAGGCTGGGTTAGATTGAGCTAGATAAAGCAATCTGTCATAGAAAGAGCTGCACACAGAAGCTAGATGTTGCTAAAACTAAAACATCATCAAAAAGGGGCAAACTAAAGAGTAGCAAATTGATATTTTAGTGACCCTGTCTCATTTCACCGCTGTAACTTGCAAATCCTGGCTGATAATGCGTTAATTTTTGATATTTTTGAGAGCAATTTCGCTAAGCCCCTGTTTGCAGTCTCGTTGCTAGTTTCTGCAAGTAAAGTTACTAAACAAATCTGTACATACGAATATTCGCCGATTTATTTAAAGCGATTTATAAAGAGAAAACACATTTTTTAAAGTATATTTGTAGTTGTAGCATCTTGATTACCCACTGTTCGTTAATAATAATAATGCTGTTTGCTGACGATGTTGGATTCTGGTTAGTATCTACAACTAACTTTAAAAAAAAACAAAATATTGTTACCGCGTTGTTATCGTTTTTGTTGCTGCTGTCGTTTATTGTAAGCTACATTTGCTGTTGTTGTTGTTGTTGTTCTTGGTGCAATTACATTATATGCTAGAAATGACCACAGAGCACGTAATACTAACGCTTCAAGCGTAAACTTTGTATGTTTTAATTTTGAGTTTTGTTCAATTTGGTTTAAAATAGAAGAAAACCAGCAACAAAACAGAAAAAAAATAGCCGGGTGTTTTGCTTCACTGGTTCTTCTTGCATTCGGAGGTATCAAAACAACTATAACTGACAGACTGAATATTAGTGGTAGTGTATTGTTGTGGCTGTTGTTTCTGTTTCTTAAATTGTTATTTACACATGTATCTAAATGTAAGTATGTATATATGAATGTGTGTATGTCTGGTTTTTCTTTTGTTACTGCTTCTTTTTTTTTTTTAGAGAAAGAGTTAAAAGGCATACAACTTTACAGAACATACGCCAAAAGAAAAACTTGAAAACCAAACAGAAGTTGGCTCTTTTGAAGTTTTTTTTTGTGTCTTTTCTTTGAACTATTTTTTGTTTCCTTTTGTTTTTGAAGACTGAAACCATTAATTTTAATTTATTTTTCAGCGGCAGGTGCAGGCATTCATTCAAAATAGGTATGTAGGTATATAAAAACGCCTTTTGAGGCGGAATTTAACAGAAAATTGTCGTACTGTTGGTAAACAGTTTTGGACAACAGACGCCTTTTGTCAGTTTGTTGCTTTTTCATTACAAAAAAAAATATAAATATATATTGTTAAAAAGCGGCAAGTTGTTGATGGGCTTATACATAATATGTAAAAACGGCATTGTCAAAATGGACATTTTATGCTGTTGTTGAAAAATCTCTTAATTTTTGACAAGTATAATAGTGTGTTTCCATTACGAGTTGAATCACCCGCTTCGCTCTCTCAATTATATTTATGAATCACACTGTTTACACGAGTCGTTTATGTGCTTTGATTTGACTTTTGTTTTTAATAAGCGAACTTGAATTTTCCACTTATTTCGTTAAGAAAATTTTTCTAAATGGACAAAAAAATTAAGTGAAAGTGTTGTCGCAAATAGAAACATATTCATATGGAAATGTCTTTGGCATTGCAAGGCATTAACTACAACCCAGAAATTAACTTTTATTTTTTGTGGATCAAATACATTTTCTTTGTTTTTAATTTTTTGTTTACAATATATGATTTTGACAGATAGTGCAGATAAATTTGCGATATAAATTAGAGAAGACAGAATTTTTTCATTCTTCGCTTCAATATGAAGCTACTTCATTCGCTCTCAAAATTTTTTACTAAGCACAAATAGAGAGTGAAGGGCATATTTTGGAAATAAGATATCCTTTTGAATACAGCATTCATATTTGAAAAATAAGCGGATAAGTCAATAAACAAGATTGACTTATTTGAGATTATACCAACACCATTAAATTTTGTTTCAATTTAGGCTTAGTAGGCATAAAATGCAATAAAATTTTATTATTTGGTGGTATTTAAAAACAAACAAAAAATCCCCAATGTGAAATTAGTATGACAAAATATTGATTGGAAACCATGTTAAATTGGTACAAATATAAAAACCGGATTTGAAATTATGTAGCTCTTTATTGAAAATGACTTGAGATTGTGATTCGAGTCCTGTAGGAGGCAAAGAAAATACTGCAATAGCGAAATAAAATGAGGAAAATATGCAAAGCAAATAAGAAATAAGAAAGAAATAATGTCTTATTTAACATTCAATAAAAAAGGGAAAACAAATTAAAATATTTAATAAAAAATTTTGTTTTCAAGGTAGTAAAAAAGTTAAGTTTTAAATTAAAATTAAAAAAACAAAAAAAAGCAGTTGCAAATGAACCAGCCAGGGATGTCAATTTAGCAATCGCTATTGTGCCATAAATTCTTCGATAGCTTTTGGCATAAAGAAAAGATCTGCACTACCACATGTTTTTTTTATAATCCATTTTTATTATAACTGTCAGCAAAGTGACAATAAGTAATTAGATGAACTTAGTTTGGATGCTAATTATTTAAATCAATACTTAAGATAGTTTATATCGTATGTTAATCAAAATGTAATATACATATAAAAATCAATTCTTTTTAAACAGCAACTTGGCTCTTCTAGTAACGGCTAACTAATTCTGATGGCGCATATCGCTTAAGTCTTCTGGGGCCAGGGTTTCATTCGCCTTCAACTGTCTGAGTTCTGTGTTGGAGTGTTGTGTTAAACGAGTTGTATATTTAAGACTGTTGATACGGATGAGATTTTTCACTGTTTTGAGATTTATATCTCGCTGTATGTCCTCATTCAGCGTTGACTACCATTCAGCGTTGACTACCACATATGAAAAGAATAATTTACGAGGAGCCCGATTTTAATTTCTTTTTTTTTGTAATTTTGTCTGGTGGCCCAGTGTATTTTATTCTGAATCAACAGTGGCCCTTAATATTTAACCACTCTTTATTTCTTCCAGGGCTTATTTTTCTACTACTTTGGGCCCTCATGAGCAATTTAATCAGATACTGATATGTAAGAGAATGACTACATGTATGAAGTATTCCAGATAAATTTTAATGAAACCGTAGACTGCTGGCAGTTTTGTTTTCCTTTTTCATCTCTGTCAAACAAAAGTTTTTTTTTCAAGTGTAAACCACCCCAGGCGTTCTTAACTAACACACAACCAACCCAGTAATTTCATTTAAGCTCATATCATATTTCTTAAGTACAGACTGGCCCACTAAACAAATTAAAACACTGACTGGCTGCCATTGTCTTGCTACACATAAACTTAAATAGAAACTAAATTGAAAATAGAAAATCAACAAGAAGCAATGTAAACCATAACAACTTTTACTTGCTTTAATAAAGAATAAACATATATATATTTTCCTTTTTGTTGTATATCGAGAACCCATCGTTTATTGATTATTACTCAGTTGTAAAACTGCACGATTTAGTAGCCAGCCGACCAGCATCATGATGCCACTATAAAAAGATGCATTGATTTTATGAGGCGAGAAGTAAAAAAAAAAAAAAAAAAAAGAACACAAAAATAATATAAATGGAGACAGCCAAAGAACTTTCAACAAGACAACTATGCGGCAACTGGTGATATTACCACCATCAGCTACAGTTGCTACACAGATGCACTTGAGGCCACCGCTAGACAAACAGTTGCTTTTTAAGCTCATTGATGTTTAACTGCGAATTGAACATAAAAAAAAATATTTAATCGCATTTACACTTGACTTGACAGACCGTATTGAGTGCAGTAATCATTGAGCCATAAGCCAGTAGGAAGATGCTGCAAGGGTACTGAATGCAATATAGTACTGGTTATCGAAAATCAAAGATTTAATGTATCTCAAGAAGGATTTTTGCTCTGTACATCATTTGCCTCTGGGGAAATTTTCAGCTTTATAACTAAAATTCAAACGAAATTATAGCAACAATCTACTTTACACTAACTTTGTAAGGCCGGCATGAGGAATACTTGGGCCTTATTTTGCGAAATAGAGCTTAAAATATTTTGGAAGTACAAGTATTTCCTAATAGAAAGTATCCGGCACACACCCTGCCGCCATTTTGGATAAACATTAGTCTCCACAGTTCATATTTTCCAGTCGCGAAATAGTGACGTGGTAGATTTGTTAAATCTACTAAATATAAAATGGCTAAAAATTCACGAAAAATTTAAAGACCGAAATACTTTTCAGTTTCATAATTGTTCAAATTTAATCATAAAAGTAGTTTTTGTTCATGAAAATCGATGGGTAGATACTTATTTTATTCCAGATAAAGCAAAAGTACCTGAGCATACATATGAAGGAAAATTATTTTAGTTCTGAAAATATGCCTTAATGTCTTCTGTAATTTTCAGCAGTCTATATGCCACCGATATTTCGTTGATGCTAATCAACTTATCTTGAAAATTCGTCATTGGTTACTACATTCTTAAAAGAGTAACTCGTTATATAGAAGTTGCTAAGAAAAGTAAAAGTATTGCAAGACGAAAAAAATGTTTTCTTAGTTAAAGGTTTGTTTGAACATTCCTAATTCTCATTTCGTTGCTGGGAATTTTGGAATAAGTAGTTGAGTTTCAAACATTCTTTTAAGAATTTTTTGAGTCTACTAATGACGAAGTGTCGGCGGCACATAGACGGCTGAAAAATACGAAAGACATTAAGGTATATTTTAAGACCTAAAATAATACATTTCAATTGGCTCTTAAAGCAAATAAATTAGTTAATTTATGAAGGAAAATATGTATGTATGTGTTTAAGTTTTTTAGATATTGTTTCCATGCTAAACGTTTTCCTTTAAATCTTTTTCCACAAATTTGACCTAATTGTAATTAAACTGGAAATAAATTAATTTTAATTTGCAATTGATAATGTGCATGTCTGTTTAATATACGCAAGCATATGTTCACACATGTAGGTACATACATATGTATGTGTTTAAAAATAGCAGAAATATTTACAAATTTATTCACTGCCATCAGCATTTTTAATGCATCAATTATTGTATAACAAAAAGTCATTGTCCTTTTCTCTTTGGCGTTATAATATTGCAACAGAATGCAATAATAAATAAATGAAAATTGCAACAATCATGTCTGGCCAGACAGATATTGCTTGTTCATATGAAGTGCATTTCTCATATACATACATAAGTATTTTTTATTTTACTTTTGTTATTTTTTGTGTGCGAATGAGTTGAAATCCGAGTAATTGGACTCTTTTATTATTTTATTGCAAAAATAAAAAAGGAATACATAAAATTTGTTTACATATAAACAACAATTTGACATCAAAGTGAACCCAATGATGATAGAAAAATTAAATCAAGAAGTAAATTTTAATTAAAAAAAATAATGTAGGATGGATGGACTTAAAGCAACAAACACAACTTACAGGGTTTCATAAAGTTTTTCAGCTTTTAATTAAAAGCAAATAAATAAATAAATAAGTAAATATGTTTAGAGCATCAGCAATATTTTGCCAACTTTTTTCGTTTCAATCGATTTTTTTTGCTGATGCCAGCAGCTTGAATGCTTTTTCATTTGCCAATTGCATGAGTAGATATTTCTTCATTGATGATGCTGACGTTACTCGTGCTTGAAATAAGCTTAATTTGTGTAAACATAAAACTCAATTATATTTTAGTTCTTTTCTGTAACTGCTGCCTGAGTTAAGTTTACACGATAACGCTTTGCACTATGACATGTCAGAAGTCTTGTATAGTGCACAAAATCTTATCACGTAAAAGTGAAATGTCTTGGGCAACAGAGAATAAGAACACATATATGTATATTAAGATAAATATTTATGAAGGGTGTGAAGATAAATTCGTGAGTTAAATACGTCCCACACCTCTGTTAACTGAGTTCCACAGTAATGTTGAACACATTTAAAAAAGGTATTTTATTAATTTTCTTTATTTTTAAGTAAAAACACAAAATAATTAACTATTTTTTTAATTATATGAATGAAAACATTGGAACATAATAAATATTAAAAAAAATATGAAAATGTTTTATTTTGTTAGATTTTTTTACTTGTCAATATGGGGCCCTCCCAGACGGGTGTAAGGGCACTTCGGGGAGACATGCACGGTTGCGTCATATATTTTTAGAAAGAGAGGAAAAAGAGAATTTAGAAATAATCAACTCATATGCAATTGTTTCTCAGCGGCCAAGCTGCAGCTGGTGCAAAATAGGGTCTACATGAAATAGCGAAAATACTGACATGTTCAGAGCCCTAAGGAGGCCATTTGGAACAAGCTAGCTCAAAAATAAAAACAAGACTTCAATTATATTCCAAAATAGCTCTTAAATTTAAAAAACTGTTACAAGCAAACCATTGGAGCAGTCGCAATGTAGTGTGCAACGTTGTCGAAAATACAACACAAACAAGTTGTGTATCTCGGGGGGTTTTCTATGCCGTTCTACAGTATGCCGAATTTGTCAAATTACAACTTCTACGGGAACATTTTGGAAAACCTTCAAGAAAATGCAGATCGTTTTGTAGTCTTCTTCTCTAAATATTTCCGTTTTAAAATTTAGAACACAAGAAGTATTTTAGAAAATACAGCAGAAACAAGTTGTGCATCCCGGGGGGGGGGGGTTTTCCATGGAATATTTGTCAAATTACAACCTATACGCTAAAATTCTGACAAATCTGCAAATGCAGGTCGTTTCGCAGTCTTCTTCTTTAAATACTTCCGTTTTCAAATTTAGTACACAAAAAAATATTTTAGAAAATACAGTAGAAACAAGTTGTGCATCCCGGGGGGTTTCAATGCAGTTTTTTGGTATGGAATATTTGTCAAATTACAACTTATACGCTAAAATTCCTACAAGTCTGCAAATTCAGGTCGTTTTGTAGTCTTCTTCTCTAAATATTTCCGTTTTCAAATTTTATGATGAAGAAGAATTTTAGAAAATACAGTAGAAACAAGTTTATATTCAGTTGTTACTCAGGGGTGGATTTATAGTGGGTGGAAGTTGGGTGGAACATGAAAATGTGCATTGGACTAGTTTAGACCTTTCAATGGGTGTATAACACTACCGTGCATGTATGTTCCAAGTGGCCAATTTTCATCATTGTACGTACTCCCATGCACATTAACCGTCTAATTCATAAAAATTATAACAGGTTTATAAGGCTCTTATTTGACAGATTTTCCATTCAAATATGTCAAATAACAGTCTTATAAGCCTGTAATAATGTTTATGAATTAGGGGGTAAATGTATAAACTATCACCCATATTCATAAAAACTATTGAAGGTTTATTACACGTTTATTTGACAAATATTCCGTAGAAATACGTCAAATAAGAGCTTAATAAACTTATAATAATTATTATGAATATGGCCTTATAAATCCACCTTTTAGTTTTCTTTACAATATACTAAACAGAAATAAAAAAGTTATAAAAGATTTAAACCTCTTCGGTAATTTTAGTTCACCCTGTATTAAAGGAAATGTATCAAAACTGAATTTGTATATAAACTGCCGGTATTGATTTTATTTGCTTTATAATTAAGCCAATTCAACAAACCAATACAAATACACACACGCAATACTTGCAATTGAGAACAAGAGCTCTGTGACCAACTTTAGCAGGCCTTTCAAAACCAGGCCTTCCACTACCCTGTTTCAGATCCAACACTGACACCTGATTGTCCTTCTGGTCCCTTTCTGGTCCCTTGAACTCCCTTTTAGTGGAATAACACTATTGATTGCCTTGGATCAGAAAGGTTTTGACTCTTGAGGTCGATTTTTTAAAAAATTCATATATTTTCCACAAAAAACGCACTGTTATGGGTTTTGACTATTGGACATTAAATTATGTATAATCATTTTTTCGACCATCTTCTACCGTTTTCGAGAAAAAAGCTAAATTCTTTTTTACAATTTTTTTGTTAACGTCTTTATTTAACACATTTGTGGCTCCTTTGTGTTAAAATTGTGCCGGAAAATATTAGTTACTGTTCGTGAATCATAAAACTTTCTGATTTTTTGATTTTAAATGCACTTTTTTAAATAAATTTTAAATAAATTTTAGAGCCATGTTAACACATTAACATAGGTTAAAATTTTTAAAATTAGCTTCACACACATTTTCTGATCCCTCTCTTGTCCCTCGAACTCTCTTTTAGTGGAATAACACTTTTTATTGTAGTATTTAGTATGTCAGTACCGCTTTCTGGATTTTGTATGACACTGCACGGAAAATCATTTAATTTTATTAAATTCCCATTTTGTCAATTATAGTTGTTAATTGTTGTAAATAGACATTAGGTTTAAATTAAGAAAGGTGTTTGCAAGAATTCTGATAATTAATATTTAAAAAATCATAGAAAAATTAATTCTTAGCACTAATTGTCAGGGGGACAATTAGCTGTTTCGTATAAACCGCGATACTCATCAGCACCCAAATCAACTTCGAACTCAGGTTTGTTACCAAACGTAATGGCTATAAAGCTACCACTGAGTTTCGAACTCGGTCTCCTAGTAAATACTACTGTTTATAGTCCACTCAACGAACTGAGCCTTTGTTTAGTTTGGGGTTATATTTATTGTTTTAATTACTTCCGGTATCTGTTGCTGTTACACAGCTCAGACATGCTGCACTCCCTAATACACGTGTTGGCGAAGACAGTGTGGAAGGATTTGATTGGCAACATCTTCACATATAAAAAATGTATGAGTATGTAGAGTAAAAAGTAGAGTAGAGTAAAAGGGCCTTGTGTTTGCCAAACCATGCCTTCTTATTCATGTTAACGTCTTACTCAAATAGCAGAGAACGGAATGTGGGTTGTTTTTTCAATGAATTATAAATGTTTGATTAATGAAAGCTCTACCCTTCTTCGTATATCTGTGTTTATATACATATACAAGTTTCAATTACAATTTTAAGTATGTCATGACTGGCGATATGTTTTATAAAACTCCATTCACAAATGCATTTGTTTGTGCTGGTTACAAAGGATTTCGTACTCATCCTAAACCCCTACAGGATTGCTTCTTTTTAATAGTCCCTACTCGGCTTGCTTTAATACACTTGTGTATGTGTTATCCACATTTAAAGTTTCAATTATGTTTCGTACCAAAATCAAGAACATAAAACTTAAATTTAGTACAAGCTTTTTCTTTCTGCGTAGTTTCCTATGAAAACAAACACTACAGCTAAAATACAATTTGCTGGATTAAAGGCTTAAATATAATCAAAGCTTAAATAAACTACAAGCAAACTAAGTTTAATCGTCCTGCTGTAAACCGGATCTAAGAAAATCACTGTTTAAAATAATGTTTGGAAATACACATGCACACGTACACAGTCTTGTATTGCAGCACGTCTTAACGATTTTCAATACAACTTTTTCTGTCTGAAGCATTTTAGCCTGATATTTAATAGTTATTTCCGCTGTTTCATATTACAGCCAACAACAACAGCAGCAGCAAAATTAAGTCAAATCAACAGAAAATGTTATAAGTGAAATATTTGTCACATGATTAATCATGTAGTTTGCTGCTTTAGTTGGGTCTGGAGAAAAAAAAAAAAAATTGGAAAAAAGCAATGCAAGTAGAACAAAGAATTTTCATTCAAAAATAGTAGAGATGATGCTAAAATTCAGTATACCTTCATTTAATTTTATAAATTTTGTAAGTTCGATGAAAAAAAAATTATTGTAAGGGAATGAGATGAAATAATTTGATTTTTATATTTGATTTATATATGAAAACAAACACAAAACTGCCAAACTTTTCGCTTGGCAACTTTCGGAATTGAACCTAAGACCTGGGGACTATTAGTAGACTCTTCTACCATAACATCCATCCATCCAGGTGCTCTAAATTGAAAACACTTTGGAATCGAGTTGAGAAAAATTAAAGCAAACAAAGTAACACCTACAGATTTTCAAGTTTTAATACTTGTCTCCTGCCTGCAAGCAGACCTTTAAATAACATCCAAATAAAAACGAGGTGTGCCACCACATTTCTTAAGAAATATTTCATAAATAATGTTTTTTTTTTATTAAAAAAAAGCGTTACAAATATTAGCATATCAAAGAAAACGTTACACATCATTATGGTAAAAAACTGTTCGGAACACCATAAAAAAATTATAATTTCTGCATAAATTTAACACTTATTTAAATAATAAACACGTTTCAGTTTTACGTCATTTTTATTTAAAACACATGGGAAAAATTACTTTTCAAATAAATCTTTTGTTTGCTAATAAATATACGTTAAAGGTAAAACAAATGTATGATTTTGTTTGTTCTGAATAAAATACAGTGGGTGAGAAAAAACACACTTTTTAATCCACTTCGAAAAACAAAGGAGGTATGTACCATATTACTTTTCAGAATTTTTTCTGCTGCCGACTGAATGAAAAACAGTTATTTTGGAGAATGATACAATTGATAAGGTAGCTTCATTAGCTGAACCTTTAATCCGCTAACATTGTGTACAAAGTGCAAAAAATATCCCTTATATTCCTTAAGCTTAAATTTTAGTATGAAAAATCCCTACAAGGAATGTTCCTCTACTACTGGTAACGCTGAAGCAAATTGAGTATTCGTTTTAAGGATTCTTCCAGGTATTGGAAAGTATTATAGACAAACTTAGGACAAAATAAAAATGTAAAGTATAGCCAATAAATCTGGTATTTTGTAGAAAACTGATTTAATGGGTAAGTTCGCTCAGGGTTGGTTAAGTTTCTGTGTTTTTTTTGCAAACATAAAACTAACGAGCTTTTCCCCCAAACTGGAAAAATCGAGCCTGCAATAGGACAGGGCACTACCCATTGGCAGGGCACTTTACCCGTTAAAGTATAGAGGCATATTATTTTTAAGACTCACTGTAGATGTGTGTATGTGTGTCTGTCCACAACCTGTTTTCAAATATGATTTAACGGCTTTTTTTTTTAACATGTAAATGAATCACTTGGTTTAAGGGAAAAAGAAACAGTAATAAATACATTTAAAAAATGAGTTGATTTGCTAAAATCTTTTATATTTTTTAGCAAGTCTTAAATCATATTGAGAATATTATGAAAAATACTCACCTTGAATTGAGTTTATATGTAAATACGTGATAATTGGCAATTTTAATAAATTTTTTGCGCCACTTAACTGAAATGAGAAATTAAAATATTGTTAAATTCCTATACATTTTTTTGCATTTGTGGATAATATTTAAAAAGTATTAAAAATTCATGGCTTTTGTTCAGGTATTGAAAAAAAAATACAATTCTTAATTTCACATTTTTTGAGAGCTTTGTTAATATTTTCAGCACAAATTTGTGGAATGTACATTCATATGTACACATGCTAAAACTAAAAGTAAATTAAATCACAAAATTCTGTAAACATTTTTCGTTTGCAATTACAAATAAATTGCTAATTTTTTTTCTTAAAAAAAAAGTAATGAGAGACTCAGCATGATGTAGAAATACATAAGAAAACCAAAATTTTTATGTTTACGCTAAAAGCAAATAAAATAATATGGCAAAGAAGCAATGAATTTCAAGAAAATAGTGCCAGAAATAAGAGGCTTTAAATAAACAAATCTCCACAGGAGAAATAAATCTATACATACATACACTTGTCTACATTTGCACACATCTAAATTTAAAAGTGCAAAAAATAGATAAACATTTTAAGCCTTTTTTCGGTATCCGCCTTCACAAATCTATTTTAGAGTCATTGACTTCAAGGGGCTAATTTTTAAACAACTTTTGTATAAAATTGAAATCACTAAATAATATAAAATTTTTTTAATTTTATGTTTAATTAGGTACGTTGTGTTATCATCGTATTGTCAGATTTATGTAATTGTTTCGGGTTTTAAGCTTTTTTCTCTGAAATAAATATAGCAGCCGGGGCTGCGGTTGCGGCATTCGTAACCGAATGAAACCGCTATCGAATGCTGTATGTTCATAAAAGAGTAGCTAGACTATTAAGACTAGAGTAATAAAAGCGCCACACATAAGTGGGGATCTGACATTTTTGTTCGATTTCGACTTGGTAATGCAGCATTGCATATTTAGCTCGTTAGAGCTACTAAGTTTTAAGAAGGCGGTGGGAGGTATGCAGAACACCTCACCTCACCTCAATTTAAAATAAATATCTAATTTTTCTCTCTTTTTTACACTGATATTAAAAAAAAAAAATTTCGATGGAAAATGTAACTCCCTCTAACGGTTTATTATTATTGTTCATTTCAGATTCGTTTGTTTTACCATCGGAAAGGGCCCTACAGCTTACTTTAAGTTTTCTCTGTTTTAATTAGGTAAGTGGTATCAATTAAAATGTAGTATGTGAATTTAGTTTTCCAGGAAAATATTTAAAAAGAGAGTCTAGTGTTTGCTATTAAACCCACTTAAAATGTGTGAATTTAAGACTAAAATACCTTTACTCTATTGTTTTCTGTCTAGCTTTTTGGGCTTCCATATGTTGGGGATATTTCGTTATTGATGAATTTAGTATCATCACTGAAATGCTGGCGGCATATGGGACGGTTGAAAAGCTAAACAGAAAACAATAAACGTGGTGTTTTATGTCTAAAATAATAAATTTCATTTTTATTTGAGCTTAAATTTTAATTTACACACTATTTATTATTAAATTATTCCTGCTCAAAAATATTTGCCACTATGAATTTTCTTTGTTGCTTTTTCGGAGAGAGAACAGAAAACGCACAAGTTGTCAAATGGTTTTAGCTTCAGAATATTTAAACGTAATTTGCATAATTTGTTAAATTCCTGGGCACATTCGCATGTATTTCAAATGATGACAAAATAATTTATTTATAAATATGTTCTCTAGTCTTCACTTGTTGTTTTCTTTTATTTTCTGTTTTTTCTTTTTTTTGGACTAACGTTGCGGTATTTTTGCCTTTGCATTATAAACAACATCTTGGCCCCATAAACCCACTATAAAAATACTTTTTTTCTTCGTTTTTGATAGATGCAGCAAAGATGGCAAACATTTTTAGTTTAGCATGCTAAGCAAAATAGCTTGAGAAAAGAATTTCTTTCCAAAGAAAGGAAAAAAGTACAATTGCATACGAAACGGAGTATTTTTAAAACAAACAATTGCAGAGAATGTTGTGAAAAGTTTTGTTACATACGTATGTATGTACGTATATAATTGCAATCTATTGTGTACCATATGAAATGCTGTGCTGGAGGAAAGCGACGAAATGTACGAGAGCAGATCAATAAGTCCGTGCGTTTTTTTTTACTGAAACACAGTTTTATTTTTGCAAAACAAAAATATATTTTTCAACATAATCTCCCTTTAACTCAATACACTTAGTCCAAGGTTTTTCTAGTTTTTGTATGCCTTCCAAAAGGTAGAATTTATAGAGGTTCTTAAATTAGCTATTTATTTGGTCAATAATTGCATTGTTGGAGTAGAATTTCTTTCCACCGAGCCATTTCTTTAGGTTTGTAAATAGGAAATAGTTACCAGGGGCTAAGTCCGGACAATATGGCGGATGAGACTGCACACGTGTTTACCCATGCGTTATCTTGATGGAAAATAACTTTTTTCTTGGCCTTATGTAGTCAGTCGCTTTCTTTTTAAATCCTTATTACACCGGTCCAATAAGTTGGCTTAATATTCGTCGTTTATTATTTTTCCCTTTGGAAGGTAATCGATGTGAAATATTCTACATGTATTCCAAAAAAACAATAATGGTAACACCATTATCTTATTGCCCTTCAAACTTATCTTGGCCTTCTTCGGAGCAGGATCGTCCGGAAAACCGCATTGTTTAGACTACTGCTTAGTAGCCAGGGTACAGTAATGGAATAATTTTTCATTCACAGTTACAAAACTGTTATATTTAATACCAATTACTTAGAAATAATCAGTACTTATGCAGTATGACAGTGCATACGTACTGTACGATTTTTCGAAAGCTTTTGGCATATCCCTTCTTATTTTCTTATTTTCATTACGACGTCTCAAAAAATTCATTTTTGAACCTTCTGCAGCGGAATTCTGTAACATTTATTACGATAATCGTATCGTTAAAATAATTATAATAATATTTTGTCGAATTTGCTATTCAATAAAATTTTTTCACGATATTCTCTGTCGACTAAAATCAGTTGTTACTTTTACTGCTCATTTTCAACACCTTAACGAACAACATTTACTTGTTGTTGATTAAACTGGATGAAAAGTGTATTTAATAGGAACACAATTTATTGTACTTAGCTTCTGAAAAGTTAAATAATATTGTAAAAACTTAACTCAAAAATACAGCTGTTGACCATCGTTAAAACCATATTACAGAATCACACAATTGTTACTGCAAGCGATGAAACGTGTAGAGAAAAATTACGATGATCGGATCGTTAAAAGTTACAGAATCCCACTATTGAACTACATTTTTCTGTATGGGGGACCCCTAGGAGAGACAAATTTATTGGAGTTGGCCATACATTTGACTCCTCTTTTTCTGGGCTTATAACTTGACATTTTTTGCGATGCAAAAAGCAAATTTTGATCGATAACTTTTAGTTTGGAAGGTGTTATTGAAATTATAAACATGAGATTGTGATCTACTTTGCTCAGGCCATAATCCACGAAAGTGTGCATATTTTTTCCATTTTGCATTACTGTGTAATTTAATGGCTGCAAATATAAATACAAATATATTTGCATAAATGATTTTTTTTCCAGTCATAGACAAATAAGCCGCTTTAGTTTATAATAACTGCAATCATTTAAATTCTCCAAAAAGGAAATGTGAAACAGCGCAATTACAATAATAGAAAATAAAATATATTTGATTAAAATAGTGTTTGCCTTAAACATTATTATACTCATATTAAATAAGCTTAAAAATGAAGTATTGATGTTAATAATTTTTAATCTATTTAATTTGATAATTGAAAATGAATTAATCCCCAGAACAAATATGAAATAAAATCAAATGCCATTTCATGTAAAAAACAACGCATTCGTAGCATTTGTTATTTTTTTTCTTTAGAATTTCAAAGAGGGATTTTAATCTGTATATTGCTAATAATTGCACAAATGTGGCATTGAAATTGAAATCAGAAACAGAAAATATTATTTATAATTGTTTGTAGCCTTGTTCGTTCTTTCTTTGCATCAGATTGTTCCAACATGTGTGTACACTGCAAAATATATAAGCTAAAAGGTTTTTTTTTGGCTGGGCTAAGTTTTTTGCATTTAAATTTTCTATAAGGTAATATAATTCTTTTCATAATTAACAGCTGAGTTTATGTGCATAAAGCAAGACACTTTTTAAGGCGATAATTTGTTTTTCAGACAACATTTGAATGTGAAAAAAATGTGTGATTAAAATATTGTCCTTAGTCTGCAATTATTCTAAATTTAGACCAAAATATCCAAAAGAAAAGCCATAATAATATTTTCTTACCATTATTAGAAATAATTAATATCGCTTTTGTGTGCAAAATAAGAGGGCACCGCATGTTTTCGTGCTTGGTTTTTAGGTTATTTGATACACTCAACTTGAATGTAAACTACATGTTTTCCTATAATCATTAGATTTTCAGGTACAGTGAAACTTCAATTTAACAAATTTTGAAAGTATGTGACAATAATTTCGTATAGCTATTATTTTGTTTTAGATATAATCTAAAGGGTGTTTTTTTCGATGTATAGAACTTTAAGTTGCAATAAAACAACAATGGATTATTCGATTGACAGGAATTGTATTTATCCGAAAGATAATCTTGTGGCATTGCATTTTAAATATGATTTCTGGCATATGACCGCCACGGCTGGCGCGAATGTAGTCCAATTTGGACGTCCAATTTTCGATGACTTTTTCCAACATTTATGGCCGTATATCGGCAATAACACGGCGAATATTGTCTTTGAAATGGTCAAGCGTTTGTGGCTTATCCGCATAGACCATAGACCACTTTACATAGCCCCACAGAAAGTAGTCTAGCGGTGTTAAATCACAAGATCTTGTAGGCCAATTCACAGATCCAAAACGTAAAATTAGGCGGTCACCAAACGTGTCTTTCAATAAATCGATTGTGGCACGAGCTGTGTGATATGTTGCGCAGTCTTGTTGAAACTACATCTCCTGGACATCATGGCTATTCAATTCAGGAATGAAAAAGTTAGTAATCATGGCTCTATACCGATCACCATTGACTGTAACGTTTTTGAAGAAGTACGGACCAATGATTCCACCAGCCCATGAAGTGCGCCAAAGAGTCAGTTTTTCTGGACGTAACGGTGTTTCGACATACACTTGAGGATTAGCTTCACTCCAAATGCGGCAGTTTCGTTTGTTGACGTAGCCATTCCACCAGAAGGGCGCTTCATCGCTAAACAAAATTCGCTTATGAAAATCGGGAACAACGGCAATCTCGTTTTGCACTAAAATTGCACAATTTGCAAGCGTTGTTCAGGCGTGAGTATATTCATGATGAATTGCCAAACCAAACTGAGAATAAATCACTTGACAGCTGTTAAATCGGTCGCCATCTTGAACAGTAATGCCAACTTAAAGTTCTATATATCGAAAAAAAAACACCCTTTACAAAGCCTTAGTATAATAAAATTTGAGGAAATACGAAAAAACTTCGTTGAAGCTAAAGCGATGTCGCTTAATCATTATTCTGTAGTTACAAGCGCAACTGTAGTTGCAATGAACTTGTATACTGGCCTTGCAGAATCACAGAAAAAAGATCTAAATTTTATCAATTAAACGAATGTACTAATATTTTATATTTTGCTAATGTGGGGATTTTGGAGGACAAGAAAAAAGTGTTTTTGGGGATGAAAATTTGGAAATTGCTAATAAGGCTTAAAAATACTGGGAGCACTGATTTTGATAACTTTAAAAAATTCAGAATTGAGAACATGAAAATTTTCAACATTTTGCTAGTCAAGACAAAAATAACAATTAATTTCAAATCGGCCAAAAACTTTATCAACGCCAATTGTTTGGTATTTTATATTTGCATATTACGAAATCAAAAATATTTTATTAATTTAATAGTGAACTATATTCCGAACTAGAAGAAAGCCCAACAAAATTATTAACAATTGTATAACAAAAATATTTTAATTTAAATTTAAACAAAATTTTTTAAAGCAAAAGAAATGGCTAAAATGTATGTAAATGTGCTGTGAACTGTTTACATGCCAAAGAAAAAACGTATCCTGACAAATAGAGTTTTGTTTGGTTTTTATGCGTGCTGCATGTTTGTTCAGCGAAGCACACAGCCTGTGTGATTCACATGCCTTTATATCCGGCAGGCATCCTGCAAAATAATTCTATCATATTAACACAATTACATTGACTACCCAGTAGGGACATATTTTTTATAAATATCAAGTTATTGGGGATGCTTTTGGCAAATCGTATTTTAAATTAAGTTGTAATGCTTTTATAATTTTTTTGTTTTCGTAAGGCAATTGCAACTTTGCTGTTAGTTAGATTTTACTTCCTCAGAATTGAGAAAGATTTTTTTGTAATAACGTTGTAATCATCATTTACTCAGGTGAAAGATTAAAAGAAAACTGCATTGGTTTGAAAACTTTCGTGGAAAATTTCTGCAATATTTTGCACTTCAATAAGCATATAAATTTGCATCTTCGGCCACGCTGGTCATGAGAGCAATTTGAATCTTGCAACCTGTCATGTGTAGAAGACCAAAAGCTCAATCTTATTGGCGCAACCTATAGCTACTAACAAACAGTATGTTTTTGAACTCAAAGTAAATCAAATTTGAATTTGAATAAAAATTTTCAGACTCTATTTTATTGCGTTTTTTGTTCTGTTTATTCTTTAGAAAAGTTTACTTGAGCAAATTGTTTTCTTCGATTTTTTGTTGCATGCATTTTAACAATGCCAATAGTATTCTTTTTAAGAGGCTACGTGCAAAGCATTTTGTAATTAGGTTAGCCCAGGTATTAATAGTTTTTTTTTTTTAAAAGTTGCATGAACTTTTCAGGTTATGTAGAGCCTAATCCGCGCTTTCTGAAAAAACTTATTTCATTTGCAATTATGTATTAGATTTCCAAAGTCAACTTTTAAATAAGTGCTCCCACCAAAACCCTTCCAAAAACAACATTCATGACAAATGGAAAGAGCAGTTGTTTCTTCAAAAATTTATTTGAATGTATAGAAAACCTCTTTGTTATAACAACATCTTCTTTAAACATTTGTGTGACTTTTCTCAATGCGAACGCAAAAAAACCCCACAACTTCACATCATTTGTAATGAAAATTTTCACATGAAACGTAAAACAAACTCAACAGCATTTTTTTTTTGTTGCATTATGATTGTTATTAATTGTAACATTCATAAAAATGGGTTATTTCGCATAAACACCTTTTGTGAAAGAAAAACCGCAACCAGAAATTACTTGAGTTTATGAAATTTTGTTAAACGAAAACACAACAAACAGCGTAAAAAGTGTATCCCGGAAATTTCTGCATCGTTAGATGTTACAAAACCACCTTCAATGTTTGGTTTCAAATGATTTTGCCATTAAAAGTGCAGAAAAACTATAAGTACTTGCAACTAGCAATTGCATTAAATACTTTAGTTTTATGTAAAAGAAATAAAAACAAACTGTTTCCCAAGTCTTTCGTCAGTTTAAATAAAATATGTAAACAATTTTCGTAATGAACAACAACTTTAATACAAAGAAAAAAAATCGTATGGTCAGACAATGCAAAAATGCAAAATTTTAGTGGCATATTATAAAACGGTAAGATTTTTTAATTTTGTTTACTATTTATCCTAAATGGGCCTTAAAGTTCAAATTAAGGTAGAACGTTTTAGCTAATTGTAGTGATTGGTATTTAAAGAAGACAAAAAAAAACTAAAGATGAAGAATAGCTGCCGGCTTTCATCGGCACTCTCAAAATTGTTCGAAGCGATTTGAGTGTCGATGAGCTGATGACCACCATGACGGTCGGGAAACAGCCATATTACGAACCCCAGCCAATAAGTCTTCCACTTTACTTTACTTTTCTTCTTTAAAAATGTTGATCACTCCAATTTTATTACAAAGAATTCTTTCTCAAGTTTGAGGAACTAAAATCGAACTCAAGCCTGATAAAATTATTAACATATGGAAATTCTAAAGTTCGACTATAAAGTTAAAACTAATACTTAAAAATCGCTGGGACCGACAAAAAGTTTGAAAATGTGGTTATCACTGATACAATAGCAAAAAACACAATAATCACTTGGATGTTGGTCAGAGAACACAAAATATATTCCAATCAACAGAAAAATACAGTGATAAAATTCAAAGTTGAGGAATGGGTTAAATACAGACAGTCAGTAATGAAAAGCTCAGGTAGTAGTATGGCTATACGCTGCTGCTCAAAAACAGTATCCAATTTAAATCTGACCTAAACTCGAAGCAATTTAAATGCTAATGATTGTTGTGAAGGACGTGAAGTAGGCACGATTTCAAAATTTACTTTTCCTGTTTTGATCACTATAATTTTACTATAATTATTCTGCAAAAAGAGAAAGTAAAACCATATTTAAAAGTGCGATAAATAATTGTAAATTATAAAAGTTCGATTCTAAGAATAATTAATTTTAATAGTTAATTTTTTTTAATTTTTATTTTTGTAGTTCAAAGTTTTTTGTTTAACTCTGATGGGACTCGAACCACAACTTCACGACTGTAGAGTAGCTACCACTTTCACTTAGCCATAGCAGCACTCAGACTGAACAGAACAACAGAAAATTTAAGTAGAGAGTTCACTTTTATTTGGCAATTTTTTTTTGTATTGTACAAACTTAGCCTTATTTTTAATCACGTTTTCTTTTATATTAATTTTACCTTGCAGTTGTAAAATAAAAGTTCATAGGGCTGCTGACGAAGGGTGTTGTTACCTAGAAACAGCCGGCTGTGCACCTTGGTATAAAATTTTACTTTTCTCTATTTCATTGATATTAATACAAAAAAAAAAATGGACCACCCACGGGTTGAGCTTGAGACAATTAAGAGTTATGCAAATAAAATAAATAAGTACAGCTTTATAGAGAGCACCGGCTATTATTAAAACAATATAATAATATTGAGAGTGAATATTCTTGTTTCATATTTCGAATGCGAAAAAAAAACACTTTCTGCTTAAATAATGATGACAAGTTATCGGTATTTTTTCGGAATTAGAGCACATGTATCTAAATTCGCACCAATGCCAAAATCACATTTGATTAACCGTCTGAACACTGAGGCTCGTTGTCGTTCGTTTAGAGTCTGATTATGGCTTCAATTTTCAACTTCTTGATTTATTTGGACTTTTCCTTATAAAGCTAAAGGTAAATATTCGCCATCACCGACACTGCAAATTGTTTCTTTCAACTTTTGCTTCGTCTGACCGCACCTTGCGATAAAATGCTATTGGTGAAGTTGAAATAAAAATACATTTCCTTATGGTTCACATATAAATTAGTTTTGTTTTTGCTCGCTTATGCCTTCATGTTAACTTAGATTTGAGGTTTCAATTTACATGCAACATGTTGCATGTACTCGTACACATTTTTATGATTGTTATTAGTTATGATATTAAATAGTTTGCCATATATTTTGCTGTTTTTGCGTCATTTTAATTCTTTTGTTTAGTGCTGAGATGTAGTTTGTCCACAAAAAAAAGCATTTAAATTACATGTTCATTCATATTTGTAACATATTATAATTATGATGATTCATAAGGCAATATTCTTTGTTATCCCATGTGGTAACAGGCATTTTCACAATTTTTAATAAAACTACCGAGTGTTTTTTTTAACGCTAGTAGGTTTTAAATTTTTTTATTATTCTTCTTCTGTGCGCACTAACATGTTTTATGACTCCTTCAGCCGTATACCGTTGATATTTCGTTGATGCTAAGCAACTTATCAGTAGACTCGAAAAATTCTTAAAATAATGTTTGAAACTGAACTACTTATTCCATGAGAATTTTAGTAAATTTTTGAATATTCAAAAAACTTTTACTTTTTAATAATTTCAAGAATACAAATCGTCGTGACCAATGGCAACTCGTTGTATAGAAGAAAAGTAAGAGTTGCAAGACGAAAAACTGTTTTCTTGATGCTAATTTTTCGACCTTTGTTGTTTAGTGTTATAACTGTTCGAGCCTTTAGGTCACTTGTTTTTCTATAAATGTTTAACAAATTTGATATTTCGATATCAAAGTTTTTTTTTTTTTTCAAAAAAAAAAATTTTTTTTTTTAAAAAGTTTCGCAATCTTAGCACTGCCCGCAACCTGTTCTTAAACACTTTGGCGTTGACTTGCAGTATTTGTTAGCATTTAATATATTTTTGTTATATGGAACTGTGCTGCAATATATTTTGTTTATATTATATTTAATAGGCTCAAGTTCAACCCCTGAAGTTCGAAAGTTTGAAATATTTCATTAATAACTGCCAGCTTAACGATATCGAATTTGTTCTTTCATTCACTTAAATATGCTTAAAACAAAAACTTTTTGAAATTTGCTTTTGAGGTGTTTAAACGAGCATGTTCGATAACGAGGAACTGGTAGTAAAACCGTTTGTAATTTTATTTCAAAATATTTCCAAAACCAGCTGTGTAGTTAGGAAATTTTGCAAAACAGTTAAAAGTTGTTCTCTTTTTATATTAAAAATAATTAATTATTGTGTTTTATATTTGTTTAGGTTAGGTTAGGTTAGGTTGAATTGAGGGGTTCTTCTGCCCATGTCTTACGACATACACCTAAGCCAATATAGGCTTGTTGTGCGCTCCGTGGGTTTAACCGTGAACCGTGAAAATATTTGTTTAAGTGAAATAATTAATTTCTATTAAAATGTTTTTGTATAAAAACCTTTAATTTATAATCTGAAAACTGCCCGTAATTTAATATGTAAAGCTCTGGAGCTGTTGGCTTCTCGTTATTAAACCTTTTTTTTCTCGTTTTTTATGTCAAGATGTTGCACGCTTTTTTTACTAAATGCATTTATTTTTTATAAGACTAACAACATGTTCTTTATGTTTTAAAATTCTCTCTTGCATTATGTTTTATGCAGAGGTGTTGTTTAAGAAGGGATATTTCCATAGAAAATTCAATTTTATGTAATATGATCTCTTATTATTTCTTGTTATGAATGCTTTAAATATAACGAAAATACAATACCACGTAACCAAAGGAATTTTATCCCATAGACAAAATTGTACATAAAAATGAATAAATTCATAGATAACAATGTGTACCTGGCCCACGATGCCACTCGACATCGTTTGCTTAGACAAAAATACTGAACGTAACAAACAAATTTTGAATTTTGTCGAGCGATGCCTGGTGATATCGTGGGCTTGGCGGCGTAATTCCAATTTTTACTATTTAAATTTAACACTAGTTGTCCCCCAGTTAATATGTCCTTAAACTTAGTTATTTTATCTTCATTACACCACTGCCATTAATATGACAGTTCAAATCTTCTTTAAAAGCTTTTTTATCTCAAAACGTTGATGAGCTTCTGTTATAATGTACATAATGATTACAAAATTAACTTATTTAAAAAAAATTTTTTTTCTTCTGAATATTGTTGATTTATAATATAATTAGATTTAACATTTCTATAGATATTAATTTTGCCAGCTAACCTCTAAAATGCCAATTTGGCATTTTTTATTGTTATAAGTACTTACATATATATGTTATGAAAATAAAATAAAAAATGGACTTGAAAGTTTATTGATGAGAATATTTAATAACTGTGGAGTTTTTTAAATAATTATTTTTTTGAAACATTGATTTAAACCTTTAGGTCTAAAAAAATAGACCTTAAACCTTTTAAGCCTTTATAGTCAGGCTTTAGTTCGATTTTTACTTCCTCGGCATTGAGAAAGATTTTTTTTCAGTGGCAAAATTGTATTGATCAACATTTTTAAGGACCACAAGAAAAGTGAAATGGAAGACTTATTGGCTGGGGAGCATGCCATGGCTGGTTCATGTTCATCACGACGATTATCAGCATCCAAATGTAGTTCGTTTTACTTTTTCAGAATTGAGAAAGTTTTTTTCTGGTAAAATTATAATGAACAGCATTTTTAAAGAAGAATAAATTTGGTGTCGATACCAATTTTCCTTACGAATCTATGCCTTAAAATATATAAAATAAAACTCAATTTGTGTGCAAAGAAAATAATGAAGATTTGTTAAGTATTTGCATGATATGATCCCCCCCCTTTTGGTCAACCAGCTCTGCCTTAGAAATAAATTGTTTTTTAAATGAATTAATATGCAAATTTTTTCAACATCGCCACCATTTAAATCACGTTAGAAACTTTTAAGTGCAACAATATTTCATGTTTAAGGCAACTATGTACAAACATTATAATGAAATGTGCTGAAAACTTGTACTGTGTGATGAGAATGTAAATTAGTGTGTAAAAACATATAAAATAAAATTATATAAACAGTAAACTTTAACAATGTTATACAACAATTATATAATACAACATTTAATAATAGTAAACATGACAAAAACCTGTAACTCCGCAAGTTTCAGCAATAAAAATGTAAACGGAGAGAAAACTCCCACCCTAGATTGCCAGGCAGCGGAAAAAAATACAAAACAATTAAGTTGAATTTAATTGCTTACCAGTCATTAAATAAAAAGTTTTAAAGTCATAGCTCAACTTAAACAATATCTGAACAGGCAGGCTACTTGCTGCTGCCTGTGGGGAATATTCGGGACACATAATTGATTAAATAGATTAAATTGATTCTATGCAACACACATTCGCTTGTTCTATAGACTTAAAAGATTGCAGATAATCGATGTAGTTAAACTTTGCGTGTGTGGCGGGCTTTAATTCATCTAAACTACGAGTACTAAATAAAGTTTTAAATAAAGTTTTAAAATTGCATTTAAAGTGACAGTATGAAGTTGCTGAGCTATTGTTTTTGTCATGCTGAAGTATATTCATACACCTCTTGTGGACTTAAAAGGCAAAACAGTTAAAACATAAAAATTTCCCATAATTATTTGCATGGAAATGGAGAAAAAATTGGTATTAAATACTAGAAATTCAACTTAAATACCAGCATAACATGAGTTGAAGATCATGACATCAATTTACATACACATTACAGATAAAACCAGAAGTGGCAATTTGTTGTTGTTGCTGTTCTTTTAATTTTTTATTTCAAGTCCTATTTAACACCAATTGGTTGGGATAACTTGAACAAGAAATGAAAAATTTTAAGTATTTTACGTTCTAGCTGCCATCACTTGACAAGACTCTTACAACATTAATGATGCCAAACTCATTAGAAATAAGATGAAAATCAAGAGCTCTGGAATTTAAATTGTTACTCCCTTTTCTTTAAAGGGAATTTGTGTAAAAATTTTAATGATTGGGATTTAATTTCAATAGCATATAAATCTTTAACCACTTTGAACCCGGCGGCAAAAAGTTTAAACTTAAATTTATTTTTAAGAATGAACGGAAATGCGGAGTATTTGCGGAGGTTTGATTAAGCAAAAGAAATTATAGCATAAAAACAGAACATTTATTTTTGCAAAGTTGAGTAGATCAGGACTGACTGTTGCTAATTTGTCTGCTTAGTGTATATACTTATGTACCTTCGACACTATCTAGTTAATAATATTTAATGAAACCTCTTCAATATTGCAAAACGTTGACTATACAGAACAAAAAGACGACACAATAACCACGTTAAGACCTATTACGAATGTACATATACTTTGACGGACTTATTTTTAAAAAAATATATCATGTTTATTAAGATCTCATTTGGCAAACAAACGTTTCACATAGGTACATGTAATATTTTTTTAAAGCATTTTTCGTCTGCTTTAAAAAAAATATTACATGTAGAAGCACGCTTTCACCTATTACGATTATTTATCACAAAAAATACATCCGCTCTGAACAAAAGTCCACAAACAACTCATACCTATCTGTGGTTCAAATATTCACTGATTTACAGAGTTGCTATTTTAAACATATGTTAAGCTGAAAACACAGATCATCTGCCACCAATTTTTCGGGCGTAACTAATAAGATAAAATTAATTTATCTCAATGTGTGGCAATACTATTGAAAGGTTTAAGCCTGGAAAGAGAGAGAGAGAGAGAGAGAGAGAGGGAGCAAACACATTAGAAACTGAAAGTTTTGTAAGAAACTAATCCAATCATTCAATAATTTTAATTTGATATAGAAAAAATATATTTAACAAATGTGAATAGGTATTAAAGCTAAACCGGATTTGAGTATCATTCCGATAACTTATCGCTCACTTTTATGTTGAAGAGAAGTTGTGGTAATGAAAAATTGTCTATCTGGCCTTACTGGTCTTGAAAACGGGGCTAAGAATTTATAACTACTTGAAGGATGATTCAAAACAAGACTTGTTTTTTGTTGATCATTCAACTGATGGTTAAACATTTTTACGTTTCATCCACCAATACTGCTGTACTAATATAATAGCTGTTGAGTTTATTAAATTCCTTGGCTTCTTATTATTATTTCATTCCTTTGGAATTTCCAGTGGCAATAAACTTCTTACAATTTCTGCTTGTCTATCTGCCACAAAACGATTGGCATACATACATACATACAGACAATCGTGGCGTTACACTTCACTTAACACACACACAGAAACACACAGCTCATAAATATGACTAATATTTGGTTATGGTACGAACACTTTTATTTATATCAGTCAAAAAGTATTCCAAGTATGTTAACAACACTTAATTTTGAAAAGCAGTCAGACAGTTGTAACAAATTTTTGATTAAAAGAACTAACAGGTACGAGGGAGATGCCAGAAAACACTGTAGATGTTCTATTATCGCAACCAATAAAAAAATATTTTTTGCCATTTTTAAGCAACACATTTTTGTAAGGTTTTTTGGGACGAACGCGGCTTGCTGGTAGTGCAAATTAGTAGAAATCGTCACGAAAGCGTGTGAGCTGTTTATATGTATTAGTGTATCTGTCGACAAACAATTGTGTAGGTGTCTCCGCTGACAGCAGCCAATAAATATGTATTAATTAGTTGTGAAAACGGACAAAAAATAAAACGTTCCAAAAATTTTAAGAAGCATATAAAATTTAAAAATTTCAAAAACAACACAAAATAAAACATACAGATTTCACCTTGTATTACATTCGACGATGAAGAAAAAACGTAAGGAATTTCGTTCCTAACGGGGGTCCCCCGACCGCATTTCGTTTTTTCTTTAGATTGTTTTGGTTCGTGGCACTGTACTATTATTTTGAATTTATTATTCTGAACCACTCAGCTTTGTAAGCGTTTTTCGCGCACAAGTTTTTTGTATCCCTCGCTATGCATTTATCACATGCATTGCATTCTTTAGTTCCAGTGATTTTTACAAAGAGAACCTCCTAAAATTTTAGCTCTTTTTAAAATGTTAAAAACATGAAAAAATCCGCCATACACCTGCTCTGTTTGAAATGCAATTAAACTTTAGTTTCATTCTTACCCAAAATTTTTTCAATGTGTTTTGCTTTAGCTTTTCTCTTCTCTGTAAAGGCGACTGAATTTTGAGGGTTCGGAAGTTTCTTAATAGTACCTACATAGTTTTTTTTTTTATTATGCGTTCATGGTAAATGACTCCTTAGATTTTTCCTACCACCCTCGTTGTCAACTCACGCCCGTATAAAATGATTCATCTGCATACAAGCACACAAACATACTTGAAAATCACAAACCAACAGATATACGCATACATTCATAAAGCAGTTAAATCAGGCTATCAGACAGACAGCAGAAGAATGACAAGAGAGAGAGAGATTATGTGTTATAGAACAAGATAAATCCTTTGTATTCGTTATGGTTAAAGCGTTTGCTCTCATAACTCTTGAATAAATAAACACACAAATTAAGAAAAGGTAAAAATGGATTTGTTATAGTCATGCTTACAAAGGCAAAAATTGGAGCAAACACGCTGGGAAAATTGTTTTAATAAAAGCAATGAAATTTAAGTTCTAAACAAGGACAAAAGGATAAATGAATCTGCTTCATCAGGCTTACAAAATTTGCTTCTGAGAAGATGAAATACCTACATATACATATGTAGCTATATCCTTCAATTCTTTAGTAACTTTTCGGCAACAAACTACTTCCGACTATGTAAAGAATTGCAGACCCCTTACGTTGGACTATCTACTTTTCTAAAAGTGTTTCTCTCAACGGACGAAGATAAGATGAGTCCCACCTACAAGACAGTCATAAAACGCACATCAAAACTCCAATCCTATCAAAAGTTTTGGATTTATCCACCATATCACAAAATGGTCCCCCTGTGGTGATGCTTCCCAAAAATAAATTAAATAATTTCCAAACCTTGCGCATCAGATATAAATTGTGAGTCAACTGCATTAAGGTTTTCTTAATTGGTTTTAGTTCTTTAGTTTTTTTTTTTCTTAATCAAAAGCGAATAACTTGAACCGTTGCACACAATTTTTTTGATCAAATTTCAGCAATTATTCAATAATCCACAATCCCACGCAGTGTAACACAAACCATTAATTAAATTTATTTCTTTTTCATTTACAGTTAAAGAAGAAAGAAAGCAGCCACTTAAAAACGCCCACATCCAACAAACGGCCGAATTTATTTTCATTAAACCAGTGTGTAAGCGATAAGTGGTGACAGACGAACCGGCAAGCTTCTGCTTACAACATAAACAACAGCTCAAAGTGTCACTTACAACACCTACACAACTTTAAGCTTCCCTTAAAAAATAACAATCTGGCTGCACATACATACTTTAAATATTACACTTAAATAAGCGGGTAAAATTAACGGTAAACAAAACGTCGCCGTTGTCGTCTTAATTGTAGTTGTAGTCTCAAATATACCAAAGATGCAGTGCGGTCTGGAGCAAATGAACGACAGTGAACGTTCACCAAATCGAACAAATTTACGTGTGAATTTCAATGAAAAGGGTTCCGAAGTCAAAGAGCGTCGTGAAAAGTTCCTCACCGCCAAATATGGTTCACATCAGATGAGTTTGATACGCAAACGTTTGGCCGTCGAGATGTGGTTGTACGACGAATTGCAAAAACTTTTTGATCCGCCGGTAAGTTGAAAGTATTTTATTTGTTATTTTTCGTTTCGCATTTTCAAAGACAACAAATAACAGTGTAAATATAACAAAATTGTTTATTGTTTGAGTGTATCTTGGCAATTTTCTTTTACACCCGTTTTCGTACTTTATTGTTCCGTTTCAAAGTAAATCAACAACAGATCAGTCAGTCATCTTGTTGTGTGTTTATTTTCATAATTTATCTGTTTGTTTTAATTTTATGGGGTTATTTTTTTAATGTTTTTTAGAGCGAAGCGATTGATGTGGATATTGATGAGATTCTAGATATGGATACAGACGATATAAGAAGGTCTCACTTAATTGTAAGTAAAAGTTTTATAAATAAAAAAAATAAATGTGTTTACAAAATATGTTTACAAAATTGAGTTGAGTTTTGTAAATTGAAATGCTGATAATTTAATAATAAAGACGCTGTTGGGCAGACATCTTGACATTATTTCACAGTTGCCCTGATGGCCACACTGTGGACCGAGCGTTGCTGATGCTCAATCTCTTCATTCGAAGATATAAACCTCCAATTTTTAACACAATTTTTCAATAAGGGGAAGTTTAAATTAATTAATTTTGATTATTCGAACTTTTTCTTATATAATTATTATTGTATTAAGTTTATCAGGCTCAAGTTCTTTCACCATTATTTTTGTGATTGATATTAGTTGTCTAGTTGTCCACCCTGTTAAATGTCTTTGATGTCTTCTTTGTCTTATTTAATTAATATCAATCACAAAAATAATGTAGGAAGAACTTGAGCCTGTTAAACTTAATGCAATAATGATTATAAAGGTTTAAATTTTCCATTTTTTTCTGAATGGGCACCGAACAGCATGACTGGTGATATTGTCACAATTGCAATCAATTAAGTTTGCTATTTTTTATTGATTGATAACTTTAATTAATGAGTTCATTTTTTTCTGTGTATACTAAATTCTTTCCTTGGCAAATTGTTTAAGTTGTAATGAATACATAATAACATTAACACTATTTCTCTCCCCCTTTTTTATCATTTCAGAGATTATTATCAGTCTGCAAACGCCCGCAATCTGACATATCGGTAAGAGTAATATTTATTGATGGCTGTTTGCCATATTTCCTAGTTTTACTAAAACTTTTTTTTTACAGAAATTCATCAGCGATTTACTGGATCGTGCTAAAACGCTTTAAACAATTAATTTCAGCTCTTGCACGCCCCATACACTGCTTCTTGCAACAAATTACAAAGGCAAATTCTACGTTAAAATTAAGCAAATTAATTTAATTTTGTTTTATTAACTTTTTTTTGTTAATTTATTTATATACATAGATATTTTTTTAATCAACAAGATTTTAAGTAATGAGCACTAACTTAAGTTTAGTTTTATAAGTAAAGCAAAAGTTAGAAATTAAATTCATGAAAAACAAAAAAATCATTATACTACAAATCGCTGCTTACGATTTACTTTTTTCGAATATCTCTGCTTGTGTCTGAAATAGATTTTTATTTAAAAAGGAATTATTTCTAAGTTTTTTAGTTTAATTTAAGTTTTAGTTAACACAAAGAAAAGAGAAATTGTTTTTAAGTTTAATAAAATTAAACTGCAAGAAATAAATCAACTAAATCAATATTTGTAATTGAACAGAACATAAACAAAGTTTGTACTAGATTGATAAGAAATTTTATAGTTGTAGATCACAAAAAAAAAACAAGACAAAAATTACGAAGCCAACATTCAAATGTAAAATTTTCAAAGTCAGCAAAAAATGTTTGCTTCAAATAATTAATCTACAGAAAGAAAAAACTTGAATAAAAATTGAACAACAGATTTGATATTTCAAAGATTTATTTTATTATTGAAAAGTGCAAATACATAATTTGTATTAATGTGGCATGTAAGTGTTTTAGCGCAAAATTAATTTAAGATTTAAATTTCAATTCCTATGAACGAATATATTTTATATGTGGATAAAAGTTAGGAAGCTCTTTAAGCTGGATAGAAAGAGGACGATTGGCTATTCGCATATTTATATATAAAGGGTCGATGTTGAATGTAAACCCCACCTAAATCTCAAGTTTTTTTCTGCATTTCATTTGACTTTTCTCAATTTCTGACTAATTCAATTCGAACCATGGAAAGATACATAATCTAGCAACGCATTAAACTTATACAGGCTTATTATGGGCAATCAAATCAAAATGCATATCGTGCACTTCGTCAATTTTATCGTCCAAATGTGCGTACAATCGGAAAATCGGGCAAAAATGTGAGTAAATCGGGTCTAAAGGAGATGTGAAAACACCAGTTTATGCTCTTACTGCAGAAAATACTGCCGCTGTTCGCGGCAGTGTGGCTGAAAAGCTGTCCACCTCCACTCGTCGTCGTGCCCAACAATTGTACCTCTCACTCTCATTCACGCATTATGCATAAAAACTTGCATTAACGCAACAACTAAAGCCTTTTGACATTTCCAAGCATCGTCAATGGTCAGAATGGCGGCAAGAAATGGCAACAGAGGCTGATCAATTTTCGAAGAAAACCATCTTCAGCGTTAAGGCACATTTTCACCTCAGTGGATACGTAAGCAGAATTGCCGCATTTGGGCGAGTGATAATTCAAGAGTGACTGTTTGGAGCGGTATTTTTTCCAAAATGAGGCCCGTCAGGCAGTTTTCATGAATGGTGTTCGCTATCGTGAGATGATAACGAACTTTTTATGGCCCGAATTGGAAGTTATGGATGTGGATGACGTGTGGTTTCAGCAGGACGGTGCCAATTGCCACACAGTTAACGAATCAATGGCTCTTTCACGCGATGCCCGTGTCATCTCACGTGTCGTGTCATGTGATCTTGTCATTTAATACCGTTAGCATTCTTTCTTGGGAGTTATTTAAAAGAAAAGGTGTACGGCGATAAGCCAGCAACAATTCAAGAGCTAAAGGATGAGAAAATTAAAAAGCTCTCTCATATGCCCAAACTTTGAGTACGGGAACATATTTCGTGCAAATTGGAATCCAGTGGGCGCCTTATGTTGAGTACGGGATCACAACTAGTATGTACATATATTCAATTGAAGTGCACCCATATAAGAATATTTTTGTGAAATTATACATACATAGATAAAAATATGTCCATGTCATCACTATAGCGGTTCTCACTCTTGATAGTAAACTCGGTTGCAGATTTGGTTAAAGTAGCAGATTTGATTAAAGTACTAGTGTTTACATCACTGCAGCAACAAAATGTACTGAACTTTTATTTTCTACGCTGTGATTAAAAAATCAAACAAAAAGCTTTAGTAAACATTGTAAAAAAATTATTGGGAATCACAGATATTCTGTGCTGTGAATCGTTTTGCCGGCAAAACTTAATATTGTGTTGAGAAAATAAAAAAATGGAAAAAACAAATAAAAATATACTGGTGAAGAGAAAACGTGACAAAATTCACAACAAAAGGTGGACAGATAAAGAAATTCAGCAAGTTTTAGAATATTTGCAAGAACATGCAGACTTTGAGGTAAGAAAGTCACTCGAGCTTTGTGGTAAAAATCGTAGTGAATATAGCAGAGTGGTAAAATTAGTATCAAGAGTGAAAACCGCTTATGTATTTTTCATTGGTGAACACAATTTTCACAATTTTGTTACATACCTTGGTAAAGAGTATATAAGATTCGGGCCGGCCGAATATACCATTCTACTTGTTTTAAAATAAGTTTGTTAAGAACTTACCATATTTTAAAGACACATTGCGAGCTTTAAAGTAATTAAAAATTATTAAAACATTTCAATTTGAATATATATGTATATATTTTGCACTATTATTTTTTTTTTTTTTTATTGTAAGTATTTGAGTTTCACAAGCAAGTTTGTTTCACCGGCCGGAATTCGTTTGCGAAGAATTATTTTTTAACGTTACGCCACTGATTTAAGAATACATACTTTTTAAAACACTAAATTTTAATTATGAAAATGATTTTGCGAAAAGCGTTAAGCTGCCACTAACTTCATTAAGTTGCAATGAAAAGTTAGCGAGCCACTGTATTCATTTAGTTATTAAACTTAACAGTTTGTATCAGAACACTGCCTTATCGATGCAGCAGTATGAAAAGAAATGATAATCAATTAAAGTTGAAGGTGCACTGCACCTTATGTAAAACATATGTACAGAGATCTGCATTTATTTTCCGTTTCCTTTCAAAAAATTGTATAGATGGGTTAGTAAAAATAATACGCCATAAATACCTGTTTAGGATTTCTATCCGAAAGGTATTGAAATATTGAATGCAGCGCTACTGTTAGAAATATTCCAAAAGTCGTATCATTTCGTTTTATAAAAATATACATAGTTTGCAAAATATGTATTTGGTCAAAACATTTTAACTAACAGGCATGCATACCTAAACAATAACGGTTATTTGTTGTAGAAAGTTCTCATAAAATAAATATTAAAAATTTTGATGGTTTTGTTTAGATATACGATTTTATCATAAAAGCAAAGCGGAAGATACCGTTTCGCCTTCCGTTCTTGTTCAGGTATGGTTGTAAAGCCTTTTTAAAATTCTATTAAGAAATCGAATCTTTTACACATTTAAAGCATATGTGTTGAATATGTTGCTAAAATAATTATATCTGCTATGTAAACTGAAGTACAGTAAATTGTTCGTTTTCAAAACGAGCTTTGGTCCTGCATATTTTGTAAAGCGAATTCACATAGCTCATAAAACGAACTAAAAAAGCTGCCGGTTTTCACAACTCATGAAAATTGCGCTTTGCAAATTATGCCATACACCTTTAGAAAAAAAATTTAAAATTTGTTTTTTCAAAATAAATGATCCGATTTTGGTTGAGCACACATAATTCTTCTCAATTCAGTTCTATTTAAATAAAAGTATGGATTTATTTCTTAGTAAGCTAATATGCGATTTCCGTAATACAAACAAACGACAATGCAAAAACTCGTGTTTTTCGTACAAAACTTCTTTACTTGCTTGTCGTAATGATCTCAAAATCTTAATGATGAATTATAAAAATGGTATGAAAATATGAAAAGGTGAAAAATAAATGTGCGTATTTTAAATTTAGACTAGAGAGCCTGCATTTGCCTTCTGCCCGCACACTGTGTACCACACAAAACAATATCAGCATAAATCAAACGGTCTCGGCTAAACACTAAATTTTTAACATTTTGAAATGTGGCCATAGCGGCTCGTTCTAAAATCGCATCACCATAACACAATTTCCCACATGCACACTTGGGAGACTCGGAGAGAATATCTATTAATATCCAGGGCAAAGTAGCATTTGAAAAAGGCAATTTATTCTGACACACTGAACGAGCTGCCGTAAGCCACAGGGGTGCGACAGTGTGTATATTTTGTACGGATGAGCAAATTGAGTTTGTTAGTTTTTGATCCAAATCGTATTCTATTTGAGGTTGGAAATTGTTTCCCCAGACATCTAGCATTTCCAGGCAATTGCAATTGAAAGCTGATGGCAGCGATTCCAATTGGTTTGTAGACATATACAAATAACGCAAATTTTTCATACGCCTTATGCCAAAGGGTATGCGTCTAAGTTGATTATTGTTCAGTTTCAAAGTGACAAGATTTTCTAATTTAATGAGTACTGGCGGAAAGTACTCCAATTTATTTGCCGAGAGATCGAGTTCTTTTAGAGATTGTTGCAAATTGTTGCCCCGCAACCATTGCCAATAGTTTTTGTCACCCAAATTATTATTATTCAGGTGCAGCTCAGTCAAATGTAAGCGTCCCATCTCATTGGGAATCTGAAAGCAATACACAAAAACAATGTCTAAATTTTTTTAAACTTTAGTATTATTAAAAAAAATTTGCAAGCGAACCTTTTCAATTGTATTGAAACTCAAATTCAACATAGTCAAGTTTCTCAGCGAACATATATCAAATGTTATTTTGCATAACTGTATGTTGGATATAGTTAAATATTTCAAGGTTCTGGGAAAACCTTTTGTTGGATAATTACCACGATTTAACACTGTCAGACTAGTTTGAGGTTGAGATTTCTGAGGTATTGCGGTTGCAGATGCTATATTCATTTTCAAATTGATTGAATCTTTGCCTTCTAAGCCCAGTTTTAGAGTTTGTAAGAAAGCTTTTAGTTGTATGGGATCACAGTTTATCATTAAATTCTCGGCGGGTTGTATGAAACTTATTGTCGCTTTGCCATCTTTGAGGAATTTTGTAAACATTTTTTCTATATTATTTTTCACCTTATAACGCTTGCCCATTTTTGCTTGTGGCGTAAAATGTATAATTTCCAGTTCTTTTTTACTATTACCACTGCTATCCTTAGCAGATGTGCTAAACCCTATAGCCAGAGTAGATTTCACCATACGCGGAGCCCTGCTTGTCTGCGTCAGACGATTTATTACTTGTGTCTCGCATAAAATTTTCATTGTGGTTCTTATTAATGGGCTAAGGCAGTTGTTTTTCTATTTATATCACTAAGAAAAACAGACTGATTTCTTTATACAAAACGATTGAATATAGAATAAAACAATCGATTTATAATTTTTCATTTACAATTTACCAAAAGAAAGAACCGCCTTTTCTCAATAAATTTGTTTCTTTTTTGGGTTTTAGAATAATATTTTGTTTTTGTTTTTCATATCAAACAGCTGATATTTCATTTGCTTATCAGTGACTCAAAAACCGTAAGAGTGCTGCCAAGTTTCGTTTAGATTTAAGGGTTTTCGATTTCGAAGTTATCCGTTAAACAGTTAGAAAAATTTTAATTTAAAAAAATTGTGTCTGGCAAATTTACGAATTTGGAACTTATTAATATGAGACGGAAGTTAAACAAAAAATTAAATAAAGAAATTTTTATTTGCTTATTATGTTTTAATAGTTTTTCACCTTTTGATTTCTTTTCTGGAGAGAATATTGCTAAAATAATTATATCTAAAATAATTATATCGAGTGGTTAAAGCGGCTGTGCCAAAATTGTGAAATTTGACACGTCCAAAGTTCATAGGGTGCTGATGAAGGGTGTTTGCTACCCAGAAACAGCAGGTTGTCCACCTAGCAAATAAATTTTACTTTTCTTTACTTAATTGATATTGATTAAAAAGTAGTGAAAACCCAAGGGTTGAACTTAAGCCTGAAAAAATAATTTAATATACATGTATTACAATACAGAAGTTCGATAAAATTATAAATTTTACAGTAAAATGAGAATATTTTAAGTTACTGTTATTCTGGCAGTAATTTTTCACAAAACATTTACGTGTAAAACATTTTTTACAAACTGTTAAATTTAAAACAAATTCTTTTAACTTTTAATCAAAAATGTAATATGTAACAAAATATATTAAATTTTCGCTCTCATTTGACTTTGAAATCTATTTTATACAGGCTCTTTAGAAATTTACAGCAAGAAAAAGTAAAAAACCATTCAATCAAATAATTTCATTTCCAATAAAACAAAAAGCAAACGGCCTTATCACATTATAAGGTAGAGTACATATCTAACATTCCACAACGTCGATAAGGCAGTGTTAAATTTCTTATTATGGAATTTTTAAACCTAAAATAAGATTAAAGCAGTGGCTCACTAACTTTTGCTTTTACAGTTTAGTGCAAAAAGTATTGCATTATTTGCTCGGAAAGTTGGTGTAATATCTTTTTCTTCCGTAGAAATAAACACATTAATATATTTTTGATGCTAATTTTTCGACTTTTGTTGTTTAGTATTTTAATTGCTCTTAAAAAAAAAAAAATTTTTTTTTTTGAAAAAACATCAAAACATTCCTGAAGATATCCATTGTGATATCGAAATATCGAATTTAATAAACAATTATAAAAAAACAAGTGTCCTTAAGGCTCGAACAATTAATATACTAAACAACGTTAAGTGTTTCAATGAGAAAGACTTAAACTTAAATTGTTAATAAATATTTGTTGGTAACTTCGTTAAAACAATTTTCATCTAAGTTGGAATAATTTCTACGTTTCTAAGTTGGAATAATTTCTACATACATTTGTATGGATGGTTATCAATCTATCCATCGTCCAGCTTTTCTTCTGGGCTACTGGACATGTACTTATATATGTATGTAAGTACTTGCATGTTTTTGAATCTCACTATGAGAAATTTATATCTGTACGCCAATGATATTTAGTACGTATCTATGATGTATTTAATATATGTAGAAATTATATTGAAAACTATTAAAACTGCAAATGTCTATTCGAGAAGAGTTGTACTCCCAGTGTAAAAGTACACTGGACCTTCAAAGTATGTGAATGCAGTATTAGTTTGTCGGGGTTTCATTTATAAGAGGTGATATACAGATTTAATTTTCCATTCAACGGCATAATCAAGTTGATAAAATTAAAAAGAACATCAAACATGTTTCAAGTGTAACATAAAAATTAATCTCATATAATTTTTTTAAATTTACTTTCATTTGTTTTTTTTTATATTAATATAAAATTGTGTTCTTATTAATTTTTAAGTTTTAATTTTGTAGTATTCAGGAAAACTTTTTTTTGAGAATATCAAGGAAAGTATTATTGTCTTCATGTCCTTTTCTTTTAAATCCTATAAATCTCATCAAATTACGTTTTTTTTTCGAGTATATGTTTGATCTTTTTGATGGGTTTTTTTCTCTTATAATTGCTTGTTAAGGCATAAAAAATGACTCTTTGATTTATGGCTAAAGTTGTAAGTACAAATAAAACTAATGTTTGTGTTAGAGTTTTTTTTTCAAGATTGTCCTTTTCTTATGAATAATTAAGGTATCGTTAGGGTAGCGTTATTAAAATAAACAATGTAACTACAATTCAAATCATGCACAGAAATTACTAAACAAGTAGCATCATACTGTGTTCGTAACATTTCACAGTCAACGGCGTTGATCTGGAGGGGTTATTACATAATTCGATTGGAAAGCAGAGCTGTTGGAATGTCGTTAATATCTAGCAAATACAGTTTTTACATTCTTGGCTTGCCCCCCCCCCCCCCCTTAGTTTTGCTGCCTTGATAATAAGTTTAAGGGTATACAAGATTTTCTTACTTCTGCATGTCCGCCCTAATGACTTGGTGTGTGAGATTTCCTTCTATTTAGTATCCTTAAATTTTCCGAAGTGTTTTTTTTTGCTCATTTTAAGTATAATTTTGATTTTCCACTTGATTTGAAGTGTCACTGTTAAGTTGTCTGCAAAAAACGTTTCAAAACAAACTTACACCAACATACATTGATGTTTAGACACCAACCATTCTGCATACAATTTATCTAGACACATTATACAATATCCTTTTTAATAATATGCTTTAACTCATCCATTTGTGTTTGCCCATGTGTTTGTATGTTTTATTCACTATGCAAATAAACTAAACAAACTTGCCACAAAACATATGTATGTGTATGTACATAAGTTCATACTTGTATCTTCAGTGCCAACATAAAAACATATCAAAGGCCTGTATTCAAAAAGTGCTATCTGCTGTTGCAACATTTTACCGGAGGGCGAAAAAATAAAGGTTTCTCTAACTCAAGGAGTCGTAACTAAATTTGTTTAATATTAACACATCTTGTACATATGTATATCCTTTGTTAATAATAATATCAAGCACAAATACCCTTTAGATTAGAGAAAAGTTCACTGTCATGTAAAATGTTGTGTTGCGGAGATAACACTTTTTGCATAAAAGCCCTTAACATATAGTGAAATGTATAACGGGTGATTTATGCATATGACTATTTTCATTATACATAGTTCTAAAGAGCATGCTGAAAATGAATTACATTGCAAAATCGCTTTTCTGCTACAAAAGCTGCAATACAATTTTTCGAAATGATCCGAATTGCATCATACGTTTGCAATATTAATACATTTATTAACGTGAACCGTGATACAACTAATAAGGTAACCTTTTACCTACTCAAATACGAAGTCTACTTGTAATTGTAGCTTATAACAAACATAACCACTTGATTATTTTTTGATATGTATCTATTGCTTGCTACTGAGCAATTGCTTCAGTTTTGGGAGATGACAGCAAAAAAGTGTTTTTTTTTTGCCAAAATGGGTATTTTTGCTTTTTCGGGAATAAAATAAACATCAACACAAAAATTTTAATACATGAGAGCTCATTTAATTGCTATTACATGCAGCAAAAAAAAATAAATAAAAAAACTAAAAAATATATGCAAATTTATAGTTTTTATAAATCTTCCAAAATCAAAAATTTTGCAATTAAAAAAAAATTTTTTTTTTATTTTTTTTCTTAATAACCCTAAAATTATTTTAGCAGAACTTAAAGCTGGCATAATTTTTAATTTTTCGATGTATTATATAAATAAAAAAGTGGAACGCCGTTTTTAAGTTATGACTAGAGGTCTGGATCAAGCTTTACGAAAATCTCATATTTTAGAAGAAAAAAAAAATTCTAAAAAAAACTGATGCATAGAATTTGAAATTTTTGTGATTTTTGTACTTTTGTAGGCATAACACAAAAAAAAAAAAAAATGGTCAGAAAATTGTTTCCCATTTGTTGTGTGCTGTAACCTGGATGTTAACTCGGTCTCTCAAATCTGGCTTACAGATGGCTCCAGATTGGAGAATGATAGTGCAGGCGCTAGAATAGTTGGATCTAATTTCGAAGAAGTATTGCAATGGGGAAAACAGCCTTAGTTTAACAGGTGGAAGATCAGGCGAACTTTGTGCGAGGGCATGCTTAAGTAGGAATATATCTAAAGCCAACATATGCATCCTCTCTGGTAGTCATGTAGGCCTAAAAGCGCTAACATTCTACTCACTCTCATTAAGGCTAGTTTGGTAATATTATAAACTCCTTCAGCTTTGAAAATAGCAATAAAAACTAAAATTTTTTTTATATTGTTTTCTATAAAAGTATGCGAATGAAAAGTTCGTTCGCATTTAGTACAAAAAAGGCAGTAAATGTATAACCCTTTACATACATGTAACAAGTTAAACTAAGAATATGTTGAAGTAGTATCTTCTTAAAATTGTAGAAAGATTAAATTGTACGAAGCAGCCCAGTTGACAAATTCTTTGACACTTGTTGTATTCAAATCATCATTCAAAACAGGCAAGTTATTAGAGCAAACACTAATGTTCAGCATGTTTCACTTGCACCGTTTTATCTATGCATACGGACACAAGTATGTAGTATGGAGATACGTTACGCTTAACAAAGAATCTAAAATACTGATGTTTTTTGTAGCAAGAAAATATGGTGATTATAAAAGGTTTTTCTTTTAATTGTTGCGTAATATTATTGGTACCCAGTATTTAATTTTCTTTGCCACTGCTTATGAAGAAGCAAAAACATATTTTCATGCTTTTTTTTCTTTTTTTGCCATATAAAATCAAACTTGTGCAATGTCTTTTGCAGAATATTCACGAATTAAGAAAATACATGATATTTGTATTTGGATTATAAGACCACTCCTTACATGAGAACACACTAAGACAAGCGTATACGTAATATAATTCTATACAATCCCTACATAGAATTATCAATCATACGTCTCAATCAAACGCACCAATTGTACGTTTTATCATACATTCACAAATATAACGTTTCAATAGTAGATTTTTACTTTCCAAGAGTTGCCTATAACTTCTCTGAATATACGTTTAATAATACACATTGAGTAATATTTATAATGTTCTTTTTACTGTGGGATGTATTAAAATGTTTGCTGCCATGTTGTGTGGCCAATTGGGACACTCAGATAAAAAAGTAAAAATCTTTTGATTAACATGATAAAGTAATAAAAAAAGGGTAAGCTATTGATTTAAGATTTGTTTCCTTATGTGCTCATATTACTCTCATTTTACTTTCAAAGTTATCACTAAGACAAATCTACACAAGGACTTAGAGGAAAAGTCAATATTTATGCTTTTTTTTTTTTGTGTCTTTAAATGAACCGTTTATTTATTTTTTCTTGACAAAAAGAGAAAATACTTAATATTGTATTATAAAATTTCCTTTTGTGCATGCTAAATTGTCTGATTTTAAGAAACATCATTTTGTGAATATTTAGTATCTATACATATGTATGTTCTTTGTAAGTCGTCAAAAATGAATAACAGTCAGGACGCAATGATTTAAAAAAAATTTTTATTTAATATTTAGTTATTTTGACCCCTTTTTTTCTTATATTTTATATATTTATTTGAGCTCAAGGTCTTTTGGAATTTGAGTAATTATTTTTGTCAATATTTCGCTCTCCTTCGGATAGCTTATTGTTGTCCTGAAGAAGCTATCAGAAGGAGAGCGAAATATTGACAAAAATAATTACTCAAATTCCAAAAGACCTTGAGCTCAAATAAATATATAAAATATAAAATATTTTTATTTTTAATTAGAGATAACATTTTAAAATAAAGTAATTGTGAGGGACTATTTTCGTTGTAATGTATTATAAAATCTCAGCGATTTTGTAGAGCGTGGTTCAATTTTGAGGGCCAATGTTGAATTTGAATAAAACACAAGTTATTCAGGAAATTTTGTCATTTCTTTTTATTACGATAATATTGATAGCGAACACTATTCGATAGCGAACACTATTTATAAAAACTGCCTGGCCGGCCTCATTATGGTGTGTTGTCGTTTGACTAGTGCCGTCCTCCAAAAAAAAAAAAAAATGGCCCGATGACTCCTCCAGCGTGAACAGCACCACTATGCAGTCTATTTGAGCGGGTGTAATGGCTCCTCGTGCATCACTCGTGTATTTTCTGAGACTCAGAAACCATAATTATGCTTGTTCACGTTACCGATGAGGTAACGCTAATAATGATTTTGGTCGAAAAATCACCCACTTCATCATAGACACGATTATTCCGCGTTCTTGCGGAGTGTATCGCTCTATGGCTTATTCACTTGTATTGCACAGCTGTCTAGTTCTAGTTCACAAATGTAAAAACATATATGACATTGGCCGCCAATTGCAAAAATAAGAGTAAGATCCAATTGGGTAATTTAATTTGGCCCACCTTGTATGATGTATAAATTCTGATTGTTTGATCCAGGATTATGTCATTGTCATAATACTATATTTATTTAAACTTTTTCTATTCCATTTATCAGCTCAATTTATGCAAAATGATTTCTAAATTAAATGCTTTAATTTTTTGTTTACATCTTTTGTTTGAATGCGTATTTTCTGGAAAACTTTTTATCTATAAATAAATCATAAGACAATATGCTAATAGAGCCATTAGATTTCATAAACTTCAATCCCCATAAAAAAAGTCCTTGTATTTCTTATAATATGGTTTGGTTTTACTTATGGCCACATTATGATTTTCTTTGGGAAACATCCCAGCGAGCAATTGGAAGATTTGTTGATGATAATATCAACAATATTAGACTTTTAAGACTCCCTTATAAGAACAAAAACTGATTAATCAGTTGGACGTAAAAAAATATATATAAATATACCAAATCATTTCCTGACATCGAAGTCTCATTTTCCAATCAAAAGCGAGAGTAACTAAGTAAGTCATTGAGGAATCGAAGAAGACTTGAATTCGATTTAAAATTTCCAAAAATGCTAGCTGGGATATATACAATAATATATACATATACACATACATACATACCTATATACACGTTTAAACATTATCTGCTTTTTAAATTTTTTGAATATCATAAGGAAAAGAAACATTTTAATTCGCATATTTATTATATGGCCACTTTGAAAACTTAGACGTTCGATAAACTATTGTTAGAGTACGACTAAATGTGAACAAAAATTTGCCAGCAAAAACGTGACCACTACTTTTCTGTGCGCCCCTTTGGGAAAATTCATGCGTATAATCTACTAAAAGCGCATACACATTCACCTGGATGCCACAATAAGCAACAAAAAAAAAAACAAATAAAAAACTGGCATAACAGACTTCATCAGACATTTTTCAAGAAGGCAAGAAAAGTAAAGTAAATTTGATCAATATCAGTAATGAAGTTAGTCAGTACTAACGACTTCAGGTGGAAGGCTATGCACTGCTGATTAAAACCGGTATGCAATTAGTCATGACCTGGGATAGAAGCAACTTGAGAGCCAATGAGCGACGTGGAGCGATCGCGAAACAGCTATGATATGTACCCCAGCCGGTAAGTCTTCGACTTGCCTTTTCTTATCTTCTTAAAAAAATGTTAATCACTTCAGTTTTATCACAAAAACATCTTTCTCAATTTTGAAGAAGTAAAAATCGAACTCAAGCCTGACAAAATTATTAACAAATGTAAATCATATAGTTCGACAACAAAGTTAAAATGAATAAAAAAAAGATTCTTTAAAAAGTCCCCAAAAATTTAAACCATAAATAAACCCTGAACCATAAACGTACTCTTACTGTTAAAATAAAATAGGCTGGCTCTTTATTTTCTAAATTTAATCCTAATTTGTTTATGTTTGCTTTTCCTGCGGCTGTTACAAACTCGTGCAATTGTTGTTCGTTGACGGCTAAGTTAAATGCAAAGAGCATTTTGTTTCTTAAACTATAAGTTCAGCAACTTTTGAATACTGTGCATTAACCTTTGACCGCTAGCCACTTTTTCGTCATTTACAAACATTGCCCCCAAATTCATAGCAACACACACCTTAGAGCTACTTTTTCTAAAATATTTATATACAAAACATTAAAAACAAACCTGCTCCATTAAATTGTTTTGGGTATTTTTTGGGGTGGTGATATTTTTGCTTCTATTATAAATAAGAGCTCCTAAATTTGAAGGTAAATTGTTTGACAATGCCTATTTGGCTAACAAGTTGCAAATGTTTCTTATTTTCATAATTAAGTGCTTAAAAGTTACCGCACGATTGGGGGATGAATACCAAACAAATTCTCTGATAAGAATTGTGCATAGTTGCATACTTTGTAAAGAAATTCATACGAATAAACTTTTAGTCGGTAAGAATTGTTGCGAAGGCTTTTGTGTCTAAGCGTGTTGAAGCACTGATAAGATTTGGTAACAATTTTATGTGGCTGTGGCTGAAATCGAAGGAGTGTTCTATGTTGTTTTTGGGGCACGCCATAAAATGTGACGCCGCTACACGCAAATTGGGGATAAAATTTCTTGCGCTTGATTACATGATGAATGGGAGGGGGGGGGGGTCTTCTTACCCCAGTTTTTCTTCTTCCTCCCATACTAGTTATTTCTTTCACTACAACTCGTATTTATGACGTTTTTTTTTTGTTTTTGTTTTGCTTAATTTTACTTCAGGCTGTTGTTGCCAACAAATTTTTAATGCTCAGTTAACATCAAATTAATATTGGTTGCATAAATTGGACTATAAGAGACAGAGTGTGGCAAGAATGAATTGATGCGATGCAAAATCAGTGTGACTTATGAAGTTTTCTTTCGCCTACGTGTGTTGAGCACAGTATTCATTTTTGATTATTATTTTTTCAATATATGAATGTGCACGAAAACTTCGCACGCAATTAGAAAAGTGATTGGTTAATAAATTGCAGTGTAAAAATTTCAGAACACCTGTATTTTTATAGGTTTTAATGTAAATTTTTCGTTTTACTTGCACAGCTCAAAATATCACAAAATTTCTCAATTTTGAGCAAGTAAAAATTGAACTGGAAAGCCTAATTAAATTATTAACAGTTGTAAATCATATAGTTCACCACAAAATGAAATTAATGTTCAATATATAATATTTTAGCTTTTCTTCTTCAATTTCATTTCATGATTTTTCTGTCCATTATATTTAATATTTTGTATTTGCTCGTTGAGCCAACTAACTTCAAAGTATGCTCTTATGTTATTCAAGGGTTTGCCATTTGTTTTCTTGTTTTTTCTTTTCGGTGTTACCATTTCAGTTCATTAAGCTTTAATATTTTGTTTTTGCTCGTTGAGCAAACATAACCTGAAATTATGCTGTTATGTTATTCAATGTTCTTACGTTTTTTCCTGTTTTTTCTTCTCGGTGTTACTTTTTCAGTTCATTAAGATTTAATATTTTGTATTTGCTCATTGAACAACCATAACCTCAAAATATGCTCTTGTGGTATTTAATGGCTTTACGTTTTATTTCCCGTTTTTTCTTTTCGCTGTTAGTTTTTGAGTCCATTAAGCTTTAATATTTTGTATTTGCTCGTTGAGCAAACATAACCTCAAAATATGTTCTTATGTTATTCAATGAAGTTGCGGTTTTCTTCTTGTTTTTTTTCTTGTCGGTGCTGCTTTCTCAGTCCATTTAGCTGCAATATTTTGTATTTGCTCGTTGAGTAACCACAATCTCAAAACATGCTTTTGTGATATTAGATGTTTTTGCGAGCTTTTTTTCTTTTTGTTATTGTTTGTTGTTATATCCATATGAATATATTTATTCATATTGTTCACTTTGAAACGAAAAAAGAGAGAAACAAATTATATGACACCATTCGAAATAAAATTCTATAGCGCATCTTTTGGTGTGCTATTCACGAAAATTGGAGAAGGGTCTTCCGAATTATGATTTAATATATAGGCGTAACTCTATAATTTAGGGGACGAAATTAGCCAGGTCCATAAACAACTGAAAGCAGATTTGGGCTTAGAGCACCAAAATACATATAACCTACATATTGTTTTCTTGAAGCCATTTTCACTGTTATACAGTGATATTAATAAGGTCTATTTTTAGATCTAAATTAATACATTTCACTTGGCCCTTAAAGCAAATAAATAATTAAGTTTATTTTTGATTATTAAATACTATAAATTATATAGAGTAAAATTAATAATTATTGGGATGTGATTTCAGCTCAACAAAAAAAGAAGGATGACTTAAAAGAAACATCGGTGCTTAAGTACTCTACAACATATTTTTTAGACCAGTCTTCAAGCGAACTTCTGTGAATAGAAAATTCAAATTTCAAAAATCGAAAAAATTTTATTATATTTATATGTATAAAAAATGCCTTTCTGCGAAATAAAACTGTTGTATTAAATAGTTTCCCCTGAGAAACTTCGCCGGAATAGCTTTTATTATGTTCGGTTTAAAAAAATTTCTAATATGGTGAAATAATTCTATTAGATTTCTTTATTAGAAAACTTGCGGGATTTATTAATAAGCAAAAAAAAAAGTGGGGCTGTTAGACAGCGTAGTCACAGTAATGGCATATTCTCCCTGGGGCTATAAGTAAGTCACAACATTATAGTGCATTTAATTTTTTTTTTTTTTGTAACAGCGTACTCGCACTTAAGCAAGCCACGTTTGTCTCAACCCTTAGAAGAAGAATTCGTATTTTTTGGCGTTTGTTCACAAAGTAAATTTGTGTTTTTGGATTTTTTTTTTTTTACAAGAGCTCATAGCAGCGTACATGTAGATACTCGCAAATACATATGTATACGAATTGGACTAAAAAAAAAGTCCAACAAATTTTTATAAACGCCCTTATGATTATTACGATTTTTGCTTTTCATTTCAATACATTTGAGTTGGTGGGTTTTATTTTTGCATGATGTCGTTTCTTTGATAATAACGACATTTTATGTCATTGTTCATGTATGTCCTGCGGCGGTGTCATCGTTTTATACAGATATTTTTCTCAATATTTTATTTCACTTGAGAGTCATGCTCACCCCTCAAACGACGATATCTTGATTAGCCATAAAAAATTCTTTTTTTTTGTATGTAAGTATGTATGTGCATTTAAAAGCCATTTTGTGATTTATTATATTTAATTTAGATTTGTTTGAAAATTGCATTTTTGATGACAACTAATGGCTTTAATATTGAGTTGTATTCATTTTCTATTTTAGTTTCCTTTGATGCACATACATTCATATTTACTACGTACATCCATTATTATTTTATGATTTGTAATGATTTAAAATGTTTTTGCATTGTTGTTGTCAGCAATTTCCTCATATAATAGGAGTTGGATCAATTGTTAAAAGAAAAATGTAGACTGAAAGTAGTTTAAAGGCTGAGAAAGTTGGGCGCCTTAAGCATCGCTGCAAAATACAGTGTTTGCAGGCGTCCATGAGCCTGAGTTCGGGGCTAGTTGGTTGCTGAAGTGTATGGGAAAGTATACGAAGCAGTTGGTTGTCCCCCAGCTAGTAAGTCTTCAAACTGTAGTTTTCTAGCATTCTTAAAACAGTTATCAATGTATTTGATTATAAAAATCTATTATTTCACATTTAGAATACCCTCCTAATCTTATTATTTTCATTTTATTGAGTTTTTCCATAAAATATTTTTATTTTTGTTGACCTCGATAACATCAAACCTAAGGCCGTCAGATCGCAATACCGGAGACTAAGCTAAAGGCCAATTGCGAAATATTGATTCCCGGCTCCCATTCCTGGTTGAACCAGATTCCCATGTGTCTTCATTGTTACACGGATGAATCAATGGCGAGGGGAAAACAGGACTTGGTGTTTACATAGGAAAAGCCACCGAACTATTATTACGTCTGATGGACTATTGCACAGTTTTTCAGGCGGAAGTTCGGGCAATTACGGAGTGTAGTAGGAAGCTCAATGAAATGGAAAGGCCAGTACATGTCAATATATTCACGGAGAGTCCAATGGCTAGAGTACATACCATGGCTGTTTCACGACCACCACGTCTCTCATCAGCAGCCAAATTTGCATCCAAATTTTAAAATTAGATCTTTTTTCAATACGTATGTACAGTATCTTTGGAATTGTATTTGTCACAGCTTAAATAAATGTATGCAGATTTCTTTCTTTTTTCGCATAAAAGTAGAAATCGTATTAATCTGCCCAAAATGCTGGCCGCTTTGAACGCATGCACTTAACATTTGTTAATATTTCATTTGAAACTCATTTATGTGTAAAAGGTTAACATAATATTTACTTTGATGTTAAGTAACGAAGCTTTTGCCAATTTTTGTTTTCCTTATTTCTTCATATTTCTACCAGCATTTTTGTGTTCATTCATTTGTTGTGCAATTTCAACGTTTAAACATTTACCCTTCTGATTTGTAAATTCTTTATGTTTAAGCGACCAAAAATGAAAAAGATTTCTACCCTCTAAAAATCCAACTGCTTCCATTCTGAATGGAGTGGGCGGGGGAATAAACGAAAACTAAGGAAATCTTAAACAAACAAATTCTGCTTTGAAACAACTGCAATATTTTTTGCAATTTGAAAAGAAAGTCAGGGAAAAATAAAACGTAAAATAATGTTTACTTTATGCTTTCCTCTTTAAACTCCTTTAACAAATGACCACAATTTGTTTTACTTTTTGAAATTATTTCTTTTTTTTCAGTTTAAATACAATTTTTTTTTTGTACATTTTGTTTTGCTTGCAATACCATTAACTACATTTTTTTTTAAATTTCGCTTCCTTAACCCCCGTTATGGGGGTTCTTTGCAAAGGATGTGGCGATTGGCAGTCAGCTAAATTTTTTTCTAACAACCTGTTGGTTTTTTCCAAAAAATTTTATTCCTTGTTAATAGTTTTTATGTTTTTTCAACTTTATTTTTCTCCTTCTATTTATGTTTACATTTATCTTTTGCTCCACTGCACTTTCCATTTGTCCGATTTGTTTATTTTCTAAATATTACAAATGAAACGAATCTAAATTTAAAATTGTGTATTGATTTGTAAACGAAAGCTTATGAGCATGAGATTTGCTTTCTTTTTTTGTATCGCATTCGAGATAGATGGCAGCTACAAATAATATTTGGCATTTTAAGTAAATAGAAATGAAGCTAGTTAAGGATATTTTCAATCATGCTACTGTTTTGAATAAGCATGGCATATCTTAATTGATTCAGGGATGGAAGTTATTAACTAGCAACCCTTGAATTTTCTTTCATCTTCTGGGAATTTAGATTTTGTTTCCAAAATCTTTCAACGGGCTCAAGTTCATGAGTTGTGAAAGTGCAAAATTGAGAAAGAACTTGAAACCCCCAGCCAAAAATCTTATATTTTGAAAAAGTAAAAACCAAACTTGAGTTTGATAAAAGTTCGACTAAAAACTGAAATTAATGTGTAATTATTTTATGTTAATAATAATAAAGTCAAAGAAAATCACCTTATAGTTGCCTTAGACTTAGTAGTGTCCAGCAACGTGTTAGCAAGGACATTTGTCTAAAATATTATCCAATAATCTGCCACAATAGTAAAACTTAATCTAAAAAATATTTTATCTTCGCTCTAATTCCCTTAACTGCATTGATAAGGTATCGATTACAATCACTTTACTTTTGGTGCTCAAAATCTTGATTGAATTTATATATTTTTTTGTTTAACGTTAAACGTGAGGGGTGTTGATGGCATTATTGCTTACAACATTTCATAATGATAAGATGAAAACGATAGTGTCGGCCTGATTGGGCTTTTTATATTGATTTTTACTTCATAAAAAAGTTGATTGTAATATGATATTTTTTCGGGCATTCCCCGAACTTTTATTTATACTTTTTCATCACTTAAGAAAAGGGCAAAGTTTAGGTGAGATAAAATTATTTATAATGAAAAGTATTTTTAGGCTCATGTATTAGTACATTATTAAAAGAAGCCATCATTGAAAAATTTATTTAATTTTATTTTTAAAAATGAAAGGGGATGGTGATGTTTTCTTTTTTGAGTTTTGGTTTTTCATTTTGATTATTTTTCGCTCCATACAGTTTTCATGGCATTTAACAAATCTTTGGCAGGGGGGACATTAATGGATATTTTTTTATACATGTCACAAATAAAATGGAAATTAAGTTATTGTGGTTTAAAAGTGCGTTTGCTTTTTAAATGTTCACATTCTTATTAATATTTTATTATTAGTATTGCTACAACCAAGGCCTATTTATCAGGTCAGTGCAACTCTACAACAACAACAAAACCTGCTTGTATTCTGTTTGTGTAATAATAGTGGTGAGACCGTCAAACAATCCTACAACAATCACATACGTCTGTACAGCTTTTGACATATGCATTGATTTTTGTCTTTTTTAGACGTCTATATGCCGCCGACATTTCGCTGATGCCAATTAACACATTAGTAGACTCAAAAAAAAAACTTAAAAGAAAAGAAAAAACTACTTATTCCATTATTGCCATGAATTTCTGATTCTCATTTTGTACATGGGAGTTATGGAGTAAGTTGTTAAATTTAAGCATTATTTTTCGAGTCTACTGATTAGTTGATTAACATAAACGAAATGGCGGCGGCATAATAACGGCGGAAAAACTCTTTTTCAAGTCTTCTGACGAGTTGAGTTGCATCAAGTAAAAGTCATCCAACAATTAATTTAAACCTATTTAAACCTAGAATATTACATTTCAACTGGCTATTATAGCGAATCATAATTAAATTAACTTATGCATATTTTATTTTGAAATTACTAAATACATAAAAATAAGAACTTTAAACTCTAATTCATGAACATTTATTTATTTATTTATGTTATATTCATTGTGATTAAAATTACAATAAAACTTAAGGCCAAAAATTCATGTACAACTATTACTACTTGCATAACTTTTCTAAAACATTTTGAAGCTTGAATATATAGAAGGAAAAAAATTGTATATGATATACATACACATTTTAATACGCCACCTTGTGTTAAAATTTTAATCCCTATTTTAAATTTAATGGTTTTATAATTAAATGCATTTAAAAACTTTTAACCACACCTTTAAATTATTTAATCTAACGTTTCACGCACAACCGAATTATTTGCAAATTCCATTTTAATACCAATTTAATTTTGCTCTTAAATCAGGCATTAAAAACAAATCATTTCATCAGATAAACATTGTTATAGTTCCTTCTATCTATTATTGTTTCAACAAATTTATAATAGAATTAATGCATGAAAACGCATTATACACGTTCATAAATATTTATGTGTTGTCGATAATTTTGACAATAGAATGACATTTTTGGTGTCTGCATGATGTGCAAAAGTATTTTTCACAAGCAGCAAATAAACGGAAATAATTTGCAAAACGTTTGTTGCACTAAAAAGGAGTTTTGAAAGCTCAAAATGGAATATTTGCAATGAAAGTAAACAAACAAACAAACAAACAAACAAACAAACAAAACCAGACAGGTAAAATGTGTGCAGTCGTCGTTAGTTAGTTATTTATATGAATCATGTTTTTTGATGGAGCCAAAATCATACAAACACCTGGTTGAGTGGCATCATTGAAATGTGGGGAACAAGTTGACTATTGAAGAGATAAATGGATGTCAATTAAAGGGGTCTTGTTAGAAATAATACAATTAATTTCTTTTTTATTAATATTGGTTGAGAGCAAGTACTTCTCCAGTAAAATCCAGTAACTAACCTGGCTGTTGATCAAACCACGTGATATAATTCTGGCATTGCACCACTGCCTCCGAACAGCCGGCCATACTGAGCGGGTGGCAATGGCCACCCGCTTGGCCTATAACAAAGCACATTGCTAGGGAGCTTGAGCTATCTAGTTTCTGCTGCAGTGCGGTTCCCTGGACGGCATACAGATATCACGACCATGGCTGGGAGCCCGAAATTCCCAGAACAACAGGCCTTTAACCAGCCGTGATGATCCCGCCGTTTCAGCTCTTTACAAAGCAGAGTATGTTGCTTACCAACAACATCTTCCCTGCGAGCTTATGGCACCATCCACAGATAGTATATTTCAGAAAGGATCAGCAAGATGTATTATGGGCCCCCCCGAGGGAGCCAAAAGTTTATCTAGCTAGAATTTGTATTACTCAATCAACAAAAAAAAGCTGACCTTTTACTATCGCAGTTTGGGCTCTGGATTTTGTTTACGCAAACACAACTCAGTTAAGTCCAGTCAAAAATAGTCAAGACTCTTCCGTTCACGAATGAACTTATTGTAAGCAAATATTTAAAGCTCTGATGAGGTGATGTTTAGCCTCACACGATAATGATTTGCACAGATGACTGGACTGCAGTCATCAACAAGTATAAGTGTGTTTTTGCTTAAATTCCCAGAAGAAATTGTCGGCAGCAATAGTAAAATCATTAATATACAAAACAATTGATCAGAACCGTTCAACCGGATGAAAATTTGAATAGTTCAAAAATACAAAATTATGAGGAAGCAACGAAAAGCTCATGATAAATATGAAAATATGTTTATATGGAGGTATACGACAGCAATGAAAGTGGCCAATATGTTAGGTATGGCTAAAAAAGAATTTTCAAATATTTTGCTACGAAAAAGGAAATAAGTTTAAAGATAAATATACACATATTTTTAACTAGAGTCAGTGATTTCTCCAAAGACAGAATTCTAGCTATATATTAATAATTAACAACAGCATGCCATTTATTCTGATTGGCGTTTAAATGGTGATGTAGGATATAAATGAACTCAGGCAACGACGACAGCTGTGTACCACTTTGTAGATTTTAGCCTTTGATCCTCACAAAATGTACGCAAATAAGTCGATGCATTGCGGTTTAGTCTAATTATTAACCCCATTAAGAACTCATCATAAAGATTAATTTACTTCCCCCAATTGCATAAAGAGGAATAATAAAAAAAAAAAAAAAAAAACTCAAACAGTTTTGTAAATAGACTTTGACACATAACGTACTTGCGTAACTAAAAAACGAAGAAGAAGAAGAAATTGTACCACATTAAGTTTGTTCGCGGTAATGCCAAGTAAAGTCCGGTAAAATGAGATTTAACGGAAAATGCTCTCAAGAAACTATAAATTGCCAAGCCCGAGAGAAATTGTAATCAGCTGTTTTCTAACGAAAACGCTGAAGTACACACAAATGTACAAACATACATATGTATAAGGTACAGGTGTACAAAGTCAGGCCCACCTATGTACAAGGTACATATGTAGAAAGTCAGGTCCATTTATGACGGTATTGATTTTGGACGCATTGACGTTTTCACTATCGGAAATGCGATCAAGTTCTTGGAAGGTGCAGTATCTTCTGACAACCCATTAGTTCAGCGATGTTTTTCTTTGTCAGCTGCTTTGGGGATCGTTCTGGTTAAAAGTTATCTCTCGCCTGTTGATCTCTTAACTCTTAAGGGTGGCGGTCTGATCTTCGACGGTGCATACTTTTTGTTTTATCATAGGAGAATTAGGATATTGCAGTAGCACTGTGTAGCTGGCTTCTTTGTGCGTTTTTTTGTTGTTAATTTGTTTATTTATGTTTTTTTTATACTGTTTGTATTAATTTTAAGTTCTAGTGTGTAATTACTTTAAGGTTTTAGTTCGTAAGATTGGCTTGAAAGGCCTCCCTTTTTTATTTCCTTTTTTTTGGGATATTTTAAATTCTAACCAATAAATAAATACTTTTCTAAAATATGTATAATTTAAATATAATTTTTTAATATTTTTTATAATTCTTGTTAAGGAATTTTGTCTTAATAGTCAATAGTGTATATTTAAACTAAACTTGTAACTTTTCGATCAATCTATCAATATAATACACCGCACAAACACAGAAGCGTGAACAAATGGGTGACAGAACTTAAAGACTTCAACCAACAAAATACATGACATGTTTGTTGGTATTGTGGTTGTTGTAGTTATGCGACTACCTGCTATCGTGGTACCTTGTGCCCCAAAAATCAGCAGGCGTAAATTTTGGTAAAATTACCAACATAGTTTATTCTCTCATGATCGTACACATTTGCTCAATTCTCAGCACTAAAATTGACAAACGCGCTTGCCTTCACGGTAACATAACTCGAACAAACTTATTATTTGCATATAACAAATTATTTGACATTTATAATTATTATGTTCGCACATTTCCAACACATACTTCCACTCATATTCCGCTTGTGTCACAAATCTTTTGGGATGTAATTCAACATAAAATATCAAAAAAAAAAAAAAAAATTAAATATCATTAGCGACACAAAAAAAAAATTAAAAAAAAATTATGCAAAAAAGCGAAGGAAGTATGTGCCATTTAGCCGCCACAATCAGCTGAGAAAAATTGAGGGTTTTTAAATCATCAAGTGCAAAGAGTATCACTTTAGTACTGAGGCAAGTAACTACAAACAAGTCAGTGAAGCAGATTTGGTATAATGCGTATGTACTTTTCGTTACACTGGAGTACTTGTATGTAATTTTTCATTTTAAACAAGCCAAAACATCGCTTAGAACTCTTGCATATTTTATATTTATTTGGCATTTGTGTTTGTCAACACTTGCACACAAAAAAAATTCATGTTGCCTACAAGATTTTTTCATGTTACTTGGCACAAGTGATTTTTCTCTTCGTCTCGAAATTAAAATTTAATTTTTTTTAGCAGCATGTTAATGACATTAACAGCTGCTGGTGGCATTGAACGGTGTAAAACTTTCTACAAAAGTGTCTGAGCAGTATTTTTTTTTTTGGAAAATATGCTTAATTGAATTATAGATTTATTGTAGCTAACGAGATCATTTTGAAATGGGGCACGTAATGGATTTATTTATTAGCCTAGAAGAGCCAATTGAAATGCATTATTTTAGGTCTAAAAGTAGAATTGTTGTAAGCAGCGGTTAACTTTCAATTAACATAATTTTTTATACAGACTTTGCATACGTTTTTGCTTAGACCTGTATGAAGGAATTTTTTTATTATTACTATATTTTTCTATTAATTCAGGTCCAAAAATTATCCTTTTTAAAAAATATTTGCTGTATTTTTCAGCTGTCTATATGCCGACGACATTTCGTTGGTGCTAATCAACTCATCAGTAGACTTGAAAAATTCTTAAAAGTTTGTTTGAAACTCAACTACTTATTCCATAATTCCCATGAACAGAATGAGAATCAGAAATGTTCAAACAAACCTTTAATACAGCAAACATTTCTTTTTTCGTTTTGCAACACTTCTACTTTTCTTTGCAACCTTCTATACAACGAGTTTTGTTACTACGATTGGTTACTACGATTTGTATTTTTGAAAGTATTAAAAAGTAATAGTTTTTGAATATTCAAATATGAACTTAATTATTTATTTGCTTTAAGAGCCAATTGAAATGTATTCATTCAGGTCCAAAAATGAACCTTTTTAAAAAATATTTGCTGTATTTTTCAGCTGTCTATATGCCGACTATATTTTTCTATTAAACGTAATTTACTTTTTTTTCGTTTTTACTTACTTCATTTTATTAATTAAGGGAAACACTTTCATATATTTTATTTACTTGCCTAAAAGCCATTTATTTTGATAAAATAAAATATTGCTTGTAGTAAAAGCAAATTTGAACTACAGGAACGAGACAGTAAACAGGTGCCATAAAAGCTTTTCAATTGTTGTTTTGAAATTTTTAATCAATAATTAAATTAGTTTTTCTCAAGACTTTGAAAAAATAGTACATGGACTTAGTGTACTCTGATTTTTTTTTGCATTTCAATTTTTATCCTGTTGTACTTATTTGCCCAAGCCACCAACAAGACCAGTTAGGGGAGAAATCAGATCCCCGACGATTTTTTCAACGGGCGCAGCAGAAGCCAAGCTGCATAAGCTCATTAATGCCACAGCTATGGCAAACAAAAATACTCCACTCTGCATTTTTAGACTGAGCTAAGGATATTATATGAATCAAGTTATTTAACAAATTACGATTTTTCAGAACAAATACTTTAAATTCTCCACTAATTGCAAAGAATTGTTTGTTTCCAGCGTACTTCAAACAGTATTTAAAGGGCAAAACTGCACTTAAGAAATTCAGTAATTAGTTTTCAAATCGACTACTGTCACGTTTTCTTTAATTGAAACTCATAAATTTAAATAACTTGAATATTGGCAACAATTAAAACTTTTTGTGATAAGAAAAATAAACACATATAAATTCCATACGTGAAGACTATGCCAATTAAATTCAATAACAAATAAAATGTTTCTAGCTAAATGGGAGCAGTATGTAAGAAAAAACATGTAAAAGCTATTTTTTAGAAGCTTACAATTTTCGATTAGAATAGAATGCAGTGTTGAGGGAAATTTTATAGGCTGCATGTCCCTGCTTCAGTTTGACAGAGTGGTCGGAGTACCGTGCCAGGTCATATATAAGTGTAAGTGGCCCAAACTGCATTTTCATATTACGCTGCAATAGAAAAATCTACTTAAAAATGGTCAAGGTTCCTGGATACCAGGTAGCCTTACAATCCCAGCTGACTACTGCTTTTAGCCTGAAGAGCTGTCAAAATACACAAACACACACACGCTAACAAATGGGTGAGAGTAGTTCAAGATTTCTAACACCAAAATACAGGAAGTGTTTGTTGGTGTTGTGTTTGTTGTAGTTATGCAACTACCTGGTATCGAGCTGCCTTGATTTCTACCAACAAAATACCTGAAGTATTTGTTTTTGTTGTTTTTGTTGCAGTAGATTACATGGTGTACTCGCCGCCTAACCAATTTGCTTCCTCAAATACTTCACAAATATAAATTTTGGAAAAATGAGAACTTGCAAGGCATCAAAAAACGGTAATGTAAACGAGAAAGATTTTGTTGACGATTTCAATCCAAATCTGCTGGTATTATTTCATGTTAAATATTTAAAGAGTATCTTTTTCAAGCTTTTAAAAAACATCTTTTTTTTAGCCATACGAATACAACAATTATTTCTTTCTGTATTGCCAAACATGTATCTGAGTGTATGGAAACCTAAGTAACCTTAATATTCGGTTTACATATCACATGGTTTATAAAAATCAAACTAAAATCTCTTGTGTGAGGTTTTTGCAGTGTGCGTGTGCATGTGTGTGTGTGTGTGTGTGTGTGTCCCAGGATGTTCAATGCTTGCGAGCACAGGCAAACACTTGTTTATCTACCAAGCAATAAGTGTTTATAATCCAGTATTGTCATTTAAGGTTTAAACTATCTATGTACTACATTTTGTTATTTTTTGGCCACAAACTAATTATACAATACCAAAACTTTTATGTCAGCATATCCTCAACTACCACAAACACACTTACATGCATGTTTCATTGCACATGAATAATACTGTGGCACGAGTTTTATGTGCAACAATCTATTGTGCCTGCCGTCTGTCTTGTGTTATGATAAATGTGTGCTAAGTACTAAATTTATAAATTGATGTTGCATGTAGTATTAACACACTTGCAGCAACCACAAAATGCATCATACTTTCCTTGTAATCTTCATTTCCCTCATTCAATCATCACTTCCCTTTTCAAAACTTGTTTTTTTTTTGTTTTGGTCTCAGCCCTCTTTATGTTGACACTTGTACACTTTACCGCCTCTGTCTCTCCCTTCTGTGATGTGTGTTTTCCTTTTCTTGTTTTGATTTTTTTTGTAAATATTTGACATGCAAATTTATTTTATCATAAAAAAATGTTGTTTCTCTAACCCCTTCCTTGTCTGTGGCTGGGGTGTTTATTTTGAACACATACATACATATTTTTTGTGTTCAACAAAGACATCAGTTCTTGTTACAAAACTTTGAAGTTTTCGCCACTTTAGTTTGTCGTCCTTTTTGTGGTTTAACCAAAAGCTTTTGGCGCCTTGTTGAACTACTGGTTTTTATTATTATGAGGTCACCAATATTTTCAAGTACATATTATGCTCGCTTTCAAAATGGACTTACACTTTTGAGTTATATAAAGTGCTTTATTTATGGTTGGACTCAAATGAATTTAAAATTGTTTTAGGATTTTAAAATTTGTGACACAAAAGTGCCAGAAAAAAACTTTGTATTTTAATTAGAGGACATTGGGAAGAGATTTCTAACGAGAAGATGACAAAGACAAAGAGTAAGTAGGCAACTGCTTGTTATCTTTTAGTTTGATTTTATATATTTTAATTGAAAATGAATGTCGCTTTAGTGTTATATTAACTTTCAAAGCAGTGAAGTTGCGTCTAGTTTTCCAAAAAAAAAAAAAAAAAAAACAAAAGAAAAAAATTTTCTTAAAAAATCAAAATACTGCAAAAGTAATATTGAAATGGAGGAGGTCCACGCCATAGGGCCTTGTGCGAGGGAATATAACTAGAGCCAACATGTGCATCTTATCTGATAGTCAAGCAGCTCTAAAAGCGTTAAAATTTTACTCATTCCAGTCAAGACTAGTTTACGATCTTCTTCAAGCCCTATCCTTAAGGAACAAATTTATGCGCATATGGGTAGCAGGTCACGGAGGACGTGAGGGCAACGAACGAGTGGAATGCTCAGCTGAAAGGGATACAGTAAAGGCCTTTGTATTTCCTGAACCGTTCTGAACGGCTAAAAACAGTTTTGAGCATAACATTCTATGGCAATGGGATCAGAAAAACTTTGCTGACTACTGGAGTATATAAATCTCGACTCTGATTCTGCCATGTGACTGATGTAGTTTATCGGCTTAACATTCATGTATGTCGGTTTGGAAAATGACTGACTTGTTTTATATAAAATAAAAATTATTGATCTTAAGGGAGAATTTCGTTCCACGTTTTACACTTCCCTGATTCACACTAAATTGATTTTGGACCTGAGTAACCACGTAAAAGGAGGCTCATCTATATTATATATTTCTATTTTTGTCAAAGTCAAGAAATATTTATTCATGCGCATCTATTTACACAAAGTACACAATTCAACACATTTGTACCAACCGTTCGTTTGTTGTTTAACTATTTAAACTTATTTTACATTGACATGTCAAAATAAACGAGAACAAACAAAGAAGCAGCGCACCAACCAACCACCGTATTGATGCTGCTTTGAAGTGATAATTCCCATATCTATTTGTGTGGATGATCTTCTCACAAACGTGTCAAATGCCATCAGGCTGGAACAGATGTTTACAATTTGTGTTGCTGGTGTGGTTAATTTCAAATTTATTGCATATTTCTAAATTTATCAATCAAGACAAATGGTGTGAAAAATCTTAACATGTGGTAATTATTAAACTTAAGACTGAGAAGCCTCGTTTGTTTCGAATACGAGGTCAATGTTCGAGTAATGAATACATTTTACCTGCCTACGTTTTCTAGCGATGTCAATTTTATTTGAATTTTTTTATGAATTGTTTATAATCATGTTTTTTTTATTTGGCTTGTATTTAGCCCAATTATGACATTTAAAAAAATAATACTGCTGTTATTGATTTAGCTGCCTTAATGTGGCCTTTTGTTAACTTTGCATTTCAAAACTGAACATTGGACTTAGTAAACTAAATTAATTGATTTGATTGTTAATTATGAATTAAATCAAGGTGAATCGATGACAGGTGGACTTGGGTGTTTCAAGTAACATTTTTGTGTAATGAATTACAGGATCATTTAATAATGACGTTTAATTAGTGATTACCAGCTATTAATTACTAATTACAAGCACATAGTTTGTAATTGATAAAATATAATTAACAATTACAAATACAGCTTAATTGGTGATTGTCTTTTAACAATTGATGAACTGCAATTACATGTAATGCAGGGTTGATAAATGTCAATTCCAAGTAATGCGCAAAATTAAATAAAATTTTGAAGTAGTTTAAAATAACCCTACAAGTAATGCATGATCGAAACTAATACAGACAAACATTTTTACGACCATACGCTATGTCGCCCATACGCATTGTATGGGCGACATAGTGTTTGAGGCACAAATATAGCCTTTAAAGTGTTTAACCAATATTTAGACCTTGACAAAAAAAAATCACTTTACACTAATAAAAGCATGTGTTAGTTTGTTAAAGAAGGAAGCCAAGTCACACGCATACAAAGGTTTCCAGCAGTTTTCTCACATTGGCCTTAAGAAAATGATAGAAACTTTGTTCTACGCGGTAATGGGTATTTTTTCGTAAATGTCGGTCACTGTTCTTGTAGGCGAGGCTTAAGGAGCATTTAAACGTAATATGGAATATTTGCTCTAAAATAGTTCTTAAAAAATGAGATTACTCACCAGCCAATGCTGCCAAGTTTTCTTCAGGCTGTTCATATTTTCTTTGTGTTGAATTGAATTTGTCATTTTACACCGTTCTGCAAAAAAAAAAAAAAAAATAAATAAATACATACATTCACTAATCTACTTAAATATCAAAATAAATGTACAAATTTTTTTTTTAAATGCAGACTATTCTCTTATTGGAAATTACTACACACAAAAAAAAACGTAGTAAACAAAGTTAATTTTATTTTTGTTTCAACAATCGAAATGGAAATGAAATTTTTTAATAATTTCTATGCTTTTTCTTAATTAGTTGTATTTCTTCTTAGTCTCCTTGTTATATTTCGCTTATTTTATTTTTAGACCAAGAATCAAAATGAAAATTAATTTTTTTTTTAATAATTTCTATTCTTTTTCTTTATATTTCGCTTATTTTAGTTTTGGACTGCATAACTGCATTCGTTGATTTCTGACAGGATTCGAACTGAAATCCCATGAATGTTAAATAGGTATTATATCTGCTCAGCCATCATAAAAATAAAAAAAATAAAAACAGAACAACTTCAGTTAATTTTTAATCAAGTTTATATCAGCTTAATTTTACGTTATGGTTTTTTCTGTATGTACTGATATAAAAGTGAAGGATATTCAAGGAGGGTTTCTTAGCCCGGTGTTTTTTGGTGATCACTAATTTTATTTTCTAAGCTTTCAATTAAACAAATCTGAGGCTTATTTGATATTAATTATAACTTTTCATTTATCAAATTTCATAGTTCTCTCGGAATATTATACAGATGTCACACTTGACATCTTTCTATATTTATTACTTTTTTCATCCAAGCCATATTTTATATTAATTATACTTTTTCATTTATCAAACTTCATATTTTGTTTTTTTTACCAGAGCTTTATGATTATTTAAATTTTAAATAGGTAAAGTTTTTATAGGCATATTTTATATCGATAATGCTTACAATTTTATAAAATCTCTTCCAGTTTTTCGATTGGTGCTTTCAGAGTTAGAATATTATTCATATAAAGGCAATATTGGAGTGCTCGAAAAGAGCGTACTTGACGTAAGTTGTTGCTTTTCATTTCTGCTGTCATGCCGGCCTTACAGATAAAACTTTTTAGTTCAAAACTCTTCGCTTCGTTGATAGGTATCAATCAATATACGTGAGTGATTGTGTTACATGATTATAATTTTTGAATTTGAAGAGCAAACATATCAAATAAAGTATTAGTCAACATACTTTTTTGTTTGTTTGGTTTTCTTTCCTCTTTATTATGTTTATATTGGCTGGTTCACTAGAGCTTAGTAATAAATGTTTTTTTTTTTACTTTAATAAATTAAAGATAATATTAGTTGATAGATTGTAAATAAAATAAATAAATCATTGAAAAATGCGATATTGAAAATATTTTATATTGTGCAGTGTGCACACATAAGTATACACGAGAGTCCTGCGTTTACATATGAATTATATTTAAGAGAGGGGTTGCATTTTGGCCCCATTTTTCAGTGTCAAGTACTACATAGATCAGGCGTGCTTAAGATAAATTTTATTTATGTTTGTATACATGTAATTTTCTAAACTATGAAAAACTGCAATTATATATGTATAAATTAAGAATAATTTATGCCAATTACGCGACTGATTCACTGAAAATTTCAACGGATATGTAGTCAACGGTCTCTTACGGTTCGAAAGTTGCAGCTGATTTTCCAGCTAAAGGGTGCTCCCTTGTTTTACAACACTACAAAATCACCTCTTTGTTGCAGAGGCCAGACAACTAAATATAGTGTGCAAATCTATCTCATGTTTTTCAAAAAACGTAGCAAATTTTGAAACTAAAAGGTGCCGTCATTCGTTGTCTAATGGCCCCAACTCGAATTTTTTCGGTCGTCTGTTATTTTCTTTTTAAATTTTGATTAATTCAAAGATTGTATATTGAAAAACGTAAAAAAGCCGAGATTGAGAAAAATTTGAATTATATAATCTTGCTCGCTTACACGAAAACACTGAAAACAACAACAACAAAAGCGAGCGAGCGAGCGATGTTGAGTGATATGTGTGAAAATACAGATCTCATATCAAAAGGCCTGAATCACATTTTTTTTTTAATTTCGAATATTTTTTTTCTAGCAAATTTTGATTAATTGAAGAATTTATATTTAAATACACAAAAAACCAGAAGTGGAAAAAAACTTGATCCTTTCCACATGCGATCAGCGATATTTAGGGGTTATGTTTGCTTTACGATTAAATACATACATAGTTTAGATCATTTGATTTGTATTTATCATTGCAAACGTTTTGTGTGATCAAATAATAGTTAGCTGTAAGTTTTGGTATTTGCTCTTCGAGCAGACATAACCTTAAAATATACTCATGTGAAAATTAATATTTTCTCTTAGTATTTCTCTGCGTTAGCATTTGTTTAAGTATACATATGTATGTATATGCATTTTTTGTTACTTGCATCCTTGTACTTGGTCAAAACAAAGGTGAATAGGAGTATAGTGGTCACGTTGTTTATGCACTTATATAAGCCAATTGAAACATGGTTTTACACCGTCAATTAAAAAACTGAAATTCGTTGAAAGTCAATTTGGCAGTTTATCATTTGTTAATACATAATTATTCAATTCATAAAGTAAAATTTGGCCAAAGTCGACTTAGGAGGTTATCGCTTGTAAACACAAACTTATTTACGTTGAGTTGAAGGAAATTCAAGATTAAAAACTTTCATTTTTGCCTTATGCGGAGTAAGAAAAATGTTTCGGCTTTAGTGTAATGGTACCAATTGCCCCAAAATGGAAAACTGTGCTGCCAGATGCGTACAGACTTTGTACTCGAAGCCGGTGTTGGTTATAACATAGAGGAGAAAATCCCTTAGCCGGCCGCAAGCTATCTGTCAAGAACGAGTTTTGATTATTTATGGACTCTACAAAATATGCTTAAAACCGATTATAAATTAGCGATCTTGCATTCTGTGCAAAAATATCCCCCGGTAAGTTCTGCAACTTCAAAGTCGAACTATTATCAAGCCTCCGGCAGACTTTGACTTCAGTTTTGGGAGGTCTAGGAGCCCCTCTCAAAATTTATAAAACTCATTTCTTGCAAAGCCTGGCTCCTTATTTTAAAGTTTCACCCAAAAAACATTCACAGCTCTGCGAAATACAAATTTTGAAGTGTGTTACTATGTATTTGGCTCAGTAAAACAAGAATTTTTTACATATGCAAAGTGAAAAGCTGCAAATTACTCATTACTTTTAATCTATCAGATCATCTGATGCGATCGTGTCAAAATATATTTCCTTTTATGTTGCCCAATTTTCGTAATCAGTGCTCCCAGCCAACGAATGACACATTCATTAATAAAATTAGTTTATGCATTTACACAAAGGTTTATTGTGCGATAATAAGTATGCAAATTTAATTGCAAATTTTTTTTGTTTTTAGCTGAATCATCCATGAAGAAAAAATAATTTAAAAACATAGAAACATTCGTGCAAAAGTTCTGTATTCCGAACATAACAAAACATAATACAACAAAATGTGCGATAAGTTCATATTTACATACTATTTTTCCCCACTCAAAATAATCTAAAACTTTCTCAATTGTCAAGATTAAATAATTGTGAAAATACTAGAGGCTCGCTTAAGCGTATCGTGATGATCGTGATGACCCCTCGTTAATGACTCTCACTCTCGTTGGCAAATAATGGGTGCTGGCATTAAATCTCATAAATTTCAAGTCTCGTGCGTCTTGTTTTTCTTTAATTTATTTAAATTTATGCTTCAATGGGAATTCTTTTGTTATCTACAATATTTTCAAACGATTTTTAATTGTTTTCTAAATTGTGATTTGTATCGTCAAATGCCTTATCGGTTTGTACATATACATACATACATACATATGTATATATTTCTTTAGATTTTAAAGGTTATCTTGTTCGCTTTGTATTCTTGTAAATATCAATGGTAACTAACGGGTAACTAAAAAAATGTACATACATACTGACATGTGTAAGTAATATGCATGTGTGTGTGTACATGCGTATGCTTGTAATACATGTAATACAAATTGATGTGAAAAAACACAATGAAAAATGTTAATAAATTAAATGACCAACAGAAATAATATGAGAAATGTATGTTTGTTTGAATGTGCACTTAAATATTAATAATACTAAACGAAGACACATGACTCTTTGTTTACGTATTCTGGTTGATTTAAAAAAATATAAATGGATTATGGGCCTCTAGTAAAAAAAAAAAATAAGTAAAAAAATAATAGTTGTTATATATGATAACAATAAAATTTAGACATTGCTTTTATTGCTTTCGCATTGAGAAAGATTTTTGCAGTAAGATTGAAATAATCAATATCTTTAATATGGGCTCAGTGAAATTACGTTAGGCTCATTCCACAGCGCCAGTTCTGCTTACCAAAATAATAAAATGTGCCCAATGCGCACTGGTCTCATTATATCACAACTACTACCTTCATACCAAGACAAAAAACAAACAAAAGCAGACAACTTGTTTCACATCACCCAAGACGATCATCAGCAACTAAATTATATATTTGCATTTTACTAAAATCTTACTCACATTAGTACTTACAATCTATTTTAATTGTATTGAACTACGCTGTAATAGCTCCTACTTATAGAATTCTAAACTGGCTCCAGTTCAACTCATGGATATCATTATTTTTATTAATCTTAATAAGGTAATCTTTTATAGATAAGTGGACAAGCGGCTGTTTCTGGGTAGTAACACCCTTCATCAATATCTTGAGAACTTTCAATGCGCTGAATTTAACAATTTTCGCACTGCCGTTTAAATCACTTGGCTAACACAATTTCACTTTCCATTTATCTTTATAGCACTTTAACCAAAGCAGTGCTATTTTTATTTATCTGTCTCTCTTGGATTTCCGGTCATATTAGAAGGCTGTTTGTTGCTTGTTACAACTTTCTTTGCTTTGTGTTTACGTTTGTATAATGTGAGCTCTAGGAGCTCATTATATTTACACAATTTACACACTTATGCGATGCCTTGTGGAATTTGTTAACATTTACTTACATATATTTTAATTATATTGCGCTACGCTGCAAAACATTTTATTTGCTTAATCCTCAGCTGGCTCAAGTTCAGTCCCCAGATGATGACTATGTTTATTAATATTAATTTAGAAAGAAAACAATATTTTGCAACTTGGTAGACAACCTGCTGTTACTGGGTAGCAACAGCCTTCATCGGCACCTTATGATCTATGAACATTTAAGCTGCACTGCCGCTTAATCTTGTTTAACGAGTTAGAGGTGTTTATGCATATCACAACAATTCAATTTGTTGTGTTTTTTTTTTGCTGTCCCAACACAATAGTCTACAGAAGAGTTATTTACTACTTGTGTATTTGTTGTTGTCTCTCTATATTATTATTTATAATTTATATTTTTTCAGAGTGGAAAAACTTGATTAAACTTATTTATTTATTAAAACTGCCCTACAAGCAACTTATAGTTGAGTAATAGAATATATTTGCAATCAGTTGCTACTCAGAGTTTCAAGTAAGATGACGGCAACCTCAGGTCTGAAAGTGCGTTCTTTGTGCACTTTATTAATACTCGTAAATTTTAATTCACCTCATGTGCTCGCTGAGAAAGAAAGCAAAACCTGGTCTATTTCATTAGGCAATATACATTTGTTCGATGTACCTAAATTCACAGACTCATTGAGTATTTTTGGCGGTACACAATCGATTGAACGTAGTGTTTCGGCAACAAACAAAGTCATAAATGAAGTGCACATCGATCCAGATATTATTGAGGATTCATTGCTCAAAACGGTTTGTGTTTAGTGTTGTTCTAGTGTGTGATTTTTGGATTTAATGTGTGTGAATATACTTTCTATTAGCCAGATTTAATAAAGAAATATGGTTATCCGATGGAAATTCATAACGTAACAACTGAGGATGGTTACATATTGGAATTGCATCGTATACCAAAGCCGGGAGCGATACCAGTGTTGCTTACACACGGCTTGTTGGACAGCTCGTCCACATGGGTGATTATGGGACCTCATAAAGGTTTAGGTAAGTAAATTTATGATTTAATAAGCTATCAAGTAGACCTTTATCTACTGCGTATATACACAGACAGGCCTGTTACAGAAATTATTTGGAAAAATTTTGATTAAAAATTTTTATTTCTGTCGATTTTGTTTTACTTCATTCCATAAAATTTTTAGCTGATGTGATTTTTCAGTCAAATGTGATAGTGTTATGCATATGGTTATCCAAGGAGCAGAATATAATAACAAGGCGCAATAAAAATGTTTTAAATACAGTGAGAAAAATTGTAATGAAAAAGAAATGAAATGCTCAGGTAGTAGGCCGGCTATGTGCTGCTGCTTAAAAACATTATACAATTAATCATGACCTGGATTGGAAGCAACTCGGGTGCTGATAAACATCATGGTGGAAGTTAAACAGTCATGGCATATTCCTGGGCATATTTTTAAGGCTTCATCTGGGCTTTTCGTGTCTTCTTTAAAAATATTGATCACTGCAATTTTGTTACAACCTTTTTTTTTCCAAATCTGAGCATGTAAAAATGAAACTCAAGCCCTATAAAATTATTACTGTTTTAAATCATATACATACATAGTTCGAGTACAAAATTAAATCAATGCTTTAATTTACAAATTTTTGTCACTAGAATTTTTTCTTCTAGAATTATTTTGTATTATATTTATCGGGCCCAAGTTCATTCTATAATATTATTGTTATGTTTAATATTAATTAAATAAGGCAAGGAAAACATCAAAAACCTTTAGCCAGATGGACAGCTAGCTCTTTGAAGGTCGCCACACTTCTCATTGGTACCCGTCCCTGAACTCATAGGCTTATGTTTCAAAAGCAACACTTATGGCACTTAAGTTGTTGCATTCATTTAAAAAAAGGGTAACAATAAAATTTAAAATTTAAACAGAAATTATACAAAAATTATACAAAAACGTGGCATGAGTGTCACTTTTGAAACATGGGCCCCTGAGCTTAAGAACGGGTGCTGATGAGAAGTGTAGCGGCTTCGAGACAGCTAGCTGTCCACCAAGCCAAATTGATAATAGAAATTAAGTGATTTTTATCGAATTTAATTATACTTGCGAAATTAAAATAATTTTCAATCGATATTGATTTCTGTGATAGATAATGTTTTAATAAAATAATAAAGAGGCTTTTAAGAAATTTATTACAATATAATGGGTAATTAGATTCTCATCTATCAAGCTCCATGCGGCAGCAAATAAAAAAAAACTAAAAATAAAGCATCTTCTGTTTAAATAATAAAAAACAAAACGGGCTGAGCATTATCACCATCAAGTATAGCTAACGTTTTCAGTTTATTAAAACATCCATTATTGTACAATTGTACAAAAAGTATCGATACCTTTACGTATCGATCAATTACATCATACCATGATACAACTAATAACGTAGCCTCATTAGCTGAACCGTTAATCATCTGACTTCGTAAAATTATCATGAGAATACAGAGATGAAAGGCAGCGAAAACGTGGTGGTACATCAGCGTTACCTCTGTTCATCTCTTTTCTGTAAATGCTGTAAAAATTGTAGCAGCTGCTCTTGTGAAACTGCTCTTTGGTGTAACAGATTTGGTCCCATATGTACTAGATTTTGAGTAGATGGAAACGTAGTGTTAAGCATGATTTTTTTAATTAAAAACTATTTATATCGGGCAGGGCCAATGATCGTGCTTCTCTAAAAACAAAACTTTAAATTGCGATAATAAATAAATTTTTTTTGTATTAATGAGGTATTGATAGACAAAAGCTGAAAGAAGTGTTGACCGTGAATAATAATTTTGAATTATTTTATTTATTATGCGGGGGCAATAATTTGTAGGTCAGCGTTATCTGAGTTTGACGTGCGTTATACTTAAAAATTAGACAAAAATAGTGAAATAAAATATTGTCTATTTTAGCTTATCTACTCGCTGACGAGGGTTATGATGTGTGGATGATGAATGTGCGCGGCAACACTTACTCCCGCCATCATGTTAAATATACACCAAGTCATGCTGCATTTTGGGAGTTTTCATTTCATGAAATGGGCAAATACGACCTGCCTGCCAGCATAAATTACATCTTAAATAGTACCGGACACAAGAAACTTCACTACATCGGCCACTCTCAAGGAACCATGACATTCTTCATAATGTGCAGTGAACGTCCCGAAATGAATGAGAAAATCATGCTTATGCAGGCCTTGGCACCGGTGGCGTTTATAAAACATGCCAAAAGTCCGGTGGTGGAATTTTTGGCTTTCTTCAATGAGCCCATAGCGGTAAGAAGTTCATTTTTATTTCTTTGTCATGGACCAGTACTCAGGGTTCATTTCCTATATATATATATCTGTGAGGGTGTTTTCTAAATAAATTTTCGTTTTAAATGTTTCAAGATGCTGCTGAAATTAATTGGTGCCCATGAATTTTTACCCAGCAGCGATTTCATTACCATGTTTAATCAAATCATTTGTGATGACGATTCCATAACCGAGGCTATTTGTTCAAATGTCATGTTTCTGGTAGCCGGTTTCGATAAAAGGCAAATGAACGAAACTATGCTGCCAGTAGTTTTGGGTCATAATCCAGCCGGCGCCTCTACCAAGCAAATGCAACATTATGGCCAGCTGAAGCGTAGTGGTCACTTTAGACAATACGATTACGGTTGGATACGCAATCATTGGCGTTACAATTCTATCTCGCCACCTGATTATAATATAAAAAATATTACTGCGAAAATTGCTCTCCACTATTCCATCAACGATTGGTTGGCAACGCCAGAAGATGTCGAAAATTTGCATCAACGCTTGCCAAATGTGGTGGGTAAATTTAAAGTTAATTATCCCGAATTCAATCATTTAGATTTTGTTTGGGGCATTAATGCCAAAGACTTGTTGTATGATAAACTTTTAAAACTAATGGTAATGGTAGAAAAAGGATATTTTTAAGTTATTTTTATTACATATTTTTTAGAATATTCAAGGAGCTGTAATACAAAAAATATTTTAGAAATTTTAGTAATAAGACAAAATAAATTGTTATTCTTTTTATGCAAATGTCGGCGAGTGTTATTAATTAGCGTGAGCATAATTATAGCCTGTTGGGACATGAGTCTTAAGTCCAGTTCATATGGTAATATCTTGTTTTATGACATGTCAAAAACATACAGCAATGTTGGACAAAATTGTATCATGTAAATGCAAAATGTACTGAGTAAAAGAGAACACAGATAGAAAATTTGGCAAGCGGTCGGTATGCTGGTGGCTTCATTTCCTCTCATTAAAGTAGAGGTTGGCAAGACCCACTTCATAAAATGCAGGTGTTAATGTTTTTATACCATAATTACAAAAACAACCAGCAACAACTCAGGCAATGTTCATAAACAGCGCAGAGCAGAAACCATCAGCTTGATTCGCAATGGCAAAACAAACAAGCAATAAAGGAGATAGCAACAAAATTATAGCTTAAATTAGAAAAATAAAACTAATGAAAAATTATTAAAGAAACTTCAAATTTATCTGTTCCTCCACACAAAATAAAACCATGTAAATATGAAAAATACCTACAATAGGCTTTTGTTTTCTTTTTCTTGAATACGGAGAGAATTTAATAATATTTTCATCCCAGAAAGTGGTTCTACTTTGTATTACCGTGTAAAGTAATCTCAAGTTGAGGCGATACAATTTTGACTTGAGTTGCCAACTTTACTGTTCACTAGGTATGGGATAGTGTTTCAGGGCGGTTTTTTTAATGTATTTAAAATATAATAAAAATAATGTAAATCATAAACAAAATAAGCCACAAACTTACAGCATTCCATCACGAATTTATTCAATTTCGAATGCCGGAATTCGGCTCATAATCTGATTACTTTAGTTGGTGATGAAGGCTGCCAGATTTTACGGGTTTTGGTGCCAAACCCAACAAAGAGGTGATTTTCCGTTTTTTTTCTGAGTAGTTGAAATTTTACAATATGTCACGTTTTCAAATGATTAAAGAGTTTCGCCATTTTAATAGTGGAAAAGTAATAATAGATTTGATTACAACTATACTATGTGATTTTTGAAAAAAGATTTTTTGACGAAAATTAAATAATTTTAGCGAATCATTTTACAAGAATCACGCAAAGTGTAACATTATCTTACTCTTCTGTTAATGTAAATGAAAACTTCAAGTCAAGTCAATTTAAATAAAAGAAAAATTCGAAACTCACTCGACTAAAGGTATTTTTTTATTATAGAGGCTATTCATGAACAAAAAATAAGTGGCTGTGTTCTTTTCAGTTAGTTTAAGCTAGAAATTCTACAAAACAGTGAATATTTAAAGCTGCATTAAAAAAACACACTGCAAATATGGGAGAACCCATAATTAAAAATAGAAGAAATTGAAATCCAGACCACTCGAAAATGATGTTGTAACTCCAGAAGCTATCGAAAAATCAATAGCACAACATAGATTTTAAATTAACCCAGTCTAATGAATTGATCTATATACCTATATTTATCATATATGATTTATAAATAATTTGTATTAGATTTTTCTTTCTCTAGTTCATTCTGTTGTAGTTGATATTAATTAAACGAGAAAAAGAAAACATCAAAGACCCTTAGCTAGGGAACAAGTAGCTGCTTCGAGGCTGCCACAGGACGGGTGCTGTTAGGTAGTAAGGGGTTGAACAAGTCAGTAGCAAATGTTGCTTTAAACAGAGTACTTGCATTAAACTTATACGATTTTACTATATAGCATATCGAAATCATAGGAAAATACAAGTATAACCTTAAAGAAATTTTTGCCTATCCTTAAAAATATATTTTAAAATATTTAATTTTAAAATCAGTTTGTAAGCACTTAAGCTTTTAAAAGCCATTCTACAATTCTTTGATATGTAAATACTTTTCTTTTCAAAATATTGAGTATGTTAAATCGTTTACCTTTTGTATTTTCGTTTTACAAATAAGTATTTATTTAAAAGAGAAATATCATAAATACTGCACAATTATTTTTAGCAGTGACGGAGAAAATCGTAAACACTAAATTCTCCAAACAAAACGCTAACTAGCAAAAATAACAAGAATTTACAAATTGTCCTTGATAAATTTTGCTTCCAATTGAAACCAAACCAAATTTCAACTAAGGAGTAGAAACATAGATATAGCACGTTATTAAAACCTGTAAAACAGACTGAAGGCAGGTCATATACTTGACCACGCTAGAGGTATAAAAGAAAAAGAAAAAAATAATTGAAAACACAAAAAACAATTTTAAGTTTTTATTACTATCATTTTTATGGTGACTTTGTTTTTTAGGACTTTCATTTGAATTCCACCTGATTTTATATTAAATCGCTTAAAGAAAATGTTTATTATTTTATCGGGCTTTTGCTTTGATTATACTTTCTTACTCAGCAAAAATATTGATCTGCCTCGAAACGGGTTTGTAAGCGAGATATTGCCGCTTACTAACCTGCTTCGGCAGCACATGATTTTTATTCGCAATGTCCCACTTGGTAGGTTTCTTATTTTCGCTATTTATTATTCGATTATTTCAACTACTCTAGAAGCATAAACATCATATGTATATTATGTCACACTTATATTAGTGCATCCTCTCTCTCTCTCTCTCTCTCTCTCTCTCTCTCTTACGAGCGATCGATTGTTTTAGCGAGCAATTTTCTTTTGCGATAATTAATATCTAAATTTGCTTTTGCAAGAAACAGTTCAATTATTCGCACATTTCCTGCTATAATAGTTTCATATTAAGTTCATTGGTATCCAGTCCGTTCTATAATATTATTATTGCGATTGATATGGATTAAGCAAGACAAAGAAATCATCAGAGACATTTAGCTAGGGAGGACAACTAGCTGTTTCGAAGCCGCCATACTTCTCATCAGCAGCTGTCCTTGAACTCAGAGGTATCAATCACAAAAATAATAATATCGAATAATATTATTGCCCAATAAACGTAATACAAAATAATTATAACAGAAAAAGTTCGAATAATGAAAATCAATTGATTAAATAAATGCTGGGCACAGCACAATATTTGAAAGGATAGCAAATGAAAATTTGAATTAGCAATATAAGCAAAATATACATATATGCACAATTTCAGAATATAATCACTTGTTTTTTGTTTGTTTTGATTTTCACTTTACTTTGTGGTACACACCACCCAGATTTATTATCTCTCTATTATATCATCGGTATCAATCATTTATGATAAATATTATTTTTCAATAAACGAGTAGAATTTAAATGGAGCTGAGTGTCCGTACATAAATGTGTGTGTGCAAGAATTTGCTCTTGACCACAAAGTTTATTATAAGCTCTGCAATAAGAGTAAGTACGATTGAAAGTGTATTTACATACCAGTACATAAATTTTTTTTTTGCCAATATGTATTCATTTGTTGTTTTGTATGCAAAATATTTTATTTAATATTTAACTCAATATTAAATGCAACTATAAAACTTTGTGCTAATAAAAATGAGGCATTTCAATTGAAAATCCGTTTAAATACATAAAATTAAATAGTTCTGTCTGAGTGGAGCCTTAAAAAATATGTTATTAATCCATCCAAGACCACACATGTAAATTAAAAGATAAAATATTTTTAATGTTTAATAGTGAACCTTTGTTGCAATAGCCTCACAACTCAAACTATGCAGTTTTTGAGTTAATAATGAGGCTATGACTTTTCAAAAAAAAAAAAAACTGCCTAAAGTATACTTGTTCGATGTCTATAGTTATGAACCCTTGTCTTTACCAGAAAAATTAAAAATATTGCAAAATATTGGCAAAGGCGTTCAAGGCCAGCGTTTAGCACTGGACTTTAATGTAACTGCTTCTACTATCTAAACTTTATTTAGTGCTGAATATCCGAAAATGGAAAGTCGTCTCTATGAGTGGTTTCTTAATCAATCTAAAAAAAGATGACATTAAGTGGACCCACATTAAAGGAGAACGCTAAAGTAATTTTCAGGCAAGAATATTCCGATAAAGCTAAAAATTACTTTTGGGTATCTCAAATATATAATGTTGACGAAACTGGGCTCAATCGCGGCTGCCTGCCCAATAGAACATGTGTTTTATAGCCTCCGAAAAAAAATGCTCCTTGATATAAAACCCAAAAAGAACGAATTTCAATAATGTTTCTTTGCAAAAATATGATATACAAAAATATGATGGACTATTTGGAATCATCCCTAAAATATAGAAAGCTAATATTGAATGAATTTGCTTGTAAATATTTATAACAAATGCATTTGTAACTATCTGGCTTATGCATAAATATGTTGAATAAAGCATACATATGTAAGTATATATATTTAAAATGTTTTCTTTTCTTGTACAGCACTCATTTTGACAATCTTAATGTGACGCCAGTTATAGATATTAAATTTATATTTAAACAGAACTGTGTAATTTATTAAATAAATACAAATAATAATAATAAGAAATAATTTCTATCTTAAGTGGAGCACATTCTGAGGGTTCTTGTAAGTTTTTGCCATTAGTAATTGTAAAAACCAAAAATCTAAGGTGTTTAAAAAAATTTAACAGCCCACTTGAAAACTAATTTTAAAAAAATGCTTGATTGATTTAGTAATTGTAAAAACCAAAAATCTAAGGTGTTTAAAAAAATTTAACAGCCCACTTGAAAACTAATTTTAAAAAAATGCTTGATTGACGTCTCACATCATTTATGACTGGTTTCATAAGATATTTTTTTTTAACATCTTTATGTTTGTTCAAATTCAGCAAAATTTTTTATAGAAAAAACGTCCAGAAATTCAAATAATTCGGAAATTCGAAACGCCCTGTATAAATACAGCAAGACCCAAGTTAAAAAAAGTAGAAAACATGGTTGACTTCACATTTTCGGGTAATGATTTTCGCTTTATAGCGTTTTCATTTTAAACTAACCTGATTTTGTTTTAAGCTGACAACACAATTTTCCGCCATTAAAAGAACTTCGATTTCAAATCGAATCAAAAGAAAATTAAGATATAATTAACGTTTTAATTTCAGTTGATATTCGAGCTATATAATTTACAATTGTTAATAATTTTTTTGATGATATTGAAGTGATTAACATTTTTAAAGAAGACGAGAAAAGTAAAGTCCATCCCGGGCCTCATCAACACCTAAATGGCTTCGAACCCAGGTCATAACTAATAGTATACGATGAGCGATTCATTGAGCATTCCAGCACAAATGGAACTGTGTAAAAAGCTGCGTGTCTTAGAAACAATATTCCTGATATCCTCAGATTTGATTCCTCATTTTCTCTATCTTTTTTTAAAAATAACATCTTGTAAAAATGACACACGAATTTTTTAAATTATTTATTTTCAAGTTGTATGTGCTTTCAAATGTGACTCGTTTCTTTTTATAGTTTTAATATAAAAATATTATGCTTTCTGTGTAAAATGTATTTTTCCAAAAATTTTACTCGAAATAGAAAAAATTTAGTTTTTGTTTTTCCAAAAATACGAATTTTTCCCCCACTTTGGCGTACTTTCAAATTTCAAAGTTGACAACACTGCATACACATAAACAATTTTCGAAACCACCCTTTAAAAAAAAGCGTCCTTCTTTTTGTGTTTGTGCATATAAAATGTTTTTATGGTTTTGATGGAAAATCAACTTCGCATGCATGAATATGCATTTTCCTTGTTTTTATCTTTAGTTCTTTGCCTCGTTTATGTGAACGATGCTTTTAAATCATGTTTTGTTTTGCGTTTCTTTTCGATGTAGTTGTTGGTGTTTTTGTTGTTCAGTCATGAATGGTGTTTTAGCATGCATAAATGCATGCTTGTGTCTGCCTTTTTAGTCATCATCGATATGACATAACGTGAAAATTAGTTCATGTTCCTTGCTTGTTGTTTTAACTCCTACCACTTTTAATGTGTTCTGTATGTATGCACACACACACACACACACACACATACACACAACTTATACATATGTTTGCCCCTGTCACAAGAAAGCCAGTGAATTGGTACTTGTTACATTTGCAAAAAAACCAAAAAAAAAAGAAGAAAATATTGTTATTAGTGGCATGTTTTTCAGAGAATGGCTGAATATTGTGGAACCCTTTCATACTTTTTGCCATTGTCTTCATCGTTTTCTTTTTAAGCACTGGCTGGCTCATCGTAGTCATTGACATGCCTGAACATGTTCTAGCAACGAAAATGCAAATTTTTTTTTTATTGTCGCTACTTATGAACCTGAAACATATTTTGCAAATTGACTTTTAAGTCGTTGGAATTCTTTTGTGGCCACTTTAAAATGTCGGACAAGAAAACAATGGGTGTTAAAGCTGTTTGTTATTGGATGTCCTTAGCAGGATATTTAAAAGGCGTCAAAAGGTTTAAACATTTCAGGCACTTAGTTTGCCAGCCAGTGGGAATCTCCATTAAGAACATAAGTAAAGAAGGCAAATTTTTCTCAGATCCTAAACTTCTTAGGCAGTTGCAGCTTATTGTACTTTACATTTACTATTGTATATTAAACAATTGCATGAACTTCTTTTAATCTCCTTTTCGAATATCAACATCTTTCAGGATTTGTTTGCTGCACTTAAATATCTCTCGATTAATATACCCATCATAAAAACACTCCTTTTTCTAGAGCTTTCTACTTCTTCGTTATTTACTCGAAACTTTATATGCAAAACGAAAAAAACAGAAAGAAATTCCACATGAAAGCTGGCAAATTGAATTTATTTCCGTTGCAGTTGTTTATATATTAACCCTTGTCGGGTGCATGAATACATAGAGTACATTAGAGAAAGTGTGTAAAATATTAAATATGTGTAACTTAAAAGAAACGGATTTTATATCTTGCGATATTGGTTCTGCTTCATAAGACCTGACCTTGTATTATAGCGAAAATAACATAACTTGCTATTAAAACAATTTTGACTTGACTATTATTGTTTTCATATAACGGGTTATCCATTTTGTGGTTTTAAAAGTATAGGATTGGAATTCGTTATCTGTCAAAATAATTCGTTAAACCAATGAAAGTTTGACATTGACGAAAATGGATCGCTTAACTATCATAAAAATCATAAAAAAATACTACAATTCTCCCACAGCCACATATCGTGCTTTCAGAGGAGATTATGGCTTATATAATCGTCCAACTAAGCAAGCAATTGGCAAAATTGTGCAGAAATTTGAAGAGTTACAAATATTGTAAGGCCTGTGCATGCATCATCGTTTCGCTGGTTCCGCTGAAAATATCGCTGCTCTAAGCGAAAGTGTTGTCGAAGACCCGAATGTGCCGATTCCTCGTCATTGTCAGGAACTAGGACTGTCTTACGGCACATTATGGCGTATTTTGTATTTAGATCTACATCCATATAAAGCCCAGCTCACACAACGACTGAAGTCAGCTGACCATTCACAACGTCGTAGATATGTACGTGGAAAATGGGTGCTTTCACAACAGGCGGTGGATGGCGATTTTTCGAACAAACTTTTCTTCAGCGATGAAGAAAACATACCCACTCACTCGGTATGTGGGTATGTTAATAAACAAAATTGTCGTATTTGGGGTTCTGAGAATCCTCAAGTAATTGAAGAGAGGCCATTACATCCAGAAAAAGTCACTGTTTAGTGCGCTCTTTGGTCTGCAGGTGTGATTGAACCTTTCTTCTTCGAAAACGACGATGGGACGACTGTCATCCTCAATTCGGAGCGTTGTGGTCATATGATAACCGACTTTTCTTTTGCCTGCGTTTAAAGAATATGACTTGGAGTATATGTGGTTTCAGCAAGATGGTGCCACATGCCACACAACTCGAGCGAATATGGCAAGAGACATTTCCCGGCTGCGTAATTTCTCGTGATGGCGATATCAACTGGCCACCAAGGTAATCTGCTCTGTTTCCTTAATTAAATTATAATTTATAAATTATATTGTTACTTTGTGGATCTGCCCCGGGGCACTTAACTACTGCCAATGCAGCCACTCTACTAATTCAGTTATTGCCGCAATTACAACAACGAAACAAAATTCAATACTTATTCAAGCACATACAAGAGCTGGTTACAAATACACTCTTATTAATGTAAGATCCATTATATTTCATTTAATCAAAAATGATAAGCAAATAAATTATTGTATTCCCGGCGGACCCCCTATTGTATGCTGGTGACAAGTGCTGGTTACAACACTTAAATTCAAATTTACAAATAAATAACTTAAATTAAGTTTGCACACTTAAAAATATCTTTCAACTTGCTTAATGAATTACCAACTCTTTACAATATAAATTCCTAAATGTATTTGTTAATATTTAAATAATATTCAGTTTCAACTGTGACTGGCTTATTTGGTATTATTAAGCCATAAAGCGTTAACTGATAGCACAAAATGTTTGCGTATTATGGAATTTGTCTCCAACCCTGTATTTGCATAAAACAGATTCGACGAGTATAAGGATGTACATATGTACAATTGTAGGTTCGCCCTGCATACATATAAAAAAGTTTCATTCCCATAAAAGAAACCAATTCAACATTCTGGCCTATTCTTCAAGCAATTGTTAAACTAATATTCTTGTAGCATCACTTTTCGTACAACTTTATACATCACACAGCAGCACAACACAGAGCATTAGAAATAAAATTGCTTATTTTTTCTTCCATTTTTCAAGTCTATTTCTGTTTTGCTTCATTCAAATTTTATTTTCTTTTCTTATGATTTATTCTGCTAGTTTTTGATTATTTTTTTTGTTGTGCAAAATAAGACCAACCAAATTTACATTTTGCTATAAAAAAAAAAAAAAACATCCATAAAGTAAAAAGAAAAAAAAATCTCACATATTAAACTTGCTGCTGGAAGTGTGATCAATATATATATATATATATATATATATATATATATATATATATATATATATATATATATATATATATATATATATATATATATATATATATATATATATATATATATATATATATATATATATATATATATTTTTTTTTTTTTTTTTCTATTAAATTGCAAATTGGTTTTTTCCTTCCTGAAGCAAGTACTTTCAGTTGAACAAAACAATAAAAATTTAATTCATATTGAAACAAAATATTTTGAAGAGTAGAACAAAATTAAAATAGTAAAAATGAAAATATTAACAGTTAAAACGTTGAGATGCCAGCAAGATGTTTTATTTCTATGTGTATGTATATGACATAATTCTTTTAAACAAATTATTATATTTGAGAATTAACTTTCCCCTCAAAATAATATAATATGCAAACAAAAAAGAAAAAAAGAATAATATTGCTATAAAAGAATAATCTTGCTATACCTACTTTCTGCGATGAATGGTGTTAAGGTGGGATCACACGATTGCCACAATGCACCAATTTTACACAATTTTTATTGGGCTGAATTGAAGCACAATAACAAATTTGTACCAATTAAATTCTCTGCAATCACATGATTGTCATATTTTATTGAGATATAATTGTGGCGAATTGGCGCCAAACAATTTAGTACCAATAATTGCCGCATTGTAGTCACACGATTGTTGTATTATACGGCAACTCTGAGCAACAGCTGTTGTAGCTGATGACAAATTTTGTTTTGCAACAATAAAAAAAGGATAAAAATAATATATTATAGATAAATTAATATATAAAAAAGGAGTTAAAAGTTAAGGGTCTTATTCATAATAAATATTTTAGGTTTATTAAACTCTTATTTGACAAATTTTCCACTATGTATGTCAAATAAGAGCCTTATAAGCCTGAAATAATTTTTAAGAATTAAGGGGTAAGAATATGGTTTTTTCCTTCAAAAGAAAGAAAATTGCTTCGGCTGTTATTATAATGTTGTGCGGGCTGGCCGGCCGGCCGTTTTCTGCCCCCTGACCAGACTTTGTTTTTATTTTCTTTTTTATATTTTGAAATGCAGTTTTAACATTGGCCCATTTGGCTTTTCAGTCTTCCATCGTATGCTCCGGATAAATTTTTTGGATTCCTCGCCATGCGCTTTCCCGTTTATACCGGTTCTTGTAGTCCGGGGAAGAGTATTCCCAAAAACATGGGTGCATCTCTACAGCTTGTATTAGTGTATGAATTTCACTGTACGATCAGGATGAAGTTACACTTAGCCTCCATCTTTTTTATGCAAAGGTGTCTGCTGGGGCTGAGCCCGAAGCAGTATTCAATTTCACTGCAAATGCAATTGTCCATATCAATGCACTGTACGAAATCCTTGTGGAAACTGCAACAATTGAGTTTTACTTACTGAAAAACCAAAATTATGTTTGGCAGACACGTTTAAACAATGTTGAAACTAAATAAATGTATACATATGTATATTATTGGCGTGTATTGTCTTTTTGGGTTGCCGTATGAGGACACAATAAATGTTGGTGCATTTTTAGAATTTTTATTGGTGAAGAGTTGTATTTGATTGGGATAAATAGGAACAACATTCGTTTTGGTTGCCGCATGAGCCAGTAAATTGTGCTTTCACACGATTGGCATATAAAAAATAACAAAAATTTGTGCATTGCGGCCATCGTGTGATCCTACCTTTAGTTTCGTTCTCTTTAAAAGTCATTTTCCCATTATAGAATTTCTTATCTTATCTTAACGTCGATATATGCCCATTTAGATGTTCATTCCACTGTGCATTGCCGTACAACAGCATATGAAAAAATCTATTTAAGGTTCGCTTATGACGAATTTCATTTCATTGTATATATTTCAGTCTACACAAATTTGTTTAATTTTTGAGAAAAAATATTCTATTAAGAAACTTTACTTCAAGTTTAACTTTAACAAATTAATAATTTTGAAAAATTTTAATTATCAAAATGTATGCCTTATACACCAACATTTTAAATGTTCAATATTACTCCAATTAAGTGGCATCTTAAACTTATTTTCAACTCCAATTATAACAAGTTTTTGTAGTAACTTAATACAAGAAGCTTTTTTAACTTTTCACACAAACAAAAAAACACAAACAAATAGCCGAACAAATGTTGGAAAAGTTCTTTTGTTTTATTTTGATATCAATAAATTCTAATGGGCAATTTTTGTAATATTGCAGCATAAAAGAAGCAGGAATAAAAAAAGAACCCCTTGACACAAGAGGCAAGGCTGACTTTGTTACTCCACTTCCATTAAATATTGTTATATTGTACAAACTAAGAACCAGAATGATGATGATGATGACGCTGCTCTTTGTCCCCCTCATCATCATGTTTAGAATGGTACTTTGCCATTTTTGCTGACTGCTCGTGAAGGGGCAAATAAGAAAAAAAAACTTTACCAGCTGATTTTTATTGTTACATTATTTTCAATTTAGTTTGCAACAAATGATACTAGTACTTTACTTAACAATACGTACGACAAATTTTTCCTTTGTACTACTCGTTTAACCAGCAACAATACTGTTTGTTGCTTGTGCCATTATTTGGCATCAAATTTGTTTTCACTTTTATTTAATTTTAATTGATATTAGACTGGTTTCATAAAATATTAAATTACATTCAATATTTTCATAATTGCTTGCTTACACTACAACAAGAAGAAACAAAATGTTACAGCACAAATGATCCCTTTTATAGTGAGTGCTTTGCTTTAAATATGTGTGCGCAAAAAATAATATACAACATGACACTGTTAATGTTGAACATTTTTTTTTTCTTAGGCGAAGAGAATCATGAAGGGCAATTACAAAATATTCCTGTTTAAGGGGGACCAGACATTTTTGAAGTGATTTGAAAATTTCGAAAGTGTAGAATTTTTAGACAGGTTTTAATTGAAGCGTCTTTATTTGGACTGTTATTTTACTGATTAAGGAAATGTTTTTTAATATAGATTTTTTGGACTATTGCTAATTCATTTAGAATGTCAATAAATCAAAGCTGATAGTCCAAAATCCATCAATAACGTCAGGAATTCAGCTGGAATATCAACTTGCTGTACGCTTGCTTTGATAATTACAACAAAATGAGCTAAAGGTGAAGTCAAAGGCACCTCTAGAGAACTTGAGAGCTTCCTCCTCCTTGAGAGGCATCAACAGTCACTACGCTACAGCTGAGATCAAACACGACAGCCCAGAATGACTTCTCATAACAACTCTGAAGCAGTTAATTGTAATTATTATCCTGAAGATGATGACAAATTGTTATCGAAATATTGAAAAATATTGTAAATAAAAATTTGTTTATATAAAAAACGATCTGAAGCTGTAATAAATAGTTTTCTCAGATATTAGCAAACGTTTAATATTGAAACTTGTAGTGTGGTTTACGTAATTTTACACAACACGTTGGACTCTAGAGTCATATGTGTGATTAAAAAATCACATGATTGATTTTGTCAACAAGTGTGTGTGGTCTTATAAACATATGTGTAAATTTTATATCATACCCCCACGACAGCTGCTTTGATTTGCGATTTGAAATCATTCGGTAAAAGTAACTAGAACACATTAAGTTCCAAAATTTTGCCGGCGCATAACATATATGGTCATTTATATAAAAGACCGATTCAACTGGCGGGATTTCCATCTGGCTCATTTGACTTCTTTTTCACCTCAGGCGGTTTTAACTTTCCCCACCAGCTGTAAAAATTTAAATGAGCCATTTGCCTTGGTCAACATGGTTAGCACATGGCTGATTTTAAAATCGCATATGTTATTTACAAGTCATATGTGTAGTGTAAAAGCCTCACGTATGATATCAAAACCATATGTGAGATTTTAACGTCAAATATATGAGTTTATTTCAGACACATTTCTGACATAGGAATCATATGTTACCCATATAAGTTATATAACCAATTTGAAAAGAATATCCGTGGCTTTAAAATCAAATATGTGTGTGATACCTGTGAAATAAATATAACATGTGTAACACGAATGATTGCAAAGCCACAGAAAAAATTTTAAAATCACACAAGTGATTTAAGATCACTTAAGTGATTTTAAAAGCATATTTGTTATTAAAAAATTTGTTTGTGAATTTTTTTTCATTTTGTTAGTCACGAGCGTTTTCAGACAGCAACGATTTGTTGTATTTCTTAAGTGCTTTTAAAACCACAAGATTGACTTAAACAAGTTTTTTTTGGTTTTTTGCTCTATTCTCTAAGTCACATGTGTTTTTAGACAGCAACAATTTCTTGTATTTTTTAAGTGGTTTTAAGACCACATGTTTGATCCAAAAAAGTTTTTTTTTCGATTTTTTTCCATTCTGCAATGCACATGTGTTTTGAGGAAGCAAAACGGAATTCAAAAACCTTTTAAAGCGATTCTCAGAATTTTTAATACTATGATCTTTAATGGCATTGCAAAGCGATATGAACAATTATGTCAGGTTTCTTCCGAGTTTTGTAAAATTTTCCTGGTGCAATGCAAAAAAAGAATATTACGGAAACATTTAAATGTTACTCAAGAATGTAAATTAGTATAGTAGATTAGCTATGATTGGGATTGTCATTGAAACTATAATAAGAAATGTACTATATTTCTTCGATTTTAAAATCGTGAAAATTTAAATAGAAAATACTTAACACCTTAAAAATGTGTACGAGTACACATTAGTGAGCCCATTTTGCCTGAACTGGAAAAGGAAACTCCAAAGTCAATCATTATCTACGATTAGGTTAGGTTGATTGCAGGGGTTAGTTTATCCTGCTCTATAGAAACTCCGTATCATTCAAAAAGTTCCTTAATTTTCTGCAGGATATGCCCCGTGGAGTACTGGCATTTAATCTACTGTTAAATCTAAGAAAATTTTCCCCAGAAATTATGGGTCGAACAACAAAGTCAAGTTTAAGATTTTTAACGAGAAAATCCTACCTACAAAAAGTGCAACATTTTCAATATTGTTTTGCATAAAAATGACGACAAGCGTGGTTTATATTAATTATTTTTCACTTATTCATAAATTTGACGACACTTTATATTTGAAACCGCTAAACTATTACAATTGGCACTTTATGTGTTATGTATATCAAACTTATATTAACATAAGATATAAGTTATCTTAAGCATTGCTTTAAGATAATTAACACTCCAACTAAGTAGATCAAATTACTTGCTGTCACTTTGCTGACAGGTGTAATAAAAATGGGTTAACAAAGAAACAAGAGCAAAGAACGGCTTACTTTCTTCCAGAAAAAAAAAATCTACATTAAACTGTTCCTTTTTTTGTTTTTAAAGCTTGTAACTCGATTTTGATTTTAGACCAATAATTGCTTGGGCATACCTTCATAGCATCACTCGTAGATTACATAGAAAAAAGAGCTACCCGCTGTAATATACATATAGCTTTGTCATTTTTTGGTTACCCTGTTTATGGCATATGCCAACATAAAAGAGCACAAATACAAAAATTTAATTAAAATTTACATTTTTAACTGCTTCAAACTATTTGGCAAACAAAATCATATATGTTACTAAATTAATTTGATGGTTAAAAATGGAGATTTTTCCATCATCATCATTTTAAATGAAACCTATTGAAATGGCAGGAAGAACACAACAACACAAAATATACATACATTAAGCCAACAAATAAATGTTCTTCAAACCAGCACACTACAAGATAAAACTTTATATGTTTTTTTTTTTGGGGGAACGGGGCAGGGGGTGCATAAAAAGCAATTATGACACCCTAAACAAATGTGGAAGTCAACAAAGACACAAACAAGACAAATAATGAAATATTCAAAAATTTTCATCTCTACTGCGTGTTCAAATACATTTACATACTTGTGTTTGCTCATGAGTCCTTTATGGACATCAGTTGTCAAAAATATGAAATTTTAAAGCATTAATATTAAAAAAATTTTTAAAAAATATCAAGGATTTCACATCTGCAAAATAACTACTTTATGGCAGAGTGAAAAAATGGTTATTTACTGCTACAGTTTCAAAATAATAAATAAATTTTATTAGCATATGTATGCTGAATTTATCTGACCTTCGAAAATTATAATTTCCTAACATTTTAGTACTATTTTTGGAATAAAAAAATAATAGTAATGTTTGCTAGCCTGTAAAATGGTAATTTTGAGACCACTTTTTGAATGGGGCAAACAAATATCTTAAGGCATTTGACTTTCAAAAGTTGGCACATGTTGTTAGTAGGCATTAAAGTAGAAAATGGAAAATTTATTCACTGTCACTGTGTTTAACAATGTTTACAGTAAAAGAGCTTTTAGAAAATCTTGTTAAGTCGAAAATAAAAAATAGTTCTGAGCAAATAAAAGAATGTGCTGAGGCAAAGGTAAAAAATGGCAGAAGCAACAGAGAAAGAGAAAATAAAGCTGCATATTGATGAAATAATAAAAAAGTTATTTTTTGTCTTGTTGAATGCAAACATAGAACTTAAGGGAGTTTTATTGATACTGAAACAATTTTCTAAGTTAAAAGTATAGTTAAACTTAGTATAGAGTATATGTGAAACCAGCACAAAAAGGGTGTTTAAACTTTAAGGGCCCATCATGATACAACTAATCTTTTCTCCACAGTAAGAACAACTTCAATAAAAATAACATGCACTTTGTTTTTGTAGATCTTCTGAAAACTGCCAAACAGACGCCACTTCTACACTTACAGAAAAGAAATGAACAGAGTTTACGCTGATTTGCTATCTCTCTTTTGGCTGCCATCATCTCTGTTTTCTCTTGACATTTTTAGGTAGACAGATGTTTAACGCTTCAGCTGATTAGACTACCTTATTAGTTGTATCATGGGGCCGTTGTTGAATGTAAGCCACAACTAAACGCCGAACTCTTTTCTGCATTTCATATGACATTTTCCAATCTCAGACTTGAATCTCAATTTGAAAATTGGAAAGATTTGCAATTAAGCAACGCCTTAAAGTTATTCAGGATTCTTTTAAAAATGGGCATTAAAATCAAAATGCATATTGTGCCCTTCGTGACTTTTTCGGTCAATTTAATCGTCAAAATGTTAGTACAATCGGAAAAATCGTGCAAAACTTTGAGCCAACCGGGTCTATAGAAGATGCGAAAACACCAGCTCTTACTCGTACAGCTCGTACTGCAGAAAATATTGCTGCTGTTGGCGGTAGTGGGTCTGAGGAGCCGTCTACTGCAACTCATCGTAGTGCCCAGCAATTGCACCTCTCAATAAACAGAATTGCCACATTTGGGGGAATGATAATCTAAGAGTGATTGTCGAAAACCCAATGCACCCGCAAAGAGTGACCGTTTGGTGCCGTTAATGCGCTGACGGCATTATCGGCTCGAGCTTTTTATGGGGCGCATCGAAAGATAAGGATTAGGGTGATATTTGAATTTAGCAGGACGGTGCCACATGCAACACAACTAGCGAAAGAATATTAATGCGTGAGAATATTAATGGCTGTGTTATCTCAGATGGTGGCGGTGTCAATTGGCCGCCAAGCTTTCGGTATGAGGATAAAAACCTACACTACTTCATATCAAGCGAACGATTTGCAAGGCGTCCGAAATTACGTTTTTTGTACTTTTGTATGGGAGTCGGCGTTAGGAGGCGCACTGACTTGATTATATATGGACCCAGGGAGCCCTTAGAGCTGTAAAATATATGACAAAACCTTAGTAACTTTTTCTCTCAAATATTTTTTTTGAACACACCAACGCCTGCACTACGCCTCCTTGGGAGAGCCCATCCTTATTTAAGTACCTTCCATACCAAAATACAAAAAACTAAAATTCCCATGGCGCGAAAAAAATTTGTTTGTGGAACGTTTTTGCCTCATTCCAAAAGCTATAGAAAAATTAATGGCACAATATCGGTTGTTAAATCAACCCAACCGAATACATAATATAACATGTAACCGACCACTTAGTGTTAAGATGTTAAATAAGTCTTACACCAATATCCGTTCTAAACATATTGTACAAAATATTAAATGTTGTTTGAGTGTGTGCTCTGCATCCCTAAAATCAAAAAAAAAAAAAAAAAAAAAACAAAAGCAACAGAGAGAGAGAGAGAGAGTGAGAGATTCAAACGGCGAAATAGCTACAAAAAATTTAAGCTTTTCTTTACTTTTTTGAAGGAAGGAAATGCTTTAGTTAATAAATATTTGGCAACATATTTTTTGTTGAAAAAATGAAGCAAAAAATATTTTGCCAACATACAAAAATTCTGTGACAACAAATGATTTAGAGGATGGCAGAGGTTTGTGAATTTTTGTAGATAAAATTGGTGCAGACAATATTTTAACGAAAAAATGGTTTGCTTTGTTTTTTTTTTTTTTTTTGGAATGAGTCAAGGGCATAGGCAGGGAAAGTATGGGAGAGTAAGTCATGTTTTCAGGTGTCTATGCCCATCGCACACACTTTACATATTTTCACTTTTTTGTCTGCATGTCGACATCCACGGTAATATTCATTAATCAACTCTTACTCCCAATATGTTTGGACTTAGCGTTTCCAGCGTCAGTTGCCTGCCCAATTGCTTTTAAACGCAAACTGTCTGCCTTTTGCCAGTTCGGTTGTTTACAATTGTTGATAACTTTTGTTCGTTGCAAAAACAAAAACTGGTTGATTAAGAAATGTTTAGGTAAGAGATCTCAAATGTGAACACGATATTAATTGTGAGTCACTCGTAGCGTCAAGTTTTCTGCTTTACTTAATTTGGCATTTATTTGCTTAAATATATAAAAAATTTAGAGAGGTTGAGATACATATTTAAACAGCACGTTAAGACTGTTAGATTCCTTTGCAAAAATGACAATTCAAAGCAATATGCATTTCGTGCACTTCGTAGTTTTTTTGGTCACCAAACTTTCAGCTCAGTGTATTCGTTAAGCGATAGAATTGCATTAGCATCAGCATGTGATAATCCAGGTGTAATTATTGAAAGTTCGATGTTTCCACAAAGAGTGACTATTTAGTGTGGTTTGTGGACTGGTGGCATCATCTAATCGTATTTCTACAAAAATGTGGTGAATCAAGCAGTTACTATGAATGGTGCTGATATGGATCATATGCATCATCCAGGCCTCATACACTTGTGCTATCGATGGGCTAGTGAAACGCTCAATACATTACAGCAAGTCTCGTTTTTCAGCCGCATGGTCCGCCTGTAGAAAAATTGCCTACAGATGTATTTCCTTCCAAATACAATGTAGAAAGATTCAGATAATATATATATATATACAAACACTATTCCCTTCTTTTTCTGGTTCCGGTTCAGTGCACTGCACTCCCTGGACACTGGCCCAAAGAATAAAAAAAAATAGTAAAGATTTGCTTTTATAATTTACTTACGGGAAGTTGTTAATAACATAACATAATAAATTTAACCAAAATAGATACAAACAAAATATGGTCATTACCATGTTATTATTTTCTTTGCCAGGACAAACTGTTTCTCGCATAAAACAACCAAATAAGAAACTGTTCCCAACATTACAATGAAAAATTGTCTCCTTGATAATGAAAAAGAAAAAAGAAAATAGCTGTGTGCTTAATAATAAATAGTTCAGCAGCGATGTATGTCTTCATTTTATCAACTGAATGTTTTCGTTTCTTCTAATGAAGTCATCAACAACATTAAACGTCATCATTATCAATGTCATTTTACGACCGAATACCAAGGGGTAGTTTTCAGATGATTTTAAGCAAGCATCTCATACAATCGTCATTATCATTCTATCAGCACTTTAATGTAAGAAACTTCTTAAAATCAGAGGTTCCCTTCCGTAAGTTTTAAGACGCCTTCGGTTTGAAGATCGATGAAGTCATATAGATTTTCTGCTGCAAAGACTCAAATTATTACCTAATTCGGTCTGTTGTCTTATGAAGAAAATTATTAAGTTGCAATTTAGTTTTTCAATTAAGAATTGCAAACTAAACAAAGGATTTATAATTTTGAGCCTGCATGTGTCCATATGATTTTGTTTTTAATGAAACTGGAACATAATCCAAACTGTACGTTTAAAAGAAATAAAGTGTTAATGTTGATAAGTTTTGAATACAGACTACCTTCCCTCCATGAAATATTGAATTTAATTGTTAAGTTTAGTAGAATGGATACTCAGGGTTCCTTTCTTAGCCTAATGTTACCTATAGGAGACCCATAAGCAATGCCAAACTTTACGTTCCCCAGGGCCCTCATTTGGGAACTATTGTTCTAAATAAACAATGTGCCGGTGTTATTTCCGCTACGATTTCTACTATAAAAAAAAAACTGTACTGAATGCTAAACAAAAAATCAATAACCATAAAAAATAAATAAATCCATGTACAAACATACATACAAACGTACATGTTGCTTAACGCATTTGGTTTTTTAGAGCAAGTGTTTGGTACGTGTAGTTTTAACCCGAAAAATTGTTGTTAGCAAGAAACAAAAAAAAAAAAAAAATAATAACGCATTTTTAGAATACTTTTATAAGTCAATAATTATTGCCATAAATAGGCCTGGCGTGAAGTTAACAGTTGCAGTGATTGGTAATTAGAAAATGCCAGGGTTAGTATTTAAAGTGACAGGTAGCAGCCACCTGCACTTGAAATTTTCATGTGCTAAAATTTTTTGTTACCTTTTGATGAAATTAAGAAATATTTTATTCTATTATTATTTGCTGTAGGAGCCAATTTCGGTGCCCCAGAAGCGATAGGTTTTCTCGTATACGCGCACGCTGAGGTGGAAATGAGCCTCATCGCTCATTATGATTTTCGTCGAGAAATCGTTCACTTCGTCATAGACACGATTATGCCGCGTTCTCGTATTGTATTGTTATCAATTGTATTCTACAGCTGTTTGGTTCACACATATAAAAACAGATTTGAAAATAAGAACAACTTTCAATAGGTTAATTTCTTTTGGCCCACCTTGTATCATAAAGCAATCTATTAAGTTCAAATAAACTTCGGGTTTGTTTAATGAAAGTTTCATTGTATTTATGAACTTTGGTTATTTTTTTTACATGCACATACAGAGTCAATAAAGTTTGCCTAAAAACTGCAAAATACAATCTTTTAAAATTCATTTGGCTTATTTCTTATTCTTACTTTGTATGTGTATGTAAATAAAAGACTACAAGAAAGTAGTGGTTACGTTTTTTCCGACAAATATTTGCTTAAAGTACTTGCACTTTAAGAAAACACTCCTATATGTTTAACTATAATTATAATTAGCCGACCAAAGCCAAACTGAATTATATTACACAAATATATACTACAATTAAAATTACTGCTACATCTCTTTAATTGCACACATAATTCTTTGGGTGTATTGCTCTTAGCAGTATCAGCTAGATTCAAATCAATATTTTGACCAAATTTCATTTGATAACCTCTGGGTATTAGTATTATTTTAGTTTTTATCATTATTATTGTATACTTGTTATATTTATTATAAGCGTGATGATTGTACGTAATGTTAATGTTTATCAAGTACACAACAACTGAAAGCAAACACCATCTAATGTAAACAACACATTATGAACGTGAGTTGGCGTGAATGTGTGTTGCATCCACACACACACATACATATGTGAAAAGATAGTTTTATGTTTGTTTGCACTTTTCTACGTGAGACATGGGAATAATTCGAGCATTGAAATTCTATCAATTCCAAACTGGCCGCACTAAATAAATAATATTGTTCCACTTCTTCACTAAGCATAAGACAACTCAGAGTTGTTTCAGTATTTAGTTAATAGAGTCATAAGTGCCCCTTTTGCATTTCATTGCTTTTTTCCGTAATGCAGTAATTTCTTTACCTTTCACACTAACTTTTGGATTTCAAGAGTGTTTTCAGATACGTTTTTTTTGTGGTCCTTTTGTACGTCGTTGTTTATTTCCTTGTTGGAGCAAAGTAGTATTTTCTTTACTTGTTACACTAGTTATTGGGTTTAAGGAATGTTTTCAGATACGTTTTTTGGCTATTCTCATGATGTTCTTAAAGGCAAGGGGATATAAAAATTAGAACAAAAGTGATGGATCTGACCAGTCAATATTAGAAAATATACAAGACCTGTCATGCAACATTAATTTAATCATTTTATCGTTCATAGGAACGGCATCTGAATTGACTTTGCTCAGAAAATATAAAATATTTTTTTGAACAGAAATTTTCCTGGATTTCAAAAACTCAAAATTTTTCATGCAAAAATTCCGAAGCACGGGGTTCTAAGAAACCTTTTCCAGTAGGCCAAGTTTGGCACCTTTTAATAAAAATTTTACGGAATATATTTTCAAGCAATCATTTTTCAAATTATTCGCTTTCTGGCTATGACCGAGTTCTGATAATCATAAAATTTGTAAAATGCCAAAATAGTTTATTAGAAGTTAAAATGCCCACTTTAGAAAAATTAGAAAATTTCTGCAGACTGCGGCTGGTGGTTAGCAGAAGTATTCTTCTCCAGTATTTTTATAAAGTATTAAAACTTTTGCACCACTCGTGCAAGCGATAGCTTTGCTTGTTCACGTACCCGCTGAGATGGAAATGAGCCTCATCGCTCATTATGATTTTCATCGAGAAATCGTTCACTTCGTCATATACACGATTATTCCACGTTCTTGGGGAGTGTATCGTTCCATGGCTGGCTTGCATTCTACAGCTGTTTAGTTCACAAATACAAGAACAGATTTGACATTAGCCGCCATTGGCAAACATTAGACCAACATCCAACAAGCTGATTTCCTTGTATAATATTAACTAGCAAGTGGTTGACATAATGTTTTCATCAAAGACAATTTATTGAAATCTCAGTCATAATATTGTGGCCAGCACACTGCAGCCATTTTCATTCATATTCGCTTAGTTCATTATTGAAATCTTGTTGCATTGAACCATATCCATTTCAATTTAGGCGATATTCTAAAACTCTTTTGAATATATTTGCTGTATATAGGTATGTAGTTCAGTGAAATTTTAAAATATCTCTGTTACTGACTGACCACTTGTTGGTTTCTATTGAATATGCGTAATATATTTCAGTTGAACGGCCTCAGCCTTTTTCAAAAAAAAAAGAACTGCACTTAGATTTATTGAAAATTAAATGCCAATCGTAGCCACGAACGAACTCATAACACAAATTCAGCCAACCAATGATGGCCATTTTGTTAGTTTACTTAAAGTATCATTGATAATACTGTGATGCGTTTAATATTCAATAGAAGAACATGTGTATATGATAAAGTTTATTTTATTCAACTCAAGGCAGGGAGCGAGACAATTACGACTTTTATTTTGCAAGTTCGTAAATATAATTTTAGGCTGGTTTCACAACTAATGGATGGCTAAAAATAAGATCTTATTGGCCTCATTTCGTATTACAATGTTATAATATTAAATATTAAATCCCTAGGAAAATAAGTTTTTGTTTAATTTATTAATCTAATTATTCATTTGCTACAGAAGCCACTTGAAATGTATTATTTTAGTTCAGGTCCAAAAATAGACCTTACAAATGCGTACTGTCTTTTTCAGCCGTCTATATGCCGCTGACATTTCGTTGATGCTAATCAACTAATCAATAGACTCGAAAAATTCTTAAAATAATGTTTAAAATTTAACTACTTATTCCATAATTCCCATTCTTTTAGGAATTTTTCGAGTTGATTACCATCAACGAAATGTCGGCGGCATATACATAGACGGCTAAAAAAGACAGAAATCATTTGTAACGTATCCCTGCAAGAAATGGCTGATGGAAACTAACACAGTAACAACTTATTTACTAACACATGCAAAGCAATTCTAAAGCTTTCAGCGTTGTCATTCCAATGATTTTTTTAATCTTTTTTTATTTTCCAGTATTAGTTTGGTAATTTCATTTGGAACTACGTTTATGCATTAATGTTTTTATAGGTTCATTTGATCTTTTTTCCTTGGAAAAAAATAGTGCTGTGGAAGTTTTTTCCATATGATTCAATTTTATATTGTTAAAACAGCTACTGACTACTGTTTTTCTCTTAATTTTATCTAAATATGTCTAAAATAATTTATTCTGTTCCCCTTGTATAGTTTTTTTGGTGCGAAAAAACTATTTTTTTTATTTAATAATAAAAAAATAATTAGCATTTCATGCATTTTGAGAAAAGATTTCGAATGATCGATTTCCTGAGTTGGTAACGCTGGTTTAAAAAATAAATCACACGTACACGAATGTTTACATCAGTTTTTTCACTTTGCCCCTAAGAAAATGATAGAAACGCTGATGATCAGAAGTGTCGGTCATATAATGCATCAAATGACCGACATTCTTGCTGGGTCGTTTGGACTTATAACATCAGTGAGCGGATCGGCAATCATGTGTATGGTTGACAATCCATTGTAGAGAATGTATGGAACAATATAATGTATACATATGTACGTATGTTACATTATGCCGTGTTAAACATTCCTGAAGGAGACACTCCCACCTAATTCATACAAGTCTATTCCAAAGCTTCAAATTTGTTATTATCAATCATTGCATTATATAACAAATTTCTTTCTTTCTAGCTTTAAATTTTTATTGTGCTTTAACAATTTAATTATCTAATTTCACAATTTTTAAGTGGTATATTCAAAAGTTGTTAGAAATTTCGTATGATTATCTACTGATAGACAATCGAAATTTATTGGTAAGAAACAACGATTCAATTGAAAAGATAAGGGGATATTGTCACTTCTATTTGCAGAAAAAATTGACAAACCTACATTTGAAACAAGGAAATAACTTTCAACATGTGTTAATTTTTTTTTGCGGAAGCTTTGATTTCCATTTTAATTCCTCATAAAACAACAAATGTATTCTTTTTCTAGAAAATTGAATAGTTTGTTTATAATGCAACCTGTTTATGTGTAAAACTTTTCACAATTTCCATTAATCATCGTCATCCTCATCAACATTTGGTTTTGAGAAAAATCTTTATCAATAAATTTTCACATAAACATTTAAATTCCGATGCAACCGCATATTGTTGTGTTATGCAGATTTTTTTTTCATGTCAGCGCCTCCACAGAGCATGTTGCACGCCACAAGCAAACATATTTGTTCTTCAAACATGGTTGGTGTTCTTTCTGTTGGTTTTTAAGTTGCACATTTTTGTTGAGACTGGAAGTAGTTAAGTCAGTGATACCAAATAAAATACATGATGAAAAAATTTTCTATTTGTATACAGGGCTGACTGTCAGTTGTAACGATTTCTCGCCAAACACTTAACAACCTTGGCGTACTAATTCTCGCTTTCATGACGTAGATGGTGATTTAAGTGCTGTCGATGTATGTAGTTGGTTGTTTTCTGAGCCATACGTTTGTTTGAGGAACATGAAATCCAGACTATAACACCCTCGGTGTTCTTATGTACGAACTATATTTATTTAAGCACAGGTATAAAGATAGCGTACTCAGAACATGTTATGCCCGTCAACTATGTATAAGATGGGTGCTGAAAAGGCGAATGGCATTCAATTACAATTTTTTTATTAAAAACTTATACTTTTTTGATATTTTTATGCAAGCCCTGAGCTTGAGCTGAATTGAATCTTAAGAGCTTAGTTGATTCTTCAGTCTCAGTCGAACATTATGAACACATTCCGTCTGAGTCTAGTTTTTTATTTATCCTAATAGCTTCGGGCCCGTTGATGCCGTATTAATATATAATTTTCAATAACGAGCTGAAGGTGAGGTAGGTAATATTTATAAAAACTATTTAATGATGTAAGTTCCCTTTTTCTTGCCGTTATTGGTGAACATTTCACATGGCCGATATTTCGCTATCTTTTGGATAGCTTCTTAGAAGCAATAATATAAAAAATTATTTATTTATTTTGTCTCTATGTAACAGTGTTTTTAGTAAAAACAAACATCATATTTTTAAGGCATCAGTTCTTCGACATCCAAAACATCTTCGACATCCAAAATATGGGTCGTTGCAAAATAAAAATTATTGAATAAAAGTCCAACTCAACAACTAAATTTCTTGACTACGCAGTCAAATCACAACTGCTGTTGGTGTGGTTGATTAAAGATTTTTTCATTCTATGTTTAGATGCACAGTCAATTCACCAGGTTCATAAGATAAGTACTGAAGAATTCAATAGAAGCAAATGTGAGATTTTAAAACAACACCGCAAGCCTGAGGGTTGCTTTATGTGTATCATATTCTTTGACTACAGTTTACTTCTCACCTTTTATTAATCGACTTAAACCACTGTGGTTGTGCAAATGTTGCAAGCGAACTCTGGAAAGAAAGCCGCATTCCAGCGTGTTCGATGTCTGACACCACCGTTTTGAACGCAACCAAACCACAAAATCAAGAAAATCTTGCATTTGATTAGTCTATGTTGGTATTTCGTGGAAAGTGGTTGAACGAACGGTTGCAGAGAAGTGTCGCATGCAAAACACTAACGGTCGCCTAATAACAACAAAAATTTTAGATTAAATATCTGAATGATTTATTATAGCAAATCAAATGCCAAGTGAAAATATTATAAGTGAAGCCAAAAAACATAACGAAAACTAAAGTGGAAATTAAAAAGGAAATGTGTGTTTCCAACAAGAATAGAGAAAACGGAAATTGAATTATAAAAACAGGAAACAAGTTGAGAAAATTGTTGCAAAAAGTGTTTGAAACACTAAATGTTTGAAGAATTAAATAGATGGCAAACAAATTGGATAAAATTTTAGTAAAAATAATAAAAAAAAAACAAAAGATTGATGATTAATAAGCAATTAAAAAGGAATCAATAAAAATTTAAATATTGAAAATATAGAAAAAAATAAAAAACGATAAAAATAAAAAAAAATAAAAACAAAGAGAAAATTAAGAATTTTGGCGGGAGGCAGTTTTATTGTAAAGCAGCAATCAATCATTACATACATTTATAAGTGTTTAATTTTAAAGGCATGCTGACTGACATTGTGTGTAAAATTAAAATTTATAAATTATAAAAATAATTTTAAAATTAAAAAAAAGAAAATTGTGACAAATAAATCGAGTGAAGAAAGTGCAACAAATAGAAAAGAAAGATTTGAAAAATGCATAAATAAGAATTATTTCCCAACTTAAAATTTCCCTGAATCTTAAAATAAAACTATAATCCACCCCTTTTAAATAGGACTTCCTTAATTAAAACTTGATTATGGAGGACGAATTACGCTGCCCTACTTGCAAACAGCTTTTCGCTAATCCTGTTTTGCTGCCTTGTTTTCATGCTCTGTGTTTGGGTTGTGCTTTGGATATACAAACTCCCTACACCCCGGGTGCCATTTTAGCCTCCGTTACAGGTGGTACGGCCTCTTTGAATGGTGCCACATTGCACAGTGTAGCTGCCACCATACATCCCCATCCATCGGGCGCACCTGCAAATCATCATCACACACATACACACGCCGCCACCCGGCACTCATCAAACTCTTCAGCTGCCAGTACAGTCAGTTCGGCCACTGGCTCTGAGTCCGTTACTTCCGATCAAGATCAAGCCGATAAGGTCAGCATTTTAAGTGAAGCTGATTCTGGTGTGGTCTGCTATTCCAATACTTCACGACCGGTTTCGTACGCTGGCACCAGCCACATACAGGGCTTGTTGCAGGGGGCCGCCTCAGCACCACCAGGTGCTGCCTTCAGTCTCACGTGTCCATTGTGTCGCAAAATTGTGTTCTTTGACGAGGGTGGTGTACGCAATTTACCACCGTATCGTGCCATGGAGTCTATAGTAGATCGATTTTGTGCTCGTGAAGCACTACGCTGTCAGATGTGTGAAACAGATCCTAAAGTTGCCTCTTTAGTGTGTGAGCAGTGTGAAATACGTTATTGCGATGGCTGCCGTGAGCTATGCCATCCGGCTAGAGGGCCTCTGGCCAAGCATACCTTGGTTAAGCCCAAAGGGGCAGCCCAGCAACGTGAGTCAGTGTGCGGGGAGCACGAGGATGTTTTATCCATGTATTGCGTCACATGCAAGATACCAGCTTGTCCCGAGTGCATCAATGATCAACGTCATCCACAACATGAAGTTCAGCCCATCAGCACCACTTGCAAAGCTCAAAAGGTAAGTAAGTGAAGGGCTTCCAGTTCACTATGCGATTGATTATGTGTGAAATAAATAAAAAAAGAAAATAAAGTTGATGTGTCTGAGGACTTGTTGGCTGTGGAGAACATACCCTAGCTGTTTCTGCTCCGCCACTACGATCATCACTATCCAAATTTGCTTCGAATCCAGGCCACGACTAATTGTATACTGTTTTTAAGCAACAGTGATTAGCCATTCTACTGTGTGAGGTCTTCAATATTGACTATTTATATTTAATCTGTTGCTCAACTTTCTATTTTATCATGCTTATTCTTGTCTTTTGTTGACTGGAACATATTTTACATATATTCTTTTGCCAACATTAAATTGATTTCCAATTGATTTTTGTGTTTGTTGTGCTTTCAAAATCTGCTTCGTTTCCATCAATTTCGAAACCTGAATTTGAACTTACCATCATCTTACTTTATGATTCACAATTTTGAATTACTTTATCTAGTTTTTAGCTCAAATTTACTTATTTAGATTTGGGGAACATTTTTTGTGGTAAGATTGTAATGACCAACATTTTGAATGAAGACAATAAACTTAGGAGGAAAACAGTTATTTGAAAATAAATTAACCAGGCTTAAGTTTATTTTATATTAATTAAACAACACAAAGAAAATATCAAGTACTTTTGGCTAGGTGACTACTAGCTGGCTGAGCGGTTTAAGTGCTGCTGCAACATTATTTGCCTCTAAATTCAAAAACAGTTTCTGATATGATGTAGAGCGGCCACGAAACAGATATGTAGTGAGTACTCTTTGATGTTTTCTTGTTTGTTTTTTTTTTTAAATTGAACTTATCTATTTGTAATAAATTATAAAACAAACTGTTATTCTGATCGATTCTCATAACTCATAATTGTTTCAATATTTTTCCTCCATTTTAATACAATTTAACCTAACAGATTTAACCCTTATATGGCCTTTGCGAGTTTCAATTAAAATCCTTTTAAATCTCTCAGTAGTTTTTCCAGAAACTCGTGTATGCACATTTGCTAGCTGATATAAGTTATTTCTAGCTGAGGGTGACCTAATTTTCAATTTGAAGACAATAACTGAAATAAGGGTGGAGTATATGCTGGTATTCTTCAATTATCATGTCTCATTTGAATTAAATTTATTTTTAGGCAATTTTCAAAAAAGAAAGTTCTTAGTCTGTATACGTATCACATATGTATGTATGTCGGCTTAATTTTAAAGCAAATTTTTATGATCGGATTTTCAGTTACGTGAGTCTCTTTTTAGGTCATCATAACGTACGTGCTACTAGACATTCTTTAAATGCTTTCATGCCAATAGTAAATATTTTTTACATAGCTTTTACATATTCTCATTCCAACAAACACAAATAAATCCATCACATGTTTTGCTGTAAAGAAGATAATAATATTTTAATAATAAACAACACCTCTATATTTAGATACTAAGGAAAACCATAAATTGTTCTGTGAGAAAACAAAACACTATTGTTACTTTAAGGTGAAAAAACCTAAACAATATTTTATCAAGCACTAGCAGGAAAATATATGTATATCCTTTTGGTTTGAAACAAATATCCTGCTGTATAAATAAGAGTGTGCGTGTGTGTGTGTGTGCTTGTTTAGTGAAATATTTTATTATTTTATTTATTTTTTTCATTTCCAATACAATTTGTAGTATAACGTTTTATTGTAAGTGCTGGTAGTTGTTCGCATTGTGGAGGTACTCGCTTTAAGCAAATAAATAACCAACCAGTTAATCTTTATCCTTTTGAGCAGATAAATTGCATGTTTGTTGTACGATTTCGCTTAGTACTTTCTGTTAGAGCAAGAGAACTGAAAGCAAACAACAAAACAAACAATGCTATAGCATTTTAGTTCAATTTCGTTGTTGCAAAGAACATAGCTATAATCGATAGTTATAATGGATGGTATTTAAAATCGATGCTCCTTTATACCAGATAGAGCGAAAAATCCTGAATATATGAAGAAAAATATGTCCAGTTTGTGCAATTGACCTTGAGGGAAATAAGCCGCATATCGAGTACCGAGTACTAATTATTTGTAGGATTTTTTTTTTGTAGTAGTTGTAGTTACTCAATATTTTCAGAGTTGCTTTTTCTAACTAAACTTAAGGGGAAACTAAAAATAAAATACAATTCTATTGGAAAATCAACTCTGATCAATGTTGCAACACTGTTTAAAAAGCATTAGCTGTCACATGAAAGGTGATAATAAAAGAACATATTAACATGTTTTTATTTTTGCTTTTGTGAAAATAAAAATAATAATAAAATAATATATATTTATTTTCTTGAGCTAAAGGTCTTTTATTAAAATTATTTAATTACATTTGTTTTCATAAATGAGCGCAAAGTCACTGTTGTTGGTCAATAAATAAATTTTCTATTTATTGACAAATTATTCAATATTTCGATACTCCTTTGTGTAAAGTTAAATAAAAAAAGGTCGAAGAACGAGTATTTAGAACATTATTTAATTATTTTTGTCCATATTTCGTTCTCCTTCGTATAGCTTCTTCAGAACAAAACAAAGAAAACCGAGTAATAAATAATAATAAAATAATATATATAATTTTATTTTATTATTACTTAATTAGAAATATTATCCTGAAAATGCTAACAAATTGTTAGCGAAATATTGCATAATATTGTCAATAAATTTTATGAGTTTCTTCAAAAAATAAAATAAAAGTTTGTTTGACCACATCTGATTCTCATTTTGTTCATGAAAAATTTGGAATAAGCAGTTGGGTTTCAAACACGCTTTTTAGATTTTTCGAGTCTACTGATGAGTTGATTAGCATCAATGAAATGTAGGCGGCATAAAGACGGCTGAAAATTATAAAAAATGTTACTAGAGTCTATTTTTAGACCTAAAATGATACACTTCAATTGGCCCTTATAATTAAGTTACATTTTTTATAGTTAAACTTTATAATAATTTACGATTGTTAATAATTTTATCAGGCGTGAGTGCGATTCTTTTTGATATTTCTTGAAAAAAAAAAATTTATTTAAAATTTTTTCAATAACTGCAGGAATTGTGTTCCATAGAACTTGGTCACTGATCTTTACTATTGAGAGGTTGCTGAATTTAAATGTGAACTTTAGTGTTTTCATTAGCATTCGTTTTTGAGAAATAAAAACATATGTATTGTGCTTGTATCATTCTTTTTTTTTTGTGAAATCAATACTATTTTTCTACTAATTTCTTGATACGGAAAACTCTTTAGTCGTATTCGTAATACAATTTGCATATATATTAACATTTTGCTTAGCATTTAGTTACAGCCAAAATATAAAACTTAAAGCTCTCTACAAGAAATCGGTCTTTAATTTGAATGAAACGGAGAAATATGTATGTGTGTATGTATACAATTTTCATCTTCATAAAAATAAAGTGTTTTCCCTATTTCTTTATCTTATTGCTTATGTTGAAATTGTGCTTCTTGGGCCGACATCAAATTAAGAATAATAAATAAAACAAAAACCACTTGCAACCATTTGAGTAGAACTTACAAAAGAAAACACAGACAATAAAAAATATTCAATCTTACAACAATAACACCAGCTGCTGACAAACCCCACATACTTTAAATTCCGCAACCCTAACACATCTTCTTTACAAAACAAAAATAAATATAAACAGAAAAAAAAGAAGAAAAAAACAAAACTAGTTTGTTTTTAAACAAAACACACCATGAAATGGCTGGCTACCACAAATGTAAGTAAAATAATTTTCCTAAAAAAAAGGAAATAAAACAGAGGAGGAAAAGGAACTCGAACTTTTGTGACTTCGAAAGCTCTAATACCTTAGTAACCAAGATTTTCTGCTTTTCGGGATTTGTCTTTACATTTACTTTGTGTTCTTTTTTCCCTACTACTCAGCTTGAATTTTTTTTTCTAAAATCCCTTATCCCTTATCTTTCCATTATAACACTTCCTTGACCAGCAATTTCCTTTTTCATTTTCTCCTCTTAAAGTTAGAAAAAGGAAATCTAGATAAATTTAATGAGAGAGGGAGTTTCTTGTTCGCTTCATTGGCTTTTTGTTTATTTTCGTCTGAGGTTTGTTAAAATGGATTTTCTTTTCGTTATGCAATTTTTAGCAGATTTCAAAAAGTATAAGATCTTCTGGAAATATAACGACTACAGTGAAGGAAATTTTGAAATTATACACAGCAAAGTTCACTAAAAAAAATTAAATTCAATAATAATTCTCTCGATTTATATTGAGTTTCCTCAGAGACCACACTACACAATAAATCAAAAAATCCTGGATTGCCGAACACGTCATAAAATTAACTTACGCCTTTATTAGAGGAAAAGAAGAGCAGCGACAACCATTATTAACGTCTTCTTACGTTGAACTCATTCTTTGTTCTGTTTTATATCAAGCAGGATTACCAAAAATGTCAAAACAGTTGGGGCATTAATGAAATAACACAGAGATGGAAAATGCCTTACATTGTTTACAAACGGGATCAAAATTTTTACTACCATTTTTCTTGTATTTCTTAGTGATCTTCTATCTAGTACTTTCAATCCTAGCCACTCCTTTCCAAATGACAGCATCACTGCATATTCTTATTCATTAGGCCTTAGACTCCGCCAATCAAAGATTAACACAAGAATACAGAACATGAACGTTATACTCAGTAATGATCTCCATATAATCTTCGAATGAGATCGTACAAACCAGGTCGATTTCAATGCATTCAAGACCCAATGTTATTTTCTAATACATAAACGGATACTGCTCCAGCTGTGCACATGGATGGTATAAATATTGAACTTTTAATGTTTTTGGAATTAAGATTTAGTGTGATCTTTGCTTTATTGAATGCATTTTTTACGTTACAAAATAAGCTTTTCAATGCTTCGTTTTTTTGAAAAGGTTGTAAGATATACTTCACTTCATGCGATTTCCTCACTATTTATACCACCTATATCCGACTAAAAATGGAATATGACTGTCATGTTTAGGTCAATGCCTGAGAGTTTATTTCTGGGTTACTCAAGCGTATACAGGAGAGTGAGACGAAGAATTTCCGCGGCGATAATAGGGAATCCAATTTCAGCCTGTAAGTCTTCAACTGTGCTTTTCTTGCCTTCTTGGGAAATATTGATCCCTATAATTTTGTCACAAAAAAAAACCTTTCTTAGTTTTGAGGCCAAAACCTCAATCACATCAAGCCTGATAAAATGATTAACAATTGTTTATAGTTCAGCTATAAAGTTAATACATTTAATTATATTAATGGTTAACTGGATTTTATTTTATGGATGTACAGAAAATTGAACCTGTTATTATTAATGTTTTTTTTCATGCAATCAGCTGCTGCACAGCTGATTTTATGTTTCGCTCTTTTAAAGATCTGAAATTAGAATTAGATAATTGCCGCTCTAAATTTAATTTGACCTTAATTTCTTTCTGTTGATCTATTCAGTTTTCATTACCATTTTTTTTGCAGAGTCGATGTTCAGCTGCTGCACTAAATTTTATGTTTCGCTCTTTTAAAGCTCTGAAATTAGAATAGAATCATATTCGATTTCAGTCATCTGTTGTGGTTTCAAATTTGGGTTGTGGCCACTGTAAGAATATTTATTACCCATTAGCTGTCAAGGTTGATCCTTTACACATTTCTCATGTAAATTGCGGCAGCTGGTAACCGAATAGTTTTTTTTTCATTTTTATTGCTTTCAAAAATAAAAGTTACATCGTAAATTAGCAGAGATTTAACACACTCTCGTTTTTCTCAAAGAAAAAGCAAAAGCTGAAAACGCAAATAATTAGGAAAAGAAATCTGAAGAAGGAATAATTTGGAAATACGATATAAAAATGCATGCTTTGAATAAAAAAATTTCAAAGCAGCAGTGGCAATCAGGGTTTTTTTTTTTTGGTTTAAGAAATCTAGTGACAGCTTATTGATTTAGAAATATAGACTTTTTTTTTTGAATAATTTTGTTTGTTCCTTTTTTGAAAAGATTTTTTCTTCAAGCCAGAGGATAAAAGGGGCCCAATAAAAGACCCCTCCGCCTTTTACTTAGCATAGATGTCTGCCATCTCATTATCACTAAACTCCTCGCGTCCTGAAACTCAAAACAGAGTTAATATAATTCTGCGTTGCCAGATCTTTAAGTTTGTTGAGACCTTCCTGGCATGGCCCAGCGCCATCACTACTATTATATATATGTAGATACCCTGTCGTGCTGGAATTCTTCTAACACGCGCATCAGGTAATGCGTGTCTGCAAATTTTTGATTCAATCCATTAATATTAATTGCCTTATTATTTTAAATATGCACTTTCATTAAGAAGATTTAAATTTTCCCCTAAACACATCATGTTGCTTTGCAGCAATTAATTATATACATCTTATTATACAAGTGGATAAATATGTATAACAGTAAAAATAACGAGACAAACAAAATTGTGATTGCATTAAGAATTCAACTCCGCAGAACATGCTGCATTATAAACAACTAAAGGTATTTGTGAACTTAGACATAATTTAGGGTATTTTTCCACACATGCAGTGTTAGAATATTAAATTTAATGAAATACAGAAAGTAAATATACTAAAGGACAAAGGATTAAAATGGAAAAAAACTGTATACATATCTAGAAGAGCAACAAACTCTTTTTGTATGGGGTGATAACTTTTGAGGTGCACATATACATGATAATGAGTCAAGCTCAAAATTTCTAAAATGAAAAATCCAGTCAATAAAAAGTAAACGACAACTAGCAGCAAGAATAGAAAAATTTACACTGTACTAATTTTATTAAAGATGTGTGTATACTGTACATAGTTTTTAACCCTCTAGAAGCTGTCAACATTACCTTGATGCTCTCCAATTTGTCAATAGACCACTGCTTTATGATATTGAAATGGAATATGTAAAAAACATAATTTTGAAAATAAGATATGAATGCCCTTAGAAAACTTTGTCCGTAAAACTAACAAAACCCCTCTTCAAAATAAATAAAACTTCATTTAAAAACCATTCTATTTATTTCTCTTCCAAGCTTACTGATTAAGTCGTTTGAATTTGAATGTTAAAAAACTAATTATAAATCGGAAATATATTTTAAATGTGTTAACTGGAATGAGGCTATAAAAAGGCTGCGTAAAGTCATTAGCTAGAGCAATTTGTTTCCGGAAATCATGTGCTTTTAGGTGTCGTGATTTTCAGAACAGATCTGTAAATCCGTTTTTTCCTTTATTTTGTAAATTTTGCTGCCCAAAACATTACTGAAAAATAAAATTCTGGCTTAGCAAAACTTTGACTTCATTTACACTCACCACTCTACCATTTATTATATATGATTGAAATAATAATTTCAATCGACTTTTAGCAAATATTTAATAAATTTTTTTAAATGCATAAAATTACAAGGAAAATCCCTATTAGAAGTTGTACCTCCTAACGAATCACTGTCCTAGTGCAACGGAAAATAGGAAAGCAAAAAAATCTTACATAGAAAAATCATAAAAATGAAAACAAAATTGTAAGAGTTCAGAAGAATTACGAAAATTGTAAACGAATATAAAAACAAGTGTTGGAAAAAAATTCAGGAAATTTATGAACAAGCAAGAACAGAACATTAAAAGGATGTATACTATTTGCTCTTAGAATTAAATGCCACAAAAAAAATTAGCTACTTTATAATTTTTAGCCTTTTAAATTCCTACAACTTGCGATTTCAAAAATTTAGATCTTTTCTTGTTCGGAATAAAGTTAAACCAATTAAAATTTTATTGGCTACATTTTTTTGGAACGAAGTTCCTTAACGCGGCTTGCTGGTAGTGGAAATTAGTAGAAATCGTCACGAAAGTGTGTGAGCTGTTTATATGTGTTGGTGTATCTGTCGACAAACAATTGTGTAGTTGACACCTACCAATAAATATTAATTAGTTGTGAAAACGGACACTAGTCACAACAAAACACAGCAATATTGAAAAATTTTCTTCGTTTTGTAGCAGATTGACAAAAAAAAAAATACTGCATGTATCAAAAGTAAAAAAAAAATAAAACGTTCCAAAAAATTTAAGAAGCATATAAAATTTAAAAATTTCAAAAACAACACAAAATAAAACATACAGATTTCACCTTGTATTACATTCGAAGATGAAGAAAAAACGTAAGGAACTTCGTTCCTAACGGGGGTCCCCCGACCGCCTTCTTTTTTTTTGGTATCACCATATGATTAGCTCTAGTTCTTTTTCGAACTACCCTAGTGTATAATTGTCAATGCCATCATATTGAAAATATTCTTTTAATTTTGTTTAAATGTGATTCTAAATTTTTCTAAGCATATAATTTTCGTTTAAGATTTCATACCTTTAAATATCCGCTTGCGAATGTTTGGAAGGTGCTGCAGTATTTTCTACCAACTGCAGCTGCTGTGCACGTACTTCTTTCAAACAATAACAACTGTGACAAAAACAACAACAACAACAACATCAACTGTTGACAACTTTATTTACTTGCTGTTTTTTTCTCCTTATTTTACCTGAGTTATTTTTAGTGCACGTTTTCATTTATTTTTTTTTTTTTTTGCTTTCTTTCTGTAATCGTTAAATTCTGGGTGTGTGTATTTTCTTTGGATTTTTGTATTAAAAAAAGGGGTGTCGACACGAGTAACTATACTCGTAAACATGTAAAACATTGATTGAAAATATTATTTTAATGCCCAATTTTCGGATAGCATGTTGCAATTTCAAAATTGTCTCCATGTAAAGAGTTTTAAATCGATGTTGCACGCACGAACGAGTATTTAAAAAAATTAAACAAAAAAATTATCTTCTTATCGGTCAATAATAAATTGCGATAAATAATATTGCTATTTATTTTTATTGGAGTAGATAAGCATTGAAGTTATTTTCCACTTGATGGAGATATTCTAATGGAAATAAGAAAGAAATATTAAAATTTGGCTATTTTTCAAGTTTGCTTGGTTTTTAAGTGATTTTTACCTGGATTATTTTCTATTCGTGTGCACATTTTTGAGTAAGTTGTTCTTCAATTCTCTTGATATCAATAAATTACTTTTATGTGTTTTTGCTTTCTAATTTTACTTGAGGGAGGGTGGTTTATTTGCCATTTCATGCTTTAAAAAAACTAATTTTTATTTTTTGCTCTGCGATGTCATTAACTTAAAAAAAAGAAATTAATGTGATAGAACTAAAGCCATTTCATTAAATTTTCCTTGCATAGATGTTCCGCAAAGAACATACATTTTATATTAATATTTTATTTGTTTAATTTAATAATGTATATTTTTTTTAATGAAATCATGCATAAAAAGCTACTCATTTAATAGTTATAATTTCTGAAACATTTATTTCTGCATAAATTAACAAAGAAAAAAATTAACACATTAACGAATGTGATAAAAAATGTGATTTAAACAGTGGGACCAAAAAAAAAAAAAAGATTGATATAAAGCAAAAAAAAAAAATCCTTTTCATTTCCTTTAATTTTAAATGGAATTTATTTATTGAGAAAACGAGAATTCGAAGCTCCATATTTCGCACAGACTTTTTGGATGCTTGGTTTTGTAAACATTTTCATGCATTTATATTATTGCCGATTCCTTTACAAAACACATTTCCCAATTATAGGGACAAACATTTTTTTTAATCCAAAATTTAGATTTTTTGTATGAGTTTACCGATTGTGTAAGTTATGAAAATGGATAAAGTCATTTAAAAATTTTGCCTGCATTAACATAAAGTTCGTATACACTATACACATTAAAAATATGGACAAGTGATTTTGAAATCGAATGTGGTTTAAGAAATGTGATTCTTGTGGCTTGGATATCACATGAGATGTTAAAGTCACATGTGTTATTGTAGTCCCATGTTTTTTTGATATCATATGGGTTTTGAAATCACATATCTATGGTTTTGAAACCACAATTGGCTTATAAGCTACACATGGCTTTGAAATACCATGCAGTTTGAGAACACATGAAGTTTTAAATCAAATATAATTTAAAATTGTTTAATTTACTACGTCAGCCTGAAGATGCCAACAAAGTGTTGGCGATATATTGATTAAAAATATTAATACATTTTATAAAAAAAAGATGTGAAGCTGCTAAACTTAGCTTTTTTAAAAAGCGAAATAAAAAGTATATATTTAATAATGCAAATCATTAGACTTGAAATCGTTTCGCTTGAAATCATATAATTTACGTCATGGAACTAGATAAGCTAGGTCTTAAAATCGTGATCTAATGGTCTCACACCATGATCTGAAAATCTCACACCTGGAGTTACATATATTAATAAATAATAGGATTTAAAATAACGTTACTTAAAATCATATGATTAAAAGCAATGTGATATGAAATTTTGTAACTTTATAAAAAACTTTCCAAACTTTTTGTAATCATAGGCTATTATTAATACATGTGTTTTTGAACTCACATATGATTTGCAATGCTATGCAGTAAAGTTATGGAATTTAAAGCCATGTGCTTTTTGATCATATTATTGAAAACCATACCTCAAATATTCGCACATCTAACTGTAAAAATACCTGAATTCAGATGTAGTTTTGAAATCACATGTGATCTAATATCACATGCTATGAAATCATGCGCTCTGAAATCGCGGAACTTAAAATGAGGTTGTGCTAAATAAAGTTTTTCCATTTGAAATCATTGGATTTTGAAAGCAAACTTATCTTTACATGCGCCTTTAAAATCATTTAATATTGGCATCATATGTGAAGTGAAATCATATGATTTAGAATCATGTGATTTTAAGTCATGTAAAATGCCTTAAGTCCTTAATTATAGTAATTTTTAAAAGTATTTATTACTACTAACTATTTTGTTAGCAGTCATGAATTTAAGTGATAAATTTGTTGTGTTTTTGCACATTATTTTATCTAGCCAACATCACTGTCATCCAATTGTCATTGCATGCCAAAACATGCACAACAGTTTTTATTATTTTGCAATTTATACATTTAAAATGATAAATTTTTTTCTAAGGTATTTAAATGAAAATATTTCATGGCAAGTATTCTTTCATATTTATTAATTTAAATACCATATGAATAGGTAATTAATTAAAGGCAATAGAAAGTTGCTGTTGAACAAAAATTACGGTAAGAGTTCTATTTGGTTATTTTGCATTTAAAGGACACTTCAAACCGAGATCTATATCATTTGTTTCAGCATAATCGTTTGATGTGAAATTTGGTGGTCACTAACAATTAGATAAAAGAAGATAAAAAGCAAGGTTAGATTAAATTAAAAAAGTTTTAGTTTAATGTACATAAATAGTTTTACATTAGCAATGTAAGAATTCGTTTCCAAAAAATTTTTTAATTTTTTTACTGAGATGCTAAAATCTAGTATAGTACGGCTTTTTTATATAATACCCATATTAGCTATAAATATTGCTTTTACAAACTCAATTTTCAATTAAAAAGAGAAATGATTACTCAAATCAACTAATTTGTCTTTGTCACATAAAAACGTTCCCCTATTCAATGCCATCAGCGTGGCTCCTTTCAGAGCATTAAGAATGTAATAAAATTCTTTTTAGTTTAATAACTTTTTAATAAATATGTAATGCCTATTTTTTAAAATTTTTGAGGGTAAACACTAAGGCACTCATTTTTTACACACTCACCATATGCTTCATTTGACTTTCTCCCTTGCATGACTGCCACTCACACGCACATACACATCCTACTTAACGGCACGTATGCCCATATGTTTTGTGTTGCTTGAAAAATAAAACCTTGCGGCATTTCCTTTGTCATATTGATCACTCAAGTGTCAAAGATAATATTTTTAATTACTTTTTATTTTCGAATATAAACACCACTTGTATTTTGCTCCTTTTTGTCCTTAAAAAGTGTGTCATAAATTAAAAAATCAACATTTTTTATGGCACTTTGAATTTTATAAGGGCTTCTTTAGTTTATGGGTGCAAATGATCGCAGCATAACAACTGTCATCGGAATAATTTAAAGAAACATTATAATTGTGTTTCCGAATCTAATGAACATGTTAAATTATTCTGTTTAAAAATAGTATTCAAAAAAAATTTTATTGAAAGAAAAATATAATAAAATTCAAATTATACACTAAAGAAACTTAACGTACTAAGGGGAAATACATCAATTTAATAGAATATTTTCCAAGTCTGACTTACTAAATTGCACATTTATTTAGCAGGATATTATTGACAGAACTTAGTGACAAAGATGCTAGATATAGGCTGTGATCCCATACTTTGGAAAAAGTTTGATGAAACGAGAGAAAACAAGAATTTCTCTCAATAATATATGAAAATGCATGTGTGCGAAGATAAATATGCTTGACGTAAATATGTTTGACTTTTTTTTCCATAATCAAAATTTTAAAACTTTTAAAGAAAATCTCAAATACAATTGAGAAATGATACTTAGACCAGACACATTCTGTACTTTCTTTTCCATTTGGTCCAATTGAGTTACACTCTAAACATGTGCCCTTATATGGCGAAATTCTTTCAGCGATGATCGAGTTTTTAAGTTAGTATGGGAAAGTGCTGAAAATCTAAAAAAAAATATTTTTTCCAAAAAAATTATACGTATGACTTTATGAAAATTAAAATTATTTGTTACTTTCTTTTTGAAGGCAGTTAAATGTACATCACAAAATCTACAAAAAAGCTGACATCTTATAGCGCGTGCACAAAACTAACAAGTAAAACTCAAAGAGTAAAAATTTTCATTATTTCATGCTATTTTTAAAATATATTTTTTGTATGGAAGGCTGTAAAAATTCGCTTGACGCTCTGATTTAAGTTGATGAGAAGTGTGGCTGCTTTGAAACAGCTAGTTTTCCACCCAGTTTCATATTTTCTTTGTCTTGCTTAATTAATATCAACTAAAATAATAATATAGAATGCCCTTAAGCCCAATAGACATAGTAGAGCATAATTAATTTTTATTATGTATATGCACATTTTGGTTAGTATTAGTTTTGTCTAAAGTATTCGGTTGAACTCAGCGTTGGAGAAAATCAATATCAAGAAACGGACGAATATTTGGAATACAATTATTTTCAACCTAACAAATATGCATCATGTTAAACTTAAATTGGCTTTTTCTTTACGTGTTCTTTATCACAACTTAAATGACAACTTATAAATTGTTTACTTTAAATTGAATAAGAGTTTTACTGGTATTAGAGAGAAAAGAGAGAGTGAGTGAGAGAATTGCTTCTACGTTCATTTAATAAAAAAGCAATAAAGATAATGCTATCTATAAAAAGTATAAATAAAACAATTTGTAGTTTCGATTGACTTGAGTTATTGATTTTAGTGAAGCACAAATGATGAACATTCAAGAAGATAATCAAAAGACCAACTTTAAGTACAACGGCTATTAACCTCTGAAATAAAAGGAAATGTCAAAAGAAACTTTGCAACGTTTAGAAATACGTCATAAAAAGGGGCGCTTAAAACCAAATTTATTGCAGAACTTTGAAGCAGCGTTATGAGATATGGCGAGTTTTCGCCAAATGGGGCTTTAATAGAACTTTTAGCTGCAAAAGTTTATACAGCCTAAGAGCATGAGAAAATACATTCTTATAATGTAAGAAGCATAGTTTTGAAACAGGCCTGCGTTTGCGAATTCAGGCATAAAATTGTAAGAATATAATAAAATCGTTGCCATTAATTTCAAATTCTCTATCTAATTTTTTTATGTTCTATTTTCGTACGTAAAAATAGAGCAGATCTCTGTTCTTTTGGGAAAATTTGATAAACATTCCTCAAGGGCCATACAAATGTTCAAAATTGCATTTTCATATATCTGGTGAAAGAACTAACTCATCTCATTAGAACGTCACTACTGAAAGTTTTTTTAAAAACAAAGTTTCAATTTTTAAATGGATTCATAGTCAAGAGTGTCCTGCTACCGGTTTTATTAAACAATAAAAAACGCTTTAATAAAAAAATTGCCGAGAGGTAAAATTGAATTAAAAACAGGTTTCTTAGACCGAAATAGTCACAGTGCATAACTGATGCAAATCCATAGACAAATTTTTAGTTTGATTTTTAGATTGATTTTTGCACCCAAATACGTGACGTAAGTATTTACGTCAAATATTTATTTGAGTAATTATCTATTAGTGTTTATAATTATGTATTAATGTTTATATTAAACTATTTAAAATTTACTTTAAATTGTCCGTTTATGCCAACAACAATGTTGCGTTGTCCTTTTCTGAGCCAAAATATATTTTAATTTGAGTCACAAGCACATATTTCTAAAGGTAGATACATATATCTTATGTTGCATAGAAGATAAAATAACTTTCTTTCATGTTAAACTATTTAAAATAATTTAAATGCAAAAGGCTCTCTTAATAAATCACATGGTTCTTGAAAAAAAAAATTATCACACCCAATTAACCAAATCATCGTCATTCACGTCTGTGGTAAAGTTTTCTTGCAAATATGTACTTTAATTAGTTAAAAACTAGTTTTGAATAAAAATTAATTCAACGAAGACATGTAAGGAAATTCCTGAACAGATTTTATGCAAAGCAAATAAACTACGGTACATGATTTACACATCGACATTGGGAACCTAATGAAGTCAATAAGGAATAAATTGAAACGAAATCAGCAAGAAATCATTCCTACAACAGTTTATAAGAAAAACCAATAAAATCTGGTAGCTTTTCTCTATGGATTTTGTTTTGTACCAAGAACAAGGGAAACTGAATAAAAAAAATTTGAATACTTAATTGTAAGAATTTTCGTTCTTGATAAAATTAATAAGATATACCGCTTGAAAATAACAAAGAGCTCCTGTAGAAAAATTTTCATTTCTTTTCGCTGGGGGACCCCTAAGCCTAGCTAAAAACGTCATAGAGAAAATCTTATCAGTTCTATTAGGCAATTTTAATTCTGTGTGTACGCGCAGGAAGTGGTTGTTAAGAAAATTTTGCATGGAAACTTTAAAATAATTTACATTTCTTATTTGGTTTTTTTCGAAAACTTTCTTATATTCAATATAATTATTTTCTTGAGTTGAAGGTCTTTTTGTTATGAGAGTATACATATCTATTTTTAATATTTTTGTCGATATTTCACTCCCCTTCGGGTGGCTAACTTCTTCAGGACAATAATATTGAAAAATGTTTTTTCTATTTCTAAAAAATACTAGTGTTTTTTTTTTTTTTTTTGGTAAATAATACAAAAACTTTTAAAAATTTATGATTAGGGACGTCTATTATCAAGAATTGTCATTGTTTGCGAAACACTCGCTGTCAAATGCAAAATTTTTATTACAAATACGAGTATTAAAATTTCGTTAAGCAACAATTTATGTGCTGAACACAGTTTGAAAATTACTCAATTCAATATAAATAAAAAATCTATTGAATTATACTTTAAATTTTTTTTCGCTCGCCTGTCTTGCACGATGACTTGGCTAATTGGGGAATGGAGCAATAAATTCTCTATTCATATATTAACATAATTAATTTATGTATTTGTTTCTCAGTCTGTTGGCATGTGTTTAGCAGGAATTTGTATCTCTTGATAAATAAACAACAAAAAACATTAACTACTGTTTTTGCACTCAAAATTAAAAGCCTTTCATGACAGGGTGACAAAATTGTTGCTGCTGACTTTTGCTTCTGTAATTTATGTCATATGTACGTATTTTCCATATATGTATGTATATCTACAATGTTTGGATGATGTTTTGTCTTTAAATAAATTCAGTAATAAATAAGTTTTAATTATATTTCAAGGCATTTTCTAAATTAAAGCAAATCAAATGCAGATAATGTTGAAAAAATAAGAATTAATTGTTTAAAAATATTATTATTTAGCCAAAATAGCAACAAAAAAAAAAAACAGTTCAAACATTTTCAACTAAATAAATAAAAACTTTTCACAAATTTTCATTAAATAACTTTTATATGGCTGACTGGTCCTTTTTTTTTATTTTTGTTACCCATATTGTTATTAACCGCCTTTGAATTTCTAGCTGAAAAATGTTTAAAAATAAATATGGGCATCCCCATGAATATGTTCCTCAGTACAAATTTTTTTGCTTGTTGCATAGTGTAATCGGAGCAAGCAGTGCCATGCAAAGGCATGCTTGTATTCGTTACTGCTGATTAAACTTTGATAAGAGCAGTAAAATTTTTGTTTTTGATTTGTATTCAGAGTTCATAGGCATTAGTAGAGCATTTTTAGTTTTGTATGGAAATACTAACCCATGATTATTTTAATTACCACCGAGTTCATCTTCTGACTTATTTCTTTGTTCATTCCACCACGGAAGTGGGAACACTTTTTCCCAGTTTTTCAAGTCTACAGAACATTTGAGTACTATCAACGAAATTTTGGTCCAGTAACAATTATGTAGATTAAGCCGGTTCCTTTTGTATAAACTAAAGTTGGTGATATAAAAAGAGCGTTCTTTTTTCAAATTAATTTTTTTTTATTTTTATTATAAAAAGTATTTATAAAGCAAAATTTTCTGGGTTTTGGTGATTTACTTTGACTTCTCTGCGGTCGCCATGTGGAAAGTTAAATTGGTGGGTGGAAACACTTATCTTCGAGGCACTACTGGCCACTGGAGGTGATTAGTCTTGATTAGAGCTCTTAGAGGTGTTACATGTATGACCCGCATTCAAAAATTTCCTTTCCTGAATACTTATTTTGAACACACCGACTCTGCACTACACTTCCCATGGCGGCCACTAATACAAAAATACAAAAACCAAATTGAAAGTTGGACGCCTTGAAAACGATCTTTTTGACATGTCATAGTAGATTTTTATTATCTTCATACCAAAACCTGTCGAAAAATCAATGGCACAATATCGACCGGCCTTAATTAAGGCACTAGTGGTCTAAAATAATATATTTTTAATTTTATTAAATAAATATTTGCTTTAGATTACCTTAAGAAAAAACTCTGTCCCGTGCAGTAAGCCAGTACGATATTAGCCTTAATTTGTTTTTAAACTATACAGGGATTGTATTTTTTTAAGTATGATAGATTGTTAAACTAAATACGTCAGTATTTTCATCGAAAAGTAAAAGGACCTTTACGATCAAAGTGGGTTTTCCATATTTTTTTCTCCATGTGTTTCAAAATCATTCCCGCTCTGAGTCAAGTACGAGATGCAAATTATTTTGCCTTATATTTTAGAGAATGAATTGAATGAATTTGGCTATTCCCCAAAATGGGAAATGTGTGAATGAGTTCAATGAATTTTGTAGCTGCATGAATTTTCTTTGGTATACAAAACAAGTAGTTAAACAAATGTCACGTGTGATGATATGGAAATGCCCATATGTATATGAAGTTACTATATTCTTGATAATAAATTAAAAGTATTTTCCATCTCAATTATAATCTAATACGAAATGTCTTAAGACGATAATAAAAGATTAAATTAGTTGAAAAGTTGAAGTTAAAAGTTTAACTTTAAATGCTACAAAAGGCACTTAAATATTAAAAGCATTTGATTTGTAATTGTTGAGCTGTAAGATTAAAACACAAAAAGCTTTTTTTAATTCCAATTAATTTTTAGTCAATTTTGATAGAAAGTCAGCATTTGAAATTTGACAAACAGCACCAACATATTTTTAGAATACACATCAACATGATCTCTTTTTATATGTTGACTTTAAATTAAAATTGAAAACTATGCCATTAAAAGTCACCCCCTTAAAAGTACTAAATAAATTTAATTTAAAATCAAAAAGTCTTAAAAAACTAAGTTTAAATGGTTTGGGCTTTTAATTGATTTTATTTATTTTAATGACCGGTTTTACTCAATCTTGTCAATAACAAGAAGACGAAAAACGAATTGAAATTTATTTTCATTTCCAATGGTTTTTGCTTGTGTTTAATCTGGGTGCAACCCGCCACCCATGTAATCACCAAGTCATTCATTCGGTCGGTCATGCAGTCAAACACAATCTCGGATTTTCCTCACATTATGCCTTATTTAATTTAATGTTTGTAAGTATGTATGGGTTCAGACTCTGTGAGTGGTCTGATGTTTGTATTGACCTTAAGAGATTGACTACATATCAATAATAAATAGGATGCATTGAACTGTAGTGGTCTTACGACAGTTTTTTTTATTATTATTTCTTATGTGGTTTTGATCTGCTGAAATTGGAAGCCAGGTGCGTTGAGAGTTTTGTCGTGCAAATAATATCTTTGAAAGAAATTTTTTTTTTTTTGAGTTTTAAAATATATTATTGTGATGTCTTATCATGACTTAATTTCGAAGCAGTGTTTATAAAATTTTTTTTTTCGCAGGCCTTTAAAATTATTTAGCAAATTCTGCCGCAGTTTTGGTTTAACTTATTGTTTTCTTAAATATAATTTTCTGAGAAAATTTACTTTAGAACATTTAAAACGCCGCAGATAAGCTTTTTGAGTTATAAAATTGTCAAACTTTCCTTGATAAATTCTTCACACATGTACATAACGTCGTGTGTGGCATTCACACCTTTAAAGTTCTTTTATGATACGCACCAAAATCATGAAACAAAGAGATCATAAAATGAATATACATTTTATAAATCTCCACTAAAATCCTTTGAAAATCAACAGAAAAAAAATAAATTAGAAATAAAAGCCATTTAAATAAACACACCCAGTGAAAGCAGCGGCGACCATGAATAATCCAGCTTGGGCCATAAAAAACGCTCCATTTATTTTAATGGCGTTTTATGCGCAATTCACCGGCATTCGTTGTTCATTAACCACAATTTAGTGAAACAACTCTGAAGAATCAACTTTCTACATTAAGTTTTGTTTGTGTGTTTTTTTTTAGCTGCCAATGAAATTTCCAGGAACTGAAACTTTTTTTTGGAATATTATTTTGGAATATTAAAATGTTTGTGGCTTTTAGTTAATGACATTAAATAATGAAAATTATTATTGTTATCAGGATAAGAGTTGAAAAATAACTTCCACCATGCCATTTATTATTACACGCACAACAACCGAATGTTGGTGAAATTTGGCATTCTTACACTGTAAGAATTTTCGCTCTGAGTAGCAATGGATTTAAACCGCTACCACTTTGGGCTTAAGACTAGACGTTATTTATTACTTACTGCCTTTTTTGGCAGTCTAAATGCCGCCCACATTTCGTTAATGCTACTCAACTCGTCAGTAGACTTGGAAAAACTTAAAGTTATGCTTCAAGACTAGTTTGGCAATGCTACGAACTTCTTCAGACTCTATTTTTGAGAAACAGATTAGTTCACGAAAGACATGAGGGCAACAAATGTGCGGACTGCTTAGGCAAAAGGGAAGCTCTGAGGTCCTTTATAGTTCCTGAATAAATAATAAATAATAAATAAAAAGAAAGGAAACTTTCCTACATACCCAAATATTTCCATGGCATACAGACGGCTGAAAAAGACAGAAAACAATTATTTAGTAAAAAATAAAATTAATTTTTATTTTATTACTATTTTTCCATGAACTCAATGAGAATTTTTATTGAGGTAAAAAAAATTTCATAGATAAAAATAATTAATTTCATCACAAATAGCTTATTATTTTTCATCGTTGGATTAATAAAATGAGTGATTTAATTAAATCAACAAAAGATTACGTTTTGTAATCCCCCATTAAAAATATATATATAGATGAAAAACAAGTAATAGAAAAATTTGGCGTAAACTCACACAAGCTTCTTGATTTATTTGCTTAACAATTTCTGTACTTTAAAAAATTTATGCACAAAACTCTTTTAGTGTAGCGCTTAATTAAGCAATTAATCATTGGTTTTAAGCGTTTGAAAAATATGTCTTATAATTAAAGATATAAATTTAAGAACGAAACATTTTTGGTAGCTTCTAGAGTCGAAATACATGAGCCTCGGAAGTAATTTTAATAATTGCATTTTTAATCATCACCTTGCAGATTTTTATACATCGCTTAGTTCTTTTTGCTATTCAGTAATTCTAGTACATGTAGTTTTGTTCATCTCTTGTCACAATTTTATGGATCAGTTTATTTTTGTCTTATTCAAGAGTATAGAAAATTCCAGATTATTGACGCAAGACTTTCTTGAGTGAATGCTACTGCAAAAATAACAAACAATTACATGAAATGTATGGTCACGACCTGAGTTCGAAGCACTTTGATAACGCTGATGAGCGTCGTGGTGAAGACAGCTGTGGTTTGTACCCCATGCAGTGACTCTTCAACTTTACTTTTCTTATCCTCTTTAAACGCGTTGATCACTTCAATTTTATCACAAAGAAATCTTTTTCAATTTTGAGGAAATAAAATCAAGCTCAAGGCTGATAAAATTACTAACATGTGGCCGTATAACATAAACAAATGATAGCCCTTCTTAACCCTTGTTTCGGGGAAGTTCATGGATAGAAATGAGAAAAAAATTCACATACACTAATATAAGTACGCATACCGATGAAAAAAAACCATGAACAATTAAAAGCATCAACTTTTAAAAAAATATAAAAATTCTCATACAAAAATCCATAAAAAATGCCAATAAAAATGAAAACCCTAAAAAATTAAAAGCAACAAATTTAACAAAAGCATATTTCAAGGTTATGAGCAAATGCAAGATTTACAGCAAATACCGATTTAGTCTTACAAAAACTCTATCAGAACAAATAGAAATATGCTTTGAATTTAGCATTTGTTCGCTGAGCAAACATAACCTCAAAGGCTATACTTGTGAAATGTTTTAGCGTTGTGTTTTTCTGTGATTTATTTTCATACTTTTCATATCAGGTATTCATAATTTCAGCTGTTTCTGCGCATTTATTTGAATTAAAATTGAAATCAACAAAAAAGTAGTGGTCACGTTTTCTTAAACAAAAATTAGCAAATATTGTTTTCTTTTTTTCTAATTTATTTAAGAGATATTTCAGTGAATACGGAATACAGATATGTCTGTCATTGATCTGCCCAAAATGATACGGTTGCAAATATTTACAACAATTCATCACTTGCGAGAAACATCACAGAAATCTCAACATTAAAAAAAAGTTAAAGTGTTTATTTTTATGATTAATTTTTTCCTCCGGAGCTGCGTTCTGTTAACCCGTTTATTTGTTTGCTAATTCCTTTGCGTTAAAAAACAAAACAGAAACATGCATAAGTATTCCCAAAATAAAGTTTGTCTAATAACCTGCTGTTTTATTAAATGAATTAACTTTATCCCACATCAGTCATCACACACTGTTTTGTGTCATAGAAACGTTACAAAAAAATTAAAAAAATAAAACAGCAAAGTTTTTCCTTATTACAGTAGATCCCCATAAAAGTTCATATGACTGGAGTTCAAAACTGCCATTTGCGTTTCTATGCCAATGTGCGTGTATTGTAAAAATGTGGGGTATTAAGAGATCCTTTTTATGATTGGCTACATAAATAAACTGGCATACCTTCATACACAAGTTTGTGCCTGAGCACATTACATACATACTTATGCTTAAGTATATTTGTATGTGCAGTTTGGGAATAATACCAGCTTAATTTCTGTGTGTTGTAATTTATGCTTTTTTCGCATGTTTTCCTGCAATTGTCAAGGTTTTATTACACCGCCACAAAAGCTAGCAAATCGTACAGCCAGCCAAAGTTGAAAATCATGCAACAATAACACAACGACAGAGTTTTTCCCGGAAAATTTATTGTACTTTGAGACCCTTAACGCTAAACACGTATGCAGATATTATGTGTATGTATGTGCAAATGTAAAGTACAATAGAAAAAGCAAAAACCTGTAAATGCTTTACGATATAATTACACAAAAAACCCCTTCTCCTCCTTCCCCGGCAAACGAATATTAAACGCACCCATAAATGTTTTTAGTTCAAAATAAAAGCGTATAAATATTCAACTATGCGAAAGAAAAGTTTTATGTGACTCTCTACAAAAAGAACAGCCTTTTTTCCTATTTAATGCAAAGTAATTTTTTGAATATGACAGTGAAGGATTGCCACTAGGCAAATGGGAGAAGAAATTTGATTTTAGCCAAATAAAATATAGGAAACAAGAAAAAAAACTTAATTTGTTATCTACTATTAAGCCTTAAGTTCAATTTTTGTTTTTCAAGGTTCAGGTCATAACTAAATTGCATACTGCTTCTTGTAAGCAGCAGCGTATAATAGCTGCTTACTGTTTAAGCCTCCAGTTATTGACTGTCTATATTTTACCTATTGATCGACTTTCAAAAACAATAGGGTGCTGATTGTCTCACTGACCAAATTTTTAATTGCAAGTACTTAAACAGAAATCATATAAAATTTTGTATATCTGTAGATACTCTCTCATCTCACTCCTCAAAATTTTTGCTAATAGAGTCCAAAATGGTAAAGTCCACAATGAATAAAGTCCACAATGAACAGTATTCGCATGTTTAATTCACATTGTTTTCAAAAGGGAAAATCATAACCGGAAACAAATTTAAATTTTGTCAAAACCTTTTTTGATTTCTTCTCTTCTCGTTTAGATTTTTTATCTCTGAAAAAATATATTTTTTCTATTTTTAAACTTTTTTTTTTTTGCAAGTTATTTAAATGCTTATGAGCAGGCAGCGACAATCAAATATTCCAAAACACCTCTAGAGTAATCAACGCTAATGTAGCAATTGTAAAATTGTACATATGGTGGTGGTAATTCACTAATAGTGAAATGGTGTGAAACAGTTGACAATTGCAAAAGGACTATTATTAAAAGTATATTAGACATCATGGTTATAAAGACCAGTAACATGAAGGTAGTAATTTACGAAAAAATGAAAAATAGAAATGTACAAATTGAGTGGCACAGTGAAAAAGTGATTTAAATGAAATAGCATGAAAGAAGGTGTTTTCGAAAATTGTTACTATAGTTTGGAATTGAAATGTGAACAAACAGTGAATTACACTATGCAACAGTGAACAGAAAAAAAATAATCCTTATAGTTGAACTATTTTCTCTGAGTGCATCTCAAAATCCTTTCTACGTTATGGCAGGTATGTGTGATTATGTTACGTTACTCGGGCGGCCGGTCATGAGACCGGTTCACTTGGGTCCTAGAAAGGTCCCGTTGTTTTATATACTTAGTATATGTGTGATTAACTTAGTTTGACATTTTTGATCACCACCTTTTCAATAAACTTATTTTCTAATTTCAAATCTTTTTGAACTTATTCTTTAGTTTCTTTTTCCAATTTTGCATATTATGTTATAAATAATAGCATTCAAGTGTCACCTCTCTTAGCAATCTAAATCTTTGTGTTGTGGCAAAATCAAATTTAACACTTACTTTATTAATATAGATTATATATATATAAAAAAAAATGAACAAAAAACTCTATTCCCCTGTTTAAAAAGTTTTTTTTCTCTCTCTTACTTGCCAGTTTTGACAGTTCAAATAAAGTTCTCGTGTCTCTGAGTGCGTGTGTTTGTGTGTACCCTCGGACAGGTAACTGTCAATCAGTCAATCAATATGTCATTGCTTAAAATTGTATATTGTTGTAATTGTGCTTGTTACTGGAACGTTTTGTCTTGTTTGGACAACAAAAACAACAACAACAACCTGTGTAAAATAATCACTCAATAGCAAAAACCACAAAACAAAACTGACTTCCTTCCATCGAGAACAGGTGACAGGTGTGGTGATGAATATTTATACTTTCGATTAGAAAGCAATAAACTGATTGAAACCCTTACCCTTTTCTTGGAGTTTGAAAAAGTTGTAAGGCTTAAGTATATTCTTGGGGGGATAAAAAGTTTTTGATGAAAAAGTAAAAAAAAAAAATAAATATAGATGATGAAAATTTTATCAACTTATTGCTCTAAGTCGTTAAGAAGATTTGTAGAGTATTCTGAGATGTATGTAATGCAAGGCCGAGATTTGGAAGTCAATTCAAACATATCTTATTCTTTTGTTAATGTCAATCGATTTAATAGATTTTTTCTGTTTTCTTTTAATTTCAGGTACGTTCACAACTAAATATTGATGAAGAGTAAGTTTTTTTAAAAACTCGCAAATTTTTCTTATCGAAACTGTGAAAAAGGTTCTTGCAATATATATCTAAACTATTCAGTGAAGTAACCTGTTCAGTTCGAATTTGTTTGGAACGTGGAGAGCAAAACAAAACTTCAGCGGGGGTTTTGTTTCATGAAACAATTTAGTTCAAGCTGATTTTATAGTAACTTGAAAAGGTTTTTTGCTTTCAAAGTTTGATTCCTTTTGAATTAATAAGTCTATACTGTTCAAAACCAAGTAGGAAATTTTTTAAGTTTTTGTCCCTTGATTTAACTTTATAGTCCAACCTCATGATTTACAATTTAATGATTTACAGAAGCAACATGCAAGCTGGAGCCGTATAAACCTAATACAAAATAATAATATTAGAAAAGGTTCCACTAAAACAAATTAATTAATGTTAATTAAATATCATGCCAAAGTTTTACAACCAAAATTGCCTTATTTAAAATGAGTTCTTAACATAAATTACTGATAACAATTTATGTAACTTTTTGACAATTAACATTATTGCAAAAAAAAAGAAAAATTTTTTTTTCGCTGCCTTCTTAAAATATGGACCGCTTATTAAACGTCATCAAATATCTTTCTTGGTGTTTTATCCTTCGCAACCTTCAGTTAGTTTTTAAATAATTTTGAACAGTTTTGCTTAAAAAACTGCCATGAAATGCCATAAAAGTCATCTGCTGCTTTACTGCGTCCTAAAGTCTTTAGCACTTTGACTCATCAGTGTTGGATTTTAATATTTTCTTGTGCCATATTAATTATTCTTTAGTAGACTTTACTATAAAAACATTTAATTATACAATATTAACATTTTTAGGTCGTGAAAAATGTTCATTTACAAATGCTTTTATGCTGGTTGAAAATTAAATCTGGGTCAAGATTGACGCCTCTTAATGATTGTTCAGTGCGCAAAACGAAAGGACGTTACAAAATAAAATATAAATGTTTTCGAGTCATTAGCAAACAAATGTTTAGTAACCACGATGATCTTTTAAATGAATGAATTTTTTATGAGAAATACTTGATGAATCTTTGAACACAAAGATATTATTTCAATTAAATAGAACCACAATATGCTGTCAGCTAGAAAAGTAACCACGACGTAAAAGTTTCAAGGATATTTTAATGGCGAACAATAAAATGGAACTGATAGCTGGGCTTTTTAACCTAAAACTGTGTTTGTGTGTGTGTGTGTGTGTGGCTTGCTGTTGGTGTAATTTTTTTATAGTTCTGTGTTCCATTCTCTTTAAATTAATGTAAGTGGTTGTTGTTAAACTTTAAGATAAGAACACATTTTTGTTTTGTATTGTAATGAGGATGTTTGTTTTTTCTTTAGTTGTTTGGTGAGTCTTTTGTTATCATGGCTGAGCAAAACACAGGATATCATTTGGTTAACATGTCGCTTTGTGTTTTTATTTTTTTTAATTCAATTATCATTTCTTGTTTCTTGAGAAGTGGTAAGAAAAATAATGTATATATGTTTTATAATTAAAACGAAACGCACTAGATGTACTCTAAATACACTACCAAAACATCTAATGGATGACATTTCTTATGCTGCTTCTGTTTTTGAATGCTTGAAGTGGTTTCTTTTGTTCCTTCGTACCGCAAGAAAAAACATGAATGTTATCGCTTCATTCATAATAACATGTTTAATGATAATATTATGCCTGGAAATTAATGTGTGCTTAATTGGTTTGATAAAAACAAAAATAAGAGTTCTTTAGCTTTTGCTTAACTTACATTAAAAAAGTTACGAATATTGCTGAAGATAACAATGATGTGGATGATGACTACAAATTGCTAAAGCAAACTCACATGTAGAGGAAGGCAGGAAGGATTCAGGAACAAGCTAAAAAAAAAATCAAGGTGCAGCCTTGGAAATTTTAAAGAAAATAAAGTGGAGCTCTGGATGCTTGTAGAACGTTAAACAAAATGTGGTTTAATGCATGAATATCAAATTCTAATGCTTTAGCTGTGGGTGATGACTTACAGTACAATTTTAATTAAGAGGTGTCGCAAGATTTCGTATTGATTTTAAAACAATTTTCTAATAGCCTATTTGTAACAAGAGGCAAGATATGTGCTACTAGTTGCGCTTAGTTTCGAATAAAGGAGTAGCTAACGTCAAATAGCCATGACTAGTTACCCATCTAGTAAGTCTTCAGAATTAACTTTCTTGTTTTATTTTAAAAATCTTAATCACTAACTTTTTACCATAAAAAATCTTTGTCTACCTCGAGAAAGTAAAAGCTGAACCTTAGACCATCCAATATGTATCTCATGTTTCACTCCAGAGAAGTAAGACCGTCCTACTTGGGTTCTAGAAGATTCCGTTGTGTTAATTTAGTATGTAATGAACATAAAAATTTATTTACTTTATTTTTGTTTCCAACAATTTTTATTCTATAGACATGGCTTCCTTACTAACCTCTTCTTCTAGTAACGATTTTATTTTAGTGAAGTATATGTATTCTAACTTTTGATATTAATAATAAATAGTACAAATAATAAATATTATCAACTAGAACTAATGATTTTAGCTGAGAAATAGCTAACTCTCTGCTTTTTGTCATAAATCTTTATTTATAATGATAAATATTGTAAACCTTACATCTTACCTTATACTCTCATCTTGATTCCAGCTAACAAAATTATTTATTCCATTATACTTTCTTTTTTGTATGCTTGCATGTTAAACAAATCCAAAAAATTAGAAATCATGACAGGTTTTCTCTTTTGCTCTTTTGCTAGTGTCACCATATACATACATATGTAAAAAAGCATGCATAAACATGTCTTTGTGGATTTAAATTCACCTTAAGCAAAGCAGCAAAAAATAATACTTGAAGGAAAAAGGTAAATAAATGAACGTTAGTGAAGAAGGACAATTCCTGTGTTACTTTTGAAACAAGCAAAGTGTTTTTTTTTTCAACTGCTTTTTATTTAGAGTGCAATAATTCATTTTAAGAAAATGAAAACAAAAACAGAAACTAAGAAAATTAAAACTGGAAATTGTTGGCCACATTACAGGAGGGGGGAAAAAATAAAAAACACTAAACAATATAAAACTTCTAGTTGAAAAGTGCAGACATAACCTCAAATGTTTAGAGGTTTGTTGTATTTGTTTTTCTGCTCTTATCCCTGAAAGTGTGAATATCATATGAAATATAAAATTTTTGTGGTTCCTTGTGATTTTTTTTTTATAAATTTATGTTTAAAGGTGTTTTTATACATATAAAAAAATTTTCAAGTTTTATTAGGGAAAACTTAATGCAAGTTTAAGGCTGCATAATGAATTAAAAAACTCAAAGAGGGAGAGAGAGAATTGGGTCGTAATTAAAAGTATACAATATATTTAATTTTTGTTACAAATTAGATTACAAAAGAAAAAATTTAAACTTGTGTAGAATCATAAGATCCTTAAACGTATCAATAATTGCGCAATTGTTGCGTATGATTAATAATCTTTAGGGTCAACTTAAGAAATTGTAATACGTATACGTAAGCTTTAACAGAATTCTACATGAACAAGTGACATTCGACCTCTGCTTACTTTTAGCAAACAAATGTAGTATCTACATTTGTACACATAATTTCTTATTTTGAGTTTCAAAAACATTTGAATTAAACGTGTTTGAATTTTTTATTTTGAATATTCTATTTTAGATGTAGATTAGACCATGTAATTTTCTCATTGTGTGTGGGGTATAATAGGTCAGTGGTATCAGTGACTATGTCAGTAGTAAATCATTAGTTTTCTTACTGATCTATTTTGCAGAGCTCATGCTATTTAAACAAAATTAAAAATGTGATTCATTAGAACCATCTCGTCACTAGCTCAACAGTCGCTGGTGTACTTTCAGTGATAACACCACAGAAAAAAGTATTGTATGAAGTTCAGTATGTCAACTGTATTGACGCCAATGTCTACGGAGAAATGCTATAACTATGCACCATGTGAAACTAATAGAACCATTTATTAATTAATTTCTTTGTCACTTAATAATTTTCTATGACAAGCAAGTGTTAAATGTTAGTCAAAAAAAAGTTTTTTTTTTTCTGGCTAATAAGTCACTATTATTGGTGACCTTATCACTAGGGAGTAGCTAAAACTTTATTCTGATATTTTCTCAGAGCTTAAATTAACTAACAAGATATACAAATTTGTTGTCTGGTTCCATTAGAACCATCTAGTCACTAGTTTAGGTAATACATAAAAATATATTATATGGCTTATTAACACCATCTAGTCACTAGTTCACAAGTCAGCATTGAATTTTAATAATATTAGTCCCATTTTGAATGTCAACAGAAAAACGTATTGTATGACCTTTAGTATGCTAACTGCATTGACGTTAGTGTTTTAGAGAAACATTACTACCATGGTCGCCATATGGTTCCATTAGAACTATTTAGTTAGGTGTATCTTTGTCACTAATCGATTTTCCGTGACAAGCATATGAAAAATATCAGAAAAAAAATTTATTTTTTAAATCTTAATAGGGCAGTGGTACTAGTGATCATACCAATAGCGAGTCGCTAGAGTTTTTCCAAAAATATTTTCCTAACGTTTATGCCAACTAAAAAAAAATACTGATATTTATTAATTATCTGGTTCCATTTGAACTATCTAAGCAATATTTCACAGGCACTAGAGAATTTCCAACTATGATCCCATGTTAAATGTCATTTAAAAAAAGGATTAAACGAAGTTCAGTATGTCAACTATATTGTTGCCATTTCCTTAGAGAAACACTAGTGCCACGGTTGCCATATGGTTCCATTAGAACCACTTAGTCACTAATTATTTTGTCACCAAATGATTTTTCAAGACAAGCACAAGTTAAACGTCAGTAAAAAAATTACGTTTTTGGGGTTTGATGGGTCAGTAGCATTGTTGTCTATGTCAATGGCAGATCAGTACAGCTTTTCCCCCGACATTTTCACCAGGGTTTGTATTAACTGAAATAAAATAAAATAAAATTTATTGTGTGGTTCCATAGGTATTATCTCTTTACTAGTTCACTAGTACTTAGTGGATTTAAATAAAAATCAATAAAAAAGGATTTAATAGGATCCATATGTGAAGAATACTGTCTATAATGTGCATAGAAAAAGAAAACATTGGTTCCATTACACCAATTTAGTGACGAGTTCACAGCTTACTAGCTAATTTTCCATGACAAACACATATTAAATATCAATCAAGAAATGCATTGTATGGTTTATATTATGTCATTAGTACTGGTGACCATGTCAATGGTAAAACTCTACAGTTTTTCTATTGACATTTTTTCACATATATGTATGTATCATGGGCATATCAGTATGTACATAAAAAGGTTTCGTTAGACATACATAGACTTCCGATTTAACTTATAAAACAATTTCAGCTCAAAATAAATTTAAAAAGTTAGTCGAAGCCATCTAAAAGGGGAATGAGAACAATTATTTAACCACAAACTTTTTGTAAAATCTACCCTCATCTATATAATTAACATTTTTGTTAAGTTTTGTGATAAGTTTCTTGTCTGTTGACTTCAAAAATGATTAAGTAATTTCTCGTAATTTCCTTAAGCCTTAAGGATAATAATGGCAGAAGCAAAAAAAAACCCCACAAAGATTTGTCACAGTCAAAAAGTTGACCTTATTTCTGTTTTTAGGGCAAAGAACTCAAAACAAATGTTTGGAGTTGACAAATATTTTAAGTCATTAAATTGAAAAATCTAAGTAGTATTAAAAAAAAATTGGGACACAGTGGCGCAGAGCCTTCCGTATTTGAGAGCAAATAGCTTGTAGCTCACTTCTGAAGTTAAATTCCATATTTTTTACTTTTACGCTGTTTTAGCTTATTTTATTTATTTCCTTAAATCAAATAAATAATGCCGCTTTCTGAATATTTTTTTTTTTTTTTGAAACAAAAGTACTTGTGCTGTGTAATTTTTTGTGTTGCACCTGAATTGGATTTAGTTGAACCTATTTAATTATTTTTATTAGTTATTTAATTAAAAATTTCTGCACTATATATTTTAATTATTTTTATTACCGTTATTTTTTGCTAGAGTTATATTTTTAATTAAAATTTTTTCGTTCACTTTGTTTTTGCTGCTTGCCTTTTATTCCCTTCTGTTTAGTTTCTTTTTTTTTTTTTGCATTTTTTAAGAGAAATTTTGTCCTCATTGCACCGCAACTCAAAACAACTTCTGGTTTATTAAACTGCATAAAAGTCATAAGCTTCATAACTTACACATTTGAACGAACGAGAACGTCTTTGACTTATGCACATCTGTGTGTGTGTGTGTGTGATTGTGTAAGCATACATGGATAATCAGGATGTGTATTGATGTTGCAGAAAATGAATGGATGCTACAAATATGCCAGTATGTACGAGTATAAAATAAAAAGATATTAGACTTTCAGCGCAGGATGAAACGATGCTTTGAGGGTTGTTTTTGTTGTTGTTTGTTTTTCTCTTAAGGTTGTAGTTGTTTATACTAAGTGTTTGTTTTAATTCATACACACACACACACACACACACTAACTTAAACTTTTCATTCCATTTCTCAGTTTTTATTTGCTTTATTCTTTTTTTTACAAAAAAAAAAAACAATTCATTTGCAAAATACTTGTGTCTGTACACAACACTAACATTTTCATTATTTCCTTCTGTTTTTCCATGTAGTTCACCCCATTTTATTAACAGAAAACATTCTTTAATAACTTCTGCTGTTGTTGTTGGCGTTGGCGTTGCTGATGCTGTCTGTTGTTTTTGTTAAACTTCGAAAGGTTAAAATGTTAAATGTGGCATCGTCATATTCTTCATCAACATCATTTCTGTCATCATACATTTGCTGCCGAAAAGGCTACAAACTGAAAAAAAGTTTATATAAGAAGTTCTTCAACCACAAGGGATGTTGTAGTCTGAAGCTTACGTAAATAGAACGTATGTTTATGAAACGAACAAAAAAAATTTTTGAACATGTTTGATTTCCAGGTTAAAAAAAAGAACTCGCAACAAGTCAAAGTTTCTTACTACATTTGAAGTCCTAAAGCTGTACCCAAACAAGAACTGAACCGTTTTGGTTTTACGCTGAACTGATATACCCAAACAAAAGCGGCAAAGCGACTTGAAAACATTCCTATTTTATTTATTTATTTATCAGATTGTTTCTAATAATATTATTAAATGTTTTGTCAAAATGATATTTTACCAATTGCAAAGCGCTGCCCGCTTAACTGGCCTTAAATTAAGCACAACGTATTTGATTTAAGCAAATAGATATTTATCGCACTTCTGACGCCGCTTGGGATCGACTTAAGCACAAATGGATTGAATTGTATTTTTAGTGTAGTTGTCAAACTCAACCTTAAATTGCTGCATCCTTCCCTCATAAGCCTTTCTTTTTACTAATACACATTTCGATGGCTTTTAAGATTAAAATTTTAAATATTGTAGTTACACCTGCTTTTTTAATGTATGCGTACCTGAATTTAAACCAAAAAAAATTTATCCCTTGAAGATATTTCACGTGCTGTAGCAATTTCTACTCTTACGAATACAATAATCAAATGCAAAGAATAGTTTCGAACACAAAGTTGAAAATATTCTGTGTAATCTCTTAAGTTTTCGTGTTTTTTCTGTTTTAGTGTTTGTTAAAGTTTCGCTAACACATTCCATATCATCCTCTTTTACTTTGAACTGTTTTCAGTTGATATTGTTAAAAAGCATATTGGTTTTACAAACGTGAAAGGAAGAAAGAAAAAAAAAGCCAAATAATCCTGTGCAACATTATACTTGTTTATCATAAGAAAAATCTTTTCTAAAATATTTAGTAAATTTTTATTAAGAAAATATGTTGCAAGTTGTCAGAAAAGAACAAAACTATATTTCTGGCTTCTAAGTTTGACATGAACAAACTTAGAAAAAGTAAGTTATGACAAAAATTTCACTTAAAGATAAAATTCAGGTGACATAAGAAAGTAGCGAAACTTTAAGGGAAATATTTTTTTTTAATATAAAGAGTAGTTTTTTCTTTTAAAAGCATATAAACTGGAAGAATTTTTTAGCAATTTATGAATTTTCTTTGTGTGGTTATAAAAAAAAAATATGTGAGTTTGCTTTTTACCCAACCCTTAAAATGGCCCATTATCTTCCAACAGAATAATAATTTTGATAAAACAAACAATACAAAGCAGGCAATTTGGCAGATGTAGCTTTAGTAGTAATATTACTATTTGCTATTTACTTAATTAGAATGTTTTTTTTTTGTGAAAGGCTCTTTTGAAACAAATCACAGCAAATATATCAGCATTGCATATATTATTTTCAAAACTTTTTCCAGCGATTCTGGAATCAAAACAAGTTTTTTCATGTCTGTACTCCTTACGGCTCGTAAATTTGTGACGTCATCTCCTCTTCAGCCTGAGATGCTTGTAAAATTTTCGCATTACGTATTCTGTCATAATTAACAAACTAAACCAATTATACTCGAACGAAACTCCATTGATTTGCATTATTAAAAGCGGTTAAAAAAATACATACTTACAACCTTAAGCATGAATTTTGTAATAAACCAATCAATGTTTGACATGTTAAACGCCACACAAAGACAAGCAAAACCAGTGTCAGAATGTACTCGATGACACAAAAGCAATTTTAGTTAATTACACAACATAAAGTACATACTATAATAATGATAGCGAGCAACTTTGTAGCTCTTAATGATGTTTGGCATAGATAACTCATAGAGTTATAAGGACACTGCTAATGGATAGCGGTTGTAAGTAAGTAATAACAATTATTAACGGTTGATGTCATTTCCCCTGGAAAAAAGTATAAAAAATAAAAGAAAAACTTTTATAAGCAAATTAGTAAATAAAAGTGTTTTGTTTTCTCCAAAAGAAAAAAGCTAATTTGAAATTGAAAATGTTCAAAGCAAAAGTCTCAGCTTTGAGTCGGTAAAACTATTGGCGGCTCTACTGATAGAAATATGTTAATGCAGCTACCAGGCCAAAGTGCGATATTAATGCATTACATAAAGTTAACCACAAAACGAAAATAAAAACTTCTCATCGATTGAAGGTGTACCCATACATTATCAAAAAAAAAAAAAAAAAAAAAAAACGTGACCACTATATTCTTTTTGCCTTTTATTTGGGTAAATACATATCTAAAAATTAACCGTCTAATTCATAAAAATTATAACAGGTTTATAAAGCTCTTATTTGACAGATTTTCCATACAAATATGTCAAATAACAGTCTTATAAGCCTGTAATAATTTTTATGAATTAGGGGGTAAGTGTTTAAGGAAAATGCCCTCCCAAGCAATTAAAAACTAGACGAAAAGCAGAAAAATAATGAAATTTCACAAGTTTATATATTGAGGTTATGTTTGCTCAAGCAGCATATACAAACTTTACAGCAAATTTGTAATGCTTTTGTAGGATCAAATAACGTTTCGCTGTTTATTTCGCATTTGCAAGCAAACTTAGCCTAAAAATATAATCTTAGGAGATTTGATATTTTCACATTTTTCCTGTAATTTCGCCATTTCGATATTCATGCAAATTTAAATGAATTTCTAGTTCTGGAGATGAGGACCAAATAACTGTTCGCTGTAAATTTCGTATTTGCTTGTTAAGCCAGCACACATAACCCAAAAATATAAGCTTGCAAGATTTGCTGTTTTCACATTTTTCTCGTAATTTTGTAGTTTGGGTTTACATGTGAATGTGTATGAATTTGTAGTTGTGGATATGTTGGTTTTTTTTTTAATAAAAGTTAACAGAAAAGTAGGGGTCACATTCTTTTGTTTTCTTAAACATATTCGGTATTGAGTTCACTTTTGTTTATAGTACAGATGTTCTTTTGTTATTTCTTCAACATTACAATACTCCGTGGTCAGCAAAACATTTTTCCGGCAGAGATACACCATGTGAATTTATATGAATTTATGTGAATTTTTATGTAAATTTTTATTTACTTGTTGAGCAAACTTAACCTAAAAATATAATCTTATAAAATTCAATGCTTTCACATCTTTCCTGTGAATTTATATGAATTTATAGTAGTTTATATACCTATTCTTTTAAGCAGAAATAAAGCTTAGCGGAAAAGTAGTGGTCACACTTTTTTTTATTTAAACAAATTCGATCTTGGGGTCACTTTTGTTTATAAAACAGGTTTTGTTTTATCTTATCTTAAATATTACAATATTCCTTGGGATCTTTGTATCTTTGTCGAACAATTTTTTCCTTTTAATATTTTACAAATATTAAATAACAAAGCCGAAGGAGTAATAATAACAAAGGGCAAAAAATTAACAACAAGTACGTATGATACAGTTCCTTAATTTTTAAAACACACTATGTTTTTTATATGAAATCTATTTTTCTGACGAAGGTACACGAAGGCGTACCGCAATATTGAAAATAACGCCAAACAAATAAAGCTGTTAAGAGTGACTTGAACCGCAACAAATCGTTATTAATATTAAAACATATTATGAGAACTTTGTTATAGAAGCTTTAAGCTGCTACATAAAACAATATAATGGTTTTGGGCTGTTGACATAAAGCTGAGACTTTGCTTTCAAAAAGCAGTGGTCACCAAAAAAGTAGTGGTCACGCTTTTTAGGCAAATATTTGTTAATATTTATTTGCGATTTTAGCAATCCTGTTTGCAAATTCACCATTTAACAATTTCCTCCAAATTGTCCACTGTATAATAGATTATAGTTTCAACACTCACTCCCCTACTTTGGCATTTCAGGAAGCACGGACACAAATTTGTTTATCCTGCCTGTGTACAAAATAGGAAATTTCTTATTAGCCATATTTGTGAATATTAGCGGCGATATTCAAAATTTGCATAATTTCACTAAACTTCTTAACAAAGGCTGTGCTCCACAACGAATTTCAGCTTTTGTGCCGGTTGAAGTGTAATAAATGCTAATGAGGCAATAATTTTTAATTAAAATTCAAGTAATAACAAAGCGTGAATACTTTTCTTGTTTCAACTTTTACAAAAATAATTATTTATTTGACGGGCTTAAAACAAATTTTACATTAAAACTTTAATGGACAGAAGAGTGGAAATTTCTAATTAATTGTAGTTGTCTGTTTTACGGGTTTACGTCAAAGGATGCTTGAAATTTGTGTGATGTCTTAAGTAATGGAAAATTTAAAGAGGCGTGATTAAAACATTTTTTTTTTGAAAATGCTGTAAATGGGATTTTATGCAACGAATTTAAGAAATGAAAAAATCCAATCATGTACAGCAAAAAAAAAAAAAAAGAAAAATGTGGTGAAAACAAATTTTCCAACTTTATCAAATGCAAATTAAATGCATTTAAATTAGTGAAAACTTTGTTTCACATGGATGCCAAACTTTGCATCAAACAGCACAATTTGCAATATTATTCATATTTTAGCATCTAAATCTAAGTTTTCAACAAAAATTTCATAATTCTATTATTTTTAACACAAATTTATGAAAGCAGAGTAAAAGCTGCACAATTAAAACAACATTTCAACCATTGGCACACTCACACAAATTAATTGCAACATTTTTGTTTCATTTTCTAATAGAAGAAAGCAAAGAAATTTTGCTCCATCAAAAGCTCATATATCAATTTTAGATTTGACATGTTCCTTATTACTCCTCCGTCTTTTTTTCCACCCATCTCTGTGCAACTTTTCATACACTGAACGCTTAAATAATGTCTAGTCGGCACGATTTGCGTATGGATTTACGTCTATGGTACATGTTTAGTTGGGAGCAAATGGTGTCTTTCTGCTCGTTTCTATCAAATTCAAATTTAATTTCATTTAGTTTCATTTTGCTTGTCTGTCTGTCTGTCTGTTCTGTGCTGTTTTCTTTTTTAAATTGCTCGTGCGTTACTGCGAGCATTTGTGTGTTGCTTACTCTTCCTTTTTCAACACTTTTGCCATAAAATTCAATTAAAATTCAATTCAATGTTGTTAATTTTTTCATTCTTTGTTTGAGATTTAAAATGTGTTTTTTTTTTGCTTCTTCTAGTTCTATGAACGAACGCACACATCGTTTTCAATTCAAATTAATGGTTTTAAAGTGTTGTTTTTTGTTGTTGCTTTTAGTTCTCAATCTTTAAGCAAAAACAATGAAAATATATTTTTTGGGTTTTAAGATAAAAAGACTTCAGACAAAATTGATGAAGGATATTTTTTAGAAACAATTGGTTCATTCAATATTTGTGTTACATAACTTATATAGACGCAAAGAAAAACCATTTTGCAATATGGTTGCAGCAACAATATTATGTTGTGTAAAGGGTCCACCAAATAATTTTTTTTTTTTTTTTGGAAACGGCGCAAAACATCGAGTGTAGCTTCGGCTGTGCGACATGTAGCGCCATCCTGTTGAAACCAAATGTTGCCAATATCATCCTCTTCAATTTTTGTGAACAAAAATTCGTTCAACATGGCGCAATAACGATCGCCATGGACAACATTCGAAGAAAAATGGCCGCAAAAAATGGCCTCTGCACCAAAATCCGCACCAAACAGTGACTCGTTTTGGGTGCGTCCGCTTTTCAATGTATGAGCTTCATCTGAAAAAATGATTTTTTTTTTTGGGCTAAATCAGCATCTTCTGTAAGTCGATCGCAGGCCCACTTAGCGAAGCGTATACACAACCATATTCGATCAGCGGAAGGATTAAACAAATTATCTGTCAAATCAGAAAATTGAAAAAAGTGTTAGATGGCGGACCCTGTATAACGATGCGAAAGGTTAAGGCAAACAAAATATTTTTAACTAAAATGCCGTAACCACTTTTTGGTCACTGTAAACACAGTTTTACTATTTTGTTGTCCACAACCATGCAAGCTAAAATATTTTTACTATATCCATTAGAAAAAAAAATAATATCTACACCCATTTTATAATGAAAATTTGAGCATTTTTGATAAGCATATTATTCTTGATCTGTAGAAGAGTAACCAAATAATAAACCAAATACTGTTGCTTTTAACAACATTATTTGTTTTTTCCTATTTTTATGTTGTGATTGAAAATGTGTGTGTGTGTGTGTGTGCTTATTAATGAACAGCTCAGGTGGTAGGATGACTATGCGCTGTTGCTTAAAACCAGTATACAATTAGTCATGGCCTGGATTCGAAGCAAAATTTGGATGCTAATGAGCGATGTGGTGGTCGTGAAACAGCCATAGATGTTCACCAGCTCTTCAGCTTTACTTTTCTGCTCTTCCTTAAAAATGTTCAACGCTCCAAAAAAGTTCACAACAAAAAAATCTTTCTCAATTTTGAGGAAGTAAAACTTGAATCGATAAAATTATTAACAATAATAAATTATTAACAATAATAAATAATTTAAGAAAAACACCTAAACTTTGTTAAGTTTAAATTTCTGATAAAAAATATATATATATTTAAATTTTCATACTCTCTTAAGGTAATCACACTAAATTGCTCCCTAAAAGTCTTCTTGTTATTTTCTTTTCGCATTTTATTTCCCTTCCTTCTTTGTGGCTCTACATCATCAGCCTTGGTAAGTAAATGATAATTTATGCAAATATTTAAACATTTACCTTCAGCATTTTGCTATTTTAGCAGCGCAGTGCTTAAATGTTTATGCTCCCTGGCAGGAATCGTTACAACTTTTTAGAACAATTCCAATGCAAGAAGTCCTTTAAAATATACAACCTTAAGAGGGAATAAAACAAAAATGTTTTATATATGTATACATAGATACAATCATATAGTCTTTAGCTGACTGAAGCAAAAGAGGGCAGAATAAAACTTTATTGTTTTGCATGCGTAAAATTTGTTCCTTTAACGACATGTTATAGAAACTCTGGAATATTATTAAAAAAAAAAAAATGTTGTGCTTTATCGGTTCCTGTTGTCATTTATTATTTTTATTATAGACTTTTAGCAAATTATCTGCGCCCCATTTAATATAGGTTCACCCAATATACAAGAATAAATATTCTAGAAGATATAAAAAGAAATTAAATGTTTGCACGCAACGAAAATTCAGAGATAGCAAAATCATATGATGGAATTGCCGGCATTGAATTGGTAGTTCTAGCCTATTGGGAGATATGTGATTATTAATTATGTGTGTACTTACCAGAAGTACATGGAAAGAAAAAACATTTAATAATATGATTGCTACAACAATATTATGTTGTCCATAACGAGGAGAAAAGTTTTGACAAACAAAATATTTTTTATATAAAAAAAATATATTTATTATTTAGTCACCGTAAACTCGGTTTTTGTTACAGTTTGATCATTTTGTTGTCACTATCCATGAAAATTTAAGTATGGTTATATTCATTTGAGAGAAACAAAATCTACCAGCAGTTTGTAATGAACATTTGAATAAGATTTTCAAATGGAAATCAAGTAATAAAAAAATAGCGATGTTTGTATTAAGGTTTGTTTTATGGCCATTGACAGCTAATTTTTCTTTAATTTTTGTGTTGTAATTGAAAATTTGTATGTACTCATGAATGAATAAAATTCTTTTGTTGAAAAGAAAAACATAATAAATTCAATAAAAAGACACAGTTACTAAAACCAAAATAAAACTATTATGAAATAGTAATTTATAAATACAACCATTTAAGTATATGCATAATTAAAAATTAGTAAAGGCTTCCTCCCCCACCAGACTTATTTTTAAATGAAAAACATATTAAAATAAAATATAATTAATTTAATATAATTCACATGTAAAAGTTATCCCCTAAATAAGTATTATTTAAGCAAAAATAAAAATTGTAAATAAAATTACTATCTATAATGAAATGAAATTTAAATAAACAAAAATAGTAATTTATAAATACAATCATTTAAGTATATTAATAATTAAAAATTAGTAAACGCTTCCTCCCCCACCTGACTTATTTTGAAATGAAAAACATATTAAAATAAAATATTATTAATTTAATATAATTCATATGTAAAAGTTTATATGAAAACAAACTTTGATTGTGTGTGTAGATGTGCCATGTATGTAAAAGTATTTGTTTGTATTCTGAAATTACTCTAATCGATTAGACTTTTGTGGCCAGTAACCATGTTATTGCTAAATACAATTATAATATTGCCATGTCTGTCCATAATATTGTCATTTTCGACGATAAAATTATTACATCCAACAGTACCATTGTCATTTTACATCATATTATTAAAACAAATTTCAGTCTGTGAAATTCATTCATAACATTAATAGTGAGGTGCCATATTTTTGTTAAACTCAGCCAATATTATCATGTGCAACGTACAATATGAAAGTAATCTAGTTGGATTTGACTACAGTATGGGTGGAAATTACTAAATTATGCTTAGAATTGACAACAGCATGTTGAGATGGGAGACAATAGTGTGGTTAGGAATGAAAAATAGCATTGCTGGATGTCACAAAAATATCGCTGAAAATCACAATAAACAACAATAAAAGTAAATTCAAGAATCTAAGAGCATTTGACTTTCCAATAGATAATGTATAATAATATTTGTAACATCCACCAGTTTCATAAAAACCAAGCTTTTAATGCTAAAGAGTTTATTAATCAGCTTGACATTTAATTTAGATTTTTTTTTTTTTTTTTTTGCCAACTTACCAGTTCAAATGGTACAAATAAAAAAAGTTATCTTTTAGCAAATTTGTCTGATTTAAATTATACTTTTTGAAATTAGAGTTGCATAGTCTCTTAGAAAATAAATTTATTTAGCTTTGTAAAAAATTCAAAATTTGCCAAGAAAACACAAGCCATTGCTAATTAAAGTCAACATTTAAATTCATTAAACATTAAAATGTCATGTCGAGAATAAAAGGAACGCCGCGATAAATGTGCAAAAAATCTTGTTATAAGAAAGTATAATAATCTATGTTGTGTCTTGCATCAACTTGTTAATTATTCTGGCAAATTTTTTCTTCTTCCTGCTTTCAAAACTTCATGGAAGCAAATATTTAATTGTAATTTTTGTCATCCAGCTTTTTTGTCTTGCTGCTTAGTCTTAACGTTTATTTAAATGAATATTTTAGCTTCAGCTTTTTTTCATATACTTTTTTCAAGCAATAATCTTATTCGTCGCTTAATTTTTTTTTTCAGTTTGTGGTTATGAACATTGCAAAAAGTTATTGTTTTGCAGCACTTTGTAAATGAATTTTCCTGGTTAAGGACTTCAGTTACAATTTCAACATTAGAACAATGAGGAAGTGAAACTGAGCTAAAGCATATTAAATAATTAATTAACAATTCAAAATGATTTTAATTTGGTGCTTGAAAGGCCTCCTTAATATAAATGATGAAAGCTAATGAGAACTAGGTCACTGAAAGTAGATAAATTTGTTTTTGGCAAAAAAAAAATGTGACCACTATTTTTTGCCGAAATTTATTTTAACTATTTTTATATATGTGCAATATAAAGAACTAAAAATTCATATGCATTCAAATGGGTAAAAAAAACAAGCAGGAGGAAGCTGGAAAATATGGAAGTTGACAGGAATATGTTGGCTGAGCAAATGAACAAAGACGAAAGAAACTTACAGCGAACAATAATTTCAGTCACAATGTTTTTAAACAAAGAGTTTTCTTACCTGTACTTTAGTTATAAGAATTAAAAAAGTCTAATAAATCTATGAATTATATTCCTTAACCAAAATACACTATAGTCCAGGAGAACTAACTTCGGTTATGGGTGGTCTCATTTGTCTGTGTTTATTTGTTATCTAGGGGTCATATATACATATATTTTTTCAATTTCAAATTGCTAAATTCCAGCTTAAATAAATACAATTTTATGCATAGAAATAAAACTCTGTACTGCATTTTAATCGCTCACAGTTTAGTTGACCCTTCAACCATAAATGCAAATAATACAAAACACAACATGTAGTTATGAATTTAAGTGTGAGGTTAAGTTGAGAGGTAAACCTTCCAAAAACAAAACAAACAAAAAATACTACTCCGGTCACAAAAACACCAACTTGTATTTGAGTTTCTAAGCTTCTTAAGATATCAGAAATAGAAAACTAAAAAGAAGCACACAGAGAGGGAGGAGTAAAATTGTAAGCTGCCTGTTTGTCTAACCCACAAAACTCCATCAATTTAAGTTTCAAGAAATAAAAATTATATAACAGCACCGCAGACAAATTTTTGGGTAGAAGTATGTAAAGAAAATTAAAGGCAAACAATAAAACTTTTGCCAAAAACTTATCGGTTGCTTGTGTGTATTTCTCCAGCAAAATACCAGTATTTGAAGTGATATTTCTTCTCTCTTGCAAGACTTTGAAAGTCTTATTTCTGCACCACAAATTTGCATTGTAGGTGATTTTTATTTGTTATTATGTTTTCTTAATTCTTTTGTAGTTTTCAATTTTGTTTTAAGTGAAAAGCTGTAAACGAATCACTCCTTTTGGAATGGATTTAAAAATCTTTCAAACAATGAATTGTAGTTTTTTGATATAAGCATTTTGCCCAAAATATGAGTTGGGTCCATATTTTTGATAAATCTCTAAGCGAATATCTCGAACGAAACTAGTCCTTACTAACCAGGAAGTCACAGATCCGACATATATGGCCACTGCTATTGCCAATCACTTTTTTAAGGTTTGTTAGAACATTTCGAATTCACATTTTATTCATGGGAATTTTGGAATGAGCGATCCTTTAAAAGTTTTCGAGTCTACTGATGAGATGAATAGCATCAACGAAATGTTGGCGGCACACAGACGGCTGAAAACGACCAAACACCTTAATTAGGTCTATTTTTAGACCGAAAATAATTTAAAAAATTTATATAAAACATTTTGCTACAATGTTCCATTGATAATTCAGCATGAGCACTAATAATTTAAGGTTTAAAAACTGCCGTGGAATCAACTCTAGAAGAATAAAATGTGACACGTCCCGCCTCTAATTTTTCATTTCGACATGTGATCGAAGGCATTTGGGGTGCTGATCATTGCAGTGGATGTTGACCATGTTATGTTCCACAGCTAATAAGTCTTGAACTTTACTTTTCTCGTCTTCTTTACAAACATGGTCAAAACAATTTTATCACAAATAATTGTTTCTAAACTCTGAGGACTTGAAAAAATTAACCACTACAGTTTTCCCCCCAAAAACTCTTACTCAACTCTGAGTTAGTAAAATCGCACTAAACAGTTCGATAAAGTATTTAGCACAAACGAGTTTAGTTTGTATGTATCAAAAATATTTTTTAATAATTTTCTCTTTCACTGAGGTATATAAATGCTTAAAATTTTCAAATACTTGTGAACACTTTAAGGCAATCAAATTTTCCACAAAATCCTTCCTAATGCCTTTAAATCCAACAGTTTATAAGAAATATATTCTATTTACATGAAAAACCAGCTCCTTTAAAAATATGAACTTCCGTTTTGTATTTTATGCTATTTTATGCAAAAACTTAATTGCAGACAAATGTACACACAGACAAAAGCTTACATGAATGAGTGTAAGTTGCTTTAATTCCAGATACGATGGTATGGTTTTTCTTTTTATTCCAATGTTTTTCTGGCTGTATGGTCTTTATTGTTGCAATAAAACTTTCAACAGTAATATAATAATACAAATACATTTATACATATATAGTATTTGCGTTTTTTTTTTCTTCTGTAATAAATGGCATTATAACTGCTTAGGAAACTTAAGAATAAGATGTAAACAGGAGAGTGGGAGAGAAAGTCCTGTTTATGTCTTTGGCTCTGTTTGTGATGTGCTATTTAATAGGCTTCTTTTATTCCAGAAGCACTCGCACCAACATGTTCTTACGTGTGTTGCAAGTTTCATTAACGTCAGTAAATGAGTTTGTATCTGCATATGTTTAGAAGATCCTGCCAAGCTAGACAACAAACGACACATGTTAAGTCTTTATTATACCCCTGCCCATCCGCTCAGCTTCTATGCTTCCATAAATTGTTTAACCTATTGTATTCGGTTATGTGATAGAAGTATGTATTTGTTTACAGAGTTTTCAAAGTCTTTTCAAAACAACATCTTAGTTGTTGGGTAAATGGCTTGAGTTTATTTGTATTTGTGCTCTTCAATTTTATGGCAAGTAGTTGTTGTTGGTTTGTTTGTTGCCAATTTTAGTTGCCCCCACTAGCCTTGGCTACAGTACAACTGCTACTGCTGATATTCTCAATGACGTTTCTTTCCACAAACATTTTAGTTATTCACAAATTGTTTAGTTTAGTATCTTTTCATATTAAATGCTTTTAAAAGTATTTGCCAGGTTTCTTGCTCTGCTCTTCTGCATATTGTTTTCAAATGCTACGAGGGCAGGCATACAAGGCGATCAAAGAAAAGCCTTGCTTTTCGAGTATGAAGTTCAACTATGATTTTCCAAAAAAAAAAAAATTTTTTAGGGGTAACTATTTTTGGAAAATATTTTTCTAAAAAATCTTTTATAAAAAGAATTTGTATAAAGAAAAAATAGCTGATTCCAAGCAAACGTTATGTAAAAGGCACTTCTTCTTATGGAAAATTAATTATTGGAAAGTAAGTCTTTAAAAAAGGTTCTTTTCGACATGTACTTATTCAAAAGGTGCAAGAAACCATGGGCCTTTTTAAAAGTAACCATTTCAAAAAGATTTTTTGTTTGCTTATTTGTTCATGTGCAGCGACACACACCTAAACCATTATAGGCTTGTTTCCAGCAGTTACTTGTTTCAAATGGTGGTTTTTAATTGTACTGTTTAAAGACATCTTTGTCTAAGGTATTATTTGGAAGGCACTATTTTGAAAGTTACTTTCTCAAAAGGTACCTGTTAAAGGAACTTCTGGAAAAAGGTAATTTGTCAAAGTTCTTAATTAAAAGTACTTAATTAAAAGTACTTAATTAAAAAATTCGAGAGTACTTTTTCAGGGGCAACTCCTTTTAAAAGGACTTTTTCAAAACGTAATTTTGCAAGCGATGCTCATTTAAAAGACACTGGTTTGAAAAACACCTTTTTTGAACAGTACTTTCTTTAACATCACTTTTTTTAAACCACAATCTTTTGAAAGGCATTTTTTTAAAGTTCTTTTATTAGAAGTTCTTCTCAAAAGGTATTTCTTGAAAGGCACATTTTAAATGTTACTTTTAGAAGGTACTTTTTTATAGGCACGTTTTTGGAAAGGTGCATCATTCTTAAAAATATACCTCCTATGGCTACGTTTGGAAGAACATTATTTTCAAAAGGTATTTGTTTAAGGGAACTTTGTAAAAAAATATCTTACAAAAAAAAAATTGAATTTTTTAAAAGATATGTAATTTTTTTTTTTTTTAATGAGACTTTCCTAAAAGATTTTGGTTGCACAGGTACTTTTCTAAAAGACAATTTTTCAAAACCTACTTTTTTGAAAAGTTGTTTTTTGTAAAACTGGTGTTTTTCAAGGTGCTTTTCTAGAAGTTGCTTTTTTTGAGGTATTCTTTTCGAATATAAAAAACTTTCAAATATAAAAAAAGAAAATAAGCTTGTTATAAAAAGTTTCTTAATAGGTCTTTAGAAATTTTTTTGAAATCATAATTAAAGTAAATTTCTGAAAATTATATTTCATCAGGAACATTTTTTTTTCTTAAAAAACTTTTTCGAACTGTTTCAGCAAATCTTGTTTATTCATTTTGTTAAAATGCCTTCAAAGAACAAAATAATTCTTTAATTACCTGTCTCCATCTACTGCTGAAATGTTTGTATTTGCCATACCATTATCATCTGTAGAATTTTAATACATTTATGTTGTTAAAATGTATCCTTTTGATGTTCTTACTGCTCTTTCTCATCTTGAGTACACTCATTTACATACATATATTCTATTGCTACTGTAGCTTAGGTTGCCTTTTAAAGTATTTTAAATAAAATACTTTTGTCTATACAGCAGGGAGTAGAAGGGAAAAACAGAGAAACCACAATTAAGGGAAAAAACTTAATTATTTTCTTAAAATTTTGCCAAGACGGTAAAAATATTTTTTAGAAATTTATTTGTTTACATTATGTTTTTCACAAAATTTTATTAACCAATTTGTAAATATCTGCAGGCTCATTAAATACTCTGCTGATAGTTGCATTTATGGTACAAGAATTGCTTAACTTCTTGCAAAGAAACAAAGATAAATAAAACATAGTACAAAGTTATAATCAAATAATAAAAATCTTCCTGCTGCTAGCATCTCATTTTGCGAGAAAAAAAAGCCTGCTAAGAAAAAAAATTCAAATTATTTTATTTTAGCAATCAGTTTCACAATCTACCAATTTAGATTATAAAGTTGTTTACTATTTGCTCTTCTATTTTTCTTCTCCCCTTTGTGAGGATAAGAATCCTATGCAGTTAAATCACACGGCTTTCTGTTGGCAGGATTGAAAGTTGCATGAAAAAATCTGCCATCTTGGTTACTAAATCATTAAGGCAGATCTTTCGGAGAGGTATCGCATCTCAACAAACCTACCGAAACTTCCACGGAAGCTTAAGTGGTACTACAGTGATCCCCAGCAATCTCTCTCCCCCAGTATTACAATTGCATTGTAATTATCATTAGCATTGTTGGCATTAGTGTTGCAATATGCATTGATATTAAAATATCTGTTATGCTTGTAGTACAGTGGCTGCAGTTCTATAAATGGAGCTAACTTTTGGTTTAAGTCAGTTTTGTAAAATATTTAAAAAATTTGTTTCAGCTTAATGAATTTAAAAAAAAATTCACAGCTGTTACTATTAAAATCTTTCTCTGATTGTTCATTTAAAGCATTGCTAGTGCACAGTTAAATGCACTACCTAGAGGTAAAACAAATGTGTATGTGGATGCGAAGATTAGTTGCAACACTATTTGCATAAGATGCTGATTAGAATGAATGTGTTTGAAAACGATTGAATGCTTGAGTGCACTTTTTCTTTTGTATTAAATTGCACTTTCATAATGACATTATCCAGATATTGGTAATTGGCTCTCCTACTCTTCTCTTCTCTTCTTAATGCCTGCCACAGTGTTTGTTCTCTTCAGTGTTTGTTGTTTGTATCACTTTTGATATCCTGGTTAATGTAAACTATGTTTATACAACATGGCCTCTTATTAATGCTCTGTGTTGACTTTTCAGGGGGCTTTTTGTTTAATTTTTACTTTCTCTGCTTTAGAGTATAGACATACACACGACTGTGAAAATTCGCTTCATTCAAGGTGGAAGCGCTTGTGCTTGTGCCTGTGGTTGTTGGTATTGTATTAATATTGGTAATATTAAAAGCATGTTTACAAGGAAATTCACAAAAGCACACACGCACAAACACATACACACACACTCACACAGAGTCTGGCATATATTGTCTCATTAATGTAAACAGTCATATAAAACAAACATACAGTTTGATACTTGAGTGAATGAGAGAGTGCGTGAGTGGGAGTGTGTTTGTAAAAACACTTTTAGTGTTCAGATAAAAGCTGCCTGCTGTATATCCTGCAGAGAAATACTCATACTGTATATGCAGGCGTATATTTTTTTCTTTCTTTATCCCTGTTCGTTGTTAAACTACGTGTAAAACATTTTAATTGTTGTAAAAAAAAAATTACCGTATAAAAAAATTTTAACATAAAGTATTTGGAAAAACAAAATCCTGTTTGTGCAGCATAGTTAAAGATAAAAGTAAGTTTGGAAAGTAGACGATGAAGTAAAAAATAATAAGCACGTGCAAGGATTTCCTGGGAAAAATTTTCATTAAGGTTTTAATATTTTATTCACTGTTAACAAACTGAAGAACATATCACATCAAGTTTGGGGATTTCCACAGAAAAAAATCCATTAGGAAAGGAAAACGTTGTACTATGTTTTTTTTTCATAACCTATTTGCTGCTGCTTAAGGTGTTGAAAATATACAGCATAAATTATTTATTAAATTATTCCTTTTTTTTATGTCCAGAAATATTTTTGGCCTTTTATTTTATTTTTTGACGTTTCATAAATGAACTTTTTACGCATTCTTATTTATATGTTAATAAAGTTTTTCCTTCTGCTTGTCTTTTCAGGTAAGAAATTTCGCAGGAATTCGTCTGAGGTATTTGTGAAATTTGAAATAAATTTATTTTAGATATCCTGAAAAGTTTTGTAATTATTACTTCCTAGTTTCTCATAATTTTTTTTAAACTTTCGCTTCACGGTGCACCACATGAATTAAAACAAAAAACAGTCGGCTGTAATTAATAACTTCCTTTTTTACATTTTTGTTCCTTATTAATCATTTGCCAGCGCGTTAAATTTTTTTTCTTGTTTTATCTTTTTAACTAAAACTCAATAAAGGTAAACTCCTGGGGGAAATTAATCGGGTTTCCTCGTTTTCTGCACCTAAAGCACCCTTATCAACTGCCAATTTCAGAAAATGTCAAAAACTTATTCAGTTTTAATTGTTTTTTAAGACTTTGTTTAAAACATAAACAAAAATTAAAACTAAAATAAAATTATAAATTAATAAATAAAAATGGCTTAAAATTCTGATTATTTTTTTGACAGCTCTAGAATACAAAAAAAAATGTTTTGAAATACTTTTAAAAGTTCTCACCCCTATATTAGTCGCACAAGTGCTAATATTGGCCCCCCTTTTTTGTTAAAAAAAAACGTGACCACTATTTTAATAAATTAACAAAAAATAACGTGACCACCATCTTAATACATTAACAAAAAAACGTGACCACTGTTTTCCTGCAAGAAATTACTTGCAGATAAACATTAAAAATGCATGTACGTTGACATATAAACAAAAATAATTAACTGTGCAGAAAAACATAACACTAATCTTTATTTTAATGTTTGTCTCAAGTGATAAATTATTGTAATTATTTGCACCATATCTTTTTGGGGCGGGAAATGACTGCCTTTGAGGCGTTCTATTGATCATTTTTCATTTTTTAGCTGTGCTTTTCATTGGAACATGTTGTTTGTTGTCTCATCAATATCTCATTTATTTCCAATTTATTTTTGTATTTATTGGTATTGCATCAGTGATAACAGCGCATTTAAATTTTGTGCCAGGCCCACAGATTTTTAAGTATTAATTTAACTTTAAATTCGAACTAGTATATGACTAACAGTTGTTAGCTAGTTTTATCGGTATTTAATTCAATTTTACTTCCTCAGAGTTGAGAAACAAGTTTTGATGGTAAAAATTTGTGTTTGACTTTTGCTTGTATCTATATACTTGGCCGAATTAAGGAGCACCTAGAAAGTAGGGGTCACATTTTCTAAAGGCAAATATTTACCAATTTCCTGGCCCCTTTAGCTAGTTAGCACAGCTGGATAGCCAAAAAATAGTGAGTAGTAAAAAAAAGTTCATTAAAACTTTTAAAAAACGTCTAAAATGTATAAGTTTTCCTTAAAAAGCTATTTTTAGTAAATTGTAAATATAATTTCCTCACAGTGTATTTGTATGCATGTTTTTGCGTTTGATTTTTTAAGACTTCTTCCAGCATCACTTCTATAAAACTTTTACTTTTATTTGGCGCCAGTTGTTCAACCCGGTTCCGCAAAGAAGTTTAATAATTGTTACTTTAAAAAAGAGGCACACATTCAGAGAAGAAAAATGACCTGAAAGTACAAACAAGACACGTAAAACAACCATCAATGAACAAACTTTTAGCAAGTTGTTTTCCAACAACATCTTGGTACCAATTCCACCCTCAAACTCTTGACAAATGGGGTTTGCCCTAAAAGTTTAATATTCTTTTTTTTTCTGGGAGTATTGCAAAATAATGTTTCCTACATTGCGATTGTTGCGTGTTTTGAGTTTTGTGCCACACGTTCTGGCACAGCTTGTGCTGGCTGTTATGTTGTTAATGTGTTAAACAGCCAAAAATTACATGTTGTGTAATTCTGTCTTGCTGTATATTTACGCTGAGCTATAAAGTTTCTAGCAATCACAAGTAAAAAAAAATATACTTCTGCCATTTAATTAAAACTTGAATTTGAATAATTTGCAGCTCGTTTTTAAACTGTTTAACAAATAGAAATCATAATTTGTAATTTGTTTGCTGTTGTAACTTTTAGAAAACATTTAAAATAAATTATGTAAAAACATTGAATTTGCTGGAAAGTTAAGAAGGCGAAATCCATTTGGAAGCTTTTCCTTTGGCTGCCATTTAAAGTTTTTTTTTATATTTATGTTGGTTAGCCCTTGTTTGCTTTTGCTAAGCGATCAATTGTTCCCTAAAGTATCATTTAGAGTTTCTCCAAATGCCCTTTACCCCACAAACAATTGAAAAAAAAAACTACTCAAACAAATTGTTTGGTTTTGTTACATTTTTATGATGCTTCTGAAATTGAAAGGATTTATTTAATTTTTTATTTTCCAATTAAAGAGTTTTGTTGGGGATTAGAAAAAAAAATGTAATAGCATTTGCTTTAATGCTGTAATGTGATATTAACAGCTTTACATATGGACGTGGGAGTACTCGTATGCGTAGGGGACAAAGTTCTCAACAAAATGAACCATGATTTGAGTTAATGGAAAATATGCAAAATAATGCATGAAAAATTCAAAAAAAAAAAAATTGGGGAGAACAAATTATTGGCAGCTGGTCATACATTTGACTCCTCTACGGCCACCCTGGGGTAAGCAAGTGTGATGGGGAGTGGTTGGTGGCGGTGGGGGCATAGAATTTTTTAGGCACCCACAGAGGGATGAAAATCGGACGCGTCGAAAGTGATAGGTTTGATAAAGTGCTGGAGTAACTTTTTTTCTGATTCCAAATGTTATCGAAAAATCGATCTCCCCCTAATGTACATACCCTTAACTGCAATACAATTCTATATGGTATTTTGTGTAACGGATTTTCATATAAATATTTAAAACATTTTTCGATACATTAATATTTTTATGCTTTTTTCTATAAATTAAAATATGTATATTTTATAAAAGGAGTTACAATTCACAAACTTCAATTAAAAATTAAAAGTAAATCCCACTAAACTGCCAAACAAGTCTTAAATTAAATTTTGTGCAACAAAATTGCAAAATATTTGTTAATTAACAATAAATCAAATGGCTTTTTCAATTAAAGCTTCAAATTTACAACGTTTTAGTCGAAAAAAAAATAAATAAATATAAATGTTATTTAGTGGTTGATGCTTTTCAATCCCTGCGATTTTAATACTCGTATTTAATTTCATGCTTCAATAATTTCAATAACATTTACAAATATTTAGCACAACATAAATCTTTCTGTTTTGCATTAAAACGTACACGGACATTTAGATGAGACTCTAAAATATTCAATTCATTACTTCCTTTCAAATATTTCACTTTGATATTTTGCAAAATGTACGAGTTTGTAGTGGTTATTCTTTCATTTAATTTGCCAACGTTAGAAATTTCATGTCTATTACTAAATGAACACGTGTCCTGTTTGCCGGAAAATAATAAAATTCTTTTGTAATGAACAAAAAAAAAATAAAGAAAAGAGATGCAATTTACCTTCTGAAAAATAGACAGTAAAAAAAAGAGAAAGAAATTATGTGAGGAAAACATACTCACACACACACACACACACTTGTAGCCTTCAACTAAAAATTCATATTAACGAGGGAGAGCAAGCCCAGGAAATAGAAATGTTCTCTTTCAGCAGATGTGTATGAAAAAAAAATTTTTTTTTTGTTGCAATTTGTACTGCTTATCCGCTTTTTGATACCACTGAGTCTGTCGAAAATATCTCACAACATGTACCAAATTAAGCTTGCTTAAACGTTTCTATGCCATTGTTAATCATTTTTATCGGGCTTTAGTTCGATTTAAACTCCTTAGAATTCAGAAAGTTTATTTTGTTATGAAACTTTAGTATTCTATACTTTTAAAGACTACAATAAAAGTAAAAGTGAAGACTTATTGGCTGGGGTATTTACCATTTTACCATTATTACCATTTTACGTATTTTGAAATTATGTATAGAAGACAATAGATATTTTAAATATTCTCAAGATTAATCGATTTAGAGGCTGCAATATACTGAATTTTGTGCCAGAATATAATAAAAAGTATATGCCAGATTTGAAATAAACAGAGGTTAAAATTTGAATCGGTAGATAGACCACCCTTTATATGCAGTACCCCACCCCAGAGTTGCCCTAGTGCAAACTAGAAAAAAATCACATCATATCGCTTCTTTATGGCAACATATCTCAAGTCATATCTCAAAACACTAAAGTTTTTAAGTTTCCTAGAGACAATTGTTTCACTATAACTTCTATACCTCAGTATATATTTTCAGCCTTATATCTCCAGTTAAACTGAAATTATAACAACAATCTCTTAAAAACTCGTTTTATATGAATAAAACATTGAAATCTTTAGCTTTATTTCGCCAAAATAAATTTTGAAAAACTTTCATAAAAAATGTGGCCTAATATCTCTTTTATGGGTGCAAAATATGTCGGCCTTATATCTCATGTGAAACCGAAGTTGTAATAAAAAAGGTCTTGTCCACTTATATTGCTCTAAAAATTTAAAACGCATTATGACAAGATTATTATTTTTCGACATATGACTATAGTGCAATAAAGGAGCGATATGCAACACAAAAACTTTAGTTTGAATCGATAAAAAATGATACTCATCTGACTTTTTTTTCAATTAATTTACGGCAAGGGCCTGCATGAAAAAAGAATTTGCAACCAGTCTCATACGATTATTATTTTCTTCTGGGTTTTAAGTAAATTTATAACCCAAGTTTAGCAACTAAATGAAAATTTCTATTTTTTAAATGTTCTGCCAGCGGAATTCGTTTTCAGCAATCTGTTTCCACTAAAATACACATTTCACCCTGAGGGAGGAAAAGCACTCGCAATAACATTTCCAATGCAGCGTACATCGTTTATCCCCGTTCCTCTAATAGCAACAACATACATACAAACGTATTTGCTGCAAGTGTTGTTGTAAAGTACGGTGATAAATTTGTAATTTTAGATTTTGATAATCGTATCTTGCCTTCATGTATGGCTTTAAATAGTCCAATGAATGTTTGCTGCCGGAAAAAAAGATGTTGCCATGGTGGCTTAAAATACTGCATTTGAAGTTGAAAGAGAGAAAAAAAAGCAAAGAAAAAATAGCCAAACACAGAAAACGTTTTCCTTGCTTGGGGTAGTGTAGTGTCAGTTTGCAACAAGGTAACGCTACGGCCGAACAAAATTGCCGTTTACAATTGTTTCTTTATTGCATTTTCAAAAGGGTGGTTAGTTGTTGTTTTCGAATCGTTTGTTGTATTTTTGGGGTGGCATTTATTGCCAAATATGGCACAATTTCCTTTTTCAGTTTTATGAACCGTTTTTCTTTTGATTTGGATATTTTGTCACATTTGTTCAGGTTTTGTTTAGTTTAGAGAGTTTTTATGCTATCATCATTTTGCGAATTAACTTTTGTCGCCTTTTATTATGTCTTTCTTCTAATCCCATAAGAGTTATTATTCATTTATGTGCTTCTTTTTACATAAAAACATTAGAACAAACCAATATAAAAAAATTTAATCAGTTTTGATAAACATTTTACAAAAGAGAATGCAAAGTATTAGTAATGGAAACAAAAAAAAAATATTCAAATATGAACTTAATTATTTATTTGCTTTAAGAGCCAATTGAAATGTATTAATTTAGGTCCAAAAATGAACCTTTTAAAAAAAATTATTTGCTGTCTTTTCCAGCTGTCTATATGCGGACGACATTTCGTTGGTGCTAATCAACTCATAGACTCAAGAATGTTTTATGTAGACTTGAAAAATTCTTAAAAGTTTGTTCGAAACTTAACTACTTATTCCATAACTCCCATGAACAAAATGAGAATCAGAAATGTTTGCTGTGTGTTAAACATTTCTGATTCTCATTTCAAACAAACCTTCAACACAGCAAACATTTCTGATTCTCATTTTGTTCATGGGAATTATGGAATAAGTAGTTAAGTTTCAAACAAACTTTTAAGAATTTTTCAAATCTACATATAGACAGCTGAAAAAAACAGCAAATATTTTTTTTTAAAAAGGGTCATTTTTGTATCTAAATTAATAAAAAATAAAAAATAATTATAATACTTTGCTGGAGTTGCTTTGTAGATCTGTTGCATCAAATTCATTGGCAAATAACAGTATAATTTTTTGAAAAAAGGTACTTTTCTTAAAAGTTAAGTTCTTAAAAGCTGCTTCCTAAAACAGATATCTTTTATTAGGAAACTGCTTTAAAGTGGTTGTTTTTTGTTTGTCATCAATGAAAAATATTTTAATTTTAGTAATAGGACGAACAAAAATCTTAAAGGGGGATATTAGAGGAAGAGTCTAAGCCATAAAAGTCAGACATTTGTAAAATAAAGAGCTCAGTTATTAGAATGACACTGCTGCAAAAACAGTATACAATTAGTTATGACCAGAGATTGAATCAATTTGGGTGCTGATGAGCGTCGTGGTATGTGCCCCAACCAATAAACGTTCAACTTTACTTTTCTTGTCCTCTTGAAAAATGTTGATCTCTGCAATTTTAGCCAAAAAAAAAAAAATCATAATCAATTTGGAAATGAAATTGTCTACAACCACTCTTTTAACTGAGGGAGTGACTTGCTTAACCCTTTTTCGTCACTCTGCTGTTTACTATAATATGTATAGTACAATTACTATATATTGTAGGAACCTACATGATATAGTTATCTAATGTGTGTTGCGTAGTATAGTTTTATTTAGTCTACCGCTTTGTACTGTACACTACACTATACTCTTAAGTAATTATGTTATGCTTTACCTGTGAAAAAAAAACTCAACAAGTATTGCTTTTATTGTTTTCCATACAATAAAGTTGTTCAACCATAAAAACTAATCAAACAAAAGCTGTTGGAAAAAAGTTAATTGTCCGACAAAAACATACAAGAATGTGTTACCTCAAACCACACATTTAAACGAAACCACTTTAATGTACATTTTTCATGTCCATTCTCCGCTGGCCAGTCCGCCAGCCAGCCACGAGCCAATCCTCAACCATTTCCATGAATTGAAGTAGATTTTGGGGGTGTCTTTTTTTCGTTTGTTTCAAGCAGAACTGCCAAAAATTTTTCCAACAAAAACAGAGGAGCAAAAAGAAACAAAAAACTGAAAAAAAACCAGGTCGTAAACGCAATGACAACTAAATAAATTTGGTTATATATCCTGGCATTAAACGCATACAATACACAAAAACACCCACTGATAATCCGCAACAAAAATCAAAGTGAGCAAAAAAATAAAAAAATAATTAGAACAGTAATTTAAGCCCTTTTGGTACTCGGGTTGCAGAAAGAAAGTGCTTACCATTTGCAGGGGCAGGGAATGTAAGTAAAGGAAAGAAGAGTAAATGCAGTGGCAAATTTTAGATTTATGTGGAATAGGCTTTAACATTTACTTCCGGCTATGATTTCTGTATTAAATATAATGCATTCAAAAATTAAAGTACTCCCCAAATTATTAAATCATCATTAAATTTACAGATTTTCCAAAAGCGAAATTTTGTTTAAGGTCAGACTTTTGATTCCCTTTTCTCCTAAGCAACATTTTTACATGATTTTGCTGCCATGACTACAACATTGCTGTTTGGCACTTTTTCTCTCTCCATACCACATATTCTAGTATTTAATCCCCAACAATTTGCAATTTTTTGGCAATACAAGCCAGACCAAGTAGAGTTTAACAAAAAAAGGAACAAATAGCTGGCCAGACACCACTCTTCCATTTGGCCATGAAACTGTGCAAAGGGGAAAAAGCACAACAATTTCATTATTTGTTTGAATGCGGTGGCAGTGGTAGGATTACTTTTAGAAAAGTAATAATATCAAGTGGCGAAGTCTTGGAGACTTCAAAACACCAAAAACCTACAGAACACAAAAAAAAAAAATAATAATAATAATAATAAATTTTTTATAACATAGAGCGGAAAATTATAATGATGCCTGGTTTTACCGTACATTTCACTTTCCGAGAATTCAAGGAAACACAGTTTCAATTGACAGTGAAAAGAACCCAAGACTGCATTTGCTGGGGGTAATAAATTCAAAAAAAGCAACAAATTTTGCTAATATCAATGACAACGCGAATTACGTAAATTTACATAAACATGATAAATGAAATCAAGGCAATAAATCAATTCCTTGTGATATTAGAAATACTTAAAGTTTCAACTACAAAAGTAGATTTAAACATTAAAGGGGAACATCTGAAGAAAAAGAAATATTTTTGTAAAAATGAATATTAATTTTTATAAAAAAGGCCAGGAGAGGGAACTTAAAACAGAAACATTAACCTCACAAATAAATGGTTTGAGAAATGTTTTGCTTTTGACATTTTCGTTTCGTGCTCTAATGACATTTTCGTTTTTACTACAAAGGGCAATATTTTCACCTTTGTTTTGCAACATAAATTCAAAACAGCTTTGTTTTATGAATTTTATTTTTATTTTCTTCTTTGTTATAAATTTTTCTTGTGATACTAAACCTGCTAACATATTAGAACTTGCATTTTGGAAAAAAATAGTGTAAAATAAATGGCCTCATTTTGTTTAGAAACGAAAATAGCAAAAATCAGTGAAGGGCAGATAGAGAGCCTCGTATTACAGAGAATAGATAAGTACAACAATACGTGTTTTTAGTAAATAGTTGCAACGGCAGCCCTAATTGAAACAATCAACGGTAAAAAACATCAAATTTGTCTGAGCAGTTGAGTAGATTTAAATAAAGCAGGAGTATTGCTAACAATACTTTTATGAACTTAATTATTTATTTGCTTTAAGAGCTAATTGAAATGTATTATTTTAGGCCTAAAAATAGAACAAATTAATGTTTTAATCCTTTTTTAGCCGTCTATATGACGCCGATATTTCGTTGATGCTAATCAACTCATTGACTCAAAGAATTCTTAAGAGAATGTTTGAATGCTATCTACTTATTTTACAATTCTCATTATCATTTTGTTCATGGGAAATTTGGAATAATTTTTTTTAAATGTTTCGAGTCAACTGATCAGTTGATTTGCAAGAACGAAATGTCGCCGGCCTATAGACGGCTGAAAAAGACATAAAACATTTATTTAAACCTAAAATAATGCATTTCAATTTAAGCATAAAATAAGTTTATTTAAGTTTAAGTTTATTTAAGCATAAAATAAGTTTATTTTTGAAAATATTTTCTTATTAAAGGGTTTATTTTGTTTTAATATTATTTTATTTTTTTCAAGCTATAGGTACTTTTATTTATTTATTTATTTGCCAACATTTCGCTCTCCTACCAGATATCTTCTTCAGGTCTCTCCCAAGAAAAGCAAAATATATCCTTTAAAGCAAATAAATAAGTTTAGTTTTAAAAAAGGTTATTTTCTTATTAAAGAGTTTTTTGTTTGTTTTAATATTATTTTATTTTTTTTCGAGCTATAGGTCCTCTTATTGGTTTATTTATTTGCTCGCCGATATTTCGCTCTCATACAGATAGCTTATTCAGGGCTCTCCCGAGAAGAGCAATATTTTGGAAAATAGATATATAAATTAATAGGAGGACTTAAAAAAAAACAGCGGAAATAAAAGCTTTAAAAGAAGTCCTCTTTTGAAAAAAGTGACTTATTAAAAATTTACTCTATTAAAAACTCATCATTTTAAACATAATTTGGATTGTCCTTCAGAAAAATACGTGTACTTACAAATAAAAAAATTTTACCATTTAAAAATCTAAAAGAGTTTAGTTTTCTAAACAAAATCGCTTTAGTAACACATGTGATGTTTTAGTGCTTAAATATTAGTTAAACAATATTTGTTATTAAAAGGTCTTTTATAGCAATATATACTATTTTACGCCACTATTAATACTTAATTTGACTCTGTAATGTTTATTTTCTTGATGTCTTGCATTTTTTATTTGTAAATTTGGCATTTCACTTGAAAGTAAAATGAAATATTCGTCTAAAAAATTTACAAACAAATAACAGCAATAAAAACTAATGTGTTTTTTTTGCTGTGTTAACGCTTTTTGCTGTTAAAAAAGTATAATTAAAATTTTTCTGGAAAATTATTACTTTCTGTCAGTTGTCTGCACTTCATGCGAGACAATTTGTCAGTCTGTTGTGTCAGTTGTCTGTTTGTTTGCATTTTATACGTCGTATTTTTGTTTTGTTAGCGAAATATAAAATATATTACAGAAATATGTATATAAAAATAATATTTGTTTTTTTGGCTTTATATCTTTTTTTACATTTTAATTTTTTCCTTTTTGTTTAACATTTTCTACAAAATTTTTCATGACACTCATAATCACTGTATACATGTATTGTAATCGTTAAATAATTATGAGTGTTTGAATTTTAAGTCAATAAATATATTTTGCAATATGAAAAAGTAATTTGTGTTTATCCTTGTTTAATGTAGCGTTATTTTGTACATTTAACTTTTTAATTGTTAATACAATATAATTAAAAAGTTTAAGAGAGAAACAACAAAAAAGCAATTCAGTGTGGTATAGTTTTGTGTTTTGTAATCACACAGCAAAATAGGAAAAATGATGGTAGGGAGTTGCGACCAAAAGTCATATGTACACTTTTGGTCGCATCTCCTACAATACATTATTAAAAACACGTTATTTATCCTACTTTACTGTGTGATTACAAAAGCCAAAACTACACTAAAATTATTTGTATTTTGTTCTCTAATGGGTTAGTGTTTTAACAACTCTCTTGGAAATCGAAACTTTACTTTTCTTTAATAGTTGTAAGATCACTGGTATATTGAATATTTTTGTAGAAAATTTTAAGGCAATTATATTTGTTGGACTCTGCTACAGAATAATTTTTTTCTGTGTACATGCATAATAATATGCTTAAGCACACAAAATTACTTTTTTTTTTAGAAAAAAAAAATAAATCAATTACAATATTCATGCTAATTGATAAACATCAATATATTCATATATATAACATGGCAAACATTCGCATTGGCCCCAATATTATGTTAAATAAACAAATAAATAAAAAAACTCAAAAAAGCAAATAAGTATACTTATGAACCCCAGAGTTCAAAGACGGGTGCTGACGAGAAAGTGTGGCGGCTTCGAAACAACAAGTTGTCCAGCCTGCTAAATGTCTTTAATGTTTTCTTTGTCTAATTTAATTAATATCAATCACAAAGATAATAAAGAAAAGAACTTGAGCCTGATAAATTTAAAACAGAAATAATTATATAAGAAAAAGTTCAAATAATAGGAATTAATTATTTTATGTGGTCCAGTTGAGTTACACTTCCAAAATGTTCCCATATATGTCAAAATTTTTTCCAGAGATCATCGATTTTTCACGGTGTCGTTATATTTTTTAAATTTTCTCAATATTAAAATTTTGGTATTTTTTATTCATATTTTGCAATATCTTCTTATTTGATTATAAGTTACTTGAAAAAACTAATTTATGCAGCATCAGATCGTTGTTTTTTTAATATAAAATTTAATATTATCCTGAAGATGCTAACAAACTGTTAGCGAAATATTGTTAATAAATTGTATATTAAAAAAAAAACGTTTTGAAGTTGCATAAATTAGTTTTTTCAAGATTTAAAAAGATAAAATAAAAATTATATATTATAATAAAATATAAAAATTATATATTATGTGGTGCCTAGGACCAGTTGTGCCCCTTTAACACATTTCTGTACTTCAAATATAAGTGAAATCTTGTTGTACAGGAAATGGAAATAAATTAATAAAAAATAAAATAAAATATAAATATAAGTTACTCATATATATTTATGGATATTTTTACTTTCACAGACAAACATGTTGCTACAATATTCGCTTACGAAAAACATATTTATCTTTACACTCATTACGTCGTTACGTCACACATATTTAACTCGGCATATTTATCCTCACACCCAGACGAATCGAACAATGCCATTTTACACTTTTTTTTACAAGTTCACTAAAAATCGAAAAATATTTAATACGTGCTACGAAAGTTTTCGAATACATTTCAAATAAAAAACTTCAGCTGAGCTGCATTTGAATATGATACTCATATTTAGAAATTTGGGCAAAGCAAAGATATGTTTTTTTTTTTCAGTACTATTTAAATTTTTTCGTTCAAAACTATGTTTCCTAATTCATTGTTAATATAAGTTAGGAGACCCAAAATCAAATACCGGCTGGGTCAAGTCTACTGACAGCGTTGGCAGCCACCAACGAACATATAGAACTGCCGAAAAGGCAGAAAACACCTCTAAGAGCTTTGGCTTTTTGGTAATAAATTGGCCTTGGTTTTATTTATTAATTGATTAATTTATTTTATTTGTATTAAACTGCAAATATGAACGTGTATGTACAACCATTTAAAATAATCCTTGAAAGCAGTTGGAATTTTTCTTTTCTCTTTGAACTCTTTTACAATTGTTAAACCAAAAACTAAAAAAATGAATTTTTCTCAAACTGCACACAAAATTAGTGCGTTTTGCTCAATTCACCTGATACGTCATTCATTATCCACAAGTAGAACTCATGTAATAAAACAAGTAGAACTCATGTAACAAAAATTTGAATCTCCAGGCAACAGTAAAATTGCATAAACTTGCGTTTGTTTTTAGTCTGAAGAAGCGGTTAATTAATTTCTAGAGATGGCTCAATTTGAAAATTGGTTTAATAACAGTGCATGGTGATTCATGATGTGTAGCCAGCTTTGCAATAAAAATAAGTGGTGGCAACAAATGAGCATATGAATTTTTCGTACAAACTACAATTGATGCTCCGGGAAGGCTTTGAAAGTTATCTGGCTTAAATGAGTTTAAAAGGAATTGCGATGCTATTTTTTTTGCAAGAATTTTTTCTTTGCATCAAAAATAAGCAATAACTACAACTCTCTCTCTCTCTCTCTCTTCAATCATCATCAATTTCCCATCAAAATGTCGTTTTTGTTATTGTTTAGTTGCCAGTTCATTCCTTTGTATGCCATGTTTCATGCACATGTGAATTTGTTCCGTTGAAGTTGCATGAGTTTATTGCATGTTAAAGTATTCTGTGTTGAAAAATGTCTTGAATTTCTATGCATTCATTCGAACACAATATTTTCGTACATTTATCTTATCTGTTGCTTGCTGTTGTTGTTGTGTACATTTTTAAAATTGTCTATAGCTGTTGCAGTATTTGCAGTTTACTAATGGGTAGTTTCATTCATTTCGTTGGGCACATGAATGAATGAGTGTCTTATTGCCATTTGTTCTTGACTAGAGTGTGTAGTAGTTTTGTAATACTTGATGTTGCGACCAGAGCAAGGATAAATCTTATAACTGCTTTCAGTGTTCATGCTTAAAAATCGAAATTATCTTCATTGGTTTAATGTGATATCGTTAAAGAGAACAAATTTGTTGAAAAGTCTGCATTTGATGTTTATCACCGGCAGTAAAAATCATTTCCTGACTAATAATATAAGTGTGTGCATTAGGATGGCCGAATTTTAGGTGATAGCTGGAAATCTGATGCTCTATACAAAATATAAAAAATTTATTGAATAATCAAGAGGAAGTATAAGTACATGACTCTGTGTGTTTCAAGTATTTAGTTTCTACACTGCAAAAAAATATTAAAACAAGGATTTACTTTTTCCACCCGTGTGAAATTTGCCACAAGAAGTTCCTTTGAGCAAAAAGCTTTTGGGAAAGGTGATCGACTTTAATATCAATTTTATCAAAGCAACAACATTAAAAAAGAATTTTTTCGAAAAAAAAATGTGACCACTATTTTTCTCTACCTGTATTTGTGATAGAAAGCGTGACCACTACTATTGTCTTGCCTTTTTAATGGGGTAAATAGTTGCAACTAATCCAAAAAAATTAATACGCATTTATATGAACAACAACAATAGCAACAAATACATCAAAAACAAAATTTAAGAAGTATCTGAATATTAAATTTGAAGTTTAATTAAGTTAAACTTCAGTTTACTTGCTCCGTAGTGTTTTGTATTAACATGTGCTAATTCAAAATTTAAATATCAATTGCCATAAAATGCCATGAATGGGAAAAAAAGAAAATATTGACGTCCCATTGGACTTCAGCTATTTTGGAGAACTCCTTGAGCGGGCCTGGCAAAAAGATTGAAAGGGTTATTGTCAATGATTCAATAACGACAAGAACAGAACTTATTTGGATGTTACTGAGAGCATGTAAAATACATTCCAATCAAGGGAAAAACACAGGTATAAAACGGAAACATAATATAGACAGTGAGTAGTGAAGAGCTCAGGTGATAGGATGGACAAGCGCTGCTGCTTAAAAATAGTATACAAAATAGTATACAATTAGTCATGGCCTGGGTTCGAAGCAAATTTGGCTGCTGATGAGCGACGTGGTGGTCGTGATATGTAGCCATGGTATGTACCCCAGCCAGTAGGTCTTCAATTTTACATTTCTTGGCTTCTTTCGAAATGTGTTCACTTCCCTTTTATCACAAGAAAATCTTTCTCAATTTTGAGGAAAAAGCCTGATAAAGTTCATAAGCCTGATAAAGTTCATAGCAATGCTTAATAAATTTTGCTAATGAATTTATCAGTCTTTAGTTCGATTTTACTTGCTCTTAATTGGCAAACATTTTTTTGTGGTAAAATTGTTTTGAAAGAAAGACAAGAAAAATAGAGTTGCAGACTAACTGGCTGGAGAGCATGTTTCAAGGCTGTTTCAAGTCCACCACGACGATCATCAGCAGCCATATAGCTTTGAATCCTGATCGCAAATCATAACATTTTGTTTTAAAGCAGCAGTAGAATGACTACGCGCTCATACTACTGCCTGAGCTCGTCATTACTGACTGTTTACATTTAATTCTATTGATCAATTCCAATTAAAAGAAAACACAGCGATGAAAGCTGATTAACAAAATTAAATGTAGCCATATATTTGCATATCAATGAAAAGTTTATTAAATTAAATTAAAAAAAAAAAAAACAATTTGGATGCTTAAAACCGTTAATGTAAACTTTCAAAAACTTTCCTCCAGCAGCAATATTTTACCAACATTCTCATATTTTCTATATTAATTTCCGCAATATCAATATCGCATTAGTAGCAAACTGAAAGCCTTTGGTAGACTTTGACTCCGGCACGGCCCCTCTACAAACTTATAAAACTCATTTCTTTCAAAGCCTCGCTACTTATTCTAAAGTTTACCCAGAACTGCTACCAGTGACTACAACATACCCATACATTTTTAATCACTACAGTTTATCTTCTTCAATAGGGTTTTCCTTTTCTTTCCATTTCCTCTTAAATTTGTATTTTATGTCCCTTTAAACTTTAACAACTTTCTACGTTTCTTAAATCACATTTATTTCAGTGGTTCTCCCTTTTTTTGCGTATTACATTTGCGTCACCAAAAATCGGTTTCTTTGTAGACGACTATTGAATTTAATCAATTTTCAATAACAAAGTCAACATTTGTATTAATTTAGTGTAACAACTGTATAGTGAGTGAATGCCGGCCTCCAGGCTCAAACAACGTGGAAAGACAAAATTCAATTGCAGTATTTCTTTTTTTGACATAAAAAATCAGCAATTTTTTTTTCGTAACATTCAAAGAAAAATTGTAAAACGGAAAACGCCTTACAAACGATAGAAATAATATTTACTCAAAGCAACAGAAACAAAGTGCCAGAAAAAAAGATTGAAAGTAATTTTGATTCATCAATTGGCTGCAATAATTCAACGAAAGCCACTTAAATTGCAAACGGGGAAGAAAAAACTTGCACGAAAAATCACCCTGAAAAAGCAAATGATCCTTCTAACAAATGGAAATGAATTACGTTTTACATTTGCGCTCAAGTGGAAAGCAAGTAGAAAGAAATGCTCAGCAAAACGACTCGAAAGCAAAATTTCACCAGCTTTTGAGTAACATTTTTTGACTGAATAATCATAAGAACACCATGCAGGTTTTTTTTCCTGTGAATTAAAAAATAATTCATAATACTGCTAACTAAGGTTGGGTTTTTGAGAGCTCAGTTAAACAAGGTTTAGTTAAACTGAAAATAGGGTGAAAAGATATTTACTCTTTTATTATTAAATTGAAGAAGAACATTTTAAACAAAACTCAGTTCTGTACTCCAAAAATTTTATAACAGTTGGGCTAAAAGAAATCAACCTATTGGAAGTTACTCTTATTTTTGCAAATGGCGGCCAATGTCAAATCTGTTTTTACAATTGTGGGCAAGACAGCTGTAAACAAGCCATGGAGAGCTATACACTCGCCAATCGTGTCTATGACGAAGTGTAGGATTTTTCGAACAAAATCAGCATGAGCGATAAGGCTCATTTCCACACTTTTCATCGCTTCTGGGGTCATGAAAATCCACAAGTAATACACGAGGAGCTAATATACCAGCTCGAAGTGACTGCTTGGTGCGCTATTCATGCTGGAGTAGCCATCGGCACATTTTGTTTCGAGGTCGCCGCTGGTCAAAGGACAACGGGCTACAGGGGCGTGTTAACTGAGTTTTTTCTCCCGCAATTGAACGGATTAGGTCTGGAGGACAAGTGGTTCCAACAGGACGGAGCAACGGCCCACACTGCGCGGGCCACAGCCGATATTCTGTAAGGAAAACAACATCGGATGATTTGTTTGTTACTATCTGTTGTAAAATTTATTTTCAGTTTAACTAAACTTAGTTTAACTGAGATCTGAAAAAGTCAGCCTGAGGGGTAGTTTATAGTTTGAACAAAGTTCAAACCGTTTTTCTGAACAAGTTTACTGTGGTCTAATCTTAGTTTAACCGAGCTGGTTTGATCTTGCACCTACTAGAGCTGTCTATAGTAGAGCCGTACACGTATGTCATTGAAATACAGACGGACAAAGTTTATGGTTGAAGTGACTGAAATTTTTGCTGCCGTAGAGAGAATAGTACATGATTCTCTGCATGGGAAGTTTCTGGATATTTTGTGTTTGTTGTTGTGTTGTTGTAATTTCTAAAGTACATGGTTGTGAGCAAGACCAAGAGAAAATTCAATACATGTCTGGCTTTAAATATTCCAACTGTGAAAGTGCTGTAATGATGTCAAGTTTTTGTTAGAAATTGTAAGTGTTGCCATACTAATTTCTTGTATAAAGTACGCTAACATCAAATAGTTTGGCTCTTCTTAAAATTGCAACACAACTGGGTGGGTTAAAAATGAAACAAAGTTTAACTGAACTACAATCAAACTGAGTATTATTTAAGTATTAACCTAAAAGCTCGCTCTTGAAAAGCCAATTTGCTGCTATAGAAGTATTTATTCACTTCCTAAGGCGTTAAGCTTTTCCTCTACTTCATGGTAATTTTCATTATATTTTTATTTTGGCACTGCCGATTAACATTCAAAAATAATCTTTTGTTCAAAAAAAAAAAAGACTTACAGTTGTGTGAGGGGACTCTGACATAGAAAAAAAAAACTGATATATTTTTTGTTGCTTACTTTTTTTCTCATTGTAAAGTTATTGTGCCAAATGATTTTTATTTACTTGTGCCCTTTGAAATTATTTTCTATATCCTAATAGTTCTTGTTTTTTCTAGTATGCATTTGCAAATAAATCTCTTAAGGTTTATTCACACATTCGAAATGGGATTAATATCCAGTGGCGAGGTATTCAGACATAAATTTGATAAATTGGATTTTCGCTTGCACATAAACACATCTATACATACATATGTGTGTATTAATGGAATGTACTCCTTCAGCCAGTTTCAGCTCTGTGCACTCTTTTGTATTTCTATTTCTTTTATGGATTTAAAATGTATGCTAACAAAAAATTTGTTAACAAAGGGGGAATTTTAAAGCAAGAAAAGTTCAATCTTTCTATGCAAGAAAGAAAGAAAAACAGGCGAAAATTTAAATTTAAAAGCACTTTGGTACACTGATATAATTTTCGTTCATGATTCAATTAATTTTATTTCAGTAATATTTCACTTCATTCAGGCAATTTAGAATTATTAAACAAATGAGTAATTTGTTTTATCATTTGATACTGGTTTAAAAGATTTAAAAAAATAAAATTCTTTTCTTTCGGAGGGCCAGCCGACATAATGGAAGAAAAAGCAAAAAAGACCCTGGAACTGACCAAAAATAGCCCGTGTGGGAATATACATACGTATAATCAAGAAATCCCCTCAATTTAAAATTCTTTTTTTTTTTTTTTTTGTAAAAAAGTAAAATCAAAAAAGAATAAATTTGCAAGTAATGTACTTTCAAGCAAATTTTGCCTAAATCTAGCAAAAAAAAAAAAAATTAATAAAAAATATATTAAATATTCTTAATTTTAGGTCAATTTTCTGTGCACTTGTTACAGTTTTCGTTTCTATTCGTTTTCTGTTTTGCTGTAAAAGTAAAAATGTTTTTAGTTTTTCTGCTGTGAAAATAGTTTTGTTCTCAAAGTTTTGCTGTATGACAATGAGCCAGTTGTTGGAAAAAAGTAAAATGTGTAAGAATTAAAACGTAAAGTATAAAACACTATTCAAGTTTCTTCATGAATTTTTTATGGACATTTTTTTTGTTTGTTATTTTTTCAAATTAAAAAATTGTAATATAGCTAGTTTGTTGTTGTTCTTTGTTTTATGGCCACTTAGGAATATTTAGTGCAGAAAAGGAAAATAAATGCCCACATTTATTTCACTTTTCTTTGCAAGACCATTATAGTTTCTCTGTCGTCAGTTTTTGTTTTTTTCCAGTTAAGAGGAGCTCCAAATATTACTTTGATAGAGCCGATGTTTTTGTGTAATTGTTAAGAGCCCTATTGAATATAAAAATACTATTACTTTTTAAAACGAAAAAGATGTTTTAAATTGGCCATTTTAAACACATACTTGCCTAATTAATTAATAAGCAAAACACATAAACATGTGTACGTGTAGCACGCTTCTGATTTTGTCAGACGCACCGCCTCGTGTAAACGATCGTGTAAGCGGCATTTGTGTGAAGATATGAGAATATCATTTATAGAATTTTAAAATAATAAGACACATAATTATTTCTTATACTTTAAGGTACATATACTATAACAATGGGTGTTAAAGTTTCCTCTCTTATTAATAAAAAAGTATTTCATGTTCATTTAACTTTTATATGACAAACTTTTATAAGGAGTAAAAAATATTTTTATTTTTTTAAGATAAGGCCATATTTCAAACCTGAGAGGGTAAAAATTTGGATTAAGCATATCAGCAAACACCAGTTTTCTTCAACATTATTTTCAGAAAAATATTGTCCTGAAGAAGCTATCTGCAGGAGAGCGAAATATCGACAAAATTATGCGCAGATATCAAGACTAGAATTTTTACACAAAAACAATCAAAAAATCAGGAAAGGGTTTTATGTTTATTGGCTTAAGTTCATTATATATTATCTTTGTAATTGATATTAATTAAACAAGACACAGGAAACATCAAAGGTCTTTAGTTAGGTGGACAACTAGCTGTTTCGCAGACACCTCACTTCTCATCAGCATACGTCCTTGAATACAAAATAATAATATAAGAAAATACTCAAAAATAAAAATGAATTAATTATTAAAGTGTGTTACGTAGATTTTAAATAGTTCACCAAATCCTTACCAGATGGCGCTGAATGTATGTTATGTGTATATATCCACCGAAAACAGAAGTTAAATCAGTTCACCAATTTTTGTGCATTTATGGGGAGAATATAATATAAGTAATTAAATATTTTTCATTTTTGGGCGGTAGGACTGTCAAATGTCAGATTTTCTACTTTTATGAAAGTTGTGGGATTAAAACAGGGGCTAGAAATATGCCAACTTTTGGGGTGTAGAAAATATTCAAAATTAAACTTACTAATTATACTTATATAAGCATATACTCATAGCAGTAGGCGAGTTCGTTGTTCAATGTTTACGCAAAATGTGGAACATAGTATATTTTATATACGATTTTATGTGCCATTATGTATAAAAACCACAAATTAGAGCTTGATCATATGTCGGCAATAGGAGTGTCGTTGTGCAATGTAAAAACCATATGTTGCGCAGGAAGCATTTACTTATGAATATCTTCGGCTTTCTGTGAATTTACATAAAAAATTTAAAGATTAAATTTTGGGTATTATGTCTTTAAGAAATAAGAGAAGAAACTGCCCTCTTCTGTTCATCATCAAACTGTTTTCTTCTTCCTAATTCTTTTTTGTCAACTGTTTCATTTTTCCTTACAAAACTTAATCGTTGCTTTTAACAGCCATCTCTGGCACGTGTGGGCGTGTTCCCAAATGTTCCCTGAAAATAAAAATGTTACATGTGGCAATAAAAGTAAAATTAGCTGGCTGCCGTCAAAATTAATTTTAATATAAATTCACACATATACATACACCGCATAGGTATATAAACACCCAAAGTTTCACCTAAGTATGTATGTATATAGTACATCATTAATGGGCGTCTCTTAAACCAGTGACTTGCACAAAACATTAAATGAAAATTACTTTTTTAATGCGAAATTAACATGTGCATAAAAGGCATAACAATTTCGTGTACATTGAATTTTGATCGATTGTCCTCAGTGCTAGCTTTTATGGCACATGAACTAATGTTGGGATAATGTTGCTTATAAATGACTCTGTCAGAGTTGTGAAGTTGCGCAAAAACTCACTGTAAAGGGAGCATTAAAAATAACGAAAATTGGGGTAAGTTATTGCAATGGTAGAAGGGGATGAAATAATTGAAGGTGGCAAATTTGGTATTAGGAATTAAGAAAAAGTCGATTTGGAAACAGAATGTGTCAACGAAATGCTCAATTTTATTGATTATTTTAACGTTATAGTTAAACTATATAATTTACAATTGTTAATAATTTTATTGGGATTTTTAGTGCGACTTTTACTTCCTCGAATTGGAGAACATTTTTTGTGATAAAACTGGAGTGATCAACATTTTTAAAGAAGACCAGAAAAGTCAAGTTGAAGGCGCTGGGGTAGATACTATGGCTGTTTCATGCCAACCACGTCGCTCACAAGCACCTAAATTGCTTGAAGCCCAAATGTTTAAATTTATTGCAACAACTTTTTTATACAAAAATTGACGTTTTCTAAGCAAACTTTTTTTCATGAAATGCTATTTTAAAGACGATGGTGGAGTCCATGGCTCTACAGGATAACAAACAAAAAAATATGGTTGAGGCAACCATATTCGAAGGGAAACTTAATGTTATAAATTTAGCATTACAGTTTGTGGTTGACCATTACAATTTTACCATGACATTATCTTTTAAATGTATTATTTTAGGTCTAAAAATAGACGTCATAAATGTTTTCTGTCTTTCTTCAGCTGTCTATATGCCGTCGACATTTCGTTGGCGCTTATCAACTAATTAGTTGACTTGAAAAATTTAAAAAAAATTTCAATTAAAAATTCCCATGAACAAAATGAGAATGAGAATTTTGAAATAAGTAGCTGGGTTTCAAACATTATTTGAAGAATCTTTTGAGTCAACTGATGAGTTGATTAGCATCAATGAAATGTCGGCGGCAAATAGACGGCTGAAAAAGACAGAAAACATGAGAAGGTCTTATTCAAGGCGAATCCATTACAGGTGCCCGCTTCCCAATTCACTTCTACATTTTTCCACGATCTAATCTTCCGAATTGTCAAAGCTGATAGCAAACGACAACAAAACTTATGATCTCTCGAGAGAAAATGTTGAAGCGAATTGAATTGCGACCACCTTGATTCGCCTTGGGCTTATTTTTAGACCTAAAATATTACATTTCAATTGGCTTGCAAAGAATTAATAACTCAATTCATTTTTTAATTTTAATCAGTACAATTTTAGCATAAAAAACTTTTCTAAAGTGCGATAAAGTAATTAATAGTTAACAATGAACCTAATTATTTATTCGCTGTAAGAGCCAATTAAAATTTATTACTTTAGGTCTAAAAAAATAGACCTTAATGCTTACTGTCTCTTTCAGCCGTCTATATGCCGCCGACATTTCGTTGCTGCTAAACAACTCATCAGTAGACTTGAAAAAGCAAAAAAGAATGTTTGAAGCCCAACTACTTATTCCAAAATTCTCATGAACAAAATGAGAATCAGAAATGCTCAAACAAACTTTTTATACAGAAAGCATTTTACGTCTTGCAACACGTAAAATGCTTTCTGTATAAAAAGTTTGTTGGGCTTCAAACATTCTTCTTTGCTTTTTCAAGTCTACTGATGAATTGTTTAGCAGCAACGAAATGTCGGCGGCGTATAGACGGCTGAAAGAGACAGGAAGCATTAAGGTCTATTTTTTTAGACCTAAAGTAGTAATTAATAGTTGTAAAAATTTACTATAAATTAAAAAAAGAACTAAAAATAAAAATAACTTGTTTGTAAAAGGAACAAAGTGTTGTTTGTTACAGCAAGCCTACTTAAATTGTTTCAATAATTCGCCCACAAAAGTTTTTTTAAAGTGAAGTCACCGCTAAGAATCGTTTAGTTCATCTTACAGACTTTTAACGATGCCTCTAATTTTAGCGAGTTATAGTTTCTTCAGGGCGTTTAACACTTTTTTTTAACACGTTTTCTGACTCAAATATTTTCAAGATTTACTCATGTAAACATTGTGATGTTTTTTTTTTGCCCCCATTTTTGCGATATCAATTTCAGAAAAAGCTTGCTGTAAGGAAGTGAAGAGTCTATAAAGTACAAGCTAAGGAGATGTACACGCATTTGTATATGCAAACTTACACACACAAATAAATAAGTGCACACTCGCACACACATATATGTATATATATGTATATAGCAAATGAACAGAAAGCAAATTGAGAAAATTAAATTTGTTTTACGTCAAATTGCATAAATGTCAATTCCAAAAACTTCATGTACAAAAATTTCACACTAGAGTTGACATGGAAAAAACTAAAAGGAAACTGAAGAATATGATTTGGCGAAGTTTTCGCAACACACACAAACCCGTTCACAGTTTCCATGCCTGAGCACGCTGAAACAAATCCATAGACAAATATGTGCTACATATCACAGATGCATGTATGCGTGATGATTCAAAATCATTTAAAACTTATATATGTATGTACAGATATGCTCATGGAATTGTGTTTGAAAATTATTAAATAAATATTTTAAATGTTATATCAAAACATAAAATGAAGTGTTTGCAGAGTTCTTAAACTGAATATGTTTGCTGAAAATTTGTTGCATTCAAGAACAAATTATTTTGCAGTTCTAAGGAAAATGATGTGCAGCATATTTTCTCATGTGGAATATTGCAGTTTTTTATTCGTGTTGCAGCAGCATGCATGAACATACATATGTTTGCATGTATGTATATGCATCACTGAAACATTATTTTAGTTTTGTTAAAATGGGTCAATAATTTCTATGTTACATTATTTCAAAAAAATATAAACAACAAGTGTTGGTCCACAGACATGTTTACTTTTTACATCATACAACATGTTCACACTGAATGAGTTTTATTATTTTTGAAATCCGATTCTTAGTCTGAGTGATATTTCCACTTTATGCTTGAAGAATAGTGGAGACAAAAAGCGCAATTATATGTGAATATTGTGCTATATATGCGTTAGAGAAATATGGATAAAATTTATCAAGCACCCGCACCCGGAGTGGCAAACCTTTATTTATTTACTTTTCACTTGAAGCAGTACTCAGAAGACGACCTTTACAGTGTGCTGCATTGTATGGGAACTAGAAAAATAGAGATTGGTGGGTGGGAAGAAGAAAATGGAGAGTGTTTGTGGATGATGGATAAAGTAAAAAAATAATATAACAAAAAAGCAGAACATTTATTTTGCTGAGTAGTTCAAGATTGGTGGCTGCTGTTATTTCGCCTGTTTAGCATACCTTCGACACTATCCAGCTAACGACATTTAACACAACGTCTTCAATATTCTAAGACTTATACAAAACAAAAAGACGACACAATAACTGCGACAAGACCTGCTACGAATTCATACCTGAGTGGTGTGATTTTTCAAAATATTTCTTGTTTATTATAAAAGAAATATGACCTAAATCTATACACAACTTTTAAAATAAGCGTTGGTATATTTGTTTCAGTAATCCAGTAAACAAACACATGTTCACCTACTACGGACTTGAAGGTCGTAGTAGGTGAACTCTGATCAAGTATTCTGCCACAACTTCCCCTTCCATGTTGTTGAAACTTATCTCAAACTCCATATGGAGAAATAAAAAAAAACCAACTACAAAAGTAATTTCATATAGAGCCTGGCGTATGTCTTAACAAAATTTTGTCAGGTGTAGACGAAAATCAATAAAATAACTTTATTTAGAAATATTTTACTACTCCCCTAATGCTATTTTCTTTTGTGTAAAATATGAAAAATAATGAAAGGTCCTATTAAAAACATATTTCAATTTTGTTTGAAAGGATGATACATATGTATATAATAAACGGATTCAATAATGTATGCCCTAACAATACCTTGGAGTCCAAAGTGTTTTTTTTTTGCTTCTTCCCTTACAGTTTTTCTACTTGTTTTATTGCCACAAAAATGATGTGGAAAATTAAATTTATGGCTACGTCCTGTCATGTTCCAGACATAAAGCATAATTGAATATAAAACTTCCTAACACACAAGCAAACACACATATTCTATATATCATACATATTCCTAACTGAGCAAATGCCCTCGATAGCAATCATAGTTATTGACTAATTTAATAATAAAATATTTTCACCAACTTGCCCACAGAGTGCCTCAAATGTGTTTGCCCTAACCCACTGCAAATACTTTCAGCTGAAAATTGTTTGCTACCATAAACTAAAATACTTTAAGAAGTAACCATCAACACCGCTACTGAAATAATATCATACTTTTATAATGGAAGTTTTCTTTTGCTGCGAAAGAAGAGAAAACTGAAGCTGTATGAAACTATTTTAGCACAATAAAAGTGTCATAAAAACAACTATTAACCGTAATGTTATCAAATGCTCTCATCAAGTATTTTCATAATATTTCAACTTTTATGAAACATTCCGCATACCGTTTTAATGGTGCAAACATTTTTGCGGGGTAAAATAATGTATGTGAACACGAATATGCTTATTAAGGGGTGCCGATTTGTGGCGACAATAATTTGTTGTAAGCGTGCCATCAATTTTTCGATAGCCTTTGTGGTATCAGAAAGAAAAAACTACACCATAACATATCGAAACAGCACATTTCCAAGGATCTCAAATCAAATTTTATTTTTTATGGTAACATTATTGGCCACGAAGGCTTTCTTGTATTGGTATTGAATAATAAATAAATAAATAAATAAATAAATAAAAAAATAAATAAATAAAACTAAACAAATAAATAAATAAATAAATAAGTAAATAAACAAATAAATAAATAAATAAATAAATAAATAAATAAATAAATAAATAAATAAATAAATAAATAAATAAACAAATAAATAAATAAATAAGTAAATAAATAAATAAATAAATGAGCAAATTAATAAATAAATAAATAAATAAATAAATGAGCAAATTAATAAATAAATAAATAAATAAATAAATAAATAAATAAATAAATAAATAAATAAATAAATAAATAAACAAATAAATTAATAAATAAATAAATAAATAAATATATAAATAAATAAGTAAATAATTAAATAAATAAATAAATAAATAACATTTTTGTATGGGAATGCCTCTAAAAAGCAGACGTGGTACGTGATCGATGTGTTCGAAAAAATTTTGGTAGGAAAATAATTACACGGGCTGGGTCACACACTCGACTTCTTTACGGGTACCGTCGTACCAAAATCTATCAAAAAAAATGAAGTGTTTTCATAATATTTTAACTTTTTTGAAACAAATGTTGAGAAAGCCAAACTAAAGGGGGCTGGTTTTACCCTGGCGCTAGCTTATACGATGGGCGAAAACTTGGCAGTTTTATTTGTTATTTTTCTGTGAAGTAGCAACTGAAGTTCTATATAAACTACTTGCTCACCTCTACATAAATGCATTGCAATAAATCTCTAGCCCCAATGAGCAGTTAAATCGAAAAAATATCCCGACGTAGTAAAATTTCTCTATCTTAGTCATGGATTTCCTATTCATGGAAATGCCCATATGTATTTATATAAAATTTCTTGCATTTTCAATCATTTGTTTTAATTTTTCCTGTTATCTTTAAATATTTTCGCAATGGCACAGTTTCTATAACATCAACATATTTCATGCGAAGCCATAAACCGTCATAAGGATAACGACAGTTCAGTCATGGGTCTTAGCTCTGTCCAAAAACATATCTCTTTATCTCACTCCCTCTCTCTCCCACTCTGTCTCTCTCCTCGGTCACTCTTTCCTCGATGGCTTATGGAGCAGATGTGTCGTCATTAATACTTTAATATTATTTTAAGCCATGTATTAAGTTTTGCCTTCACATGTCTACGATAAAAATAATGATGTTTTCTCATAAGTATCAAATTATTTGGCAGACACGTCGTTACAAGTTTATATCACACATCCTTGCAAGACATTATTACAACAATACTTGTGGATATAAATAAAAGCACACACAAGTGAAATACCAAACGTGCTGTATTGGCTAAAAAGTTTAATATTAGATTTGGTCCAGAAAGAAAGAAAGAAAGAAAAATCAAATATGTAGAACTTAAATAGTTGTGTGTTAGAATGTTTAGACAACCAGTCTGCCTCGACGGCAGTACACATTGAGTCATATGTGATTTTCGAGGCACTTAGGATTATATATGTATATCCTGTTAAACACATACAAAGTACAGCAAAAATCTGTAAACAGGGATAGAGAAAGTTATAGTTAAGAAAAATATATAAGCACAGCATATTATAAGGCTGCTAGTGTTTTATTTAGTGAAGCATACTCTTAGGCTAAAAATATTAACTGCCCAATCAACAATGGTAAACCGGTCCATTCATTGGCATAAATGTATTTTAAACAAAACAAAGTTTTTAAGTCAACAAGCAAACAAGTTCGCCATTAATAAATCCGTAGCTATATTTTGTCATCTAAGAGTGTGCTGCACTAATTAAAAAAATGTAAGTCTCATGGTATGTTATTTCTAAATACTAGCAGAAATACATTAAACAGAACAACGATTCTTAAAAGTTTGTATTGAATCTATTCAGGTGAACAAGAAGTGCGATACTCATGATCTAGCAGTTGGGTAAGAGGAAAATTAATTTTAAACTAAAAACTAATTGAGCTAGCAAAAGAATTTGGTAACTTTGTTGCCTTTCATTAAGTCGAAAATGTTCGTTAGGGCATTATTGAAGCTTACAATTCTTAAAACTAAATATTTCCTAATTATGCAACTGACTTCATTTAAGTGTTCTAAATGAAAATTAATACACAAGTGCACTTATTTTTCCTAGGTCTCTATCCTCATTTTTTAACGTCTTCCATTTTTCTATTCTACTTGCTCTTTCTACTCTATTTTTTCTAAATTTATCCTTATTAGAGTTTTCCCTCTTCACTTTTTCATATTTCCCTTTTCGCTTTTCATATTTTTTTTACATCCGTCTGATGTGTGTTGTGGGTTTATCTGTGGCTTGGCAAAAATACTTATTTTGTAATACAAGTATTATTGCTGATGTTGAAGTTTTTCTCCCCTTTTTTTTAAGTTATAAACCTCAGGCGTTGAAGTAAAGTGTCAATATAAAATATAAAAGGATTCATCATAACTCTAACACACGGTCATCAATGCCAGAGTTAATAGTATAAAAGCAAACATCTTTTCTCCATCACTGAAAGTTTCAATAAGTCTTTAAGCAGTAATATGCCTAAAAGTTTTTAAAGAGGCATTAAGAATTACATTGTGGTTGTGAGTGATATTTTCTGATTCCATAACTTATATATTTTTCAATAAATACAATACGTATTTAAATATCCCTTAATAAAAGAGGATCTATTAAGAAAAGTACCCTTTGAAAAACTGCTCTTTTGAAAAGGATGTCTGCTATAAAAGTAACCCTTTTCGATGAACATTTTGTAGTCTTTAATTCATAATTGAATATACTTTTATATTTTTGGCTTCCCTAAAATTCAAACGTACATATATATACATACAAACGTATATGCATATATAACTAAATATGTGATTATAGAAAAAAAGCTATTTCACTTAGTTTTAATGCTGCTGGCTTATATTGGTCTCAGGCAGAGCTTTTAGACGTTTTCAAAAACTTCTGTCTGGATATAAGATAAGTTTTAAGTATATATGTAAACACAAAATGCTATTTAAAATTTGCAAATTAAAATTATAATCCATAAAAATTGTTTCACAAACTCTTGTTTTTAATTGAATCAATTAACAACAGTTTCAGCGTAAAAATAATTCAAATTTAACATTTGTCATAAAAAACATGTTGTACCTGTCAATAAATATCAGACAGCATAGATTTGCAAACTCGTTCTCTAAGTGATTGTGGCTGAATGCATGTTTGCATTCGTTTAGCTGTGTATCGGTTCGGAGCCAATTAAAAAGTCAACAATTCCAACTGAAATTACAGCAGGAATACAAGTATTACATGTGTATCTGCGTGTGTGTGTGTGTGTGTGAGTATTACACTATACTAGATACCTATTCTCAATTGTTTAAAACAAACAAAATTTTCATATATTGTCCAAAAGTGCCACAACAACACATGTCAAATGTTGAGAAAATTTACAACATTTTAACAAATTTGAAACAAAATAAATTTAAACAAATTGTAAAACTGAAATAAATAAACCAAACAATTTTTATGACAAGTTACCTGAACTTTCTCACTCATAAAAAGTTGTAACAAACAAAAAAAAAAGTATTTTCAGCGAGGTTAAAATCAATTATTATTATTTTTTTAGTTTTTAAATGCAATATGTTGCTGTTTTTGCATAACAGTTTTTTTTATTGTTATATTTTGTTAAGCAACAAAATTTTGTTTTGATTAAGTGGCCAATTAATATTAAAAATATGAAACAGGATTTTTGAACACACATTGCGAATATGGCGATTGTGTTTGTTTTAACAATTGTTTTTTTTTTAATTTTTTTTTATAATTATAGTTAAATACATATTGCTGATAAATAGTGTTCCTACCATTTTTGGATTCAAAAGTTTTGAATCTCAGTGAAATTTATTGAATGCTACGATAGCGCCAAGGGTTAAAATATTGTAAATGGATTGGGACATTTAAGTAGAGACTACGACTTTTTTCAACAAAGCTACAATAATTTCAAAAACCGGGCAACAAAGTTTTATATAAAACCAAGTTATACGAAAATTAATTTCTAAATTCAATTTCGAAGAACTGTATCTGCTTATACATTTTAATGGAAAACAAAATTAGTTTTGGAAATTGGTTTATATACAACAGAGCTCTTCAACAGCTATTTCTTCGAATTCGAATTCGAGGTGACCAAGCGGCCAAAAAAGCGGTTTTTTGATTTCGAAAAAAGTCATTTGCCAATAGGATTACCAAAAATTTTTCAGAAACACTTTTTAAAAGCAAACAGAATTTTAAAACTAAGTTTTTAAATGACCCAGTTATTCAAAGGCCAGTTTTACAGTTTTAAATTCTGTTACGAAAAAACTATATGCTTATTTTTAATATTAAATATTAAAATAGATTTTGAAAATTGTTTTCTAAGTGAGCAAGCAACCCACAAAAAAAACTTGTTCGTATTCGATATGGGAAAAAGTTTTTATATAGGCCTCACTTCTTGTGAAAGTGATATAAAATCGCAAAAAATGTGCTCTGGATAAAAACGTTTTTAAATTTTGGGACTTGAAACCAATCAACTAAGTGGCAGGCAGTTTGAAATCACAATCTTATTTTTCAGAAATAAACTTATTTATTTGCTTTAAGAGCCAATTGAAATGTATTTTTGTCGATCTAAAAATATACCTTAATGTTTTCTGTCCTTTTCAGCCGTCTATAATGACGCCGCCGTTTCGTTGATGCCAATCAACTCATCAGTAGACTCGAAAAATTCTTAAAGGAATGTTTGAAACTCAGCTACTTATTCCAAAATTCCTATAAACAAAATGAGAATTAGAAATGTTCAAACAAACCTTTATGTTACGCGGGCCGCCGGTCCTGAAATAAAATTAAATTAATATTAATTATTATATATATTAAAAAAATATTCCTGAAGAAGCCAACAAATTGTGGGCGAAATATTGAAATAAATAAATATATTTGTTTCGTTACAAACATTTTTATAAAAAGATCTTAAGCCTTAAAATTAATTTATTATTAAAATAAAAGAGAAGTTGTTTTAATATTCAAAAAGGAACTTATTTACTGAAAAAAATTAAATGCTTTAAAAAGATGAATTGATCTATAACTAAAGCTCCGCAAGCTCGATAGAGGTCTGACTTAATCATATAATTTGATATAGCTGATGAACATCCCGAAATTATAATCAAACTATATGCTACAGCCACAGCACCGCACAGTTTGAAATGTTTAAGAAGTTAAACTAAAATATCATCCAAGTAAGCTGGACAATATGTGAGAAAAAAAAAAGGAAAATTTTTATTCTGTCCACAACGCCCAACAAAAAGCCAACTATTTTGCATAAATTCTGTTATAAACGTTTTCATGTTTCCACTTACAGTTATTTGCGTACACAAATACAAAGTAAATGTTGCAGACATGTGCACGTAAAAGGACGTGTATGTGCAAGCAATGTTATGTTTTTGTAATTTATGTAAATATTTATTTTTTTCCAAACAATTTATACCCACCAAACTCTTTCTTCTGGGCTCTAATGGGCTGCAGTAACTGAGTTTACACATACGATTAATATTTTAACACTTTTGAAAATACAAAGCACATTTTTTGCGATTATTTCGCTTGTTGTGATGTATTTATTAACTGTAACTGTTGTTTTTGACATAATGGCAATTTGAATAATAAAAAATATTAACAATTTACATGTATTTACATAAATAATACAATATCATAAAAAAATGTGTTTTCTCTTTTCAAGAGGGATAAAATTGTCATAATTTATGCTTTTTCCTAAATTGCTTTTAAGTTGACATTTATTTTCTGCAGTGATATATAGGCTACTGAGCCCAAATACCGTGAGAGCTTAAACGTAACTAGTTTGAAAACTAAAAGTGTGTTTCTTCTTTTGTTTCATCGAACACCATCCCTGGATGGAATGCAGTGGAAACACAATACGTCTGTTTTGTCGCCATTTTGGGTAAACATTAGTTTTGATATTATTTTGAAGTCGTGAAGTAAGGACGTGGTAAATTTAGTGTTTAAAAATATTCCATAGACCCAAGTCTTTTAATCGTTAAACTATTTTATTAAAATCCATCATCGATTACTGTGACAATGAGAAAATAAGGTGAAATTTTTGTGAGAGGCAACTTTCCCACAAGACTCACTATTTGTCGTGTAGTGAATGATTTCGTAGAAAGAGGGGCTGCTGCAAGGTGTAAGAAGATCCCCTGAGGACATTACTGCTGCTCCAGAAAGTGTTGAAGACAATCTATCAACATTAATTCACCGACGTGGTGAATAACAACTTTGGCCACAATTTTGCATTTGTTGTAAAGTTGAAGGTTATTGGCTGGGGTACATAAGTATGTACATACCACCTCGACGCTCATTTCAACATTACAAAAAAAAGCACCAATACTAAGGCTACATGTATTATGGAAACATCCATACAAAAGTTTAGTTTATGGCAGGATTGACAGGCCTCTATAAATAAATTGTTGTAACGTTTAACTCCAGAAAAAAACACCAACATATGGCTGCAATTAAAGACATATGTTGTAAAAATATAAACAATTATATGAATTTATCTTTTTATCATGTTTGTTTTGCTATTATATATTTAAATTTTATTTGCGATAATGTTTTTTTGCAAAACGGTTACTAAAGGTATGGGCCAAATCTGTTACATAAGGCAACGAAGCAGTTAAAGTTGTATTTATTTTTTAAATTTATATAAAATGTTAAATTTTGTTTCTGTTTTTTCTGCTTCCAATATTATTTTTGCTAATGCGTACAGTTTTTCGTCTGCAAAAAATGTTAAATTGCATTGAAAAATCAACAACTAATTTAATTTAAATGACAAAAATATACAAAGAGGTAAACGGACATGAATTATTATCATTGATGGAGCTTAACTTAAACTTGTGTTGCTCTATAAAAAACACGATATTCATATCTACATTTTACAGTCTTTCGTAGGGGGGCAGCCTTTAGTTTTTAACTTTTTGTTGTGTTTGGCATTTGGTATCGATGTGGACGGGCCAGCACATGTCCATTGAGCTGCCTGTCTCTTCCCCTTTAAGAGAATGGGTACTGTGATGGATGGACGGTCAGACGAACGGACATCGGTTCCTCAACAATACTGTTCCATGTTCACTCTGTGAGCACGAGTCTCCAAACATGAGCCAAATCGACATTGAGCTAACGACATGTAAATGTCTCTAAGTCCCCTCTTCAGTATGTTTAAACAAATTTCAATTATTCAGACGCTTTTAAAATACTGTTATTGTTTTCTTTTTTAACATTTTTCGGCCCTTTTTGTTGTACACCGTTCAGCAATAATTCTTTTGTAAAGCTTAATAAATTTAAATAACACTTTTACTAGAAATCCCTTATAAGTACGAAAAATCAATATTCTTGCACGGATGTGTACAATAAATATTCGTCAGTTTCTATTTCATCTATTATTGGAATTTAATTATGGCGCCTGTTTGCCAACCAAATAAAGCAATTTGTTGTAATAAAATTTTGAATAGTGCACAAACCAAAAAAAAAAAAAAAATAATAATAATAACAAGAAATTGAGCACATGTGCATAGTATCGTTAGGCCGACTCAGGTTGCTTAAAGCTTGTAAAAACTTTCAAATTGATACTCATAACTGTTAGAAAAAAGTCAAGCTAACGTTTTGTAATATTGAAAATACATTGTTAATACAGTTTAATATAATTGCTAGGAAAATGTTAATGCAAAAACAAGTTTTTTCCAATGGATGAAAATTTGTTTTTTATGAATTAAAACTACTAAATATTGATTAAAAATTAATTCCAGCATATACACATAGAAAAGTTAGGTACTAAAAAATATTTTTATTCAGTTATTCAGTTGTTTTTTAACAAATATCTATACAATAGTTTTTAGATAAATGTTTAATAAACGTGAAATATTCTTTCATGTGTTCACCTATTACGATTTCGCACTTTATGCAAGGAATCACAAAAAAAACGCACGCTCGCACTCATCACAAACGTTATCGCTTGAAGAAAAATTATATAAAGGAGGAAGTTGACAAAAAAAATGCGCGTTACATAATTAAATTTAAGAAAACTCAGCGTCCATGTTCACAGCTACGACAGGACAACGTCTGTCGCTGGTTATTTTTTTTTTTTTTTTTTTTTTTGGAACATATTTTTTAATAAAACATGACTTACTTTTAAGCATCACTGGTGCAATTGCAAACCATTTTGTAAGTAATACTTTGTTTTAATTTTTCAGATGATTTTTTTTTTCACGTACATATTTCATGTTTTTTTAATACTTTTTTGACACTTTTTTAGTAGGTGCTTTAAATTTCTAGTGATTAGACTTTTTTCCGTGAGTCGTCTTAATGCTCATTTTATATTAAACCGCACCAGTATATTTTCTAATTTTTAATTGGTTTTCTTTTTCCTTTTTTTTTTTTGGGAAAATTTCAATCATGTTATTGACAACTTGTGGCCTGAAAGGGTGGTTTATCAACGAAGCCAACATTAAATATTTAACAGCATTTTGTGCGGTTCTCTTTTGCAAATCGCTAACAATTTTAAACGGATTTCGAGCCACCTTTGTTAACTGCTATACTTTTTCAATAATGCGGCAGGCAAACATTTGCAATAAAGTTTTCATGAAAACGAGCAGGAGTTGAAGGAAAAGTACAAATTCATTCCTGCAATAAAACAAATTTTAATAAAGCTTGTTTTTCAAAAGCCGTGCTGGAATTTGTTACTTCCTTCACTGCCACTACTACCACTTCGTTTTACAAATATTAATAATAAAGTTTTTCTTCGTCTATTGATGGTGTTTGACAAAAGCGAGCAGTATGTGCGTGCTGCGAACAAGCGAGCAAGCAAGCAAATATTATGCCTTTTGCAAACTCGAAATTGTAACAATGCAACAAGGCAGCAAAAGTAATAGGAAATGATAACTGTAGGCGCTTAAAAAATAACAGTCATAGTGTAACAGTGGCAACGTACAACTGAGTTTTTTATTTCTTGGCGTTTTTTCATTTTATTAAACAAAAATTTTTAGTGGTTGACTTACTTGTATGCACAAAAGACTTCTTGTGTTTGGTGTCTGTCTAGACATGATTGTAAAATGCTGAATGTGGAAATTGAATTGTATGTTGCTGAATGACAGCCAGTCAGTCAATCAGTCAGTCAGTCGGTTAGACAGCCAGCCACACCGGCTGTTTGTCTGCTGAGCTGACAGTCTAATCGGCTGAGCACAGGTTTCTTGGAGATTTTTATATGAACAAGCGACCCTTTTTGGCTGGCAATATTGTTAAAATATGCACAAGTTGCCGCAAATAAAATAAATGTATTTTCTTTTCTCTTTTTAACTTGTTCCTTTCAAGTCGTGACATGTTTGGGAAATTTTACTTTTTATATCAGTGTTTTTTTTATTTATTTATTTATTTATTTTGCTGCAACTGCAATTGTGGAGTATTTTGACAAGAATTGTCAATACTAAATGACAATTAAATGAAATATGTTTTTGTTGTTGTTGTTATTGTTATTATTGCTGGTGGTTGGGATGTTGTTGTTTACATATTAATTTGTTTCTTTGTTAATGACAGGTTTTTTAACAATCTCAGTTTATAGTATTTGCATTTGAATGTAAAGTAACTTTATTATTTAATTATTGCAAAAGGAAGAAATTATGACAGTTGCACTTCCTTAAAGTTTTTTGTTTCACATTCACAGAAATGGTTCTTTGTAAATAATATGGCAATATTACTGTATGTTTTTGTGTGTAATTAACGAGTAACAATCAATTCTGGAAATTTTGAAAGTTTTGGCTCCCGCAAAATGGTGTCACCGGTAACAAGCCTTTCTAGCGAGAAATTTTAGGCTCTCAACTAGCATTTTTTTTTTTATTTTAAGTCGATAGAATGACACCAAATTGTTAGAGGAGTGAACAAAATTTACTCTATTTCTTATCTTAGTTTTTTCCTGCTCCCATCCATCTCTGCAATTCAAAAAAGTTCAGAATTTCTCGTTTTATCCCCTAAGATTATGAATTTCAAATAGTACCAGCCTCCTATCTGATTAGTAGGCTTTCAGGCCCTTTTTGAACTTTTTCAGAGATACAGAATCACGGATTTAGTCCTCTTTATCCCTTTTTACTCTCTAAATGTTTACGAGACTGCATAGTGTATTCGAGATTGTTTTCTTAGCTGTGTAGTTTTTGTGTTACTTTTTTCCTGCTCCCATTCGTCTGTGCAATTCAAAAAGTATTAAGTTTCTGTTTTTACCCCTAAGAATTTAGAATTTCAAAGACTTACCACACACGTCTGACTATCTTTAATAGGTTTTTAAGCCTTTTTGAACTGTTTCGGTGCTTATATTAGGTTCGGAGATACAGAATTACCGAGTTCACCATTTTTATCCGCTAAATGATCAAATTTCAAAAAAAAAAAAAATAAATAAATAAATGAGAAAACATAATTAAGATTTTTTTAGGGGCAGTGCCATCCAGTTTTCACATTTTTCCTCTTCTGCACTACGAAAAACTGCCAAATTTCAGCTTTACCCGATTTGTCCCGTTGGTATTCAAAAGTTCTACAAAGTCTCAAGCACGTGTCCGTTTATTTTTGTCATACTTTCAAAAGATTTTGAATTTTTTTTTAACCTGGCACAAAGATATTGAATTATAACGGGTCCAGAGATATTGAATTACAAGGGGTTATCCATTTCGTGGTTTCAAAAGTATAGAACTGGAATTCGACATCTGTCAAACTAAGTTGTTAAACTAACTTTTTTGTTCTCAGTTGAAAGTCTGACATTGACGAAAATGGATCGCTTAACTACCAAACAACGCATAAAAATTATTGAAACATACTACAAAAATAATGATTCGGCCACAGCCATATATCGTGCTTTCAGAGGGGATTATGGTTTACATAATCGTCCAACTACTCAAGCAATTGGCAAACTTGTGAAGAAATTTGCAGAGACTGGAGCGGTTACAAATATTGTAAGGCCTGTGCATCATCGTTTCGTTCGTTGCGCTGAAAATATCGCTGCTTTAAGTGAAAGTGTTGACCAAGACCCGAATGTGTCGCTTCCTCGTCGTTCTCAGGAATTAGGACTGTCTTACGGCACATTACGGCATATTTTGCATTAAGATGTACGTGCTACATCCATATAAAGTCCAGCTCACACATTAGCTAAAGCCAGCTGACTATTCAGATACGTGGAATGGGTGCTTGAACAACAGGCGGTCGACGACGATTTTTTTTAACAAAATTTTCTTCAACGCTGAAACACACATCTCACTCGCTGAGGTATGTTAATAAACAAATTTGTCGTATTGGGGTTCTGAGAATTCTCAAGTAATTGAAAAGAGGCCATTACATTGACAAAAAGTCACTGTTTGGTGCGCTCTTTGGTCCGAAGGTGTGATTGGAACTTACTTCTTCGAAAACGACGATTGGAGTAATCTACTTTTTTAAGAACACAAGGAATGTAAAGTTGAAGGCTGGGGTACATACCATGGCTGTTTTATTTGTGAATATAGTTCGAATAAACATATTTAAATTTATGGTCCTTTAAAAAAGTACCTCGAAATTTTGCTTTGCTGAGGATACTATTTTTGCTTCTTAATTTTTCTACGAATTTTATACTTTTTTTTTCATGAAAAAAAAATTTTTTTTTAACAGCTCTTAAAGAGTTATGAGTGATTGATTAGCAAGTATGGAGGAAGTAGAATCGAGCTCAAGCCCCATAACACTATAAAAAATTGTAAATCACATAGTTCGACTATAAAATTAAAATTAATGATTAGTAAAAATATTTTCAAAATATCAGTAGTATTTTCCCCCCACCCAGCATCGATTTTATTTTCATAACTTAAATATTTGCTTTACATTTTTTTCTTATTTACTATTTGTTATTGAAGCAATTAAAAAAAGAAAAGAGCTTAATGCACACTTCCAATACTTATTCTTTATCCAGCTTATCCTTTATACAAATATTGTTTGTTATTATTACTGGGGATATATATTTGTGCTATCATAACAGAAATTGACAATTTTCAGCAACTTGAATAAAAAACTTAACACTTGTGCAGTATTATGTGGCTTGTGACAAACAAGCAGCAATAGCAATAGCAACAGCAACAGCAGCAGCAGCGGCACTGCCAACACCAATCAACCGCATTCAACTTTTAGAAAATACACTTTCAAACACTTGAACTTCAAGTAGGTATGTTGATTTAAAAGTTTGTTTTTTTTTTCTTTGTACTGAACAGCAGCTGCATTAAAATTCCAAAAAAAAAAAAAAAAATGTAAGAGAAAAGAAAAACTTAAGTATCAGCTCTAGTATTTGTCTGATATTTTCTTGTCATCGCCATCATCATCATCATCATCATCGTCATCATGTTGTTGAGCATGGTTGACAACTGTGGCAACATGTTTTTGTTACAGTATTATATTTTATATTTTATTTTGGTTTTTCTCTGGCTGGGTTTATTGGTGTTGGCAAGATTGAGTTGTTATTTTGTCATCATTCAAGTTGTTTATTTTATTATTTTGTACAAATTGTTGAGAACAAACTCTTATTGCATTGGTGAAATTTGTTTTATTATTATTGTGGGCATTTGGATTACACACGTTTTCTTTGGCTTTGTGGTCCAGTGTATGGGCCAAAAATTAAGAAATTTATGTACTGAATACAAGTACATGTGCTTGTTAAACTCTTCATAACAAGTGTTAATTAAAATAAAATAAATAAATAAATAAAAAAAAAGAAAATAGTCAATATTAAGGCCATAAATAAGTTATATAAGACTGTGCTTGAATTTGTGGAATTTAAATTTTCGAGTTCATAAAGTAAAATCTATTCTGGATCAACCTTGATACAAAGTTAACTTTTAGTGTTTCGTTACTATTTCATGCCGAACACAAAACAGGTGTAAAAACGGTTGCTTTATTTTGTGTCGACCCATCGGAAACACAGAATCCTATCAGAGGGAACAGCAGCTTTTTTTTTATTTTGCCAAATTTTATCAAAATGAAAGTTTGCTGCCTTTAGCGGCTCCCTCTCATAGCGACGAATATGATTATATGACCACTTGGTTTGTAGCCGCCACATTTGTTTACACTTTGTTTTAGGTTAGAAAAATTCACTTCAAATCTAGCGCAAATAAACCAATCTTGCAATCACCCAATTAATAACTTTTAGAGTTTAAGAACCAAATTTTGTAATTCACAGCGTAACTCGAGAATTCATATGGAAGGCAATAATAAATTTGAACATTTTTATGGCTTTCTTTAAAAATTTTCAGACTTTCAACGCCCCAAAATGAAGTTGAATTTTATACTGGTGTACAAACCAATAATAAATTTATAAAATATTACAAATTACAGAGAGAACTCGTTCTTCAACCTGCCTTCAGAGGAGTTTCTTGCCACTTACAGCGTGGAACTACTACCACTTTTCTCCTCCTTAAAAAAATTTTTCCTGATTCCGGCATAAGACACTGCATAGTTAGGGGTTGTGCCTTGAGAACCGGTCCAAATTAAAAAAAAAATGATGATAATTAATCGGCCTTATATAATGTATATCCGTTTTTAATAGCTATTATGTCTATTCGGGCTTCCAAGGTCCGTTATTCTAATTAAATAAATTAAAAGATTTATTTTATTTCATTTATTATCCGACGTTTCGTTGGTATTTTTTCAACTTCATCAGGGATTTATTTATATTTGAAAGTGGTTATACCTCTGATCGGAACTTACAATCGAAATTTTCGTATAACTTTACAACACAAACCAATATCTAGAACTGCAAACTTGTGCAATATTGATGTCTCCCTCTGGTACACATGTAGACAAAACACTTTTAAAGACAAACTTATATTCCTTGTATGCACTTGTGTTAAAAAGTTTCCAATCTTTTATTTATTTCATCAAATGAACACCAGATGTTGCAGTAGCTTTAAATTTTTCAAATGCTCCATCATCACAACACACATTATTAAATGTGTAAAAATTGCAAAATAAAGTAAAACATATATAGTAAAATATAAACAATAAAATGAAAGATCTTAAGTGAATGTTTATAAAACATGTGTTTCTGCACTTTTATGGTCAAATAAAGATTTTTAGTTTGTCAGTGGACTTCAATATGGATGACGAGCAAAAAGCTTTTAAAAATCAAGTGGTAATAGTGCAATAGAGTTGACATGTTCCATTAGAAATAGACAGATTTCATGATTTTTAATAAAAAGCAAACATACACATACGTGTAGGTATGTATATAAAATTATTTGCTGCTTCAAAGGTCTGTTCGAATATTAGTGATTTTCATTGTGATCTGGGGGAGTGCATCGCTCTACGGCTTGTTCACTTGTATTCCACAGCTATCTAGTTCAAATTTGACATTGGCCGCCATTTGCAAAAACAAGAGCAACTTCTAATAGGGTTTTTTCTTTTGGCCCACCTGTTATATGTATAAAAATGAGTCACTATTTCCAACTAATGGTTGAACTTTAGCCTGAAAAATTAATTTCATATACACATGTATTACAATATAATAGTTCAATGAAATTAAAATTTCAGTAAAATGTTAAGATTATATGTCTGTTTAGTTACACTGCTTACTGCTATAACAACTTACTGAATAAAAATTACAACTACATGGAAATACCCATAAGTTTTCTTCATTTTGATTACGAACAATTCTTTGTTTTTGAATAAATTGCTATTATTTATGTTTGTGAAAATTAGCGAAAAAGTCTAATGAAAAAGTGTACTTCTTTAAAACAGTATCATATTAAAACAAACAAAAAAAAATTTTTTTAAGATCTTTTTAAATAATTTAATAATTTTATTTCACTTTTCTTTTTTTTTCCTTCAGGTACGTGATTAATTTTCATATCTCCACACACGCAGTAAGTAATCCACTACTCCTTCAAAATTTAAGGCTTTATTGCTTTTATTTTAAGGAGAAATCTTAAAATTTGATCACGCAAATTTCAAATACATTTTACTTATAAAATAGAATTTTTCTTTTATTTGTAACAATGTGTTTCTATATTCATTTTTTATTTTGCGGAGTCCTTTATAGCCTTTATAGAATCCAACTTTAACAGAGTGCTTGTTCTTTTAAAAAATGTATGGGTGTTGTTGAAGGTACGTGATGTTTATCAACAAAAGTCAAAATAAAAAATAAACTGTTAAAAATTGTTCCGCTGAACGAAAATAAAATGAAGGAAAAATAAAATTAAAACAAGAATTAGATACTCATACTACTGGAAAGAGAACAAGTGCAAACATGCGCCATATTGCAGTAAAAAAGGAAACTTTTGCCCAAAAAAAAAAAAAACAAAATTAAAAAATACGTGAAGAATTTAACAAGTTTGGGATTTACTTAAATTTTCCTTGGCGTATTTATGAGACGTTTTCGATTGTTCTGCTATTGATTAGCGGCACAGGCAGACTTTTATAAATAAAAATCGAAAATTGTAATGAAATAATTTCTTGAAATAACAAAACACAGTGTGAATCGCAAAACAGAATTCAAACACAATTTGTTTGAAAAATTGTTAGTACCAATTTAGAGGAAAAAAAAATAATAGAAAATTCTGAACAAATAATTTTTATTTGAATACAAATTTTTGCAGCTTCAGAGCGTTTTTTTTAGATATAAAATTTATTAACAATATTATTCAATATTTCGCTAACAGTTTGTAAGCATCTTCAGCATGATCTGAAGCTGCAAAAATTAAATTTCTTGAAAATGCTAAACACTAATTTAACTTTATAGTCTAACTTTATGATTTACAATTCATAATTTCTTTTATTGTGCTTCACTTCGATCTGCACTCCCTAAGAATTGAGAAGTTTTATTTCTGTGGCAGAAAGAAAAACAAAAATCAATACATATGTATGTTATTTTAACACGAACTTAATGCAAGCTAAGCTACTTTAGCAGAACCACGAAGATCTGTGAAAAATATATGAAAAATCTTAATACAAGTTGTTCATTGAATAATTATTATTTTCAATCAATCCGTATACAACTTATTTATATATGCAAGTGTTACTACGACTGACAAAATGGACTACATTAAATACCTATCAATTACAATGATTTATTTTTCCAGCAAATGAAACAGCACAACATAATGCAAAAAAGCGAATATGTGCGAAAAGTTGAGCATGATAAAATTTAATTAAATTTTAGCATTTGCTTAAATTGTAAAGATGGCTTCAAAATAGATTTACAAAATGCTTAAGAGTTGAGACAACACCACAGCGTCCAACTAATTCCAAATTCGCATATGGAAGACAAAATAGTTTTGCGTTTGAGCAACGGAAAAAGTGCGAAAAATCGTGAAAAATGTACGCATTGCGAAAATGGACTATAAGTAGTGTTTGAAAAATATCTGTTGGTTAAAAATTGTGCGAAATGGTAGATTGCTTACACTAACGTCAAACATTTGTTTCGCTTTAGACAGTAGGAAAAAAATCGACATATGCAAAAAAAAAAAAAGATTTTTTGCAGTAAATTATTAACAAGTAAAGCATTTCAGGGTGTAAATATTTAAGTGGTATCAACAAAATGAGTATCTAGATCTCAAGGAAGCAATCCAGAACATGTATGAAAAAAGCTCTCATAAAAAGAGCGAATAACAGTCTTCTGAGATGACAAAAAAATCAAGACATTACAAAGAGATCATTGCTTTGGTTAATGTTAGTTAAGTATTTAAATAGAAGCTTTAGTCGCCGAGTGGTTAAAGCGGCTGTGTCGAAATTGTGAAATTTGACAAGTCCAAGGTTGATAGCGAGCTCATGACGGCTCTTTGCTACCTAGAAACAGCCGGTTATCTACCCAGCTATAACAATTTTACTTTTCATTACCTAATTGATATTGACAAAAAAAAAAACCGATCAACCAAGGGTTGAACTTGTACCAAGTAAAAAGTCATTTAATAAAAAAGATTAACTTTAAATGGGTGGGGGTTGTTTTGCAGCTGAAAGAACAAAGCAAGAATTTTGAAGACAGCAACACTTGGCACAATTACGAAAATAATTCGTAGGGAATGCCAAATTTTGTACTTTCACAAATTGTACTACATCAAGTAAATTTTTAAGAACAGTATTGCCATGAAATCACCTGCCGTTGGAATGATCTCATGTGACATCGCTCGCTCGCTTACATACTTGCTACACAATGAAAATATTTAAAACTTTGTTGTTGTTGTTTTCTATTGTTGTTTTATATGAGCGAACGATGTCAAGTGACAACGCGGACCTGGCACTTTATTTCCTGTTTCTTCGTTTTTGATAAGAATTACTTCCGTAATAAACTCGCCTGTAAGCAATTCTTTAAAGTTATTTCCTTCATAAGTTATAACCTTTTAGATATATGAATTATTTCCATTGGGATGAATATAAAAAAAATATATGTATAATTTTTCATCCAAATGGTTTTGCAGCACCAGTCGATCATTTTTACTAAACAGAAAATAAAACGGAACTGCATAACACAAAAATTCAAATTCAATACATTTGAATCCTTCCACTCGCATGCTTCGAAGTGGTAAACATATTTCTTAGCTTAGCAAAACATTATTCATTTTTATCGAAAAAGGAGTTTGTGTTTTGTTTGTTTTTTTTTTAATTTTGCTTGCACATTGCAGAAAACAATAAATAAGTTGTTGCAATATTTGATGCTCATGATCCCTGACTGTAGAAGAATTAGAGAAAAAAAAACTGTTCACTAAAAAATCCCTTGGTAAAATGTAAATGCAAATCTCACGGCGAAAGGAAAAAAAACACAACATGGCTGATGATAATCATTTGATAAGGATTTGAAACATTTGGACTAGGAACACAATGCACAGCAATGCACTCACACAACCACTTGCTTCCATGCATAACTCAAGGTGTAGCAAAACAATGCTGTTTGTTATTTATCATAACAACTGCCAGCATATGTACACGACATATCGAATTGTACCACATTTGGCACACACTTTTACACATTGTAAAATGGCAGAAAAGCAAAAACAAATAAAGAACACAATTTGAAACAAATCGTCCTGTAAGCTTTACAAATGAATCGAAACAAAAAAAAAAAGCTTTTACTTGAAGCATGAAATCCCAAATGAAATGCTGCAAATATATGATGCTTTGGAAACAAACAAACAAAAAAAATTCTTATGTTGCTTCATTTAAATATTCCAGGTTTAGCTTTTGTGGCATTCCGATAAATACTTTTGAAAATCGAAAAAGAAAAACACTCTGAAATTGTTGCATTCTGTTTACTTTTTCTTGTATTGTTGCAACAGACAATGCAAACATATTTTAGCCAACAAACAGTAACTAATGCTCAGCAGTCACACACTCTCACACACACACACAAACAAGTATTCCCACATTCTTTTTCAAGCAGACAGCCAGACACGCAGTCTAGAAAAAAGCCATAAGCCAAAAATTGTTGTGCATTGCATTTACTGCTTACTTGGAGCTACACAGTCAGTAACTTTCTGTTACAAGCTTGATAAATGTTCTCAAAAAAAAAAAAAGCAAAAGAAAAACAAAAAAGGATTCATATTCTTTTTTTCTTTGGAATAAATGCTTTTTGGATGAATGTTTTAATGTAAAAGTTCATGGACCGTGAAATGAGGTTATATTGCAACAGCATGTTTTTTGTTGCAGTGATTTATGAAGAGCAATTTTAATGACATTTTCTGTTCGAATCTTTCCGGCAAAGTTACTTGCTGTTGGTGCTGCTGTTGCTGCCGATGCTGCCGATGATGATGTTTTGGCTTTTACCTCATATTCGAAGCGTATCACATTAAAAGGAATACATTTGCTAAACTTTGGCATTTTTTCAAAACTTCTCTTCATTGTGTAGTTATTTTTGAATAGAGGCAAAGGTGCTTAGAGGCGTTTTTGCGGCATTAGCTGGTTGAGTTCCCATAACGTCAAGTGGGTATGTTTGGAAAAACTTGGATAAAACAAAAAGAGCGAGAACCGTATTCGTGATCGTATTGAATTCGTAGCCGAAGGCTGTGTGTTTGTTGTTTACTTTATTTTTTTTTTTGCTTTATAGCACAAATAGCTCTCTATTTGTGCTTAATACCCTAATCAGGAGCGAGGCAACGTGCTTTGCCATACAAAATTTTGAGAGCGAATGAAGTAGCTTCATATTGAAGCTACAGGCGAAGCACGAATAATAACTATCTTCTCTAATTTATATCGCAAGTTTATCTGCACTATCTGTCAAAATCATATACAGTAGGCAACAAAAAAAAAAAAAAAAACAAAAAAAAACTAAAGATAACGTAGTTGTCACATAAAAGTTTAATTCTGGGTTGGAAGTATTTAACTCAGAAGACATTTCCAGGTGAATGTGGAACTTGACTTACTTCTTTTGTCCATTAAGAAAATTTGCTGCGGGAAATTAGTGGGAAATTTATGTTAACTTATTAAAAAAAAAAAAAAAGCCTTTCAAAGCACATAGATGAGTCGTATAAACAGTGTGATTCATAAATATAATTGAAAGAGTGAAGCGGGTGATTCCGGTCGTAATGGAAACATACTATTACTTACTCAGCATTGGAAAAAACTTGGTTTTTTTGCCAGCAAAATTGTAATCATCAACATCTCATATTTTATGGGCAAAGTTCGATAAAATGAAAGCACTAATGAAATTTTTTCAATAACAGACAAAAATATAATTGAGAGAGCGAAGCAGGTGATTCAGCTCGTAATGGAAACATACTATTACATTATTTTTACTAACGAGTGCATTTGATTAGGAACACTGGAATTCGGCAACAGACATGCTTAAGAAATTTTAAAATTTGGGTATGAAGAATTTTTTTAAAATACGACCAGTAATCAGGGGATGACCCCTATACTTGCATTGCCTTAGACTTGTACTAGGAAAATAAGAAACGAGCCGTTTCACTGTGAAGTCACCAAAACTTGTGAATGAAAAAAAATTTACACTTGCAAAAATCAACATCTGCATGCGAAGCAACTGCCAAACATAAAATAATACTGATTTTTGGTTACTGACCTGAAGCTCGAACTTTGCCTCAATATTAGGAAGAACAAGAATTTAAAAAGATAAGGGGTTTAATGTAAGTCTCGCTGGCTGGGGAGCAACCAATGCTTATTATAACTTGTCCCCTAGCAAATAATTCTTCAAATTTACTTTTCTGGTCTTTGAAGTGATATCCCATCTTAAGCCCACTTAATTTTTAATAATACACAGGAAGAAAATGCTGGTTTTTAATTTAAGTTTTTGTATTTAATTTATGATTTTAAAATGAAAGCTGATGGATCTGCATGTATGTATGTATGTATGTATATACGCCTGCATTTGCCTAAAATAACGGTAAACATGCAAACATGAGCAAACAAAAGTTTAAGTGTGACCATAGTTTAAAAATTTTTTTTTCTTAATTTGAACCAAAAAAGCAGTAAAATATTAAACAAAAACTAAACTATTTACGACCTGTAAACACTTTGTTTGTACATATCTAATTTTGAGCTCTAATTTCTTAATTTTTTCCCATTTTCTAATAAGTTTTTTTTAGTGCAACTCATTTTATTGCGTGAACTCCAGTTTCCTAGTTGCTCGTTTCATTTTTAATTTTTGTCTCCTTTTTTTCCATTTCTTGTAAAACAAAGTCAATAGTTTGCTTGAACTTTGGCAACAATTTCAAGTCAACTTGTTATATAATAATAAAAATTAGTCAAATCCTTTTATAATGCAACTTTAAGTCAAGTCATGGTGAGTGGCAATCTAGAGAAACATACAAACACCGACCGCACCTTTTTCTTTTAGTTCTGTTTTTTTTTTTTTTTATAAAACTTTTGAATTGCTGTGTTAGTCTAATAAAAGTTTTAGCTTCAATACTGTGCAACAAAAATATTATTTGGTAATTTAATCAATAACATTATAAAAAGTAGTAAATGTGTGGCGATGGATTGAAATGATCTTTATAATTCCATATTAGATAGTTACGTGCTAAAAACGTATATAATTTTAAGGTTGGCGGCTTGAGAGGTTCCGCAAAGTGTTTGTCATACTGCTTGCCTTAATTTTATAAACAGATAATTTGTCTTAAATATTTGTATTCTTATAATGATGTATACGTTTTAACAAGAAAGTAGGGGTCACATTTTTTTGGTTGAAGTAAATGCCTGTATTGAGCAATTTTTTTTTTTTTTAATTTTAAAGTCAACCTTTGCCAGCGATAGTTTTTGTTAAAAGAAAATAAAGACACTCACAATAGAAAGCAATACCCAATTCTTTTATGCGATTATTGCTAATGGTCACAGAAGTATCCAAGTTTTCGCTTGCGAAAGTTTAAAACTGAATTTGAAAAATATCTTTCTGTAGTACAGTGTAAATTACTATTAATATAACAAAGTGCTTGCAGAAATCATTATTTACTTGCTTGTTCTTAGATATCAGTGGAATAAATTGTATGGTTTTCTTGATTTGCAGAAAATTGCTAAATAATTGGAAAAATATTGATTTTTATTTCCTGAAATCTGTTTGCTGATTGATGATTTTGCAATACAGTTGGAGATGGCGTGAGAAATTTATAAAACATATGTTGGCAACGAGAATTAAATGGCATACACTTTGTAAAAACTATAAATGACCACATATTGAACTAGAAAAATAGGAAATGAAGAATAAATAGAGTATTAGGAAAAAGTATAAGCTCACTAGCAAATGAGACAGTGAAGAGGGGGAGTTTAGCGTCTGCTGAATAAGAACTTGACATGTGACAGGTCAGTAATGGAGTTACAGAAACTGACTTTGGAGGGGTGTTGGAGACGGCTTAAGATATATTTGAGGAGATGAATGACAAATTTGTTGCATTAATGCGTTGGCATTTGTGACAGCTTGGAAATTGTAATTGACTTGAGGGTGAATTATGGATGGTAAAATGTTTTACTATCAAGCTTAAGGTTAGGCTGGCAAAATGTTATACCATCACTCTCCAAAATCGATTCTTCCAAAGAATCTGGTTATTTTTTCAGGCAGTAAAAGTTTGCAATATTGAGGTGCTCTGAGCAAAAAAAAAAAAAAATTATAAAATGCCCAAAAGGAACTTTGATTTGGAACCCCATTTTCACAAAGAAATATTAAACTAAATTGGACCAAAAAGTTGTTTTTAACACTTGAGTTTGGTTGGCACGCCCTTTGTGAACTGTTTTATGCTTTCATTGAGTATATCTTGATGTATAAAGCTTTTGCAACTGCACGACGACTATGATAAACATCTTATAATTGTATAAGATTATTCAAGGAAAAAGTTATATGCAAAACTCGTGCAGTCCTCTAAGACATGTCATTACTATATACATACATAAGTTGCCTCTTTCTGACAATTTCGTAACATATTCGCCAATGCAGCAATTAAATAAATGCCTCGTATTTTTCTCTGTAAACATCAATCATCTACAAATCTTTCTTGCACTCCCTCTCCCTCTATAGACATACTCATACACTTTTGTAGGTATGCAATCCCTCAAAATGTCACATTTTGCTTACAAACATTGATTAATATCATTTGGATCTAAAACTACTGACTTTTCTTAACATGTCAAAATGTGGTATTCCCGGCACGTTTTACAGTCAAATGAATAGTCTTAAGAAATAAAAACAATTTAAACAAATACTAAAGATAAATTAACACTAATTCCCACAGTAAACAATTGAAATTGAGTTGAAGAAGTCAACAGGAATAATGATGGCAAACACAGCAGATCACACACATTAAAGAAACTCAACACATACTCGCGTCGTACCATCCACATCAACAAAAGAATGGAATAAAACTATTGTCATACACGTTGCCTGCCGTTAAAGCAATTATTTGCTGAGAAAGTGAAAAACAAAATTGCTTAAAAGCAAACGCATGTGTGTTTGTGCGTGTGCGTGTGTTTTAGCAATACTTGTGCGAAAACACATACATATTTACATACTTCTTTCAAATAAACCAAGAGTCAACATTAATCCTAATGTTTAGATATTTAACATCATCAAGAAAATGTCAATTTGGAAAACTTTTCTGCTCTGAACACACACGCTCGCACCCACTCTTCTCGCTCGCTCACTTACTCTCTGAGTAAATGAGCTTCAGTGAAAAAGCAATAAAATTTCATTTATATTTTTGGGGAGGTTGTCATTAAGTTTCAATTCGTAACATTTTTGCCGGATAATTGTAATAAAAATAATTTTCTTTTTCTTTCTTTTTCAACTTGCTCTGTTTCAGAAATATAAAATAAAAATTTTATGCTAATACTTTTAATCAGCCTTCAATCAGGCAAATCGAAAATATTGCAAAAATAGGAGTGTGATGGCAATTCGATACATGAAATGTATCTACATGAAATGTGTCTCTTCAGCAAAATTACTTGAATAAAACTTAATGGCAGGCATAAAAGAAAAATTAATTTTTAGCCATGATGAGTAAAAAGTAAAGAAGACAAATACAATTTCAGAAATTAGTAAGAATGGTGTTTAGATATAAACAGTTTAAACAGTCATGGCTGAACATAAAAAAGACGGGTTTTATACTCGGATTTTTTTTTACAAACTTTTTAATTTTATTGGTACTTGTTAGAGCTAACACCAAAATTAATGATTTTATTTTATAATAAGTCTGGCATAGCCAAATTATAATTTTCTGATTGCGTTATTTTTCCAAATAACGGCAGTATTTAAGGTCAGCTCCAGAACATGCACCTTTCTGAAGCCATTTTTTTCTATAATTAGAAATCATACGAGCTAGTTTACCAAACTGAGTGATTTTGTGACTCAATAAATTTTGTAACTTTCAGAATTTTATCCTGGTGATTCTCACACCCAAAAATTATGTTGCACAATTTATTTATTAATTATTAATAATTATATTCTCTTACATTGTTTGAATTTAATAATAGGAATTTTAATATAAATACACATTGCAATTTGGATTGTGTGTTTTATTCAAAATCCCGTGGAAGGCGCTGGGACTTGCAGCTGGTGTGCCTTATTTACAGTACTCTTTTTTAAAAATTGGAAATATTTCTTGAATAAATAAATACGATTTTCATTTATACCTCTTATAATCTGGAAAAATATGAACTGAGGAAAAATGAATTTAACACTTGCTATTAAGGCCAATTGAAATGCATTACATTGGCCCCTCTACAAATACCTTTTTGCTTGTTTGCTGTTTAGCTTTTCAGCCATGTACATGACGCCCACATATTATTGCTATAACGCAGTTGAAAATTGAATATAATATATCAATATATCCCCCTGGGGGGGACAACAACATTTTTCGAAGCCAGCAGCCACACTTTTCGTCTTCTAACCTAAAGGCTCATGTCTCTCTGACAACAATCAAGCCACTCAGTAAATTAAGAGTATGTTTTTCTACGGTTGGTTGTCCCCTAGCTAAAGTTATTTGACGTCTTCTTTTAACCTAAGGAATCAATCGATTCTAAAAACAATCAAGCCACTCAGCCAGTTAAGAGCAAGTTTCTATACTTTTAATTGTCCCCCTGCTAAAATCACTTCAAATTTTTTTTATTTATCTAGCTTAAATAATATTAATCTCAACAATCATATAAAATGAATTTAAGACCGATTAGAAGAGGCAAGGTCCCTTGAATATATTTATGGATAATCAGATAGCCACTAAAGCGATCTCAGCTGAGCGGACTACATCGGACTACCCGACACATGGTGAGCTACTCGCCATATGGGCGCACATATCATGCCAGCACACGCGGCAATAACTGGAAAAGAGAAGAAAAATCCAGTTGCTGTAAGAGCAAGAGATTTAAATAATGTTGCTTGGAATGTGGAAGCGGCCACTCAACTCTCTGGCATGACGAAACCGTGGTACTCTAAGTCGAAGCTAGAGAATCGGGCACTTAGAGGCCACTCAACTCTCTGGTACTCAATACGAAAACTCTATGGGGTGATCCAGACAAGGAAAAATGCAAGATGATATCGGATATAATCCAACTAAGCAAACCTTGTGAGAGACACCAAATTCTTATAACTCTATGAGTCATAGCTATTGTGCTAAAGTCCATGAAGCGCACAACAAACCTACATCGGCTTAATTGTAAGACGGAATTAATTGTATGGGATATCATAACCTTGCTACGAACCAAACTTAAGGCCAATAAACGTACTACTAATTAGTATTGCATGTCGGTACTTTCAAGAAAACAAATCGTAGTAACCAACAGTAATTTGTTGTATGAAAACTATGAAGAAACGTAAGAGTGTTGCGAAACGATAAAACTGTTTTCTGTTCTTATATTTTGCTCTAGCATTTGCAATTCTAATTGTTTGAATTCGTTACAATAGAGAAGTATGTGGAAAAGTTTCAAACATCCCTTTAAGTTTTGTCGAGTCTACTAACGAGCTGGGTGGCAGGCAATCGATAAGGTTTACTTTTCGACCTAAAATAATTATTCTTTTACTTACTTTTGCTTGTAGAAAATTTTTATTAAGACCTAATTTTTTAACTCTTTCAGTTTGACTTTATGCTCTCTACTCTATAGGTGTTACCCATGTCACGTACAGTGACACGAAAATTTCCAGATAATTTCTCAAATTTTCGCAAGTTTTTAGAAGTGAATCATAAAAGTGACATTTTACAGCCCATATAATATGCTTTGTAAATTAAGGCACATGAGATTGAAAAATTATATAAACCAAATGTGCTTCAGTTTTCTTTTCCCCCAACTTTTTAACGAGTAAACATTAACGAAGAAATGCTTTTGCAATTTGTGCGCATAAAGACATTCAGCCCAATAAAGCAATTTCATTGAGGCTCATTGAATACAAAAAAAATTTTATGCGAATTTAAGTACGCGCAACGAGAAAAAAAAAGTTCCCAAGTAATTTCCGTTCATAGACAATTCGAACAAATTCTTTTTGTTAATAATCGTAAAACCAAAAAACTGAAAATAAAAAACAACGAATATCTATGCAATATGATTACAGAAACATTAGGGCATCATCTCCTTGTTACTATGAATATTTTTTCTCTTCAGTTTTGCTTGCACTTCTGCTCTAATTTGATAAATATTGACAAAAGAAATTGAATTGTAAAACTTTTTAGATAATTCGGTTGGTGCCAACACTTGCAGCAAGTTTCGAAAGATTTGGGCAAAACTATACAAATTGAACTTCTTGCTTCTAAGTTCAAAATTATTGACCACATAACATAAAATATTGGAGAAACTTTGTTAAAAACAACTATATTTGTTTATTATTTGCTTACCATTTGACAGATTAAGAATATTATGTTAGTCGCAAATAAAGCTGGGTCAAATGGTCATTATAAAATGCTTTTTTTCAAGTGAAAAAACCCATATTTAAATTTTTATGGATAGTGACAACAAAATCATCAAACTGTAATAAAAACTGTATTTAAGGTGACCAATAATTATTTATGGCATTTTAGATAAATATATTTTTTATGCCACCACCTTTCACATCGCTATAGACAGCATAATATTGTTGCTGCCAACACATTGTAAAATGTATTATCTCTGTGTGTGGCATCAACGAAATGTATGCGGTAGCTACACGGCTGAAAAATATAAAAAATATTTAATATCGTCCATTTAGGCCTAGAATGTTACTTCGGTACATTATGGCTGTGCGCCATAGATAATATGTATTTACACTCATTCTTAATGTCGATTAAGCACATTATAGTAAGTAAGGTATTTGATGTTCAAAAGGCTCAATTCAAATATGTATTTTAATACAGCTGACACAATATAAAAGAGCTTGTGATTAAGGCAATTTTCTTTTTAAACAAAACAGGTAGATACATATAATGGTTTCTTCTTAATTAGGCAGTGGTTCTTAACATTTAATAGTTTAACTTTTTTTTAAGAATAATCCAAACTTTACTTTAGAGGACCGCCCTAATGCACGTATATGTATATATTTTATGTATTTCTGTTTGTATGCAAATATGTTTGTTTGCATGTTCATATTAAAGAAATGGCTAAATAAAAAAATCGAGTACACTTTTTTTTTTTGCTCATTTTTGTTTACGTCCAATATCACTTCAGGCTTAAAAGTGCCACGTTAAAAACGATTTTTTTCAGTGGCCTGGCATTATACGAGTATTATGAGAATGACAGGATGTTTAGCAAGGATTTTTTTATTCACTCGTGATACTTTTGTGCTGTTTTTAGTTTGTTAGTGGAGTTTCATTTACGTATGATTGTATGTTTGTTGAACTGTGTTTTTTTTTCTTCTTTTAAATAGATGGGGCAACATGTTACCATAGTACATGCATATTTTTTTCTGTTGAAACAAAAACAACAAGAAAAAAGCTGTTTGTTGTTTTTGATGTTATTAAAAAGCTCGCGGGGATTTTAAGAAAGAAAAAATTTTAATAACATTTCGCTAAAAGAAAAAACCAAAATAGCAAAGTAAATAAAGCAAATCTCATAATATTATTCTCTGTTGCAAATGAACAGCTTTTTGATGTGGTATGAAATTTTTTAAGCAAATATTAAGGGAGTTGATAAATAAACTTTAAATGAATGATTACATCGACAACATATTTATTTTGGAAATTTTGCATGATAAGGAAAACGTTTAAAAAGAAACAGTTAAACTGAAAAGTTTTATATTTTTAAAATGATGCCATTGATAAATTCCATATGTTTAAAAACGAATTCAGGCCAATGCGAATTCGTACCATACAATTAATTCAATCCCTTTCACATAGCAGCGGCAGGCTGGCCCTGGTTTGGGGTACCTTTTAGATTTAAAATGTTTGCTGTTGTGGGGGTCAGGCAACTACATGCCCAGTGTAAATGTCACCTCTCTATATTTTATGGTTGGCAGGTTATTGCTAATATTTGAACTAAAGCGTGCCCCCATGTATTGGACACTACATAAATTTTAAATTATTGTGGTTGCTGGTATTTGTGGTTGCAGAGTTCAGGCAACTATATGTACTTGGCGATTTCTAGTCTCTCTCTCTCTCTCTCTAAAATGTTCAAAAGTTACAGCTTATTTTTAAACTAAAGGGTGCCTCCATGTACTATGTACTGTTCGAACTTTGGTTTTTGGTTAGTTTTGATATTTGTTGTTATAGACGTAAGCCAATCGGCTATACTGTGCAAATTTAAACCTTCTATATCTTACGGTCCAAAAGTTACAACTAATTTTCAAACTAAAGGGTGCCCTCATGTATTAAGCACCATTTAAGTTCCAATATTTTGTTAGTTTTGGTATATCATATTGCAGATCTTATGTAATTACCTATCCATGCAAATTTCAATTCTTTATCTCTAATGATTTGAAAGTTACAGTTAATTTGCATCGTCCCGTTAGTATTTGTTTTTGCAGTGGCCCGACAACTTCAAATCCTAAGGAAATTTCAGTGCTGTGACGAACTTACGGTCAGCGAAATCTCAGTAATAGTGTTCCGTTTTCACTGTCTGAGTAGGCCACCCTAAAATTACCTCTTGTCTGATAAAACAACAACTGCACGTGGCTAAATGCTTTCTTTTGCATGCTGAAGTATTTTTATTGCTTAACAACGTCTTTGCCACAATCTCGATTTGAGAAAATATAGTAGCACTTTTCTTGCAAAAATAAATAGACTTTTCGTATTTGTCTGTACAAAAAAAAAAAAAGTACAACCAACTTCTAAGCATTTTGTCAATATAATTTATTGATTGAATCAACCGCAATTTATGTAGACAATGGCAACAAAATAACAACAGACGGCAACCACTAATAGTGGCTGGCTGTCGTCTGTGCCACAAAGTGTATGGTGCAGAAGTGTATTTGTTGTGTTGAGTAACAAAAGTGTTTTTGGAAAAGAAACTACAAAATGTTGTTGGCTGGGTTGGCTTTAATATCCGTTTCCGTTCTATAAATTTACTGTCATTTATTTTCATTGCTGTGTGTGTGTGTGAGAGAGAGAGTGTTTGAGTGTACAGTATATGAGTTAGAATACCAGTTAGCCATAATAAAGTAGCAGGAACAAACAAATGAATGCATTTAAATCGCTCTAATGATTGAGTGAATATTCCATATGTAATGCAGGGCTAAATCTAAATTTTCAGGTATATAATGTGACCAAAAAGGGAAAGAATTTAAACGATTTAACCATATATTCGTTTAAATTCGGAAACCAAGTTATTTATTATTTCTAAGCCATATGTGAGTCCAAACAATTAGGGAAGCCGAATAGTAGCTGTTAATGCAAAAGGTGGATAACTAAACCTTTGGCATTAGTAACAGGGATGGACTTATTTATCCCTCTTTGCACTTATAAGCTGAACATAAGCTGAAAGTTGTCCTAAGCAACGCCTAAATTTAAAGACAGCCTAAGTAATAAAGCCTACCATATTGGTTCCGATTGCTAAAATTTCATGTAAGACACTTGTACTTTGGATTCCTCTGACTACGGGGACAATAAATATCCATATTTGCTATTCTAATTCAAAATACTAATTTCTTGGCTTTGTTTAATTTTTCTATTGTATTTTGAAGTATTCGAGTAAACAAAATAAAAGTACGATTTTCAACTAGGTTTATTTCCTTTACGTGGTTGGCTCAGAGAGTGACTTCACCTAATTTTCCAGCCAGTGTCCAAAAATATTTTTCACTCCAACTCCAAGTAGCTTAGGAGTTAAAAAGAGATAATTTTAAGGCAGAAAATGTGTTTCCAATATTCGAAAAATTATGTCCGAGATATAACCCAATTCGATTTTTGAAGAAGTATTTCTTGAAAGAGAACCAAAATAAGTTTTTGCATCACAAAGTAATTCTTATGTTTTTTGAGTAGCTACAATAAGACAATTTTTGGTGGTGAAAGTTATCTGGAGTGGTACTCAATGGATATTTGGAATCGGAAAACGAGAATTTTTGAAATTGGTCCTCACATAAACCAAACTGGCGAACAGAATATGTGTATACGTATGTGAAAGTTAAAATGTGAAACAGATATAATAATGTTCCTTGGCCCATAAGCCTTTAACTAAACTTATATTGTTCTCTTAAAACAATTGCTGAACACAGCAATTTTTCACAAAAAAAAAACATATATCTCAATTCTGATTAATTAAAATTGAACTAAATTACGATCAAGTACTTAACAATTATATTTCTCTTTCGTTCAAACTTCCATTGCACATTTAAAAACAGTCAAACATATGGTAGAATGTTTGGCTTAAATTTTTAGTTTCATTGACCTACGTTGCTATAATATATTTATATTAAACGAATTTTAACTGGCTCAACGTCAACACTTTGGTTGTCTCTTTGTTTTTTGTCAATATGAATTAAAAGAAAATGTTTTAACTTGTTTGATGAGCTTTATTTGCACTGACGAGCTGGGTGGCATCTGCTAAATATCGAAATATTTATTGTTTGAAAAAAAAAAACAGAATGGTTACAATTTCATTTGCCTTAATTTAGATTATTAATTACAAAATTAATTGATTCCTCTTATGACTGCAAGTATTTTTTATTTTTTGTTATTGTGATCCTATAACATGGTCAGCTGGGTTTCCTTTATTTGTCCCTGTAAGTATGCAGCAGAATAGTCATTTGATCAGTCTGAGAACGTACGTTTAACAATTTGTGACTGTATAAATATTTATGCTGTTTTTCAATACAATTTGTTTATCAACTTTTCTTTTTTTTTTGTATTCGTTGTTTCCTTTTATCACAAAATTGTCCATGTCTTTTTGGTTTGCATAAGTATTGTGGTTGTTGTAGAAAAGTAAAGAGAGAAATATAAATACGAGTCCTGGGCTAAACAAAAACTCTACTTTCAAGCAACATCTGTTACGCCATAACGAAGGAAAATTTTTGTTAGAAACAAATAATTTGGGAACATTTATTTTTATATTTCCTTTCTGTTGTCATTTGGGTTTCCATTTTATTTTTTGCACTTTTTTTTTTGCTCTGTCAAACACCCAGAGACAAAGATAAATTGTTTACCATTGAATGGTTATTTATTTTGTTTTATGCCATTGTTGCTTATTTATTTATTTTTTTCTTTGCTTTCGTTTTAAGTATTTAATATACTGATACTGATGTAAACAAGGATCACCACTGGTAACTGCAAAAAAAATTAAACAGTTGAAATTTGACATTTTGTTAAAGAGTTGAAAAAACTCGTCACCAAAAAAAAAAAAAATAGCAAAGTGGCTGCTCAAGTGAAAAGTCTTTTTTCATTTAGAACGGGTTTTAAATGAAGTTACATTCATTTTAAAGAGCGTTTTCAGTTAATTTTACTGACAAAGTTTTCTGAGTGTTCTACAGTGCAGATAGCATGAAGCTAACAAAAAGAATAGAAGTTTGGAAAGCTTTAGCTTTACTTTTTTTATTTCTCTAAAAAATACTTTAAAATAATGGTGATTTATCCACAGCTTCAGCAAGCGATTCGTCTAGAAAGTTGATATGAAAAGTACGCAATGTTTTGAGTGGTTCGAACAAAAAATTGTTAGACAAGTTGCTTGCTATAAATCTACTAAGACAATTGATAAGATAGAATCCATAAGCCAAACTAAATTCGTTGGGCTTTATTAAAATAAAAAATATTTAAATAATATATTTGATCTTTATTATTATTAAAATAATAAAAAAACTGTTTCTAAAAACAGAGAGCCCTTAACTCAACAACTTGATATAAAACCGGCTATAAATGTACCACAAAAAGCTAATCATATTTTACTTACTTAAGCAATAAATCATTTGATATTCATACCTCTGTCAGCTCCTTCAAACCAAAATCCTGAAATGAAAAAAATAAAAACAAATTGTTTAGCTATAAAAAAATTTGCATACAATTTACTTTCTACAAAAGTTCCATCAATGAAAAGGAAAAAGCTAGAGCAAAGAATGAGGTTTAATATAAAAATTCAAATAAAAATATATATTGCCTTTAACAAACAGGGAAAGTCTATTATGACCCAGCAACAAACCCTTGATAAAGAAACGCAACAACAACACAATATCATAAAAAACTACAAAGAAAATGTAAAGAAAATAAATCCGTAATATGATTGAAAAATTAATGATGATCCCTTTTGTGTGTTTGGCTTAATGGTAAGATTTTGAGAAGGGAAAACTGCTTGAAGTGCAGTGAAGCACAGTGTGACAAAAACAGAAATCCAAAGCTCTCAGGCATTTGCATATATTTATTTAAGCATAAAAATTTTAGGACTTAAAGTAAACTTTAAGTTTCGATGATCCTGAAGTCATCTGAAGAGATATTAAAGCTGTTTTCAATAAATTTTGAGAGGAACTGCAAAAATTAAAATTGTTTTTAAAGGAAATTAAAAAAACAATGAATTAAAAAAACAAGATAATGTAGACTAAAATCGAAGTAGAGGAATGAGCTCGTCGGAATCAACATCTTGTTGGAACCTGCCAACATCTTGTTGGAACTATAATTCATGCAGGTCAATTTCCTTCATTCTGGCAGAAAGAAGTCCGTTGCCAGCTCACGATTACGAACGCCTTTTGCCGCAACTAATTTTCGAAGAAGTACTGATCGATGACTGCTTCAGCCCATATACCGCACCAATCAGTCACTGCTTGTGGATGCATCGGCTTTCCAATAATCACTGAAGGTTTCTCACTTGCAGAGTTTACAAATACGCTAAGGTGAAAGTGAGCCAAACAAAATTATCAAGAAGTAAATAAAGTAAATTTTTTTTTTTTTAATTTGGTTTGGTAGTCAGGGGACAACCACTTCATATGACGCGTATTGCGGTGGAACTAGGAAATATGTCCATGGGGAAGACGCTTGTGTACATTTGTTTTAAGGCCGCCGAAACTGTATGTGACAGAAAATGCTCGGCAGGCAGTTTATTCCACAGACGAATTGCACGGCTGAATAATGAATTCTCTCCGTAATGCGCTGTGTGATTCACTGGCAAATCACCTACAAATGGATGAGCCGTGGACAATGTACGCGTATTGCGTAGAAATATGCGGATGTCGGCAACAAGATCATCAATGGTTTTGGAGGACAGATAAAGAGTCATAAGTTGGGAAGAGTGAATAAGTTAAATAAATAATTATGAAAATTTTAGCAACACAGCTGATCTGTTGAAAGCCAGTCAATTGCTGAGACAAATTTGAAGCCATTTGTATTTGATTGTTTTGTTTAGGGCTGCCGTTGTTATTATTTATATCAGAAATAAGGAAAACAAGAGCAGTAAATAAGCGAAATTGCCATCACACAAATACGTAGGTATATGGGGTATGCAGCACACTTATTACGATTTTTATTTCAATCTCTAAAATTAAGAACTACTTCTAACCATCTATTGCATATTTTGAGTAAAAAAGCAGTTATTTTGGATTACATTTTTTCTATATTATTAGACATAAAAACTAATATCAAAGAAATTTAGCAGGATGGACAACTAGCTGTTTCGATGCCGCCAGACTTCGTCAGCATCCTTCCTTGAACTCAGGGGCTCTTGGTTCTACAACGACATTCAGCCACCCAAGTTGTTGTTCAATGACGGGTGCTGACGAGAAGTGTGGCAGCTTTGAAGCAGCTAGTTGTCCATCCTGCTAAATGTCTTTGATGGTTTTTCTTCCCTTATTTAATTAATATCTATCACACACATAAAATAGAAAGAATTTAAGCCCGTTAAACTTAAAATAAAATAACTATAAGGGAAAAGGTTTGAATAATAAAAATTAATTAAGCAAAAAAAAAAAATAAGTGTATGGTATGATTCCAGAGAACGTTCTAGTAGGAAAATATTGTGAAATAAATATGAAGAGAATAAGAAAACACGCAAAGAGTTTTGTAACCCAGGTGAATCGGTGCACAGTAATGTCTTAAATGCCCAGTTTCGTAAAAGGCTTCAAAAATCTCAAGGTGCAGCTCTTCCCTAATTAAATTTGTCAAGCAGTGAAACAAAATCATGTCATATTAAATTTGGAAAAAACTTGATTTTAAAAAGTAATGCTTAATAACCATCTTACATTGTGGATGTAAGATGGTTACATCTTTTAAATCAACTCTTCATATCAAATTTCTTCAATCTATTGAAAACATGCTCTTGGCATGTTGAAAATATTTCTTGGGCTAATGAAGCCTCTTTACAGCAAAAGCACAACTCAATTGAAGTTTGTTAATCGATTGCATGCAAATTATAAAGAAAATTTTTAATTTTTTCGCACCCTCATTTCCAACTACTTTAATTTGTCTATTTATCTGTTTTGCTTACACAGTTTCTTCAATTACGAAAGGACCTGACTTTGAGTATGTGTTTATGTATTTTCCTTTGATTTCCTCGAAAAACAGCTTTATTTCTTTAATCCTTTTTGCCTTTAGTTAAAGGTAATGCAAGTGGCTAGATGAAAGATTTGCTTATATTTCGTAATTAAACTGAAATGTTGCTGTTACAGCGAAATTCTGTATATTTGGTTTAATAAAAACTGATTAAAATATATTTTATATATAAATTTTGACAATCTTTTACACAATTCATTTCATTTCATCTTAAATGTTAAAAGCTTTTGAAGCCCATGATTTGCAGAAAATGCTAAAATGCTGCTTACTTCATAAAAGTTCTCATGCCTGGGTGTTCTATATTTGTGTGTTGCAAACATTTTTTGATAAATGGCTTTTTGGTTTTAATTTAAGTAGCTGTCACCTACAAATGTCTTAAAGGTGAAAGGCAGAATATTGGCATATAAAAAATGTCAACCTTTGGTTTTTCGTACGATCCTAGTGCGGGTTAGAGAATATTAAATTTAGAAATGTCATCGTTTCGCTCTCTTTGTTTTTCTTTATTTATTTTTAATGATTGTTATAAATTTCTTAAGTAAAAAACTCTCAAGTTATAGTAGTGTGTAAAAAGAAAATGTGATTTTAAAAGGCAACTTCGTTCTATTAAAAAACTCAATAGCACGACTAATTCGCTATCCTTTGTATGAAGGTATTGTTGTATCAAATATGTTTATGCAAAAATGCGGCACAATATTGAAAAAAAATAAGTTCATAAGTACTCATTGAAAAGCTTTAACACAGAGAAAGCATTTGAAAAGGAAAGCTCCATTTGTATTCTAGTGCAAGATACAACTTGGAAAAAACAATTACAGTTATTATAATTTTTATTATTCTGGGTACCAATAGACTTTATTAATAATTTTTTGTATTTTACCGCCGTCTATATGCTGCCATCATTTCGTTGATGCTACTCAACTCTTCAGCAGATTTAAGGTCTCTGACGGGTGGAGTAGTGGACCAAAAAGAGTACATCGGCTCTTAAAAAGTTTTAAGCTCGAACTTATAATTACTCCTGGCTTAAACTTGTAACCTTCTTTAGTAAAAAGAGCGAGCAAATCACCTGTTTTCCGAAGCTCTAGTTCAATGCACTTTCTGCTGATATTCGATGCACTTTCTTTGCTTAATAGAAATTCAAACATTACACCCAACTATGCGCCAATATTCCCTCGCTTTTTTACACTTGTTTTTATACGGCAAGAAAGCGTACATAATGCGTAGTGTACTCTTTCCCATTTTAAAACTTGCTCCATCAGCTGTCCACATCTGTGTACTCTGCAGCTAAAGAAATAGCTTTTACTAAGCTCTTATAACAAATATTAAATTCATTCCCAAATATACTTCAATGCCTCAAGAAACATTTTTTACAATTATTTGGTATTAATTTTATCAGGCTAAATTTGCTTCTATATTGGTTTTGTGATTGATATTAATTGAACAAGACAAAAAAAAAAAAGCAGGGTGGACATCTAGATGTTTTGAAGCTGTGGCTGAGTGGCATGAGTATCGCTTTAGAAACCTGAGCTGAAACTGAGTTAAAGGACTTGTGCTGACGAGTAGTGTGGCGGCTTGGAAACAGCTAGCTGTCCACCCTGCTACATGTCTTTGATGTTTTCTTTATCTTATTGATTTAAAAACAATCACAAAAGTAATTTAGAAAAAACTTAAGCCTGATAAAATACAAAATAATTATATAAGAAAAAATTCGAATAATAAAAATTGATTATTTCAAAAACAATTTTTTTTTTTTATTTGTTCAACTCACGTTTGATTTATTGCATTTTAAAATCGATTTAAACGTTTAATCAAACTACTAACCCTGATATTTCCTTTTAACTTTGTATATTGCTGCACAATATATCATCCTGCAATTAACTTACGAGCAAGAAGAAAAGAAAAACAGCGCTTCAGCATAAAAGAAAACACAGAAAAACTGTCATAAACTATTAAAATGGCATTTGCAAATGCATCATAAATCTCTGCGTACAGAAAAATCACACGAATCATATTCAAACAATCTGTTTTGTAGCAAACTTTTTAGCACATCTACTTTGAGCAACATTTAATTGAATTTTCATATCTCAACTTTAAGATGAAGTACCCATAATGTAACAAGCAAAACTGTGGTACACATCATTAGTCATTTTATTTTTAGATATAATTTTCCTAAAAAAGAAACTGTTACACAAAGTTGAAGCTACTGGCTGCATTTAGAAAAGTCATAATGCTGCGAGCATAAAACGATATAACACATGGCTGCATGAATGGATGCTGAATGAAAGCTGCTACTGCTGCTGCCAGTTGCTTGCTGCTGTTGTTGAGGAAGAAGTTTCCCCCCCGGATAAAAGCAAAAGAATAATAATTTTTATAAATGATATTATTCGAAAAAAGAGAAATAAATGATTTAACTTTTTCTAAAACTCCAGCAGTGCCACACACACGCACACACACACACACACATGCTGCCTGGTATTTAGTTGCATAAGCAGTGAAATCATATTTAATTATTTTGACAGCATATTTTGATGAGATTTGCCAGTGTCACTGCTGCTGCTGCTGCTGCACTTGATTGTGGATGTGATTGGGAGCGGTTTTTTTTTTTATTTGGTTTACTATTAATTAATTGTACTGGTAATCATTTTATTATCAAGAAACATTTAATTTATTTTTAAATGAAAATCATAAAAAGAAGATTACACAATAAAAAATGTATTCTTGAAAAGAGATGCTGCCGCACCGTGAGGCCAGATTTGTTAACTTGCAGTCATAAAATAATTCCCTTTTTTACACCATTTTAATAAGAAAAAATATTATTTTGTGTGATGCTTTTGTTGCTCCCGCTTATTTGACTGCCCCCATATGTGGCATACGCATGTACTTAAGTGTGTGACACTTTCAAGAGTTTCAATGTGGCATTAAGAGATTTTTTAGGGCTCTTCAATTCTATTAAGTCAGCCGTCTTATTGATTGACGACTTTAAGATGGAGCTATTGCTGCTGTGATGACATGCTTGACTAATTGCTTTTAATAAAATTGGTTGTGGTCATGTAAAGTATATAAGTATGTGTATTTTTCCCTTTTCAACCCTAATCTTACCAATACTCTTAAGAAAACTGCTAATGTACATACATATGTGCATTTTTCACTTTCTAACCCAAATCTCAGTAATTCATTTAAAGAATTTGCTAAATAAAAGATCTCTTAAAACTGTCATCTTTTTAATTTTGACATGTTTCCAAACGCATGTCGTTGGTATCCATTATTTTATGCTGGTCTGGTTGGGAACGAAATACTTAATAAATAGGGAAAGAGGTAAGCTCAGGTCTCTACGTTCAGCGCCGCCTTGACTCTCAAGAGCTCATTAATTTGGGACCCAGCCAAGGAAGAGGAATATTGCCGCAGACAAAACTGAAAGCATCCAATATATAAGCAAGATCAAGCTAGCTCCATATAATGAGCCGCATTTTCTTGAAATACCCACAAACAGATCCAAGAGGGTGATTTATCTAATAGTGAAATCGGATTGAAACTGAATTGGAAACGACACATAGACGAAACCGGGACAATCTGTAAAGAAACCAGAGGTATAAGATAGCGGTTGAGTCCAGCGATGGCACACTGGTTTCTATGGTATGCTGCACATCGATGGAATATAAACACAACACCAATATCGTACGGACCCGATTGATAAATGTGGGGCTTTCAAAATGACACTCACAAAGTGTATGGCAGCAATGTTATCTGTTAAGTCAATTGAAATTCGCTTGAAATACGTAGTGTAGCTCACAGCAAATATTATAAAGCTAATGAGTAATTGGATTGATCAGGGACACAAAGTACATCTTTGCCGTCGTAGGCGAGTTCGCAATGGATAAAGGCTAGTATGCGAAAATCAATGCAAAGCATTAGTCATTTACACCGGGACCGACTCTTTGAACCAGAATCCCATGGGGTTACGCTTCTACACGATTGGACAATGGGCCCGGGCAATACGATGCTTGGCATTTAGTAACAATAGGAAACTTTTCTACCGTCTGCCAGATAAAAGTCAGCTTTTGTTAAAAATCCCGAAGCTGGTGCAAATTCTTTCGTATCACACGAAAGCTGGCTTTTGTAGTCTTACAGAAATACAATGCATATTTTCCATATCTGCAATAGCTTAGAATAAATAGTACCTAGAGTAGAAGTTCGCGCCAGGTGGAAGACAGGACGCATTGTATAGGACCCAGCCAAATGCTGCTCTTAGCAAATGGAAAAAAAAAATTAAACCACATTTCGGAATCTTCCTTCCGAAAGGTGACTGAAATTCCCAATGTATGTACAGGGTCTGCCATCTAACGTTTTTTTCAGCTAGTGCTTATTTCGTGAATGGTAACACTTAGCTCATGTCTGATTTGACAGATAATTAGTTTTATCTTTCCGCTGAACGAATACGCTTGAATAACGATGGAAAATATTGCGACATTAATTTGAAAATCATGGTAATGTAAAGAGAAGCCCGTCAGCTCCGTATGTTCATTATATTGTTAAAAAAGTGAGAGAAACTGGCATCCTCATCGATAAACCAAAGCGTGAAAAGCCAAAACCAGTGCGTACACCCGATAATATTGCTGCTGTGGCAGAAAGTGTGCGTGAAGTGCCATCAACAACAATTCACCGTCCTTCTCAACAATTGAACATTTCGGAGACATCATCGAGACGAATTTTTTCAAATTCAAATAAAAAAAGAAATTTGAGAAAATATTTAGTAGTTTTTTTTATAGCATTTTCAAAAAAAAAGTTATTTGGCGCACCCTTTATGTACTTCCGTATGCTAATGGTTACAGATAATTTAATAACTTAGAATCGCATAAGTCACAAGATAATTATCTATAAATTTAACCCCTTATGCCAAAGAAAGTAAAAACCAAATCAAATATGAGCTTTAATTCGCTAAGAATTATTTACGCATAATTTATGCGCTGATAACTTCTATTTAATTACAACCACATTAATTTATAACATCCATACAATTAGAGCACTTTACTTAATTCTTCTCCAAGCTTTCGACTCTGTTTCAAGAATTATGATTATTAAACAGGTATAAATTCCTATTTCAAATTTATTTTAGAAATTATGAATATTAAACAGCTACAAATTTCTACTTCAAATAACTCTAATGGAAATTTTATGAGATGTTTTTTTTCACGATATTTTATGATATGAAATATGTGTGTACGGACGGACATTGAAACTTTTACTGGTACACAGAGAAAAAGAAAACACATTATTTGGAGCAAAAACACAAAATGCTGAAAACGAAAACACCCAATTTTTCTTGTTTTCTCAATGACAAACGATAATTACCATTTTTTAATGTTTTTAAGTTATAAAAAGTCGGACAAAAAATAAAAAACAACATAAAATTAAAATTCATTTGCTGTACGTACGAGCGATTTTCAAATCTAACTTTATCTGGCCAGTGGCATTATAAACTCATAAATTTTCTTTCTACAAATACGGCAAATGCAACAAAGAGCAAACAACACTAAGAGTAGAAACAACACTAAAAAAAAAATAACTTGTACCATGCAAAAGTGTAGAATAATAAAAATAATACTTAATAGTTGTTACATTTAACATTAACAAAGCATAAAAATCATGAACACCAAAACAAAGAAATCTTAAGTTATTCATAAAATTTATGTGAATGCATGTTTTGTCTTGTCGCAAACCCAGCGAGCAATTCTGAAGACAACTGTCTCAAGACTCAGGTGAAACTTTTAAGAAAAATACTTAAAAAATTACCATTCAAGTTATAAGCAATAAACTTATCGTTACCCTTGTATGGGATTACCCAAACAAATTTCAGTGCTGTGGTAATATTAATACAATATTCTTCTATGCCTGTTCTAAAAATCGCATATAAGAAAATTTCTCAAAATTTGAATTTTGAGGTTAGGCCATCCCAATCCAAGCAACAATCGTAATTGTCTCTTTTTGATGCATTTTTGTCGTTTCGGAGTTTTCTGGCGATCGCCTGTTTAGTTGTAACTTCTTAATTATAAGTTCTTATTATATATTAAAGCAACTGAAGCAGCCAGTACATGACAACTGCAGCTACATGCCATCAAACGGTTCATGCCATCGGTCTGACACTTTGTAATATACCAGCAATCTGGTACAATGTTCATTTCAGGTCGCGGTGGACGCGAAACAGCCATAAGATGTACTCTAGACAATAAATCTTCAAGTTTACTTTTCTTGTCTTCCTAAAAAATGTGGATCATTAAATTTTATCACAAAAAATCTTTCTCAATGCTGAGGAAAAAAAGCAGTAACGCCCAATAAAGTAAGTAATAGTTCTTGACATTGGTCTATATATATAGATAAGATATAGCGTAACAATTGTCTCTAAGGACTTTGAACCTGTGCCGTTTGAACGTGACGTAGGTTTTCACTGATGTATTAAATTCAACGTAAATTAAATCAAACTCGAAGATGAACTTAGACTAATTTTTGGGCATAAATATGATTTAAGTGTTCACTAATTTGCAGATAACTTAAACCAAGTTCAAAGATTGATTTGCTGACTTTTCTCTCGGTTATAAGCAGTTTAACTCTCACCGATTTGTTAGGCCTTAAAAGTTAATCAGGCTAACAGCTCTGTATTAGATTCTTGTGTTTTAATTCGATTTTGTTGGTTTGTTTTAAGTAAATAAATTTGTTTCTTTGCTTTTAAATTATTTATTATATAAAATGTTTTGCTGGGTCTTTGGTTCTTTCTTTTTAATTTCTTGTCTTGTGCTACTTAAAAATTGTTTACACGAATCTTTTTATGGTTATGCTTATTTTAATTTTATATGAGTTGTCTGAAAAGCAACTCTTTGTGTTCAATGTTAAATGCTGCTACAAAATTTTGTAATTAGCTAAAATGTCACGTATTTTTTTTTTTACACGCAGCTCTAATATTTTAATGTGTTTTCGGACATTTGTTTCTTTCATTTATGTCCCATGTGCAGCACTCATATTATTTATTTTAATAATTATAATGCATATATATAATAGTGCAGTTTTTATGCTAAAAATTTTATTGTTAATGGAAAAAATCTGTTTGTATTTACAGGTACGTTAAATGTAAACCACAATTCTTTGAATCATTGCTTTTGGAGGGTAAGTAGGTTGCTAAGTACAATTGCTTTAATGGCTGAGTTTAACAAATGAAAGAATATTTTCTTATCGCCTATAATCAAGAAATGAAGAAAAACTATCAGTATTTCAGTTTCTATAATTTGTTACACAGCTTTTTTCTTAAATATAAATTTTTAGAAGAGGCTTGTCATAACTTTGAAATGAAATATGCGATTTTAATACGAATTACATTCAAGAACTTTACATAATGCTATGTTATTGCTATTTTAATGCAATTTTTAAGTTGATCAGCATCAACGAATTCGAAAGGTCTATATTTAGACTTAATATAATAAAAAGCAATTAATTTTATCTATTTATAACTTTCTCAGAACGCTGCAAAAATCATTGTATACAATAATGCTTTTTTATTGTCCATCAGTGGTATATTAAGACTGAAATAAAAATAATCTTAAAAAATTCTCTTGCAAAGCAATTAAAATTTAAAATCATTTTTACGCTTTTCATTAAAACCACAAAACAGAAAAACTCAACACTCTATGGTGTTAAAGCGATGTGTCACTAAAAATATCATTGACACTTTTTCTGAATACAGGATTTTACAACTTGAAATCACCATAAGTTTTATTGAACAAAAAAAATGTAACTGGGGAAAAAATGGATAAAACAAATACACAACAAGATCCCCAGCTAAAGCAATTAGTGTCAGTGCGGTTGGTGCAATAAATGTTAACAAAACCATAAAAAAGAAGTTTTTTTTAATATTCGTTTTAAACTCTGCTCCCATCCTAAAAACAGGGATAGACAGACAGACAGACCTACAGAACGCATGCAAAAACACCTGAATAAAACAAAGCAAACAAATGAATGCTCGCAGACCGGAAACCTTTAAAAGGAAATCAAAGCTTTAAACAAAGATTTGGAGTACAAAAAAAGGGTTTTTTGTAAAACAAACAGTCTGTGTGTGTGTGCGTGTTAGCTAGTAAAGGTATAAACGAATCAAAAAACGAACGAACAAAAAAAATGGTGAGAAAAATTGATAAAAATCACTGCAAGTTAAAACGAAAGATTCAAAAAGATTCCTTTCATAAACAACCAAGCAGAAGATTTTTCCGCCCCGCTTTATACGTTTTTAACGAAACGATAAACCCGTTCGCTGTAAAGCTTGCAGCAATCATAGTTCTATTGATTTGGTTTATTTATTTCAAAGACTTTTATTCCATTTCATTTGCCTCTTCTATTGAGAGAGTTTAAATGGCTGAGCATTCGCTATAAACACATACTCTCATAAATGTGTGTTTTTGGTGTTGCTTTTGATAACGGCGAAAACTCTCCATGAAATACAGCAACAAATAAATGTATGCCAATTGAAAAAATATAGACTGATATGAAATAAAAAAAATATTACATGAAAAAAATATAAAATCTGTATTTTTCATTTACAGATTTTTATTTGATAATTGATTGCCATGCAACTGATTGATGAAGGGGTTTTGCTTTAATTTTTATATATGTATGTATGTACCTACATAAACCGCTACATATGCATGTATGTATGTATTTTAAAATCTATGAAAATCCTTATTTGTTACAATTGTAGAAATCTCCCAGGTAACTGTTATTGAATCCATGTGGCATTTATTACAGCTGCTTTGTGAATACCACCAGTAACCGAATCGTCAAACTTCTCTCGTACTTTTCTTGGAACCGTGCAAGATTTTGCTCAAAAAATTAGTTCGCGCTTCGTTAACTGCCTTATAATGAGTTTGGTATTCTCCAAACAATATGTTTTATAAAATTAAAAAGAAAAAAATAAATAAAATCCTCTTAAAATTTTTTTCACATTCATGCTTCAAGTGTTAATAAAACACTTCAAACAGTTCCCGTATCATGATCACAATGATCAACTTGGCACAAAAATGAAAATGGTTCTTAAGTGCTAACGAAGCAAAAAATATTTGTACTAATTATGAAAAATAATATTTTAAAAATAAAACAGCAAAAACAAACAAAAGAGGTGAAGAAGAAAAAACGAAATGCATCCCTTATTTCCGGTAATACTTCCCCACAAACATAAGCGCACACGCACAGAAGGGGACACACCTTATTTCTCACATGATCTCTGCCTCAAGGGATTAAAGTGCATTAAAGGCTGGCTGCATGTGTTCGAGAAAACATAATGAAAATTCTAAGGCGCCTGTAAAGTGTTTGGCAATAGTTTTCCTTTTATTCTCTGGCACACATTGTTAACGATTAATCATGGTACTCGATTTAGGTTTCGTCTATTTTTTTTTTTTTTTCATTCTGCAAGGGGACAGATGTTTGGTATTTTCCCAAACAATAATTTCTATTGATGACTGATGAAAATAATTACACAACCACGCTTCTTAATAACGAGCGATAGACAGCTTCGAAGAGACGTTCAACCCTGTGATTTGGAGAGTCCAAGTCTAAAGTTTCACATCATTAAACCACCATGCGTGACAGGCATTCGCCTCCATCCTCCCTTCAAACTGTATTTTACAGATGCAATAGTATTTATGCGTTTTACTTATTGCGTTTTTTTTTTTCATTTTGTTGTGAGTGTATTGATCTAAACAGCTTAGCTAGTTTTATTTTATTGAAATACTGGCAACTACCACAGCTACTGCATGAAATTTATTTTATTCCTGCTGCTGTTTCTATTCTACTTTTAGGGCATTTTAAATAATTGGATTTTTGGTTTTGTTTATTTTATACATGAGATTTATTTGTGGAAACAAAAAAGTAAAAATTCATAGATGATATTGAATTGGGCCTTAACAGTGACTTGAAATTGCTTAAATTATACTTTTTCGTTGTCAATAGTTATAGCCCATTGTGTTTAAGTTTTTTAGCACATTTAAGCGTTATAGCACAAATATTGGTATTAAAATGAGAAATCAAAAAAAAAAAATTGCTTCCTTACTCAATATTAAAGGATTACGGCCGCTTTCATAATAAATAAAAATTATAAAGTTTATAATTTTATACGGGTTTCTAGTTCGATTTTTACTCCCTCAAAAAATTTTTTTGTGACCAAATTGGAGCGATTAACATTCTTAAAAAAGAAAAGAAAAGTAAAATTGAAATTGAAAATACACTGGCTGGGCCCATACCATGGCTGTTTTACGACCACCACGTCACATCACCAGCAGCTTACAGCTTAAAAAAAAAAAGTTTCTCAATTTGGCGAAAGCAGAACTCCGAACTTAAAAGTTTAATAAATTAATAACAATTCTTAAAAGCAATATCATTTGATATTGAACCAATGTTATTTTAAAGCAAACAAAACAAAATCCAGTTGAATTAAAATGTAAGTTTTATGAATAAAAATTGCCTTTAAAAATTGTCAATACAACTTTATATTCGACGTTATAAACTGTTGGTTTTTTTAAAACGTTTTCTCTAAAACGTTTTGTGTATCATATGCTCTTCATTCCATTCAAATATTTCCTTACAAATGTATTCAAAAAGATTCTTTTTAAAAATCAATTAAAATCGCAGCTGGTCCAGCATTAACAACATTTAAAAAAAAATTGCATTTTTATTGCCTGTAACTTAAAATGACAAAAAACATTTCTACTCCACCCTCATCTTGAAAATTGTAAAGAAATCTTGTGTTTTTCCCTTCCAAGAAATCGCTTGCAAACAAACCTTCATTGAAATTAATCACAATGTGCACAGGCAGAGATGCTGACAGTGATAAAGCATAATTATAACATTTTGTTTTTTCTCTTTGTCGTCGTGAATGCACACGGACTCATGTTGATGTATCATACCTGGCGGATTACAAGCGAATGTGCAACATAAAAGACTGAAGCAGAACATGCAGCACGTGCGTCTTGGTGACAACTCTGATTTTTTTTTTCTTTTCTTATTTTTGTTAATATTTGTTTACTTTTCGTTATTGTTTTGCATGAATAAGCAACAATTCTAGTGAAAAAAACGCAGCCAGGGTGAATGGAAAAAAGAAACCCGAAGCAGTAAAGTTTTAGATCAGGTATCTTTTATTTTCTGTAGTATTATATTAATTTATTTTTAAGTTCATTTTGTTTAGTATTTAAATTTATTTACTGTTATTTAAATATATTTATTTAACTATTTTTTTATTAAATTAAAAACAAAGTGCTTCCTACCAAATGAATGACTATTCAAGAGTTTGAAGTTTGTTCTGCCTACAAAAGTTCAATTTTAAAAAGTGATTACAGCCATAAATGGTAGACAGTGAACACTGAACATAATATACAAAGCAATAAAAGATAATCTGCCGCTTCAACTAAATGACAGTAACACTATAGAAATGAAAAACTGAATGGCTGCTGCAGTTACTAGAGACGTGCAGCGATCATGAAAATATCGTATTACTCGTGAGCATAAATACATTTAGTTTTGAAACTCAAGCTGGAGTGCATAAAAAATCGTAGAACTTTATAACACTAAAGTGTTTCTAGGTTTCAAAAACATATTTTCACTCAATTACGCGATCGCTTTTTCAATTACAATGTAATATAAATTAAGTATATAATTGGAAATTATTATTCTATTAGGCTTTAGTTTAAATGACTGCTGTGACGGAAACTCAAAAAAATATTAGTAAATATTAGTAATAAGTAATAATGAAGAAAGAAAAAGAAATACATCAGCTGGGATACTAAAGGTGGTTCCGAAGCGGCCACTCTTCTCAATTTGATCATAAATGATTAAATATACACACAATTTGCTTTAAGATCCATTACCTCCACTTCAAATATTAAATAAACGTGTTATAATATAAATTTCAAATTTCTTGCAAAAATGTTTTGCAAGAAATTATTTTTTATCTATTTTTTATTTTAAAGCAAATAAATGCATCTGCACAACTAAAAATTCATATTTATACTCATCGATACAGGACAAACAGCGACGAAAAAAAACCAGCGAAAGAACGTGAAAACATTAAATTGCTTTAGAGTATATGTTGAAGTTCTGTTTGCTTAATAAGCAAGTGATTAATTGAAAAAGATGATAGTAGTAAATTTATGGAGAGCTTCGCTGGGGTGCAACCAGGGCTGGTTCTCATTTCTTCTTCATTCAACTTCATATTAATTGTAGTGAATGTTTAACAGCCATGATTGAGCCCAGTGAATAAATCTTCGGATTTTCTAGTTTCCCTGTTTTTCCAAAAATTTTAATACCTTCAAAAAATATTACCATAAACAAATATTACTCAGTTTTGAGAAAATAAAAGCAACTTAAGCCTTTGAAATCATTTTCTATCCATTTTTGGTCCGAAAGCATGGAAATTAAATCTTTGTTTTGCGACTATAAAAAGTCTTCCACTTCCATGGTTGAAAGCCAACTTGGATCTACAGCTTCTAGCAGAAATCTGCCACGAACTGTCCATAGAACATAAAAACAATTTGAATAAATTCCGTAGTACTTCTTTTAAAGCAATTATTGATAATATTTATAGTAAAAGTAGTAAATACTTCTTTAGCTTTTATTATGGTTTTCAAAATAAATTCACAGACTTAGACAAACAAGCCGCTTGTTATTTTTTTAAATTCTAATCGTTCGAATTTTCGCTTGGTTGTTATTTAATGCTGACCGATAAGTGCACATTGAATATCATGCCGTTCATACAAGGAAGAGCTCTCTCATTTTTTAAGGTAGATTTTTTGGAATATTTGAATTTGATATTCTGAAAAAGAAAGCACTGCTGGGAGTCGGGCATACCATTAAATACCTCCAGTAGCAACCGGGGTCTTGTTAGAACCATTATTGAAAATCTAAAAAGCCATTTTTGTATGGAGAAAAGTAGATAAGAAAACCATGACGATTGGGAGAAATTTTTTTAAATTTCTAGTTTCTATTGGAGTGCTCCCAAGTAGAGGAAATAGGGGTTGACATGCTCAGAAAAAACCTTGAGAAAAAAAGTTATTGGTGGTCGGTCCTACATTTTACCCCTCTCTACGTACAAGTTTAGATCAGTTGTGAAGTTTTCAACGATTTCTTAATCCCTTTCTGCCAACTTTGATCTCGATGAGACGCGACTTCACCCCTACCGATTTAATTAAAATTTTTTCAGTATATTTTTTGTAAAAAAATTTACAAAATTAGGAATAGGGTTGGAGAATTAAAAAATTAGATACAGAAAAAAAAATCACCGTAGATCTATGTATATATTTTAATATTGTATATTTCACACATGCCTCACTATGAGCTCAAAACAAATTTTGCGTGCAATAATAAAATCATATTAATCGTGAGAATGGGCGATCAAAGCACAATCACGTGCACATTACTAGTACCTAAATCAATCGTTGTTTAACATTTATTAGTCATTGTGGTCATTTACATATGGCCATGCTGATCGTAAAAATAATTGATTTGGATCGTGAGCCAAATTTCTTGATGCAAAAAATCTAAGCTTGAAGCTGCGACGCGGATATATTTTTCTCGTAAGCATGCCGGCGCATGAGTCTAGCAAAATGTTCACTCGTTAATAAAACAATTTCAATTGCTATCGGTTGTGTTTGCGGTTTCCTTGCACATCTCTAGTAGTTACATCAATCGCTGTTTGCCACATGCATATTAATCATTGTGGTAGTTTATCAACTTTAATGCCGTAATTACATTTTTACCCCACGCTCACACATTATTGAAAATCCTCTTAAAACAAAATATTTACTTGATTCTATCTGCGTAAAGACAAATGTAGACAATATGGAATTTTTAAAAATCAAATTTAAAAATATGAAAGCAAGAGAAATATTACGATTTATATTTTTGCATGTAAAACAATTAAGGGATGTGTAAGGGAAATGTTTGTTAATCCTTTTTGCCGGACACGTGTTTCGTTTCTCAAAGTGCATGAATGAGTGAGCACAGCATTTTTTAATGTTTTTTTTTTTTTTAATTTTTGTTTGAAATTGTCAAAGGCGTTAACATGGTATGGTTGCCTTTGTGTAGTGGATGCATTTTATATGTTTTTGACCGTTCGGTCTTAAAAGAGCAGCTTGCAAGCAAAATGGGAAAATAAGGAAATTATGGACTCTGTTTTAAACAAATTAGTGGCCTGAAGTTTTTGCTGGCAAAATATTTTACTAACCATAAAAATTGCTGACATTTTTTTGCCATCATGTCAGGCAATTGCATTCTATATTTCAAGCCACTCACAGAAAAACTAGAGACCACCTAGAATATCATAAACACTGTTTTATTACAAAAGATAGGTATATGAGCTTGCAAATACATTTAAAAGTGTTTGACAAATTCAAGAAGGCAGAAAACGCAAAATTTGTCATCAGAACTGCTTTGATGGGAACTATTTTGCATTATGTACAACCGGCATGAATTCATTTTATATTATTGTTGTAATTGATAATAATTATACAAAATAAAGCACCATTATACACCTTTGGCTGGGGAACAACGAGTCCTAAGCCCCCTTTTAACACCCAAATTGTTGTATATCTTGTGTCTAAATTTTAGTGTCTAAAGCAAAGTTTTTATTTTTGTTCTATCCAAAAGAGGGACAGCTTCAAATCAGCTAGTTGTGCCCCAGCTAGTGGTATTTGATTTTTCGTTTGTCTTATCTAGTTAATATCAACCACAACAATACTATAGAATGAAGTTAGACCCAATAAACGTAAAACAAAATAGTTCGAGAAGAAAAAGTTTGAGTAATAAAATTTAATTAACTCTTTATAAGCTTCATTTTATATGCGATCTTGTTCACTTTTCTTTTATTGGACTGGTGAGATGAAATAAGTCATCCGAAGTAACTGCTGATGTTCTACTGATTATGTTAATTTATGTCCAAACGAGAGCTGATGATGAGTTTGAAGTCCTATCAATATCTGGTTGTACTCCAGCTCAATCTACAATTTCACTTTTTTTTTTTTTTTTTTTTTTTTTGTTATTTGTCTCCTTAACGTAATTAGTAAATAACTCACCAATCATTGGTTTAAAAAACACCAAATGAAATTAAGAATTTTGATTTAAAGTAGAGGAAGATGCAAATGAAATTAGAGGATTTGTTAATAATTTTATTGGGTTTGAGTTCGATTTTTTCTTCCTCAGAGTTGAGAAAGATTTTTTTTTTTGTGATAAAATTGGAATGATCAACATTTTTATAGAAGCAAGAAAAGTAAAGTTAAAGACTTACTTGCTGGGGTACATATCATGGCTGTTTTCACATGGAAATTAGAGCATTTCAAATGAAGTTAAGAATTATATTTTGAATTTTTTTATAGAAATGTTAGAGTTCGTTTAGATTTTTATTGATTTTATAAGATTTTTCATAATTCAGCGGGAGTTTTTTTTAACTTCAATAGGTGAATTTCCATTTCTCTTAGAATTTTCCCAATTCTGGTGAAAGGAATTGCACAGCACATTTACAGCCAGCTGTAAGAAGTGTAAAAGTTTAAACATTCAACCGTTTGCCTTGACATTTTCCATTTTATTTCCTTGAAAATAAAAGTCCCTCCACTAAAACTTTTTTGCTAGTTAAAATTGCTTTGATCTCCTTACAACTCTCTTCTCTTTCTATTTCCATAAATTCGATGAAAGTACTTTTTTCTGGACTTCTTTTTCATGTCACCACAGAATTATGAAAAAAGCCACATTAAAGTTGGATTTTGTGTTCGCTCAGACGAGAAAAACTATATAAACTTAGTGGTAGGTTTTTTTTAATGGATTGCAATCTGCAAGAAAAAATTCAAGATACCCCTACCAAGAAGAGCATAAAGACCATAATATATATTACATATGACGCCAGTGTCATAAGATGCCACAATTAATGTGATTTTATTTTTTTTTTTTTTTTTTGGTTTTACTGCAACAACACTGTGCATTTCTTCAATCTCCCTGTTCACTATTCAGCCCAGCATTATTTAAATGTTTGTTGAACAACAAGAAATGTATTCCTTATAAATGTAAGAAAGTTAATCGAAACTCCTAAAAGAATACAATTTGCTTGTGGACACCATGTTTATTAGAAAATATTGTTTTCATTATTTAGAGATTTTTTTGTTTTGATAAAAATAAATTGTATTTTTACGATTTGAATTTTGTATCCCAAATTACGAAATGAGAGAGAGATGGTTTAAATAAATATGTATGTGTATGTTGTTAGGCAAGCAAAAATAGTTCATAAAGTATTATTATGAAAAATGTGTCTAGCCACATGAGAGAGCAGGCAGCTTCAGAGTACGTAGCTATATGCCACAATTTAAATCATCGCAAGCAAAATATATTGTATGCAGCAACACATCTTCTTTTCTGACATGCAAGACAAGACGTATTTCATCTCTACCCAAATGACCAATAAAAGATTGACTGAGAAGCGTGTTTAGTACAATTGGAGTTGATGTATTTTGACATAAGAACATAGCGATCAGGGAAGTTCTGTACCGCAAATGGGCCGGTCACACTACTAACAGTCCTTGACACAGAACATACAGGGTGGTAAATTTGAAGTTTCCTTTATCAGCACAAACTTTCAGCTTCATTTTTTTTTTCAACATAAAATCTTTCAGACAGTGAGTTAATATAGAAACAAGCTCAAGTTTATTTAATCAACCTTAAATTAGACTTTATCTTCCGATGATTGCCTAAATAATTAAACTTTTGAAACGTGATTTTCTTGTTATTATCCCAGCGTAATTATCCAAAGTTCATTTGGACTACAACAAAAGTTTTCTTTTTGTGATATTTAAAATATGCTGCGTAATAATAAATATCGCATTTTAATGTTTAATAACACCATGATACCCTTGTGGCTGTTCTAACAGGACATTGTCACATGGGAGCACATGCGAGAAGACTGAATCTTCCATACAATGATTTCTGCAGAGGTTGCAGAGATGAGGAAGAGGAGGAGAGTGTCGAACACTTTCTCTGTCGATGTCCGGCCCTCTCTAACAAGAGAGCAAATTGCTTGGGCAGACCGACACTAGATGGATTACCGGAAGTGTCGGAAGGCGGATTGGACAGGATAGACTCCTTCATCCGTTCATCGGGCTGGTTCAGAGAGGAACCGGCGGAGCATGTGTAGGGAGATCTCCCTACAGCCTATTCGGGTAACACAACGGGACCTTTTCTAGGACCCAAGTGAGTCGGTCTCAGGACCGGCGGCCCTCGTAACATAACATAACATAGAACCATGATAAAAAAGTTGCGAAAAAAAACTATTCAGGGGTTCTGATATACCAATTCTGTTTTGTTGGAGTCCATAGAGAACACAAATACTGTTAGTTCTTTTTTAGGTCACTTCAAAAAGGGATTTTATAACGCTAAATGTAGTGATTAACGGGTTCTGTTGCATTTTTAAATTGAAAGAGTCATATCTTCGTTATTTCCTAATGGATTTCTATAAATTTTCTTTCTGTTCCAGACCTTAAAAGCCTATTGAATTTTTTTTTTAAGAATCTGGAGCACTAAACGTGCAGAGTTAAGTCCCATCCGAACGAGATCTCTGACCCAGCTCTATATTTTCTTTATACGTAACATTATATACTGCATTAAAGAAATATACTGATTTCTTCACTCTCCTGTAAAGTTTGAATAAAAGCTGATAGCAGTTTCTAATTATAAGCACTTGATATCTCTGCTAAACTACTGAGTATAGTTATTTTAGACATTACTAGTAAATCTGAAAAATATATGTGGTTCTTAATAATTTCTCAGCAAAGATGATTGCTATTTTTAATACTCCGTCTTTTCAAAAACCTCTCTTGACCGTGATTATAAATACTTATATAAATATTTGTAACTTTATAATGAAAATTGTTTATAAAATCTACTGACAATCTGCCTTAAGAACATGGCCAATGGGTTAATGGAAGTTTAAAAAAATTGCAATCACCAAGTGTGTGCGCTTTTTGTAGCAATCATCATGTGTGAAAATGCAATATTTAAGTGACAAACAAATGAAAGAATAGAAGAAAACAATCATCATCAATTTTGATTTCTTTTAAATTATTTTCTTTTTTAATATTTTAATGTCCATGAAAAATTGGAACTCTGGGTGGAAATAGTTTATTTCCATTTTTTTTTTTTTTTTTTTTAATAAATACAGATTGATAATATTTTTTTATTTGGTGATTTTTGGAAAGGTGTTTTTTCTTATAATGACAAAACAAAGACATGTCAGTTAGAAGAAAAATACTTTTTTAAATAGCGCAGAGCAAAGTTCAGCTTCCCAGCTTATATATTATTTCCATTTTGTCGAAATCGAAATCAAATACATCGATGAATTTAAAGTGATTTTCAAAAAAAATTTTGCCCGCAAAATAAGCATGCAAATTAATTTTCGAAATCAAATTTTTTTTAATATCGAGCTTTTTGTATAATTTGATCATATTTAAATGGATTTTCAAAATTCTACTTGGGTGTGCAAGTGTTTGTTAGAGAGATGAGTATATAATTTTTTTTTTTTGCAATGTTGGCGCTTTTTGGAAACCGAAGAAAAATTGCGTTTTGAGTAATATGGTCAGTTATATAATTATCTTTTTTACTTATATAAGCCCTTTTTAATGTTTAAAAGTACTTTTCAGTAAAATAAGCACAACACTTTTTATTGACATCGAGCTTGAAATCGATAGTTTTGAAATCATAAATATTGATTTTGAATAACTGGTAATTAACAAACTGATTTTTAAAATCAGTTCTAACAGTTCATCCTAACTTAGAGCGTCAAGCGTATTATTGCCGTCTACGCCACCCATTTTGTATGAAACAATGGGTTTACACAGCAAAAGTAAGCTTGACTCGCTAATTTAGGATGGCTTGTAATTTTTGAAAGTGGTTGCCTGTAAAATGATTAAGACATTTTTTGCTTCCCATATCGAGTTCGAAATCAATTTCGAAAAAATTTATTTTCTAATGACTCGGCCATTTATAAGCCGTTTCTGTAATTATTTTTGGTCCTTGATAGAGTTTGCTTAGTTCTGCTTTTACCAAGAGAAGCAATGATCTCTGCAACTAAAATCTTAGCTAAATTGTATTTAGAATTAAAATGAGAGCCAGGCCGCTTCAGCTTGTGTACATATTTAAATATCTAGTGTCGCCATATTTATTCGAGCCAGTCCGGAAAACCACTAGAAGGATTTTAATAAAATTTCGTAGAGATATGGTACTTACATATGTCCAAGTTATTTTGGTCCTTCACACCAAGCAAAACCATCATAAGTTTACCAGCAGCCAAAATACATTTGCATCTTCATTCTATATATACTCATGTGCAACTATTAGATTTTTTGTTTACCAAAAAGGTATTTTTCCTTTTTGTTATGCTGCACTTAAGCAAAAATATGAAGAAAACAAAAACTCTAAAACATTTTTCCATACGATTTGCATAAGTAAACACGGTAGTTTTATTTTCAAAGCTAACATAAAAAGAAATTAACACGTAGATAGATAAACAAATGGATAACGACTTGCTAAAACACTCAAATGCAAAACATGAAAAAGATGAAAAATTCATTACTACTTTGGGGCGATAAAACTCCCAAAAAACCTACGCAAAAACGGGTGGTAAGAATGTAGAAGAAAAAATGTAAATATAACAAAACTGTTTATTCCCACATTTTAAAGTGCAAGCAATTTCTTATTTTTTTTTTTTCTACTATCGCATAAATAATAATAATAATCCCAGCTTTGCATACTCATTAAGTGAGTATGTAACACGATGCACAGTACTATGGACTATGCACGAGAGAGTTTATTGTAATGCTTGAGAATAGAGAAGGGTTAAAATGAAAGGTTGACGCTGATCGCACAGCAGCATTGCAAATTATGTACCAATATTTTTCTTGTTACGCCTTTTGAGGTTAAAATTTTATTTTTGTTTGGACCATATCGTCATTTGCAGTACGATTATCAAAGCAGCAATCGAGTTGTTTAGGGCTTCTGACCATAATACACCCATTTCTGTTTGTAACCATTTTCAACTCTGATTTGAGACTGAAGTTGTGTCTTTCCCATCTCTGCTTTTTAGTCACCAAAATGACAGCTATTGGCAAACTTAAGCCGGTCTAATTTATTGGAATTTCAACTAAAATAATTGTATATTGATGAAAAACAAACTCAGGGTTGCCGGAGGCACAAATTCATTTTGCGTCCTCAAAACTTCACAAAATTCGAGACATAAATTTTGATCTTTTTTATTTTTTTTTCAGAAAAACTTTTACCCGCATTCATGAAATATAAAATACTGTTGAAATACATTTTAGAACAAGTTTTATAGGAAATATTTATACTAAAATGAATTTCAGCAACATTTTGTTTTTAATGAACAACTGTGAAAATCTTACAAAAAAAGCAAAAAGTAAATATATTCTTGATGCTAATTTGTCAACCTTTGTTGTTTAATATTTTAATAGTTCGAGCTTTAAGGTCAAAACTAAAAACATTCCTGAGGAAGATTCCCATTGAGGTATCGAAATATTGAATTTAATAAGCATTTATAAAAAAAAACAAGTGACCTTAAAGATCGAATTATTAAATTATAAAAAAAAAAAATAAATATATCAAATTTTATGCCTCGAGTTTTATGTAATTTTAAGAGTGTACAATTAATTTGTGCCTGCGGCAACCCTGAACAAAAGTCTCTCTCACTCTCTGGCTCCCAGCAGTCGTTTAGCAATCATCTGTTGCACATGTAGATCAACTAAAAACAAACGTATTTGAAAAATTTCTTCTAAACAGATTTCAACAATATTTTATTTTTTAAGAATACCAGTGCAATAGTTTTACGTATTGTATATAGTAATGCCCTCGGAAAAATTCCTAAAGTGGCACAAAAAATTTATTTTCAACCAAAATCTGTCTTGAAAGGCATATTTAAAAGAAATTAGTAGAGTTTTGAAAAATGAACTTAATTGTTTATTTGCTTGATGAGATAATTGAATTGTATTATTTTAGGTCTAAAAATAGACCTTATTAACGCTTTCTGGCTTTCCCAGCCGTCTATATGCTGTCAACATTTCGTTGATGCTAAACAACTCATCAGTAGACTCGAAAAATCATGAGAATTCTGGAATAAGTAGCTGGGTTTGAAACATGCCTTTAAGATTTTTCGGGTCTACTGATGAGTTGATTGGCAACAACGAAAGATAGAGAGAATTTATATGGTATATTCTTAGATCTAAAATAATTAGTAGATTTTTGTTGAAACTCAAAAGCATAAATATCTCTTCAATCGATACATGTATTAGCTTTAATAATTCGGCCAACGATATATGAAAATTCCTAAAGACAACAGAAGAAATGCTCATGTGTGTTATAACGATAGTGTTGATGTCTGCTTGTCACTACAATTGTCACCAAGGTACGAGCAATTGCAGCAGCAGCAGCAGCCGAAACAGCAGAAATGCAAACAAAACAAACAAATTTTAACAAACAACTCAGGTTGCTTGTAAATACGCACGAGTGCCAGCAGACACACACCTCCTGACATGCAACAACTTGATTTAGTATCATTTGCTGCATGCATCTTTAAAAGTAGCTTCGTCTACACCCCACCTCACACTGCTGACAGAACAAAAGTAGACGACCCACACGATAACAGCAAGGGAGTCATTGCAAAAAAAAAAAAAAAAACAACACACAGTAGTTAAAAGTCAGTCATTGTCATTTGCATGCACACAGAATTGTTACGTTGAACAGAAAAGAAAAAAACATGCTTACATATCTTAAAATTTATGTTGTTTTGTTGCTTTGCAAACCATAAAAAAATTTGCATACGCGTTAAATATTACAAGCAAATAAATGTCACATTTAAATGCAATTAAAAGACTGTATGTAAATTATTTTACATGATTTTACATGCAGCCAGACACCAACAGACACTCAAATAGTTAAAACCTGGTGTGCTCGAAGTCATTATAGTTTGTTTACATTACAACCTGAGTAATTTCTGTTTTCGCGGCAACAGCGGTAACTTAAAGTTGAACAACATTCATTCACATGTGAAGATGTCAGTTAACTGGTGGTTATTGCACATGACTTTTCAACTTGCATCTTCTTGTTATTTTAGAGCTGTAAGAACTGAAGATGTTTACACCCGCTACAGGGTGAACCAAATGAGATATAAAAACAATAATATTTTTGATTTGCAGTAAAATCGTCTTTGTTGTGGACTTGAAAATTTACCACAGACCAAACGCATTTAAATAACATATGTACGTTCGACTGTTGGTTGTTGACAGAAACGAACAGAAAAACGTACGTTGACACAAGTCTGTTAAGTCATGCGAAAACATTGCACAGCTCGAGCAGAACTAGTTTTTTTGTGCCAATATTTTTCTGTGAGTGTAAAACATTACACGTTTTTCAATACCATTAAATCCAAACAGAAATAAAATGTCTAAAAACGCCACACTAACCATAAATAACTTTTTAACAATTGTTAAATGAAAATATTAAAAACAATCATAAACTTCAACATCTTCATATGTTACGTGATGTATGTTTAATGACTCCAATGTAAACTTTCAAAGATGGTGTCTGTCTGGCTCTTGTTATTTTTTCTTTTTGGCCAAAAACAAGCAGCCACTTTGTTGGCGAACATAAAAAGTATTTAAGATATCCAATAACTTAAAGGCAATTTATACGCCAAAGCACTTTGAACGACCACCTGTTCCCAAATGTAAATATCTAAGCCAACAAGACAACGTAACAGTGAGTAGCAAAACAAAGCAAAGTTTGGAATATTTAGAGCTGTAAAAATATTTATAAGTGATGGGTAAGTTTTTAAGAATTTTCGAAATTGATATAAAATCTACAAATACAAGCATGCATAATATCTTTAACATGATCTTTAGCACCCAATCGTACATAGCACTTTGGACTATTTGAAGCTGAAAAAATATTTGTATGTAAAGAGTAATTTTCTAAGCACTTTCGAAATTGAGTAATATTTTTAACATTCCCTACCATGATGCTTAGCAACCAATATTTTTATTTGTTTTCAGTAAATTATGACTAAATCATACACTCAGCAAAATATCTGCGACCAAAATGCTGACGCCACCTGGCTTTTGCATGCTGCTGTACCGCTATGGCGGCTTCACATTTCCAACACTTATTATCATAAGGCCATTTGCTTTGAACTCAGGCCATTTAGTGCATCTCATACTCAAGCAAATATCCATACAAGACTAAAATGCTGACACTAACCATCCACTTGCTGACTGCTGTCGCATAGTGCTTCATTAGGGCATAAAGGAGGCACTGTAAAAGTACTGAAGAATCTCATCTAATTTTAATATGGATAACAAAATGTCTTCTAATAAAATAAAATTGTAATCCAAGTTATTTGTAAGACCCCTCCAGGTGTGCACCTTTCGCCTCTGTGTCTTGTCTGTCATTCCGTAATGACCCTGAATTTGAGCCAAATAACCTGCTTTGTCCGTTTAAGGCCAACAAAGAACTAATGCCAAGCTTTCAGTGCCTTTTTAATGTTCAGCTACTTTTACACTTTTCTGGTCTAAAAAGACATCTTAGAATAAAGTTTGCACAAAGAACAAACAACAATTATGTTTTTAAAACCACGGTTTTTTTTTTTTAATTGTAACATTTTGTTACTTGAGTCCACTTGAAAATCCTACACAAGTAATTGCATTGTCGTGTTGATGTTTGTAAAAATGAAAACGAAATTTAAAACTTTAAAAATTAAATGTGGAACTCCGTAGTTTTTTTTTGGTCTGATTTGCTTCAAGAAAACTGCTGGGCCGTTTGTGCCACAAGTCTACATTTGCCGGGCTTTGAATGCAGCTCATGTTTAAGTTTTTTGATTTAGTTTTTCTTTTAGTTCTGCATTTTATTATCATTCATGTGATCAAGTTGCTGTGAACAAGTAGTGACTGAGTGATGACTACACTTCACGTGTCGTGATCATTTCCATGCATCTTGTTTGTTCTGCTGCACTTAATGTCTGCTTTAATAAAAGTGTGCTAAAAAATAAATTTATTTTTTGTTGTAATAAAATAACATTTACTCGTACTTGTATTTTATATTTGTACCAGAATCACATACACACACTCACACACGGACGACACCTTCATGATAAAAATATTTTAATGTTAAAATATTCGAGTGGTTTAGATTTCAAGTGTTTTGAAGTTGTTGGTTGGGCTGTGCAGACAGACAGACAGACAGACTGAGTGAGTGAGTGAGCGAGCGAGTGTCTTTTTGTGTGGCATATTATTTCGTTGTCGTTTTGGTTTTGAACATTTGTAATTAAAATAACATTTAAAATGTTTTACCAACTGTGTGCCATTATACCAGTATGGATATTATTGCATTTAAGTTTCATATTTTTGCAGTTTTTGTTAAATTGTCCACTTTGGATTTTTTTGTGTTTATTGGTTTGAAAAGTTGTGCAAGTGACACTTGACATAAAAGTTTGTTCTGCATTTGTTGTTTTGTTTACCGTTTGAAGTTGCTTACCTTCCAATTACTTAATTGTTTTTATTCTGTTTTTTGTTTTGCTTTGTTTTTGTTTTTGTTATTGCTATTGCTATTTTTGGAAAGGTCTGTTTGTTGAATGCCCTTTTGCTTCTTAATGCATACTTTAAAAGGAAACTTTGTTGAAATATGGATATCTTCTCACTAAACATTACATTGTTTTTAAGCTTTTTAAGCTTTTTAAATGTCAAATAAAGAATTTATTTATTTATAGCAAAATATGACTCAAATAGCGTGAGTCAATGCCAGTTGTATATACGAGTGCGCTTCCTTCAGTGACTGTTACAATGTGAAGATTTTTGAAAGAAATCAAATGAAATGGGATAACGAATTAGTTGCTCATAAAGTATTTCGTCGTGGTAGACATGAAACAGCTGTTGTATGTGCCCCAGCCAATAAATCTTCAGCATTATTTTTCTTATCATCTAATCACTACAGTTTTACTTCAAAAAGCTCCAGTCTGAGGAAGTAAAATTGAACTGAAAGCCCCGTAACACAGAGAGGAAATGTCAATCATAGAGTTTGTGGCCAAAATTAATTTGATTAAAAAAAAACACTGGCCTGGTGCAAAGTTTGAAAGCGTTGTCATCACTGTTATAATAGCAACAGACACCAAAGAAAATTGGATGTTTGTGGAAGAATATGAACTATTTTCCCATCAACAGAAAAATACCGTGATTAAATTGAAAGCTAACCAATAGTCTTTATACAGACAGTCAGTACTGAAGAGCTCAGACAATACGATGGTGCAGGGTTGCTGCTTAAAAACAGGGGCCAAATCGTCGCATTCGATATCGATTGAACTATCGAGCAAAAATAATGTAAAATAAAAGCATAATAAACAACAAACACACAGCATAAACGACGGAATTGGTTCGATATCGAATGTGACGATTTGGCCCCATTATTCAACGCGCATCCGAAACCGTGTGAGAGCTGATGAGTGTCGCGGTGGACGTGAAACAGCCAATAAGTCTTCCTGACGTTTTCAAAAACATAGAACAATTTATCACAAAAAAACATTTTAATAATTCTAATCTAAAAGGCTGGTAACATAAAGAGCAATTGTAAATCGTGGAGTTCGACTGCAAAGTTAAAAGAATGTAATATTTAATTATTTTGACCCTTTTTTTCTTATATTTTAGATATTTATTTGAGCTTAAGGTCTTTTTGTTAAAGAATTTGAGTATTTGAGTAGTTTTGTCAATATTTCGCTCTCCTTCGGATTATTATCCTGAAGAAGCCATCCGAAGGAGAGCGAAATATTGACAAAGATACTCAAATTCTTTAATAAAAAAGACCTTAAGCTCAAATAAATATATAAAATATATGTAAGTTAAAAGAATGTTTAAAATAATTTTATTTCATAATGTTTTTTCTCTCAACTTTTCATCTATAATATTTGTCGACTGCTTCAGGAGACTATTGAATTGTTTTCTATGGGAAAGATTCATTTAATTTCTGCGGTTTACGAGTGCGATTTTTTACCTAAAAAAAATTTAAATTAAATTTCAAAAGCGGCCCTACCCAGACCTCAACTCCACAAGTGAAAAAAAAATTTTTTTGGTTTAATTATTCATGTCTGCTTTGAGTATAGTTGTACCATATATCCAGTTGCTCCGAGAAAAAAATTTTCTTAAGTTGTACGCTGCACAAGTAAAGCCCCATATGTACGACTATCAACTTTTTAAATCAGTATGAAAATTGTTTCGACATGCACAGTTTTTAGTTTATGACATTTTAATTATATTTCAACTGCCAATAAAGTGTAACTTAGCCACATACATAATTAAAACTAATCATGACTAGATTAGAAGTATCATTTTCATAGAAAAAGCTGGTTTATTTCAGCTGTCGTTCACAACAAATTTAACAATAAATCTCATAAATTTGCTCAAACAAATTTCAAAAGCTGTTTTGACACCTTTAATTAAAAAAAAAATCACACACATCAGCTCAATTATTTCTACAATTTCAACAAGTACCACCCGTTATTATTTCTACTTTTTAAAACATTAATTAAAACATTAATTATTGTTAACGTTACTAAGACTCGCTGTCATGCCTTCGATATGCCAACATTATCTCCAGCTTATTCACGGTTAATTCGCACATACATACATACATATGTACGTACGTGCATGTGTCACCGCCAGCAGCCGTCAGCTGCAGCAGCTTAAAAATGTAAAAATTTTAAATTCAACTTGACAATACCAAATAAAAATTCAATTACAAAACGTATGTACGTTCAAAAGCGAATTAATAATTTTTTTCTGTTTATTATCGCACTGTTTATCACTACAACTTGCCTGAGTGTAAACTTTACACTGCAAGCCCGAACCCAACATTCAGTCATTCATTCATATTTATTCAGTCATACATTTCTTGCTGTTCATTGATATGCAAAACTGGCAAAATGTTGTATGGTTTTTCTCCGCACACTTATCATAATTCGAAAAGGAGTTTTCGTTTTATAAGCTTCAACTCCAAATTAAATTCATCTGTTACCTTCGGAACGCGTGAGTGTGAGTGTGTTTGTGTGTGTGTGTGTGTGTTTGCTGGAATTTAAAAGCCGCCTTAGTAGTTTATGAAAAGAAAATTTAAAAAACAAAAAATAATAAGTTTACAAAAAAAGAAAAGACCGACGCAACGAGGAGGAAGAGAAGCCGCTCTGCTTGTCGCCTTAAACAAATAATCCAATTTAAAATAATCATGCATGGCGTCTGCTTGCCATTCAACTCTGTGTATCCGTAATACATACTTATGAATGTATCATCATCTTCTTAACATTTTTTCATCGTTGGCTGGCATATTTTATGATGACTTCTTCCTAAGCTTATAATACGAGTTCATCTTATTTGTGCTGTTTTTTTTTGCTTTTCTTCCTGCAAAATATAGATTTGTGGTTTTGTTTCTTCGACTTCAACTGTAAAATTTTGTTAAGCAGCATATTGTTTTTTTTTTTTAAAGTATGCGTTCTTAAAAAGATTTTTTTTTAACCACTACACTTAGTTTCAGAAATATTTCCTTAAAATATAAACATAAAGCCACCATAACAACTAATATTCATTATTTTAACAGCCATAATATTTGTTCACATAGTTTGTATAGAAACCAAAAATAATAAAAAATAAATAAATTCCTTCAAAGTACTGCACTTAATACACGTATCTTAAACATACATTTGTGAAACACATACACTCGATAATGTGCACATTTTTTCTTCTTGTTGTCAACATTTCTTATAAAAAACCAACCAAAAAAGCATTCGAATGAGTTGTGTTGACGGCAAAGTACCCGTATTGTTTTGTATTCAACTGATTGTTGGGGTGTAACAAAATTTGTACAAAGAAATGGGGAAAAAAAACTATAAGAAATATACTACGTGTTATTTTCACATGGCGCATCCTCTTCGAATTGCCATAAATCAAACTCAACAATTTATTTTAAATTCATATGTTGTCATATCGTTATAATTTTTTTTTTTCTTCTTTAATAATATGAAGATACATGCATGTTTTTTTTTATTGTTTTGTATTTTACACGCTTGACTGGACTGGACTCTGGTGGGCACTGACTGCTGGGAAGTCTGACTTACTCTGAATGTCTACTGCTCATCTAATCGAAGGAGTTAAAAGTTTTATAACTCCTGTTGCGTTTAAGCGCAACGTGTGTTTACTACTGTTTATTTGAGAATTTTTTCTGCTACAAGTTTTCTGTTTTATTGTTTTTTAACTGTCAATCGCTGACATGCTGCCAAGCAATGGCTGGTAACAACAGCCACTGTCAGATAACAAACGGGGAGTTATGGACTCGTTAAAGAAATGACTAACTGACTAGTTGTTTATCAATGTTTACACTTCTGATAATAATTTAATAAATATGAACGATTGAGGAGGATAAATGTGAAAAAAGCTAATAAATAAATATTTGCACAAAAAAAAAAAAAAATATGGCGAATATGGAAAATATTTGAAGTCATTAAATGAATATGTTAATGAATAATAAATTATTCTACTTGGTGGTAAGGTTGGTGTTAGTTAAGAATATCTTACGAAAAATTATATAGGTATACTACAAAATACAGAACTAAAAGTTACTATTATTTAACATATTTGGCAATTGAATTTAGTAGAGTAGAAAATATGATAACATAAAAAAAGTATCGGCTTCAAAAGCAAAGCCGACAAAAAAGAAGTTAAAAGTAAGATGATGTTTGCGATACAGAAACACTTTTTCTCGCCAGTCGAGAATCGATTAAACTTTTCGCTCAGCACTTCAAAGGAAAATTTTCGCGTAGTTAGAAAAACAGAAACGAGGTATAGAAGGCAGTAACTTAAACGATACAGATTTTAAGAAAGATATTAATTGAAGTCGAACGAATTGCACTTGGGAGTAAATGAGATATTAAAACAGATACATATGATACATATGCTAGTTCTGCTGGACGAATGTTTTAGTAGCATCCATTTTCAGATTTTATATAAAATGTATCCAGCGTATACATGCCGTTTAGTGAGATTTAAATAAACTTTTCTTCATATTTCACTATTTGGTTTTTTTAGTTTATATTTGTTTCGCAAAAACTAAATAAAACAAAAATGTTTTTCAAGATTTTACTACTTTTCACGGCGACGATTTTTTTATTTTTTTTATTAATAAGTCCACAATAGTTTTACAGCAAATAGTCAGCAAAATTTAATTATTGCCTTCTAAGACAAATATTGCAATTTATTTCATATGTTTAAAAAGCAAAAATAAAAAAAAAATGTATTGCAATAAACAATGCTTTTTGTTTTCTATTTTTTTAAGTAGCTAAAATGTAGAAAAATATATGGCCACCAAGTGTGTATTTGATTTGCCACCATAAATTTTCGTTTTTAGTACCCTACTATTTGCAATGGGAGTTTGAATTCCATCCACAATGAACAGCTTTGTAGTGCAGTTTTTGTGTATTTTGTATTCAATTATGAAAAGTAAAGGATGGTTCACGCATAATGCACACTGTTAAGTGTGAGTCACACCTGATATCCTGTTCAGAGGGATATTTTTAATTGAGTCAGTCAGACAGCCTTTGGTTTATTTTCCCAATAATTTTTTGTCACTGACAAAAGGTAACCGATAAGCATTTGCCAGTTGTGAAAAAAATCTGTCTGCACTTTAGTTGTCCAGATATCAAAGAGTCAATGTATAAAAGCAGAAAATGAATATAATTAACATTAACAATAAATTATAATAAACAGCAAAACGTGAAATTATGACCTTAAGTAGAGAATAACTAGATATTTCGAAGCTGCTACACTTTTCATTAGCACCCATTTGTGTTCATAAATATATTATTTTCTTTCTATTTTCTTGGGGCTATTAGTACAAGTTGCAGTTAGTTAAAATTAGGATTTTATTGAGCAGATAAAACATTTTTCATTACTACAACTGCCTTTTAACAAAAACTGAACGTTAACAATCTAAAATAATCCTACTGGTAAATTAGAGGGACATTTTGCTTTTGCATTTATCACATTTGGTTATGTTTTTGGTATATGAAACTGATGGTTAATGAATTGGAAATATTTTTCATGCTTTGCTCTTTCTGCTGACTTGAACCTTCCCAAGATACTGCCACAAATTAAATAAACAACTAATTTTTCTTACCTATAAACTGCTTACCGGCCATTTTGTCGCTCAGTTCCATTAAAGGTACCTTTAGCTAAAGTCAAACTTATCGTCAAGTCATAATAATGGCCCGTACTATGTTATTGCAAGTCTTAGTTGTAATGCTACTGCTATTGTTAATGCTTATGTACATTTAATGTTAATATTGAAAACAATCCTAACATTAATGTAAATCCTAAAACAATTCTTAATGCTAATATAATAGCCAATGATACTGTCAATGATAATGCTACTGTTAATTGTAATGTTAATAATAATGTTGACGTTGAGTTCAATATTAATGCTGCTACAAATATTAATGCTAATGGTTATTGTTGTGTTACTGCTAATATAAATTTTAGCTCTTGAGAGAAAACAGTGATCTTTTGAGTCCAAAATAATAAATTTTTAAATCATTTACTTTTTATAGGTTACATTTCAATTCGCTGATGCGTCTCAACTAAAACTTTTTGGCAAAAACAAAATTACATTAGTTAAATCAAATATAATCGTGTGTTACTTTCAATCACATACATAAAACCTTCTGCTCTTCAACAGTAATACGGACGACTAAAAATAATAATTTTCTTTCTCTTCTTCGTTTTTGTAAAAAAAAACCACTAATATCATTTTTCTATAGCCATTATTGTCTCCTTGTCATTTTTATTGCTAAAAACAACACAGATGCTTGGACCAACAGTTTGACCATCTACTATATAAACACCACAGATGGGACTATTGCAATACTTTGCACAATGCAATATTTACCGACTGAGGTTGCTAATTAAATAAAATGTTAAACCAATCTTTTTTTTTAACTGAAAGTCTGACATTGATGAAAATGGATCGCTTAACTATCACACAACGCATAAAAATGATCAAAACATACTACAAAACTGGTGATTCTGCCACAGCCACACATCGTGCTTTAAGAGGAGATTATGGTTTAAATAATCGTTCAACTACGCAAGCAATTGGCAAAATTGTGCAGAAATTTGCAGAGACTGGAGCGATTACAAATATTGTAAGGCCTGCGCATCCATCATCGTTTCGCTGGTTCCGCTGCAAATATCGCTGCTGTAAGTGAAAGTGTTGCCGAAAACCCGAATGTGTCACTTCCTCGTCGTTCTCAGAAATTAGGACTATCTTACGGCACATTATCGCGTATTTTGTATTTAAATCTACATTAACATCCATATAAAGTCCAGTTCACACAACAACTGAAGCCAGCTGACCATTCACAACGTCGTAGATACGTGGAATGGGTGCTTGAATAACAGGCGGTGGACAGCAGACTAAATTTTCTTCAACGATGAAGCACATTTCCCACTCGGTGGACATGTTAATCAACAAAATTGTCGTATTTGGGGTTCTGAGAATCCTCAAGCAATTGAAGAAAGGATATTACATCCAGAAAAAGTCACTGTTTGGTGTGCTCTTTGGTCCGAAGGTGTGATTGGACCTTACTTCTGCGAAAACGACTATGGAACAACTATCACCATCAATTCGGAGATTTATGGTCATATGATAACCGATTTTTTTTGCTGCTATTGAAGAAACGACTTGGAGAATATGTGGTTTTAAATAGATGGTGCCACATGCCACACAATTCGAGCGAATATGGCTTTATTGCAAGAGACATTTCCTGGCCGCGTAATTTCTCATCGTGGCGATATCAACTGTCCACCAAGATCATGCGATTTGACACCATTAGACTTTTTTTCTTGTGAGGCTACGTGTTTATGCAGATAAACCTGGAACTCTTGAGTACTTGAAAACCAACATTCAGCAAGTTATGGCTGAGATACCGTCCAATATGTGTCAAAAAGTGGTCGAAAATTATCTCAAAAGAATCAATGCTTGCGACACTTCGCGCGGTGGTCGTTCAAATGATGTAGTGTTTCACACATAATATCAACATTCAAACTTTGTAATAAAAAAGAAATATCATGAAAAAAAAAATATTTTATTATCTGTGTTTTATTTACGTCTACTTTTGAAACCACATAATGGATAACCCGTTTTAATAATTTAAGGGAATAAGTGTATTCAAACTCTTTAGAATTTCTCCTAAGAAAGCCAAGCAAACAATACTAACTAGTAACAGCAATTTGTATAGAAAATGTAAATTTTGAAGCGAAAATTACAGCAGGGTCCTTCGCTTGAGTTACAGGACTAAGCAGGGTGCCATTAATGGAATGCTTAAATTTGATTGACTTCATAATATGAGCATACGATATTATACAACATTGCGAATTATTTAAATTTATACCATTTTCCGAACACCAGCCTGACAGCTTGTCCAGATCTTCTTGTAACTTCTTAACACTGTCATCAATTTTAGTTAGAACACAGTACAATTTAAATTATTACTGAATAAAAGACAATTTGAAAATAAAGGTTAGTGGTAAATCTTAAATGAATATTTTACAAAATAATGGACCAATATGGGTTCCTTGAGGAATACCAGAAAAGGCATGGATTGAAAATGAAGAGGAAGTATTTCCAATTTTGACTTTGAGTTTTCTGACTTGAAAAGCCTATTTTACAAAGCTTGTTCAGTAAAATATAGTGGTTAGTTGTGTCAAATGACTTAGCGAAGTCGTTATATATAACATCACATTGAGACCTCTGAGCCATGGCAAACAAAACAATATCACGAGTTATTAAAGACAGTTAAGCCATTAGTCTTGACCTGGGTTCGAATCACTTTGGGTGCTGATGAGCGTCTCAGTGGATGTGAAGCAGTCAGGGTATAAGCCCCAGCCAATAATAATATTAATAATATTTTCTAGTTTAAAAATGCTGATCTCTACAACTTTACCGGACAAATTTTGTTCTTCTCAATTTTGACCAAATGATGAACTTGGCTTGTTTTGTTTAGTTCATTGGACACGGCGTTAACACCGCCAAATAACAAGAACGTTGGAAGTATTAATTATGAGCAAATACTTGCTTTATTCTCCAGCAAACAAAACCATATTTTTCTATATACTCTGTTATATATTGAACTATAGATCACTTCTTTTTAAAAGATTGCTATAGTTTGCTTTCATGGCGCTAAGTAAATAGAGCAATACGATAGCTTAAGCTGGGGTACAACTACTTGCTTGGGGTGCGCCTCTCGTTTGATCAGTAAACTTGTATTTAATTAATATCTATTGCAATACCTCCATCTATGGCATCTGCTTCTCTTGCTAATGCCAAATATTTGTCTTACTTTTATCATCAGTCTGGTGGCTCCTTCCTCTGTTAACACTACTTTGGTATGCTGAGGAAATATAAGAAAGCAATAAATGTTTTGTACGTGTCTTGCAAGTATTGCCATTTATTCTCATTTAAGTGTCAATGTTGTATCTTTAGCTTCTTTAACAACTTCTTCTTTATGGCTTTCTGTGGTGGTCATTCAATAGCAATAACAAAAATCAAAATTGGTATTCCTAATGCTTTTAACAATTTTCAGTTCATAGAAGGAAATCAATAGTTGTGGTAATTGCAACAGTTTGCTCAGGATGTTGCTGGGTAGCTAAAAGCAAGAAATATAAGTCTCTTATAGAAACTTGCTTCAAATATTGTGCTAAATGGCGCCTGTTCATTGTTTTCACAAGTTTTGTTATTACCCTAAATGTTTGTAAGCAGATTTATATATTTTTTTTATCCAGCCGGTTTTTCATGTAATTTACTGCATTTAAGTGCCTGAATATGTTTATTTGTGCCAGAATTATTTGCTATCGTTTTACAAGTCATTAACTTCATCATATAGGCAGGTAATATTTGAAAAATGTCTTCATAAAGGAAATGGAAATACTATGAAACTTATCTTGTGAGTGATAAGAGGAGAAAACTATTAAAATAAAGCAAGCTGTAAAGTCAATGATTATGTTTTAGTTTGGCTTTTAAAGACAAATTAAATACTCAATCAGAAAATTATGTTCATAATTATAAAATTTTGATTTCCTTTAGAAAGTTGAAGGCAATTGAAAAAGAGCCACAGCTGGTAGTTGTAATAATAAAGAAATATTAGAAAGGAAACAGAAATCACAGCAAAGCATGACGAAGTTTTTAGCCAAAGAAAGTTTTCAAGCGCAACAACAAATAAGAGTGATTGATACGGCAGGGTCGCTACTGTTTTTTTTTTTTTAATTTTATTAACTTCATCTGTCTCTTTAACTAACTATAATCCAAATTTATTGCTGTAATCCCTTAAATCTGTTTAGGTTGGAATTTTTTAATGCCTCTCTAAATGTGCAAAAGTATCTTCGTTAAAATATGCTAAGCTTAACTTTAAATCTAAAGTCAAATAGCAAACTTCAATGAAGTATTATAAAGTCATGACTTACTTTCTGTTTTTTTTTTTTTGGTGCTTCTGCAAAATACAAATATTGCTTATCTCTACTAAAAAGGCTTAAGTGCAATAGTATAGAAAAGAAAAAAGTACTTGTCTACAAAAACCATACCTGAACTAGTCAAACTTTATCATATTGTCTGCCAAACAACAACTGACCAACATTGTTTACAAAGTTGGATCATTATTTTTGCATAAATTAGAATTAAAAGCCGACACTGACGAGAAAAGACTTTTTATTGCTTCCAAGTAAAGAGAAGCAACTACTTAAGTCTTATGTTTATGTTTGGTCAACTGTAATGAACTTCAATTAAATGGATGATGCCTGGCATACCTGTTCTATAGTTTAAAACAGAATTTTATAAATAGAAATAGAATCTTAAGCATAAAAATGATTAATTTATAAATTATAATACCCATATTCATAAAAACTATTGAAGGTTTATTACACGTTTATTTGACAAATATTACGTAGAAATACGTCAAATATAAAAATATAAAATATAATTAAATATATAAATAGAATCTTAAGCATAAAAATGATTAAAATATAAATTAGCTCATAAATAATATTTTTAACTATACAGGTATAGGCGATTGTTACCTATTCAAACGATCATATGTTTTTCGTCTCAAAGTATTTTCTATTAATTTAAACATTAATTTTAACTTTATAGTCGAACTATATGATTTATAATTGTTAATAATGACATCAGGGTATTTAGTTCGATTTTTACTTCCCCACAATTGAAAAAGAGTTTTTTGTGATAAACCTTTTACTAATTAAAATCAGAAAATCTGCAAAAATATTCAAAAATGTTGTCTTCTTTCATTGTAACTAGATGTGACCTCCGTTTTGGCTGTGGCCATCAACCGATTAGAAACTGAATAACATGCTGCACAAATATGGTCTTTAGATATTTTGAACAATTTCTGCATAAAACCTTTTTCTGGCACTGCTACTTATAATTTCGGGAAAACTTTAGAATAAGGAGCCAGGCTTTGAAAGGAATGAGTTTTATAGGTTTTTATAGAGGGGGTTGCGAACCTTCCAAAACTGAAGTCAAAGTCTGCCGGAGGCTTTTAGTTTATAAATAATTCGATATTGAAGTTGCGGAATTTACTAAGAAAAAAATAGTGCTGCCAGAGGAAAGATTTTGCCCACAACATAAAATCGCGAATTCATAAACGGTTTCAAGCATCCAAAATCGTATTTTTTTACATTTAATTCAATAAATTTTTTCATAGGTCTGCCGAATTTGTTTTTGACAACCAGCCTTCGGCCGTGCTAAGGGATTTTCTCCTCTATGGTATCACCAACACCGGCTTCGCGTACAAAACCTGCATGCATCTGGCAGCACACTTTTTCATTTTACGGCAGTTGGTACCATTATACTAAAGCCGACCCATAACTCCTTCCTCATTATCTGGCCTGCCCAAAAAATGATACACACTATGATCTCACAAAAATGTAATACATTTTTTTTCCATTTAAAAATTTAAACCTTATTGCTGGACACATTTTTATTTTCAAAACGATTGTTGGCAAATCGAAAGTGTTCGACAATGGTGTCAGTATAACTTTAAAATAAATATTTCTTTATTTTTATTTTGCTGTCAGCTTTTGTTGCAACGCTTAAGCGGCATGATTAAGTTCATTGTTAAGTGTGTGGCGTGTGAAGTTGAGAAACTTTTTATGCTTTTTCATATTTTTTCTGTTTTTTTTTTTTTTTTTTTTTTGTTTTTGCAGGAAATAATTAATAATTCAAATTTATTGTATTTTCATAATTAATGACAATTTATTTGACACTTTGATGTCAGAAAAAAATTTGTTAAACTGTCTCATAATATACTTGGAAGTTTGCTGGCAAAATACAATGAGTGAAACGGAAACGTATTGACAAGAATAATTTCTTGTAATATTTTAAAAGTTGAGTTGATTTTTTTCTATGATACTTTTTTATTTAAACACAGTTTCGTTATAACGAGTATGTGTGATTGTGCTGTACATGGGAAAAATATTGCTGATAGTTTAGTGGTTCATTGAATTTGTTTTCATATGATCGCTTAAAGCATTTTAAAGTTTGGAAGAAATAGCAGTTGCTGGAATTTCAGGATATGCCAAGTAAATACTAAGGGTCTTGTTAATAAATAATATTTTAGGCATTCATTTAAATTAATAGAAGAACTGTATGATTTACAATTGTTAAATACTCGATTGGACTCGATACTACTGGCATGGAACTTAGAAAGTGTTTTCTGTGGTAAAAAATTGTATTTAAGAAGACAAGAAAATTAAAGTAAAGCACCCAACAGTCTCTTTTGGTGGGTGTATTGGTTTTTCGACAAACACTTTTTATTATCATTTGTTTTTTTTTTTTGCTTTTATATTCAATTTGATAGCCCCAAACATGTGTTTAAAGAACCCAAGTGATTGCTTTCAGTAACCAGTTGTTCATGTTCATTTGGTAAAATTTTAATTGAAAATAAAGGGAAATTAATTCTAAATGAGCAGAATTCGTTTGAAAAATAACAAAATGGAAGTCTAAGGCTGTACAGAAAATATGAGTTTACCAAATAGAAAACACCAAAAAAATGTAATTTAATCTCTTAAGGGAAGTCCATCCTTTTAACACAATGAAAAGCCAAACACACCGAATCACCCAACAAACAAAAACAAAAGAGAATTGTAAATTTTGTTGAAAGTTCATTTCAATGCATTTATCAAATTTTTGGATTTCTATTTGATTCAAATTGTATTCATTAGAATATTTAAATTCATTTTCTTTTCTGTTTGAATTGCACACAGCCACTGCTGCTCACTGACTCTAATGCTTAGAGTCTGTTTTGAATTGATAAGGCAAAAAATGATAAAATAAGCAGAATTTTTCTATTTGCCTTCTTTGTTGTTTGTTTGCCATGAATAATGGTATGAATGAGTGATTGAATGAATGAATAGAAAGGTATATAAATTTAATTTTTGTGAATAATGAGCAGCCAAAAAAAATATATATATACATATATGGTAGAAAAAGAAAGAATTGGCTTTTGCAGGACTCGTGCCATAAAACGGCAGACCAGCAGAGACTTTTTAAATAAGAAAAATTATTGAAAGAATTACTTGAGCAAAAGTTTTGCGAGACCCACCATTTCAGCAAGTAGAACTTGTGAACATCAAAAACCTATAAAAGGCAAAATGTTTGTTTTTAAGTACTTTATTGTGTCATTTTATTTTTAGCCAGACACATAAAACATTTTGTTTGTTGAGCTAAAAATAAGGAAAGAAAAACCTCAAGAAAACATTATATTATGCCATAAATTACAGCAGCAAACAAAACTTAAGAAACACACAAAATATAAATAAAAGTTGCTGCAGAGCAGAAGAATAACTCCTCCCAAACACACACACACACACACATGCACATACACATACATGCTTCGTGCGAAGATGTTGTGGCAGGGAAGTCCTTTGTCTTCTTGCATTTGATACTTTTAATATTTTCTATGCTGTAAGAGAAACAATGCTATTGTTTTGTTTCGTCTTGTTTTCTTGCAACATGATAAAAGTTGTTAAAAGCAAACAACTTAAAGTAGTAAAATAAGTTTATTATATTGTTGTAAATGTAATAATATAGATAGGTTTTTTTTTTTTTTTTTTTTTTTGATAAATATTACAAAAGAAATTAAAAGTTAAATGTAATAAAAAGCAATAAAATCCTAAAGTGGAATAAATGAAACGAGTAGCTGGGAAAATTTTACATAAACTATTTCTATAGAAAGTTGAATTCCTCAATTGAGTGGGGAATTGCCATAAAATTTGTTGTCATAACATATAATTTTATTAGTGCTGTAAAATGTAAAAAAATAACATTAAAATTTATATTAAAAAATTTTTGTTTTCATTTTGAGCAGAAATAACAATAGCTTGAAAGCAAAAAGGTGAAATAAATCGCACTGACGTTAATACTGGTAACTAAATAGAGTTGCCTACTCAACACCTGCACCTCAAAGTAGTTTTCCGGTTTAATGACCACACACACACACACACACACACACACTGTATAAAGCCAATAGAAAATTATTTTCGCAGCTAAAAAAATCATCATTTAACTTTATTGTCGAGCTTTATGATTTACAATTGTTAGTATTTTCATCAAACTCCAGTTCAATTTTTACTTTTCTTATTATTTAAGCGAGTACTCAGCGGCGGTCCCTACATATACAGTGTATTGTTCTCAGATTTGATAATTACGATACGATACTACCAAAAATGAACTTAATTATCTATTTGCTTTAAGAGCCAATTGAAATGTGACGGGTTATCGACTTTAAGGTTTCAAAAGTAAACGTAAATAAAACACATATAAAATTTTGTTAGTTTGAACCTAGTCATTTTTTTTCGTTTATTTCATTTCAAATAATAAATTTAAACTATTATAAACACTAGTTAACAGTAACAATTAATTTATACAGTGTCTCTAGAATAAGTTCTCTAGTATAATAGTATACCAAAGTTATAATTTGCTTTTTACAAAAATAATAACGTATACATGTATTTAGATATTTACAAAATTTTATAATAATTCTTAGTTTAGAATATAATGAAAAAAAAAAATACAAAAAACATTATTTACATATCATAGATTATGAAAGGTTATAGTCAAAGGGTAAAATAAGTTTGAACTTTGTCATTATGTGTGAAACACTACATCATTTAAATGACCACCACGCGAAGTGTTGCAAGCATTGATTCTTTTGCGGTAATTTTCGACCACTATACGAAGCACTTGTGAGAACACAGAGTTACGTATTATTTTGCATATATTTATTAAGACATTGGCAAAATGTCAAGTCACGTGACATTTTCAGGGGGGTGACACAAAAAGAGCACACATAAATTAAGATGAGTCCACATATTATTTTAATGGCAACATTTTCTTTGTAAGCTGTTATTTTCTTAATTTTCATATTCCACTTCTTTTTGTTTTGCTAAACTACTTCCCGCTAAATAAACATAATTATATATAAAGTTTTTTACAAACATTTTTTTTTTATTTCTTAATGTTTACCGCACTTCAAAACAGCATGTCGAAAAATACAGAATTCTGCAGAAACTGTAACCACTTAATTTAACTTTGCAATTAAGAAATTAACTCGGCAAAGCAAAAAAAAGTCAGGCAACATTTTGACGTCTTAAAATTAGTTTCATTCATTCTGTTTTTAAGAGCTTCATCTGCAAAACAGCTTTCCTCCATCTCTGCTTAATTGTTTACTTTATGGATTGTTGATGTCTTTAGCAGCTACTGCTTCCACATTTACAAAGATAAATAATTGCATCATTGTAAACAATGACAATATCTCTTCATCAGCAGAAAAAAATTGGAAAAAATCTAGAAGACAACATATTTTAGTCGTGTAGGTGACTTTGTCTTGCGATCGGAGGAAAATAATGAGAAAACTGCGAACAAATTAAAACAATGTGAAAGATAAAAGTTTTACATTTCGTTAACGTCTTTTTTTTCCTACTTTTCTTCTTTTTGAGCAACTGAAAACTATAAAAGCGAAAATATACAACAAAAAAAAAAAAAAAACTTAAAAATTATTAACGTTGGCATGAATAGCTCTTCTGAATGAGTAAACGCGAACTTGAACTAGACTTGCAACAAGTCGCGGGATATCATGAACAACTATCTTTGAAGGAATTGGTAAAAGCATAAGCTCATGATGCCGGGTGACCTGCAGTTCTGGGCAGCTGTTTTTTTAATAGTTTTTCTAAATGGTTTAGGTCAATTATTCAGTTAAAAAGAAATCTCTCTCACTCTTGCTACTTGTTAGTTATTCATCTCTACATTTTTGCCGGTGTTTTTTAACAACATGGATCGTAGGCTTGCGGTAAAAACGAACAAAAGAACAAGTTCCGGGGGCAGCAAACGAATGTTTGCTGATAAAATTTCGGACATTTTTTTTCGCTTCAACAAATAATATTATTTGTTAAATTTGCAAAACATGCAACATTTCCCAATCGGTGCATAATATTTGTATTTTCTTTAACTAGTTTTTTTACATTTCTTCGTATATTTTTACCGCTCTCCTTTGGAAAGCATCTTCAAAACAATAGTATTGAACTCTTTTTCATTAGACCGGAATTAATATTGCACGTCTTGCGAACTGCCGGGTACGTAGAACTTTGCATCACCAATATGTTTGCTCTTTAATGCAAACAAAAAACTCTTCGTTAAAAAAAAATGCATATGCATACAGCTGGTGCCATTATGTCTGCGATTATTATCTTATTAGACTCATGAAACTTCGTCTTTTAATTTATATGCACATATTTATTTTTAGATACAAATAGTTTGTCTTTTCAAATACATGCATTTAACCACCAAACCTCCTCCGTTGCATTAAAAGCGAAACTAAAGGAAATTTTCAAAAATAATATAAAAAAGAAAATTGTAGATGTTTGTTCAATGTTAAGTTATTGTCTGCATAACTTTCGTTTAAGCTTTTGGCCAAGGTTTCATTTGTGGTTCGGTTATGAAGGTCAACTGAACTAAAATTGAGCTACCACATACGAAATATGATAACGCAGTATAGTAAAATGGTATTGCAGGTGAAGAAATTAGAAAGCCGAAAGTAACCATACTTGTATAAATCTATGATACAACTAATATTGTAACCACCTTCCTATAATCAGAACACTTTCTAGAGATATAATATACAATTTGTTTTGTACAGCTTCAGAGAAGTGTGAAAACGACAGCACAATTATAAAATTTAGATCATTTACATTTAACTTATAAATTGTATCGCGATATCGAACTATAATTGACTTGCCAATTACTTACTCTAACTAGATTCCAGTAGGTTCACTAACTAGATTGGGTTGGGCAATTAACCGGATTCGTTAACCAAGTTCGCGTACTAGATTAGCCATCTCAACCCACTTTACAAACCTACTTGGTTGGCCAACCCAACCTAGGCAGCGAATTTGGTTGGTTGCCCAAGCAAAACTAGTTAGCAAACCTAATTGGTCAGCGAACCTAACATAGTTGGCGAATCTAGTTGGTTGCCCAACCGAACCAAGTTAACGAACCTCGTTGGTTAGCCTACTAAGTTGGGTTTGCCAACCAAGGAGGTTCACTAACTAGGTTGGTTTTGGGCAACCAACTAGGTTTGCACACTACGTTAGCCATGCCAACCCAGTTAGCGAATCTAGTATGTTGCCCAACCCGACCTACTTAGCGAACACCCTAGGTTGGTTAACCCAACTTAACTGGCTAATCTAGTTGGTTGCACAATTCAACCCAGTTTACAAATCTACTTGGTAATCAATTGGACGTTGGTGAGGGAATGTAAAATATATTTCAATCATTAGAAAAAGTTAGTGATAAAGGGGAAAGCTGATCAATAAGATTAAATATAGATAGTTAGTAATGAAGAACTCAAGCGGTAGGATGGCTATGCGCTGCTGCTTAAAAACAGTATGCAATTGGCTATGTCCTGGGTTCGAAGCAAACTCTGATGCTGATTAGCGACCTGGAGGTAGTGAAACAGCCATCGTATATACCATGTCTGTAAAGTCTTCAACTTTCATTTTCTTGTCTTCTTTAAAAATGCGGATCACTCCCTTTTTAACACAAAACATCTTTCTCAATTGTAAGGAAGTAAAAATCGTACTAGAAAGTTCGATAAAATTATTCACAATTAATAAAATTGAATAATGAATTTTACAAAAAAATACTTATTTAATTAATTTCGCTGAATCTCAGTTAATGCGTTTAATTACTTATATCTTAGGAAGAACAAATAATATTATTTATATGTTAAACCAAAATAACTTCGTTTTTCATTACAAAATTGCGACACTAAATACGCAGATTAATTTAAAGCTCCCCTTTTATAAGATTGCCATTGTGTGAGATAGTCATTAAGCAAACAACATGTTTTTCCAAAAATTTACATCCTCAAGCAATACTTATTCTTATAATTAGAGAAATGCTATTTTTCAATTACCATTATTCTTTCATTACACTGACTCACACTTGTACCTGCATCCCAGCCATCTCATACTTTGCTACAGACAGTCAGTCCTAAAGCCAGCTAGAATTTGAAAATTTATTCTTTTTATCTACTGCTAGGCTTAATATCTACTACCTCTACCTCCTTTAAAACAGTTTATGTCCATTTAATATTTCATGTTGTTTCTAATGCTGATTGTTGTTGCTTGGCGCTCAAGACAATATCTACGTGGTGGCAACAAATAACCAACGAACAAACAAACAGAGCTACAAAATGAGTCATGTTCGTTCGGTAGCAGCAACATCAATTCAAACAGCCTCAAGTGCAACAACATTCATCCCATTCAAACATTTTACTTTCCTTTCTAACCTTGTACTTGATTTTGTGTTTCTTTTTTTTCGTCAGCAAATATTTGGTTTACGTACGTACGAAAGAAGATGTGTGTCTGTGTGGGAGTCTTGAATATGTATTGTGTTTAAAGGGGGCGGATGTGTTGTCCTTAACAGGACATGAACTAGATGGCATTTGATTGTGTATGTTTGGCATTAAGTAGACTAGATGATAACGAAAAGTGTTGCTAACAACATGAATTGTTTAATTACAATAATTATGTTTGGCCTGCAGCATTTGTTGCCAAACAACAAAAACATATCTCCACAACAGCTTACATGCACTCTCACACTCAATTTCTTTCTAGCCAGGCGTATGAGTGAGAGTTAAAATGAGAATGTGTGTTGATCCGTTATTCTCCTGTTTTCTTATTAGCAGGGATGGATATACAATTTGTTGGAATTTTTTTTTTTTTTTGCATATGTTTCTTGCAAGGAAAAGGGAAAAGTTGAAATTACATTATTACTGAAACACTTGCGAATAGCACTGATTGTTGAAAAACTTGCATATTGCAAAAATGAGCTTAAAATATTTGCGAAAAACCTTCAATTAGGCGCAAAAGATGCTATTGCTCCTAGAGCGTAAGCATGTCCAAAAAATTTGCTTTAAACAGTTTTATTTAAAATGTGTGAAAAGCAGCAAACTTCAAAAATTGTATTGAATCGGTGTTTCCATCAGACTACACCGCTGCGGAGAGCACAAGCGGATTCAAGCAAATTGAAAACGCAAAAAATTTGCATAATGCAAAAATTTACTTCCATCTGTTTTTCAAAAACGTTTAGCACTTTTAGAAATTTTTGTTACCGAAAAAGTGCACAAAGTTGAGAAAAATATAGTTGAAAATAGCTGTTTGCAATTTGAAATTCAGCAGTTGTTTTTGTGATTATTTAAATTCTTCAGAAATGATTTTAAGTTCTTTACTGCAAATTGAATTTTTTTTCCCAAACTCCGCACTTTCCCACCCTGCTGTGGCGTTTGTAAATATTTTATTTTCTAAAGGTCTATTTGATGTGAATGTCTGCATTTTGCAATTGTTCACGAATTTTCTTATCTTGGCACCAGCTGCATATTGTGACGTCGCACAACTACTTCATGTGAATTTTTGTTTATAGTGATTATCTTTGCAAATTTTTGCACCTTTGCAAGTATTTTACTGTTTTAAAACTGTTTGGATTTAAATTTTGCAATTTGAAAATTTGTCGCTAAGGTTTTCACACTAATGCGCTTTGTTGTGCTTTTTGCTATTTGCAACTTTTCACTCATCCAGCAGTAATTTTTTGCAACTGATCCAACTTTATTTCTTCTAACCAAAAACAATATAAGCCCCATTGTTCTGTTTTAATTTTTATTACAGCGACCGAAAATAACTGTTATTTTTGAATTTTTGATTAAAAAAAGCAACCTCAAGGAAATGTCGGAGAATGAAACCAAGTATACCATTTTGAAAGTCTTGCACCAAATTTTCAGAAAATGCAATGATTTTTAAAAATCTCATTTTTATTTTTGAAGGAAAAAAATAACAATTATTTTTTGATTTTAAATTTTTTGAGCAAAAATAACAGAAATTATTATTTAATATTCCAAATATTCTTTTCCAAATAAGTAAATTTAACGATTCACTATTGCAAACGCGCCAAAAAGAAAATTTGGCGGCAATTATGATTGCAAAACTCAACTCCATTCATTTTTGAGCATATTCAAGTTATTTTCACTGAACAGATATCTTTGTTTAAAGAATTTTTTTTTTATAAATTAATGAATTTATCACACAGTAACTTTTATTTCGGCCAAAAAAATAAAAGTCAAAAATAACTGTTATTTTTTTTTTTTTTCGAAAAAATAAAAGTAAAAAAATAACTCTTATTTCTGCTCGAAAAAATAAAAGTCAAAAATAACTGGTATTTTTGCTCAAAAAAATAAAAGTCAAAAAATAACTTTTATTTTTGCTTGAAAAAATTAAAGTCAAAAATAACTTTTAAATTTTATCGAAGAAATAAAAGTCAAAAAATAACTTTTATTTCTGCTGGAAAAAATAAAAGTCAAAAAATAATTTTTATTTTCTGACTTTTACGATAAAAGTTATAACAGTTGCGGTCCCTGTTTTATTATATTTTTTGTAGCTTCTGTTTCCAAATTTTTAAAGTGGCTGGATACAAGGCGGCATATGAAGCAGGCGACATTTGTAGTCATGTGTTCATGTAGCCTGCTGTGGTGAATGTGTTTATAGCATAACACTGCAAAGACTTTAACAAATATTTTATTGAACTTTAGCGAATAGCAAATACAGTTTTTATATCTTTACTATTCCATTTTTATTACACCTGCCAACAAAATGACAGTAAATAATTTAATTTACTTAGTGGAATGTTAATTATCATTAACCCATAAATAAGAAAATTTATGTTAAATATTATTATGTTATCATCATGATGCGGGGTCATCATGATGATCCTCTTCGTAAGGATAGACTAGCACTAAAGTTGCAGATGGCTTAAGTTTTCGAGTGTCAGGTTTCTCGTTTTAAAATAGAAAAATTGTGTAGTTCTGTATCATCAGTAATAACTCAGTTTTTTGATAATCTTTGAAACGGATACTACTAGTATTTTTTGTGAACAAAATTCTGGAAGAAAAAAATGAAAAAAATGATCTATTACCAAAATATACAAATACATGAATAGTATCAATTCAGTCTCTAAAAAGTAATAATTTAGACTACTTGGATTTTATTTTTCTATTAAAAAAGAAAACCCCACCAACTTTTGCATGAAAGTGCAATTTTTTGCTAATTGCTTATTTTGTATACACTTACCCATCCCTGGTTAACAGTAATACAGAATATAGACGTTAAGCATTTCCTGGTTATTTAATGTAACAAAAGTTCCTGTTTTGTTAGACCTTATTTTATTTACAGACTTAAGGTCGTTTTCTGCTGCCTCCTGATGAATTCAGTGCACGAATTTCATTAAACTCTTGAAATTCTTATGTTTTCGACAAAATCATGCTGTTACGTTTTGTTTGTGAAATTGTGCAGAATTTGCAAACTAATTGAACATATAGATAAGATTTAAAAGCTTACTGTGGGCCTTTGTTTTAACTGCAAGAGACATTTTTTTAATTAAGTTTTAAAAGCAAATATTGTTTCCTAATTAAAATAATTGAAAAATGGCAAGAACGTAAATTTGAGACAAATTGCTTTCAGAAGTACATATTTAAAAGTCACAACTTGTTATCAAAAAAAAAATTTTTTAATGCGAACAGTTTTTTTCCACAAATTTCGCGCTATTGTCCATTTATTTAAGCTGACAACTTTTAGAATTTTTTCATTAAAATACACTTTATTTTTTATGGCTTCCGGCCACAGTTTTCTCATATATTTTATATTCTTTTAATTTGTCAACAATTGCGTTTTCACTGAAAATATAAAAAAAGGGAAAAAAGTTTTCATTTCACGCCTCTTATTGTTCTAACTTTAAGGTGGTTTTACTTTTCCTTGTTTTTTTTTTTTTTTTTTTTGCCGAATGTATGAAAATGACTGTGCGAAAGCAGAGAAATCGTTATTGTTATGACTCCGGGCTTTTGTGGTAACTTTTTGTAATAATTTGCTGAGGCGAAAAAATAACAGGGAAGCCATGACTCAAACAAACACCCAAAAGGAAGGAAGGAAATTTGCAAACGAGTACAAAAGAAAGATAAACCGATTGAAAAAATGAATATTTTTACACTTAAAAAATCACATTAAGAAATAAAAAAAACGATAAGAATTTATTACTTATGTCATTTTTCTTCGTTTATTACGGAGCTCTAAATATTTTTTATCTTATGCATTGTATAATGTTTTCTTATCTTGAATTTGTTTTTTTTTTTTCCTTATTTTCTTGCAGACGGAACTTTCACACAATCTGCAACAATTGTCGGAGAAGGCACGTTCAACAACAGAATTTATACAACGGCTAAAGGGCATGAGTGATAAAGTGACGGTAAGTTTTACTTTTGCAACCCAAGCATAATACGTTTTAGTCAAAGACATTCAAAGAAAAACAACCCTTTGGGCCAAAATAAAAATATTTTGGTTTTAACAAACTTAAAGTTAAACTTTCATTTTTACTTTTTTTTTGCGTTTCTATCAAAGAAATAAATGCTTAAACACCAGGAAGAAAGTATCAAGCAAAGTTGATGTAAATTATAGTTTCTTAATTAGTAGTTTAAAGAAAATATTTTTAATTTGCACTTTAAACGAAATTAGGATTCTATTCTACCCAACACCAGCAAATATGATGCAAAAACATAAAAGCTGGCCAACAATGAAATTTATATGCAACACTTACAAGTCAATTTAAATTAATACATCAAGTGTTTTCTTGCTTTCTAAATCAGCTCCCCGCGGAGGCACATATGGCGTTTACCTGATCATAACCAGCCTGATGCTGATAAAGGTCGATGGGCACATAGTTTATGGTGACCTTAAACCCTAAGAGAGCAGGCTCCTACTTTAGAAAACTCTTTGGGACCTAAACTATGTACTTCACAGCATAACTTTGATGCAGGTCCATGTTACCTTTATTTAAGTTCTTAAGCTTTCAATAGTAAATTTAAATAAAAGCGAGGAAAATATTTTAGTGCCAGCATTACCTTTTCTCCAAAAGTAAACAGACAAGTGTTTTCTCGTCTTCATTATGTTTAAACCTTTTAAGCTTAAAAGTTGCGTGAAAAGGAAACGGCGAAAACATTTTTTGTTTGCCAAAAGTCTTTACAGCAATTAGTTTTACAACATTTCTTAGACCAGACATTTGCTAAGTGTTTAATTTTTAAATTAACTCATCTCCTCTTTAAAATGCACAATTACCTAAAGTTACCTGAAGAAGATACACAAATAAAAAAAAATAAAAAAACACACGGCGCCTGGGTTTTGTTTAACTTATATTCCTTGCTTACAACTTGTAACTTTTCTATTTTCTTTTAGTGTTTCTTGCTCCTTTAAAATGTTATAAAATTAAGCAACATATACAACAACAAAAACTACGCATTATTTTTTAATTAAATGCTGTTTATTACTTTTCTACTCAAACGAGTCTGGACACTTTATGTAACTTTTCTTCTTCATTTTTTCGTTTTGTTTCTTTTACTCATTTTTTTCACTACACAGGAATCCTGCATAGAATTTGAAAGACTGGTGGCGGCACAATGCGAAGCCTTAATACAAGCCATACACGATAGACGTGAGTATTTATTAGAAGCAATACGCATGGACAAGGATACAAAAATACGAATACTAAAGGTAAATGAGAAATTTATATGTGTATAGATATTTTTTCTAAAGCTTAAATTTATGCAATTTTATTTTTTAAGGATCAACAATCAAACTGTACGGGCAAACTGCAACAGACAACTGGCTTAATACAATTCTGTATTGAGGCGCTCAAGGAAACAGATAGTGCAGCCTTTCTACAGGTAATTATCATTCTCTTTTGTTGTTGTATGATATAAGGTTTTGATATTGTGCTATCGATTCCTCGAGCATATTTGGCAGGAGGAAAAAAGATCCACCACGATTTATTAACAGATAATCATTTTCCAATCTTTCTGGGTTTTGGTCCTACATTTGACTCCTCTACTCTTAAGCGTGAATAATTTATTTAATATCGGAAAGAAAATATTATAAATGGTTGGTTACACATTTGACTCCTCTACGGGCACCCTGGGGCTGATTAGAGTGATGGGGGAAAATTTTATTTACTATACCGGCCCCTAATCAGTGCCCAGGTGCCCGTAGAGGAGTCCAATGGGTATCCAACCATTAATAGTATTTTCTCTCCAATATTAAATAAATTATTCACGCTTAAAATCTTCTCTTTTTTAATAATTGAAAACAATTACATATGTCTATTTATTCATCGTCAGGAAAATAATTATAAAATTCAATAAATAAAAAAAAAATTTTTTTTTAATATTATAATTATTTTTCTAATGATGCTAAAAAATTGTAGACGAAATTTCAAAAATAAGTAAACATAATTGTATCCAATTAAAAGAATAAAGCATCTTAAGCTTGCATAATTTATTTAATAATCTCAAGTTCAAATAATATAAAAATGAATCTCTCCAATATTTTTTTGAGCACGCCATTAGAGCGGCTGCCATACATATACACAAAAAAAAATATTGAAAGACGAAAGCCTGGAAAATTATTTTTTTATATGTGGTAGAGGAACTTTTTTTCTCGCGCGGAAATCTGTCGAAAAATCAAGGCTTACAAATTTTGAGCTTAGAAACTGGCCCACTTTATTACACAGCTTTATTATTATGTTATATGATGATACGACAATATTATTAATTAGTGATTGGTTAGTTCACCATAAATGTAATATGATACTACTTGAACATGATGCGATTATACAACTGCGTTATAAAGCAATTCCTAATAAAATTCCTAATTAATTTAATATGACAATGTAGTAAAATACTTGATAAAATATTTAGTTCAGTGTATTGTAATGACAATATGGCCTTATGCAAAGAGTTTCCCTAAGATTTTCATTACTGCTTGCGTATTAAATCTTCCCTACCATTTTATTTAAATTTTTATTCACCAGGTGGGCTCTATGCTTATCAATCGTGTGGCCAACACAGATATGACCTGGCATCAGGAAGTTACAAATGCTGCACCACGTGTTTCACCCATTGTGGACTTGACACTGGATGATGCTTCCGTACTGCGAGCCATTGATAATTTAAATTTCATACAAATGAAACGTAAGTTAAAAAAAAATGATTTAATTCTTATACATTTATTATATATTTTGATATGAATTTTTAGTCAACTGCACTCTTATGTCTTTTCAAAATTTTCAAAAGTATCTCGTTTTAACCTACACTCTCTAATTCAGGTTTATTGTAAATATCTTTGGCACTTAGCTTCCTTTCATATCCTAGCTCACATTATAGTTGTCGAATTAGAAATAAGAATTCTATACATTCAGTACATTCATTACGTAGTAATACATTCAATAGACTCGAAAAATTGTTAAAAGAATGTTTCAAACTCAACCACTTGTTCCATGATTCCCATGAACAAAATGGTTAAGTTTCAATTATTCTTTTAGGAAATTTTCGAGTCTACTGAGGAGTTGAGTAGCATCGACGATATGTCGGCGGCGTATAGACGGCTGGAAAAGACAGAAAGCATTAATAAGGTCCTTTTCTTAGACCTAATTAGCTCTGACATATATCAAATAAATAATTAAGTCCAGTTTTGGTCATCATTTTTTTCTAAACAGCGAATTTTTGTGTGGATTATTTTAGTCCAAAATGTAAAAAATTAGTTTGTATGGGAAATCCCATGAAAATCGTCTAGATTGCGATCGAAATGTCGAAAAACTAGATTTCTCTTTTTGGTGTAAATGGAATTGCAAATAAAATAGAAAAATTAGCTTACGAGCGTTTGCATTAAAAATGGATTCAATAATTGCCAGGCCCATGATCTCACTCGACGTCGAGCGAAATTTTAAAATATTGTTGTTGCTTTCTGTTTTTTTTTTTTATTCAAGCGAACGATGTTGAGTGACACCGGGGATCTAGCACTAAAAGTATAAAACAGATAAACAATTTCAATGAAAAACTAAGTGACCTATAATTGTCCTGAGACTGAGTTAATATGCATATTACACTTGTATATAATAATTTAATTTATCATTCATAAGCAAAGTCACTTATTATTGTTATTTCTCTTTATTTTCTTTATAATTTTAAAACATGCTGCTTTCATTAATTAAAAAAACAAAAATAAACATTTTAAATATCATTTTCATAAAATTCACATTTTTTGGCGTACATGTCTTTCATAAAAAAAATTAATGAAAAAAATTAAAATAAATAAAATTTCTTATAAATCATACGCTTTTGTAGCTGCTAAAGATGGCGATGAGCGATTACCAGCAGGTGAGATGCTTGATGATCATTTAATCAGCAATACAACATTTACCACATCCATTTTATCCACCAATACAGTCATCAATACCTCATTATTAGACAATAATACAACTACATCTACAACAACAACAACAACACCCACAGCAAACCCAATGAAAACCACAATCTCGGCCACTTCAATACCATCTATGCCAACCAGCTTACTGTCCTTCAGTTATAATGATAATAATAAAACCTCAACATTACGCTCCACCAAATCCAATAAATCATCATCATCTTCCTCCTCAACATCATTATCCCTCAAAATGAATGCATTTAGAAAATTAATTAACTACGATGAGTCAATATCATGTATGCATTATTTTCTTATACATGTTTTTAATTATATGATTTTTTAAACACTCCTCTTTTAAAACATCCGTGAATAACAAATGTTTTCTTAAAACATACAATTTTTTTGAAGCCTTTTCATATTGAGTTTGAACAAAAAAATTGCTTTGAAATCACTCAAACAATTTTGAGAGCTTTCAATAGAAATTTTTTTCTCATAACTCTTGTTTATGTCTTAAAAGCATATTGATTTCTTTGTGTTTGTTTTATGTCCAATTTTTTTTTTTAATATTAAATTTGTCACACTCGATTTTTATGTTTGTTGAATTTCATTTAAGTTTACGTCATTTCTCATTCTGTAAAATAAAACGAGACCAACTATTTTTAAATTATTTTATATTACATATTATTATGCTTTACACAATTTGTGGTTTAGAAATTTCTAACTTAAATTTCTTTCTTTTTCATTTGATAAATTTGGCTAGATTTCGTTTTGGCTGCTATTTGGCTTCTTGAGGGCAGGGAAAAATGTTTCTTCTGATCAAAAATATCAGTGCAAGTTCATCTCGAGTTTGATTTAATTTACGTTTAAATTTGTTCATCATTAAATCAGTGAAAACTTAAACCATATTTAAATGAAGATTTAGTGTTTTAACTTCAGTCATTAAGTAGTGCAAGACAGCATCAGCTGCTTGATATTTTTTGCAACGTTGCCAAATTTGTATTTCTTAAAATAATCATACTAAATGGAACCACTGATTTACAAACGACGAGCTTAGGCTGCAACTACACTACAGAAAAGTTTTACACAGCTAGAGTTTTAACTTTAACTGATTTTTTGGGCATTAAGCTTCGTACAGAAGCTTATCAGATCATACAATGTTGTAAGTCCTTGCAACGTGCTGGCAATCTACTGTTAATACCAAATTGTCAGCATGAAGAAAATTATCAGCTCAGACAATTGTAAGAAAATCTTACAATTACATTGCCAAACAATCGCCTGACAATAACTTAAACATGAAAATTTTTCACATTTACAGCTTGTTACTGGTATCGAAATTCTCATGCCTGTAATTTTTGGTACTTGTTTGCCAGAGAAATGATAAATTGTACTCATGTTGCCCTGCCAAAGTTTTATTCTAATTTAAGTAATATTTTCATACTACTCCTTTGATTAGCTTTCATACCAAAGAAGGCAAAATAGTTAAATAAAATTGTATGCACAAAGAACTTGACACATACACTTTTAATTGTTAATATTAAATAAAACATTTCTTGCCTTCCCTATGAATATTTCTAATTTCAGATATGGTCTGTACGAAACAAAAGTATATGCGGGGAAAATAAGAGCAAGCACACATTAAGAAGAACACCGTTCAACGGCATTTAAAAATTAAACTTGCACATGTAAACATGCAAGCAAGTTGTATACAAGCAGCTTGTTTTTTTTCGAGTTTTTCGTATGTAATACTTAACTTACTGCATATAACTTGCAGGTTAGGGCCTCACCTTCGGTGCATACATAAATACATATATAATAGATTGGGTCGATTTGTAAGGGAAAAAATTTGTCGATGTTCCGACATCGATTTCTCGCAAGCTTTTATCATGAGGAAAAAATGTTATACTTCATTATATCAAAAGAAATAATTTTTGGGGCGCTCAAATTTGAATTTTATATATTTTTATATAGGACTCTCCCCTCCCAGAAGGGAGGTCCCTTACCAGTATGTTTGATATATCTACTAGGAAATTATTTTGTAGACCTTTGAGTTTCAGTGGATTTGAGTTTCAGTGGTTTGAGTTTTTTCAGTGGTTTGAGTTTTGTGGATTTTTGTATAAGCAGTCGCTGGTTCCGAAAAAAAATTCTGCAGAAAAAATTAACGGGGATTGGTTATACATTTGTCTCTTCTATGGTTTCCCAGGGACTGATTAGTTTGCTGGAAAAATCAAATATCTGATGACCAAGCCCTATTAAGTTTTCCTCTCCAACATTTTTTTTTTCGAGTACGCCGACTCCATACCATACCTGCTAAGAGGGCTACCATATAAAAATACAACAATAAACATTTCAAATCTGACGCCTCGCAAATAGCGTTTGGATATGTTGTAGTTAACTTTCTATTTCTCATGCCAAAAGCTATCGAAAAATGTTTATCCCTATAAATCCTCTCGATCTAATATACGTATACGTTTATGAAAATAACTTTTGTGTAGGTTCTTTAAGATTCGAGGTAGCCCTATAGAGAACTCTTATTTGTTTTTCCTTTTCAATTTTGGGTCAACGTTTTGTCTTTTCTTATTGCTTGCATTTCTGCATAATTATTCCTTTATACTTAAGCATATACAACCATAAAGTGTAAAGGCACACAATTTGACTTTTTTTTCCTCTAAATATGGCATTTACACAATAAAAGTGCAATTAGTTTTTGGTGTTAAATAAAAAAGTGAGCAAAAACAAACCAGCTCCTTACGTTGGCTGGTGTTCATTTTTCCGGTTTCCGTTTACTTTAGTAATTTGTATTATTTTTTATTTTTTTTGCTTTTTGGTACCTTTAACATTTGCCATACAAAATGACAGACTGACTGACTGACTGAGTGGCTATTCACACAGCGGCAACAAAGGATCCTGCTGAGTTAATGGCGTTTTTGTTTAAGTTTATGTTCATTTATTACTACTTCATATACTCAAGTTCCGTTTCCTATTATATGTAACTTTTTTATGATTCCATTTCTTCCAGCAGAGTAAAAAAGAAAATATTTAAAGAATTTAAATATTATTTGTTTTATTTTATAATTTATTATACCCTCAAGTCGTAATAATTAAACTGTATCATTGTAACTAGTTAAAATATTTAATACTGGAATTTACTAACGAGTACACAAAACAAACTCACTCATACCAACTTCCACTTAAATACAAGCATGTTTACCTTTAACAACAAACACAACAACAGTTCTTTTTTTCATGAGATTTCTAAGAAAAGTTCGTTCTATTTATGCTAAACTAAATTATTGTTGTTTATTCTCTTCTATTTTCTGTACGTGTGCGTGCGTGTGAACAAAATGCGCGATGACTTCTGCTTGGGAATATTAAAATGAAAAATATTCATTCACAACTGCTGCAGCTCCACAACCTCCTGCAATTATACCCCAAGATTGTTCAGCGGAAAATAATTCTGTAACTGTGGCGTGGCAGGCGCCAAATCATTCATTTGTTGAGGGTTATGTTTTAGAATTGGACGATGGCAGCGGTGGTGAGTTTAGGGTAAGTATGAAATGTTTCGGAATTGCCCCACTGAGACTAATAAATTATAGGGCAGAAAAAGAAAAAAAAATTATATAAATTAATGTAGCGCTTTTTGGGAAATTTTGAAATCAATGAGGGAAAAAAATTTATTTTGAAACAAATTTCCTCGTTTAGTCACTGTCATATTATGCTAAGTTTTATGTTATCTACTCTAGTAATAGTTAATAAAGACGAGTTAGTAATTTATTAACATTCATTATAATTGTAATAAACAGCCAGTAGGGTTGGCATACATTAACATTTTTGGTACGCCAAAACCAACTTGTCTGCGCCAAAAATTATGCATGATGGAGGGGAGCAGTAAATGGCAAGCTAGTGACGTCAGAGCTTAAAGGCTTTATAGCCATACTAAAGGAGAAAAATGACAGACTTACTAGCATTTGCATTTTTATATTTTTTTTAGTTTTATTATTTCTTTTCTGTTACGGTAACTTCATTTATTTGAGTTCAAAAATTTACTTGAGCTCAAAAATTAAATTTTTGTTTGTGATTAAGAGCCGTTGAACGAGAGACAGGGGTAAAACTAAGTTTTCACTAAAAAAAAAGTTCGAAATTTTTTTCAAATATCAATTTGAATTTGAAAGAGATTATGAAGAGAACGACGTTGCAGGCCAACTTCACGAAAATTTGCCATATTTAACAACAATGTTAAATAAAGGGTCCGCCAAATAATTTTTTTTTTTTTGAAAACGGCGCAAAACATCGAGTGTAGCTTCGCTTGTGTGGCACGTAGCGCCATGCTGTTGAAACCAAATGTTGCCAATATCCTCCTCTTCAATTTTTGTGAGCAAAAATTCGTTCAACATGACCCGTTTGACTGACGGCCAGTGCTTGCTCATTTTCGAAGAAAAATGGCCCAATTATGCCTCTGGACCAAAATCCGCACCAAACAGTGACTCTTTTGGGGTTTGTAGGCTTTTCAATATATGCGTGCAGGTTTTCTGTGCCCCCAATGCGACAATTTTGCTTGTTTACATACCCGCAAATATCAAAATGAGCTTCATCTAAAAAGATAATTTATTGGCAAAATCGGCATCTTCTGTTAGACGATTCCTGGCCCATTAAGCGAAGCGTATACACAACCATATTTGTTCAGCGGAAGGATAAAACTAATTATATGGCAAATCAGACATGAGCTAAGTGTTGCCATTCACGAAATAAGCACCAGTTGAAAAAAAAACGTTTATTTAAGTTGAACACATTTTTTGTAACAAAGCGAAAACTTCTTCAAAAAAAAAACTTAAAATAGACGATATAAAATGTCAACAGACATACAACAAATAACACAAACGTTGCCTTAAACATGGATGCAAGCAATTTGAAAGACAGTTGATTTAAAATGACGTAAAAATGAAACATTTTAGCTTAAAATTCATTTATGAATACAGTTTTATAAAAAATTCCCTAAAGTGTGCTTCAAATGCTGTTCAATAGCTATTCCTGTAGCGGTTCCTGTGAATTTCAATAACAAACATGTGGCACAAGAGATGAATAGTTTGGTTAAAAAAAAAAATCAAATTTAAGTAGTTTTTTAAAAATACTATTTCGTACGTCCATAGATGGGCTTTGTTTGATTGAATTTTTTATGGATACTGATACAGGAAAATATACATATGTATACTTTATTGGATGGGAAACTAAAATTGTTTAAATTACAAACGAAGTCATTAACTTAATATACCCTCAAAATGTATTGTTAAGGATATAATAACCATTCTATTGTCTCTGAAGTGTTTTTGGGATAGAACATATAGTCCTTTTATTTTCACTTTGTTACTTTTTTTCTTCAAATTTACTGCTATTACTTCAAGCACCACTGTTCAAGACCTGCATTTGTACCTCAATTGAGAATAAAAACTAACTTTATTTAAAGCGCTTTTAATTTGAAACATTAAGTATTACATGCATACGAATGTAAGAGTATAAGTAGTTAATATTATTTCTGCAAAACTATTCTATTTTCTAACATTGCCTTAATAATTTGTGCCTTCTTCGTTTCATGTCTCATTTTATATAGGAAGTTTATTGTGGCAAAGAAACAATATGCACTGTTGATGGTTTGCATTTTAATTCAATGTACAATGCTCGTGTCAAGGCTTTCAATAGTGCTGGAGAAGGTGAATACTCTGAACTTATTGGATTACAAACGGCTGAAGGTAAGTTCATAAAGTTCAAAGTTCTTTGGAGTGCACAACTAATAGGCATTTCCTCAGGCTGAGCAAACACTAAATGCAAAGAGAATAAAACTAAAAGCAGCAACAATTTCATTAGAATTTAAATGCAACTAAAACTAAATAGGTTTTAAAACCATTTAAGTGAAGTTAACAAAGCGCTCGTCGTGCCATTAATTTAAATATACAGACACCACGTTACTGGCACTATTAATGCTAAATAGCTTAAGTTGGCAAATGTTTAAAGAGTAGGAGCAAAAAAATTAAATACTCATTTTTGTAAAAAAAAAAAAAAAAAAATAATATATATTTTTCGGATGAAAATTCAAAAAAGTTTTTTTTTTCGTACTTTGATTTTTGTTGCATGTTTTTGCATGTCAAAGCATGTCCTTTGCTGGTAACTTTTCAAAGTTTCTGTTTAGTTTGTGAATTCTTTGTGAGGAATTTGTGTAGTAACTGTCGTTTTTGAACCAGTCATGCGTTAATGTCAGTTGAGCCAATTGTCTTCGAAGCCAATTTATAAGCTTTTCATTTTCTTCTGCCATGTCGGCTGTGGTATGAGACTTAATTTCATTACATGCGTTTATTGCAAAAGCAACTTCTTTAACTGCTTATTTAACTTTGATTGATGTTTTCCGTTTGCTGTTGTTCCTTTGGCAACTTCTGCTTTCCTGCTGCTGCTGCTGCTACTGCTGCTGCTATTCCAGTAAGATTTATTAAATGTTTATTGCTGCACTGGAGTGTTGATTTCATTAAACGCGATATTTTATTCAATTTATATTTAAACTGTGTTTTAATACTAAAGGCCGCCACCAAACCTGAAAGCTGAAAAGAGCCAGTTAAAGTCTAGTCGTTCACTGCCTTTGGGGATTTTAAATAGAAAATTGATTGGTCCTTGATGTTCAAGCACTCATTGCCAAAGCAAGTGAAAGACATAAATGTAAATTTAATGTCAAGGTGTGTGGCATTGAAGAAGAAGACGAAGATATTTTAATTATGCTGGCTAATTAAAAGACGTGCTAATTTAGAACATGGCGAATTGATAGAAAATTTATTAGTTTATTATAATTCTAATCATGGTAATTGCATTTGGGAATTTATTCGCACAATCGAGGGATTTTTGGTTATTTTGAAGACATTTTCTTAATTAGTATTTTGAAAAGCTAAACAAAAATTTTGCTTAATAAAAGCAACAGCAGCTTTCAGCTTCCATTTTCCACGTATAAAGCAGATTTACTCTCAAAAACACTTTTCTAGCAGTTTAAAGTCTTAAGACTTAAAGTCTTGAAACTTTTATATAAAATAAAACATGGGTCGAAAAAAACCAAATATTAAATCTTTTATATACGCCTGCATCAGAATAAATTTCGTAGACTACGGTGGGGAAGTGGTCGAGCGCTCGTCTAACATTCAAGAAGCTGTATGTTCGAACCTAATTTGCTACGAACTAGAAAAAATTTATTTTTTTCGTAGTCTAACCATAAAAATAGTACAGTAACAATTCCCTTTTTTTCTGTAAAATCCTTTTTATAACTTTTTGTTGGCCAGATTAATTTTTTTCATTGGTTGTTAGTGCAATTCCAACGAACAAAATTGGTTTGTTTTACCTAAAAATTTTTTTGTGTATCGTAAACTCATATATATTTCCAATACCTGTATTTATTTTTTGCCAAAACAAAAATATTTGCAGTCATTGTAACAAACACTATATAACTAGTAACTATTTCAAAACATGTAGTTTAGTTAATTGTCACAGTGTTTTAGTCCCTGGCATAAATACAAAAAACTAAAGCATACTTTGCGGGGCGTTCAAGTGCATTGTTACCATAAGGATTTGCATTTAAAGAGTGAAAAAGAAAGGAGTCCGGAAAAAGTAACCGTGAGATTTATGTTTTATACACAAGCGGAAAACATGAAATAGTGCTGAAGGTTTAACAAGAAAAATCAATCAAACTGTATATCCTTTGGCTGAACACGGCACGGCCAATTTTTTTTTTGTTCTTGCCACTATGGTTGCGCATGTTTTTTTCTCGTGGTTTTGTCTAACAATTATTACAGGCTCTTGTTGCATGCACGCTTACACTGCTCATAACAAGTTGCGGTTAATAAAGTGCATTTATTTATTTTTGCTTGAGATATAATTGAAGAAGATGTTTCCCTGTTTAAGATATTCATTTCATATTTTGCTTTCTTACTGTTTTTCTTGCAATATTTATTGCATTTACAGTTGCCTGGTTTACATTTGATCCGGTCTTAAGTGGTGGTCCTGGCTCTGGCCTCATCTTCAGCAATAATAATTCAACCGTATCAGTTGAAGGCTGGGAACATCGTGTCGCCCTGGGTTCTGTTGGCTTTTCACGTGGCATCCACTACTGGGAATTCAACATCGACAATTATACCGCAGATACAGATCCAGCCTTTGGAGTGGCACGTATTGATGTTAATCGTAATAAAATGTTGGGTAAGTGACTACATCTTGTGCATCCATGTACATACATAAATGGCATTGTCATTTGAGTAAAGTGAAAGGAAAACTGATGAAAGTAATTTTATTATGTGGTTGAATATTGCAAAAATTTTTGCTCGCGAAAGGAATGTAAGGAATGCAATTTATCTACATTAATACGCTTGTATTTATTACATACATATATTTTTTAAAGAATGACCAATACGTGTAGTGCTTTTATGTAAAAGTATTCGCGTTAAGGTGGAATGCAATATAACTGGTAAAATAAGAGCTGCGAGTAAATATGTGAAGAGTTTGTCAAACAAGCATTTTGTAATGTAATAAAAAAGAAACATGGCTGGTTATACAGAGTTTGAGGTTATGTTAATGAATAAATCCCAATCAACTGGCCCAATTTAAGGCACGTAATATGCAGGATTGACTTATTTATAAGATTTAGTAACAAATATGAACTTAATTATTTATTTGCTTTAAGAGCCAATTGAAATGTTTTAATTTAGGTCCAAAAATTAACCTTTTTAAAAAATATTTGCTGTCTTTTTCAGCAAATTTAATAATTTCTTTTAATACGATGTTGTACAAAGTCTTTCATTTGAGTAAAATGTTCGTGGGTAAATATTAATTTTCCTTTATGTTCTAGATACTCGTTCTTCGACCTTTTTTATTTAACTTTATTTATTAGAAAACACATTTTTCTGAAGAAGATACACAAAGGAGTATCGAAATATCGAATAATTTATCAATAAATAGAAAATATATTTATTGAACAACAACAGTGACCTTGAGCTCATTTATTAAACAAAATAAAATTTTTCTTTTATCTGTAAACTATTTTTCAGTATTTTTCCAAAAAAAAACTTTACCATTCTTTGTTTTTTTTTGCTTTCTTCCGGGAAGGCCTTACCCAAATAAATTATAATTAGCAATAACAGAACTGGAAAAAGAGAATAAAAATATGCCTAGTAGAAGCAATTGGAAAGAAGAAATAACTTTCAGGGAATTTTCGTTTAAAATTGGGCTGCATAAATTATGCCTGAAATTCCTACTTTTAAAATTATTATTAAATATTATGTTCTGGATACTCGTTCTTCGACCTTTTTATTTAACTTTGTTAGATTTTATAAATGAGCTTAAGGTCACTCAATTCTCAATAAATATATTTTCTATTTATTGATAAATTTTTTCGATATTTCGATACGCCTTTGTGTATCTTCTTCAGGAAAATGTGTTTTCTATTATTTTATAAATTTTTTCAAATTTCAAAACAAATCTTAATGACAAACTAAATGAAAAATAAAAAGGGTTTTACATTCATAAATAGGCTTTACATACATACATACTTATTATCTATACAATTATATATATCTATACTAATGTTAATAATTATTTTATACATAATAACGTGTTATGTTAAACATTTTTTTGGTTTTTTTATTTTTTTATAAAAAAGAATGAAAAATCATTAATGTAAAAAAATAAGATATTATGTTCTGAGTCCTGTTCTGGTTTTTGTAATTAGATGTCTATAATTTCTAGCTAGTCCATCTGTATCCTTCTTAAAATTTATCCTCTTTTCCAATGGAACTTTAATAATTTCTAACATTTCTAACATGTATCTACGTTTGTAATTATTCTCTGTGCTCAAAACTGAAGTGTTTTCGAAATCTGGATAATGATTAAGATCACGACAATGTGTGGATAATGCTGTATTTTTTTATAATAAATATTCCCTTTCAGGGAATTTTCGTTTAAAATTGGGCTGCATAAATTATGCCTGAAATTCCTACTTTTAAAATTGTTATTAAATACATTTTCCGTTTTCGAGTTTGGCCACATCAAAAATTTTTAATTAATTTATTTAACGCTACAACATTCTGGCTCAATACATGTACATACATGTAAGAACATTATGCAAAAATATTATTTTATATCAGATTTTCTGCTAAAATTGTATCTCTAAGTGACACAAAAAGAATGAAACATAAACTTCACAGTTAAAATTGTTGCAAACTTAACTAAGAAGCAAAAGTGTAACAAAATATCACTAAGCTTTTCACAAATTCCAAAACTTGGTGTGTCTTAATCTTGCTATCGCACACTAAACTTTATGAAAGTACAAATGTAAGTGGCAGCAGTAAAATGAATGAAGTATGGGTTAGAGCTAAATATTATCTGTTAAAACTTTTCCTGTCTATGATACTTTTGAAAGAAAGAAAAATATACACTGATATTTCCAACTTTTGTGCAACTTGTAGGACTTAAAAGTGCTGCACATTTAAAACACTGAGTGCGAACACATGCAATATGAAATGTTAAGTTCTGTGCAACCCAATAGTTTCGCAACAGACATTCATTTATTTTACGTACATATTTATGAACAAACTTAAATTCTAACGACAGGAAAAGCGAAAAGTTTTGTGTATGTAGGAAAAGGAATTCTGCTGGGCATTGCAGTGACGAACAACAACGAAAACAACAACAGTAGTGAAAATTGTAGAAAAAAACAACATGTACACAATGGCTTGGAATTGCTGAACCCTAAATCATTCACAGCGGACTGATAACACTCAAAGTGTTGCCAGCATGGAAAAAACCTAAGAAATAAGTGAAAAAGTTTTGAAGCGAAAGTATTTTTATTTTCATTTAATTAATTTAAAAAAACTGCAACTGTAAAGTACTGCACAAAAATATAGCTATTTCATATATTATTATTATTATTGTTACGAGTATAGATTATATTTATATAATTATTATTATTATCTTTATTCTTAACTGCATTAATTGGTTACATTTCTTACAAGTGTGTGATACATTTAAGTTTTGTATTTCTTTTACTAAACTTTGTAACAGAGATCGGCCCTCGAGAACAACATGACACTCTGGTGAATATACTGACAGAGAGGCCAGATACAACAATCTCTCAAGACCTTGCTCTCTATTCGCAAACATTTTTGTTTGGAGATTCCTCTGCCATGTCTAAAACGGCTGCAGCAATCGAGTCCATTGTTTTTAGTTTTTATTTGTTTTGAAAACTATTTTTAACAACTTTTAGAATGCAAACAAAAAACATCAGTTTTTCATTTTAAAAACATGCCTGTACTAATTCAAAATTAGTTCATGAAAATGGCAGCTCTATCTACAAATCCGTCGGAATTCAAAATAAAACTTTTGTGACGGTGAGTTCCCATTATACATAAGTGATGTATGTATCTTTGGCAAAAGATTTTTAACGTCTGTTAGAAGGCAAATTTATCATTGTTGTTAAATTTATAATTGCGACTATTTTATTACCGTCTATGGGACTATTTTATCCACTGCTTTTTGCTAGGCTCGATAATGTTGGGTCGCCATAACTGTTCTGGTGGCATTACGAAAAACATTTGACCACCTCTTGAGGCAGCCAAATTCCATTTTTCTGCCATCATCGATCCACTGTGCTGTGTTAATTTGTAATATTTCTTTTATAAACTTCTAACTTTTAAACATTTTAGTGTCAGTGCTAAAACGTGCGGCGTGGGTAAAAACATGCAGGCACTGTCAACTTTTATATACCAGCAGAGAATAAAGTAAAGAAAGTTTTATATTTAAGCTGCATTGTGTTTTATGAAATTTTAATATACAAACTTGTGATGAGCTTCTTTAACACGTGTCAAATGGTGTGGAAATTTTTGTATGCTAGAGAATAACTTACGAATTGAATATGAGTAAAGTTTTGAAGGCCTCCAGTTGGCCAGGCCAAAGGAACTTTATGCCAGGTAACCGTACAAGAGCAGCCACCTACTGCTACTGGTCGTTGAAATGTCAAAGTTTTGTTTACAAGCTGACAGAAACGCAACAGAAACACACAAGTGCCAGCACATGGGAGACATAATATTTCCCTACCGAGAAAATACATGAAGTGTTTGTAGGTGTTGTATTTGTTGTAGTTGTAGCTACACAAATTTTTACTGTGTTAAATGTTTGTTTGAACATATCTGATTCTCATTTTGTTCATGGGAATTATGGAATAAGTAGTTAAGTTTCAAACATTCGTTTAAGAATTTTTCGAGTCTACTGATGAGTTGATTAGCATTAACAAAATGTCGGCGGCATATAAGCGACTGAAAAAGACAGAAAACATTTGTAAGGTCTATTTTTGGACCTGAATTAATATACTAGAATAGATGTTTTATTTGTTTTAGGTTCCCTGTATTCACGGCTTTTGCATCACGTCTTCTGTTCAATACTCAGCTGAAAAAATTTTTTTATTTTGGAATTATGTCACATATATTTTTTATATTATGTGAAAAGCTGTTCAGGTCAGGGATGGAAATTTCAATACATTTTCCCTCAAGCAAAAATTTTAAAAAATTTAAGCATAGAATCTCAAAGATTGTTAAAAAAAAAAAACTAAGTAGTTACAGCTCAGCAGTGAGCAGAAAATAATAATATTGCGAAAAATTTGCAAAACTGAAAAAGGCTTCAAATACTCTTGTATGAGAGCAAATAGTTTTATAAAATCCTATCGCGAAAAACTAGAGTGCCACCAGTTTAAGGTACTCATTAAATAGTTGCAAAAAAGTAGCAAAGGAAATTTAATTGAAACGGTTTATAAAATGTTTAATTAATAGTATATGTTATACATTAATTAACTTTATAGTCGAACTTTATGATTTACAATACTAATCACTTTGTTCAGTTATGTGTTCTTTTCTACTGTTTTAAATATTATATTGCGCTAATTTATTTGGCGAACCATATTTCTATTACAATAAATATTTTTTTTAAAAACCTGCTACCTAACGATTTTTGCAAATTGTTAACTTTTCGGCTATTTTCTCGCTTTAAGGCAATTTTAGTGGGGCAATTTTTTTCAACAAGCTTTGTTGCAATTTTCGTGTTTAACTGCCGAAAGGAAATATCAACTATCATATGCTTAAGCAAAATTAAAAATGTATACCAACATACAGACATTACAATAATGTCCACAGAGGACATGTGATAATTTTCACAAGGAATTTCTTCAGTAAAACACGAAAATCGCTACAAAGCTTGCTGAAAAGATTGCAGTGTGCTTAAAAGAGAATCGACCAATACTGCTCCCACTAAAATTGCCTTAAAGCGAGAAAATAGGCGAAAAGTTAACAATTTGCAAAAATCGTTTGGTACCAGGTTTTTAAAAAGATATTTACCCGTCCTTATTTGAAAATTTTGTTTAGTGAAAACGATCAACATTCTTTACTTCATCATTAATTTTATTGACTTAATTCTAGTGACTTCATATTTATTTTTCGCCCTAAATTTTCTAGGTTGAAATACAATTTAATGTTTGGCTGTACTTAATTTTTAAACGATTTTTATTATGTGTTTTTTGATAATCTCGCGTTTTTCTCGTTTCTTTTTATTTTTTATTTAATTTTAGCTCACAACAACCGTCAGAACTTTTTGTTTTTTTTTTCTCACTTTATTCATTGGCTTTGGAAAAATTTATTTGTTTTCTTGTCTCAATGCTGAAAGAAAGGTGCCATTATGTCTTTAAGCCACTTAAAACTACAGCAAAAAAGTAATATATTTATTGTTTAGCCTGTATTGATGTTGAAACAAAATGGAAAAAGTTTCTTCTGAAGTTTAATTTTCTTTAAGTTTCATTTAATTTGATTGGAAATCCATTAACAAAAATATATCAATGCAACGGAATGTGTGTTTTTTTTTTTTTTTTGTTAAGTGTTTCCTAAAAGAAAGTTGCCAACGAAAATGGAAAAGTTTATTTTATACTTTCTAGGGAATTAAAAGCTTTATTTTTTCCCGCAAAACTGTAGTTTTCTCTCCTTCTATATGCACCATTTCTTCAGCAACTTAGAAGATTCATTTATAATTAATAATTATAAGAAGAAAAAATAAATGAGAAAAATTAATTTAAACCCTCTTTTGTTGCTTTGGAATTTTTGCAGGTAAAGATGAAAAATCATTTGCCATGTACATTGATCGTCAACGTTCTTGGTTCCAACACAATTCTGTGCATGAAAGACGCGTGGAGGGTGGCATCAGCACTGGCAGCACCATTGGTGTTTTGCTCAATTTAGAAAGACACACTTTAAGTTTCCTGGTTAATGGCATGCCACAGGGTTCTATAGCGTTTCGTGATTTATATGGTGTTTTCTATCCAGCTGTTAGCATTAATCGTGGTGTAACTCTAACCATGCACTCAGCTCTGGATGCTCCACAAATGGATTATTTTTAAAAGAAGACAAAAGGTAAAATGAATGCATAAAAGACCACAGATGGATGTATGTATATAAAAAAAAAATCAACCTCTTAAAGTGTTCAAAACTACCACGTTGTGTACATAAATTTAATCAAATTGATTATTGCTTAATTTATAATTTGGCTGATGTAGTAAATAGTATTTACATATCTAGAATATTATTAGACATATAAGTTTTGAGGAAACTTTGGAAAAACTTTGTGTGGAGAAAAGAAAAAGTGCAAGATTTCGTTAATGGAAAGAAAATTCTACTCGAAATATATGGTGACAAGAAAGTGTGTTGTGAGAGGAAGGCACTTTGAGAGAGAGAGAGAGGTTTTAACATCTGCTGAGGCCTTAAGTGCCCAAGACATTTGCAATAAACTCGTCCATCGCTTGATTTAGCACGTGCGCTCGTGCTTGTTTGGCTAAACTCATATGCGATCGACTCTGCTTGAAGCAAAAATCAAAAGTTTTTGATATTTTTGTTGAAACAATTTTTTCTTTGCGTGTGCACTTGCACGGCAGAAAAAAACCTCATTTGGTTTGAAACTTTATGGTGAATAGATACTTAAATGTGTGCCAAAAAAAACTCACCAACCCAACGACTGAATAGAAAGAAACTGCATAAAGTCACAAAAATTATAATGTTTGCGTCTTTTATTGTATGTCTGCAACAAGTTCTTAAAAAAATAAATAAAAGAGTTGCAAGACGAAAAAATGTTTGGTGTATTAAAGTTTGTTTGAAAATTTCTGATTCTTATTTTATTCATGGAAATTTTGGAACAAATTGTTGTAACTAAAAAATTATTTCAAGATTTTTCGAGTCTACTGATGAGTTGATGAGCAACAACCGTGGCATATAGATGACTGAAAAAGACGGAAAACATTGATAAGGTATATTTTTAGATCTAAAATAATACATTTCAAATGGTTCTTAAAGCAAACAAATAATTAACTGAGTTTCCCTAGAATGTTGAGAAGTGAAAATCAATGGCAATCGGTCATATATTTCACTCCTCCAGAGGCACCCTGAGTGTATTTAGGTAAAATTTGCAAAACAAAAAAGAAGTTTTTTATGTAAACTTCCTTAAAGAGCGTTGATACAGGGTGAACATGCATAAGTCAAATGTTTGAAATAAAAAGTTAAAGGGAGTCAGTGCTACATTTTAGCCCTCTAGGCGTGATTATGCTGCAGTTATTGCTTATTTTTTAAGGAATTTTTACCACAATTTTATGGCTCAGGAATTATTTTCCAAACCTCGCACGATAAGAAGCTCTAGTATTTTGAAAACTTATTGCTGAGAATATCTGTATTCTGTTTAGTGTACGAAAGCAATTTTCCCACTGCTGACCACCATTGAAATATGGGAGAGTATTTATTAAAATAGGTTTCTCATTGTGGGCCCCTGTTATCCTCTAGCTCTTTGTTCTACTATTTGCAGCACTTGTCAGTCACTAATTTTGAGTGTAAGAACTACTTTTTGTACAATAAATTTTTAGAACTATAATTACAGCTGAGTTGAATATACTAAAAACACATGTACATATAGAAAACAAAACTTTCCAGTTTCACTAGTGCTTTTCTTGGCCTCAAAAAAAAAAAAAAAGAAGAACACACCAAAAATTACTTTTAAATTATAAACATAAATGTGAAAAAAACACAATCATTAAAGAGAAAATTGGACAAACGTATCTCATTGCATTTAACTAAAAACTAAACTCTTCACCGCTTAAATAAATTCTTCAAAATTATTATTACATTAATAGAATATTGAACACAATATGTAAATAGTAATAAAAAAAAAATTTTAAAATTTGGCTTATAACTCTTGAATCAAAAATAAAATCTAGATGTGTTTTAATAGCAACAGTTTTCCTTATATAATTTTTAAGCTAAAACTTAATAGTATTTCCTTTAAAAATTGCCAAAAAGTTCAAACATTTTTAAGCTTTTTAAACTAATACTTATTTCCTTATAGAACTTTAAAATTCATTTAAAATGTGTTCTTTGTGAGACACTAAATTTAAGATTACTTTGTAAGTAATTGCTCTAAATGATTTGCTAAAGTCTATTAGTCTAAAGTGTTTCAGTTAAAGAAATTTTTAAAACTTTAGTTTAACTTTAAAATAATAGTAAAAGCAAAACGTTTCAAATCCAAAGCAAAACAAACAAACCAAGCAACCAACAAATACATTAATATTATTAATTAGTAGTAGAATTAGTTTTTATTGCAATATCTGTTCTTTTTTTACAAAATAAACAACTGTTAAATACAAATAATTGCAATAATGTTTATGTAAGTTAAAGGATTTTAAACGGAGTATATTAAAAAAATTAATCTTAGGAGCGAACCACGGCTCCTTATTTCAATAAATAAAATTCAAATACTCACAATGAAATTTTTATTATATCTGATTTTTATTAACTTAAATATTCACAAAATTAATTCACAAGAGTTAAAATTAAGCTCGACGTTCGATTAGATCCGTACCGTAACCAAGACTAAAAGTTTTAAGGCAACTTTGTTGACTCGTTCCCATGAATCGTTCACGTTGCACCTACATGTGCAGGTATGCAGACGCTGACCGTGCAAAATTAATTTCTCACAGAATTATTGCAAGTCGACAGTTTCGTAATCGGACCGGATGCGCGTGCAAAGTTGAAAATATAAAAAGAGCTTACAATTAATTATTTTTTAGGCGGCGGTGTTGCCATCGTTGTTAACTCCTCCCTCCTTAAATGTCTGCGTCCCGCAGATCTTGGAGTTTATGGTTGGTAGTTCGACTCGTAGCTTTGGGATATTTAATTTTTTTGTCTGTTGATACCAAAGCCACCCAATGCAAAAGGTCATGGAAACAACGATCATGACGTTAATTCCAATGGTTCCGTTGAATTTTACTCCTAATTGGTTCAGTCGGATTATATTATTGAGGCTTACTTCGTGGACATATTTGATGTCTAGCAGCAGGTCATCATGTGTAATGTTCGCTAGTACTGGCGGTAGGGCTTGAACCTTCGTGATTGAGCTGCTGGAGTAAGTATGGTTCTTTATCACCACTGACTCATTGGAGAGTTGCAGAAGATAGGTGCCATTGAGAAACTCGGTTTTTCCATTCGCTTCAATCAAACCCTTGTAGTTCGTCACGTAGATAACATCGTCACTTAATAACTCGACGATTTCTTCTTGGGTACGTCTGTATTTACATCTTGCCGATCCGCCTTTAAGGATGGTGTTAAGGCAATCGTCTTCTTCTAATTTAACTATGGATGATCGTTTGCAGACTGTCGAATTACTTATTAATAGACAGTTACCTCTGATGCCATAGGTCTCAGCTTCACTAACAAGCACTCTCTCAAATGACAGATCTATCTGTTTTCCTTCATTAATAGAAGCTCTAGTGAGAAGCAAGTTATAAAAGTTTCTTTCAAGTTTAGGTATTGAGAGGATGTACAATAATAATGAGCCATTTGTATAAATTGATGGGGTACCATACTCCACGGCTTCTATTGCATTTCCATAAGGCAACGTTTCTAGCTCGTCAATTATTCTGTTTATCTCTGATTGGTCTAGCAGATTTGTGTTGACGATGCCACTCTTGGCCAGCTGACAAGCTCGGATGATTTCATTTATTTCTTCCCTCAAGATAATGACCTCATTGATGGTGCTTTGCTCTATTAAGGTATAGTCCTTACTGCTCGTTAAATTGTTTATTCTGGTGATGATTTCATTGACCTTTCTTGCAACTTGGTTCGTCGTCTGCTGAAGTTCTTTGTTAATTTTGTATTGTTCGTTGTTATTCGCGATGATGTCGTCTTGACTCTTAAGTATATTATTCCAATCTGTTGAATCAGGATTTCCAGCGACCCATTTCCAAGCCGATCCGATCCAATCAATTGATCTAGGCGATCTTCTTTTTACATTTGTCAATTCATTCAGACGTTCTTGCATCTGCAACATGTGGTGCAAAATGAGTTCCTTGTTTCTGCTTGGCGGAATGTGCTTTTGAATAAGGGACGATATGTTTGCGGCCATTTCCTTGTATCGTTCCAAGTTGATGACATGTATTAGTTTAAAGTTACCATCGACTATCCATCCATTGCCAATTTTTAATGAAACCAGGGGTGTTTTGTACTGGTAGATTTGCAAACTACTCACCAAAGCAATCAGGTTGAATGCGATGAAGGGAATTAACTTGAGATGCATGGTTATAGAAATTTAATTTCTGAAAATAGTATAGGTTAATCAATAAAAAATGAGGCGTGTCATGGTAATGAAATGTAAAGATGCCAAATAGTTAAATTTAAGGTTTTTTGTTCTATGCTTATTTTTATTTAGGAGTTTAAAAATTATTTCTCTTTATTCTATTTCTATATTTTATTTTTATTATGCATTTATTTGCTATATTTCTTCATCAGTCAGTTTTTGGATAGTTCCTTGGTTCGCTCGGAACACTAAATGATGATCTTATACCATGCCGCCATTACATCTGTAAGCCTTGATGAAACTCGTCAATCCATGGTATCAGTGCATCATCCGGAAACTAACCAGCCCTGAGCTGATGTTCTCTTATTTCATTATATGTATGTTTTTTAGGAAGAATAGTTTTAAATGAGTGTGACGAAAAAGGATCTGTAATTGTTTATAAAACAACGTTTTTCTTTGGACTTTGTCCATTCAAATTTTTTATATGTTCCTTGTGAATCTTCCTTCCACTCCTTGTCAGCACAGTTACCCTATTATCTTTCTCAACTATTTCTTTCCTATATAGGGCTTTATTTTTCCCTTTAATTGTTTTAATGGCTACATAGATTCTATCTCCCTTTCTATATTTTTTAGGGCTTTGTCTTTTTTTATTCATTTTCGCATTGCGAGCTGCCATGTTTCGTTTAAGCAAATGTCTGAGATCCATATTAACTTTCTTTTGTTCTGATAATAGATTTTCATAGTTAGCTTCGCCATTTCTATTGAAAAATAAATCATGGGGTCTTTTCTTCGTTGTTGAATGGATGGTATTATTGTACCTATCGACACAGATTTCAATTAGTTCTTTTACTGATAAATTCGGGTACTCAACTCTTAAACATCGATAAATTTCAATTATTGTAGAATGCAGTCTCTCGACCTGTCCATTTACCTCACTTCTCTGTACCGGCGTTAGATAGAGTTTAATGCCTAGTGATTTAAGGAAGGTTTCTATTAAAGGGCTAATGAAGCTACGTTCGTTATCAGTGACGAGAATTTTTGGTACTGTAAAATAATGCAAAACTTTAATTAATTTTCTCCTGACTTGTACTAACGATCTATCTTTAATGCCAAAGAATTTAGCGAATTTTGTAAACTTATCTATACAAGTAATAAACTTTTGTCATTGAATTTCCATAATGTCCATGTGAAGAATTTCGCATGGATATTTAGGATCAGGTGTTGCTTGTCGATGTATTTGTGGTGGTTTCCTGTCGTACTTACATTTATTACAAACGTCGCAGCTGGCAACGTATTTCCTTATACTAGCGCGCAAGCGCGGGAAGTAGAATTGTTCCAAGATTTGCTCACCATTTTCTCTGGGATTACGATGTGCCCTTTTATGCTCAGTTTCGATTATTTCGAACTGGCGTTCTTTTGAAGTAATGTCCGTAACTAACCTCTGCGCAATTCTTACTTTAAATCTTGAAAAATGATCAATATAAGTTTCTTGTATAGCACCAAGAAGACTTTCTGGTGCTTTTATTCCGTTAAGGATATTTGGGCGAAGGTTTTCTTTGAGAATAGTTACAAGTTCTTCTTTAGACCAATTTTTTAAGGATATAAAATGTCTTGTATATCCACGGTGTGGTTCCTCAATTGCTGTCATGTCCATTCCGATTCCTAATATAATCTGATTTTTAAAAACGTTTATAGGTACCTCCACATGGGGTATCAAGTCAGAAGCATCTTGCTCTGCGCTGTGAACTGTTGCCGCTGATGAAGGGTCGTCGTCTTCTCGGCCCTCTGAGGCAGTTAAAGTTTCATCCGAACTCATAGCCATTCCTTCACTTGCCGTATCGGTAGAAGAATTATATAAATGATTCGAGATGGTTTTTAGCCTCGAAAGGGCATCAGCCACGTGGTTTGATTTACCAGGCTTATAAATCAACTCGTGGTTATACTCTTCAATGCGTGCTTTCCATCTTTTTAGCTTGGCATTAAAATTTCGATTTCCTAATGCAAACGTCAGAGGTTGATGATCGGTGTAGATTTTGATTTTTTTTGCACCATATAAATAGTTTCTGAGACTATCAAGAGCCCATACAATGGCTAGCATCTCCTTCTCATTCGTGGCGTAGTTCTCTTCAGTTTTGTTGAGCGATCGAGAAATGTATGCTATGGGCTTATCCTTGCCTATTTCACCCTGTGATAAAACGGCACCTAACGCAATATTAGAGGCATCTGTTGTTAAGTTAAACGGCTTCTCAAAGTCCGGAAAAGATAGAAGTTCCGCTGTGGTTAACATAGATTTAAGTCTATTAAAAGACTTTAAAGATTCATCATTTAGGGAAATCGGTACTTTTTTAGATTGACTGGCTTTTATTTGGGCATTTTCTCCTCTTGTAAGGTTTGTAAGGGGTTTCGCCACTTTAGCATAATCACGAATAAATCTCCTATAGTAAGAGGTCATTCCCAGAAAACTTTTCAATTCTTTCAAGTTCGTAGGCGGTAACAGATTTTCAATGGACCTTACTTTGGCAGGATCCGGTTTGATGCCCTCAGAACCGACGATATATCCAAGAAATTCCACCTCCGTCTTCATAAAATGGGTTTTTTCGAGATTTACCTTAAGATTAGCTTCGCGAAGCCTTGCAAAAATTGTGTCTATATTCCTTAAATGATTTTCCATATTCTCACCAATTACTATTATGTCATCAATGTAGACAAAGCAAATTTTCCCTATGTACTCGCGAAGGATATCGTCTATCATTCTCTGAAATATTGCCGGCGCGTTCTTCAGGCCAAAAGGCAATCTTAGGAATTCAAATTTACCGTTTGCTGTAGAAAAAGCAGTTTTTGGGATATCTTTTTGTTTCATGGCTATTTGATGAAAGCCTGATGTAAGATCTATCGTTGTGAAATATTTTGCTTTACCTAAACTAGCTAAAGTTGATGTAATGTCCGGAATTGGGTAGGTATCTGGAATTGTAACAGCATTAAGACGTTTGAAGTCCACTACCATTCGATATTGTTTTTCACCATTTGGTTTTGGTTTTTTTGGCACTACCCAAATCGGCGAATTGTATGGACTCCTGGAAGGTCTTATAACACCTTCTGAAAGTAGTTCGTTTATCTGCCTCTCAACTTCTTCCCTCATGCAGACTGGGTACGGATAGCTTTTTGTATATATTGGTTCTTCCGTACTTGTCCTGATTTCTGCCTGGATATTTGTTGATGCAAGTTCACTACCATCGAGTGGACCAAAAAGTGGTTTGTATTTATTAATGAGGCTCTCTACCCTTGACCTAACTTGTGGTACATATTCCTCACCCAAAATATAATTTGACTCAGTTGTTACCTTTTCTTTCAAAGGAATTCTAAAACTATTTTTTAGAACTAAAACATTTTCCTTCCTATCAACTAAAGCACCTAATTCCTTAAGTGTATCATCCCCAATAATTCCATCGAATGTTTTTAATGCTGGCAAGACGTAAAATTGAATAGGTTCGTCTATTCCTAAAAATTTGAAAAATGGTCCAACTACTTTTCTGTCTATATTGACATCTCCTCCCACTGATCGCACATTTATTGGTTTGTCTAAAACTATGCTACCGTATGATAAGCGTGGGCTGCAAAAGTTCTTATTAGAGCCCGTATCGATCAAAAAACATAAAGTATCACCGGTAGCAGAAGGGTACTCTATATAGGGTAAGCTTGATGGCCTTCCCCCATAAAATTTACTTCACCTACAGTTTCTTCCTGACTATAATCTTCCCCCAACCCATTCTCCGCTGGGTGATCCCCTTCAGGAAAAGTTTCTAAGTGGTAAAGTTTGGATTGTTTATTAACCGTGTTTATGTCGGAGGCACCTCTTTTTTCCGCTGATCTAGGGTAGTTGAGGTAATTTACTCGACGAGATTGTATTGTCCTATCGACTTCCATCGGTTCATGTTTTATGGCCGGATACCGTGGCGGTAAGGCTGGCTTGCTATAATTTGTATATTCATTTGCCCGAAAGTTAGGATAATTGTTCTGTTGCCAGTTCCTAGGCCGAGCGTTTTGATTTTGCCACCCCAATCGCGTAGGAAATGACTTCGGTGGTCTAGAAGGCCCAGGACGATAAGTTGTTTCTGGAGAGATTGAATCATGAGGCTTTGTTTTTGCATAGACTATGTTGTTTCGCATCGTTAGGTTCTGCAATTCCAAGCAAGCAGAATATGCTTCCGGAAGCGTTCCCGGCCTTTGAATAATGATCATACGGGAAAGATCAGGTTTTAATCCACGGACGAAAATATCCAATGCTCTATTCCTGTATGTTCCCACTAGGGCTTTAATAGTTTCTTCGCTGTAGGATTCTGTCTTCAATTTGTTGATGATAAGCGAAAGTTGGTGATTAACAGTAGAATAAAACTCGTCTATGTTCGAAGATCCTTGGGAAAGCTGATTGAGTTGATGCTCCAGAGTTTGGATGTCTCGTTTATCAGCGTAGTGAAGGGAAAGAATTCTTTTTATTTCTACCCAATCGCTGTCGAATACATTGTAAGACACCAAAGCTGTGTCAGCGGCACCAATAATTTTTTGGCGGACGCTTTGTATAATTGCGCGATAAATTGGCTTGTCCCTCACAATTTCAAAATCCTTAAGTATGGTCTCCACGGAATGAACCCATGAGACATACTGGGTCGGATTTCCTTCAAAATTTCGTAACTCCTTAACACTATCAGGAAGGCGGCTTATATCCTTCAGTTCAATTTCGGTTCGTGGCCGTTGAAGTGATCCCTCATCGGCGACCACTGGAGCTACTGCTGCAACCTGTCTACTTTCAAGACGTTCTAACCTACTTAAAACATTGCCTAATGCGTTATCACCGAGACTCGCTTCTATAGCACCTAGTCTGTTTTCTACCACCCTAAGCTGTTCCATAAACCGATTTATGGCACCAGTCATAGTAGTTACTGTTGTTTTCAATTCTTCCATTTTAAACTGACAAGGGGGAAAGAATTTTCACTTACCTGGAATCTCTGGAACACTTTGAGGAGGATCCTTGATCGTTGCACACTTTCACTATTTTCCTCAAAAAAATATTTTCTTTCTTTAATTTTTGTTTAAAAATTTTTTATTTTTGCATCAACTTTTATAAAGATATTCTCTTTCTTTAATTTCTTTTTTAAATTCTTTAATTTTTGTATCAATTTTTATAAAGATATTTTCTTTCTTTAATTTTTTATTTAAATTTTTTAATTTTTGCATAAATTTTTATAAAGATATTTTCTTTCTTTAATTTTCTATTTAAACTTTTTAATTTTTGCATCAATTTTTATAAACATATTTTCTTTCTTTAAGGATTCATTCGTGTATCCTTGTTTTTTTTCCTTCTTCTTTTGCAACAGAATATTTCTAAATATTATTTTCTTTTTGACAATTATTTATCGTTTGAACTTTTCTTTTGTGCAACAATTTTTCTATTTTTTCTTTTGAATCTTTCTCTTTTTTTTTATTTCTTCACTTTTTCAGTTAGACTTTTTCTTTTGTTGGAAATTTGTATTTTTTACAATTATAGTGTTTTTCCTTTTTTGGATGAAAGGTAAATAAATTACCCTTTTACAATGAGCCTTGGCTACGTTTCGCGACGCGACGCGTCCGTTTAAAACCCTTTGCTCCTCGCGAAAGCTCCGTATGCTTCCATTTTGGAACTCCACCACTATATTCCGTGGACACCTACTATGGTACGGGTCGCTTCACGTTCGCCTCGGTAACCTTCTGTGATTTCTTTATTTTTACCACCAGGAATACCGGATTAGCGAAGGAGGAGTCAACTTTTAATTTTTATAAAATTTTATTATTTGATAAGCCCTGGAGGGATCCGTAGATTTCGCAGGACTGTTACTACTTTATAAATATATCTCCCAAGGGAGATATTTCTTACTTTTTATCACAAGGACTCAGTACCTTTAAACAGGGTCCCTGCTCGGGCGCCAGTTAAAGGATTTTAAACGGAGTATATTAAAAAAATTAATCTTAGGAGCGAACCACGGCTCCTTATTTCAATAAATAAAATTCAAATACTCACAATGAAATTTTTATTATATCTGATTTTTATTAACTTAAATATTCACAAAATTAATTCACAAAATTAATTCACAAGAGTTAAAATTAAGCTCGACGTTCGATTAGATCCGTACCGTAACCAAGACTAAAAGTTTTAAGGCAACTTTGTTGACTCGTTCCCATGAATCGTTCACGTTGCACCTACATGTGCAGGTATGCAGACGCTGACCGTGCAAAATTTATTTCTCACAGAATTATTGCAAGTCGACAGTTTCGTAATCGGACCGGATGCGCGTGCAAAGTTGAAAATATAAAAAGAGCTTACAATTAATTATTTTTTAGGCGGCGGTGTTGCCATCGTTGTTAACTTGTATATATCAATTAATCATTATTTTGTTTAAGTTTTTGTCCTGTTTTTTAAGTCAGTGCATAAATAAATTATTATTTTAAATAATTTTTGTACACAAACTAAATTGCAAACATTTTGTGAACATATTTTACACAAATATTTATAAAAAAAAAAAAACAAAAAAAAAACTACAAATAGCAAAGGAAACAAAAAAATATAATAATAATAATAAACAAACCAATATTTATTATAATTAAGTGCAAATATTTAAATAATTAACTTAGTTTATTACAACTAAAACAAACAAGCAAACAAATGTATTTCAAAAAGAGAAAATAAAATCCCCATCAGTGTGAATTGCAAAAAGAGAAAATTAAATATTAAAGTTAATTGAAATATGCAATAATTTAAAAATAATTAAACAATAACAACAACACAAAATATTATTCAAAAAATAAAACAATTATTAAAACCTATAAAAACAGAGACGAGTTTTATTTCAACAAAGCGCACTTTTGCAGAATATTCAACAATTCACTTTCGTGTAGACGATAAAAAGCAGACATCTGTATCTGGTAACGAGCAAAAGTATTGTTAAACAAAAACAAAGTAAACAGCTGTCGCAATATTAGCGCTGAGTTCTACTACTTTACTATACTTAATTATACTCAATACTTTTCATTTGAATACTCAATACTTTTAACAGGTTTTCGAATATTTCAACAAGTGCTTTTTTCTTAAATGGACGTGCATAAATACTTATACATGTATCTGAAATATTTAGACAGGTATTGAAAAAATAATAAAAGAAAAAAATTATTTTTATCTTTTATTATCACCTTTAGTTTGACAGCTGACGTTTTAAGCAGTTTTGCTTTCTAAATAAAGTTGTATTTGATTTTAAGTTACATTTGATTCAAAAATCCTGCAAAAATGTAACGATCAAATTCTCTGTATTCAGTACCCTGATAATTTGTGTTTTTAACCGGCACTAGTTGATGTTAGCGATTATTAAGTACTGAATATCCGAAACACGTACAAATGGCCAGTACTGGATACTTTAATGTTCAATACTTCGCCACCACTAATTCACACCGCATGTATGACGGAATTCATTCAATCACAAGTACGATGATTTGACCCCTGTTTTCTGCAAACCTTGGATCGAAAAAGTTTTCTCCTGAAGCATGAAACAAAAACTTTAACTGCTACTTGATTTGTGAACTAAATGCAAGAATGCACTAACGCGTTAAAAGAAGGAAGCCAAAAAACAAATACACACACAAATACGTGACGGAATGCAACGATTTGGCAACCGTAATTCAATCCATTAGCAGGCAGAAATAATTCCGTATGGCAACATATTTGCTTTGATCAAATGAAGCACAGCCACGAATAATGTGGCATGTCACAAGTCATCGGTGGTGTCATAAAGTCCGATCTTATGGAAATCGTAAATATACAGCTCTGCTCTGAAAATCACTTTGCTTAAAATCGCGTGATTTCTAAAAATGAATTACATTAAGAACCTTATTTTATACAGTTTTCTTCATGATTTTTCTATAGTTATTGATTTTTTACTCGAACTACTTATAGTTGGTATAAGCACCCGATACCATTCGATTTCATAACACCAAAGTATTTATTTTTTCGAACTCAAAACCTAAGCCCAATATCATAGAATTCGATCGGATTCATAGTTATTTTTTCAAATGATAAAAAAAAACAAATTGCTAAAAGCAGGGCTATATTTCTTTTTCGTGTCCTGCCTGATGCGAATAAAATCAAGCATAATAAAAGCTATCAGTTCCAACAATAGAATAACACTAAATAAATTAAATTCTGCGGAAAACGAGTTTGACTCGAACAAAAACGGTTCTCTACCACCGTGCAATACGCTCAACATTTTTCACTTAGCAGACGAAATATCTCACGTATTTACAACATCAAAAAAAAGGTGGACAGCATTGCACACAGCACTAAATTCACATCGGACCTTATTGAGGGTCTCCACTAGCCATGAACTTGGTATGAACATGATGTCGAACATCGCCCATGGCCGCTAATGTTTAAGTTTCGTACATGCTCGGGCAGCGCATCGCATCGATGTTCGCCATTAATTTGGGCATGAACAATATGAAATGTATGTACGTCTCATCAATTTCAAAAAGGTTAGAGCAATGTGGCTGATTTCTTTTTTGAAAGTGGATTCGAAATTTTCCATCAGCTAGTGAAAAAGTAAGTTCCTGATAAAACTAGAAAAATATAAACTTTTATTGTAATAAATAAATTGTTTACTATTTACTACACATTTTTTATATCTCTTATAAACTTTATATTTTCTTTTATATTTTTTTTTTTTTTTGTAATTTTGAGTTTGAATAATTGAATTAAATAAAAACAATGAAACGTAAAATTTGTGTGGCATCAAGCCCTCAAATATTTAAAGTGAATCAACGAAAAATGTCAATTGTGGCCGGCATGAGTTTTTCCTCACATACACTCTTACATGCACATCTGACCACATGTCACGCTCAAACATTCATACAATTAACAAATATAACAATTTGACATATTGACATAAAACCAACCGATCCAGAAAAAAGCATTGCTGAAAATTCCAAAAAACAATGACATTAAAAAACAACATGAAAAAATAAGTGATGAAGAATTTTGTGAAAAATTGATGCACAATTTTCAACATATGGCGGTGGCATCAACGAATTAAGTTATTTGTCAAAGTCCTTTTTTCGCATGGATTTCTGTGACATCTGTGTATGCTTGTGTGTACGCAAATGGTGGTTTTATATATTTCTTGTAGGCCTACACAGCAAAATACGAGCAAAAACAAAATCGTCTACAATATTTTTTTAAAAGATTGCTACTCCACGTTTAGGTTATGCATTTCATGTAAAGCTGTGTACAGACGGTGGTCAGATCTTACAGAATATCTAACAACGTGCTGGCAATCTAGTGGAAACAAAAAGAAGATTGTCTGTCATACAGTTGCCAGAAAATATAACAACATCGTTTTGTCTGTAGTACTAACTTTTTTTTACTATTCTCTAATTTTTTTGTCCTTTGCGTACACACACATTTTTCTTTAGTATTACTTATCATTACAGTAAGTAAAATATTGAGAATTTACTCATCTTACAATATGCCAACTTCTGAAAATGTACTAAGCAATAACCACAAGAAAGTAGTCAAACGATTACCAGGACACAGTGGAGTGTCTGGAAATGTAGTCGCGGATGAACTGGCTAGATCTGGGGCCCGACTACCACAGGAGGACATTGACGAGTCTGTCGGTGTTCCACTTAGTAGCTGCAAAAAGTTGATAAAACAACAGCTGCTAGGAATCGCTCAAGACAGATGGTCAAATGTGACCGGCTGTCGAATATCGGGGCTCACATGGCCCGTTTACGATCAAAACAAAACCTTAGCTCTGTGGGATTTTCCCCGACAAAGGTTAAGCGCCTTAGTGGCAGTTCTAACCGGACATTGTCATATAGGCGCACATGCGAGAAGACTAAATCTTCCGTATAATGATTTTTGTAGAAGCTGCAAAGACGAAGAAGAGGAGGAGAGTGTTGAGCACTTCCTCTGTAATTGTTCTGCTCTATCCAATCTCAGAGCGATATACATAGGCAGACCGATACTGAACAGTTTGGCGGACATATCGGAGTGTGACTTGTTTAGGGTGGAATCTTTCATCCGGTTATCTGGATGGTTCAAAGTTGAACCAAGGGAGGGGGAGTAGGAGTTACCTGCTGCCCTCAGGGTATCACAACGGGACCTGTTGGGACCCAAGTGAGCTGGTCTGTTGTACTGGCGGCCCGAAAACATAACATAACATAACATAGTCAAACGATGTCCAGTTAACTGACAATTAATTGTCAATGATTTTGCTTTCAATATTGTCAAAAAGAAATCGTAAGTTCTCACACTTCGTTAAAAATATTACATACATTTTCTAAAAATATTGTAAGATCTTACAAACGTCTACATATGAATCGCTTAATGTTTTAAAAATTCGTACATCCTGCAATATGCCAATGCCCGACAATGTGCTGGCAAGTAGAGAGCAAAGCGTTTAGGCGACTGCCAGTTGACTGACCATTAATTGTTAGGCAATAGTCAGTCAATAACTTTTTTTTCAATATTGTCCGAAAGAGATTTTAATCTCTAACAATTGGTAAACAACAGTCTACACATTTTCTGACAGTATCATAAGGCTGCAGAGAAAGGTAAATATAAGCCTTCGATATGCAATATAGGTTATAATAAGCCTTCATCTAAAAAGTAATTTCTCTTGCTTATTAATGTGAAAAGTTGTTTGAAGTGGATTCTAAAATAATAAAACGGCTCAAGAAATTTAGAAAAAAGGTGCTATAATTTTTTGCATGTTTGTGTTTTTATTTAACCCTATTTTTGCTAACAATTTGCAGAGTGTATTTGCTTAAAACGTTGAAATTTCAGGTCACCATATGTTGTACGTACACTTGTATGTATATTCGTCTCTGCATAACTATGCATGCATGTGCATGCGTACAAAACAAACAACATATTTCTGTTCTTAGTTAAAATACAATAAAGAATCTTGTGTCATGTAGTGTATTGAGAAAAGTAAATAAACGAAATTCAAACCCATTCACAGTTGTAAAATTCAATTTTTCCAATCATTTGCAAAACGTTTCATTACATTTAACTCGCTTGATGGTGATTCGCCCCTAGATGGCATACTACAGCCATCGGTAGCCCAAATTTATAAAGTAAAATGAATACAAAAACTTCAGTTTGTGCATTAAGGAGGCCCGTCTGGAATTTACAAAGGCATGCAGATGTGACCCTGAGTACTGGACCAAACTCCAAAGTGTCTTTTATAGCATATATCAAATTCGTTTTTATAGTTATTATGTTAAGTATAACAAAATTTCTATAAGAAACCAATTCCAGTTTTTTATAGTTTGACCCTTAAGTTCATACAGGCCGTCAGGTGAATTCATAAAAGCCCCATGCTACAATTTTTCTTTTTTATTAGACTGGGACCAGTACTCAGCAGACTATGCCTTTATATGCATTGCATTGTACTGGAACTAGGAAAAGAGGAAAGAGGGATTGACGGGTGAAAGAATGAAAATGAGGTGTGTTTGTCGGCGTTTGATTAAGAAAAAAAAATAATAATAATATTAAAACAGAACATTGATTTTTGCAAGGCTGAGTAAGTCGGGACCAACTGCTGCTAACTGGTCTGTTTAGTGTCCAGTGTATATAGCTTCGATACCATCCAGTTCACAATATTTAAGTAAACCTCTACCATATTGCGAAACGTTGACTATATAGAACATAAAGATGACACAATAACCACTATAAGACTTATTACGAATGTATACTTTGACAGACTTGTTTTTCAAAAAATATATCAAGTTTATTAAGATCTCATTGGGCAAATATCTAGAAATGTATAATTTTTTAAATGAGCGTCTAATAAACATGAAATATTTTTTAAATAAGCCAATAATAAGCCAATGTTAAGCTTTTACGACTTCACATTACAAAAAACACAAGCGCTGTGATCAAAAGTTCACAAAACACTCCACTGAAACAATTTAAGACAAAATGGAAAAACCTTCATACATATGCATACAAGTATTAGAATAAATTCACTCAAGAAAATGGTTTCTATACTTTGTAACTTGGGGCATTTGATGTACAACCAAAAGTCACAGAAAGGCAAAATTTTTTAAATCGCATGTTATATGGATTGTATGCACTTCTCGCATTTGTCAAACCAGCACAGAGACTCACACACGCTCGCATATCCTTAGTTTCTTTCACAAAAATTCTTTTAACAAGCTGTCATCACAACAAGAGAAAACGATTTTATTTATTTATTTTTTTTTCTTTTCATAGAAAGTTTTTTTTCTTTTGTATTTACAAAAGCTTTTTGAAATGGTTTAAAAATAAAATCAATTCGACAGTCAAAATAAAAGGAATTATTATGTCAATATTAAAAATATTGTGCTCGTATTTGGGCCCTTCCAACTCGGAGCAAAAAAATTGCTGTGGCTGTTGTTGTTGTTGCTGTTGGTGGTGGTGGTTGGTTGCAGCATGTCATCAGTCATCGAGTTAGTTGCAGACATAAGTTTTATTGGCTGCTGTCACCAATAGTCTGTGATTTGACAAAAATCAAATTGCTTTCTATTACCGGCCATAACAAGAGCATAGAAAAACCAACACCAAACAGTAGAAAAAAAAAACTCAGCAAATACACTGAATTGAAAATAAACAGAACTCTGGCCGCTTTAATTTGCATAGAAAGTAAATCTGAAAGATGGAGAGTGCTCTATTATTAACAGTTTGAAATGTTTGCTGGCAATTTTTTTTTTAAATGAAATTGTTGGCTTTTCATTGAATTTGCAAAATATTTTTCTTTTTTGCAGCGTATATATGGCTGTGTATGCCAACATATGTACTATATGCAAAAATGCTTTATTTAGCAAATTTATTAGACTGAAATGAAAATTACTGCCTGCTACAGGTTAATAACTTCGAATTTTACTTCACTTTCTTGTCTTTTTTTCTATTCATGGGAATTACGGAATAAGTAGTTAAGTTTCAAACAGACAGGTGAGAAGAGCTAGACCTCTCCCATGCCACGAATTTCTAAGGTGATTGTAAATCCAAAATTTCGAGCGAATTTGTGTTTAATCTTGCAAAGTTTTTTAAATTAAATAGTTGTTCTCTGCAAAATTTCTGTTTGCTGGTTGAGCAAACATAACCTCAAAATATGCTTTTCTGAAATTTGATATTTTTACGATTTTTTCATTCGTTGGTGTTTGCCAATGTATTAATATGGGCACAGATACAATTTTTGCTTTATGCTACCGAGGTACTTAGCCAAAACTAAGCTTAGCAATAGTATAGTGGTCACATTGCTTGTGGGATAATATTTACTAATGTGACTGTAGCGTTTCAATGCCTTTAAATCACATATAAGTTCCTAAAAGCCATTAGTTTGCTGCCTGGGATGTCGAAACGCACTCGTAGAAAATCAAGTAAATATATGTATATAATTTCGGAGAAACTAGTTCCTCTTTGTTTTAATTTTAGCACTTAATACATGTTGTTAACGTTGCAGAGATTCCTTACACATATTAAAATAAATAAATCTTAAATCTTAAATAAATAAAAAAAAATATGTAGTTGTGGTAGCAGCAGTTTTTGTGACAATTCTATGATGAAAGCTTTAAAAAAGCTATTTATTTGTTTCTTCACTTTTAAAACAAAAAGTTTTTTTTTGTGTCTTACACAGTTCTATAGAGTTTTTCAGGAAATCTTTATTTATTCAAATGAGAATGATTGCACATACATATGTATGTGCTTAGGCACTTAAAAGCATGGTACCATAATTGTATTGTGCACTATTGTAAACACCAGAATCCGCAGTAATATTAACAATCCCTGTGTTAGTTTTCTTTGTGTTACTGTTTTTATTCATACTGCATGCGGATACCCATTAGAGTGGTTAATTATTCGTTTCTTTTGTAATCGTTAAAATGTAATTTCACAGTTCTAAACATTTTTTCGATTTCTCAAACAAATAAATCTATGGGTAATGCAAATATATTTATTTGTATGCACAAAAATTTGTGGATGTTTTGCCATCGATTTTTCTGTAGATTTTGGCATGAGGGAAAAAAATTCCACTTCGACATATCAGCAAAATTATTATCGTGGAGTCCGATTTTCAAGTCTTTTTTTATTTTATTCAGTGAGCAAATATAACCTCAAAAATGCTCCTCTGAAATTTAATATGATTATGATTTATTATTAACATTGGCGGTTGAATTGTTTTAAAAACTTAATAGTTTATTATATTATTTATAAATTTTTTTTTTGATTTATCAAGTTCACTTTGTAAAATTTTCTTTAAAATATTTTTTGTAAATGCATATTTTGTAAAAATGTATATTTTTTATAAACATGAAATAATTATGAATTTGATTTATATGCATAAGCAGGCATGGCATGTACCCCAGCCAGCAGAGCTTTAACTTCACTTCTCTTTAAAAAAAGTAAGGTTAAAATTTTCCTTAATTTTGGAGAATTAAAACTAGAATTCAAGCCTGATAAAACTATTATCAATTGTAAACATGAATTTTTTTTATAAGCAAATCAGTTATTATTTATTTATTAATTTTTTTTATTCCAGAAACGGCTTGTCAAGTTGTTGTTCTATATAATTCAGGGAATCACTCAATCTTCTCCTCAGCTATAGTCTTACAAAACCCCCTGTTTCAATTTACTTTAGCAACTACAATTTATCATTAAATAATTAATTCAGTACCTTAAGAATAATTAGCATGAACAAACAATTAAATATAAATACTACTCCCTACTTTTGCTACAACACAAATATCCACCACCAACAAAGCATCGTGATTATGCTGCATTTAAACGTGTTTAACAAATTGAACCCTGTTAACAATTCGTTAATTTGGAATTGAAAATGAACAGCATTGCACAATAACAACAGCAGCAACAAAATGAAAAGAATCGAAGTAAATACCTGAGAATGACGACAGTTGACTAACGGCGCGTTACAGGCAACAATATTCGCGACACTAACCTTTTTTTTTTTTTTTTGCTTTTGGTTACAAAATGAAATCTTGAAATCTTTGCACACGAAAATATAATACAGAGTAAACAAACGAATGCCATAAATGGTACAAGTAATGGGATAAATCCAGCTTCTAAATTGATTTTAAAGACTGCAGTATTTTTTTTTTTTTTTTGACAAAGTCGGTCTGCTTATTGCAATTTTCGACAACACAATCGATTTTGTTTTAACACAAAGAAGAACACAAAAATGAAAAAAAAAAATATATAAATGTCACATAAAGTACGAAAACTTGCACTACATTGAAATGGCAAAAAAAAATTGTTGTTGTTGCAACACTGAGTAGTCAAGGAGGTTGCCAGATATTTAAAAGAATTGAATCATGTCAGTCAGATTTATATGTGGACTTTATTTAAAGAAATTTTGTTGTAAGCTACATCTTTTAGAAAAACTTTTACTTTTTTAAGCAATTTTTATATTCCTATTCACTGCCTAGTGAAACTCCTTTGAAATTGATCGAGAAAAAAAAACAGTTTTACTAGTTGTTTCTTTAAAAAAAAATTCATTAATCGAACTTTTTTTTTTTGTAATTATTTCTGTATTAAGTTTATCAGTCTCAAGTTCTTTCTATATTATTATTGTGATTGATATTAATTAAATAACTAAGACAAATAAAACATTAGGGGCATTTAGCAGTGTTTGCTTCTTAAAAAACAATTTCCTTACTAAGAAATAACATGAAAATAGTTTGAAGCTAACATCATTTAAATTTGTTCTTCAAGTTGGATAATAAAATCGCGCAAGTCATTTGTTAGTTGTGATCAGAGGTCGCCAGCAGCCTTTTCATGAACTTCATATTGTAGAAAAAATATTAATAAAACTGTTTTATAGAATCTAATATACCAATGATGGTTATAATTACGGGGCTGTTACACACCTTGGCCCTGTCGCAATCATGAGCAAAAGTATCTAAAAATATTTATGTCCCCCAGCCAATAAGTGTTCAAATATGAATTTCTTGTATTCCAATAAAATGTTGATCATTACATTTTTACCACAAAAATTTTATCTTTTTTTTTAAGGACATACACAAATAAAACGTTAACGATAGGCAGTTAGCAGCTGTAAATTATGAAAAGTTAATGTTTACAAAACATTGACCACACACCCTAAAGTTTGAACACGTTGTCATCACTTCGCATGAATAATGCCAACAGCAAGCAATAAACACAAAAACTATATAAAATATATTTCAAGCACAAATAAAAAAAAATTGAAAAAAACCCATACAAACAGTGATAAAACTAAAATCTTATTAATAAACTAAATATAGAAAATCAATAATGCTGCTTTTTAAAAATAATATGAAATTTAAGTACGACTTGAGTTCGAAGTGAATCGAGGGTTACGATCGTTGTGATGATACTGCCATGATATGTCTTCTAGTGCTAAAATTTATTTAACTCTTGTAGATTTAATATTTTTAAATACCGTAGGCATATAGAATTTTGTATTACTGCTTTTGTTACTTAAATAGTAGAGCAATATTCCTTTTTACAACTTCTGTTGTGTTCAAAGTTAAACAATCAATTTGTTAAACATTCTTTTGTTAATTTAGACAGACTACAAAAGTGTAGCAACAATAATCGACGACAAAGCCAATAACACCAACAAATCAACCAACCAACCAACCAACCAACACTTCTTAACTTCATCCCAAGCCTTTGCATTGGTAGGGTAATTTCGTCACAGTGTATGTGTGGGTGTGTGTGTGTGTGTGTGGTGGTATACTGTACAAAGTGAAGTTGTTATTACAGCTTTTATTGTTACTTTTGTAAGGTTTGTCTTAAAGCACTTAAAAGGTACCACCACAAGACCGTGTTTAAGTGGGGAAGCCCTGCAATAAGAAGGTGATTGACAGTGACAGAATTTGCATGAGCGCATAAAATATATTTGGGAAAGAGGAATTAATAATGTATGTATGCATCTATGTAAGTATTAAATTAAATGTTTTTCTAATTAACGTATTAATACCAGTATTCATAAAAATTAAAACTTTGTTGAAACACATTTTACAACAAATTTTTCATATAAAATTTTTTCTAAAATGTATTTGAGCAACGTTTTATTTTTTATGAATACCGGTGAAAGTATTTAAGACTTTTGTTTTAATCATAACATTTTACAAGCTCTCCTCTCAAAGGTTCGCCTTTAAAACAAAAAGTGAAGCTACGTTCAGACTATCAAATAATAGAATTCAAATAACATTACAACTATCGCTTGTTGACCTTTCTTTGGGCCAAGGATATGGATACATCAATAAACTCCAGCGAAATAAAAACTACGGTGATCAACACAACAAAAAAAAAAAAAAAAAAAAAAACTATGACTATTCCCATACTTTGAGCAACCTTATTAAGAACAACGTTGGTGGACCTTTTGAACTCATAATCTACCATGATTAAAAGGCCATGTAATAATGTTGAATTTCAAAGTTTCAGCACGTTATTGATAGGATTTTCGAATTCAGATGTCGGGCAGTGGAAAAAGTCCCTGCACGCAGCAGACCTTTTTGGAATGATCAGTATGGTGCATTGTTTTGTGGGGGTTGCTTGTAAATCCTCAACTTACAGAGCTAAATATTTGCCGAAAGTAGAAAACAGTGCAATAATTACAACTCAAGTCAGGGCTTTGCTTCAAAATTTTCGTAAGTATTCATAAAAATTTAAATGTAGCTGAGATACAAGTTTTTTCTAAGCTAATTGTTCGAAAACGTTTCGTAGCAGCGTTTTAAATTTTATCAATTTCGGCGTTCATTTACACAAAATATGACTTTGTGGGAAAAAACTAAATATCAAAATTTTGCTAAATGTATTTTGCGAATGCTCCAACAGATTCGATACCGATAAACTGGCAGTTTTCTTTCCATCTCTGATAATTTTTAAGAGCTGCATAAGTATCATACAATTGAGCCAGCCTTTATACGTTTGCAAACACTAGTGATTTTGGTGCGTATAAGCCAGGGATGAGAAAGTTCTTACTTCAAGTTGATGTCAGAACGAAAGTTAAAAACAGAAAAGAATGTGCGTATCCAAAACTTCTTAACGATGGGGTGCAAAAGATTATAATTGGTTTCGAAATGACGATAGTAGAAAGCAAAAGACTAAAATTTAAGAAAAATATTTTTTTTTTTTTGCAGTCGTCTCCCACTAATCTTTTATTCTATAGATGAATGACTGAACTATTTAACGAACCAGGAAAAAACTCTTTTGAAACACAACTTAAGTTTTAACACGTAATATTACAGTGACAGCCTTGGACTCAAAATTGATTTTAAGTTAAACCAGCCTTAAATAGATGACACATTATTTATCGAAATTGCGCTCATGCAACCTCTTACAAATTTAACTAAAGTGCCATCTCTACTGCCATCAAGGGCAAGTAGAGAACCTTGTAATACAGAGAATAAAACCATGAAAAAAGTTCGCAACACTCCTGCTCTATTGAAATTCACCCAACTTCTGAGACAAATTCGATGTTTCTTATCGTTTCTTGTTTTATTTAGAGGGTTGCCGTTGCTTTTGTTTACACTAGAAACAAGGAATGCGGTATATTCTCTTTGTGGCCAGTAGTAAGAGAGTGAAAGTATTATCACAGCATTTTGGTAAGAAAGTTTTTACTTTTAAAATTGGTATTTTTTAAGCAAGAAGCTGTTAAAAATAAGCTCTGCTGGTTTTAAGCTTAAAACAGACAGTTGCGGATATAACCCACTTTTGTTCGCCTGTAGTAGACTAAGAACTCACTTTTAGTTAGCAGTCTACTTAAAATTGCTTCAAGCAGGCTCTTTCCATGGTGTATAATTTAAATTTTTTTTTTTTTTTTAATCTAACAGTTTTGAAAAACCGGTACTGTGAGGAAGGGCCTCAAAAACATAGCAAAAAAATAAATAAATTCAGGCAAGAAAGGAACCTCTGCCAGCCAAAGTCCATGGCCAATAGAATGTTGCTTACCATGATACCAATAGATGCTTTTCTTACTCTTTGGATACGTACCCCTTAGAATACATACATATGTATATTAAAACTTATTTTAATATTTATTTAAAACATTTTTCATTATTATTGTCCTGAAGAAGCAATCCGAAGGAGAGCGAAATATTGACAAAAATACTCAAAGTACTCAAATTCTCTACTAAAAAGACCTTAAGCTCAAATAAATATATAAAATATAAGAAAAAAAAAGTGGTCAAAATAACTATATAAAAACTTATTTTATTTTGTTTAAAATAATTTTTGCCATATGATTTTGAGTTTTCTTAATGTGCAAAAGTTTTGTAAAACTGTTTATTACACTCACAGCTACATATGTATGTTGGCTGTTCTTGAAAATTTTTTAGTAGTATCACAAAAATGCCTTCCTGCTGAGTGTATATTTTTCTTTTTTCTTGTGTTTCCTTTGTTAAACTGCTCTTTAAAGTACTTGTTGAAAGTCAAGTTACTACATTTAACATTACAACCTAACTAACGTCTTCTTAGTTGCTGTTGTTGTTCATAAGAGCACTAAATACCATTTAATAGGCTAAAAACCCAATTTTCATGCTTTGTGAACAACAAACAATATGCCCGAAAAACTAAAAGCAAATGGAAGAATTATTTTATGGTTTTGCACTTAATGCCTTCCTTCTTGCAGCAGGACGACAATATGGTACGAAAACGAATGTAAGCTGTATGTATGCAGGAAAGCGCGTTAAGATTATGATCAGTTGCAGTTGCAGCAATGAAAACAACATCTTATAGAAAATAAAGGCAATCAGCAGCACAACATTACAAAACAATTTAAAAAGTTCAAACTTGTGCTCTGTGTAAACATATTGGCAATACAACTATGGGGTGTTTAACATTTTGTTACAATTTGCAACTTAAATGAGTTTTAAAGCACGTGAGTTTTGTTTTTTTTTTTTTTTCTTGAGCATTATTATGCATGCAATATTGCACACATTGTTGCTGTTTTCTGAAATTAACTAACTTTGTTGTAGTTATTGCTTTTCTTGTTAAGAGGAGGTCCATTTTTTTCATAAAACCGAAGTCTACACACAGCAGAAATTTTATGACAAACAAATATGATTTTATCCATTAGCTGGAAAACGAAAAATCCTTCTCAATTTTGAGCAAGTAAAAATTTAACCAGAAAACTCGATGAAATTATTAACAATTGTAAATCATATTTATCACTATAAAATTAAATTAATGCTTAAAACTCGCTGGGCCTGGCGAAAAGCTTAAAACCATTGTTATCACTGGTACAATATCATCAAACACAAAAATCACTTGGATGTTGGTGAGAGAATATAAAATATATTCCAATTAACAGCAAAATACAATGATAAAGTGGAAAAACAGTATACAATTATTATTGCCTGGGTTCGAAGCAAATCTGAAGGCCGATGAGCGACGTGGTGGTCGTAAAACAGCCTTGGTATGTACCCCAGCCAGTAAGTCTTCTTCGTTTTAATGTTCTTGTCTTCCTTAAGAATGTGCATCACTCCAATTTTATTACAAAAAAATCCTTCTTAATTTTGAGGAAGTAAAAATTGAACTAGAAAGCTCAATAAAATTATTAACAATTGTAAATCATATTGTTCACTATAAAATTAAATTATATATGTATATTAATAATGTATTATAAAGTAAATTAAATTAAATGAAATTGTTTATTATTAAAAAAAATAATCTTATTTTTGGAAAAGTAATATTTTCTTCGCCCTCTCCAGGACACGGTCGAGTAGCCCTAAAATAGACTTTGAGGCAACGGCCCAAACATGAGAGTTGTATTTCATTTCTGGTGGGATATGGGAGGCATAACTAGTGAGGATATCGGATGGAGTGAAGTCCGTCTTGCAGCGTGTCAAAAAATCAAGACACTGGAATGCTTCATTTGCGATATGAAAAATATGCACAGTCCAGCGCACTGAATATTCACGCCAAGAACATTAAGAGCTTCCAACTCCTCAATGTTTATACCATCCATAAGAATAGATGAGGCAGCATCCATGGGCGTCGTATATGTTATATGTTACGCGGGCCGCCGGTCATGAGACCGGCTCACTTGGATCCTAAAAAGGTCCCGTTGTGTTTCGTTGCGCCGTCTAGGTGTTAATAATAAGCAACGCTGTGTCTTACGAATATTGAAACTGACGGCTCATTAGTCCGCCTCTTTGGATAGATCTGCGATATACTAGGCCTATGAATAGATGGCAAATGCTGCAAAAGAATGGATAGGATTTGACACATGGATTTGCATCGACTACTCATAATAATGTTAAATACTAAATTTTAAAATAAGTCTTTATTATTTATTTTCACTTCTCCTCTTCTCACTTAGCTACAAACTAAAACTATTTTGGCCTAGTACCCATTAATTCAATGCACTGAGACCACAGAGTGAGGCTCATTTTTCCCATGGTGGGATTTGACTGTTGACTTAATTTATCATAGAGACCAAACATACATACATATAAATAAATTGCGTAAAACATTGTATATAAAAAATAGGTTTGTAGCATGTTTTTTTTCTGCTGTTTACTCTATAACTTTGTTACTTATTTGTATCAAGTGCGTCTGGAAATTAATGGCTATTGTATGAAAGAAACAAGTACAGACGGTTTTGTAATTACATTTGTTGAAATTCTTTTCCATTTCTTTTTCCATTTGCAAATGAACCATGACGTCTTGCAGAAAAATAAATGAAAAATGAAATTCTGGGCACGAATTCAACGGAACATCTCTAAACAACAAAACTGTAATAAAATACATGGAGAAGAAAACATTTTTTTTTGCACAACTTGAACATGATTCTTTGGGCACACGAGGTTTGTTTTTTTCTTGGGGCAAAACTTGGCGAAAGTTTAGAGCGGAAGCGAACAAGAACCGCCTTAAAAATTAAGATTTTCTCTTAATCCAGTACAAGGTAAAACATCTTGTTCAACAAAAAAAAAAAAAAAAAAAAAAAAAAAACCATTCAGCAAAGTAAATTAGACATTCAAGAAAGTAAAAACAAATAGAAAATAAAGTAAAAAAGTTAAATAGCCTGGTTATGGTGGAATATTACCCAGTAAATGTTTTTCGACAGCACTAAAGGTTTTTTTTGTTGTATAATGGTTAAACAGAAACTAATATTTACCCAATGTTGCCCAGAAAACGTGACCACTACTTTTTGATTACTTTTATTTTGGGCCAATGCAAGCATATAAATAACAAAAATGCATTTATATTCACGCGGAAAATAAGAATATTGATTATTGTTACATAAAAGAACACAAGAGTTTTATTTAATAATAAATAACTGACATCCTGCATGATGGAAGTATTGAAATAATAATAAAATAACATCTATTTCTTCAGCTGAAAAACCACAAAATCAGAGCAAAAGGGTTATGTTAGCTCTACTACCAAATACAAAATCTACAGGAAATTTACATTTGATCTTGGGATAGTGTTTGTAATATAAAATATATGTGTGCTCTAAATTTTGATTTTGGCCGCACTTAGAGCGAACACAATACTATTTATTACATTTACGGCAATGAGTTGTCATAGATCTAATGAATAAAGAAACTATTATTTTCATAATTTCGTTAAAACATATTATTGAAGTTAGGAAAAACTGTCATCAAATCAATGAACAATTTCGTTGAGTCAATGTATTCGTTTGTTGAATTTTTAACTCTCATATGATTTGTAAAGAAATTCAGTTATATGGTAATATATTTTAAAATTTCTCGGAGGATTTAAAGTCTACTGCGAGGAATACCTGAAAAGTGGCATCACAAAAAGGAGTTGAACCTAAATTCTAAATTTATAGTATAGTTTTTTTGGCTCCTCTGAGCAAAAATTAGAAAATGCTTCAGTCATTTTCACCAAAATGTTTGCTGGGATTTCGCTATTTCAACACTTGTGCAGAATATTTCAACCAACAAATTCAGGGTCAGAAAATAAAACTTAAAAATAAAACATAAAACATAAAACTTGTTAAAAGACCACCCAGAAGGTTAAGTCCAACAACAGGCTAAAATATTTAAGAGAACAACACATGGAGCGGAAAATCATTTTGAGAGTGTTTAAGTAAAACACAGGCTATGGAATTTCATTTCCCGAAAAACATCATGCTCGTGTTAGATATTTCACACTGGGGAAACTTCAACAAGAGTTTTAATTGAAAAGAATGTTGTTCTGTGAGATTTGGCTTGGTTTTGGTTATAAGTAAAAAATTATTTAAAGCGAAGATAATTTAGAAATTGGACTTAAGTTAAATTAAAATAAGATAAAATAAGCTTAGAAAATTAAATTTGTAGTGGATATACATACATACCAATTCTTTTAAAATTTGTTTTAATTTTTGTGTGGTAGCCCCAGTAAGAATGTGTGCTGTGTGCGAAAGAAGTGGTGGGGAGAAAAAATTATTGAACGTTGGCCATTCAACTCCTTCCTCTACGGACCACCTGGAGTATTTAGTATCAAAGTGCCGTATTTGGGAACGTCCAAGATTAAAATTTCTTCTCATTACATTGAATTGCCTCGGGTACTCGTAGAGGAGTCAAATGTTTAGTCTACACCCAATAATTTTTACAAAAAAGAAACTCTACAATAAGGAGACAGTTTTTGAAGGAAACGAAATTTAAAGGGATGTAGAGGGTGTCGTAGACCTCAATTTACAGCATCATCAACAGCTTTAACAGAAAAAAGAAGAAGCATTCTGCAGTGCAATGTGTCATCATCTAGATATCAACAAAATAAAATTAACGAAAAAAGCCAACACATATCCAACCTGTAAAATGCTTCAGCCGCAAAGTTTAAATGTGTTTTTAATGCATAATGACTTTGTTCGGGCCCAATACTACATTTATTATGAAAAATATTCAATGAGCAAGGATATTCTGTTGATGGAGATGATGATAGTAAGTGAAGGTGGAGCTGTACGGTTCATTGCAAAATGAAATCAAATTGTGTGGCAGGCATTTCTCGTTACACATACATATGTGCATATGCAATTAATTATCTTAAAAAATTAACAATACATAATACGTTTTTATTGAGATATTGCAAACAATACATGACATTATCGCTTTGTAAAGATTTTAATTTAGCATATGTCTAGCTGATCCGGCCAACCGTTGCTATGGCTCTTATAGAGTGAAACCTTTCGTTCCTAGGGGGACATAAGGAAGCACATTTAAAAGTAGAAAACCTAATATAAGCAAAAAAAAAAAACTTTTTTTTTCCAACATTGGTGCATATGTAATTATACCTCATATGTAGCAAAACTGAGTTTTTAAAATTTCATTTCGATGTCGCTTCATACATATTCGATATACAGAATTTTTTAAGACATTTGCCCGATAAGTGAACTCAGATAATTTTGGCCATCAAAACTATCTCAGTTTTTGGTTTATGAGAGAGTGTCCGGTTATCAAAAGTTTCACTGTAATATGCTCAGCATACTCGCATTCTCTTCATTTTTTCCCGAATAGCTTTATTTAATACAGTACAGGTTTACCATAAATAACGGGATATCCATTTCGTGGTTTCAAAAGTATAGGACTGGAATTCAATATCTGTTAAACTAAGTTGTTAAATCAATTTTTTTCTTCTCAGTTGAAAGTCTGACACTGATGAAAATGGATCGCTGAACTATCACACAACGCATAAAAATTATCAAAACATACTACAAAAATTATGATTCTGCCACAGCTTGTGAAGAAATTTGCAGAGACTGGAGCGGTTACAAATATTGTAAGGCCTGTGCATCATCGTTTCGCTCGTTCCGCTGAAAATATCGCTGCTGTAAGTGAAAGTGTTGCCGAAGACCCGAATGTGTCACTTCCTCGTCGTTCTCAGGAATTAGGACTATCTTACGGCACATTATGGCGTATTTTGTATTTAGATCTACACCTACATCCATATAAAGTCCAGCTCACATAACAACTGAAGCCAGCTGACCATTAACAACGTCGTAGATACGTGGAATGGGTGCTTGAACAACAGCTGGTGGACGGCGGTTTTTCGAAAAAAAATTTTTTCAGCGATGAAGCAGATTTCTCACTCAGTGGGTGGACATGTTAATCAACAAAATTGTCGTATTTGGGCTTCTGAGAATCCTCAAGGAATTGAAGAGAGGCCATTACATCCAGCAAACGTCACTGTTTGGTCCGTAGGTGTGATTGGACCTTACTTCTTCGAAAACGACGATGGAACAACTGTAACCGTTAATGCGGAGCATTATGGTCATATGATAACCGACTTTTTTGCCTGCTATTACAGAATACGACTTGGAGAATATGTGGTTTCGACCGCGAATATGACTTTATTGCAAGAGACATTTCCTGGACGCGTAATTTCTCGTCGTGGCGATATCAACTGGCCACCAAGATTATGCGATTTGGCACCATTACAATTTTTTGTGGAGCTATGCGAAAGACCGTGATTATGCAAATAAACCTTTAACTCTTGAGCATTTTAAGACCAGTATTCGTCAAGTTTTGGCTGAGATACCGCCCAATATCTGTCAAAAAGTGGTCGAAAATTACCTTAAAAGAATCAATGTTTGCAACACTTCGCTTGGTGGTTGTTTAAATAATTTAGTGTTTCACACATAATGTCAACGTTTAAACTCTATCATAAAAAAAATCTCATGAAAAAAATATTTTATGTGTTTTATTTACGTTTACATTTGAAACCGTAAAATGGATAACCCGTTATTTAATGTTTTATGGCACGTAAAACAATGATTTTTGCAACATTTTCTTTTGCGCTTGTAAATCCATTTTCCATTTTCAACTTATTTGCAGGTATAAAAGCCTTGATGTGTGTAAAATTTATATTAACTCCTAATAATAAACACACTGAAACACACATATTGGAGGACTATAGCAGCTTAATAACAACCAAATTGCACGAGGTCGTTTATTGTTGACGCGACTTTTGCTGATACGGCGAAACCACATGATTAACGAGGCTTTAAGATCAACTGCGTAAAGGTTCTAATGAGAAGTGTTCATTTCAAGAGCACTTGAGTGTTCACTATAACAGTTGTAATTAATTTACAAAAGTTCGTTATATTTAGAGTGCTGCTACCTAGAAAAAGAAAAGGGCGAAACACAATCAAAGCTGGGATGGAGGTGCTTACCCTTTGTGTATGATTAAATAGTTTTGAGCTGATTAGAAGGCGTACAGAAATCATTTGAGAGGCCAGCAAATAAAATGGCACTTACAGCCGGAAACAATGGAGTCGTGGAGAGAGAGAGAGAGAGTGTTTAAAAAAATTAGCTTATGATGCACACACGCACAAGCATTTTGACTGTACTCAAGACCTATTATGTACTTAAGGCTTTCTGTAGTAGTATGTGCTTTCTGGCTCCACAATGCATTTGGGCCGATAACAATTCGATAAGCAACACCAAAACCAACCATCATACTTGTGGTAAATTCTTATCTATCGGCACTTTCACAGCGTACGATAAGTGTTTGGCAATTGTTAATGAATGACTATGAACATGAATCTATAAATGACGCCTTACATTTCCTCGAAAACCTCACCTGCTTAATTCGTTCTCTACTCTTAGAGCAAGTTAATTATGACAACATTAACTGCAACTTTGAAGCGTTAAATAGATAAAAGACTTCAATTAAAATTTATTTTATCAGCGAAATGAGAAAACAATTATAAGCATTTGAGAAAATTATAATTAAATTTAAAGACATTCCTCATTCATTCGTTTTCCATGAATGAAGACAAAAGAGTTTGTCATGGTTTTACTGTTTATGTCTTTTCTTTGTTACGTTTGGCTGAGCCAATTTAAAAAAGTTGATGACTTATCGATAAATAAATTATGCTGCTTTGTAATTAAGCGGAAATGCAATTAATTGTCTTTTTCAGTCAAAATGTATGTGTGTGTGAGTGTGTGTGAAAGAGAGTACTAATTCGAAGTAATGAGGCAATTCCCCTCACTAACGAACTCTTTGAGGTGAAAGTGAAGAATAAAAAGTTAATAAAATGTACTAAAAGCATTCTGGTTTATACATCTATTTTCGTTAAGAAAACGGGATTTCATGCCTCTCAATAAAGTAAGGAGTAGTTCAACTCCAATGCAGGATTCTAAGGGATCTTCTTACTTGTCTGCAGAAACACCTGGATCTCTCGGCTGGGTTCGAACTTGTGTACAAGGGACTGTTGTAGGGCACTCTACCATTTCTTCCAATGAGGTGTTCAATCTGAGAACCCAAAAAGAGGATTTATTTTGATTACACAGCTGCCACTAAATTGCAATTTTGCAATAAATTGATTTTTAAAAGCACTGTATGGCCAATTACACCATCTTGTTGAAGCTCAATATTGTTGATATGCAGCTGAAAAACTGTATGAGTCAATTAGTTATATTTAGAAACGAAAATACGACCAAGATCAGCCTTTTTATTAGGAATTTATATAATATTAAGGCATGGGCACTTATGAAGAAAAAATGTGACCACTATTTCAATTATTTTTAGAAGCAAAAATACGATTAAAATTAGCTTCTGTATTAGGAATTTAGATAATATTAAAGCATGGCCACCTATGACGAAGAAATGCGGCAACTACTATCTTGTTGACAATTTGTTTTCGAAAAATGCATATGTACATATTAATAAGTAAAAATGTATATATAGTCTTAGACATGACTACAAATAAAAAAAAAGCAGGGAAAATATTAAATTTCACCGAAACCAAGTTTGAGGTTATGTTTGCTCAAAGACTAAAAAAAAATCTTTAAAGCAAATTGCTCTTGCAAAGTTTTTGTTAGATCTAAACATTCTACCAACAAGGGTATAGATACAGCAGCAAATAACAGCGAAAAGAGAAAACAAAAAAAGCCGTCCAATTTCACAAGACCATATTTTTAGGTTATGTTTGCTCAATGTCTAAATAAAATATTCAAAGCATATTTATATTCCCTATTGCTCTCGAATAGTTTTTGTTTCATCAAATAATTGTCCGCTGTAATTTCTGTGTTTGCTCGTTGAGCAAACATAGCCCTATATTTTGCTCTTGCGAAAGTTAAGGCTTTAAGGTTTATCTTTGTCGTTTTTTCTTCTTTTCATTACTGTTTGCTAATATATTCATGCTTTTATATGCATTTTTAGCTTTTTTATAGGCATGAACTTGGCTAAAATAGAGGCAAACAAGAGAGTAGTGGTCACGTTTTTTGTGGGTTCAAATTGTCATCTAACCACACCTTGAGACAAGCAAATTCGGTCTGTTAATGAATTTATTTTCTTTTTATCTTGAGTTTTTTCAGTTTTCATGATATTTTCCCAGGTTTTATTTTTTTTTTTTTTTTTTTTTTTTGTAACACCAAAAAGATACTAAAGCGAAATTTGTTTTTCGTCCCTTTAAATGTTTTGTTTAACAATTAGCTTAAAATCAGTGATGCATTCAAAATTGTTTTAATTTCGAGTTGTGTTTACTATCTACATGTTGTTGTTTTTTTTTTTTTGTTCTTTTTTTATTGAAAATTAAGACATTCAAAAGTGGGAAATGTCATTTGTAACAACGTAAGACCTTAAAGTAAATATAGTGGCAGCGTCACGATGTACAACTAGAATACCATGATATTTGGAGCAGGGTTACGAGGCGTACAAAACTTTGTAGTTGTTATTGTAATTTCATGGTTGATTGATTGCACAAGTTTGAAGTTAAAGTTGTTTATCGAAACAAATGATCAAAAATAAAAAAAAGAAAGCATGGTTCTCAAGATTTTAAAGAAACTGCTTACAAATATGTAATACAGTCTTGGTTGCGTAAATAATAACCATTTGATTATATTTACTATTGCCGCACCCTGGGGCAAGTTATTATGATGGGGACAAAATTAACTTTTCGTGGCATCTGAATATGGGACCCTGGAAGTAAAAAGTCCCAGGATGTTGGCAGAGGAGTTAAATGTGTGACCAACTGGAAATCAGTTTTTCTCTACACAGATACCGTACCAGGCTATTATGTGTGTGGAGCCACGAAGCGCAATGCGATTAATACGATGGCCCTTTTCCATCAAACTGTTCTAGGCCACTGTACTGCATATATTTATATTAATTTTTCTCGCGTACGTAGTCATGACCTAGTTGCCAAGCAGTTTGGAAGCTGATGAGAATCGTGGTGGACGTGTAACAGCCATGGTATATGCTCGAGCCACTAAGTCTTCAGTTTTAAAAAAAATTTTTCCTACACAATGTTTATTTAATAACGAGAAATCCTTCAACATTTCTCTTTTATTGTATTTTTAAATTTAAACAGTCAATAGTAATAATTTTAACTCTTATCCTGTCTAGAAATACAATAAAAATACTATTTTTTCTTTGATAAAATTGTTAGGTTATTATTTCTCTTAGAAATAAATCATTGTTTGCTGAAAGAGTTTTATTAACAAATTTAGCTTTCATATAAACAGAAAGCACAAATAACAGTCTTCTGAGATGGTAAAATATCGTCCAGGACTGCAAAAATATCATTGCTTTGATTAATGTTAATTAAGTATACAAACAGAAAGTAAAATTGCGTGAGCTTTGGTTGCCGAGTGGTTAAAGCGGCTGTGCCAAAATTGTGAAATTTGAAACGTCCAAAGTTCATAGGGTGCTGATGAAGGGTGTTTGCTACCCAGAAACAGCCGGTTGTCCACCTAGCAAATAAATTTTACTTTTCTTTACTTAATTGATATTGATTAAAAAGTAGTGAAAACCCAAGGGTTGAACTTAAGCCTGAAAAAGTAATTTAATATAAATGTATTACAGAAGTTCGATAAAATTATAAATTTACAGTAAAATGCAAATTTGGAAACTTATTTGTAATAATATTTTCTGTGTTTGGAAAATTAAACCAAAAAAAAAAATATTTTTCTATCCACGCTTGAAAAAGTTAATATGAAATTGAGTACTCTCTCTCTTTCTCTCTCTCTCTCTCTCTTTCTGTGTTAATTTAGTTTCTAGTTAGTAGTTATTTTTTTAACACTTATGTCTTTGCAGTTTACGTGGCTTTAATTTAATTTTATTTGATTTATGCCAACAGCGATTTCATGAAAAAATAATAATAAAAACTGCTAATGTGGGGAGTACAAAGTTTTCTTTAGGGAAGCGGGGCAGAAGTTGAAAGATACTTGAACTGCAGAGAACAACAGGTAAAAAAAGAAAGAGTTGACAATAGCAACCAGTGGAACTGTAACAAAAGTGCATTAAACTTTTTTTGTTTGTGCATGTGGTAGTGGTTTTGAAAAAATAAAAGGGATTTAATGTGACAACGGCAAAAATGTTATGTGTGTGTGTGTGTATGAAAAAGAAAACAATTTTAGAAGTGGAACTCAGAAAATTATATGAAATGGAACTGAAAACACTGGAGTAGTTTACTCACTTTATGACATTAAAGTGGAAAATAGAAAAATTGAGGTTGAAAAACTTCTATTGCATTTTTGTTTCGCAAGTAATAATACAGCGGAGAGCAAAAAATATGTGAATGTGTGTGTGTGTGTGTGTGTCAGAGTGGCTTAAGTTCTTGCGAAAACAAAAAGGACATTAAATAAATGAATTAACAACAGTTAATTCTAACTTAGCTAGCTTTGGAAAAATACATAAATATTCCGTTTTTAATCGAACTTCCATAAATATTCCACATTTTTCTCTTTTGATCAATCACTCCCTGTTTTCTCATTTTCTAGTTATAATACAAATAAATGCATATGTAGATGTAATTCCCTGAGGCTTGGCCCAAATCGCAAAACAAAAACTGGTGACATTCCATAATATTTCACTCAAATTATTCTTAAGCCGTGTGTTCATGATTACTCTCTCAGGTGCCACGAAGTTCATAAAATATAAGGAGCCACAAAAAACAGTAGTGGTCACGTTTTTAGAACAAAAATTGTTCATATGTGTCCGTCGCTTAGTGCATCAATCACATGAAGTAACGTTAAAGGAGCATTGCAATGTTCCTTTCAATGTTTCTTAATATGTGGTAACATTTCTTCTTACAAGTCGTGTTTACTTTGTGGTTTCTAAAATATCAAAATCTTATAGTACCATGTGTATTCTATTTGCAATGTTCCCTTGTCTGCATCGATGTTTCGTTTTTTTTATTACTGATTGCCTTGGTAGCAGTTAAGCTGCTAAGTGGTAAGTCGCAGAGAAAGACAAATGAACGGGAAAGGAGCGTACAGCAGTCGTCCATAATATGCACAAAAATTATTTAAAATAAAAAAATCCGATTTTTCTGTTTAAAAGTAAGTTAAAATAAAGTTAAAATATTAAGACAATTGATCAGAACTTGCGCTGACGAGAGGTGTACTGGCTTTGGAACAGCTAGTTGTTGCCCCCCATCAAGAGTGTTTGGTGTTATCTTTGTTTCGTTTAAATAATATCAGTCACAACAATAACATAGAAGTCCCATAAATGTAACACAAAATAATTATAATAGAAAAGTTCGAAAAATATATCAAATTAAGTAATTGGAATAATAATAATGAAATAAATTATGTTGACAACAGAACTTCGTGTGTCAAAAAATTTAAAGATATTATGGGTCTTATGCATAATAAATATTTTAGGTTTATAAAACTCTTATTTGACAAATTTTCCACACAAATATGTCAAATCAGAGTCTTATAAGCCTGCAATAATTTTTATGAATTAGGGGATATGTTTATAAAATATTTTTCAGCACAAAATTGAATTCCAATACAAATTCAAAATACATACATATGTATGTATCTTCATATTTTATTTAAAGAAACCAAACAAACAAAATAATTTCTTCACAACAAACATGGACATGCTTAAAATCTTTAAAAAGGACTTAGATATTTTTTGTTTAGACTAAAATTTCTTATGTTCTTCACCAGGCAGCACATGAAATAAATAAAAATATCTACCTCCAAACAATCAAGTATATTGTTGCCAAACAACAGCTCACATTTATTTTACTTTAATAAATAATTGATATAAAGGAACTTTTGTAAGTTTTCTGTAATTTTATTTTCTCAAGAAACTTTTCTTTCAATCTGTAGTAAAAAAAAATACAGTTCTTCCTGAGCGCGAGTTCAAAGATGTTAAAGAGTTTTTTTTTTTTGTAATTTTGTTTCGACTTCATTTCAGTTTAATGTGTGTTTTATGCTTCCGCCTTGCAACCGGACAAGTGCCAGTGGCACAACTTGAAATTGTAATTTATGTTCTTTTTACCACTTTTGGCTAAAGGAAACAACAACAATAACAACTAACAAGAAACTCCTTTAGCTAGTAGAGAGTATCCTTTTCATTTCGGGAGTTGTTTTTTTTTTTTTGCTCCATTCCTCTTCTTATCATCTCTGTAATCAATTACAGGGAATAAAGCAGAAATAATAGAAGTCCTTTAAAATGATTGTGCAAATAAACGAAAAAGATTTGCTGCAACATTATGGCAAATTTTTATTTATGGATTTGAAGATATTTTTAAAAAAATAATAAGAAAGGAATATTTACAGCTTTTGAGAAACGAAAAATTTGCATTATGTGAACGACATTTTATAAAATAAAATGTTTGCTTTGAAGCTGGAAATATTGTTGGTTTTGGTTATCCTGGCCATATCAATCCGGGCCTTGGCTTAAATTCTGTTTTCAAGAAACTGCTCTGTAAGCGAATGCAAGCAATGTTTGGTACCAAAAAATCAGTTGCATTAGTTAAAGAAATATTAGAATATAATACCAAATAGCCGTTGGCAAAGATTTCAGAAAAGCTGGTTTTTAATGCTAAAAATGGTTAATTTTTTAATTTCATATTACTTTAATCATTCTTGCTTATTGCAGTGCTTAATGTTAATTAAACATTAAAGACCTTAAGCTAGGGGACCACTAGCTGTTTCCTAGCCATCATGCTTCTCTTTAGTAACAGCCTTTTAATTTAGAGCCTCATATTTCTGAAGCATTACTCAAGCCTATAAGTTCAAAGGCTGGCGCTGACGGGAAGTGTGGCGGCTTCAAAACGGCTAGTCATCCCCTAGTTAAAAGTCTACGATGTTCGCCTCGTCGTGTTTAGTTTAGTGGGAGTTGTAATATTTTAGTGAGGGTAGTTTTCACCTAATAATTAAGGTTATTTTAAATAATGAAGGTTTTTTTTGAACAGCTAAATTAGGGGAAGAACAGTTAATAAGAGCAGGCTCTTCTGTTCTTGGCAACATCAATCTTTTTGTACTTTATTTTTTATATTTTCAAAAATGTGCCAAATTTCTATTTATTAACAAGACAACCACAATCATTTTAACTTATTTAAGTAAGTAGCAAAAAAAAAAAAAAAAAAAATAAATTCCTTGTCTATTTACTACAACCACTTTTAATTTTGTTTCACCGCCAATTTGTTACTGGCAATTTTTCTTGCTTATTTTAGCAATCCACGAGAAGAGACTTTAAATAATGAATTTTGTGTTTATTTTCTCAAAAACCATTCGTCGCTGTTGTTAATTTAACCTTCCAAACAAGTTGCCAAAGATAAGCTGCAGGTATTTTTCTGGAAATGCAAAAAAAAAGCGCAGGAAAATCCTTGTACATGAAGAAGGATCCAAAATGCAGACACAAAATGCAGTTACCACAATTTTAAGCCTGGCAGCATTTTGTGTGCGGGTGTGTGTGTGTGTGTGTGTGTGTGTGTGTGTGTGTGCGTTTTAATGAAAAGCAAGAAGGGATATATGAAAAGTAAAACCGCAAGCAAAAGAAAATGTTAGTCCTTAATTTTGTTACAAGTTAAACTTGTTTATTATTTTTCAGTACACCGCAACCACATCAACTGTGTGACAGTTTATTCAATATTTGTCGTTCTTAATTTTGCCGTTTTGTATTTGTACTACATTCGTGTTTTAGTGAAAACTAAAACAAGCAAGTCACTGACTGCCATCTTTAGTCATTGTGATCAGCAACAACCATTGTTGAGAAAAGTTTATGGCGAACTGACTTAAGAAAATTTAAACGAATAAGTAAAAGCAGTGAATCTTTCAAACCACAAAACCTCACCCTTATCTCATAAGAAACAGACGAAAAACATGCAGCTTCTTGGGAAACCTTAATAAAATAATACACTGTTAGGAATTAGAATTTTTTTTTAAATTAAAAGTTAATAAAGGAAAACTTTGATAAACATTTTTTAGTTTTTCAAGCCAAAATAATACATGAACAAAAGTAAAATGGACTTTAATTTTATGGTTGAACCTCAGATTTACAGCTCTTAATTACTTTATTAGGCCTTAGTGCGATTTTCGAATTTCGATGCTGATGAACGTTGTGGTGGACATGAAGCAGTCTGCTTTAGAAAATTTTAATTTTTTTTTTTTTTTTACCACAAAAATCTTTCTCGAGTAGCAAAAAGAAAGTTATTCATTAATTTTACTTTTACAGTCGATCTATATGATGAACAATTGTTAATAATTTTGAGTTCGATTTTTACTACCTCAAAGCTGAGGTGATAAAACTGGGGTCATCAACATTTTTAAAGAAGACAAGAAATGTAAAGTTGACGATTTATGCGCTGCTTATTAAAAACCAGTATGCAATTAGTCATGGCCTGAGCTCGAAGCAAATTTGAGTACTGATGAGCGACATGGTGGTCGTGAAACAGCCGTGGTATGTACCCCAACCAATAAGTCTTCAACTTTACTTGTCTTTTCTAAAATGTTGATCACTTAAATTGTATCACAAAAAATATTTCCCAATTTTTTTGGGAAGTAAAACTCAAACCAGAAAGGTCGATGAGCTCTTCGATGGATGAATTGGTAGACTATCCTACTAAGAATACCCGAGGTCGCAGTTTCGATTCCTGCCGAAGGCTTTGGGTGTTTCTGCAGACAAGTCAAAAGCTTCGCAGCTTTGTGCTTGTTAAGAAAAAAAATTAATTATTGACAGAAAAAAATTGTAGTGATTAGCATCACTACAATTTTTTTCTGATTCCTGTAGAAGTCAAATAGAATTAAAGCCCGACTTAGTAATTAGCAAACGGAAAGTTATTTAATTTTTATTGTTCAAACTTTTCTTGTATAACTGTTTTATATTTTATAGGGCTTAAGTTCATTTTAACCGGGTTTCATGACATCTCACATGAATCACTTTTCATTATAACGACCCGCTTTTAGCATAAAATTGAGTAGTAAGTTATAAGTTTATATAGAGTATGTACACAGAAAGAAAAAGTTCATACCATATATGAGTTTTATTTTTTTTCAATGATTTTAGTACGACACGTACTTGAAAATTTAAGTACACTTAACTCGCAAGAGTAGCAAGACGAATAGGGATTTTTATAGAGAATGAATTCTGTTTAAAATGAGTAAGAAATTCTTGGGTGTATTTGTAACGATCACTCGTGTCTGCTTGTTTAGGTATTAAATTTTGGTTAAATTTTTTAATCGCTGTGATTCTGACACCGCTTAGGATTAGGATTAAGTATAAATGAGTTGAACTGTGTTTTTTTTCAGTGTAGCTATAAGTTTATATAACAGGTCTGATATCGTTTGGCTTTCAGAATATCGGTTGTGGCTCGCGCCCTGTGTGCTGTTGCTCCACCCGGTTGGAACCACATGTCTTACAGACACAATTCATTCCATTGCGGCAGACAAAACCCGGTTAGCATAACACATTGTCGTTTGACCAGTGGCGTCCTTGAAAAAATGGCTGGATGACCTATCCAGCGTGAACAGCGCACCATGCAGTCACTTTGAATGGGTGTAAAGGCTCCTCATGCATAACTCGTAGATTTTCGATTCACCAGAAGTGATAGTTTTGCTGATTCACATACTAGCGGAGGTGGAAATGAGCCTAATCGCTTATTAGGAATTTGATCCACTTCGTCACAGGCACGATTATTTCGCGTTCTTGGGTGGCCTATCGCTCCGTGGCTTGTTCATTTGTATTCTACAGCTGTTCAGTTTACCAATATAGGAACATATTTGACAATGGTCGCCATTTGTAAAAGTAAGAGCAACTTCCAATGGGCTGATTTATTTTGGACCACCTGTTAGTTTATAAGTATCGTTAAGTTTGGTGGAAAACATCAGGCTTCTCAAGCATTTACTTTTTCTTCAGACTTCAAACTTTTCAATAGTATTGCCACACATTGTTAAAAGTACATCTTTTCTTATCGGTTAATTGTGAAACTGAGTTGCCAGACAGTTGGCAGCTCAACTCTGCTAAAGCTGTCTTTAGCTAACATTGATTTTAACGGGAAGTTGTGAAAACGGCTCCAAGTTTCTTAAAATTAATATTTTATATTTTTATATATTTTTTTTATTTAATATTAATTTATTTTATTTTACTTGGCTAATTTTTTTTTTAACGCAGCTTAAAAGTGTATCAACAAACTAAAGACGAAAAACAATAGAACTATAAAATGATGGTCTTCGTAACAGCTTCTAGCCTGAGTAGTTCAAGTTGCTGGCACATTATGAAAAGTTTTTTACTGCAACTGCATTAGTGGTGTCAGTGTCTCAGCAGGAGACTTGTTACATTCTCATTTATGAACAACTTAAACTCTTAACAACTACACTATAATGGCGTAACACAACGTTTTCAGTCTCATAAAGCCATTTTGGTGGGTTAAGAAAGTTTTAAAATATAAAAGAATATGACTATGACTTTGCTAAAGAAGTTGATGATGCCCTTAAGTTTTCTAAAAAAAAAAATAAATTAAAATGCATAAATAAACTACAGCACTTTGCGCTTAAAATTATGGTCATCAAATAATTAAAAGTTGTTTAGGGGTCTCATATCAAAGTTTTTTCAACACATTTGAAATAAAAAGTTAAGGAAAACAAAACACAACAACATGGGTCCTTCTATTATAAAGAAAATTATTTAAATAATTTTTTATCAATAAATTACTGCAGTTTTTTTATTCAGTATTTTTATTAATCAATCAAATAGATATGGTTTTATGATGTGATGTTATTCATTGTTTGTGCTATTGTAAAATAAATGTAAATTGCTCACTCTTGCATCATTGATTTAAGTAGAGTTTAATTAATTTATTAGTGTTATGAATTTGTACAACAGTGTTTCCAACATGTAATTTTTTATATGCATTTTTAGTCTACCTTGAGAATGATATCCGATGGATATCGAAATATGGGGAAAAAAACAAATAAATAAAATAGAAATACTTGGCCTAGAGCTTGAATAAAATCATATCTATTTAAATGAATAAATTTTTTATATTTTTTCTATAGTTTTGGGGAAATTTTAGAATAAGGGTACAGAATTCGAAAGAAATGAGTTTTATGGATTTGTAGAGGGGCACGTAGGCCTCAGAAAACTGAAATCAAAGTTTGCCGGAGGTTTCTAGTTTGTTAATAATTCGATGTGGAAGTTGAGGACTTTACAAAGGAAAATATGAAAATATTGGTAAAACAGAGTTGCCAGAGGAAAGTTTTTGCACAGAACGGTAAACAATCTTAAGCATCGAAAATAGTATTTCTTCAAATCACTTCATATGGTTTTTTTTATGAGTATGCAAAAATTGTTCTTGAGGAACGGCCTTCAGCAGAGCTAAAGGATTTTCTCCTGCTTGGTACCGGCTTCGCGTACAAAATTCATAAGCATCTGGCAGCACGAGTTTTCATTTTTTGTGCTATTGTACTAAAGCTGATCAATAATTTTGTCTACAATTAACATCGTGGGTATGGGTGTTGATGGTGCCACCCTTTAGTTATGATCGCATGACATTTTATGCCTCATTTAAATATCGAACGTCTGCTTATTGGTATTCTCAAACACACACATACATATTCACATGTGTGTACATTATATTAAAAATATTTTCGCAAGCAACACTTGCTGCTAATTGCTTGTAATACAAGCAAAAAAACCTGCAGCTGAAAGTTAAACATATTCCTTGTAATTAAATAAAATGTTAACGATATGAACGGCTTAAATAAAATTCGCACGAAAATTTCATATTATATACATACATATTTAAATATTAATTCAATAATTCCTTGGTAACAAAACGAGGGGGAGGGCAAACCAATTTTGAAGGAATTTTGCCCGGCCAGAGAACCATATTCACATATGGATATATGAATGAATATATTTAGAGAATATATTTAGAGAAAGGATGTGATATATAAAAATTTTGCTCACAAATAAATAAATTTAAAATTCAGTTTGCTTTCAGGTTGCTGTGTTTCAAGTCGTCCCACCAAATACATAAGCGATACGACTGGTATTGTGAATTCAGTCAATGCTTGGTGCCAAATCACGTCATTTGTAATCGCATGAACTTTCGAATAAAAACAATGTAAAACAAACACCAAATAAGCAACAAACACACAGCATACCTGACGGAATTCATACGATTACGAATAGCGTAATTCTTCTTCTGGTAAGAAAAGGTATCATTGAGGTATTATTGCATATAGCGTTGATGTGAGCTACAACCACTACGATCGAGCAATCATGATCACAGATGCTTCTACGTCACCACAATCGCATCAAGGCAACCACATTTTGATCCACGTTGGAGTTGTGTATATGATGAAAATAATTTTCGACAAGCATAGATCACCAAAGCCGTTGTATTTGATTTGTTTACCAACGGTGTGTTTTGTTTATATAAAATATTTATGGATTTAATATTTCGTTATTTTGACCCCTTTTGTCTTATATTTTATATATTTATTTGAGGAGAGCGCAATATTGACAAAAATAAATACTCAAATTACAGAAGACCTTAAGCTCAAATATATATATAAAATAAAATATTTATGTATTATTTTGGGTCTAAAAAGAGATCTTATTAATGGTTTTTGTCTTTTTTAGACGTCTATATGCCGTCGATATTTCGTTGATGCTAGCAAGCCCGATAAAATTATTAACAACTGTAAAACATATACTATTAAAATTAATGATCAGTATTTTAATTCTTATTGGCCACACCATCCTCGTATCCATAAAAACTTATGAATATGCGTTTTCAGTCTTGTTTTTATAAATAATTCTTTTTCATCCAGTTGTTCCAACAATTCAATGTGTCGCATTAAATGGCCTGCAAACTGTAAACGACAATTCCTTTTTCTACCATTAAAGGATATTCCAAAGATTTTTAAACTCCTTTTGCTGTTAAGTTTTGTTTTTTTTTTTTTGTAAAATAAAAAGCCAGAAAAAAGGCCAAACGGCAGTTATCTTAAGGATATGATGTCAATGGATACATATGGTTATTATGATGGCATTTTTTATCACAAACACAAGTACATTGTCGTATGGCGAAACATGTAAGCAGGATATTGTAGGAGTCTTGCCGCTGCATGCATAATGTTTATTTTTATGAATATTTTACGATATAATATTTTGCGATAAGTATGTTCATTATGCTCATTTGTTTCAAGTCTCAAGAACATAAGCTTATTGGTTTTGCTGTACATTCAATAAACTGTGCGAGTCATAATTACACAACTTCAGAGAATCAGAATTTTATTTGGCATTGAGATGAGTCACACACCCACGCACATACACATATAAGTGTGAGTTTATAAGTATGTAAGGGGTAATTGGAATGCTTTAAGGACCTCATATAAAATTTTATATGATCTTTTTTGAGTCATAAGCATTTTGCATTAAGTTTTAGCAATTTTTGAATTTAAATAAAAGAAAAAATGCTCAGGCATAAATTTTTTTTTTTATTTAAATTCAAGAATTTTAATAAAAGAAACACAGAGAAATTTACTTCTTATATCAGCATCAGAGATTGAATGGACCTACAAGTTAAACTTAATCAAATTCGCTTAAGAAATGCACATACAGGCAGAAGAACCTACAGCACAAAATTAACATGAAGAAGTGTTAAATCAATGAGGAAATTTTGATGGGAATGTAAATGGATTTATGTAAAAAAGTCCTTAGCTCTATTATTTGAGAACAATTGTACAGCACGAGCAAGGATATATTTTGTGCAACATTTACTCCCCATAGGCCAAGAGCTAAGCGTCCGAAGTTTTGTTTTTACCAATGTTCTTGGGATCTAATAACCCAGCACCAAACTGCAGTATTTCTGAGTATATTCGCAGCAAGACATTAGCAACGGATATGTTACGCTGTTACTTTTTCCTCATAACAGAGTCAGCAGGATTCAATGTTTATCAGAGGTGCTAATTTAACTTACAGTGACACATCGTTAGTGCGGTTTGTAGTCTAATATACTTTCTGGTGTACTCTACTGGGCTTCAGCAGTTGTTTTTATTCGTCTCATGACTTTTGGGGCTCTTCAGTAGTCAGCAAAGTTGCCCTTCTTCGAGTGAAATGAGTGTTGTCGGTTCAGGATCGACAAAGTTCCTTGTTGCAACTGTTCTGGCCAAGCAACCTGTCCTTTCGTTGCCTTCATTACCTTCATCGCATAATATCCATAAGGTCTGTTTCTCAAGGATACTGGCTATTAGTTCATTTTTAGGTAAAGTTGTTGTGGCTATTTTAAATGGGATTAAAACACAGTTTTCTTCTTATACACACAAATTAATTATTAGGCCTGTTCGACCTTTTTTTTTAGTTTATGTTTTATTTTTTATTTTCGAGCTTTAGAACTCCATAAATTATTAGTTTTATTGGCCGATATTTCGCTCTCCTTCAGATATCTTCTTCAGGGTAATAATATAATATTTCAAAGATTTTTTTTAATATTACATTATGACCTTGAAGAAGCTATCCGAAGGAGAGCGAAATATCAGTAAATAAAATTACTAAATTAAAGTCGACCTAAAGCTCGTAAAAGTGAAATAACATTAAACTGAAAAAAGCTCGAATAGACCTAATAATTAATTTATGTGTATAAGCAGAAAACTGTGTTTTTAATACCATTTAATTTTTTTAATTATTTAGTTAATGAAAACTTAAAAACAATAAATTATAATTAAGTTAAGGAGGAGTTGAGCATTAGCAGCAGTGGCCATCGGCTCAATTTCTTTTAAAATGCCACAACAATTTTACTTAAAAATGAGTTTACTTTTTTCGAGTCTCAAATAACTATATTTGTATTAACAGAACACATCTGCCTGATGATCGTTCAAAAGCAACGGAGTTTTACTTGTTCTTCATTAAGACCATGAATACTCTCTAACCCTTCCTTTCATTAATTTTTTAAATTTGAAAACATTAGACAGAGAAGGCAGAAAAAATCTGAAGAAAACAAAAAAAAAATATATGTAAAAAAAAACTAATAAAAGAGCTTCAGTTTAAAGAGATTGTTCATTTGTGACTTTTAAATGCAGTTCTTAACATGATTTTATATTGATGTGAACTGCAACTCTCTCTTTGCAATTTGAAAACGAAAAATTTCATTTTTCGATTGCATTGGCATATTAAATTAATAGGAACCATAGTAAAAATTTTTGCTTTCAGGTTGAATACAAAATCATTTTGAATCAAAATATACTTTCTTATGATTTTGGATATATGCTTGTTTATAAAGCATCAAAAATAATATTCCAATCTCGCTTGGAGCTGAAAGAAAAGCGTTACACTTTAGTGTGTCCCTCAAGTGACATACACACGGTTTTATGTTAAAGTACCCTGCTGGTCAAATTTGTCTCCACTTACATTTCCAGACTGTCATAATACAGTTAAATTTTCGAAATGTATTGTTATGATTTTTAGAAATCATGATCTTCTTATAACCTCTGAGTTGACATCCATTTTTTATTAAATACCTAAAAGTAGGCCACTCATATTCAGTAAGCAAGTCCAATTTAAATAAACAGTAGTATTGCCACACAGAAGAGGTCAATAGGACTGCAATATTGTAAGGCAATGGAAGTAGTAGGATCTGGAGCAATCCAAGAGGTACTGTAGTGCAAAAAGCCTTTAATACTGGGTCAACGAAAAAATGTAATGGGTGTAGATGATTCCCGTATAACAGGCCAACCTAAATTAGCGCGTCAAGCTGTGTAAACCATCAATTTTCATAAGAAATTTGCAATTTTTGTGATGTTTATAACATTTTGTGACTAACAGAATATATATCTAGTGGGATAGAATATATGTATATCTAATTATTCTTGAAAATTGTCACTTAAACCACAAGCAGAATGTAACTCTTCGACTGTCACAGTCACAAACAAGTGTCTGACTATGAGAATTAAATTTTTATTTTCTAATATTTTAAATCTAATCCCACCCATTTCGATTACAAAACAGTAATGAAAATTTATTAGCTTTTCCAATAAATTTTCAAACAACAATTTACAAGATACAGTGATTACATTTATAAAATATTAAACAAGTTAAATATTAAGGTTGCTGCTCATTCTCATTGTTCAACAATTTTAATGTACTGTTTTTTTTGCTAAAATAGCAATAGAAAACAAAAAGTGAAAAAATTGCACAATACCTTATAAATAATTTGTTCATGAGAAAAACCCGAAAACGCCGGTTCATTTAAAAATGTATTTAAGCAAAAAAAAAAAAAAATCGATGATATTTTTCTAAAAAGTCAATTTGCTTAAAATATTAAAAATCGATTTTTGGAAATTATTGAATAGTTCACCACTCTACATACTACTCACTGCAGGGTACTTAAAGTGTTTGATTCGGTGCGTGTGCGTGTATTTGCTTCTGCTGTTTCCTGCCTGCTTTTAAACTGGCAAAACACATTTAAGATTTTAAATTATCAGTGAATAAAATACGTGTCATCAATGGTTTTATTATGCATACGTACACTTAAAAGCCAAAATATTTCCAACAAACACAGTTTCATGCGCCGCTTAAAACCTCTACATAAAACAAATTCGAAAGAGCTACAAAAATACGTAGAAAAAACGTATTTATTTAGAAAAAAATCTCATAAGAAGTTTTGCTCATAAGAAAATTCGCAGTAGCTTTTATTTTAAAGACATGTTTGACAGTGTAAGTTTTAAAAAGTAAATTAAGTCCAGTGAGCATTTCGGTTTCAAAGACAAGCTAAATAAAAGCAAAATTAAAAAAATAGAAAACATTAATCTTTTTTTTCAATAACTTTACTACGTTAATAAAGTAAACTTGATATGCAAAGTAATGTTGTACTTTGGAGGGATGATATAGTAGACAAAAACTTATTTTAGCTTAAAACTTTTCATTCGCTGGGTTAATTCCCAAATACAGCCAAAGCGTGTCAATTGTTTAACATTTAGGTGTGTTGTTTTCAAATGCATGTGACTTGAGGCAGTTCAAGTACGGCTGTATCCGGTTCCTCTCAGTATATGTGAATGTGTCAATATAAATATGTGTGTATTGCTTGTAACACGTACATACGCATACACTTTCACATGTGTATGGCCCGGAGAACGAACTCAAATGCTGTATCCAACAGTAAGTCTATCATCAATATTACTAATGGAAAAAGGATAAAAATAAAGCCTTAAAGTATACTTTAAATAAGATACGGCACAAGTGAATATACATATGTACAAACTTTAACACGCATTAACATGCACAGCAAACCCAGCAAGCACATAGGCTTGATTTCAAAACTGAGTGTCATATGGTAGAGGTTTGGTTTATGATTTAGTTATATTTTGCTAAATTTATTTGTCCCCGTTTTAACGTTACTCTTAAAAGTTTTAGAATTTCAAATGGCCAACGTTTAAGCTTCATCCAGAAGTAACATTTATTAAATAACCGATTATTTTCTTGGTAGCCAAAACAAAATGGCGGGCCGTTCTAAGCCAGCAATTTTGGTTGTGGACACTTGATTGTTCACTCATAGTTTTCGTTTCCATGACCAAGATATTGTAAAATTTATTTTGAAGTCTTGAAATTTTTATATAAATATATATGTTATCGGCATATAGACAGCTGAAGCAGACAGCGAACATTTTTTAAAAAAGTTCATTTTTGGACCTGAATTAATACATTTAAATTGGCTCTTAAGGCAAATAAATAATTAAGTTCATATTTTAACATTCAAAAAGCATTTACTTTTTGATACTTTCAAAAATACAAATCGTAGCAACCGATGGTAACTCGTTGTACAGAAGGTTGCAAAGAAAAGTAAAAGAGTTGCAAAACGGAAAGAAATGTTTACTGTCTTAAAGGTTTGTTTGAACATTTCTGATTCTCATTTTGTTCATGGGAATTATAAAATAAGTAGTTGATTTTCAAACAAACTTTTAAGAATTTTTCAAGTCTACTGATGAGTTGATTAGCACCAACAAAGTGCCGTTTTTGAAAAGGTTCATATTTATACCTGAATTAATAGATTTCAATTGGCTCTTAAAGCAAATAAATAATTAAGTTCATATTTATATAAATCTTTATGTTTTTTTTTTTTGTCAATACGATGAATTTTTTCTAATAATTTTAAAACGTTTGCTATTAGCCAAATGTTTTTCCATTACCTACGTAAGAAAAGCTGGAGAAAAAACCCAAGAGCAATCATGTCAGCTTGTTGTCTTTATAATACCAATTTACTTTTCCTCCGAAGTTTTTCGCAAGGAAAACTTTGCTAACATTTGTTTTAAGCTTCTATTTGAAGTCTATGATTTGCAATTGTTAACTACTTGGCCCTTAGTTAGATTTTACTCCCTCAGAAGTGAGAACGATTTTTTTTCTGGTTAAAGTTGTAATAACAAAAACTTTTAAAGAACACCAGAAAAGTAAAGTTGAATACTTATAAAGTTGAATACTTATACTGGGAAATAACACATCATGATGATCACACCCACCATGATGACCATCAGCACCCAAATTGCTTTGTGCCCAGTTCAATCTAACTGCATAATATGCACCTCAAAATAATACCACAAAACATAAGAAATACTAAAAAGAAACTTGTTCTCTTCTTCTTAAATACCAAGAGAGTTGCATAATATTTTCTTCTCACACAGTCGTTATACTTTGTACTAGCATATAAGCTACTAACCTTAAAATACGTAAATTTTTTTTTAATTTAAAATACGTCTCAGATTCTTTCTTCAAAAAGAAACTTTTTGCTGTAAAGAGTTGTCACCTTGTTTGCTGGGTTCGCTCAATATCATTTCCTGTGTATGACAATGTGTGTGTGTGTGTAAATGACACATCATATGCTACTTGTTTTACAAAGTGACATTGTTTTATGTTGCCATTGAAAATTTCAATACAGAATGAAATTTACAATGATGGCAACGCACAGCAGAATAGAAGCACAATGAAAAGGTATAATTTTTGTAAGAGATACACGACTTTTAGATATTATTCTTTTTCATTACTTTAAATGTAAATATAATAAATTACACGCATTCATATAAAATTGTGTATGTGTATATGTGCAAACGTTTATTGCCTCTTAAGTTATCAGTATACATTATTTTGTTGGCATTTTTTAACAGCATCAGGTGTTTTAATGATTTTTCATTTCAGCTCCTTTTTATTTGTTTTCGTTTTTAAATAAGAATCCTTAGCAGATAAGAATCAAAGTGTATTAAAAACAAATATTATAAAAGTAAATATATGTATACATATGTATATCTTTATGTGTGAAATTAAGTTCGTGCCACACATGTGAAAGTTTAAATGGCAGACACAAAATAATAAGAAAAATAGCATTTGGTTTCGATTCTTGTTTGCAGTTCAAAGTGTTTGACATGCATAAGCATGTTTTTGTAAACATATGGCACTTAAGAGTTCAGATAAGAATAAGAGAATAGCACAATATAGAAGCATGCGAACCAGTAAAGTATTTCAGATGATTTTAAAACTTTCATTTAGTATAATTTAAATGTTTTGAGTAAATATTTTCAGCTAAATAAAGAAAGTGAGAGTATAAATAAATAATAAAGGCCATATTCATAATAATTATTGTAAGTTTATTAAGCTCTTATTTGACGTATTTCTACGGAATATTTGTCAAATAAACGTGTAATAAACTTTCAATAGTTTTTATGAATATGGGTGTAAGTCGCTGCATTTTCTTTTTAATAATTTGATTTGTTGACTCTGCCAAGATTTGAACCCAGGAACGCCACGCCACGTAGCATAAATCAACCATTATGCCAGTCCAACCAATTCAAGGACTTAAACTAACAGTCGTCTATTTTACGACGGAGTTAAAGAATCATTTAATATATAAAAAAAAAATAAATATGATATAAAAAAAAAATTAATATAAAAAAACAATAAACAAAATAATTTTTTCCCTTTTCAGGGCTCCGTACCCAACTAGTAAGACCGAAATCCTTTTACTGAGGCTTCGCTGGCCCCATTCTCGCAAACGGTAAGATCTAGAAAGCTGAAATTATTGCTGGATATTGTTACTGCTTAGCCGTTACCATACAAAAAGCTAAAAACAACATTTTTAATTCAAAGGGGGTTTTCGTACAAGAAATTGTGAAAATTGTCTGTAGCTTTTAAATCATAAGAGATACAGACTTGAAACTTGCGCAGGTGCCCACTGTGTAGCTGCATATTTTGTATCAGTAATGCTTTTGTACAAAATGTGCTATATTTTCCTGCACAGGTACAAAATTTCCTTTAAATTGGGAGCTTAACTTTTTTAAATATACCTATGTATGTATGTATGTGTATATAGACATCAGAAAAATGTGACACTCTGAAACTAATGTGTAAATATAGTTTTAAAATACGTGCAGATTATACCTTTAAGGAGACACGTTCAGAAAATACAATGGCTGCCTTTATGTTTAAAGCATAATGTCACAAAATTTTTAGGCAATTTAAATAATTTAAATTTTTACTGTGTTTATTAAACGAAAATATATTTTACTCGCAAGTGTTTAAACGACGCATCTCTGTCCCATTGTCTCGCTCAGTCATGACGAACATGTGCACTATCCGTCTCACTCATTATTTTGTCGTGAAATTTAGAATCTAGCAAGACTATAACCGTTTGTAATAAAACCTATACAAGTACAAAATGTTTAAATTTGTAACTCATACAATTGTAGTTTTGAAACAAAAATAAATAAAAAATAAAAAAAATGAATGTTTTCGTTAAAAAAAAAAAAAAACTTTTTTTTTCGCAGTTTGAAGAACGAAATGCACTACATGTTATAAATTCTTGAATTTGGGACAAATTGCACCAATTTTTGGCTGGACTTGCTGGACTTGGTGCCAAGTACAATTTTTTTTATGTTGAGTACATAAAGTCGCAAAAGATGAGGATTTCTTTACCAATCGCATTAATTACCGGATAAAATTTTGCACAGCTGACAACTGCTATTATTAGAGAAATAAAGGATATTTTAAAATTCAACACAAATATGGGACAACTGACGATATTATTAGAGAAATAAACGATATATTAAAATTTTTGATCACAGAAATGAAAATATAATCACAATCCTGGCTGGGTTGTTGTTTCGATAATTTACCGCCAACTTTCTTGTTAAAGAAAAATTGTAAGTTTGCTGCCAATTACAACAATAATGGCTATTAAATTTAGAATAATTTATATTTTATTGTTTCCGCACAAAAATTAGAATACGCAAACAAAACAAAGAGATATCAAGTCTTTGCAGTAATGGTATTTCCTACGATAACTTAAAGTAAATTTTCAAGACTCTAAAAACTGTTCAGATATATTTTAGCTCTAATAGCAAATAATAAAATTTTTTTTGTTAATTTATTATTAGCCATCATATTTATTTAAAAGATTTGTGGTAGCTAAAAAAATAAACAAAAGAAGAAGGGATCGATGTAGAGCGAGATCCTCACTATTTTAAACAATAATTTCCAGAGCCTGACTACATAGAGTGAAAATATCCAAAATGGCCACACACTGCTGCTGATCTTACACTAAACAAAATCTGTAGCATAGTTTTGGGAGGATTTAATTTGCAACGATCTTGTCAACATGTTGCTTGTGAGAAAAATTCAACATTTACACATTTTTTGATATAGTGGTCTCAAATAGGATGTACATATTTGAGCTTCGGCATAGAGATGTGTATGTAGAATTCGTCGCTTTTGTATGCAGCTTTTTTTGCATTGCATTTTCAAATAAATATACAAAAATATTAGATTAACTTTACGGTAGAACTATTTGAATTCTAATTGTTAGTTAATTAAACGCTTTTTAATACGATTTTTACTTCCTCGGAATTGAAAAAGATGTTTTGTGATAAAAGTGTAGAGATCAACATTTTTAAGGAAAGCAAGAAAAGTAAAGTTGAAGAGTTACTCGCTGGTATACACACTATGGTTGCTTCGCGTACGCCACGACGCTCATCAACACCCAAATTGCTTTGAACACAAGTCATGTATACTCTTTTGTAAGCAGCAGCTCATAGCCATCTTACTTACTGAACTCTTCGTTAATGATTGTCTGTATTCAAGCTATTGATCAATTTTCAATTTGCTTTGCTGTGTTTTAGCGTTTGCTTGGTAATCTATATTCACGTGTTGCTGAACATAAACAGCGAAGAATTGAACTTGAGCGAATTAGGAATTAAAGAAATAAAATGTATTACAGCGTATCCCAATATATTTAATATATTTAAGTAAATGTTAAAAAATACTGGAAGGCATTCGGCGAGTGTTTAAGATGTATAGAGGTAATAGGTATCTAGAACTAAAATTACGCAAACATAAGCACAAAACAACGAAATTTGTAAAAAGATGACAGGAAATCATGCAAAAGGGACCATAAAATAAAGACCGTTGCTTAACTTAATAATAATTCAGTAGATCAATAGAACTTCAAACTATGTTAGCTTTGGTAGCCGAGCGTTTTAGGCAGCAGTGCTAAAATTGTGAGACTTAACACCACCAAAGTTTATGGGGATGCTGATGAAGGATGTTGCTACACAGAGAAACAGCCATTTGTCTGCTATAAAGTTTTACTTTTCTTTATTTAATTGATAGTATTACAAATTTTAGCTAGTGGTGTGCCAAGGGTTAATTCAATGCAAGTGATTGAGTAGTTTTTCTATAAGCGACATCTGTGTAAGCGAAAGAAAATACCAGCAAGCAATTTAAATAACGGTATCGATTGTCTATCACATCTTGAGCTTTAGCACAAAGTTTGTTGTCTTAAAACTTTCAAGATTATTTTTATCTATTGATCGCAATCAATGCACACAGCGTACAATTCATTAGTACAGGCATTAGAAAATGAAGATAGTTCTCGACTTGGAAATATCTGGAAGCTAAGTTTGAGTATGAATAGTGGCCACGTAATCGCATTTGGGATAAGTATTGTCTTGTCTGGGCTACAATCTACAAGAAGCTTATAAAGTGAGTCCGATTTTTACAGCAGTGGTGTAAGTGTTCTATTAAAGTGCTTAAACAGAGTTGAATAATTAATAACAATTGAACTGATTTGAAAGTGCTGTAAATAAAATAGCTGAATGTATTTTATTTTCGTTTGCAATTAAATAATCCGCAAACCCGTTTTTATTAAAATATAAAACGTTACAATTTTACTATAAATGGTGATCACCCAAGGGTTGAATCTGAGCCAATTGAGAATTAGATAAATTTGTTTTGTTTTTCAGTTTTTCCATTTGTGTGCGAGTAAAAAAAAATGTTATGATGATGCAAAATAATTTTGGCGAGCACTTTTATGACTACATCATTTACTTTTATGAATCGCAAATCTTGTTTTCTTGTACTCGGAGATTTTACTTGAACACTAGAGAAATTTATTATTTATTTTCTTTCGCGATTTGTTATTTATTCATTCGCTTGCGAAAAATATTCTAATAAAATTCGTGCTCGGTTTCTTAGGGCATATTTTTCGTAATTTTTCTTTATACTCAAAGACCATGTTTTAAATGTCTACAACACACATCACATTTGGGAGCAAGAAATCTTTGTCCTTACTTTAAAAAAAATATATTTATTTTTACACATGTGAGCACTTTATATATATTTACATGTACATATGTATGTACGTATATTAAAGTCCTTACATATACATATTTATAAATATACAGGTATGTATACATATACATATGAACGAATCTACGTATGCACAAAATACGTAGTTTTTCATTGTTTCTGCAAAAACAACGATAAGAACTTTAATTTATGCGTGACCATGTTTCTACACCTTTCTACTACACTTTTACGAAAAATACTGCAACAGAGAGAAAGAAAACAAAATCAAACAACAAGATTTATTATTGCAACAACATTTGAAAATAAACATACATACCTACACATCCATCCATACACCATACAATTGTTTGTAAATAAAAGCAACAGAGAAGTTCACAATTATTAAAAAAGTTATTTTTGTATTGATAGCAATTGTTTTTGTGTAAATACAAGAAGAAATATTATTTTGTAACGGTTTTTCTCCTTTTAGTATTTTACAGAGAGAGAGGGTATCTACATGGCATCCTTTTTTTTTGCACAAATAAATTGCGGTGTAATTGTTGTTGGTGTTAAACAAGAAGTCAATGTGATTGGAAAAAATGCAAAACTTATTTGAAAAGAGTCACTCACAAAAAAAAAAAACAAATGCAATAGTTAAATTGGAGGTGAGAAAGAAGTAACGGAATCATCAGCTAATGCTTTTTCAGAGTTGGAAAAGTAATTACTGAGAAAGCTTAGTGCATTTGCTTTGGCAAAACAGATTTTAATTATTTTTTTTTAGAACACGTAATTGTTTATTTCTCAAGTTGTTCAAAAATTTTGTGGTTATGCTGTAACAGCTCTAAGACTAATACACACTAATAGTAACATAAATAATACTAATTTCATTTAAAAAAATATTAATATAATAATACAATATTAATATAATAAAAATATAAAGCTGACAAAAAAATCTAAATTTAGCAACCACCTACTTTTAGTAAATGAAAAAAATCACATGATTTACACAACAGCAAACAAATGAGGCTCATGATTTCAACTCCATGCGTGGTTTCAAAGTCATGGGCAATATTAAAATCGTTAGGGATTATGTTGCGACAAACATCCATGGTTATAAGAAGCATACGAGATCAAAATCGCAAAATAGCGTGCAATTTTATATCTTGAGCGACTGTGAAATCATAAAGGATTTCAGTAATTTCTTTGGTTATAAAAAAATTTATATTTACTAATCATATAACTTAAAACTCTCCTGTGATAAAATAACAAGTGATTTTAAAATCGCATGTGATTTAAAAATTATCAGCATTCTAAGAATCGCATGTGAAACTTATGAAAATGAAATGGCAATGTAAACTAGAACGATTTAGACCTAAATGTAGTACAAATTAAAGTTAAAATGAAACTATTTTTTGAAGCTGCTGCATTTATCATCCCTGCAATTTGTTTTGCAGATGAGTACACTGTTTATAGAAAACAATTTATTTATATCAAGCATGATTTTTATAATTTTTTTTTTAACCCTGCATTTCCGCATCCGCTTTCGTAGAGCTGTTGTTTCATGTACATACTTTTTTGACACCGTTTTGCTGCAGGAAACCGGGGAAAATGTTTTTGTTATCAAATTCTATTTACAATATTGCTAACAAGTGGGCGGGCGGTGCAGGGGACAAGACAGAAGTTTGGCTTTTTCACAATTGTTTGTTTATTTGTGCAGCGAGGTGATTTTAAAAATGATGCGCATTTTTATTTTTATATTGTCATGTCATTGCATTGTCTAGACTTTAAGCAAAATTTTAACTCGTTTTTTTTTGTTTTTGTACCCCACACATATTTTAAGAGAAATTATTTTTTGCTTAAACTACTTTTAAACAATAGACAGCCACAGTGAGGGAGTCTTTGGTTTTTAGCATTAATTTTGTTGGTCATAAATGGCGAGACGTCTACAGCAATAAACGTTAAGGCATTAATTCCTTTTCCCTCTCATAAAGCAGTTTTGGTAGCTTCCGACAAAGAATTTTAATCTAGATAAAATATTATATATGATTGTATATTTGTCGGACTCATGCAAATGCTATAAAATGTCCACACTGTGCGCAGGAAGGTGTGGAAGATGGAATGTATGCATCTGCTTGGGTTGCAGCATGTCCGTCCCCCAGTTAAGGTTGATGATGCTTAAATAGAGAAGCATTTTCCACACTTTATGGAAATTCGTTGCTTGTGGTTGGCATTTTGTTGCATATTGTTCATGTTTTAATCACAAATTTGAAATTTATAACGTGATGATGCATAAAATTAATGATAATTAACCAAAAGACCATAAGCAAACACAAATCCATTTACAGATAACAAAGCAACACAATGTATCAACGAAGGAAAAAAAGAAAAAAAAAATGAATGGTAAACTACCTTTAGAACAGGCGCTTTAAAAGGATTTCAATTTGTAAATAAATCAAATTTTGTAAAAAATAATTGGTTTAAAGCCTTATCAAAAAGTTCAATAGAATTTCATATTGATTGGTATTAAGATATGCTCGTATTGGCGAATATTAGCCAGAAAACAATGTAACTAGTATTCTCATCTTAAGTGCCCAGGACATGTTACTCACGTTTGATTGCGGACATGTCATTTGTTTTAATAATTTGCCGCAGACACAAAATAAAAGACTTCAAACATCATAATTATTGTGACTTTGTAGCGTTCGTTTCTATAATGGCGTTTGGTGGAGATTTGTTTTTTTGGCTTGTGCCATTTTGTCTCACTTAAAGACAGTTTTCTATAAACAGTAAAATTATTTTCATCCGCACACTTTTCCATCACTGCAACAATTGCATGTCAAATGATCTCTTTTCATAATGAAGACTTCAAGTACACCTAAAAAGTTTTAAATTTGCTTCAATCAAAGCCAGAGAAAAGATAGTTCTCAATTCATTTTGCATAATGAAATGCATTTCTTATCATGTTTATATATACTTTTAAACATTAAGTTCCCCTGTAGTAAACTCAAGAAAGGCATCCACAAGGCAACAAGAATATTGCATGAAACAATGAATCTACATTTTTGCTATTACAACGTCTATATATTAAATAACATCCACAGTTCAAATTTTTATAGTTAATAGTAATTTCAGGAAGTGTCAGTAGTACAGGTGACTCAATCATAAATTACAGCAGTCTCATTTCCTGCTGGGTACAGACAAACTTCATATGTATGAACTAAGAAATACAAAGCAGCAAAAATTACGCATTTTGCTTAATCTCTTAAATCTTTTTTAAGTAACACTCGCCTTAACAAAATACTTCAATTACTGGAGATGATTCACTAAGTTGTATAATATTCCTAAAATTTAAAATTGTCATAACCACTCCTGTGTAAATATTCAAAGTAACAAATTTACCAATTGCTAAAAACTTTATATTTATTCACTGTAAAGGAAAGAAGAGCGGTGAACTCTTCCCTCTGGCTGACTTTTTCAGTGTTTTTGTAAATGTCATTTATATTAAATTGTTTTTATACTTTTTTTGTGTAATTTCCTCGTCAAATCCAATTTTTTGTGTAATTAAGTTTAAATTTTTGTGTAAAACAAATTACCCACAATATGAGAAAAAAAAACATTACAGGCAAACATTTAACTTAAGCGAATTTCATGCAAAATTTCATACAACAATAACACAAATTGTAATATAAAAAAATACAATTTAATTATCTCTACTACTTTTTTATTGTTTCTGTTAGTATTGGGTAGTTTTTTTTCTTTTTTCTCATTGTGCTATTTTCAAAAAAAAAAAAAAATGGGAATTAAAAATTGTTAATTACTTTATTTGGCTTTAGTTCGATTTCACTTACTCGGAATTGAGAAAAATGTTTGTGGTATGTTATGTTATGTTACGAGGTCCGCCGGTCCTGAGACCGGCTCACTTTGGGAATTTTGGGCTTTTGTGGTATAACTTTAGTGAAAAATTTAACGGGTGGCTAAATTTTAAGGGTCGATGTTGAATGTGAACTCCATCTAAACGTCAAGTTTCCTCAAATATTTCATTCGACATTCTCCAATGTCAGTCTAACTCAGATTGAATCAAGGCAGATTTAAGAGGTACAAGCACTAGCAGCACATAAAAAAATTCACGAGAGTTTTTGGCAGAAAAATATCTGTCGACGGCCACATTCTTCTCTCATTTGTTTTATTAAGCTGGTTTGTGAGTGTATGCAAAAAAAAAAAAATAACGCAAATTTCATAAAATAAATTTATTTAAACCACTCAAAAATTATTATTTTACTTTTTATTGAATAAAAACAGCAAAATCATTGGCTTATTTTATTTTTTCTTAAATAATATCTACAAAATCACTTGCACATTTCTTAGAAATCAGAGCACGTTAAACGGCTTGTAAACAAACTTTTGACACTTAACAGATAATAAACAACGAGCAGCTGTTTTAGTGCTTTTACCTGTTTTTATCTGCCGTGATTTGAATCATGGAAATATGTTTAATCAAGCAACGCTTTAAAGTTATTCAAGCTCATTATGAAAATGGACATTCAACTCAAAATGTATATCGTGCACTTCGTGATTTTTTCGGCCAATTTAATTGTCAAAATTTAAGCGTACAATCGGAAAAAACGTGCAAACCGAAACTGCAGGAGATGTGAAAACACCAGTTCTTACTCGTACATCTCGTACTTTAGAAAATATTGCTACAATAGTGTGGCTGCAGAGCCGTCCGTACTAGGTGAATGCGTGCTTTTTTTTTTTTTTGCTTATTTAGAAAAATATTCTATTTTTATTAAACGCTTATTTTGTCAAATTATGTTTCTTATATTTGCCTAATGAGATCTTAGTAAATACCTTGTATTTTTAAAATTAAGTCCGTTAGAGTATACATTCGTAATAGGTCTTAATGTGTAACGTGCTTATTGTGTGGCTTTGTAATATTGAAGAGGTTTTGTTGAATGTTGTTAACTGGATAGTGTCGAAGGTATATACACTGGATACTAAATAGACAAATAAGCAACAGTTTACACTGACTTACTCAGCTTTGCAAAAATAAATGTTCTGTTTTTATTATTATGTTATAAGTTCTGTTTTTTTTTTTTAATCAAACTTCTACCAGCACACCCCATTTTAGTTTTTCCTTCCAACAATCTCTCTTTCCTACTTTCCCAGTTCTATATACGCTTGTAATGCGTATATAGTGATAATTCCCTGAATACTTCAGGGTCCAGTCTAAAAAAACATGAAAAAAAATTAGAGTCCAGCACCAAAACTAGTGCTGAGTAATCTGGTCAATAAATATGGTCTCCTTCGCTACAATTGGTCAGGTGAATATACTTATGTACATATATGAAATATGACGACTTATGCTAGAGAAGCTTTAATTCAAATATTTGCTTTATATAATCCTATTAGGCATTTGAGGAGAAATATATGTTTTACAGAGATCGTTCATAGAACAAACTATGCGAAAAACGAGCCAATTGCAAGATGCTTACACATATGTAATAGCTTCAATCCACCATTAAATTGTAATTTAGATCTGAAAAATTTTAAACTAAAGTTATTCAAGTATTTCAAATAAGTACAAACTATTTAAGTAATCTATAAGAAACACTTCTGTAGATGAAATAAATAAATATTTATATTATTTGAGCTGGGGCACAACTAGCTGTCTCGATGCCACCGCGCTTGCCCTCGGCACCTATTCAGATCATAACGTATTTTTCTGACTATATTTATGCATATTAGACATTTTCCATCCTTTTTTGTTTTTTTGTTTTTTTTTTTGCATTTTGATGGCTTTTTTTGCAGCGCATAAGTAAAAAGTTGCAACTATTTTCAAATGCGCAGGCGTTCAGCATGTCAACAATTTCCCCTATCGATAGTCCTTATACCAGTTTTTAATTTTTATATATTAAATTTTATATTACATGTCCCTTAACTCGATATATTTTTTTTGCATTTATCAGTTATTACTATGCACGTTTATAACATAACAGTAATTTTGACATCCATTTGAAAAACCTTTACCTAAATAATAAATTCAAAAGCATTTCTTCTAATTTGCTAGCATGAGTATTACTATATCGTTTGTTGATGTATTATTCTCTTTTAATTCAAAGCAAAATTGTCTTTTATAACGATTAAGACACAAAACCTTTTATATTTTACTTACTCTTGTACGATTAATGATGCTCTAGTTCTGACGACAACTCCTTCAAATATATGCCAATGACAAATCCTAAATTGTATTCTTCTGCTACATACATATGTAAAATTTCAGATGCATTTCCATGCAAACAGTCAGACAATTGATGGGCTCAACGCATTGTTAGTTTATCTTTAGCGTATACATATCTGTATGCATACATATATGTATGTGGGAGCGTATGAGTATCTGTGTATGTACCCAGCGGTAAAATAACAGCTCAATAAAGTCTTCTAAAAGACCTTTTTATTGCATCAGATACATTTATTACTTGTTTTATGCTGTTTACCTTTGGTCTTGCACTCCGTTGTAATATAAGTCGTTTCAAGCAATGCTTAAGCAAATATTTTTAAATTTGTTGTATTTTTAAGCGAATGCTGTAATTTTGCAATTAATGAATATCTAATATTTAGTTTTAATTCCTCAAGGCTGGGAAAGTTGTTTTGTATAACAACTTGTAAAAACCAGCATTTCAAAAGAGGTCAATAAAAGTAAATTTAAAATAGTCTTCACTTTGGTACAACCATAACGTTTTTACTTGTACTGCAATCACAGAAAACTAGAAACAATTGTGATCATCCTTAACACGAATACGTACGAACAAAAAACAAGGATCAGCTTTAGTGTAATGGCCAAAACATGAAAAGCGGTGCTGCTAGAGGCTTACAGATTTTGTACGCGCAACCAGTATTAGTCATACCATGGAGGAGAAAATTCTTTAGCCCACTCGAAGTCCGGTTATCAGGTATTCCTGATATCCGGACTTCGAGTGGGCAAACCTTGTTAGGTTTGCTTGCTTATAGAAAAATTTCTAAAATGAAATTAAAAAAAAAAAAAAAGAGGATTTTGGATGCTTCAAAATTGTTTATGAATTCGTGATTTTATTATCTGCTCAAAAACTTTTCTCTGGCAGCATTGTTTTATCAATATTTTTATATTTTACTTAGGGAATTTCACAACTTCAACATCGACTTATTAAGATTATTAACATTCTCCGGCAGACTTTAGGTATCGAGGAGTGTCGTGGTGGACATGTAACAGTCATGGTATAACCTCCAGCCAATAAGTCTTCCACTTTACATTTCTTTATTCCTTAAAAATAACGATCACTACAACTTTATCCCAAAAATAATGTTTAAAATACCTAAAAACTGAGAAATATAGCACAACATAATTCTGAAGCAGTACTATTATTAATGCGACATGATATTCGAAGGCCTGTATAATTTTACCGCTGGGTAGTTACCTAAAACCAAGAAGAACTAAAATCTTTACAATTGTAAGTGCAAAACACACACACACACATACTCATAAATTGTATATAAATGCAAGTATTACAGCACATAATTCATTTAAACACACATACATACTAATCGTAGGTGTTTTCAAAATGCATTTCAAACTCTATTGTCCATACTTGTATGTATAGAGTATGGACAATAGAGCCGTTAAAAAAAATTTGTATAAACAAAGGATCGTTGCTGATTATGGCTGGCTTTTCCTAAAATAAATGTAGAATGTAAAAGAAAATTTAAATGCATGATTTTATTTGCGACCAGTAACAAATGCTTCGATCCCGACTAAAACATCAAATGAAGTTATCCCCTGTTAAGAATTTCTATGTCGATTTTTAATTCCTTTTTTTGAGTGATCAACATTTTTAAAGAAGACAAGAAAAGCAAAGTTGAAGACTTACTGAATATACCCCTATTCCCATCTAAATAAGCTATCCAAAAATACTCTTTTTCTTTAGCACAACCCACAGAAAAATACATTTTTACAGCTTTATTTCTTTTGACAATATTAGTTTCTTCCAGGTCCATGCAGAACTGCTTTCAAATACCGAACTATTTTCAGTCAGTCCATTCAATTTTTGCATCACCTCGTCCTGGCAAAAATCAGGTGTCTGTCCTCACAGCGATTGTTAGCGAAATTTATTATTTGCTTCGGAGAAATGCTGACTTGAATTTAAAATGGTTGAAAGACTTGTTTACAAGCTTCAAAAGGATTCTAAAAGGTAATACACTAAAGCCCCGACTTGAGTCGTTCCGATTTGCGTCGCTTTTTAAAACTGGAAAAATTCGAATTGCGTAGTTGCGATTTGAAGTTGCGTCGGTTTGAGGTGCGTCGTTTTGACCCCGATTTGCGTCGATTCGATTTGCGTCGCTAAACATGGTTACATTTTTTACTGCATCATTGTGGATTACCATTTTTAGCATTTGTAGAGTAGTATGTATTTAGCATCTTGAATTCATTAGTTTTTACAACTTCTGACAACAACGATCGTCACCTGTACGTTAAGAAATTTTCAGATTGCGTGAAAAAAGGGGAATCCCCTTTTCTTTTTTATAGTATGTATAAGTGGTGTTAAGAGCAGCTGTCTGGTTATGGTAACAATTTAGTGTGTGTTTCACCAGAATATGCCTTAAGGACGTAAAACATGAGTCAAAGTAAATAGTATACATATGTATGTATGTATGTATGTATGTATGTATGTATGTATGTATGTATGTATGTATGTATGTAAATGAATTTAATTTATATATATTTTTTTTTTCTTAATTTATGGTTTTGTTATTTCTTTATAATATAAATAAACATTTGTTGAAGTAAATTAAATAAACAAAAACATACTCATACTAGTATTTTTTTTTTATCAGAAATACAACATCTTTTATCAAAAATACAACATTTTTTGCTTTGTTTTAAATATTTTCCCCAACAAATTAAATTTCAGTGCATTTATATAGAAAAAAGTGATTCGATTTGCGTCGCATTTCTCCGGTCCCCATTAACGACGCAAGTCGGGGCTCTAGTGTATACTCATACCAAGTCGTTCAAAGTTCTAGGTTTGTACAGTCTAAAATTCTGGTAGTTGTCAAACTGCTCTCGTATATTCAAATAATAGTATTCATTTTTGTATTGTATTCTCAGTGTAGCAGCTACTTGTGCATGTTTTATCAAGGCATTTATTATTCCTAAACAATGTCAAAACGAAAGGAGATTAAAAAAGCTAAGAAGTGCTTTTCTATTATTTTCTTTTTTGGAGCCAGCAATTGTCTTAACAAACAAAGTAAGCGTTTTTCAGGTTACATATACTATAAGGTCATTGACTTAGTCTACAATTCAATAAGAATTCATTAATTTATATAACAGTGCCACAGTGTATTTATGCGTACCATAATTATGCGTAGGCTTGGTTAAAAAAAAAATATTGTGTATTCAGTACAAGAGATTTGGCCCTGAACAACTAAATATGCATTTTATCAAGAAACAAACACTTTTTCTACACATTTGCTGATCCATCCAATCTCGAGTGACGACGAAAGCACTGCATATAATATTGAAATAGAGATGCAAAAGTGACAAGAAATACTTTAATAATGCAAAAACCTAAATATCATGAATATCAACGCCAAAAAAAAAAGAAAAGCCAATTTTTTTGTAAGATTTAACTGCAAAGCACAGAGAAATCGACTTAATGAACAGCAGCATAAAAAATGTGTCAAAAATCAGTTTTTGGTGGGGAAATCAAAATTCCCCTTTTTTCGCGATAAATTCCCAAAACTGAAAACACTATAATGATGAAATATTATACGCAAAGAGGAAGCTATAGAAAATGAAAAAAAAAATGTAGCCCGAAAACTGTTTTTTAAAAGATAGTTGCACAAAAATAAAGCAAATATGGCCGGGTGTTCGCCGCTCTTAAAAAAAATTGTGCATCAAAATTGTCATACTCAGTTTTTAAAAACATTCGAAATATTCAATATATTTAACATTTTCCTGAGATTGTTTTTAGCAGCTGAACTGAAATAATTGTGTTCATTCTTACAGGGTCCGCCATCTGACATTTTTTTTCAACTAGTGCTTATTTCGTTAATGGTAAGACTCATGTCTGATTTGCCAGACAATTAGTTTTATCCTTTCGCTGAACAAATATGGTTGTGTAAACGCTTTGCTAAGGGCGCCTGCGATCGAGTTACAGAAGATGCCGATTTGGCCAACAAAAAATTATCTTTTCAGATGAAGCTCATTTTGATCTTGTCGGGCATGTAAACAAGCAAAATTGTGGCATTTGGGATACAGAAAACCCGCGCCCATATATTGAAAAGCCGACTTGACCAAAACAAGTCACTGTTTGGTGCTGATTTCGATCCAGAGACATAATCCTTACTTATTTTTCTGCGAAAATGAGCAAGGAGTAGCCGTTGTCAATGGCGATCGTTATCGGGTCATATTGTATGAATTTTTGTTCACAAAAATTGAGGAGGATGATGTTGGCAACATTTGGTTTCAACAAGACTGCGCTACATGCCACACAGCCAATGCTACACTCGATGATTTGCGCCGTTTCCAAAAAAAAAAAAATGCGGTCGGGGGATCCCCATTAGGAACGAAGTTCCTTACGTTTTTTCTTCATCTTCGAATGTAATACAAGGTGAAATCTGTATGTCTTTTTTTTTGGTTGTTTTTGAAATTGTATATGCTTCCTTAAATTTTTGTTTTATTTTTTTACTTTTGACACATGCAGTATTTTTTTGTCAATCTGCTACAAATCGAAGAAAAGCAACTGTTGGTCAATTTTTCAATATTGCTGTTTTGTGTTGTGACATACTTTACTTTAGCGACATCTAGCAACTGCTAGTGTCAGTTTTCACAACTAATTAATATTTATTGGTTTGTGTCTCCGCTGACGGCAAATAGTTTCGCTACTTGCCGCCCGTCATACACGATTGTTTGTGGAAAGATACCCCTGCAAGAACAGTGTCGGTCATATGATCCATCATATGACCAACACTGTTGATGGATTCACACATCAGGGTTTCTATCATTTTCTTAAGGGCAAAATGAAAAAACTGATGTAAACATTCGTGTACGTATGAGCTATTTTTTTAACCAGCGTTACCACCTCAGCAAAGCGATCATTCGAAATCTTTTTTTTTTAAATGCCTACCAATTTACATGCAATGCTATTAATTTCTTTGTTGATAAATAAAAAAAGAATTTTTCGAAAATTTTCAAAAAACAATTCAAAGAGAATATAATAAACTATATTAAAAAAAAATGGACAAATGAACCTATAAAAACATTAATGCATAAACGTAGTTCCAAGTGAAATTACCAAATTAATTAGGGAAAATCAAAATACTAAAACAATCACTATAATGGCAACGCTGAAACCTATAAAATTGCTTTGCATCTGTTAGTAATTAAATTGTTAATGTGTTAGTTTCCATCAGCTATTTCTTGCAGGGACACCAATACGTATAAACAGCTCACACGCTTTCGTGACGATTTCTACCAATTTGCCCTACCAGCAAGACGCGTTAAGGAGCTTCGTTCCAAAAACTTATTTGGCGAACCCTTTATTTTCAATAATGTTTTCGTTCACTTTGTTTTCATTTTCTCTGTAAAGAAAGAGAGCAAAAAACATGACAGAAATCTTTGAGTGAAAAAGTCAGGCAGTCAGTCCATCAGCCAGTTCATCTGACATACTGATTTGCAGTTAAACTGTTTGACTGACTGATAGACGGACTCACGCACATGAGATGGCGCAAAAAATGCTGCAACTTTGTAAAGTCGTGACAGGCAAGGTCACAAGGTGCAACATTTTCTTTTAAGCTAAACTCTTTACTCTCACAGTTTTGTTGTTGTTGTTACTGTTATTGTTACTAAATTTTCTTATAATCTTGATCATGTGGAAGTGGTTGTAATATGAATTATTTTCCTACAAAATAAATAGTGCATGACACTGAAATTGAATGAAACCAGAAATTAAGTAAACAACAACTAAAGATGCATATGTAGATAAAATGTATTGAAAAATTGCTTTTTTAAGAGCAGTATTTCGTAGTTTACATGTTGTGTCAAAAATACGAAACCGCTGAAATTGAACAGCAGAATGAAAGAAGCAGTAGTGACTGGCCGCCACCAACATGTTTTGTAAACTGATTTTTTATTTTTTATTTATGGCTTAAAATTCTGATATTTCAGGTATTTTATCTTGTTTTTTGTGATGGCTGCGGTTTTGTGTTATACACTTTTTTTTACTTTTTGACAGTTGTGTGTTTTGTTGTAATGTATTCAACCTTGGCCAGGATTTAAAGCATTTTTTGGTGGCTTTTTTTTCTAGCTTCTCGATGGCATACGAGTTATTTAACCTTTATATTTGTTTTCATTGTTGTAATTTATTTACATTGTTTGACCTGTTTTTTAATGTCAGATTTGTAAAATATATTTGTCTTGTGAGGTAATTTAAATGCTATTTGTAAATGCTTTTGTAAATGAACTTAATGCATGTGGATGGACAGTGTAGGTATGCTTAAGCAAATTAAATATGCAAGTGCTTTAAATAAGTGGTGGAAAAAAAACACAAACTTTATGCCATGACATCAAAAGCAAATAAACTTAAATAATAAAAGATGAGTAGTGGTTTGTAAGAGAGAGAGCTGTGTAAAGGATGCGTTGTGAGGCATATTGAATAGCATATTTGTAAACAACATGATTTCTTTTTTTTTTGTGGTTGGCAGTGATTAGGTAATGTTTTTTGTTCTTAATACAAAATATTGCAGTATAATTAAAACCATATGTTTGTTCACTATCCTTACAATGAATGAAATTCATTGATAACCTGTTTTGCCAACTAACTCATACACACAGAAAAAAACTGCATTAAAATGCTGCTAAAAAAGCATATGAAATTTGTGCAAATATAACAACCTAATTTAAAATCAGCTTCATTTCAATTGCTTGTTGTTTCATGCGTTCTCAGCATGACCATGGCAGAGTGTTTCTGTTACTTCTTTTTGGTACGCTATACCAAAAGGATCTATTTAGATTCGTTTCATAAAACACCTGTTTTCAGGCAACGATTGTGCAGCCACCAGATAATTTATTGATTTTGTAAATGTCCCTTCTGCTGCTTGGGGCTTACAAATACTGAGATATAGACAAAAACAAAACATAACACAATTTTTTTTTAGCACATTTGTTGTTTTATAAAAAAAAAATTAAAGGAAGCATGAGGGATCGCACCATCCATGTGCAGGTTGATAGGAGCTTACACTACCCTAAAAGTCATCACTGCTTGGGGCATTTTAGGTGTAAACATGTAGTTTAATTTTAGAAAATTTACCCGTTTTCTTATAGATTTCATTTTTCATAAAACATAAAAACTTATCGATGTCTCATGTGTAATTAATATTGCTTAAAAACATTAGCGGTTCTCACTCTTGATACTAATTTTACAACTCTGCTATATTCACTGCGATTTTTACCACAAAGCCCGAGTGACTTTCTTACCTCAAAGTCTGCATGTTCTTGCAAATATTCTAAAACTTGCTGAATTTCTTTATCTGTCCACCTTTTGTTGTGAATTTTGTCACATTTTCTCTTCACCAGTTTATTTTTATTTGTTTTTTCCATATTTTTTATTTTCTCAACACAAAGTTGAGTTTTGACGGCCAAACGATTCACAGCACAGAATATCTGTGATTCCCAGTAATTTTTTTACAATGTTTACTAAAGCTTTTTGTTTGCTTTTTTAATCACAGCGTAGAAAATAAAAGTTCAGTACATTTTGTTGCTACAGTGATGTAAACACTAGTACTTTAATCAAATCTGCTACTTTAACCAAATGTGCAACAGAGTTTACTATCAAGAGTGAGAACCGCTATTATTTTTGAAAAATATGTGGGCATATTAAAAATTGGAAGATTTGGTAACAATTGGTAATTGTGGGCCACAGCGGAAATTATGTTGTAGTAAAACATTTATGGATTGTCTAAAATGCCACACGATTGGCACAACAAGCGCAATTTGCTAATTAATAATTTACTTATCTGGCTCCTTACAAAATAAAGTAACAAATGAACTGCTTTTTGGTTGGTTCATATAATTAACTGCACATAATTTATCATGAGCATGTTCCTGACCGGTTGTCTGACTGTTCTTCCTTCATTCATCTGGCTGACTTTGAAATTCCTATTGTTTAAGGCAAACACAGCAATTTGGCTGTGAAATGGCGCGGCTTGTGCTCCGGTATCTTTTTATGTTTTTCATTTTCTTCAGAAAGATTTGCACATTAATCAAGCCCTATAAAACTGTGCATATTGTAATATTTTGTTCTTTTGCTGTACTTCCTCGCAAGGAATGCACGTTTGAGTACTCCACAATTTAACTGTTGATGTGTGTTGCTGACATTATTTCTCAGTTTTAACTGTCACGAGTTGTCATATTTGGGCTGATAAGGTGAGGCGGTGTAGTAAGTGATTTTTGTTTCTCAACTTTTTTTTAATAATTACCTGAACTTAATTTTTGTTTTGCACAGATGCAGAGAAGTTAATGGCATTTTTTGGTCATATTTTGCACAAAAACATATTATGATACCATTTATCAACAGAGTATATGTACAAGGTGGGCCAAAAGAAATCATATTGTTGCATGAAGTTGCTCTTACTTTTGCATTAATGCACTAGACAGCTGTAGAATACAAGTGAACAAGCTGTGGAGCGATACGCTCCCCAAGAATGCAGATTAATCGTGTCTATGACGAAGTGAACAATTTTTCTACCAACATCATAATGAGCGATGAGGCTCATACCCATCACAGCAGGTACGTGAACAAATAAAACTAACGCTTCTGCGGTACCAAAAATCTACGAGTGACGCAAGAGGAGCATTGTATCAGCCACCACTGAACACTGCTGCTTGTATGCAAAACAATTTAATAACAGCATATTAAAAATTTTGTATGGAAATTTCCATACAAAATTTTTAATATGCTGTTATTAATTTTTTTTTGCATACAAGCATGCATCTTCAGATTCATGCTAAAGAACCTTTCAACGACTACAAATGAGCAGCAGACTGTGTTACACCATCTGGCAACCTATAATGATTTGTTGGAGACCTTCGTCAAAGATTTCGGTAAATAAGGAGTTTCAGCTCTTTTCGGGTTTCTTACTTTCCATTGTCAGGAGCAGCACATAGCTGCATCCATTCTTCGTTTTGCCCTCCCTTTTTCTCTTTTCGCTGTCTATCATTCTAATACCATGTTCATACATGCGCCTTTATTGAGATAATCGCAATAAAGTCCATTATTGAGCTCAATATTCCATACTAAAAGTCAATAAAGTTATTGCTTAATAAACTCAAAATTGCTTTGAATATTGAGAAAAAGATGAAACACAACACTGTAAAAGATGTGTTTAATAAGCAAAAGTATACAGTGCGAGATGAATGACGAGATAAATGTCAACAAAAGCAAACAAAACAAAATAATAAAAAATAAAAATAAATGCATACCATAAAAATAAAAACATTGCAGCATTTCCAAATGTTTATTTCTCTTTCTTTTTATTATTGCCGCTTTGGAGTCATAACATGAACGCACTACTTTTACAAGTTCCATATTTTTATTGTACAACACTAAAATCTTTTTAATAAAAGGCAGTTTTTCTTCCATTTTTCTTATTTGAAAATATTTTTCACTTTTTTCTTTCTCACTACCAAAACAAAAATAACAACTTTTTTCCAGCGGTCAAATACTAATTGAGTTAGCGCAATATTTGTATGTATGAACGCAAAAAATATTCTGCCAATAAACTGAATATTATCGCAATTAGAAATGCATGTATGAACAAGGTATTAACCTCTTCTTTTAAAATGCTTCCATTTCTCCTTCTCCCTCTCTCTCTCTCTCTCTCTCTCTCTCTCTCTCTCTCTCTCTCTCCTGTCTCACTCTGTATCACTACCGTTTTTCTTAAAGAACGCCGTGGCTGCTGCCCCATCTGTACACCTGAAGGGTGTAAATATTGGGGGACTGGAGACCCTTAATCTTCTCGGAATGAAAATTCACTATGATGTTCACTGAACTGAACACATTTTTCACGTTCGAAAAGAAATATAAATACGCATTGTTACATATATTTCACTCACTACTTATACCAAATTTGTCCGATCAAGCATGATATATAACTGTCATATTTGTGCCGGTACCTCAAAGTTTATTTTGGGGTTACTCGACCGTGTACAGGAGAAGGCGAAGAAGATGGTCTGTGACAGAAAAGTATCCCACTCTATTGACTTACTGGAGCATCGTAGTAATTCGTTCTTTAGCCGTACGTTGCGTCTGTGGAATAGAGTAGCTGCAGACGTATTTGCTGCCATTTACAGCGTGGGAGGGCTCATATCAAACGTACACAGCACTAATCTCCCTTATCTCCTCTCTATAACTATTTTTCCTAGTTCCGGTACAATGAATTGCATATTTAGGCGTTGCTCCCTGAGTACTGGTCCAAATTAGTGTACTTCGCTTTCCTGGTACCGACATTTCTCATACCAACAGTTTGTCTACTTAATTTGACTTAAACTAGCATAATTTGTAGTTCCTGCTCATATTGTGTAGTAAAACACAACGCTTCGGTACAAAATTGAATGAAATTATCTGCAGCAGTTCCTTAAAAAATCTCTTACTTCTAAAAAAAAAAAATTACCAAAAATATCTCTGCATAGAATCTGAAATACATATAGTTTTTGCAGTTACAGAGTACCATAAAAAATTGTGGTTTTAAATAGTGAGAAAGCATTTTTTCACTTGTTGGCTGGTGCGGAAATTTATTTCACTTTTCTATAATACAACTACTGCCATATGAAATGTTCTTATCAACAATTTCTAAATGCTTACAACAAACTAAATTTAAAATACTATATAATAACATCTCCTTAAGTAATTTAAAGATGAAGTGAAGGCATTAAAATAATTCCATACATTTGCAAGACGATTGAAGAAATTTATGGACAAAAATAAAATGATAGTTTAGTCAACAAAACTACCAATTAAATTTTTCTCAATTAATGGCACAAGAGACGCACGCAAATAGCAACGCCTTTTAGTTCAATTTCCAATAAAGCTGGATAAATACTAAACTTGGCAAAAGTAATAGAGACTGCCTTTGTGGCGCCAATTGCACACATAATTGCCGGTCAGATAACGAGTGTCTATGAAAAACTACTTAAAGAGCTCAATTTTCTTTACCTGCTGCAGTTGCTGTTGGTGGTGCTGGCGCTCATTCCATAAACAAGTTAATAATATGTATTTATATTTTCTTAATCTGCTTTATATGTTTGATATGGAAAGTGGCAATTATTCTTTTATAATTTTTAAAATAAGAAAAATAAAATTGAACAATTGTTAATCAGTTTTTTATTATTAGAAATTGTTATCTTCTTTACAATAAAGTCTTTATCAGGGGTGACAATAACACTTAAAGGATTGATCTTTTATGAACGCATAAAACAATTTAAGCTTTAAAAGCTAAAAAAAACTTAATATCAACAATTGAAGAACAATTGAGGAAGCCTTTGGGTCAGCAGGCTGGCATAATAAGTCCTTTGCAACAGGGCAAAATATAATCTCCTAAAGGGCAATTCAGACTGTTATACAAGTATAAATACTTTTATCGAGTTTTGTGAGTTGAAAGTATAATTAGATTTCTTGCGACTGTCAAAAAGTCGAACGTAAATTACATTTTACATGCACACCATCACACTTCAAATAAAATAAAAAATTTTAGTGCAAAAGAAAACAGCTGTTGCATATGTACATACGTTAATCATACATACGTTTAATCACAGACTAAACGTGCCAACATAAAACTTTACACGGCGGCAGAAGAGCAATTTCATGTTCACGATGGACATGCCGGCGCTAAAAAATATTCAGCAGCTAAAATAATAGTTATGTAAAACAGAACCAAATTGAATAACACAAAAATATTTTATTTTCTAAATACAGCTACAGCAAAATACATTTATATACGGTCACCTCCCCCCGGGGGCACAATATGCATCTTGCTGATCGTAACCAGCTTTGTGTCGTGTCAACGGGGTAGAAGGGGTGCAGGATACCTCGGCTGGCTGGGTGGCTAAAAATCTTAGGTAGGTCCCGAGGGATAGCGGCGTATCCTGCCGGGGACGGGAGCCCCGAGATGACTCTTCGGAGTCATCTCGCCGATCATAGGTTCAGGAGTCTTCCTTGGCTGAAACGTACTGGCTGTGGTTGATACCATAAGTTCGCATGGAAGGTAACGTTGGTAGCTATGCTGATCATAGACCCTCGGGTCTAGGTTCGGTCGCCCAAATGGGCCCGTAGTGCTGTTGATATGCAACAGACGCTGCTTTGTAAGGAACTGGATTGATGGGAACATTAGAGTTGGTTTAAGGACTGATGCTCTTCGGGCTACCACGGTGGTCGTGTATCCCTTGCCGTCTAGGGAATTGCAATGCAGCAGAGGTTAGATAGCTGAACTCCTGAGCAAGGGGTTTTGTTATGGCCAAGTAACGTAGCAAATAAATTCCCACCCGAGCAGTTGTTCCGGCTGCTCGGGGGCGGTGGTGTGACGTCCCGAGTGCACCACGTGGTGCAATCCGTCAGGTAAGGCCATATGGCAGGTACTGACGTTAATCTTTCCACATCTGTATACGGTAGCCAAATTCCAAATTTCGAACCCTTGTATAACGAAATCAAATATCATCAGTGACGGCACGCCACCGGCTGTGAAACAACTGGATAGTAAGTTTTTCAACAGCTGTTTGTGTTAAAAAACAACCCTGATCGAATGAAATGTATTATCCATGCTTACCTGCCATTTAGACGGGAAAGTAAATACCTGAAAGTTGTAATACTCACACTCACACCTTTTTACTAACACACTCACAATTTTCTAACTTTCAACTGAGCTTTCAGCAAAAATTTCCTGAAAGTAATTTTTTGCCATTTACTGAAAGTAAAGTGACAAAGTAGTAAACACGGTTGCCTACTCCACGGCACATGCATATACATTTTCAGGATTGCAGTACAATAATAATTGCGAATTTTAAATTATTTTGTACATTAAAAAATATTTAAAATATTTTTAAAGCAAATATGAATGAAGAACACAAATGAAGCATATTTATAGCGATAATTATTAAATTAATTAATACAAGTTTAGCAATAAAAATTATTTTCGAATGTTGCCTTATAAATTTATGTTTTTAGTAGTCTTGGAAACTCTATTTTAAAATAATAATACTTGCAACTCTTCGCTTTTGAAAGAGTATGAAATATATCTTCAATTGAAGAACTAAGCATTGCAAAAGCTCTATTCAACTCAAAAACCCACCATTATTCGATAACCTTTAGTTAACCAATAGATGAAATTTGTAGCTTCTGCCCCACCCAGAGGTAAAAGTCAAAATTTTATATAGCACATTTTCATATGTAGGGTATGCAAACATTAAAACTAAACTGGAGTTAGACAAATGCATACTTGGCTTATGCAATAATTTTAATCACACAAAAATGTGTTAAACACACTTTACACATTAGCAAATGCTTACATACTGTTGCAGCAACAACTGCGGCTGTATGGGTTGCAACAACTGATGTTGTTGATGCAGCTAAAGCAAAAGTGGAAAAAACTTTCCTCGTGACTCAGTGAAACATTGCAAACTGAAGTCTATTTTTTGTAATTTAAAAAAGCTAAATACAAAAAAAAAAACAAATGGCACACTTAACAATCAAGCAAATGTTACAGAAGAAGAAGAAGAAGAAGCACAAGTAGACAAATGCCAAGAGAAAAATTGTGGTCATACTGGGTAACGATTACGCTTCTGCAGGCCAGTTTACACTGTAATACAAAGTATCAAAACGTGACAACAACTTAAATACTATTTACAAATGTGATGGCGTAAATAAAAAGAAATACAAAAAGTAGAAACTCTAATTATTTTTATAACATTTCTAATTTTTTGATTTCCCACAAAATCTTTTGATTTTAAAAATTTTTTTGAGCAAGAATTGTATTTTTAAACTATTATCACATTTAAGTTCATTGCTTAAGACTAATATTTATTAAAGTATATTAAAAACAGGAGATTAAGAAAAGCTAGGGGACAGCTAACGCTGCACATCAGCAATCAAGTCCCGAACTCGGATCATAGTTTTAAATTTAGGTTCATGGAACGGCGTTTAAAGCATTCAGTTTTCAGTTTATTTTTCTTTTAATTACACTATGCTACACCACAAAAGATACTTCACACAATAGTTCGGTCAACGACATTTTTGATGCCGAGTACGAAAAACTTAAAACGATTTTAAATGGGCTGTTTGGCTTAACTTTGTATTTAAATCAAATTTAAATTGAAATGGCATTTAAAATCTGAGTCAAAAATTGGGGGTTAGTCTTATTTAGTTTTATCACTTTGCTCTTGTTCTTTTGCATTTCTGGAACTGATACTGAACGAAAATTGCTTGTACACAAAATACAGTATATTTTCCAATGCCTTCAAAAAGGGGCGGTGTTAAGAGTTCAACAACAGCTGATAAAAACTCTGAATAGTGTACAAAGATTACAAAATTGTAGGGTACATTCTTGCGGTGTAATTTACAACCACTGCACGAAGTTTTAATAATAATGCTCATCCATAAAATTCAAAATAAATTAAATATAGCTCTTCTTAAAAGATCTTGAAAGCCAGGGCGGAAGAGTGAAGCCTTTATCTTTAAGACATTTAAATGAGCATAAAAAAAACTAGCTAAAATGAATAGTTTTAAGTATCCTACAGATGGAAAATGGCATTTAATGGGTTAAATTGAAAATATGTTCATAAAATAGTCATGACGTTGAATTAATTGTTGTCTTGGCTGAACGCGTGCTAAACAAGTTTGTTGAATGATAAATAAATTGTCTTCTAAACATATTTTTCTTCGTACATACACAAAAATATAAATTAATAAAATTATCTCATGAAATAATTGCTCACACAAAATATATCTACATTCCTACAAACATGCTTAGGTATTTAGGTATATAAATGTTGTTTGGTTATTTTCACAGGCAAAAAAGTCTATTATAAGTTTTCAGCGAAACCAGCGGGCGAGCAACCACAAAATGCGCTGTGAAAATTTCAGCACATGTTACAGCCGGACGGACGGGCAGCGAAGTCTGAGTAATAGGATTCCGTTTTCCCTTTATGAGTACGGAACCCTAAAAATGACACTGTTTTTATACTCTATTTAAATGAAATTTATTATTTGAACATTAATGAGTTATTATAAATTTAAAATGAGAACTTGCTTTTATACTGCATTCATTAGTGACCGAGCATACTGGAAAAATGATAACCAGCCTGAAAACAGGGTTCCCAACTCTGGCTGAAAATTGCAGGATGGCAGTGTAGGTGCTGGCATAGTTCAGCCCAACCTTCAGCAGACAACTGCATTGGCGAAAACAGCCACAACTTTCTAGGCCAAGGTTCACGCTATATGACTTTTGTAAGAGAGAACGCTTACGTAAGAATATATCTAGAGCCGATATATGCATTCTCTCTGATAGCCAAGCAGCTCTAAAAGCGCTAACACTAGTTTGGGAGTATTACAAACGATTTCAAGCCCTATCTTGTAGCACCAGATTATACCTCATATGGTTACCGGGCCACGAAGGATATGAGGCCAACGAAAGGGTGGACTGCTTAAACATAATAGATCCAGTATACAACCTGAATCATAATGTGGAGTTAACAATAGTTTTAAGGGCAACATTCTACGTCAATGGGAGAATGAAAGCCTTCTGGAGAGACCCTTAAGGGCATGCGGCAGAAAAAACACCACTGGAACTCGGCAGAATTAAAACCGACCAGATTTTGGACCACGACAGAAAGGATACCAGAGTATATATGTGGGACATACCACGTAGTAAGGTAATCTATACTACCATCTCGAAACACTGAAATAAGTAAGAAGTGATTCCTGCATAGAGAGGGATTCCTGAGGGAGAGCAAACAGCGTAACACATCTGATGCGAAAGTTCCGCTACATATATACAGACAATCACATGTTTGAGTGCAGGGTTGTTGGATTCAAATGATTGGCCGTAACGAGATTCGCTATTAGTCTAGATCTCAGTCTTGGGGACAATGGGTGGCACAACACATTTTTTTCGATTGAGGTGCACAATAGACCCCAAAATTAAAATATTAATAATAATAATAATAACAATAGTAATCAAAAGTACATGTACATGTCTTATTTATTGTGTACTTTTCATTAAAGCTTTAGTATAAGTATTTGTTTACCATTATCTTAAAAGTAAAAGCTGCCCAAAAATGAATTTAATTATTTATTTGCTTTAAGAGCCAATTGAAATGTATTATTTTAGCTCTAACGTTTCCTATTTTCCCAGTTCCAGCGCAATACAATCCATATATAGGGTCCATCCTTTGAGTACTGGTTCCAGTCTAAAAAAAAATAGGCCTCATTAGTATTTTTAGTGTTTTTCAACCGTCTACAGTCTACATGCCGCCGAAATTTCGTTGATACTATTCAACTCATTAGTAGGCTCCAAAAATCTTAAAAGAATGTTTGAAATCCAACAACTCATTCTAAAAGTCTCATGAACAAAATGAGAATCAGAAATAGTCAAATAAACCTTTAACACAGAAAACATTTTTTTCGTCTTGCAACACTTTTACTTTTCTTAACAACTTCTATACAACGAGTTACCATGGGTTACTTCCATTGGTATTTTTGAAAGTATCAAAAAGTAAAAGTTTTTTGAAGATTCCAAAATGAACTTAATTATTTATTCGCTTTAAGAGCCAATTGAAATGTCTTATTTTAGATCTAAAACTCGAATTTATTAATGTTAACTATATAGCCATGAGTTGATTAGCCTCAACTAAATGTCGCCGGCATATACACAGAAAACATTAATAAGGTCTATATTAAGACCTAAACTAATACATTAAAAACTGCCAAAATAACAATATAACTAATCAATTTTCTTTGATTTTAATAACAGAAAAACGTGGCGAATTTATCTTTTTCAAGAAGTAGGAAAAAGTCAGATTTTTTTCTACTGGCAACACTGTACTTTAATTACTTTGCATTTTATTTTTATTATTAACCAAAAGCAACAGATACACTCAGTCCCTAGACCTGTTTCATTAAAAAAAAAATATCATTAACGGTAACGCCGCCTTTGTTGGCAGAAAACGATCGGAAAGCTACATTTCTGGCTACAAACATGTTGCCGAGACAACATCGAACTTCATCGAACTTGTACGAATGATAGATCAGATTTATTAACAGGTGATATTTAGAAATACATATAAGAAAAAAGCTAAAAAGCTTGGCTCAAAAATGCACCAGCTGATCGCATTTAGTACATTTTCAGCACTGAAGACAAACGGTTGCAAATTGCAATGAAATACAAGAGAAAACAGACAAAATAAAAAACAGAGAAAAATAAACGCGCCAACGAAAACCAACGATTTCGTAATGATAAATTAAATGTAAAAACACAAGTGCTTTTGACTAAAATAAGGAAAAAATTAAACACAGAAATTTAATTAGTATAAAGCAGGCAGAAAAGAAACGCTAAAATTTTAAAATTTCATTTCAATAGAGTAAAACAACAAAGCAAAATAAATAAAAGCTTTATAATTTTTTAGTAAATTAAAATATCCTTATAAATTTTTTTTTTTAATTTTTGGCTAAAGTTTTCAAATTATTTAAAGTCTGCGCGAGAGTGTTTTGTATGTAGTTACTCATCGTTGCCGAAATTAAATGCCGCGGAATTTTTGCGGCAAAATTGTAGATTTTAAACGGCTGGATTTCTTGTTGCACCCCAACCAAACAAAAGTGCTGCTTCTTTAGTGTTGTTTTTTTCTTTCGATTTGCCTTTTATCTTGATATTTACATTTTGTAAACTCACACAAAACCAAGAAAGAAAAGATAAAAAAAAGTAATAGATATATAAGAGAAAAGTTGCTAAATCCACCCAGCCAGCGGTAGTGGAAAAATGTTGGGAAAAAGTGAAATTATAAAACGTTTATTTGGTCGTGGTATTCGTTGTCGTAGTGGCCTTTGGCCAATTGCCATTGTGTATGCGGTATTTGGCCTGCAACTTTTCGGAAGTTCAATGGCTTTTACTATACTTTCGCCCTTTAGTTACACATCTTTAAGTTTTAAAAATCTTTTAAACAGTGTTCTGCTCTCAAGTAACGCCAATTTGGCGGGTGGTGGACGTAATTTGAAATCGGATGTCTTAGAAGATGCTTCACTGATAACGGTAAGTGTCAAGAAAAATAATAAAGTTTCTTTAAACTTTTATTTGATGTGAAAAACGGAAAGATAAAAAGAAAAAAAATTATATTTCTTTTTCAATTGCGAGTGAGAGTTTTTTCTTATGCGGAATTGGAACATGACCGGTTTGTTTATGGTTTATGTTTTTATTATATTTTCAGTGTGTTATTTAATTACTTTTCTATTTCACTGACTCTATAAAATCGAGAAAAAAATTTGTTTTTGTGAATGAAAAGATTGGTTATTCAATACAGTGTAATAAAGAATGTGAAATGTATAAAAAAATTAATTTAACTAAAACAAACTTGTGCAATACTAAAGCGGCTGAACAAAGGCTGGAAAATAAATAAATTAAATGTGTAAAAAAAAATTACAAAACAAAAAAAAAAACAACGAATTTAAATATGATTGGCTGTAGGAGCCAATTGAAATGCTGGGTCTGCTTAGACCTGCAAGAAAACTAAGAAGAAAATTTAAAAATATGTATGTGTTTAATAAAAATTGTTTTTAAATTAAAATTTCACTGTAGAATATAGAAAACATTTGTCTGACTTTTCATTGGAAAAATTATACAGGGTGCTGTGCCGGTTTTTTTTTTCCTAAAAATGCAGATTTTAGTTGCCTGTCTTAGCACTACAATTTTGTGTCTTTTTCACATTGCAGCAGAAATAACTTTCGCATAGGTATCAAGGTGTGCGTCCTGCTTTTGCAGGAGATGAACATGAAATGATCCAAAATCTCGGGAAGGTCTGTGTATTATTATTGTTTTATTGTATTTGTCACATAAAACGCGTTAAGGAACTTCGTTCCAAAAATATAACAGGTTTATAATGCTCTTATTTGACAGATTTTCCATACAAATATGTCAAAAAACAGTCCTATAAGGCTGTAATAAATTTTATGAATTAAGGGGGTAAGTGTTTAGAGCTTAAGATGTCATTGGCGGTACAATATGAAAATTGAATTTTTACTCCCCCCCTCCCGGAGACCGAAAATCAAAAATCAGATTTCATAGTGTCACTCGCCTGCACATACTGAAGATGCCCTGAAAATTTCATCAAAATCGGCACAGCAGTTTATAGATAGATTAAACCCTTCATCATAGAAAATTATATTGATAAACTTTTAAGTTTTAGGTTCGCTGCAAAAATAAACAACGTTTTTGGTTGTTATTTATGGTGCTTCACACGACAAACTTTAACACAGAAATTGTACCAACGATAAATTCGTTGCGTAAGAAAAATTTTTCGTTGGTCTTGGCAACACTCTCAACAGTTTTGCCATGAAAATATTGTTTAAAATTGTTTATATTGTTTTTAATTGATATGGCAAATGAGAACTTTGTTATAAATTTTTTATGAATATCAGTTGATTTACAAGAATACAATGTGGATAATTATAAAAGTTAGTTGAATTTGAAATCCTACCTTCAATTTTCAATAAATGATATTCAATATCATAGAAATGTAAATATTTACCAGATGAATTTATTAGTTTTTTTTTTTTTAATTTCTCAATGGTCAATAAATAACAAGTTTTTGTTCAAATACACATTCTCTTTAATGCTAATGGCCGTATAAAAGCTGGATTCTCATGGCCGAGATCACATCAAGTGTCTTCTTCAACATAAACGTTGGAGTTTTTTTTTTTAGGCAAAACTTATAATTTAATCAACAAATAAATTTATTAGGCGTTGACTTATTCTTTTCACTTATTTTTTTACAACCGTGCTATTATAAATCAAATCGCCTACTTTCGGCAAGGTTAAAACCACCAAGTGTGCTGCTAATCATATGGTCATCACTGTAAGTTGCATGTTAAATTCAACTTAAAGCGATTGTCTGCTGCGACCACATACATAGAAACAAGCATAGTTGTGTACTAGAAAATATATGTATGGCAGCAACAATAACATCTAACTATCTTGAAAAATACTGCATTGACTACTTCCTAATAGAATTCAATACCCGAGTACTTTAAAACAACCTGCAAATGTACTTTTATACAAACATGCTTAACCACAGGTAGTAGTAGCAGTCAGTAGTACACAAATAATATAACTTTTATAAGTTTCTTATTTTCTATTTTACAATATTACAACAACAAGAAAAAAAAAATTGTTTGTCTTGTGTTTGTTATTAAGCCGAAGCAACAAAAAAAAACTTCAATGAAGTTCAGTTGATAATAAAGTGGTCAATGAACTTTTTGTCAGTTTAAATATTTTTTTTTTTTTTTTTTTTGGTTTTTGGTCTTTGCTACACCACAACCAAAAGTGGAAGAAGATGATGAAGTCAACATGTTTACCAAGATAGATAAAAGATTAACTAAGCCCTAAAGAAAATATAATTTGGAAAAAAAACCTACATAAAATTGATATTGTTTAATTAAACTCAAACTAAAATGTTCAAGTTGATTTTAGGTTTCAATGAAAACTCATTTGGGTGTTCGAACATTTCTCTTACGAGTAGTGTTACATATCAGCTGATCAAATCTATTAAATAAGAAAAAAAAGTTGGTGCTGCTTATAAAAAAATAGTAGTGACAGCACCTGTAACATAGAAATCTATAGAAAGAAGCTTTTAACGATAAGAAAGTCATAAAAACGAACGGTCATAAAGGGAAAAAGACGCATAATAAGATAATGAAAAAAATTCAAACCATTTGCTTTGCTTTAAAGCAGTTACGTCCAAACCCATATACACACATTGATATTTGGGTTTGTTTTAAACAGCTCTTCTATTTTTTTTAAATAAAATGTTTAGTTGCTTATTGGGAAAATAAACAGCAGGCACTGCTGGCTTGTTGTACTCCCGTCGCTGTCAAAGCACATAGTGTTTTGAGAAAGCTTGCACATTGTTCATATGAGCTGGACATAACTGCTTTAAAGTGAAAATAAAAAGTAAATTTAGTTTTGGTTCTAAATACATGTTTTCCCCAGTTGTTTGTCTTTTTTAGCCTTCTACATGCCGACAACAATTCGTTGATGCTACTTAACTCGCCAATAGACTCGAAAAAACTTGAAAGACTGTCCATAGTGTTAACGTAAAAAATCAGTCTATTCACGAAACTTAAACAACCGAACTTACACAACAAGTTTTGATGCCCAAAAAATTAAATATTTTCAACATCGGTCCATGTATAGCCTAGAAATAGCGATGCCATCATAAAATATAGTTACCCCAAAGCTATCAATAAGAACTAAACAGATCGCTAAATATATAGTCGAGATATAGCAAAGGCCAATTTCTCAAGAGGTGGGATATGTACGTGAACTTAAGCTGACTTATGATTTGATATTATTTTTAGCGCCAGTATATTATTGCAATTAGTGTACAAAACACAAGAACTCGTCATGACGTTTTATATGTATGTATATACCGAATCTGAGGGTCAAAAGAGTCGATTTAGCCAGCCCAATATAGCACTCTTACTTGTTTTTTACTAATATCAAATAAATTAAGAAAAGTAAAATTTTATAGGATAGCTGGCTATTTCGAGGTAGCAACACCTCTCTTCAGCACCTGTATGAACATTGGACATGCTAAAACTTATAGTTTTAGCACCGCTTCTTATATCAGTAGGCCTCCATCCAACTCTTTTCGGAAAATTTCTTTCATATAAAATTATGTAATATTAAAATGGTTGCAAACAATTTTCAATTTTAATACTTTCAGTTCGTTGCCAAAAAACCAAATAAGTTGTGTCGTAACAGTCAGAAAACTTGACATTTGACACACAGCAAGTAGATTTTGTTACACGTTGAAATAGGTAAACGTTAATGATTGATATCTCCATTTGTATGCCAAGAAAATAATACAATTGAGGAAAAAAATGTAACAACAAAAACTTTAGTTTTTATACAAGCAGTGTAGCCAGATGAGGAGATTTCTTGCTTACATATGGGGGTCAAATTCTGCGCAAGTATATTCTTTTTTTTTTTGACAACTTAAGCATCTTGCAATGTTCACAATGTACTGACATGTCATATGCAGTGCTTGACGGTTCAATTGATTGCCTGTTAACTTACAATTGGTTGTCAGACATATTATTTAACAAATAAATTGTCAGTTAACGGGCAATCATCTGAACACTCTGGCTTTGCAAACGACATGTCAGTATACTGTTGATAGTAGTGTACCAAGGTTTTTCCTTTCGATATTGTCAGGACGAAATTTTAAATTCTCACTATTCATTGCAAAGTTTATATTAATATTTTCTGACAATACTGTAAGACTTTTCAATCCTTAACACTTGTTGTGTGGCGTGTACTACATTTTTGAGCGAATTGGGTACTGCTGAGAAACACAGCATCCCTGAAAGAACAATTTATACCCGAACTTGAGTCATAATGTGTCTATTTCTTGTTGTTTACCTATGTAATTGCAGAAATATAAATTATTTCAACTAGTTCGGCCTGCATAAATTTTTAAATAATATGCCAAAGTCAATAGAAAAATATCTGGTTGTGATCGTCGATTTTTTACATGACAGGTGGACCCAAAGAAGTCATCCGATGTTGTTTGGCTTTCAGAATATCGGTTGTGACTCGTGCAGTGTATGCCGCTGCTCCGCCCTGTTGGAACCACATGTCCTACGGACCTAATTCATTTAATTGCGGCAAAAAAAACTCGCTCAACATAGCCCTATAGCGCGTTGTCGTTGGACCAGCGAAGTCTTCGAAAAACAAATGGACTCCTCCAGCATAAAGCTTTGAGTTGCTGTAGTGGCAACTCGTGTATCTGTCGTGGATTTTTGGCGCGCCCGAAGCGATAGTTTTGCTTGCTCACGTACCCGCTGAGGTGGAAATGAGCCTCATCGCTCATTGTGATTTGGTCGAAAAATCGTCCACTTCGTCATAGAGACGATTATTTCGCGTTCTTGGGGAGTGCATCGCTCCATGGCCTGTTCACTTGTATTCTACAGCTGTCTAGGTTGCAAAACTAAAAACAGATTAACATTGGCCGCCATTTGCTAAAATACCAGCAACTCCCAGTTGGGTGATTTCTGTTGGTCCACCTGTTGTAGGGTTGTAAACTATTTATTTTAATAAGTTTTCTTATTTTAGATTTTGGTATTTGGGGCTTTGTAAAAAAAAGCCACTCATATGGCATAAATTTCTACGATTTGATAAAAAAAAAATCGACCTGTAATGTGTTCCTGTCAGAAAAGAAAATATTAGTTAAGCAATTCTTAAGAGTCTTAAAACACCTAATTGGTTTGTTTTTATACATATTTATTACATAGTAATAAAATTATTTTTTCCCGACAGAAAATAGGAAAAAAAATTTTTTCTCTTCATATGTTAATTTTTGCGACTTCAATTCCACATTTGGGGCTACAAAACAATACTTAGATGTGGCACCACCATTTACAACAGGTGTAGTACAAACATACTTGAGTTACTGCCAGTTGTAGCGAAATGGTGTGCAATGAAATATTTAAACAGCATATTTGTATCACAAACCTATTGACCAATATTTTAAAATTCATTTATTGTGTTTTTTTTTTTTTTTTTTTTTTTTTGTTATGTTTTCAAAATTCACATGTACCCGCAGTTAAATAAATAAACATGTTCATTTCCTAGTTATTATATAATTGAAAAAAAAGTAAATTAAAACTTAAAGAAACAGTTCATGTCCGAAATAACAATTCGATACAATGAAATTATACATGAATACAAATCAAGCGCAAGTAAATATTATTGTTAAAAATATGCCTCCAAATAACTTTTACCACTGTGCGAACTTAGACTACTTTATTGATCATTTGTTTTCATGGCTTGAACGTTAACGAGGTGGGTTCGTGGCCAGCAAAAATTATACCATTGAAAATAAACTTTTGGTTAAACTTCAACATAAAGTTTTTTTTATCAATTCAAAAAGTAACAGAAGAAACAAATGCGCTGGGTGTTATTACGCAGGGGAAAGTAAAGCTAAGTTTAGTTATAGCAACAGTAGGGTAGTTCGAAAACAATAATTAAACCAGCCTCCCCTTGGGATTGATTGAAGATTAGTTGAATAAGTTTCTTAAAAAATATATACATATTTTTTGTTCATTACTTTATAAGACTTTCGTTCGAGCTTACTTCCTGCTCAGCGAAAAAAAGATATGTTGCAGTGAAACATCGTGAACAAAATGTGAAATTTTTATTCCCATAAAATTTTCATTTCCCACGAAGGGAAATTTGCTATCATGAATATTATGGGAACGTTTGGGATGAAAAAATATGTAAACAAAGGAAATTTATTGAAAATTTGTGGGTAAGTGATGTAAAAAGTAAATAAATTTATGTTTTATAACTAATAAACAGAGATTTGTAGTTTAAAAGGTAAAAAGGGTGAATAAATTAGAGTTTTCATGCCTGTTGAATATTTTGACAGATTCTATGTCGGAAAAAAAATCATTTGATATTCCACCCATCGTAAAACTAAGCGCATGCTTACATATTTTTTACCAAAAAAAGTATTGGAAGAGATTACGAAATAGGAATGGCGCAATCCACTTTTTGCAAAGTGCTCCCTAAAGTGTTGCATGCTTTAGAAAAGTCTCTACGCAGAATGAATAAAATATCCATTTATAAAATTCCATTCATGATATTTTTTAATAGGAGGGCCAGCACTTTTTAAATCTTCTGTAACTGAATACCAAAATTCGGCCACCACCTCTTTAGAAATCTTCACAAAACCACATGCAATGGGTCAGTTATTTTGCACCCTATTGAGAAGCATCTCACGTTGCACATTATTTATTGATTTAGACCTAAAAATAGTTTTCAACTGATTGATATATCCATTAAAATGTAGCATTTACTGGCATTTTTTTTCTAGTTCCCTAAAGAAAATAAAATGAGCAAATTGATAAAACAAATGTCTTTGAAAAATCCATTCACGATAAGGGAAAATTTCGAATGGGAACACATTTTATGGGAATATTTATTCATGATCGCACTTTTTGGAAATGGGAAAAAATTTTAGGGAAAAATTTTTCATGATAGGGGTGATTGTAAGATCGACCAATTTTTCCTCTCTATTGTACATGGCTAAATTTGCCAATCTATTGTGAATTAACTTCACTGCTGTCTTAACGGGGCTAGACGTTTTGTAACCCACATTAAATGTTAACAAACTTTTTAGATTGACCTCGTAAACACATTATGCTTGCGGCTTACAAGCTGCTAAATATAAACCCAAATAAGTTTTATGAATACAACTACTTAACATGCATTTAACAAATTTAACTTATTATTGTAAAATTATGTACTCTTTGTTTACAATTTAAATCCGAAAAAAGAAGAAGAAAAAAAACAGTAGATAATGAAATCATTATGTACTCGAATGGTAAGTAAAATAAATATAAATGAGTTCATACACATGTGGTAAAAATTTTGGCAATTTTTTTGTTTTCAACTCTTATGATTATAATATTTTAGAGTGTATAACCGTTCAGAGCTTTAGTCTATTTATATAATAAATGGAGCCCTGAGTACACACACACAGAAATTGTAGTGGTAGTGGTTAAATTACATAACATTGCAATACCTAAAATATGAAAATACACACATTAGCAATTAACATGTGAAATTAAAATTGTGTGTAAGTAATTTGTAATCACTTTTGGTAACTATGCATTTATGAAATGTGTTCATAACTTTGCTCAGGGTCAGTTAAAGGGTTAAAAAAAATAAACAAGTGAATTTAGTTCACCTAAAAACTCACCTAAGGCGATAATTGCAACTATTATAATCAATTACACAGTGTAACAATGAAAACATCATAATGCTGTAGCTTAAAACGTTTTCTTTTCTGTCACCATCATTTTGAGTGTGTTTTCGCATATGGTGTTAAGTTCTTATAGGCCACAATAAATAGCTTTGAACAGACGTTTGTAAGATCTTACAATATAGTCAGCAGGTAATGCATAGAATATTTCTGACCAATCATAAGAACTTACAATTTTTACCATACAGTTGTTAAAAACTTTATCAGGCTTTTTACATCGATTTTCACTTCCTCAAATTGAGATAGAATTGTTTTTGTCATAAAACCAGAGTGATATACATTTTTAAGGAAGACAAGCAAAGTAAAGTTGAAGAGTTGCGGGCTGGGGTATATACCATGGCTGTTTCGCGACCACCACGCCATTCATCAGCTTGCAAATTGCTTCAAAGCCAGTCCTAAAATATTGAAAGAAAAAGCATTGGCAATAGTCTCACCATTCTTATTCCTTTAATCTTTATGGGTTTCCTCACCTTTTCATCGGTACTATTCTTTGCAACTACCTGACGTCTTTTTTTAACGATTTTGGTTCTTAGTTTTAACTTTATAGTCGAACTTTATGATTTACAGTTGTTAATAATTTTATCTAGCTTGAGTTAGATTTGACTTTCTAAAAAATGAGAAAGATTTTTTTTTTGATAAAATGGAAGTGATTAACATTTTTGTTTTTGAATTTTATAATTATTTTCCTGAAGACGCCAACAAATTGTTGGCGAAATATTGAAAATAAATAAATAATTGTTTAATATTATTTTTTATAAAAAAACCAAAAATCAATAGCTTGAATAATTAATATAACAATATAAAGATCAAATAATATAAACATTTTTAAAGAAGTTAGGAAAAGTAAGGTTGAAGTCTCACCGGCTATGGTACATATTTTGGCTATTTCACATCATGATCAGCAGACCATTATGGCTAATTGTATACTGTTTTTAAACAGCAGCACATGGCCATCCTGCTACCTGAGCTCATCATCGATCAACTTCTTACCCCCAGTTTTTGACTTGGATTTTAAATGCCATTTCAGTTCAAATTTGATTTAAATACAAAATTGAGTCAAATAGTTGCGATTTAAATCAAACTTAAACAGCCTGCCGTGCCCATTTAAAATCGATTTAAGTTTTTCGTTCTGCCATATGATTTTGACAGTTAGAAAATTAAGAAAATTGCACATGTTTTCTTTTTGTTTCATAATTTGATTTTTTATTATTTCCAGAAGGTAATCAACTTCTGTGGCAGTGAAATTGGGGAGTCCTTTTATCACGTTTGCTACTCATTTTAATAATTTTTACAAAACAATTTATTATTTTCTAAACTTTTCACAACTTTACTTGCCTCCAAATTTGTTTAAACAGCTATTTTTTATTGAGTTATCGATAATTTTTTGACACTTACTTTGTGCTGCCGTACTTTTATTACACTTAATTACCAAAAATAATTTTAGACTGTAAAACAGAAAGCTATTTTAAATCCAACTTAAATTTTTAGGAAAATTTACTAATTTTGTATTTAAATCCCAAGTCAAAAATCGGGGGTTAGTCTATGAGTGTGTTTTTCTGTTGATTGGATTAGATATTTTGTATTCTATCCCACCATCATCCCATTGGTTTTTGTGTTTGCTGTTATTGTATCAGTGTTAACAATGTTTTCAAACTTTTCCCCTGTATTAAAGGTTTGTTTGAACAATTCTGATACTCATTTTGTTCATGAGAATTTTTTGGCAAATTAGTTGGGCTTAAAACATTCTTTTAAGATTTTTCCAGTCCACTGGCAAGTTGAGTAGCATCAACGAAATGTCGGCGGTTATAGAAGGCTGAAAAAGATAGATAACATTGTAGTCTGATAAGCTCTTTTACATTTGTAATGGTCACCTTTAAAATCTTGATGAGTGTTAGTGGGAGACAAGCCCTGTCTTAAAAAGCAATTGTATATTTGTGTCCAGACAGTTTTAGTTTTTCTTATAAACACTTAGCTCATTTTCAATACTATAGTTTTTGTAGCCATAGTGGTGTGTAAACGTGCCTTAATAGACCACAATTCAAATTAATGCAAATTGTGTATTCCCATAGAATTTTAAATTAAAGCACAAAAAATTTGGCAAGTCACAAAATCAAAATATAATAAAATAAAGACAACCGGCACACAAACAAAGCGAATTTAATAAATAATTATAACACCTCAAAATGATTAGTTTGCCAGTGAAATGGGGCAAAACAAGTGCAAGCGTAGTTTCTTATCATTAATGTCATCATAAATCATGTAATAAAACTGCAAATAAATAACGTTGCATATAATAATAATTTTACTTAAAAGAAGCAACAACAACAAAAAAACGCTTTTGCCAGCATGCATTTATTGTGGTTTGAAATCAAAAATTGAATTTGAACTCAACAACCTTGGCCGCAATGAAGAGCTGCAGTAGAATTCTTAATTGGGTTTCAGCACAAGTGTCAGTCGTGTGACTTGTGGGTGCCTTAGATCGCACATTTCGGCAATAAGTTTTATAATTTATGATGTGTACGTGTTTGCTGGCTGAAATCACAAAAAATGTTGTTACAGCAGGTAAATATTAACAAATCTAATAAATGTGGCATAAATCTTTTGATAAATAGATCTTTGAATCTCCACCTTAGGAAAAGATTTGCTAAAGTGAATAAATTAAATATGAGGTTTTGCAATAAATTTATAAGGAGATGACAAAACAGAAAATGTTAGAGAGTGTTTAAAGATATTTAAGGGTTTGCAATTAAAGCAGTTCTAAGTTAGTTTAGTTTTTACAATATTATTCCTAAGAAGCATTTTTGCAGTAAGCAAAGGCAATGTTATGTATACCAGCAAGAAAAAACTACATTATAAAACTGGAGTCGCAATTTGAATTAGGCCTGAAAACAGAGATCTCAACACCGATTTCAGTAAACTTCGAAGCTGATTGCCTGCTTGCAGAAGCGTTCTTCGCAAGCATCACCCTGGGACCTGGACAGTGTTACTAGAGCACTTTAGCAGTTCACTTATCGGGGCGGTATTGAGCTAATATTGAGACATTTTAAACTTTATACTAGTTTGTTAATGATGATATCACATGAGACTCTAAGACAAATGGATTAAAAGCAAAAACCTTGAAATTTACGGAAAAAAAGTTAAACAAAACAGCGAAGCAAAAATCGCCATAGAGCAAACAATTGCAAAAATTCGCAAAAATTTCAGTAAAAAAAAAAAGATCTTGCCTGAAAATTCTGCCTCAAAAAGCTAAATAACGGGTCCGCCATCTAACGTTTTTTTTTCAACTAGTGCTTTTTTTCGTAAATAGTAATACTTAGCTCATGTCTGATTTGACAGATAATTAGTTTTATCCTTCCGCTAAACGCTTCGCTAAGTGGGCTTACTTACAGAAGATCGACTTACAGAAGATGCATATTTTGCAAAAAAAAAATGAAGATGAAGCTCATTTTGATCTTGGCAGCAAAATTGTCGCATTTGGCGCACGCATACAGTGAAAAGCCGACGCACCCAAAACCAGTCACTGTTTGGTGCGGATTTTGGTCCAGAGACATAATTGTGCCATTTTTCTTCGACAATCAGCAAGGAGTGGCCGTTGTCAATGGCGATCGTTATCGGGCGCTGTTGAACGAACTTTTGTTCATAAAAATTGAAGAGGAGGATATTGGTAACATTTGGTTTCAACAGGACGGCGCTACGTGCCACACATCCCAAGCTATTTGGCGGACCCTTTACTTGCTAAAAATTACGACAGGATCCCAAATCTTAGAAATTCACTAAACGTTTGTAGAATAGAATTGCTGATTGTTTTTGGAAAATGCGAAATGCTGTTCGCAAGTGCTTATTTTTTTTTTTTTTATTATTCAAAGCTAACTTTCGACTTTTTAGATATTTCAAATGAATACTCGTTTTTTTTTTTTTAATTTTATAATTGCTTAGCTTCTTACATACTACTTTGGTTTTGATTTTAAATTGTTTGGCGGCTTTTACCACTTTGTCATCCTATTACTCTTTTTTGCATATTAAATATTTTTCTTGTTTTTGCTTATTATTTGCTTTTTAAAATTTACTGTAATTCTAATTTTGTATTTTGCAAAAAATACAATGAATGATGTCTTCTACACAATTTGTTTTATCATTTATATTTATAAGTCTTAGACGTTTCATTTTTTTTAGTTTGACGATTTTACTAACTTGGTGTGGCAACTCTGTGTGTAGGCCGCCATACGAAACCATGTCATCTTTACATTTGAAATATGTTATATTCATAATTATTTTATAATTATATAATTAATTTATCGTGCTCAATAACCATAAGCAAGAAAAATATTAATTTTTGCCAAAAGTGGTAAAAACAATTTTTTTTTATAAACATCACTTTCAAAACTTCACAAGTTCATGGCTTCGAAGCATAACATAGCAAGTATTTTCCTGAATCACTTTCGCTGGAAAATGCAAATATTTTTCACGGCTAATTTACTTTTAGGGTAATTAAGTGCAAGAAGAAAAAATATAAACAAAACTTCCGAAAAACTTATTTGTTCCGAATTATTAATTTAGTAACCTAGTGATTTGAAAAAATAAGTGTTGTTTTTAAATTATGTTGTTAAATCCACGGAGCGCACAACAAGCCTATACTGGCTTAGGTGTATGTCGCAAGACATGGGCAAGCAAATCCCTCCAATCAACCTAACCTAACCTAACCTTAAATTATGTTCAATACACACATGTAAATACAAGTACGCTGCAAGTCAAATTATTTAAAATTAGTCAATGCATTCCTATCACTGAAAAGTAAAAACTGTGCCTGGAACTTCGAACCCTGCCTTTAACGAAATTGTATGACAAAATTTTAGTGCTTTAAAATAATAACGAATAGTTTTTTTTATAATAAATAGTTTTTTTTTTCTTCAATGTCATTTTAACATTTCATTTTATATTTTATTTTGCACCTGCAATCATTTTCGAAAGATTTCTTTACTGAACAGACTTAACGTGACCACACTTTCCGCTTTTGGTCGAAGTTTATGTGCACCCATTGGGAGTATTTCGCAATCCATTTTCGAAAACACTGGAAATGTTTCTTTTATTAAAAAAAAAAAATAAAAAATCCAAAACTGAAGAAATGTTTGTGTATGTTTGATTTGAAATTAAAAAAAAAAGTAGTGATCTAAGCAAAAGTTGAACTTGAGACTGTTAAAGACTTTATAAATAAAAATAAAAGTACTTTTAATAAAACTATTTTTTAAAGCTTTAGGTCTTTTAATTTTCTCTATTAATTTTTCGATATTTCGCTAACAATTTGTTAGCATCGTCAGGAATCTTTAATTGTTTTAATTTTCTATTATATAAAAACAATTAAAGATTCCTGACGATGCTAACAAATTGTTAGCGGGATATCGAAAAGTTAATAAAGAATATAAAAGACCTAAAGCTTTAAAAAATAGTTTTATTAATTTTAACAATAAAGGTCAAAAATTATAGATAAAATAATTTCTAAAAGTACTTTTTCTTGTTGTCAAAACTTTTTTACTAAAATATAATTTATTTATTTCTAATTTTCTTAAGCCGAAGGTTTTTTGTTAAAATATTTGAGGATTTTTCTCGATATATCGCTCTCCTTCGGATAGCTTCTACAGGACAATAATAATGAAAATAAATATATAAACCGTCATAAAATTTCAAATTTTTTAGAACAAATTTTATATGAAAAAATTTTTCTAAAACATATTTAAACTACATTATATTTTTATGAATACAATAAAATGAATGTCAATAAAATATAAAAAAGGTGTTGTAAAACCCAAATATTAAATTTATTCATATCGTTGCTAAATAAAACGAACAGCACAACTAAACCTTAACCACATATTCAAACTGCCGGTCACGTTAAGCATGTCTGACTTTGAAATATGGGTTACCATACTAAAATGCATAAAAATTACAACAGCAACAACGGCATGTTATTGTATTTACTAAACATTGTACCGAAAAATTATGCATAATGTGTTGTTAGAGTGAAAAGCAAGTCATTGTTGTGCCCCTTTTCTCCAATTGCTTACGACTGCCCCTTAAGTATTCGAGTATAATTTTTCAATTTTATTTTTGTAATAAAAGTGCAATCATTATCATACAAAACTTTTATTATTGCTTACTGCAAAAGTCATAAACAAAAACCCAAATAAAATTCAACATTAAGGTAACAAACACTAGTACAAAGAAAAAAAAAAGTAATAATAAGGAAATTGATGGTAGTAGACTCAATTTTAGTTTTCTTTCTTGCCATTTTACCAGTTTGGCTGTTTTATCACTGTGCCACTGCTCACTGTATTGCCTAACAGTGTGTATGAAAATTTCAAGGCTGAAGCAAACTCGAGGTGCTTATTTTGTATGTCTTTCAAAACAAAACAAGAAAAGTTGTCTATTTTTCTCGCTTGCGAAAGAGGGAGTTTCGAAATAACAAGATCTTAATTTTTTTAAGAGAAGTGTATAAGTCAGTGCAAGGGCCAAAAGAGAGCTTTGAATAAAATATAATAAATAAGAACAACAACAAAACACAAAAATATCAGCAACACTCTCCTGTCTTGCTGAAAGCTACTGAATCGAATTTTATGTTTTTATGTCATTCAGCAACAGAATAAAGAAAACTTGATATGTATAATTTTTGCTTTTCAATTGATCGAAAATAGTTTATTTAACCTCTGCCTTGGCTTGCATTGCAGTACCTCCACATAGGAACCGCACTGTACACACAGCGTTTAAGCCATGTTTACATGACTAGTGCACACTTTTTTCTGTGAAACACAAGAAACACATTGAAATAAAATATAAACAAAAAAAAAACATACATACATACATACATACATTTTCGATTTACAGACAAACTGAAAAGCAATAAAATGAAAGAAATAAAAATTTCCAAGTCATTTCTACTGTAGATTTTTTGAATGCAAATATTATGAAATCAATTCCGCATTTTTGTTTAATTTTTTCAGTCGTTGTTTTTTATATTTTTTTCTGATTTTTTCATTTGTTGCAAATCTGTTTATGGGTTACATTAGTAACCCAATGACAATTAAAGTTAATCACATTAAAAGCTGTTTTATGTGATTTGTTGTTGTTGTTGTTGTCGGCTGGAAAGTCGGTTGGTCTACGATAGATTTATTTGATTTTGGGGGCTTTGCAAAAGATTGTTTTGAAGTTGTGGGAAGGGGGGGGTTAAATTATTTATTTGCGGGCTGCATTTGACAAAATTTTTGGTTTTTTTACTTTTATGCTTTAATTGGAAAACTTTACGAGTAAATTAGAGCTGTTTTGTAATTTAAGCTCATCGCTTGTTTTATGACTGCCATAAGAAAGTGTAGGGGAAGTGCAGTATCAGTACATTTGTTTCCCACAATTTGAAAGCGTTGAAAGGAAAAGTGATTTATGTAAGTGAATTTAATTTTTTATGTTAAAATTTTGGCAGGAAATACGTGCTTATTTTTATTTCAAAATACTAATCCAACATAATTTTAGTGCTAAGCATCTGCAAAAAGAATAAATCTGTAATCTGTTTGTTCGTGGGAATTTTGGAATAAGTAGTTGGGTTTCAAATAGTACTTTTCGAGTCTACTATTTGCATCAACGATATGTCGGTGGCATATAAACGGCTGAAAGAGACGGAAAATCTTAGTAAGATCGATTTTAAACCTGGGGCCAAATTCTGGCACACGTGATTGAACGATTTCGTTATAGAATGCTGTGTGTTTGTTGCTCATTTTGTTTTTGCTCTACATTGTTTTTATTATCGAGTATATACGATCACGAATGCCAGAATCCGGCCCCTGAAATTACACATTTGAAATTATAAATTTTTTTTCATTAACTTAATTTTGTAGTCGAGCAATATGATTAAGCCCATATGATTTTATATTTTTCTTGTATTGTTTAAGTTTTAGAGCAGTGCAAATATAATGTAACAGTAGATTTTAGTATGTGCAAAGAGTTCAGCTATATTAAGATAAATGCAAAACTGTCAACATTTTTGTTAAAGTTATAGACAAAAAATCAGGTTATGTCAAAAAAAAATTTTTTAATTTTTTAACTTAAAATTGACATTTCAAAGTTGAATGTTGCTGTGTCAGCTTTTTTTGAACATTTTGATTTCCTAGCGCTTTCTTGAAAATTAAAAGAATACAACACTTAAAAAAAGAAGCCAGTTTTGTTTACGTTTTGTATATTTGATTCTTTCTAGCAATTTCTGTTTCTCTCTATCAATTCTATACCAATTACTTGGGGGTTACACGATCAAATTTTGCCTTTCAAGTTTTAATATATTCACACTTTTCTACTAATACACTCACAATTTTGAAAATTGATGCAAACTTGATGACAATTTTTGCTTTCCATAGAGAGCATCAAGTCACAACCAACAAAACAGCTGACAACAATTTTTTTTTCGTTCTCTCTGCAAATATTTTTTTGTTTTGTTTGAAAGTTGCAACTAAAAGTGAAAAAAAAATTTAACAGATTCAAGCTTAAAAATAGAAATAAAAATGTTTACGTGCAAAACGTATTTCTACGGAATATTTGTCAAATAAACCTTCAATAGTTTTTATGAATATGGGTTTAATATATTTATACTAATTTTGGTGTTTAAAAATTTATTACGAGGCATCACTACCTTTGAAAAAGAATTTTGTTTTTGACAACTAAGATCGAGTTTGGAGTAATTTAAGCTAAACTACCTGCTGTAATGTGCACTTATTTTCCTTTTGTACATTCCGTCATACTCTGTGCCACCCTTCTGCTCTACAAAGTCATATGATATTCGTATACACGCAAACGAATATTCATACATACACTTAGGAATTTTTTTTAATATACATGAAATTAAGTTTAAATCACGTTTGGAGTTGAAGTTTTTTTTTTTTTCTTGCACACAAAAGATTGCAAGAGTCATATACATACGTCAGTGCTTTCTAGAAAATCAGTGACTCTTCAGTTTTCCCTTTAAACGTTATCATTACTGTTATTTCTATGAATTAAAATATTAATTCTAGCTTTTTCTATTATTTGCTTTCCTAATACGCTATGTTTTTCTCTAAGCAATTTATTTCTTTAATTTTTTTAGGTTTGATTTTCAATAAAATGATAAAGAATTTTCATTTCTGTACTATAAAGCCTGAAATTAATACTAATTTCATTAAATAGCATTGTCATCATTATCACCTCCGGGTCATTTACGACAAGAATCAAAAGTCATTTGTAGAGATAGACAGACACATGAGTGTTTGGTGACTCATTTGCAAGAGAATCTAAAAACTTTCCGCGAAAAAAACTGCATTACGCAAATCAAGGCAGATAGATGTTTTTATTAAATGCCACAAGAAAAAAAAAAACAAATCTGCATACACAACAACGTTATACCAACCACTAATTCAAGGTATCTTTATACCAGGTAGTCTTATGAGAGCAGCTGATGACAGCTTCTAGGTTCTAGAGCTGTCAAAGATTTGTTTATAAAATATATAAATACACAACAGAAACACACAAACGTGAACAAATGGATGACAGAATATAGAGTAATTCTACCTATAAAATACATGAGGTGTTTGTTGTAGTTATGCGGCTACCTGGTATTAAGGAACCTTGCACTACGCCTTATGGCATATGCGGTTGTTTTCTACACCAATACACAGCGTTGTATTGGAACTCGTGCATGGTCAAGAGATGTGTAGCACTGTCAATGCTGCCATATTTTCTTTTTTTTTACAAAAGCTGTCATTCCAAAAGAAACTCTGTTTTTTCAGAATATTTCACTAAAATGCTAAAATAAAAAACAGCATTATTAATTATTTATTGAAGCCGATTATGTTGATTACAATTAATAAAAAGTTTTAGCTTTTTAGGCCAACGCAAGTGAATTTCTATTCGCTAACTACACAAATAGTCATTATAGGGTTAATTTTAGTAACGCTGGCCATCAATTTGTAGTTTGTTTATCTTTCGGGTGTGATTTGCTCATCTCTACTAATGCCCCGCTTCTTCAACAAAGTGTTAAAAATGTTTTCTAAACGCATGTATTTATTATTTTTCTGAATATCTAATGTATGTATACATTGTTTATATCAAGTTTGTTTTTTATGCAAAACAGCTAATTTTTTGTACATTAAGAGAAGAAAAGTTTTATTTTTCGTGCGGTTTGTTTATTGTCTGAATAGATTTAAAAAATATCAATAAATCTGCTGATCTACTATTGTCGTGTGTAGAGGTTTGATTGAATTAATAGAAAAACAAATAAATAAATATAATTTGTAGCTGCTGTTGGCAGTAAATATACTGCGGTTTACCCTACTTGTACTCTAGCACAAGACTGGGGCAGGGTTAAGCTGTGTGTGCTTTGTGCGCTTTGTGGTCTAGTCATTAACCGGTTTAGGTGAATTGTATTTTGTAGTTGAAGGCGCCGTTTTAACTATATGAAAATTTTAATTAAATAGCTTTCTATATTCGAAGTATTTATAGATAAAAGAATAGTTTCTTAATAGTTTAGGTTGCATTAACTTTTACTTCTTTTTCAAAAACTAAGCAAACTAAATCAAGTTGATTGCTGGTTGTGTAATTTGCAATCAGCAATCAAAGAAAGTGATTGCAATCAGAATGCAATATGAGTTAAGAAAGATTTACATACAAATCGATTATATTATTTGTCAGGACGGTACTGATTCGTCTTTAATTTAGAAATAAATCCGTTTTTAGCTTCCAAAGTAAGTTGGCTTTTAATTCTCTCATCAGCGCTGGAACTATTATTATCAAGATACATGCTGATTGTTTTATTATTTTAATAGTTATTTCGAGCTTAAACGTACCTAAAATTGCATTTACCACCGCCAGGAATAGTGTAGAAAAGTTCTTAAAAGAATGTTTGGAACTCAAATACTCGCTCCAAAATTCCCATGAACAAAATGAGAATCATAAATATTCAAACAAACAGAAATATTAATACAAAAAACATTTGCACATTTCTGATTCTCATTTTGTTCATGGAAACTTTAGCATAAGTAGTTGTGTTTCAAACATTCTTTTAAGAATTTTTCGAATATACCGATGAATTGATTAGCATCAATGAAAAGTCGGCGGCATATAGACGGCCGAAAAAGGCATAAAATATTAATAAGGTATATTTTTAGACCTAAAATAATACATTTCAATTGGCTCTTAAAGCAAATAAATAATTTTTATGTTTTCAGTTTATTTGATAAAAAAAATGCGGTCGGGGGACCCCCGTTAGGAACGAAGTTCCTTAACGATTTTTCTTCATCTTCGAATGTAATACAAGGTGAAATCTGTATGTTTTATTTTGAGTTGTTTTTGAAATTTTATGTTTCTTAAAATTTTTGGAACGTTTTATTTTTTGTCCGTTTTCACAACTAATTAATATTTATTGGTAGGTGTCTCCGCTGACAGCAGCGGAGACACCTACACAATTGTTTGTCGACAGATACACTAATACATATAAACAGCTTACACGCTTTCGTGACGATTCCCTGCCAGCAAATTGGTAGTCGACTACCAAAATAATTAACTTCACGTTAACTTTTATGGACTAGCTTCAAATTAGCTACAATACAATCGAAACGTAGTGCAGAGTTCACTCAAAATTCAAATACTAACATACACACATACACGGTAAATAACTCTTGAATTAAATTGCCTATTGTCGCATTCGTTTTAAATGTAGCGATGGCTGAATGGGTTAAGGTGGCTGCTCACCAGTCTTGAGGCTTAGTGGTTCGAATCCCACCAGAGGCTAACAAAAAAAAAAAAAAGTGTGATGAAATTTAATTTATTAAAATATAAGTAACTATTACCACCAAAAAATGTAAAATCAGCCTTGATTTGTACATTTTTTTCTGTATGTACTGACTTTGAAGTAGTTAACTTGAAGTTAGTTGAAAAGTAATGCAGCGTCGGACAATTGACTACCTCCTAGGACATCGTAATGTTAAAATAGTCAGTCATCTCCATTGAAAATAATCTAAGTGTCAACCACCACCAGTTGTAAAAAAGTTAGCTTGTAATTCATTATTAGTTAACTGAGTTGCCGGCAGGGTTTCTACTAATTTGCACTACCAGCAAGCCGCGTTAAGGAACTTCGTTCCAAAAAATCCATTTCGAACTAAAATTGATTGCAAAATTGTTATATTGCAATCACTTGATTGCAGGCAAAACATCTGCAATTTATTGTTGAATTAAATAAGATTATATTATTTTAGTTCCAAATAATTTATTTTTATTGAAAATAATTTAAATGAAACTAAACTAAGGTGATTGCTGATTGTTTATTTTGCATTCAGCAATCCGGAAAAGTGATTGCGATCATAAATCAATATCGATTGGTGAATTTATCCACATAAATCATTGATATTCATTTCGCACTTAAAATAATTGCAGTAAATTATAAAACTGAATAAATTAATATGCTTTGAACTTCCTTTCTTTCCCTTCTTTATACTTTTATTAAAGACATATTTAAATTGAACTAAGCTAAAGTGATCGCTGATTGTTTGTTTTGCAACAAGCAACCCAGAAAAGTGATTGCAATCACCATACACTATCAATCGGCAAATATTTCCAAAGAAATCATTAATTTCCCACGAGAACCTAATAATATCGATCTAATTCAACGATAAATCACTTTTTATGCCTCCAAAGCGAGTTTGTTTTAGATTCCTTCATTAGTACTGACCTTATTTAAGTAATATATTATGTTTTTTCAATTAACAGAACCTGGGTGTGCGTGTTACCTTTAGTTTTATGACGCTTCTTAAGGTTGAATTATCGAACAACCTCATACTTATAATCTTATATTGTATGCATTGCCATGACAAATCTATTAAAAGCTATTGAGCTTTTATTACGTAAACCCTCACAGAGATGATGCATTCCACAGCTTGAATTTAAAAAAAAAAAAGTAACTTCCCCAGCAGCTCATATTTCTACTAGAACTTTGTTTAAAATGCAACCTTCGAAAATTCAAAATCACACTTCACTTAAAAACTAATTAATTAAACATGTATTTAAATATTTTAACTAAAAAAATTTCAATAATGTTCGCTTTGGTTTGGTGTTAATTTGAGGCAGTAGTTTAATGATCAAGTGTAAGTATACATTTGGTCTCTTTGTCTTACCCGTTGAAATAATTTATTTATGCTGTAACTGGCCTTGATATTGACTTTGTAACCCACATTTATCATCATCATCAGCAGCAGCCGCAGCAGCAGCACGACTTCTTTTGTATTCTTCAGCTGCATTTTAAAAAGCGTCTACATTTTTGGTTCGCTCGACCAAGTTGTTTCAAAAGTTTAGCCTTAAAATCGCCAAAACAAAAGGTGTGTTTACAACCAAGTAAATTCTAAAATTTAACGAGTTTTTTATTTCAGCATTTTTTAAATACTTTTAAGTTTTGTTATTTACTTCTTTTCTTCTTTTCAAGTTTACTGCCGACAGACCATTTTATTTTTATTGCATTTTTAATTTATGTTTAAATTAAATGCTGGTTTTTTTTATCAACTTTATTTCTGTTTCAATTATTAAAGCCATGAATTATTTATGGCGCGATTAATTAAATGGGATTTTCGTTTTAAATGCTGGTACTTATTTTGCAAAAATTAAATTAACTTTTTGTCTGTAAATTTTGCAGTGTAATTTTTTAGCAGTTTAATCTTTATTAGCCCGCTTATTTGAGGCTGACAACATTGGACACATTACGAAATTTTCAAAATTATTTGCATCTAAAGTTTTGGCAAATTTTAATTAGTGGGAAAATTGCAAAATTTTTAGTTATATTAATAGTTATACACAGGTATAATGCAGCGTTTGCTTAAAAGTTTTAATGTTGAAATTTTTTTTTTATCGTTTAAAGAAGCATTTGCATATGAAAATTTTAAATTGGCGAAATCAAAAATTAAAGCAATTAGAAAAAAAATTATTCAATTTTTAATTAGTCATATTGAAACGTTGCTTACAAGGAGGACTAAGCTGAATTAATTGTAGTTTAAAATAAGCTTTTTAGAAAGTACTTTTATAAAAGGTAGTTTTTCGAAAAGTAGTTTTTTTAAAGGTACAATTTTAAAGAGTACTCTTTTGAAAGATACTTAAAAAAAAAATACTTTTTTAGAAGACATTTTTTCAAAGGTGACTTTTTAAAAGGTATTTTTGGAAAAGGTACTTTTGAAAAAGGTACTTTTGCAAATGGTACTTTTAAAAAATTGCTTTATTAAAAAGTACTCTTGTGAAAGTTTTACTTTTGAGAAGTACACTTTAAAAGGTACTTTTTAATATCTTTTTGAAAGACACTTAATCATAAACGTACTTTCTTGAAATACCCATTTAAAAGGTACTTTTTAAAAGTACTTTTGTAAAATCCACTCTAGTCTTTTAATAGTGACTCTTTCTAATAGATAATATTCAAAGATATACTTTTTAAAACGTATTTTTTCAAAAAGTATTTTTTCAGAGTATTTTCTAAAAACTTACTTCTATAAACCGTACTTTAATAGAGACTATTCCAAAAGATACTTTTTTAAGTGATACTTTGTCAAAAGTACTTTCTAGAATTTGTTCCGAAAACTGTATTTCTTGAAATTAACCTGCTTTATCACACCTTTTACAAAGTACTTTTTTAATAGGATTTTTTTTAAATTATACTTTTCAAAACTTGTTCTTTTCAAGCGAGGTGTTTAAAGGTTACATTTTGCAAAGTCACTTTATTCAAAAGTGCATCTTGAAAAGGTGCTTGATTAAATGAACTTTTTTAAAACCGTCCCTAATAGGTATTTTTTTTAAAAGAGCCTTTACTAAAAGATACTTTCTAGCGAGGTCCTTTCTATGAGCTATATTTTTAAAGCTTACTCCTTAAAAAGTACCTTTTGAAGGGTGTTTTCTTAAATAGTATTTTTTAAAAACCAAATTTTTTAAACAGAAGTACTTTTTTAAACAGAAGTACTTTTTTAAAAAGTACTTCACAAAGCTCACTCTTAAGACGTATGTTTTTAAAAGGCACTTTTATGAGAAGTATTTCCTTAAACTACGATGGGCCTTTATAAAAAAGGACCTTTTGTAAAAAACTGCATTTTTATAGATACTGTTCCTAAGGGAGGCCTTTTTTAAAAGGCTTCTTTTCAACACATGCTATTCTGAATTTTTTGTTTTGTATTTTTTTAAAAGGTTTTGTTTCAAAAAGTGTTTTTTAAAAGTTACTTATTTGAAAATTACTTCTTAAAAGCCAAATTTGCAACAAGTGCTTTTTTTTAGCCAATTTTTTTCAAAGGATAGTTTTGTTAAACGTAATTTTTTTGAAAAGTACTTTCTGATGAGGTACTTTTACAAAAGGTAATTTCTTAAAACGGCACTTGTTTTGATAGATGTTTTAAAAATATGTCTTTTCAAGTATTTATTTGAGCAATATAATAGCAACTTTTTGGAAGGCACTCGTTATGAGAAATATTTTTCACAAGCTATTTTTTCTAGAGGTACTTCTCTAAAAGATCTCTCCATAAAAGTTGGCTGTTCGATGTACATCGTTCAGTCCTTGTAATGTGTTGTCGACCATTTGGCTTGTAAAATCTCTACAAAACTCATATTCTGCAATTAAATTTCAATCACTGACTTTGAATCATGACATAACCTCAACATTTTTCTAGAAGCTTTGATTGCACCGAAATGAAAATTTTGCAAATAAACGTGATTGTTTTATAACACACTGATTTTGTTTGCAACACAAAAATTACTCAAGAGATTTTGCAAGCACTACTACAACAGCTCAATGATCATTTCAAAACGAATAGTGAATGAATAAATTGTTGTTGATTTCCAGAAATATTCAATGTTGCTTTATGACCGCAACAAATGAAAAATCTTGTCTGTTAAGAGCAAATATTTTATATTATTTTTTCTGCAATTTTCATAAGCTTGACACACATTTCAAAGAAGAAGAATTGTGTAATCAAAGAAATTTTTAAAGAGTTGCCATAAAAAAAAATGTGCATGTTGCTTCTCTTGGCGACTCTTCAAGGCAGAGCAGCATGTATGAAGCTGCGCAAATGCCATACTTGAGCAAACTTTGGCTGATGTTTGCAACAACTTTGTTGTGTACATAAAGCTGGACCAAATTTATTTTATTCTTTGGAATTTTAAGCTTTTAATCACACCGCAAACGCTTAAATTACAAATCTAACAATATTGGTTTTACAACATTACAGTGTACATATGTGCAACAGCAAGAGTATAACGACGACGACAACAACATGTTGTGGTTTCCATCATTGGCTTGTGTGATTTCATATTTTTCACCCGCTTTCATTTCATTTTTCGGTTTTCATATATTTTCTTTTTTCCGCCTTTTCTCCATACTGTGGTATTACTATTTTGTTTTGTGTAAATTTTTCGTTGCATTTTTCATTTTCGCAGTCGATGATATAATGTTCAATAATTACCAGTGTTTGGTGTTGTTTGTTAGAGTCGTTGCAACCGGAGAAGCGACATAATAGTGCTGAAATTATTACAATACAGTGCACAGCACTGCAAAGCACTGTCTGTAAATATTTAATCACATACAGGTGGAGATACATAAATAATTTGCAATTGAAATTGTTACGTTTGTGCTGCCGTTTAGACCGACATGTGTTTTAACTAATTTATTAATTATATGGCTTATGGCTGAAGTAGAGATTTTAATATCAATAATTGAAACAAGGTTTGATGGGCACGTTTGCAAAGTGATATTTTCAAAAACTAAATGCAATTTTAATTTAAAATATTATGTGTATATTAACTGCGCTTCCCCCCACGAAGACCAGGTTAAGTCAGACCACCCCTTGGGGGGTCTGTCAAAAAAAAAACTATCAAATAAGAGCTTTATAAACCTGCTATAATTTTTATGAATTAGGGGGTAAGTCTATAAGCAGACCCTTGGGGGACAATATGTGCTGTTGCTGTTCTTCCAGAATGATTTTTCGGGCTCACTCTGGTGAAACAAGGTTGAGGAAAGATCGACTTGTCGGGGCTGGTTAAAAGCCTGAGAATTCCAAAGTCTACAAATAACTGCCCAGCGGATCGAGCTGTCTTGCAGTTTTGTCAGTTGTAAGCTTGGCATCAGTCTTTTAGTTACATTATTGCGTATAAGGACCGATATCGTGGGGTTTCACTTTTTATATTTACCCGGCACTTAGACGGGAAAGTAAATGCCTGAAAGTTGCAATACACTCGCACTTTTTTACCAACACACTCACAATTGCATAACTTTCAATTCAGCTCTAAGCAAAATTTCCCTGAGAGTAATTTTTTGACATTTACTGAAAGTAAAGTGACAAGGTAGTGAACACGGCACATACAAATTTTCAGGATTGCAGTAGAGCAATAATTGTGAATTGTAAATTATTTTGTACATTAGAAAATATTTAAAACATTTTTACAGCAAATGTGAATAAGGAACACAGATAAAGTATATTTATAGTGATAATTATTAAATTATTTAATAAAAGTTTAGCAATAAAAATTATTTGCCCTTCAAATTTATGTTTGTAGTAGTCTTGGCAACTCTATTTCAGTAATAAACAAAACTATAATACTTGTAACGCTTCGCTTTGACGGCATTTTTAAAAGGAACTTTCACGTTCCTTTGAAATTGAGCAAGATTTCATTGAAATTTTCATTCATAATAAGTATACAAAAAATTAATGAAAGTACTTTCCCGTCTAAGCGCCCGGGTTAAATAACCTTTTTTTTAGAAAAACAATTAAGGGCGCTCTATTCGGGTATGAATCTTGAACACCCTTAGTGTCAGTTTGGTCTTTATAACAGGTGGACCCAAAGAATTCATCCGATGTTGTTTGGCTTTCAGAATATCGGTTGTGGCTTGCGCAGTGTGTGCTGTTGATCCGTCCATCCGTTAGAAACACATGTCCTCCAGACCTGACATAATTTTATAGCTGTCGTTTTACCCAACGTCATACCGCACACATATACAAATTTTTGGGAAGACTTGGCGCTAACATTAAATGGTTCCAGATCATCAAGATCATAAGATGCCGGTGATTGGAGAAATGTATCGCGATACTGATTCTTAAATTTTGTTTATCGGGGCTTAACTTGCAATTTAAATGTAGTAGGTATGGATAGATTGAAAAAGGGGCGTGAAAAGAAAATGTATCTAAACGAACATTTATTTGGAAGCTGCCAAATAATGCATAAGTTTTTATTTCCCAGGAAACAGACACTTTCTTATTTCAGCTTTCTACCGTTCATCTGTAACAAGTCTTTATAGATTTATAGCGCAAGATTCTTCCCTCTAATCGGATGTCCAAGGAATCACTTTCACTAATATCCTCCAGAAAAGCAATAGTAACCATGTTTATTAAACAATACACATATTTCACTGATAACAAATGAGGTAGCACTCACGTCTAAAATTAAACACATAATTTTATTTTGAAATTAAATTTTCTACCAACAGCTTCTGCGAAATTAACCTTAAAATTATTAAAACAGAGACGTTAAATTTACTTCGCGGAACACAGGAGTATATAAGTGCAATTCTCATATCGATTTCCTTCCGTTCAATTTAACATGCCGTGCGGAATTAATAATACTACCTATTGTATCAATTTAATATTAACGGAAATCGTATACCCCAGGAATGATAAATTGCAATTTTCATATCGATAAATATTTTTTTCTGTTCAATTTTCATTCCATGCGGAATTAATAATACTACCTATTGTATCAATTTAATATTAACAATTTATCATGTTGATTTAACGTTATAGATTTTTTTATCAATTAAATATCAACCATTTATCATCTTGATTTGACAGTGCAGTTTCTTTTTTGTAAGTGTACTCTTTGTTGTTTGCTTCAGTTTGTTTGTTATTATAAACTTTCAAAGTTTTGGCTTCTAAATAATTATGCATATATATATGTGTGTGTGTGTGTGATTATTTGTGAATGGCAAAAAAACTATTGCATACATATTAGTATTTTCGTTGTCAAGGTTACAACATTTTGTTGCTGCCTAAAACAATGTTGCTGTTATTTTTGTAATACTAGTCTAATAATATTGGCGGCGCACAAAACTATTTACCACATTGTGGTTTTACAACTTTAGTCATTATTGTTTTTAATGGACTTGAACAGCGTTTTGAATCAGTAGTCTGCTGCCACTGGTCGGTAAATGATTTCAGAATTTTTTCTATGCCGGTTGTTCATTATTTTGCAGTTTTCATTTGTTGGCAGACAGTTAGAAGGCCACATTTGTTTATGCCGCCGTTTTTTTTTTCTTTTTTCATTTTAACAAGAATATGTTCGTTTATAACTGAGCGCATTTTTGTATCAAGAGGCCGCAAAAAAGCAGTGGTTTTCAATTAAACTATAGGCTCACTCAAAGAAAACGGGTAGAAAAAATGTATAAAAAGAATTACACATTTTAGTGGGTTTAAAATCAATTTCATAAAATTGAGAAGGGGTTTTTTCATAATAAAATTATATCAATTAACATTTTCAAAGGAAGACAGGAAAAGTAAATGTAAGGACTCATAAGCTGGAGAACAAACTATGGTTATTTTGTATTCGACACAACGATCATTCGCAACCAAATACTACGAGCTCAGCTCAAAACTAACGCTTACACTATTATAAATAAAAAAAATGTTTACTAAACTATGTAAAATTTAGTAATTGAAGTTTTTTTGCGATTCTTTTAATTTAAAAAGCATTGATTTAAACAATTTTCCTAAGACTATTTTCAAACATCACTATGTTGTGAATTTCCCATTACTAATAACAAATCTTATTTCTTTTCGAGTGTAAAATTGGCTCCATAGACAAAATGTTGTACTTTTTCTATTATTCAATTCATATCTCTAAATAATTATATGTGTGCCGATTTCCATCTACATATAATGGTACTCGTTCACATGCACATGCATGTCTTTCCATACCGGTGGCATAATTGAACAACAGCTGTTGTCTAGTGTGCGGTTAAAAATATTTGTTGGCTTTAAACTTTATTGCACTTTTTGGCTGTAAAATATTTAAGTTATTATGCTTTTTGTTTTCACTCACCAATTATATAACAGCACTTGAGCGTTAATTTATGATTAAACAACTTCAAGCTGAAAATAAAAAATAAAAAAATAATTAAATAATTAAAACAAAAAAATAAAAAAGTTGGGTATCAAAATATATACATTTAGTATCAGACTCGGGAAAAATACATTACTTCAATTAATGCACTAAAAATATTACCAAATCAAACAAATCTCGCGAATGCCAAATGCTCTATATTTTGTCACACATACATACATATTTTTCTTATACATACTTATGTTCTTAGTATTAATTCAGGTCCAAAAATAGACCTTTCAAATGTTTTCTGTCTTTTTTCACAATTATAACTTACGATCCAATAATTTACATATCAAAACACACTTCGAGCCCATGCCACGTCTCCTTGATACCGCTTCAATGCGAAAATAATAAAAAATACTGAAAATCGGATGCCTGGAATATAATTTCTTTGATATGTTTGTTGTAGTGGAACTTTTCTTTCTCATGGTAGCAGCAATCGAAAAATTGCTTTAATACTATCGACAAATTTTTGTCCATACAAATAAGCCGGCTTGATACATATTGTAGATGGGTATCAAAGGCGATGGGTATCAAAGTCGATTAGCGGATGTTGCCTTGGTGTTTCCCAAAATGTTCACATATACATAGCGTTATGCCTTTGCTATTGAAATTGAAAGAAATTGTTCTACAGGGATATAGAAAACAAGCCGGGCTCTCGGGAAGCAGCATATAGGAATTTTAAATCCAAAGTTAGTATTATTAATTTTCATAGTCATTAGAAGCCAAAAAGTCAAAATTTTCAATGTCGGTCCATAAGTATGTAGCTGAAATATGGCGAAACTCGATATAAGTCTGGTAAAACGGTAATAATTAAAAATGGTCGATAACAGTCCAATACAGCCCAGGTAAAGCGTGAATAGATTTTTCAAGAAGTTTTCCCTATATATGAGTTCAAAAAAATTTTGGTGACAGAAACCAGCTCTAGAGAACAAAAATTAAAATATCTGAATTCGATAGATGGCAAGACCAAAACCGCAAAACGGAACATAAAAATATATTGTTGGTCTCATGTAGAAAGGTTCTAACTCGAATGTCTTTTCATAGTGGATTTTATTTTTGCATATTTCAGTACATGATTCCATAATTAATCAAGACAAGCAAAAAATTTAAGAGACTGGAATCGAATGTGGAAAAAAATGTGAGTTTGGGCCTATCTCCATAAGACAAACGAGATATGAAAGTGAATTTGGCAAATTATATTGCAGGTTCGGTCCAGCCAAACGCTTGCTTTCTCATCAGAATAGTGCTATAATTATTTAATGAACATTAAATGTGATAAAAACAGGACACAAGAATTAATTTCATTACTAGACTAATAAATGATCGAACTACAGTAATTTTTTTTTTTAGCATGATAATGTACGTAATAATAGAATTAATAATGAATTGTAGTCTTCCAAGACAAGATACAACAACAATAATTACTTTTGTCTTAACGCTTCATCAGCGAACATTCATTGTTTATACCAGTTACATATGTATGTCCTACCGCGTATATCTCTATGGGCATATTTTCCCACATACCTACATATCGTGCTGTTGTGTCCATTCATTTACACTACGGTCTGTTTAAAGTTATAATTAATATTAAATTTTCAACGCTCTGTTGGCAAACTTATCTGATTTTTCCCATACAAATTACTTAATTCGGGTTTTCATTTGTTGACATCAATCAACCCACCAACCAAATAATCGATTTTCTCATTAAATCTACTGAGCTGTAAGCTGTAATTATCAACATTATTTTACTTTCAATGACTCAATTTTTTTTTTTTTTTTTTTTTTTTTTGTTATTAACTTTTTATTAACACAGAACTTAATTTGACACCAGCTTGTTACATACTTTTTGCACAAAAAATTGTCACTCAACTTGATAGGCGATATGAAAAATTGTAGGATTTAGGATGAACATTATAGATTATAGGATGGATGAATTGGTAGAGTGTCCTACTAAGAGTCCACGAGGTAGCAGGTTCGATTCCTGACGAAGGCTTTGGGTGTTTCTGCAGACAAGCCAAAAGTTTCGCAGCTTTGTGTTTGTTTTTAAATAAAAAAATTAATAAATAAATAAAGTGTATAATTATATGAAATTCTTGGTAACAAATTGCAAACATTCAACTTCAGTTTGCTGGCCTTCATTAAAAATGCAATTTTACCACCAAGGAAATTTTCCCAATTCTCAGAAAATAAAGTCCGACAAATTAATTAACAATTGTAAATTATAATGAAATAAAAAATTTTTATAGCAAGTTGGACAACCGGTTGCTTCGAAACCGCTACGTTCGAATCTCACAGGGATGCTGATCGAGAAGAGCAGTGGCTTCGAAAAAACTGGTTGTTAATTTGCTACACAATTTTGACACTTTTTTTTAATTTTGTTTTTCTTTTTCTCCACCTTGCCTCTTCTTTCTTTAATCATAAAGAATCATCTGGGTTAATAATTTTAGCCAGATTAAAAATGATGGAAAACTTTTGTCACTCATTTTAACTTTATAGTCGTAGTATAAACGTTTTACAATTTTAGCTCAATTTTCCTTCCTCAAAATCGAGAAAAATTGTTTTGTGATAAGAAAAATTTTTGTAACTGGTTTTTTTATTTACTTCACTGATTTTGGTTCATTTATGTCTTTCTGCTTTCAGCCAAAATTAATACGCAAATATGGTTATCCCTCCGAAACACATACAGTTGTAACGAAAGACGGCTACATACTTGAAATGCATCGCATACCAAAGAAGGGAGCACAGCCGGTGCTTCTAATGCATGGTATTTTAGATACCTCAGCCACGTGGGTGCTAATGGGTCCTAAATCAGGTCTGGGTAAGTGGAGAGAAAAAATGCCAAATATCATAGGGAATACAAGTACAAATTTGAACATAATTTTGGTGCTTATGAATTAATTTTTCTTTCTAACCACTTCAGGTTACATGTTATCCGATTTGGGTTACGATGTTTGGATGGGCAATTCACGTGGCAATCGCTATTCGAAAAATCATACCAGCCTCAATAGTGATTATATGGAATTTTGGGATTTTACTTTTCACGAAATGGGCAAGTATGATTTGCCTGCAAATATTGATTATATTTTAGCTAAAACAGGTTATGATCAATTACATTATGTGGGACACTCTCAGGTTGGTGTGATACTTCAAATATGCTGCATGTTCTGCTATTTTAAATTTATTTTATTTTCTCCCCTAGGGAACTGCCGTATTTTGGGTATTATGTTCGGAGCAGCCGCAATACACACAAAAGATACTTTCCATGCATGCTTTAGCACCCATTGCCTACATACATGACATGAAAAGTCCACTATTTCGTACCTTAGTTTTGTTTTTAGATTTTCTCACGGTAAGAGTGGTGTTTTTTTTTTTCTTATGAGGTTTTATATTCCCCGTTTTCCTTCGTATGCATTTTCATTGCATCTGCTTTTTCATTGCAGGCTGCCACACGCATGCTACGCATCACGGAATTTATGCCAAATACAAAATTTCTTGTTGACCACAGCCAAGTGGTGTGTCACGACAATGCCATGACACAGGATGTTTGTTCGAACATACTCTTTTTGGTTGCCGGCTACAATTCTGAACAATTGAATAAGGTTGGTATCTGCACATTTTAGCACATTCAGAGAATTATGGTTTTCGTGCAAAAATTAGATAGACATATTGTGTGTCTGTCATGCCCCAATTGGAAGCTTGAACATGGAGAGAAATTTTTGTGCTACGAAGCAGACAGACTGCAAGAAAATTTTGTGTTTTCTTCTTTAAGTAATTGCGGTTGTGATAACTTTAAGTTGCGGTCGTCACATAGAATTTGTCCTTCGCTATTGAAAGATATTTAGTTCCCACAGAAAACCTTGTACTAGATATATCATTTCTTGTTTCAATTACCATCACTGGCAATTTCCTGCGACAGCTGTTTTTCCCATTTAGAGATATTTCTTCTTAATTACTTATTCAATTGAAATTCATTACTGCAAAAGCTTTCAATGGCCACACACTCTTGGAAATTATCTTTGCCATCCTCTTGTGGTGTCACATGATGATGACAACTTCGTTGACGTTGGTTACACAGATAGACGGATGGTGATAAACTGTGTGGTCACATGTTAATGTATCACTTCCGTTTTGACGACCACTACACTAATGTATTTGAAAATGTCTTTATAACTTTATCTGAATAAAAATTATGTTTCATTCATTTAAGGTTTGCAAAAAGCTGCACGAAATTAGAATTTTTTTCTTCGCTGCTTCAGTAATTAACTTTAAGAGGTCAAAATACTCATACGCTCACGCGATTTTCCTGCAGCAAGTTTGGTCACTTGTTACTCAAGCAACTAAATTTTGCAACAAAACAACCCAAATTGCCTGATAACTAAAAGAATGTGAGCACACCACATGGTCATGTTAACAATTACAAATTTTGTTGTTTTGTTTTATGTGAAGCGCATAAAGTTTTTTTACCCGTTTCCTTGCACACATTGACGGAGACACACCATATGCTGGCCACATGCTTACCCAACAAACAAACGAATGTGGAGTCGAATTTCGACAGTGAAATGAAAAAAATTATATGTTACCGCACACAATTTTTTAATGCGCATATGTCTTTCAGCTATAAAAGTTATCAGATTTTTAGACTTTATGTATAAGATGTGAGATTTTTGAAAAGACATCCTGCAATAACTTCAAAACCAAGTGCACAATTTTATTACACAACATGTCAAAATGTTCAAAATAATACTGGCTTTGAAATCATTTTTTTTATATTCAGCCCAATCATGAATGATAATTCCGTGAGAGTTTTTTCTCTTTTCCCATTCTTCTTATTATGTTGATAAATTACTTAGAAAAATTTTTTTAACCATCCCTGTTTTAGCCACATTGAAGGGGAAAAATAGTCGGCGGAGGCAAAAATAGGTATTTTAGAAACATATTTTTTTTTTTGTATTTTAATATAAAAAATTTCGTTATTACCAACTTTTATTTTTTTGTTTCTCAGGTAATTTATGGTTGGAGGAATTTTTTTCTCGAGAAATGTATTTTTCTTAGGGAAGGAAGCCCTAAACTAGTCCGCTGAAGGGACGAAAGACTCTAGCCAGTTCAACTCGAATTCCGATTCACCCGCCAGCCCTTGTAGCGTCGGTCTGACCAATTAATTCACTCTCTTTTTAGATAAAAGAGGAGCAGTGGCTCCTCTTTATATCTGGGCACCGTAATATTACGTTCTGTTCATTATTTCGTTCTACTCTACATTTCTGAATCATCTATAAAAGTTCTGATACGGAATATTTAGTCTTTTCGCTTGTAGAAATACAAGCGTGACAGTGACTGTTAAACTGTGACAGTGTACTGTTAAAACAGTCACTAGAGTATAGAGCCTTTGTGGCGGAAAATCAGACAGTGCTAGCATTTCCTTGTAAATACAGCTGGGTTACATGAGCCCCAAATATTCGACAGGAGATGTCGTTTAAACAACTGTCTTGCACACTTCTTAGTATTAACTATTTACAACTATTGAGAGGAACACTAACCAGTTTGTCTATGTCCTCGTGCTGTAAACGGGTGCTAGATTTCGCCAGTTCATCCACAACTATATTTTTGCTCACAACAATTGCTCAGATACCCAGAGAAGCTCGAGGTCTGAACGTCTCGCTATCTCAGTTAGAGCTATTAAGAATTCTCAACCCAAGCTAGATGCCGTGTAGACCCCTACCACCTCGTTCCTGGCAATCTTGCTGTCAGAACAGATTAGCATATAACCCTCGTATATATTGTACAAGATGAGTCAAAAGAAATCACCCCATTGGAAGTTGCTCTTATTTTTGTAAATGGCAAACAATGTCAAATCTCATTTCCACCGTGTACAGCTATCGCTTCCACCTTAAATCCACAAGTGGTGCACCCAGGAGCCATTACACCCGCTCAAAGTGACAGCATGGTGCGCTGTTCACGTATCTAGTGTTTAGCAGACTTATCTGAAAGAAAAGTATGCTTTTCAGCACACATGTGTGTGTGTTCGTTTGATTTTATTACACAATATATCCAAAAAAAAAATTTTACTTAGACCAATTTCAAACTCTTTTAGTGTTATTTTTTAGTATAACTATTAGAGTGGGTTGCATTTTGAATGACAATTAGTTATTCAAGCTCTTGATCTTTGGTGTTTTTTTTATAAAAAAATAATATTAGACAATTATTTATTTATTTTCAATATTTCGCCAATGATAAATAAATAATTGTTTAATATTATATTTTTTTTATAAAAAAAACCAAAGATCAACAGCTTGAGTAACTAATTTAACAATATAAAGATCAAATAATATAAAGATACATTTTTCAATATTGTGCCATCGAATTTTTAATACCTTTTGGCATTAGAAAAATAAACTTTCAGTATGACATATCCGAAAAATCATTTTCAAAGCGTCCAATTTTCATTTTTTATATAGGCCGGTGTTTTCGAAAGAAATATTAGAGATCAAATAACTGGGTGGCAAGTTAGTGTAATGGGGAGAATTTAACTTCCTAAATACCCAAGCACGCGTCTTTGTGTTTGCTGGGTTGTATATGAGTGTGCTTATTTGACATCGTTCATTGTATGTCAAAATATTGCGACATGATGCCCTTCCGGTGTTTAGTGTTATACAGTCTCACAGTATTTTTTTTCGCTTGTCTGCAAATTCTGCCCCAAGTGTGTTGGTGTTTGTGCAAATAGGAAGCCAACAAATGTATTTGATGTTTGGTTTAAAGTTTAACTTGTAGAATGCCACATATGTCACATGACATGTCAGCACTCCTTTCATACCCAGCAAGGCATAAGCGCATCATATGTAATTGTTTTTTTCAACACTAGGTGTATTATTCATTGAATATATTTCAATAAATTTTTAATTGTAGAGAATAGACCAAAACTAACATAATTTTTACGGTGCCTTCTTTTCAGACCATGTTGCCGGTCATGTTAAGCCACACACCCTCCGGTGCTTCGATCAAACAACTTGAACACTTTGGCCAACTCATGAAGTCGGGACATTTTCGCAAGTTTGATCGTGGCTATTTGCGCAATCAACTTGAATACAACCGCATGACGCCGCCCGACTACGACCTGAACAGGGTGAAAGTGCCTGTGGCCCTATACTATTCCGTAAATGATATGCTCGTATCGACAACGGGTGTTGATCGTTTGGCCCGTGAGTTGCCGCAGGTTATAGACAAGTATTTAGTGGCCATGGAAAAGTTTAATCATTTGGATTTTTTGTGGGCCATTGATGTTAAAACACTTGTCTATAATCGTCTTGTCAGGAATATAAGACGTGTGGAGAATTTCAAACTAAAACATAATGCGAATCTAGCAGCAAATCTACAGCAACAACAGCAACATTTACAGCAGCAGCAGCAGCAACAGCAGCAGCGTTTAGAATTATTAAATAATCAGCATACCCTTCCATTAGCAGCAGCTTTGCTTCCACCTCTGCCGCCAAATCGGTCATCAGCTGCAGCCGAGGATGTAGGGGGAGAGGCCAGCGCAACAGCCACAACAACAGCAGCTCAAACAACCACTACTACTTCAACTCACGTTCAGACAGTTTCACAGACCCAGCCACAAATGGAGCAACACCAACCTCAGTCTCAATTACAGCAGCAACAGCAACACCAACTACAGCCACTGCAAACCTTGCCAAGTGTCATGACAAATGCGTGAAATCTTTGAATGTTCATGATGATTTTTTAAACGAACAAAACACAAAAATCAATCTTTTAATAATTATGTTTCCTAGGCATACAAAAAAGGTACAAAAATTAGGGTGGCTCACATTCCAAAGGCAAGAGAAAAAAGGTAATAATATGTTACCAAGACACAAGCTCGTTTAATCAATTATTTACATATTACATTTGGAGGCTTTCAAAGAGTTCAACTGAATCCATATTTCCAAATGATGAAATAAAATTCCCAGCTTGCGAGGTGTAATACAAAAATTAGCTTATAAAAGGAGCAGCTATTATTTGATTTAAATTATACGAGTGTGAACTACACGAATGACTTGAAGGCATAAAAACTTCTACAAGTTTTTTGTTTAATTGCAAATTAGGTTTCTAGATGTTGAAAAATATACAAATTATTATCAGTTTATTGTGAACCACCCTAATTTTTACTTCTCTGATTACTATGAGCAAGCAAAATGTGTTATTTTTTCGCAAACAAAACTGTTGCCGAATTACGGCATTCGTGATCGAATATACATTGATACTAAGAACAGTGTAAAACACACAGCATTCGAATACCAATTCGTTCGATCACGAATGACAGAGTTATGCCCCTGATCCCTTGGGAATATTAAAAACATTTACAATGATGAGATAATTAGCCAAAAAAGAAATTTTCCCCTTTTTCAAGTAAAGGTATGGTCACAAATGTAACAATATTTAAATATCTTTCAACAAAAAAAAAAAAAAAACGTGACCACTACTTTCCTGATTAACATATTCTGGGAAAATACTTGCTTACAAACAACTAGAACTAAATAAGAATGCACATAAATACAACAGATCTCACAAAAGCGTTTTTTAAGGTTATGTTTGCTCAAAGGAGCAAATACAACATTTATCGCAAAAATTTATTTACTTTTGCCAAGTTTTTGTGATATCAAATATTTGTTTACTGCAAATTTTGTACCTGCTCGTTGAGCCAACAGGGAGTGCTTTTAATATACACTTTTTTAGCCATGTTACAGTTCGTTTGCGTTCTGTAACCAGGGAGCTAGAAACTTACGCTGCTATGCATAAAAATTCAGTAACTACTGAGTTATGTGTTAGGAAAAATTGTTCATACAAAATTTGTTTCGCAGCAACATTTGAATTTTTATGAATACCGGCGTTAATTTTTATGCAACTTCTGTGACTGTTTCCTAAAAGCATTGCCTTCTAAACAAAATCATTAAAAATGTTCGTAAATAGTTTTTATTACAAAAATCATTCAAAATATAATTGTTTCAAAAATGGAAATTATGGACACTAAAAAAAAATTAAAGACATGTATGTATATGAATGTATATTGACTGTGATGACAAATTTTTTTACCAAACTCATAAAATATATTCCTTCATATTTTATCACTTTTTATGTATCTATGTATAATATTAAGACCCCTGATTCTGTAAACACAACTACAATAAACGAGGAGCAAGAATGCCGAATTCGTCGGCCAAAATTGACTGTTTAAGTTGATAGCGCACAGCATAATAAATCTTTAGCGTGACCATATTAGAATAATAACATTGAAAAATTATTTAAATATTTTTTGGAATATTCAAAAATAAGCTTGATTTAGTTTGAAACCCTTAATTAAAATTTTAAAAATCCAAAAATAAGACAAAAATGAAAAACAAAGTTTCTTTCGAAGAAGCAATTCATAACATGTGTATTAATAAGAAAAACCTTATGGGAAAAATCAAGAAGGTAACTTATAATTCCAATTCTCGTGAACTCACTACTTCAAATAAATGTAAGCAAATGCAGTACATCATGTGCACATGATCATAGGAAACCTCTAAAACCAATAGAGAATACTTTTTGACAAAATAATAAGGTAATAAGATAATTTACAAGAAACTGCAATAATTTCAATAAGTTTTTTTTTCATGCATTTTTTTTATACCAAAAATAACGGAAACTGAGAAGAAAAATATGAATCATAAGTTTCCTGCTTGAATTTACACTGGGACCTTTTTTACACTGGGACCAGTACACAGGGGATGACCTCTATACATGAAAAGCATTGTATGATGGGGAGCAAAAAATTATAGCATAAAAACAGAATATTTATTTTTGTATAGCTGAGTAAGTGAGGATTAACTGTTTGTAATTTGTCTGTCCAGTTAACACCAAGTTAAGTAAGCCTCCCCAATATTGCAGAAGTACACGTTCAGAACAAACAGACTACACAATAACCACGATGAGACCTATTACGTATGAATACTTTGGCGGACTTATTTTTAAAAGTATGTCATGATTATTATAATCTCATTTGGCAAGTATCTATAAATAATTTGTATAATGGAATACTTTTTTAAAACTAATAGAAAAGCACGCATTCAGCTATTACGTCTACACATCACAAAACATACATCCGCTCTAATCAAAAGTTCACAAACAACTGCAAACTTCGGAATAATAAAAAAATTTTTTTTTTTTTTGTTTTTGGGCGTCTAAGGCTTTAAATTATGAAAACTAATTGCGAAATCGGGCCCATAAGATCCTACATTTAGCTATCGGTATAATTTAATAAATTGCCGTAAAGTCGGAAAGATCCTATTTATGAAAATAATTGAAAGTTAAATTCTAATATGGTCACACTGTAGGAAATAAAAAGAAATCTCTTTAAAGTTCACAACCTTTAAAGTTTTAACAACCGATATTCTTCGACGAAAATGTTTTGCTCGTTTCAGTTGTGTTCTCTCATAATTCATTTTAATTAAATTTGTTTAAAACTAGGCAAATTTATTTTCTTGCTTTTAACGTTAATTACTGTAAACTATTTTTATTATTTTCCGAATTTAATTTATATATTATTTGTTAATTTTTGTTTATTGTATTATTGTTAAAATGTACAAAACTAATTAAGTTTTCATTAAGTTCCAATACAAATCTGGAGAGGAGTTGATGTTGAAGATGAAATATTTTATGTTTAATAAACGCTTACTTTGGCAAATGTTGTAAAGCAGTAAGAATGTACTAAACACTGATGCCCTAAGTTTTGTAATTCATATAGCAACACCAATATTTATATAAACAACTATAACAATTTGAAATTTTTGCAAAAGAGATTCCTGTAGATTTATAGCGAAACAAAATTTAAAACTTCATAAATGTATAAACCCCTCATATTTGGAGGCGTTGAAAATTTTTATAGAAAACAATAACATTTTTTTTTATCATAAATTTGTTATTATTTTTCATATATTTTCCGTTATGACGTAGTGAATTATAAAATTTGCTTTGTTTATCTGAAATTTGTTTTACTATTTTTAAAGTTTGTAAATATTTTGTAAAGACATAGCTTAAAAAGTAAAGTTTAAATAAAGTTAAAAGAAAATCGAAGAGCTAAAAACATGATTTAATTCTTAAGCCCAAACAAAATGGATCAAATAAAATCTTTTTTTTTGCAAATTTTCCAACAAAAAAAAATTCGCACAAAAACCAAATAATAACTTAGTTTTTTTTTTAATTTTAAACTCTTTCTAAAAATGAACTAAAATGTATTATTTTCGGTCGAAAACTAGACTCTTAATGTTTTCTGTCTTTTTCAGCCGTCTATATGCCGCCGATATTTTGTTGATGCTAATCAGCTCATCAGTAGACTCGAAAAATCTAGAAGGAATGTTTGAAATCCAACTTCTTATTCCAAAATTCTCATGAACAAAATGCGAATCAGAAATTTTCGAACTGGCGGCATAAAGACAGACCTAAAAATTAAACTCATTCTGATATTATTAATTTGTATTACGTTTATCCGGTTTCAGTTTATTATAAATTACTTTTGTGATTGATATCAATTAAACAAGACAAAGAAAACATCAAGGACTGTTAGTTAGGTAGAGAACTGGCTGTTTCGAAGCTGCTATACTTCTCGTCAGCACTTAAGCGTGGCGTAATACAAAATAATTATATAAGAATGCCTTAGAATAAAATAAAAAAAAAATTATTTAATTTTTATTATTCAAACTTTTTATTAATAATTATTTCTGTATTAAGTTTATCAGGCTCAAGTTCAATAATAAATAAAGTGCAATGATAAATATAGAAAAATAAAATGGAAATGGTGTGTTCGATATAATTAAAATTTAGACAGAAAATATACAACAACTTGGGTGGCTGAGTGGCATGGTTGTCGCTTGAGCCCCTGAGTTCAAAGACGGATGCTGACGGGAAAGTGTGGCGGCTTCGAAACAACTAGTTTTCCACCCTGCTAAATGTCTTTGATGTCTTATTTGTCTAATTTAATTAATATTAATCACAAGGATAATATAAAAAGAACTTGAGCCTGATAAACTTAATACAGAAATAAAAATAAATTATTTTAATATCATGTTTTCATTACGAGTTGAATCACCCGTTTCGCTCTCTCAATTACATTTATGAATCACACTATTTACACGACTTGCGCATGTGCTTCAATTTGACTTTTGTTTTTAATAATTTTTTTAATATTATTTTATTGATTTCCTAAATTAACTTTTATTTTTGTGTATTTTTTTTTTTTTTTTGCTTGCAATATATGATTTTGTCAGATAGTGCAGATAAATTTGCGATATAAGTTAGAGAAGACAGGAATTTTTCGAGCTTCGCATGTAGCTTCCTTCTTCACTCGCTTCATGTTGCATGGAAATGGGTCATTTAGACAACAAAAATACCATTGATACTTTTTGTTTTTTATAAATGGGTTCGATGGTAGGTTCGCGGCAAAAACAAGTCTAGTAATCAGCTTTCTGTTCGTTTTGACAAAAAAAAAACACTTCTTACTGGCAGTACTCTTGCATTTTTTTTCAGCCTAAGATTATACCATGTTAAATGAAAAATTATTTCAATTGGATTTCAAACGACATGTTGCCACTGTAGAGAAATATATTTAATCAATATTTTGGCACTCGAAAAGGCAGGATAAATTAAAAAGACAGGATAAATTAATCAAATGCCGCACATTAAATCACAAACTTTCACAGCTGAATTTTTCCCAAAATCGCTTAGTTGTCATAATTTTAGTCATAAGACCACACAAATTTTCATTCTCGTTACTGTGTTTGTTCTTGAACTGTCAAAATAATGGTGTGTATTGAAAACGATAAAATTTTAGCACACGAAGAAAATAATGTCATTTAATATTTGATATAAGAGAAAATTGAAATTTGCTATTTTAGATGTAAGAGGAATACTTTAACTGATTAAAGTCTAGCTTTTCAGGCATCCATATAGGGCTGAGACATCGGTGAGATGACTAAACTCACATTAAGTTTTTTCTGCATTTATTTCAGTTGACATTTCTTAATCTCAGACTAATTCAATTAGAGTTATAGAAAGTTACACAATCGTGCAAAGCGTTAAAATTATGTAGGCTTAGCTCATTATTTTATCAGATGTTCTCCACTTGGCTTACATTACATTTACCGGGTTAACACATTTTTTCTTTAATTTCCACCCTTGCTTATTATCATTAAGAGGTTGTGTCTGAATTTACAGAAGAGCTTTAATTAATAAAATTAATGAAGAATATATTTTAACTCAGGTCCAAAAATGGACCTGAATTAATACATTTCAATTGGCTCTTAAAGCAAATAAACAATTTAGTTCATATTTGAATATATTTTAACTTTTACTGATAATATTTACATTTTCTACTTAAAATTTCACTTCAAAAACTTTAATAGACTCCCTCCAAAAGCGACACACAAAGTAATACATTTCATATACAAAGCAAACGAGGGAGAAGAAAATGCACAATTATGTAAAAGAAATTTATTATGTTTACGAGTCTGTTGCTCATATATACTTCAGCAAAAAGGTGCAAATATTAATTTAGCTCTTCTTTTATTTCGCTCTCCTCTTAAGACATCTTTAGGAGGAATTATTTTCACAGGAACTATTTGTTTTTCTTAGTACTACTTTGTTCAAGGACTTTTGAGGAGATTTAACAAAATTATGCTGCCAGGAAACGAAACGGTAAAATAAATATCCGAATAAAACAACAACATAAACATTAATAAAGTCAAAAATATTTAAATCCCCAGTGTTTATCAAAGGACAATAATAAATGGAAATTATGATGCTGCACTTGTAACTGCTTTGCATAGACAAATTTTCAAGCACATTTAAGTTTTTTTATTATTGTTTTTTGTAACAAGTACCAAAAATACACCTTTTGTAATGAACTCATGCTGGGCTCTGCGCCAGTTTAGCAACAGCTCAAACTTCAATGGCATCATCAGAGCAAAAGACAGACAACGTGCTTCCAAGACCGCTTCAGTTTCAGCCACACGACAATGTTTTGTTCTCTGCCCCCGAAAATCCTTTTGGAAATTATGAAAATTTATGTCGTCTTGTGTATTATGTGATGGTGTTTTCGTTGAAGAAAATTAGTTTCCAAGTAGTGTCACAGAAAAACGAAAAGAAGTCTAATAAATATTTAATGTCAAGCCCTTTTTGAATAATGAGTATTTAGGGACAACAGCCTCTTACGTATGATTTTATTTTGAAAAAGCCGGAAAACAGTTTCAGCTGAAAATGGCAGGAGTTTGTTTTTGTTTCGGGTAACTGTGTTTTTTTTTTACAAGGTGGTGAAGTTTTATTGGCACTGGAGAAGCTAAAGGCCAGGTATTAATTTCTTTATTGCCACTTTAGAAACAAATAAATTGTTTTTTTTTTTTTTAAATTGCAGTATTGAGAAAACCACCTAAGGAAATTTTAGCTCCAACAACTGAATTAGAAATAGCAAAGAAGGTGGAGACAACCCACGAAGCCTCGGGCATTAAATTTTTGTTTTTCTATGGAGTATTTTTCGTAGCCAACAGATTTATTCATGCTACTTTTATCTAAGATGTTATCAAAAATTTTGTAAGAAATTTTGCATTAAAATGTTGATTACTGCACAGTGGTATTTTGTTGGCCAAAAAGCACAGTTGTGACAGTTGTATATTTTTTTAAGAATCTAATGATTCAGTTCAATAGAATTGCGGGCTAGAGCTTTGCTGTACAAAATCTTCTGAAATCACTTAAATATTAGCTAAAACAAGACGTGTGTGAATTAAATAATAATACAAGTAGCCAAACGTATAATTTTGGGTCACTTTTGCCCCTCTATTTGTGCAACGATCTTGTTGATATTTTATCCTATTACTAGATACTGTCAAGCTCCAACGCATTGTTTATAAATTAATGAAATCAATTTAGGATTTAAGGTTCAAGAAGCTCATCATCGTACATAAATCATTTATTTTTGTTTTACCAAAAAAAATTCTAAATTTTGTGATTTTTTATTAAAAAATATTTTATAAAAGTTTGCCCCACGACGAACAGGAAAAGTGAAAGCGGATAAAAAAGCTATAATAATCAATTGAAATGTTCTGGATACTCGTTCTTCGACCTTTTTATTTAACTTTGTTAGATTTTATAAATGAGCTTAAGGTCACTCAATTCTCAATAAATATATTTTCTATTTATTGATAAGTTTTTTCGATATTTCGATACGCCTTTAATAATACGCCATGATTATTTGTATTCTAGAAAGTATCAAAGAGAAAAAAATTTTTTAAATATTCAAAACTGAACTTAATTATTGGTGATTAAAAAGTTTTACAACGGACATGTGGTCATGAAACAGGCATGGCATGTTCCCCAGCCAATAACTCCTTAACTTTACTTTTCTTGTCTTCTTTAACAAAATTCATTTCATAAAAAATATTTGTCAATTCTGATGAAGTGAAATCTAATTAGATACCGATAATGTGATTAGCAATTATAAATCTTAAACTTCGACTATGAAGCCATATTAATGTTTAGTAAATTTTCATTTAATCTTAAATTGCAGTTCAATGCACTTTCGGTTTTTTATTCACAAATAATTATAGTCATCTAAATAAAAAAAGAGCATGGCAATATTTTACAGAAAATATTAGTAAACAATTAAAAAACAAAATAAGCAAAGTGCTGCAATTTCCATCCCTGGCATTCAATATTGGACCATGTTTTTTAAAACAGAACATGGGAGCGTGGTTACAACAGAAGGCAACCACAGCACACACTGTTTCCTTTGGCAATATGTGAAAGGTAAAATATTTACTAATAATAAACAAAACAATATTTTTAACAAAACTTTTAATAGAGCATCGGAAGTTTGATGAAAGGTTAAGGAAAATATTTTATAAAAAGTACAAAGACGTCAAGTGGAGAATAGCCTGCACTTGCGAGATATAACTTTTCCAAAAAAAAAAAATTAAATATGATTTATTAATATTTATTATTTATTTATTAATATATTTTATATAATTATTTTTTTGACCTAAAGGCCTTTTTATTATATGAGTATAATAAAAAAGAACTTCAACTCAAGAAAATAATTATGTAATATATAAAAAAGAGGGATCAAAAGCAACCAAATATTAGGTGATATATTACATTCACATCCCGTAAGTAATTTTGGTTCACAGTTTTCACCCTGTTGCAGGATGAAAATCCTACAAATCACTTTCTCATCTTCTCAGAGAAAAGGCGAAACTTCATTCCACAAATCGACAAGAATTGATCTGGCCTTTTCTAAATGTTATGCGGTCCGACTTATAAGAATTATAAAACAGTTTTTTGTTTGATAGGAAAACCACATCACCTTCATTTTTAAAGCAGTCTACAACAATTACAAATCATTTTCAGTAATTAATTATCAGTATAGAAGTTTCTTTGCCTGCATTTTATTAAATATTTATTTACCGTCTAAAATGACTTTTAAATCCAACTATACTGTGCACCTAGCAGCACTGAAAACTTTCTTTAACTATTTCTTTTCTAATTTTGGAAAAAGAGAAAAATATATTAAGTATTACTAAGTATCGTTGAAGTCATTTCAACGTTTGTTGTATTGGAAAAGGGGTTGTACTTCAATTGGGTGTTGTTTTAGAGCAACAAAACAACACACAGAAAAAGGATAAAGTTATTGCTTATTTATGGAGAAAAAGTGTGCAATTAAAAGTAAGAAATGCGAAATCGTAGACAAGAAACAGGAGACAAATTTAAATGAATTGTTTTAGGAAACCATTTCGGCAGCAGAATGCAATAACAGTAATTAAAGAGCAGCAACAATGACAGTGACAGTTAGAAGACAGTTTTGTAATTTCAACTGTTTTCAATGAATGCATCATTGTCAGTTGATGCTTTTTCATTTATTATTAAAAGCCTTTGGGGAAGTTTTCTTAAGTTAAGTTTAAAATTTTGCTTTGAAGGACTCAATAAAAATTCGGTTTCCTCATGGCAAAAATATAATGAGCATATAAAATAGGTTTCAGTGTGTTAAAATAGTTTTTTAGAACCTAAACACAAACAAACACCCATATTCATAAAAGCTATTGAAGATTTATTACACGTTTATTTGACAAATATTCCGTAGAAATATGTCAAATAAGAGCTTAATAAACTTACAATAATTATTATGAATATGGTCTAAAGTGTTAAAGTGTGACCACAGCCACAAAATTTGCCAACAAAAAAATGTGACCACTGCTAAAAATGTGACCACTGCTAATAGTTGTTCAAAAAGCGTGTCCACTAATTTCTTGCCATTGATTTTTCGATAGCCCCACTACACTAAAATCTTTAACACAAAACAAATATTTATATTAATAATTTATATTAATTTTATATTAATATACAGATTTCATAAAGTGCACATACATTTTACTGAATGGCGATCAAACCCTTCAAGGCATTGTTGTATCTATGTGAATGCAGTTTGTCCAAAATAATCGTATTGAAGTACGTAGCGGTCATGTAAACTGTTACGGGATGTATTCACGGATTAGTGAAAGAAAAAGATTTTTAAGTCAAGTGATTTCCCCAAAAGCTTTATTTCAACAGCCTACCTTAATTATATAATATATGTAAAGCGTTTTTTTTTTTTTTTTTTTGCAATTACCTAAATAAATAAAAAGTAAAATAATAAATATCTCTCTTCTAACAACACCCATTCAGCACAGAATATACAATATAACTTTGCTCTTTAATTTATCTGCAAAACAAGAGCCACAAAAAAAAAGGAAAACTGTTACACAAAAAGCAAAACTAAGCGATAAAATAAAAATCAATATCCTTTAAATGGTGTTGGACAACAAAGCAATTTTTATTAATAAAACTGTCATAAGTAGTTTCTACAACAGATATCTACTGGAAAACACATTAATATTTTTGCTCAAAAAAAAAACTACTAAAGTTTACAGATACTTTTTATGTCGATTCGGCTCGAAAAGAATTGAAAACACAAGGCATTTACAATGTATTGTAAGGATCTTAATCCCTGATTTTGTAAATAATATGAATTAAATATCATAAAACCGTAGTAACATAAATACACTGATAAAACCAAATCCACAACAATACAAAGTACATGTACAAATATCTGTATATAAATTTGTAGGTCTGAACAAACAGGGATGGAAAATATATTTGCAAGAAATTAGGTGCCAAAAAATACATTTTTTAAGAAGCATTTTTGCCATTTACAACCACTACGCTTATGGAAGCGTTATATATATTACCAGTATTTCCCACTTTGTGAAAATAATTTTTTTCTTTTAAATATGATATTTTTGCCTTTTGTCATAATTTTAAAATAACATGTTTGATTTTACACTAGAATAATTCACAAAATGTTGCTGTAAATTATTGCAATATTATTTTAGTGTGTAACCATTGTTTATGAAGGTTTTGGGAAGCAAATTTTATTACATATTTTTTTTTTTTGGTTTCCGTAAAATGACAAAATGTATATATCTCTTGTGATATTTATATCCTGTTTTCTTGTATATTCCTGAAGCTGTTTATAAAGTAGATAATTCGATTGTAGTGATAAAACTTCCTGGGTAAATACTTATTTTATTCCAGATAATACAAAGTAACCCAGTGTGCAATAGGCATATCCTAAAAACAAGAACGTGTGCTTGTGTGAGTGGGTGTGAGTGTGTGGGTTCGAATGTGCAATAACATTATGCCAAAAATAATAAAATATAGGGTCCGCCATCTAACGTTTTTTTTCAACTTATTTCGTGAATGGTAACACTTAGCTCATGTCTGATTTGACAGATAATTAGTTTTATCCTTCCGCTGAACTAATATGGTTGTTTATACGCTTCGCTAAGTGGGCCTGCGATCGACTTACAAAAGAAAATCATGTTTTCAGATGAAGCTCATTTTAATTTTGACGGATATGTAAACAACCAAAATTGCCGCATTTGGGGTAAAATCAGTCACTGTTTGGTGCGGATTTTGTTCCAGATAATAGGCCGTTGTCAATGGCGATCGGGCCATGTTGAACGAATTTTGGTTCACAAAAATTGAAGAGGAGGATATTGGCAACATTTGGTTTCTACAGGACGGCGCTACGTACCACACAGCCCCAGCTACGCTCAATGTTTTGCACCGTTTTCAAAAAAAAAAAAAATTATTTGGCGGACCCTTTATAAGACCTATAAACTTTTCTAATATTGTTTCTGGGTTAAAATTATATTCCTGCTGGAAAAGCCTGGATGAAAGAGCCCACCCTATTTAATTTGCATTCCAACACATCTGCCAAACCATGCAGTATCAGTCCTTGGCAGATCTTACATTGAAGATAGCTGTTAATCAGCAGAGGAAATGCTTAACACTTTCCTTCTTCTGATTATTTTTTCAACTTCGGCCGAAATCCTGATATGGAAGATTTGCTCATCTCACATATGTACCCATAAGACAGTGGCGTGTCAGAACGCCGATATTTGTTTGGCTTGAGTGTCGTTAAAAAACTTTAAACTCTAAGTTCTAAGACGGGAGAGGATGAGCAGCGTGGTGTTTTCACAGGGATCGAAATATCTAGTTGTTCCCCAGATAAATGCCTTTCATATATTTCTGTCTTGTTGGATTACTGACAATTAGAATGATTTCTTTGTCTTTTTTAATCAATACCAGTTACAACATCAATATAAAATCAATTTAAGTCCAATTATCATAATACTGAATAGTTATAATGCATTCAGCTCCCTTCGACAATTGTGTGTCTCTCTGTACATGAAGTTACTAACCATTGAAAATACCACCAAATCTACCCTGTCTCATTCATGGGTCTTATACACTATTACTCTGTGTTATTGTTACATATTATTCCAATTTAGTTGAAAGGAATTGAGTTTATTTCACAAGAAAATTTTGTGTTAAGAAGTTCCCATCCCTGTATTTTTTTTTTACTACAAATTATACGATGGTGGTGGCATTTTAAGTCAACACCATTGAAAGCAACACAACACAAAATATAAATATTTTTGTTAAACGAAAACTTTTGTATCATCATCTATTGTTTTTTAAGTGCGCGTTCAGCAAAAAAAAACTGATTGTTTAATTTTTCTAACGCTTTCTCTGTGCTCCAACAGTTGAATAAAATTTCGCTTGGCGAAAAAAAGAATTTTATTGTTGTTTCTGTTTTATTGAGTATTTGTTCCTGGTTTTATATATTTTTTTATTCTTTTTTTTCTATTTATGAGGTTGGCAAAACTATTACAATGACAAAGAACGAAAGGCAAAAGTTGTTTATGTTGATGCACAGAAGTGTGAGTTTTATGAGTATGGTTTTGTTTGCTTATTCGCTGAGCTGGCAACTCTTGAAAGAAGAAAACAAAGATAACAATAATAATAATAATGCTAATGCTGAGCGATTTTATTGATTTAAAGAAAAATATTTGGTATGAATAATAGTTTCTGTTTTATAGTGATTTATTTAGTTGCATAAATTAATTCCATAATTTATTGTTTTTCTTTGAAGACTAAAAGAAAATTATTTTCTGTTTAATTTTGTATTCTATTAATAATAATAAAGGAAATATATACACAGCACAACGTAGTAAATTTTAGTTACAAAAGTTTTATCTAAGAAAACTATAAAAAATACTAGCAGACTCCACACTTCTCGCCAGCACCTGTGCTTGAACTAAGGATTGACGAGAAGTGTGGCAGCTGCGAAACAGCTATTTGTTCGCATAGCTAAAAGTTCTTGATGTTTTCCTTGTCTTGTTTAAATAATAACAATCAGAAAAGTAACATAGAACGAACTTAAACCTCATCAACTTAATAAAAAAAATTATAATTTAATCAAGTTTTTCGCTGTTACAGTGCTTCCTGCGACGTATTTTTACTGTTTCTTGACGAAATGCATGTGTTGTCCGCAATGCGTTATTCTCCTAAAGCTGTGTTCCCAGCTTAACATGTTTTTTTTATTATCTTATTATAACCATTATCTTATTTCAACCATTCAAGTACTTTCATTTTATTTACATGTTATTACTGTCATTCTATTGATTCTTTTACTTTTCTGTTTTTGCTTTTGTTAAATTACGCTTTTGTGGCTCAAGACTGACAATTCGCAGTTGGAACTTTTAAAAGTATTTGCCTGATTGTTTGCATTTGGCATTTATTTCATATTTGAAATTCAATTAACAATAATAAAGGATAATGGTTCAGTATAATAATTCTCTTGCATTTATTTGGTTTTCGTTTGTCATCATATTATTCGGAATTTCAATTGTAGTTGAAAGAAATTATTACACTGTTTCATGGGAAACAAGAAATAAAATATATTACAAAATTTATGTGCAAAAATTTGCCCCTCTGTCAACTTTTCGTAGGTGGCACTCTCCCGGCAGGAAAGTAGGCCCACAATTCTACAAAAACGTGTATAGATCAATTGTGTAGAAACAAACAATGAGAGTCTAAAAGAAGGTTTCTTCCAGCGTTCAAAATACTTTGACAGACAAACACAACATCCAAAAGAAAATGTTGCCTGAGCTGTCAAACAGTCATTTTTCATGGCTGTGGCTGAGGCTGAGGCTGAGGTTGCAAACATTTTGTTTGATTTTGTTCCGAAGCTGTAGCTGTCTAAATTTTACAGCCGCAGCACAGCTTCGGCCTTTAAAATGAAAAAGCCACGTCTTTTTTTAACCTTAATAGTTACTCTCAAGATGTTTAAGGAATTAAAAACCACAGCATAGTCTTCATTTTATTGGTGAAAGATGAAACTTTTTAATAGCTTTTATACAACAGAAGTTCATTTGTACTTCTAAAGTCTAGTATGAAGTGCGTTACTCCTGTATTAAACCAAATAACTAATTGCCAGATTTGCGAAAGTAAAGCCGATATTTTTTTTCAGAAATGGTTTAAGTAATTTCCATTTTCAGAAATTTCATTATTTTTCATAAAACCGTAAGCCTGCTGGCGGGTCTGTTTCTGCTTGCACTGTTTTTTTTTTTTTTAAGGAGAAAAAAGAGTTTAAATGATATTTAATCCTTAATTAAAAATTATATTAATGACTTTACACGTTTCGTTTCCATATGCAAATGAATATATAGAGGCATATACAGCTGCGATAAGTAAAATAGCACCAAAAAGACGAAGAACACTTTACATGGAAATAAAAAAAATGCCTTTACTTCGTATAAAATATGTGCGAAAAATCAGAAAAATTTTGCAAAATGTCTTATCAAGCTTTTATTTCTACCTAATGGAACTCAGATTACAATAGTAATAAATAAGTTCTGAGCATAGCACTGGAAAATTATATTATTTTGATATATTTCTTAGAGAAGGGCTTTTTAATACATACATATGTATATCCCAATTTTGCGGGAGCTTTTAATTTTGTATTTTTATTACACTATGCAACAGGTAAAAAAAAACTTTGGATGACCGCCATTATTCTTTGATGTGTTATACTGGTCTAAGTATATAAATCCGAAAAATTTCATATTTTAGAATTAGTTTTCTTCTAAAATATTAGATTTTCGCAAACCTCTAGTCATAACTAAAAAAAAAACCTGCATGAACGCTAAATGTTTTGATGTGTCCTAAAAATTTCATATTCCTTGGAAAAGTTTTTTTTTAATTCTTTTTTTCTTCTAAAATATGAGAGATTTTCGAAAGGATTGATCAAAACCGGTAGTTATAACTTAAGAGCAGCGTGTCCGATTTTATTATGTGAAAAGTCAAAAAATTTTAAATTGTTGTGACTTTAAGTTCTACTGACATAATAATTTGGTGTAGCTTATATTTTTGGAGTTGTTAAGAAAAAAATTTTAAAAAAATATTTTAATAAATTAAATTCGATTCAAGTCAGAGTTTATTGAGTTTTTTTTTTTTTTTTTTTTTTATTACATTCAGCCCAATCATGAGTGATAATTCCGTGAGAGTTTTTTTCTTTTCCCATTCCACTTATTATGTTTAATAAATTCCTTAGGAAATTTTTTTAACCTTCACTGTTTTAGCCACATCGAAGGGGAAAAAATAGTCGGCGGAGGAAAAAATAGGTATTTTAAAAACATATGTTTTTTGCATTTTCCTATAAAAAATTTCGATGTTACCAACTTTTATTTTTTTGTTTCTCAGGTAATTTATGATTGGAGGAATTTTTTTTCGAGAAACGTATTTTCCTTAGGAATAAAATTCCTTGAGAATATTGATGATTGGGCTGATTATAAAGTGAAAATATGAAAAGGTAACAAAAATAAGGAAAACTTAAATCTGTTTTGTATTATTTTAAAGGCATAATAACATTTCAAAACGCTGCATGCTGATAGGCAAATATTGTTCTAATACAAAGTTAAATATTATATTATGTAGCGCAACTTAGTAAAAAATTTTAAAAATTAAAAAAAAATTTTGAGTTTGGAAAACTTTTTAAAAATAGAAATATGAAAATACTTGGAAATTTTTCTATTTCTTCTTAAAATTGCATATAACAAAATTAAAATAAGCTCTCATTTATTAAAATCTGGGATCAAATCTTTAATTTATTCCCGTAAAAGTAAAAATACTCACTTAAGCCAAAAACTGTTTTTACGCCGTTTCTGCTAAATGTTAGAACAATAGATCAAATCAGTACTAAAAACACATAATTAAGAGCTCAAAGAAATCGAGACTTAAATGTTGATAAAAAGCCACAGTATCTAAAAAATTTGCTAAAATTATATGACCTTCCAGCTCTACACTCATAATTCATTTATTACTCATGTAATGGGGCTGTGATTAAATGAAATTGAAAGGTTAAGAAATTACCTACCAAATGCCTTTCAGTTTTTTGTAAATAATATATTTTGTTAAAAAGATATACTCATTATAATTTCAATGCCCTTGGTGTTGCTATTTTTCTCACCGCTACTGTACCTGCATGCAAGTGTGTATGCTCACATAACTAATGATATGGTAATGACAGTGATAGCAACATATGTATAATACCATCACACAAAGTATATTATTTAAAAAAGATTTTGATTTTCGAGAGTATAAAATACACAGAGGAAAATGGTAGTGTAAAAATGGTAGTGCGAAAAACTATTGATTAAAATCATGTTAAAGTAAAAAAATTTAGTTTATTTGAAAGTAACTTTGATTAAAGATGAATAGAGCAAAAATATTTATAATATTTGAATGAGCTTAATAATACCTCAAAGCGAATTAATTAATAAAAATAATATTATGGTAAAATAAACTCATAAAAATCGTTTTGTATAAAAATTTTATCAAAAATTAACGTAATTATTCACATACTTTAAGATCCAATTGAAATGTACTATTTTAGGTACAAAAATAGTTTTTAGTATATAAAATCAAAATAAATAAAATGAAAAGACCAGAAAAACTTTTTCCTTATCCCTATTTGAGTTTATATTTTGATGTTACTGTAGTGACATATTTAATCAACATGAATGGAGGTTGTTTTACAGCAAAAAATTTTTGTTTTCAGTTTTAAATCTCTTTGAACTAAAATTAAGGTCCTAGGAACGAAGACTACAGTCGAAGAAAGTTAAAACAATAATTTTTTAATGGCTTCTTTTTTCAGCTTAAGATCTTTATTTTTTATATATTTATATTTAAATGACGAATTGATCCTTGATACTTCGCCAACATTTTGTTGGCATCTTCAGGAGAATGAAAATTTTGCAAAGATTTTTATTCTCCTGAAGATGCCAACAAAATCGTGGCGAAACATCGAGAATCAATTTATTATTAAAATAAAAATATATAAACAATTAAGATCTTAAGCTGACAAAACAAAAATTAATCATTAAACCTCGTTTAAAAATATCAAAAAATATTTATTCATGTGCTTGCAATCATTGTTTTTAATTGTATATTTTTGTAAAAAAAAAGTAATGCTGGGAAACTGCAGATGGGTGTGAACTTTTAATGTATTAGAACATCAATAATATATCACGTGGTATAAATAATATTTAATGGTAGCAAATACTATTTCGTCTTGACAGTCACCACTGAATTCCCCTACTAGCCCGATACATTGTGCAGATATGTATGTTTTTTTTTCTATAATTAATTAATTATAGCTATAATCTATTCGCTGACGGTATTTATTATTACTATTTGCTCTGGTCTTGTTTCCATCATTTGAAACCGTATTGGCGTCAAGTGCCTTTTTCATTTATATATCATTTTCTGCTTGTCTCTCAATACCATTTCAATCAGGGTGACTCAGAAAGAGTGTGTGACCATCGCTATTGTGAATGATTGTTAGCAGCAGGTATTTAAATCAAATAAAGGTGTTTTAGTTACCTTAACATTAGCAGCGTCTACCCACTTGTTTAAAGCCACCACCAACAAACAATAAAGCAAAATTTTATAAGCAGCACGATTTTCATTTGTTTAACAACGAAACTGGAATAATTTTTTATCCATTCACCTTTTATTTACTTTAGCTAGAGTTAATTGTTAAAACAACAATTGCAAATGTCACATTGGTAAGAGAATGAAGAAAAAAGCAAATCAATTGCTGAGTGCCGGATGCCGGGTACCCCTATAGGGTGACACCATGCAACAGCCAAAAAGTTCCCTTATAAGCAGCTTACTTTTTTGATGCGTTATGGGCCCCTACCTGTAATAATCATCAGTAATTTATATTGTGCAAGAACCCTGTACAAGAAAATGGGTATTAAATTCAGTTTATAGTTTTTTCATGTTTCTACCCTTTACATAGATATATGCAATTCAAAAAAGTACCAAAATTCAGTTTTTACCCGCTTTATCCCCTTAGTACCCAAAATATCAAAAAAGTAACCAACATCTGTCCGTTTAGTTTTATTATACTTTTAGGTGATTTTTGAATTTTTATGTTACCTGTTCAAAGTGAACCCTCTTTTGCCCGTTTTTATCCCTTTACGGCTCGAATTTCTAAAAATCCCGCCTTCATACATCTTCAGATGTATGAAGGACTGCCCATATACGAAATTTTATTACTTTAGCTTTAGCCGTTAGAGCTGAGCGATAAACCCTTAGTCAGTCAGTCACATTACAATTTTATATATAGGGTGACGAACTAGTGGCAACTTAGTAATAATAAATTTTACTTATATATTAAATGAACGACTTGTGATCAGTTGGAAATAAAACAAACCTAAGCAGTAGACCATGCACAATATCTAACGGAAATTCCCAAAAAAATATGCTAAAATCCTCTAAGCCTAAAACTCGTCTTCACTAAAGTCCCCCACACAAACTTTTTATCCCCATTTCAAAAAATAGATCCCCGATTCGGGTATAAATCCTCTAATCTGACAACCCTGCTCATTTCTTTGAATCTTACAGTCAGCCATTGTATGAAAAAACGTTTACGTATGTTGTCGCTTAAACTCAACGAGTGATTCTGGAAATTAAAGAACGCCACCCTAATACATATATCAGTTTTTTTTTCTTGAACAGATTTATTTCTTTATATGTAAGAATGTAGTGTAACTTTTGTATGAAAAATTATATTAAATCTAATACAATTAAACTGAGTCATTTTATTTCAAGAAATTTATTTGGCGGGCAAAACAAGTTTAAACGTTTGTTTCTTGAAAATTTCATTTATCATTTATTTCTTACAAAAATCCATACTGGTTTTATTAAAAAAAAATTACTGTAAGTGAAGGCAAAATTAAAGAAACAAATGCACTTTATAATTTATTGATTGAATGGGTTTGTTTTGTAAATTAGAAATAAAGTAAAGTGTAATAATATAGAATTTAGAAGGTGGGGTAAAATGACAACGTTGCGTGAGTGCAACAAATACGATATTCTCTTTGTTCCGTCTGCCGTGACTGAAATTATTTAAATCAGGCAACGAAAAGAATGCTATCACTTGAGTCTGGATATAATTTTTTTCTGACATTGGAACCTCTCTAAGAAAAAATTTCAAATACACAGAAAAAGACTGCATTTTAAAAGTATAATGAAAAAATTTTGATAGAAATTATGTGCGTAGAGATAGATATGCCGAGATAAATATGTTTGACGTAATGAAATAACGTAACGACATATCTAAGTGTAAAGATAAATATGTTGTTCGTAAGAGAACATTGTACCATCATGTTTTGCTGTGAGAATAAATATGTACATAAATAACTATATGTCACTTATAATAAAATAAAATTTAATATTTGGTTTTTTTTCGACCCCTTTTTTATTTCATATAATTATTTTCTTGAGCATAAAGCCTTTTTTATTATAAGAGTATATATGTTTTTTGAAAATTTTTGTCGACATGTCGCTCTCTTTCGGATAACTTCTTCAGGAATATTTTTAAAACATTAGTGTCCTGAAGAAGCTATCCGAAGGAGAGCGAAATACCGACAAAAATATTCAACAGCACATATACTCTTTTAATAAAAAAATAAAATAAAACTACCTTAAGCTCAAAAAATAATTATATAAAATAAAAAAAATATGAATAAAAGCTCTCAAATTTTTAAAACTAAGAAAATAACAAAAAAAAATTTTTTTGAAACAATGACGATGAAAAATCGATGATCTCTGAAAGAATTTGGATATACATATATGAGGGAACATTTTTTGAGTGGTCTGTTTAGTGGCATAATATTTTTAAAAAATTCAATGGACCATTTTTGTTTTTGACCAATTAAAGAATTTTGTTGAAAAATTAACCAGGTCCGTTCAATGCTGGATGTAGTGTGCAAGTTTTCTTCAACTTGAACTTTATAATATAATAAATTTCAAAGTCTATTCTTTGAATGTGTTACACTATTTTTGTTTTAATTATGTCTTTTTTGTTGAAAAACGTCAAATAAGATCCATTTTTGTTAAAATTTAGCTACTTTTCACTAATTTTTCACAGATTTGAATTTGATCTCTTTTCACGAGCTAAATGCCTAAAGACAACTTCAATTTTTTTTTTTTTTCAAAGTAATATTAAAAAAATATCTTATAAATTTTTTAGTAACAATCTTAGGACTTTGGTTATTCCTATTACCAGAGATATTTACAAAACCAGAAACAATTTGAAGGCCAAAAACAAAAATTTCCAATTTCAAACACAAATATCTTCTAAAACGGGTGTGATATCAGCATTTTTTTCTTGTGTATCATTTTCTTTACTTTCTAAGAAATGGAAACATTTTAAAATTAGATTATATTTACAAAAGTTATGAATCGAACAAACTTTTTCATACCAGAGGTAGTCAACTACCTCAACAGTGACCCACAGGGTGCACTGGGTGATACAACAGAGTAGCTCAAATATTCGTAATGACTGAGTTCTCCTCTATTATTTCTTTATACATTGTTTTATGATCAGCGCGCACGTTCCAGAGATCTTTTTTCCCTTTCAGTCCCACTGTGCGGTGTGAGTAAACACTTATATTCCATTTATATTTCATATCTGAATTTCTTAGCTATTTTTCAAGGACTTGGAATTTACTTTTTCTACCACCCAATATTTATGATTTTATGGCACGAACTAAAAGCTGGCTTTGGAACGCAACAGCAGAAATATAAACTTAAATTGCAAAGAAAAAAAATCAAAACTGAAAACAAAATTAAGAAAAAAAAAAACTGGTTTGAAACATGTAAAGAAAAGTAAATCTTTTTATACCGCTTCAAAACCACTTCTAACACAGCAATTCAATATTAATTGATTTTAAAATTCACTTCGTTCTTAAGAACACTAAAGAAAAGTCAACTAAAAAGTTTATATAACAATTAATAGAAAAAAGCCTCTATAGTTTATAGACAATTGCAAGTAAATCAAAGAGTTTTTCCGGCTTCAAATTTTCATAAATTTTCGAATCTGTGTGTAATTAAAAACATCTCCGTAACATTTCCATAGACTGGGTTGGTGTAAAAGTGTTTGTTTCTTTTTTTTTCAAAATATTTCTGCTGCTGCTGCTGGTTGATATTTTTCAATTTAGTGTCTTTGTTATTGGCTTTTTTACAATTATTTTTTATGCGAGCATAAAAACGTTAAAATTCCAAACATGCGGTTTAGTTCCTCAAAGTAAATTCAACTAGTCACACAAAAACCTGAAACCAAAGTGGATGGCTGTCTGGCAGGCTGCTGACTGCACGTTGTTGACTTTAAACAAGAAATCGAAAAAAATTTAAATTAAATAAGAAAAAAAAACACATAAAAAATTCATGTAAAGAAAAAAAAACACAGAAAAGATTTTGTTAAAAAGCAGCTGGAAAAAAAAATTATTTAAAACCTTAAAGCGATTAAACGTTTAAGCGACAAGCTTAGCGAAAACGGAAAAAAAACATAAAAATATCTTTAATAAAAATACAATAAGTAATTATCTTAAAAACAGATTGGAAAAATAATCTAGTTTACCAGGAGTGAAAAATATAAAAATTCAAAAAATATAAATTCAAATCAAATAAAAGTTCTTAAATTAAATGACAAAAAAATCAGCTTTAAAACACAAAAAACAACTTTTTCCCAAACCCTACAAATTATGCTAAATTTAATAACAAATAATCACTATAAGCACTGATTTTCAATAGAAAAAGAAAATTTTGATGAAATACAATTTAGAACCTTCAACAAAATTTTATTTTTTATGAACACCAGTGAAAATATTTCCCTGGGATATTGCTTTATTCCAAAATACCAAACGAATTTAATTTGTGCTAAATTAAAATGACCAATCAAGTGACATAAAAACTAATAAAATTTTTAAGCATATCGAATTGACCTTCAACACAATATAAAACCCATAATTTTTTTAAGTGACCTTAAAATGTTGGCAGCCTGCAATATTTGTGTGCTTGAAAACCATTATCAATTTAATTTGAGTCAACAATTACCATCAATTATTTGATTGAAAATCAATCGTATTTCAATAATGCCAAACAGAATTGCTAGACACATATTTGAGTAGACTTGAGGTGGAGTGACGCCCAGCAAGCGAAAAAGTTGATATAGAGGATGTTTTGAGCCCAACAGAATTCGATATTCTAAAAAATATTAAATTTTGTACAAAACTAAATTGTAGAACAAAAAATGTTGCTACAACACCTGACAGCTTTTCGGCATTTCTCCGTGATAAAGCATTCAGCTATTTAACCTGGCCCTAGAAGAGAAAATGAAATCGCTTCCAGCAGAGAACAACCCACGTTTTATCGAAATATATGCAGCCGCCAACGTTGAATATGCTCTTCGCAAAACGATCTTAATTGTTCTTTTTTCAAATAAAAGTTTAGTATATGCTGCTGAAAGCCAATGTAAATGTTCAAAAAACAAAAAAGTTTAGGGCTGTTTTCTCTTTTTAACTTCTCAGCAAGTCGATAAGCCGCCGACAATTCGTTGCGGCCAACCAACTCGCCAGTAGACTGAAAAACGCTTGTGAATCTACGTTCAAAAATATTTTTTTTATATTTTATTATTTGTAAGCAGTTTGTGAGAATTCCAAAAATGAAAGAACGAGATTTTACCGGAAAACCGAAAATTTCGAAAAATGCAGAGGAAGTAAAATCAAGGCAAATTGGTCATACATATGACTTCTGAGCAGGCATAGGGGGGCTAGTTGGCTGGATGGGGAGAAAATACACATATTGAAATCTTAGTTTTGTGTGGGAGCATCCCATACAAAAAAAAGGTAGAGGGTTGCTATGTTTTGAAGTAATATCAAGAACCAAAGACTAGATGGTGGGGAAAAATTTCAAAATCTAAGACAGAGGGTTGGTTTGTTAGTTCGCGACTTGAAAGTTATTCTTTTGATATGTGGTAGACTAAATTTTTTTCTCATGCCCAGAGGAGTCAAAAACCGCCAAGACACAAAAAATATGTGTGACTACAAACCATAAATAAAACAAATAAATTTGCTGGATAAGATAAAATATACATAAATATATAAGAAGACAAATCAAGTTGCAAACAATTTTTGATTGTGTTGTGACAAGCTTGAGCAAAACTAAAAAAAAAATCTTTTTATTCGAAATAGAAGCAAAAATTATAGCAAAGGAAATTAAAAACAAATATTCAACTGCCATCAAAAGTGCCTTGACAATAAATAATTAATTTAAAAAATTTTACCAAACAAAACTAAAAAAATGAGCTGGATTTTGGTGCTATTTATACTACAAATAATACAAAACAATTGGGCTGCACCTGTTGAGCTGGTAACAACAGCAGCGTCCAGTGCACTGTCTACAGAAGCAAACAGTTTGGCCAACAAATGGGAAGATGTGGCAACTAGCACTCAGATGACTAGCGGTGCTACAAACTCCCTGGAAATGAGGGATAGCTTAGACAAATTAATATTTGGACTACAAAAACACTTGGAAGAGACCACTCAAAGTCCACCAGATGAAACAACGTTTGTAACCCAAGAAGAAGAGAATGAAGTGTCTACCAATAGTGCCATACTCACGGCCACAAAATTGCCAAATCTCACAGGGAAAAATGCCACTCAAAAAGAATTATTGAAAGACACAACATATGCCAGTAATACACCAGAGTTTCAGTCCCAGGAAATCAGCTCTACAAAAGCTGCAATAGCTTTGCTGACCGTCAGCAGCAGCGGCAGGGAAGAGGACATTACTACTTCCCCAAGCTTGAGGGAAAACATGGAAAACCAGGGTAAGCAAATTGGTTAATTTATCAAAAACATTTATCAGGGTGGACAATTAGCTGTTTCGAAGCCGCTACACTTGTCGTTAGCTTCCATCCTTGCACTCAGGGAGTTCATGTTACTAAAGCAAACTCATGCTACTCAGCCACCCATATTGTTTTATACTTTCTGTCTAAATTTTTAATTATATCAAATACATTCATTATTACCATTTTTATTTTATATTTCTTCTATATGTATGTATTTCCAGCAACAACTTTTTTTCCTAGGGATAAACATCCTAACATAAATGTGAATGAAAAGATGGAGCCACTTCCACAACTTAAAAAAGCCGTAGATTATTTTATTAAAGACGTATTAAAACTTGGTAATAAATTAGGCCTTTTACCGGAAAAGTCATCCCGCTTAGAGGAAGAGAAGAAGGTAAATACCTATTTTACTACGGAAAATGCTATTACCAACGGCTTAAGACAAACTGATGAAAAGGTTGATATGCAGCCTCATAAGTTAATAACAGATTACGTAAATGAAAACTACAATAAAAATTCTAAAGGTGAAAATAAGCTGGAGGACACAACTTTAATTAATAAGCAAACAGTGAATCCAGAATTTATCAACGAAAATGATACTAATGCCATCAATTCCTTCTTAGCAGAAAATGAAATCGAAATAACCGAAAAGCACAACTTTGATACTACTACGGCAAAAGTAGAGCAATATCAAGCCACTAAATTAATGCAAGAAGATTCCACCACGATGGCAAATTTAAAGCAAACTACTGATTCTTTCGTTAATCAATTTACAGTGCAAGAAGACTTCAGCACAGTCCCCATGAATAGAGAACAAAATGCAGCAACTACATTAAAGCAAGACGATCCTTCCAGAACACCTGCTTTAAAGCAGACTTTTGATTCTTTTCCTAATGGATTGTCAGCAAACAAAGATTTCTCCGCAATATCGGTAAGTGCAGAGCAACATGAAGCCACTAAATTTACGCAAGAAGATTCCACAACCACTTTTACGATCGCTGCAAATGAAGAGCGTGATTCAGACACTAAATTAGTACATGAGGATGATACCACAATTCCCGCTGTAAACTTAACTTCTGATTCTTTTATTAATCCGTTGCTAGAGCATAAAGATGTGAACACTTTCGCTGCAAATGAAGAGCACACGGCAGCCACTACATTAATGCATGAGGATTCCACCACTATCTCCGCTTTTAAGCCAACATCTGATTCTTTTGCTAATCAGTTACCAGAACTTGAAGATTCGTCTATGGTTCCTGCAAATGGAGAGCACGATATAGCAGCTGAGTTAAAAAACGAATACCCTATCACGGCTCCCACTGTAAAGCTGCCTTCTGATTCTTTTCTTTCTACTCAATTATCAATACCTGAAAATTCAGCTACGATGGCCGCTCCTGGAGACCAATATCTAGCAGCTAAAGTAGCTCATGAGGACTCTACTGCGATGCCCGCTTTAAAACAACCAGTGCATGTAGATGCCACCACAATACCCACTCTAAAGCAACCTTTTAATTCTTTTATTAATCACTTATCAAGTGTAGAAGAAAGCATAGAGAAAGCGGTCGATGAAGTAGTGATCAGTAACTCTTCCCTTGCACAACTAAAAGTGTCAAACTCTGAAACACAAGGAACAACTAGTGACAATGAGTTAAGACAAGTTCCTGCTTTCAGACAGGCCATAGATTCTTTTATCGAAGATGTTAAAGAAATTGGGGAAAAACTCAGTTTGACTGCGGAAAGCACCACAGACACGTCTACAAAGTTTTCCAATGCAGGCTTAAATCAAGAAATATCAGCCGTTGTAGGAACAAATTTCCAAAATAACAAACAAGCAAGCCCTTTAACCACATTAAAACCGCACCCAAATCTAATTGCAGAAAACTTAGATCGAACTTTAGAATACTTTCCAACAACAACAACAAACTCGTTAGAAAACTGGCAGGAAAAAATATCGACGACACTTCCTGAAGTAGAAACTTCAAACGAGAACTTAAAAAAATTGCCGCATAGTGGTGCACAAACCACAGCTGATTATATAGCTGAGCCTGTCACGGAGCTGTTCACCCTAACGGCAATAAAAACTGCAACAGCAAATGGAGCTCTAAATGAAGACAACATAGAAAAAGTAAACTCTGCAGAACAGATCAGAATTGAAGGAAAATCAGAGGAAATGAATTCTACCGTTTCGAAAGCAGATATTCTAAATAAATCCTCTCAGAGTGTTTCACAAGAAGCAGTTGATCATATTAGTGAACCCGTCACGGAACTATTCACCCCAACAACACTGAAAACTGAGGCAGCCTATGAGTCGCCCAGCGAAAAATCTACACAAAAAGTCCATTCTGTCAAGCAAAGAGTAGGAAAAGCTGAAAATGGTAATTTTACTATTTCGACACTGGCTACTTTAAGTAAATCTATTCAAAATGCAGCAGAACAAACAATTGATAATGTGGGTAAAACTGTAGTCGAAATTTTTACAGCAACAGCAATAAAAAGTGAAGCAGCAAATGCATCTTTTAGTGAAAGGTCTTCTGTCGAAAAAATTCAATCTGAAGAGCAAAGTGTTTCCACACCAGTTACTTTACTTGAAACAACTACAAACTCTTTTAATGGAAATCTAGAAAATGTTAAGGTAATGTATGCCACATCTCAGCCCATAAGCCAGGCTGATTTCGATCCAGAAAAAATGCAAATTTTCGAAAAAGAAACAGAAACGCATTTACAAGAAGAAACATTACTGAAGACCATGGAAGCTCCTGAAAAAAATATTGCCACACAAACAGAAGGATTTGCAACACAACAACCTGATTTTGGCAGACTCATGGAACCAACACCAGCAAGTTCTAAAAGCAGCACAGAAACTGAGCCATTAGTAGTAACAGCAACGGAAGCGTATAGTACAGAAAAAGATGCACAAACAAGCAAAATCTTCGCCACAATAATGCCACAACAAGCAGAACAGGAAACAATTGCCCTGCCAATTGCCCACCTGACAAACAATGAAAATTCTGAAAAAATGGTGGACATCCCCGAAACAGTACAAAAATCCAACTTACCGCTTTCAACTTTGACTGAAACGGTTGTACTTAGCACAAAATCCAACAATTTAGCTCCTGCACTAGAAAACAAAGAAAGCCAAATGGGATCCGTAACACAGCAGCCTGATTTTGCCCATCACATTGATGCAACTCAACTCAGCTCTCAAGCCAAAAACGTTGCTCTAGATCAAGACGAACAACCAGACGAAGCAATGAACAAAGTGACTTTAACGCCACATCAAACAGAACAGGAATCAACCACCGAGCAAGAATTTCCTCACCTGACAACCGACAAAAATTCCGAAAAACTGCTGGAGACTTCTTCAACAATTGAAATAACACAAAAAAATAATTCAATGTTTTTGACTTCGACTGAGTCGTTAGTGCTTAACACAGAAATGAGCACCTTGGCACCTGCTCTAGAAACCACACTTAAGAGCAGAAACTTTGAGGAAGAGCTACAAACCGATATGAATGCAGTGCAAGAAACAACACATCTTCAGCCTGTGAAACAAACGTTGAATGCTTTCGAACAACAACAGTCAAGTACGCAGCAAAATCCTACAACTACAGCAAATCAAAATGAAATATTCTCTCTGCTAATGGGCGAAATTAAGACAAGTACCAGAAGCTCGGATTTGAAAGAGTTACATCGCAGTGGTGCTATAAGGCAAGATTTCGTTGACGAGTTTGCTGATAATTATAACGAAAATGTAAATAAGACAACTTCAGTAGCAGTAAAAGAGTTACTGCAGCTACAAGAAAGTTCTTTTAATTTTGGGTTCAGCTCAAAGGATACTGCCACTACAAATTTGACAAGAACACCACCATCTTATGAGCAGCCTAAATCAACACAAGATGAGGTTCAGAATATTATAGCAGAGAATGCCATCAAAGAACTATCCACTACTGCATCATCTGCTCACAGTATGGGCGAAGAGACTACAAGCGAAATGGCACCAGTTGCAGCAACAGAATGTAAGTGACACAAAAAAAACCTGTAGTTTGTGCATGAAAATTTTGATTTAAGCCAAAGTTTTTCATGCCTTGATAATAATGTCGGAAGAAAAACTCTAGTGATTTACTACTGACAAGATCCTGACCTGCTGACACATTATAATTATAATCCATACCATTTATTTTGCCATTGACATTTAACAAGATCTTTTCACTGAAAACTAGCTACTAACCTAAGAAGTAGTGACCAAAAGGTTATAGTGCTTGCATATGACGACCGCGGTACTAGTGATTTTCTGAAGCCACTGCCACCAGTGTGACTGGCATAGTAAGCTTAAGAAAATCTTTATATCGACATTTTGCATAGGTTTGTTATTGAAACATTATTGTCTTCAGGCTTTCTTCAGGGAACCTAGAGCTCAGAAAGAAATGCCAGTAGAAAAACCATAGTGATTCACTATCGCCATAGTGATTCCCCTGACATATTTTTATCCAGGCAATAATTTCTTCCAATTAATATGCACTTGGCATTGAATATAAATTAGCGACTCAAAGACAAGTAACTAAATAGTTCTAATGAGAGCATATATCCATCGCAACAACAGTGTTTTCTGCAGGCATTGACCCTTATTGTGTTTGGCGTAGTTTAAAAACGATAGTTTTCGTTTTTTTAATAAATTTCGTATTGTTTGCAAGCGACGGTATCATTTTTCAAAAACCTCTGGCTTTTGCCGCTAAGCCCCCAACCAGAATGTAATAATAAATTGTTACCGAGATAGCTGACATAGGAAGCGACATGCATAATACCGCTTTCTATTAATATTTGTCATAGGATTTTCACTAAATATAGATACACCCAGTAATTTGTGTACTTAGTATGTATGTACGTTGACAATAGGTACAGATATGTTTTTGGTACCGTCGATCAAACTGCTGACCGGTAGTCAAGTGATTTCAAGCAAAGCAATTTTCAAACCAGATCTGTAGGTACTTTAATTTAGAAAAATGTTAGATTACATTCCGCAGTAATTTATTCCAGAAGTTATCAGAGCAGCTACTTTGAAATCCAGAAGATTTTAATTTTAACTGACTTGTACAGTTGTTGAAAAAACTAGCCGTAGAAAAATATGAATTTTCGGTCGCAATTAATAATAACAATAGTAACATATGTTAAGTGTGTGTTTGGTAACAGAGCACTAAATATGTTACTGTCTACTATCTATTCACAAATGAACTTAATTATATACATATCTTAATACAAAACTTTTGCATTTCAATATTATTGTCCTGAAGAAGCTATCCGAAGGAAAGCGAAATATCGACAAAAATAATTAAATAGTTTTAATAAAAGACCTCTAGCTCAAGAAAATAAATATATAAAATAAAAAAGGGGTCGAAAAAACCAAATAATGAACTCAGTTATTTATTTGCTTCAAGAGCCAGTGAAAATGTATTATTTTTGGTCTGAAAATAGACCTTAGTAATGTTTACGACTGTCTACTTAAACTGCTTATTGCGGAATTCGTTGTGATTGTTGTGATGGTCAAGTGGGTATGGTATTTGCCTTGCAGTCGTGATGTTGGCAGTTCGAATCTCAGAAACTAAATATGCAAAATACAAAAAGAAAATAACCTTGAAAACAGAATTGAATAACTATTTTATTTGCAAGGGAAAAAAAACGAAGGAAATATGAAGACATATTTGACAGTTAGTATCAAGAAAAACTCACTATTTCTAACGAACAACTGTATTCCGTTCAAGAACGTTTTTTTTTTTTTTAATTAAGCTTTATTTATTTATTTATTTTATAATTTAATTACATAATAAAATTAATGCAACTAAAAGAAGAAAAAAGAGGTACTAGCGCAAAAAAGGCCTTCGACCCGAATTAAGCTTTAAATATTACCAGTAATTCAAAATTGAAAATAGGCGGTTGTCCGTCCTCACACAAGCAACTAAGAAAACTAGCTGCATCTATCGAGCTCTAAGATATAAGGATTTGAAATTTTCATGGGCTATGGACCGTTATAACCACTAAAATAAAAATTACTAAGAACAAAATTAAGTTGAACCCCAAAGAGAGGTCCCCATACAAGGAAATTTATTTCACAAGCCGTCAGCTTAAAGTTTAAATTTACATTTTGTTTTTTTTCGACTCCTTTTTCATATTTTATAGGCCGTATTCATAATAATTATTGTAAGTTTATTAAGCTCTTATTTGACATCTTTCTACGGAATATTTGTCAAATAAACGTGTAATAAACCTTCAATAGCTTTTATATGAATATGGGTGTTTATATTTATTTTCTTGAGCTAAAGGTCTTTTTTATTAAAAATATTTAATTATTTGAATATTTAAATTTAAAAGCCAATTGAAATGTGTAAATTTAGGTAAAAAAATTACTCTTTTCAAAATTAAATTTAAAATTAAAATTAATCTTTTGAAACGAATAATATGCCAAGACATATTTATATTAGAAAAAAAGTGCAAGTCTACATAAAAGAAATTTGTTATTTAAATATTACTTACACATAATTTGTATAAAAAACTTGAATTTCAATTTAATCTTACAGACATTGCAGAAACAACAACTGAATCCCATATAATAAAAGAGCCATTGCAACAGGAGCACAGCCGTTTTTCTTCTAACGCAACTGCGCAAGCTGATGCAGTGGTTACGACAACAGAAACTACAACACAGAACACGGATCGGAAAGAAACTCAACAAACCTCTTTACAGTTAATGTCTACTGCTACAAAAACTGCAGAGCCAGAGGAGGAAGCAACTACTTTGCTGCTTCCCGAAACTCTTCTTAAAGAGATGATGCTTACATTCACTGAAAGCTCAACTGAAGCAGCAGAAAAAAATCAAGAATATCGAGCAACAAGCGAAACACAAACGCCAATGGACGTAAAGCAAAAGCAACAACAGCCACAAATCGAATCAACAACTGAAAATGCAGCACAAATTGAATCAACTGATGCAAATGAACAACCAGCAGCCACAACCGCCATTCTCGATGAAACGCAAACACAAACAGAGCAACAGACAACGGAAGCGGAAATCAACTCAACAACGCTGTTGGAAGAATACGAAACAACTGTTACGCCAAAAGAACCGGAGGCTCGTTCTCTCTCATCTCTGCCGCCGCCAAAACTAGAATACACACAAAGCGATGAAGGTGTCGAAGTCTTTTATGGTTATTCAAGTGTTAAACACAATTAAGTGGCATAAACAAATTTAATTAAAACTATTTATTATAAAATTAGCTATTTCCATAATAATACTCTTTTACTTAGTACAATCTGTTGAGTTTGGTTTCAAATTCACTTGTTATCTTCCAAAATATGTTTGTAAATGATTTTTAGACTGTTTAACACAGGAAATATGTATGTATGTACGTCAGATATGTATTTAAATTCAAAATCGAAAACCCAAAAACGGTTGTTAAATTTACGTATGAGGATTTGCAGTAGATATTAAGTTAACAATCGTTTAGTTAAACTCATGCCATACAATTTTTTTTTTTAAGTTTCTCCATTCTATTATTCAAATTTGCTGCACTTTCCCTATAAAAAATATCATCTTATTAAACTAAAGCCAAGTATGTGATAAAAGCGATCATAAATTAAATATTTGAAACATTAGACACACATGTGTTGGCATTTACAGATATTAAGGCATAAATTTATTATTGTCAAGCATAAATTTACTTCGAAGAATTTAATCGTAATTTAAATGAATTTGATTAGGTGTGTTTGTTTATGTTTGTTAAATATTTATATTGAATTGTTGTTACTGAACTTGTTGAAATAAACTCGAAAATATTTTAATATAATTCATGCTGTATATAAAAGATAACATAAAACAAGTTTTCCTTTGCTTTGTATCGATGGAAGAGCGAGCGATTTGAAAAGTAACTTTTGCAAAAAAATACTAAGGGTGATGGTAAATATCACGCGTTGGCGTGGTCTCGCCCTCAAAGCGTTGTACACTCCAACAGCTCCCCGCTATTCGCAAGAAATAAAATCTATGTACTTAAAACAAATTTTACCATAAATTTTATAATAAAAATTTTATGTAAAATGTATTTCAAATAGATTTTAACTTTTATAAATATCAGTGCAAATAGCCTACCACCTCAAACAGGAAATAGTGGTAATTAAAATAAAAATTAAATAATGCTAAGTGTAACAAAAACTTCAGTATTTGACATTCATGCTGATTGAATGTGAATGACTAAATGTCTGTCTGACTCAACAACGATGGAGTGGCACAACGATTGCATTTTAATTTCAATTAACAAGTTACCAATAATAAAATTGGAAAATAAAAGAAGAAGAACTTATAAATCAAAAAAAAAAAAAAACAATGTTACAGCCAAGAAATACACACCAATTTGCATACGAAGCACGTATAAAATGATGTTCGTAATAAGAGCACTATTTTTCACTATAATTGCTTAATAGGGAGTAATTAAGTGTTAGAATAATTTTTTCATTTTATTTATGTTTGTTTTTTGGACCAATATTTAGTAGTTTTAACTTCTGTTTTTTTGTTTTGTCTCACTTTGACCCGTTATAAAACAATAACTAAGAGTTTGTTGTATATTATTTAATACATCATTGACTGCTATAATTTTCACCACAGCTGTAGAGTGCGTGGTATTTGATGGGAACTGTTGAAACGTTTAACTGCTTGTCAATATCTTGAACTGGTCAAGTTACATTTTTTCGTATGTTAAAATTGTTACTATTTTTTTCTTATTTGCATATACATACATATGTATGTATATTCCGTTCATTATTTTATTAAATGAAGGTTAAAAATTATACTAAAAAGAAAAAAAAATAATAATAATAAAACCTATAAATAAATGCGCCTGTTTTTCATGACGAAAGCGAAATTAAAATATGTAAAGAATTTATTTAAAAATTAAATTCCTTTCATAATTTATACATCATAATCTGTGTTGTTTATGGGATCTAGAAGATTTTTATATATTGTGTTCTAGAGCTACCTGTCGACGATGACTTAATACAGAATGTTTCTATTACATATTTGTTGTTTAACACAAGACTAAAATTGTAAAGCAATATACAAAGAACAACTCGACCTTGAACATAAATTAATCAGGACTGGGGCCTTATTTTTTAAAGTTTTTGACGGCTGTCTGCAGTTACATATTGTAGTAATTTTTCCCCACTTTCTTCCTTGTGAGTCCTATTGTGCACAATTCTATATTTTTAAGAACACTTATTCTCACACATTCTCTGTGTTAGGGTCATTAATATGAATTTCCGCTAGTTAAAAGCAAGATTTTATCTACGAGATAAACAATTTTTCAAATTATCAGAACAATAATCCAATTGGTAAAATAACGGGAGGTCCAGCCTTAACACTTGCCACTTGTAGTTGTGTCTTTGCTATGTCGAAGTGAAATGGTTAATCAATTGGAGAAATTTCCCTAAAAATATTTAATTTGCCACATATTTACTCTTTCTCCAGATTTGAACCTTTCAAAAGTATTGACACAACTTAATAAATAACAAATTTATTTTACCGGTGGGTTGTAATAATTGCTTACCGGCCTTTTTATCGTTCACTTCTATTAAAGGTGCCTTTAGCTAACGCTATCCTTATCGCTAAGTCGTAATAATGGCCCTTATTGATATGATTATTGGTTTTGTAGCCAATAAAAATAGAAATTAGTTTAATTTGACCGCAACGAAAAATGCAGCCATGCTGCCTGCTGCCATCAAACTAATTATTGCCGTATGTGTGTGTTCTATTTTTGACATTTTACAGCCTGCTATGGCGAATGTGTTTACTGCATAAGCTACAGCTCGCAAAAAACTACGTTGAGGCATTTTAAACAATTTTAGTGCAAATTGTAATACGGCCTTATTTCATAATAAAAGATTTCGCCCCAAACTATGCTACGCCTAGTGTATGTACTGATTAACTTCATTCACTTGAGATCGGCTACAGGGCTACCAGGTTTTGCATTCTCATCCGAAATAGGGGGAAATAATAATTAAAATTTGCGATAATAAAAAATATAATTGGGAGGCAAATTAAATTTTGTTATTCGAATTTCAAGAATATGATAAGCAAGAAGCTTAATTGCGAACAAAAAGTTGTGTTATTGAAATAATACTGTATTGTTATTGAAATAATACTGTATTAAAATAACTGTATTAATTCAGGTCCAGACATGCGAAAAAAACGTTTTCTGTATTGAAGTTTTGTTTTAATATTTCTGATTCTCATTTTGTTCGTGGGAATTATGGAATAAGTAGTTAAGATTCAAACATTCTTTTAAGAATTTTTCGACTCTACTGATGATTTGATTAGCATCAACGAAATTTCGGGGGCATATAGACAGCTGAAAAAGACAGAAAACATTTGAAAGGTCTATTTTTGGATCTGAATTAATATAATACCATGAAGCCTTAGGTTTTCATGTTTTATGTTGGTAATACCTGTTATATGAGAAATTCTAAAAGCCTTAATTCAGGTCCAAAAATGAACCTTTTCAAAAAATTTTTGTTGTATTTTTCATTTCAATTGGCTCTTAAAGCAAATAAATAATTAAGTTCATATTTGAATTCTAAAAGCCTCAAATCAACTGCTTTATTATTGAAACTTGTTCTTATATAATCATTTCATATGTACCGGGTAAAAGTTTCTCACCATACAAAGGTAACCAAGTTGTACTACAATTTACTGTCTATATGTTCCTTATATTGTTAATTCTAATTTTCATATCCTAGTTCTTTGCAAATGTTCTGCTGGGCCGAGCGAATTTGAAGTTAATTAATTTTTATTATTCGAACTTTTTCTTACATAATTAATTCGTATTAAGTTTCTGAGTTCAAGAACGGGTGCTGACAAGAAGTATGGCAGCTTCGAAACGGCTAATGTTCACCCTGCTAAAAGTCTTTGATGTTTTATTTGTCTTGTTTCAATCACAACATTAATGCAGAATAAAATTAGGCCCGATAAATTTAATAAAATTTTTTTCCAATAAATTTTAATTTACTCATTTCGCACTATATGTTATAAAATTATACACTATATATACCGCAATTTTGGGACAATATTCGTGCGGATTTTGAAGATTAAAAGTCAGAAATTCAGACAAAACTTAAAAAGATCTGGAAGCCCTGTCTTTTAAAGCCATGGAAATTTGTTCAGCCGTTGTTAGGTACGGTAGTGATTTTTTCAAAAATGTACTTAATTTCTTCTTTTTACGTGCTAACATTCACAACAATTGATACCACAGTCTTAGAATTTTTGCCAAATTTATAGTGAAAGAAGAATCCCTTATTTTCGAACAAGTCCCCAAAACTGAAAACACCGTTCGCAAGCTAAATTATTTTCACAGGCAGGCAAGTGTTGTTTAATTTTCTTTTTTTCTCCTTAAAATTACCCATTTCAGCACAAGCAAATTCTTGTTACTTTCACATTGCATAAGTCATAAAGGCTAAACAAGTTAATATCGCATTTAAAATTTTAAAAATCTCTGAACAATTCATTCTTGTACTGCTTTTTATTCAAAGAAAAAAAATTATAATTAACATACTGACTTTAATGAAATGAATCCTGTTTTTAATTATTACCATTTCGATTTTGCCTGCATAATTTTTATTAAAGTATAAAATACGTTCGTTAGGCGTGCTTAATAGCAGTTTTTGAAATAGATTTAACTACAATTAGCAATGAAATTCTTTGCTTTTTTCTGCATTCTCCTCTTGGCCCTTGTTGCCGTGAGTGCTGATGGTCCCAGTGAAGATAATTCTAATGGCAATACTGCCAGCGCTTCAGTGAACGCCAATGCTATGGCCACTGCAATTGGAAATGGCAATGCCAATGCTGAAGCTGCGGCTACTGCCAAGGCGGAGTCTACAGTACAGCTAATTTGATGATATATGATGTGATTTAAGTAACTAAATAAAAGTCATGGGAAGAAGATAAAAATGTGTTTTTATGTTAGAATAAACTTATGAAGTATTCTTAGCTGTTGTGAAGACATATTAGTTGTGATATTGTACCAAGATGAATTTATTAAAATTCGCCGCACAACACACCAAACATACATTTTGTTAGTGATTTTCGTTGTCAATGTCTAAATATTTGCTAAGCACCTTAAAAGTTATATATGAAAAAAAATTATTATCACAAAACTTTTCTACCACTAAAACTCTTTAATATAAAATGGCTCCAATTATCTTTTATAAGCTCTTACATGTAAGAGCTATTTGATGCCAGGAGCAAAAAATAATCACCTGTACTACCAAGTTCACCTTGTATGACTTTGCCTTGGTGATTTCAATTGTAAAAGTGGTGCCTAAGACTAGTTGTGCCCCTTTAACGTATGCACTTTAAATATAAGTGAAATCTTGTTGTACAGGAAAAATAAATAAATAAAATAAAATAAAAAAGTGTGAATATTTGCTGCACAATATATTTGTTCCTTAAACACTATGAAATCAAAAAAAAAAATTTTTATCACATGATATTCTACCACCAAAACTCTTTAATGTAAAATGGTGCCAACTTTTTATAAACAAAAAGAAAAGCATTTGAAAGCTATTTGATGCACTTTTTTTGCCTTGGGCGCCCACAGGATTCCAATTAATCGAAATAAAAATTTCGAACAAATGTTTTATTTCAAAATACATACATCTTCACTTCACAGGAAACAGGTGTACGCACATATGCATGTGCTCACAACGAACAAATTCGGGAGATACATTGTTGGTGTATTGGTACTTTTCAATGTTATATTTTCACAAAAAATGCAAATACGTAACAGTATCTTTATGTTCTTCATACGCCGACATTATGCTCATTCAAAAGGCAAAATTCATTTTCTTAAAGATTTGGCAGGCTTTTTGTTAAATTTAGACCAAAGATTACGATTAGGCCTTTAGGGGCTTATTCATGCTATTCATAAAGTTAAGATAACAGCAAGTTGGTTAGCTAAAATTTTTTGTTACGAATAACACTGTTAATTTAGGGTGGCACTGTCTGTCATTGTACCAACTGCTCCCTTTATGTTTTCTTTTCTTTTTTTTTTTTTTGTGAACGTTCTAAATTTAATTCTTCTCGAAATTATGCGCTTGGAAAAATAAAATAATAATAACAACAATTAAGCACATATTATTTACAAAAGAAAAAAAGAATCAACAGCAAGAAAACAAAACAATTCAAAAACTGTTCGAACATATAAAAATTGACAAACTATTATTAGTTCTAGAGTAAAGCCAAAGTAAATATTTTGGCACGATTTTTCGTATAAAATAAGAACACTTGGCAAGTGGGCTATCAGTTATTCAAAAGATAATTTAACAGAATGAAGTTCTACTCCATTTTGTATGCTCTACTTATTGCTACTGGGATCATTACAGCTCAGCCTTTGAACGGTTTCTTTAGTCTGGCGCCATATAACGATTATTACAATGAACTTTTTGGTGGTGGGGGAATCAAGTCATGGTTCAATACTTTTGCTGATTTAAACGCTAAATTTTGGGACGATATGTGGACTGATTTTTATATCAGTTTTGCAACAGATAATGATAAAGATGATGACTCTAAAGAAGATTCCGGCTTAGAAACAGTTGGAGTATCTGAAGGAAGTGCTGCTGGGGATGGTGTTGGCATTAAGGATGCTGATCGTGGTAATGCTAATGGTGGTGTTGCTGATTCAAAGCATGTTAAACCAACTGTTAGTTCCGGTGATGGTAATGCTAGTGGTGACACTGGTGTCAATGTCGTTGGCACTAAAGAACCAAGAATTAAGCCTACTGTCAGTTCCGCTGGTGATGACGCTGGTGTCGATGTCGTTGACAGTGACATTGAAGAGCCCAATAGCATTGGTGATAATGCTAATGGTGCTGCTGGTGACGGTGGTGCCGTCAAAGGTGGTAAGGCTAGGGACAATAATGCTGCTGATAATGTTAGTGATGGTGGTGTTGTAGCCGATTCTAAGGTTGCTAAACCTACTGTCAGTTCCGCTGGTGGTAATGCTAGTGGTGACGCTGGCGTCCATGTCACTGGTAGTGGCATTAAAAAAACCAATGGTGTTGGTGATAATAATAGTGGTGATGTTGCTAGTGGCGCCGTTAATGATGTTAAGGGCGCTGATATTGCTGATGGTAGTAGAATTAATGCTTCCAAGGGTGATAGTGCTACAAATAACACAGCTAGTGACAATTCTAGTGCTACTGCTAGTGATGATAAAACCGGTAGTATCGTCAAGGGCGTTGGTAATAGTATTGATGGTGCTCATTCTGCTGGTAGTGCCGCTGGTGGTAATTCTAGTGCTATTGCAAGTGGTAATAGTGCTGGTGGTGGGTCTGATGCCGATGTCATTAATAGTGGCGCTAAAGAGTCCAAGGATATTGGTGTTGGTGATACTGCCAGGGGTGGCGCTGATGTAGCCGATGGCGGTACCATTAATGACTCCAAGAGTATTAACGCTAGTGTTAACGCCACTGGTGATAAGGCTGGTAGAGGCGCAAGTAATGTCAATAGTGTTGATGGTGGTGGTGTCAATGATTCTAATAGTGGTACTGACATTAGCGGTAAAGCTGATGATGTTGCTAACCGAACTAGTGGGAACCTTGGTGGTGGTGGCAAAGGTAGAGATACTGATGCCAATTCTAAGGACCCCAGTGGTGGTAATGGCCCCGTTGATATTGTTAGTGATGCCAATTAAGGTCGTGGCCCTGAAACTGTCATGCCTGACAAATCATCAATGGCAAGTAATGAGGATGTCAATTCGTATATAAAACTACTACAGTTTCTATAATTCTGCAAAATTTCTATTTATTAGTTTTAACATAAAGAAAGTATTACAATATTCATTGAATATAAATATGGTAGACAAAAAGTAAAAGAATGGTAGAAATCACAAAATTATAATAAAGAAATAATTTTGCTGCAAAGAAAATTAAGTACTAGGTAACAAAAAAGTAATCTAAAAAGTGAATAAATGTTCGTTTAGGGTTAAGAATGCGAGATATCAGAAGTTGAACAATAATAGTACATCCGATCGAACAGCAGACAAAATTCAATTTGTACTCAGATTTTTGTTAACGAAAATTATTGTGGCTCTCTTACATATATATAAGGTTGCCCAAGAAACCACTTTCTACTACAAATCGGACATAATATGCGGCACGATATCGGGAATTTTTATTTTGCTGCATCTTTCGGCAAATGCTTGCATTGTATAGATAATTTATTTTGGGGAAAAAATCACAAACTCTTGCATATTTAATAGGTGGGTGGATTTGCCAATTGTTATCAATTTTTCGATAGCTTTTGCCAAGAGAAAACAGCTTTACTACGCATATCACAAAACTCCTTTATTTTTCCACTCTCCATAAATTGGCATGGTGCGGTGTCGGTGACTACGAACAAAACGCTTGATGAAAAAACCCTCAGTCCTCCGACTCTGGGACTGATTAGCCCCAAGCGCCCGAATGAAATTTAACCTTCATTGCGCAAACTTAATCTAGTCAAACATATGACCAACCCCCAATAATTTTTTCGCCCCAATATTTTAGGGAAGAACGTACCTATATCAACAAGTTTTTGTATACATATGTAAAACAAAGTAGCCTAATATACACCCTTCACAATTTTCCAGAAGGCTATAAAAATTGGAGTTCGATTTAATTTCCTCTTAATTGAGAAAGAGATATTTTGTGATGTTTTCCAATCAGCAGAAAATTACTTTATCACTGCTAATCAATAGATTAAATAGACTAAATATTTTCTTAAGCTCAAGGTTCTTTAGTATAAATTTCTAGTTTTCTTTGTATATATGTAACTGCCAAATATATTTATAAAGAAACATAAGAAATATATGTCAAACGACCTGAAGAAGAAAAAAGAAATCAGGAAAATAATAATTAAAAAAAAACGGGGTTGGACTAAACCAAATACTAACACTGGTATTCATAAAAAATAAAACGTTGCTCAAATGCATTTTAGAACAAATTTTATATGAAAATTTTTTTGTAAAATGTGTTTCAACAATATTTTATTTTCTATGAATACCGGTGTAAGAATATAATAATAAAATAATTAAAAATGAACTTAATTATTTATTTGTTTTAAGAGCCAATTGAAATGTATTAATTTAGGTCCAAAAATATACCTTACAAATGTTTTCTGTCTCCTTCAGCCGTCTATATGACGCCGGCGTGATGAGTTGATTAGCATCGGCTAACGGCTGAAAAAGACAGAAAACATTTGTAAGATCTATTTTTGGACCTGAACTAATAAAACATTTACACGAAATTCTATTTATTTCGGTAATTTTGGGTGACCCTGTATAAAATTAACGGCTTACAAGAAATTATAAGAAATACACACAAGATTGTGTGATAACAAATATTTACAAATTATATATGTACATACATATTTGTATTTAGTTTTACATAACAGCCAAGTTAATATTTTTTATCAAAATTTCTCATACAAAAGAACAAAATTTAACAAGAAGTCTTTCAGTTCTCCAAGAGATAATTTAAGAAAATGAAAGTGTTTGTCGCTTTGTGTGCGCTACTTGTTACTGCATGGACCGTTTCTGCTCTGCCTGTGGCCAGCGCATTGGTATCAAATAAGGATTATGTCAGCACTGAAGATGATTCAAGTGTAATTAGTGATGCAGTTGGTGACATTGCTGGCGTAACTGATTCCAGCAAACTGAGAGCCGCATCGAGGAGGGCTGCTTGGAAGCTAAGAAGGGCGTATTCATTTCCCTAAATTTGTCAATTTTTTGTAGCTCTTAATATAAATACAAGAATTTGATGTATATACATACATATGTATATATTTTTTTTCGCGTGTGTCTTCATATTTAAATCACTTTCAATTATAACATTTACTGTGGTAAAATAGTTCTTGCGATTTGATTCACATGTTAAAATGTGATATATCAACACTATCAACTATTCCTACTAAAACCTGCCTGCTTCACTTTCTCCTTAAATAATTAATTACATATCTCAAGTTGGACACAGCCCATGAAGATTTATTTATTATTTTTTATTTACACATTTGGCAAACAAGTTTAGAATACATTTGATGCTTAAAACATACATAATATTTTATTAATTGTTTTGTGTTTTTTGTTTAATAAGTAATTAACATATTGATTTTAATTTTCTGAATCCTGTTTTAAATTGATTCTAATTTTCGTGCGTCTTGTATAAAATACGTTTGTTAAACGTATTCCACATCAGTTTGTCGATTTCAATTGAACTGCAGTTAACAATTAACAATGAAATTCTTTGCTTTATTCTGTATTCTTCTGCTTGCCATTGTTGCCGTTAACGGTGACTACAATCAAAACGGCGAACAATTTGGTCAAACTGCCAGTGCTAATGCTGTTGCCAATGCTGTAGCTTCTGGACGTGGAAGTGCTACTGCCATGGCCAGTGCCAGTGCCCAAGCCGGCACCAACGCTGGACATAATAATGGAATTTAAACTTTTAAATGATGTAGGATTTTTGATAAATAAATAAACATGTATGAATGAAAGCTAACTAAAGGAGCAGCAACATTATTTTTATTGTCGAAATATGTATGTGTTATGCTCAAAATGTTCCTGGACAGCCTTAAAAATAGAAACTTCGTTGTTTAGTACCAAACTTTGAAGAGTAAGTGGGAATCATCACCAGCCATTTATGTATAGACAAACTGAATTTCAAAAATCGTCAAAATCTTCAACAAGGTTTGAATTTATAATATAATAATGAGAAAGATTATTCGTCATTAAAGTGGTATCACACGATTGCCGCAATGCACCGATTTCACACAATTTTTATTGGGCTAAATTGAAGCACAATAGAAAATTTGTCGCAATCACATGATTGTCACATTTTAGTGAAATTTTATTGTCGCAAAACAATTTAGCACCAACAATTGCCGCATTATAGTCACACGATTGTTATATTATACGGCAACTCTGAGAAACAGCTGTTGTAGCTGATGACAAACTGACGAATTCTTGCCATTAGGGAAACTTTGTTTTTGGTCGAAAGAAATTTATGACTGGAGGAATCTTTTCTCAAGAAAAAATATTTTGCTTTTGCACAAGATACCATGATAATATTCATTATTTATTGAATATAATTTGGTATTTAAATAATCAAAATAGATTTCCTAAAGTTTAACAAATATGAAAAAATCCCACTTAATACACTAAAGAATTGTTCTCCATAACTCTACAAAATGGATTTCAATAACATTTGTCCATCAATACAATGAATATTATAAAGGTGGGATCACACGATTGCCGCAATGCACCAATTTTACACGATTTTTATTGGGCTGAATTGGAGCATAATTTTATTGTCGCAAATTGCCGCAAAACAATTTAGTACCAATAATTGCCGCATTATAGTCACACGATTGTTATATTATACAGCAACTCTGAGAAACAGCTGTTGTAGCTGATGACAAACTTTGTTTTTACCAACAAAAAAAAAATGATTTGAATGTTAAAAATATGGTTTGTTCATTAAAAGGAACGAAAATTGCTTCGGCTATTATTATAATGTTGTGCGGGCTGAAAAAGCAAAAAATGAATTTTACTGATGGAAAAGCAGAAATCATGTTTGGAAGACACGTTGAAACAATTTTGAAACTAAATAAATGTATACAAATGTATGTATGTATGTATATTATTGGTGCGTATTGTCTTCTTTGGTTTCCGCATGAGATAAATGATAAATATTGGTGCATTTTTAGAATTTTTATTGGTGATTAGTTGTATGTCAAATGTTCACACGGTTGTCGCATCAGGGTTGTATTTGATGGAGACAAATAAGAACAACATTCGTTTTGGTTGCCGCATGAGCCAATAAATTGTGCTATCACACGATTGGCACACAAAATTTAACAAAAATTGGGGCATTGCGGCAATTGTATGATCCCACCTTAAGTCTAAAGAGTTGAACTAGAATTGATTCTTTAGGTTTCATATGCCCGTTAAAAATTGCCTTGGGTTTATGAATACATTTGATTATAGCAATGAGCGAGTTCACTAGATTATCTTAAATTTTAGGAAGTAAAATCGAACTTATAGCCCATTAAAATAGTAATTGGTACAGCTTGACAAATGCCCAAAACCGCAGGGCCGGTTAATCTTCAGGTTTTGTCTCATTTACTTTCAACCTAGTACATCCTTAAATCAGTGAATACTTAACAAACATTCAAATGAAAAAACTTCAGCCATCAAACAGTGCAAAATATCAAATGCCACGTTGCCAAATTTCTATTTCTAAAACCAAAACACTGATTTACTATCTTCAAGTTTAAATTGCAATTAAATTACAGAAAATTTTTTGATAAACTAAAATTTTAACTCTAACTGGTTTTTGTGGGCATTATAGGTAAAACGCTAGTTTAGCATACTATTTAAGGTCTAAAGATAGACCTTGTTAATTTTATCTGCCTTTTACAGCTGTTTATATGCCGCCGACATTTCGTTGATGCTATTCAACTTATCATTAGACTCAAAAAACAATTCAAAAGAATGCTTGAAACCCAGCTACTTATTCCATGAATCCCATGAACATAATGAGAATCAGAAATCTTTAAACCAACCCTTAATACGAAAACATTTTTTCGTCTTGCAACACTTTTATTTTTCCAATTGTTAAAGTATATTTTTAGACCTAAAATAATATACATACATATTTCAATTGCCTCTTAGAACGAATAAATAATTACATTTCCTCTAGCTTAATCAAACTTTTCGGCAATTCAATAGCAGTTGAAATTTGTCTGCAGCCAATTAGTGAACCATTTATAGGTGATTTGATAAATATAAATTTGGCAACGTTGCAAAAAATGCCAAACAACTGATGTTTTGCACTGTTCGATAAGTGAATACTAACCCCCTAGTTCATAAAAATTATAACAGGCTTATAAGACTGTTATTTGACATATTTGTATGGAAAATCTGTCATATAAAAACTTTATATAAGAACTGTTATAATTTTTATGAATTAGACGGTAAATTTGCTTCGTTCAAATATGGCTTAAGTATTCCCTTATTCTCATTAAGAGTTACTAGCTTAAACTTAAATTAAAGCAAACTCAAAGATAAACTTGCTCTGATCGTTTGTTCCTAAAAGTAATAAATTGTTAAGAAATTGTTTCTCTTCGCTAAAGTACATACGCACTAAAATATTAGAATACTTTAAGACACTTTCAATAAAACAATAATATCTAAAAAATTTCAATTAATTAATTGTCTATTTGTTATATGTTTCAATGACGTGATCTCTTTTGATTGGCCGACAATATATATTGGACTGAATGATTTGTAACAAATACTTATTTATAAAACAAAACACTTGTGCAAAGAAAGGCAAAGAAATACAACATAAAAAAGTAATAATAAATAAGCAAATTTAGTTGTTATTTGCTAAGAATAATAATATTTTAAAAACAGTTAAGAAAACATTTCCATTTAGACCATAATTTTTTAATTCTTAGCGTAGCTGCAGAATTTTTATGAAAAACAAAAACAAACAAATTCAAACCCTCAACGCCACAAAAACGGAGGCATTCCTAAATTTATTTCATTTGTGTGCTGATGAAACCGATGTAAAAAAGTCACGACATGTTCCCCAGCCAATAGGGCTTCAACTTTACTTTTCTTGCTTTTTTATAAAAAGTTAACCACTCAATTTTACTTAGAAATATTTTCCTCATTCAAAAATAGCAAACTTAATTAATACATTAATAATTCTTCTTTTGTATTGCCATCAATTGAAGTTTATTATCTTTTGTTTTTGCATTGCCTCAAAAAGAGGCAATACAAAAACAAAAGAAAATTAATTAATACATTTCAAAAAAACTTTTAATTTTTGATACTTTCAAGAATACAAGTCGTGGTAGCCAATGGTCAGCAGTTGTAAGGAAGTGCTAAGAGAAGTAAAAGTGTTGAGGAAAGAGGAAAAAAGGTTTGTTTGAACATTTCCGATTCTCATTTAGTTCATGAGAATTTTGGAATAAGTAGTTGGGTTTCAAACAGTATTTCAAAGTTTTTCGAATCTATTGTTTAGTTGATTAGCATAAACGAAATGTCGGCGGCATATAGACGGCCGAAAAGGCAGAAAACATTAAGGTGTACTTTCAGACCAAAAGCAAAAAAATTAACCGTAGTTTTTTTCCTGTGAATTTTAACGCATTTTAACGCAGAAGCGAGATGAGCCGAGCTTCAATTGACTTTTCATCCTGTTTTGGTTGTTACTTTTCATCTCTGTGTACTTTTTGACAAATATAAGAACAATCGAAAAATAATTTTAGAGAGTCCTTTGGCAAGCTTACTAAGCCCCAGTATGGCACACGAAGCATGACTGGGTCACCTACTCATATGATTTTTTTTTTTTTCATAAATAAACTTTTTATTGTAACAAAATTTACACTACAAATTTCAAGGAAGAATGTTAAAACAAACAAACAAAAAATCACAACTTTCGATTTTTCCAAAAAATTAAATATAAATTATTTCTTTATTACCCAAAGACATGATTTTATTTTTTTGGTTTATAATTCACTTTAACATGGAGACGACTAACGGGTTTAGAGTTGACATTTTTGGTCGCGCCAGCATCCCTTGATCCAGCATTTCCTCTATCATAGCTTTTGTATGCCGTTCCAACACAGGAAAGCATTCCGATCACAATTAATATGTAGAAGACCAGAAAAAGTTTCATTTTTCAATGTAGTGTTTAAAAAAAAAACTGAACAGACGTAACAAAATTCTTACTTTTATAACAAATTTAAGAGAGATGCTGTATCTTTCAAACTGGAAATGAATAAAACTAATTGCTAAAATAGAAACAAAAACAAACAGGATTGATGATCAGCCAAACTCAACGTAACAAATACAATAGGATTATTAGATTAACAGCAAATTTTATATACAGATGATTATAAGTGGTAAATATAAGAGACGCAATAAAATTAAATAATTAAGTACCGGTTTTGCAAAAACCGAATTGAAAAAAACACATAAATAAATAGAAAGTCATTGCATCAACTTTTTTGAAATGTACGAGTTTCGAAACAGCGTAACTGTTCAGATTTGTATAGATCTGGGCAGGTGAAATGTAATTACATTTTGAGCACATAGAAACCAGCAGATAAAAGGATTTACTAGTATTTACTACACTCATTAAGAACCTCCATCAGTACAACGATTTTTTACAAAAAAATGTTGGGCCAATCTACACGCAAAGAAAAAACATTTTACAATATCGGTGTGACAAGCAGCTTGTGAAAAAATCAGCAAATAATTGAGCTTTATTTCAATTGTATTAAACAAACAAAACAGCAATTACGAACGTTTGGATGTTTTTGAAAATAAAAAGTAGTTCATTACAATATTTGAGATATTTCGTCACCGGCAAATTGACTATTTTCCTATTATGCGGTGATTGTTTTATATAAAACCGATTTTTTGTTAGCCGAAAATATGTCCCACTTGTGCCCAAAACACCAGTACGTTCAATTTTGACCTAGAAGTCCTTAAAAAGTCCTCAATCAATTTTAATGTAATTAAAACTGAGTCAAGCCGAACTAAATATCTATCCCTTAAAAAAATTACTTAAACTATTTGATCGGTTTGGCCAAAAGGTACAGAATTTTGGCCAATGAAAAACGATTTTCAGCCACTGTGCGCCGTTTAATTAAAAAAAAAAAAAAAAAATCTATTTAAGTTATAAATCCGGCTAGCATTTATGAAATTTTCAAAAGAAAAATCAGTTATGGCTCATCACTCTAAACAATTGCATTCATTCATTTTCGATCAATCCCACAGCAGTCCACTGACTGTCCGCACATGTATGCACCTTTTTTAAGTTGTACGATCTTTTTCGCATTCACTTTTTGATCGGTTTTGATTTGTTGTAAAAAAAATAAAGTAAAGTAAACTAATTTGTTATCTCTTGGCATGTATTTACTAAGAAGTTGGACAATTTTAACCATCATTTACTTACTTGAACAAAGAATTTTTATTTTGAATACCTAAACGAAAACAAAGCATTTTTCAACAAAATGAGCTTGAGATTCCCATTATCAAAATCAGACTCATAAATTCAAAGACAGTGACATTATGGTTGCGGTTTCAGGTCAGACAGCATCATTGGCCCATGTTTTTTTTCATTTATGCGGTGAAGGTTTCACATAAAACAACTTTTTTGATCAAATAAATTGTGTCCCACTTATGCCCAAAAAGCCAGTTAGAGTTAAAGCTCTAGTTTAACAAAACTATTCGGTGCCTTAATTTCACCTTAGACTTGCATGTAATAAGCCAATGAACCATTTATTGCTGAATATTTTTGGCAATAGAAATTTGGCAACATTGCACTGTTTGAGGAACGAAGCTTAATATTCTGCGTTTAAATGTGGTTTAAGTACTCACTGATTTAAGGATTTACTAATTTTAAGGTAAACTAAACCAAATTCGGAGATGAACTTGAACTGATATTTTTTTTTGGTAGTAAACTAGTGTGACTAAACTGTACACATATACGCAATTATTGGAATAATCACAGAAAATTCCAATAAAACAATAACATCTTGCATTATGCATATAATTTATTCTCGATTTGTTTTTCTTTTCATTGGCCGACAACATATGTACATAAATTAATGTTTTGCAGAAGTTTTTAGTTCTAGCCATTTTCCTTTTCATTTGTATTCATTAGTCATTGACAAAGACTTTCAATAACAGCTTCAGCATTGAGCGGTCAATTAAGTGAACATCAATAACATCACCGCCGTTATCAAAGTCAATCCACTCATCATCTGTACTCTCTGAATCCTCTTCTACATCAAGGGTCGAAGCCTGAGCAGAATCATTATCAACACTTTCGTCAACGGCATGGCAAATTACATTGCCACAGTCCTCTAAGCTGGAGGTCGAAGGCTGAGCAGAGCCATTCTCAACAGTTTCACCAACGAATGCATCGGCGCCAGCACCAATTTCTGAAAGTTTACTATCGCCACCATCCGCTGCCACTGTGTCGTTTGTTTGGGTACCGTTCACAGGTTGAGCAGATACAGCCACTGCAGTTACCAGTAGAGCACACAAAATGGCCAGGAGTTTCATTTTGTTAAATTATCTTATACGAGCACTGAATAACTGAATGTTTCGTTACAAAGCTTGCTGCTTGTTATAAAAAATTATTAGAAAACTAAATATGTATGTATGTATACAGAATCAGTCTGTTTCATAAAATTTGCTCTATGTTTATAAGGGGTTATCCATTTCGTGGTTTCAAAAGTGTAGGACTGGAAATCGACATCTATCAAACTAAGTTGTTAAACCAAGTTTTTTCTTCTCAGTTGAAAGACTGACATTGACGAAAATGGATCGCTTAACTATCACATAACGCACAAAAATTATCAAAACATACTACAAAAATGGTGATTCTGCCACAGCCACATATCGTGCTGTGAAGAGAAGATTATGGTTTACATAATTGTCCAACTAAGCAAGCAATTGGAAAATTGTGCTGAAATATCAAGAGACTGGAGCGGTTACAAATATTGTAAGCCCTGTGCATCATCGTATCGCTCGTTTCACTGAAAATATCGCTGCTGTAGGTGAAAGTGTTGCCGAAGACCCGAATGTGTCGCTTCTTATTCATTCTCAGGAATTAGGACTGTCTTACGGCACATTATGGCGTATTTTGTATTTAGATCTACACCTACATCCATATAAAGTCCAGCTCACACAACAACTGAAGCCAGCTGACAATTCGTAGATAAGTGGAATGGGTGATTGAGCAACAGGCGGCGGACGGCGATTTTTCGAACAAAATTTTCTTCAGCTTCAGCTTGGTGGGAATGTTAATAAGCAAAATTGTCGTATTTGGGGTTCTGAGAATCCTCAAGTAATTGAAGAAAGGACATTACATACAGAAAAAGTCACTGTTTGGTGCGTTCTTTGGTGCGAAGGTGTGATTGAACCTTCTTTCTGCGAAAACGACGATGTCACCATCAATTCGGAGCATTATGGTCATATAAAAACCGACTTGGTTTTGCCTGCTATTGAAGAATACGACTTGAAGAATATGAGGTTTTAACAAAACGTTGCCACACAACTCGAGCGAATATGACTTTATTGCAAGAGACATTTCCTGGCCGCGTAATTTCTAGTCGTGGCGATATCAACTGGCCACCAAGATCATGTAATTTGACACCATTAGACTTTTTTCTTGCGGGGCTACGCGAAGGACCGTGTTTATGCAGATAAACCTTTAACTCTTGAGCGCTTAAAAACCAACATTCGTCAAGTTATAGCTGGGATACCGCCCTGTCAAAAAGTGGTCGAAAATTACCTCAAATTACCTAACGTGGTGGTCATTTAAATGATATAGTGTTTCACACATAATGTCAACTTTATAGAAAAAAAAAAAATTGCACAAAAAAAATATTTGATATGTGTTTTGCTTACGCTTACTTTAGAAACCGCAAAATCGATAACCCTCTGCATTTACTAGGAATTTGTCAAATAAGGAAAATAAACATAAAGTGTGTTTGGTTTCTAATACGGCTGAGTATATATTTATATTTCTATACATATGTACAGGGCTATGTATTTAGTACGCAAGCATTTATCAAGAGAACAACGACTATATCCATATTATTTAACTTTCAGTGTTTAAAATACATGTAATATATGCGAAATATGTATAGCATCCTTGGCTGGCTTTGAATATACGGCTACTAAGATAGATACTTTTAAGTCAATTTTTATGCACTAGCTTCCTTTGTAATTCACTTTTTGTGAACTGACCATAAGGTAACTGAAAAGTAATGCAGAGTTGACCCAAAATTTAAAGAATAACATACACACATTTACATTTAACTCTCTACTTAAATTGCTTGTTGCCCACATTCGTGCTAACTATTGCGATGACTGAGCGGATATGTTGGCTGCTCCACCAGTCGTGAGGCTTAAAGTTGTTCGATTCCAGCCAGAGGCAAACAGGGGAACCTGGCAGTACAAAAATAAAACAAGTGGAATATAAAAAGAACATAAAGAAGAATGAAATTTTTAATAATAAAAAATAATCACCAGCGAAAAATGTAAAACCAGCCTCACGATTTGAATATTTTTTTCTGTGTGCACTAACTTTAAGTTGAAAGTAAGTGAAGCATCGGCCAGTTGACTAATTTGAAGTTAACTTCGCTTCCCACAGGGATTGAATATACGAATAAGTATACACTTGTGTATGTGAAACTAAAATCAAAACGCCGTTAATTAAAACAAAAATTTATTTTTAAGTTATGAATTAGTTTAACGAAATAATTAATTATGAACTTAATTCTTTATTTGCTTTAAGAGGCAATTGAAAGGTATTAATTCAGGTCCAACAATGACCCTTTTCAAAAAATGTTTGTAGTAACCAATGGTGACTCGTTGTATAGAAGGTTGCAAAGAAAAGTAGAAGTGTTGCAGAACGAAAAAAGAAATGTTTGCTGTGTTAAAGGTTTGTTTGAACAATTTCTGATTCTCATTCTGTTCATGGGAATTATGGAATAAGTAGTTAAGTTTCAAACAAACTTTTAAGAATTTTTCAAGTCGACTGATTAGTTGATTAGCACCAACGAAATGTCGTCTGCATATAGACAGCTGAAAAATACAACAAACATTTTTTGAAAAGGCTAATTTTTGGACCTGAATTAATGAAGTAATTAATTGTTAAATTGTTATTATTTTTTTTTTTGTTTAATATTTCTTTATTTTTTCGACCTATAGTTACGGCCTTCATTTCTTTATTTTATATGCCGATATCTCGCTCTCCTTCGGTTAGCTTCTTCAGGGCAATAATATAATCAAATATGCATGTAGTTACAAAATAATAATTTCATTAAAGTAAGACCAGATGGCATTTATTGAAATTTTGATAAGCAAATCAAAACCTACGGGGAGCGTTGATAAATAATTCTGTTATGACTCGGCTTTTTAAGCTATTACGATGAAAGTTCTGCAGATTTCAACGTTTTCGTTTTGATTAAAAACAAAGTCACTAGAACTTTTGTAGTAAATCAAATTTTAAATTGGAAAATGAAAGAAAAAATGTTTACTGTGTTAAAGGTTTGTTTGAACATTTCTGATTCTCATTTTGTCCAGGAGAATTATGGAATTTTTGGAGTCTACTGATAAGTTGATTAGGATCGCCTGAAAAAGACAAGAAAAATTTGTAAGGTCTATTTTTGGAACTAAAATAGTAGAAACTAATGTTAAGAAACTGTTTCAGTTCGATTGCTGGTCTGCTCTAAAAAAAAACGCAAATAAAACAATAATATCTTAAAGTTTGCCCTCAATTAATCTTTTATTTGTTTTTGGTTTCAACGGCGTGATTTGTTACGATTGGCCAACAATATCTTTAAATGAATGATTTTTATATAGAAATTGAAACTCTTAGAGAAGTTTTTCATTTTAATCAAATCATCCTGTTCGATGTGCTATGATTGATTCCTTAGTAACCAATAAAGTGTTTTTCTGCCTTCTCCAAAAATGATTCGTCACCCATGTCATCATCAATACCATCACCAATGCCGATACCAAAATCATCCAAACCTTCAGCACTATTCTCTGAATCCTCTTCTTCTACATCAGAGGTCGAAAGTTGAGTAGAAACATTATCAGCGCTTTTATCAACGCCCCTACTATAAGCGCCATCGCCAATGCCAACACCAAAATCGCTTAAGCCTCTAACAATTTTAGTAGGTTTACTTTTAACAACGTGCGCTGTTGCACTGTGGTTTGTTTGGGTACCGTTCACAGGTTGAGCAGATACAGCCACTCCAGCAACGAGTAGGGCACACAAAATGGCAAATAGTTTCATTTTGTTAAATTATCTTTTACTGAATAACTGAAGGCTTCTTATCAAAGTTTGCTGCTTTTATACGAAAAATCATGAGAAAATATTTACTTTCCCCCTACTTCATAAAAATTATAACAGGCTTATAAGACTGTTATTTGACATATTTGTATGGAATATCTGTCAAATAAGAGCTTTATAAACCTGTTACAGTATTTATCGGATATAAGAAACTTGAAAAATCCACGAAAAAAGTTTCTTATAAGCGTTTCTTCCTTATATACAATTATTTTATATAAGAAACTTATTTCTTATATAAGTAGCTATGGCCATAAGGCATTTGTTTCTTATATGGATATAAGAGCTCTTTCACCTTTTTATGTATATACGTAGATGTATGTATGTAAATAGAAAAATAAAACAAATCAAATTTTATTTTATTAACCCCTTTAGTATATAGATATAAAAAACTAGACAACTTCAATTTGAAAAAAAATTATATGTAGTAAATACAAATACATACAAACATAATTCATTTTGTACTATTTATTTACGAGGCAAGAAACAAAAACTTCTCATGAGCACTAAAAGTAAAAAAAAACGTTGTTGTTGTTGTAAAACTCTTAGAAAACAGAGTTGTCCATGCAAACTACATAAATTCAGGGTTGCCCTTGAAAGTTTCTTATATAAATTCTTTCTCTATACATTTTGTGGTTTTGGTGTTCAAGAAAAATGTTCTTTTATCAGTTTTTTTCTTATAAGCGTTTTTCTTATATGAAACTTTTTTTGTTAAAAAAAACACTAAAAAGATATGGTGTTTTTGCAAATGTTTCTTATAAGCGTTTTGTTCTTATATGAGATGTTCTTATATCCGATAAATACTGTATAATTTTTATGAATTAGACGGTTTAGCTGTATTCTGAAACCAAATAGACATTATCACACTTATTCATAAAATTGACTTCAGGCTCTTTTAGATTTTAATTGACAAATTTTTATGAAAAATTTCCCAAATAAGAGATAAATAAACCTAAATTATTTATTTTTTACTAAGGTTGTGTGTACACATACATTTATACACACATACATAGGCGTAAACATTTATCGAGAGTACAGCAACTATTTATCTTTCATCTATTTAAGTATAGAGGTTAAGGTAGTGTTTGAATTAGATGTACATATGTATTTGAAATATGTATGTATTGTACTAAATAAACAAATATACATGTATGTATTTGTGGAAAAAAAAACAAAACGCTGTTAATTAAAAAAAATTGTTTTTTAGTTCTAAATTAGCTTAACGAAATAACAGTTTCATAAAAATAAAACCAGCTGGCATTCTTTGAAATTTTCAAAAAGGAAATTATAGCCTACGGGGAGCTGTTGTAAGGCAGCCTGTTATGAATCGGCGCTCTAAACGATTGCAATTAATTTTCTATTAATGCCGCAATTCAATTAATTTGCATTACTAACGAGCTAACGAATCATTTCATGCTGTTAATGAAAAATATTTCATTGTTATGAAATTATTTGCTGACACAGAAAAGACACAAACTAAAACAAAAATTTTATATGTTCTTCTTTCTCTTGTTTCCTTCGTCACCGTAGTTTTTATTTTCTTACTTTACCACTCAGTTTAGTTGTCTTCTTCTTCTTGATTCCATTAATGCCTTCTTTTTTTATAATTTCATTTTCAGTTATTTTAATTTTGTCGTGAAATATTTTTACTGGGCTTTCCAGTTCGATTTTTACTTCCTCAAAATTGAGAGAGATTTTGTTTGTGATAAAATTGGAGTGATCAACATTTTAAAAGAAGACAAGAAAAGTAAAGTTGAAGACTTACACAGCCAGTAAGCATAATATGTACCATTGACTGTTGCCAACATCGCTTATCAGCACCCAAGTTTGCTTCGACTCAACTCAATTATTTTGTTCGCCGCTTCTGCCAAGACTCGAACCTGGGAGCCTCATGATTTTTAAGTTAGTCACTCTACCACTTTAACCTTTGCAAGAATTTTAAGTAACAGAAAAGCAAGCTATTTGAGTAGATCAACTTGTTTTGTTTTTGAAGTTTAGTACTAAATTGATAATAATTGAAATTTATGAAAAAATTATGAAACCAATGAATAAAATAAAAAATAAAAAAAGGAATTTTCTTAAATTAATAATAACATAGGGAACCATGTAGGCCTTGAACTTAGTCTGTAGTTGAGAGTTATACAGATGTATTGTAATCAGGCCAAATTCAACCCCCACATTATTCCTTATGTCCACACTCCTTAACACCCAATTTTTGACTTGGATTTTAAATGCCATTTCAATTTAAATTTGATTTAAATACAAAATTGAGTCAAACAGTTGCTATTTAAATCAAACTTAAACGGCCTGCCGTGCCCATTTAAAATCGATTTAAATTTTTCGTACTGCCATATGTTTTTGACAGTTTGGTTTTATTCTGCAAATTAAGAAAATTGCACATGTTTTTTTTTTTTTGTTTCATAATTTGATTTTTTATTATTTCCAGAAGGTAATCAACTTCTGTGGCAGTGAAATTGGGGAGTCCTTTTATCACTTTTGCTACTCATTTTAATCATTTTTACAAAACAATTTATTATTTTCTAAACTTTTCACAATTTCACTTGCTTCCAAATTTGTTTAAACAGCTGTATTTTATTGAGTTATCGATAATTTTTTCACACTTACATTGTGCTGCCGTACTTTTATTACAATTAATTACCAAAAATAATTTTAGACTGTAAAACAGAAAGATATTTTAAATCCAACTTAAATTTTAAGGAAAATTTACTAATTTTGTATTTAAATCCCAAGTCAAAAATCGGGGGTAAGAGTTAAATATACATACTTACGTAAAATCTTCACTTAAAACGTATTTTGTATTATGCTTTTATTTGTTTGTGTGCCTTAAATAATACAGTCTTGTATAATAAAGGTTCATATACCTATTTGGGAAAATAATGAGAATCTAAATAAATACAACACCACGTACCTTAATACGAAAAAGAATTTTGTAAACCGGTTCTGAATTGGCGGAAATATTCAACATTTACTAAATGTTTGCCCATGCAATCACCACCAGGACATCCGTAAAATTGTTGTGGTGTAAGCGATCGAAACCTGGCAGACAAGAAATGTGAACGAGTACAGCAGGGTGTGTGTGTGTGTGTGTGTTAGGCAAAAATGTGTAAAAGAGTTTATATGTGTGTTTCGGTGGACAGCACTTAATCCTTTTTCATCCTTTTTAAAAGAATTATTTTTTTAATTTAGAAAAAACACCATGATTAAGTTACAAAGAGATGCAGCATTTATTTGGCTCTAAAATTTGTTTAAATAAAAAGGGGGTGTAGTCATATAGAAACTAAAATTATTTAAGACAACTTTGTTTTTAGCAGGATTATCCGGTTCAATATGCTGTAGTTGAAGTAGAGCTGTTGAAGTGAGTTTCTATGACTCACGGGCCTTCCAACGAATAAGATATATTTTAGCGCAAGATGATTTTTGCAAATCTCAGTGCATGTTGTCCGCGCCAGTGGGAGCAACAGCATTTGTGTCACTGCCTGGTAAGTGGCCATACATTTCGGCATATATCCAATTAATAGCTCTCCTGTGCGAACGCGAAGATTGGAAAGAAGTAACGTCAGGGGTGCGATCACCATCAGGCTTCTTATCAGAGGACGTATCCGGAACATAACCACCATGAGTGCTTGCACCCACGTTAATACCAATACTTTTAGCTTTATCATTGCCATCAGCGGCTACATTAGTATTTGATTGGGTACCGTTCATAGGCTGGGCGGATACGGCCATTGCAGCAATTAGTAGAGCAGCACACAAAATAGCAAAGAGCTTCATTTTGTTAAATGATCTTTCGAATAACTGAGGGGGTTGCTACTAAATCTGCTTCTTTTATATTAAAATAAAGTACGCGAAAAGATTTGCTATTACTCTAAAACCAAATATAATTCGTAAATATTTTTTAGCCTAATGGTTTCTTGCTTAGTACTATATTATCTTATTTATTTAATAATTTTTTTTTTTTTTTTTTTTTGTAGTGTAAGTAAAGTATGTTTACTTAGTTTGTAGCCAGTGAAGATAAGAACAATATATTTCGGCTGAAAGAAGCAGTGCTTTCTACGCAGTGTTATTCAACTCTAGACAAAAATCATATTTCTTTACAAGGCCGCTCGATACCAGGTAGCCTTACAAGTCCAGCCCACACACACACAACACATGCACACACATACACACATACGCAAACAAACGGATGACAGTAATACAGTTTTTCTACCAACAAAATACATGAAGTGTTTGTTGTTGTTGTGGTTGTTGTAGTTATGCGATTACCTGGTATCAATCTGCCTTGGTTTCTTTACTTTCTGCCTGAAGTTTGTGTAAATGAGAGCAAGCATGAAATTATCGTTTGCTTTCCCAAAAAGTACAGTAACGGAAAAAAGCCTTTATTTCTAGTAAAAAAAAAGAACACAGGGTGTGTTTGATGCTGCAATGAAAATTGAAACATAAATTTTGGGACAATTAAACGTTTTTCTGAAAACATATATGTAGGTCCACAACTATGGACATCGAAAAAGTATGCTTTAAGCAATTTTAAGCCACTGCTAAATAAAAGTATGCTTTTTGTCTACTATAGACGAGAAAAAGCCGACTTTACGCGCGAAAGTTTGCTCTAAACTTTAAACCAGCAGAAGTTTTCTTTAACAGCTTTGCTCAAAACAAATGTCACTTTTATATGTGAAAGCCTTTTAATGTAAATTTGTTTAAATTAAATAATTAAATTAAAGATTCTTTATTAACTGTTATTAGTCAGAATTCAGAGTTCTTTCTATATTATCTTTGTGATTGATATATTAATTCAATTAGACAAAGAAAACATCAAAGACGTTTAGCAGGGTGGACAACTAGTTGTTTCGAAGCCGCCGTACTTTCTCGTCAGCACCCGTCTTAATGCAGAAATAATTACATAAGAAAAAGTTCAAATAATAGAAATTAATTAATCATAATTTTCTTTAAAATTTTACTTTTATTCAATTCGCTTCGATGTTTTTTATTTACTTACTGATACAATCTTACATTTATGTTCACATGTATACATAATTTTTGAGAGTCATCTTATTAGAGATGGGATTTTACATAAATTTGTAAGAGCTTTTATTTTCGATAAATAATGTGGCACCCATTTAAAGCTGATTCAGCTTAAAGTCAACTTTAATTTGACTATAGTTAGAAAAAAGTTAGCAGCACTTCTTAAAAATTAAGTTGTTTCTAAAAAGAACCGCCTTTAGTGTTTGACTATAATTAAGGGCCATAGATTTTAAAGACTTTTTATATACAGTATTAATTGAAACACATCAAACTTGTTGTTACACTGCTTACACAAGTAGTGCAATTCTATAACATTTAATCGATAACATAAATTTTGTCTACATATTTCATCGCTGTCAGTAAGGATTGCGTGACTTTTACGCAGTAAGGATTGCGTATAATTTTAACGATGCTGAACAGTTCTATTCTTGAATTTTTAAGAAATGGGTTGATCGAAATATTGTTACGGTTTTGCATAAGGTAAGTAAAATAAAATATGTTTCTATTATTGTTTTATTCAATTGCGTAATTTTGAACACAAAATAAATACACTTCATTGGCTAAATGAGCAACAAGTAAATATTGATAATTATATTATTGATATCGTACAGAAAAAGTAACAGGTGATCTTAAACGACAGCGAATATCGTTAAAATATGTTACAGAATAGCGGAATCGATAAAATATAATTATCAATATCGTAATTGAAGCTCCAGAATCCAGCTGCAGATGAACTTTTTGGTTTTGTAGAAAAAATGAATTACTACTAAATGTTGCTTTATGGTGTCAGAATTTACCTTTTGTTTTATTATAGTGTAGTTGATTAAGGGTACCAATGAAACCTTAACATAGAACTTAGTTTGTTGCTATGAAACAGTTCCCATAACTGTGTCATAAATTTTTACTTTTCATTCGTTACCTAAACCAAAAAAAAAAAAAAAAATAACCTTTATAGCCCCTATAAAGATAAAAAAAAGTCACTAAAACCACATGACTAAAGGTGGGATCACACGATTGCCGCAATGCACCAATTTTACACAATTTTTATTGGGTTGAATTGGAGCATAATAAAAAATTTGTCCCAATCAAATTCTCTGCAATCACATGATTGTGACATTTTACTGAAATTTTATTGTCGCAAATTACCGCAAAACAATTTAGTACCAATAATTGCCGCATTATAGTCACACGATTGTTATATTATACGGCAACTGTGAGAAACAGCTGTTGTAGCTGATGACAAACTTTGTTTTCCCAAAAAAAAAAGAAATGAATTATATGTTAAAAATATGGTTTGTTCATTAAAAAGAAAGAAAATTGCTTCGGCTATTATTATAATGTTGTGCGGGCTGAAAAAAGCAAAAAATGAATAGTAACAACAATTGAATTTTACTGATTGAAAAGCAGAAATCATGTTTGGAAGACGCGTTTAAACAGTTTTGAAACTAAATACATGTATACATATGCATATTATTGGCGCGTATTGTCTTCTTTGGTTGCCGCATGAGAACACAATAAATATTGGTGCATTTTTAGAATTTTTATTGGTGATTAGTTGTATGTCAAGTGTTCACATGGTTGTCGCATCAGGGTTGTATTTGATTGGGACAAATAGGAACAACATTCATTTTGGTTGCCGCATGAGCCAATAAATTGTGCTATCACACGATTGGCACACAAAATGTAACAAAAATTGGTGCATTGCGGCAATCGTATGATCCCACCTTAATATAAAAGTATAATTTATTAATGTCCGTACAGTTCCCAGGTCTGTACACCCAAGTACTAATTTTTTCTATTATCGCTGCAGCCTAAAAGTATGTTTTTGCTAGACCAGCATTTAATTCATTTTAAAATTTGTATGTTTCAATAGAAATAAATTAAATTTTTTCTTCACTTTATTAAAAGGAGTTTAACTGCCATAAGATTAATGATTCATGCGGACACCTGTAAAAAAAAGTAACAGTTTTGATTTTTTTACGATTTCAAATATATTTTTTGGTTTTTGTGTATCTTATGAATGTGGGACTAAAAAAACTCTATTTTTTTAATACCCATACATATGTATATGAGAGGTTCAAGCCTGGCTATAAAAGTAGCAACAAGTGTCATGCTATTCACAGTATCACAAAAGAAGTACATCATGAGATTAATAATAATTACTTCATTTCTTACGACTGTTAGTGCCATTGCAGGCGGTTATGGTGGCAGTGTAAATTTGGGAAACTCAGCCACCGCTTCAGCAAGCGCCACCTCTCATGGCGTTGGTGTTAGTTCAGGTGATGTAGACGGTCATCATCATTCAGATGGTTATGGTGGAAATCATGCACGACAAGGTCATCCTAATGAAAGACAGTTTGGTGGTCATGGTCATGGTCATGGTGGGAAAAAAGGAGGTGATCAACAGGTCAACAGTCTGACGGGAACCCATGACGGTGGCGTTAGTAGCAGTATAGCTGGAACGGCTAGTACAGAGGCTGCTAAAGGTGGTACTAGCGGCAGTCGGACAGTAGCTGGAGGTGCAAGCGAAGCTCATAGTGGCAGTGGAATAGGAGCTGACAAGAGGCATGGAGGGTATGGCAGCACTACAGGTGCTATTGCTGTATATAAAGATCACACCAGTAAAACTCATGATATCGAGCACAGTGCTGTCGCAGTTTTGGATAAATATTTAGGTGAAAATCAGGGCTACACACATGGAACCGCATCCCTTGGCAAGCTTGTAGTAGATGAAGCTGCCGTTAGAAGTCATGAAAGAAAATTAGTTGGAAGCAGCCAAGCAGGTGCTGAGAGTGTTGCTACACATCAAAGCAACATACATGGAAGTGGTACTAAAAGTGTCCCCCTGCAGGTCACTCTTTTAGGTGAGCCTTATACTGGCGATAAAAGTGGCCAGCATTTAGATAGTGGTGTTATGGGTGGGTCTCTTGCTGGTTTAATGAGCAGCGAAGTTACCGAAAAGTTCGCTTATGATGATGACCGTAGAGCAGGAATTAGTAGTCAAAGTGGTGGCAAGGTTGGATCACTAGATGGAGCTCATAATATTGGTCAAACTAATACAAATGCAGCATACGGTGGCAAGCACGAGGGGGCTGCTGAAAGAGCAGTTGGTGCTAAAGTTACTGTCACATCTATAAATCAAGGCAATGAGCACGGCGCTATGCCTGGCGGTAGCACAACAGCAACTGGTTTTACCGTTAAAAGCCAGGACAAGCCATCAGTGAGGAGTAATGGCGGCAAGCGTATAAACAAAATTAAAAATGATCTTATAGCAGTTGATGTTAAAGGTAGCCGTCATCAAAGTGATATTGCAAGCAGTACAGCCGAATCTAAAACTGCTGAAGGCAACTATGGCAGTATCAAAGAATCTCATGCTACCGCTTTACATAAAGCTAAAGATAAGGTACAAAAGCTTGAAGATAGAGCTGAAGCAAGTGGTGACTTTGCAGTAGGCGAAGCTACTGGCGCAAAGCATGAAAGCGAGCTTATTGCAAACAATGCAGCGGGTGCATTTAGAGCTGGCAAATATCAAAGCAACAAGCAAGGAAGTGATATAAAAAGTAGCCTTAAGAGGGTAGCGTCAGCAGGTGGTACATATGCTGGTGATGGAAGTTGCGAGCATGCACAAGCTGACGCTGCAGGCGGCTTATATGCAATTAATACTGGCAGTGCTGGTGGCTTTTCGGGTAGATATCAAAGTAAGGACTATGGCAGTGGAATAAAAAGTAACCTAAAGAGAGTATCTTCTGCAGCTGGATCTTACGCCAGTGATAAAATAGGTGGCTATATAGTAGCTGGTAGTGAAGATGGCTCTCATGTCGGTAGTATGAAAGGTAGTTCAACAGGAGCAGGCGGCGGTGGTGGGCATAGCGCTGAAGCTGATACTAGTGGTCAAAGTGGAAGCGTGACTAAAGCCGGTAGTGCCAATGGAGTGTATAAGAGTTCATACGAAGAAGAGGCTGGAAAAGCTCTTGGTACTCATGAAAATTTGGCCTTGGCCAATGATGCTAGTAGATCTTATGCCAAACACCAGCAAGCCGGCAGCCAAGGTGTAATTCATGATGAAGACACAGCTGCAGTAAGTGTAAAAGCTAGTTCAGAACGTCATATTGGTGGCACCATTACTGATAGTTTAGTTGGAGTTGATACTGTACGTGGTCGAGTTGGAGGGCTGCAAAATATGAAAGAAGGATATATCAAAGAAATTAGTGACAATACTCATAAAAGCAGCACTGGAGACCATTCTTTAACCAGTAACTATGAAGGCAGACACCACGGTACTCTTTTGGGCGTTTCTTCTGCCACATCTGCTGTCGCAAATACTCATTCAACTGTCCCAGCTTACGGTAGCGGCTCAATATCTGCTAGCTCGAGCACTACAGCAGTTGCAAACGGTGGCCAAGCCGGCAGTTATGGTCGTTAACAATATGTTTCTACCACAGAATGATTTTTTCAAATTAATTTGTTTTGTTCAATAAACATATTCGTTTTTTACGAATGCGTAACTTGTACTTTCTTTAATTTTGATCACCATTACAGTATCAGGTGAATCGTACAGGAGTCAAATGTTTGACCAGCCTCCACTATTATTTCTCTCCAATGCTTTATTCGAAAAGAACGATCCCGTACCATGCCTTTTTAGGGGAACTCCCTGGCAAAACTACATGAAATTCAAATTTGAATGCCTCGAAAGCATTTTTCTGATATGTCATACTAGAAGTTTTTCCTCATGCCCAAAGCTACCGAAAAACTGAAGGCACAATATCAATCGCTGGATCGACACACCCCAAAGTATATTTTAAAACCTTTTTCGTTGTAAAAACACTATAATATTTAGCTACATTTTTATACTTTCGTTGTGTTTCTCAACTTAACATTCAGCCCAGCAACGCTTTCGTTCAAAGAGACTTCAAATTTCGAAAAAAAAAAAAAAAAAAAAAAAAAAAAAACAATTAACTAATTGTGACTGCAAAACAAAAAACTACCCGTTACCATTTTAACTTCTTCTTACTAGATCATAGGGATATTGCTTTTGCTAGATTGGATATTCTTATGCTAAACTTTACTATTTTAGGTCTAGAAATAGACCTTATTAAGGTATTTTGTGTGTTTTCAGCCGTCTATATGCCGCCGACATATCATTGATGCTAACCAACTCATCAGTAGACTCGAAATGTCGCCGGCATATAGACGGCTGAAACACACAAAAAACCTTAATAAGATATATTTTGAGATCTAAAATAATACATTTCAATTAGCCGGTAAAGCAAATAAATAATTACGTTAATATTTAAATATTTCAAATAAATTTTAATTTAGTTTTTTTCCTTGTGGTATAAAAAACTTAATGATCCATTGATCACAAGCAAAAACAAATTATTACTAAGCAAAATTTTATTTCTATTTAGAAATACTTAATTAAATAAACTTATGAAATTATACAAAGCGCAAGTATTTGTCATATGAAATGCAATAAAAACAATGACAATTATGATTTACATTATTTCTTTTTTTTTTTGGTTATTAAATCAAAAGTATAAAAGCATAAGAGGACGCCATATGAGAAATTAGTTGTCAGCCAGCAGTTTGAAATGAAATTAATAATTTATATCTTAGTTATTGCTGTCGTCAGTGCTAATGCAGTAAGGCCTGTTGCTTTAAAATCCTTAACTGGATCACAGATTGGTGTTGGCGATGCCGGTGGTGCTGCCGAAATAAGTGCCAGTAATGATGGGGATGTTAATACCGTTGAGACTATTCTTCCCAGTGATGTAATCGTTGACACATCTTCGCATGAAAATGGTGGTCCCGCCAAACTGCATTTCGCCACTGCTGCTGGCCGTTAATTATCCCAAATGTTAGTTATTGTTGGAAATCGCCTTTCAATGCGAGTACATGCTGTAATCTTATACAGAAGTAATAAAAATTGAAAAATTCAAATGCAAATATTGATTGGGTGGTGGAAAAGATTTGCTTAGTGCTTCAATTTCGTTGAGGCCTCGGCTAGAAAGATTTATTTGTTGGTGATTGATTACCGGTAGCTATAAATTTTAAATATGGTGGGCAAAGCAACCTTACTTCTACCTTTACTCCTGTATTCGTGCTGAGAGCTTTTTACTGACATTTGTTTGTTTGTCATGGTGTAAAATTTTGTTTATCAAACTGTTAGAAGTTAAATTGGTTTAACTAAAGACAGATTTTTTGCCGGAACTTTTTGATGTATTTCTGTTTGGTTAATAGCATTTGAACAGTTTTTGCCGGGCAAAACTTTGTAGCATAATATTAAGAAATCACAGGTTCGAGCTCCCTATGAGTCAATACGGATCTGAGTGCTTTTAGTACGTTCATTTCTGTGGGCCAATAGTTTTTTTCAATCTCATGATCACTTATCAAAAACAAATTCTTTAGAAATTATCTATAGATTACTTTTCTGCTACACGATTTTCCCGCTAGTTTTTCATATCACACTTCCTTTCACACGGCCATTAAGACCCCTTACTACCTGTTTATGAAACTCCCTTCCAGCCAAAATCAGAATTTGCGAATAGCTTTATTTTTAACTGCCATCAATGATTTCAATCCAACTTTTGATGCAAAATCTAAAACAATTACTTTCATAAATGATTGTAATAAGTACAGCATGCAGGCGCATGCTCGTTAGAAAATATATGTTGTTACTTTCCAGTTCACTAGCAGCTTAATGTATTTGTTTAAATTTTGTTCATAACTTTTTTATAACATTTATTTTTTAATACACAATTGCCATATATGAAACTTTTTACTTTTCAGAAACACGGCCCTTGAATTGCATATTTCCTGTTACTTACCAGGAAGCTGTACTGTTTTACTACAATCTTAAGGGCAACGCTTTTAACGCAATCATTTTCACATTAGAGTATTTTTAAAGATTTCTAGGGCATTCATATTTTATTTATTACAGTTTCATACAGCAAAATATATCCAGAAGAAAAAATAAATAAATAAAAAATGTATGAAAGCAACAGTGCTGTAAGTTTTGCGAGTTCGCATTTTTTAGTATTTAGTTTTTTGTCATACGACTTGCACGAAACAGACACTGAAGTCACTTTAACAACAATTACAAGGTATGCATTTGTTTTTGTTAGTGCTTGCATCGCTTACTATAAATTGATTCCGAATGGTCGGTCAAACCCTTATGCGCATTGGGTATATGAAACTGCAAACTTCAAAAACGAGTACGATTGCTGAAGGTGAAAAATATTTAGGGAACGAAATGAATCAGCCAATGCACGCAAGTGTAATTTTTATAAAGCAAAATGTTACAAGCTTAAATTTTTATGGATAATTACACAAAAACTAGCGAAATACATATCCACTGGCTCTTGTTTTGTTTTAAGACAAATTTGATATAGCCCATCTAAATAGACACTTGCTATAAATCTCTGATGCTCACTCAAGTAAAAATTCAAGAACGAAAATTTCTGTATCTTTTAGAAAAACCGTTAGAAACTGTTGAGTCATTTTCATCTTACACAGCACTAGCCAGTTAGTACCATCATCGAAAGATCAAAATCTTACCTGGCTACAACAAAGCTTAATGAGAAAACTGTTTAGTATTAGAGTAAAAAGTGTTTCTTTTGTAAATAAATCATATACATAAATAATGCATAAACTCAACCGCGAACAGCACTGTTGGCGCTTGCGGATGCTTTTGCCGAGGCATTAGCCCCACCAAACCCACCTCCCGACGAAGAAGAAGCAAATGAGGAGGCTGAGGATGAAGCACTGCCATATCCACCAAAACCTCTAGCACTACTATTAGAAACAGCATTAGCTGCAGCATTTGCACCACCGACACCACCACCATAACCAGAACCGTATCCTCCATAGCCTTGGTGACCACCAAAGCCGCCTGAGCCACTCGAAGCACCAGCTTTTGCACTAGAACTAGCACCACCAAAACTGCCGCCGGAATTTGCATTAGCAGCAGCATTTGCTTCAGCATTTGCAAGATCAAAACCGGGAGAATCACCGTCTGAACCCGAGTTGGCAGCTGCATTTGCACCAGCATTAGCATCGCCATAGCCATTTTCATCGTAACCAGGATGGTTACTGTTTCCATGAGTACTAGCACCGGCATCTACACCTGCATTTGAATCGGCACCTAAGCCAACATTAGCATCACCAAAGTTATTTCCTCCGTAGCCGAGATGGTCGTTCTTTACATCCGCACTGGCACCAGCATTTGCATCAGTATTTGCACCAGCACTATGATCACCAGAAATATTTTCATTATAATCGGTATGCGCATTGCTTACGTCTGCATTGGAACCACCATTTGTATCAGCATCTGAGCCAACACTGGCATCACTAAGGCTGTTTTCACCATAACCAGGATGGTGACTGGTTCCATATGCATTAGCACCTGTATTTGTACCAGCACTATGACCACCAGAGCTATTTTCGTTGTAATTAGAATTGCTTACATCTGCATTAGAACCAGCATTTTTATCAGCACTGGCACCAGTATTTGCGTCAGCACTTGAGCCAGCATTGGCATCACCAAAGCTGTTTTCACCGTAACCGGGATGATAACTGCTGCCATGTTCATTAGCATCAGCATTTACATTAGCATTTGCACCAGCATTATGATAACCAGAGTTATTTTCATTATAGTCGGAACGCTCATTGCTTACATCTTCATTAGAACCAGCAATGGCAGCATCCAAATTATTTTCTCCATAGTTGTGATGCTCGCCGCTCACATCCCCACTGACAGCAGAATTTTCATCAGTATTTCTTCCAGCAATATGATCACCAGCATTATGTTCATTGTAATCGGAATGTCCACCGCTTATGTCTGTATTAGAACCAGCATTTGTATCAGCATTTGCACCAGCACTAGCATCTGCACCAGCATTTGCAGCAGCATCTGAGCCATCATTGGAATAACCAAAGTTGTTTTTACCGTAACCAGAAGGGTATTGGCTTCCATGTGCACTAGCACCAGCATTTGCATCAATATTTGCACCAGCGTTACGATCACCAAAGTTATTTTCATTATAATCAGAACGCTCATTACTTACATCTGCACTCGAACCAGCATTTGCATCACCGGCGTTATTTCCATCAAAATTGGGACGGCCACTATTTGCATCTCCATTTGCACCACCATGGTGATTTCCGTCGAAACCGTGATGGCCTCCATTCTCACCTGAATGTGCACCTGCATTTTCACCAGCATTAGCACCACCATGGTGATTTCCGTCGAAACTGTGATGGCCTCCATTTTCACCTGCACCAGCATTAGCACCACCATGATGATTTCCGTCGAAACTGTGATGGCTTCCATTTTCACCTGAATGTGCACCTGCATTTTCACCAGCATTAGCACCACCATGATGATTTCCGTCGAAACTGTGATGGCCTCCATTTTTACCTGAATGTGCACCTGCATTTACACCAGCATTAGCACCACCATGACGATTTCCGTCGAAACCGTGATGGCCTCCATTTTCACCTGAATGTGCACCTGCATTTGCACCAGCATTGGCGCCACCAACACCATTTCCATCCCAACCGTGATGGCCTCCATTTTCACCTAAATGTGCACCTGTATTTGCTCCACCGAGGCCAAGCCCACCGAAACCACCTCCATAAGCAGCAGCATTAGCGCGTGCATTAGAGCTAGCAAAACCCCCACCAAAATCAGGACCACTACCAAATGGAGGACCGCCATCCAACCCATGACCACCACTGAAACCGTGACCTCGACCAAAACCATGACCACCACCAAAACCAGGACCGCCACCAAAACTTGGACCGCCACCAAAACCTGGACCGCCACCAAAACCGGGACCGCCAAAGCCATGATGCTTATGACCTCTTCCAAAATCAGAAGCTCCAACATTTGCATTAGCAGCTGCATTAGCTGTGGAACCGTAACCACCGACACCACCACCGTGTCCATCAAAACCAGGCTGGCCAACATATCCTCCAGCTCCACCTTTAGCCTCTGCTACAGCAGAAGCAGCTGCATTCGCATTTGCGTTGAAACGACCAAATTGCAGCGGTGGATGTGCCTGACAGCCGCTAACAGCCCAAAAGGCAAAGATCATAAAAAATTTCATTCTAATGTTTGTTAACTTTTTGGAGGAGCCAAAATTTAACTGGTGTTTGGTATCACAATATAAACATCTTTTATACATAAATTTAAATGAAGTCATTACAAAAAACAAAAACCGCACCTCTCATTATTGCCCAAAGCAAACTGTTTCTGTCAGTCTCTAAAATTTTTGAGTTCCCTCAGTTATTTACTCACACATATATGCATTTCCATGTCAACACTTTTGCGCCAGTAACGATATTTTAAAAATTAGAGTAACTGACAAGTTAGGAAACTCCAAGTAAAGACGATGGATAAGCTGTTATATTTGATGAAAATTCATATTTCTTAAAGTTTTTGTAAAAGGTGTTCTTCTTTCAAATTCTGAGTTGTTTGTGAAACAATAGACACATAACCTCTTTTATCAAATAAAGTTATAATTTTCTAACATAAAAATGGAGCTATATATTTTTTTTAAGCATACACACAAAAAACAACTGTAATGTAAAATTAACATGAGAAGATGTTGATAAAAAAAAACAGGTTAAATTTCAATGCTGGCATATTCTAAAATTAACTCTCTACTCAAATTACTTGTTGTTCCTCTTGTTCTGATTGTTGACGGAGTGTGATGATTGATCCATGGCAGTAAAGCTGGGGTTTGAATCCTGACAGGATTTGTATGATCAATATTGTAGTACAAAAATAACATAAACGAAAAACTAAAATAAAATATGATAGAAATACAATAATACAATTTGAAGGTGACAAAATATATAATATAAATTTTGATTTTGATTATTGACTATAGCGACATCTTAAGTTAATAGGAATCAAAGTTTTTTTAATGCCGATATCCTTATTTTTCGGTTTAATATAAAAGCAAGTTGAATGAAAATAAGAGGCCTATGAAACAAAACTTGCACGATAAAATACAAATTGAATCTTTATTTAGTTCTGAATGCAGGATTTCAAGTAGTTTGGGTGCAGATAATCGTCAAGGTGGACGTGAAACAGATGAGATATGTTCCGTAGTCTACAACTTTGCTTTTCTTGTCTTCTTCTGCTTAAGCCAGAAAATTTTTTTCTTCAGTTCTGAAGAAAAAAAGGAAATAAAGCTCGATAAAATAATAAAAAAAATTGGTTTTTTTTTCTAGATTTTTTTTGTATTGTTTACGTGTCCACATATTTTTTAAATTCCCCTGATTTTTTTAAGCTTAGTTTGAGGCACAAAAGAATGTTGTTATTACTAATTTTATCATGGAAACGCCCATGTAACCACTTATATATAATATTTTCACAGTACAGCTTTAAAAATCATCATATTAATACATACACCTTGATAATTAAATCCTAAGAACCCAGCAAAACCTGATTCATTTATTTCGTTTTTTTCTCAAGTACGACAATGCGAAGTTGAAAATTATTTTACAAAGTACTTAAATTTTGGCTCCTTTTAATTAAGAAAAAAATTAAACCTGTTGTTCAAATGCAAAAGCTAAAAGTATGTAAATATTTTTTTCTTTTTTGCATTATTGTTTCTTAATTTTTAAACAGAAAGATTTATCATCTGAATGTTAATTTCACAGAACTGTGTCATATTCAATTTATGCACATAAAATCATCAATATGAGTAGGACGTATGATATCTTTTCGAGCGTATGTGATTTCACCGGAATCAAGTATTAGAATAATCATCTTATTATTTTCACATACCTTGATTTCAATTAAGTAGTTAAATAAATGTACTCTATTCACAGAGAAAATAGATTGTTACGGCAACCGAATTTCTCGGCAATCAAATTTAAGCGGTTGTAACAACTATTATTAAAGACTTGAGTGCCATTGAAGCTTCCTGTAAGCAGCACTGTACTCGTACTTTTAATTGATACCAACAAGGCAATAGTTGCAACAGCAGTTGAAATTGGTCAACGGCCTATAGAGCTTTGAGGTAAACCTGTTATGGTTAAGTCCACAGAACCCACAACTAGTCTACAGTGGCTCAAGTGTATGTCAAAAGGCAAGGGCTATCACACACTTCCTATCAACCTAAATTAACTAAGTTCCTTATTATATGTGCCTTATTTCATTTTTGTATGGTAATGTCTTTTGTTTACCTCTGTTGGGATTCGAACCGCATACCTACAGTTGATCAGCCATCAAACCCACTCAGGCCTCGCCACAAGTACAATGATTAGAACAGTAAGCATTTTAAATAGAGAGATAATTTTAAATAAAAGATGATTAGCTGATCTGAAATAAAATGATAATTGGTAATAAGATCCGTTAGTTAATTGAGTTGATCAGGAAAACCTTAACATTTAGATTTAATATGCTACTATGAGCTATTATAATACAACCAAACTCTTGTTGGTTTCATCAAGTAAAACAATTGTTTGGCTTATATGCAGAAAAGCAAATTAATTCAATTGCTAATATCAGTAACTAGTACTAAAAATCAATTCGAATTATTTTGTTTGCTTGTGCTTGTCATATACATTAAATAGTCAGGGCAAAACTAAGCAATCGGTTGCTCTAACCAATTTACATATTGTCAAAATCAAATACTTGTTACAATTCTTATCGAATGGTAACGAACTTGGACTATTTTTTAGATTCACAGAAATATACTCAACTCAACTAATATTTCAACCAGCATGTTTTTTCCCACAAAATGTTTTTTCTGTTTACTCATTTGCTAAAACTTACGGTATTCAACTTCAGAGCTGTGACAGTTTACAGCAAAAAAAAAATTTTTCCATCCACACACAAATAATCTGTCCCATTTTTTTGAAACCACTTTAAAATGCATTCACATTTCTTTTGTTGATCTTCTTTGTTAATGAAAAGAAATAAAAAAACAAAGTCAAATATTCGCTACTAAATCATCATTAAAATCGAAGATTTAAAAATATTTTGTTTTAATTTCAAATCGTTAGTGTTTGACTGGTTCTTCAGGTTTATCTATTTGTTTATTTTATTTGTTTGATACTTTAAGCGAAATTAATAATTTGTTTACAAGTTTTTTTCTCCCAACAAAGCAAGCAGAATTCCAAACAAAACAAAAGTTATAAAAATAAAAATGTTTTTAAAATATGAAAAAAAATTGTATTGATTAATGACGAAGTAATATTTTTGATGTTTGAAAAATTTTATATTAATTAATAACAAAATTCACAGAATTTTCTATTTACAATCAAAATTCACTAATGGGAGTTGTAAGACAATTCGATTACCCCCGGTTACGGGCTCAAAATTAAAAGTTATCGATAGAATATGAATTTTGCATGAAATGTGCAACTTTTTGGAGAAAGTTTCAGTTCTAAAATTTAGTAACAAAGAGAAGGACCAAGCCCTTTTTGAGGACATAAGAACTATTTTGAATCAACAAAGTTTAAAAAAAAGGTGCAATCGAAGGAAGATCTGTATTTGTCTGAGCGTCTCTTTTTCTTAAACATAACGTTTGTTTTTTCTTATTTTCTAGAGACATTAATAGCAAATAAATTCATCTCTTGGTATTTGTTAACGTACGGCTGAATGTAAAAAAAAATTTTTTTTTCGAAAAATGTGACCACTACTTTCCTATTTACCTTCATTTTAAGCAGATACATCATATAAACCATGTGAAATACATAAATGTTACTATGGCCACAACAAACAGGGGAAACAAAAACAAGCAAGAGAACGTACAAACACAAAGTTTCTCTAGATTATGCCTTAAGGCTATGTTTACTCAGTGAGCGAAAAAATGCTTTCCCTAAATTTTGTAAATCAAAGTAAGTTTTTATTTGTTCTTGTCAAAACTTTTGTAAAAATACAAAATAAATATTTCTTCAGTGTATACCTTGTTTTAATTCTCTAAGCAAACATAACCTCAAAATATGATCTACAAAAGTCTTGAACTTGTATGTCTTTCCCAGTTGTTCCTTTTTGCTGGTGTTTATTGATATTGTTTACATAACTTTTTGGTTGTTCAAATCACAGTGCAAGCCAAAGCAACACAGTGCAAACCAAAGCAACAAGGTTAACAAGAAAGTAGTGGTCTCATTGTTTGTGAGCTAATATTTTCAATTGTGACAGAACATTCACAACTAAAATTTTTTCTGAATATCATGACCGCTATATTTTGACATTGTATGGAGGCTTGACACGGCTGCAGCTCCTAATTTTGTAATAAAAGTATTTAGTGTAATGAGGCAAAGACTCTTCATCGTGGCAAAACACACAGAAAAGCCACTCCTAGAGGAGAATACGTAAGACATGTGGATCCAAATACGTTTTTGTCAAAAAATCCAGAAAAACCTACGAGTTATACCAGGTCGTTTCTAAAATAGAGTTCACCGTTATAATGGCTCAATTATGAATAGTAATCGAACCACTGCTAAGTTAGTAGATAAGGCAGTTAAGTAAAATGATAACACAGCTCAGGTTAAGGTAATACTGAAACAGCTGCAGTTCTTGCTTTATTGCTGATACAGAACTTAAAACTTTTTGAGCTGCTTGCCAATCGAATTACAATTCACTTGCTAATTATAATAGAGACAAGGCATGTACACTAGAGTGGGTCAATTTGTTTCGATAAAAATTTGTCAATATTGTGCCGAGGATTGTATCTTTTAGCATGAGGAAAAGAAATTCCACTAAAACATATTAAAAAATAGTAATTTTTGGAGGCATTCCAATTAATTTCGTTTTTGCATGGCAACTGGCTAAGGAGGCGTTGTGCGGAGACTCTCTACCTATTGACTCCTCAATGTGCAGCAATCAGATCCAGGGGCACGTTAGTTTTATAATAAATAGATGGTTTTTTTAGAAAAATATTTTCGTTTTCTGATACTTTATTATTCTTTGAACGTTTTTTTTTTTTAATTTATATTAAAATGGAACTTAAATTAATTTACTTTACATAATTTAAATTTTAAATCTCTTTAAGGCATAAGCATAGCACAACGGGACCTTATAGGACCCAAGTGGGCTACTCTCATGACTGGCAGCCAGTGAAACGTAGCATAAGAAGCATAGCAAAGCAGTTTTTCAACCACGGAAACCACCACTACCAGTTGTAGACGAAGAAGACGATGAAGATGAAGCTGAACTACCACCACCTAGGCCAGTATTTGTGGAACTTGAGCTTGAAGAAGCTGAGGAAGAAGTACCCCCAAAACCAGGACGGGCAACTAATCCAGGGCCACCACCAAAACCAGGACGACCACCAAAGCCTGGACCGCCACCAAGACCAGGACGGCCACCAACACCAGGACGGCCACCAAAACCAGGACGGCCACCAAAACCAGGACGACCACCAAAACCAGGACCACCTCCAAAACCGGGACCACCACCAAAACCTGGACCGCCTCCAAAACCGGGACCACCACCAAAACCAGGACCAGCACCGATACCAGGCCCACCTCCTACGCCAGGACGACCGCCACCAAAACCAGGATCACCAACAAAAGTAGGACCAGCAATGATAGCAGGACCTCCGAAGCCTGGTCGCTGATAACCACTACCGGATCCTAATTGCGGCATAGCACATACGGCTGCTAAGCACACTGCCAATAAAATCAAAACCTTCATTTTATTTTATACAGAAATTGTTAACACTGTTTAAACTTTTCTCACAACTAATAGTAATTTCAAAATGAACAAAACTATTTATACAAAACTACATTTAGATTCCCCATATGCTGGTGATTTTCAGGTTTAAATTAAGCAAAACAATTTAAGACAGGCAAATCTCAACAGAGAGTTTCAAAGATTGTTATTACAATTGTTGTTACAAAATTCAAGATCAATATTTTTGTTCTTAAGAAAACAAAAAATACAAACTAAATCAACTGTCATTATGAAAACCTCAAGCGGCTGAATAAGTTTTGAGATTTTTGTGAAAAATCCCCCCATCTCACAGAGATTTTTACACACAAATCAATTTTCAGTAGCAACAGCATTAACAATGATTGGACCTTTTTCAAAAATTGTATTTACGTTTGTCTAGCTTAGTGTTGCCAGCTCAGAAACTGTAGGTGGTGGCCGTGAAGAGCCAAGGTGTGTTCCCCAGTCTACTTTATTTTTCTTGTATTCTTTACAATTGTTCATGACTACAACTTTGCCACAAAAATTTTCCTAGTTCTGAGGAAGTAAAATTAAACTAGTCCCCGATAAAGAAATTAACTGCTTACGTTTTTGCTCTCAGGGTAAATTTTACGATTTCCGATTTGTTAGTTTTTTGAAAATTTTAGTAACAAATTTTTTTTTTTTTTTTTTTGTATATTTTGAATATAATTTTTTGACGATTCTGTAAGAAAGTGCGTCATTGCCTTCAGAGACACTGCTCACATATAATAGTAAAAGGAAAGCAATCTTTATAAAATCAACAAAATGCTTTCAGATTCTGGGGGTCTTATGAATAGGGAGAGCGGATGAAGATGATAGTAAATTGAGTGCTCGTGCAGTTCCACAAAGTGACTATGAAGGATTTTACGATTTAATAGTAACGAATCATTTTGTATTCACTTTTAAAGGTAGTGTTTGCCCCTAAGTTCCAATTTGGAAATTTTAGGAAAAAATGGATGATAACTAAGATTCTTTATCGTTGACTAGCACCAGCGAAATATCGGCAACAGATAAACGCCTAGTAAAACTACGCAGAAGACAACTCGCCTTGTTTTCCAAACTCGAAATTTCTGACTAGATTTAATAGTACTAAATGAATTCGACATTTATTTTATCGGACTTTAGGTCGACTTCACTTTTGGAAAAAAAAAATTTAAGGAAGACAATAAAAGCAATATTTCCTCTTTATAATTAACTACACTTCCAATTGATATTTGTATTTGTTGCTGTTATATCGAGTGATGACAAGGTTTTCAAACTGTGCGCAGAGCTCAACAACTTTTAGACATTAATTTTTACTTTTTAGTTGAACTTCATTATCCACAATTATTAACTATTTTATGTGGTTTTAGTTGCATTTTACTTTTTCAATAATGGATAAGATTTTTTATGCGGTAAAATTGTAGTAATCATAATGAAGCAGATTACAAGAAGAGTAATCACTACAATTTAATCACAAAAACTCAATTCTCAATTTTGAGGAGCTAAAATCGAACTAGGCGTGATAAACTGATTAACAGCTTTAAGCCATAAAGTTAAAAATTATGTCACCAGTTCATTTTTGAAAAATATTTTAATTTATAAAAAATGCATACGCAATACCCAGTAAAATGGCCCCCTCTTATGGCAGTAAATATGAATTTTTTTAAAACATGTGCATGCAGCGGCATGCAAAGATGTACATGTATTTTTATAACAACATTAATACCGGTATTCATAAAAAATAAAACGTTGCTCAAATATATTTTTGAAAAAATTTTATATGAAAAATTTATTGTAAAATGTGTTTCAACAATGTTTTATTTTTTATGAATACCGGTGTAAATATACAAATTTTATATTGAAGAATATATCAAATTGTTAAAATTTATTTTGTTATTATTTTTTATCCGATATTTGATCGCAAGTTATTATTTTTTGGGTTTCCATGCAATTTTTTTAATTTCATATTCTGAGGTGATCAACTTTTGTTGCTGTTTTTTTCTAATTAGAAAATACACAATGGATTTACTACAATTTATTAAGCGACCAAAATAAGGTTTAGCTGACGTACTACACATATAATGTCTGACATAATTTGGTGAAGAAAACCATCAATGGCAACACTGAAGTAGACTTTTCAATAAGCATACATTCTACTCGATTTTTTTTCTGCTATTTATTTTGAATTACGTATCAAGTATATTTTGTCAAGTTTAGGTGATCCCCACCACAAAGTTCAAACAATGTTCTGAGATTTCGGGCGAACAAAAAATTGATTTGTATACACTTGAGATTCCACTAATTATGAGTTTTAATATATAAACAACACACAATTAAATGCTTTGATTAATAATCAAACAACCTTTTTCTTTACATATAAAATGGGAATTGCTGAAACTATTTTGAAGTAATGTGTGCATCAGAGAACTGCAAGGAGTATATGTTTTGACTAGCTATGTGGGTAAATTTACCGTAAAACGAATATCAGTGTGTGTGCGCTACCGGTACTTTTTGTCCAAGTAACTATTCTGTGAATAAGAAATTCAGTTTGTATGCTCGATTTGGCTGCTGGAAAATATACTTTTTCGTAATTATACCTTTTCACTGTCTACAGTGAAAGTTATTCAGTAAATAATATACATACTATATAAACATGTCAGCTAGGAATGGAATGCCCTTATTGTGTGTTTTTCAAAACTAGTTCATAAACCTTTAACACGTAATTCAGCGTGAATTATTTATACTAATAGTATTAATTAATATACATATTAATCATAACCGGGGATAACTACGCTTTTTTTTAACAAATATATAACAGTTGCTAATTAGTATTTAATTTTATTGAAAATTATTTACAAACGTAGTTACTTTGCTGTCCATCCATCGGACAGGTTCTTTTTCCACTATTAAAAAAAATGAAGATGAAGATGAACTGGCTTCTAATTAATGTTATTTCATAGTTTTGAAAGTATATTAACATTTTATTTTAATAACTTGATCTAATATGTGTATGCGATAGCAAAGTATGCACTAAAAAACGTAATTCTTGATTTAATAAACAAGCATGGCTACTGTTGTGACATGTACGTGGGCCGTGTGAGCTTTTAAGAAATCTCTAAGTTGTAAGTAATTTTCATATTTTCCAGAGCAGCTGCCTTATGTTTTTACGATATCGGTCCACATATACCAATTATATAATAAGAACCCGTTTGCTACGAAATTTCTATAAACGAACTAAAACAAATTTTTATACCAAAAATATATAATTTTTATTTGATCTTTTTAATTCTTGAAAAAACGATCTGAAGCTGCATAAATTAGTTTATACCAAAAACTAATCTAGTGAGTGGAAAAAAAATTAGTTTAGGTTGAAAACATCTTTTTCATGGCAATATCGGTTCCTATGTTCCCGATATACAGCAAAAGCCGACATTTTTTTTCAATGCAATTTCACTTGTACATGAGGCAAAACATCTTTTTATTGCAAAACGTATATCTGTTGATAATAGAAAGTTACAAAAAGTGGTCATCGTAATGAACGTGAAACAGCCATTATATGCTCCCCAGGAAAAGGGTCTTCAATTTCATTTTTCTTGTTCTCTTCAAAAATGTTGATCACTACAATTTTGTCACAAAAACTTCTTTCTCAATTCTGAAGAAGCGAAAATCGAACTCAAGCCAGCTACATATAATAATTACCAAAAATTATAATTAAGATGGAAAATATTAAAAATTTTATCTTACTTCCATCACATAAAATCAATTAAGCGGTGCTCCAATTATTTTAGCACATTTACTTGTACACGAATGCATCTGAAAGAAAAACAAAATAACGTCAAAACATCACTTACGACAGTAAATAAAATCAAAACGCTCTCAAATGCATGTTTTCTTTGGCACTACTTGGATTCGCTTAAAAATATTAATATTTTTAGCATTGCATTGTAAATTTTATTCAATTAAAAAGTTACAGATTAAACATATCCTGATTTTTATTACTCCAAGGAATTAAAAATTCAATTAATCGCAAATGTGTAAATTTGATATAAAAATTACCCAATGCTTTACAAAAAGCCAAAGCCATTTGTTGCACAAATATGTTATACTCGAGTTACATGCCCAATTTGTTGCATTAATTTAATATTGCCTTAAGAAATACATCTCTATAGAGCAACAGCGAATCTATGTATATAACCCAGTAAACATTTACACATGCAGAAAAAAAAGGATATTCAGAAACAGATTATCAGGGGCGTCAGATAATTCACAACTGTGTTACAAAAAGTCTTATTTTTGAGTTCTGTAATTAATGTTTATGCACAAGTAAGCAATTTTGCCATAAATTGCCAAAAACCAAAAAAAAACTAAAAGTTGTTAGCAAAGTTATTGATAAAATCTCTATAGAAATATAAAGCTATCGTTAACTTTTCTATACAAAAGTAAAGTTAGCGACAAATATTCTATAGAAAATAGAAGTTAGCGATAAATATTGAATAGAAAAGTATAGTTATCAATGACTTTTCTTAAGAAAAGTATATTTGTCAAGGAAACAGGTAATGTGATCGCTAACTTTTGCTTAAAACGGAGAAATTATTGAAAGCTGTTCTATAAAAATTTACTTTAAAAATAAATTTTTGGCAGTAAATGCTCATTCACGGGCATTAAATCTATTTGTGTTCCCTTCGGTACAAAAAGCTATCGATAATTTTTCTGTAGAAAATTAAAGTTATCAATAAATTTTCCATAGAAAAGTAGAGTTATCGATGCCTGATCGATTAAAAAAAAGTAAACCTTTCGATAACTTCTCTTTCGAAAAGTAAAGTTATTGCTTTTATTTTCTTTTATACAAAAAGTTTTCAACAACTTTTCTATAAGAAAGCAGAGTTATCGATAATATTTTCATAGGAAATTTATCGATAACTTTTCGAACGAAAATTTAAGTGGTCGATAACTGTTCCACGAAAAAATAAAGCTATTGATAACTTCTCTTTATAAAAATTAATTTATCGATAACTTTTCAATAGAGAAATAAAGCTATCGATAAATTCTCGATGGCAAAAATAAAGCTATCGATGAATTTTCTATAGAAAAGTTTGGTTGGTGATGGCTTTTCAAGTGAAAAGTAAAGCTATAGATAACCTTTCTATAGAACAGAAAAATTATCAATTATTGCTTCATAAAAGCTTAGTTTAGCGTTAATTTTTTCGTAGAAGATGTATACGAAAGCATACAACTTGTATTCCCTTTTATAAAAAATTCAAGGTAACTGTCACTTTAGTGTAGAAAAAGAAAGTTATCGGTACTTCTCAATTCATAACAAAAGCTATGAATTGCACATAGTGGCAAAACAGCGAAAAATTCACCCGAAATCCCAAATAATCATAAAAAGCCAAAATTAATTCGCAAAAAATAATGCAAAAAAGCGAATAAATTTGTAAAATAAAAAATGTACTTGAAATAGCTTTGAACAACATTAGAAACTGCAAAAACTATAACTGGAATAAAAGCACGCAAACTCGCACATAATTTGGAAACTTTAAAAAAAACTTATAAGTTAGACCAAATGCAAACAGAACAGCAGCTACAAAAGGGCAAAAATCTCGTATATGGCATAACTGGACCGAAAAAATGTCGTAAAATTTCTCCACAGCACTGATACTTGAAATCAGACACTTACGTTTCTAAAGCAACTTTCATGCTTATATATTTGATTCAATTGCCCTATCATACGTATGACAAGCCTTTGAATAAGCCGGGGAAATGTTCGAATCAACACCCAATGATAGTTTTTCTTGAATACAATGACGTCTATGATATGCTGCGTTAGAACTTTTTTCCTCATGCTAGAAGCTATAAAAAATCGATAGCACATTAGCGCTTGCTAAATCGACGTTTACTTTCTTCACATCGCCGTCTAAAATTACGGCCGTAAATTTTCTTAGTTACTTCTTTAGAGTGGGAGTTATATTATTGGAGAAAACATTTAGACAATCCACTTTACATCAATATGTAGTTCTACATAAATTCTGACATGCGATGTGCATTCTTTTATATATGCCCTCATACAGTTTTTTAAATAAAATTTAGCGTTATTTTAGCTGAATTTTATAACTTGATATTGCTAATGTCAAATGGGCTTTACATTCTCTGTAACAACCATCACAAATCAATTAGTTTCGAACTCAGGTCATGACAAAATTTGCTCACTGCCTTTAATTAGTAACGTACTGTAAATATATTTTAATAGACGTTCAATATACATTGTATTACAAAAATGTGAGCCATGCATAATAAGACAAATCTAACCAACAAGTATAAACATATAATCTTCATTGTCAGTTGGCCTTAAGGAGCACAAAGAAAATTCAAAGTATTTCCCTAAGCTCATTTATTGGGCAATACATTTCTTGCAGTTAAAAAATGTTTCGCTACCTCATTATGTTATGAAGCTTACATAACTCTTATCTTATCTTCTCTCTCTCTCTCTCTCTCTTTCTCTCTCACCATACTCCTCACCCACTTTGGTGGTGTAGTTTTGAAGGAAAATATTTTACTTTATGATTAACAAACAATCGGAAAAAATACATATATGTATATTTTTAAAAGCTCGATAGTACAAAAACAGCAGTGCGATAAAATTTTATCTTCCATAAATACCACTGCCGAAACCATTGCCAGCACCAGCGCCAAGGCCACCGCCAAAGCCAGAACCAAAACTACCGCTAGAAGAACTCGACGTTGCGTATGTCGAAGAAGCGCCTTGGCCGCCGCCACCACCACCGCCACCTCCACCACCGCCTCCACCACCTGCTCCTACGCCACCAGCACCACCCAACCCACCACCATGACCTCCACCAGAGCCACCACCAGAGCCACCACCAGCTCCAAACGACTGTGCTCCCGCGCTAGATGTGCTGCTGGCAAATGAACCTCCTAACGCACTGCCACCACCGCCACCACCCCCACCGCCTCCGCCACCACCAAAGGCGGCAGGTACAGCATAGCCACCGGGTGCTCCATAGCCACCATATGCTGCAGGTGCAACAAGTCTACCGGGTCCTCCATAGCCACCATGCCCGCCACGTCCACCGAATCCACCATGTCCACCAAAGCCACCATGTCCACCATGACCCCCAAATCCACCATGCCCGCCATGCCCGCCATGTCCACCAAAGCCACCACCAAATCCACCACCAAAGCCACCGTGACCGTGAGGATGATGACCATACCCGAATTGTGCCATCGTGCAGCCCACCATCACTGCTAAAACTAATAACAATTTAAATTTCTTCATTTGCTTGTCGTTTGCAATTAACAGTAAATGTATCCAGTTATCGTCAAAACAAGCTACTGATTTCATTTACAGTATACAACAGCAATTTTATACTCTGGACATTTTGCTTAATATTGAGATAAATTAAAAAAATAAACAAAAAATACAATTTTGCGAAATATTTTTTTTTTTTTAATTTTGCACTTCTTTGTTGTTAAGTAACCAGAATTGTACTTGATTTTTTTTCCATAAATTATTTTTTTGGAAATTAATTAGAAAAAAGAAAAGAAAAGAAGTTTATTAAACCTGCTCTTTGCTAAACATGGAACTTGTTAAAGTTGCAAATTTGAATACTCTTAAACAAAAATAACGGTCTAAGAGAAGCAACTCAAATATATAAACACGAACAAATGGGAGACAATTTATAGAGTAATTGAACCAAAAAAAAAATAATAATAATATTAAATACATGAAGAGTTTGTGGGTGTTGTACTGGTTGTAGTTATGGGGCGTATGGTGATTTGCTCCGTGCCCAGCGATTTTCAAGAATTAATTTACCTTCATATTCGAACTATAGATTTAAAGTTGTTAGTTATTTTATTGGGATTCAGTTTGGCTTTTCGCTGCTTTTTAAAAGCAGTATACAATTAGTGTCGATCTGAGTTGGAAGCATTGGGGTGATAGTGATCGTCTTTTTAAAAATATTGACCACAACAATTTTATCAAAAAAAAAAAACCTTTTCGAGTTTATAATTGTAAATCATATATGTAGTTCGAATACGAAGTTTAATTAATTAATTCTGTAGTTATTGAGAAAAAAGTAACAAACAATTATATTTTTTATTTTTGATTTTTAAAAGCTCGCAAAAACTAGAAAGTCCCAAAGACTTTCTAGTTTTATTACCTATTCATAAGGACTTATATTATAGATTAAAAATTATCCTATATTCATTGCTAAATACTTATTTTATTGCTGGTAAAGCAAAAGTACCTGCATATTAAAGGAAATAATGTGTATCTGTGTAAATATAACAACGAAATATCACAGGATGTTTGTGAAAATCACTTTTTCTCTGACAGCACTTACAGCATTTTAGCTCCTTTTGGCTTTTGCTTGTTGCTGTCAAGTACTTTAACGATATTATCTGCAATTTCTTTTATTTTACAAATTGATGACTGATAAATACTGCTGCCATAAACTCGAATTAATGACAACTGTGAAAGATCTCATCGTTTAATCTTAAAATCACATAAATAAGAATGAAATTATAAGAGGTGAAAGCAAAACAATTTAGTAAAGAGAACAAAAAAAAATAATGAAATAAAACAACCGTCCAAAATAAGTGATGTGTAGAGTGTAATCAGTTTTCAGGTGAATGATTTTTGATATGCCAAAAGGGAGAATAAAGCGGATTAAAGACAAACATTGCAAATGGAATAACTTGAAGGTGAGTAGTGCGAAACATTTTTCAATATCAATTTTACTTTAGAGGAATAAAAATTGCTTTAAATCGAAATTTTTCGATATAAATTGTATTTTTTTAACTTTGCTACTCTATTCTTTTAGGTATTTTATTTGAAAGAAATTGTTCAAGTTCCTAATTGAATGAAAATAAATTATAGCAAGAAAATTTAGATAAGCTACCTGTCCTCTAGCACAATATTTAGAAAGTAACTTCAGCAAAATTTCTTTTCATTCCAATTAATATTTACTAATTTCTATAGGAAGGATATAAAAGCTAAATTAAGTTGAGCTGGAATGCCCTCTGGTCTCTGCGGCTGTTACATACATTAAATTCATCTTTTAGCCATTTATATAACAGCCGCAGAGACCAGAGGGGATTCCAGCTCATCTCATGACAGAAAAATACGGAGAACAAATCGCAGCAGGTCCCAACCCTCCCTTTGGGTACGCTGCACACAAAAAAAAAGCTAAACAAAATACAATCTTACCAAAAATAAAACATACTAAGCCTAATCCTCTTGTTTGCACCACACCTCGCTGTCGGGGATAGATGGTGACCCTGTAGGTTGCCCTCCCAACCGTGTCACAGAATTTCTATCCACATACATTTTCGTCTGTGACCCCAAAACCCACCCGACTTCTCCTACTTTACTTCACCTTCTTGCCTTTACCTTTGATGACTTATTCCATCATAATCAACACCAAACAATATTTTATTTACCAAACGTATATAACTATGGGTTTTTATACAACTGTGGGTTTTTATTTTAGTGACAAATTTAAAAGTGTAATTACTTTTGGGACATCGCGAACAAAAAAATGTACTTGCGTAATCAGAAATGTAAGTATTTGCTATTACGTTTTCTGATCACCAAAAAACCTCATTTGATAGACGGTTTTGGTGGAACACGTATCGAATTATAAAAATTGCATAAAAAATATGTATTTTGTATTTTAGGGTAACCTATTTAAATAAAATTTTGAATCACAAAAACCCAACCTTAGAGTTAAAAGCCTAGTTTAACAAAAGTTTTCTGTGAGCGAATTTCAGCTTAAACTTGCCAGTAACAAATCTGTGAACTTTTATTATAGATTGTTTTCAGATATAGGAATTGGGCAATGTTGCGAAAAAAAAATGCTGTTTGACATTTTTGACATGCTGATGTTTGGTACTGATTGATGATTTAAGCTTTAAAGCTGGATTTAATGCCTTAAGTAATCTCTTATTTAAAGATTTACTAATTTAAGCACAAATTAAACAAAACTTGCAATAGAACTTCTAGTAATTTTATGCGCACTAGTGTATTTAAATGTGAATTAAATGCGAAACTCTCAAATCCCTTCTACAGAGCGCAGCACTATAATTGTTTCAATGCAAATAATGAAAGCGGCTCTTTGGATCAAAGCAAACTTATATTTAACGCAGACAATAAAAGAATATGTAACTGAAGTATAGATAATTTTATATGGTAATAAAATTTATTTGCCTGAAAGAAAGTGCAACTTAACAAATAATAAAAAGTAAATAAAACAACTGCTTACATTTGCTCGGTATATTCATATGCAAATTTTTGTATAGTTAAGTGAAGCATGAACTCTCTTTTACAAGTGAATAATTAAGAAATTTGCAACAGACAATATGCTTGTATTTACCCACAGGCGAAAATTGTGTGCGAGAAATTTAAGCAGGAAAACGATGGTTGTTGCCAATTGTAATAGAAAACTACAGGAATGACAGGAAAAAAATACATATATTTCAGCAAAATTAATGCAAACAAATAATCGTTTATATCAAAAATATGCACTTATGCAACAAGTGTTTGTGTGTATGTGTATAAAATGTGGCCAAGAAATATCACAGAAAGATAATAGGTGTTTTGAAATAACAAATAATCGTTTATATCCAAAATATGCACTTATACTACAAGTGTTTGTGTGGCTGTGTGTGTGTGTGTGTGTATAAAATGTGGCCAAGAAATGTCACAGAAAGATAATACGTTCTTTGAAATATTCTAAAGCTACGCAGATATGTATTTTTGCTTTATCCACAAGAAAAAACCCTTTTGATAGATTTCCTGTCACACTTATGATATTTCTCACGTGTATGATATTTCTCACTAAGTACTATTATTAATGTCAATCAGAGCAATTATTTGAACTAAAGTTTATCTATACTACACTAACATAAATCATTTTTGTAATTATAAGCGACCTTCGTTATTTATTATAATAGCATCTTTTCTCAAATATATAAGAATCACAATAACTTTAGCATAGGCATACAAAAACACACATACACATGAATACCAACCATAAGGAAGTGCAAATGCACACACACACACACACACACACACACATCGACAGGTCACAAGGCTTATTATTGTCACACGCGGGAGTTGCACCACTGGTCAAGCAAATCACACATTTGTCTGGATGCAAAAATTATTGTGTTCACTGAACAAACAAACAAACAAACCGAGAGCCAGCAGAAAGACAAACAATATATTTTCATAAATCACGAACAATTAAGCAGAAATTTATACACACATATTTAATGTAGTATAAATGAATAAATACTGAATTTATCATAAAGATAAACACTTGTTATACGGTAAATAACAACTAAAAAAAAGCAAATGCAACACTAAAGTTTTTAATGAGAAAAATGTGTCAATTAAGTAAAACAGGAAACTTTTTTGTACAAAACATTAATAAATTTTCTAAAGAATATTTTGACATCATTGACAAAGTTCTTAGAGAAAAATTTCTTACGAAGAACTTTTCCAAGGAAAATTAATTCGAGAAATAACCTTTCTCTAGAAAAAAAAAATTTTCTGCAATTCAAACGTTATACTAATGAAAAAAAATTTTTGCAGTAAAATTTATTGTAAAAAAAATACCAGCAGGGACATTTTTTTATAAAAAAAAAAAAAAAAAAAAAAAAAAAAACAAAAAAATACAGATCAGGGAAAATAGTGATCCAAGTAGTATAGACAAATTGAAAGAGTACTAAATTTTCTATATTCTCTGTATTAGGGGCTGTTGTTTGAAATCAAATTTTAATCAGTGATAATTTAGTCAGTGATATATTTTTAACCAATTATCACTGTTTAGTTTCGTCAGCAGATTTTAATAAGCTCTAATTTTTCTATAACAAAATTTCATCAGTAATATATTTAGGCAGCGATAAATTTTCTTAGAAAAACAGTGTTGAAAAGTTACTTATAGAAAAAAAAATAAAAAAAATTAAAAATAGTGTTAAATTTTTAGAGCCAATGTTGATTTTAAATAAAACAAAAATTATTAAAAAAATTTTTTTGATTATAATAAATATTAGTTTGGTTCAATTTTATATAGAACAAAATACCGTCGAAATTACCGACTGGACCTTTTCGGCTCAGCTCCCTCCGAGGTGTGGACTCATTTAAATGAGTCCAACGGTGTCAAATTACATCATTTTGGCGGATAACTGACATTAGAATCTCGTGATAGCGAGCACCATTCGCTGTAGCTGGCCTCATTTTGAAAAAAAAAAAACGGCCCGATGATGCCATCAGCCCATAAGCCGCAAAAAAACAGTCACTATTTGTGGGTTCATTGGTTTTCCGATAATCACTTTTGGACTATCATTCGCCAAAATGCGGCAATTCTGCTCATTGACGGTGGAAATGTGCCTCATAACTGAAGATGATTTTCTTCAAAAATTTATCATCCACTGTTGCCACTTCTTGCCACCATTCAAGAGGCTTTATCTGCTGAGTCAACAGCACCTGGTTAGCGTGTAAATGCTAGTCTTTATGCATAATGAGAGTGAGAAGGCACGACGACAAGTTGAGGTGGATGGCTCTTCAGCCACCCTATCGCGAACAGCAGCAATATTTTCTGCAGTAGAAGCTGTGCGAGCATCAACTGACACCAGCTCACATCTCTTCCAGACTCAGTTTGCTCAAATTTTTGAATGATTTTTCCGATTGTACACACATTTGGACGACTAAATTGACCAAAAAAAAATTACGAAGTGCACGATATGCACGATATCAGATTTTCTGTGATCAACTAAAAATATCACTGATAATTTCTGTTACATGAGAAATTTCATCAATGTCATATTTTCATGTACATGTACTATTTTATCCTTAAATTTGTACTTTTTGTGTTCGCTTGGGTGCTTGAAATTATTCACATTTTGCAATTGACATTCATTTATGACTTTAACCAATTGCAATAATGAAATTAACACAACTTTTTTTTCGGTAGGCTTTTCAAAAGGGCTCATAAAAAGCAGCAAATAACATTCTCAGTTTAAAAATAAATTTGGAAATATCTTCACAGTGGTCATATGACGAAACAAAAGAATAAAAACATTTTAATGGACGCAGCAGACCAGGCACATGTGGCGTAACAAGCCATGAAAACGTTTCAGTCATCAAAATCATTTTCATTTAAATTCTGTTACCATTTCACAGCGCTGAAGAAAAACAAATGTTTAAAAAATAACATGTTGAAAACTGTTTTTGTTTTAAGTTCAATACACAAATTTAAATTAAGTGGGAGAGGAGATTTTCTTAAAACAACAAATCTGAATGAGAACTTGCGCAAACAGTTATGAAGCTATTTCCAGTAGATATAAATCAGAAATCCTGTTTTAATTTAATAGCAATACGAAAAATTGTTTAGGTTAAATTTGGTTCGCGAATTCCTTAAAAAATGTACTTAAAATTTATTGTAAATACAGTTTATTTATATTTTGTAATACAAATACCTTTTTGTATATAAAACATTAAAAAATTAGTTATTCCCTGCACATTCCTCAATTTATGAGAGTGCATGCTGCTTTGTGACTAAATTCACCATGATAAAATCAAGCCGACTAAATCTTCAACATTTCATGTTAAACATTACAAATGCAAAAGCACAGAGAAATCAATGCCTCAACTGGTGCCTCCAGTTTCGCCATCATATTATACCTTTGAGAATTTCAAAATTTTATGTTTTCTTATCAAAAAGAAATTTTTCAAAAAGAAAACTAAACGAAACTCCCACAGCAGCTTAAAAGAGAGATGATTTCACTTCTAATAATCCTGAATATTTATTAGCCGCCCATTGAACAGCTGTCAGTCACACTTGCCATGACAAGCCTTTGGCACCACGAATTTCTCTATAGCAAAGTTGCCTTTGTCAAGATAAGTTTTTCTTCAGAACAGTACTTTATGTCTAGACAAGTTTTTTCGTGGTAGGCAAAGATGTATTTGTCAGGACATTAGGAATAATTTGTTTTTCCTTAAAAAACAAATTTTTTCGTTATAAAGTTGTATTTGGTAGGATAAATTTTTCTAAATAAATTCTGTTTGTCAAGAAAAATTCTTCTTGAGAAACAATTTTGTCCAGACAATTTTCTATTAGAAAAAATTTCCTATGGATAAAATATTTTTGACTTTAACAACGAAAATTTCAATTTTAAAAAGGCACATTTTTCCATCGAAAAGATATTTTCTCAAGACAAGCACTTATTAGCCTTCTACTGAAAAGGTGTTAAGTTTTTTTTTACGGACTAATTTCTAGATAAAAAAGTTGTCTTTGTCAAGATAAGTTTTTCTTCGCAATACTAACTGATGTTTTTGACAAGTTTTTACATGAAGAGCAAAGATGGCCTTATGACGACACCAGAAAAAATATGCTATAATAATTTCACAAATTTGTTTTTTATATAAAGTTGTCTTTGGCAAGACACATTTTTCTTAATAAATAATTTTTGTCAAGCCAAAATCATCTTCTTCAAAATATTTGTCAAGCCAAATTTTCTATTAGTCTGGGGCATGAAAAACTTTTGTATGGATAAAAAGCTTTTTTCACGAAAAGTGAAAAGGTTTACTTTAACAAGAAAACATTTGTTTACTGAAATAACTTTTTATATTTTCATTAAAAAAAAAACCTGTATTAGTCAATAGAATATTTTGCACAGGGTTTCACCTTTGAATGAATCAGTTTGGGAAAGTTGTAACTGTATAGAGATAAAATTGTATGCCTGTGCTGTTTGATTGTTAACGATTTCATTCCTTTGCATGTCTGCATTAATATTGCAGTACAACCAGTAGTGCTTAAATACATGTGTAGCCTATCTTTAGGCAGTAATTTTTATGAAATCATTTTATGTATTTGTGTACTGTAAACGACATTGCGTTTTTTTTTTTCCCCAAAATTTTTTATACCCATATCTTGTTTCTCTCTTTTTTACGTTCACATTTTGTTTTTCACAATGCTATTTTATGTTGCAAGTTAAACAAACATTCATACAGAAAGCATATTCGTTGTACTCATGTCATAAGAATCAAATAAAAGAGTTCAGTTCACTTGTAACCACCCACCCGCCACTCGAATTTGTAGTAGAAAAAAATTCTCGTGGTTTATTTTAAACAACATTTTTTCTGCTTGATTTTGTTTTTATTTTCATACTCATAAAGTAAACTGCTTTTTAAATACAGACGTGAGTTGTATTCAAACAAAATGTAATATAAATATTAAAATGTAAAAAACAAAAACGGAAATCTTTTTAACGAACAAAAGCGAAAAAAAAACAACAACAACTTCAATAAATTTTTACGATCTTTTTATGAAGTTAACTGAAGTAGTACATGATGAGACAGCAAAGCTGAATAAAAAAACCCATGACTTTATTAAAACTCTAAAAAACTGAGATAATTTTAAAAATAAAAGCCCAAATGTGCTCTTAAGAATATTAAAAATATTTCAGAGAAGTGTGCCAAATTTTTAAACAACATGGTGTATTTTATTTGTTTTTTTTTTTATAAATTTCATTGTTACTTTATTACAGCTGGCTTAATTAATTATGTTTACGAGATAAATACGTTGCACATAGATAAAAAAAAACGTTGATATATCCTATAGGAATATCTATTATTTTAAGATTGTACCACATGTAACAAATAGGCAATTATAGATTTAAAACACTCTCCGGAAAGAGCATACATTGCCCCATAATTTTGTCATTTGTTTGTTGCCTTACTTTAGATATTTAGAAATGATAAAAAGTAAATTTTGTGGATTCCTTAAGGTCAAAGCAAAAAAATGAAAATAAAACTAAATAAAACAAATTGTCTTAAAAGTGTTCTTTTCTTGGATTTTAGTCATAATACGTTTTAATTTTGCATTTTATTTTAGTTGAGTACTTTACGCGAGTATAAAGAGTAGTCTCGATTTCTGCAGGGACACCTAAAACTAAATTCTTTGTGTTGTTGTTTTTGTACTATGAAAAAAAACTAAATTTTTATTTAAATACTTTTGAATTTAATGCTCATTATAGTTTAACATTTTGTCATCATTAATTTAAAATTAAACACCATTAAATAATGAACCGCTCAATTAAATATTAAAATTGCTGCTTTGAAATAAAACTGTTCGTAGATAAAAAAAAAATCATTAGTTCATCGCAAAAAAAAACCATTCAAAATAAATTTTCGCACGCCAGAAAAAGTCAAATGCCTAGTTCAGAGCAAATCAAACGAATATATTTTCTTTATATCTGCCTAATATATGCAAAACTAGCCAACAACTTCCTGGTAAATGGCTGTGGATCTCGCTTACCATTCCAAAATAATGGGCAGTCTTGGGGCTGGTATTTTTTCGGCAAAAGTAAAATCAACGCTGAAGCAGAAGAGAAATCGTGGGAAAAGATTGAACAACTAAATTGGTCTACAGTAAGTTGAAGTTTGATTAAAAGAATAAATATAGAAGAAACATTTCTTTTATGAAACGTTTGAGGTGACAGCAATTCCGTGCCAGCACTATTTGGGTCAACGAGAGCTTCGTTGATCGTTTAATTGCCTTGCTCCCTTAATTGCACAAACATTTTGCAGTTTTCAGCCCCAATAAAATAAACAGATCTTATAATATATAAGATTTGCATGTCATAAAAAGAATATTTTTTTCAACGAATCAAAGCTTTTCTACTATAAAATCTAGCATTATGTAAGAGCTCCCAGTAAATTTTCGTTCCGCAGTACATATTCACTCCACTTCATGGAATAGCAAATTTCACGTATTAGGAAAATTCTCATTTCCAAAGTACTATTCTATGTCATGGCATTTGCTTCATATTAAAACAGAATTATTTGTAATATTAATGAAAAATTGCAAGTGTCTACTATTTTATTTAAGCAAATTTTGGTTTGATTTCGTTTTTTTCTTTTTTCTTTTTAACATAAAGAGTGATTGGATTATAAGGCACAACTACACATTCGAACTTCAACATGTTGTTACAGCAGATGGTTACAATCTAAGTTTACATCGTTTGCCACGACCTGGTCATCGTCCAGTATTGTTGGTTCATGGTTTGTTAACCTCCTCCCTGGCCTGGGTTATAATGGGTCCGGCAAACAGTTTAGGTAAGGAAATTTCTACTCTCCTCATGGCACAGTGTTCTCTGATAAAGAATTTAAATCGTTGTTTTTTTACGCTTTTTGCTGTTTTAACGTTCGTTGCTCTATTTAAAGTTCTCTCATCCATTCCAGCCTTTCAGCTATTTAACAATTACTATGACGTTTGGCTGGCCAATATGCGTGGTTCTGCTTGGTCGCGCCATCATTCACAGTTCACTGTAGAGAATAGTGATTTCTGGAGTTATAGTTTTCATGAATGGGGTCGCTATGATCTGCCAGCCATTGTCGACCACATACGTAATGAATCATCGTTTCAACAAGTTTTACTAATTGGTCATTCACAGGTTGGTTGCTTCTTGTTATTTGTGATGCTGTGTGTGTGTGTGTGTTGTAGCTGCATTTATATGAGTGGTACTTGCTTGAATAGGAAATGTTTTTATTTATTTTGTTGGTGCTGCTGCTAATTTAGGCTTTAAATGCCGTTTTGGTAATGTGTTCTTTACAACCAGAATACAATGAACGTTTACAATTTGTTCAGGCGCTGGCACCAATAGTGGCCTTAAAGGATCATGTTAAATTTAACACGGAAGATGTGAAAAAAATTATGACATTTTTAAGGGTAAGTTTTAGAAATTTCTTTTTTTTTACTGTTGATTCTGAATTTCTAAGTTGTCAGAAAAATCGGTACGAGCTAAAACTCTAGTTTAACAAATTTTTTCTTTACTTTAATTATGGCTTTAACTTGACGAAAGTAAATCAGTGAGCCGTTAGTGATGGGTTTTAGAAATAGAAATCCGACAAATTCTCCCAAGCAGCTGATATGTTGCATTGTTTGATGGCTGAAGTATAAACACAAAATTTTCTTTATTTAAATATAGCTCAAGTGTTCACTTACTTGCGGACCGTAAATCAAACAAAACTCAAAGATTAGCTAGTACTGGCTTTTTAGGCGTAGTAGTAATTTTTTTTTTAATCAGTTGTAACTATTAGTGGTTTCTTTCATTATTTTTCATTACCATTGGCCCAACAATTATAATGAAAGCAAACCATTGAGATTTAATAATATTTAATTTCTTTCAATAACACTAAATTCAATCAATGCCAATGAAACTTCAATCCTAATGAAAAAATGATATTTATAAATAGTTACTATTTCAAGAGAAAATCTAACGCTCAAGAATTCAATCAATGTCAATGCATCTTCAATGCTAATGAAAAAATCTTATCAATGATATTTATAAATAGTTTCTTTTTCAAGAGAAAATCCAAAGCCCAAGAATTGGAAGTGTTGCCCAAAAAGTATATGCAGGAAAAATGCGTTAAATCAACACAGCGAAAAGTGTGTGGAATACTACTAAATTTAATAGCGGGTATTGGACAGAAGAAAGGGGTACTTTGTTTTAAACGATTTTATTGTCTATAGTCAAAAGTATATTTTATTAATTAATTTCCATAGCTTTCCCGTCTGCTTTTGTTTGGCCAACTACTGCAAGGTGGCTCCCTCAAAGAAGTACAACATTTGCAGCAAATTTGGGAATCTGGAGATTTTGTGGCCTATGATTATGGGCTGTCAGGTAACTTGCTGAAGTATAATGCAGTGATACCGCTGATTTATGACTTAACAAAGGTTACCGTTCCCATAATGCTATATTTTGGAGAAACCGATGCCTTAGCCACTCCGGCAGGTGTTAATCATTTGTATGTGCATTTGTTGGAAAACGTGACAGGCGTTTATCGCATAAAAGCTGACAAATTCAATCATTTGGATTTTTTTATTTCCCCACAAATAAAAACATTACTTAACAATCGTTTATTGTGGCACTTGGATATGTTTTTGAAATCTGAACTGAAATACATCATTGAGTGAGAAAAAGATTAATAAAATAAAGTTTCATGTCGTTTTTACATAATAAATTGTTAACAAAACAAAGCCAAATGAAAGCAGGTTGAGAGCCGCTTTTACTTTTATTATCAAATTGATGAGATAAGACAGATCATAATAAAAAAAAATGCGCTGAACAAAATTTGTTTCAAAAAGTTTTTGCGTTTTTTTCTAGATTTCTTTTTCGTTTGTGTTGTATAAAAATTATGTCAAGAAACAGATACATATGAAAAATATTTGCTTCCTTTCATTCAAAAAAACGTGACCACTACTTTTTCTTGAACTTTGTTTTGGGCAAATACCTACATAAAAACAGCTAGTTCAGATTTCTTTTCTAATAAAAGTAGAAAGTACTTTTGCTTTCTTTTTAAATGCGAGTTTTCATAGCTTGGCTAGATAAAGATGAAAAAAATTATGAATAACAAAATTATGAAAAAACAGAAAACATGCAAAAAATTTTAAATTTCATTAGATCTTACTTTTAGGTTATGTTTATTTAACGAGCAAATTTAATGTTTAGGGAAAACTTTATAAAAATAAATTTGATCTAGTAAAGTTTTTGAAATCTCAAACAACTGTTCGGTGTAAATTTTGCATTTGCTTTGAGAGAAAACGGAACCTATTCTCTGAAGCGATAAGAGCTAGAGAATATACATTTTTACAGGATATACAGCAAAAAATACTAAAACCCACAAAAGGATGTTAACTAAAAGGTGCTACCGTACCAGAGACTGTAAACATTAGCTGTAAATTTCAAGCCTGAGGAGATAAAAACCTGAAATTGGCACAGGATAGGTAATTACATGAGCTCTGTAACATTGTGGGATACGAAGAATAGCAATAAATTAAAAGCTAAAGGCTGCCCCCAACACAAGGAACCGAAAACTAGCTATAACTTTTGAGCCATAGGAGATAGACGCCTCAAATCTGCCTGGCCTCTACATCAACTATTGCCAACAATAGATAAACTTCAAGATTTAAATGGTGTGCAATACATGGGGACACCCTTTAATATGAAAATTAGCTCTAACTTTGGAGCCATAAAAGGTATGGGCTTGAAATTCGTACAGTATATCTAGCTACCAGGTCTCCACAACAACAAATAGCAAAACTAACATAAACCTAAAATATATATGGCGCTCAATACATGAGGACACCTTTAGCTGAAAAATTAGCTATAATTTTTACACCTTCAGAGAGAGAAACTTGTAATTTGAGCAGTGTATCTAATTGACTGACTTCTATAGCAACAAATACCAAATATAATGAGCAGACAAAACTAAAATACTGTCCAATACATGGGGCCATCCTTTAGTTTAAAAATTAGCTGCAACTTTTACAACGTAACAATATCTGTTACGTTGGCTTGAGATTTGCACCGCATGGGTAGTCATCTGGCCTTCACAACAACAACAAAAACCATAAAGTTAAAATTTAATTGGTGCTCAGCACATGGGGGTAACTTTTATCTCTAAAATTAGTTGCAATTTTTAAACCTCGCTTTCACTGGATATAACACTGGCCCACAGCAACAATAAATAAAAGAAAACAACAAAAAGTTATAATCTAAGGGTTAGCACATACAGGGGCCACCTAGCGTCTGCTAAGTGGACTGGGTTAAAGCCACTTGTACAGGTGCGAAGCTCTTGATGTACAAGTTAGTCTCGTAATTTTCTGAATTTATTTTTATTTAATTGTATATCTTTCTTATTTCATTTCCATATATCCTTTATTTTATTTTTGTGCTGCCAAGTTCTTTGTTTGGCTTTGACGGGGCACGAACCACAACTTCAGCCATCACAGCTGCTCAACGCATGGGACAGCAGAGACTTGATTTTAGTTTAGCTCAACATTTTTATGGAAAGTTAACATGAGTTATAATTAACAGTTTTTCATATTAATAATACATTACGAATTATTTTCGAACATGTAACAGAAACAGATACAATTTGCTTTCACATCGCGTGGAAGTAGAATTTTGCAGCAAGTAATAAGGAAGAAACTATCCGAAGAAGAGCGAAATATCGACAGAAATATTAAAATAAATTAAAAAATATATATGCACTTATAATAAAAAACACCTTCAGCTCAAGAAAATAATAATATTACGAGATAAGGAAACGTTTAATAAGAATCGAATCTATGTTTCGATGCTTTTTCTTTTATTTTACAATTCATGGAGACAAAATATTTTCAGTTTTTGTTTTAATAGCATAAGTACTAAAAACCCTACTAATTATTTAGCTGCATACTCGTATTAAATATATTAAATATATTATATATGCATTCATTTAAACAAAACTACAAATAAATACATAATTTAAAAATTTTCAACTCAAATGTGCTTAATGCAAGTGATCAAATATATTTTATAAATGACAGTCACAATGAGCAGCCAAAAGGCCTGAACACCAGAAATAATCACATTCATATTGATTTTTTTTTTTTTTATTGTGTTTCTTTTATTGAACAACTTAAAAGTCACCAAACGTCTGTAATTAACGCAAACCATAAAAAATGCGTTGAGAAAAGAAATTAAAAACGGGGCTGCAGAGCAGCAGAGGGCAAAACTACGTTGAAGAGCAAATAAAATAAAAAATGCAACTGACCGAACAATAAATAATAACAAAAACCTTAAAACGGAAAGTTTTTTGGGTTGTGTATGGATGGAAGTAACAGACAATTAGACGATATAAAATTTTTGGTAGTTTCATTTAAAGCATTTCACTTAAAACCGTCAAAGAGTTGATTTGGTCTTAAAGACAGACCTTAATAGCGTAAAAAAAAGAAGAAAAAATCAAACATAACATTCACACTTTGGCAAGAAGCAATTAAATAAACGAAAATATAATAAATAAATAAAAAGTATTACAACGAAAGAGTCTATAAATAAAAGAAATAGAAGAAAGCAGAAACACTATGAAATAATAATTTCACTTTTTATTTAGTTCGAACAAATATTACGTCAATTTTAAAAACATAATAGTGTTTGGTTACATAATTTCTGTGAGAAGAAGTCAGATAATAAAAGTTTAATATATATTATTATTATTAAATAAACAAATAAGCAAAACTACTATAAAAACTGAAGGTCATTAAGCTTCAATCATTATAAAAAACATATAAATTGTATATTATTAATATTGGTAATAAATATAACAAATAAATAGGCAAATGTTTCTTGCGCGAAAGTTGTATGGAATTGAAATATGTTTGTATTTATTGCTATTAAACATTTTCATCAAAGTAACAAACTCCCAGTTTGCTCCATTTATTGACGAAGATGAGGACGACAGCAACGAAGATGAAACCGAAGAAGAAAAGGCTGAGCGCAAAAGTATAACAGAAGACTCTTACTTAACAGTGGTAAGTGTGTACAGGCAATAGAGCCAAATATTCCCTTTTACTGCAAGAATCGTTAACATCTTCACTTGAAGTTGTCGTGAAACACTTACAACTGTTTTTGATTATTTCAAAAAATCTCAAAGTAGATTTATGTTCTTTTGAGAGATATATGTATATGTCAGTTATAGCCTTTTTACACCGACTGACATCCACGTGAAACGCATGGAAGATGTTGAAAATGTGAAACAGTCGTTTACATTGATAACATCTTTCATCTTTCATTTATTTAAATGTCAAAAAAAGAAGACGCAAAATTTTTGTGAAAAATAAGAAAAAATTTAAAATGGACCATTTTGGACATTTTTATTTCCATAGGTCAAGCAACATGTTCTCCATATTGATTGACCATACGATGGGCTTTCTTTTGCATTGAAATTAAAATGAATTTATTTATATGTATGTAATTAATTAAAAACTATAAGAAAATACATGTTCCGCTGATTTGTTTATGCTAAAATTGTTTTCTGAAATGTCATTTTGCTAGTGATGGTACAAAAGCAATCGATTTCTGCAATTATTTTAGTGATGGCATTAAAAAAATCAAAAGATGTAAGATGGAACAAAATGAGAAAGGATCATCTTCTACTGATGTAGAAAGATGTAGAATTGTTGGCCTGTATAATTCTTATGGGAAGATGTAAACATCTTTGCAAATTGATGAAAGATGTAAGATGTACGTCAGTGTAAAAAGGCTATTACCATGCACAAAACCAAAATAGCAACTAATATTTCTTAAGAGTGAGTAAACTTTTTTTTAAACTACTTGAGGCCAAAGCGATTAAGACTTTTAAAATTAGGGAACAGAGTGACGACCTTCGTGATAATTTTAAAAATATTTTCTTTTTCACACGGTGACAAGTGTGGCCTATATATCGTATAAGAATGTATAGGTATCTTTCAAGCTATTGATTTGAAGAGTGAGTTAAACAAACAAACAGAAAAAAGCTGCAATGTAAAATTAACTTGACACATTGTTGCTTAACAATTAAGAGTGCTAAATTCGGCTGGGCTGAATCGTATGTAAGTACTCTTCACCATCAAGCTGACCCTCAAATCCGATGTGTTAAAATCGTTACCAATAGTAATCTGAGGATAATTTTATCAAATGACTTTAGTGCGATTTTTACTTCCTCAAAGTTGAGAGAGATTTTTTTGTGATAAATTTGGAGTGATCAAAGTTTTAAAAGAAGACCAGAAAAGTAAAGTTAAAGACTTACTGGCTGTGGTACATACCAAGGCTGTTTCACGACCAACATGTCGCTTATCAGCACCCAAATTTGCTGTTGATCACTCCAATTTGATCAGCTAAATTTAGTCACAAAAAATCTTTCTCAACTTTGCCTGTTAGTGAGCTTTTTGATAAGCTCCTGAGCTGTTAGTGTGTTTATCAAGCACATTTAATATGTTACACGTAAATTTTGGTGTAAATCTTAACAGCTCACGAAATTTTATTTTAAACATTTGCCATTGCTTAATAAATAATAATATTTGTTTAACTTTCCCCAGAATAATAATAATGTACTGCAGAAGGAACACTTTTGCTTGTTTCTCTTTTTGTTCTTTAATGTGCTTCCTCTCAGTCAAAGTTAACATTTACTATTACCATTTTGCTATTTAAGTAAATACATTTCTGCTTGTTTCAATAAAACTCACTTAACTTAATTAACTACAATTCCCCCCTCTCTGTCTCTCTCTTACTCACTCGCTCTCTGGCTAGATGAAAATTTAATTGAAATGCAACAACTTATACATTATATATACATATATACATATAATTTTTTTTTTTTGGTTCCTTAAACAGTGATTGGCACATCTCTGAAGTAAAATTAAGCAGCACACAGTTCAGTTATTTGAATATTCATTTGTTTTTTTTCTTTTTGCTTTTCGTTTTCATTACATTTTCATCGCTTTAAATCCTGCAACATCATTGGCTTTAAAACAACAACAACAACAACGACAACAATATTAATATCAAGGATAAATTAATTGCTAAATATGGGTATCCAGCTGAAGTCCATACTGTCACCACAGATGATGGCTACATTTTAACCATGCATCGTATACGTGGCAAACCAGGTGCTCAACCATTTTTCTTGCAACACGGTCTTGTTGATAGCTCAGCAGGTTATGTTATCATGGGTCCCAACATCAGTCTTGGTGAGTCGTTTTCTTTTAGTTTTTTAACACAAGTTTGTTCATATCTATTATTTGCTTAAACAAGAAAAATGAAAGGCTGAACAGTGTTTTTATGAACATTAATTAAATACATGACTGGCAGCCGGAGTCATACGGATGATATTTTACACCATTTTCAGTGGGACTTTTAGTGCCAAAAGACATGGTTTGTAATGAAAGCAAACATCAACGGCTCTGTTATAGACAGCTTTGTCCACTATGCAGAAAGTGAGGAAAGTCGCAACTGTAACTGGAACCGATATTACCATTTTGTTACCCACATTACTATTTTACCCGACTGCATTACCATTTTCAATACCTGGCAACGTAGCTCTTCTCCAATGAAGTCCAGAAATTTTCAAATGGAACCTACAATTTCTAATTGAAATTGAGTCAATTCCAAACGGAATCAAAGAATAAATCATGAAATTTCAGGAATCAAAACTAAATTGGAAAAAAACAGTTAATTCTTTGCTACTTTATCGGGTTTTAGTTGGATTTCACTTCCTCGAAGTGGAGAAAAAAATTTTTGTGCTAAAATTTTGGTGATCAAAATTTTTTTTAAGAAGACAAAATAAGTAAAGTTCAAGACCTATTGGGGGCTATAATCGGACACTCGTCAGCACTCAAATTGCTTTGCACTATGGTCATAATTAATTTTAAGCAGCAGGGCTTAGCTAGCCGCTACCTGAGCTCTTCAACATGGACTGTCTATAAACAACACAACATTAGCAGCCAGTTGTTCCAAAACAAACAAAAATTTTTATTTTTGAACTTTTATTCAAAACAATAACAATATATGAAACTTTATTTTTCCTTGCAACACAAGTAAACCGAACAAAATCTATGCACGTTTTAGAAATACCCGCAATAAGAAATGTTGTTGAAAATTTCATTTTCATTTTCTCGATTTACGGCCAATATGGTGTCTTAAGAATATTTATGTTCCCATAAGATTGCTATTGTGAGCGACTCGCTTAGTTCAATCGTGTGAGTAGTTCGATCGAACTAGTTCGTTCGCGAGCTACGCATCTCTAGATAATTTAGGGTTAAAGAATTTCTGACACATAGTTTATTGCTGTTGAAAAAATTACTAAAATGGATGAAGACGGTTTTGAAGAATATTCACGAGGTGAAGATATTGATTTGTCATTTGCAACAAACTTTTGCCCATGAACCGTGCAGAACCAATGGTTATTTTTAAAACCTACATTTTCTTATGACTTCCATATCGGCCTTTGAACTAAAAACTATTTAATGTCATTAGGAATTTTCTCAGCTTAAAATTAAAATCTTGGATTAAGTATGGAATTCTCTTGATCTAAAATAAAAATTCGCAATTCGATATAGAATTTTGTAGCGCATAAATTGAAGCTAGATTCTCAATTTAATTTAAAATGTTCTCAATTTGATTTGAGATTTTCTGAATATCAAAATTGACAGTCTCAAATTCACTCAGAACCCGCACAGTTCTTGTAAATTATTAACAGCTACCAATGATGTGGTAGGATAGATAAAAAGAGTAAAATTTCTAGCCTTAGCTGGGGTGCAATCAGTCATTTCTCATAATTAAGCAGCTGTATTTTAAAATATATTCCTATTTAATTGTGTAATCCTGTTTGCTTATTTGTGCCCCTAAAAAGGCAATCGAGAAAAAAAATGTATTGCATTTGTGACCCCGATATTTCGATACCCCGTTGTGTATCTTCTACAAGAAAAAAAATCCTGAAGAAGGTACACAACGGAGGATCACAATAAAATAACAAAAAAACACGAGTGACCATAAGCTCGATTTAAAACCACAAAAATATACATGATTTATATTTCCTCAATATCTATCTAAAAAGAATCGACAGCTGAAGCTCCAAAGAAAAGAATTAGGGAGTTGAGTCCATTTCGACGCGAATCTGTAAAATGTCTAGATATTTACTCTAAATGTAGCGAAAAACCATACATAATATTTTATTGCAACTTTCAAAGGCAAAAACTTTTCTAGAAATGGTGTTCCATCATATTGAAGTATATCAAGAAATACAAGCAACCAAATAATATCTGCAGTTAATATCTGTGTCTGTGTTTGAATATCTCCGCAACAGGAACAACAAACATTTTTAATACGCTGCTGTAAATGGTTGTTGTCTGGGAGAAATCTTTTTTTTTTTTTGTTTTCTTTCAAATATGAAGTTGAGTAATTTCTAAGATAAACATTGATTAATTACTTCCACGCAGAAAGCAACAACAATAGTAGAAAAAGGAAAGCAAAAGAGGAAACCAAACTTGAACGAGAAATCACCGGCAAAAGAGAGCAAAAAATCAGAATATGAAATAGGAAATATGACAGGAATGCAATAACAAATTACAAGAATTATAATAGTTTTAAGTAAGTAAAATGGTGAGTGTTGAGGAGAGCAAGAATATGTGTATGTATTTAGTTATGCATATAATTAAATGTTTAAACATATTTCAAGGTAAAGATTATGCGCTGTTATCGTGAAATTATTTTCTAACATAAAACTGTAACGAAACAACATAATGCATTCAATTATAGGATGTCTAGATTTATCGCTAGTAAAGAGAGACACATTATTGAAACCGGGCAAGCCAAATGAACATATCGTGTAGGATATGGTAGATAATGTCGCATAGACTAATTTCACTAGATTTCTTCTTTACCTCACTCTCCGACAGCCAGTCGGTACTCAAGGCCCTGAGTGGCTATTCGTTCACATCCAGGACAATACTGGAATGTCACGACAGGCTAAATGAACTGGCCACTCACAATCAGATTACTCTGATATGGGTGCCAGGTCATGAGGGGCACAAGGGTAACGAGTTGGCTGATACCTACGCAAAAAGGGGAGCCAATGGGGCTTTTATTGGACCCACTCCATCCTTTGGCTTTAATAAGCTACTCCTCAGGGGGGAGATCAGAAAATGGACAACATCCATCACAAAGAAACTGTGGAATGACACTAGGGGTCTAGAACACTCGAAGAAATTTCTTAGCTTTGATGCCAAGAGAGCGGATCTCGCTCTAAAATTAAATAGGAAGAATCTAAGGACACTGTGTGGGGCGCTAATAGGACACTATACCTGCAGGAAACATCTACACAGAATGGGACTATCCAGCACGGCAGCCTGCAGATTTTGCGGAGAAGAAGAGGAGTCAATGGAACACTTGATTACTGAATTGTGTGGCACTTGGCCACAGAAGATACAGGCTGTTGCAGGCCTATACATTGGGTTCACAGGACTTGCCAGGGCTTCCACTGAAGGAGCTAGTACTGTTTCTTGATGTATTAAACTCGTGAGGGAAAGGGGTTGCACAATAGATCATTATTGGTCGCAGTGCAAAGGGCCATCCTGGACCAACCTAGCATAAATAATAATAATAATAATACCTCACATGTTCCTTAACTGTCTCTCTTTTCCAGCCTACCTGCTTGCGGACAAAAACTATGATGTGTGGCTGGGTAATGCTCGTGGTAACCGTTACTCTCGCAATCACACAACTTTAGATCCGGAAGGTAAGAAATTCTGGGAGTTTAGTTGGCATGAAATTGGCATCTATGATTTGCCGACCATGATTGATCATGTCCTCAAAACAACAGGATTTAAGAAAATACAATACGTGGGACATTCTCAAGGTTGTACGGCATTTTTTGTTATGTGTTCCATGAGGCCAGAGTATAATAATAAAGTAATAACAATGCACGCCATGGCACCGGCCGTATACGCCAGAGAGACCGAAGACCATCCGTATATTCGAGCGATCAATTTGTACTTCAATGTAAGTTAACTCCTGCATAAAGTAGTTCATAACAGAAAATTTGAAAAGAAAAACCATAAAACTTTCTTCAAATAACTTTAAATTTTCTCTTGTTTTACGCCCAAAATCCGGCATTGCGCTACTCTATCCTATAACTGTGGCCTAAATATAATTATTTTTCATTTCCGTTATTGAAACTAAGTTCACGCTGTATTATTGCTGTGATTGATATTAAGTAAACAAGAAAAAGTTTAGCTAAAGGTTTACTTTTACAAAAATAGTTAAAGTAGAAAAAACTCGAATGATAAAAATTATTTAATGCCCAAAAGTGGAGTTAAAGACACGCATTCTATGTACGTTTTATACGAGTAGTTTTCTCTGGGGTGCATGAGTTGTACGTTTCACAAGCTTCAAGTTACACAACACTTTATAGCATTATAAATATAATTCTTACCTTTTGTATCATTTAAGCTCCAAAAGTAGGCCTTTTTAATTGTTGTCTATCTTTTTTAGCCGCCTATATGCCGCCAATATTTTTATTGTTGCTACCCAACTCGACAGTCGACTCGAAAAAACTAAATGTTTGGAACTAGACTAAATATTCTATTATTCCAATGAACACAATGAGAATCACAAACGTTCCAAATAAACCTTTAAAATAGAAAACAACTTTATCGCCCCGCAATACTTTTACTTTTCTTCACATCGTTCAGACACGAGTCTATTGACAAGTTGAGTAGCCTCAAGGAATTGTCGGCGGCATATAGACTTCTAAAAAAGACGGAAAACTATTATTAATAAGGCCTATTTTTCGACCTAAAATAATACATTCCAATTGGCCCACTTTTGAATATTCTTACCTCTTCTTTAATTTTTTTTTCTTTTCATTTCTTAAGTTTGAAGTTTTTTTATTTATCCAATTAAGTTTTTTTCAACTGTTTTTATTGGTTGTTTCACAAATCGAAATGTAAAACATTTGCTAGATATGAAAAAGTTGAAAGTTTCTGAACTTTTTTCTTTTGTGTAACTTGCTGTATGAACACATATCATTTTAACTCTCTAAAGCGTTGACGCCTTAGAAGCGTGTTGTGTAACTCCGCCTTAAGTATTTTCATAACTTCTCGAAACTTTTATTTTTGCTACTTTTGAAATGATTGACAATTTTTCAGAGTTTGGTTGGCAGCTCTATAACGGAAATGTTTAACAATGAGTTCCGTTTTCTATGCAGCATGACAGACGAAACTGAGAGGTTATGCATTGAGGCGGTGTTTGCCATTGTGGGTCGCAACTGGGGCGAATTTAATAGAGTAAGACTGCGTTTTTGAGTTTTTGCTACACAGTTAATTTAAATAAAATTCTTTTATGTGCAGAAAATGTTTCCCATCATTTTGGGTCATTACCCGGCCGGTGTTGCTGCCAAGCAGGTGAAGCATTTCATACAAATAATCAAAACTGGCAAATTCGCCCCCTACAGTTATAGTTCAAACAAAAATATGTTATTGTACAAAGATCGGGAACCACCACGTTATAATCTGTTGGCTGTCACAGTGCCCACGTTTGTCTACTACTCTGATAATGATTTACTTTGTCATCCGCATGACGTTGAAGATATGTACAAGGATTTAGGTCATCCTATAGGCAAGTATCTGGTGCCTCAAAAGGAATTCAATCACATGGATTTCCTGTGGGCTGTAAATGTCAGAAAACTTGTCTACTCTAAAATGCTGCAAGTTCTGGCCGGCCAAAGTGTTAAAAAGACACGAGATAATATGAATACTGTAATTAATGGCAGCGATGAAAGTTCGAGAGAAATATTGTGAAAGGATTTAGGTTTTTAGAATTAGATGATTGTGGTTTATTTACTATATGTATAAGTATTTATTTTTAGATTTTAAATATTTATTTCATAATTATATATTTGTAAAAAATAATAGAAAACTTAACTTTATTAATTTTATTATTCGATTTTTTTTTATAATTATTTTCTAATAAGTTTATTGGGCTCCAGTTCTTTCTGTATTATTTTTGTAACTGATATTAATTAAATAAGACAAACAAAACAACAAAGACATTTAGCAGGGTGGACAACGAGCTAATTCGAAGCAGCTGCACTTCTCGTCAGTACCCGTCCTTGAACCCAGGGACTCTTGCTTCTAAAGTGATAATCATGCCATTCATTCAGCCACCATATATTTTGTATATGTATATTTTCTTATTAAATTTTTAATTATATTAAACACCCCCACACGTAGAAACGAAAATATGATGGCTAGGCGCTTCTGAAACCCCACCAAAACTTTATTGACATTAAAGGTGCGCAGCAGCAGAAGTTATTCTTCCCGCTGGTGGTCTGTGAAGTATACCTTCTTTAGCTGAAATGCTGTGGCTGCTGAATGATACTAAAATTTCGCTCCGGACTATTAGTAATACATCAGGTTGCTGTTACCTTACAACATCGTATTGCAATGAACTATATTATAATGAACAACGCTTTACATGAGTCCTCAGATATGTTCAAAGGTCTTGTGCTCTCTATGTAGGAATTTAGAGACAGATACGACGATTACCTTGCAGTATGGGAAGCTACAATATTTGATAGCTCAATTTCCTTAGCCAGGGACTCTGTTACGCACCAATATAGCCAACCAAATAAGTTGCCAGCCAGATGGCTCTGCAACACTTCTTCTCACATCGGCTGCACAGAAAGGAAAAGCTCATTCTAAATGCAACTTTTTTCTGCTTGTTTTTAGTACGAAACGTACTTGAAAATTTAAGTTCGCATAACACTCAAGTGTGCTTAAAATAAACTGAATTGGAATCTTTAAAAAGAATAAATCCTGTTGAGGGTTAAAATTAGTACGAAATTCTTAAATATATAATTTTTATTTGATCTTTTTAATTCTTGAAAAAAAACTAATTTATGCAGCTCCAGATCGTTTTTTTTTTATATAAAATTTATTAACAATTGTGTTTTATTTATTAACAATATTATTCTATATTTCGCTAACATTTGCTAAAAATTCAACACTTAACCTAAAGTTATCACACAATTTACAGAGTTTTAGTCAGCATACAAACTACTCATCTCTAAAATAATATTTAGTTTATAAGAGGATATTTATTACGAATAAAATATTTAACTCCAGAGGAAAGTATTTTTATAAAACCTCTGATTTGATATCTTATACAATTTGAATAAATGAAATAGGTATGTAATAATCATATACACTCATGCATACATATATAATTGTAAGTCATATATACATATTGAAGTATATACGCAATGCATATACGTATATATTGTGATACAATTAAATAAATAAGTTGGTCTTCTTTAATAAAGGGCGGAAATTAGTGGGTTACTAGACATGCTACAAAACCATGCTACAGAACCTTGAAGCGTTCTGTTAAAAAATTTATTTTTTCAATAATTAATTTTATATTATTTTTTTCGTGAAGATCTTTGGTGGAGAAATGCCATGGTAAATTAAGCATCATCTTCAATAGCTTGTTTTGACAAATTTGAATTTTTTTGATGTGGGATTTTGCGCAAGCTTCCCAAACTGGGCAGGCATACAAAATTATAGATTGGAAAATTACTTTGGCCAAGATTATTTTGTTATCACGACTTAAAAATGATTTACGTCCGATTAATGGATATAACATTGCTTTTGCTAGGTTGAATTTATATAACATAATAATTTATTTATAACTATTATCCTGAAGATGCTAACAAACTGTTAGTGAAATATTGAATAATATTGTTAATAAATATGAACTTAATTATTTATTTGCTTTAAGAGCCAAGTGAAATGTATTAATTCAGGTCCAGACAGCTGAAAATATAGAAAATATTTGATTCGTCTATTTTTGGACCTGAATCAATCAATTTTAATGTTATTCAATTTTATATTAAAAAACGAACTGAAGCTGCATAAATTAGTCTTTTCAGGAATTATTATTAAATTAAGGAAATTGAGTGGAATATTTCGGATATGAGTTTGGGACTAAATAGGCTTCAGAAGCATCGAATCGAGTGCATAACCAATCATCACACTCAAAACAAATTCAATCCTTCCATACTTAAATCAATCTCAGAGAGTGTCAAAAGTATAGTAGACGCCAATGTTCCAGTATCAAGAAGAGCGTTCTTGTTTTTGAGCACGGGTATGAGCTATATTCTATCCGAAACTGTGGATTATGGATATGGCTCAAATTAAGTATTTAGCGCCTGAAAAATCCGTACTTAAAACAAGCGCAACGTACTTGATTTAAGAAAATCCGTAATTACCGAACTTCTGACAACACATGCGATTATTTTAACCACACATGGATTAAATTGTTTTTTCAGTGTACATACGCACGACCACCATGCTGATAATTTTGTTTCTGTTATCCTGAACAGATCTAGTTTTTTCAAATTTCTGAACTGCCAGCTTGATTGCAAAAAATTTTTCGGAGCATTAATTCTACCAAACTCATATTTAAATTCGCTAATTACATGTCGATAAATTTTGTCATTTTTGATCAAAAAATACGCTGCTTGTTCGTATAACATTCCACGTTAACTAGCTGGAATGTATTTTGAATGCGAAAATGAAAATTCAAAATAAAAATTACAAGCAAAGAAAAATGCCAGAAAAATTAAAGTGACTTTGGCCACGCAATACAAATAGCAGGAAACCACAACTACAACGGCATCCAATTCTTTAGAATTCAAACCCAACACACAACTTAGTAATTATCTACTAATTATATTCAAGATACTAATTATATTTGGCTCGATTTATATGGACGAAAATTTATCATTATTGTGCCATCGATTTTTCTTTTCTCATGCTTTTGGCATGAAGAAAAAATAAGTTTTAAAGAGGCTTTGCTGCGGAACGAGATAGCTAACTAAACAAATGTTCACTATTCGGAGTCTGTGATGAGACACTCTGGTCTCACCAGGTAAATTAGCCCCGCCGTCAGGTACATGATCAGCGTAAATATATTGCTTCATTTTTTTTTTCTCTATTAACGCCGCTAGTCGGGACTTTAGTGTCTACTCAAAATCAGTCAAGCATATTTTAATTTGGCCAGTTAAGAAACATGCCTTTAAATATGGCATACAAATATTTTTCTTCATTCCTTTTAGTTTTCATGTACTTGAGTTTAAATAAATTCCAACATTATGTTAAACTTAGAAATTCTACTAAAATATAAAGGCCAAAATGAAATCAACTTACTTATGCACAGTCCGTACATGTGCATATTGTTAAAGGATTTTACACAGTTTTTGCAAAGTTTTGCATATTGCAACATTATGTTGTTAAGGAGCAAAGTTTTGGCAGAAGGAAAAAAAACAACTTCAGGAGAATTTTTATTTCAGTTTGGTTGTTAATTTTCCGGTAAAAATCTGTCAACTTGTAAGAAAAAAAAAAAAAAATAGGAAAATAAAATATAAAAATTGTTCTTTTCTATAGTTAAAATGATTGCGCTACAGTACAGCGAAAATATGGACGATGAGATAAAAATACATATGTATTGTGATTCCAGTTGACAAATATAATTTCCGTGAGCAAATCATGCAGTTGCACATGTGCAATTATTAAAGACTGTGCAACTCTATAATAAAAATATTGCTGGGGATTTCGTTGGTGATTCAAAATCAATAACATTATGTAGGTATACAACACAAGGATCCAAAATTGTACAAATTTTTAAGAAAGCGTGTAGAAAGAAAAGAAGATTGAAGTACACTATTTCATATACATACATATGACCCTATATTGAAATAAACAGTGCCAATGGCCATTTTCTATAGTGCCTGGGTAATCCATTTCATCTTTTGATATTTAAATAAGTTCTAATGTGAGCACTTCCTATACAAAAGCTCGAAGTTTCTTTAAAAAAAAAAAAATTCGTATTGTGTTCGATTCCGCCATGGTCATTTCGAAAGAGCAATTTTCTGTTGCTTTAGATCATGATAAAATTTCACTATACTTGTATATTAATAATGTAACACAATAGATAATCTAGCCTAAGCAACCTTGCATACTTTAGGGGACTTTAAATTATAATCTAATCAAATTGCATACTTAAGGGGATCTTAACTTGCATACTTAAGGGGATCTTAACTTATGCTGCCAATACAAAAATGTTTGCCAGTTGTGCAGGAAGAGATGGTTTATTAGTACTAAACGAAAAGCAAGTTCCGTATTTAAGCTTGTAATTGACTTTATTCCGAAATATTTTTTTTAAGTTGTTAGTTTTCTATATCACCAACATATGGATTGGATTGGATTACATGTTCGAAAGGAATTGAGCTTTGTGATATGACTGACAGTTTCGCAAATTATGCTGACTAATATGCCTTGCTCGTCAGTAGTGCAAAATATAGTTTGCCTCATCTCACTTTTATTCGCTGAACATTTTCTTTCATGTTCCCTTTTCTTTAAACCGAATTTCAACAATGATTAAAAACTTTTTATTTTATTTAAGTTTTGTTTTTTTTTTTCAACGTACAATTTTTTCTACTACCACATACTTGATTCGGGTGCTTGGCAAAAGCATTAATGTATTGCCTACATTAGGGAGCTCTCATCAACCTACAAATGAAAAATAGAGTAATAAAGTTTTGCAATTTTAATTCTTTCCTTTTTGCTACTGCTGCTACTGCTTTTAAGAAAAATTGTCTACAAAGTTTGAAATATATGTGTGGTTGCTGGGGGAAAAAAGTTGCTCTTTTTTTTCAAACAAAAGAAAAAGCAGTAGAGAGAAAAATATATAAAACATACTATTAAGTTTTTAATTAAGTCATTATTGTTAAATGAGAATAAATGCTTAAATAAGCAAAAATGTTTTGAAAATGAAGTCGTGTGTATTAGAAATGAAAGCATGCGATATATGCTTGAAAGAACACACTAGAGATTAGTATAATTTTAAGCCTTCAACCTCCTCCACCACCTAGAGAAGTATGCAACAAACTTTTTTACCTACAATTATATACACATTCAGCAACAAAACAATTCAATAGCATTAGGCTTTTTATGCTAAAAATAAAACCACATTTTCCAATTAATCATTACTCATTAATGAAATTTTCAAATGGTCCATGAAACACAGAACACAAAGTCCTGATAGCAACTACATGCACTAGCATTTAGTGTATGTGTACGCAGACAGACAAACGACCAGAATGAAAAAGTCATATTGGCCCAACAAAAACACAACCCTTAAGCATTATGACTGCTGTTGGTTGCTGCTATCAAATATTAGAATTGTGTAAATCATAGCAGCTCGTTTTCATTTTGTGTTTTATTGTTAACGATAATCTAAATCAAATTTTATCGTTTGCAAAAATCTAACATTCCTGGGGAATTCAGTCGTTCATTGAGTTGTCCAACAAAAACAAAAAGAGAAATTATAAATGTTAATTGCCATGGCATGCAGAAACTTTAATGAAATCCTTTATTTGCAAACTTTGCAACTCTTCACTCTCCTCTTCTCTGCAGGCCAACAGCAATTTCGAAGCCAATGTTTTTTTTTTCTGTTGTCATGTTTTACAAGTGCAAAAGATTTACTTGCGTAGGAGAGAAATTCGTTTTTATTATAGAGTTTGGTTGAAGCTTTTTTCTGCATCGACTTGTTGTCAATAGTGGTTGGCTTTCAAACTATTGTTCGCCTTTTCAAAGGATGTTTAAAAGTATTGAGTGGTGTTTGCTACAGAGTGTTAATGAAGTTTCAAATAATGCAGCCAGTTACTTTATTTCAATGATTATCTGGCATTTTCTGCATTTTATTTTGTGTTCTGTAATAAACTGAAATAACAACAACAAATTTAAATTTTATATCAAACCAATAACACTTTAAAATGTTGTTAAGTAAAATGGAACTGAAAACATTTATATTCAGTTGGATCGAATCTTAAATACTCTTCACAAAAGTCACACTCATATGTATGTATGTATATGCTATTTTGTCAGTTTGGTATATATTACTATATACAGACCGATGTCGAAAAATTTCAATGAGCTTAATTATTTATTCGCTATAAGAGCCAATGGAAATGTATTATTTTAGGTCTAAAAATGATCCCTAATGTTTTCTGTCTTATTCAATTTTCTGTATTGAAATTTTGTTCGAACATTTCTGATTCTCATTTTGTCCATGAGCATTTTGGAATAAGTAGTTGGCTTTGAAATGTTTATTTTAGATTTTTCGAGTCTACTAAAGAGTTGAGTATCAGCAACGAAATGTTGGGGGCATATAGACGGCTGAAAAAAAACAGACAACATTAAGGTAATTATTTTAGATCTAAAAATCCTAAAGTAATGACATTTTACTCATTTAAACGACTTTCTTTTGTCACCAACGAAACATCTCCCAGTTCGCTCACAAAACAATTTTTTATCGAATATACTCGTATCTGGTAATATTGATGTTATTAAGCGAAGACTTCTTTTGTACTTGAACTCCAGTGAATATACTTATAATTGCTTTTAATATTGTAATGTAATTTATGATAGGCTAATTCATTCTGTTGTCTATTATATCTACTAATTTCTCAGCTGTTGTATATAACACATTTAGCTGAAATAAATAAATAAAAAAATAAATAAATAAATAAATAAATAAAAAAATAAATAAATAAATAAATAAATAAATAAATAAATAAATAAATAAATAAATAAATAAATAAGTAAATAAATAAGTAAATAAATAAATAAATAAATAAAAACATATCGAAAAAATGTTTGTTGACAATAACCTTCTCTAACCACCCAATATCACTTTTTGGTATAAAAACCCAGTTTTGGCCGGCGTACAGTTAAAAATTTGAAAACATCAAGTTTTTGCTACATATCGGGTACATACATATATGGACCGATATCCTCAATATTTGTTTTAGGTTAGGGTAATTGGACTGCCATATTTACCCGTGTGGTTTGACATGCACTTAAACGAGTATAGGTTTGTTGTGGGCTCTATAGATTTAACCGTACACCATGGGTCTCACATTTGTATACCGGGTACACATGAAGCAATGTCGGGAGAAAAAATTTGTCTTAAATTGGCTCTCCAGCAATCGGGTTCACTTTTTGGTACCAAAAATAACTTATCTTGCTTATAAATGAAATATCCTAAGAACTCGGTTTTCGTCATACACCAAGTATGTATGTACCGATATCGGGATCGTTATCAAACATATAACACGATACATCAATAGTTTAAATCTAAGATAAGCATTACATATTTTTTCATAGTGCTTTTTCTTAAGATCCGCCATATGTTCCATTTCCTATACCATCATATTACATACTAATTTTGCTTTTCACTGTAAATATCAATTGAACACATATTAAACCCAAAAACTATATTAATAAAGTATGCCTCACATAAATATTTTAATAAAAATTGAACTGCATTTCAAAACCGCATTTAAAATTGCAAACAATTATAGCAAACATTTTTGTGAAGAGTGAAGTAATAATCACCATTAAAAGGACATTTACATCAACAAAAAATGTATTTAAAACTCATTTAGTAGACACAAACGAATGAATACAAACGTAAATTCAGTTGATTGCATCGAAAAGTATGTAAATTTGGATGCATTTGTAAATAAGATTCTAAAGGTATTTTATTCGGTGTGTCTGTTTGCTGGCAGTGAGTGGAGCTTTTACTTTGTACAAACATGATCAATGGATGTATTTGCATTTGTTTGCCTGATTGTTTGCTAAAAATAGATTAAAATCCTTGGTTACAGTAAAATCCTAGCCAATGGAACATTTAAGAATAAACAGGAAAAAAAAACGAAATAATACAAACCACAATTTCAGCGTTGTTATTGCCATCACAGGAGGCAAATTTACAGTGGTAGACTATAGCTTTCAATAGCAAAAGCTTTCACTTTAGCTTAGGTTAGATAGAAAGGCTGCTAGTAAGTAAAATAGAAAGATGTGCAGCCCATCTTAAGGTAAGTCCATTACACAGCAATCACTTTCTGATAGCATGAAGAAAATAGTAACAGGCGCAGAGAGGAGGAAGGTAGGGAAAAAGCTTTTGAAATAAGTATTTAGATAGTCAAAAGAGAGATAGTAGGGATAAAGGATACTGAGAACCGTGATGACTCATGCACTTTGATGGATCCAGCCAGCTGCTACTCCTCACAAGGAATAGTAACAAATCCAATTGTGTCGTTGAAATTTCCGAAAGGCGGCTGAAACTCCGCTTATTCAAAAATCGTTGTTGAAGGTCCTCGGGACAGACTCAAAGTGAGTCTCCCATTCGCTCTCATCTTGACAACCTCTGCAGAGTTCATTGACCAGCTATTTAGAGTGGTTCCCAAAAAGACAGTGTCCAATGATGACTGAAAGCTTGATCCTAAATCATGAAAGTTTCGTGAGTTCTCTCCTGCTTCTTGGGTCTAAGTGAGGCCATCAATTCCTCGACACGAAGCACATGGATTCTGAAAACCATGTGATGGATACGAAAATTGATGTGATAGGAATTCTTGCATTGATTGTTAAGTATAGCCACTCAACTTATCGATAGACTTGGTAATTTTATGCTATTGTAGGTACCTGCAAAAGTCGTTCCGTGAGTATTTTAATCAAACCAATTTATTTAGCCAAGACATCAACCATATTTGCTTTAAAAAAAATATACATATTTATATAGTTTTATTTAACTGACTTACTTTTATTGTTGAGTTTAACAAATTTAACTCTTCGCTTGGCCTTCTAGGTATATAGATTCATATTCTATATAGATCTGGAAGCTATTCTACATGTCAGACAAACTCTTTAGCTGAAACTGTTATTCACTTAACATATAATGTGATGGAATTTGTTACTTAATTGCCTAGCGTTTGTTTCTAGATACAACTACTTAAGTCTGGATTTGACATGATATTTTCATGCTATGTATCTTATCTAGTATAGCAAGCTCTAGAGCGGGTACATGAAACTCTCCTAATAATTCTGTTATTAGTTTAGCCCAGACAACAACCTCATTTGTTATAAAGAGGTTTGCATTTATTGCAATAGTGACATGATATGATTAGAAACACCAGTAGTGCCATTCAGTAACTTTTAAAGGTAATCCAATCGTTAAACTAAACAGCCGCATTTGGTGTTTGCACTAACGATTCAGTGATTCATAAACTATCATATTCAACATATTATTAAATTCAGAATCAAGTGGCGTCCTTACTTAAAAGAATGACAAACCAAACTTACCACTAATAATTTTGAATTAAGTAGACGACCCAAAGTCAAGTCACATTAATTGGCTTATGGCTCGACTAAGCTATAGAACATTGGCTTGTAACTATACTAGAATACTTTAACATTTTGTGGTTAAAATAAACCACAATCAATTTCTAGTTGTTAAGTTAGCACCAGTAACTGTGGTCAAATATCACTAATGAATTAGAAAGCCAAATGCTTTGCAATTACGTATTTTTAACGCTGAATTAATCGGTAAAATAAGTTAGTGAATTGTACTACAGTCATCTTAACAATTGTTATTTGTACATTAATTGTTTTAATTTTTATTTTTTTTTTTTTTTGTAATAAAAATTTATATTTTGCTCCACCGTGAACATGTACGTAAATTAATATTTATGACTTAAATACCGAAGTGTATGTTGATGTGAGATAATTCATCGGAGTAAATACAAATGTGTGCATACAGCCATAGATGTACATTTCCAAAGGGTTTTCAATGATTTTTTTGTTTTGTTTTGTGAATAAAAATAAAAGTACTGCATCAGAAAAGAATTGCAACCACAAAATGTGAAAATAAAAGAAAAATGTTTTACGAAATACACTGCATGTGAAACACACACAACACAAAAACTTCAAATGGATATAAAGAACTGTAACCAAATGTAGACGTTTACCAGCTGTGTATTTGTACAAATAAATTTTTCTTCCTGTCAAAACAAGAGGTAAACTCTTATGACATCAACAGCAGCTAAAGAAGCTGCTGGAGATTTTTAAAACTTTACCATAAAAGTAAAAATTTAATTTTTTTTTTTATTAAATAAAGAAGACAGACTCAAACACAGAAAAAAAATTGTTAAAAATTTCATTTTACTACTAATTACTTTTATTGGAATTTCAGCTCGATACTTTTTTCAAAATTAATTATTTTTTGTGATAAAATTGTAGAGCTCAACATTTTTAAAGAAGGCAAAACAGGTAAGGTTGAAGGCTTATTAGCTGGCAAACATACCATGGCAGTTTCGTGTCCACCACGACGATCATCAGATTCCAAATTGCTTCGAACTTGGTCATAAAATGTGTTAACATAAAGTTAAACTAATGACTAAATATCCCTCTTAATAACTAAAGTCTTAGTTGTGCTTAAAATATAAATTGCGAAATTTAGAAAAATAAACAATCAAGCAATTACATCTATTACTTTCCACAATCATGACAAACTAAAATACAGTATCAAATATATTTGCCACCCAAATTACTCGGCAGCGGTGTTTTCCACAACGTGTGTCAATCCAGCTTCATGTTAGATTATTATGACAAGTAGTGACTTAAATTAGTTCTAATTCATGACTTCCAGATGCATAACGAATTCTGGCCTATTTGATTTAAATTGAACCATATGACAGTATTTTTGTAAATTTTGCAAACTCTTGACCACCAAAACATACCAACACATGCCCAACCCCAACCCAGACAAATCTGCAAATCTATTTTTATTTTATTTATTTTTTATTGTGGCTCTGTTAAATTTTGAAAAGCTACACAAAATGAAAGTCCAAGAGAAAAACCTCATCTCGTTTTAATGCTTAAAAATAATTAAACAATTAAACAAAGGATTTTGTTTGTTTGCAATCGCAAACATATATTTATTACACTTTAAAGGATTTTCGGTCGAGTGTTAATTTGATGCTGATACACTGACATTGATCATTACAATTATTTGTGGTAAAACAACGAAATACGAGTTTATTTTGCCATATTTGCCTTGCAAAAGTGCTATTTCGAAATTAAATACATTATGAGAGCATTTGAATTCCTAATTAAAATTAGTTTTAAAATGTTTGGCAATCACATCATTAAAAAGTTGTTCGGAATTTTTGATTCAAGTAGTTTTGAGCTTGTTGTTGAGCTGGTAAAAGTATTTGCAATATTTGATAAGGTTGAACAAGCTGGAAAAGCTTAGAATATATAACATATAGCAGAAACAAACAAAAAAAACAATTAAATCCATATTAAATAAAACTATTAAATCAATATAAACTCACAATATGAGCCCTTGCAAAAAAAAGACTTATTCGCATTGCTTTAAGGTTCCCAACAACAGTTGCTCTGGTTAGATTATTGCTGAATTTCAAGTTTACAAATGGAGACACTAACAAACGGTCACATCGCCTCCTTGATTTTTCATTCCATACCGATCCATCCTCTATGGGATAAGCAATTAATATTGCGTAAATCACCCACAGAATTGCTAAAAGAATTTAAACAACTACAAGTTTATTATCAAATAAAACACGTTTCCATCGCAAACCTCGCAAACCAGGAACCAATATTATTATCCTCAACGTAATCATTATCACTGTTCATACATTAATATAAATTTATCTAAAGTATCTCGTTTTTTAATGAATCTGAGACCACTGACACATGTTTCCAGTATAAATGGTTTGCCAGTTCACATTTAAATATGCAAATAAATGTGTTTTTTTCCATTTCCTTTTCAAATCCTTTTTCCGTTTGTGGCAAAACAAACTATATTTTTTGTATTTTTATTTTCCTTATGCTTTTGTTTTTAATGGCCATAAATGAAAAGGGGGATCAGTGAATTAAGAGTACCATTAAAATGGATAAAAATATATTTTGAACATGTGTGGCCGGCAAAGTCGTATTCAAAACCGTATATTAAAGCAAACAAGACAAATGTGCTAATTTTAGTTATTTACGATGTTATTGCGAAAGAACAACAATAATAAAAATAAAAATAATAAGAATTATGTGTCGCTTTAAGATTATTTAAAGCCAAAGTAGTTAAGTTTTGAAAAACAAATCAAACATGATTTGCGGACTCATTAATTGCAAATGTAAATATAAATGATATATATTGGGATATTTAAAGGAGAATTGGCGCTGCACTATCGCAATTTATTAATATTTTATTCTCAGGCTGAGAATTTCTTTCGATCAGTTCAGTTGCGTTTCGGTTGTAAGTCTGCACAAGTGTTGATTGAGAGAATCCGTTGCTTTTGAGGGCAATGAAAGCGTACTGAATTTAGAGGTGTGAGTTGCATCCCGTTGAAAATCTGCACAAAGCAGGAGACAAGAAGAGAAACTTCGCGATAAAACTCACGCAGCACATATTATTTATTTTTGCATTTGGGTACATAGAAGTTGTATTGCAGCATTATCAACCAAACACTTCCATTTGATTTACCTTCACTGCACTCTTAGCTAAAATTTGTAACAATATTTTGTTACATATGTATGTATGTGTTTATATCAAAAATAGCACAGCGAAATAAGTTGGATTTAAACGAAACGAAGTCTCACAAGCAGCTACAGACCACAAAAAAGGTCGAATTGCGACTTTAGACCATAGCTGCCAGATAAAATGGGGGTGATGAAAATCATCCAAATCAACAATTTAAAGTTGTCACAATAAAAGCAAAACATAAAAATTTTTAAGTTCACATTTCTTATTACTGAGACCAAATTGAATTTGTTTAAACATGAACATTATTATTTTCTGTATTCCATATAAATCTTTAAATATTGAATTCAATTGCATTGGCTAAATAATGTAATTACTAGTATAATTCTTATTTTGAAATTATAGTAATATTGGATATTATATATAATACATACATCTATAAATGATGATCGTTTATAATGCTAAATTAGTTTCGACTCCGCAAATATATACACATATTGTGAACTGTTTATGGCGAAAAGAAAAATTAAACAAATCTGTTGGTTGGATTGTGCCTTTCTGAATTTATGATGTTAGTAGCGTACAGAACCTCCACTTGGGCGAATCAATCCCAACAGCTTCGGTCAAGCCCATTCCTTTACTCCAATAAATATTCATGTAGGTTACTCCACAGGAAAACAAACTCTACGTCTTTAATCATTTTAGAACATTCTTCCCCTTAAGTAAGTTTGTCATACCATTGGGCGAATTTCAGCCCTATAAATCAGTTTTGCTGAAATTCAAATTTGCAGCGATTTCCTCTTATAGAATTTCAACAAATTTGTTCAGAATTATTAAAGAGAAATCAGAGGTATTATTGGCCTGATTAGGCTCTATCGTTAAAGTTATTTCGTTTAAAATGAACTAGATCGTGTCGAAGGTATTTACACTGAACACTAAATAGACAAATTAGTAGCAGTTAATTTTGACTTACTCAGATTTGCAAAAAAATAAATGTTCTGTTTTTAGGCTATAATTTTTTGGTTAATCAAACGTCCGCAAATACTCCCCATTTTCGTTTTTTTCCACCAATGCACCAATCCCTCCTAGTTCCAGTACATAGCAATGCATATATAGGGGTCATCACCTGAGTACTGGTCCCAGTCTAAAAAAAAATAATAATAAATGCGTACAATCTTTTGCCCTTACTTTGGTTGACAATCATCAGTAGTTAAAACAATTATTTAGCTTAGTCAAAAAACTTGCGGCCGAATTCCGATATTTGTGGTCGAATATGCTCGATAGTAAAAACAAGGTAACGCAAAATGAATATAAGCCACAAACACAAAACATTCGATCCAGAATTCGTTCGATCGCGAATACTAGAATTTTGCCCTGGGATATATTTGGATACATTAATAAAGGACTAACCTGGAAACACTAAATTTCATCATAGTATATTTTGAGGTTATGTTTGCTTACTTAGCTAAATACAAAATTTACATCGAAGAATTAATTGTTTGATTTTATAAAAACTTTGGAAATGCAAATACAAATTTGCCCTAAGAAATGGGTTGGCTCGTTAAGCAAACATAACCTCAAAATATGCTCATATGAAATTGTAGGCTTTCAAGTGATTTCTCCTGGTTTTCTTTTTGTTGTGGTATCCATGTATATGTTTATGCATTTCGTATTGCTAACACGCAAACATTTTCCCAATGTAAAGTAATAATAAAATAGGGGTCACGTTTTTTTTTTTCAAATGGGCAAGCATTTGTTTTTACACACGTATGTGTTTCTGAAACTTCTCACTTATTAATTTCACTTTCTTTTTGCCCACGAAAACTTTTTGCCTTATTAATATCATCACCACTACTCCACCCCATTCTTGGCTTCCTCTAATGCTTTTATTTCGTTTCAAAAGTGCCTTAAAAAGTAACTTAGTCCCAGTAAAAACAAAAAGTAAAAATCTTATATTTATTGTAATTTACATAGAGAAAAGTTGTGTGTTTTTCTAAGTATTTAGTTGAAGAGTTGATGGAAAAGTTGCTGAAATAGAAAACTATTTTACTTAAATCTAAGTAGTTAAGTTTGCTTTGCAAGACTTACTTACTTGCCAAGTCCTTTTGTTTAGAACAAACAAACCAACACTAGCAGTTTGAAATATAATAGAGCAAGAAAAAACCATTTCTTATAACAGTTTGATTTAATTTTGTAAGATGAATTAGAATTTAATTGCATTCTTTATGGAGCTTAGTAGATTTTTTAGGAAATTGTTTGCCATAACCAAGAGAGAAGTTTAAGACAAGTAAGAGCATGTATGCGCCAATTTGCTTGCTGGCCATCAATGTGGTATATACCAAGCACATAGTTGTCCACTAATAAATTTTATTGACGCCAACTTGCCCAGCACACTGATTTTTGCCCCATAGAGTTAAATGTATGATCAACCCACGCATTGTTTTCTCTGCAATATATTTTTCGAACACCTCGCACGGCCTCGCACCAACCACGCCCCTTAAGCGGGCTTCTCTGCAAAAGTACAAAAGCAAAAATTGAAAATCGTACACCTGGAAAATTGTATTTTTGATGTGTTGTAGTGGAACTTTTTTTCTCCATCCCAAAAGCTAAAGCAAATATCGATTGCCAAATGGAACCGCCCTAATATATGTACATGCATACGAGTACATATACATATATGCATATTTTTTTATGCTCTTTTTTTTCTTAACAAATATTCCTGAAAAATATTTTGTGCTGAAAATTTTTTTTAAATAACAACTCTTACATTGAAATTGGCTTGAACTTAATTACTAAGAATCTTTGAAATGAAAAAGTAAACTCTTAAAATTTTAGAAAAGAAAGTATTTGAAGAAAAATTTTAAATATTCTAATAAAATGACCACATATGTTTTATTTTTTCCATTTTTAACTAAGTTAGCAACAACAACAAAAAACGACCAAGTTAAACATAAGAAAAACAAATATGTTTTCTAAATTGCCAGTTTTCTGATAAATGTTTTTAAGCCACTTATACAAATATGAAAAATATGTAAGCAAAACACCTTAATATTGCTTTAAAAAAAAAGGAAGAAAAAATGTTGAAGATATTGGCAGATTATGTGCATACTAACAAAAATTTTAAAGATATAAATTATAGGCATACATGAGTCGGCAACAGCTTACAACACAGTGATGAACACAACACTACTCTGCTACGGATAAGAATGACGAGTGGTTAAATGGTTAAGGGCTGGTGATGAATGTAAACCACACGTGAGCGTGGTTTACATTTTTTTTCTCCATCTTATTTGACATTTCTCAATGTTAGACTAACTCCGTGTACTGCCGAGGCCGATATTTTGTTTCATACATAATTGAATTTAATAAAATAATAAATGACATAATTTCTAAAATAATTCGTGTTTTATGCGAAATCAACATCGGCTCTTAAAATTCAACCACAATTTATATGTTTTCTTGCCATTAATAGCACAGGATTTTTTTTTATGCACTATGTAGGTACATGTTTTAGCCAATACTGGTTTTTTTCATACCTTCAGCTACTTTTGCTGTATCTGGAGTATATGCTTCTTTAGAAGGAAATACTACATTTAGAAAGTTTTGATCTTAAAAGTTAAGATCAATTTGCAATCATTGTAAGATGTTAATAGTGCTCTGTTAGCTGTAAAATTTTACTTTACTACAACTTGTGACTTTAATCCCTGGCTTTCAAGTTTCAACTTATTTGCGCTCATACTCCCACGCACTCACCCATTATCATCAGTTATATTTTACTTATGTTCTATTAATGTAATAGAACATTTTCCCTTCAACTTTTGTTAACGCTTAAATGCTATTATTGCATGTATAGAACAATGAGCCTTAATTTATCTGACTCTATTGACTCTCCTAACAGGTTGCTTAGTTATGTGGCTTGTCTACTTGCATTAAATTGGTTTCAGGCATCGGCGGTATTCTATTGACGTCTAAAGTTGATAATCATTTACTCCTCGACAACCACTAAAACCATACAGCAAATCTATTATAAGAAGACCATACAACATTTTATAATCACAATACATATACTTATTTCATTCGAATGCGATGTTTGTTTGTACTCAGGAGGAAATAGGAGTGCGAACGAATGTATTCGAACAAGGAATTAAGTGGGTTGTTAAACTTTTGACAGCTTAATAAGTACTTTTGTTAGTTATTGTTTTGCTTCAGGGTCGTAATTAAAGCAAAATTAGCGTTTATCACAATTTTATAACAATTTCTTTTAGGATCACACTTTCGCTCGCTGTACATACTTCACTTGTGGCTTATGTTACCTACAGCGTGGTCATTGGGATGCTGCTATTTGTACACAATCCTGGAAAACCACTACGAGACTCTAACAACTTGTCAATTCTTGGTGCTGTTGTATTGAAGCAAGAAATGTAGAATAAAATAAAAAAAACTTCTCATATCAAATTAAATTGTTCAAAAAGAATATTAAAGTAATACTCCCTCTGGTCTTCCACTTACGAAGCATATACTTTGCATATGATCATAACTGTTTTATTCAAATATTGATTTTATCTGTATTTGAATGCATATTGCTCTAAAATCTTATTCAATTGCCTTACTAAGGTTATTATTTAATTGGTAAATATTTTTCATGACAGGAGTATAAAAAGGAAAATATTAGCAGAATTCACAATGCAATGCAAATACTATGATACCATTGCATTTGCTAAAGTATATAACATATGTTAATTTTTCTCTAAATTAAGTGATGTGCATGTACGTATATTTCACTTATCATTCGACACAAGTCATCTTATTTATTAGTTTCAGTTACTTATTGTCAAGCTGGTGACAGTTGTAATAAAATTCGGATGAAAAACAAAAATAATGAATGAAATACAGTAATATATTTCCTACTCTTCACCAGCTCCAATTATGTGTCTTACAGTTTATGTTTGCCGACAACTCTCATAAAAAGTTTAATTCCTTTAAAAAATTGCGCAAAAAATTAAACGAAAATTTTAAACTTGTCGAAATTTCGGACAATTGTAGTGTAAACGGCAACGCTGGTAGCAAATAAAATTGAACTTAAGGTTACGACATTCTGAGCACAATAATTGATGTCACGAAACAGCTGGACACTTTAGAGATGTGTCAACATAACAGCCAAGCAATTTCTAATTTCTTTTTTCTTAAACAAAGGAAGCTGGATTCACCTACTGGTTCGGCACCAAACGAATTTGTTCTGAAACGACTAACCCACTTCGAAACAATTTTCCTGAAAACCAGAGCTACCATATGAAAGAACTGTGTAAACGAGACGCGTCGTCAATTTAACATTTAGACATCACTTACGTTCTTAGGGTACGTTTAGCAATTGATATTGTGCCTTTAATTTTTTGATCGTTTTTGGCATGAGGACCAAATAGTAGGACAAATAAAACAAAATTATTTTCGAGACGTCCGAGTCTTACCTTTATATTTGCATGGAAGTTACCCTAAAGAGACGTGCTACGAGGTCGGTATGCTCGAAAAAATATGTGAGAGAAAAATGATTGTCAGTTGGTCAGACATTTAACTCGTCTACGAGCGTCTTGGGGCTGGCAAGCATTAAGAGTCCTAACTTATACTTGAAAAATGTTATCGTGGTTAATTTAACTTCATTCTTACTTTATTTTCATATTTTTGTGTACCGTAGTGCTTTTCATTTGCCTGTGATGGGATTCGAACTGCTACCTGACGATTGTTGATCAGTCATTACATCCTCTCAGCCATCGTAACAACTAGAGCGTATGCAAAGATAAGTAATTTGTTATTTGTTAGGCTTTTACTTTTTACTCAATCCACATTTTAATTAATTCAAATTGAGAAAATTTTATTTGTGGTAAAATTTTGGTGATCAACATTATTGAAAGGGACAAGAAACGGAAAGATCACACACAAGTCCACCACACTATCATCAGCACGAGAATTCGATGAATTTCGACATTAATTTAATGAAAAACTTCTTTATTTTTCAACCAACGTTGGAATTCATTGAATCAATGTATTCTGATTCATAAAATTTATATTAATAAACATTTCATTAAGTATATGAACTTTGGTCATTAAGCTAATGAAGTATTTCATTGGTTTTATGACAACAAATCGTTAGCTGAATGAAACGATTCATTAAATATAGAAATTTTTTTATTGATTTAATGAAAACAGAACATAATTTTTATGATGTCTATTATTAAGGATACGAGTAATTTTATTATTAGCAGAGGTTCCAAAAAAAATGGCGTTTTACGTGTGATGCCATTTTTAAGGTGTTACTCGCACTAGACTTCAAAACCATTGTGAAATACAATTAAAAAATTTAACATATATTCAAATTTCTTTGCAAATCAAATGAGAATTGAAACCTCAACAAACGTATACATTGGTTTAATGAAATTGTTCATAGATTTGAAGATACTTTTTCATAAATCCAAAGATTTAACGAATAATTTTTAACGAAATTATAAAAACTGATGAACAATTTTGAATGAAGCTTATTCATTAGATCTATGAAAATGCATTACCGTGAAGAACATTTGCATTAGATCAATGAAAACATTTTAATGAAATAAATTCATAAGAACTATTAACGAAAAATCTTTCATTGTACTAAATTGCACATTGTCTTCAAGAAGCAGCGTATGGCCATTCCACATCCATGGCTCTTCATTAGTGACCGTCTTTAAGCAAATACAATATTACACCAAAAATTATGCATGGCTTAGTGTCGTATATTTTTATTTTCATAAAATAAAATAAAATAAAATAAAATAAAATAATAAAAATAATAGAATACATCAAAACTTTGGTTCTCTCTTATTTAGCAACAGTTTTCAGGAATATTGATTGAAAAAACATTTTGATAGCGGCAACATTAGTTATGACATGCCTGTAATAGTAGAGGCGTTTTCAAAAACTCTGAGCTCCATACCGGTGAGCGAAAATTTACCACAAAAAAAAACTATCAATTTCATATACCATAAAACTATTTATACACAATTCTTATGGAAACTTTAATTTCCTTGAGAACTCCATACTGCACACTTTGTGTGCGTGAACAAACATACATATATCCTTGAAGCAAGGACACTATGTGCAAAATTGTGTTATTATTTCACGAAGAGTTCATTGGCTTTTTCATTTCAGTTCCGCCTCAATTAAAGCTCTACTTCTTTCCTTGCCTCTGTTGTATTATTGCATTCATTTAGATGTTTTTCTGTATTTCCATCTTGCACAATATGCCTGAGTACACCTGCAATTGGCTTCGTTCATTTTGCTGTATACTTTGTTGTTGCTACTTATTAAACAGCTTTTGTTTCGTGTTATTCTTTTTTCTGTTTCATCTCTAGCTCTGATTTAAAATTTTCCATTCACTAACTTTTCAATTTTTCCGATTTGTTGTTGCTGTTGAGTTTTTTTTAGAATTTTTATTTGTTTAACCACAAACTACCATCTCAACTTGACTTGGTTTAGCTGCACACAGACTTTAAATCTGTACATGTGTTGTAATTCATGTGGCTTTTTCTGGATATGTGTGTGTGGGGGCGACTTTGTTACCATGTCTATAGGCAGAAAGCAGTTATCCTGCAACTTAAACTTTCAACTGTTGGTGATTTAAAGGATTCGTTTTTTTCTCCCTTCTTCTGCCTTTCAATGTAATCAATAAAAGTGCAATTAAAACTAAACAACTTTATCAGTATTTTAGTTTAAAAATACTTTTTTTCTGTAAATTAAATAGTTACTCGAGAGGGAAAGAGAAAATAATTAAAATTTCTTTTAGTGGTGATTTTTCATAGGAAATTAATTAACTAGAAGGGCAAAGTTGTATCTGTAGGAATATTGTTGCGTTTTTTTACATTATGAAAAACGATTTACGAATTCTTTAATTTTCCAAATGATAATAAGACACACTCCTCTGCTATTTACAACAATTAAGAGTACATGACTATATTTACTATTTAGTGCCTGTCCATACTGTAAAGCATTTGCTGCAGAAACATCGAGTTTGTGAGTGTTCATGCATGTGTTCCAACATGCATGAAGTTTTTGTTTAGTATCTCATTCTCACTTCATTCCCACTGAGTATTTCATTTATCCAAATGCCAAAACGGTAAAACAAAAGCTTCACTGTATGGATTCTAATGCAGTTCCACAAAAAAAAAAACAAATTGAAAAGTTTTTGAGTCAAATATTTGACAGTATGGACGATCATTTAGCAGTGTTACAAGAAACACTTGATTTGAACGATTTTGCCTCCTGGTTTAAACCCATTAATAAAACACGACATAAATCAGGAAATGTGCAAGCGACCTTTGTAAAGGGTATTTAAGATTCGACCTTTGCTTGCAACCATCCTATTCAATATCGATGCTTCATTACTGAAAAAATAAGATTTTCTGTTCCTAGAATAAATTATCCTAATTTTAATAAATAAATAAATAATATGTGCTAATCAATATTATTATTTTTTAGATTACACTTCGGGAGAGCTCTTTCTTTTACTCGTTTGCCAGTCTCAAAAAGTCACCGTTTTAAATTCACCCTCACTAGTTTATTTTTGGAAAAAATCTAACCTACTCCCTTTTTGCTTTTCCTTCTTTGAAGGCACAATTTCAGTTGTGAACGTGTTTGTGTTTTACTGTTTATTTTAAAAGTTAAAATTCGTGTCCACTGTTGCATTGAAATTCAATTAGTCTCAACGGGTTCTGCATTTGTACTCTGATGGGAATAAATTTGTTTTAGTTGCCATTTTTAACCGCAAAAAAATAAACAACTACTTGAAACGAAAAAAAATCGCATAAACTTTTGTTTTATTATTTGTGTTAATTGTTATGGTTTTCAATGGTTTTGTTTTGTTGGCTGTTTGTACATTTGAAATGGCAAAAATAAGCAAAATAAAACAGAACTCATAGAAACTTTATTTGTTTTACATTTATTATATCCAAAGTGGGCTTTTAGGAGTAGAGCATTTGGTGCATTTTTCTTCTCTTTTAGTCATAAAATAATTTTAGGTTTAAAGTAGTTCAGTATTCTGCAGTTTATATACCATTTATTTTTATTTTACGCAGGTAGGCTCTAAAAATTTACTTGAATGAATTTAAATACGAATATTTTTTCCTCTTTCAATATTTTTGTTTAGACAGCAAATACTTCCCAACTCTGGGCTGGCAGTCGAAATGACTGTATTGTAATATTGTTTGTAGTTGAATTTTAATAATTTGAAATTTATTATTTTAGAGCTAAAATACTTATTTCCGTCTAGCTTTTCAGTTGTTTGCCTATATGCAGTTGCACAGTGGTTCAAAACGAGAACTTTCCAATCATTTTCACTTTTTTTTAATATCAAATTTTCAAAGAGGTTTGAAGAAAACCCGCATTCACTTTGGAAAGAAATTTTGAGTACATTTACTTTATTTTCAAGCACATATAATGTGTACTATATACAGAGTACAGGGAAAACATGAATAATTATGCAAACTTTGAACGATTTGAAGAAATCAAGGAAAACCTGGAGCCTTTATATTGAAAACTCAAGTAATTGCTAATAAGTTCGTAATATATAGATTTTAGTTCATATTTTGAGATGTATGAAATTAAGATTTACTCGCGCTGAATGTTCATCCTAAGCCATTGTGAAGTGTCTTTGACTAAAAAGTATTTTAGATCTTAAGTAATAACTTTTACATTTTCTAGCTCTTTGTTTCAAATGCCTCGGCTACCAGCCCTCGTTTTAAGGTTTAGCAACGTTTTTTTTTTTTTCTCCATTCCGCAGTACTAATTTTATATTTACGTTCAACTAAAAGTATTTGTTTTTAACTGTTTTTTGACCTCAGAAAAAAAAAAATTGTTTAAATAGAATATCAAGTATTATTGTGTTTGTGGGAATTCATTTGTTGTCGAAAAGTACTAATGAAAATTCAATAATACAAATTGCAAGTATATGGAGCAACTGCAATGAAATGGTAATAAAGGGTTACAAAAATAGCATTTTTCTTTGGTCTTTTTTCCAACTAATTTGGAAAGCTGGTGTTGGTTTATTTACGGTCATAAAATTCAGATTTCTAGTGCTTTGTCACAGTTATAGAAAGTTTGCAACTACTGAAATATACACACTGTTTGGGCAACAGTGATTGATGTATTCATTACTAGGTCAGTTACTTTTCTCAGATGTGCTTAATTGACTAGTTTTTAATCCAGAACAGATGAAAAGTGGACATGATAAGCGAAAGCAGAAGCTTACATCGTTGGTGTCATATAGAAAAGCTATAATTCGTGTGTTCTTTTTAAACTTAACATATGAAAAAAAAAAAATCCAAAAATTGAGAAAAAATAACTCAGGGTATTTTTACAGAAGTTCTAATTACACTGAACTACGATGTAAAATATTTATCTATATTAAATGATTCTTAACGGGCTTGAGATCTCATTTTTTTTTATTAACAACAGTTGAGACAGAAAAGTAAAATTTTATAGCTCCACGCTCCATCAGCACTTCTATAAACTTTGTACGATCTTTCGACATAAGACCAACGATGTGTACATACCGCTAATACTTGTCGTGAAGGGATTAAAAATGTTAGGTGTTTGGCTTAGTCACATTAGATTGCGCCTTATTTTTAAACGTATGGAATTTCATAGCAACAAACCTACATTGTGGAAAATTTTAGGCATATTACATTAGAAAATGGCGTACCGCTTCAGTTTACAAGCTTACGAAAAATGTAAAAAGTCAGCTCAAGTGGCCCTCAACCTCAAGCCATCCATCCGTGCACCAATGAAGCACCATTGGGGATCTGGCTGAAATGTTCGGGGAACCAGGAATAGAAGTCACGAATCCATGGTTCGTAATTAACCTCTAGTCTAGTCTTCGGTATGCGATGTGATGTCACTCTTTCCGGTAAGGCAATCGCGTATAGCTGTATAGATTAATTGATAATGCACTTCGTGCCCCATTTTACATGATGTTCACTGTTACCAAGCAGTTAAGAGCATTCAAAGCACTTTTAGCTTAAACAATTTCTCAACTTTATTACGAATCCATAACTACTTTTGTAACGTTGGTAACTCGTATGGAGTTACCTGCGTTCATTTAGGAATAAAATTTAAACTTTTTCTACACTCCTTTTGACAGTTAAGTGACCTTTTGTATGTCTGGCTCAGATGGCTAATATTTTCATAACATTTCCCTTTAAAAGCCATTTTTTTTTAGTTCTACTTATGTTTTTACATAAATAAACCATATGTTTTCTCAGCTTGAGTTTTAGTTTTTATTTTCATTTAAGCATTACTCATACCATATTTCAAAAAAATAAAAAAATTATAGCAAACTTTTTTACTAAGTAAAAGTTTTTCAGAACGCACACAATATGTTTGTTATTTTTTTATATATTTTTTTTTTTTTTTTGTACAGTAAAAGTATGCACATTTTATTTTAAATTAATTATATTTACACTACTTATGCCACTTTTTGCAGGCTGAACGAATGACGAGTTACTTTCTCAAAAGTTGTTTGTTTCCTTCAACGTACGAGTAAAGTAATTCAAAGCAATAGAATGAAATTAATTCAGGATATTTTTTCAATGAAATAGATACATGAGTATGAAATAATTTAAATTCAAATAAAGCAGTTTAAATTTTTCTCAAATTACAAAACAGATGAAATATCATTCAAAAGCGTCAAATATGTGGCTACAAAACACACTGGTAAAATGCAAGAATACACTGAAAAAAGCACTTAACTAAACATGACTTAGTTTCGATGCCCTTCGACGTGTTTATGTAGCTGAGATGCAGATTAGAGTTAATGAAAACATTCTGCATTAAAAATAGCATATACTATTGAATTAAATTCTCATAATCATCCATAATTCTCATACTTTAAAAACAGTTGGTAATTAAAATTTGTTTGAAATGAATTTTCATAATAGCCATTTTGAGTGTTTGGTTGTTTATTGTATTCAGTTGATTTGCGTTGGACTCGGAGCAAAAGTTGTACGCAACAGAAATTTTGAAATACTTTGGGGAAATTAATGTCAACACAATACCAAATGTAGTTAGTTTGCATTTACATAAACACAATGTCAATAAACAACATGTCTGAATTGAAATAAATGACATCAAATTAATTGCATATGCTTAGACATTTAAATAAACTTATTTGTAAATATGCATAAGTTTGAGGGATAAATCAAATGAGGTATTTAGTTCTGAAAAAAAAAAAATCCAATTCATTCACAATGCCATCATACGATTGGATGCGGCAGCTCCACATCCAATCGTGGATTCGAGAAATATCTCGGGTTCAAGATAGTATTAATGACAAAAATAATATGGAACGAGCTCAAGCCTGAAAAATGTAATATAAGAAAAAATTCGAATAATAAAAACTAATTAAATTATGAATTGGTATAACTTTATAGTCGAACTATATGATTTACCAGCCAGTACGTTACTTGTCTTCCTTGAAAATGTTGATCGCTGTAATTTTGCCACAAAAAATCTGACTCAATTTAGAGGGAGTAAATCGAACTCAAGCCTGATAAAATTATTAACAATTATAATTTATTATTATTATCATTAAGAGCCCATTGTGCACCTCGACCAAAAATATCTTTTGTGCAATTAGTGTAAGCAACTATTTGTTTGGTTGTCACAATCTGCATTTGCCTAGCTGTGTTTAGCAGTTCAGGAGTTGTTATGAGCTACATATATTCAGCTGCTTGAGGGAAACAAAACTAAAATGGAGCAAAAACCAATGTTTGAACCAAAGAGTAAAAAAAAAAAAAATTACAACAAACGGAGCTAAAATCCAAGAAGCAAATAATTATCACCTGTGGTGGTAAGTTTACCTGTTATTGAATTCACCTTGGACAGTAATTAATGAGACACATACATAGGTATTAGGATGACTTGTGTTTGAATCAACATAGGTGCTGATGATCGTCATGGGGGACGTCATAATATGTACCCTAGCCAATCAGTCTTTATCAACTTAACTTTTCTTGTCTTCCTTAAAAATTCACCGCAAAAAACTTTCTCAATTTTGAATCGAGCTCAAAATCGAAATAAAAACCCCATAAGGTAATTCACACTTGTAAATCACAAAGCTTGACTACAAAGTTAAAGTAACAAAAAAAAAAAAACATCTCCAGACCTGGGGCCGGATTCTGGCATTCTTGATCGAATATACTCGACAATAAAAACAATGTAGAGCAAAAACAAAATGAGCAACAAACACACAACATTCTATAACGAAATCGTTCAATCACGAGTGCCAGAATTTGGCCCCTGGACTGAGCATATAACGTTTCAATATGTATAAAATTCAATGACGCAATAAGAACAAAATTTCGATTACAAAAATCCAGTATTGTGTAATTAAATGATTAGATAATGCACACGACGACATCAATTCATAGAAATGCTTTAAATTCTCATTTTGTTTGCTTTAATAAATATTTAAAAATATTATTTCAAAAATCTGTTCACTACTCTGGATAACAAAACCTGTCATAATAATAATAATTTATTGCACAGGCCACTCTATTTGCAAAAGTGAAAGAGCAGTTTTAGTGCAAATGGAATGTATGTTACATTTTCATTCGATATGTATGTATGTAAGTTTAGACAAAAGGACTTTACATAAATGTGTAAATCGGGATTGAAAATTAAAAGTGCTTTAATCTTGTTCCAGAATGGAACAAACCACTTCCCTCATGCAGCTCACGTAAGCTAACTTAAAGTTAGGGAGTAATTAGACTTAAATAAATTGAGCCAAGTACGAGACTGAATTGCACAGCAAGGGTTCCGTACTACCGTGCAAGTGGTAGACAAAGGCCTTTAATTTTTAGCTTGTTTTTTTAATATGTGCTGTTGTAGAAACCAGATAGCTACATGCGCCGTGTAACTTTTAGGCATCTCTCTCTCTCTCTCTCTTATGGTTCAAAAGTTCTAGGTGATTTTCAACCTAAAGGTTCAACCTATCCCCAAGAATAAACACCAAATAAATTTTAACTTTTTGCTATTTTTGGTATTTGTTGTTGTAGAAGCCTGTGAGCTACACATACTGTGAAAATTTTGAGTCTCTATCTTTTGCGGCTCAAAAACTAAAGTCAATTTTCAAATTAAAGGGTGTCCCCGTACAAAGGGCAACATTTATATTTTTTATTTTTTGTTGCTATTCAAATGTCTGGCTTGTAAATCATATTTTTTGTTGCGGCTCAAAAGTTACAGCTAATTTCAGTTTCTTGCACAGCATCACCCTTTAGTTCTTAACTTTTTGTTGTTTTGGGTATTTATTGTTGTAGAACCAATGTGAGCACATATCCTGTAAAAATTCAGTGCTCTATCTCTTGTGGTTCAAAAGATATAGCTAATTTTCACAGTTTTTTGTACGGGAGCAGCCTGTAGCTCTTAACTCTTCGTTATTTTGAGTAATTTTTGGTGTAGCTACCCAGTTTGGGAGAATGGAGCCTGTGACGGAGAGACGAACGGACGTAGAAGTCTCAGTAATACGGTTCTGTTTCTACTCTATAAGTAGAAAACCCTAAAAATACCCTTTTTGGCAAACCAGTTTTCGTGATTCGTTCATATTTTTTTTTTTAAGTCAAAGAACAGTTTAATAAAACAAGTGTGTTCAGAATGTTTTTGGGGATAATGAAGAATATTTTTTCTAGGAAATTGTTTGTCTTCGTAGTGGCTCTTCTTGTGAAATAAAAACGAAAATAATATGAAAATACCCGAAAAACCTCGTAATCTGTTCATGCCACGGAAACCATCAAGAGTATTTGCCCAATATTTTACTTCAATCACATCTGCTATCAATATCTATCACAAAAAAGTATGAAAATATTTATCTGAAAACGTTTTGTTTTGTTTACAATTAATATCGTGCGTTTTAATTGGACCGACGAAACTAATAATATTACAATTAATTTCCTCTGACATGTGTCCAAGAGTTCCATGGCAAATATTGAGCATATCCGTAACATCTATATACCAGCCTTGACAAAGACATATAAATTATATATACACCACCAATATCAATTGTTGCTTTGCCCTGACTATAAAGCAAAAAAAAAAAAATGCTTGCCTGAATTTTTATTCAGTTTAACTGTTCAAAAATATCGTAAATACCATAAATCTTTAAATTGTCAGCAGCGTATCTACAAAAAAAACTGCTTTTTTTAAACCTGTAGTTTGTTTTTCATTAAGTTTATCCGCAGGCAACTTAGAACAAAATTATATTGAAAAAAAATATTTCTAAATATTAACAGCGTTGCGAAGGAAGGAGTAAAATTGTAATAATAAAACAAAAATGTAAAATATATACAAACAGTTTTAAACGCGAAATGAGGAGTATTTGTTTTTATAAGATGTGCAATAAATTATACTTAAGAATGGTAAAAAAAAATATTAAAAGTGGCATTAAGCAGGAAAAACCAATAATGCCCAAACCATTAACTTTTTCAATATTTCTTACCCGTATTGGCGTTATTTTTGCTAGAAAATTTTATACAGTGAATATAATTAAAGTGGAAGGAAGGTGTTTGTTTAGCGGAAAAAAAGTTTATTGTAAGTTTAAGGATAATTAATAGTGATAGAAATTGCTTTTATGTCAATTGAAAAGCTTAAGTATAATGAAGAATTTATCCTTTGTTAAGATATTAGCTTTATTCACAATATTGCGCAATAAGCAATGCATCATTGCATTTGCAAAAAAAGGAGGAGATTTTGCTTGTTGAAATGTAAAAGGTTGATTTAAACTGAAACAAAGTATTTCCATTTTTGAGATATGGACACATGATCTCTCAGATACGTTGTAGAAACTCAGAAGATATTTTATTAAGCTTTAGCGAACTTTTGAAAAGCTCTGTAATAGTATAAGATGTAGTTTTATTTCATTCGTCCCCATCCAGCCTGTGAAATTGTTACCATATTTGCCTGATTTTACGATCTATCCGTAATTTTAACGACTTCAGGTACTAACTATGACAAATGGACTAATTGACGATTTTTACCAGATCTTGATGATTTTTTTAAAATTCAAATAGATAAAAATTTTCATTCGTTTAAAATAAACGTTGAACTAAATAATAATTGGAAACATAATTTGTATGTATTTGGTTTGGTATTTGTTTGATTTGTTTACTTTCAACATAGTAAATTCCACAATATTAAACTTATAAAAAACTCACATGTTAACACTGCGTTGAAAGAAATTTGTTTTTAAGCGAGCTTAATCGAAACAAGGAGAAAGTAAATGAATATTATGCCTTGATAGTTTTATGCAAAGTGTATTTATTTTGCAAGATTGCAGCATAAGTAAAAAAATATAAGAACTTAAAAAGCAGGCTTATTTGTGCATAATTCCTACTCAACTATAAAGTAACTGGGCACACATTCACACGGAGTGAAGATTAAATTTTCATAAATTAAATGCACACTCAATTTTGTGCCTCCATTTCTTTCACAAATCCTTTCGAAAAGGAGTAATACTTATTTATTTAACATAACTCATGGATGCACTAACAATACATATACAAACATCGTTGTTAAATAATATCATAGTAGGGATTTTTTGTCTTAATACATCTCTATAGCTGGCGTTTATGGTCGCTGTATCCTCTATCAAGTTCATGTTTTTATTTATTTTGTTTTTTATTTTTATTTTCGTGAGGATTATTCAGTAAGCAGATTTGACGATTTTGATGATTTTCTTCTCCAATTTAGACGATTTGTAAATCATACTATAAACTTTGGAAGCTGTGTTCTCTCTCTCTCTCTATCGCTCCGTCAGAACCCCATGAAACCTCTAAAATTTTCTGTCTACATCTTCGGAAGAATTAAAGGAATGGCCTCAAGTTTCATTTCACTTTAAATTTATCTTTATTAACTTGGTGTTGTGTGTTGTTCAAACGCTTGTGTTTTCTAGTGGCTGATTAAAAACTAATATGTTATGTTAATGCAATTATATAAAAGTTAAATAACAAATTTCAATTTATATTAATACAAGTGTTGCCTTTATTATCGTGCCAACAAACTCCCCAAGAACCTGTATTTTTAAAATCTCAAACCACTAAACGAATTTAAATAAAACACCACGACCCAAAGACAATGTAGAAAATACAATGTTACATGTTCATTGTTGTTTGTCGGTTTCGAATAATGAAAAAGTATGTATATTAGGGTGGGTCGATGTGTCGTTATTGTGCTAACAATGTTTCGATAGCTTTTGGCATGAGGATGAAACTTGCAACAGAACTTCGTGCTCATATGAGCTTTTAAACCAGTGAAGAGCAGAAAGAGAGCTTCGAATAAAAGAATAATCTGAAACCCTCATGCTTCGTTGAAATCTAGTCAGCTATTGAGACAAGTCTGATTTTTTTATCGTCGATTTTTTATTAAGGGCTGCCATTGTTGCTATTAATTTGAGAAACAAACAATACAATATGCTCACTTTATGTACTAACTGAGGGAAATCACTATGACACCAACACGTATATGTGGTACACGAGTACAGCGCTTTCGTTAGAACTTAGTTTTTTTAGTGTAAAAATTATTTTTTTATTGTGCTTACTTGGTAATTGTTTTCATTTATTTGGTGGTCAGTTCATGTATATTTTTTCAAGTCAAACATCAGCTTAACAAACCAGTATGGGAAAAGTTCTTGGGGATTTCAAAGAACATTTTGGTAGGAAAATGTTTGTCTTCATAACAGCCCTGGTTGTAAAGTAAACGTGAATCTGGGTGATATGGAATATTTGTCAAATTACAACTTATACGCTAAAATTCTGACAAATCTGCAAATGCAGGTCGTTTCGTAGTCTTCTTCTTTAAATTTTAACTTTTTCAAATTTTGTACACAAGAAGTATTTTAGAAAATACAGCAGAAACAAGTTGTGCAATAGTTAAGCTTTGCTGCATAAAAAGAGTATACAATTATTTATAACCAATGTGGTGGAGGTGCAACAGTGAATAAGTCTTAAGCTTTGCATTTCTTATCTTCTTTAAACAAATCTTGATCACTACAATTTTGCCCCCAAAAGATAACGTTCTCTATTCTGAAGAAGTAAAATCGAATTAAGGCCCAATAAAGTAGTTAACAAATGTCACATAATATCATGGCTTTGTCATATCCAATCATAACTGATCAAACTGCAACAAAAAAAAGTGATTATAGTGATCAAAGATATGTTTACGTTTTGTTTATGTTTTAAACAAAAATGTTTTGTTTACCACTACCTAACCACTCACCGTTATAGAGAACATAATATTGCTCTAGCAACCATATACAACAATGATTTTTCTTAGCAATAAAATTGTGGAAATTGCAAAGGAAATCAGAAACTTATATAAGTTATGTATTACTTATACATATAGAAAAATAAAATCAATATTTAATTGTAAAGTTTTGAAGTGAAAACTATAGTTAATTTTAGAGCGATTTAAATACAAAGCTTAAAATAATTTTGAAAAATTTGACAAAAAATTCGTAGTCACTCTCATATTATTCAGTACCTTCATACAAAACAAGCAAGTGGTTAAACATTTATACATATTTGAAGACAACATATCAGCCTATTGTCCCTAAGGTCTAATATTCATTTAATTAGTTGCTTTATACTGAATTTCTTTCCTTTTTTCTTGCATCTCGGTGCCTTCTTTTTTGATTAAATGCAACTCACACACAATAAAATTTATTTTTACCTCTTGACATTCAGCTGCAGTTCTACTCTACTGCAAAACCAACACAGTCTTCATGTTCCTTCTTCATTGTTTCATAACTAAATTTACCTTCAATTTTTCCCAAAAGTAAGTTTTCTATTCACTCTGAAAATAATAATATTATAATAAATTTTCTTTCATAGGAACTTAATTTGTTTCATAAGGTATTATCAGCTATAAAAAGAAATATGAGCGGATTTGAATGATGAATGAGGTTTGCTAATATCACACGAATTTTCTTTGTATCAGCAAAGCTTTGTTATTTACTTTGACATAAAAAGAAATTATCTTTTATAACTTAATGAATTTCGATGAGACAATCTAAAAAGAATATGAAATTTATTGGATTTGGTTTTTAAGCCACGGAAGTAGATATGATTTCTAAAAGCTTATTTGTACTTAAAATTGCAAATTTATTCGTTGATTCTAATTTATTTGTAATAAAAATGAATTTAAGGATTGCTTTGATAAGCAAAACATATTTTGGCTCATAATAGAACTCAATAAAAGTATGATAAACGAGTGAATTGCATGTTGGAAAGAAAGAATTGCATGTTGGAAAGAAATGCAAAAAGGAAATGCTAAAACTTGAACTGTATTACACAGTGTGACAGTCAAAAAAAATTACTGCGGAAATTACTAATGTAAACTGACAGAATGTTGGGGAGAAAAATGTATATGAACCAGTCATGTATTCGACTTTTAACTTGGGATAACTGCAGCTGAGGCGGTGGAAAACGTTCTTAAGAACATTTTTGTAGAAGATATCTCATAAGAAATAGAGATAGGGAATTTAGTTCCTGTGAAAAAGGTCATAACAAGTCTTGCAAGGGCCACAAAAAATTATTACAAATACATATGTTTTTCCAACAAGTACCGAATATTCCAACAATAGTCGAACATATGAGAAATACTCAAACTTATTATTTCGAATACAGTATACGACTGCAATAACAAAGTCGAAATAAAAAAATCCCTGAAAGAAGTGTTGACATGGTAACCAGCACTACTGACATTTTATGTCCCATACAATGATTTCTCCTATTGACATTTAACATACAACTGTCATTGGAATTTACCTAAGAGCTAAGAGTACCACACTTGTGGTACTAGTGTTGCTCTTCATGCTTTATCGACAGTTTTATTGGCACCTTGAGCTCCATACAATAATTTTTCTATTGACATATAAAATGGCGTTGTCATTAAAAATTTTCCAGTGACTGATGAACTACTGCTTAGATGGCTCTAATGGTACCACTCAATAAAATTTGTACATTTCTTTAGTTACCATAAAAAACACCAAACAAAAAGATGCAGACACTCCGTTGGCGATGCGTATTAATAAGCCACCGATATAGTCGACAAACTGGGAGACTTGGAGACAAATTGTAATTTAAATTAATTCTGGTTTGAATTGACGCTGTGAATGATTTTTTTTTTTTGGCTGGCATGTTATCAAGACTCATACTAGAACCAGCTGATTTGATTTGCTTAGATTTATTTACATAATTTTTAATAGGCTTAACTTCAAGTCGTTGATGTTCATTTATTTTTTAATATTAATTAAACACATAAAAAAATTAAAATTTTATGCCTAGATGGACAACTGGCTGCTTTAAAGAGCGCTATACTTCTCATCAGCACTGCTGTGTGTTTTCGATGTGATAAATTTCACAATTCTAGCACTGCCACTTACACATTATTATTAATCAACAAAGCAATGACCTTTTTTTTTTTTTTGATAATATTTACCTTCTCAGGCAGCTGTTGTTTTTGTTACAACTTTGTTATGTTTATTTGTTTTAATTAAAAGTTGCTATTGCTCATTATACATATTAATTCAACTTAAACAATAAGCCGGGTCGATTGGACAAACATTTGTCGATATTGTGCCATCGATTTTTCGATAGCCTTTAGAATGAGAAAAAAATTCTACTACAACTTATCAACAAAATCATTTTCGAGGTATCCGATCTTGGTATGACAAGAGGCGTGGTATGGAGACGGTGTGTTCGAAAACAATATTGGAATCAAAAGAATCATTGGAGCAACCGCTCATATATTTACTCATAGAACAAATTCTATCTGATAAGTAAGATTTAATCCAGGATAAGAAATTGGACTGAAAACCCAAAAGTTACGGGGATGTAGCTAAATATGCTCAAGAAATGCCATAAAAGTGGCAACTCTGAGAATTTTTTTCCTCAATAACTAGGTAGCAAAAAAAAATTTTAAAAACATAAAGCTGGCAGATGTTACAATCAGACCTTTTGCACCTTGTCAAACTCCACTCTGCAAAATACAGAGAACAAAAAATATCAATAAATCTGCTGCAAATAATTTCAATGTCACTCTATCTAAAACATCTTATCTCCCCTTTTATTTAGCTCAAACAAACAATACCATTTCTACAAAATAAACCCCTCATAACTCATGTGCATTGAGCAAAAAAGCGAATATTTAACAACATCATTTACCATATTGTTTTCGATAGTCCTTGGCCAACATTGCCAAAAAAAAAAATAATAATAATAATGTTAGAAAGTTAATTAACACTTTCTTACATTTGCTGTTGTCATTTGAACCCTTTTTGACTATGCACACACACACACACGCATTTAGGAAATAAACAAATAAATGCATAATAAACAAACCAATCAAGCTAAAAATTAAGAAAATTTTTGTAAAGAAACTGGTAAGAGAAAATGTTATGGTGCACAAAGAATGTGTTTACATTTATAAATATTTATTTAGCTCTTTTCCTCTCACTCTCACGTGCTTGGCAATGTAGTACTCGCACAACCATTTTGTTTGCACAGCCATCGTTGTCTAGTGAGCTTAAACGTTTGTATTCAAAACGGAAGATTTATTGGATTTTATGGCATAAAATGGGATTTGCTCGCTTTATCTGCTAGACTGGCTTCGTATAAAAGGCCAATACTGTTTTTATTATTATTTCGTTTTAGCCACTGCAGCTCTAACGATGGGGTTGTTTCAATATTTTTACAAAAATATTTAAGTTAAATTATTATACGTACCACAAAACAGAGTTAGCAGGCTAAACCAATGAATAGAGTATTACATGATTTTGAAACTGAAGGATATTATCAATTTATATGATGACTGCTTGGGTTAAGGTTTAAAGTTAGCAGTTAGGAATTGATTTTTAAATGGGATTTTTTGTAATTTAGTTGCATTATAAGAATTCTCGAAAGATCTATTGCTCCTAAAAAAGTTGTTTAATCTGAATGTTACAAAAGAAGAAATGGTATAAGCATAGAAAATTACTATGATTTTTCCAGCACCACAAAGCAGTGCTATTATAAACATAAGCTGCAATTACATTGGCATATATTTGCTACCAGTAACGTGACCAATAATCTCTTGTTGAGCTTCTTTTTAACCAAGCAAAGCGAAATAAACAAGTAAAAATATTTATGTGTCCATAGGATATACTAACAGACACCAACCAAAAGAAGAAAAGAGGAAAAAAACGTAAAACTCTTAAATTTCACTGTAGTATATTTTGAGGTTATATTTACTCTACAAGCAAATAAAAAATTTGCAGCGAATAAAGAACTTTGGAAGAGCAAATTTGATCTAAATCTTGTATATACACTCATTGAGAAGACGTAACCTCAAAATAGGTATATACTGTTGCGAAATTTAATAGTTTTGAGTTTTTTCTGGTTTTTTCTTTATGTTTTTGCTGATTATTGTAACCATTTCAATATGTGTATGTATGATTCTAACTGTCGTCATTATCATCACTTCAAGTCAACATCGAAAAACACTCTCTCTCTCTCTCTCTCTCTCTCTCTCTCTCTCTCTCTCTCTCTCTCTCTCTCTCTCTCTCTCTATTGTGCACTACTCTCTGTCAACAACGTTCTGATTTTATTTTTGTAGACATTTGACATTTTTGTAGCATTTGGTCTATCTAGCTGTAACTAGCCAAAAGGCTAGATAAAGCCTATTATTAACCTTCAAGCACATATACACAAACATATTTTCGACAACGAAGATAATACAGCTTTAAAATAAATTTTAAGCATTGCAAGGCCATAAAATTTGGCACTCTTAATCCATTGCGATATTTTCGTGTCTTCTTTTGATACAATGCTTAAAAGAATCAACAAAAGTGGTATTGATGTTTTGCGCTAAATTGTCACACCATAAAGTTATAGTCACCTCTGACATCTAACCAACCACACGTGCAACAACACCGTAAGCAGCAATATTGATTCTGTTAAAAAGTGAAATAAAAACAAACATAAATATTTGCTTATCCTTAGCTGCACACATTCGTTCCGGCTTCTTACAATTGCGCTCTTCCAAACATCCTGTCATACAACATACAAATAGTTAGTGGTGAAACCCTTTTGCTAACAACAATTAAAGTATAAAAATGTTTTCACTAGACGTTGTAAAGTGTATGTGCTTATATTTATATGGTGTATATTCATGTTGTTGTATGAACTCATGCAATTAATTTGATATGTGATTTCAGTAGTCGCATACGATGACTTCCTTAAAAGTTCCCAAAATAAATAAAAGAAAATGTCTAGTACGTGATCTCTTAATAAACGATAAGCACAACAATTCAAGTTCAGTTTATTAAAATATTATTTGTGAATAATATTCATGAAAGCAGATGGACAAGAAAAATTAGCTGAATGTTCCTCTCAATTCGATTGAAGATCCACGTGGAGCAGATCCTCCAGCTTTTATCGAAAACTTTGGCGAATGTCTCTATTAGATTCTTCGAGTATATACAATGATTTCTAGAACTTAACGCCGTGATTATATATCCTACTGAATTGTAAGATTTATTAAAAATGAAATGAAGTGTGATAGTGTATGTGTGTGAAAGACTTTTTGATTTGCTAATATTTTGAAAATTTTCAAAAACTAGCTTTTTCTATGCGATCAGACCTTTTCGAAGTTGTTTACAAAAGTATAAAAGTGTGGCCGTTTTGATGCGACTTTTTAAAGTCGGGCAGACTTCTATCAGATTTTGCTACCAATTTTCAGTGTAGGAGTCTTACGATTGAGTAGGATAGTTTATCATTCAAAAAAAAGAAAGTGCCGTCAGGCCTTTTTAAACTGCCCTCGTTCAAGTAATTCTTACACATACATACTAAACACCAATGTTTTTTTCTTTCGATAAAACGCCAGACACAAAACTGTAAAAATCCTTTCGCAGACTTGTCAGAGAAACTCTTCTGTTAGATAGTCGTTGAAGTCAAAGAGAATGGTAGGTAACTGGAAGGTTTATCATTCTCTGGCACACTTGTTCTCATCGCACCAACTTCATTCAATTCCAAAAGTAACAGCAACAACAACAAAACATGAAATTGTTGTCATTTGGTTTATTTATTTTTATAACTTTGTTGTTTTAGTGTCGTCGACGGTTTTTGTGAGAAACTAGAGGGGTTTCACCCGGATGGGTGGCAGGTTGGCATAATGTGCATACATACTCATTTGTAAGTTGGTTTGTTGGGCTGGTTGGCTTGACATGAACCATGTTATTTGCTGAAACGTTAAACTCGTTTTTAATGTCAAGTTTAAGCATGTTTTTATTTATAATTGCAGGCACAGGCTCAATTAAAACAATTCATTAAAGAATGAATTGTTACAACTAAGAACACGTAAATTTGTTGTAGCAAAATAAAAAAAGTAAATGAATTCGTGAAAAATTCAAGATAAGAAAATTAAATTTCTCTCTCCAAAAAGCTATAAATTTCGTTATCATTTAATTTATAGGTTTATAAAGTTATGTTCAGCTAGATTTCAATGTAAATTTTCCAAAAATTCTCCACAAAAGCTAAAAACAAGTTGTTTTACCAATTTTTCATCGTGATCCATAGGACTTTCAATATAATTCAAACTGATTTTGTATTAGAAGCTGAACAAATGGAACAATGAGCATTTTGAGTAGGGAGTTTGAATTAAAATGTGTTCATTTAACATTAAACAATGTTAATTACATGCGGTTTAATATTAATTTCATATGAAATTATTTATTTAGGCATATCTTGAACTCTTTTTTTGTAACTCCTTTTTTTTTGATTTTCTTCTCTTTGACCCGTAATAAATAAAACTCATTTGCTTCTTGATTTATATATTTCGAGCCTCACGACTCATCTGATGTATGTATATGTCTATACAAATTTTTCAGATCCTGGCGGCTCGTAAAGCTCGATATATGTACGTACATCGTGAAGCAAATGAGTTACGGGTCAGAGCGAGGAAAAATAAAAAATAGGAGTTACAATTAATAAGAATCGATCGAGAAAAACGAAAATAAATAAAGATCTTGAATTCTCTTTGTACTGGTCTAGTACCATATGGAATTGTTATTTTAATAAAAAAATTAGTTTTTATGTATTTAGCAATACACAATGTTAGTTTTATTGTGAAAAATATTGAATTAATTTGATAAAGGTAATTTAGGAAAACTTTCTGATCTGATTAATAACACAATGAATCAATATTAATTTTACGCAAATTTTTAATGTGATATGAATTTTAACTCACAATTCATGTTCATTTTACATTGTAATTTTTCTGTGTCTCTACTGATTTCTGTTCGTTAATGCTATTGATTAAATAACACAGATCAACACTTTTCTTTTGGCCTACCTTTTCTTATTCTACATGCAAAGACATGGTACTGAGTTCCAATTCGTAAAAACTATTGTTTGTTGTAAACGTGTTTATTGTAATAGAGAAAAAGAGGTGGTGGCTTCACAACATCATTTGCATTAACTCAAGAACTCGACGGAGGCAGTTTCCCTTTCAAATGAATAACAAAAATTACATACCTACTTTTGCTTCCATTATTTAAGAGTCTTATGTGCCTATTAGAAAGAAATTACTGTGTTTCTGAAATGTATAACAAGAACAGAAAGATTTGAATTAACTTACATTTGAAGTTCGCACTAATTTTATTTTTTTGAATTAGAAACTTAGCAAATAGCACCCCAAACATGTTTCTCTAAAATTTTTAAATATTTAAAAACCACAAGTTTTAAAGTTCTTTACCACTGTGTATTAAAGTTTCATTGTGAATTAGTAAAGTTTAAATTAGAAAAAGGTTGAAAGCTGGACTAAAACTTATAAATACTGACATTTTCGCAACCAGTTGGCGCACCAAAAATTTAAAGCATGAAAACAAAATGACCGTTATTTTTTATAACAACACACATTTATGTTGCAACAACCAGTCAGTCATAACTCAAGGTATCTGCCGCAAATGCTAACGTATGGATAGCAAGAGCAATTGTTTGCAAATATATTACGGAATAGTTTTTCAAGCTTATTGTCAAGAAATTATGATGAATATAACCTGTCAAATTTATGTTATGTTTATTTTTTGAAGGGAATTAGAAATACTTCATACCATGATATACATAATTAATTAGGTAGCCTCGTTAGGTGAACCGCTAATCAGCTGACTTCTTAAAATTGTCAGAGCAAACAGAGATGAAAGATGGCCAAAATGAGGTAGCAAATCAGCCTAAACTCTGTTAATTTCACTTCTGTAAATGTTCTAAAGTCTGTCTGCAGTGCAGAGCATTTTCCCGAAAAAATGGCCTATGCAAATAAGGTGCAAATAAGGTGCAAATAAGGTCCGCTCTAATGTGAATATGTGAACTGCAAATCGCGGTCAGTTTTAAAAAATTAAGCAAACTCTTTTTTCAACATTTTTCTTATACGTCCTCAAAAAAAAACAATTTCGACAGCAAAGAGAAAATAAAGAAAAGTAAAATTTAAATTTCATAACTTTAGTTAATTATTCAAGTAAAAACAAAAGTAAAATTACACAAAAATCAATTAACTAAGAAATAGCCAAGAATTCAATATGAAAAGTGAGGAAAAATAAAAGTTAAACTTTTGCACTATGCAAACTGATTGGCACGTGCCCTGACTGAGGTCTAAAAATAAATGAAAGCAAAATGTAAAGTCATGTAGGCAATAAAATGAAGCAAAAACTTAAGGGTACATACATCCATACATACACCTGTTGCTTCATTGAGATTTTAATATTTTTCAATGGCATATGAAAACCTTCATATCCGGCTTGTGGCACATTTTTTGGATTTATTAGCTGGAGTGATATTATGGCTGTTTTATTGTACTTCTGGTCTAAGTTCAACGGTAATCGAGTGCTGATCGTAGTAATAAACGTGAAACACCCATGGTTGTTCCCCAGCTGATAAGTTCTCAAATTTGCTTTTCATCTTTTTCAAAATAATGATCACTACAATTTTCTACAAAAAAAAAACACTTTCTGTATTTTAGGGGAGCAAAACTAAACTATTGAATATGTAACTAATAATTGGAAATTATAAAGCTCGGCTAATATTAATAAAGAAAATATATGATTGTATGTGATTAACTGTAATTAAGTTGCATCCCAAGAACTTTGCTGCCGAGTGTTATAAAATTATTCAAGGCACTACAAAATTTTGTGTGCCGGCTCTGAAACAGATGGCTGAGCCCCAGCAAAAATTTTACTTTCTCTCCTCTAATAAATATTATTAATCCCCAACAACAATTTAGAAAATTAAATTTGGCACTGTTTAAATAAAATCTGTGACAGTAAAATTCAAGCATCGAAACTAAACTGGTATTGATGAAACCCCATTTTAAAACAGAAGTAATGAAAATTATGTTAAAAGAAAACAATTTGCAAAATTACTTCGCTTTCGTTTAAACATCTGTATGTGTGTATGTTATTTTGGCCTTTCGCTTTAATTGAAGTAAATCTCAATTAAAATGTGTCAGCCTTAAACACATTTACTTTGACAAAAAAAAATATAGACAAAGTGACGTGAGAGCATCTGTTATAAAATATATTAATTTCACTTTCATGATAATATTTTATCATGAATATGAATTTCAGCATTGCACTATAGGACAACTATAATTGAAATCAAGTTTGTAAGAAACATAATTAAGAAGTAGCTGAGTAAAATTTTATTTGTAGAAGCCCAGTAGAGTGCCTAAAAAGAGAATATTCTATGTCAATAGTAGAGCAATCGCTTTTTAAGATTTTGCTAATTTTTAGGTAATATAAGGTTGAGTGAGTGAGTTCACTTAGAGTTCAATGTATAGGGTACATTGTGGTATCATGGTATTAAATTTGATAAACAGGGGATTTAATTGGATTTCTGAAATTTTCCTCCACTCACGTACATATTCTTGTGAATTTTAGAATCATTAAACTTCAGCTTTATAATCAAATATCTTAATTCTTCATCTAAAAATCAATCTTTGAAATATATTATTTTCGGTGTAATAGTAGACCTTATGGGTTTCTGTCTATATGACGCCGACATTGAGTTGATGCTCGTCAATAGACTTTAAAAACTTAAAAGAATGTTTGGATACATATCCCATGAACATAATAAGGATCAGAAATGTTCAAACCAATCTTAAATACAGAATAAACTTAAATTCTGTTCTAGTTTACTGACGAGTTAAGTAGCATCAGCGAAATGTTGGCGCCATATAGACGGCTGAAAAAGACCGAAAACATTTTATAAAATCTATTACTAAAATAATTAAAATTTCATCGTGCTACGGAGTTAAGTAAACCTGCCTATTTGAAATAACTATTACTGCGGTGATATGAGTATTGTCGATAACAAAAGTCTTAACAGACATCGGAAGCTATCGAATAATTCAAACAACCTGCAATGCAATGTTAAAATAGACATTTTTAATTGAGTCAACAGTCTGCTTATTAAAAAAATTGTTTTTCTCTTCACATATATAAAACTTAATTAACGCAATAAACATAGCCCAGTTGAGAGAAAAAAATATACCTACACTTTAGTTGTTAAAGTTTCAGAGAGTTCTTGCATACAAAAAAAGCAAAAAGATCTTGCGAAATATTAAAGCTTCAGTTGCCACCTTAAGGTAAGTACTGTGTTCGAAACTGCGGAAAATGTTGAGCAACATTGATTTTTTCGTACGGAAAATTAGACATGTATCTAATGTTACCTATCCCGCGGTTTCACACAATTTAACGAGTTTTTTATTAAAAGTATGCTACATTGTTTTACGTTTGTAAACAAAACCCATATATTTTGCAATTTGGATTGTGATGAGAAAAATTTAATTATAAATTTTATAATATATATATAATATATTTTATAATATAAAATAAAAAGTTAATTTTTTATACAAATACATCAAAATGAACAAAGAAGTCCCATATAATTTTCTTTTTCTTCACGGCTGACATCAATTCCCGCATTTCTGTCGCACTGAATTTAATTTTTTGGTTTTCTTTATTACTTTGCATTCCTTTTGTTTTTTGTTAAAAAAATTTTACTTAAATTTTTGCAATGAAAATATCAGCAGTCAGCTGTTGCTAAAAATTTCACGTGGAAGAATTGCCACTTCAATTATTTCGCAGCAAAAAGAAAATGTTGCCAGATACATTTCATAAGTTTTTCTCAAAATGAGCAGAGTACTACTTCTGCAACATTTTTTCACGAAAAGTTCATGCGAATTTTTTTTACATGCATTTTGACAACTTTCCGCATGGAATTTTAATCAGAGTACTTACCTTTAGTAAATGTTTGCTCCCTAAATTGTGTTAAAGTATATAAAAGCTAAATTTCTACAATTTGGTATGTTAATTTTACTCAATATTTGAAACAATTTAATATAGGGATGTATCTGAACACTTTCTAATGCTCACCAGCAGCACCAGCAACGAACAAGGAAAGTACTCGTCTTAGAATTACAACCAGCTCAGGTAACGAATTGTAGAACGCCCGTAGAGGAGCCAAATGTATAACCAACATGCAATAAGTTTTTCGAATCACTCCTCCTCAAGCGGGGCTGACAAGCAAAAATATAAAAAATGTTAATGTTAACGCCTGGAAAATGTTTGTTTTGATATATTGTAGTGGAACATATTTTCCTTAAGTCATCGTTTTGTCTACCTTACGAATCGACTATTGAATGTTTTGTCCCAAGGTGCATTCTACTAGTGGCATATGAATTAATACAACAATTTTTATTGTAAGCATTAATGCTAAAAATAGTTTTGTTTGGAGACAATACAACATGAACCATTAGATCATGTATACATCTCTAGTAGACATATGCTGTAAGTCTGTAGAAGTAATAGGAGTAGGTATACTCACAGTACGGTGTCTGATAAGTTTCCACACAACAATAAATATTACTACTGTTTACGTATTTATGCGTTAATTTATTATTTCTTTTTCAAGTTCATGAGCATGGTTTGGCCATTCTCTTTATTTTGTTTTAAGATTATTTCTTTTTTAATAAAAAAAAGGTGGGTATTAACATACCTTAGTTTTTTTTAACACTAATGTACTTTCGTTTAGCTGGATTAAGAAATACATACTTTCGGCTAAAAAATAAAGAGTAGGCTACGAAAAAACTCAACCACACTGAGATAAACTACAAACTTTAATGTTAAAATTTGTTTTTCATAAAGTGGAAAAAAATCTCATAAAAGATCCCAATATTGGTTGGTTATCGTGGCAGTTCGCTCCGCGTTGTTTTAATTTTATCAGAGCTTGTCACACACGGTATGTCACACACAAGACTAAATTTTATTTATTGCAAAATCACCCAAAGAGTTTTTTTATTTAGATATTTTTTAGGAGAAATATTAAGATTTCTGTAAGAAAATATGAAGAAAATAATTTCTTATACGATGAACAAAATTTTCTCATATTATACCAAAATCACGTACGATATTCTTAAAACCGCAAACCTGCCCATACATTGTCTGCCACCTTTTTCAACTGATGCTAACGTATCAATGCTGGAAATTGACACAATCAGTACTTTGTAGGCGGATGTTAAAACACATGCCGAAGAAAAATATATCCCCTATTTTATCATTTGAATTTTAGTTTAACATTAACTAAAAATTAACTTAATTATTTATTTCGTTATTCTAAAATCACTTTCATTTCATATTTAATTTTTGCAATAACTATTTTTATTTGGTAAAAAAAAAAATTATTCAACAGCTGATCAAAATGAAAAACTTGACTCATGAAACTCGTCATATGCAACAGCATCTAAGAAAAGAATAGATCATGTAAAAAGTACGAAAGCATGCAATGCATTCCTTCTGCTTTATTGGCTTCAACATTTTGAATGAACTTGTTATTTATTTCTTATTTCAATATTGCTTATCCGGTCCCATTTATTTTCCATATTCTTCCAGTTTTACAAAATCTCTTCTATGTCACATACGATGAACTGGAAAGTCATTGAGGTTTCAACTTGGATTTTTAATTTTTTTTTTTTTTTTTAATGAAGATGAAAGATTTGTAAACATTTGTTATGATTTATTTTTCAAAGAGTACGAGTAGAACTAAATTATATACACTACTAAAACAAATATTTCTCGAAAACAGAATGACCTCTACGTTGTTCTTAACTTTTATTTCGGTCAAATACGTGCACCCAAATTAATTAAAATATAGACAACAAAAAATACCTTAAATTCACAAAGAGTGAAGTTATATTTGCAAAACAAATAAATACAATGTTTTAAAGCAAAATTTTTATATTTGTACAGAAGATTAAATAAATATTTGCTTTTAAGTGATAAACTTGTTGATAGAGCTAGCAAAACTTTTTTAAATTTACAAACAATTACTTAGTTTTACAAACATCTTAAAAACCCTAAAAGCACCAAAATACTATCAGCAAATATTATGAGACCTAAAATGAACACCATCTTTTTACCCTAATAATAACAAAATATGTAATTAGAAAATTCCATAAATAGATCAATTTGTTTTTTTTTTTTTTTTTATCAGAATAGCACTCTGCAATAAGCCAGTGTTTGGTTTGTTTTTCAACTGTATGAAAATGTTTAATAAAACACACAAAAAATGCTTAATAATAGAAACAAATCGTTTCACTGGTATTTTTTTTCTTATTACCGGCAGCTTGTTGGTATTTAAAAAATTGCCATCCATTACATACTTCAAAGCAAAAGTTTATAATATAGTGAAACATCTTTTTGGTACTTCATACACAAATACGATAAATAAAGTTTAATAATGCATGAAGTAAAATACTCCAAGTATAAAACAAAAACAAAATATAATAAACAATCATACAATTAACAATACAAAACACGCAGACTTCATTTACGGGCACTATTTATTAGACTAAATGCAAACAGCAAAAGTCAAAAAACTATAACCCGCTTTTGGGCATGGGGTCGTTTGTAACTGTGTGCAAAATGTTGGTTTGAAAGGAAGGTTTGAAGGAGGAACATAGAAAGCTTCGCGTGATCTATCACACATGTTGTTACGTAAAAGCAGAAAAGTAATATGGCATCTCCCTGAAAAAAAAAAATAGTTTTCCGGATTTCTTGGAAGGTTAACTCGTTGAAAGCGAATTGGTAATTATATGCCAAAGTAAAATGGGATTTAGTTATTACCCGGTATTGATGATAGTTGTAGGAAATGTGAAACAGCCGTGCTTTGAACCTTACAATAGCTTTAGCTATTAATTTATATACAAAAGTTTCTGAAGAAGAGTGAAATTGAAAAATAAAATATATCAAATATTGTTACATTAAACAAAAAGCCGAAAATAAATAACCAACTGTTTTAGGAATATTTAGCATAATTTATGAAACAACTTATGAGAATTACTAACAACCTTTTCGCTGTTTCATTTAGCAGAAAACTGTTAGGAAAATAACCTCACATACTCTACACATTTGGCCTTAACAGCGTAAATTATGAAGAACTATAGTTGGAGAGGGAAACTACACCAAGTAAGATGTTTATACTATTTGAATCAGAGTTTTCCCCTTACACCTAATATTCGCCCTAAGTCCTACATAGTTAATCTAATTTTTAAGTTTTTCAATTATTTACAAAAGCAGACGTATTTGTGGCCTTTTAAGAAATATAACTTGGTGACGCTTACCTCCCAGCCACAGCTATGTTTATCGAAATATTTCTTACAAATATTAAAAAATCATTTTCTCACAAAGTGTTAATAGACCTCACCAGTTTGTTCCAAATAAAGGAAAAACAAGCAAAACAATTTGTTAAAAAATTACAAGGAAATAATTTAATAATCATATAAATAATAAATACCGAAAAGCTAACTTACAATAATGTTAACAACAACAGCTCATCAAGACCAAAACACTTTAAAGGCGAAAACATGCGCTAAGAATTTATCCTGTTAGCCAACAGCTTCTATTGGACACCGTCATTGTAGTTGCTTAGCCTCGCTGGCAATTTCCACGCTCTTAAAAGTAGCACTAACTTGATTTGCAACATTTAAGAATATTGTATTGAAGCAACAATTTCTCATCACTTCTTCATGTGCCACTTTGGTTGGTGTTAAGAAGAAAATTATGTCAGAATTAGTCTTATTCTAACTGTGTGTTGAACGAGCCACTATCATTATAAGAAAACAGTGTTTTTGTTTTGTGCAAACACCACAAGCTACAAAAGTGATAAAAAGTTTAATAAAAATAATATAAAAAAGAATAATAAAAAAGAATTACATAAATTTTTTTGCAACATGCTATTGTTTATGTTTTGTTTTTGTATGGGCAGTGCCAGAGGTGTGTTTATCTTATTATTATTATCATACACTTTTCAAACAATATTATTTTCTTTAAATCAATTTTAATTTCCTTTACAAAATATTAGCACAATTTCATATGTGGAACCGACAGGATTTAAATTTATTTGTACAACGTCACATCAATATAGCGCCAATATATTGTCAACTCCTGAGAGTGGATTTATGCCCACATAAATTTTTAACTTTTCAACTGCATACAAGGTAAAATTTATTTAAATAGAATGAAAATAATACTTAATACACAAACACACATGAATTGCATTCATATATTCAGGTACTTTTGCTTTATCTGGAATAAAACAAGTTTTGTTGTAAATAAATATTAAATATTCCTAATTTGTAAAATTTTCGTATATTGTCATAATTTTTCACGGTGTTGTACTACTTGTAATTATTTAGAGTTTTCAAAAAACTATTTTCAGTAAATTTTTATGTTAAGCGAATTTTCAGCCTCTGATTGAAAACTATTTAAAGTATTTCGTTTCCTTTTTGAGGATTATCGTTTTGAAGGTATTCAACGGTAACGCAATTAATGTAAATACTAAACAATATATAAAAAAAATTCAAAAAGGTTATAACATTGCTTAAAAATATATTTTGTTTATTTGTTTACGGCTTAGAACTCAATCGCAACTGCAATCACCTTTGAGCAAACTACTTGAGATGAGTGGACAAAAACTGTGAGACGGCAATTAAAATTCTTAATGGCTCAATTAAATGTTGTGTCTCAATTTGTTCATTATAGACGTACAAACAGTCTTTGAAATGTGTGAGACAAAACGTCATCTAAATTTCCGCTTCATAATGCTTCAGAATAATTTCTTTCGACCTGAAAAAGTGAATATAGGAAAACTAGGCATGAAAAGGTACAACAAAATATGGGTACATACATACTTATCTCACGATATCAGTTATCTCACGATATCAGTTACTCTTAGCATCGATACTTTTAATGAAGTACCAAGGTGGTGTCAGAAACAAAGTACTCCTAGCGGGCGATGAGTAATTGCACAGTTAGAATTGAAAGATAAACAAAATCATTATTAAATAAATAATATTGCACAATAGATCATTATTGGTCGCAGTGCAAAGGGCCATCCTGGACCAACCAATAATAAATAAATAATATGTAGAAGGTAGAATTGGGACTACAACAATAAACGCTGATTATGATTTTGTTTTGCAAAACATAAGGTGAAATTTAGGAATTAGCAAATTTTCTAATCTACCAGCTAATACTCCGTCGTTTTTGTATTATTCTTGTGTACTTCAATACCGCATACAAAGCGAGCTGGTAAATTGGACAAATTTTATTTTTATTGTATTTTGCATTTACTCAGTTCTACATCACTTTATCAGACTGAAAGAGTTGCGTTCAGAATCACCAAAATGAGTAAATAAATACATAAGCAATTTAATAACTCACTAAAAACTGTTTTCATGACTTGTCAACACCTAAAGGCAGGATTTCATCAGACATAAGAGTGAGCTATGAGTTATCGGGAATATAGTCAAACCTGTAACTTAAAGGGAGATTTAACTTTGGCAATATCAAATTAAAATAGCTAAATGACTGAATGAATATAATGTTTTTATATATTTACTCTTTATACCGACTTAAGGCATATTTCTAGGGAAGGCAAATATAAGGGTTCGCTCTCGACTTTGAGTACAAAACAAACAAAATTTAAAGTTTAAAAATTTCCCACATAATATGAAACTTTTAACAAGTACGTTAATCTGTTGAAGAAACTGTAAGTGAAAAATTATAACATCATGATTATAAATAATACAATGCAAAATGTAACAAGTTGAAGTACACAGTGAGATTGAAATCACTAAATTATATAAAAAGGTGGAATAATATCATAAGTATGTTGCGGTTTCAGCAAAAACCTACGTACATACACTTGCACTTGTTAGATGCAAACAAACACATTGGAAAACAGCACGCGGTAAAACAAACAAAAACGATAACGATCATAATCATGCCTTAAACATGATAATGATGTTATGGTTTGTGAATGGTTGTTTTTATTTTTGCACTTCCATTAATATCTTTACTCAGAAGTGGCTTAAGGAAATACAAATAATTGTTTTGAGCCAACTTTAAAATGCGCTCAAGAGCACGTAAAGCCTATAAAATGATGGCAAGCGTCTTCTAACTGTAGTCACTGAAAATAAAGTGAAATTGGCTTAATTTTAAATGTCAGGAGCAATTCAAGTGTAGTAAGTTGCGAGTAATCGCAACAAGAGCCAACCACCAGCCACCAGTCACTAACAAACTCTGCTGCAAACGCAACATAACGATATGGTAACTCAAGGAAGCAACAACTGGCAGTAACGCGAGCGCGAAATTTTAAACAAAAAAATATAAATAATTGAAAGCCACATTAAAAATAAACCTGAAAACAAAATCCAAATCAAGAAAACAAAAATATTTAGAGTGGGAAAAGTTGTTTGAAAGAAGAAAAAATTGCTACATTCCATTCAGGATGCAATTGAATGTTTCTTAAAATAGTTCTGAAAAGAGAAAAAAAAGGAAAACAACAAATATTTTTGAAACAAAATAAAACTAAAAATGAAATTAATTTATATTTCGGTGGTAATAACAATTTTGTTTTGTGCGGTTATAGTAAATACCATCATTTTAAATCAAACTGATTTAAAAAATTTCTTACGCAGTGGTGCTTTAGATTTAAATGTTTTAAGATGCTTCCTAAGGAATACCAACATGTGTCCAAATCCCTACATTATGCATCGTTTATACACACCGTAAGTGCAGAAAAAATAAAAAAAAAGTAATTGAGAAACGTTGGCCTTTCCAAAAAAAAAAAAAAACTGGTATGTTGTTTAGTGTTTTTTCTTATTCACAAGACCTGCTTAAAATGCCAAAAGAGGATTTTGCATTTGACTTGAGCTAACATATTTATTTGTTAAGAGCCTCATAAAAAATTGCAACGCAGATGTCAAAGTGAAATTATGTACATATGTATGTATGTGTTTATCAAATGGGCATGTTAGTAAAAATCAAGACGAACAAAATTAACACAAATGCATTCCTTAAATGATGAACAGATGTTGTGAAAGTGAAAGAATTTATCAATAGGCTACTTTGAAAAATAATGCGACAACAACTCTGTAACCATTTAAGTAAAATAACAATTATTTTCCAATTAAATATAATTACTGTAGTGACACCAGCAGAGAAACAAATAAAAATCAAACAGCATCGATAAAAAAAAACTTGAGTTAGTTTTGACTGCACATCTTGTGTCTCGTTTTGTGGCAAACAGACTTTGATTGCTTTTAAAATTAGTCAAACGTTTAAACTGCGTATAGAAAGTAAATTGTATTAGCAAATTTTGCAAGAATATATTTTATTGAATGTGAGAAAACGAATAAAACTTTAATATTCGTATGGTAAGAATAAGAATATGAATGTACACACAGAAAAAAACCACAATGTAATAACATGAAAGAAAACTTAACTAAAAGTCATGTTAAATTTGTACAAAAACAATTATTTAATTTAAAGACTAGTATCTATTTGTATTGCTTATTATACCATTTGTTCTAACGGATGTGATGACTGCTCAGCAGTCGGGAATTTCATGCACATATGTACATATAAATGTATACATCAGCAAACGGCAGCGTGAAGAAAAACAAGAAAAAAAGTGAAAACATTACATTTCAGTGGAGCATATTTTAAGGTTATGTTTGCTCAATAAGCAAAAATAAAATTTACAGCACACAATGATCACACAAAAATATTGCCTAAGTAAATACAAATCATTGAGCAAACATAACCTTAAAATATGATCTAGTGAAATTGAGGCTCTAGCCTTATAAATCACAGCACAGCGTTGGAATTTAAACGGCTAACAATAACAATTTTGAAATTCTCTCAAAAAAATTGTTGGTGCTTTGTATATAAGCTCTTAAGTTCTCAACGCCACAAGCAACAAGGCGTTCATATATGAAGTTTGGGTCTTACATTTGTGCGGCAACCAACAACAATATAGTAAAATATATTAAAATTTGTTCTATATTATATAATATCGTTTTCCATTTAAATTCTGGCGTGGCATTGTGATTTAACAAATTGGAACCTTAGCGCTTCTACGTATTTTTCTATGCGAATGTACATGTATTTTTGGTTGTTTGTAAACTTGTATTTGTCCAAAATCAAGGTTAACAAGAAAGTAGGGGTCATGTTTTTTTTTTTCAAAATGGACAAGCATTTGTTTACTTTACAAAAAGAAAGATAAAGTATTTTATTAAAAATAAGTAAGTTTTATTTCATGAGTTATAAACAGAATGTAAAATTATATACTACTCAAGGCAGATTTAATAGGTACCAGCATTGTGTAAGAAAATACACTGGAGTTATTGGTAGAAAAGCAGCAGCCGGTTGTCAAATTCTCCTCTCTTTTGTTCTGTTAAACTGGTTAGTGAATGCGTACGAACCATATTGTTCTATTCCAAAAATTTGGGCCATTTAAAATTGATTTTTCCTTTGATAAGAACTGCAAAATCACATACTTATTTTACTTTTTCTTCAATAAAAACTACGAAAGTTTTCGACACTACTCTGCTAATAAGCTACTAGGAGCAGTTTTAACTGATAGATCCGCCTTGGCACTGGTAATTTTTATGTTTGCGTCTGCAGGCATTTGGGTTTCATTTCCTCACTTTTTTTTATTGAAAATAACATATTATTTTGGCAAATGTAAAATAGCCAATTCTACAACTGGTTTTCTCGTCTCCTATAAAGCAAATATTAAGAAATTTTAAACAGGAAAGAGATAGTGCCCTGGTTAGAATGTTAGCCAAAGCAAACGATTGCACTATCAAAGTCTCCTGGCTTCTACATACTTAAGCATTTGTATATTTTTAGCAGCATAAGTAAATAAATCAACGACAAATTATTACAAATTCACTGTCAAATCTTAAAGATTTTCTAACAAGTTTTAAGTGTGTCGCGGAAAAGTCAAGCAAAATTTTTACAGATTCAGAAACGTTTTGCCAAATATTATGCTCAAACTCAAATAATGAGTGGCAAAGGATGTAGCAGGTTATTACTATATTATTTGCTGCTTTATTCAAAAAGAAAAACTCTGTGGCCCAGAAATGGAAACTGCAATTCCATTCATGAATCAACTCATGAACAACCAGTCTGTAAACATTTGACTATAAAATACTTTGAAATTCATGGTCAAGAGAGGAAAAAAACTAAACACAAATGTCTGTGAAAAAAGTAAAAATTGGTTATTTGGTAGCTAAACTGTTACAAGTGATAGTGATAGACATTGAAATTATTTCGCTATTTAGAAAACCTGATTTTTCAAGATGGTTGTGTTGTGTGCGAATGAAAATAAAGGAAAAGGATTTCTTGACATAAGAGAATGCCAACATTTGTTTAGCAATATATTGTTGATTAAGTCTGGGCCGGTGCTTAAAAGAAGCAGTCAGTATTTGCTATAAATCAAATACGCCAAAAACGTTTGTAGGCGTTTGCCAGAAAAAAAAAACTTTTCTTTTTCATATATTTTATATATTTATTTGAGCTTAAGGTCTTCTGTAATTTGAGTATTTTGAGTTTGTTTTTTGAAAAAAACCAATCAAAACATTTTTCATTATTATTGTCCTGAAGAAGCTATCCGAAGGAGAGCGAAATATTGACAAAAATAAATACTCAAATTACAGAAGACCTTAAGCTCAAATAAATATATAAAATATAAGAAAAAAGGGGTCAAAATAACGAAATATTAAATCTTTTCTTTTTCATATTTATGATAAATACTTTTTTTCCAAACAGGGGCACGCATTTATTTTTCGCTTAGTTTCTTAAATAAATTGTTGTTCCACTTGTTTCATCTATTTGAACGAGACTGTAACTAGCTAAAATAAGGCAGTCTACAAGCAAGTGTTATTCATTTAATATCTCTTCAAAGTTCGAAATAATGACTGTAATGAGCTCAATTATGCTAATAAAAACTGTACACGCTTAAAGCGCACGATATCAGAAAGTTTACAAAAAATTACAAATAACCTTAAAAATTGTAATATGTAGTTTCAAAACCAAGCGCCAAATAAAACGTAATAATATATGGTAACAATGTTTTCCAGGGGAAAATTGCTTTCACATTAATTTCACATGATTTCAGGTTAAATATGAACGCTTTGATACCGGATGTACTCGTATTCACAATCTAGGGAACTTAACATTTATGAAGATGCAAATGTGTTCTTATAAATTTTCAGCGATAAAAATTTCACAAAATCGAACTGGGAAATTTTTAAAATTCAAAAATTTCATAAAATTATTTGCCCTACTAATTTGTTTGACATATCCAAAAAATGATTATAAAATGGAGTGCCTTTTTTTCATTTTGATAAACAGCGACATTCGACACTTCAGACAGTGAAAGTTATTGGTAAAAATTTTTCGAAATGAAAAACTGTCCTAAGAATTGTTTAGAATTTTTAAGGGGAAAAGAAAACTCTAACATTCATGCAAAAATATTAATTCAGGCCCAAAAAAATAGAATTTTCAAATGTTTTCTGTCTTTTTCAGCTGTCTATATGCCGCTGACATTTCATTGGTGCTAATCAATTCATCAGTAGACTCGAAAATTCTTAAAATAATGTTTGAAACTTAACTACTGATGAGTTGATTAGCACCAACGAAATGTCGGCGGCATATAGACAGTTGAAAAAGACAAAAAACATTTGAAAGGTCTATTTCTTAGACTTGAATTAATACATTTCAATTGGCTCTTAAAGCAAATAAATAATAAAGTTCATATTTGAATATGCAGACAAATAATAATATGTGCGCTTTCTTAGGATTCCGTATCAATACAGTGAAAACGGAACCCTATTACTGAGTGTTCGCTGTCCATTACTGTTCCATGCTCCGAACCAGTAAAGTCCACAAGACTGAAATGTTCGCACAATATGTAGTTACCTGGCCATGGGAACAACAAATCCTAAAAATATAAAAAACCAAAGGGTGTCGCCTTACAAGGAACTGTATAGATTATTTGTAACTTTCCAGCCGTAAGAGAAAGACACATGAAATTTCTGCAGGCCAACAACAGAAAATGCTAAAAATAAAAACGAAAAATGCAAAAACTAAAGAGTGTCCCCATGCCAGAAACTGTGAAAATTATAGGTTTCATTTTTATAGTTGGGTGACCGCTAGAGCAACTAATAATAATATGTATTTTCATCAGATTTTAATGGAATTGTAAACACTAACAGTTCTTTGACTGTTAAGTGAAACAGATCAGTCTCGTATTTGGCTGCATTTATTTATTATTAGAAAAGCCTTTGTTTAATCTTTCATATTAAATGCAGGTTTGTTATCCCATTGTTTCCCAACAATGTTCAGTACAGGATCACACATATTGTATGCCAATTGCAGGAAAGCAAAATCAAAATATTATCTAACCGAGCTAGAATAAAAATGAAACATTTTTCAACACTTTTGAAGGAAACGAGCTTTAGTATATTTCGCTTAATTCATTTAAACAATAAATTAACGCAAATGTTTGTTAAATTCCAATTACTCGCAATTTTTCTAATTGCTAATGAACTTTGAATAAATAAAAGCCACATGGAATAAACACGCAATTGAAAAATTACTTTAAAATTGAACAAAAAGTACATAAAAATCATAAAAGAAGCATAAACCGTATTAATAAAAGAAAAAAGCTATAAATTGAATCTGATAAATAATGTAATAAATAAAAGCAACATGAAAAATAAATGTATATGACTAATAACAAAAAGGAATACAACTTGTTAATCACAGTGGAAAAAAATTTATGAATGAAAGTCAATGAATGTATGAAGCCTGATGAAAACATCTACAGAAATACGTACATACATACAATGTGTATTGTATGTATATAAAATTAATAAGCTACAACGACTGGTAGACAACATTAACAATGTGAATGCATCGATTGGCATCACTTAAAAGTAAAAATTTATTTTTGAATAAAAAATATTAAATATGTGCATAATATGTAACAAAGAAAAATGCAAAACTAGGCTAGAGTTTCAATAGAAAACAATGATTAGCTAATATAAAAACTGAAAATCATACCTAAGTACCATTATTTGTTTACATAATTAATTATTTGATCGCAAATTTTATGCTCTCTGCATTTCGTCTTGTTTTTTTTTTTTTTTTTTTTTTAATATAGGAAATCGTCACGCCATGGCATCGCCTTAAACATACACAATCCATTGACATTATATCAAGGTGGTTTCAGTAAGCATCGTGAAACAGTTTTCATAGTTCATGGTTTCAATGGCAGCGCCATCGACAGACATTTGCAGTTTTTAAGGGATGGTTAGTGAGTAGTTGAAATCTTTACAATAATATAAATGCAAATAAGATTTTTGTGGCTTCCCTTTGTAAATTGCAATATTTCCTTTAACAGCATATATATCAAGAGATTTCAACGTCATCACTGTGGACTGGAGGGCATTGACTCAGTATCCCTGTTACCTGAGTGCTTTAATTAACACGAGATTAACAGCGCAATGCACAGCACAGGTGAGTACAAAAATATGCTAATTTTCTATTCCTAAACAATCGAAATATCAAATGTTGTTGGCAATTTTAAAGATGTGAAAAAAGGTGATAAAGGGAAATTTAGGTTCCCATAAGCGCTGTGTGTAAAAAAAAAACTTACAAAACATAAAATTTTATTTGAAGCAACAAACATGCAAGTAAATTCAATGTTTTTTCACTTATAAAAGGGTTGGGGTGGGTCAATTTGGCAATAGGGTTGTCAATAGTTTTTGGCATGAGGAGAAGAAGTTCTACTACGACATACCATAAAAATCATTTTCAGGGAACCCAAATTTAAATTTTTTGGGTGGGGGAAAATTTTCAGCCCAGGGTTCCCTCAGGCAAGTCGAGCAAGTATGACCAACCCCCAATCATTTTTTCTCTCCAATATTTTTTTTTTGGGTACTTCATGTACAAATTTAACATGATTTTGAATCAAAATTTTGCATTGTTCATTTTACATTGCAGTTTTTTTCGTGTGTTAAAAAAGTACTAAGAAAAAGTACTAAGACCAATTTTTTTTTTTTCAAAAATTAAATATTAATTTGCATTACATCATCAAAATATTGCATATGTTTATTTTGATTTTTGTTGTCTTTTTTTCAAATTAGACTTTTAGTGATCTCCCACTTTTGCGCAGCTTTGTTTATTATTGAGAATGGTATATTGCCTTAGAAATGTTGATCACTGCAATTTAATACAAAAAAGGCCTTGCGAATTTTAAGAAAGCAAGAGCCAAACTAAAACCTGTTAAATAGCTAACAGTTTATTTATTTATTTATTTATTAAGTCAATAGATTATTACATCCTTGCTGACTATATACGTACATATGCAGTGAAAAACACAAATTACAAAAATAAATTATTCAGATATTAAGATAAACTATTAGCTTTTTCTTTAGAATTTCAATATTATCAGAAAAATTGTTGTGAAGAAAACTATTGTTTCTTCTCATTTATCTATCTTTACCTAACAAGAGGATGGCTCAGATAATACATATATCTTAAATAGTTTCTTGTTAAAAAACTTTCCCAAATTAGCCTGAAGAAAAAGTTCGGAAGAGGAAGAATATCTCTTTCTCAGTGTTACCACTTTGAGTATGTATGGTAACTGTTGTCACTCGATATCGTGTGCAAAAACAAAAACAAAATATTAAAATTTGCAATTGTTTTGCATGTGACTAAACGAGCGATCGCTGTCGAATGACGTCGTGCGCCGGGTAGTCAAACTTATGTTGCTGCGTGCTAAATTGAAGAAAATATGTATATTAAAAAAATTTGTTGTATTATACATATCCATATCTGAATCGAAGGCATGCACATAAATAAATGAAATTGAATTTTTTACTTTAACAAACGGAAGCCACAAAAGCAAATTTATAATGAATGATTAATGGGCCGTCAAGCACAAAATTTTCAAGCGTCTAAAAAAGTGACAGCAAGCAGTTTGATGGTGTTCAGGGACCTGTTAGCTCTTTCTATTCCTTTTTTTTCTTGATACAAATTCCACTGACGTGTTTTCAAACTATTGGTTTTAGGTATATTCTTTTCTAACACATCATGGAGCGGCTAGAGAAAAAATTACCTGTGTTGGTCACTCATTGGGTGCGCATATCTGTGGCATGATCAGCAATCATTTGAGTATTAAACAGTATAAAATAATTGGTCTTGATCCAGCCAGACCGTTAATTGAACGCAAAAAGCCCAATCGTTTTCGCTTAACAATGGATGATGCCAGTGTAATACAAGTACTACATACAAACGCAGGTTTTCTCGGTCTAGAAGATAATACAGGACATTTAAATTACTGCATAAACGGAGGCCGACTGCAGCCCTATTGTAGGGGAAATCCCATTAGTATGTATAATTTTATCAAGTCTCAGTGAAATCCTCAAAGCAATTGTATTATTTAAGGACGCGCTAGATGTTCGCATTTCTTGAGTATATGTTATTTGGCTTCCGCCACATTTAAACATAAAAAGTATTTGGGTATACCCTGTCCGGATGGTTGTCTGGATATTACGGGTCCGAAAAGATTGCCGATTTCGAAGAAAAATCCCTTCGAAAGTGTGGCGCAAATAAAGGAGTATTATATGGGGAACGATGCGCCGGATAAGTAAGTATTTTGTAATGATTAAATCTAAAGTAACGTAATTAAAAAAAATTCAATAGCATGTCCAGTGTAGAATTTGGCACCATATATTTTTGGATTTTTATTATTATCACACTGCATATGACGGCACATATTATTTCGTTTTTTAATTATTATTACTATTTATTTCAGTGCACGTGGTTGCTATTGCATCGATGTACCTTACGTAAAACATTGCCCGTTCACCGATATAACGTAACATTGAAAATTTTACATTTTTAATTTAAAATAAGTAGTTTTTATTTTCACGTACATAATTGTTGAAAATTTAATTTTCAAATAGACTTATTTATTTATTTCGTTTATGTGGTTATTTAATTTATAAAATAAATAAAAGCTTAGTGTTAGAATTTTTAATGGCGAATATATACCAGACCTGAAGGTAAATAATGTTAATAAAGTACAATGATTTCATTAAAATAAAAACGTTTGTTTTACAGGCAAACCTTACAACCAAACCAAAATCTAGTACTTTGGGAATTCAATCAAAGTCCAATAGATTTTTATGAAATTTCTCATACAAAATGAAATCTACTTCGTAAGTAGATTTTGGCCGAATCAGCTCAGTAACAAACGATGCAACTATTTTTTTTTTTACATTTAGGGCTAAAAAATTCAACAATGTACAAGTAGAACTTAACTGTTGGAAAGAACAGATTGCTTGCCATGATAATAATTGAGCAAAAAATAAAAAAACAGTGCATATATAAGATGTAGTGAAAACCGAGTTATTGTCAAATTTCACCTGTAATAAAGCTAAATCATTTATTTATATCAAAAACTAAATCTCGTGACAAAAGAAGGATAATTAAAGTCGAAAAACTGTGATCGACATCAGTCCATATATACCCGATATATAGCGCAAATCGGTTTCTGACAAAATTTCACCCATAAAAAAGTGAAAATGGTGATAAAAGAAGAATTAAGTGGAAAAATTACCGATATCGGTCCAAAATTAAAACAACAGCTTAATATAATAACTTAAGATTTTCATTTTTAAAATGGGGCAAAAGAACAAAATGGGGGTTTTTACGATGGGTAGTGCAAACGAAGCAAATGTGAGCAAAAATGCTCTGTTTTTTCTCACGCATTAACAAAATGTATGTATTTGCAATTTGCTTTATTTTTCCTCATTTGCACTAAAAATAACCTTGAACAAATCGAAGTGTGCAAAAATACTGAGTTGAAAATAAGTAACGCAAACAATAATAGATGGCGCCAACAGACGGCGAAGCCAAGTAATAGTTTACCGCGGAGTAGACAAAAAAAAATAGCGGCGTTGGCGAAAAATGTTAATACCGTAAAAACATATTCGTGCGAATTGAAAATAAGACTTTTGTTTGTTGAAAAAAAAATCTTACCTTAAAGAAGAGAATACATCACGTTTCAATTTTAATTTATATGGGAGTCTTTCCAAAAACAAAATATGATCGGTAGCGGCTTGTAACACAAAAATAAAGTCGGCGACTTGACTCCGGTCGACTTAAAATACACTGCAAATTTTTCAAATTGCACATTTTCACAGGCGCTATCGTGAAACCCCTTGAAGTTTAAAACAAGAATGAGTGAAATTCTTTTCGTTTCTTCCAAACGCTTTGAAAATTATATATGAGTTATAGGTATAACATTTCAAATATTTATTTATTATGTAAATGAAAAGTATTTTGAAAACTATGTTTTTCTTCTATAACATCTTAAAACAAAAATTATAATTCGAGTTTTTAAAATAAAAAGTTTTGCCAATACAGTGAGGCAAATCAAAATCAATTAAGTTCATTTTTCAGTTGAAAACTAATTGTTTCCCTCATAGTTTTCATTTTGAAGTTTACAACTCTATTTTTTCGAAGAAGGTGCTTAGACAAAAATATTAATTTTTTTAAATTTGCTAAATGTTAACCACAAATATTGATAGTTTTTAAATTCTCAAAATGATCTTGTTCGGCTGCAGCTTTTCAACTAAAACTATTACTATCATTACCATTGTTTTATAAGTGTCAGAAAATATAGAAAAACTGTTTGTGAATGTTAGAAAAAAGAAATTGCAAAATTTATAAATTTGAATAAAAAAGAGTATCCAAAATTAAAAATAAGTTCTGAAAGACTAAGCAAAAACTAATACGAATTCATTGAAATGTAAGTATATGTTCTTCTCCACAAGGAAGCCTCAACATTATTTTCATCGTTTATTTTGAAATTGTATATGAAAAACTACACAAAAATCACAATTTGCAATGCTAGCGAAGATTTGTTAACAGAGTTTCATTTAGCAGCAACTACGAGGAAAAACTTTATCTCTTCAAATTTAAATACTACTTCGAAAACGATAAAAATTACCAAGAGATATTTAGTGTGTAAAGTTTATTTGTACATACATGAATTTTACAAAAAGGAATTGTTTATTTAGTAAAAAAAATATTATACTTTTAATATTTAGACTCAATATTCAAAAATTCCACAAGGTTGATTTGCAACAATGCCAAAAATATTTCCTCTAATCCCTTAATGACAGCTTACTAAAACAACAGCGTTGGAATTTTGTAAACCACGAACAGAATAGAATTTTTATTGTTTTTGAAAAAAATTAAAAGCACTTGAAACAAATAAATCAAGTGATATCGACTTATTAAAATTAAATTGTTTTCTATCTAAAACTAAAAAGATAACAACAACAACGGGTACATTTCACTAAACTACCAATGTAACAACAACAACAAGATACATTTTACCAAACTAGAAATATAACAACAACAACAACAGATACATTTTTCCTAACTACCAAAAATTACAACATTTAACAAACAACAACAAAAGTTAATCTGAGCATCTAACAAATGCAATAGAAAAAAAAACGACAGAAGAAGGAATTCACCACACATACGCCAGAGAGAGGAGAGGCAATCCAGGGTAGGCAAACCGCAAACGCAAGAGGGACAATAAAGAACTTGTTTTAATGTAAGGTAGATATGTATATTATTTTTCATACGTTAGCATAATTATTAAACATTTAATTTTATTAAAAACTTGAAATAAATGTTTGTTTATAAAATGAATTCCAGTAATTAATCTAATAACATAGAGAGAAAGGATGATCGCTGTGAGGCGGGGTAAGTAGCAGGGGTATATTATGGGGAAGCGTAAAATTATCAGGTGCGCCCGCTACCACGGGTGGGAGGTGAAAATGCACCAACAGGGGACCATTCCACCAGAAGTTATGCCGGAACCCCTCGACACTGGTAAATATACCCGGACGTAACAACTGTGAAATAGTTAAAATACCGGACAACACTTTAAAGCAACGCTAGTGAAAAAAGAACCGCAAACTTAATGACAGCTTACTAAAACAACAGCGTTGTAATTTATTGTTAGCTGTTATACAAAACTGACAATTGTTATACATTTGCCCATGATACAACTAACAAGGTAGCCTTATCAGCTAAACCGTTAATCATCTGACTACTTTAGGTTGTCAAAAGAATGCAGAGATGAAAGGCAGCCAAAAGGAGCAAATCAATGTAACCTCTCTTCATATCTCTTTTATAAATGTAGAAGCGGCGACTTTTTGACAGTTTACAGAAGTTGTACAAAAACAAAATGCATGTTATTTTTATTGAAGTTGTTCTTATTGTAGGGAAAAGGTTACCTTGTTAATTGTATCATGCATTTGCCCAACGGAACTTACGAAAAATCTCAACGCTACAGACCGTTAAGCAATTGCAAGCGATATATTAAAAATAATTAAATTTATCTATGGATATAGAATTATTTATGCAATTTACTCGATAAATTTTTAATTCCATCATATTTTCAAGGCAAAATGTGAGATAAACCCTGAAATCTTAAAGGAACCGGATGTACTAAGAGCCGCGGGCTCAATGACAATACTCTAAAACACCAGCGTTGTACTTTACCGTAAACTGTTATATAACTTACCTAGTTGTTATACTGCAGCAGCACTGACACTTGACATTTCTTTTACATACAACATCTACTACCACAAATTAAACTTCTACAGTAAACAAAAAAAATCCTTTTTTGTTAAAGATTTTGCATTTATTGTTTTTTCAAGTTTTATTAATTAAAATATAAATAAATGTTAAAACTAAACAATCGTACATACTGTTTGTAGTGCTATTGAATTTATAACACATAGCAATCTCTATTACTAATTTAATTACCCAAACAATCTTTGGAAATTTGCGAGTAAAAGTCTTTTTGTGGCACTTGCTGAACGGCAGCCAATTAAAATAATTATATTTTATCTATACCCAAACCAGAACAAAGGATTTTTGCAACATTTTTGTTAACATTTTTATTAAGGAAGTGTAAGTTTTAATTGAAGAAATATTAAGAAAACTTGTTTAAAATTTTGTAAAAGGTGTTTAGCTTTTTAGTTAACCAATTATTGAAAAAAAAAAACTATGTTAAATGTTTTCGTTTAATAAACACACATACGTTCACACACTTGTATTTACACACTAATGTAGTCATGTATGTATGCTTTTGTCGTTCTAAAAAAAAATCTAAGGAGTTAAAAAAAAATCAATTTGGTTAAAATCCTTTAATTGGTAGTATGTACCTATAATGTAAAAAAAATTCTTATGTTTCAGCTTTTATATTGCTACATACATACATACATATATCATTTCTGCTCCTTTACCATGGCCTTACAAACAAATTCGTTCGTTAACACGCTGGAGGATTTTAACCGCTATAAGCAATTACCATTTACCATAATACCTATCACAGAAGGTGCCTTAAATAAAAACAATGCTGATACAACAGGATTAACATCTTCAAAACCTAAACCTCCTGATTTAACATTCCATTGTATGTGTTGTGAAGAATATTTTATTAGCCCATTTCTTATGTATGAGCATCTTAATACAAAGCATGTTAATATGCCGGAACCCCAAGAGCCTGAAGAAGAGTTAGACGACAATGGAGATTACAGCTGGGTCTTTGAGCCCGTATGTGAACTGGTGGCTCCTGAAGAGGGAGGCCCAACTGAATTAAATGGTGTACAAGTAGCAGAGGGTGGTGCAGATTCAGACTCTGATGATACGGACTCAGACGATGATTCAAGCTCATCCTCATCGTCCAGCTTGTCTTCTTCGTCTTCGGATAGCTCAAGCAATTCAAATACTAACACAAACACCCAAGATGAATTGACCAGGGATTCGTTAACTGCTGATAAGCCATCATTGGATGAGAACACTACAATGGAGGTGATGGAGGAGGCTGCATATGAGGAAGTAGAGGCTGTTTCTTTACATTCTCAAAACTCCCAAAATAATGCCATACAGCTTAAGGTTGCCGATCCCAGAGAGTCCACCTCTATAATATTATTAAATCCTCCCTCAGGAGAGAGTGCCGTACCACCAATTATGGCTCAGCCTGTGAAAAGAGGTAGAGGTCGCCGCAGTGCTGCACAGCAAGCAGCCATAGAGATGTCTTCTTTAATTAGTGGAGAACCCAAATGCTTCCAATGCAGTCACTGCGAAGAGAGTTTTCCCAGTGCGGGCGATTTGTCCAAACATGTTCGCTGTCACATCACCAACAAACCTTTTCAATGTTCTATTTGTGAAAAAACCTTTACTCATATTGGCAGTTTGAACACCCACATACGTATACACAGTGGTGAGAAACCTTACAAATGTGAGTTGTGCTCAAAAGCCTTTACCCAGTCGAGCAGTTTGATGGTTCATTTAAGGTCTCACTCCATCAGAAAACCCCATCAATGCCATTTGTGTGATAAAGGCTTCGTGAATTCAACATCGCTTGTCATACATCTGAAAACACATAAGTATGGCTCACGATATTCTTGCTCAGAATGTGATAAAAGTTTCAAGCACGAAGCTCAACTTAAGGAACATATGCGCATGCATAATCAAACACTCGTATACCAGTGTTCCATATGTCGCAACGCTTTTGCGAGCTCCTCGGAATTAGTGCAACATATGAAGTGTCACATGGGAGAAAAACCATTCACTTGCAGCTTATGTGATCGCTCCTTTACACAATCTGGCAGCCTCAACATTCACATGAGGATTCATACTGGAGAGAAGCCATTCAATTGTAAGCTTTGCAACAAATCTTTTACACAGGCCTCCAGTTTAAGCGTGCATATGAAAATTCATTCCGGTGAAAAGCCCTTCCCCTGTCACATTTGTGGCAAATCATACAGTCAAGCGGCATATCTTAGCAAACACATACAACAGCATGTAGAGGCTCAAAAACAGGGACTAGAACCAGCCTGTCCAAGAACAAATGAAATTTTGTTGTGTATAGTTTGCGGCGATTTACATAAAAATGCTACTTCCCTAGCCTTACATATTACCGACAGACATGCCGCACTTTTGCGCAATATGAAAGAGAACCCCTTAAAAAATATACATTTTTCAGAGGAGGAGGGCTTACATCAAGAACAGCAATACATGCAGCAAATGCAATTATTAATGCAAATGCAGCAGCACATGATAAAGGAACAAAAACGAAATACTCAAAAAATGGAGGACGAAGACGAAATGGACGAAGAGCAGGAAGAGAATGAGGAAGAAAATGTGTTGCGAAATCCTTCCAGTATAACCGAAAATGCCAGTTCACATCTGGAAGATGGTGAATTGGAACAAAATGAGCAAGAAGCAGCTCATCAGCAAAACCTTGATGGTGAACGTGAACAAAATAAATGGATACAACATTCTGAACTGAAACAGGAAATGGAAGAAAGCTATGAAGAGCAAACATTAAACAACATCGAAAACAACCGCAGCTCTTATGATAATGAATCTGAATTTGAAGAGGAGGAGGAGGAGGAAGGAGTTAATACAAATAATATTAGTAAGTCGACTGTAAATTCTACGCTAGCTTTTAGTCAGCATAACAGTAATGGTTTTGTGGCGGAAATAAAAGATGTACAAATGTCAGAATATCCGTTTTTAGAAGATGCCGAATATGATGACTACGACGGTTACGCAGCCGAAGAAGAAGTTGAAACAGAGGAATAATAAATTAATTTAATATATAATATTTTTAAACAGTTTATTTTAAATTCCAAATAAGAAGTATTTTAGTTTATAAACTTAGCTTAAGCTCTGAGAGTTATTATTATTATTATTATTATAATATGCTAAAGTTTAAAAGAAATACATATTTATGTAATTTATTTATAAAGTGACGTACATATATTTCCTTCAGTGGCTCAAATGTAGATTTCTGCCTATCAGCGGTCTTGAAGTTTTTGTGTTTGTAATTAGTATGCTGAAAAACACACACATGAATTAGTTTAACAAACTTACGAACATTTCGGCTACTGTAACAACACAAATATTTTGAGTCTTTTAATTAACCGCTTGCATAATAATAGTTGGTATTATTTTCTTATATGCTTAGATACAAACTTAGTTAAGTTATTTTTACTGTTAGAGATATTTTTACGGCTGATATTCATTATTAAATTAGACTCGGTTTAGCGGTAACAGTTAGCAATTAAAAAAAGAATGCAGCTGGACATTAGCAAAAATATATGAATTCATTAAAATGAGTACATAGAAGTAAAATACTATTACAGGTTTTATGATGTGAAATATTTGATTATTAACCGGTTGCTGTATGGAAATTTGCAAATTAACAGCTTAATAATCATAAAATATTTCAGAATAAGCCCGTTAATATTTAGCATTTGATTTTAAGAGCTGTGTGAGTATTATCTTTATATTAACTGCTGGTTTTTCTAAAACTTACTTAAATGTTGTTTCGTGTATTTGTGTTGAAAACAAAATTTTCATATATTATTGCATTGAATATAAATTGAAGAAAGAATAGTTGTGTACGTTTTAGAAAAACTGCCAATAAGACTTTTTCATGTTGATTATTTAGTTATTCAAAATGAATTTTAAACAAGAAGTTTTCCTTATTTGACTTTAATAAACAAAAATTTAAAAAGAAACAAAAAACAGTTATCTCCAATTTTTTTTTAATATTATTACTATTTTTAAAAGAACATCATATAAATAAAATATTTAGATACACGTTAATTGTAGAAAGGATTATATGTAACCCAGTGAGCTCTGGTCTGTTCTTGTTCGCTTTTGTGTGAGGTAAACAATGATTTGTAGACATCAGTAGCTTTGGGATCTTTGGCTACACTGTAATCGGTTTTTAAACGTTTTAAATCAGGGTCCTCTAAAGCACCTGAAGTTGCTCCTAGACGTTTAGGATTTGCCACAACTTTAGTTTTGGTTGTATGGGTTGAAGAGATGGATGTGGAATTAGCTTTTATTTGATTGCTGCCAGAGTTGCTCACATCTGCTGTTTTGCTAGTCGAAGGCAGATCGGAAGATGTTGGCAAACTTTCAACATCTTTTAATTGTGAATTTATTACATTATTTGAAACGTCTTTTTTCTTGTCCTTTTTGGACGCTTTCTTTTTCAAATGACGCATCTCTATTTTAACTCTCATTAATTCCAAATCTTCGTCCGCTGCATTCAATATTACTATATCTTCTATGGCAAATGGTTGCTGACACAGCGGACAAGTGCCACCCGAACTAGTTTTTATTTCCTTCAATGCTCTCTCGGACATAACACAGCCACAGGACCATAAAGCCACAAAGCGAAATTTCCCAGACATTTCTAAGCCAATCAATTTGCATATATACGGAGCGTGACGAGAGTCTAGTAAGCCCTCAGTTTTGTCTTCTTCAGTATATGCGGGATTTGGTGTTAAATTTAATTGTTTGATGTCTTTCATACTTTTTATGTGATTGGCCGATTCGGGCATTTTATCTTTTTCCAATAATTGTTCAATTACATTTTGTTTAGAATACAGGCGGCCTAAGCCACACATTACAATTGGTTCTTGCAGACGCTGCTGATTTAAGGAGCAGTGTAACCAACGAAATTCCCGTTCAGCGTCTTTGTCTTTCTAAAAAAAACAATTATTTTACCATGAGCAAGCAATTTCACAATCAATAATTATCACTACATTTATACCTGTTCTGGCTTCTTTTTTAATCGGACAAGCTCATCGCGCCTCGGTATGGTACCTCCATCGCAACCCATTTTTTTTTATTAATTTATTTATTTATTATTTTATGCACTTAAATCTTTACAAATAGTCTCAGACATTTTTTTGCATGCGTATTACAAGAAATTTCATACATAGAAGCTTTGTTATATATCACGCTGAATTGGGGCATTTTACATCGGAAGCATGTTAGTTATGGAGATTTGGGACGAAATTTTATGTTGAAAACTTTAAGATTGAGTTTGCTACAACACTGTGTGATTGTTGAAGTTCTTTTATAGCAATATCGTTTTTTATTTGCATTAAGAAAAACAGGCATATTCATGAAGTGGAAACTTTATTTTGTGCAAAATAATAGTAATTTCATGTTTGTGACAGTTTTTGCTGGGCAGTCTGGCAACGCTGTTACCTTGCTCAGATCAGCCGGGTATCAGGATTAATAACATTTTGTTTATTAATTGAAGTTGATAGGCAATTTTGGTAATCTTTTTTCATTACAATGCCGGAATATATGCAATGGCAATTTCCCGATTTGCCAGAAGAAGTTAGGTCAGTTTCAAGAATATTTTACTGTCATATTTTTTCAATATAATTTCTATCATATAAAGCAAACTATTGATGCAAAATGATAACAAACTGGTAATAATTGGCGTTATTGGCAAGTCGGCCTTTCCTGATTGCAATAAAATGGCTGCTTTGGATATACTGGATCAACATCCAAGTCTTTTAAAACATGAGCCCAATGAGGTTGGTTTTTACAACAGTGTTAGCAAAATATATGTATAATGTAGAGTTATCTTTCTTAGGGCCAAATACAATTTTATTATAAGCCTAAGGAATCGATATTATTTTTACACTTTGAGACAACGTATGATGCAGGCTGTATGCAAAAAATTCTTTTGGCTGAATTGCAGCAAAACACTTTTGATCAGTTTCTTACCTTTCATCAAAAAATGCGAAATAGTTTTGCTCGTATGTTTCTGTTTGCCACCCAAGTGTGTCATTTAATAGTGTTTGTGGAACTAAGCGTAACATTTGACGCATCATTATTGGGAGTTTTCAAAGCTCTTAAAATTATACGGTATGTAAAAGGTAAAAAGCATATAATTTCTTTTTATTCCATGTAATATTTATATTACAGAGACCGACACGTTTTAAAATTTTTGCCTAAATTTATGAAAAATTCGAGTGCTGGTTTTATGTTGGGTAAATCTGCAAGATTATGTTCTCCTAGGGTATTGTTTTTGTTCGAAAATTTGCCCAATGGTCATGGTAAAACAGCATAGAAATCACTCAAATTATTTTAATTAATTGCTTAATTTTATAGAAAAAACAAAAGAAGCTATATCAAAATCAGAATTTCACGTCGAAGATAATATATACAAAATGCTGCGAAATGAATTTGTTGTTGTAAATAATAGCAATAATTCCCTGTTTTCCATACCAGCAAATTTACGTTTTGTATATTATAATCTCAATGACAAACTAAGGGAAGACCCTTTGTTAAAATCTGTGGAAATGCTGCAAGAATTAATACAAAAACCCAATTTTGTGCAGGATGATGACGATTTGGAAGATCTTTTACCTTTTAAAGTATGTTTTATTTATAAATGTATAAATATTAATAACAAAAAATGCCTTTCAGGGTTTTGCCAAACCATTAAATTTGAATAATTACCCAACCAAAGCAGAGCCGCTCGAAGACTTGTATGTTGCGAATCGCAAATTTAGTGATCTATTGAAAGAACATGTTGATCAAGCTTTTCATATTGGATTCAACGATAATTTGACTAAATTCAAAGGCAAAAATCATTTTGTGGTAATTTCTTTTTCGTGAGCCATAACATTCTTAAATCAATATTTAATGTTTTTCCATTTAGCTTCTGCCTTTCAAGTCATGGTACGAGACCTTCAAAATGATGCATAAGTTATTTATTGAGAACCCAGATAACAAAAACTTTGAAGCCAATGATCCAGATTATGTGAGTGCATGAAAAATTATCTGGTGTATAAGACCAATTTTTAATTCTATAAATTCTTTAATGCCACAGAAAGCTTATTTGGAGAATTTTGATAAAATATTGAACTACGATAGCGAGTAAGATTTTATATATACAAAAGTATATGAATTCACCTTTTTAACCAGAAGTTTTTTTGCTTATCAGATTTTTTAAAGCTTGTTGTGATATTGGTCTTCAAAAAGCTTTTTCCATGTATAATAACCCCACTTTAACATATTACAGTGGCATTGCACACAAAAGAATGGTAAACTATAAAATAAAAACTGGCAATCATTTCGTTCCCTCTTTTTGTTATTGATCAATATTATTTGAAGGTGGAGGAAGCTGTTGTTTTGTATAAAAAATATGCTCGAGGGCCTGATACGGCGACTAATGAGACTAAATTGCGTGAAATGTGTGAAATATGCTGGAAAAATGGTAAAGAACAATGTGAATATCCCAGCTTAAGAGGTAATCCTTGTGCTAGACCCAAGCATACAGCAAAAGACCCCACCGAACACACAAGTCGCCTAATATTTGTATCAGCTTGTAATTGTGGCAAAACTCAAGGAAAACGTGAAGATCCATATAGCATTAAGCATGCTAATTATGATTTTTATGAGTATATGGCAAGTAATTGTAATCTGTGCGCAAAAGTAAAGAGGATCCATTTTGCCATATTTGAGCCGTCAGTAAATGATTACAGGTAAGAATTGTATGTGGGTATTTACAGCGGTATTCATAAAAAAGGACAAAATATTCTTGGAATACCTTTTAGAACAAATTTTTCATACAAAATTTGTTTCGAAACAAATCCAAAACAATCCAATTCAAATAGAAAATTACAAATTCGCTACATAAATAACGAAAGTTATGCTTTTGTTTTTCTTAAAATAATTACATTGTCTTTTTTGAAGGCACTTAGGCCTGCATTTTCTGAGAACTTACTAAATTTTATTGCATAGACTAATATTCTTTTACCTCAATTTAGAGCCGCTGAATTTGATATAAGTTTCCCTAAAATGACCATTAAGGAACCATCTGACATTGAATCAAACTGTGTAGCTAACATTTCTGAAGATGAGCAATTCGCTCTAAATAATTCGCAACCACTAACTGCCTCCCAGGGCACTCATACAAATTTGAGTCTCTCCGTTTCTATGGAAAATTTAAATAATATTGATGAAGAAAACGATGATATAAATAGTTCTGTGGAAGAATTCAATGAATTGGTTTTAAAGGTTAAAGATAAAAAATCACAAGAAGATGAAAAAGAGAGAATGATCATAAGACAACCATCGACAACAGAATATTTGCCAGGTATGATGCATACAGAAAGTCCCATCGGCTTATTGCCTCAATTTCCCAGTTGGTCGTTGTGCTGTGTGGGCTCGAGCTCAGCCTATAGCCATAGCAATGGTCTGCAGGAACATTTCCAATCTGGATTTCTATCAGGATCAAATTTTCTTTTACCTTGGGATGTTCAGGTACGCTTCGAGCACTCTGCCCAATGGGCTTATGAAAAAACGAGATATCGTAAAATGGGCGAAGTGTTCGTCTTAAAGATATTTGTTGGATTTGAATACGAATGTCCAAGGGGTCATAGATTTATGATGTCGGCCCCGGATAAAATTTTAAGAGGAGGATCAGGTTTGCATTATTAACTTAATAAAAATATAAAAAAAAAACTAATTTTATTCAACTATTTATTAGGCATTCTGCGCGATAGCGGTAGTAAAGTTGTATTTAATAACATGCCCCTGTATTTCCCATGTCCTTGTCGTACGAAAAATTTCAATGTCGCCCAATTGATGCGGGTTCATGTAGTTACGCCGAAGGCTCCAGTCAATGTTTCTCTTGATCCGAAGGTTCGTACTGGTGATAAAGATTTTGTGTTGGGATTACCTGAACCTCCTAAACTCACACAAAGTGCTTATTGGATATTACGCTTGCCATATGTCTATCAGGGTGATGAATGTCACATAGCACCGCCCATGGATGTTACTGCAGCGAATGCCATTAACTATGGATGCCTTATGGCGGGCATGTTTGGAGTAAGCGAAGTTGAAGTAGAGGAATAAGGAAACAGAATAAAGTGAATTTTAAATTGCTTGGTATCTGAGTTATGCTTGCAGTTCATTTATTCCTGTCTTAATCCCCAAGACAGATTTAAATTTAAAATACGTCAAAATCATCAGTATAACCGTTTTCGAAGGACTGCTTTATTTATACAAAAATATTACAATCGTCGACATCGAATCGAATCGGCTCTGAACCTTTAACAGGAAGTCGATATGGTGACAGCGATATCTAGAGTAATTTGTGTTCACATAAAATGTGATCCCAAGTAGTTTATGAAAACAGGCGTAATAGGTAGGTGTAGTCAATAAGATAAATCTGCATAGAAATAAAATGTTGCTTTTTTAAATCTAAACATACTGCAAACATTTATTTCTCGCATATGTATGCTTTAAAATACACAGTAATTATCGATTCCATGAATATTAACATCAATGATTTTTTAATCAGCCTTAACAAGAGCCTTTACACATAAATCTCAAAACTACATACACGATTTTAAGTTCTCTGCGAGCAGAAGAACTCAAATTTTTACACGAGACTACAAATTTTGTTAATATGTATATAACTTAGATACTATGACAAATTAAAAAGTAAGGAAAACATCGAGTTCCGACTCAGTTCAACCTCAGGGCGCATTCATTGTCTTTCTTGTACTCTCATTTAAAAGTTTCTTATACATTTTCTGGTATGGCTTCCTCGCAGCGATTTTTATTCTTCAGAAGGTATGAAGCCAGAAAACTAATTGGATCTGGAGGCCTTTCGCGTGCTAAAGTTTGCAAGCCGTGAAGTAGTATGGGTGCCACAGTCTGATCTAAGTATTGCCGCGTTGGTAAGGAATTTAAATCACTTCTAGGTTTTTTACATTGTTGAACAATATTAGCAGGTTGATTGGCGTTACTATTAGTATTCCCTGACAAGTTATTTTGCACAGGTTCTGCTGGAGGAACAGAGTTTACATTATTTTGGCCAGTATCAGGTTTATCCATAGCGCTGTTTTGAGGAAAAACAAAGAGTATTAGTTCCGTTGAGTGGTGCAACAAACAAAAATACCTTTTCAAGTTTTAAGTAATGAAAAACAGGAAAAATATGAAAAACTTGCAACGAAAATTCCGGCTTTCGCTTTGATCTGATTGATGCCTTGATTGGAAAAGTCGATTTTTTTTTGACAACACTCGAAAAAAAAATTAAATGTGAATTGTCAACAAAGCATAATTTTTTCTATTGTGAACAGTGTTGCCGAAACAGTTTTTGAGTTGAAAATGAAATTATATGAGTATAATGAATTTAGTGTATAAATTGATGTAAAATGGCAGGATTTTTTAAGCTCAATACAGTTTTCAGGGCACAGAGCTTACCCTATGTTTTATGACTCTATGTAAATACATCCGTGAAATAAATATATGGACGTTTATATTAAGCAATCAATTTGGTCTTTAACCTAAAATATCACTCACAACGTTGCTGATAGGTGTCCTTAAAATGGAAATAATCAAGGCGGATTCATGAATTCGCCTTGGAAATAATCAAAGCGAATCAACCAAGGCGAATCCATTACAGGTGCCCGCATACCAATTCGCTTCAGCATTTTTCCACGATTTTATCTTCTGAGTTGTCAAAGCCGATAGAAAACGACAACAAAACTTGTGACGTCTCGAGAGAAAATGTTGAAGCGAATTGAATTGCGACCACCTATACTTGATTCGCCTTGATCAGCTTTTACAACTCAGAAGATAAAATTGTGGAAAAATGTTGAAGCGAATCGGGATGCGGGCACCTGTAATGGATTCGCCTTGGATCAACCACAGGTGGTCGTATCTCAATTCGTTTCAAAACTTTTCCATGGTATTCTGATTTTCATTTTAAAAACTCACAGGAGAGGTGCTTTTAAGGCGAATTTATACCAAGTAAATACGTCACGATTCAGTTGTCAAAACTTATAGAAACCAACAACTTATACGCAGTTCTTTGGTATGGAATATTTGTCAAACTTGTAAAATGTTGAAGCGTCTATATGATATATAGCACAATGGAACCTTTCTAGGACCGAAGCTCGCGAAACATAACATAGCACACATGCTATAAACTGAAACAAAATATTAACTGGAACAGTGATGCCACCTTAGAACTTTCTTGGCAGATAATTCGAAATTTAATATGGTTTGTTTTTCCCTTCTCTGCACGCTATTGTGAATGGAAAAATTTTAAGTCATAAACTGACTTCAGTAGTTACTGCCTATTAAAAAAATTAATTTTTATGAAGAAGAATATTTTATTATATTGAATATACATATATTAGAAATATAAAATTATGACAGAACTATTAATTGATCCGAATATTAGGGTGTGGGTTTTCTTGCCTATAGTTTTAATTGCTTTTTTCATTGGCATTTTTCGTCACTATGTGTCCATATTGATATCATCTCAGAAAAAAGCTGAACTAACGCAAATTCAGGACAGGTAAGTCCACTATTGATATTTCTTCCATGTTTATATAGCTTTTCTTATTTGTAGTCAAGCAATGATTCGTGCCCGTTTGCTGAGAGAAAATGGCAAATATTTAACAGCTCATTCGTTTGCCATGCGTAAAAACTTCTTCAACAACGAGGAGACTGGTTATTTCAAAACGCAGAAAAGAGCACCAGTGGCACAAAACTCCACAGCTATGCTAACCGATATGTTGAAAGGCAATTTTATTAATGTCTTGCCTATGGTAGTCATAGGGGGATGGATTAATTGGATGTTTTCAGGGTTTGTTACTACTAAAGTGCCGTTCCCCTTGACATTAAGATTCAAACCCATGTTGCAAAGAGGTGTGGAATTAGCTTCCCTAGATGCAGCTTGGGTGTCATCGGCTTCTTGGTACTTTCTTAACGTTTTCGGTTTACGATCAATCTACACATTAGTACTTGGCGAAAACAATCAAGCTGATCAGACCCAAGCTCAAGCAGATGCCATGACTGGTGCAGCTATGACTATGCCGCAAGATCCCAAGGCGGCATTTAAAGCCGAATGGGAGGCACTTGAAATCACTGAATATCAAAATGCCCTAAAAAATGTAGACAACGATCTGCTCCAAATGGCAGCTGGTGATTTCACTTCGAGTCAAGAAAATAGTGTAAGACAGTAAAATTCAAAAAAGGGAACATACGTTGTATTAATGCTCGATTTATTTAAAAAAATTTCCAAGTAGAATAAAAATAAAAATTGTTAATATACGATTTGTTTTATTAAAAAAGTACTAAGAACGTATAATAAAAAATAATTAACTATCTTTCGCGTCTGCATTTATATCAAGTGAATTTAATTGATCTTTCATATCTTTTTCGTGCTGAGTTTTTGAGAGCGGTGAGGGTGGCCTAGCAGCTGGGACTTTCCAATTAATAGGACGCTTTGGTTTTGGCTGTTGCATTAAACGATACTCATTAGGCAACTCATCCTCCTTATACAAGCGATCGGTGAAATATATGCGTCGTATTCTTATATTAGCGTGAATTTGTAAACGGACAGTTTCCAAATAATTCGTTCCATAAGCACGTCGTGTAAAATCCGCCAAGTTGAAGTGAATTTGGTTCCAACCCGGTGACATTCCCATCGGCATAGAAGTGCAAAAAGGTTTCACTGAAGTTTTGCTTTGAAAGTTAGAAACTCTAAAGCGCCGAAAAAATCGTTGATCATCTAAGATCTATTATTTTGAGTGAACATATTAGAACAATTGAAAAAAAACAAGTACACAATTTGATAAAAGCGATTCCTTGTAAATATGTACCTGCACCTCAAATGTAAAATATTTATTTAAATTTTTCACCAGCAAAACCAAAATTGGCAACTTTATGGCCAATTCCTGCTTTGGATTTCGTGGGCAAGAAATATACATGGTAGACACATTGGAGCCAACGATTTCCAAAACCATTGATTTGATGTCATCATCCAAAACACGCTTAACGTATCCGTTTTGCGTCTTGAAAATGAAAATTTTGGACTTGTAATTAAGCAAGAAAAAAGTTGAAAACTTACATGTATGGACCAACTGCTTAGAGGCGAACCACCAACACTGTAGAATAAGGAAAAGCAACCTTTTTGATAAACTGTGCGATACATATATAAACGGTAATTGGACAATTTGATGTGTAAAAAGATGTTTTTGATTAAAAATTGTACAAAATAAAGCTTAAACTCGTATGAATGAATGTAAGTATTTATGAAAGAAAAATCTGTCCTTTTTTTTTTTTAATAAAAATATTGTTTGAACAAGTCAATTTAAAAAAAGTGAGGAGAAAGTGTCCTTCACTTTATTATTATTTTACTCGCTTGACCATAATCGTTTTTAAATGTAGATTCGCAAAACAAAACTTTCGCCAAATTTATTTTAAACAAACATCCGAAAAGCAGGCAAGACAAAATACTCTCGTTTATTTAATATTACAAAGTCCATGGAGCCGTAAAGTTGATGAAATGCAAGTAAATTTTGATACAATTATTTTTTTTGCAATAAAACTAAGTAAATGAGAGATATAAGCTGCAAGAGCTTTGTTATCGAACTTTTGAATCTGTTCTTTTTTATATTAATAGTTTTTTTTCTGGAATGAATTATCCGCCAACGTTTTGCCGAACTATCTAAATCCACATTATTTTCGAACATCATGGTCAAGTGGGTTGTTGCAGCATCAAGTACATACGTATGTGTGCATGTATAAGGACAACGGTTTTCAAAAAATTTTATTTACTTTTTGTTTACAAAAACTTAATCCTAAAAATTATATTAAAATCTTTATTAAAAATTTTACGAATGCTTAAACTGTTGTAGGATATCCCCAGGGATCTAACTTCTTATTTAGCAATTCTAAAGAAGATTCTGCCAGTTTTGCCAGCAATTCTGCCAATTTATGTTTTGTGTATACCCGGTGTATTTGGCGACTTTCAGAAGCCACTTCATCGGCCAGTTTAACACAACCTTGATAGTCTTCAGACGCATGCAGAAGTTTATGTAAAAGTAGCACAATTTCTGGTATACAAATTCTACGAATTTTATCCATTTGAACTTGACGATTTTCCCAGACAAGTGATGGTATGCCAGCAGGATCTTTAGGAGTATCAGGATCAATAAGCCAACCCTTTTCCGGAAACAAAAGAATATTGAAAAGTGCATCACGGCAAACTAAAAATAAAACATTGCATGAAAAATGTATAAATTCAATAATGATGAGAGAAAAAAAAAATATGGGAAAAAGGTCTAAAATATAAATATTCATGTATATTTTTTGAGGTTATGTTCACTTAATGAGCAAATGCAAAATTACAGTAACTTACTTTAACTAATTACTTTTACATTTGCTAACTTACTTTTACATTGCTCCTCCAACGATATATTCCATCTACTCAACTCATTTCGATAAACTTCTTCTTTGTGCTCCGAAGCTATACGCTCAGTGAAATTAGCACCAGCACTTATTTTTTGGGGTTCTTTAGGTCGATTATGATACAATTTAGACCATTCATTAAAAGAATCAATAGCTGCCAAGTAAACTTTATAACTTAGATACTCCTTAATACTACAATCTTCACGGCAAGGAAAGTTGTCTTTGGACCCATAAATGTTTATAATTTGGGTCAGGGAATCAGGTGGTATCATTTCATAAACTGAGCGTACACATTCCAATTTATTTTCCGCTAAAAAGTAACGTATCATGGAATTGCCTTGCCAAAGCAGATCTCCACGCTGAGCAGGTAGAAAAGTTAGCCACTCTAACGCCTTTATCTTGTGTTGATCGAACTCGGAAATTTCTCCTTGCTGTAATGATTCTTGTTGCTCAATTTCGGTTTCTGAAATTTGTCGCTGGCTTATATTTGCCACTGTATGACGTGTTATACTCTCAATATCCAAAGTTGCATTCATAGCTTCCTCTAGAGCAATCTGACGCTGTTGGGTATCGTTTACAGTTTCCAAGTATTTAGAATATAAATATATTTGCATTTTTGGCGGCAGGGCGGCTGTATAAAAAGCCACAAGTTTTGAGTCTTTCATCTGTATTAAGCACTCTACATATGTAGCAATTATGCGGTCAGCTGTATCTTCTTTATCAATGCGTCCAATTTGACGCATAAATAATACGATGTGTGTTAAAAATCTTAGCATATGAGGGTCGAGAGATGTTTCGTTTTCAGTGGAGGAATTTTCCTCTTCTATCCAGGTATTCATTTGCTGAAGAAGTTCTGCTATATTATCAAGTATCAAATATTTTTGTATTATGCCAACTTTACTGTGAGCGTAATCACGTACAGCATTGTCATTATGAACTAATAGTTCATCGAATATTTGTTCCAGGGACATTTTTGAGTTCCAATATGCGTCAGGCATAAGATGAAAAGTTTTCATGCTGCAAGACCGTATTTCGCTTTCAACTCTAATATCAACCTGTACTTTCAAAAAGGCCCAGAGCAAATCATCCCAGGAGTTGTTTAATAAAGCTTTCAAAGACTCCAAGTGGCCACAAAATGTTCCAGCGATTGCTCTCGTGTACTCATCAAACTTCTTCGAATCGGCCATCATCCAGGCACATTTTTTCCACACATCTCTCCTGGGATTACCCTCAATAGGCAGTTTCTCTTTATTATTGGCATAGTTTCGTTCATAATTTGGATCTTCGTGCAATCGCCAACCCTCTAAAATGGCTGCCCTCCAAGATTGGCCACAATACTTGCACAATGCCATGGCCTCATCTATGCGTCCTTGACGTATTTCATGAAATATGCAACGCGACAAACGCACATTGTCTTCCTCGTCGAGAGCATGAAGTGGACGTTTTTCTCGTATCGGTGCGTCCGGGTCCATAGATTGAACTATTTCTGCGCCTGTACTGAATGCTATATGCTGTCGTTTCTTTAATTGAAAAAGCGTATTTTCCCAGCCTACCATTTTGTCAGTAGTGTGACCTACCTGAGGCCCTGATAATTTACCATCATAACATGCTTCTAACCAATCTATAATTAATTGATATTCCCTTAATGTGGAATTATAGTTATAGAGTTGAGCAATGATTTCTTTTTCAGAGCCAGAAGATAAACCATCATAGTCCATATCTTGCTCTGCATTTTGTATTAAAATACGATCTTTATACAAAGCATACAACAGTTTCCAAGTTTTGCATTCCTTTTCCAGCCAGTCCACTTGCTTATTGGATTTTTTTTCACTGGTCCACATATTATCCTTTTGGCAATCATCTATAACACCTGAGCAAGTATGAATTAACTCTTGAATGGTATCAAATATCTCAGAATCGTTGGTGCGCCCTTGCAGCACTTCTAAAAACTGTGGAAATAACATGTCCGCCTTCTCTTTGAACATGCTAAAGTTTGTATGATCCATTACAGAGCGTTCGCACACGCTTTGGTTGTCGGCAAGAGCAGTCACATTGAAAGAAGAACCTAACGTATTGGTGTTGAAATTCGAACTTTGGATCATTCTTTCCAATTCGCTTGGCATTAACGTGATTGAAAAATTTAGCGAATCACCTGCCCCTGGAGCAACACGTTTTGTTGTTTCTTGCATATTATGGTTACGTTTGCTGGCAAACGGACTACTTGCCATTATTGTAATCTTTATGTTCAGAAGACTAATTTTGGCAATATTCCGTTGACATAAATTATAATTTTTAGTTAACTATTTTACTGATATTCAATTCTTCACAAAATAAAATAGCGCAAACCAAACAATCACCGGCGGTATGACAGAGATGCAAGACCTACCGATAGTTTTATTTTAATGAACTACCGATGTTTTATTTTCGATAGCGATACTAACGACAAAAAATAGTTATGGTAAAACCCCAAGCCATTGAAATCAGTCTGACGGCGACTTGAATAACAACGCAACGTTTGAATTTCGCCAAAAAAAAAAAAAAACATCTAGAAAATTGATTTTCCCATACACCATATATAGTGTAAAACGTAACATAGCTTTAGCAGTAACTTAACAAAAATAATAGGAAAAAGAAATATGCAAAAAAAACTGACGTAAAAACTAGGTTAAATAGGCTCGGCACATAAAGACATTTATTGGCGGCAGTAGCTATCGATAAGTTGCCAGAAATCTATCGAAACTACCGAGTCGAATGACAATCGATAGAGAGTGGCCGGCAACACAACACAATGTTGCGTCAAAAACGTACTTCAATTTGAGTTCCCTTCCCACACAAGGGGATGTTTTTTTTTCAAATACGCCTTCGATTACAAAACTTTTTTTAATGTGCACTTTGTCATATTTATATTTATTATTTGTCATATTTATATTTATTATTTTACATATTTTTCCGTATACAAGTAAACTTAACTTGTGGTTGCATTAAACAATTTAATGTAAAATTACCACCCGGCTTGTACTACTTTTCAACTGTTATACACTTCCTGATACATTTTAAGCACCTCTGTCCATTGCCATCCACCCACATACATACATATTTCCTACCGTTAAGAATATTTCAAAAACAAAACTTGCATGTATACATATGTATGTTCTAGTAAAAGAGAATTAGTTTTATAACGGTTGAAAAAGAATATTTTGTATTTGGCGTGCACAAAAAGACAAAAATAAGATACATGGAACAATGAGCTTTCATTATCACCCTTATTCTGCGTTTCGATTACGTTCCCGCACTCAGTTACGCTCGAATCGAAAGTAGGTATTCTGCAAAAAAACTGAATCGAAAGAAAAAGAGAGGTGTGTGTTTAAACTAGGCTTTTTTGTTGTGAAACGTGTGAAATAGAAACAACGAATATAAACAAATGTGTAAACATTTCAGCAAAAAGGCAAATTTAGTGCACAAACAATTAATAATTAAAACTAAATGTTGTGTGAATGATAACTAAATAAATGATAAAAGTTAATAAAGCATAAAAGCGAAAAAGTTACGAACATGAATACATACATAAGTGAGGCATTTGTGGTCAAAATATTGGTGTGCCGAATCCTAGTGCCCCTGTTTATTACATTTTTACAACATTGAGGCACAAAAATAAAACTTGTTTTCGACCTGTAGTAAATTAAATAAAAGTTCAATACCCATATTCATAAAAACTATTAAAGGTTTATTACACGTTTATTTGACAAATATTCCGTAGAAATACTTCAAATAAGAGATTAAAAAACTTACAATAATTATTATGAATATGGCCTTAAACCTTTTGTTATATTAAAAATGCTTACAAATCATTTTAATTTGTTTTTTCTTATTTTTAATTTTTTATTTTTTAATTTCACTTTAATTTCACAATTTTTTTCGATTTTTGTTGAAGCAATTAGCTTCAACAAAAATCGAAAAAAATTCCGTTAGTGTATACATAACTTAGAAAACGTGGCTTCGATCGTAACGCGGAATACACATAATCGAATTGAAACAAAAACTGAACACAGAATACCAAAGTTGCCGATCGCGGAAAATTTCAATCTGAATCGAAACGCAGAATAAGGGTGTATATATTTGCAAAAATTTACTTTCTTTATATTCTTATGTATTTTGCATAAAAAATAATTTCATTTGTTACCATATTTGTGCCTTTAATTTATTTAGCTAAATTTAATTACTCCTTAAACCAAATTAAGCTTTGTTTAAAACACTATTACAAATTTGAGCTTTTAAAAAATACTTTGCGTGAACAAAATCTAACAAAAGGAACATTTAAATAGAGTTGATTATAATAAAAATAAAAAATATATAAAAAAAGAGAACATAAATGCTAAGTACTCAGTAGAATCCATTATTTTTAAGCAACCAGCACTACAATTTATAATTCAACAAAATTCAAATAAATCGTAATAAAACTGAAATACTCTTTTATCCAGTTTATCTGATATGGCTAAAACTTAATTTTCAAATTCGAAATTCTTTAATTCATTGTGCGCATTTTCAGAAAAATATTCAGCTCGCTGGACACTATACTGGCATATTCACCACAGCTCAGAAATTAGATAGAGGTTTATAATAAGACTTTTGATAATCTTATTCTTTTGATTTCCTCATAATTTGCACAAACAGAATAGCAATGGTATAAAACAACCGATTGCTATAAAGACTGGCATCAATACCATAGAGTCATCCATCGTATAAGGATTTGGCTGTCGAGGTCCACTTGTTTTGCGATTGTCGGTCAATATTGAATCTATTCCGTCCTCTTCTTCCTCAGTTATTACTAAATTGTCTTCTAAAGGAGGTGTATTGAGTTTCTTTTCTTCTGCAACGCGTTTTTTTGCATTTGAGGATTTTTTTGTACTACTGGCTGGAGATGATGTTACTTTACCAAAATTTTCACTAGGATCAGAGTCTTGTGCTGCTGTTTCAGTATATAAGGGAGCTAGTTTCGGAATTTCATCAACATTGCCTTTGAATAACGCAAATGCATTAATTTTGGGATTATCATACGACCCTTTTATAAACTCTAGACGTACAATGTTATTGCGTACGTCAGAGACATCATCCTTAAAATATATTTTTCCACGCTTGATAGTAAAAAAGACATACTCATCGTGGGCGGTGCCGCGTCCAACTTGGGCGAAAATGTCCAGATTGGAAACCACTACGTGTTTACGATTTAAAATAACATCAAAAATCTTAAATAAAGGAAATACTAGTGTTAACACATACTAGGTTTAAAAAATAAATTTTTGTCATACCTTCATATTTGGCTCATTAAAGTAGACCTCACAAAATTTTAAAACCAAAGCATAATCTCCATCACCCTCCAGCGGTAAATCATAGCCGAAAGTGGCAGTGTGATAACGTTCAGTACGGTACAAGACTTCATCCTGTTCTGGTACGCGGCCTATAATTAATAAATGATTGCCATAATCCGACGCAGTTCCCACATTAAGAGGATCTGATTCGTAATGAATGCTGTGTTTATCAATATGATCATAGCCGCCAGCATTAACTGCATATATAACTTGAAGACCACTATTTTTATCAGCACTCGCAGTGCAGCAGCAGCTTATCAGTAATAACAAGCACGAAAAAGTCAATTTTTTGCATAAACGTGTCTTCATAGCTGTTTAATTATAGAATAATTTTTGCCAAGTAGGTCTTTAGCTGCCTCCGCGATTTTTTTTAGTGGATGCTATTTTTATAACACGCTTTTAAGGGTACGTTGCCCTTTTATGTTTGTTGAATGCACTGTTTTCGATTATCAATTTATCGATTTTTCATTCCGGTCTTTCAAAAGTAATTGTTTACATTCCATCGGTGTGCTTGTGCAAGTTGAATTTATTTTTTGTTGATAACAAGTCAGCTGTAAAATGCTTGTAGGGTGCCCAATACGCACATAAAGTATGTAAACAGTGCTACCAGAAAATTTTACTTTAAACTGCCAAAATTTGTAACCAAATTTTTTGTGCAGTAAAACCAGCAGTTGTACCGATATAGAACATCACATATTCTACCAATATGTGTTTCTAAGGAATACACAAGGCGAATCCATTACAGGTGCCCGCATACCAATTCGCTTCAGCATTTTTCCACGAATTTATCTTCTGAGTTGTCAAAGCCGATAGAAAACCACAACAAAACTTGTGACGTCTCGAGAGAAAATGTTGAAGCGAATTGAATTGCGACCACCTGTACTTGATTCGCCTTGGGAATACACATAAAAATTAAAAAAAACCAAAGAACAAAAATCAAACAATCTATCAAAAAATAAGAGTTTTTGTACCTTGTTCATTACAAACAATTTTATAAAATTTTTAACAGCACTGTTTATTTTTACAGAAATACCAGTTTTGGTAAATCTTTTTTCTGTATCAATGTAAAAACAAAATTAAATACTTCTGGGTTTTTTCCCATCATAACTAAAATAATACATTTCAGCTGAGTCTTATAGCAAAAAAATAATTTAAATTTTTACACCGGTATTCATAAAAAATAAAACGTTGCTGAAGTACATTTTAGAACAAATTTCATATGAAAAATTTGTTCTAAAATGTGTTTCAACAATGTTTTATTTTTTATGAATACCGGTGTTAAAATTTAAAATTTTAAATATACAAATATTTTTGTTAAACTATACTTTAACAACAATATATAGTGGTAGTAATAATATATTATATTAATTTGCATATTATATTAATTTGTTTTAAAAATTACATAGAATTTTATGTTGAACAAAAACTTTGCTCCAAATTAATATTTTTGGTGGCAGTTTTATGTTTTCTTGTCATCGATTTTGAAAAAATCATTTCTGGTCGTCAAGAAAAATTATAAAAGATTGGTAAATTGGGCAGACTTGTCAAAAAATCTGCCATATATACATATGTATTTACATACATGTACTTAGTCTGCGCTATCACACAAATGCTATTTTTCACAGCTAGTAAAATTATGTAGTATGGTGAGTCGAGGTTTGAACTTAATTTTATGTTATTAACCCGGCATTTAGACGGGAAAGTGCTTTCATTAAATTTTTGTATACGTATTATGAATAAAAATTTCAATAAAATCTGTGACATTCATGAAAATTTCTTGCTCACTTTTAAAAGAACGTGAAAGTTCATTTTAAAAATGTCGTCAAAGCGGAGAGTTGCAAGTATTATAGTTTTGTTTACTACTGAAATAGAATTGCCAAGACTACTCCAAACATAAATTTATAGGGCAACCTTCGAAAATAATTTTTATGGCAAAACTTTTATTAGTTAAATTTATAATTATCACTATAAATATACTTCATTTGTGTTTTTCATTCATATTTGCTGTAAAAATGTTTGAAATATTTTCAAATGAACAAAATAATTTAAAATTCACAATTAATATTCTACGGCAATCCTTGTATGTGCCGTGGAGTAGGCAACTGTGTTTACTACCTTGTCACTTTACTTTCAGTAAATGTCAAAAAATTACTTTCAGGAAAATTTTGCTGAAAGCTGAGTTGAAAATTAGAAAATTGTGAGTGTGTTAGTAAAAAGGTGTGAGTGTATTACAACTTTCAGGCATTTACTTTCCCGTCTAAATGACGGGTAAGCCTTAGCGATTTCACACAATATATTCCAGCGACTTATATTATTAAATAACGCTAGCTTTCACGGTTTTGATCTGGCATCACTTTACGGCCTTACTATTTTATACCCTCCCTAGTTGTCAAAAAATAAAAACATTTCAAAACACCAACACGTGCGGTGCAGAACAACTAACTGATGAGAAATAATTTTTGTCAGTAAATTTGTGAAAAATTAATTACTTTGTTTAGTGCTTAATATTTTGAATATCCAGTATCAAGGAACGTGAATGTGACTAATTTCAAAGCAAACAAAAAGAAAAGATAGTGGCAGTAATCTCACACCATATTATGGATTTTGAAAACGAGAATTTACATTTCCAACACTTGGCTGGTGGAAATATTTTACAATATGCCCCACTATACTCTAGAAATGGAGAGTAAGTTGAAAAAACAAAATCTAAAAGTTGTTTTATATAAACTTTTCTGCTTCTCTTTCAAGACACTTGTTGTTCATTAGTAAAAATGCAATACACGTTTACTCCACTGTAAGCGGCCAATTTGTCAGGCGACTAGAAGGGTCTGACGCTCCCTTTATAGATTTTGAATTTGAATTGCGCAATGATAATATACTAATTGCTTGCAATAAAAAGGGAGAAATATTTTCGTGGGAATGGAAAACTGGTCTCCTGCGCAATACAATAATAATTCCTCCTAGTGGATGTACAGAGGTGGTAAATTTCAAGCTTCTGAATTTATATGAGAAGTCGGACTTGGCTCTTGCATTTATATGCTATAGAACTCCTAATTATCAAATAAAATGGCGTTTATTTAATCGCTCCACAAATACTTTTACTTATCCGCCTATTGATTTACGATTAACGTGAGTAAATTAATTTTAAACTATAACATTTATCTAAATATTTTTTTAAATCTGCCTTCCGTTTAGTATGAAACGCCCCTTAGTTGCGGTGGACAATAATAACTTTCCGAATCTGGTTATAACGCAGGGTTTTTATGTTTATTTTATTAACTATAAAACTTGGAAATGGGTCAAGTAAATAACATGTTAATTTTTTGTTTTGAAGCTAAAACGCTAAGATTTTCTTCTTTTAAGATTAATGAACGCTCACAAAATACCTATTACCGCTCTTCATTTACACCCCAAGGAGGAATGTGTCGCAACAGGCGATCAGCATGGTAAAATTTTTCTGTGGCGTGAATTCATGAGTCCGACAACAGTAAAAACTGTGAGTTAAATGATTTTCTATTGATGCCTACATAATAGTAAATAAATCCCTTAATTAAATTTCTGTTACCTTTGCAGAGCCTTTATCACTGGCATCATACGCAAGTAACGAGTATTTGTTTCTCTCAAGCTGGCGCCAGTTTTTACAGTAGTGGCGAGGAATCTGTATTGGTTAAATGGCCTATAGAAAATCCTGCAATGAAACAGTTTATACCACGAACTGCAGCAGAAATACGACATGTGGTTATAAGTCCCGACAATACAAGAGTTGTGGCATGTTTAATTGATAACAGCATACTATTCTATGGCACCGAAAAGGCTCTTCATCAAAACCTTCAAGAGTTCACTTTTATTGCAGACGATAAAACTGAACAATTTAAGTATCCAATGGGATTACGCTTAAATCCTCGCAATAATTCCTTGGTATTGAACGGTCGCATTGGATCATTGCAGTTCTATAACACCTACACCAAAAGTTTGCTTTATAATGTATGTTTCCAGACTTGACTAATTCTGTATTTGTAATGCATTTAATGTTCTTTTTAGGTTAACATAGTCAATCAAAATTTATTATCCAAAGAAAGAGAAAAAATTCTATATAATATTAGTGTAACTAAAGCAGCGTTTAATATTGATTGGATGGTAACTGGTGAAGTCTTCAATGATGAACAGCACTTGCCAGAGTTGCGTTTAAAGTTTTGGCAATACCAGGAGGAAACACAAAAGTAAGTGATACAGGACCACTGAAAACAGTCTACTTTATGCTTAAAAAATTTATACATATTTTATTTTAACTTTTATAACAGCTTCATTTTATTGCTTTATTCAGTCCAGTCCAGTTCAGTTTTACTTTTCTGCTCAATTTATTATAAAAAATATTAATCACAATAATTAAAACTGAACTTGGTACCACGATAATAACATTATTGATTTATTATGTCCACATATATTTTGTATGTATTATGTATAACCTTTATATATGTATTTTTTACTTTAGCTACACTTTGAATACAAATATCGAACTACCACATGAAGGTAGCTTTAAAGCCATTCAATTCTCCAATGACTATCAGGTGGAAAATCTGTTATGTGCCACCGTGGGCGATGATAATATAATCAAAATGTGGTCCCTTGACGACTCAGACAATATTTATAAAAAAGGAAAATCCTGGTTTTGTATTGCTCAAACCTCTTACAAAAATTTGCCAGTGGACTCGATTTCTTTCTCTCAAGATGGTTCCCTGTTGGCTGCCGGCTTTGGCAATACCTTATGCATCTACAAATCCGATAACCTTAAACTTAAAGCGGCTCTTACTGGTGCCAATGGTCTTGATGGTTGCCTAACAAAAGCTCAAATAAGAATACCTTCCAAAAATACTAACGACTCTGCTAAATCAGAAACAGCTGAGAAACGTAAAAAACTTTTTCAACTGTTCACTAATATGTTGGAGACAAACGAAGATAGTCTAATAAAAGAACTAAAAAATAGCTTAAAGAAGAAATCGTTGCCTAATGAAATTATAACCGAACCTTCAGAACATCTAGATGATCAACAAAAAGCTGATCTTTATCAGAAAATTATACAACAATATGAATTGAATTTATTTCAAAAAGTTTTACTATTTCAAAAATTGGGTATTGCATGTAAAGCGCCTCCCCAAATGGAAACTAAACTGGCCGAATATTTGGGTAAATTATCAGCCAAGATGTCTATAGAGAAAAAGTTGCAGCTCAAAACTCGCTCTTTGAATTTAAGACAACGTTTTAAAGCAAAATATCGCCTACAACAACACTGCAAACAGCAGAAGCAATATGATTATATAATTACCAACAATTTAGTGCCCATCTTCAGCTTAATGAACTTGAATAGTAATGCAAAAGACAACAAAACTGAAAAGAATATCAATCACAGGAGAACGGAAAATATAACACCTCCTGCACCCACTATATCAGAAATATCCCATGTGCAATTTGCGGCAGGTGAATATGCCCATTTAGTGGTTGTTTGCACGGAACAACGTGTCTTAATTTGGAATTTGTTGACTTTGCGGCTGCAGGCTGTTTTAAAATTGAGTGTCAAACACTTGACATTTGATCCGCAAACCAATCTAGTAGCGGTTGTCACACATAATGACGAATGTAAGTAAAAAACAAAGAAACTCGTACTAAAATGCCCAAAAAAATCAGTGCAAGCTCATCATCGAGTTTGGTTTGAATTGCTTTTGAACTAGTAAATGATTTCATCATTTACTATGATTTCATCATTTACTATGATTTCATCATTTACAAGTTTAGTTTAAACGCCAAGTTTGTCCTTTTTGCAACGTTGCCAAATTTCTATTTTAAAAAAAAAATCCGTAATCACTGATTTACTACAATCAAGTTTAAACTGCAATCAATTTACAGAAAAGTTTTTTTAAACTAGAGTTCTAGCTATAATGCCCAAAAATCAGTTACGAATTGTAACTCTAGCTTAACAAAACTTTACTGTTCCGAAATAGAAATTTGGCAACGGTGCCAAAAATGTCAAACAGCTGATGTTTTTCACTGCTTGATGGTTGAACCTAAAACGCAAATTTTCTTCGTTTAGATGCGGTTTAAGTATTCATTGATTTGCTCAATAAAAATCGCTTTATTGTTACGAATTAGCTTGCAGATCAATTAATCTTTTCGAATCAATTACTGTTTCTTTTAAATTAATGTAGGTACTCATTTCAGCTTTTTACTTTGTTGGAAAAGTTGCTCTTTTGAAACACATACATATTTTGTGTACAACAGCACAGTACACAAACATAGTTTTTTTTCTGTTCTACCTTTCCAAGAAAGAAGAAAGCTGAAATTAATACCTATAATATTTCTTTATTTCAGTAATTAATTTCTATTATTCAAACTTTTTTTCTATAATGATTTTGTATTACTTTTCTTTACTGATGAGTTGATTAGCACCAACGAAATGTCGTCGGCATATAGACAGCTGAAAAATACAGCAAATATTTTTTGAAAAGGTTCATTTTTGGACCTGAATTAATAGATTTTGTATAACGTTTATTGGGCTCAATTTCGTTCTCAAATATTGTTGCTGTGATCGATATTTATAAAAAAAGGCAAAGAAAATATCATAGATCTTTAGCTAGGGGACGCCTAGCTGCTTCGAAGCCACCATCCTCTTCATTCTAATTCTAATTTCCATTTGATATGAAATGATAAAACTTAAATAAATGAGTAATAATTGGTGTCCTTCGTTCAATTGCGGCCGAAAAACTCTGTTAACATGGTCCTTTACCGCGATATCGTTCGAGCAGCGGCGTCCTCGAAAAAAAAATGGCAAGATAACTCTTCTAGCGTGAACAGCGCACCATGCAGTTATTTTGGGCGGGTGCAATGGCGCCTTTATTTTTCTTACATAATGTACAACATAACTATGTATCTCTTTTAAATAGCCATGGCTGGGTTGTTCTTAAGAAGCCACTCTGTGGCTGAAATTTAAATGCAAACGAAAAAGATAAAATATGTATATTTAAAATTGGTGGACTTCTGAAATAACAAAAAGAGACATGTAACTATGACGAACTACTGGAAGATCTGTAATTCCGTCCCGAAATATAAAAGACCTCCTCTTAAAAGAAGTAATATTTTTCTTATGGATGATTACGTTGCAATCCCAGTCCACTTCTTTTGCTTCACCTTTTTGCCTTATTCTGAGCTGTGACAATTTTTGATTTAGCGATAGATTTTTAGAATATTTGATTAATTTTATAAAATATCTTTTAGCAAATTATTAATGACATTTTATAATTTGAACAATTTTAGTGCACCTATTTCAACCAAATGTACCGCTTCCCATCTATCAGCGGCGAGATTTACCGAAAATGTATGGCATGGCTTGGATACCAAGACGTTATCCAAAACAGAGATCTATCAATGTTGACTGGCAGGCCCAGTCGACTTTGTATTTCTTAAATGAAGATCAGGAAATTATTTATCTGTCTTCGCAGCAGGAAAAAGAAGCTGATGTTCCAACGCCCATTGTTTTCGATAATGTGGCTGGACCCACTCTAAATTATACCACGTTTGGAACTTACGCCACAAAATCAGTCAACGAAACACAAACTAGCAATCGTAGAAATGGTCCCATTGTTTTGGGAAACACTGACAAGACTGCAGTAAAAGCGGTAAGTCAAATTTTTGTGTTTGTTTTTTTTTATAGTATCGAAAATCGGAAGTCATTGCCTGTACATTGTACACAGTTTTGCTGATAAACTTGAGGTACATTGATGTTCATTGACATTTGCATCGTCATATTTTAAATCATTACCAAATGTGTGGCGCTTTTTTTTATATATTGATGAAGTGAAACAAAAGATGAGGCTTTCGAGTTGCAAAAATTGTATTTGGTTTCCTTAGTGCTCTAATAGGCTACCGTACTAAAAATTAAAAAAATATGTTTTTATAAAAAAATTAAAAACCTACTTTTGATAAAACAAAAAGTTAAAAATTCTGACCATATTTGAAGAAAAAGAAGGCGCTGCATAATACCACGACTCTTTACCTTAAGGTGTACAACACAATTACATGCAACGAGTGGTGTGATGTTTTAAAAGCGGAGTCCTGTCGCGTTCATTTGACTGTATCCGCGACTACCACGCTTTTTCAACTAAAAGGAATATAACTACATATGTGTTATCTTTAAAAAATATTCTGTAAATAAGAGAATACAATTCAGGGGTGTTATTATTACGAATACAATTCGATTTGGAAGCACAACGAAATTCGAATTGCCTACTTTTAACACAGCTATTCGAAAACTTTGCTCACAATGCTTTTGCAAATTGCATTTTCTAACACTTTTGTTGTTTAATAAAATTTTACCTCATGAACACGAAAAAAACACACATCTTTTGTTATTTTAAGAAACTTTTACTTATGAAAATTTAATAACTTATCTAGTATATTAAAAAAAAAAGATGAAATAATACTTAAAATTATGAAGTACGCCGGCTTTGAATAAAAAGTTAAAAACATAAAACCAAAACGTCGTCTAGTGCACATCTTTTTGCACTTAAATTTACATAAATGCATACTAATTTGCCATATATAATTTAAACTTAAAATTTTTTGTTTAAAATATTTTCTTTTTCCAAAGCTTTAACTTTTAAATCAATTTGCAATTTGTTTGTTATTGTCTTTTTGGGCTTAGAAGTAAATTTTTTCTTTTATCAAATGTGATATTAAATATTTTAATTATATAATTGAACATATTAACTGCCAGGCCCACGATGCCTGTCGACATCGCTCTCTCACTTAGTTACCTGCGAAACAATAACAAAATTCAAAATTTTTGTGTAATATCGAGTGACATTGCAGGCCTGGCACTACATGTTTCTTCACATAATTTTGAGATTTTTATTTTCGATGTTTAATTCCAGTCGTCTCAACCACATTATAATTTAAAATGCGATTTAATCTGTAAAAAAAACAAAAGTTTACATTTTAAAAAGTTCATATCATATTTTTAAAAATGAACTTAATTATTTATTCGCTATAAGAGCCAATTGAAATTTATTATTCTAGGTCTAAAAATATACCTTAATGCTTTCTGTCTTTTTTTTTCAGCCGTCTATATGCCGCCGACATTTCGTTGTTGCTAAACAATTCATCAGTAGACTCGAAAAATCTAAACCGAATGTTTGAAGCCCAACTACTTATTCCAAAATTCTCATGAACAAAATGAGCATCAGAAAGGTGTTGCAAGACGTAAAATGCTTTCTGTATAAATAGTTTGAGCATTTTCTGACTCTCATGAGAATAGAATTTTGGAATAAGTAGTTGGGCTTCAAACATTCTTTTTCGATTTTTCGAGTCTACTGATGAGTTGTTTAGCAACAACGAAATGTCGGCGGCATATAGACGGCTGAAAATATATTTAGCTCCTTTCATTTTAAGATGTTGAGATGTTTTCACAACACAAGAGGCCTGTACATAGAAATATTATATGAAAAGAACTCATGCCTTCGAGTGATTTTCATACAAAATTTTTTAGCAAAAACGCTTGCAAGTTAGCTTTATACCAGTTAGCCTTACAGAGCAGCTGATTACTGCTTCTGGTCGCTGAAATGTGAAACATACAAACGCGAACTAATAAGACAGAATATAGAGCAATTCTACCAACAAAATACAAGCAGTGTTTGTTGGTGCTGTACTTGTTGTAGTAGTGCGGCTACCTGGTGTAAAGCTGCCTTGGTCGCCTGCTTTTGTTGTGGCAAGACCATATTAACAAGGGTATTTTTTTTTTGGATTATTTCTATGTTTATAAAATTTAGCAATTTAAAATTTTTTTTTTCAAGTTTATCTTACTTTTTTACATCACCCAAACGTGGAGCCGTGGGCACACGCAAATGTCGACAGCGTCTCATCATTATGACGTCATGTTTGAAATAGCGCAGACAATGCCATTGCGGCACCTTTGGCATAAACATTGCATTCTAAAATTATTTTGGAAATGTAAATAAATTATAAGTTATACAAAGGAATTCATTTTTAGAATTTAAAATTTTTCCGTTCTGCAGAATAAATTGTTATTTTTGTCGATACATCGCTGTCCTTCGGATAGCGACATATTCTGAGGAAACTAGCAGCACGCGAGCGATATATCGTTAAAAATGTTCGAATAAATTTATAAAATATATATAATAAAAATACCTTCAGCTCAAAAACAAACCCTGATATACATATATATAGTCGAATTGATTTACAATTTATAATTGCTTTATCGAGCTTTGGTTCGATTTTGCTTCTCCAGAATTAAGAATGATTTTTTTTTCCGTAAAACTGTAGAGATCAACAGTTTTAAAAAATACAAGAAAAGCAAAGTTGAAGACTTATTGGCTGGGGTACATACAATGGCTGTTTCACGTTCACGACTCAAATTGCTTCGAACCCAGGTTACAACTAATTGTATGGAAATTTTCCCAGGATATCTAACAGGTGGGTACCGTTCCATGGCTTGTTCACTTTTATTCTACAGCTGTTTAATTCAGAAATGTAATAAGAGATTTGACATTGGCCACCATTTGCAAAAATAAGAGCAACTTCCAATAGGGTTTTTTTTTCGCCCACCTTATAGTTGCCTGTCCGCTATAAATAATAATACAGCAAAATGCTAAAGTCTATACTATGCGTCTGCTAAGTAAATATCTTAAGCCACTTGTACGCTAGTACGGAATCATTGCTGTACGAGTCAGTCTCGTACTTGACTGAATTGATTTTGTTTTGAATCAGGAAAACATAGATTTTTTTAATCCTAATTAAAATTATGCATTCATATAAATAAATTTGTTGTTAAAAATTACAAACTAATCGCGAATTAGTCCAAGTATTTTTATTTTCTTGGTTTTTTTACAGAAAACTATTTTTATACATTCTTATCTTTATGCGGAAACTAATTGCTTTAGGATTTAAAAAAAAAACTTTTAATTACTGATTTTCAGCTCGTTTTTTTAATTTTTTTGTGTTTGTTTATAACATGAGCCGGCTTATATTGGCATTAAATTGTTGTTGTTGATAATCTTTAGGTGGTAATATAAAAACATTAGGGTGGCCCCTATTGATTTGGAGGAATTTGTCAAGTCTATTTAACTTATCCACCAGGCTGGTAATAGTATTATATGCTAAAATAATATTTGTTTTTATTATAGTTTTTTTTATTCCCTAAAATTTTATAATTTTTGATTTAAAAATTTTTTTTTTAGTGATAAAAAATAATTTTCGTTACAATATAAATAAAAAGTTTTAAAATTGCCAAATTGCGAATACGTATGTATATTGAAGAATTCAAAATATAAAATTCGAGAACTTGAAAAAAATAAATCAGGCCTGGAATGGGACTCCGCAGTGGTGAATTTGTAAGTGTTCACCAGTTTCAGTGTTAATTTTTCAGTTCTGTATCTGCAACAGTAAGAATAGTACAATTTTCCTTAAATTTGCAAGGTTTTTGCGACCCCTGCTCAAGTCTCTGAAGGAGAGTCAAGCAGAATAATGATTGATATGACAGATAGCAATTGAAGGACACACATAAAGGAAAATTACTACTTTAGCTGGGGCACAACTGACTGTTTTGAAGCCGCCACGTTTCTCACCGCCACCTATTTCATTTTGTGTATACATACATACATATGTATGTATTTATTTTATATTTTTTATATTTTTATTTTTTGCCTATCAGCTAAGCTACTTTCGAAACAGTTGTACCCCAGCTTTGTTTTTTCTTAATTTTACTTTTTTAACTTTAATCCATAATAATTACAAACAATATTTTAATCAGTGGATATTGAACCCGAATCAATTGTATAAACTTGTGATATAGGAATGTGTATGAGACTGACTTTAGCGTCCTCCGGTCTGAAGTCAGGAAGAGTAAAGCAAAACAATAGCTTATAATTTAACTGAGTTCCATTGTTATCCATCCAAAAATGCATGGTTCATAAAATTTTGAGACAACATTTTTTTTGTGAATCATAAAGTTCGACGATGAAGTTAAATTAATTTTTTTTATATTTTCATCTATAAGTCAAAATATATTTGGAATAGCTGTTCCCCAGCTTTAGTTTTGATTTAATTTTTCTAGCCAGTTTAATAGTTAATAAACTTATTTGGGATTGTTGGCTTTGTGAATTGAATTTGAATCCGAATCTGGAGTATGTACATATAACTGACTTTAGCGGCCTCTGGCGAATTCCGGGACAGCCAAGTAAAAACAATTCCTTAAAATTTGCTTGAAAAGCTACATTTTTATCCAGCGATCAATGCATGTTTCATAGAATTTCGATATAATGGTTTGTTTGATTTTTGTCTGTGCCCTAAGGCAACGACGAAACAGCTGTCCCCCAGCTTTAGTCTTAACTTCAATTTTTTAGGTTGGTTATTGGTTAATGCGCTTATTTGTGACTGTTAATTTAATAAGTTGAATTGGAATTCGAGTCAATAAATAAACTTGTTGATACAGGAATGGAATGATTAACTTTGGGGACCTGTCCAGTGGCTGGGGTCCGGCAAAGTCCAGCAAAAACAATTCCTTGAGTCGATCAATCAATGACTTTTGTTTTGATTTTTGTACACGACTCCAATGAGCTTGCGACAGCGAAACAACTGTCCCCTAAGTTTGATCTTAATTTTGCTTGTCTAGCAATCATTTAATAAATTGATCTTTAGCGACCTCTAGTGATGTCCAGGAGAGTTAAGCAGAAACAAGCTCTTGAAATTTGAAGTTCTTTGAAATTATCAAAAGGCAAGATTTTCAATACTGTTTTGCAAAAAAAACAACAAAATCCAGAAAAGCATGTTCTTATTCATTTTTATCCACTTATTTATGATTACTATAACATTTTCTTTTAATTATTTATAAAAAAATATATAGAAACTCCCATTTTAGGAAGAAAGTGCGGAAAAATATATAATTTTTTTTTCTCCTAGAAACGAAAACATAAAACATTTTTTATGCCATTCCACTTTACTTATAATTTTTGAAAAAATATATCGTTTATTCAGTAAATTCTTCTTTCTTAAATTGCCGGGTTTTTGCTATTGCTTTCATTTACATAGATATGTATATGCATGTACATACATATGTATGCGTTAACATTTGTCATAACTTCCTAGTGTCACTTTTTTTTTGCTTAGTTTGTTTTAAGTTCTGAAACTGGCGCCTTTCATTCCATTTTGTTTTGTAGAATTTTTTCCTCCTTACCTCGTTCATTTTTGGCACTGGTCCACATTGACCGGCTGGCAGTAAAATAATAATCACAAAAACTAAAACAAATGCCACTTGCATATAAAATCTGCTTGCAAACATTTTTAACATATTTAATTTAATTTATTTTTTGTATTATTAATTTTTTTTCTTTTAAGTGCACTGTTGTTTTCTCCAAACACAATTAATTTGATAAGCTATTAAAACAAAATTTGTTTATATTTATTTTACGAAAACAAAATTTGGGATTTGTTTGTTTATAATTTTTAGCTCCTGATTTTATTTAAATGCATATGAGTACGTACATATGCAGGTATTTTATGTTTTTGTTTATATTAAAAAAAAAATTGTTTTTAAATATAACGTTGTTCCGGCTGCTTTCAGTCCCGTCTTATAATGATAATTGACTGAAGCATATTCTTAAGCATACGATTTTATATCGAAACACATACACATATTGCGAGTAGAAACGACAGACTGACTTGCTTTAAGAAGCTGATGCCACAAATACCAGACTCAAGTATCTGTACAATAAAGTCAGTTTTGAAAACAACACGCAGACACGTGTAGCTACAGAAGATGCTCCAGAAGAACTGTTTAAAGTGCTTTGACTGACTGCCAGTTGGCCGGCGAAATTATTCATTAAAGCAGCAACTTCTCTGCACATTGTCATTTGCTTTATTCTATTTTTTTGAATCACTTTTTGTGTTTGCAGCTCTTGTGCATGGCTTTTTTTTGTGTGCTCCATTTGTTTACAAAATACGCATGGAATACTTGCAGCTATTTCCTGGCGAATTTTTTTTTTTCTTAACGGAACCAACTAATTTATATGTATATATATATCATGACTGTAATATGTGAATAAAAAAAAAGAACAAGTAAAAGTGCTATATTCGAATCATCACAAATTTCACATTCGTAACATATGTAAGTACGAGGGTTGCCCTTTACGTTTCGAGTTAGAGAACAAAAAAAAAAAAAACAAATATCAAAAATCACTTCATTGTTTTTCAAAATATTCCCCATGAAAATCTACATACTTTTGCATGCATTTGAACCAATTGTCGGAAGTTTTTTTTACGGCTCCGATTGAAATATCTCAAAAACTTGCATTCTGAATGCAGCAACCGCATCTTCAGGTGTCGAAAACCGTTGATTTCCCAGTGTGTTTTTTACGTGCGGCAGATGACACATCAAATCAATATTTTGGCTGCTCAAAAATGCACTTGCTTGAGTCGCTGTGTGCGAAGTCCCATTATCGTGGTGAATAGTGGTATGGCAGTTGGTTATCCTGATTTCTTGTAAGCCAGCTGGCAAACAATCGTTGTATACCACTCAGAATTGACTGTGCTGTGTTAATCTAGTGTTACGATTGCGGCATGTCCAGTTTTTCTGAAAAATCAGGCAACCATTTGCTTGGAAGTGCTTCGTTCACTTCCAACAACTTTTGTTGGAATTTGATTATCAATACAGTCGACTACTATTTACTTTTGGGCTCATACGTGTTAATCCACTATTCATCACCTGTTAAGCTGTCATAGACGTGTTTCGAAGCACAGCAATCGTATTTTTTTGGAACGATTGACAGTCAAATGTTTATACAATACTAGTATCGAATGTATGCTGGTCCTACTTATGCCTAACGTTGTCTCAATCTTACGATCGGGCACATACAAGTTTGGGCACAGCATCAATAGTTCTCGGATCAACTACTGATTTTGGACGACTTTCGCGAAGTTGGTCTTGGAGTGAACTACGACCACTATTGAACTCTCCATGCCATCGATAAACGCTGGTCCTTGATGGAGTTTCATCACCAAAAATTTAATTAAGTTCATCCATGCACTGTTACTGAGTCAATCCATGTCGAAAGTTGCAATAAATAACTGCACAAAAGGTAGGTTTACGAATTAATTCCATTTTTGGCCGAAATGGATCTTTTAAGACACTGTAAACAACACAAATAGCACGCTTATATCAAAATGTTCAGAATATGTATAACCTCAAAACTGTCAAATTTTACAATACATCTATTTTAAAGATTTTCTTAAAGGGTTAATGTACAAGTTCATAATCTCTTGCCTGTCATTTTCTTACCATAAGAAAATAAATATTTGTCTTTTTTTTCTGAATTCTAATCAGATTATTTGGATAATAATATATACCTTTTTTGTCTGACCTTTTATTTTTTCTAGTCCGGAACAACTTTTTTTGACTGAGTCTCATTTTTACTTTCATTTGCCAATTAAAATGATTGTAACCAGTGTGGTCTCAACTTTGGACCGCTTCTTGATTAATTTGATGTAATGAAGCACTGTCTGATATTTTGGAATGCCACTGTGTGGTTGAACTGCTGCTGTAGGCAATGTTGTCTACTCCAACAGAATTAAAATAGAACAGGGAGGATTTAACAGGCCGCTCAAAAGGCGTGTTTCATTAGATTTGAAAAATTTACTATTTTCCTTCTTAACAAGCCAACCTAAATTAGCGCGTCAAGCGCATTTTTGCTGCCTAAACCATTTATTTCCATACAAAATGGGTGGTTTAGACGGCAGTAATACGTTTGACGCACTGATTTGGGCAGGATTGTTAAGTTCTTCTATGGTAAGCGATCGAAAGAGTTACTGAATATTTAAAATAACATCGTGGTGATCTTGAGAAGATCCACAATCTCAAGATAACCACGATGTTATTTTTGTGATGATTACTGATTGTAGCACAATGTCTAATTAGGCCTTCTTTGCAAAGGCCCCTCAAAGTGTAGCTCCTGAAAGTTGTATTAAATTTGTGTGCGTAATAACAATTGAATTTGTGACACGCTTGCTATAGTACTTTAGTGCAAATAATAGTTTAAATAAAAAAGAATGTATTTGTTTTCATAATTGAAAAATTGTTTAGCGCCTCACTTTACATATCTATTTTTATATTTTGTCATTTTACTTTTGTGCGAAGAAGGGTCAGCATGAGATTGTATATCAGATATACTCTTAAAAGTATATCCGTATTAATGCTAAAATTACAACAAGCTCTTTATATAGATACATATCATGAAATCCACGGAAAAGTGGATGTTTGTAACGCGTGTGTAACGTTACATTTTGCTCTACATTAATGAAATTTAAAATCCTATTAGCAGAAATTTACGTATATATTTCTTATTAAATTATAAACTCTTGGCAAAATATGTGAAGGTTTCATTGATTGCGAGGGTTTTTTTTTAAATTTCATTGATATAGAGCAAAATGTATCGTTATGCACGCGCTACGAAATGTCGATTCCTTCGTGGACTATCGTGATTTGATAAAATACGAAGGCATTTTCTTGACCCCTTTTGGTGGGTAAAAGATAAATTAAAGAAATTTTTCAAAGATCATATGTTAAGGTGGCGTATGAGCAATATGTGTTTAAAAATTGTGTTCACTATTTGTTACGTATTCGTATGTATGTGTAAATTTACGCGTGCGAGTTTAAAATGTGAGCAAAAATAATGGTTTGAAAGAAATTTGATGGCGTTTAGAAACGTCTAATTGATATAAATTCCTTAGGATGCATGTTCTTCAGTAACAAAGGGTGGTTACATTTTAGAAGCCGATGTTGATTTTGAATAAAATACAAATTATTTAGGAAGTTTTGTCGTTTCTTCTTATTATGGTAATATTAGCGTGGTTCAATCGGTACAAAATATGGTAGAAAATTCGATGGTCCGAATTATCGACGGCGCTGAGGCATAATTGAGGTTCTATGCTGGTAATATGCCGGATCATCTCATCCTTTAGCTCTTTAATTATTGCTGGTTGATCGACGTACACCTTTTGTTTTAAATAACCCCAAAGAAAGAAGACCAATGTCTGTCAATTTACATGATCTTGGCGGCCAATTGATATCGCCACCACGTGAGATAACACGACCATTGAATTTGTCGCAAAAAGCCATTGTTTCCTTGGCTTTGTGGCAAGTGGTACCGTCCTGTTGAAACCACAAATCGTCCACATCCATATCTGCCAATTCGGGCCATAAAAGGTTCGTTATCATTTTACGATAGCGAACACCATGCACAGTAACTGCCTGATCGGCCTCATTTTGAAAAAAAAAAAATACGGCCCGATGATGCTGCCAGCCCATAAACCGCACCAAACAATGCACCTACTCTTTGTAGGTGCATTGGTTTTTCGACAATCACACTTAGATTATCACTCGCCCAAATGTGACAATTCTGCTTATTGACTAAGCCACTGAGGTAAAAATGTGCTCTATCACTAAAGATGATTTCCTTGGAAAATTTATCACCCATTGTTGCCATTTTTTGCCACCATTCTTGCAACGTTTCCGAATTTCTATTTTTAAAAACAATCGATAATCTATGTTATTGTTATGACTGCTGTTAACTGAACAAGGCAAATAAAACAAAGGTATTTGGCTAGATAACTATTAGCTGTTTCGAAGCCGCCACACTTCTTGCCATCACCCGTCCTTGTACTAAGAGGCTCATTGATTTTCAATTCCTAAGTATAAAAGATCACTTAGAGATGAAAATTTGGTGAAACTCAAATCGCTGTACGATAATATATAAATAAGTAACGCCACATTTACACTTACGCAAAATCTAGTACATACGGGATTCTAAGTTGAATCTTGTAGTTTTCACAAGAAAACTAGTTTGGGACTACAATTTGGCCAAATCCACCAACAAATGTAAGTTGTTGAAAGTACTATTCCGCTATAGAAAATTGTTGTCAAAGTTCGGTAAAGTGAGAGCAATCATGAATTTCAATCAATAATACGCAAAAAAGCTCAAAAGCACCAAAATCCAGATTTCAACCCCAAAAAATAATATCTGGTATATTTTGATGCTGTAATGAAAATTGAAACGCTCATTTTAGGAAGATGGAGTGTTTTTCTGCACACATTTAGATTTTAAAGTATTTTATATGAAATACTAATTGAAAAACATCAAAATGTTTTTTTTTTAGATGTAAATGCAGTATAACTATCAGAATAAAGTTGTTATAAATAAAAAAAAGTTTCAAAACTATTGACTCTTTTTTATAATATTCTGCGGACAACAAAACTGACAACTACTCGCAATTGTAAACCAGCTTAAACCACTTTTAACTGGCAAAAGAATAATAAATGAAAAAAAGAACACAAAATTCTGAAGAAATTACATTTAGTTTCATTTACAATTTGTTATTTTCGTTTTCTCTTTTACATTTCGTTTTAATGGAAATGAGTAAGCTGCAGATGATTATGAGTATGGTTTTGATTACATGATTGATTTAATTACTAAGCGAGTGTTGACTGATTTAAATTCGACCCCGTACGTAGATTGCAATTAATTAAAATGACCAAGATTACAAAAATAAAAGCAGGATAAATGTCGTTTAAAGTGCGGTTATTAAAATAAATTAAAAGCATGAATATTGTGCTACATACATATACATATGCTATGAAAATCATGAATAGATAAATTTCTCTAAATGATTTAGAGTTTTTTTTTTGTTATAAATGATTTATTAAAATTTTCTCTGACTAAGCTTTTGTTGGGAAACTAATTAATTGGTGGAGCACTCACTCATTTTTCTTATTCATTTTTGTGATTCTATAAACATCATATGATGTCTAAACTCAAAATATGTATTATTTCAACAAGATTAAATTATATATTAAATTTCGCTAAAAACTAAATCATTTAAATGTCATTCTAAATTACTTGACTTCAGAAAAATAACAATATATCATCATAAACAATATATCATTTTGTGATATAATTTCTTCTGGAAAATCAAGTGATTTCAGGCACAATAATTTTCAGAACAGACCTGTTAAAAAAAGGCTTGCAACTTTTTCAAAACAGCTAATGGATTCGCTACAATCTGCGTACGATCGACATACATATGTATGTATGTGGGATTGGCACAGATTATTGATGTATATCCTTCTTACAAGTATGATAACTGGTATCTAGTATGATTTCACGTATGATTGATATTTAATATTGATATGTATGATTGAGACTCTTGCACGATGCGTATGATTGATACATATGATTTTACGTATGATTGATATGTATTATTATTATGTATTATTAATATACGTTATTGAGGCTCTTGCTCAATGCATACGGATGAAGCCTATGATTGATACGAGGGTTGCCTTTTTTATTTCGGGATTAGAGAATAAAAATATGTATTTGTATATACGTATATGTATGTTTTATTGTGGTTTTACGTGGGCAGTTTTCTTAACAATTCTCCACAAATATTTCGGTTAAAGTTATGAAAGTTCGCAAGTGTAACATAATTTTGTTTATTAAAATTCAATTGAAATAAATCTAAGGAGTTTGGTTATTTAAAAAATTTCAGTGCAAAAGAATTGGGAAAGCAGCAGAAGAATAGAGATGATTAGCAAAGAAACGGTGAAGCAATCCACACGAATTCAAGAATCTTCTACAGGGCAGGCGGTTACTTTGTGCAACAGAACAAGCCCAATTCAGGAAATGCACAGGAATTTGAGTTTTTTGTCTGAATTATTAAAATAGAAATCATACTCATCATGGCAGTTAAAATTTTTACCAACATTTTGTTTTAACACAATGTCTTAGATAGCAAGATCAAGGTGGAATTCGAAATTCGATCAACAATTAATTACATTAATATTTATTAATTTGAAAGAGGAGCAAAAACGCCAGGTCGCTAATGAAAAGTCAGTAAACATTATCACCGGTATTCATAAAAAATAAAACGTTGCTCAAATACATTTTAGAACAAATTTGATATGAAAAATTTGTTGTAAAATGTATTTTAACAATGTTTTATTTTTTATGAATACCGGTGTATATATTTTGTAGAAGAACTATGAAAACTTATGATGTAATGCATCAAGAATGAATTTCTGATTAAAGATCTTGGAAACTGGATGTTAAAAGATTCAACTAATAATTTGTTTTTCTCAAAGAGAATCTTTCAATTCAAATTGGCGACAAAATTAAGAGGGAAAATATAATATTCTATATGTAGTCTATCATTTAAAGGATGTCATCATATATGCACATACATCATAAAATTGGAAGAAGATCAATCACATAATTTTAAGGAGGAACAGTTCAAGCACTGTTTTTTTTTTGGTATCAAGAGACCGTTCTAGTGTTACAGAAAAATAATTTCAATCTTCTTGATTTTTTGTTTGTTTTCAGCTTATTGACATGTCTGTTCATACAATGCCGCCCATGAGTATGATTTGCGAAGATTTTCTGAAATCCATGGTCAAAAGTAGTGCAACTAAAACACTAAACGATGCTGACAGTCGCTCAAATACAGACGATGATGGTTTAACCACACGACTTAGTGGTGATCTAAATGGTTACGGCAGTCAATCGGAAGAGGAAGAGGATGAGAAGGCCGCCTCCTTAGGTACGGATGCTAAATTAACAAATGGTTTATCCCCCGTTGGTAAGTCATCAACGCAAGTACGCAAAGATGTGATGAAGAAAATTGAGGAATTGAAGCGCAATCAAAAATCCTTTGGTATGAGTGTAAATAATTCATCAAACCTGCCCCCAACGAATCTAGAGGAGGAGAGTATACTGAGGAAGTTGGCCTCGCAGGTCTTAAGTTATGATTTTTAATTTTGTTTGACAAAAATATAAAAGAAGCAAGAATATGTTTTATTTTATTTCTATTACTATGACTCTAATTTTAATAATATTTCTTACTACAAAGAAATCAAAAAATTCCTTTAAAACTTTTTAACAAAATACATGATTATTTTCTTAAATAAATGTTATTATTTTCTTAAAAAATAAAAGAACTATAAACTTTTTACATAATTATCAAATTTACAAAAAATTTCTTCTTTCTATGAGACCAGCATGACTTAAGACATTATAAATTTCTCGTCGGGCAATTTTTTCAGCTTGTCTGTCCAAAACCTGCAAAGAAAAAATTAAAGTAAAACAATTTCTTGAAAAAAGTAATTTATACAGTTGCAGATCGTTTTTTAATATAAAATTTATTAACAATATAATTGAATATTTCGCTAACAGTTTGTTAGCATCTTCAGGAAAATATATGTAATTAAATTGTAAAACAATTTCTTAATGTGGGAGAAGGATAGTACGATAATTCTACATAGTCCTCATCAACAATTGTTGTTCCTGTATTGCAACATAGTCATATTCTGCCTTTTTCGTTGATGCTAATCAACTCATCAATAGACTCGAAAAATTCTTAAAAGAATATTTGAAACTCAATTACTTATTCCAAAATTCCCATGAACAAAATGAGAATCAGAAATGTTCAAACAAACTTTTAATACAGCAAACATTTTTTGGTCTTGCAACACTTTTACTTTTCTTAACTTCTATGCAACGCATTCCCATTGGTTACTACGATTTGTATTTTTAAAGTATCAAAAAGTAGAGTTGATTAGCATCATGATACAATTAACAAGGTAGCCTCGTCAGCTAAACCGTTAATCAACTGACTACTTTAGGTTGGCAAGAGATTGCAGAGACGAAAGGCAGCCAAAACGAGGTAGCAAATCCTCGTAAGCTCAGTGCATCTCTCTTACGCAAATGTAGAAGTGACGTCGTTTTGACAGTTTGCATAAGTTGTACAAAAACAAAATGCATGTTATTTTTATTGAAGTTGTTCTTATTGTAGCGAAAAGGCTACCTTGTTAATTGTATCATGATTAGCATCAACGAAATGTTGTGAATTCCGCTTATACAGATTATTCACAATAGTTAAATTTTTATCAATGGATTCTTAATGATTATTAAAAAATTATTTATTTATAAATTTGTTAAAGCAATAGTAGTTCATATGCTCAAAATTAAGCAAAATAGAAACTATTTATATATTTTCTACTCTACGCTACTCAATCAAAAGCAAAATTGCACTGTATGAAAAAACTCACCGAGCAGCGAAATTTTCAACTCATGCTGCGAATTTTACATTCGTTGATTAGGAGAAGATCGTACGTTGTTCATAACAAGGGTTATAATTGTACTCACCGGCATTTCACCCGGTCCAAACCAGGATGCCTTTGCCAAGGCATTTCTCACTCTAGGCGTTTTATAAAAAGGATTAAGCAGCTCACTTGGCAAACTCTTCTCCCAAGCATCATTCTCTATCACAGCAATGTGTTGGAAACGATTTAATTGTGGTCTAGCTGCAACCAAAACCATCAGACTCAAAGCAATCACTAATAATGTATTCAAAAAGGACCTAAGAAAGAGATGACAATTAAAATATTTTACTTTTTTTTGTTATCATGGACCAGTACTCAGGGGATGACCTGAAACCGAACTATTGAAAAAAAGAATGCATGCACTAATAGCGAAAATCTCGTTATAAGAACGTTTTTGTACTGTAGTATTCATTTGCTACTTTTTCTTTGAAAAGGAGTGTATAAAATTAATTTTTGTGCCATAGTGACAAATTAAGAAAAAAATATCACCTCCAGCGCGGCAAGATTTTTCATACTGGAATAAAATAATCTCTGATTATTGATATTGATTTTACTCTTAAACTGGTCTGAACTAAAATATTTTTCAAAATTATTTTCACATCATAAAAATTCATTAATAACTATTTGCTGTACAATATGTTTATTTTTTCTTAAAATAAACTAAAATATTTGCTTTTTTAGCAAAACTCTCTGGCAATTTGTTGGTGGAACTATTAAAAAAAAGGTTCTCATTCTCCCTTTTAATTACATTCAAAATGGCCACTTTTTCCGTGGAAGAGTTTCCTGTTATTGAAATTTGTTTAGAATAAGAGAAAAGAGAGAATTTTTTCGGAGATATTTATACAGAATAGGAGAGTTAAGAGTAGAGAAAAAACTAATAACTGTCAGAGAGTTATTATTTAGAATATTATAGAATATATCATAATAATAAAAACAACTTATTCTTTTTGATATAATTAATAAAGGTGCCGTTCTGTCTCTCTTAGTTTCATAAAGCAAGCATAAATATTTATATATGTATACATACATACATGTATAAACAAAAGTTATTGTAAAGACTTTGCTTTTTAATTTAATTACCAATTTGAAATCGTGACAAAATTTCATAACATTTTTCAATCACGTTATTGGCAATATTTTATTTCCATTGCATATTTACAAATAATTCTGTTTGTTGTCTGCAGGTTTTTCACGTAATTTTATTGAAGACCATAAATATAGCGAAATTGGTTTATATTTTCAATTACATATGTTTCAATATGCGTAACTGAACTGAAAAGAGAGTGAAAGTGTTTTGGTTGAAAACAATAAAGCACCTTTTTGTTTGACATTTTTTGCATTACGCATTTATGTGTGTAGTTTTTGCCAAAGAGGTTTAAAAAACGTGAATATGAATTACCAGGTTACTGTTGTCGCACCTCTTTTTTTTAATAAAGGAATATGAAATGACTAAAATCATGTACCCAATTGACCATACCACACACGTTATCTTCTTTAAATCAGAGAATACCTAAACCACATTCAAACAAAGAAAATTTCGGTAACGTGGCCAAATTTATGTTTCTAAAATCAATCAATAATAAATGGTTCACTGGCTTACTATAGTCCAGTTTGAACTGCAACTAAATCACAGAAAAGTTTTGTTAAGGTAGAGTTTTAACTCTGATTTTTTAGGCATAAGTCAGAGTGGAACCATGCTTTTTTTTAATACAACAAACACAAAACTCCAAAGCTTTTTGCTTGCCTGCCACGGATCGAACCTGTGACCTTACAGACTCTTAAAAGTGCATTCCACCAGTTCATCCATCACTCGCTAACGATCGCTACCATCGCAAACAAAATGACAGTTTTTTAGGGTTTTGTATTCAGAGAAATATACTTTGCCATCCAGCTGCCACAGAGTTCACTCTTCGAAACGGTAAAGGCTAGAGAACTGAATTTATGACAGTATATGCAGTAACAAATAGTAAAATCATGAAAAAGCTGAAATCTAAAGGGTGCCGCCGAAACTGTGAAAATTAGCTTAAACTTTCGAAGCTTAAGAGACTTGAAATTGTTACCGAATACATAGTTGCATGCTTGCTACAACAAAAAATACAGGATAGCACAACAAATTAAAGGGTGGTCCCATACAAGAAACTGAAAATTAGCTGTAATCTTCGAATTGTAAAAAATAAAAGCTAGAAATTTGCGCATAGTATGTAGCTGCCCGGGCACTTCAAAAACGACGAAACGCTAAAAACTAATGGAGGTGCCCATATAGAAAACTGTGAAAATTAGACCAAACTTTCGAACCGTAAGGAATAAGCCTAAATATTTCTCAGGATGTCAAGTTGAAAGTCAGAAAACAAGAAGAACAAAAAACTAAAAACTAAAGGGTGGCTCCATACAGAAACTTAAAATTAGGTGGTACTTTTCATTCACAATACGAGGGTGTTGCCGTTTATATTTCAAGGTTTGAGAACAAAAACAAATATTAATTAATCCTGGAAAATCACTTTATTATTTTTCAAAATATTCCTCATAAAGTACTATACAATTTGGCATGTGTTTGAAGCGATTGTCGACGTACGTTTGCCTCTCTGATTGAGGCATCTCCAAAGCATGCATTCCGAATGTAGCTATCGCTTTCACGATTCATTACCTGTGACGATGTCATAGAGGTGTTTCGAAGCAACGCAATCGTAGTTTTTGAGCATTTCTTAGGTCATATGACGATCAGTTCGAGCACAGCATCAATGGTTGCATCAAGTTGCAATAAGCTCATCCATGCTAAGTTAATCCACGGCGAAAGTCATCAAAAATAATAGTACGAAAATGTTCACGATTTAATTTAATTTTTGAGCGGATATGATTGTTTTGTTAAACCGCTCTGACTACCTCAAAAATGTTGACGATACAGCTTTCAGCTGCCAGATTACCACACTAGAGTTGCCAAATCCCGAAGCATAAAAGTAAATTCTCGTATTAAACCTTTCGTAAGTTCTCACGCACAACACTGTACAACTGTTAAATTATCCATATTTTTCGTTTTTAAAGTCACTTGGCAAATAGCAGACAAGTCGTGTTCACAATTGTTTGGCCATCTGGGTACATAATATCATGTATGTATGAGTCTTTACACGGATATTAATACTCGTTCACTACATTTCTATGGTACAAATTTTTGACGATTAAATTTTAATCTATTTTTGATATTTTGAAAAATGTCTTTCCATTTTTAACATGATAATTAAAAAGTTCAATTATATTTTTCACTAAAATAAAGTCATAAAAATTCAATAATTTAAAATTTTTATTTTAATCAAAACCACATTTTCGAATGAAGTGCAAAATCAAAAGTCGTTTGAAATGTTGTCTTATCAAATGAAAAACATTTTTTTTTGTGCTCAATTTTATAAACTTCAACAATTGATTTGATGGCGATAATGACGAAAATAGTGTTTGCAAAAACAAAAGGGAAACATTTTTGCATCAACATGCGGAAATATTCATTACAACAAGCTGCTGTCTCTACTTTCGTACGCACAAATTCACATTTACACTCTCTTTTGGTAAGAAAATGGAAAAATTGCGTGAGTTGGCAACCGAACTGGATGAAATAAGAAGAAAAAAAGTGTTACACAAAAATCAACTTAAACCATTTATTATTGAGAGAAAATATTATAAAACCCGCAGTGTCCGCAAGTGGTTGTTTTTGACTCATATTTCATTTCAGTTTCAAATCAGGTTACCAAAAGATTCAAATGAATATACTGTGCCAATATAATATAATAATACGCTACATACATATGCATGTAAGTTGAGTTGAAAAACAAACGAAATGCAAGAGGGAGCAGGCTGCCACAAAGTGAAGTCTAAATCCTGTGCAAAATTTTCGACACATTTTCTTTTATTTAAATGTAAAAATAGAAAGAAATTAACGCCGATTATTTAACGAATGCAACTACGAAAATGATCGATCATGAAATGAAGTCGAGTGCGACTGTTAGTGACATCTCTATTAAAAAGTGTCTAAAATTTTAAAAATACTAACAAATTTATTTTCCTCTACAGTGGCGAGCAAAATGGAGTGCATAATGTTGGCATGTGATAAAGAAATTGAAAACATGACCAAGAAATGATCTACAAAGATTCGTATTACACGTTACTAAGGTAAGATAAGATAAGCATAGACAAACACTAAAGTCGACTCTTTTTAAAAACAATTTAAATTTTATATCTGCTATTGACTTGTTTTCAACTATGGTTCAAAAACTAAAGTTGGTCTTAAGTAGAACCAGCATTAAATGGGCATCTAATTTTTTTTATCGAAATGCTCTCATATAGCCACATACAAATTTGGGAAGAACTCCATCTCTAATGAGATGACTCTCAAAAGTATACAGATAAGCAAGTACAGTCAAAGCCCGGTTTAACGAATGATATAATGTTCAGACCGTTCGTTATTCCGAGATATTCGTTATATCGAACAGTAATTTTTTATCTTAAAATTTTATAAAAGACGGTGGTCCGCAGTTTTAAAAACATAAAAATTTAATTGTAATGACAACTCAGTGTAGAAATAAAATTTTAATTGATATTTTAACGTTCATTTAAGAATTGTTTTTATTTCTAATATGTAAATTCATTAAAAATCATAAATGTAAATAGAGGCATATACATATTTAGCTATGTTTGGATGCTATTAACATGTGTAGGTTTATCATTACATTTCATTCATATTATTCATTTCTTAAGAAATCGACATCTCGTTTTCACAATGAACCAAATAAAACTACTAAAATTTTAACGAAAAAAGCAACGCATCACACGTGTTCTTTCAATACAAAGAAAGAAGCCAAAAACACACACAATCCAACGGTATTTGCATATATGGTTTCGAATATTTGTCAAATTACAACTTATACGGGAAAGTGCCGGCAAATCTGCAAATGCAGGTCGTTTTGTGGTCTTCTTCTCTAAATATTTCCGTTTTCAAATTTTGTGAGGAAGAAGTATTTTAGAAAATACAGTAGAAACAAGTTGTGCCTCCGTGCGAAGGGGTTTTCTATACAGTTTTTTGGTTTTGAATATTTGTCAAATTACAACTTATACGGGAAAGTGCCGGCAAATCTGCAAATGCAGGTCGTTTTGTGGTCTTCTTCTCTAAATATTTCCGTTTTCAAATTTTGTGAGGAAGAAGTATTTTAGAAAATACAGTAGAAACAAGTTGTGCCTCCGTGCGAAGGGGTTTTCTACACAGTTTTTTGGTTTTGAATATTTGTCAAATTACAACTTATACGGGAAAGTGCCGGCAAATCTGCAAATGCAGGTCGTTTTGTGGTCTTCTTCTCTAAATATTTCCGTTTTCAAATTTTGTGAGGAAGAAGTATTTTAGAAAATACAGTAGAAACAAGTTGTGCCTCCGTGGGAAGGGGTTTTCTATACAGTTTTTTGGTTTTGAATATTTGTCAAATTACAACTTATACGGGAAAGTGCCGGCAAATCTGCAAATGCAGGTTGTTTTGTGGTCTTCTTCTCTAAATATTTCCGTTTTCAAATTTTGTGAGGAAGAAGTATTTTAGAAAATACAGTAGAAACAAGTTGTGCCTCCGTGCGAAGGGGTTTTCTATACAGTTTTTTGGTTTTGAATATTTGTCAAATTACAACTTATACGGGAAAGTGCCGGCAAATCTGCAAATGCAGGTCGTTTTGTGGTCTTCTTCTCTAAATATTTCCGTTTTCAAATTTTGTGAGGAAGAAGTATTTTAGAAAATACAGTAGAAACAAGTTGTGCCTCCGTGGGAAGGGGTTTTCTATACAGTTTTTTGGTTTTGAATATTTGTCAAATTACAACTTATACGGGAAAGTGCCGGCAAATCTGCAAATGCAGGTCGTTTTGTGGTCTTCTTCTCTAAATATTTCCGTTTTCAAATTTTGTGAGGAAGAAGTATTTTAGAAAATACAGTAGAAACAAGTTGTGCCTCCGTGGGAAGGGGTTTTCTATACAGTTTTTTGGTTTTGAATATTTGTCAAATTACAACTTATACGGGAAAGTGCCGGCAAATCTGCAAATGCAGGTTGTTTTGTGGTCTTCTTCTCTAAATATTTCCGTTTTCAAATTTTGTGAGGAAGAAGTATTTTAGAAAATACAGTAGAAACAAGTTGTGCCTCCGTGCGAAGGGGTTTTCTATACAGTTTTTTGGTTTTGAATATTTGTCAAATTACAACTTATACGGGAAAGTGCCGGCAAATCTGCAAATGCAGGTCGTTTTGTGGTCTTCTTCTCTAAATATTTCCGTTTTCAAATTTTGTGAGGAAGAAGTATTTTAGAAAATACAGTAGAAACAAGTTGTGCCTCCGTGGGAAGGGGTTTTCTATACAGTTTTTTGGTTTTGAATATTTGTCAAATTACAACTTATACGGGAAAGTGCCGGCAAATCTGCAAATGCAGGTCGTTTTGTGGTCTTCTTCTCTAAATATTTCCGTTTTCAAATTTTGTGAGGAAGAAGTATTTTAGAAAATACAGTAGAAACAAGTTGTGCCTCCGTGCGAAGGGGTTTTCTATACAGTTTTTTGGTTTTGAATATTTGTCAAATTACAACTTATACGGGAAAGTGCCGGCAAATCTGCAAATGCAGGTCGTTTTGTGGTCTTCTTCTCTAAATATTTCCGTTTTCAAATTTTGTGAGGAAGAAGTATTTTAGAAAATACAGTAGAAACAAGTTGTGCCTCCGTAGGAAGGGGTTTTCTATACAGTTTTTTGGTTTTGAATATTTGTCAAATTACAACTTATACGGGAAAGTGCCGGCAAATCTGCAAATGCAGGTTGTTTTGTGGTCTTCTTCTCTAAATATTTCCGTTTTCAAATTTTGTGAGGAAGAAGTATTTTAGAAAATACAGTAGAAACAAGTTGTGCCTCCGTGCGAAGGGGTTTTCTATACAGTTTTTTGGTTTTGAATATTTGTCAAATTACAACTTATACGGGAAAGTGCCGGCAAATCTGCAAATGCAGGTCGTTTTGTGGTCTTCTTCTCTAAATATTTCCGTTTTCAAATTTTGTGAGGAAGAAGTATTTTAGAAAATACAGTAGAAACAAGTTGTGCCTCCGTGGGAAGGGGTTTTCTATACAGTTTTTTGGTTTTGAATATTTGTCAAATTACAACTTATACGGGAAAGTGCCGGCAAATCTGCAAATGCAGGTTGTTTTGTGGTCTTCTTCTCTAAATATTTCCGTTTTCAAATTTTGTGAGGAAGAAGTATTTTAGAAAATACAGTAGAAACAAGTTGTGCCTCCGTGCGAAGGGGTTTTCTATACAGTTTTTTGGTTTTGAATATTTGTCAAATTACAACTTATACGGGAAAGTGCCGGCAAATCTGCAAATGCAGGTCGTTTTGTGGTCTTCTTCTCTAAATATTTCCGTTTTCAAATTTTGTGAGGAAGAAGTATTTTAGAAAATACAGTAGAAACAAGTTGTGCCTCCGTGCGAAGGGGTTTTCTATACAGTTTTTTGGTTTTGAATATTTGTCAAATTACAACTTATACGGGAAAGTGCCGGCAAATCTGCAAATGCAGCTCGTTTTGTGGTCTTCTTCTCTAAATATTTCCGTTTTCAAATTTTGTGAGGAAGAAGTATTTTAGAAAATACAGTAGAAACAAGTTGTGCCTCCGTGGGAAGGGGTTTTCTATACAGTTTTTTGGTTTTGAATATTTGTCAAATTACAACTTATACGGGAAAGTGCCGGCAAATCTGCAAATGCAGGTTGTTTTGTGGTCTTCTTCTCTAAATATTTCCGTTTTCAAATTTTGTGAGGAAGAAGTATTTTAGAAAATACAGTAGAAACAAGTTGTGCCTCCGTGCGAAGGGGTTTTCTATACAGTTTTTTGGTTTTGAATATTTGTCAAATTACAACTTATACGGGAAAGTGCCGGCAAATCTGCAAATGCAGGTCGTTTTGTGGTCTTCTTCTCTAAATATTTCCGTTTTCAAATTTTGTGAGGAAGAAGTATTTTAGAAAATACAGTAGAAACAAGTTGTGCCTCCGTGGGAAGGGGTTTTCTATACAGTTTTTTGGTTTTGAATATTTGTCAAATTACAACTTATACGGGAAAGTGCCGGCAAATCTGCAAATGCAGGTTGTTTTGTGGTCTTCTTCTCTAAATATTTCCGTTTTCAAATTTTGTGAGGAAGAAGTATTTTAGAAAATACAGTAGAAACAAGTTGTGCCTCCGTGCGAAGGGGTTTTCTATACAGTTTTTTGGTTTTGAATATTTGTCAAATTACAACTTATACGGGAAAGTGCCGGCAAATCTGCAAATGCAGGTCGTTTTGTGGTCTTCTTCTCTAAATATTTCCGTTTTCAAATTTTGTGAGGAAGAAGTATTTTAGAAAATACAGTAGAAACAAGTTGTGCCTCCGTGCGAAGGGGTTTTCTATACAGTTTTTTGGTTTTGAATATTTGTCAAATTACAACTTATACGGGAAAGTGCCGGCAAATCTGCAAATGCAGCTCGTTTTGTGGTCTTCTTCTCTAAATATTTCCGTTTTCAAATTTTGTGAGGAAGAAGTATTTTAGAAAATACAGTAGAAACAAGTTGTGCCTCCGTGGGAAGGGGTTTTCTATACAGTTTTTTGGTTTTGAATATTTGTCAAATTACAACTTATACGGGAAAGTGCCGGCAAATCTGCAAATGCAGGTTGTTTTGTGGTCTTCTTCTCTAAATATTTCCGTTTTCAAATTTTGTGAGGAAGAAGTATTTTAGAAAATACAGTAGAAACAAGTTGTGCCTCCGTGGGAAGGGGTTTTCTATACAGTTTTTTGGTTTTGAATATTTGTCAAATTACAACTTATACGGGAAAGTGCCGGCAAATCTGCAAATGCAGCTCGTTTTGTGGTCTTCTTCTCTAAATATTTCCGTTTTCAAATTTTGTGAGGAAGAAGTATTTTAGAAAATACAGTAGAAACAAGTTGTGCCTCCGTGGGAAGGGGTTTTCTATACAGTTTTTTGGTTTTGAATATTTGTCAAATTACAACTTATACGGGAAAGTGCCGGCAAATCTGCAAATGCAGGTCGTTTTGTGGTCTTCTTCTCTAAATATTTCCGTTTTCAAATTTTGTGAGGAAGAAGTATTTTAGAAAATACAGTAGAAACAAGTTGTGCCTCCGTGGGAAGGGGTTTTCTATACAGTTTTTTGGTTTTGAATATTTGTCAAATTACAACTTATACGGGAAAGTGCCGGCAAATCTGCAAATGCAGGTTGTTTTGTGGTCTTCTTCTCTAAATATTTCCGTTTTCAAATTTTGTGAGGAAGAAGTATTTTAGAAAATACAGTAGAAACAAGTTGTGCCTCCGTGCGAAGGGGTTTTCTATACAGTTTTTTGGTTTTGAATATTTGTCAAATTACAACTTATACGGGAAAGTGCCGGCAAATCTGCAAATGCAGGTTGTTTTGTGGTCTTCTTCTCTAAATATTTCCGTTTTCAAATTTTGTGAGGAAGAAGTATTTTAGAAAATACAGTAGAAACAAGTTGTGCCTCCGTGGGAAGGGGTTTTCTATACAGTTTTTTGGTTTTGAATATTTGTCAAATTACAACTTATACGGGAAAGTGCCGGCAAATCTGCAAATGCAGGTTGTTTTGTGGTCTTCTTCTCTAAATATTTCCGTTTTCAAATTTTGTGAGGAAGAAGTATTTTAGAAAATACAGTAGAAACAAGTTGTGCCTCCGTGCGAAGGGGTTTTCTATACAGTTTTTTGGTTTTGAATATTTGTCAAATTACAACTTATACGGGAAAGTGCCGGCAAATCTGCAAATGCAGGTCGTTTTGTGGTCTTCTTCTCTAAATATTTCCGTTTTCAAATTTTGTGAGGAAGAAGTATTTTAGAAAATACAGTAGAAACAAGTTGTGCCTCCGTGCGAAGGGGTTTTCTATACAGTTTTTTGGTTTTGAATATTTGTCAAATTACAACTTATACGGGAAAGTGCCGGAAAATCTGCAAATGCAGCTCGTTTTGTGGTCTTCTTCTCTAAATATTTCCGTTTTCAAATTTTGTGAGGAAGAAGTATTTTAGAAAATACAGTAGAAACAAGTTGTGCCTCCGTGCGAAAGGGTTTTCTATACAGTTTTTTGGTTTTGAATATTTGTCAAATTACAACTTATACGGGAAAGTGCCGGCAAATCTGCAAATGCAGGTTGTTTTGTGGTCTTCTTCTCTAAATATTTCCGTTTTCAAATTTTGTGAGGAAGAAGTATTTTAGAAAATACAGTAGAAACAAGTTGTGCCTCCGTGCGAAGGGGTTTTCTATACAGTTTTTTGGTTTTGAATATTTGTCAAATTACAACTTATACGGGAAAGTGCCGGCAAATCTGCAAATGCAGGTCGTTTTGTGGTCTTCTTCTCTAAATATTTCCGTTTTCAAATTTTGTGAGGAAGAAGTATTTTAGAAAATACAGTAGAAACAAGTTGTGCCTCCGTGGGAAGGGGTTTTCTATACAGTTTTTTGGTTTTGAATATTTGTCAAATTACAACTTATACGGGAAAGTGCCGGCAAATCTGCAAATGCAGCTCGTTTTGTGGTCTTCTTCTCTAAATATTTCCGTTTTCAAATTTTGTGAGGAAGAAGTATTTTAGAAAATACAGTAGAAACAAGTTGTGCCTCTGTGCGAAGGGGTTTTCTATACAGTTTTTTGGTTTTGAATATTTGTCAAATTACAACTTATACGGGAAAGTGCCGGCAAATCTGCAAATGCAGGTCGTTTTGTGGTCTTCTTCTCTAAATATGTCCGTTTTCAAATTTTGTGAGGAAGAAGTATTTTAGAAAATACAGTAGAAACAAGTTGTGCCTCCGTGGGAAGGGGTTTTCTATACAGTTTTTTGGTTTTGAATATTTGTCAAATTACAACTTATACGGGAAAGTGCCGGCAAATCTGCAAATGCAGCTCGTTTTGTGGTCTTCTTCTCTAAATATTTCCGTTTTCAAATTTTGTGAGGAAGAAGTATTTTAGAAAATACAGTAGAAACAAGTTGTGCCTCTGTGCGAAGGGGTTTTCTATACAGTTTTTTGGTTTTGAATATTTGTCAAATTACAACTTATACGGGAAAGTGCCGGCAAATCTGCAAATGCAGGTCGTTTTGTGGTCTTCTTCTCTAAATATTTCCGTTTTCAAATTTTGTGAGGAAGAAGTATTTTAGAAAATACAGTAGAAACAAGTTGTGCCTCCGTGCGAAGGGGTTTTCTATACAGTTTTTTGGTTTTGAATATTTGTCAAATTACAACTTATACGGGAAAGTGCCGGCAAATCTGCAAATGCAGCTCGTTTTGTGGTCTTCTTCTCTAAATATTTCCGTTTTCAAATTTTGTGAGGAAGAAGTATTTTAGAAAATACAGTAGAAACAAGTTGTGCCTCCGTGGGAAGGGGTTTTCTATACAGTTTTTTGGTTTTGAATATTTGTCAAATTACAACTTATACGGGAAAGTGCCGGAAAATCTGCAAATGCAGGTTGTTTTGTGGTCTTCTTCTCTAAATATTTCCGTTTTCAAATTTTGTGAGGAAGAAGTATTTTAGAAAATAAAGTAGAAACAAGTTGTGCCTCCGTGGGAAGGGGTTTTCTATACAGTTTTTTGGTTTTGAATATTTGTCAAATTACAACTTATACGGGAAAGTGCCGGCAAATCTGCAAATGCAGGTTGTTTTGTGGTCTTCTTCTCTAAATATTTCCGTTTTCAAATTTTGTGAGGAAGAAGTATTTTAGAAAATAAAGTAGAAACAAGTTGTGCCTCCGTGGGAAGGGGTTTTCTATACAGTTTTTTGGTTTTGAATATTTGTCAAATTACAACTTATACGGGAAAGTGCCGGCAAATCTGCAAATGCAGGTCGTTTTGTGGTCTTCTTCTCTAAATATTTCCGTTTTCAAATTTTGTGAGGAAGAAGTATTTTAGAAAATACAGTAGAAACAAGTTGTGCCTCCGTGCGAAGGGGTTTTCTATACAGTTTTTTGGTTTTGAATATTTGTCAAATTACAACTTATACGGGAAAGTGCCGGAAAATCTGCAAATGCAGCTCGTTTTGTGGTCTTCTTCTCTAAATATTTCCGTTTTCAAATTTTGTGAGGAAGAAGTATTTTAGAAAATACAGTAGAAACAAGTTGTGCCTCCGTGCGAAAGGGTTTTCTATACAGTTTTTTGGTTTTGAATATTTGTCAAATTACAACTTATACGGGAAAGTGCCGGCAAATCTGCAAATGCAGGTTGTTTTGTGGTCTTCTTCTCTAAATATTTCCGTTTTCAAATTTTGTGAGGAAGAAGTATTTTAGAAAATACAGTAGAAACAAGTTGTGCCTCCGTGCGAAGGGGTTTTCTATACAGTTTTTTGGTTTTGAATATTTGTCAAATTACAACTTATACGGGAAAGTGCCGGCAAATCTGCAAATGCAGGTCGTTTTGTGGTCTTCTTCTCTAAATATTTCCGTTTTCAAATTTTGTGAGGAAGAAGTATTTTAGAAAATACAGTAGAAACAAGTTGTGCCTCCGTGGGAAGGGGTTTTCTATACAGTTTTTTGGTTTTGAATATTTGTCAAATTACAACTTATACGGGAAAGTGCCGGCAAATCTGCAAATGCAGCTCGTTTTGTGGTCTTCTTCTCTAAATATTTCCGTTTTCAAATTTTGTGAGGAAGAAGTATTTTAGAAAATACAGTAGAAACAAGTTGTGCCTCTGTGCGAAGGGGTTTTCTATACAGTTTTTTGGTTTTGAATATTTGTCAAATTACAACTTATACGGGAAAGTGCCGGCAAATCTGCAAATGCAGGTCGTTTTGTGGTCTTCTTCTCTAAATATTTCCGTTTTCAAATTTTGTGAGGAAGAAGTATTTTAGAAAATACAGTAGAAACAAGTTGTGCCTCCGTGGGAAGGGGTTTTCTATACAGTTTTTTGGTTTTGAATATTTGTCAAATTACAACTTATACGGGAAAGTGCCGGCAAATCTGCAAATGCAGCTCGTTTTGTGGTCTTCTTCTCTAAATATTTCCGTTTTCAAATTTTGTGAGGAAGAAGTATTTTAGAAAATACAGTAGAAACAAGTTGTGCCTCTGTGCGAAGGGGTTTTCTATACAGTTTTTTGGTTTTGAATATTTGTCAAATTACAACTTATACGGGAAAGTGCCGGCAAATCTGCAAATGCAGGTCGTTTTGTGGTCTTCTTCTCTAAATATTTCCGTTTTCAAATTTTGTGAGGAAGAAGTATTTTAGAAAATACAGTAGAAACAAGTTGTGCCTCCGTGGGAAGGGGTTTTCTATACAGTGTTTTGGTTTTGAATATTTGTCAAATTACAACTTATACGGGAAAGTGCCGGCAAATCTGCAAATGCAGGTCGTTTTGTGGTCTTCTTCTCTAAATATTTCCGTTTTCAAATTTTGTGAGGAAGAAGTATTTTAGAAAATACAGTAGAAACAAGTTGTGCCTCCGTGGGAAGGGGTTTTCTATACAGTTTTTTGGTTTTGAATATTTGTCAAATTACAACTTATACGGGAAAGTGCCGGCAAATCTGCAAATGCAGGTTGTTTTGTGGTCTTCTTCTCTAAATATTTCCGTTTTCAAATTTTGTGAGGAAGAAGTATTTTAGAAAATACAGTAGAAACAAGTTGTGCCTCCGTGGGAAGGGGTTTTCTATACAGTTTTTTGGTTTTGAATATTTGTCAAATTACAACTTATACGGGAAAGTGCCGGCAAATCTGCAAATGCAGCTCGTTTTGTGGTCTTCTTCTCTAAATATTTCCGTTTTCAAATTTTGTGAGGAAGAAGTATTTTAGAAAATACAGTAGAAACAAGTTGTGCCTCTGTGCGAAGGGGTTTTCTATACAGTTTTTTGGTTTTGAATATTTGTCAAATTACAACTTATACGGGAAAGTGCCGGCAAATCTGCAAATGCAGGTCGTTTTGTGGTCTTCTTCTCTAAATATGTCCGTTTTCAAATTTTGTGAGGAAGAAGTATTTTAGAAAATACAGTAGAAACAAGTTGTGCCTCCGTGGGAAGGGGTTTTCTATACAGTTTTTTGGTTTTGAATATTTGTCAAATTACAACTTATACGGGAAAGTGCCGGCAAATCTGCAAATGCAGCTCGTTTTGTGGTCTTCTTCTCTAAATATTTCCGTTTTCAAATTTTGTGAGGAAGAAGTATTTTAGAAAATACAGTAGAAACAAGTTGTGCCTCTGTGCGAAGGGGTTTTCTATACAGTTTTTTGGTTTTGAATATTTGTCAAATTACAACTTATACGGGAAAGTGCCGGCAAATCTGCAAATGCAGGTCGTTTTGTGGTCTTCTTCTCTAAATATTTCCGTTTTCAAATTTTGTGAGGAAGAAGTATTTTAGAAAATACAGTAGAAACAAGTTGTGCCTCCGTGCGAAGGGGTTTTCTATACAGTTTTTTGGTTTTGAATATTTGTCAAATTACAACTTATACGGGAAAGTGCCGGCAAATCTGCAAATGCAGCTCGTTTTGTGGTCTTCTTCTCTAAATATTTCCGTTTTCAAATTTTGTGAGGAAGAAGTATTTTAGAAAATACAGTAGAAACAAGTTGTGCCTCCGTGGGAAGGGGTTTTCTATACAGTTTTTTGGTTTTGAATATTTGTCAAATTACAACTTATACGGGAAAGTGCCGGAAAATCTGCAAATGCAGGTTGTTTTGTGGTCTTCTTCTCTAAATATTTCCGTTTTCAAATTTTGTGAGGAAGAAGTATTTTAGAAAATAAAGTAGAAACAAGTTGTGCCTCCGTGGGAAGGGGTTTTCTATACAGTTTTTTGGTTTTGAATATTTGTCAAATTACAACTTATACGGGAAAGTGCCGGCAAATCTGCAAATGCAGGTCGTTTTGTGGTCTTCTTCTCTAAATATTTCCGTTTTCAAATTTTGTGAGGAAGAAGTATTTTAGAAAATACAGTAGAAACAAGTTGTGCCTCCGTGCGAAGGGGTTTTCTATACAGTTTTTTGGTTTTGAATATTTGTCAAATTACAACTTATACGGGAAAGTGCCGGAAAATCTGCAAATGCAGCTCGTTTTGTGGTCTTCTTCTCTAAATATTTCCGTTTTCAAATTTTGTGAGGAAGAAGTATTTTAGAAAATACAGTAGAAACAAGTTGTGCCTCCGTGCGAAGGGGTTTTCTATACAGTTTTTTGGTTTTGAATATTTGTCAAATTACAACTTATACGGGAAAGTGCCGGAAAATCTGCAAATGCAGGTTGTTTTGTGGTCTTCTTCTCTAAATATTTCCGTTTTCAAATTTTGTGAGGAAGAAGTATTTTAGAAAATAAAGTAGAAACAAGTTGTGCCTCCGTGGGAAGGGGTTTTCTATACAGTTTTTTGGTTTTGAATATTTGTCAAATTACAACTTATACGGGAAAGTGCCGGCAAATCTGCAAATGCAGGTCGTTTTGTGGTCTTCTTCTCTAAATATTTCCGTTTTCAAATTTTGTGAGGAAGAAGTATTTTAGAAAATACAGTAGAAACAAGTTGTGCCTCCGTGGGAAGGGGTTTTCTATACAGTTTTTTGGTTTTGAATATTTGTCAAATTACAACTTATACGGGAAAGTGCCGGAAAATCTGCAAATGCAGGTTGTTTTGTGGTCTTCTTCTCTAAATATTTCCGTTTTCAAATTTTGTGAGGAAGAAGTATTTTAGAAAATAAAGTAGAAACAAGTTGTGCCTCCGTGGGAAGGGGTTTTCTATACAGTTTTTTGGTTTTGAATATTTGTCAAATTACAACTTATACGGGAAAGTGCCGGCAAATCTGCAAATGCAGGTTGTTTTGTGGTCTTCTTCTCTAAATATTTCCGTTTTCAAATTTTGTGAGGAAGAAGTATTTTAGAAAATAAAGTAGAAACAAGTTGTGCCTCCGTGGGAAGGGGTTTTCTATACAGTTTTTTGGTTTTGAATATTTGTCAAATTACAACTTATACGGGAAAGTGCCGGCAAATCTGCAAATGCAGGTCGTTTTGTGGTCTTCTTCTCTAAATATTTCCGTTTTCAAATTTTGTGAGGAAGAAGTATTTTAGAAAATACAGTAGAAACAAGTTGTGCCTCCGTGCGAAGGGGTTTTCTATACAGTTTTTTGGTTTTGAATATTTGTCAAATTACAACTTATACGGGAAAGTGCCGGCAAATCTGCAAATGCAGCTCGTTTTGTGGTCTTCTTCTCTAAATATTTCCGTTTTCAAATTTTGTGAGGAAGAAGTATTTTAGAAAATAAAGTAGAAACAAGTTGTGCCTCCGTGGGAAGGGGTTTTCTATACAGTTTTTTGGTTTTGAATATTTGTCAAATTACAACTTATACGGGAAAGTGCCGGCAAATCTGCAAATGCAGGTTGTTTTGTGGTCTTCTTCTCTAAATATTTCCGTTTTCAAATTTTGTGAGGAAGAAGTATTTTAGAAAATAAAGTAGAAACAAGTTGTGCCTCCGTGGGAAGGGGTTTTCTATACAGTTTTTTGGTTTTGAATATTTGTCAAATTACAACTTATACGGGAAAGTGCCGGCAAATCTGCAAATGCAGGTCGTTTTGTGGTCTTCTTCTCTAAATATTTCCGTTTTCAAATTTTGTGAGGAAGAAGTATTTTAGAAAATACAGTAGAAACAAGTTGTGCCTCCGTGCGAAGGGGTTTTCTATACAGTTTTTTGGTTTTGAATATTTGTCAAATTACAACTTATACGGGAAAGTGCCGGAAAATCTGCAAATGCAGCTCGTTTTGTGGTCTTCTTCTCTAAATATTTCCGTTTTCAAATTTTGTGAGGAAGAAGTATTTTAGAAAATACAGTAGAAACAAGTTGTGCCTCCGTGCGAAAGGGTTTTCTATACAGTTTTTTGGTTTTGAATATTTGTCAAATTACAACTTATACGGGAAAGTGCCGGCAAATCTGCAAATGCAGGTTGTTTTGTGGTCTTCTTCTCTAAATATTTCCGTTTTCAAATTTTGTGAGGAAGAAGTATTTTAGAAAATACAGTAGAAACAAGTTGTGCCTCCGTGCGAAGGGGTTTTCTATACAGTTTTTTGGTTTTGAATATTTGTCAAATTACAACTTATACGGGAAAGTGCCGGCAAATCTGCAAATGCAGGTCGTTTTGTGGTCTTCTTCTCTAAATATTTCCGTTTTCAAATTTTGTGAGGAAGAAGTATTTTAGAAAATACAGTAGAAACAAGTTGTGCCTCCGTGGGAAGGGGTTTTCTATACAGTTTTTTGGTTTTGAATATTTGTCAAATTACAACTTATACGGGAAAGTGCCGGCAAATCTGCAAATGCAGCTCGTTTTGTGGTCTTCTTCTCTAAATATTTCCGTTTTCAAATTTTGTGAGGAAGAAGTATTTTAGAAAATACAGTAGAAACAAGTTGTGCCTCTGTGCGAAGGGGTTTTCTATACAGTTTTTTGGTTTTGAATATTTGTCAAATTACAACTTATACGGGAAAGTGCCGGCAAATCTGCAAATGCAGGTCGTTTTGTGGTCTTCTTCTCTAAATATTTCCGTTTTCAAATTTTGTGAGGAAGAAGTATTTTAGAAAATACAGTAGAAACAAGTTGTGCCTCCGTGGGAAGGGGTTTTCTATACAGTTTTTTGGTTTTGAATATTTGTCAAATTACAACTTATACGGGAAAGTGCCGGCAAATCTGCAAATGCAGCTCGTTTTGTGGTCTTCTTCTCTAAATATTTCCGTTTTCAAATTTTGTGAGGAAGAAGTATTTTAGAAAATACAGTAGAAACAAGTTGTGCCTCTGTGCGAAGGGGTTTTCTATACAGTTTTTTGGTTTTGAATATTTGTCAAATTACAACTTATACGGGAAAGTGCCGGCAAATCTGCAAATGCAGGTCGTTTTGTGGTCTTCTTCTCTAAATATTTCCGTTTTCAAATTTTGTGAGGAAGAAGTATTTTAGAAAATACAGTAGAAACAAGTTGTGCCTCCGTGCGAAGGGGTTTTCTATACAGTTTTTTGGTTTTGAATATTTGTCAAATTACAACTTATACGGGAAAGTGCCGGCAAATCTGCAAATGCAGCTCGTTTTGTGGTCTTCTTCTCTAAATATTTCCGTTTTCAAATTTTGTGAGGAAGAAGTATTTTAGAAAATACAGTAGAAACAAGTTGTGCCTCCGTGGGAAGGGGTTTTCTATACAGTTTTTTGGTTTTGAATATTTGTCAAATTACAACTTATACGGGAAAGTGCCGGAAAATCTGCAAATGCAGGTTGTTTTGTGGTCTTCTTCTCTAAATATTTCCGTTTTCAAATTTTGTGAGGAAGAAGTATTTTAGAAAATAAAGTAGAAACAAGTTGTGCCTCCGTGGGAAGGGGTTTTCTATACAGTTTTTTGGTTTTGAATATTTGTCAAATTACAACTTATACGGGAAAGTGCCGGCAAATCTGCAAATGCAGGTTGTTTTGTGGTCTTCTTCTCTAAATATTTCCGTTTTCAAATTTTGTGAGGAAGAAGTATTTTAGAAAATAAAGTAGAAACAAGTTGTGCCTCCGTGGGAAGGGGTTTTCTATACAGTTTTTTGGTTTTGAATATTTGTCAAATTACAACTTATACGGGAAAGTGCCGGCAAATCTGCAAATGCAGGTCGTTTTGTGGTCTTCTTCTCTAAATATTTCCGTTTTCAAATTTTGTGAGGAAGAAGTATTTTAGAAAATACAGTAGAAACAAGTTGTGCCTCCGTGCGAAGGGGTTTTCTATACAGTTTTTTGGTTTTGAATATTTGTCAAATTACAACTTATACGGGAAAGTGCCGGCAAATCTGCAAATGCAGGTCGTTTTGTGGTCTTCTTCTCTAAATATTTCCGTTTTCAAATTTTGTGAGGAAGAAGTATTTTAGAAAATACAGTAGAAACAAGTTGTGCCTCCGTGCGAAGGGGTTTTCTATACAGTTTTTTGGTTTTGAATATTTGTCAAATTACAACTTATACGGGAAAGTGCCGGCAAATCTGCAAATGCAGGTCGTTTTGTGGTCTTCTTCTCTAAATATTTCCGTTTTCAAATTTTGTGAGGAAGAAGTATTTTAGAAAATACAGTAGAAACAAGTTGTGCCTCCGTGCGAAGGGGTTTTCTATACAGTTTTTTGGTTTTGAATATTTGTCAAATTACAACTTATACGGGAAAGTGCCGGCAAATCTGCAAATGCAGGTCGTTTTGTGGTCTTCTTCTCTAAATATTTCCGTTTTCAAATTTTGTGAGGAAGAAGTATTTTAGAAAATAAAGTAGAAACAAGTTGTGCCTCCGTGGGAAGGGGTTTTCTATACAGTTTTTTGGTTTTGAATATTTGTCAAATTACAACTTATACGGGAAAGTGCCGGCAAATCTGCAAATGCAGGTCGTTTTGTGGTCTTCTTCTCTAAATATTTCCGTTTTCAAATTTTGTGAGGAAGAAGTATTTTAGAAAATACAGTAGAAACAAGTTGTGCCTCCGTGCGAAGGGGTTTTCTATACAGTTTTTTGGTTTTGAATATTTGTCAAATTACAACTTATACAGGAAAGTGCCGGCAAATCTGCAAATGCAGGTCGTTTTGTGGTCTTCTTCTCTAAATATTTCCGTTTTCAAATTTTGTGAGGAAGAAGTATTTTAGAAAATACAGTAGAAACAAGTTGTGCCTCCGTGCGAAGGGGTTTTCTATACAGTTTTTTGGTTTTGAATATTTGTCAAATTACAACTTATACGGGAAAGTGCCGGCAAATCTGCAAATGCAGGTCGTTTTGTGGTCTTCTTCTCTAAATATTTCCGTTTTCAAATTTTGTGAGGAAGAAGTATTTTAGAAAATAAAGTAGAAACAAGTTGTGCCTCCGTGGGAAGGGGTTTTCTATACAGTTTTTTGGTTTTGAATATTTGTCAAATTACAACTTATACGGGAAAGTGCCGGCAAATCTGCAAATGCAGGTTGTTTTGTGGTCTTCTTCTCTAAATATTTCCGTTTTCAAATTTTGTGAGGAAGAAGTATTTTAGAAAATACAGTAGAAACAAGTTGTGCCTCCGTGCGAAGGGGTTTTCTATACAGTTTTTTGGTTTTGAATATTTGTCAAATTACAACTTATACGGGAAAGTGCCGGCAAATCTGCAAATGCAGGTCGTTTTGTGGTCTTCTTCTCTAAATATTTCCGTTTTCAAATTTTGTGAGGAAGAAGTATTTTAGAAAATACAGTAGAAACAAGTTGTGCCTCCGTGCGAAGGGGTTTTCTATACAGTTTTTTGGTTTTGAATATTTGTCAAATTACAACTTATACGGGAAAGTGCCGGCAAATCTGCAAATGCAGGTCGTTTTGTGGTCTTCTTCTCTAAATATTTCCGTTTTCAAATTTTGTGAGGAAGAAGTATTTTAGAAAATACAGTAGAAACAAGTTGTGCCTCCGTGCGAAGGGGTTTTCTATACAGTTTTTTGGTTTTGAATATTTGTCAAATTACAACTTATACGGGAAAGTGCCGGCAAATCTGCAAATGCAGGTCGTTTTGTGGTCTTCTTCTCTAAATATTTCCGTTTTCAAATTTTGTGAGGAAGAAGTATTTTAGAAAATACAGTAGAAACAAGTTGTGCCTCCGTGCGAAGGGGTTTTCTATACAGTTTTTTGGTTTTGAATATTTGTCAAATTACAACTTATACGGGAAAGTGCCGGCAAATCTGCAAATGCAGGTTGTTTTGTGGTCTTCTTCTCTAAATATTTCCGTTTTCAAATTTTGTGAGGAAGAAGTATTTTAGAAAATACAGTAGAAACAAGTTGTGCCTCCGTAGGAAGGGGTTTTCTATACAGTTTTTTGGTTTTGAATATTTGTCAAATTACAACTTATACGGGAAAGTGCCGGCAAATCTGCAAATGCAGGTCGTTTTGTGGTCTTCTTCTCTAAATATTTCCGTTTTCAAATTTTGTGAGGAAGAAGTATTTTAGAAAATACAGTAGAAACAAGTTGTGCCTCCGTGCGAAGGGGTTTTCTATACAGTTTTTTGGTTTTGAATATTTGTCAAATTACAACTTATACGGGAAAGTGCCGGCAAATCTGCAAATGCAGGTCGTTTTGTGGTCTTCTTCTCTAAATATTTCCGTTTTCAAATTTTGTGAGGAAGAAGTATTTTAGAAAATACAGTAGAAACAAGTTGTGCCTCCGTGCGAAGGGGTTTTCTATACAGTTTTTTGGTTTTGAATATTTGTCAAATTACAACTTATACGGGAAAGTGCCGGCAAATCTGCAAATGCAGGTTGTTTTGTGGTCTTCTTCTCTAAATATTTCCGTTTTCAAATTTTGTGAGGAAGAAGTATTTTAGAAAATACAGTAGAAACAAGTTGTGCCTCCGTGCGAAGGGGTTTTCTATACAGTTTTTTGGTTTTGAATATTTGTCAAATTACAACTTATACGGGAAAGTGCCGGCAAATCTGCAAATGCAGGTCGTTTTGTGGTCTTCTTCTCTAAATATTTCCGTTTTCAAATTTTGTGAGGAAGAAGTATTTTAGAAAATACAGTAGAAACAAGTTGTGCCTCCGTGCGAAGGGGTTTTCTATACAGTTTTTTGGTTTTGAATATTTGTCAAATTACAACTTATACGGGAAAGTGCCGGCAAATCTGCAAATGCAGGTTGTTTTGTGGTCTTCTTCTCTAAATATTTCCGTTTTCAAATTTTGTGAGGAAGAAGTATTTTAGAAAATACAGTAGAAACAAGTTGTGCCTCCGTGCGAAGGGGTTTTCTATACAGTTTTTTGGTTTTGAATATTTGTCAAATTACAACTTATACGGGAAAGTGCCGGCAAATCTGCAAATGCAGGTTGTTTTGTGGTCTTCTTCTCTAAATATTTCCGTTTTCAAATTTTGTGAGGAAGAAGTATTTTAGAAAATACAGTAGAAACAAGTTGTGCCTCCGTGCGAAGGGGTTTTCTATACAGTTTTTTGGTTTTGAATATTTGTCAAATTACAACTTATACGGGAAAGTGCCGGCAAATCTGCAAATGCAGGTCGTTTTGTGGTCTTCTTCTCTAAATATTTCCGTTTTCAAATTTTGTGAGGAAGAAGTATTTTAGAAAATACAGTAGAAACAAGTTGTGCCTCCGTGCGAAGGGGTTTTCTATACAGTTTTTTGGTTTTGAATATTTGTCAAATTACAACTTATACGGGAAAGTGCCGGCAAATCTGCAAATGCAGGTTGTTTTGTGGTCTTCTTCTCTAAATATTTCCGTTTTCAAATTTTGTGAGGAAGAAGTATTTTAGAAAATACAGTAGAAACAAGTTGTGCCTCCGTGCGAAGGGGTTTTCTATACAGTTTTTTGGTTTTGAATATTTGTCAAATTACAACTTATACGGGAAAGTGCCGGCAAATCTGCAAATGCAGGTCGTTTTGTGGTCTTCTTCTCTAAATATTTCCGTTTTCAAATTTTGTGAGGAAGAAGTATTTTAGAAAATACAGTAGAAACAAGTTGTGCCTCCGTGCGAAGGGGTTTTCTATACAGTTTTTTGGTTTTGAATATTTGTCAAATTACAACTTATACGGGAAAGTGCCGGAAAATCTGCAAATGCAGCTCGTTTTGTGGTCTTCTTCTCTAAATATTTCCGTTTTCAAATTTTGTGAGGAAGAAGTATTTTAGAAAATACAGTAGAAACAAGTTGTGCCTCCGTGCGAAAGGGTTTTCTATACAGTTTTTTGGTTTTGAATATTTGTCAAATTACAACTTATACGGGAAAGTGCCGGCAAATCTGCAAATGCAGGTTGTTTTGTGGTCTTCTTCTCTAAATATTTCCGTTTTCAAATTTTGTGAGGAAGAAGTATTTTAGAAAATACAGTAGAAACAAGTTGTGCCTCCGTGCGAAGGGGTTTTCTATACAGTTTTTTGGTTTTGAATATTTGTCAAATTACAACTTATACGGGAAAGTGCCGGCAAATCTGCAAATGCAGGTCGTTTTGTGGTCTTCTTCTCTAAATATTTCCGTTTTCAAATTTTGTGAGGAAGAAGTATTTTAGAAAATACAGTAGAAACAAGTTGTGCCTCCGTGGGAAGGGGTTTTCTATACAGTTTTTTGGTTTTGAATATTTGTCAAATTACAACTTATACGGGAAAGTGCCGGAAAATCTGCAAATGCAGCTCGTTTTGTGGTCTTCTTCTCTAAATATTTCCGTTTTCAAATTTTGTGAGGAAGAAGTATTTTAGAAAATACAGTAGAAACAAGTTGTGCCTCCGTGCGAAAGGGTTTTCTATACAGTTTTTTGGTTTTGAATATTTGTCAAATTACAACTTATACGGGAAAGTGCCGGCAAATCTGCAAATGCAGCTCGTTTTGTGGTCTTCTTCTCTAAATATTTCCGTTTTCAAATTTTGTGAGGAAGAAGTATTTTAGAAAATACAGTAGAAACAAGTTGTGCCTCCGTGGGAAGGGGTTTTCTATACAGTTTTTTGGTTTTGAATATTTGTCAAATTACAACTTATACGGGAAAGTGCCGGCAAATCTGCAAATGCAGGTCGTTTTGTGGTCTTCTTCTCTAAATATTTCCGTTTTCAAATTTTGTGAGGAAGAAGTATTTTAGAAAATACAGTAGAAACAAGTTGTGCCTCCGTGCGAAGGGGTTTTCTATACAGTTTTTTGGTTTTGAATATTTGTCAAATTACAACTTATACGGGAAAGTGCCGGCAAATCTGCAAATGCAGGTTGTTTTGTGGTCTTCTTCTCTAAATATTTCCGTTTTCAAATTTTGTGAGGAAGAAGTATTTTAGAAAATACAGTAGAAACAAGTTGTGCCTCCGTGCGAAGGGGTTTTCTATACAGTTTTTTGGTTTTGAATATTTGTCAAATTACAACTTATACGGGAAAGTGCCGGCAAATCTGCAAATGCAGGTTGTTTTGTGGTCTTCTTCTCTAAATATTTCCGTTTTCAAATTTTGTGAGGAAGAAGTATTTTAGAAAATACAGTAGAAACAAGTTGTGCCTCCGTGGGAAGGGGTTTTCTATACAGTTTTTTGGTTTTGAATATTTGTCAAATTACAACTTATACGGGAAAGTGCCGGCAAATCTGCAAATGCAGGTCGTTTTGTGGTCTTCTTCTCTAAATATTTCCGTTTTCAAATTTTGTGAGGAAGAAGTATTTTAGAAAATACAGTAGAAACAAGTTGTGCCTCCGTGCGAAGGGGTTTTCTATACAGTTTTTTGGTTTTGAATATTTGTCAAATTACAACTTATACGGGAAAGTGCCGGCAAATCTGCAAATGCAGGTTGTTTTGTGGTCTTCTTCTCTAAATATTTCCGTTTTCAAATTTTGTGAGGAAGAAGTATTTTAGAAAATACAGTAGAAACAAGTTGTGCCTCCGTGCGAAGGGGTTTTCTATACAGTTTTTTGGTTTTGAATATTTGTCAAATTACAACTTATACGGGAAAGTGCCGGCAAATCTGCAAATGCAGGTCGTTTTGTGGTCTTCTTCTCTAAATATTTCCGTTTTCAAATTTTGTGAGGAAGAAGTATTTTAGAAAATACAGTAGAAACAAGTTGTGCCTCCGTGGGAAGGGGTTTTCTATACAGTTTTTTGGTTTTGAATATTTGTCAAATTACAACTTATACGGGAAAGTGCCGGCAAATCTGCAAATGCAGGTTGTTTTGTGGTCTTCTTCTCTAAATATTTCCGTTTTCAAATTTTGTGAGGAAGAAGTATTTTAGAAAATACAGTAGAAACAAGTTGTGCCTCCGTGCGAAGGGGTTTTCTATACAGTTTTTTGGTTTTGAATATTTGTCAAATTACAACTTATACGGGAAAGTGCCGGCAAATCTGCAAATGCAGGTTGTTTTGTGGTCTTCTTCTCTAAATATTTCCGTTTTCAAATTTTGTGAGGAAGAAGTATTTTAGAAAATACAGTAGAAACAAGTTGTGCCTCCGTGCGAAGGGGTTTTCTATACAGTTTTTTGGTTTTGAATATTTGTCAAATTACAACTTATACGGGAAAGTGCCGGCAAATCTGCAAATGCAGGTTGTTTTGTGGTCTTCTTCTCTAAATATTTCCGTTTTCAAATTTTGTGAGGAAGAAGTATTTTAGAAAATACAGTAGAAACAAGTTGTGCCTCCGTGGGAAGGGGTTTTCTATACAGTTTTTTGGTTTTGAATATTTGTCAAATTACAACTTATACGGGAAAGTGCCGGCAAATCTGCAAATGCAGGTCGTTTTGTGGTCTTCTTCTCTAAATATTTCCGTTTTCAAATTTTGTGAGGAAGAAGTATTTTAGAAAATACAGTAGAAACAAGTTGTGCCTCCGTGCGAAGGGGTTTTCTATACAGTTTTTTGGTTTTGAATATTTGTCAAATTACAACTTATACGGGAAAGTGCCGGCAAATCTGCAAATGCAGGTTGTTTTGTGGTCTTCTTCTCTAAATATTTCCGTTTTCAAATTTTGTGAGGAAGAAGTATTTTAGAAAATACAGTAGAAACAAGTTGTGCCTCCGTGGGAAGGGGTTTTCTATACAGTTTTTTGGTTTTGAATATTTGTCAAATTACAACTTATACGGGAAAGTGCCGGCAAATCTGCAAATGCAGGTCGTTTTGTGGTCTTCTTCTCTAAATATTTCCGTTTTCAAATTTTGTGAGGAAGAAGTATTTTAGAAAATACAGTAGAAACAAGTTGTGCCTCCGTGCGAAGGGGTTTTCTATACAGTTTTTTGGTTTTGAATATTTGTCAAATTACAACTTATACGGGAAAGTGCCGGCAAATCTGCAAATGCAGGTTGTTTTGTGGTCTTCTTCTCTAAATATTTCCGTTTTCAAATTTTGTGAGGAAGAAGTATTTTAGAAAATACAGTAGAAACAAGTTGTGCCTCCGTGGGAAGGGGTTTTCTATACAGTTTTTTGGTTTTGAATATTTGTCAAATTACAACTTATACGGGAAAGTGCCGGCAAATCTGCAAATGCAGGTCGTTTTGTGGTCTTCTTCTCTAAATATTTCCGTTTTCAAATTTTGTGAGGAAGAAGTATTTTAGAAAATACAGTAGAAACAAGTTGTGCCTCCGTGCGAAGGGGTTTTCTATACAGTTTTTTGGTTTTGAATATTTGTCAAATTACAACTTATACGGGAAAGTGCCGGCAAATCTGCAAATGCAGGTTGTTTTGTGGTCTTCTTCTCTAAATATTTCCGTTTTCAAATTTTGTGAGGAAGAAGTATTTTAGAAAATACAGTAGAAACAAGTTGTGCCTCCGTGGGAAGGGGTTTTCTATACAGTTTTTTGGTTTTGAATATTTGTCAAATTACAACTTATACGGGAAAGTGCCGGCAAATCTGCAAATGCAGGTTGTTTTGTGGTCTTCTTCTCTAAATATTTCCGTTTTCAAATTTTGTGAGGAAGAAGTATTTTAGAAAATACAGTAGAAACAAGTTGTGCCTCCGTGGGAAGAGGTTTTCTATACAGTTTTTTGGTTTTGAATATTTGTCAAATTACAACTTATACGGGAAAGTGCCGGCAAATCTGCAAATGCAGGTCGTTTTGTGGTCTTCTTCTCTAAATATTTCCGTTTTCAAATTTTGTGAGGAAGAAGTATTTTAGAAAATACAGTAGAAACAAGTTGTGCCTCCGTGCGAAGGGGTTTTCTATACAGTTTTTTGGTTTTGAATATTTGTCAAATTACAACTTATACGGGAAAGTGCCGGCAAATCTGCAAATGCAGGTTGTTTTGTGGTCTTCTTCTCTAAATATTTCCGTTTTCAAATTTTGTGAGGAAGAAGTATTTTAGAAAATACAGTAGAAACAAGTTGTGCCTCCGTGCGAAGGGGTTTTCTATACAGTTTTTTGGTTTTGAATATTTGTCAAATTACAACTTATACGGGAAAGTGCCGGCAAATCTGCAAATGCAGGTCGTTTTGTGGTCTTCTTCTCTAAATATTTCCGTTTTCAAATTTTGTGAGGAAGAAGTATTTTAGAAAATACAGTAGAAACAAGTTGTGCCTCCGTGGGAAGGGGTTTTCTATACAGTTTTTTGGTTTTGAATATTTGTCAAATTACAACTTATACGGGAAAGTGCCGGAAAATCTGCAAATGCAGCTCGTTTTGTGGTCTTCTTCTCTAAATATTTCCGTTTTCAAATTTTGTGAGGAAGAAGTATTTTAGAAAATACAGTAGAAACAAGTTGTGCCTCCGTGCGAAGGGGTTTTCTATACAGTTTTTTGGTTTTGAATATTTGTCAAATTACAACTTATACGGGAAAGTGCCGGAAAATCTGCAAATGCAGCTCGTTTTGTGGTCTTCTTCTCTAAATATTTCCGTTTTCAAATTTTGTGAGGAAGAAGTATTTTAGAAAATACAGTAGAAACAAGTTGTGCCTCCGTGCGAAGGGGTTTTCTATACAGTTTTTTGGTTTTGAATATTTGTCAAATTACAACTTATACGGGAAAGTGCCGGCAAATCTGCAAATGCAGGTTGTTTTGTGGTCTTCTTCTCTAAATATTTCCGTTTTCAAATTTTGTGAGGAAGAAGTATTTTAGAAAATACAGTAGAAACAAGTTGTGCCTCCGTGCGAAGGGGTTTTCTATACAGTTTTTTGGTTTTGAATATTTGTCAAATTACAACTTATACGGGAAAGTGCCGGCAAATCTGCAAATGCAGGTCGTTTTGTGGTCTTCTTCTCTAAATATTTCCGTTTTCAAATTTTGTGAGGAAGAAGTATTTTAGAAAATACAGTAGAAACAAGTTGTGCCTCCGTGCGAAGGGGTTTTCTATACAGTTTTTTGGTTTTGAATATTTGTCAAATTACAACTTATACGGGAAAGTGCCGGCAAATCTGCAAATGCAGGTTGTTTTGTGGTCTTCTTCTCTAAATATTTCCGTTTTCAAATTTTGTGAGGAAGAAGTATTTTAGAAAATACAGTAGAAACAAGTTGTGCCTCCGTGCGAAGGGGTTTTCTATACAGTTTTTTGGTTTTGAATATTTGTCAAATTACAACTTATACGGGAAAGTGCCGGCAAATCTGCAAATGCAGGTCGTTTTGTGGTCTTCTTCTCTAAATATTTCCGTTTTCAAATTTTGTGAGGAAGAAGTATTTTAGAAAATACAGTAGAAACAAGTTGTGCCTCCGTGCGAAGGGGTTTTCTATACAGTTTTTTGGTTTTGAATATTTGTCAAATTACAACTTATACGGGAAAGTGCCGGCAAATCTGCAAATGCAGGTCGTTTTGTGGTCTTCTTCTCTAAATATTTCCGTTTTCAAATTTTGTGAGGAAGAAGTATTTTAGAAAATACAGTAGAAACAAGTTGTGCCTCCGTGGGAAGGGGTTTTCTATACAGTTTTTTGGTTTTGAATATTTGCTTTGCCATTCGTTAAATCGAGATTTATTTTTTTTTTGTCATTCGCTACATAAGACAGTTAATGTAAAAATTTCGCCATTCGTTATATCCGATATTCGTTAAACTGAGTATTCGCTATACCGGGCTTTGACTGTATACATGTAAACATGTCTTGCAAAAATATTGCAAGATAAAAAAAATGTTTTCTGTATTAAAGGTTTGTTTGAACATTTCTGATCCTCATTTTGTCCATGGGGATTATGGAATAAGTGGTTGAGTTGCAAACATTATATCTAGATTTTTCGAGTCTACTGATGAGTTGATTAGCATCAACAAGATGTCGGCGGCATATAGACACCAAAAAAAAAAAAAAAATAAAAAAAAGACAGAAAACATTGGTATAGTTTTTCAATACTGTGCAAGAAGAGACAATTAAAAACCTAGTAATTCAAAATTAAGGTCTATAAATTGTCTAATGGCTTCAAAACCGGCGTTCAAAAAATATGTTTTTTGCGAAACACGTTTATATACTATATATAATCTCTTAGTGAAGGGTATAAAAATAGAAAATCGAACACCTCGACAATATTTTTCTTTTGCAATGTCGGTTTTTCCTCAGGCCAAAATCTCTGGAAAATCGTTGGCACAATAACGTTGGCTAAATCGACCCATCCAAATGGATATTAATACATACTATTGCAATAGATTGTTTAACGTTTTCAAGTCATCCCGCCCATAATTTTTGTTAACATTTTTTCAATTTTCTGCTGCACTTGTGGTTCTCTTAAATGAAATATTATTTAAAAAAAAAATAATTGTTTGTTGTCCATTTTTTTCTTGTTTTTTTTGTTATTTGTAATATTGTAAATTTTGTAAATGTTGTCAGACTTGTGTGTACTGTTTGCATTTAAGACAATGTTAGTTGTGTATGTAAATGGCTAAAAGTCTATGATTTGCTGGAAAATTATGTTTGTTTAACTCGTTGTGAATTGTTTGAACTAGAGATGTGCGCGTGAGTGTTTTTTTGGCTCATGTCACGCACGCTCACGAGCACCATTTTTTCAATCACACATTTCCTCTCACGAAAAATAAAAAAATTATCACCATCAATCACGTTTGTATTGAACTAAAATATAAACGTAAAAAAATTGTATTTATACATACATACATACATCTGTGATCGGAACATTGAGCTAAAGTAAATTTTATTGCAAAATAATGCAAACCAAAAAAAAAAAATTAATGTTTTAACTTTTTTGTGAAACTTCGTGAACTGCCCTGAAATGGTAGTCACGCACTGCCATGTACGAAATTTTAATTTTTTCTAAAATTTAAACACGCGTGATTCATGACAACCGCACATCTCTAGTTTGAACCAATCTGATTAAGTCCAATTGCTGTAAGTTTTTTACAAAACAAAACAAAGCATTTATTTATTAACAAACTTTATTAAAAGATTTCATTCAGAAATTTCATGATTTGTTAGAAAAGAGTAAATAGATAATAAATAAAGTGTGGGCAGAGTTTTTTTTGTTAAACTTAAAAAAAAGTATACAGTAGCAGTAGGTTTAGTAATACGATCAGATACACGGAAAAAAATATACGACACTATTCTTAGATATTTTATTATTTTCCTTTTTATTCAATTGGAAAGATTTAAGGCCTTATTCATATTTTGGGACTAGAGAACAAAAACAAATATTAATCATCGAAAATCACATCATTGCTTTTCAAAGTATTAACCATGAAAATCTATACACTTTTGTATGAGTGTGAACTAATTGTTGAATCATGTTTGATACTCTGATTGAGATCTTCAAACCGTTCATTCTGAATGCAGCAACTGCTTCTTCAGGTGTTGAAAAATTTTGAGCTCTCAGTTTGTTTTTTACGTACGGGAGAATAAAAAGAAGTCATTCAAGGTGTCAAGTTAGGACTACACGCCGGATGACTCATCAAATTGATGTTTTGAGTGCTCAATAATGCAGTTAGTTGTTTGAGCCGGTGGGTGAGAGCTCGCATTGTAGTGGTGAAGAGTGATCCGTTTTCGGCAGTTGGGTTTGCTGATATCCTGGAAGACAACTGGCAAACCAATCATTGTTACCACTCCGAATTGATTGTTTTGCGTTGTTCTAGTAGTACGATTGCGACTTGTCCGGTGTTTCGGAAAAAGCTTGGAAGTGCTTCGTACGCGAACAACTTTTATTGGATTTTGATCGTCTTGAAACACCCATACAGTCGACTGTTGTTTACTTTTGGGCTCATACGCGTAATCCAGCATTAATGGTTTTCGGATAAACAACTGATTTTGGACGACTTTCGCGAAATTGATCTTGCAGTGAACTACGACCACTATTGAACTCTCCATACCATCGATAAACGCTGGTCCTTGATGGAGCTTCATCACCAAAAATTTAATTAAGTTCATCCATGCGCAATAAATAAATGCAATAAATAACTGCACGAAAAGGTGGGTTTACGATTTTATTTCGTTTTTGGGCCGATATGGATCCTTTAATACACTGTAAACAACACAAGTAGCGCTCGCATGTCAAAACGTTCTGAGTACGTATACCCTCAAAAATGTCCACATTTACTGTAGAGCTGTCAGTTGCTAGATTACAATTCTAGGGCTGCCAAATCGCGAAACATAAAAGGCAACCCTCGTAAAAATTTTAAATTTATAAATTTTCTATACGAATTTGTCAAATAAGAAATTTATAAATCTAAAACAATTTTTATGAATAAGTTCGTTAATCACTCCCACTATGCCCGCCACCTGTTGCTGCTATTGGGCCACACTTAAATAATATATGTATATAAATCTATTGAAATTTCAATTATTTTAACAATGGTTTATGAAGTTTTTTCTTCACCCCTGAAACAATACAAAAAGTAACTTAAATTTTGTTGCAAATTTTTGAGCAAAATATTTGTAATTAATAAAGTAACCACTTGTAACCGGCTCCTCCGCTCCAATCAGGTTGAACAATTGTTACGTAATAAAAAAAAATATGCAGTTTTAAGTGGCAATTATTGTTGTCGACAATTTTATGGGATGTTTTTAAGCATCTCAAGGAAAAAGAAGAAGAAGCAAAAACAGAAATACAAAACCATATTCTGGATGTAAGAAAGCTGGAAGAAACTGAAAAGTAAACAAATAATGTTTTGAAATTTTATAAAAACTCCAACAAGCTCTGGGTAATTTAATAATTGACCAGCCATGTGACGGACTGACTGCAAACAAAAGCAAATCATAAACACTTACAAACATACATACATATGTACATTTATGTAGATGTATGTTTCTGGGGAATGAAGATGTGACACACTTTGTAAGAGACTCAATGACTTTTATGTGGAGACAGAAGCTTGATTAAATGGATAAATGGATGGATGAGCGCACATGATATAAAAAAATAAAAGATTTGCAAAAGCAAAAATGCCTTAAAACTGGAATTTGTATGAGAGTGTTCGAATCTTGTTGTTATTGTTTTGCACATTTGCGTTTTCTTCTGTGGTCTGGTCTGTGGGGATGTATACAAAATAGTTTACCTCGTACAAACTTTTTAATATTATGCAATACTTATTTTCATTTTCATTTTTCACTACTCATTGTAAATTTTTGATTTTGTAAAATTTTAAATAAATAGCATGTTTGTATAAGAATTTCCCGACCGTTGTAAGATCTTACAATATTGTCAGAAAATGTATAGAATAATTTGAATGAATCGTGAGAACTTATACTTTCTGCCTGACAATAGTGAAAGAAACAACTTTGTCTAACAATTAATTGTCAGTCAACAGGCCATCGTCTGCACTGTAATTGTCAGTACATTGTTAGGCATTGTCATATTGTAAGATGTTTGCATCCTCAACACAGTGCAATGACAGCATTGTCAGCTAAATAACAGAAAATACTAAAGAACAATTCAGGTGTACAAAAGAGAGAAACACAAGAGAATAGTAAAAAAAATGAGTGCGAGAAACAAGAACTTATAAAAAAGAGAACCAAAATAAACTAAAAAATTGCTTTTGAGCAGAGTCGAATAAAGAATGAAGAGCGACAAAAGTTTGCGAAGAAAATAGCTTAAAGAATTATGTATGTACTGCATAAACTGATAAAAACCGTATAAACTGACAATTTTCGTTGGCAAACAAATTTATTGTCAGGTAATTGTCTGGCAATGAAGATTTTCTTACTACAGCCTAAACTGACAACCGTCTGTTCGTAGCTTAATTTAATTATGCACAGTCCTGATTTGTGGATGATCCAATGAGTTAATGTTTTTAACAGCATATATGTGTAATGAACCGCAAACTAATACAGGGTGTCTGGTAGCAGATTTATATTTTCTAGCTTAGATCAGAACGTAGTAATCGACACAAAGTCTTATTAAGGGCATTGAACGATACAATAGAAATGCGGATTTGTTTTTTTTAGGAGTATTTCATCCAGTTGCCTTCCGTCGTGTTGAACACACTGTTCAAAACAGAGCCTTGTGTTCTGTGCCACACGCTGCAATAAACTCAATTCAATTGAGATGATTTCTCGATGAATATTTTGCTTTAAGGCCACATAAACCTTCTCTTTGATTTAGACCCATAAAAAAATCCATGGCAGTTGGATTGGGTGACCTCGGTGGCCGTGAGATGTCCACAAAACGACTGATCAGTTTTTGGGGGAAGTTTTCCCGAAGCAAATTCATCGAAACACCGGCTGCGTGCGCAGTCGCCCCATCTTGTCGAAGACTACGATTGATGAGCTCGCAAGTTTGGCAAAAAGAATTCCATAATCATACGTCGATAATTTTGATGAATGTCATTATCGCCTGGCCTCGAGAACTTTTGAAAAAAAAATGGTTCAATTTCATGCGTGTATAAGGCACACCAAACAGTTACCCTGGGCCAATACAATGGTCTCTGAAGTTTGAACCAAGGGTTACGGGTTATAGGGGACCAGTAATGCCAGTTTTGCTTGTTTAAGTGAAAATGAGCTTTGTCGGTATTTACAGTGAGAAAACCCTCCAACATCGTTGCGCAATAATGTTTACGTAAATCAAAGTCACTTTCTTTCAGTTCTTGAACGATTTGAATTTTAAAAGGAGGGAACTTCAGATTCTTTATTAAAATTTCATAAAGAATCGCTGCTTTTTTCCGTATTGAAAGTCACGGATTTCCACTTAAACTGCTTACAACCAGTTCAATGTTTTCTGGAGTCTTTGAAGATTAACTGGGCCCTGGCCGTGGGACATGCAAGTAAAAAATCGCTGGCAATCAAAATTTCTTGCAAGTGAGACCCCAACTTGCAGAAGTAGGATTGTACTGGTAAAAGAGTGTCAATGTATCTATTAATATACGGCACTTGCACTTGCTTGTGTAAACGGTATGTCATTGATTGAGTGAATCCTCGCTATTTTGTGTTTTTGAATTAACTTTTGAGAGATTTTACTTATTAAAGCCTTGTGAAATGTTTATGAAACAGACTGTTAAATTTTGTTAAAAAAATCGTATTAATGATTACATTCCTTGAAACCACTGTTTGTTATTTCCTTTTATTTATCTTAAGAAAAAACAAAAAACACGCAAATTGCATCTAGCACTTAAAAAAAGCATAAAGTTAATGATGTAAGGAAGCTTGATGATCTCAAAATGATGTTGGCAAATATTTCTTTTTTTTTCATTATTAAAAAATACCAGTTACGAATAATAAAAGTAGGTCAGTATGTTTATTCACAAGCAGGACATGACCTTTTCGAATTTAAATTAAATTGTAAACAAGCATACAATTTACGCTAAAACATCTTCAATTAAGTTTTTATTGAAATGTTTTTATTAACATATAAAGTAACAGTGTTACGTCTTTCTTTCGTTTCATAAACAACTAATTAAATGCTTAATTGTAAAACATTTTGTTTTCTCTAGTTTCAAATGCTTATAAATTACAATTTATTTGCTTGAAAAACATACTTGAGCACTTAAATGAACAACAACTACACTTGAAATGTATGAATTAGTAATGTGCGTACGAAAGTATTTCAAGTTCAAGCTCGTTCGCACCTGATGATCTACATACGAGATCATAGACTCTTAAACTGTAATGAATCTTATGAAAAATTATGACGTATGTACATGTGATGCTCACTGACAACCAGAGAGTGACAATAACTGTCATAAAATAACGGAATTTTGCAAAACAACTTGCAAAAATATCTAACAAATAGTTTATTATGGCTGTAGTTTTTTTTTTATAAACGCAAAAACTTGCCGTCTCAATCTGACAAGTTGTTATTGCAACTGCCATGAGATTAAAATAAAAACAGAACCAAGAAAAAAAAATTTGTTTTTCAAGGTTGCATATAAAACATGAACATTATTTTAAAGCAACTGTTGTGCCATCGATGGCCCTCAAGGCCATAAAAAATTTGACATTACTTAAAATTAACGGCCATCACTAATAAGGTTTTAATATTCAACTCAAGTAGAAATTACAGCCCAATACGCAAAGAAAAGATGACTAAACAATTTCAAGCAGCAAACTCAATTTTTATGTTAACGCAAACATCAAACCAACAGTGGTTAATTGTGGTTTAAGTCATGCTCATATGAACGGCCAATATAAAGGTTCACTTTCGAGTTTGTGTTTCGCGACCCAAGCCCATATTATGAACAACATTCGATCTTCGACAATCGTCGAAAAATTGTCTCAAACAAATTTTAATTTGATATTCTGATGGCCATTCGCTAAGCGAACGTTATTGTGAACTCCGTTTGATGTATACTATTCACAATAGTTACATTTTATCAACTGAGCCTGAATGAGTATTAAAAACTACTTGCATATTTGCTTGCAAATTTATTTGAATTAACAAACTGTATGTTCAGTAGAACATAACAACGGGACCTTTTCTAGGACCCAAGTGAGTCGGTCTCAGGACCGGCGGCCCTCGTAACATGTTCAGTAGAATTGACCTATATTGATAAATCCCTCCAACCCTTTGGAAATGGATTTAAGCACATATGAATTAAAATGAAATTATTATAAACAGTTCACTTGTTCGCTGGATAGAAGAAAATCCTGAGTTTGCCAGGGGAATACCAGTGTTCAGTGCGTCAAAGTACTTATTAAATGTCTATGCAAAAAAATACTTTAAAAAAAAAAAAAACAAAAAAAAACTATTTCCACACTTTCAAAATGTTTGCTTTTTTATTTTGTACTTATTTATGTATATATGTACATATTTGCTTTGGCTTGTCAGATACAGTTGATCAGATTTATGAAGGGTTGTATTTACACAAGCACAATTGAGTCGTTTTTTCAATAACGCAATAAAAAATCAACCAAAACCTTAATTTAATGATCTGGCATCTCTGTGAAGTTAATGACAAAAATTTCATGATGTAATTTAAAAAAAAAATGTTAATGATGCAAGCTGTCGACAAAGAGGAATCCAAATTGATTCGAAATCGAGCGGCTACATTTCGATCGTTTTCATTTTCTTGCGACCTTGAGGAATAAGCAGTTAATATAAACTTAGAGGCAAAGCTGGATGTGCAAGCAGGATGTTGCATCAGCATATTTTAATCAAATACTAACTACAAAAAAATCACTTTAAATACAAATAATTTAAAATAAAGGTTTTTCAACCAAACATCTTTACATTAAAATGAGCCGAAAAAGAAAAGAATTAACAACACTTTGCAACACTGCTCATGACATAAAAACAAAATTTTTGTCTAGGTAAGATTTTGCAGTTAATGACAACATCTTAAATAAAATTTTTCATTTTGTTGCATTGTTTTAACATAGAGTTTTATTACTTAATAAATTTTGTTTTCTTTGAGCATCTATTGGTATTGAAAAATATTGCTACTAAGCATGAGTGAGTGGGTCAGCATGAATACTCATGCACGCATATGTATGTATGCATGTACATATGTAGTTTTATGCATATTTATTTCTGTATGTGATATGCATTCCCAGTGAGCCTTCATACAAAGAATTGTTGTTTATAAAAGTAATAATGATGGTCAATGGTAGAACAACTCATTGAAGGCTTTTCTGTTGGTTGTGTTTTGTTTTTTTTTTTTTGTCAGTTTCAACTTAAAGATTGTTAAGGAATTGTTGTTTAACCCGCCTCAAATTAGTTTCATTTATTTTGGGGAGTGTTGTTTTACATGCAAATTCTGTGTGTTTAGGCTAAATTGGTATTTAGAAATTGCATCATTAAAATGTTGAAGGTGGTGCACGTACATGAAGTTGTTTCTTTATAATGATTTTTAAATAAATATACATACATACATATATGTACATATGCACTGGTATAAGTTTATATCTAAAAGCAAATTGAATTATTTCTTTAAACTGTTGGAAACATGAGATTATTAAATATATTCAGGTGTATAGGTCTTTAAATATCATATTTAAAATATGTTCATCCAAAATATCAGGCAAACTAATATTACATGTAACATAAAATGTTAACGATTTCCCAGCACATGTAAGAATATGGAATAATTTTGCTTTTGTACAAGAAATTTTATTACAAATATAGAAATAACAGCTGCTTTTGTACATTATAGTGTATGTTGGTGCCATTTTACTTCTCAGCAGACACGACAACCTTTGATAAATATAACAGGTGGGCCAACAGAAGTCATCCGATGTTGTATGGCTTGTTTGGGGAGTGTATAGCTGCATGGCTTGTTCACTTGTGTTCTACAGCGGCCTTTCGACATTGGCCGCCATTTGCAAAAATAATAGCAACTTCCAAAAGGATGATTTCTTTTGGCCCACCTTGTATATACTTTCTTATTACGGTGTTTTTCTGTTGCTTAGAATATATTTTTGTATTCTCTCATCAACATCCAATTGATTTCAAATTGATGCAAAATAAAATTGTTTTCCAAATTTTATTTTTAAAATTGGGAACATAAGCTTAAATAAGATGAACAAAAACCAAAATAATACATTGAAAAACAATACTCGAAATTATTATGAAAAATAATTTTTGACATAATTTTTGACATTTGGAAAAACCGTAAACCTCCATCTGTGAAAATTACAAGTAAAACGTTTAGTTGAATTCTTGAAATCCATTTCAGTCTAAAAACATATAATTGCCACCACGAAAAGAGCCCACTATGTGCTTCTTCGCTTGATATTGATTAAATTCAATTACATATTTGCTTTGCGGCACTTATAGTGCGCGATAAAAAATTAAACAGCCCAATCATGAATGATAATTCCGTGAGAGTTGTTTCTCTTTTCCCATTCCTCTTATTATGTTGATAAATTCCTTAGGAAATTTTTTTAACATTCCCTGTTTTAGCCACATCGAAGGGGAAAATAGTTGGCGGAGGCAAAAATTGATATTTTAAAAACATACATATGTTCTTTGTTTTTGCCTATAAAAAATTTCGATACTACCAACTTTTATTTTTTTTGTTTCTCAGGTAATTTATTTGGAGGAATTTTTTCTCGAGAAATGTATTTTCCTTAGGAATAAAACTCCTTGAGAATATTCATGATTGGGCTGAAAAACTCTTAACTCCTATCAATATTGCTCAGTGTTACGCGTTCTAAAAATTGTTCACTCATAATATAAAATTTTTGCTAAGAATTTGCATTGTGTATATTCTCTTTAATATTTTCTGCCAAATAATTGCATATGTTTTAAAATTAAAACTCACATTTTTTTTAAAAAGTTTTAGTGTATTTTTTTTATCACAATGGCAACACAAAAAAGAGCAGAACAAAAAATTAATATTATTTTAATAAATATTTTCCGTTACAAAATTATCTACTGATCACAAATTTCAAACAAGAGGCCTTTTAGTATTGAATACTTTTTTTTTTGCCTGCAAACTTATTTTGTTGTAACCGTTAAAGCGTAGTTAAAGCAAGCGCGTTTTATAAACAACTAAGCTTAAACATTTTGACTTGAAAATTATAAACCCCTGACAAGAAAATCTCCAGCTTTTAGCTGTTGTGGCAAGTAGGGAAGTTAACCAAAATTACGTCTACAACTGTTGTTGTTATTGTTATGGTTGTATATTTTACTTTTGAACAAAATAACAAAGCACCATCAACCATAGAGCAACAAGTTTAAACTTTTAAAAGCAAGCAAGTGTTGGAAAATGACACAAACAGGTGAAGAGAAAATGAAACATATATCGCGCCCTGGCTTCAATAGCGGCATAACTCGATATATGTGGTTTTTTAGGTAATAATGACACGACATTTTCACGACAACCGCACAGTATGCACTTAAAAGGCGTACACAATAATAAATATCAAAGATAGTAAAAAGTGAAAATTTAAATATTGCTCTTTATACGAGGACACCCTTTAATTTAAAAATTGACTTTAGTTTTTGAGCCGTTGAAAATAGAGACTTAAAGTTTTTACAGTATGTGTAGAGTTCGTAGGCCTCTACAACAACAAATAGCAAAAATAGCAAAAAGTTAAAATTAAATTGGTGTCCATACACGGAGACAGCCTATAGAATGAAAATCAGCAATCACTTTTAAAGCGTAAGAGATAGAGGTTTGAAATTCATACGCTGTATGTAGTTGTGTGGCCTCAAGGTTTGAACCATAACAAATAGACAACAAAACAACAAAAAGTTAAAAACTAAAGGGTACCCCATACCTGGAGTAGACTTTGTCTACCACTTGGACGATAGTATGAAGCCCTTGCTGTTAAAGTCAGTCTCTTACTTGTCTGAATTTATTATATTTTGCTATACAATATCACTATGGAACAAATTCAAGTTAGCAAAAGTTTGTTCGATTCTGAGAGTGAGCAGTGAAAATAGACGCTAAGCTAGAAGACCCGTATAGCGGCGTTTGTCTATGTTATTTCGTTTTTTTTTTTTAATCGACTTTTGAACTTTGCAGTCACATGCCGATTTTCAGCATATTGTTTATATAGTTTTTTGGCTATAACTCGTCAACTAATTGATATTTTTTAAATCTGTAAAAGCCAAATTATTACTAAAGACCTGTACAACAATTAGAAATTTTTTAAAACATTAATTTAAAAATTTTGGCATTGGAAAAATTGTTTTGTTTTCATGCTTTTTGAAAATATTTTCCACAAAACTAAGTCTCTTTTGTATTTTGTTTGATCTATAATATGCTGCTCAGTTTCTTCAATAAATTTCATTTGAAAACAATCACACTACAAAACTTGCGCTTTCCAGCTTAATATTAATTTACACTGAACAAAATTGGTACATAAGAGATGAGAAGTAAATCATTTGACACTGTATTGTGCCTTCGAGGTGCAGATGGACAGGCAGCTGGTTTCGAATTGGCACATTAACGATTAAATTTATAAAAAAAAAAACATTTGCTGTTTATTAAGTTATTTTAAAATTTTTGTCAAGTAAAAGTTTTATAAATATAAATTTTTTCCATAAATGAGCCTGTGTCGCCCTTGGCCATTGATGGGGGCTATAAGGCGGCTGGAACGAACGGACGCTGACGCGATTGTCATCCATCCATTCTCTTGATTGTCAGATATTTACAAGCTTATGCCAAAATTTATGGCAGCCCCTTGCCATTTGTAAAAATTTGTTTTGTGCTAGTACTTTTCTACCGATTGACACAGGCCCTTATAGTGCAAATCTTAAAGAACAAGTCTTTTCTATTTTTTATGGCACAATGAATGGAATTCGAAACTCCCCAGAGGGATGATCACCAATAAAAAATGCCTGACAAAGAAATACTAAGAGTAGAATGTTAACTTAAAATTATTATTCTTAAAATATTTGTGCAAGTTATAATAAATTAGGGAAATAAAAAATGTAAATAAGAGGCTGAAGCTTTAGATTAAGTGCTTCAAAATAAATTTACGTCTTGACGCAAAATGCAAATAAAGATAAAACGATTTTATAAAAGAAATACTTTACCATCATAATACGCTAGACATTTGAGACGACAGCTTGTATTATTTGTGAAAGAAATTCTTTTTCCATGGCTACCGCTATTGAATTATCGCCGAATGATGTGCAGAGTTTGTGTAGCCGCTACTTCAACGATTTCAAAGAACTGAGCAGCTGCTTCGAAATCAATAACTATAAATTGAAACCTGTGTCAGATGATCCTACCGGGTTTCTAGGCAATCATCGTTATTTGATAGTTGAGGTAACCCGGAAGAATTCTACTCAGCCAGATGCGGTGCAAAAATTGCGTTTCTTTTCCAAATCTGCCACCACAGAAATCGCCTCGCGCATGGCATACATGGAAGAGTTTGGCGTTTTCAAAAAAGAAATTGCTGTCTATCGTGATGTTTTACCGAGACTGCAGGAAATTTTCGAAGGCATAGCACCAAAATGCTATTATGCCGACAACAATTGGTTGGTGTTCGAGGATTTGCATTTACAGGGCTATAAAATGGGTGCGGGAAGAGGTGGCCTCTACGACACCGCTCACTTAAAGTGTGCCATCAAGAATCTGGCAGCTCTGCATGCCGCCTCTTTGGTGTATGAAGTAAAACAAAAGCTTACATTTACTGATTTGCATTCCTTGGCTGTGGAGGAAAATGCGTATCCTACAAATTGCTCGGCACAACATGTACGGCATCAAAATTTCAATAATGCCGTTAAAGTATTTAAAGAATTGATTAAACTAATGCCTAAATATCAAACTGATTTGCAGCTCATACTCAATAATATACACACCAAAATGTCTGTAATTTTCGATTTAGTGAAAACATCGGGAACATATCAAAATGTTTTCTCTCACGGTGATTTATGGGCCAATAACATTATGTTCCAGTACAGTAAATATGGTGACATACCCATACATGCCCGTTTTGTGGACTTTCAATTGGCTCGTTATGCGCCACCCATGGTAGACTTAATCACTGTTTTAACCATACCCACTAGCAGAGAGTTTCGTGCAAAATATCTTTTGGAACTGGTGGAAGACTATTATCGTTTCATGACTGAATTTTTAAAACGTCAGCAGCTTGCCATGGAAGATTTTATACCCAAGAAGCAGTTCTTTGCTTCCCTGTTGGAATTTCGTATATGTGGTCTCATTGAGTCTTGCCTGTTTTCGCATTTGACTATCTTACCGCCGGAGTTAACGCAAAGTTTGACCACATCTACAGATGGCTTTTCGGATTTCTTTGAGCGCAAACGTGTGGATATCTGCTTGAAAGCCTTCCAAACCGATGAAACGTATAGGACAAGACTTACCGATATGCTGGAGGACTTAATAGATAATTTTATTTTGGAAAAGAGAAATATTTAAGTATGTATTTTATGTGGCAAACTCTGCGCTCCACTTGCAAAAGTGTTCGGCTTTAGCAATCAATTAGAGATTGTTGCTCTCAAGAGAGGCCACGACTAATTGTATACTGTTCTAAAGCATTAGAGCTTAGCCATCCTACCACCTGAGCTCTTCATTACTGACTGTCTATATTTAATCGTAACGGTCAACTTTCCACTTTATCACTGTATTTTTCTATTGATTGGAATATATTTTTATATTCTCTCACCAACATCCCACTGATTTTCAATTGATTTCCAATTGATTTTGTTGCTGTTGTATCAGTGATAACAACGGTTTCAAACTTTTCGCTGGGCCCAGCAATTTTTAAGCATTAATTTTAACTTTATAGTCAGACTACATATATGACTTACAATTATGTATAATTTTATCGGGCTTACTAGTTCGATTTTTGCTTCCTCAAAATGTGAATTCTCTTTCCTATATCCTGAGAGCCACAATTTTTAATTGATTGCCACAACACTGTATTTATTCAGGTGCAGCGGAGTGTACTTATATAATGGTGTTTAATGTTGTTTACAGCTTAAAGCCGAGTAAATATTATGAACATTCAAAACAAAAGTAACAAATAAGGAATGGTTATGAATACATAAATGATAAAAATAAAAAGATAAAAATTATTTTATTCATCTGACATATTTGCTCTTGCTTTCCGCACTTTTTATCATCTTTGCTATTGGAGTGAATGAAACGAGCAAAATTTCAAGTTCAAGAGATAGGGAACTATATATATATACATACGTAACGCCTGTGGGAGGTGAATATTACAGGGTGCGACAAAAGAATGATATCCAGAAACTTTAGATGCAATCCCATCCTATTTACTTGTTGTTAATTAAATAAATGATGCTGAAAATCAAATCAGTAACCACCATTTTAGCTTAAAAGATACTGTTTAGAAAATTCAAAATTAGTAAATTCTTTCCTTGAAATTCATTTTTCAATTCAATTTAGTGTTTGCCAACTTTTGCTTTTTTCCATTTGGAAAACACAAAACAAATAAAAATATATTTGCTTGTGCAAGAAAAGCCTAAATGATGGGAATTGAAACACTTGCGTTACCACCGCATTCGAGATAAACATCTCACAGATAATTAAACAATTGGTACTAAAACATGCACACAAAATATACCATTTAAACGTGCCTGATCTCTGGCTTTAAGTTGTAGTACCAATAAAACCATTGAGCAGACCATTAGGGGAAATTTATAACGCATACGAGAAGGTGAAATGCTACAATTACGCGGAGTGATTGAAGAATATTTGAAAAACTCTACACTGCATGGAGCACGTTTTATAGTGGATAAAGAATCGACATGGTTGGAGAAATTATTTTGGACTCTATGTCTGCTGCTGTCCTGGTTAACCTCATGGAGATTGATACAAGTGTCGTTGGGTAAAAGAAATTAATATAACGAGGGTTGCCTTTTAGGTTGCGGTATTTGGCAACCCCAGTGTTGCAATCTGGCTATAAGTACTCAGAATATTAGGCATACATACACAGTTATTTGTATTCAGAACGTTTTGAAATACGAGCCCTATTTGTGTTGTTTACAGTATCTTAATAGATTCACCTCGGCTCAAAAATGGAATCAAATCCTGAACACTTTCCTGCGATTATTTTTGTACAATTTTTGACTGGCATTAACTCAGCAGGGATGAACTTAATTCAAATTATGGCAATAAAGACCCACCAGTGTTTATCGATTGTATGGTTCAATCCACGACAAGTTTTGCGAAGGTCGTCCAAAATCAGTTGTTAATTCGAAAACCATTGGTGCTGTGCTCCAATTGATATTGCAAGATCGTCATGTGAGCTCTCTCGTGGGCTTGAGACAACCTTAGGCATAAGTATGACCAGCATACATTTAATGTTGCATAAACATTTGACTGTAAAACAAATTTGTTCGCCTTGGATCCCACACGATTGGTCGGAGGAAATGTTAAAAAAAATACGATCGCGGTGATCGCGACAAATGATGACTCGTGGACTTACGCATGTGAGCCCGAAAGTAAACAGCAGTCAACTGTATGTGTGCAAGAAAAAAGTTGAGCAAAATCCAAGAATAGTTGTTCCTATGCAAAGCATTGCCAAGCATATGGTCCCCTGGTTTTTCGGGAAAACTGGACGTGCCGCAACCATATCACTAGAACAATGCGGAACAATTAAATCTGAGTTGTACCCAACGATTTATTTGCCAGTTGTCGCTCAGCTCTCACACATTGGCTCAAAGAATTGCATTTTTGAGCACCCAGAACATCGATTTGATGAGTCATGACTGAGCACCGAATGACTTCTGTTTATTTCCGTACGTAAAAAACAAACTGAGAGGTTTAAAGAAGTGGTTGCTGCATTCATAATGCTTGTTTTGCAGATACCACAATTAGATTTGCAAAAGTACTACGGCAATTGGTTCAAACGCACGCAGAACTGTGTAGATCTTCATGGGGAAATATAAAATATCAGAAATATAAAAGGCAACCCTCGTACTAAAACTGTGGCCACTATCTTTTTTCTATGTGAATATATTTATATGTATTTCTAATTGCTTTAATGCAGGTTATATAAATGCCAACATAAAAGTAGTGGTCACGGTTTTTTTGCGAGTTTTATTTCACTAGAATTATTTATTAAATTTCGAATTTTTGTTTAGCTGCTTTTGAAAATAATGCCATCAGTTTTGGAGTCGAGTCCAGCTATCGCGATTGGGAAACAAATTTTCCGGCCATTATTCTTTGTGAATCGAAAAATATGGATCGTATACAACAAGTGGCCGAACAGTAGGTTCAAGCTTGGAAGAAAAAGCATCTTTAATTTTCATTAAAGAGAATATTTTATATATTTAAGATTGTGGGGTGTTGATCATGATTTCACTTTGGAAGAGGTGCTCAGCGAAATTGCTTTCTTTCGTGGTGAATCTTATCATATGGTTCACGAATGTGGTGGCGATGAGCCTGCATCAAATTGTTTTTATTCAAATTTTTCATATTACGCGAATTTGGTGCGCAGCAGTTGTAAAAATACTTTGGCAAACTGTGAGTGGAATAATAAAGCTTTTGATTGCTGCAAATATTTTCAGCGCATGGAAACCGAATTGGGTCTTTGTTACGCCATTAATTCCCTGCAGTCAGGGTAAAAGTTAAATATTTGACGAAATTGTATCAGTTGCTATAGGTATGGCGAAAAATTGTTTTTTTATTTTTTTTTAGTAAAAGTAATGTTAAGTTGAATATGTGGTCTAGCCGTTATACGGGACCGGGAGCCCTTAAAATGGACGTTTACACTGAAGCTGTGGTGAGTTGGGATGACTTCATTTGATAATATTCTTTTGTCTAGTGTTTGAGATTGTGGCGGTTGTGCGAGATTCCTACAAATTGGTTGGTCTTTAGGCTAAGTTAGGTACTCTAGTGGTACAGCTCACATGAGTACATACATAAAAGGTGCGTTCGTATATGTACATATACATATGTATATACATATACATATATGTATAAAGCAAAAAAGGAAATTCAGCCAAGTACAATACTGCCTTGAAGTAAGGGCTTCGTATTATTGTACAGAAAGTTTAACCTATTTCACTTAGCAGACACTTTTTTCAAATGAATTAAAAATGTTTTTATATATATGTATGTGTAAAATTTCTTCTATGGGGATGCCTTTCAGGTTTTACCAAATTTTGCTCTTATTATTTGATATTGTAGTATTTATGTAGATCTGTCTATGGTGTGTGAAAATTTAAAGCTTCTACATCTTACGGTTTGAGAGTAGGAGGGATGCCTTTTATGTTTCGGGATTTGGCCACCCTAGTGTTGCAATCTGACAACTGTCAGCTCTATCGTAAAGTTGGCTACAAGTACTCAGAACGTTTTGACATACAAGCGCTATTTGTGTTGTTTACAGTAACTTAAAAAGTTCATATTGGCCCAAAACTGGGATGAAATCGTAAACATTTTCGTGCGATTATTTTTTGCAACTTTCGCGGTCGTAGTTCACTCCAAGATGTATTTTGCAAAAGTCGTCTAAAATCGGTTGTTTTTCGCAAAACTTTGATGCAGTGCGCGAACTCATATTGCAAGATCGTCATGTGGTCTATCGTGAGCTTAAAAGAACCTTTGTCACAAGGGGACCTACATTATTCCACAACCATTTGACTGTCAAAAAACTCCCATACAATTAGTCAATGGCTCAGCAAAAAGCTCGTGTCGATTGGTCGAAAGAAATTCTCAAAAAAATTCGATCGTGGGGCTTCGACACACGTCTATGACATCGCGACACGCAAATCCATGCATCCACTATTCATGGATTGACGTGATTTTCGATAATATTAATATTTTTGTTGTTCTCTAGTACCGAAATATGGTGGTCGCCCTTTAGCTTTCAACTTTATAATGTTGTTTTTAGTATTTGTTGTTGTAGCGGAGGTTTCTGGTTGAGTTAAGTAGAACCGATTCTATAAATTTTTTACGTATATTTCTTTAGACTCTGAGATAGAAAGTTTTATTTTTGCCTCTGGGCCAGAGCATTAGGTGCCGTACCCATGCAGTTCCCTAGTAGGAATCTTCAATAAAAGCCAAACTCTTAATTTACATTATACTGCTGCCACAGAGACAAAGTTTTTGATGTTCATCCAAATTTAAAAAAAAAAAAACAAAATATTATGTGAATATGAATTTACTTTTCACACCGAAAGATCTTTATCTTGGGGGAGGAAGAAGTGCCTACACTGGTGACACCCAAAACGGATTATATTGTTTTGAGTCCCTACACCGCTTATGAGTGAGTAACAATCAATATGGGATAAGTCTTATCCAAACACATGCTGGATTTTAATACCTTCATTTATTTGCTTTTCTTAAGGCGCCGCATTTTAAAGTTTGACATACAGAATGACGAACAAATACGTGACACCAGTCTCACACAGAGAAACTGCCGTTTCAGTGATGAGAGCAGTTTGAGTGTGCATCAGTTTTACAGTTACACCGCTTGCACAGTGCAGTGCCGTAAGGACAAACAAATGGAGTTGTGCAACTGTTCCAGTCATTTGACACCAAATACTCCTGCTGAGCAGAAATGCGGCATGGCTGGCTTGGAATGTCTAAATCACAATTATGAAGACTTATCGGTTATCATAGCTAAATGGTCGAAAGGGCGCAAGGGTCTGGTATGCGACTGTTTGCCGTCATGTACGGAAGTTGATATCACTACAGTGGTAGACAGTAAAAAAACGTATGTCGCTTTTTTCTTTTTAATTTATTGTAAAAAAAAGAAATATTGATAATGCTGTGATTTACAGCCTGTTTAAACAAGATCCTGTTTCGCAGGTGGAAATCGCTTTGTCAGCTTTGCCTACTGAACGTTACAAGAGAAATGTGGTGAGAGGCAAATTGGATTTAGTGGGTAGGTTGTTGGTTCAAACACAACAATTTGAAAAAATTTCAACTCCCCTCTCTCTCTTTCTCTCTCTCTCTCTCTCTCTCTGTATTTCCAGTATCTATTGGTGGCACTACAGGCTTGTTTGCGGGTGCCAGTCTCCTGAGTTTCGTTGAAATTCTTTACTACATCTTTTTACGACCTTATGGCAATGTTCTGGTGAAAAAACACTTAACACGGACTGTTTGAGCATTTTGAGTAGAGGAGGAAACTTGCATTTAATCTTTATTATCTTGACTTTACTAAAAAGTATGGCATTGTATTCAGATACTACTTATATCTTTTATAAATAACGAATATGTATGTACTTTAAATAGTTAAATGTAAAACACATATCGCACTCTTAAACACAGAAAGTCTTAGTGATGGTTAACAGAATTAATGCCAATAAAACAAAGTGTAAAAACAAAGTTTTAATTAGCACACAATAAGTTTGATCCCGTACATTTTGGGCAAAGTTCGGTGAAATGAGAGAAATCATGATTTACTCTCAATAATAGATAAGAATGCACAAAAGTATGGGAACACTAAAAACCACATTTCTTTTCCAAAAAAATAACATATGGTATGTTTTGATACGGTAATGAAAATTGAAAAGTGGGTTTTGGGAAAATTAAATGTGTTTGGATGTTAAAGTGATTTGCAGGTACTTTTTTCATAAAGCATTAATTGAAGAACATCAACATTTTTGTTAGTTTTTATTCAGACTGACTTTTTTTGTTTGTTATTGCTTGCTTTTTGCAACAGCTGAATGTTTAACAACTTGCCCCACCTCGCACGAAGGTGCTCAAGATACGCTCAATAAACTCGTCGCTGTGTGCATGCTATCGTGCTTGTTTGGCTACACGTACATGCAATCGGCGCTATTTGAAGCAAAATCAAAAGTTTTTGATATTTTTTTGAGGCAGTTTTTTCCTCACATGTCCACTATTGTGAGTCAGATTTGAAATTTCTTAATGCATAGATATGAAGTCAAAATATAGATATGAAGTCAAATATCAAGAATATCAAAACCTCTCTCACTTGTTCGAACTTTGAATAGGGTAACAGTTTTTGTGCAAACTGGGATCCCGCCCGATGTTGAGTACGGGATCACAGCTTAAAAATTAGTTTAAAATTCAAAACAAATTCAAGTGACAGTCTTTGCTGATATTGTTGTTTTTTTCCGGAACATAGCGATTTTCTAGCAACCTGGGGGGCTTATTATGTAATACTGTCATAGGAGTGACCTGTCATAGCTTCCATTGTTCTACTTAATTCGGGCTTGCTGGATCCCTGGCCTGTTGCCTGAATCACAGCGTAGCGCCGGCGATCCTGCCTTTGACCATGTCGTTGGTTATCCTCTCCATGGTTTTTGGCAAGAAAGAAGCTTTACTTATTGATCTATAATGCAGCTCAAAGCCTATTTATTAGGTCAATGTATCTCTCCATATGATTTTGTGTGCTTTCATGGTGAAACTGTCAAAAGTTATACAGACGCATGTGGTTGTTGTACGTTGGACAGCCTCACCACTATTATTACACCAACAAAATACAAGTAGGATTTTTATTTTTTTGTAGAGTTGCGCTGATTTGGTAAATATGGCTTGATAAAGATTTTACTAAGTACATAAATTTAATATAAGACTAACCGTCTAATTCATAAAAACTATAACAGGTTTATAAAGCTCTTATTTGACATATTTTCCATACAAATATGTCAAATAGCAGTCTTATAAGCCTCTTATAGTTTTTATGAATTAGGGGGTAAGCATTTGCTTATGCCGAAATTATAATATGAACAGTTAAAGCAGGACTAATATTTTTAAATCGTAGTAAGCATTCAATGGAAATGCGTGTCATTTTTGTGAAAAAAAAAAATTGCTTATAACTTCTAGAAACAGCCAATTAATTTAAAAGTCTGCGACATTTCACTGAATAGTGGCACAATTGTGCACATGATTAGATAAAATAGCAAAACAAATCTAACGAAACTAAAACTAACGATAAGAAAATAACAAATTTCTAAGCAAAACCTGGCAGGGCGATCAGTAATTTTCAAAGATTCTAAAAGAAAACAACGCTAAAGCTTATTTGATAAATATTTACAAGTAGAATATACAACAAACTTTTTTTGGCCTAAGGCCAAAAGAAAAACATCACAAAACGCAAACGCTAATATCTACAATAAAAATAAAATTATGCCTCAAGAGCATCTGGCACCTTGGCTAAATTTAGACGCTTGTAAAGAAATTGTAAAAAAACTCAATCAAGAAACTGAAAATAATTTACTTGTGCATTCATTTTCAATTGTTTCGGCTGCAGAAGCGAAAGGTTTTTTGGGGGAATATTATTATTTGCAAATCCAATGCAGAAAACATGATAATGAACTCGAGGTGGGTATATGAATCAATAAGTTGAAAATTATAGCATACCTTGTGGCTCTCTCTCTCTCTCTCTCTCTCTCTCTCTCTCTGTAAATAATAGTCAAAACTTCCAAATGCTGAATGTGATGTCGTATTATTGACATTTTTTGTAAAAAGTTTGCCGCCTGTTGACAAGAATCATGAGCAAGTGAGAATTTTCCGTAAAGAGTGTTCTTTGTACGAATCGTTGCTGCCGAAACTTAAAAAATACTGTAAGTTCTAAAATCAATTTCACAAGAACTCTCAGGAAATTTTTTTGCATACAAATTTTATATGGAAATTTTGTGCAGAAAATTTTGAATATCGATAGCATGTTTTGACGAAATTTTTGGTGTGAGCAAACGTTCCAGAAAAAAATTTAGGCTATCAAATAAAAATATTTGACGTGAGTAAATTTTCTGTAAGAATTGCTATACATTTTCTATAGGAGTGAATAAATTCACTCCTATGAAATGAAAAATGTTGGTTATCAATTAATTTTCTAGAGAGGTTTTTTGAACGACATATCAGTTGTCGATGTAGAAAATTTATCGATATCAAACATTATTTTACTCACGTAAAATATTTTCAAAAAATTACCGAGGTCAAATATGAACTTAATTATTTATTTGCTTTAAGAGCCAATTAAAATGTATTAATTCAGTTCTAAAAATAGACCTTATAAATGTTTTCTGTATTTTTCAGTGGTCTATATGCCGCCGACATTTCGTTGATGCTAATAAACTCATCAGTAGACTCGAAAAATGCTTAAACGAATGTTTGAAACTTGACTATTTATTCCATAATCGCCATGAACCGATGGAAACTCATTGTATAGAAGGTTGCAATGAAAAGTAAAAAAAAAGTTGCAAAACGAAAAAATGTTTACTGCGTTAAAGATTTATTTGAACATTTCTGATTCTCATTTTGTTCATGGGAATTATGGAATAAGTAGTTAAGTTTCAAACATTCTTTTAAGGATTTTTCGAGTCTACTCATGAGTTAATTAGCATCAACGAAATGTCGGCGGCATATAGACAGAAAGTATTTGTAAGGTCTATTTTTGGACCTGAATTAATAAATTGCAGAGGTCCATACAATATTTATTGATATCGTAATCGTAAGTTTTTTTTTTTATAAAAAATAGACTTTATCAATTGTTTTCTGTCTTTTTCAGCTGCCTCCATGCCGCCGACATTTCGTTGGGGCCGCTCAACTCGTCAGTAGACTCGAAAAAACTTCAAGAAAGGTTTGGGTTTTCAAGTTTTTTCGATTTTGCTGATGAGTTGAATGGCATCAAACTTAAAGTTTCAAAACTCCCTTTAAGTTTTTTCGAGTCTACTGAAGAGTTGAGCAGTAGAGTTGAAAAAACTCAAAGTTTCAAATCTTCCTTTACATTTGTGGCATCAACTCATCAGTAGGCTTGAAAAAACTTAAAATCTCAAACCTTCCTTGAAGTATTTCGACTCTACTGACGATTTGAGAAACTTAAAGGAAGTTTTGAAACTTTAAGTTTTTTCGAGCCTCAACGAAATCTTGGCGTCATATAGACATCTGAGAAAGTTAGAAAACAATTAATAAGAACTATTTTCTTAGACCAAAAGTAATAAAATGATCAAATTCAATTTTTGTAGAAAGTTTACCGCACCCAAAAATTCCTAAAAAAATATTGATATACAAAATTTGATTTTCCATAGAAAAGCTTGAATTAATGTCCAAAAATATCTAACAAAAAAGGTAAAAAAAAAATTAGCATCAAGAGTATGTTATTTATCTTTTCTTAATTTATTGCTTCAAAACAGCATTTGCTCCCTGGTGTCCCCAAGTCTACTTGTGCTACGAAAATCTTTTGGTCCTGCAGGATCTTAATCGCCATGGTTTTTATGCTTTAAGCTCTAAGGAAACCTTGACGGAGAATGAAATTTTACCTATTTTAAGGGGCTTAGCAGCCATGCATGCCTCAAGTCTATTATATGAATTTGAGACGAGCACCTGCATTGGCGATGTTTATGGAGACTCTCTTGAGGAGATTACTGTTCACCCTGATATACCTTGGTTCAAAACAGGTATCCATGCCATACTCACTATAGCCAAACAGCACCCCAACTATCAAACGGAAGAACTACAAGAATTTGTGGCGCTGTCACTGCCAATTCATCTAAATAGCATTTATGCTATGGTCAAGCCTTCTCAAAAATTTCGTAATGTTTTATGCCATCGTGATACATGGGGTGGCAATATATTCTTAAATCATAATAACCCTTTTGAGTCGGCAATTTTTGTGGATTTCCAGACTTGCCGCTACAGCCCCGCATCCATTGATGTAATTTTTACTTTATATATGAATTTGACAAAACGGCAAAGAATAGAGAAACAATTGAAATGTACCCGGTTTTATTATCAGCAATTGCAGGAGCACATTAAGAAAAATATCTCCGGGGATAAGTCTGTAAATGAAGTAATTTTCACAGAAGCCGAGCTATTGGAATCTGTAGAAGAGTTTGAACTGTTTGGCCTGGTGTACAGAGCTTTGGCAATCTCAGTTTTAAAGGTGCCCAAGGAGTTTGTAACTGAGCAGTATAAAAACGAGGAGAGATCAGTGAAATTGTTGCAGCATATGAGTGAGAATGAAAAGTTTAAGCATCTAATGAATGAAAGTATAGAGGATATTATTGAAGCTGTTGTTAATCTAGAAAAATGTTAAAGCGATGCAAAAAACAAAATTAATTAGTAGTAGTAGAGTTCTTCAAAATAAAATATTTATAATGAATTTCCTTAAACGAGAGTTGCTACCAGGTCCGCTATATCACGCGATATTGTTCATTTACACAAAAACACTGAAAGCAACAGCCAAGTTTTGAATTTTGTAACTAAGCGAGCGAGCGATGTCGAGTGGCATTGTGGGCCTGGCAGTTGATCTGTCACTTGTGTGCAACACATGATAATTGTTACTGACTTCTTTTTTTTTTTTTTGAAGCCCGGTTGGTGGAACTTTAACTATAAATTTTCATATAAATAATGCAAATAAATCTGTTTGTGTATATTAGAGCGGGTCGATTTGAAACAAATTTTCCTCGTATCACACTATTCAGACCCAGAGAGCATTCAAATGTATGACCCACACTTAATAATTTTTTTTTACTCTAATATATTTTCGAAGTTCAGACTGTTATGCCGTGGCTGGGCCAATAGAAGTCATGCCGTGTTGTTTGGCTCTCATTTTTTTCTAAATGAAAAACTTCGATTCTGTTTTTTGATTATGTTTATATGAACCTGTAAAATTTTATTGGTCATATATAGTAAAGTTTCAAATATTCTTTTAAGTTGTTTCGAGTCTACTGACCAGTTGAGTAGCATCAACAAAATGTCGGCGGTATATCGACGGCTGAAAACATTTGTTTTTTTAACTTAAAATAATAAGCACATTTTTACTTTGATATTCACCATGTCACCACCTTTTTCAACCTGCAGCAGATCATTAATAAATACCACAAGACCTTATCAACTCTTAAATTATTCTTAAAAATTATCTTTATTTGAAATATATTTATAGTTACTAATAAATATTATTAAAATTTTTTTCTTTGAATTCTCGGCCAGTTATTAAATTTATTATATTTAGTTTTATGCTGAGGCAAAATTGTAAAGCAGCATTTTAAAAATCCCATAATTAACACATTTTTTTAATGACTGTCATAAATGGGCTTTGGGTTAAAGTTAAGAAAGTTTCTAGGGACTGTGTACAGTGTCTAATATTTAACATTACATCCACATCCAGCTAAAGATTTAAGAATTTTACAACAATTTTAAATACAAGCAAATCGATTAATAACGATAAGCCAACAGCATTTTAAGAGCTAAAGGATGAGATAATTCGGCGCACAAACAGCATAGAACCTCAATTATGCCTCAGCGTCAACGAAAGTTTAGAGTCTAAACTTTAGACCATCGGATGGAGATGTGCTGCCGAGATTACGGCAGCTATTTGGCCCATATTTCGTTTCATACATAATTGAACCATACCAATATTATCATAATAAAAAGAAATGACAAAATTTCCTTCATAATTTGTGTTTTATTCCAAATCAATATCAGCCCTTAAAAGTTTACCATCCTTTACTTATTATTACTTCATATTAAGCTGTCTTGTTGTTAAAATGTTGCTTTGAATTTTATAATTTTTGGAGACTATTGATGGCTTTGGGTAAATATGTATGCATATCATTTTGTTATCTTATGTTTTAAATATCACAAAATGCAGGTAAAAGTTGCCATTTTGTAGCGCGTGCCTAACGATACAGTTTGCTCCATATCAACGAAATTAAAAAGCCTATTCAAAAAACCCTTGGGCATTTATTATGTCATCTTGTACCATTTCTATTTTGAAAATTACAATATTTGAACATTTCAGATCAGAGAACGGATTTTATGCTACTTTTTGTGACTTTTCTAGGCCTAGTAAGTCAAGGCCTAAACGGCCAGTCCAAACAATTAATACTTTGATTTCAGTTTACGGTACAAAGGTCTGAATACTTTTCGGGCGACTGCCAAAAAATCTACATTACATTTCACATTCAGTCCATCACACTTGAAAGAAATTGAAAAATATTACACGCCCTCGTCAAACGTTCATCGGCGGCATACCAGTAGTTTTATGTGGGCAGAATCTGATACCTTATTAGTTGGGTTAAAACTAGACGTTTTATAGCCTCCTGGATACTAATCAGTTGGAAGTAGTAGCAGCTGGGGGGCTGTTACTACTTTCAACTCACTTGTCTTGTATCTATTACAATATCAATCATTGCTGATAGTTACCAAAAACTCTCTTAATTTTAATTTAAAGCTTTTCCATGACAATGACTAATAATTGTAAAAGTTCAAAATAAATAAAATTATTAACATTTGTTTTGTTAGTTTTTAAATTTTCTTCTCACATAAAATACTTTAGGCATCTCTGTCCCACTACTCGGTCCAGCAATCATTATTATCATTATCATCTTCAAAATCTCGTATATTAAAGTCCTCATTGAACAAATCTTCGCCCTCTGAGGACTCGGATTGTCATCTGGGTGGATTGACATGGGTGGGTATGGTAATAATGCCCTTGGGTGGTCTGGGCATGCGTATTGTGGTTGTTGCTGTTGTTGTTGTCTTGGCCGAGACACTGGGTATCAGCTGTTCGTTAATGGTGGACGTTTGATTTAGACACGCACAGCAAAGATTATCACAACGTATGAGTATGCTTAGGCCGGCTAAAATCCAGAAAATTATAGCTGGCCAGGAGTTTTGAGCACATGAGGCAAATAATATGCCGCTAATAAAAATGCTGGAACAGCAAATAACCGGACTGACATTAATGACGCTGCCAGTATATTTGGGTATCAGCGGCATCATAAGACTGATGATGAAGACACCTGGAACAAAAAGAAGAAGAAAAAATATTGAGGGAGTTTCGGATAAAATATAATAAATTGCTTCAGAAATCTTTGTTTTCAAATCCATTTCCATTTGATTTTTTTTTATTGATTATCAAAAACCACAGGCTCTTTCTTGCAGTGTTGTCAGATGGAGAATTCAACTTTAGTTTAAAAACTTTTTGTTTTAGAATAAAATTTCATGATTTTTAGTCCAATTCTAAATCAAAATTCCGTAAGAGGCATTTTTCCTATTTTCCAATATTATGAATAAAATGTCCGTTGGGAAAAAATTCCCGGGGAAAAAAGTATTTTTTATAAATTGCGAAAAAACTGGAATTTTTTCTTCAGCTTTTCTTATGAGAAATAATGATAGATAAACTTTTAAAACAACAAAACCAGGCAAGTTATTAACAAAAGCTATTTGCTCGATTAACAGATATAAAAATATTAGTATTTGCCACTAAAAATATTATGAAACACAAAATTATAAGTAATTGAGAACAAATTTAACCATTTAACTATTTTACCATTTGTTATCGGTGATGCAATAGCAGCAAACACAGGGGTGTTTGAACCGGTATTCAGAGTTGTGCATTCTGCCGGAACTAGAAAAATTGTTAAAGAGTGGAGGAAAGAGGGAGCAGTGCTGGTGTACATATGATTTGAAGCCTCTCACTCTGCACGTGGCAGGAAATACGTCTGCAAGCGGCTTATTCTACAAAAATGTTACTCCTGTTTCTCCATATTTTGAAAACAAGCAAATTTAACAAAAAAAAAAAAACTATTTTCTGCATCAATAAATACAAAAATACATATAGACTTAAGATGTTCCCTCAAACAGTCTATATTTCCACTCTCCGCGCATCACTATCTCTCACTCTCTCTATCGCTTTTCTCATTCCTATTTTCCTAGTTTCAGAGCAATATAATGCATATGTAGGGGTACTCTGAGTACTGGTCCAAGATAAAAAAAAAAAAAAATACAAATATAAACATAAATAAAAATTTTATATCTTTATTTTCTTGAGCTGAAGGTCTTTTTCATTAGAATATTTGAGTATTTGAGTCGATATTTCGCTCTTCTTCGGATAGACTCTTCAGGACAAGAGCGAAATATTGACAAAAATACTCAAATATTCTTCTCCTTCAGCTCAAGAAAATAAATGTATAAAATATTAAAGTTATGAAAACCAAATATTAAAACAAATCAAAATTGTTAAAAATTGAAAACAAATTTAATAATTAAAAAAATACTAGAAAGTAAACGACGTCAGCAAGCAAATTCTCTCATTTTAAAACGAGTTATTGTCAATTTTTTCATGTATTGTTTGCGAGGAATTTAACTTTTGATGATATTTTTTTACGAAAAAATGTGAAAATATTGATCACGATTTAGAATTAACACAAAGTCTAAATTATTTTAATAAATTGCATAAAATTTTTTTTGTTTTCTTTCATACCTATAGGTCCTGTTAGGGCTGCTGGTGGCCAATTCATATAAATTCCCGCCAAGCTTAAGGCAATGCCCAAAAATACCACGACCATGGCAAATATGGTAACTCTCCAAGAGGAGATGGTAGGCACACGAGCAGTACGATCCAAAGGACCAGCAGTGGTTACTTTCACCTTTTGTCTGTACTCATCCACAATGGCATCAATGTCGGTAGAAGTGTCTGAATCTGTATTATCAAATTTATCAGGATACTCGAAGTCCGAAGGCTGCAGCATAAAACTTGAATAAACACTAGAGAATATACAGGCCTTCAATCTAAATGCTCTTACCGGTGGCTCACCATCCGACAAAATAGTAGACTCGACATCCTTGGGCTCCCTTTGGGGACAGGGTGAGGTTGGCTCGCCTAAAAGTAACCATTCCTTTTCCACCTCCTGTTTGTTTTTGGGTTTGGTTTTGGGCTTTTTGGCCGGCACCTGTTTGCCAACATTTAGGTTCCATAAACTGCGTTTTAAACGTGACGCTGAGGTACTATGGGTTATTGGCTCGGTTGACAAGCGGCTGTACGATAAAGACGAATCAGTGTCTGCAAACGAAATGGAAAAAATTATTTATGTACACAAATTTTTTTGTTAAAAAAGTGCAACTTACTTGATTGCAGTATAAATTTGGGTCTAAAAGGCGTATACAGCAAATAAAAGGCTCTAAAAAATACCGCACATAAATGACTGGCCGCTAAAATATGACTGAGATTTTGCAAAGGGCAGGCAAAAGACAAAATGGCGCACAAACTTCCTGTAAACAAAGTACTGTTGTTATAAATGACAGCTGTCATTTGGTATAGTTAACTCTACATACCTGCTATGAATACAGCCAACACTGGGTTACCACTCTCTGAACTTTCATAGGCAATCTGTTTGCTTAATATTCTCCACTCCGAAGTGGCAAATCTCACAATTATGCGATAGAGCTCGGGAAAAAGTTCCAGAAAGCTGCCAGCCACTATCAGCATTAACATACAAGCTGCCGCTGGCACCAGCTTATGGAAATTATTTTCATCTAGAATATCAAATAAAGGAACGGCAGCATATTCCTCCACAACTCTGAGAAAATTATTATCAGGTAAGTTATTTGTGCTCTGCTTATATCTTTTGTTAAACTTACTTGTAATGCAAGATGGTGGTTAGACAACCGGAAGCCAATAAAAGTGATATTGTTACGAGAAAAATTAAAAAAAATCCTGTAAAACGTTGCCAGCCAGTTCTTTGCGTTGGATAGTCAACGGGAAAGGAAAATGTTAATAAGGCGGTGGCGGTTAACAACTGAAAAAGAAGGAAAGGGATTTTTCAATGATATTGATTAATTATTTTGTATTACGTTGATCAGACTTAAGTTCGTTATATATTATATTTGTGATTGATATGAATTAAACAAGACAAAGAAAACATTAAGCACCTTCAGCTGGGTGGACAACTAGCTGTTTCGAAGCCGCTACTCCTCTGTTCAGCAACCATCCTTGAATATTGATTTATATTAATTATTTATGCCCAAAATATCGTTACAATTCAGCTGCGATTTCATTTAATTTTCGCTAAAGCTAGTCAATCTTTATATCAGTGAATTTATGTGCGAAGAATCGTTGCAAGTTCATCTACGAGTGTAACTTAATTTATGTTTAAAATAGTAAGTTTAAACAAAGAAAATGTTGGATATAAACTGCAAACATTAAACATTTTAAAACGTCAGCTGTTGCAAAGCTCTCAAATTTCTATTTCTAAAAGCACTCAATGGTTTACTGATTTACTACACTCAAATTTAGAATGCAATTAAACCAAAGAAAAGTTCTGTTGAACCAGAGTTTTAACTATTAACTGATTTTTTGGTCATTAGCGTATTGTTCTAATACTTTTAATCTATTAAGGTTTTTCTCTTTTATTTGTAATTTCCAATCAGACCTGTTAAACTTTCAGTGCGATTAGTGATCAATTTTATTATTTTTCAAAAATAATCTTAAGTTTATATAACTCTATTTTAAACAATTCCCTTTTAGTAATTAATTACGGTTACAATTGATCTAAAAATAGACAGTGACGGTTTTAGATTAATGGTACCAATTGTCATAAAATGAAAAAGAGTGTTGCCAGACGCTTACAGATTTTTTTTTTTTTTTTGTTATACCATGGAGGAGAAAATCTCTTAGCCCCGACGAAAGCCGGTTGTTAAGAACAAGTTTTAAATAAATACATTTAAAGATTCCTGACGATGCTAACAAATTGTTAGCGAAATATCGATTAATAAAGAGAGAAAAATATAAAGACCTAAAGCTTTAAAAAATAGTGTTGTCAAGTTTTAAATATTTATGAGAAAATTTCTGAGATGAAATTTAAAAAATAGGATTTTGGCTGCTTTAAAAGTGTTTCGGAATTCGCGATTTTACGTTCTGCGCAAAAACTTTTCTCTGGCAACATTGTTATACCAACATTAGTTCGGTGGGCAAATAAAAACCTCCGGCACCCCCTCTATATATGTATATCTATAAAACTTCTTTCTTTCAAAGCATGGCTCCTTATTCTAAAGCTGACCCAATAGACGGGGATAATGAAAAGGTAATCATACTACTTTCAGTGATTCTTTTTGATTCTCTTTGAGCATTTGCTATACATTTTTATTTAGATTAAATTTGTTTTCATCTAAATGCCAAGTTTTTTTGGAGCCTACTAACGAGTTGGGTAGCATCAACGAAATGAAGACGACACATGAGCAGTTAGATCCATTTTTTGATAATATTTCATAATATTTTTTCTGTGATTTAAACCGCCTATTAAAAGAACAAAACAATTAAATTTCAAGGAGCTGAATGCCTGCTTCTTAACTAAGAGATGCCACTCTTACGTATTTTTTTTATTCCCAGAGTGTTTATAATTAGAGGAATATTATCTGGGGAAAAATATTTTCTCTGGGAAATAATATACCTTCAGACTTTTCATGTTTAGACTGAATATATTTCAAATTTTTTTCATGAAAATAGGATTTTTTAACAAAAATTGATATTTTTCTATTACAATCTGTAGCTTCTTTCACTGGCTAAAGTTTTATTTTACATTTAATATTTAGTTATTTTGACCCCTTTTTTTATTTTTTTATTTTACAGGTTCTTTCTTCACAAATCATTGTCTTGCCTTCCCCAAACTATTAATTGACCTCCCTATTTTAGCTAATAAATTGAGCCAAGTACATGGCTGATTCGCACAGCAAGGGTTCCATATTACCCTGCAAGTGGTAGACAACGATTAACCCATATTTCCCTTTAGTTTTGAACTTTCTAGTATATTAGTATATGCTGTTGTAGAGACCAGCCATTTACATACACGGTGTATGTAAATTTTATGTCTCTATCTCTTTCAATTAAAAAGTTATAGCTGATTTTCAAATTAAAGGGTGTCCCCGTGTATGAACATCAATTAAATTTTTACTTTTTGCTATTTTTGATAGTTGTTGTTGAAGAGGTCTGCGGACTACATGTACTGGGAAAATTTCAAGTCTCTAAAAAAATTACGGTTCAAAAACTAAAGTCAATTTTCGACGTAAAGGGTGTCCTCATATGCATAGTCACATTTAATTTTTCCCTTTTTGTATTTTGGGTATTTGTTGTTGTGTAGGCCTGGCAAATTTCAAGTCTCTATCCCTCATGGCTCAAGGGGTACACCTATTTTTAGTTTCTTGTGTGGGGGCACCCTTTAGGTTTTAACTTTTTGTTGTTTGTGGTATTTACTGTTGTAGAATTTTTATGCAACCACATGTTCTGTGCAAATTTCAAGTCTTTATCTCTCATGGCTCAAGAGTTACAGCTAACTATAGCTAATTTTCGTAGTTTCTTGTATGGCAGCCCCCTTTAGTTCTTACGTTTTTGTTGTTTCGGGTATTTATTGTTATACAGCCTACGTAACCATATTTTAGCTTTCTGGTTCTTATAGTTCAAAAGTTACATCTAATTTGATTTAATTTGTACTGTTTTTTGTATGGGGACCCCTTTTAGTTTTTAACTTTTCGTGGTTTTTAGTATTTGTTGTTGCAGTAGCCATATGTTCTGTGAAAATTTCAGCTCTCTAGCTCTTACCGTTTGGGAGAATGGGGACTGTGATGGACGAATGGGCAGACAGACAGACAGACGGTCGGACGGACGTAGAAGTCTCAGTAACAGGCTTCCATTTTCACTCTGAAAATCAATGAAATAATTCAACAACTTTTGTTGGACAAATAAAATGCTATGACAAAATATAATAAATCTAAAAACTAATTAAATAGAGTACATAGTTTGTTTGGACTTACACTTTTGAAGCCATTTGGCTGTAAAATATCCTCGTGCCAGGCCACAGCATCACCATTCCACCAGCCAACTGCACTTAAAATGGCATTCAAGCCAAACATGGCCAAAGCCATTATGAAGCTAAAAGCCTTTGAGTGCTTTGCAAATCAAGCACCAACACAATGAAATGAATAGAAAGAAGAACAAGCGGAATAGAATACCATAAATTTTTGTATGTTTAACTTAGACAATAGAACTTTTGGTTAAATGTTTAAACAAAGCAGCCTAAAAAACTTATTATTTTACTAGTGTTTTATTATTTGGCTTCATTCATGTATTTTTTATTTGTTTTGTTACCTACCTCCAGGCCCAACATAAACATGCCAGTCACTAAAAACACCACACCAACACCCAGCACATCTGGCCACGGTTCGTTGGCTGGTGAATTACGGCCTAAAAGTCGACATTAAAAATTAAACTAAAAAAATAACAAAAGTTTTATTTAAGTGTTTCCACCGCACTTACCCAAAATCATAATGCGAGCCAGACCACCAGTCATGGCATCTAAACACATGCTTAAAGTACGTGCTAGCGCACCGCAAGCACACAGCATGGCCAACATGTCCATCCAGGTGGCCAGGAAAAGACAACCGAAATCAAATTTGTTGCTGGCTCGTATGTAGGGAATTTGTATGCTTTTCAAACTGGTCTTGCAACGAGCTGTTAAAATACAATATGGAGGCAAGAAATTCACTTTTATTATTTTCTTTTCTTTCGGGAAATACCTGCCAGGGTGCCAAACACTGTTGACATTATGGTGGCCACCACAGCACATGGGGCAGTAGTTTCATTGTAGGCAATTAAATAGACCAAAACGGCAGAGCCCAGGGTCAAACGAGCACCACTGCCATTGGACAGGGTATCGGCAAGGAAACTGCAAAGAAAAATTGGGAAATACATTTACAGATATGTGTATTGGAGTGGGTCGATTTGAGAATGAAATTTGGTAAGAATAGTCATGTCGGGGTTGTTATATTTCGAGCTTAAAGATAATTAAGAACAATACTTATTTCCAATTACTCTTAACATACATACACCCAGGCCCAGGACCAGTCGATTGGAATGGATGAACATTTTCTAATATTGTGTTCACGATTTCCCGATAGCTTTTGCCAGGAGGAAACAAATCCCTGTACAACAGATCAAAAAACAAATAATAATTTTCAAGGCGCCCAAATTTCAATATTTTGTACTTTTCTATGGGAGTCCCCTTAAGTTGTACGGTGTTAACGAAAAAGACATTCTCCAATGTCTTTTTCGAAAGAAAAGGAAGATTAATGAAAATATGATTTAGGGCTTTTAATTCCAGTGCTGAGTCGATTCCAGCCAATCTTGTTTAATATTTATATCCCCCTCATCACACTAAACGGTCCCAGGGTGCCTGTAGAGCAGTCAAATGTATGATCAACCCACGACTCTTCACCACGACTCCTCAATGAAACTTCCATACAAAAACTTGAAATTCAAGCGCCTCCATAGTGATTTGTTTGATAAGACGTAGTGGAATTTTTTTTGCCCTCCTCCGCCAACAGCTAACGAATGCCCAATACCGATTGCCAAATTAACCTACCCTAGTGTGTACATGCATATGTATTTTATACGAACGACAAACAGTTTGGTTTTCACTTATCACATCATTTGCATACTATCAATTAAAACCTTTTTTATAACAAATCTAAGCAAATAATTTAAATAAGGCTTGTTAAGTTAATTTAGTACTGTTTACTTGCGGACAAAAGACACAAAAGCCTTAATTGAAATCAGCGCATAAAATAATTGTAAAGCAAAAACAAACTCTTATTTGCATTTTTACATATTCATCTGCTTGTGAGTGGTGGAAAGCAACAAATTGCTAAGCTGAAAGGAAGGAAAAAAGAACCCTGCAGCTAAATTGAAAACTAATCAAGCTTTGGCGCACTCGTACCACAAATGGCAAAACATCGACAACGCTGAATAGCGGGCCCACACTCGAGACGTTGTGTAATCGATTGACAGGCCAGAAAAGAAAAAAATCAAAAAGAATGTTTTTTTTACAATTAATAAGAATTTTAGTTCGGTTTTTAATTCCTCAAAATTGAGGAAGAGCTTTTTTCGCAATAATTCAATTGTTGCATTTACTGTGCGGCACGTAGCCCTGTCTTGTTGGAACCAAATGTTTTCATTTCGAAATTTGTTTTGCGCAAGTTTAGTAAACATTAGTGTTGACGGTTCATATTTGGCAGTCATGGTGTAGAAACGTGGCAAAATTTTCATTGAAAAATACTACTTAAACCAACTCGTTTTGATCGTTCAAACATTTTATAGAAGTCAAGCATCGATTACTGTGACGATGAGAAAGTTAAGTGAAATATTTGTGAGAAAAAACATGCCAAGACAAGATGCACTATTTATCGTGTAGTGAGTAATTTCGAAGAAAGATGATCTGTAGCTGATAGGCCCAAGCATGGCCCACCACCTACTGGAAGATCAGTTGAAAATATTACTGCTGCTCAAGAAAATGTACAAAGCAATCCATCGACCTCAATTCGAGGCCGTGCTCAAGAGCTTGGTTTTCAAAGAACAACAATATCGCACAAAGATTTGCATTCTAATGAAAAATGTGCTCAAAGGGGTTCCATTCTCTTTCATTTCACCAAAAATTATAGACAAACAAAGTAGTATACCTTCCCGGTGGACACCCTGTATTTGCAAATACCCTAAAAGAAATTATTGATGGAAACTAATACATGAACAACTTAAATACTAACATATGGAAAGCAAGTTTTTAGCTTCCAGCGTTGCCACTACAATTATTTTTTCAATATTTTGATTTTCCCGTATTAATTTGCTGATCTCATTTGGAACTATGTTTATCCATTAATGTTTTTATAGACTCATAGCCCCTTTTCGCTTTGAAAAAAATGGTACTGTAGAAGTAATTTTTATGCCATTTGTTTTTATATTGTCAAAACTGCTACTGACTACTCGTTTTCTTTTAATTTTATCTAAATGTATCTTTCAAATAGTTTATTACATTCTCTTTGTATTGTTTTTTTAAATTTGTTTTACTTAATAATAAAGAAATAAATAGCATTGTAGGTAGTTAATTGGCCATTTTGAAAAAAAAGATTTCAAATGATCGCTTTGCCGAGGTGGCAACGCTGGCTTAAAAAAGAAAACACACGTACACGAATGCTTATACCATTTAAAAAAAAATGATAAACACTATGATATACAAATGCACCGACACTGTTTTTGCTGGCTAGTTGCCATTTTAATGCATAAAAACCAGGGATGGAAAAATTTGACGTCAGAACCAAAAATTATTACACACAGAAATATGCACTTATTATCCTGAAAAAGCTATCCGAAGGAGAGCGAACTATCGAATATACTCAAAAATACTCAAATATTCTAATAAAAGAAACCTTCAGCTCAATAAAATAATTATATAAATTAAAAAAAGGGATCGAGAACCAACCAAATATTAAATAGTCTGATTAGTTAACATTTGAAATGACAATACAGTGCACAAAATTTTAAAAGAGAGATGCCAAAGAGCGTAGCAAAAATATTTGTTTTTTATTGCTTTTAACCAATCTTTAATGCAAAAGAGGAACTAGTGGAAATATTTTTTTTTTGTGGGGAACTGTTATTCGTTGCAGCCACACAGAGACCACTCAACCAGCTCAACCTTTGATATATACCCTCGGTATATATTTAACTAATTAACCTTTTTTTAAATTTTAATCACTTTTTTCTTTTGAACGTTTGTATTGCTTGCCTGGCAGTCTCTAACTCTCAGAAGTCAGCCCTTTTTTAAGTCAGTAGAAAAATTGCTGCACATGCAGGCTGAAGGCAAAAGCAACTTTAGCTGCAGGGTAATGATGCCGAATTCAGAAAACAGGCCTACACGGCTGCATGCACAAGTTTGCACACTTTACGCCATTGAAAAAGTCTTTGGACGTGTTAATGTTTTCCTTTTGCTTAAACGTGTTGCAAGAAATAAAAATTGTACACAAAACAAAAATGACAAGTTTCCGCTCTTTATTTATTTATTTTTTGTTCTTCATCAGCAAACACTTGCACAAAGGCGGATAAAAAGAAAAAAACAAGGAAATGCAATAGAAAATTAAACAAACATGGCCGTTGCATACAAGACCAACAACAAAATTGATTTAGAAATCACAGTTGTGTGCAAAAGGCTTGTATGGGACATAGAGGCGTATGATCGACATTTTGATCAGTGTTGCCAGAAACTTGCCTTAAGCAAGCAAACTGCTTAATTAAAATTTTTTTTTACTGAAATAATGAGTTGAAATACATGCTGAAATACATTTTTGCTATTCCATATAATTATTAGTTAAAAATAACTTTCTCTTAATATCCTCTTAAACAACCAAGCAAACAAAGTGAAAGATTATCTTGTAATTCAAGAACACTTGTCACTGCTGCCATTACCATTAATTAAATAAGAAATAAAATCGGTAGGAATAACCCTTAGTGGCCTGCCTTCCATTCGCTTGTTTTGTAATGACAAATAAAACAAGCAAACAGTAAAATAAGTAGAAAGAAAACTACTTGCCCTTTGTGCAATTGGAGATGATAATCATGCCAACGTCAGCGATTTAGTTTTCATTTTTGAAAAAATAGGCCTCAGCATGAGCTCAAACTGTATAAAAGATGGAAACACAATTCTACACGTGGGTGTAACTGAACAAAGAAAAAACTCAAATGGTCATTTCTACCACCCTCAAGGACAATCAATGAACTTGATTTTATTAATTTAATTTCTTTTCTTTTGTTGCCAAAGTTTATTGATGACATGCATAGACCTGCAAGAAATAAGTGGACGGTGGTTAGACAAACAAAATATATTTTTCTATTACAAGTGACATTATGAACAAAAGTTTGCAAAAAAATTGTAATTTGTATATATTTAATATTATTGACAGTTTAAGCGTGTGACGTGTGAGCATAAGAAATTTATTCAAAATAGTAGCTCTAATAACGAGCACAAATGGAAATTATTGTCTTGCAATTAATTTTTTAAAATTGTTAATTATTTGATCGAATTTTAAGCCTGATTTTTCATACTCAGAGTGAAGAGAGATTTTTTGTAGAAAACTTTGTAGCAATCAACATTTTTAAAGAAGACAAATTAACTACCACTAACTAATATTTAAGTAATTCATTTCTGTACGATAAAATACCACTTTCTTGGTTCCTAATGAAACCAGTTCCAGTTTCCATTTCTCTCTTTTATTTCCACAACTTCAACCTCAAGCTGTAGCTTTTGTTACGCAGACATAAAACTAATAAAACGATGTCAATTTGTTGTAAAAAAAAACACTCTACCAAAAGGTAGTAGCTTGCTGGGAGGAGTAAATATTTACATACGGCTAGACGAAACGACAGCCAATCTTTTTTTCAGAAATAATCTAATGCAATTCTGGTACATTTTTATTTTACTTGTTCTAAATGCATTTTAATGTGTGTGCAGGACCCCCGGTGGCATGCACTTTATTGGTGTCATAAAATGTGAAACTTAATTGTGTCTTATTATAATTGAAGAACAATAGGTGCTGGCATAAATTTTCATCGAAAGAAAATGTGTAAAATTAGAAATAGAAATTAATAATGGAACTTATTATGAAAATGCTGTAAAAATTTCATATTGCTTTCTATGTAAACAAGCTACAGGCTCAAATGTTTGATGTTAATAATAACACTGTGCTTGAATTTCAGATGGGGCACCCAGTGGGTAAACCTAATTCAAGTGTGCTGAATTCAGTGGCGCTTACCGTTTTTTTTTTAGGTTAGCTCTTGTTTTTGAGATATACTGTTATTTTAAAAGTGGAGGAGGTAGGGCAACATATATTCCCTTAACTATAAAACGGTTAAAAACATTGAAAACCGAAAATTTCCAATGAAATTATTTTTCAATAACTGTAAAAACCTTCTTAATCAGCTTAGTAGTTTAGAAAATAAAAATTTTTTTTTCGTGAAAAAAATTAAAATTTTAGCAAAAGTTCGAAATATTTTGTTCTTTAAAACAGCATAAAAACTCTAAAAATAAAGTTATGCTGATGAATTTTCGTACACTCATAACCAATAAAGTTTCAAAAAAAAAAAAAAAAACCGTAAATTACTAAAATCGGTGCACAACTTTTGAATTTATTCACAAAAAATCAAAAACTGCAGTTTCAACCGGTCACCAGACGAATCCTTTAAAATTAAAAAAAAAAATTTTTTTTTTTCTTAAATGAAAGTAGCATGTAAGAAACATATTGTTTGCTTATCAAAATAAAGCAATTTCAACTGATGAAAGGTAAGAAACAACTTATATATCGATACCCAAAAGGCAAAATGTCGTAACTAATAAATTATATATACACACATACACGTGTACATTAAACTTCGGAATGATAGTCCGTCATCTCTCCTTCACTTTCAGCGTTCTGCCATTTTCAGCGTTCTTTAAAAGTAACTTTTGGTTTCTTCTTTTGGCAGGTAGTTATTCACCCCTATCGTAAGTAAAATGTGAAATTTTTATTCCCATAAAATTTTCATTTCCCAAGTAGGGAAATTTGCTATCACGAATATTATGGGAACTTCTGTTTTGCTATCAATATGTAGTGAGTGTACAATAGGGAAGAATAAAATATAAATACAAAGAAAATTTATTGAAAATTTGTGGGTAAGTGATGTAAAAAGTAATTAAATTTATGTTTTATAACTAATAAACAGAAATTTATAGTTTAAAAGTTCAAAAAAAAAAAAATGATCAGAATTGATGCCATTATATCACTACAAGAGGAGGAGATTCGGTCACAGCGGATAGCTCGTCGTGCTTTGCGAGATGCATCTAATACATTAGAGTTGCCCGATACATTGTGAGTGGGTTAAGTTTATTTAAAGAATATAAATCAATTTGTTTCCATTTCAGATTTATTCAACATTACAGGCTGAATAAATCGGTGTTTTCATGCTTCATTTCAAAAAAAAAAAAAAAAAAAAAAAATCGTTTGGTATTCCGCCTAAAGTAAAACTAAGCGCATGCTTACGTTTTTTTTTCTTTGCAGAGGGTGGATACCAAAAAAGTGTTGGAAGAGATTACGGAGTAGGAATTCACTTTTTGCGAAGTGCTCTCCAAAGTGTTGGATGCTTTAGAAAAGTCTCTGCGCAGAATAAATCCATTCACGATAAGGGGAAAATTCGAATGGGAACACATTTTATGGGAAAAGTTATTCATGATCGCTCTTTTGGGAAATGCGAAAAAAATTTTAGGGAAAAATTATGCATGATGGGAGTGATTAACTAAACTATAAGTATGTATATACATACATATATTAGATTGGTTCCTTCATGTATGTGTAACATAAGTTACTATTGTCATTTTCAACTGTGAGCGCAAATCCGTATTTATCTGTAGTTAATTTCTTAAGCAACTGTAAAAATCGGTTATAATTAAAATTTCATTCCTTTTTAAACGTTTCGTCATTGAAAAATAACTGCACTGATTACTTCTGGAATAAACTATGGCCAGTTACTGCAAAAATATTCTGAGTGTACGCAATAATACATATAAGACAAAAAAAAAAAAAAAAAAAAGAAAAGGAAGAATGGGTCTGTTTCATATAATTAAAAATTTAGACAGAGAACATACAACAACTTGGGTGACTGGGTGGCGTGAGTGTCGCTTTAGAAACATGAGCACCCGGTTGCTGACGAGAAGTGTGGCGGCTTCGAAACCGCTAAATGTCCACCTAACTAAAAGCCCTTGATGTTTGTCTTGTTTAATTAATTTCAATCACAATACATGTTTATTGATTTTTGGGGCATTTTTCATGCTTATGTGAACTTAATTTTTCATTTTTAAATTTGAAGCCATTTTCCTCTTAGAGCCTCAAACTAGTTATGGCCCAGAAGTTGTGCATCTTTGACATTTGTAGGTTAATAAAGCTGTAGTATGTACCACATAACAAAAAACAAAAAAGAAACACAACTGCATGAGCAAATAAAATTGTGATGTGTGGATATATTTAGATTCAATAACACAATGCCGTTACACACGCAAAAAATGCCACACACAGAATTAAAATAATAAAAAAAAATGTTTTGCAGGGTTTTTTTCTACGACAAAATGAAATCAAAGGAAAGTTAATTAAGCTGGTGATTTTTAACAGTAATAAAAGAGTATACACGTCATATATAGGGGTATGTATAAATATAAAAATTCATATATGTACATATGTATGTATGTATGTTTGTCGGTTTGTACAATAACATTGCTTGAGTTGTTAGTTATTATTCATTAAACCCTACCAAATGCAAACGTATGTGCATTACGTATGTACATACATATTTTTCCATATCAAGATAATATTGAAAGGTTTTGAAAAAGCAATTCATGTTAATTAAAAGCTACAGCTTTGAGGGTCTTCGATAGTCTTAGTATATCATGTGCAAGATAATAAATACAATATTTTTTTTTTTTTAACGAACCTTGTGCTAGCCATTATTTAACCTGCTCTGTCATACAGTTTTCTCTTATTAGTGGGTTAAAAGTTATTGGCTATTATCCAAATATGGATTTTTTTTTGTGACGCCGCTTACTCTGCTCCGTTTTAAATGCATACATGTATGTAGTATGTGTGTATTTCACTGTTCTATTCGTTTGTAATCACTTTTGATTTTTATTTATTTATTTATTTTTGTTTTGTTTTCGTAAAACAAATTCTCTTGATTTTCTGTGTAACCTTACATTATTGCACTTGTTTTTGGCTAAAACACATTCTTTAGGTATAATATTTTTATCAATTGCAAATCAAAAATAATTTTTTATTTTTAAATTTCATTTTAGGTTTTCTTAAACCAATTTGTTGGTAGATAGATAGTTGTTTTATAATGACCCCTTTCTTAACAGCGAAGCTCGCAAGCCCCCTTCAATTAACTGGGTAGAAACACGTTTTATTTGTTGTTGTAAAAACCGTTTACATGCGTTTAGGCCGACGTTCGTTAGCCGAAATAAAACCTTGCACTTTGAAAATCCACTTAAAACTAATATTTACCCTTTTAATTATATGAAGCAAAAGGTCTGCCTATTAACTTATTCATTGTATAAACATTGTGCCGAAAAAGCTTAAAAGCTTGGCAAAGAGGAATAATGCTTTAAGTTCCAACATATGTTTGAAAGGCGTCTGCGCCGTAGCTTTTGGTGTAAAACTCAAATTTCTCTGTGTTGAATTGTTTATTTTTTTTTTTTTTGTAAAAACTAAACACCACAAAGCGCCAAAATCTTTTCCAACCATTTCCTTAAAAAAATTATGTGACTTGTAGTAAAATTATTTCACTTGTAGTAAAATTTATGTAGCTGAAGTTTTTGCTGAATTATATTTGACAGAAGTTTTACTTTTTTGGTTCTATTTAATGAAATGAAAAGAGCAAAAAAAAAAAACTCCATGAGTTGTTATGAGAACCAGCTGTGGGGCTTACCTTAGAAAGGTAAAAGCCTTAAAAATATAAAGCAGAAAACGCAAAACATATTTTTGACAAAATCAATTATGATCTTTGTTGATTTCAATCAAGTTTATGCATTGCAAAAAGCAATTTTAGTCGGTCAATTCCCAAGGCGAATTCAGACAAGGTGAACTTGGTAGCACAGTTGCTTAGTTTTTGCTTCTTGCATCAAATAGCTCTTACATGTCAAAAAAGTTGGCGCCATTTTATTTTAAAGAATTTCGGGGATAAAAAAGCTTTGTGACATTATTCTTTTTTAATTAATTTCTATTATTCGCACTTTTTCTTATATAATTATTTCTGTATTAAGTTTATCAGGCTCAAGTTCTTTCTATATTATCCTTGTGATTGATATTAATTAAATTAGAGACAAAGAAGACATCAAAGACATTTAGCAGGGTGGACAACTAGTTGTTTCGAAGCCGCCACATTTTCTCGTCAGCACCCGTCTTTGAAGTTGGGTGCTGGCGAGAAAATGTGGCGGCTTCGAAACAACTAGTTGTCCACCCTGCTAAATGTCTTTGATGTCGTCTTTGTCTCTAATTTAATTAACATCAATCACAAGGATAATATAGAAAGAACTAGAGCCTGATAAACTTAATACAAAAATAATTATGTTAATCTTTTTTTTTTTTTGGGTGAACGCTTATTTTAAAATAACCCCGATTAAAACTATTTTTATTAAAACGAAATAGAGCAATAAATAGAACAAAATCCGTAGATGTGTATTGTACGCATCTTGTTTGAGCAGCCCTGCAGTCCAAGGCGGAATCAGACTTTGACAACTGAAATCACTTTACATTAACTTGTATGTATGTGTTATTATAGTGCACCCACCTGCCCAAACTTGAGAGTTGTATCCCATTTTTGCTCTGTTATAGGTGGTATAGATATTAAGTAGATCGAATAGAGTGAGGAATATTTTACAGAGCTTGAAAAAACCTGGGCACTTAAATGCTTTTTTTGCAACCTTGAAAATGTGTACAATCCAGCGGCCGTAAAATTAGAAATTAAGAGTGGCTGTTGAAAAAGGCATTGCATCTGCAAGGAGCCGTTGCTTTATCATGGTGTATGGGCCGGCGGCATCATTGTGCTCCACCTCTGCGATAATGAGGTGGGCCAAGCACTTACCGTGAATGCTGTTCTCCATCCACAGATGATAACGGTCCACTTGTGGCCAGAAATGTAGAATATATATCTTAAAAATATCCAGCAAAGCAATAGCGCTTTGCAGCGAGAAAATCATTGGCCATGTTATCGCACTTCGTGGCCATGGCAATGCGTCATTCAAAATATCGGCTATCGAATACACCGCAGCTGTGGCAAATATTTGGACAATATTTTATATCACCCTCAATTGTTATGCATAACAGCATCGTAATAAATAATATGAAGATAATTCTCTGAAAAGGTTTTTTTAAGTACAATTAATATCCTGTACATGTAGTATTCTGTACTTTGTCTGCTTTACTAATTGATATTAAAAGAGGAAACGTGTTTAAATTTACAATGTGTCTATGGTTATATGTTCTGCTATTTTCATTCTTAATCTGCATTTTAAATTGAAAGCAACAACCAAAGAAATGGGGTGGTATAAGCCAGCAACATTCGTTCAACTAGAAATTTGATTGCCGTAACGAATCTTCTTTTCCGAGTGATGAAAATGAAATAAAAACCATTTTAGATGATTCCTTTAAAAACTTAAAAATTTTGTAACATTGTTTATCTAGTAACTGCTTAATTTAAATCATTCAAAACATCTTAAATTTCGTTGAGTTACAAGTAAAACGAAAAATCTCCATAAAAGATGAAACAGAAATTTTCACCCCATCTTATTGTAATGAGCTACAATTTTCTCTTTTATTCAAATATTGTAAGTTCCACAAAATACCCATCATGTTCTTGATAGCAGTGTTAGGGGTGTTTATATTCGACTTTATTTCACAATACGTTAAAACGTTTTAAATCGTGCCAGCTAGTGGTCACGCTTACTTCATCAATTAGTTCAGCGCCCCACACACATTCCCACAACATATGTACTTGCACCGAAGCATGTTTGTAAGAACGTGTGCACTTTGTTGCTCATGCAGTAAAACTTTTCGAATGTGAATATTAATCTGCCCTAATTTCGCTTTTTGGCGACATTTTGCTTTTGTTCATGCCTGCACAAAATGGCTGAAAGCAGCACAAAAATGGCAACAATTTTCATTTCATTTGTTTGTAGGAAAAAGTTTACACTTTTTATTTGTTTATTGTCAACATTTGCAGCAAAGATCTTGACACTTGTTTCGCAGTTGAATGGCACTTGGTGTTAATGGTTTTAGCATTATACAATATAGTATGTGGTTGTGGCATAAACAAAATTTAAGAAGCCTTCATTTCAATTGGAAGTGCTTAAAAAAGTCTTTGTTGACTTGTAAGAATGTACACAAGTTAAGTCAACTTTTCATTTTAAGTACATACCTACTTGTGTAATTTAATGAAGGATTTATTACTTGGTGAACTGAAATGAAGATTTAATACACCTACTGGTCTTTTTTGGTAGGAGTAAACTAAATTTCAATTAAATTAAGGAACAACAACAAATAAATAACAATGGTGTGGTTTATTAAAAGTAAAGGGGTGGTTTAGTACTAAGGCAGTTGATGTTGGTTTTGAATAAAACACAAATTATGTTTTATGCGGGTTGCACGTGACAATATTGGCCGCATTTAATGAAAACATTATTCCTATCGGCAATATTATAATCGAATTTGACAGAAATATGGTAGCCCTAAAACTTTTTTTTTTTAATAAATATTGAAAGCAACAATATCATCGTTGAAAATGATCATAGCGTGGCCAGGTATGACAATATTATGGTTGAATATAACAATGACACGGTTAGTGGCCACAACAGCTTAATCGTTTAAAATATTTACAGAATGCAAAACAAAATATTTTTACGTACATACACATCGATATACCATTCAGAGCTCTTGCTTACACACACACAATAAAAGCAGCTCTTTATATGTTTCATAGTTTGTATTGCACAATTGTCTTATTTCGGTTTAAATAACTGCGTCTTTTATCTAATTTATTTTTTTTTTTTTTTTTTTTTAGAAAAAAAAATTTTTTTCATTAATAAGCACATACACAGATTTTCAACACAAAAATTGGAAAAAAATTAGCTGCCAACGGTAATAAGAATAACTTTGTTAAAAATAATAATATTTTGTTTATTGTTTGGCTCTTATTTGATAGCTGAAAAATACTATGTTTGTCACAAATAAATCTTGCTTAAATGTTCATTAGCAAATGATTGTAGGTATTGTTTTCTTCAAATGATTATCAGCATATTTCAATTTTCAAGAATAGTGATAACAAAATGATCAAACTTTAACAAAAACTGTGTTTTCGGTGACCGAAAATCGTTTGCGGCATTTTAAATAAAAATATCTTGTTTACCACAACCTTTCGCATTGTTATAGATAACATAATATTGTTGTTGCAACCATATTGTAAAATGGTTTTTCGCTGCGTATGCCAGTAATTTTTACTCACCAATAATTTTGCTCAACACACTGACCCTGTACCACTCACTCCTCCCTAAGGGGTCTCGCTTACAAAAATACAAAAAAAAAATTTTTTTTAAGTCACCAGCCTAGAAAATTATTATTTTGATATGTTGTAGTGGAACTTTATTTTGCTCATGCCAAAAGCCATGGAAAAATCGATGGCAAAATATCGATGAATTTTTGTTCATACAATTTAAACCATCCTACTATCTCCGAATTTTAAAAATCTTATTAAAAATATTTCCTTTGCGTGCATAAAATCACGCTACATGCTACATTCTTTACTAAACCTAAAATCTCTAAAATAGTTGCAATGCATGTGATGCTTAACTCTTCAAAGGCTTAATAATATTTTTCCTTGAATCAAAAAAAAAAAAAAAAACAGCCAGCAATCAAAAACGCTTTTATTTCTAAGCAAATTTTAAAGCAAGTTTCTAAATCTTCCGGTCTATTTAAAACTTGTTTAACATTTTTTTTTGTTCAGTGATTTAATATTTTATTCTTTCAATCCAATGGTTTTATACTGCATTCAAAACAAAATTATTAAATTGAAAAAAAGCTAGTGTATTTTTCATAAGTTTTTGTTTTTATAGACCAAAGGCCAAAGTATTTTTGTCTAATTGACGCAGGCAGCAATAACCTGTAAAAAATAATAAAAGTAGTGCGCTGTGTGTGTGTGTGTGTGCGTGTGTTTGTAAAATGGGTTTGAAATAAATATTTCAACATTTTAGTTCTTCCAAAAATAGAATGAAGAAAAAAACTTAAGTTTTAAACATCACAAATCTTGGTTGAATTTCAGGGTCAATAAAGTGTTTATTTTTTATTATTATTTTTCTTTCATAAAAATAAATATTATATGCGTTTAAGGAAATGTGTAATAAAATAAAGTTTAGGTAATATAATAATGAAGGGTATCTGAGAAACATTGGCTGCCTTAAAAATATTGATTTATGTATTCAGCAAAAAAAAAAAAGACGTCTGTGCGAGTCATGCATTGAACAAGATTTTGTTGTTTGAAGAGTAATACAATGTTTGTTTTTCATGAGATTTTATAGGGACGGAACGTAAATAATTTTGATAAATATATTTTAAACAAAAAACATGCATATATTAGTTAAATATTTACTGGTCTTAAGCTAAGTTTTGCTTCCTCGAAATTGAGAAAAAAAAATATGTTTGACGTAAAACTGAAGGAACTGAAGAAACATTTTGAGAGAAGACAAAAGTGAGTTTGAAGACTTCTTTGCCAAGGCTGTGTCACCTTCTCTACAGCGATCATTACCCAAATGCCGGAAATTCCAGAACACACGTTGTTCTTAAACAGCAATGTATAGCCTTGAGCGTTTGATAAATTTCTCTCTACATTAAACTACGCTGGAACGCCATCAAAAAAAGCAATAATGGAATGTTACTCCATTCACCATTTCAAAAACCTGATCATACATGAGCGGCCTACATACAAAGAAGAAATAATTTACAATATAGTTGCAGCAACAATATTATATTATCTATAACCAAGCTAAAGGATGTGGCAATTAAGATATTTACATTTGAAAGGCCGTAAGCAATTTTTGGTTACCATAAACACAGTTTGTTATTACAGTTTGATCATTTTGTTGTCACTATCCATGAAATGGAAATATGGTTATATTCATTTTACTATGATATTAATATCTACAACCATATTATAGTGAATATTTAAACAAACTTTAGTTGTGACAACCAGAGTATTTTTTTTTTATCTATCCATTGGTAGCCAAACCATAAACAAAGTATTGCTGCTTTTAACCAAGTTTTTGGTGTTGCCGTTGACAGCTAATTTTTGGACAATTTTTGTATTGTGATTGAAAATTTGTGTTTATTTAATCGGGTTTTCTAGTTCGATTTTTACTGCCTCAAAATTGAGAAAGTTTTTTTTTGTGATAAAATTGGGGTGATCAACGTTTGTAAAAAAGACAAGAAGACCAACTGGCTGGAGTATATGCCATGGCTGTTTCACGACCTCTCAAGTCGCTCATCAGCATTCAAATTCGCTTCGCACCCAGGCCATGACTAATTGAATACTGTTTTTTTAAGCAGCAGCGTATAGCCATCTTATATATAAATTAAGTAAAATTCTGCTGTTAATAAAACCGCAATAAGACACAAATTATGGAACATATGAAAAGTTGGTTTTATTTTTTTGAGTCTACTGATGAGTTCGTTAGCATCAATGAAATGTCGACGGCATATAGATGGCTGAAAAAGACAGAAAACATTTACAACGTCTATTTTTAGACCTAAAATACATAAATATATATATTAAACTGCTTGATCACCTTTCAATTTTTCCATATCACTTGTTATTCTTTTGCTTGGAATATATTTTATATGCCCTGAGCAACATTCGCATGGCTGCCAACTGATTTTTGGTTTGTTTTTGTTATTTATGTCACTCATAAAAAAATGTTGTATGCATACTTTTCAAACTGGAACTTATTTTTTCCCCCAAATGAGTGCCTTCCCACTGTACTGCTAATGATTGCAACCCTGTTAAACACATCCCTAAAATGTGGCATGAAATAAATGTCACTTCGCTTAGGACAATGAACTGTTGAGGGGTGTGCAAAAGCAAAACCCAATATGTATTTCCCTGCATCACATGGTAAAATTGTCTGTGTTCAACATTTCGTTCTCATGCGCATGACCTTTCAGTGTCAGTCACAAATTTTGATTTTGGTTCGCCAGTCATTCTTAGAAAAATGAGTTTATTTTTGCAAAATATTGAAAAAAAATTCAAAACTCAAATAAATAATTTAAAGAAAAAATTAATTACCAAAAGCAATAATCAATATGTGAAGTTAAACTAAATTTATTCAACATCTGCTTGTTGATCAGAGGTGCAGAAGCAGAAGAAGAAGAAGAAGTGATTCCAACTAAACACCAAATGTTTTATGAAAAAAACTATAATGATTTAATTAGTCAGTTATTGTTATTGTTGTTAAATGTGAATTCAGGCATTTGAAGAGGTTTTGCTTTATGATACCACATGAATATGTACACATAAAATACATAAAAATATTTTAAATGACCTCTAAAGCCTTTAAGAAACGTGAGTTAAGGTTTATAAAATTAAAAATAATACCTGTACATTTGTATTAATCTAACTAGGAAGAAACAAAGCAAAGGCTTTCAAAATAAATGTATTCGTAGCTGGCCTTTTATCACTATGACCTTAAAACTTTGAAAGTGACAATGTAAGTTTGCCATGCTTTGTTACTAGGCCGACTGGCGGTGGTCAAACAATTGATTGACAACAACATAAATCAGCTAAACTTGAAAATGTGTATGTGAATAGAAAAACTCAAAGTGAAAAACTTTATACATATCGTTATGTTAATGTAGGGAAGCCCTGTGGACAAATATTTGCCGATTTCTTAAAAAAAACGTGACCACTACTTTCATGTTTGCCCTTAGTTTTGGCAAATACAATCATTTACATTTAAATCTATGGTCATATGCAAAAAATTCTTTGCTAGGTTTGTCCAAAAAGGAAAAACGTGACCACTACTTTTTGGCTACCCCTTATTTTGGACCAATGCCAGCATATAAAAAACTACATATACTTTTTCTTATCTAATTATTTTTATATTAAGTTTATTGGGCACAAGTTCTTTATACATTATTTTTGATGTGATTGATTGATATTAATTAAATAAGTCAAAGAAGACATCAAAGCCATTTAGCAGGGTGGACAACTAGTTGTTTCGAAGCTGCCACACTTTCTCGTATAAAAAGAACTTGAGCCTGATAAACTTAATACAAAAATAATTCATACAATAATACTTATAACTGTACGTTTACATGAATAGAACAAGAAACACCAATAACGTGGAAAACGAAACGTAAGAATATGAAATTCCCCAAGAGCTTGTTTTGGGGTCATGTTTGCTCAAACAAATATTTTGTTTTTCTTTAAAGTTTTCGGAAAATCAAATAATTATTTACTGTCAGTGTTATTCATAAAAATTTTGCAAATAACACCTTCATTTATAAATTAATGTTCAAACATTAAACCTACTATCTTCAAACCGTAAGCTAAAATTGAATCAACAAAAATATTTTTGCAAGCTCGTAATTGGGAAATGTGCAGTCTTAGACGGAATTAGACATTTGATAGCAATTTTTATTTATGACCAGCAAATTTCTGTATTTTGGCTGTTTGATGAAATAACTTGACATGTGCAAAAATTGCTTCAAGTTTGACCGCAAGAAAAACTGTTTGACGTATTGCAGGTTCAATTCCTGCCGGAGGCCCTGGGTGTTTCTGCAGACAATCAAAAGAGTTCGCCGTTTTGTGTTTGTTAAAAAAAATTGTTAAAAAATGCAAATATTTGGAGCAAATATGAGGAAACATGTTGGACACAAACATTTGAGATAATAATGAGCAAATTGACGTGGCATCTCTCTTGTACACCAGTCAATAATTCTGCAAAGCCTTTGAAATCTATACGGTAAAGATCTGGGATTTTGTAAAAATTAATAACTTTTACTTTTTTTCATATAGAATAGATTCTTTATACTAAAATGAAATGAGATGAATGCAAAGCTCCCAAAAAATATTTTTGTATAAGATAGTTAGTTTTTTCCACCAAAAGATCGAGCAAAAAAAACTATGGAAGTTTAGTCAAATATTTGACTCCTCCAGAGGCATCCCGGAGTTTGTCAAGACGATGGTGGAAAATTTTTAAAGCTATTTATGTATGGGAGAGAGTTTGTTCCGAAAAACTGTCAAAAATCAAAACCAAACAGGCTGGTCGGTTATACATTTGACTTCTCCAGAGGCACTCCGGAAGTGTTTAAGTCGTTGGGAGCTCTCCTAAGTAGGGGAATGGAGAAATATCGGACTGAATGTATTGAGTTGAAAGGAGATTATGTTGAAAAATAAATTTTTGTCTTGCAAAAAAATGTGTTTTATTCAAAAAGTCACGGACTTATTGCGCCGCCCTCGTACGAAGAGTTGGTTGTGCGTCTTTGGGCCACTTAAAAAATAAGCAAATTCATTGAAATTTTAAATAAAACTTCTTTTGCATGTGAAATTGGGCAGCATATATATTTTTTTAATACATTATCCTAATTTTTGACTTTATTTATTATAATTTTTGAGTTTGTTTCCAAACTGCTCATGCACACCCTTTGCAAAATAATCGTACGTGATTTCAACAATTAAAGCAAAGAACAAACGTCTGGCATAAAGCTTTGTTTATACAAAATTTAAATGCCTGCACCTGCATTGAACTGCAGCCAGACATGAATCCCCACATCAACAAGGCTTACAAAGATATAGAAAAATAAAAAATAAATAAAAATGCTCCCAACAAAATTAAAAAGCAAAAGAAAATGAGAAAACTGGCCAACACAGTTTCTATGAAATATTTTCATTTCACACAAATTCACTTCGAATGATTCGAAGGTCTAGAGTAAAATTTGTTTTATTTATTTTTTAAAATTTTTTTTTTTTCTGGACACGAAAAGTTAATTTTCTTTAAGCCAATTAGTAAAACAAACACACACACACACGCCAGAGCACACTAGCAGAAATGCATGTGCATATGCTGTCTTTGTTTGAGTTAGAAAAAAGCTTTAACCGCAAAGCCAAACTCAAAGCTAAGGCTTGATTAAATTAAAGCTTGAAACAACATGTTTTGCAGCTCTTAATAAATCCCCAGCAAATGCAAAAAGACAAAAACACAAGCAATAAATAATAAAAACAAAGAAACAGTATAACTTTGTTGCTTTTTCATAAACTGCTTGTGTCTGCCTGCCGTTTTGTTTTAAGAGTTGAGAAGGCTTTTTGCTGTTTCTTCACAATCACAAAAGTTGTTTGTGCTCATGGGAGCGGACGTGCAGACGCGTTGAAAAAAAATCTTAAATAGTTTTTCCTCTATTTCTGTTGTTTTCTTTTTATGAAATTTTCTTACGTTTCTTCTACCTAAACTTACAAAATTCGCTTAATAGTAATTTAAAAAAAAAAAACGTTACACTTGAAGCAAAATTTGGCCACAAAAAAAATATTTTGTTTTATAAAAATCTATTAAAAAATAAAATAAATATAATTCTTAAATTAAAAAAAAAAAATTCTATGTAATAAATACATGAAAAAAAAAATTCAAAAGTTAAAAATATTATTAAATAATAAATTCTAGTGCATTTCTTTTTTAAATAAGAAATAAATCAATTAAAAATTAATAAAATTCTGCCACAACAAAAAAAAGGAAAAAAAAATGTTGGAAGAAAATAATAATGACGGTGATTTAAATGACCAAGTAACAAATTCCAATACTTCATCATCGTCATCATCCGCGACAGCAACAAAATCCACAATGAAATTTAAGGCTCGGTCAACTTTGGTAACAAAGTTCATGACCTGGATTGATCCATTTTTTGATTTCTCCTGGTTCATTATTTGCTCCATTGGCTTCATATTGCAGGTGGGTTGAATTTTATTAATTTATTTGTTTTATTTTGAGGTTTATTAAATAAATTTAATTGGACAAATATTACTGAGAAATTGTACAAATAAGTTCTACATAAACGTGAATATATTCTGGCTTGTTTACGAATAATATTTCAGGCTTACAATTATTAATTATTAGTTAAGGTTAAAGTTAAAGTTAAATTAATACTTATATTTTATATATTAATTTTCTTGAGCTAAAGGTCTTTTATTAAAATTATTTAATTATTTTTTTCGATATTTCGCTCTCCTTCGGATATATGTACATGTATGTGTCTTTTTAATTGTCGTGAAACGCATGGAAGATGTTGAAAATGTGAAACAGTCGTTTACATTGACAACTTCTGTCATCCCTCATTTATTTAGCTGCCAAAAAAAAAAGATGCAAAATTTTTGTGAAAAATATAAAAAAAAATTTAAAACTGACTTGGAGAAGGACTTTTGGAAATTTTTCTTTCCAATGTATTGAATTGATTAGAATAAAGATTCTAATAAATTAAATTAATACCGGTGCACAAAGTTTCGTCTTGCTACAATAAAGGTTCTAATAATGCAGTTTCTCTATATGGGAACAAAGCGCTGTGCGGCGTGCCGACCCGTGAAAATATCCAGCAGTGAAACTAATCGCAATGAAGTTGTATGAAATGTTAAATCTATTAACGCCTTTCTTTTATTTGCACAACACATTGCATTCACACGCACAGAGCGAAAACTTCCTAATAGATTCAATAAGATTTTCTCTTTGAAACGTTTTTAGGCTGAGGGGTATCCCAGCAGAGAGAAAAGCAGATTTTTCTATGGGTATTTCTTATTATTTCCATGTTGCAAATCTTATTAATTGTCGCAACAAGAAAAACACATAAAACCAAGAAGAAAACTTGTTACTCACGTTTGTTTTTACTCAGTTTCCGATTTGCATGGTGCAAAAAAAAATTCTATAGAGAATAACTTATTGATTCTATTAGGTTTTCTTGTAAATTGTATACAATAAGGATTTCTTATTGATTTTATTAGGTTATCCTATTAATTTTTCCATATTGGTTTTATTAGTTTCCTATATAAACACACGTAAATCATCTTTTTAATTTCATTAATTGTTGTTTTTTCAATAAGGTTTTCCCATTTAAAATAATAAGGAATCCTTCTTGGAAAAAAACCATAGAGATATCTTATTGATTTTGTTCTACTTTATTAGGTGCTTTTTTCTCTGTGCGTGCACATATTATTTAAGTTGTTTGCAGGTGTTAATACAAAGTAGTATTACAAAGTATTATGATAGTTAAAACGGTAATAATTTGCTTTTACTCTTATTAAAAACCTGATGCCCCCAAAGAAATATTTAAAGAAACATAAATGTAGAATAAGCAATTAATTTCGAAAACTAATTTTTAATATCTAAAACATTTTGCATAAGATATTTTAAAATAGCACAAACACGCTTAAGAGGCAAAGTTTAAGGCATAAACTTGATGTTTTAAGAAAATTTCTTGCTTGACTTTAAACTCATTCATGCAAAATTATGCAGCAAATTCTTATGAATATTTGCTTACAAAACGAAGAAGAATAAGCAGTATTGATGCTAATAAAACAAGTATTGATACACAAGGATGAACTTCAAATGCATAAAAATATAGTATGTACAACAATGTACAAAAAAAAATTAATTCAGGTTGTGCAATCTATTTTAATATTTCGATTTTTAAAGTTCTGAATTTTATTACCAAAACTCGTTCTATTCTGTTTAAATTTTGTTTCTTGCTTCAAAAATGTTTTTAATGAACTTAATTTAATTTCTTTATGAAAATTAATAACGAAACTTGCTTCTTGATAATTATAAATCTGGGCTGGAATTTGCCGGGCTGTCAACAAATTGTTTGCTATGGTATCATTTGGAAAGTGTTTGTATAATATTTGTATTCTTTGCCATTACTTTTATTTAAATTTAAATATTCATTTAAAATTCATGACTACTAAGCAAACTAAGAACATTCTGTTTGCAAAGCTATGTACAGACGATTGTCAGATCTTACAATATTGCAACATATGGCAATGTGCTGAAAATTTTGCTGGCAAATATATATATTAAATAAAAGAAGATGCAGCTTCTTTTACATTGAGAAGCTCGTCAAGCTATCAGAAAAGACAACCTATAGGAAAAAAACGTGCGTTTGACACTTATGTAGATTATCGGGACGTATTGAACCAAAAGCCACCTGTTTTGGTCACTTTACGTAGTTCAGCAACGGTCACTCTGAATGCGATACTCGCCTGTATAAAGTTTTAGTTAGGACATAGCGACATTTAAGAAATGTCAACATACAAGCAGCTGAAAAGTACACAACATGTTTTTTTTTTTTTTTTTGTAATAATTTTGTTTAAAATTATATTACACTTTATCTAGTTTATAGAGCTCAGATGTGATAACCTAGTGTTGCAACAATTTTGAAATGCTCATTTGCAATAGGGTCAAGGCATCTCTTTATAAAATCTCATAATTGCGAATAAGTTATTTCAGTGTTTATTTTTTTAATTTAATATAACAATTTTATTACTCATAAGCAAAACTAATAATTTAAAGCCACATTAAACGTAGTAATAAAAGGAAACAAAAATTATAAGCACAGGTATGCTCAGCCATATGTATGTAGTATGTCTGTTTGTATACATATATACACAAAATTTTTTGTTATTGTACATAAAAAAAATCTAAAACAATAACAAAACTAAATGCCAATTATTATCATTACTCTTTGAACTTCATGTGTGCATATTTCTTTTTTTTTTTTTTTTTTTTTTTTTTTGTTGGACAAGTTGTCCGGACGAGTCATTTAATTTCTTTACAAACAACCAAAAAAAGCGAGAGAAAAAAAAGAAACATCAAGAGTTATCATAAGACTTAAACAAAAACTATAAGAAATTGAGGTAAACATAACATTCGTAGTAATCGTAGTAACATTTGCCAGCCGACTTTCTCGTGAAGACTGCAAGTTTTAAACCATACAAATTTATTTGAGTTATTTTGTTTTTGATCGAAATCTTTAAGGTATCAATCACTTGCAGTTGATTAAAAAAAAAGAGTTGTAAATACAAATGCAAAAATGTTTGAAATGCCTTCAGGTGCTGTTACTACTACTTTGTGGCAGCATCATTAATGTAATTTTTCACTTAATTTTAAATTGCTGTGCGGCTTATGAACATTTTTAAGGGTCTCTTATGTTCATGCTTCTCTGTTCTTTGTGGTCTTACCTATAAACAAGTGGTATTGGATGTTGTTTCAAATTTTTGGCTCAGTGCGAAAAAAAGGAATAAGCTTTATCATGTGCTGTGTTGAGCCGGTGGACTTATTTTGCAGCTTGGGAGCAGTACACCGCTCTTGTGTAAATAAAAATCACTTATATCATAGCACAGAACTGTTGCATGTACCTTTTGTTATAACAGATATATAGCGGCCTGGGAGCAAATGTCTGTGAGAGAGCGCAATCAACAGTATGATCTGCTCTTTGCTCTTGCTCTGCTTTCTGTGACGCTCCCTGGATTCAACGTTCAGTGTCAGCGAGAATTGAATATATTTTCCAGTTGAAATAAATAAATAAATAAACATTTTCAGTTACACTTGAGGTTTCTGTTGCCATCAGTTGTTGCTGCTGTCTGGCGGTTGCTTCCAGTTACAATAAATAAATAAATAAATTAGTGTCACATATTCATTAGGGTGGCTGGATTAGCAATCGATATTGTGCCATCGATTTTTCATGATTTTTGGTGTGAGGAAAAAAATTTCTATTAAATGACTTTTTAGCTGGCTCAAGTTCAACCCCTGCTTGGTCACTATTTTATCAATATCAATTAAGTAAAGAGAAGTAAAATTTTATAGCTAGGTGGGGAACCGGTTCTGGGTAGTAAACAGCCAACACCCGATGAACTTTGGACTATAAAAATATTACTGCTTTGGTTAATGTTAGTTGAGTACATAAATAGAGAGTAAAATTGTGAGAGTTTTGGCTGCCGAGGGTGCCACATTGCATACAGTTAGGTTTAGAATAGAATCACTGCGATACCACTTTCTACAACAACTTATTTCAAGAAATGGTGATATTGATCGGACTCCACGGTCGCCAGATTTGACTGCTCTGGAATTCTTTTTATGGGCATATCTGAAAAGCAAAGCTTGTGCAAACAAACCATTAACGCTAGAACAACTCAAACAAAATATTTATGATGAAGTTAATGAAATACTGTGTGAAATGTGTGATAATATAATGAAAAATGTCCTCAAAAGGGTTCGCAAGCACTTTTCAATATAAGATCCATTCTTTTTAATTTAATAAAAAATTATAAGCAAACAAAGTAGTATACCTTCTCGGCGGGGTGTCCGCCGTACATCTACTTCGTTGAAGATCTTTCATGTGACTTAGTAAGTTGCTGAAACTGATCAACTTTCGTCTAGTTTTTAGTGGCCTGAGTGTAGCACTGGAAGGCCTGGATCTAAAGGAAGATGTAAGAAATCCTTTAAGAAGACCTGATTTTGGAAGACTCACTTTAATATGTCACTGGGTCCTCTCCTCTTACCAGAAACTAGCAAATTAAGCTGTAACTTTCCATCCCCTAACACTTGCTGTGTAGGATATAAGAAGAAAAGTGCCCATCAAAACCTCCAACATTTTTTTATTTATTCGAGAAATATTTTCTTTACACTAATGTAGTTCATAAAATTAAATTTAATCTGTTTTTATTTTGAACTTCATCAGAAATAACTACAGGTATGAAATAAAAACAAACTGCCAAATATTTTTTAAGTATTGTTAATGTTGGCAAAGCATCTGGTCAGGAATTACTTTATTTTAGGGGAACATTTTGCGCTCCAATAGTTTTGCAGCAGCAGCAGCAGCAGCAGCTCTACAATCACTGACCTTCCGTAACCTGTTGCTTTGTACAAGAACCACAGGTTTTAAGTTACAAACATGCACACATACACATATAGTTTGTTTATCTTTTGTATTCTTTTTTTTATGGCAAAAATCATAATAAAACGTATTTTTTTGCTGTAGTTGTTTGTGTTTTTATTTATTTAGTTTTTAGAGGTGTTTTTAAATATCATCTTTAATGTCAGTTAAGCATAATTTTTTTTTGTTTTTGCTAAATCTGATTTAAAGTGCACACATAAAGTTGATTTATAACTGGTATTCGTACCATTGTAAGCCGTTAATTTAGTTATGAAGTGTAATTGAGCACTTTAAAACAAAGTTGTGTGGTTTCTTTTATGGCCAGAGGGATTTCAAAAGATTACTTAATAAATGGTGGGCAATATGAACAATAAGCAAGAATGTTTTATTTCTGTCTAAAATAAATAATAATCTAAAAATAAATAATCAGCCCACTTATGAATGATTATTCTGCAAGAACTTTTACTCTTTTTTCATATTTTTGTTTTCCAGTTAAATCATATTCAAAAAAAAAAAAAAATAACTTAACTATCTATTTGCTTTAAGAGCCAATTGAATTGTATTAAATCAGGTCCAAAAATATAAAGAAAAGAAAAAGAGTGGCAAAACGAAAAAAAAGTTTAAAGGTTTCTTTGAACATTTCTGCGTCGCATTTTGTTCTTGCAAATCATGGAATAAGTAATTAATTTTCAAACATTCTTTTAAGAATTTTTCCAGTCCACTGATGAATTGATCAGCATCAACGAAATGTTGGCGGCATATAGATGGCTGAAAAAGACAGAAAACATTTGTAAGGTTTATTTTTAGACCTGAATTAAATAATATGCTTATACAGCACAGATGGTTGTGTCACTAGGAGATTAATATAAACAGCATGCTGCGAAAAAGGTTAGTGCTTTGCAAAAAAGGCCAGCGGTGTGAAGTCACATGATCGTAATGATCAACAGACATCACCAAGACTTGAGATAACTTAAGACTTTAATTTCTCGCACAAACTGTTATTAGACCTTTTACTTTGCTCTATTTTGAGATCCCGCGGGATGCCACTGCTAAAGCTTCGTGTAACGATTGTCAGATCTTACAATATTGTAAGATCTAATAACGTGCTGGCAATCTACTGGAAATACAAAATTGTCAGCATTAAGAGAATTATCAGTTCAGACAATTGCAAGAAAATGTTACAATCTCATTGCCAGACAATTGCCTGACAATAAATTTAGCTTCCAACGAAAATTGTCAGCTTACACCACAGTGGCTGATATCAGCAAATTAAACTCACACGTATTATTACGCTCTTTTGTTTGATCGTCAATCAACCAATAGGAAATCACCATGTTGAGTGGGAGAGACAAACTACACTTGCAGAAATACTGTGTCTTATTATTGCGATATATTAATGATGCCAGCCGAAAAGCATTTTATGTTACAAAATGCTTTTGATGGCATGCAATGTCTTATTTGTCATAAGATATTTAAAAAAACTAAGAAATATAATTAAAAAAAAAAAAAATATTTTGAAGATGTTCACAAAGACATGAATAAAATGAATAGCAAACTGTTTTTTTCCAGTGTTGTGTACCATGTGTAGCATGGGCATCTATGGCTTACACGCATACAAGATTTTCTACGTACCGAAAATTGTCAGGTAATTGTCATGACCAAAATACACACACACACACACACATGCCGCTCCTTATTCTTTATTGTTCTGGCTCAAAAACCATGTTTTCAATTATTTTTTTTCGTTCTCTTTTCTGCAACTTTTTGTCTCTCGTACTCACTTTTTTACTATTCTCTTGTTTTTTCTCCCTCTCGCAAAACAGACATTTTTCTTTAGTATTCCTTGTTATTACTCTGACAATGAAGCCATTGTAAGGTGTTGAGAATTTATGTATCTTACAATATGCCAGTGCCTGACAATGTATTAGCAATGATAACGCCAAAGTGTTCAGACGATTGCCAGATAAATGACAGTTAATTTTTAGGACGGTGGTCTGTCAATGCTTTTGCTTACAATATTGCCAGGAAGAAATTGTAAGTTCTCACGATTGATTAAAAATATTCTATACATTTTCTTACAATCGTCTATACCAGACGCGGAACCAGGGGGTGGGGCTACAGGGATATTACCCAATATGATAAATATATTTATTTCGCTAATACGCGATTTACCAATAATAAGAATTTATTTTATGCCATACAAAATTTCCCCCCCAAAAGCTTTAGCTGGATCCGCGCCTGGTCTAAAGGTGGATATTTATATGACAATGTATTTCCTGCATAATTGTCGACATTAAGTAACACATTTATTCATAAAAGATCCATTCTCTTTCATTTAATCAAAAATTATCAACAAAATATTACACCTTTCCGGTGAACAGCCTGTATTTTAATAAATATTACATGTAAAAACATTTGCAAAAGTCTGTAAATGTATGATCCAATTTCCCCAAAATGTATAATCCAATTTGTATGGCCTGTAGAACTGACCAATTTTATAAAGGCTCAAAGAGTGAACAACAACTTGTTGTTGCTGAGATGCACTTTTGTAATGATAACTCTGTATATATACATATACATATGTCCATTAAAATTAAGTGCTTCCTAGAAAGTAAGTGAAAAAAAATAATTTTCTCAACCGAAAGCAAGTGTAATTAATCTCTGCTGTTTCTACACAATTTCTATTGGCAGCTACAGAAAAAATACACAACACGAGTAATATATTTAATCGCCTTAAAAATTAAAAATAATAAGTTATTGATTGTTATTAATAAACCTCAAAAAAGCTACACAAATCAATCGTGCTATTTACGTTTCAAAGATTAATCACTGTAATTAAAGTAAGTAAGTAATTTTTAATGTATTTGTGAAACAAAAAAAATTGTACTTCAGTCGAACCCTTTTAATATTATTTGCAGTATTGTTTTTTTACTGCATCCATCGTTAATTGCCTTTAGGTATTTATTTATTTATTTATTTTTTTTGAGCCATTCAACTCAACTCGAGACCATGATGATGTCTAAACAGCCATTAAAATGTAACATGCACCCGTATTATGTTCCATGTGCATTATTCAACATTTTCAGTTACACTTGAGGTTTTTGTTGCCATCAGTTGTTGCTGCTGTCTGGCGGTCGCTCATAAAGAGCAATGAATTGCAATTTACTTATTGAAATGCCTTTAAGTTGGCGTTAATGTTTTTTTAAACGTAATGTTTGGCAGTATTTGCAAACATTGAATTATATGACTTTACAGTTTTTGCATATAAATAACACGTATTAACTACCGCTTATTTATAGATTTTTTTTTAGACTTTTTTCTACATTTTTGCTTGTTTACTTCAACTTAGAGGTTAATTATGCTAATAAATATTTCCGAAAGATTTCAGGGTTAATAAAAAGAAAAAATAGAACTTATAAATGCTACTCGTATAAAAGTCATAACAAGCAGCTTGTAGTGGAAAGAGGATTAATTAATAATTTTGCATAAGCACCTGACTCTGTGCTGGCATGATTTTTAAATAAAAGAGTTTTCAAACATGAATTATGAGATGTACTGCAAAGTAAAATTAATATAAATATATAGACCTTAAAACTGACTACATGTCCTCCAGAGTGCACTTTAGTTTTAAAAATGCGGCAAGACATCATCGCTTCTTCCTCCACACATTTTTCACAGCAAACAACTTCTTGTGCATTGTGGAAAGTTTTAGGCAGATTGTAGTGGAAGTACACGTGTCGCATGCGCCCACAATTTGAAGGGACCATTACTGTTGCGGAGTCAACTCTAGTGGCATTAAATGTACGACTGACTCTAAACACTTCTTTTTTCTTTTTTTTTTTTTTTAATAAACACAAAACTTCGAAGCTTTCAGCTTGTCTGCAGAAACACCCTTCGGCAGGAAGGGTGTACGATTCCTTCGGCAGGAATCGTACCTGCGATCTCGGCGACTCTTAGTAGGACACTCTACCAATTCATCCATCGAGGCGCTCAAAATAATATACAACCACCTAGTATTTATTCCTTAGGGAGGCTCCCATACAAAACTATTCACACTTGCTAATTATTTATTGGGTTTTAATTTGGTTTTACTGCCTTAAAATACAGAAAGATTTTGTTTGTAGTAAAATCAAAATTTCTAACGAAGAAATGTTTTTTTTTCGTCCACATCTAAATTACTACGAACTCAGCTCATAACTAAATTGTATACTGTTCTTAAGCAGCACAGTACAGCCGCGCCACTAACTGAGCTCTTCCTTGCTGGCTGTGGATTTGTATTGTATGCCATTGACTTATCGTTAACTTGTGGCATGAGGAAAAAAACTTCACTCGACTTATTAAAAATAAAAATTTTTCGGTTCATCCAATCTTCAATTTTGTTGTTGTATTGTTTTTGTAAGGTTGTTGTGTTCGAAAAATTATTGGAGAAAAGAAATTTATTGGAGACTTGTCGTACATTTGACTAGTCTGCGGACGCTTTGGAGGAAAAATTTTATTTTCCAAGAATGTAAATACGGGCCCGCAGAGGAGTGAAATGTGTGAGTCAAATCGAATAATCTTTTCACTTCAATATGTTTTTTTGATTGCAGCGATACAACGCCTGATTAAGGGCGCTCTCTTCCATAGATTAAATGATTGTTTCGACTTGTCGTAGTGGAATTTTTTTTTCTTATAGATTCACACATGACGTCACATGACGACCTTGTAACATCAGTTGTGAACAGCATCAATGGTTTTCGGAATAACAAGTGATTTTGGATGACCTTTGGGAGATTCATCTTGCAGCACTGGTTGTTGAAGCACACTGGTTGTTGAAGCATCTTCATAGCCAATAATTGAATTAAGTTCATCCATGCAGTGTTGCCGAGTTAATCCACATCGAAAGTTATAAAAATAATCATCATTAAATATCACTTTTGGGCCGAGATGAATTTTTTAAGATTTTGTAATCAACATAATTGGAGTTCGTATGTTAAAATGTACTGAGTGCGTCCAACCTCAAAAATGTCCAACTTTACGATAGAGCTGTCAGTTGCCAGCTTGCAACACTAGAGTTGCCAGGTGCCAAGTGCATAGTGAGGCAAACCTCATGTGAGTCAGATTTTGTTTTACGGCATGACAAAAAATTCTAAATTATCACAGCTCTAAACTGTTTCTATATCAATTTTTTAGTATAACTATTATTTCTGCAGTTATGGCATTATGCCTTAAAAACTTTCATGTGACACTCGGTAGACTTGCAGGCCCAACAGACATGGCTGATCACCGAAGAATTTTAAATTTCTTTCTAATACTCTTACTATATTTTAAGATGTTTATAAAATGGATAGATAGAGAATTTCCAATGCTAACACAATACAATAATAATTTCACCCAAGAACATCATCAAAGCAATCACTCCGTAATGCAATAATAATCTAGTAGTTATGAATATCTTCTCATACACGCACACATGAATATAAATTGCAATTGTACAAGGAAGCAAATGATTAAATTTATATAACCTTGCTTTAAATATTAATTGCATTCATATTCAAATAAAAAAGTTAAAAATTATATGCCATAAAAGCTTGCTGTTGTCATGACATTCTAAAAAAGCATTTAAAATGCTGCGTGGATATAAGTAGCAAATTAAAATGAGTTCTCAGTTTATAAGCAAATTTAACTAAGAAATATAAAAAAAAACCATTATTGTATTTGAACAAAAATTATAAATATAAATTCTAATCGTCTGATTTATAAAAACTATTTCAGGTTTATTAAGCTCTTATAGTAAAAATTTCTATACAATATTTATTTAAGGTGGGCTGCAAGAAATTACCCTAGTGAAAGTTGCCCTTATATTTTGGCAAATGGCGGCCAGTGACAAATCTATTTTTACATTTGTGAAGTAGACAGCTAAAGAAGACAAAGAAGCAAGACATGGAGCAAAATAAGCATGTCTATGACGAGGTGGACGATTTTTCGACCAAAATCATAATGAGCAGTGAGACTCATTGCCATCTCAGCGGGTGCATGAACAAGCAAAACTATTGCTTCTGAGGCATCCACAGCCGCACAAAGTGACTGCATGGTGCGCTGTTCACGCTGGCGAAGTCTTCGGGCCATTTTTTTCGAGGACGCCGTTAGTCAAACGACAAGACGCTATATCACCATGTTAACTGAGTTTGCTCTGCTTTAACTGAACAAATTAGGCCTGGAAGAAAGACATGTGGTTTTAATAGAGGGACCAACGGCACACACTGCGCGAGCCACAATCGATTTTCTGTAAGGCAAACAACATCGGATGACTTCTTTTGGCCCACCTGCTACAGTAAACTTTTAATAAGCTAAAATATTTTTTTTTTGTAAGCAAGCCAGTAGTATTTTGTTGACAAAAATTTGACTTCCTTTTGCAATCTTTCTACACTCTTCAATAAAAGTGTATACAAATTCTAATTCGCTCTTCCAATAACGGATGAAATATCAAACAAGCATTAAATTAATTAATTGCCTAAAGGTGGAGTTTGAAAAATGTCTTATTGGTGGCTGTCTAGATATGCCGGCGTCCAGACGCCGCCCTCATTTTGTTGAGGATACTTACCTAGTCAGTGATTAGTAGCATTAGGAAATATTGGTGGCCTTTACGACAGTTGAATAGCTAGACAGTTAGCACCCAAAAAGATAAACTTCATTTGAATTCAATAGCCAAATATTTAACTCATTTGAGAATGTAAAAGATTTGTATAAGTTTGTTTTGCGGGCTGCCCACTTGCCTCCTAGAAAGGTCCCCTTCCGTTAAGTATGCAAGAGTCACTTTTGATATAAGCCGTAGCGAGCCATTTTGAGAGGCATCAATTTTTATTTTTAATCAATAATTCATTCAACATCGGCTACCACGATTAGACCGCTCGCTGACTTAAAACATTTTCTATGGAAAGATCCTGCTCTAGACTCACCATTTCTTGCCTCACAATCCAAAAACACTTAAACAAATCCATCGTTAATTAATTAATTTATGCAAAACAAAAAAAATTAAATCACAAAACTAGTTGAAAAACTCCCCAAAGTACCTGCCATTAAATTAACAGCAAGTGGCGTTCAAAATAAAAGCAATCTCAATTTGTTTTAGTTTGTACACAAAATAAATGTCTAAACACAAGTGACCGAACAAAATGAATGTTTGACAAACACACACAGCTCAAATAAAATAAACAAAAAAAAAAAAAAAAAGAAACTTGTTAATGTTTCCAACAAATTAAAAGATAAAACAAATACCATTTATTTTGTTAAAATCTTTACACAGTTAATTGTTTGTACAGAAGCTAAAATCCATTTGTTTAAACAATTTAAAATGATGTGATAATTTCATTATGAAATTGTTTCCTAAGAAAATATTGCATTTTAGCAGCAGAACTTTTCATAATATTTTTGCAAGGTTTGCATGAAATTCTGTTAATTTTCAATGTTTTAATAAATGTCTGCTAATGTGTTGAATCGAAAGACTTAAGCGCGAAACTTTGTTATTAGTGAAGATCGTAAGATGTTCAGTTGCTGGGCATGACTATGAGATGGGGTTGACGGAGTGGTTGCGAACAGCAGCAATATTTTTTTCGGAGATTAATCTGACACCACATATTTACAAAAAACTCTTTTTGCTGCTGAAACTGGAACAGAATTCTTCCGATTGTTGACCAAAAAAATCAATACTTAGTGCTCGAAATACATTTTGATTTAAACCACCATTTTCGTAAAAGGTTGCAAGAACCTCAACGCTCTGCAAGATTGTGCACCTGTTCATGGTTGTATCTGGTAAATACTGAAACAAAAAAATGTTAAATTAAGTTTGGCAAAAAATTTGAAAGCACTCACAATTAACATTGTGCACTGTGCTTGCGTCATCCTTTTGTAAATATTGCACTAATTAGGCGAAATTAAGAAATCTGGAACTAAGAAAGATTATTGTAACCAATTATCTTGCTTAATATTTAAAAAAAAGTCAAGTGAATTTTTAAGATCTGTGAGCTGGGGGACAACTGGTTGTCTTTTTTAAGGTTTCACGGAGACAGAGGCGTAAGATATTTATTTTGTATCTTAACTGTCAAACACTAAAAGAACAATTATCTTAAATACATTTCTAAGACTTTAGCTGGGGGACAGCTAGCGGTTTTGTTCAGCTTTTACAATGACGGAGAGCTAAGATATTTATTCTTTTATTTTAGCTGACAAACACTGAAACGAAAAAGATGCTTTCGTTAAGATTTCCTCACAATTAGCATCGCGCATTGTAAGTGGACCACCCTTTATAATTATATTATATTTTACTAATGAGAGTTAAGTTCAAATAAAGAACTATTATTGCAGCTTTCTTTCTTTCATTAATATATAGAGAAAAAGTAAATTTTTTAAAATTTTTTTAGCTGGGGGACAACTAAGTTCTTCCTTTAGGTTTTGGAAAATTGGAGACGTAAGGTATTTTTTATTTTATTTTGACTGACAAGCACTGAAATAAGAAAGATTACATTAAGTTAAAGATTACATTAAGCATCATAGATTTGGACTTTTTGGATGACCCCATATCATTTTCTCACTAATGGGTGTGAAGCTTAAACTGGCAACGATTTTTAGAACCAATTGCAGTGAAAAAATACCAGAAAAGTAAATTTGTAAGGCCTTTATACCACTAATGAGTGTGATGCTCAAATTAGCAACGATTTTTGGAATCAGTTTTGATGAAAAAAGATAAGAAAAGTAAATTTTTAAGTCTTAATAGCTGGGCGACAACCAGCAATTTTACTTAACTTTTGCAAATACAGAGGCATAGAATGTGGTTTTTTTTACCTTGAGTTACACAAAAGTGATGTTTGCCCGCTAAATTTTTTACAACATTTAAAATGAATTTGAATATTTTCTTAACGAAATAAATTTTATTGAATCGGTGGGTTCATTTTACAATAAAAACTTTTTGAGCTGGTTGTGTAAGTTTTTTTTTTTTTAAATTCACAACTTTATGTTTTCTGTTTATAGAGGCACTTAAGTTTTCTATCATTTCTAACATTTGCTTGCTCTCAAGTCAAAGTTCGAAGATTTAGTGTATTTAATGTATCTAAATTATAAAAACTAGCCGTAAACATCTTCGTAAAAGGTTTTGGAAAATGTTGCTTCTTTGAAATGTATGGTTGTAAAAAAAAATGTAGAAGAGCTGAAATGAATTTCAGTGTTGTATTAACAGAAAATCCATTAACAAATTAACACGTGTAAAAGGGCAATAAAAAATGGGTAGAAACATAACATTTTTCAATTAAATTAAAACATTTATTTAGAAGTTGTTTTATTGCCGAAAGTTAAATAAGCGTGATGTGTGGCAGAGCTGATTACGAAATAAATTTAAAAGTAATTTTTTGTATGGTTTTTCTATATATTTTTTTGAATTTTCATTTTATTGAACATAATGTTTAACACCGGTATTCATAAAAAATAAAACATTGTTGAAACACGTTTTACAAAAAATTTTTCATATAAAATTTTTTCTGAAATGTATTTGAGTAACGTTTTATTTTTTATGAATATCGGTGTAAGTCTTGAAGCCATAAACAATAGAATGAATATATTTTTAATTTTATTCATCTGTGTATTTCTTATTTAATAAATTGGTTTTTGAGGTTTTACTACTGCTTCAGATTTCAGAGTTTATTTGAAGTTGTTTAAATAGAACGAATCTTGAAATCCTGAGTTCAAATACGGGTGCTGACGAGAAAGTGTGGCGGCTTCGAAACAACTAGTTGTCCACCCTGCTAAATGTCTTTGATGTCTTCTTTGTCTTATTTTATTAATATCAATCGCAAAAATAATATAGACAGAGCTTGAGCCTGATAAAATTAATACAAAAATAATTATATAAATGAATATAAAAATTTCGAATAATAAAAATTAATTAAAACATTCAAGAATATTACATCAATTCTCTTTCATTTATTCAAAAATTATAAACCTTCCTGGCAGACACCCTGTATGTGTGGCTGATGCTTTTAGAATTAAAACCCATAAACTCACATCCCCGCTACCTTTTGCCTGACAAATTGTCACATTGTGTATTCTAAACGTGCCCAGATGAAAACAATAACAAATCATGATTATACCAACATCAACAACAAAAATATAAGGAAACCCACAAAATGTTATCTATGGCAATTGTTTGATTTCAAATTTATTTAACACCGACAAGTATAACCAACTTCCATTATTGTGTCACTACTGTTTGGCAGTGGCTTATGAAAAATACTAAAAAAAAAAAATCAATATAACAAAGCAGAAAACAAAAACAACAATGACAACAACACAGCAGTGCATAGAGGCAGGCAGCATAAAAACAAAGTGAAATTGACTCATGCTGGACGTACGTCCGTTCATGCCAATGTTTGTATGAATGGTTGCTTGTTTGTTGTGTGCCCCAGCAGGCCTTAAATGGCTTAAAATAAAAAGCAAACGCAAAGCCAAATAAACAAAATACACTTACATATAAAATATAAAATCTGCGAGTGGGTTTGTGCATGTGTGTGTGTGCGTGTGTGCGATGTGTGCTTAAAGCACTACCAACTCTTTGACCTAGTTTAACTTTTTCAATATTGCCGGCTTAGAAAAAACTAAAATAAAAACTGTAAGCTAAATAAACTTCAAAAAGCCTGTTTAAAGGCTAAAAACGTTCACCATTCTCATGTAGTATAAATATTTGATAGCAAACACACACCAGCACACGCACACGCGCTCAGCGTAACGAGTATTTACTCAGTTTATTGATTTATTTAACTCTGTTCGCGGCTCTCTTAATTCTTTCAAAATTTATTTGCAATAGTTTTTCCAACTCCTCTTGAATTTCGGGGGCAAATTCACAAAAATGTTTGTCGTGCTTAAACTTTATGACAGCCAAGTGCTGGCAAGTGTTGTGACTGCTAATTGAATGCTTCAAACTGTTTGTGGAATTAAATCAGATATTTTAGATAAATTTTAACTAATTTTAAAGCCACTCACAATGAAGGGAAGGTAACATTTTTCGACTACCACAGAAAAACAAAAGCCATTTCTATGATTCACAAAAAGTTAAAAATATAGTTGAGCCTTCACTTACGCTGCCTGTGACGTGTATATGTAAATCAAATTCACATAATATGTATAATATTTGGTATTGATAGAAAACTATTTTCTTTTCTTTTTAGATCAGAAATAAAATGTATCACTTGTGCAACATTTAACACGAGATAAATAAAGAATTTAGTTTGGGAAATTAAAAAGACAATTTTAATTCAACTTTCAAAAATTGCAGAATTTGTATAGTCATAGGCCGTGATTCACTATCCTACGCAGTCGCATGATCTGTTGAAAATTACATGTCTGTATGTGGGTAAAAAAATTGTTTTACTTTTCGAAGTTGTTGACAAAACTATAATATTGTGGACGTTTTGAAGCGACTATTTAAAGTAATATGGAAATCTATCAAATCTTATCAGCGCTATCCTGTATATTAATCATACAAATGTATAGGATAGTGAATCAGGCATCACCAAACCCCATATTTTTATTTTTTAAATTTTAACCGAACACACCAACCCCTGCCACAACTCATTTAGACGACTTCCATACACAAGGGTTCTGTTAATATAAATCCCTCGCTAATTGATCTAAAAGTGATGATCCCCTAGGATTCTTCAGAAGTTCTTGGCAACATCCTTCCATTTTACGGCGCTGCACCCAAGCTCGAACCCTGGATCTTTGTTTTTTTCTTTTTGCTGGGTTTCTGAAACTTCTATAGCTCCAGCAGTTATTGATAATAAATCTCCAATATCACTGTCACTAAACATTTTAATTTTTCACATTGCTTCACAAACACAATTTGATACTGTTTGACAAATGTTTGTCATACACACCGGACAAATAAAATTATTAGTATAGTGTAAAGGGGTACACAAATATTTGTACCAAACATGGCTGACACAAAATTTTCTGTTATTTGCGCAAATAAAATTCACACAAATATTAGTGCAATCTAAACCTATTTCCAAACATTTGTCACAAGCCCTACTATTAGCCCAAACAATTATTTGTTGTGTTTGGACAAATATTAGCATAGTCTAAACGCACCTTTATTAATAAACAGCTCAGTGTGTGCAAAATAAAAAACTTTCCTCTTCTCGTTAATCGCTTGAAAATTCATCTAAAGTACTGGATGACAAAAAATCTAGTACTTTAGAAAAAAAGAATTCTATAAAAAAATCTTATTCACAGAATATAAACTAAGGATGGTTTTTTGTAGATATGAGACAATAATACATAAAAATTTGTGGTGGTTGTCAATGGCGAGAAAAAATTGTTTATTTGTTGCGTAGTGTTATACTTATGTATTATATCAAAAATTTTCAGGTTTTGGTGATATGCAGAGAAACAAATTTTATTGTATTATTTAATTCTGTTTAACTACATTAATTTTATGCCTTATCTATTATGTCTTTTACTGCTCAAAATTATACCAAAATACCATATACAAATGATCGCATTAAAACTAATCTCTTTCCATTAATCGATCTCTTCTTTTGCCGGCTTTTGTTTTTGCAGCTACACATTTGTGTTTGAGCTTTCAACTCTCAAAAAGCGTCATTGTTTTTGGTTTAATTTTTACAAAAGCTGTTTTTAATTGAGTGCATTTGAGTGTGTGTGTGTGTGTTCGTTTTTGATATAACTTGTTTCTAATAAATTTTCATAAATTTGAAAATAAAAATCATGCACACTGCATTTTTTTAGTTTTGTTTTTGTTTTAGAAGAAGGTCAGTAAAGTGGTTTAACTGCTTTAACAAACGTTTTGGTTGGTTGTCTTTTGGTATTCAAGTATGTTTTTTTTTCTTGCCACCAGCCTGTTGATAGTGCATTGGTAATTGATAATGCCTCTTAAATGCAACAAATATAGAAGAAGAAAAAAAAATCACATACATGCAACTTTTATTTTCAACTTCTTGTGGAAGTTGTAACATTAGCTGTCTCGCTGTGTTTATTTATTTGTTTGAAGCACTTTAGTCTTTAATTTAGACTTGCATTTGAAAACTTAAATTGCATCATTTTCTTGGCTTCATGAATGTTGTTTGCGTGCTTGTTGTAGTTGTTTTGTTACATTATCATTTTGTTTTCGCTCGTTTTTTTTTGCGCGTCTGAGAAAATGCCAAAAAAATAATTTTTTTTTCTCAACAAATAAACGAAAATCGTGTATGAATAATTGTATATTTAGATTTTAATTAAGGAAATGATGTTGGGACAAACATTTTAATAATAAGTTCGTGTCTTTAGTTTTTTGTTTTGTTCAAAGTGTTTTTAAGAGGCGGCTGTTTTTTTTTTTTCTGAATATGTTTAAATGACAATAAAGCCCTTATGGCAGTTTGAAACTAGTTTTTAATTGAGTATCAAGTGATGTTAGTGTGCATAATCACCCTTATTATGAACAACAATGTGCGCTTGTTGAAAGTTGTTAAGAGAAATTTTTACAAAAAAGTTGGATTAATTAGCCTTGGCGCTGGTATTTTGTAATAGTGATTTATCAAGTTTGTTGGAACAAATTTCTCTTATCAAATGCACCATGTTGCAAGCAGAATAAGGGTAAATGTGCAGTTTTTGTATCACCAGTAGGCGACTTGCCATAAAAAGCGCTGACTTCTTTGAGTGTTTTTTACTTTATAAGTTTCTTAAAAATGTCGCTTGCTCGTGTTGTAGAAACTACACTTAAGTGTTTATATCATGATATTTTGCTTTAAAAAAAATTGGCAAATTCTAAAAACGAAAGCTGAATGAAAATATTGATATTTTTTTAATTTGAACTATAGCAAAGACTTGATATAATATTTTTTCTACGGACATTCTGCGCCAAATATCAAAACCCTTCTATTCTCTTGCAGATATTTCATTTAGTCATATTTGCTCTAGCCTACTACAGTTTGCTGCAGAAAGCCAAGCGCCTTTCTGTGTCCAATATCCTTCCATGGACACTAGACTCAGTAACAATCTACGAATAAACTCCAATGGGCTCATAAAAATAACCCTCGCAAGACCCAATGCTGATCATTATTGCATAGATATTGAGGAATCGAAAGTTCTTAATACTTGCAAAACTAATTGGAGCACATGGCCCAAAGCAGCACTCCTTAGACAGCTGCCATGAACCATTTCCCTGATCACAGGTATTTATTTTTGAAGACTGCCTGGCAATACTAAAAATTATTATTATTAAACTGCAACTTTGGTAGGACTAATGCGCCAACACTATGAACAAATAACATCGGTATTCATAAAAAATTAGATAGTGTTGAAATTCCAATTCAGTTTCAGAACAAATTTTATGTGAACATTTTGTCAGAAATTAAATTAAATTGCATACATGTACAAGGACAAGACACTAAATTAAAAGCAAGTAAGAGTTCAAATAAAATGAACTACTTAGGGAAAATAGCAAGCGAAATTTTGAGCTCGTGGCATAAAAGAAACGGCCATTTAAAAAAGGAAAGCGAAGACTGGTTGCTGTGAGTGGTCTGAAATAGAGTACTTTCAAAACTAGTCGTAGTGGGTGGTCTATAGAGTATCCATACGCAGTAGTTTTGGGGCTAAGCCAAAGATGGGTCATAACTAGGATACCGCAATATTATTTCAAGTGTGTTTTTTTTTCATACATTTTATCTTGTTTTGGAATAGCTCTACTCTGTTATGGAGAAGTTCAAACACACATTTCTAGAGTACTCTTAACTTTTGTAGGGATGTTTTTGGAATAAAAATTGTGGGTAAAGTCGGCTGGACTGAACACCTTTTTTATGGACTGAACAATTCTTTTCATTTTGACAAGAAGCTTTTAAGTATCCATATTTTTTTTTACGTGGTTTAAAATATACTTTACTACATCCAATCTCCTTAATATTTATACCACCAATAACTGACCGAAAATGGACTACAATTCTCATGTTTGGGCCGGTGCCTGAAAGTCTATTTTGGGGTTACGCGATCGTGTGCTGGAGAGAGAGAGAGATATATATATAAAGAGAGAGAAAGTAGCTAAAAGCTGCTCAAGTCCACTAAAATTGCTTACTTATACGCTTAAGGTTTCTTAAGCGTATTATAGCTAGCCCTTTAAAATGACTACGAAGCCACACTCTTTGTATTGTTTAACACATTTTTCTTTATTCCTCTAGTTATTAAATAAAAGCAACTGTTTCGTTACACTTTAATTTGCTTAGATTAAATTGACCCTGAAAACTCTTTTTTTTTATTATCACTTTTAATTTTTTACAACCAGTTTGATTTTAAAAACAACTCCACGAACATCTTCCCCAGCATATGAAGCAACAACAACAACAACAACAAACAAACAAAAAATACATTAATAAAACTACAAAAATCCACAATATGCTGACGTGCCGTCTTGTTGTCCAAATTAATGTTGCTTCTTTTTTAAAAAACCGCGTTCACAGCTGCATGCTGCTCGAAATATTTGCCATAGATATGACTTTGTTTTCCTTTTCATGCACGCAGAGCAGATCAGTTTTGCACATAATCGATGATAAAATTTTTAATTCATGTGCGAGATGTCTGAGACGGTGGACTTTTGTAATTAAACTTTATACCATCCGCTGGTGATTGTGATTGTCCCACATCAATTAACGTTAAAAAGGGTGTTTGTAGTTTAAGGTAAGCAATTTTCTTGTTAACGCCAAATTAATTGTATTTAAACTGTCTTGTCCGGCATTCAATCATAATTGTTATTATGTTTAAATGAATAAAAAAATGATGGTTAAACAAATTGATGTGATCAGATGCTTCAATGAAATTGTGTTGAGTAAATTTCGAGAAAAATGTGTAGTCTAAAAAATAAAAAAAAAAAATGTTTACATGGTATTTTCTGCTAAACTGCATATGGATGATTCCATGCTTTTGTGCTTGCTGAATGTACACTAGCAGAATAGAATTACTTTTGTAATAATATAAGTAACTTAAGTAACAAATTACTTAAGTAACAAATTTTTGTAGTAGAACAAAAAAAAAAAAAAAAAAAAACAAGTTGAAACTGTTTTCGGTTGTTGATTTTGTTTCAAAGGTCCTTCATTCAACCTCATTTTGTATACAAGAACTAAAATCAAAATTAACACTTTTTTCGTTTTTAAAGCTTGGAACTTATAGAGTGAAAAGGAAACCTTATTACTGAGAATTTGTTGCCCGTCTGTCTGTCCGTCCGTTCGTCCATCACAGCGTCCATGCTCCGAAACGGCAAGAGCTAGAGCGCTGAAATTTCAACACAACTTATAGTTACTAGGTCGCGTACTTAACACCAAACATTAGAAGAAACAAAAAAGTTGAAAATTAAAGGGTGCTCCCATACAAGAGACTGTGAAAACTACCTGTAACTTTTGAATCATAAGAGAAGGAGATATGAAATTTGCACAGAATGTATAATTAATAGGCTCTATACCATGAGCTACTAAAAACAAACAATTAGAAATGAAAGGGTGCCCTCATACAAGAAACTGAAATTGGCTGCAACTTTTGAACGGTAAGACAAGTAGATTTGAAATTTTCTCAGTATATGGAGTTATCTGGTCTCATCAATGGCGAATGCTAAAAATAAAACAAAAACTAAAAACTTTAACAGCGATCAATGCAAGGCGGCACCCTTTAGCTTAAAAATTAGCTGCAACTTATGAGCTGTAAGTGATAGAGAATTGAAATTTTTACAATATGTATAGTTTATATAATAGTATATATAGCAGTTTTTGAGAGCTCCATGACACATTATGGTGTTCTCGAAAACGGCTCTTGAAAAAAACTTGCTATTTGAGGGTTTTCAGGTACGAAAAGTTGATCCAGCTTGGGCACGGACTTAAGGGGACAGGGGTAACAATGGTCGGAAGGGGGGGGGGGGGGGGGGGAGTACAATTGGTAATTCAGTATCTCTGGGCCTAATCAATTAACCAAAAAAAAAATTAAAAAAGCCCCAAAAAGTATGATAAAAATAAATGGACATGAGTCCGGTACGTTTTTGAAATTTTGAACACTAACAAGATAAAATAAAAAAAAAAAAATTAATTTTGCTATTTTCTAAATTGCATTTATCTATAATACAGGTAGGAACAGGAGAAAGTCAAATCTGAGTTGAACTTCTATTAAAAAACTCTCAAATATGCTCTCTCATTTTTTCAAAATTGGATATTTAGGGAGTAAAATGTGATAATCGGCAACGCTGTATCTCCGAGCGTAATAAATACAAGTTCCAAAAAAGTTCCAAAAAAGGTGTGTAAATTTGCTTAACACAATCGGACAGTTGTTTGGTGTTTTTTTAAATTTCGAATTTTAGGGGAATATAAGAGATGAAAACAGAATTTTGATACTTTTTGAATTGCACAGACAGGTGAAAGCAGAAAAAATTAAACAATAGCGGAAATCACCCGTGGTTGCACATCTGCAATTTTAGCAGATATAGCATGATTTTTTGCTACAAAGTGTGAGTGTCTTTTTCAAGTGTTTAGCAAAATAATTATATCAGCTGATTTTAGAGTAACGGAAAATATAAATATTTTTGTTTTGCGAATTGAGAAGGAAGTTTAGAAAACAAATTACAAAAATTTCATTATTCACTTTTCGTTGGCCGTCTTTATTGTTGACTTTTTGTTTAATTGCCTTAATTTTATTTTTACTTTCTTCCGTATTCATTTTCATCCCTGTTTTATTTATTTGTTTACAAAATTTAATAAAGCGAGTTTGCCGCATGAGGTAAGCTAAGCCGCAGCCAATATTTGAAAAGCAACTCCGTTGATAAATTCTGCGCGTGAAACTACTGCCCGATTTTTGTTTATTTTATAAAATTTAATAAAAATGATGCATAATAATAGGTATAATATTCACTTTTTACTATTTTATAAATACTTCTTTGAGCAGCGTTAGCATTAATTTAATTCCAGCACAGGCATGTTTTGTGGCGGCCTTGCCGTCATACAGTTTTTTGAGAGCAGGAGTTTACGTGTTGAAATGTAGAAAAACAAGCAGCTGTTTTAGCGTTTAGCAACATTTGCAAATACGGATCTGTAATGGTTTTTGGTTAAGCATATTTGCTTAAGTGATGCAAATCTCGGTGTCATACATTTTGTTTTTGTAGTGTTGCAGACTATGGCACATATGCTACGGTTGCAATATCTGCAAGGTCTGCAAGGGTAATTTGCAATGAAGGGTGAGTTCCGCTAATATTTATAACTAAACAACCATAGTAAGAAAAAAGTCTCGAAAAGACTATGCGACTTTTTTTTTACTTTATAAGTATTTTGGCTCAAAAAGGGGGAAAACGGGCAACATCTTTAATTCTGTACTTTCGGGCCTAAAGCCAAGTAGCACAGAAGTTTTAAAAGGGCCTGGAAACCTAATACAAACAAAATCTTAGTCTAAAACTCCGAGCAAAGTTCGGTCTTAATTTATTGCTTGCTTATACATAGTAGGGTCTAGTCTACAATAAGCCAGTAATAAAACATTCGTTAGTGTTCGTTTCTTCGTTTCGTTCAAGTGATTAATATAACGTTTGTTTCTTACTCTGAGGAAGTGTAAAATGAGCCTCAGTTATACTTGCATATGTAAGCACTGTTGATAACAGACTGCAAATTGTCAACAAGCCAATTTGAAAACAAAACTTTAAAATTTATCTAATCTACAATTTTCTCTACAACTGTGAAATTTATTTCATTCTAATTTTTCAACTATAGCAATTCATTAATTGGCTTGCTAAACATTTTATCGTCTGCTAGTTAAAGCTAATAAACATATTTTTTAATATACAGTATTCTTACTTGGGTCATGTTAAAATGGCCATAATTATGAACAAAATAAATATGTTATACATATACATATTTATTTTGTTCATAATTATGGCCATCTAAAACTTTCTAAAAATGTTTTCTTTAAAGTCTTTTTTTTTTTTTAAATTATATTTTTTAAGGACTGGTATTACCTGGCATTTGGTTATCCTGAGAAAGAGCTCACCAGTGATATTGCTTTAATAACCGGTGGCGGCAGCGGTTTGGGTAGACTTTTAACACTGCGTTTGGCCAAAATGGGCACAAAAGTTGTGGTATGGGACATCAACCAACAAGGTAATTATTAAAGTTTAAAGGCCATATTCATAATAATTATTGTAAGTTTATTAAGCTCTTATTTGACGTATTTCTACGCAATATTTGTCAAATAAACTTGTAATAAACTTTCGATAGTTTTTATGAATATGGGTGATAATTTTTATTTGATCTTTTTAATTCTTGGAAAAACTAATTTATGCAGCTTCAGATCGTTTTTTTTTAAATAAAATTTATTAACAATATTATTCAATATTTCGCCAAAAGTTTGTTAGCATCTTCAGGATAATATTTGTAATTAAATTGAATAATATTGTTAATACATTTTATATTGAAAAAAAACGACCTGAAGCTGCATAAATTACTTTTTTTTCAAGAACTACTAAATACTGTTGGTGTGTTTGCATGAAATATTTAGAAAAAAGTAGAAAAGAATTATCAAAGAGTAGTGAACAAGATTGAGTTTTTTTTTTATGTTGACTTGAGGTGACGACAACAAATTCAAATTATATATATTTTATTTCCTTTTTGTGCTTTTTATCCAAACCAGGCATTAGTGAGACCATTAAAATGGTAGAAGAATTTGATGGCTATTGCAAAGGTTATGTGGTGGACATTTCCAAAAAAGAGGAGGTCTATAATGCAGCAGAAGTCATACGACATGAAGTTGGTGATGTAAGTATTTGCTTTTTTTTCCCAAACTTATTTTTACTGCTATTTGATCTTTTGTTTGGAAACTTATTAAATGCACACATTATTTTGTGTTACGCTTGAGTTATTGTTATGATTATGTATGTTTTCTTTATGCTTTCATAATTGTTGAAACATCTTTAATATGGGTTCATTAACGACAAGCCAAGAAAACTTGAAAACCCATGAGGGCATGAAAAATGTCAAAATCATTTATTGTGAGATGTTGGAGTTTTATATAACAGAAACTGTATATGCGCTTTATATCATGCAAGTTAATACCTCAGCTTAATATGCTAGTAAAATACTGAAGATCTTTAGTAAAAAAAAACCACTCTTCCGCTTTTGCCAGCCACATTTAGCCTTGACCTACAATTTTCTTTTTCATATATTTTATGGTTTTATAATGTGACTTGTTAATGGTGCAGTATCACGCAATTTCAATTTTATAGTCTTGAATTACTTTAAACAATCTTAACAACTTTAATTGCTTTATGGCTGGGCCGAGCAGAAAGTTGTAATGCGTTTTATTTATTTGAAAGAAAGACGGATTGTAATTGCATATTTGATCTCTGTTTCGAAAACACTTTTTATCTTTTATCAAGATTGCTTTATGATGGATGGAAAAAAGTCATTCGAAAGCCAAAGCATGTATTACATACATATGATTAATCATAAACAGGAAATAAGAATAACTTGAGAACGGCAAAGGGGGCTGATGAATTGCTTGGCGATTTCAAAACAGCTGGTTGTATGGCAACTCCAGTCGTAAATATGTTTTATCTAGAAACCATGTAAATTATTTATAGAAATTATTTCAATTAAGGCCCATCTAGACTACACTATATGAATATTCGTAAGCAAGAAATAAAAATAATTAGATGACGGCAAAGGGTGGGGATGAATTGCTTGGCGATTTCAAAACAGCTGGTTGCACCCCAACGCAAGTTGTAATTATGTTTTATATAGAAATCATGTGAATTATTCATAGAAATTATTTGAATTAAGGCTTATCTAGACTATACTAGTAATATGTGCAGAACAGAAGGTACATACAACGCGTTAGTGAGAGTGCGTACTGTAGATTTCTGTAAAAAAAAAAAAAAAATTCAACTAGAGTTTTTTCATAGAACAAAATACAGGCAAACATTATTGAAGCTTTTGCGGCTGAAAGTTGGTTAATCATGAACCTTTTTAAAAGTTGTATAATATCCACAAGTAATCAGCTGTCAAGAAATGAAAAAAACTGAAGCAAACTATTGAATTTATGACGAGAAACTTATAGATAAAGCTAAAAATTTTATAAAATAGGAAACCAGGACTAAGAATTTAGGGTTTCCTATTCACAGAAGGAAAACGGATGGTCACCGCTGTGCTCCCGGCCGTCCGTTACTAGATCCATTCTCACAAACAGTAAAGGCAGAATGTTCTACAGAACATGCAGTTGCCCATGATACAAATAACAAAAACCGTTAATCAGCTGACTACTGAAAATTGTCAAGAGAATACAGAGATGAAAGGCAGCAGGGAAAACTATAGGACTAATAATAGAAGTTATAACACATTCGATAGAATTTTTAGTAAAACCAAGGATGGGATTGAATAGGATATGTGGAATTTGATGTATAACATTCCTTGTCGGGGAAATGATCAAGAGAATTGCAATAAAGTTTATATTAGTACTGCCAAAAACAAATTAAGAACAAGAATTGCAGGCCATAAGTATAGGCATATTAATTCGCAAAGAACCGTATTATCTTCTCAATTCTACAAATTCTCAAATCACTATCCTCACTTTGAAACATTTTCAGTATTAAGAACAGAAAATAATTATAAAACTCGTTACATGTTAGAAATGTTAGGGATTATTAATACACCAGCAACACAGAGTTTAAGTTTTAAGGTAGATACTGACAATTTAGCTCAAAGTTATAGATATTTAGTTATATTTAGTTAAGAAAATATTAAGAACTTAATATTGCTAAAATATTAGATATCTTAAGGAAAAAATTTATAAACATTATGTTAGTCTTTGAGCATTATTTGAAATGTTAATTTATTATTTTTTAATATTAAACACGTTCACCGGTATTCATAAAAAATAAAACATTGCTGAAACAAATTTTACAACAAATTTTTCATATAAAATTTTTTCTAAAATGTATTTGAGCAACGTTTTATTTTTTATGAATACCGGTGATAGTATTTTGTAATTTGTACATTTATGTTAATCATGAATGTTGTTGATACATTTTAATTCGAGAATTTTTTTTTTTTTTTTTTGAATGTTTGTTACTCAAATTTTTTTTAATAATTTGTTTTTTGCTTTTTGAATTTTAAAATTATTTTCCTGAAGATGCTAACAAATTGTTTTTATATTTTTATATTATTGTTTATAAAAACAAACATCTAAAGCTTGCATAGTTAATTTAATAATCTCGATCAAATAATATAAAAATAAATTAAAATCAATTAATTTTATATGAACGTTAAAAGCTGAGTTGTGGTGTTTTCATTGGGACTCAATAAAGAAGAAACAAAAGACTTAAGACAAAAACTTAATATAATTTTCAACTGTAAAATGCATAAATTTAAAAAATGCATAAATTTAAATTCCTAAAAAAAAAGTTTACAACTATTTGGTTCTCTCGTTTCTGCTGTGGAAATTCTTTAAACAAAAACATTCCAAATCCATTGCTATTAACATAAATCGTTTGGCATTAACATAAATTTAGACCGATTGTAGTGAACAAATGAACATGAAATATTCATTTTAAATATGAATATCGCATTTATGATCTCTTATTTAATGTCACTGGGTTGAAATTTAATAAGTAAATTTAAGTATTTTGTATTATTTTGTTATGAGTTTTTTTATATGCATTTTTCATGCATGTATACGTATGTATATATTTTGTTATTCAAGTGTAAACATGTTGCATGTAGTAGTTTATTGTTTTTTCTTTCTTTACTTTTCGCAATTATTTTTATAATGTTGACTAACTGAGGTTTGTTGTTAAAAGTTGTTGTTAATGAAATTAACAAGTTTATTTTACAAACTAATAAAACAAAATTAAAAAAAAACACAGATTGCGCCATATGGCTTCTTTATTTGGTTATCAAATTCATATGCTTTAGGAAACAAATATTTTCAATATAATAATTTTTTGAAACAAAAGGTATTTTATTATACATATTTTCTTATACTTCTTTGCAAATTTTTGTCTATGTTTTGCTCACCTTCGGATAGCTTCTTCAGAACGAAGGAAGGGATAGGCAGCAAAGTCTTAGCAACAGTGTTCCGTTTTCGTTCTATGGGTATAGAACCCTAAAACTACCTTTAGCTTAAGAAAATACTAATATCAAAAAAAAAAAATGGAGTCGGGTGAAAGCACATTTGCATTTTAGCAGTTGATTTTGCTACTATTTCGTCTGTACAGAAACTTTTGGAGGATATTTTGTGCAAATTGAAATTTTTTTTACGAATTTCTGTGCTTTCCTTCCCTGTAATGCTCTTTGCAGGCATTTGATGCTCTGAATGTCTACTTTTCACAATTGTGCAAGTAGACTGGATTTAAAATCTATCTTAAGTCAATTTTTGCATAGCGATAATTTTTGCAAATTTTTCACCTCTGCAATAGTACTATTTTCTCAAGTATTTTGTTTTTCTAAAAATTGTTTGAATTAATATTCTGCAACTTGAAAATTTGGCACTTTTTTGCGGCCTGTTATGCTTTTTGCAGAAATTATATTTAGCAACAAACATCTTTAGTTTAACAAACATCTTTATTAGAAAATGCAAAAATATTTCAATGGGTAGATTTATTGATAAAAATTTAAAATTTGGCACTTTTGCGGCCTGTTATGCTTTTTGCAGTTTGCAAGTTTTTGTTTATTTGCAACAGTAGTTTTTTCAACAAACCCTTTCAAACTTGCTTTCTATGAACAAAAAAAAAAAAAGTAGCGCTATTTTTGTTTTCAATTTTCGAACGTCTTCAATATCTTTTGTAGCTTCTGCTTGCAAAATAATTAAGTAGCTGGATATAAGGCGACATATGTGTTTGTGTGTGTGTGTGTTAATGTGACCTGCTGTGGCGAAGGTGTCTATGGCATTAATTATATTTCAATTTATTTAGGTTTGAAAATTATGCTATTCAAAAACGCTGATTTCCTGTCAATTCCTTTCACGAAAATTAAACTCTCAACTAAATTAAGTTTTCTAACTCACAAATATTGCTTAATACCACCGGCATTTCCATGTCCAGCGACTGTTACACAATTCTTATAGCAAAGCCACAAATTAAAGTGTTCCACAAATTTGTTGCGGCATTAAACGAGTGTTGCAATATTCTTGAAACTCAAGCGAATGCCGTCAAATGCAATAATTGCAAAATCTTGGCCACAAATTCTTGTTTCTGGTGTCCCAATACCACAACTTGCAACACTTACCACTTGCATGCAGTTCTTATCAGTTTATTTGGCTTCTAAATGTTATGCACGAAATTAACAAGTTTCTTACCTCAAAAACATTACAGACTTACTTGGCTGCTCAACGAAAAATATATTTTATACGAAAAATTCTTTAATTTGACTATAAATCATTAAAGTTGAGCAATTTAACAAAAAAAAAAAAAATCTAAGCAAATATTTTGGCAGCTAAAATTTAAAGTTGGTGTTTATTTTGTTTCTGTTGTTTTAATGTTGCAGGTTTCGCTGCTGATCAATAACGCTGGTGTTGTGTCGGGTTTGCATTTTCTTGATACCCCTGATCATTTAATTGAACGTTCGTTCAATGTAAATGTAATGGCACACTTTTGGGTGAGCTTTTCTGTGTGTTTTGTTTTTCATTAAATTAAATTTGTTAAATGTTTGAATTATCAAGTTAATGCTTGTTGTGTGTATTTCAAATCTACGATTAGTAGTTAACCTTGTGCTAATGTTTGTGTTTCTAATGTTTTAGACTACCAAAGCTTTTCTGCCCAAAATGATTGAGAATCAACGCGGTCATATTGCCACCATTGCTTCATTAGCTGGTCATGTTGGTATAACCAAATTGGTTGACTATTGCGCCAGTAAATTTGCAGCTGTAAGTTGATTGTTTTCTATTTATTTATTTTTTTCTCTTTTGTACTTAATTGTTGGTGTGTGTGCGTTCTTATGCATTTTAAACGAGATTTTTTTTGTTTGTGTGTGTTTTTTTTTCATTTTGCAATAATTAAACGCAGTTTGGTTTGAGATTTTTTTCTTTCTATTTCAAAGGTGGGCTTCGATGAAGCTTTGCGTTTAGAACTGGAAGTCCTTGGCCATACGAACATACAAACAACCTGTGTGTGCCCATTCTTTATACAACAGACTGGCATGTTCGATGATGTTTATGCACGGTAATTAAATTTTAATATTCATTTATGTACACTTTATTTGATATTGTTCAGGGGAGAGATGAGTTAATTATTATTACCACTCCTAGGTCATCAATAAATTTCACCGTTAATTAATCTTCACCAAACTTCTTCTTTCTGGCAACACTGTTTTTGGCGATAAACAAATTATATTTTATGCGACTTTGAGAATTAATTATAGCAATGAAATCATCCTTAAACATGGAATAATATAAATCGTTATATCTACTCAAACACTTCGTTTCATACATCTTTCTCAATCTTATGTGTTTTTCAAATCAAATTGGAAAGCTCTTAAAAAATCACCCATTGCAAGAAATTCTTCTAAAATAAAAATAAAAGAGCATGTTTTAATGCTTTAAATAAAAAATAAAATAAATAAAAAATTGCATAACATTTATTGTTCTTGCGATTGTTTGTACAATCTCATAAATAACGTGACCACTACTTGTTGGCATTTATTTTGGCGGAGTATAGGGAAACCAATAACTATAATAGCATGGACATCCAGTTAGATGCATCAGCAAACGCCAACAAAAAGATAAAACAAGAAAAACGACTTAAACCTTGTAATATAACAAGAGCATATTTTGAGGTTATGTTTGTTTAACGAGCCAATACGGGCAAATTACAGTGAACAATTAATTAGGTTGCAAAAAACTTTGCAACAGCAAATATAAATTTGCTCTAAACGTTACAGTTATGCGTTAAGCAAACACAACCTCAAAATACACTCTAGTGAAATTTTAAGTTTTTACATGTTTAACTTATTTCTTCTTTCCGTTGTTGTTTATGGTTGTAACTATGTGACTGCAAATGCAGTTTTAAAGATCAGCGAGGAAATAGTAGTCACGTTTTTTTATGCAAAAAATAACCAAATTATTGTGTTTTTCCATTAAGATCAAATAATTTTTAATGCATTTGAAAAAGTGTTGCTTGTTCCATGGAAAATGTTATCTATTAAGAACAAACACTTGTTTCGTTTTACATATCAACATCAAGAAGAAATAAAAATTTGCTTCAAAATGTTGTGCTTACCCATGAAGTAAATAGAATTTCAAAATATATCCCTTTAAAAATACCAGTTGCACGATGTCACTTAACATCACTCGCTTACTTAGGCAAATGCAAAGCAATAACAAATTTTCAAAATTTGTTTCACTGGTTCTGAGCTGGCGAACGATTTGAAGTCACATTGTAAAACTGCCAGTTAATGTTTTAATGTTTTTGTCTTGTTTTCAATTGTTGTTTTAGTTTTTATATCAATATCTTTGTACGTGCTTAAAATATAAGCTACCAAGAAAGTAGTGGTCACGCTTTTATCGGCCAATATCACTTTAATATGACAGTACCTTAAGACGCTTTTAAATGACCTGCTGCTTATATACAAAAATATAAACATTTTTAATCTTTTTTTCCAGATGGGTGCCCACTCTCAATCCAAATGATGTGGCTGATCGCATCATCACTGCCATCAAAAAGAACGAAAAAGTTGCCATCATACCTGGTTACATAAGGCTTATGCTTTCCTTCAAATGGTAGATATGAGAGTAACGCCAAAACAGTTTTCATTTTAAAATTCTGCTTTACTTTGCAGGACCTTTCCCTGGGGTTGTATTTCTGGTCTGCTAAGACGTCTGGTGCCCGATGCTTCGCCACACGGTTCACCACAAAAGTCTTTGCTTAAATTTTATAAAAAATCTTCTTGTTCTAAGAATCCTGCTGCGCCCGCTTCTTCAATAACTGATATTGGCACCACGAATGCGGTTAGAGAACCTTTAACAAAAGCAGGTTCATTGCTCATACAACGTTCGCCTTCACAGGGCGAGCGAGTTTTATAATTTTGTATTTTGTTAATTGTTTTTTTTTGTAATTACTGTATGTACATATTAATTGTTTATTACACTTAAAGGTAATTTAGCGTCTTGTTAGTTAAGTTCTTTGTCTATACTTTTTATGCTTTTAATTTATTAAATTGGCATAATTTCAAATACTTTTTTATTACTACTCGTATGTATAATTTTTTGAAAATATATTTTAGTTAAATTAAATTTAGTTGTAGTTAGACAAAATTTATGAAAAAAATGTGTATCCACTGAAAGTTAAGAATGAAAGAAATACTCTTGTTTAAATATGAATGTAATGAACAGGTGGGCCAAAAGGAGTCATCCGATGTTGTTTGGCTTTCAGAACATCGGTTGCGGCTCGAGCAGTGTGTGCCGTTGCTCCGTCCTGTTTGAAGCACATGGCCTAAAGACCTAATCCGCTCAATTGAAGAAAGAAAAAAAAACTCGGTTAACATGGCCCTATAGCTCACAGTCGTTTGACCGTCGGCGGCGTGCTCGACAAAAAAAATGGCCTGATGACTCCTCCCGCATGAACAGCGTACCATGCAGTCACTTTGAGCGGGTGTAATGGCTTCTCGTGCATCGCTCGTGAATTTTCGGTGCCCCCAGAAGCGATAGTTTTGCTTGTTCACGTACCTGCTGAGGTGGAAATGAGCCTCATCGCTCATTATGATTTTGGTCGAAACTTTGTCCACGATTATTCTGCCTTCTTGCGGTGCGTATCGCTCCATGGCTTGTTCACTTGCATTCTACAGCTGTTCACTTTACAAATGTAAAAACAGATTTGTCACTGGCCGCCATTTGCAAAAATAAGAGCAACTTTCATTAGGGTGATTTCTTTTGGCCCAACTTGTAGGTGGTGAAATACAAGTCAAATTTTCTGTTGCGTTCTGAACAGTTTAATGCAATGTTTATGGTCTTAAGAGTAAGTTTAAGTATTGAAGCTGGGAAGGCAACCGATATTGATAGCGATTTATATCGGCGTTACTTTCAGCCTACCGCTGTCTGTATACTATACTTATTATTTTGCATGAACCAACAATTTTATTCTCTAAAGCTGGTGATTGATTGATTTTGAAATTTGTAATGAATACATGAGCTTAGAAGTCATGCTGTATTTGTGGTTACCTTAAAATAGTGGTCCAATATGATAATTCTGTTTGACTATAAACTATTTGTATTATAAATTTAAACACATCCTTGAAGCGGCCACATTTTCAATTTAAACAAGAGAGTATTATTGCCTGATCCTCAGTGTCGCAACAAAATGTAAGCGATCGCAATGTAGTGGTTCGATTTCGAATCAATTTGGATTCCTCTATGTCCACAGCTTGCGTTCGCATGTGCTCACGTCATAAAATATTTGCTATATACTTCACAGACTTGCCAGATCGGTAAATTAAAGTTTTGATTGATTTTTTATTGCAGTATTGAAAAAGAAACTAAATTGTTCTTATTAAAATTGATCAGCTGTATCTGAGAAACCAAAGCAAACACATACATAAATAAGTACAAAATAAAGAAAGCAAACATTTTGAAAGTTTTTGTGGTTTTTTTTTTTTTTAAAGTATAGACATTTCATAAATACTTTGTCGCACTAAACACTGGTATTCCTCTGGCAAACTCAGAAATTTCTTCCATCCAGCAAACAAGTGAACTGTTTAAACTACATACAGACAGATGATAATTGTTTAATATATTTACTACATAAAATAGAAATGAAAAATAAGTGGGGGTTTATTTCCCAGTATTTTAACAAATATATAAATATAACATTTTTGTATAAAAACTCCCGCTCGATAGTAAAACAACAAGTGCTTGATTTTGACATTTGTGTTCGCAGTGCTGTCGTCATGATCGATATAGAAGAATCGGATTTTGTATGAAAACACTTACATCTTTTCGACTTGTCGATCGAGTCATCGTTTGAATAAAAGAACGTCATAGAGGAACCCAAATTGTTCTCTTAGAAAGCGAACAATCGCATGACTTCGACATTGAGGAACAGGCAGTTTTTTTTCTTTTTTTTCCTTTTAAATAATAGTTTTCAGAGCTGTTGAACAATTATTAAATTTTGTTAGTGATATTAAATTAGTTATAAAAACAAATGTAATATTTTATAAGTTTAAAAATCAGGGGTTTTTTTATTTTAATATAAAAATAAAAATATAGGCTGATTTCAAAAGCCCCAGTAACGATAAACAATACATTGTATTTGTAGGGAAAGATAATTTCAAATGGCAAGAACTACTGCCGGTTTTTTCTAAAATATAAGCAAGCTTTCATTCTTCAATTTGTATTGAAAACAATAACAAAATATTAAAATTTGTTTTTGTTTTCAACACTAATACACGAAACAAAATAAAACACATCAATTTTGTAACAAAAAACTCTTTTTAAATTTTGAGGAAGTAGAGTCGAACTCAAGCCTGAAAAAATTATTAATAAAATTTATATACATATGTTTTTGAAAAAAAAAACCGGCAGTTAAACTCTCAAAAAAATAGTTTGAAAATGTTTTTGGATTGAGGTTTTGTGTTTGATATTCTCTCTCTCCAAATACATACGTTGGCTGATAAACGATGCGACTGGGCTTGTGAATTCAGTCATAGTTTTAAGTTTAAATATAAATTGGGTGTAACTGTTAAATATAACACTATAACATATTTGTCTTTTATCCAAAAGAGACTTTTATTAAAGTTTTAAGAATTTTCTTTAACACTCAGTTCTACTTGTTGTAAATTAATTTTCTAAAATTTTTTTTTTCCAAAAAAAAGGTTTTTTTACTGTGTTTTATGAAGAACTTCACTTTATTTTCAATGGAAACGGGCTCTCAAAAAATTCTGCTGTTTATACTTAATTCAGCAAGAAAATGTAATAAATGAAATTTTGTGACATGAGGCTTTGAATACATTTCTAATTTTATGTTCTATGCAAACGTTATAACATGTAATTTTCGTATCAACAATAAAAATATTTTGTGCAAAAATCAAAGTACAGTAAAAGCAGTATATCAAAAAGATATACATAAAAACTAAAGAAAAGTTATCATCAGTCATTATAGCATTAATCTTGCCTTTTTACAATCCCCAGTCCTGACAACAACTACAAGTGTTGAGAACAACTCTACCAAGTATATTTACTCTACTACTTATGATATTAAAAATCTCTATTTAACCAATGTATTGTACTTATACCTTAAAATACTTATATTTTTATTAAACACAATTTAAAAAAGCAATTAAAACAGAAAACATTTATATAAAAATTAAAGGAAAAATGTTTTAATTCTCAGGAATAGAAATTCCCGAATTTCGCGACACTTCCTCTTTTCAGTGCCGTTTTAGATCACATGTAGGGGTCAGCCGCTGAGTACTGGTCGAAGATAAAAAGAAGTTCCTTGTCAAAAAATAGAAATTTTGAAAAACCAGTAAATGACAAATTGGTTTTCCACGAACTAATGGATTTGGTTGGTGGTTCATTGTACAATAGAGTTTATCTAGTGAATTTGAGCCTGCAGGTCATCTCTAATACAATAAATTAACAAATAAACATATAAAATTAAACTATATGATGATTAGGTCTGTTCTGAAAATCAGTTTGCTTGAAATCGCTTAATTTCCAAAACATGACTTTATGCTGATCTTTTGTGTGGGTGTGTGTTTTTTCAAAAGCTAATTTGTTTTAAATGGTGTTGCAGATTTCACTAATAATACAGAATTTCAGTTTGTTGATGTAGTATTTATTTTAAATTTAGAAATCTCGTGATTTGCAGAACATATCTGCATGCTGATTCTAAAATTCTCACTATATCCTATGAAAAAGTTGAAGCGATGTCACTAAATCATTGTTCTGCAATTGCAACTGAGCACTGTACCCGCTGTAATGTACATCATATAAGTACATTACAGCGGGCATTACAGAACTACATTCGTAGCTTAAAATTGCTGAATTGAATTTATAGATTTTTAGCGATGGAGACTAAGCTTTAGCAAGTTACAGAATAAGCCTGCTGGTAATGAAGTATTTTATTAAAACAATACATTTTTTTTCTAAAAATAAAAAACAAAACAATTTTATATTAAAAGCAAAGGTATTGCTTGCTGTAAATTTGTCTAAGAAAATTTACGTTATGTAAGAAAGTGTCTTAGCTAAAGTCAGGTTGGAGTCAAGACATTCAACTGTGTATCAATTAAATCATCCGTAAAGTATGCTTCCATTTTTTTGTTGGTAACACAAAATAAGTTCTTCATTAGACCGACTCATTTTATATGAAATGGAAATTTTATAGTGTTTTCGTTTGTCAGCACATCTTTTTGACTTTTTCAAATAGAAAACGATAATTTCAAATGATATGCATTTTGCAGAGCACGGACAATAGACATCAGGATGCTTTATGGCATCCGCAAAAATCTAAACTTGTGAGTCGCTTAAGAAAAATTTTCGGTTTGCAAAAAATTTAAACATTCATTATTGATTGTTTTCAGAAATAGAAACTTGGCAACGTTGCAAAAATGTCAAACAGCTGATGTTTTGCTTAAACACAAAATTTTTTCGTTTATATGTATGTTGTTGTAAGTACTCACTGACTGAACGATTTATGTACTATTTTAAACGTAAATTTACACCAGCTCACAGATTTCAAAGAATATCAATACTACTTTAAATAAAAAAAATATGTTCTAGAGAACATAGTGTCGGCATGACTTAGTATGAAAAGGCCTTATGTGAATCTTTAATTAATTTGCCGCAAGACTCCGAAAAACTTATTTGTGAAGGAACTGGTAAAAGCGCTTTCTGTATTAAGCCATCGTTGAGCCATAATAAAATTACAAAAAAGGATTGCTTTGTTTGCGATTAATTTCCTTTGGTACAATATATCTGCCAATCGGGTCTCTATATATGGGACTCTCCATTAAATAACTATTACGTTGATCCTGCTCAAAACGGGCATATTCTCGTGCGTCTTTGGCACGTACACAGGCCCAAATAACAAGTATCAAAAGTAGCCCCATTATAAAAGTGGCCACTGAAACGAAGCCCACTAGAGCAACATAATTTAAGGGCTCACAGTTATTCAATTGTATGATCAGATAATTTTCCATTTGCCCCAAGGTCTGGTAGGTGAAGTAATGATCACATTTTATGCCAAATTTATTTTCCACACGCGCCAAGCAGCGTACATCAGCATCTGCAAGTGATTAAGAGATGGCTTATTCAAAAAACATTCTCTAACCAATTCTTATGTGAATATTATTACCAATTTCCTCGGTTATAAAGGCTGTCGTAAATCTCTCATTCTTCTGAGCACTGGAACAAATTTCAGTTGATTTTTCACATTTGCCCATATCGGTTTTCTCCTCAATCAAACAGGTAACGCAGGGTTCGTAAAAGTTGCACAACTTGTTTTCAGTTTCTGAACCGATTTCGCAAAATGTGCCCTTATAGGGTTCATCACACACACAAGCACCGCACTCACAATAGCCACGCTCGGAGCATATTTCACCAGTGGGCCCTATACAACCATCAGTGCTCTCCCTGCAGTTGCAGCGATTGCCTGACCAACCATATTTACACACACATTCACCACAAATGCAATCAGCTCTCTCGGGATCACAATCTATATCACATTCAGGACACTCACAGAATTTTCCATTGAAGCCCGGAAAACAAAAACATGAACCACAATCGCATTCACCTCGATTCGAGCAAATGTGGCCCAATTCTCCCGACTTGCCAAAACTCAAAGGCTTACGACAGAGATTTTCTATGGCTTCTTTTGTGGTGGCATTTGTAGAGTCGATGGGACAATTGCAGAAAGTACCAGTCCTGTAACAGAAAAGAAAGCAAACTTCAAATTTGTTTTGCCTAAACTAAATATAACCCACCATCCTGCATCACATTGACACATGCCGCATTGCAAATAGCCATTGTCATTGCACTGAAACCGACTGTACTCATCATCTGGATCAGCCTGTTCGCCACAGGGACAAGGTTTCTGCAGTTCCACCTCTATTTCCATAAACTCATTCAAGGCAGACTCTTCCACACGTATTTTATGGATCTTAAACAGGAGCAATATAATTTTAAGAATATTTTCCTTTGCGCATACATACATAAGCCTTGTTTTGGGGAAACTCGGTAAGTGTTATATTGATATAGAAGTCCACAGTTTTACCCAACTCCATGTCATTGCAATAATTACGTTTCCTCAATGTGGCAAACTGGCCTCCGCAGTCTGTTTCGTATTCCATTTTAATGAAACCGGGGCTGTTGTCAGTGAATTGAGTGCGCTTGATGAAACTCTCATAGCTTTTGAAAATAGAGAACGCAATATGGTTTTAACAATAATATTTTTTTAGTATAACTACTACCAGCCCGTAAAGGTAATCAATAGGAATAGAGAGCAAAATTTAACTCCCAACTTCAGTATTCTTAAGGACCAACTTGTGATTGAATGATTGTAATAAATTCGTTTAGTATTTTATAAATCATTCTTTACTACAAATTATATTAAGAATAGAGATGAATTTACTCTATTGTCCATGGTTTTTAACTGTTATTCTTTCCAAAAATGGTTTTAAAAGTAATTACTATATTTGATTACCGTTGATTTAATAGCTGTGATCTCGTAATCAACATTGGAGTCCCGCGGGATCTTTATTTGCATAAAAACTGTTGCAAGCGCGAGAAATTTTAAGAGAGAGAAATATTCTCTACAAGAAAAGACGGATGGAAACTAGTGCATGAACAACTTAATTACAAACACATGTAAAGCAATTTTTTAGCTTTCAGCATTGCCATTAAAAAAATTTTTCCTAATATTTTGGTTTTCTCGTATTGTGATTTGGTGATTTCATTTAGAATAACATTTATGCATTAGTGTTTTTATTCAGTCATTTGTCCGTTTTTCTTTGTAAATAATGGTACTATAGAAGTTTTTGCCACATGATCTGGTTTTCTACTGTAAAAACTGCTACTGACTACTGGTTTTTTTTTTTTCTAAGTTCATCTAAATGTATCCCTAAGACAGTTTATTCTATTCTCTTTACATTGCTTATCGAAATTTTTCGTTTCATGCGTTTTCTGAAAATAAATTTACTACAAATAATTTTTTTTATTTGATAATAAAGAAATTGATGGCATTGTATGCAACTTGGTGGGCATTTTGAAAAAACAATTTGGAATGATCACTTTGCTGAGGTGGTAACGTTGGTTTAAAAAAGAAATCACACGAACACGAATGTTTACATAATTTTGCCCTTAAGAAAATGAGAGAAAGTATGATGATGAACCCATCAACAATATAATGCATCATATGACCGACACTGTTCTTGCTGGCTTCTTCCTCTTCTTGCATGAAACAGCCTGTACCTTTTCTTCGGACTAGTTTGGACCATGATACAACTAATAAGATAGCCTGCCTCATCAGCTAAACCATTAATCATCTGACTACTTTAGGTTGTGAAGAGAACGCAAAGGTCAACGGCAGCCAAAACGAGACAGCAAATCAATGTAAGATATGTTCATGTGTCTTTTTGACAGATTACAGAAGTTGTACAAAAACAAAAAGCATGTTATTTTTATTGAAGTTGTTCTTATTGTAGGGAAAAAGTTACCTTATTAGTTGTATTTATGTATGGTTTCAACACATAGATGAACAATCAGCTGTTTCAAAACCTAAACAATTACAAACAAAGAGATTCATCTGAATTTTCATGTTTCTCAAATAGTGTTTTATACAAAAAAAACCTGCAAAGGACATTGGAAATTAAATGCGTCCAGAAAAACATTACAGTTTGCCAACAATTTATGTTTCAATTTTCATTAAAGCATCAAAACATAATATATAATAAATTTTGGAATAGAAATATGGTTTTTAGTGTTCCACTACTTTTGTACGTTATTGTTTATTATTGCAAGAAATTCTTGATTGCTCTCATTTTACCGGACTTTGAATAAAAACTATGGATTCAAAGTGTCCCTATCAAAATTAAAGTTATTTTCTAAAATTAGATTTTATTCTTTTTTTTTAATTTTTTAATATCAGTCTTACTTGCACTTTCTATCGTTTAATTTATTTTCGTACTTTGCCTTGGACTGGATTCGAGCATCCAACCTCACAATAACAAGCCATTTAGGTCTAAGAATAGATCTTATTAATGTTTTCGATCTTTTTCAGCCGTCTATATACGACCGACGTTTCGCTGATGCCAACCAACTCATCAGTGGACTCGAAAAATCTTAAAGGAATGTTTGAAACCCAACTACAAACATTCCGTTGATATTTTTCGAGTCTACTGATGAGTTGATTGGCATCAACTAAATGTCGGTGGCAAATAGACGGCTGAAAAAGATAGAATACATTAATAAGGTACATATATTTTTAGACCTAAAAGAATACATTTCAATTAGCTCTTAAAACAAACAAAAATAATAAGTTAATTTTTGAAAGATCTTTCCACTATATATATGTGATATTTTTGAAGATATTTCGCTCTTCTTCGGCTAGCTTATTATTGTCCTGAAGAAGCTATCCGCAGGAGAGCTAAAAATCCACAAAAATATTCCAAAAATATATTAATATTTTCTTGAGCTGAAGGTCCTTTTTGGTATATATATATATATGAGAACACAAAAAATATATATATATATACCAAAAAGGACATTCATATTAAATAAAAAAGAGGTCGAATAAAATCAAATATTATTCGAAAAAATATGGAAAATATATACATATAATAATAAAAACCTTTAGCTCAAAAAATAGTAGTATTAAATAAAAAGGGTGTCGAAAAAAAACTAAATACTAAATTCACCTTTTCTCTATCAACTCCAAGATATTTGAAGAATCAGCTCTCAGGATCTCCACATTACTTATCTCCTTCATTAGATCGCTCAAATCCCTATAGGTCGTTACCACTTCTTCGGTTACTGCAAATATTACACTAATTTTCCTTTTAACTAATTCCCTATAAATCTCCTCCAGCGAAGGATAATCATAAACCAAAGACCCCAAATATTCTCCGTTCGCATTCAAATGACACTGCTTGTCATTGCGTTGGGTTATGCCTGCCAATAAACCATCACCCGCAAAATGCATAAAACCATCTGTCACCAAAATCACTACTTTACGGGCTTCCTCTTTCCAACCAATCTCTCGCGGACACACCAAAACCTGCATAAGAGCATCAAAGCCACCCTCTAAGTTGTCCAAATTACCAGTCACTTTACTGCCATTAACCGAACGCACAAACAATTGTTCGTCTTCGGTCAGCGATAAATGATGCCTGTAACCATAAGTGGGTTCGCAAAATTGACGTTCGGTAGCGCAGGGATTGTCCTTCAAATGCGGCATTATCATGGGCATGGCAGGCTTGTCGGCAAAGCTACCAAAACCCAGACGATAATTTGAGGTTAAATTTTTTAAAGTTCTGGCCAATTCCGAACCAAGTTTCACCAGAGTTTCACGATCATCTCTCATTGTCCAAGTCAAATCCATGAGTACATAGAGATCTAAGGGATTGTTGCGTGCAGGGCGGTAGGAGAGTTTAATACGTTGCGGATGGGCTTTAAAGAGAAAAGCAGAGAGTTTGAATATTTTTACGAACACATTGAAAATCAAAAATTTTACATGAAAATAGCAGAAACTCAGACTGGGGCCAAATCTTGGCATTCGTGATCGAACGAATTTCGTCATGTATGCTGTGTGTTTGTTGCTTATTTTGTTATATAATATTTTTACTCCATACTTCAATATACGATACTACTTTTTTATGAAATACTTCAATATACGATACTACTTTTTTATGAAATGGAAATTTTTTACTAGTTTAGCGGCGCTAACCAAGATGAAAAGAAAAGGTTGTCAACATTTTTTGTGCAAAATAGTATTTAAAATGTTGCACTTTGTTAATCTAGAAAAGAAATCAAAACTTACACCGTAAGTTTTGATTTCTCTGCAACAAAAAAAAAAGAGCAGGAAAAGAAAAATTTGCTTCTGTCTCAACACCAATTATTGTATTCCATTCTTATCAATCATCATGCTTAATTGATTATGTTCATAACAATGTTTAAATAATGTTGTTTGGTTTGTTTTTTTTTTTTTTAATTTGTTCTTCCCACAACGTGATAAAACAACTTAAAAACAGCAAAAGTGCGAGCAGTTAATTTCTTGACAAATTTTACAAATAAACAAACATTCAAAGTAAATCTGTAGCATGTGATGGCATACAAACCCAAATGGCGGTTCTTCAATGATAAACAGTAGTTCGAAAAAATAAAAGCATACAAATTGTTTGTGAATAAGTACTCAGCAAATAGCAAAACAAATTTACAAGTAGATTTAGACACGTCTGCATGTATTTCAGATAACGACCTACCACATCGTAGAGAAGAAAAAGAGACTTAAAGAACAAATTCAATAAGAATGAGGTGCTGTAAGTGAAACATTCAATTCAAAAGTTAGAACGTACCTGGTTTTAATTTATAAAATCTATTCATGACTATTCTGAAAAACGCGCTAAAATAGTGACATTTTCCGGGGCAAGCAAAAACAAAATATGAAAAGAAATTAAAAGTGTACAGCAGGGATGCCCACGGCCTATACGCTTGGTACGCTTTTGTTTTTGTAAAAGCGCGAAGCATTGGCTGAGCATTCTAATATGTATACACAACTCTTTGTATGAAATACACACATACACACATACCCCAAGTTCAAAGCAACAACACTTTCATATGCACAGCAATACGAACGCAGGCTTTGTTGGTACACATTGGTGCCAAGCGTAAATTTTGTTGTTTTTTGTTTTCATGATTTTGTTGTTTTTTTTAATGATTTCGTGAGTATGAAACACTTGAAGAAATCATTTTTTGTTATGAGTTTATTTCTTTTTTTCTTTGTGTGCGTCAATAAAGTGTATACGTATTGGTGTTTACGCTTCCATAAGAAGATTTTGGGCACCCCTGGTGTACAGCTAATGGGACTGCTGAACGCTCGTATCTCTCTCTCTCTCTCTCTCTCAAAAAACAAATTGATGAAAAAACGTGAATGTCAATGCCAAGGCAGCTTGATGCCAGGTAATCGCATACTACAACAAACACTTCATGTATTTTGTTGGTAGAAAAACTGTATAACTGTCATCTGTTTGTTCGCGCATGTGTGTTTGTGTTGTGTATTTTGACAGTTATACAAGCTAAAAGCAGTAGTCAGCTGGGCTTATAAGGCCACCTGGTATCGAGCTGCCTTGGTCAATGCCAATTTCAACGGGCTAAAATATGCCAATTTCAATTTTAAAGACCAATGCTGAATGTCAACTACTCTTAAACGTCTAGTTTTATTCTGCATTTCATTTGACATTTTTTTTTTAATTTCAGACTCAATTTGAACCAAAGAAAGATATGTACATAATCGAGCAACGCGTTAAAGTTATTCAGGCTTATATTAGGTCTAAAAATAGACCTTATTAATGTTTGCTGTCTTTTTCCACCATCTAAAGGGTACGCCAAATAACATTTTTTTTTTGAAAACTGTAGTTTCGGCTGTGTGGCACGTAGCACCGTCCTGTTGAAACTAAATGTTGCCAATATCCTCCTCTTCAATTTTTGTGAACAAACATGTGTTCAACGATAACCCGCTAATGATCGCCATTGACTATAACGAATACTCCTTGCTCATTTTCGAAAAAGAAAAATGGCTCTGGACCAAAATCCGCACCATACAGTGACTCGTTTTGGGTGCGTCGGCTTATCAATGTATGCGTAGGGGTTTTGTGTGCCCCAAATGGGACAATTTTGCTTGCTTACATACCCGCCAAAATCAAAATGAGCTTCATCTGAAAAGATGATTGGCATCTTCTGTAACTCGATCGCAGGCCCACTTAGCGAAGCGTATACACAACCATATTCCTTCAGCGGAAGGATAAAACTAATTATCTGTCAAATCAGACATGAGCTAAGTGTGACCATTCACGAAATAAGCACTAGTTAAAAGAAAGAAAAAAAAACGTTAAATGGCGGACCCTATATATGTATGCCCCCGATATTTCGTTGATGTTGATTAACATCAACTCATCAGCAGGCTCGAAAAATTCTTAAAAGAATGTTTGATACTTAACTACTTATTCCATAATTCCCGTGAGCAAAATGAGAATCAGAAATGTTCAAACAAACCTTACACAGTAAACATTTCTCGTTGCGTGAATGGTTGCAAAGAAAAATGAAAGAGTTGCAAAACGAAAACAAAGTCTTGAAAAACAAGAATGTTTCTCTCTCAAAATGTCTCTCACTAGCACAAACTTTGAGGACGGGAACAGTTTTCGTGCAAATCGAGATCCCACTGTTGAGTACGGCATCACAGTTAATAGTTAAATTCATTTTTGAACATTTCTATAAAAAAAAAATAAATGAATAAATAAAATAATAAAAACAAAACGCTGCCAATAGATAACATTGGACCTTTGCTATCTTATCTGTTATCGATACAAAGTAACTAGAGCTAATACGCTTTATGAATGAGTAACTTTTGTAATAATTTGCCACAACACAATAGTGAATGAATTTCTGATTCAATTTACCACAATTCGACTTACATTTTACCAATTTCAAGTATATTTTTTGGGGCTGCACTTGCACGGCTCGATTACTGGCATATTCGTAGTCCCTTAAAGGATCGCTGGCTAAAGTATGCAGCTCCGGCTCATTTTCATAGATGTGATCGTTGTGACAGCCATAATCCAAAAGTTGTGAACGATTCAGGCAACGATAACGTAACTCGTAAAGCTGTAAACATGTTCTTTATTTTAAAGTGTATGTATTGGATTTGCAAAAAACGAAATGTATATTACCTTATCCGTGCACCAAGCACACGATAAATCGGCACTTAAACAGCCCTGACAAGTGTCTTCATAAATGCAGGGATTTTCTATATATGTAATAAGAAGACAAAAAAATTAAATAAACAAAAAATATTTCAATATTTATTTTATTAATTCTTATGCGTGATAAAAATATTTTCTTATTATTATTATTTTCTTAATTAACACACACCTGCTTTTATGTTAAAAATTTGCATAGTGCATATAAAAATGATTATTGGTAACTTAAGAGAAAGCAACATTTTGAATTGTGATTTTGTATTTAGTTTTGTTTGTGTATTTTAAAAATTAATTTGATTTATTTGATCATTATTATTACTCTTTTTTTTTTTTGTTGTTGTTATTAACACTCTTGCTCTGCCCTGCTTCCAATTTCAACTAAATTCTTATTTTTTGTTAATAACAGTTTGAAGCATTTTTGTTATATTTTTTGCGTGAATTAACATTTTCTAACAGTTTTTCTTATCAAGCAAAAAATAAATGTATAAAAGCGTTGATAAACAATATTATAACAATTTGTTGCATTTACCTGTGAATTGTTTTTTTATTTTTTTATTATTATTATCGGTTTTTAGGGGTGGGGGAGAGTTTATGGAGTTTCTCACACCGGCCAGGTGGCGGGTATTCTTGAGCTGTAAACGAAACAAAAGTTTATTTGTTTATTAGTCATCATAAAGCACAACAAAATATTTACGAAATGCAAAATTTATTTTACATGAACGATATGGTCTGATAAAAGTAAATTGATTATTAACAAATCTACACAATGCTACACGAGTTTTTTTTTTTTTTTGGTGTGTTTTAAAATTTAATAGCAATAACTACATCTGTTATTTTCATAGTTGGGACTTGTTAATAAAATAAAATATAAGCATAGTTTTATTTTGGTTTTACTCTTTTTGAATTAGAAATAAGAAACAACTCAAACTATTGTCTTTCGAATATAAAGTTCAGTATATTTAATTAAAATTAAACCAGTTCAGCATATTCAAAATGAATTTTTTTCATTCAAAGAAATTAAATGTGAATATAAAGAACTCAAGTTTAAAAACAGCATACAGTTAGTCATGGCCTGGGTGCAAAGCAAACTTGGGTGGTGATGACCGACAGCCATGGTATGTACCCCAGCCAATAAGTCTTCAACTTTACTTTTCTTGTTTTCTTTAAAAATGTCGATCACTCAAATTGTATCACAAAACTTTTTTCTCAATTTGGAGGAAGTAAAAATCGAACTAGAAAGTTCGATAAAATTATATATTAACAATTGTAAATCATACACATGGACCATAAAATTAAAACTTTCCTGCACAATTTGAATTGAAACCCCAAAAACTATTGTGGAAAAATTAAAGTATGTAATTCAGTGGCTCTAATGCCTATTTTAGACCTTGTGTATTGTGCGGAAGCTTTTCCAACTTTAAGTTTCATTTGCAACCAGGCACGCACTGTGGGGCCAAATACAAAAATGGCAAGATCTTTCAACCGTGCGATGTGTTTATAATACAGACAAGGAGCTCTTAGTCTTTGAGAATTATAAAAATTTCAACTTACAGGTTGCCAAATTTGATTGGCTCGAACATGAACAAATTTACAAAACTGGTTAAATTTTAAGAGCCGATGTTGAATGTGAACCACATCTAAACGTCAAGTTTTTTTTCTGCATTTCATTTGAGATTTCCAAAATGAGCTACACATACGTTTTTAATTGCTTACTAAGTCTACTGAGAAGTAACATCACCCAAATAGACTACTAAAACACATAGAAAAAGTCTGTTTAAGCTCTAGATTTGATGCATTATATTCATGAAACACCACATGATTCCCAGCTTGAAGTTTTTTTTTATAAACAAATGCCTTAAATTGTATTAAAACTGCTAGGGAATGGCATCAGAAAGTAAAAGTCGATTTTCGATTTTTCGACGAACCATTTTTCATTCCGATTATTTAATCGATTAATCGTAGCTCAAAATCGATTATTTTTTGAAGTCGATTAATATATTTTGCATAAAATAAACGCACTACGACTTGAATTTTTACATGGTGCCAAACGTGGCTGGGTGGCATATTTTTTAAATATTCACTTATTTTGTATTATAAATTTCACGTTTTATTTGATCAAATTTTCACGTTGTTAAGAGAATGCAGAGATGAAAGGCAGCCAAAACGAAACACCAAATCAATGTAGTAAGCTCTGTTATCTCTCCTCTATAAATGCAGAAGCGGCGGCTTTTTGACGGCTTACAGAAGTTGTACAAAAACAAAATGCATGTTATTTTTATTGAAGTTGTTGTTATTGTCGTGAAACGTCTACCTTATTAGTTGTATCACGCTTTGTGGCTTACCGTTTCGATTAATCGACGCCAAAAATCGATTTCGGCGTAAAGTTGGCAATGCATAATCGATCAGAAAAATAATCGTTTTTTAGGACTGAAAATCGATTATCGAATACAATCGAAATCGACTTACCATTCCCTAAAAACTGCCAGAAATCTCCATTTTCCATTGCACAAGTCAATAACAAGATCTCTAATTATTACTATTTATTATATTATTAACAATATTAAAACAAGTCTTACCAAATTACATATGTATGACTTTTTCCAAATTCTCTATTGTATAATTTATTTTGTTCTTTAAAAGCAATTAAAAGCTCTACTTTTGTTATAACTATTTCTCGCTTCCACAAATTAATGACCGTTTTCTGTTTACCAGCTCCATCTATTGTCAAACTTATAAAATAAAATTTTCTTCACTTTGTAAGTAACAATAACGGTTGTACGAACACGCACTAACTCCATTTACTACCTTTTTTATGCTTTTACGTTTTGATAACAACGTATTGCAAAAACAATGTATACAAAAACAACCTCCAATATGCAAGGGAAGAACAAACAAAGCAAAGCAGAATAAGGAAAAATTTCATTTATGCAGAAAAAAGTACTTCAGTTGGAAAACGACGGCGGCGTAGCGCGTAAACTTTTTGGGTATCGTGCGGATAGAAAATACACTTCGGAATTTTCTTAAAAAAAAAATGTAATTCTTGCTGGTGAAAATTATTATAAAATTTGAAAAAAGTGCTTTGAAAAAAATGTAAACAATTATAAATACTTTAGAAAATAATTTTCTATTCTCTGGCTGATTGAGGACCCGTCTTTAACAGCAAACTTATTTGGCTGGAAAATCTTGTTTAAGAATTTATTGATAGCCGACAATTCTTATTGGAAAAAAATTGCTATAGAAAGAAAAAAGAAATGTACATGCAAAGAAAAATACCCAAAAATCTACGGGAATTTTCAGTAAAATATCTTTTTCTGAACATTGTTGGCCATGCATAAAGTCCAAGAGACTTTTTATTTAAATAAAAATTGTTTCGGTGCGGTTAATAACAGCAAAACTTCTTTATTTAATGAATTGTGTGTGTTTGTGCATTAATTGTGGGGCTTTTGATTTGTTGTAATAGAGCAACTGAAAGTTGTTCTAGCCACAAGAAACGCAGTAGACGCCGACGACTACATGGTGGCGTTCTGCCTTAAATACATTAATACAACAACAACAAAATTTACTACACAGGCAGCGAAAAAGCCAGAAGAAGAGGAAGCCAGGTATACACGTTAACCTGAAGTTTTCTTCCCCAGTGTAGTGATTTTGCTAACTTTTGTTAAAGTGTGAGTTTGTGTATGTGTGTGTGTGTGCGCGCGATTAAAGTAAAATTCGGAAAAATAAAAACCCAACAAATATTTTCGTTGTTGTCGCGAATTTAAATTGAAACTAAATACATACATACATACATATGTACGTACATAAATGCCAATTGGAATCAAAGTTATTAATATTTTCATAAATAAAACAAGTTAAGAATTATGTGTACACCAATTAAACACGTTGCGTGCTTTATGTTTTAAAAAAATAATTAAAAAAAGGTTTTTGTGTTAAATTGTTTATAATTTTTATTAACGACTTCCCTGTCGTCTGCATTAATATTGTACTACACAAAACTGCCCAGCAACAATGTTGGCAGTCCAATAAGTGTATAAAAATATCATACTTGTATCAGGTGCAGTGGTGTAATTGTGTAAGTGTTTAACAACAAAGTTCTTGTATATTTTCAAATCTCTAAATAAGTATCTTAAAAAGTTTCAAAAGTTTTCAAATTAATTAAGTTTCCCAAAAAACAAAAAAAAAAGTGTCAAACAAAGACGTCTGCTGTTTCTCCCAAAACAATTGTTTTTCTGCCCGTCTCAGCTGCTGCTGCTGCTGCTGGCTGCTTTTGCTAAAACGTTATTTCCAGCTTCAAAATTGTTTTTCAGTTTCACAATTTTGCTTCTGTTTATTCTTTATTATTTATTGTTTTATTGTGGATTATTTTTGTTTTGTTCGGGAGCGTCGCTGCCGCAGAGTCTTAGCACAACGTTGCGGCGCTGTTTTGGATGCTGGAAGAAGCTGCATGAAATTGTGTATAAAAAAAGGTAAGTGAACAAAACTCAAAGCATTTGTAGAAACTTGAAACTATTATTGGATGGGTGCAAGAGTTCGAAAAGCGAATCTTGGGGCACACACTTCAATTTTTTTCTCATAAGATAGCCGTCAGTATTAATTAATTTCTTTAGCTTAGTTTACCATTGTTAATAAAATTCGGGTGATCAACACATTTTTAGGGTTCCGTACTTATCAGAGTGAAACGGAATCGAGTCCGTCCGTCACAGCGGTAAGAGCTAGAGAGCTGAAATTTTAACAGGATGTTATTGTACCTTGCTGCTACAACAACAAATATTAAAAACAACAACAAGTCGAAAACTACGAGGTGTCCCCATACAGCGAAAATTATCAAATGCAAAAAACAACAAGTCGAAAACTACCAGGTGCCCCTATACAACGTAAAGTAACAATTAGTCGTAGCTCCCAAACTGTAAAAGACAGAGAGCTGAAATACGCACAATGTATGTATGTCTTCACATATGCCATTCCATACATACATTACAAGACTTACTGGCTGGGGTACATACCATTTTTTCTCAACATTGAGAAAGTAAAAATCGAACTCAAGCCCGATAAAATTATTAACATCTGTAAATCATATAGTTCGACTATAAATAATGCTAAGTTTAGTTTATTCATCTACAGAATTGAATTCTTAAAGATTATTACAATTTATCAGCTTAATTTAAATATTTAGATAACAACAATTTGAACGTACTATTGTTAATATTAAAGGGGTAAGCTTGAGGGGATAAGCAGCCAGGCTTTGGAAGAAATGAGTTTTATAGGTGTGAAGGGGGTAGAGGTGGGGCGGTTGTTCGTGGACCTCCCATAACTGAAGTTAAAGTCTGTTGAAATTGCGGAATTTACTAAAGAAGTTATGAAAATGTTTTTAAAACAGTGTTGCCAGAGAATCGCGATTTCATAAAGTGTTTTCAAGCACCCAAAATCCAATTTGTTTAATTTATTTTTAGAAATTTGTTCATAGGTATGCAAAACTTGTTTTTGACAACCGGCCTTCGGACGGGCTAAGCAATTTTCTCCTCTATATAACCTACACCGGCTTCGCGTACAAAATTTGTAAGCATCTGGCAGCACACTTTTTCATTTTATGGCAATTGGTACCATTATACTAAAGCCGACCGACTCCATTAAAGTTTAAATGCAGGTTAAAACTGTTACATAAATGTAAGTGAACTTGCATAGTTCGTTCTGAAATAAGACTCTTCCACCAGGCGATTAATTTTCAAGTCTCCAGAGGGATGTTATTTAGCAGATAAAATGATTTTTATATAGCCAAACCGCAATGAGAAACAAAATCTGCGGTCCTTTAAGGACTGCTTGCCTAGCATTTTTCTTCTAACTTGGGTACGCGAACAAGCGAAACTATCGCTTCTGGGGCCCCAAAACGCCACAAGTGTTGCACGAGGATCCATTACACTCGCTCGAAGTGACTGCATGGTGCGCTGTTGACGCTGGAGAGCCACTTTTTTCCAGGACGAAGTTGGCCAAACGACAACGCGCGCTATTGGGCCATGTTAAGCGAGTTCTTTCTGCAGCAATTCAACGAATTAGGTGCGGAGGACATGTGCCCCAACCGATATTCTGACAGCCAACCAAGATTGGATGACTTCTTTTGGCCCACTTGTAACCTGTGTCTTTTTAGTAAAGGTTATAAAAAAACGTATTCAAGGCGTCCGATTTGTTTTCTGTGCTTTTTGTTGTATGGATGGCTCCACAACGAGCCGTAGTAGGCGACGGTGTGCTCGAAAAATATTGCGGTTCGGTCATACATTTAACTCCACTACGGGGGCACCCTGGGACAAATTAATGTGATCTGGAATTTAATTTTCTAAGCGCCCAAATACCGTAGAGGAGTCCCATGTATGACCAATAATTTCGAACACACCCACCCTTCCCGTGCCACTGCTACTCAGGTGGGCTGCCATACAAAAATTAAAAAGATCTGTAAATCAAACGCCTTGTAACACAGCTTTTTGATTTGCCGTGGTGCAACTTCTTTTTCCTCATGCCAAAACCTATTGCAAAATGAATGTTACAATATCGATTTCTAAATGGATAACCCCATACCTTTAATCCTCTGTAGACATTCTACTAAACCTGTATTCGTATGAATGAATATATTTTCTAAGAGTTCTGCTTTATAAATCCTTTACTAATTTTACAACTTTTACTCTTGACAATATTTTTTTCTTAATACATATTAAAAGAGAATGAAATAGATATGAGTATACAAAAAAAAAAAAAACCTTTTAATTAATTTCAAATTGTTTATAATTTTAATAAAATTAGTTGACAATTCATTGTTGAGTGTACGTGTGTGTGTGTGTGTGTGTGTGTGTGTTTCAATATTTTTTGCACAACAATGATTTTTAAACTTTTATTATCACAACTTTTTTCATTTATGATTTTATGAAATAACAACAACAAAGAGAATAAAATAATTCCATAAAAAAAGAAACTTTATTATCATTTTCAAATACCTATCACAAACAAAATTTATTTAGTTAAAAAAATAATTGTTTTTTTCTTTCCAGAACTGTTTGTTGGTTTTTGCTTTTATTTTACTAAAATGAATGTGTAGTATTTATTAAATGACAATGTATGTATCTTTGTATGTACATACAAACGTTAAAGTTGAAATTTCTATATACTGAAATTTATTTTCATAAAATAGTAAATTAGCTTATTTGGCAATGTAGATAAATTTTAAGCATGTATTTATTAAGTTTTTTTCAGTGGAAATAAGTATGCTTTACTACGTTATTAAATTTTATTACATATCCTAGAAAATAAATTATAAAATTTATAATTATTCACACAGCGTCGTAGACTACTTGTGTAAATTAAATTAACTTTACAATTGTTAATAATTTTATCGGGTTTTGTAGTTCGATTTATACTTCCTCAAAACTAAGAAAGGTTGTTTTTTTGGCCTGGCGAAAAGTTTGTAATCGTTGTTATTGCCGATACAGTAGCAGCAACATGCACAAAAATCAGTTGGAAGTCAATTGGATCTAGTGCAGAGTTGAGATCAGTACACTTGAAAAAATTTGCAAAACCATTCAAATGTTCGATGGCATATGGACGACCTAAATGCTGGACACTAAGCAATCAAAAATGTCTTTCACAGATTCACAGTGCAAATTTTGCATGAAAAATGTATGTTATTAACATTGCCATAGAATATTTTTGATACCGTTTGATAACTTTCTATTCAAAACTCAGGATATTGATAAATCTTCTATAAAACATTTTTCTTTTCGTGACATTTTCTAGAGAAAAGTTGTTAACACAAGACATTTTCTATAAAAAAAATTTTTGCTAATGCTGATTTTTCTATAAACAATCTTTGAAATTGATAAATTTTTTATAAAAAATTTTTAATATTTTGGGGTGTCATAGAATCCGAATTTTTCGGAATCGAATTTAAAAACGACAAAAAATGGTTTTAGTGTCATGAAATCCAACATCGGTGTGTTTTTTTTTGTGCGAACGTTTTTTATTGCCATTAACTTCTTGTTATTCATCAATTTTCTACAGAGACATATTTTTGATATCAAATTTCTAATACGTATACATTTTCTATAAACATTTTTCTATTTTACATACGAAGATCATTTTGTTATCCATAAATTTTTGGGAGAACATTTTTCTCATCAATAAATTTTCCATAAAAAAGTTTAAAAAAAAAAAAATGTTATCAATAATTGCCCAGATTTTGCTCCTTCGAAACTGTTTTTTTAGACATATCTCAGTTAGTCGAAAACCGATTTTATTTAATTTAAATATTAGATATACATAAATACTAACACCCATATTCATAAAAACTATTGGAGGTTTATTACACGTTTATTTGACAAATATTCCGTAGAAATACGTCAAATAAGAGCTTAATAAACTTACAATAATTATTATGAATATGGCCTTAAAAAATTATGACCAATTTAACATGAACATGATTGGGCATGCATGGAATTAAGCTGTTTTTGTTTCGCATTTTCCTAAAATGCCATTTCTAAAACGAACATGTCATCATAACCATAAATAATTTAAAAATTTTCCTGAAGATGCCAACAAATTGTTGGCGAAATATTGAAAACAAATAAATAATTGTTTAATATTATTTTTTATAAAAAACCAAAGATCGAGAGCTTGAATAATTAATATAATAATTTAAAAAAATCTAAAAAAATACTGACCTTCAGAATTTTGGCTGCTGCACAAAATTAAAAACGCTGCCCTTTGCTGTAGAAACGAAAACGGCAAAAAGTGATCAAAAATTCTTTCACATCAGCGTGACTAAAAACGAAGTTGTTGCAAGGGAACTAGTGTAAGTGAGTCAAAAAACAATCACCCGCACGACAGCTATAAAAACTACCCGTTACTTAGTATCGACCTTTTTCGCTGCATCTCCAGACACAAACAACTTGTTTTCTGCAGGCGAATAAAGCATAAATATTATTCAAATGCCATTTAAACTAAAAATAATAAATTACTCCACCTACTTTTAAGCAACAAGAAAAGAAAAAAAGTAAAAGTTCTTAAATTTGTTGTAAATACCAATGTCGTTGCTGTTGCACTTGTATGGTTTTATTTTCAAAAATATTGTGTTTAATAATGTTTTGCTAAGCCTTTAGCTTTTACTTGTAGCAAACACATCATGCTATAAATCTGGCTGGTCATGTTACGAGGGGCACAAAAAAAACCTGAGGAATAGAAAAAGTGTAAAAGAAATGTTTACTTTGAAATTTAAGAGTAGGCGGAAATCAATATCGCATGCGATATTTTTTTCTCCCACTTATCCATAAATAGTCCACTATTTAATTGTGTCCAAAATCCGATATCCAAAGGCCCTAAATAAATCGGTCAGAGTTAAATCTTCGCCACTGCCAGTTCCACTCTCGTAAATGCACTGCTTTTCCGAAAATTCCTGTGTATGTAAAAGCACAACAAGAGAACTCAGTAAAATCTACAACAAAAATTAATGTTCATGCAAAAATGTTAAACTCAAAAATGGTTGCACAGAACCAAAAAAAAAGAAGAAAAAACGCAGATTTGTTGCTGAACGAAATGTATTTTTTTTATGGCCTCAAGTTTTTGTACCATTGAAAAACAAAAACTAGAAAAAGCGGCAACGAAAATGGTTGTGTTTTCTTGCATTTTGTTTAAACTGCTCACAAAATTAGCCAGCTCATTTTTACTACAGAATTTTGGGGTAAAATGTGATTTTTTTTTTGCTCTGCAGCAGTGATGTGGTGTTAGTGGCAGTTTTGTCGTAGTGCTTTTTTGCGCTTGCACTTTTCTGATTTGTTCTAGTTTATTTCTTTTTTTTTTTTCTCTTCTGCTGGTTTTGTTTTAGAGTGTGCTTAATACATTGAAAAACTTAACACAAAAAAAAAGTAACAAAGCAAAAAAAAAAAAAAAAAAAGATGAATCGTTTAAACTTTTAATTTTTTTGACTTTTTTCTCTTTTTCTGCTGTTGTTGTTTGCCCTGCTAAGTCGCAGCACTGTGGCATACTAAACTCGTCAAAGCCCATTTAATAACTAATTGCGACAATTAAATTTTGTGACTGTTTTTTCTCCAAATAAAAGCAATTGATAAAATCTGTAGGCATAAAATGGTTTAATTGTGTATAGATTTATTTAGGGAATTCGAATATTTTATTTAATTTTTTCTATACAGATACAACAAGTACTACTGTGATTGAATTTAGACAGAAAAAAAGAAACATATACAAGTACTACTGTGATAGACCGAAAAAAAAGAAAACTAGTTATGCCTCCACACTTGTTATCCATTCAAAACATTGATAAAAGTCAATGGCATAGCCGATGGGAATGATAGTTTATTTCATAATTAGCAAACTATTTTCAAAAAGTTTTTGTAAAATTTTTGTTATCGATAAATTTTTAAGTTAAATTGTTATCGATTATTTTTCTGTGGTAAAATTTTGTGTTCGATAAATTTTGAAACTGCATTTTTATTATCAATGAAGTTTTTATAGTAAATTCTTGTTATCGTTGAAAAAAGTACTGTACAAATTTTTTTTAGCGATACATTTTTTTTTGTCAAATTTTTGCTATCGCTAAATTTTTTATAAGCAAATTTATGTGATTCGTAAATTTTCTATAAATAACATTTTCCCTATGAATTTATTTGCAGTAAAAATTTTTGCTCTCCATAAATCTTTATTACAAATTTTTGTTATCGGTGGATTTAATGTACACAATTTTGGTTGTCAATAAAATTCAATCAAATATTTTTTTTCATAAATTTTTGTATCGAACTTTGGCTGTGCGTAAAACTTTTATAAAATAATTTTTCTTATCGCCAAATTTCACATAGACAACTTTACGAACTTTCAATGGGAAAATTTCTTTATCAATTGGTTTTCAATAAGAAATTTTGTTATCGACAAAGTTTTGTGACAAATTTTTTATGAAAAATTTTGTTTAACGAGGAATTTTTCATACAAAATTATACTAATTTTCAATGGGAAAAGTTATTTATCGGTTGATTTTCAGTAAAAGATTTTGATATCGATAGTTTTGTGACAAATTTTTGTTATATTCATTCATAACAAAATTGTCAAAAATCTTGATGTCCAGTAAATTTTAATAAAAAAAAAGAAAACTTTCCCTCACAATTGACTTTCTGTAAGAATTTTTCTTATTGTTAAATTTTTATCAGAAATTTTGTACATCATATTGGTTGTCAATGAATTGCAATCGATAAACTTTTTATGTCAAATTTTAGCTATCAATAAATTGTTTATAAACAATTACCGTTATCGATGAATTTTCCATAGAGAAGTATAAGGAATGTTTCTTAGAAAATCATACCAATTTTTAGTGGAAAATTTTTCCTATTTATTGACTTTAAAAAAACTTGTTATCGATAATTTTTTGTAACAAGTTTTTGTTATGGGTGATTAAAATGTTGGCTATCAATAAGTATTAATAAAAAATGAAAACTTTCCCTCTCAATTAACTTTCGATTAATTTTTATAACCACCATTTGTTATCGATAATTTTAATGTACAAAATTTTGGTTGTCACTAAATTTCAACCAAAAATTATTTTGTTGATAATTTTATTGGGGTTTCTAGTACAATTTTTACTTCCTCAAAATTGAGAAAGATTTTTTTTGTGATAAAATTGGAGTGATCAACATTTTTAAAGAATACAGCCATGGTATGGACTCTTCCAGTCAGTAAGTCTTCAACTTTACTTTTCTTGTCTTCTTTAAAAATGTTGATCATTCCAATTTTCTCGGTTTTGATTAAGTAAAAATTGAACTAGAAAGCCCAATAAAATTATTAACAATTGTAAATCATATAGTTCACTATAAAATTAAATTAATGCAAAAACTGTTTTATCGGAATTTTTTTGCATACTAATTTGACTATCTATGTTGCCGATGAAATGTTCATAGAAAGTTCTAAACATTTTCATTGGAAAATATTCCCTATCAGCTGATTTCAATAAAAAAAATTTTTGTTAGATAAAATTTGTGTCAAATCTTGGCTATCGATACATTTTTATGAACATGTTTTGTTTTCCATGAATCTCCATGGAAAAGGTAAACAATTTCAATGGTATATTTTCCTTATCAATTGATTTTTAATAAATATTTTGTTATCGATAAATTTGTATTAACAGATTTCATTATCGATGATTCTTTTGTAGAACATTTTTGTCATCGATGAATTTAGTGTTAGCGAATTTTTGCTAACGCTAAATTTCAATCACAATTTTTGTTATCGATAATTTTTTTGTCTCAAATTCATTGAAAGCAAAGATGATTATCAAGAAATTTTCATGTGTGTGAAGACAAATTTTAAAATCTTTAACCACGGATATAAACCTTCAAAGTTAACATACCTCTGTTAATGTGATAAGGTGGGCTTTAATTTTAATTTTTACTTTTGAAATTTCAATTAAATTTAGGATATCCATTTTAAAACCAATTGCTTCACTGTGCTGGTGTAGAAATGTCAGTTAAATAAAATTTTGTTTTAAAAAGTTTTACATATTTTTTCATTTAGTAAGCTAATTTTAACGCTCACTACTTGCCAAGAAGGAAGCAGTAAACATTTTTTATGTTTCGGGTAATTAATGCTTCATTTAATAATTTGTGCCACAAAAAATAAAAAAAATACTTTCTTAAAACATTTTGTTTAAGGGTGTTTAGTATGGTGGCCATCAAAAAATTTTCTCCGACAAAGTTTTTGTTAAGCAATTAATCAAAACCGACTTTTTCCATTGTTTAAACTAGCATGCAGAATAAAAAGTATTTTGGCTGTGGGAGAAGTGTCTGTCAATGAGTGTTCTCATGGCTTCGAATATTGTTAGAGAAGTGAAAGAAATAACAGGGCCAAACTTTTATTCAAATACTAAAGAAAAAAAGAAAAAGAAATTGTGAAATTAAATAAAATTTACATAACGAACAGCAAAGTTTTTTTTTTTTTTTTTTTTTAATTTATGAAAGAAATTACAGCGCAAAAGTTGTAAAACTAACGAATATTTTATTTTAAATGCAAGGACATACAGTTTGATGTGTATGAAGTTAGTTTTGGTTTTAGTAGTTCTGTTTGTGTTTTACAATTTCTCAGCCGAACGCTGTTATTTTAACAGAATGATCTGTTTGCTGACATTATTAATGTAATGTATTAACAGAGAAACCATTAGAACATTTATTTATGTTAACAGCAGGGTTGTAAAGCTACCACTGTTCTTTGTTGTGAAACACTAAGCAGTAAAGTCAGTTTCCTTTTTTAAACTATAAAAAAAAAAATCCAAATAATCATATTGAATTGTAAAAATTCTTGAATAAATGGAAAAGGCAATGACAATCGCACCACAGGCGGTGGCAGCCCTTATACCAAGTATTTCAGTCCGGTACATTTCTTATACGAAATATGTATAGGTTTTAAGCTGTTTGACTCAATATGAACTTCTTTCAAAAGGTGGGGACAAAAAGACCATATGCGGTGAAAGCCCCTAACCATAAACTTAAAGCCCTCTTACATTTCGTTCAATATGTGTAAAGGTTTAGCAATCAGGCTTTGAAAATATCACAAACTTTTTGAATATCCTCCAGTCTACAGCAATTAGTTCTAATATATTCGAATATTTCAAATATATCAGAGATATTCGAATATATTCAAAATGTTTGAAGCTATTATTAATTTTGGATATTTCGAATACCGAAGGAATTCGAATTGACTCTTTAAAAACATGAGCCCCTGAGTTCAAGGACGGGTGCTGACAAGAAGTGTGGCGGCTTCGAAACAGCTAGTTGTCCAACCTGCTAAATGTCCTTGAGTTTTCTTTGTCTTATGTAGTTAATATCAATCAAAAAATAATATAGAAAGAACTTAAGCCCGATAAACGTAATACAAAATAATTATTTTTTCTATCTATAAGTTTTTATAATTTATTTAAATATAGTTTCGCATTTTGAGAGTTCTTCGAGAATTTCCGCGGAGCTGTGATGGTGGTGTTTTTTGTAACAGTTGTTATAATAAATTAAAATTTTTTTTAGAGCTTTGCCAATTTTTCACATTTTTTCTACAGTTTTATTTCTTCTAGCCTTAAGGTTTTATTAATCTATTTTTTTTTATCAATTCTCACATTTTGGCATTTAGTACAAATTATTGCACTAAATCGTACGAAAGTATGTAAATCGCATGATTAATTAATAACAATCTTATCTAAATTGCATAACAAAAGTTTTAGCTGGTATAATGGCATCAAATCCAATATTGAATTAAAAAACCGACAATCTGTAAGACCGAGTTGAATTCTTAAATTACAGGGGCTTTCATACGGCACAAGCCATTAGCTTTATCATGCATATTATCTCATTTTTAGTTTCCTTAAAAGATATGTTTGTCACAATTATATGTAATGGCAAATTCCAGCAACAACTGCTGTTAATCATGACCATCTTCATTGCTTTTTAAGTTTTTTTTTTTTTTTTTGGAGCTAAAAAGTAAATTTCAAACCAAAAATCATACGCAAACACTAATTTTTTGCAATTAAACTGTTCGTGTGTCTAGCAGACTCATAAATATTCTTCAATTTGAAAGCCAGTGTCAGAAAAACATAATCGAGATGGCAAAAATATGGAGGAGAAGTACGTATTCAGTGCTAAAAGATTTATCGTTTTTCAATTGTCGCCATTATTAAAACCAAAGCCTTAAATTGCATATCGCCTCATCGTTTTTTATTTTATTTTTCTTACTGATTGGGGTTTTAATTTTCTCTTTATTATTTGTTGCTTCAAATTTTATGCTTTCTAAACATCTAGAAGACATTGTATAGAAGTAGGTATTGAACATTTAGTGAAGTATTCGTACATAGAAATACAATCTGCTATACTGATATACATTCTGTCTTTTTTTTTTTTTTTTTACAAAATTGTATATGCTTTGGCTTTTGCATTTTGCAGATTTGGGGATACACATATTGGGGATACACATATGTATGTATGTATGTATTTATTTATTTTTGTTGGTGCGATCGCGTTGAAATGATAAGAACTGTGCCGCCACCAACACCACCGCCATCATCAGCGGCAGTGTTTTTAAGCATCCATGCCAACCCATACCAGCACTATCGTCATCGTCATCACCATCATCATCATCATTCTTCAGCAGTCAAGTTTGCTTGGCTATCTGCCTAAACAGCAGTCAGGCGGAGAGCGAGTTTAAAACCAATAAAACCAACAACCACAACTCATACTCCTCAAATTGCTACAAGCATTTGTAAAATCGAAATCAAGCAAAAAAAAAAAAAAAAAAAAAAAGAAATAAAAATCTTGCAAAAATACGATTTTTAAATTATGCGTATTTTTTATTTGTTCTTTTCCTTTTTTTTTTTGTTTCTTTTTGCCTGTGTTATTTTATGATATCTATGTTTGAATATTTCAACACAGACACGCGAAAAATATTTTATGCTTAGATGAAAAATTCGAAATAATACCCCTTAAACACATTGTGGAGGACTATGCGTGCACAGTGGGATGAAACATACACATTTATATTTTACATTAATCTCATGGCAGTGTGGCTTCAGAAATCTGTACCTGGCTTTTGTTAAGTGCCATGAAACAAATGCACAATTAAAACTATATATGTTCACACACATAAATTTAACTTTAACTAGCTTAGACATATGTACATCACTTTCTGAATTTCATGATTAACAGCGCTCTGTCAACTGCTTAACAGACAATGTCAAATAGATGGATTTTTTTCTTAGAGCGAAATCTACCAATCTGAAAAATCTTATTTTCTTGGTGCGCGTAGTGAAAAATTGGTAGATGGTGCACATATCCCATTGTATGGAAACGGCGGGAAAAGAATTTAATGGTTTCTTTATCTTGTTTAATTAATATCAATCACAACAAAAAGTTCGAAAAATAATGAAAAAATTAATGAACATATCAGCGTTTAATGAAAACTAGTTTTCATCAAAAATTATATTTTTTATTTATGATTGGTATAAAAAATAAAGTTTTTCAGTCTCCAGTCTTAAGGCCGCAAAATATTATTTCCACTTCGTACGACTTCGGGGTCGGCTTTAGTACAAAAGTGTGCTGCCAGATGCGTACAGATTTTATACGCGAAGCTGGTGCTGGTGATATCACAGAGGAGTAAAACTTTTATCCCGGCCTAAGGCCGGTTATCAAAAACAAATTTGGCATACCCATGAATCTTAGTAATTTAAATTTAAAAAAACTGCGATTTTGGTGGCATTTTTCAATTTGCAATGTTGCATGCAGCGCCAAATCTTTGCTTTGGCAGCACTCTTCAACACATATTTTCATGTTTTCATAGTAAGTTCCGTAACGATCACGGGCACACCTTGACTTCAGTTTTAGTATTTCAACCACCCCTCTACAATCCTTTAATCCTCATCTCTTTCAAAGCCTGGCTTCATATTTTAAAATGTCCCCCAGCTATGCATTAATACTATTCGATTTTGAAATAAATATCATATTTCCGGCGGTTTCGCTCCACGGTTTAAGCTTTTGTGTCATAAATCTAACAAAATGTAAACACAGTATCAAAGACTTATAGCAAACGAATTAGATTTATCTCAAGCATAATAAATTTTAAAATTCAAATCTTTTTCTTTCGTATTCAAATTTAAATCAAATAAAAAAAAAGAACACAATTTGTTTTACATTGTTGGGTTTATAACTTCATTATTGTGCGTATGTCTGCATTTTGTTTTCACTTAATTTTCTTTCGAAAATGACTAATTTGGGTTCCGCTTTTTCTGTTCCTCACAAAATTTGTTCGCCGTCTGTCAGTTTTATATGAAAATTAATGCTCCACATTAAGAAATTTTATTTTGTGGCTGTTGTATTAACTTAAACACGGACAATCAATTGCAAAACATGTAAAATAGCTATCAAAAGCCACGAATTTTATTGAGTGCTACAATTTTACTTCGGAAAATTAAATACTAGAAATCTATGAAAAGTACAATAAAAGATTCCCTTTTAATAGGCAACAATTTAAGTGGTGCTCGCTGGGGCAAAGAAAAACAATGCAATGTAAATATAACAATGTATCGTGTTGATTTCATAATTTTTAGTTTAATAATGCATTTGTATTGAAATAGTTTAACTAAATAATTTTCAATTTTATGAAAATAAAGTTTACATTTATTCCATTTATTAACTATGTCCCATCTTCATGGCCCGATTGCTCAAAACCTATACATTTTGAACAAACGGTAAACGGGGCTAAAATACTTGATTTGAGGGCTATCACCCCCAATTGTTCATTTGTCCCCAGTCTTGGTTTTTTTTTATCATTAATCAAAATTTTTAAAAATATCATAGAAAAACGGAGTTAACTTCACAGCTTCGTTTTCAACATAAATAAATATGTTAACATTTTCACTAAAAATTCCCTATGTTAATGCAATACGGTAGAAATGTTAGCAAACAGATCATTCTGTTAAAATAACAGTGTTTGGCTAAGCAAATGTAAACTAAAATAGAGATGTTAAAAACGAAGCTAACTGACGGAGCTAACTTCACACACATTATTTAATTTAATCATATTTCATAAACATTTCTCCTACTACTTGCATCAGAAATGTTTAATCAAATGAAATCTTATGACTGGCATCTTTAAAACCTTCAATGTGAAGTTTTTAAATATTATGGAAAACATGTTTGTTATTTAATTAGATTTTTGAAGTAATAAAAAACTGAGAAGCCCTGCATTAAAAATGCTGTTTACAGTTTTAGCTTAAACACATTTATTTTTTTTTCTATATAGGGAACTTTTTACGCACTAAAAATAAAAAAATCAAACCAAAACTTTCTCACATACTTTTAACCTGGCCAAGGAAATGAAGACAAAGTGAGAAAAACAAAATCATTTCCACTCTTTTTTTTTGCTTAACCAAACCCAAATGAAGTTTATTTCACATGTTTTCCATTTTTCGTTTTATTTTTATGTTGTTCTTAATTTTTGTCTATGTTCAGTTCAACAATTTTGTTTCTGTCCTTTAAATGCAAACAAAACGCAATAATAAAAAAAAGCAAAAAATGAAATGCTCTTTTGTCACTTACTGTTTGGTTAAAATTACAGAACGGCAAGAGGATTCTTAATAGACCAGTACAACTTCCTACTATGCACTCATCATATACATGCTCACAAATGTAAAAAAAAAGAATTATAAGCAAATCACATAAAGGTACAAGAACTTAAAAACTGACAATAATCTCCACATAGTAAATATGCACGTATGCCTGTATGTACATGTGTATTCGTATAAACTTGCAAGTCATTCTAGTTTTTCAGAAGATCATTTGTAAACAAAGAGGATTATCAACTGACCACAACAGTAACCATACAATCTTCACGTTACGTTTCGTTTCGTTTTTCTTCATTTATACTCACACTTCCATTCATTTCCTTGACATGACAAACTAGAAAACTTTTGCATATTAGAAAACCAAAATAGCCTTTTTCTTTTTTAATATCAACCACTGGAAGAATTATTATCCGGCTGGAAAAAAGGAAGCATTCCTTTGATATGAGAATGCTTAAGAGCTGTTGTGGAAATGAATGCAACTTTTTGTGCATACCTTCTTGCACTATTCAATCAACTCAAATGTTTAAGGAATAGGATGAGGAATGCTCAAAAAACAAATCCAAACAAATAAGACTACTGTTGACTGAGTTTTAATTATGCCAACACATAATTTAAACATTTAAGCTATTGCAAAATGATGAAAGGAAATTTTAATTTTTTTGTGATATAACCACGAGATGGTGCCTTTGGCAACAAAGCCATGGAGAAATGGAGGATATTTAGCGTGAGACATTCAATGACCTGTAACGAAACTTCTCTTCGTCACATTGGAAGTATTCCACCTTATTATGGTTGGCGTTTTAAGGAGAAAATCTGGCGTTTTATTAATTTAACTCTACAGACGCACTTTATGATCTACAATTGTGAATAACTTAATCGGAATTTCAGCTCGATTATACTTCCTCAGAATTGAGAAAGATTTTTTAATGGTATAAAGTCGTACCGTCTAATTCATAAAAATTATATCAGGTCTATAAAGCTCTTATTTGACAGATTTTCCCTACAAATATGTCAAATAACAGTCTTATAAGCCTGTTATAATTTTTATGAATTAGGGGGGTAGTGTTTAACCTTTTGAAAGAAGACTAGAAAAGTAAAGTTGAAGACCTATGGCTGCGTCCACCCACCACAACGATCATCAGCACCCAAATGTCTTCGAACTCAGCTCACAACCAATTATTGCTCATAACCAATTGCTCTCATTATTCGACTTAGTGTTCGACTTGGAACTATGCAACAATTTTTAATCAATGGTTTTTAAATGATCTGAATCAATCCCAGCAATTTCTAAATTGTTTGTAATTGTAGTTTATTACTTATTTCAGAAGTTGAAAGTAATCATAGTGCAATTAATAAGTTTACCTTTCAAAATAAAAGTAATTAAATTATTAATGATTATAATTAATAATTATTGCTTAATAACTATATTTTAAAGAGACTTGTTTGCTTAATTTTATAGCATAATTTAAGGATGAAATACTCCGGCTTGTTCTGTAAACCGAACTTTTTTCAAAAATGAGCAAATGGCTGTGATGAACATTTTTAAAGAAGACAAGAAAAGTAAAGTTGAAAACTTACTGGCTGGGGTACATACTATGGCTGTTTCACGACCACCACGTTGCTCATCAGCACTCAAATTGAATTCCCAACAATATTTCCAAGTATTTTTATTTTATCTGGAATGAAACAACTATTTATTCATCCATTGTTACCAATGCTGCTTATATTTTATTTATCTAACGTACAAAAATAAAATTTATTTCAATAAACAAAGTGTGTTGTTAAGAAAAAAAATTCTACAAATTTAATCTCTTTTTAATTCAAATTTAAACTTCTTCGCTTTTAACTTTTTTTTAGCATTTCTTTAAAATCTTCAATTGCATATTTTCTTCAAAAGGAACACATCAAATATTAAATAATCTGCTTTTTATAAGTCCTTGCGCCAAACAACAACAGCAACAATAATAACACAACAACAAGAAAATATAAATAAAAACAATAAATGCTAGAATATTCAAGTACCAATAAAACAATACAATCAGAAACTTGGTATAAAAATATTTAACAATACAAAAACATAAAACGATAAAAAAATGGAGAAAAAACTTACCTTACCCCAGCACAACAAGAGCCTGGCAAAAACAAAAAAAAAAAAAGAAAAAAAATGTTATTAAAAGTTTTCAATTTTTTAAGAAAACAACAAGTTTTTTGCAAACAAGTAAAGAGTTTTCTTCTCTCTTCGTTTATTTTTTTTTTTATTTTTATTTTAAACTCAATATTTTATTTTAATCTGCTGAGTATTTCCTTCTATTGCAGTATATGTTGGTTGAATAAAGATGTGTGTGTGCTTAAGTGCTTAAATGTACTGAGCACCAAAGTTTAATGAAATTTTTTCAATTTAACAAAAAATTTTGCAGTTGCCTTTTTTTGCTCTCTCTCTCTCTCTCTCTCTCTCTCTCTCCAAATGACCCACAAAATGTGTAAGGATTTATGTAAGTAGTTATTGTGTTCGTTAGATTAATTAAAAAACTTGCACAAAATTTATTTGCATACATTTCGAACACACTCACTCACTCATTCATTCGTGCATTCGTTCACTCACACAATAGACCAGGACTTGAACAACAACTAAAAACACTCGACAACAACCAGCAATATTGAAATGAATAAAAAAAAAAAAACAGTAGAAGCAGCAGAACGGAAATACAAAATAAAACCCTTAGCAAAAGTTGGAACTAACAAAACAATAAAAGGAAAAGGACAAATATTGGTCTAAAACAAAATGCTGGTGCTATCATTGTACATACTTTTGTTTTACAGGTGCATGTCATTGAAGGCAGAAAAAGAGACATTATTTTAACAGATGGAAAATTTACTTTCAAACTTTACAATAATTGTCCTTGACAAGGTAGAATTGTAGAACAGTTCTGCTTTCTTTCTTTCTTTCTTTTAATACCTACGTTGTGTTTATGTTTACTCATACAGTTATGGGCAATTTAATAGAACTGGTAACAATTTTTCGAACTAAACCACTAGGAGATTCTCGCACACATTAAAATAATTCAATCTTTCGCCAGAAGTAATTGTCAGCAAAATAACTATTAAATTCAAATATCCATTACTTAGAATTATTTCAAAATAGATCAGTTTTAATGTTAATAACAATAAATACAATTACTAAATTTGAATTATCTTGTTTTGAATGAAAAAATGGAAATTATTTTTAGCCCAGTAATTCTTTTAGGGTGTCTGGTGGCACGCATATATTTATTAAATACGATTATTTCAAAAAGTAATGAACGGTGCGGAAATGGGGTGGACCCGTTGTCATTATCAATTGCTCGGATTTGTCAGCCACAATGACGCAGTGGCCGTCTGAGCATCGCACGTTCGCTGTAGAGACATTTTTGAATAGTAATGATTCTTATGTAATTGTTCGTCCACAGTTTTGATACTGCGAATACGTAATGGACCAAGTGTAAATTTAATTCGTTTGTAGGTGCATGCACTAAATTTTAAATTACAATATTTATTTTTTACTATTCAAACAAAATTTATTTGCTCTGATTCTATTGTATTGCCCATAACTGTATACAATGTGGTTGTATGCGTGTGTGTATTTGTTCAATGGGCAGCATTTGGAACGCAAAATGTCTATTACTTTAAAATGTCTTAAGCATTTTTCATTCATAGAGTGGTTCTATCGGAAAAACTTGTAAAAAGAGTCAAACTCTGGTGTCTTTATAATTAAAAAAAAAAAAAAAAAGAAATGAAATGAAATGAAACCAAAGTTTGCTAAATTAAAAAAAAAGTTTATTAAGTTGAAAATCTATTTTCAAGTCACCTTGAGATATATTAAGGAATTTCTTTAAATAAGGAATTAAAATGACGTACTTTTGACCAGAGATACTACCACGCTCCCAGACGTCGTCATCATGTCCTTGAGTAAACAACAGAAGCCAAAGTATTTCTATATAATCATTTTGATCAAATAAATTATAATTTAAAATAAAAAAAGAAATCTTTTTATAAATTACTTGATATCTAGAATTGTTGATTTCTTGTATCGGTCTTTAAAATATTCAATTTGAAAAGTCCAATTTTACTTCCTCAGATGTGAGAAAGATTATTTTTTTTGGGATGAAATTGTAAAGACAATAAAAGTTAAGTTTAAGACGTATTTCTTGGAGTGCATACCACGGCTGTTTCATGCCCACCACAGCACTCATCACATCTAGTTTCGTTTCTCTCTGACTACCTTGAATTGGCTGTTCTTGCTTCAGTTTTTTTTTGGAAAATACTTTATCACAGACCGATATACTACTCAAAAGCCAGCGTTCTCAAAGCAAATTTCTATTACAACATCCAGATGTTTGGCTTGGACGATGCACTTCGCCCTTCATCTATTTTACAAAATCAAAAATCCTCCTCTTATTTCAAGAGCAGTCGCTGTCTTCACTTGAAGTCCACCTGATGCTTTTAATTTCAACAAATAAATTAGTATTTTCTTGTGTTTTATCCCCAAACGAAGTTGAATAACACCCATTGAATTTAAGCCGCTTAAAATATCTGAGAGCTTTCAAAACATTAATAAAATATTATAAAAAGAATCCGGTTCTTTTAAGTAATTTAAATTTTATTTCGCCTCAAGATTTTTATAGGCCATTAATTTATTGATTTTTATGGAAATTAAAAAATAAAAACACACACTAAACACATAATTACACAGTTTAATAGGTTTTTAATTCAATTAGTCAATCAAAAGAAATACAATTTATGAACAGGCACAACCAAAAACGACAAAAAGAAGATCTCCTACACAACTGCTCTGTTGTGTTTTAAAAGAATGATATTTTTAGTTGGTGATTTAAAATACAAAACGAAAAAAAAAGAAAGAACAAAAAAAAAAAAAATTTAACAGAGAAATATTTTACAGATTTAAACTTATTAATATTTATGAATCACTGCCAAGAAGCTGCTTTATTTATGCTAAAAGCAATTTGTTTAGCTTATAATTAAAACTTTTTATAATATAATGCAATCTATTGGACTTGTTTATAGTCCGCAATAAATGCTACAAATATCAAGTTAAAAATCTTTTCAATAAACTTAGATTATTGTAGAAGAAAAGTTTAAGTGTGTTCATTAGATTGCAAGCTAAAGATCAAGCAATCACTAAAGCTTAAATTGATTGACTCAATTTGTCTCAAGTAGAGTATGGGTTATGAGCTCGAAATATATCTAAATACATCAAGAGCCAACGTTTTCTGTCTTCTTCAGCCGTCTATATGCCGCCGATATTCCGTTGATGCTTATCAACTCGCCAGTAGGCTCAAAAAAACTGAAAAGAATGTTTGAAACATAACAACTTTGTGGTTTTCATTATTTTCAGGGGAATTATAGAATAAGTAGCATTCCTTTAAATTTTTCGAGTCTACTGACGAGTTGATTAGCATCAACGAAATGTCGGCGGCAAATAGGCGGCTGGAAAAGAAAGTAATGTTTTCTTTTAAGGTATATTTTTAGACCTAAAATAATACAGTTAAAAGCAAATTTTACTTAAAACCATTCAGTGTGATAATACTCATAATCATGCATCCAATTGCTTCGTTCGTAATAACATACAATTTTTGATATGAAATAAAAACTATTATCAAATTCTTTAAACGAATTATCACATTTCGTAATGTTCAAATATGAACTTAATTATTTATTTGCTTTAGGAGCCAATTGAAATGTATTAATTCAAGTCCAAAAATGAACCTTTTCAAAAAATATTTGCTGTATTTTTCAGCTGTCTATATGCCGACGGCATTTCGTTGGTGCTAATCAACTCATCAGTAGACTTGAAAAATTCTTAAAAGTTTGTTTGAAGCTTAACTACTTATTTCATAATTCCCATGAACAGAATGAGAATCAGAAATGTTCAAACAAACCTTTAACACAGCAAACATTTCTTTTTTCGTTTTGCAACACTTCTACTTTTCTTGCAAAGTTTCAAACAAACTTTTAAGAATTTTTCAAGTCTACTGATGAGTTGATTAGCACCAACGAAATGTCGTCGGAAAATATTTTTTGAAAAGGTTCATTTCCGGACCTGAATTAATACATTTCGTAATGTTTATTTTCCTAACAAATATTTGCGAATATTTATTATTTGCTGAAATTGATTTTATGAATAAAAAATAATAACAATAAAAACAGATTCGATAGCAATCGAATACTCTACCCATTGAGCCATCGAAGCACCTAATGTATGTCGTACATTGTATCAAGTATAATACAATATAATTCCGTGTTCAATGTCATTCTTGAGCCCAATACTCCATTCGGAAAGTCAATAAATTATTGTTAAATTAGTGCAAAGTTGTTGCAAATATTGAGTAAAATTAAAATGCAACACTGTCAAACAATGGCTTTTAGATTTTTCAGCATACTTTAGGGAGCAAAAGTTTACTACGAGGCCAACTGAAGCTCCAATAATTCCCAAGCTTTTTTTTTTAAATAAATACTACTCGCAATTTTGGAACTGTAGGCTGTTTTTTGTTCGCTTAACTGGTCAATGGTTATTGCGCTAATTAAATTTTATATGTGTAAACAGAAAAATAATTTTGTCAATAATTGACTCAATTAAAATTTTCTATCACGCGCTTCAAATGAAGCAATTGTATTTGCTTATCAATAAAGATTCTTAACATAATATGCATTGCAATATCATTATCTGAAAAATGTCATAAACTAAAATTTATTTACAACTATTTTGTTTGCTATGAGCATGATTTGGGTTTTCACAGTTATTATATTTATTTTGATGCTGCCATTAAGACATGTCATTATACCAACTCGAACAATATGCAAATAAATGTATTTGCCTAAAAACTCTTCAGAAGGCTTCGAGTGCAATCAAAACTGCACCTTAAATCTTTATTTATACAAACGATGAAAAAAATATATGTCAAAAGCAAACATGGTATAGACATGTGCATATTGCACATAAATCGCATATTTTTCCAGACGCCCAAACAAGTGACAAGGAAATATTTAAGTTTAAGAAAAAAAAAAAAAACAAAAAATAAATGCATATTCATTTAATGGTGGTGGTATACAATTTTTTTTCAGATTGTCTAACAAAATAAATACAGCCATTTCTGCACACATACACAAAAGAGTTGGAGAAAAAAAACCAAATAGTACTCGTAAATAAGTAGAGCATACTTAAAGGAGCAAACGATTCTAAAGCATATGGTAGGGTTGCAATATCTTACATGATCATATTGCAGGCTCTTTGGAAATTATTGAATTTAACAGTATGGCATAAGTAATAGTATGTTCCGGTAGGCATTTGGAATTGAATTTGATTCGGCTTATTGGCATCATAATTTTTCTCGCTCGCTTACAATTAATTTATCTGATGCAAGATTCATTTGCCAGCTGTGAAAAAATCACTCTTCACTTTAGTTGTAAAAACATTAATTAAGAAGCAGTCTTGTCAGCTTTGAGTTTCGAAACCTACAACAAAAAGGGCGAACTAAACAACATGTATTTTTGAAAAAAACTCTTGCTTTTATATAAAGTTTTTGTAAATTTTATTTTATATAGAAAAAATTTCGTTGATGCTAATCAACTCATCAGTAGACTTGAAAAATTTTTAAAAGTTTGTTTCAAACTTAACTACCTATTCTATAATTTCCATGAACAAAATGAGAATTATGGAATAAGTAGTTAAGTTTGAAACAAACTTTTAAGAATTTTTCAAGTCTACTGATGAGTTGATTAGCATCAACGAAATGTCGTCGACATATAGACAGCTGAAAAAGACAGTATATTTTTTGAAAAGGTTAATTTTTGGACCTGAATTAATGCATTTCAATTGGCTCTTAAAGCAAATAAATAATTAAGTTCATATTTTTATATAGAAAACATTATTACTTTTTTTTTATATTAAAACAATAACAAAAACAGTTTTAAAGCATAAACATATATAGACCTAAAACAATAAAAATTCCATTGGCTTTTATAGCAAGTAAATAATAACATTCCTTATTAAAAGCGCTAATATTTAAAAATAAAATCCAAACAAATTCTTACGAGGGCTCTTTAATATTACGGGATTAGAGAACAAAAACAAATATTAATTAATTGTTTTTTTTTTTTTTAATTCTCTTCATAAAGATCTGTGCACTTTTACATGCTTTTGAAGCAATTGTCGAAGCACTGTTGCCACTCTGATTGAAAGTATCTCCAAAAACATGCCTTCTGAAGGCAGCAATCGATTCTTCAGGTGTCGAAAAACGCTGTCTGCGCAGGTTGTTTTTTGCTTACGGAAATAAAAAGAAGTCATTCGGTGCCAAGTCAGCACTATACAACAGATGACTCATTATACAAGTTGGACCAAAAGAAATCACCCCATTGGAAATTGTTCTTATTTTTGCAAATGGCGGCCACTGTCAAATCCGTTTATATATATGTGTACTAGACAGCTGTAGAATACAAGTGCACAAGCGTTGTGCAAGAACGCGGAATCGTACTTATGACAAAGTGGACGATTTTTCGACCAAAATCATAAAGAGCGATGAGGTTCATTTTCACCTCACCGGGCATGTAAACAAGCAAAACTATCGCTTCTGGGGCAATGAAAATCCACGAGTGATGCCCGAGAAGCCAGCAGACCCGCTCAAAGTAACTGCATGGTGCGCTGTTCACGCTGGAAGGGTAATCGGGTCATTTTTTTTTCGAGGACGCCGCTGGTCAGACGACAACAGTGGACGGACGGTGCTTGCTATAGGCCATGTTAATTGAGTTTTTTCTGCCGCAATTGAACGAATTAGGTCTGGAGGACGTGTGGTTCCAACAGGACGGAGCAACGGCTCACACAACCGTTATTCTGACATCCAAACAGTATCGGATGACTTCTCTTGGCCCACCTGTTACCTTTAGAAAAATCAGTTTTATTTATGCATTCGATTTGAAAATGTTTTATTTCTTAAAATTTTACCCTCTTCAATTCCACAGCATAAGATTACTTATAACCCTAAAGGTTACTTATTGCTAAAAGTAAATTACCATTTCTATAAACAAAAATATTTAATTGCGTTAAAAGAAATTCCGCTGAAAACCTACAAATTATTAAAACTTAAATTAATATAATACTTTGTTTTTAAATTATTGTTTCGACTTTCGTTTAACTTCCGTTTTAATACGTACGTACGCTTTTAATATTTATTATTGATTTTTCTTCTTACATTGTACACATCCTTTCAGTTTGTGTGAAAATCCTTTAATAACCAAATAAAAAAAAATTTTATATAAGACGAAAAAATAAAATCTACCTCATTTATTTGTGGCACAACACACAACCAGCCAGGCAGCACTTTTGCCTTCTCTATACGACACATACATACATACATACATACATACATACATATTTGTTTAATACTCGTGCATGGAAGAGCTGTTAGTGAACAAAGATTATGACTGATGGTAAAAAGTAAAACTGAGGCAGCAGCATTAAATAAAGATTTCTTTCCTCGCAACTTGAAACAGAACAAAAATCCAAAAAAAAAAAGAGTGTTATGGCAGTAGTGTGGAAGACGTCTTGAATTTTGAGCATTTTTTACTTCTGCTTTTAAGAGTTGAAAATGAATTTACTTGCAGCTCTGACTTAATGCGAGGAAGAAAATATGCATACATAAATATCCTTCAGCTTCATGAATATTCAAAAACATACTCGCATAAAAGCAGCACGACAGAAAAAAAAAGACGACAACTTTTCATTTCGTTCATTTTCATTTTTGAGCAGCAGTGGAAAGGGAATGAAAATAATTGACATTTTATTCATCATATATGAGCCATACAATTCGTTTGTGTACCTGAACAGAAACCATGTAGCGATACTGAAAACATCTATCTAAAATCATAAAAGGCGCTACAAATTCTGGGCATTTAAGGAAAAGGGCCTTCAGGAAAACTAATGCTTCATATTCCATATGGAAGAGGATGTGGCAAAGCTACATTTTGAAAGGTTTCTGTATCATATCATATAAACATTAAAACATGTTTCTTATGGCAGAAAAACCTGTCGAACTTCATGTTCGAGTTTGATTTGGTTTAAATTTAATTTAATAAATCTTAAAATCAGTGAATATTTAAACCACATTTAAACGAGGAAAGTTTTGCGTTTAAGCTTCAAACATCAACACATCAGCTAATTGACATTTTTTGCAAGGTTGCCAAATTTCTATTTCCAAAAACACTGCACAAGCAAGTGGTTCACAGTCAAATTTAAACTTCAATTCAGTTTAAACTGCAAAATTACAGAAAATTTTTGTTAAACTTGAGTTTTAACTGCAACTGATGTTGTGGGCATTAGTTGCTTTGAAAACGCTATGCAAAACGAACGTCTTAAAAGAATTTTTTCCTATTTCGAATATCAAAAGAGAGCTGCCTCAAGCTTCTGTTTTTGTTTGTTTTGCAGTAAATACAACTTTTAGGTCTTTGAAAAATATATTAAAAAAGTCAAAATTAATAATTGAGTTATTCGCTTTAAGAGTCAATTGAAATGTACTATTTTAGGTCGAAACATAGACCTTGTTAATGTTTTCAATCTTTTAGAGCCGTCTGTGTGCCGTCAACAATGCATTGATGCTAATCAACTCATCAGTAGACTCGAAAAATTCTGAAAAGAATGAATGAAACTCAATTAATTATGTCATAATTTCCATAAACAAAATGAGAATCGGAAATGTCCAAACAAACTTTTAGTGCATATAGACGGCAGAAAAACACAGAAAACATCAATAAGGTATATTTTTAGACCTAAAGTAATACATTAATTATTAATTCTTCTTTTGTAAAGTAATATATTTCATATATCCATTAAAAAGTGTTCTTTTGCAAAAAACCCAAGTAGTTAAGCTAAAAAATAATCAGCTGTCACTTTAAGCAATGATTAAATTTATCAAGTCATAAGACGATACATTTTTCAAGTGGCTGAATTCGCAAGCCGATTTGTATCGCTTAACGTTATATTTGGAGAGACATACACAATCTTTAAACTCATAATTTAAAATTTGTTTTCGTTTTGAGCATTAATTTCAATTTTATAGTGAACTATGTATCTGATCTACAATTGTTAATTACTGGGTTCGAACCCAGGCCATGACTAATTGTATGCAGTTTTTAAGCAGCAGCGCACATCCATCTTAACGCCTGGGTTCTTCAATACTGACTGTCTATACATAATCTTATTGATCAGCATTCTACTTTATCACTGTGTTTTTTTTTTTTTGTTTGGAATATAAAATATTTTGTATTCTCTCACCCATACACATGATACGACTGGACTTGAGAATTCAGCAAATACCGGGTGTCCCTCTACTATTTGGTACTGCCGCCATTTTGGTAAACTTAAGCCTTCACTCTATTACTGCAAAAAATATATAGTTAACCAACGTGTTAGCAACGTTAAAACATCCTTAAAACAACAGCTAATAAAAATTAGCCCTCAAGCGAAGGAAATTCGTTACATTAGTTTAGATATCATATTTTATAAAATAAGTATTGACCTGCTATCATTGCAATTAAAACGTAGCTTTGGACTTAAATTTTGAATGCTCTCTAAAATCTTGAATGAATTTAGTGATTGCCACCAAAAGCTTTGCCGTCTATAAACGATTGCAAACATTTTGCAAATGTTCGAAGGGTCTGCATTCGTACAAACTGTAGCACTTACTTTCAAAATAACACACACCTTCAGTTTACATGTGAATGCTAACGATTTGCGCTGCATTTTACTTCAAAATTTTGCATATTACAAAAAAAAGAAAAGAAAAAGCATTAAAAGATAAATATTTACAACAGCAACAATTAACAAGATGAAAATAATAACTTACGCATACACACGTTGGCAGTATTTAATAAACACCAGCGCTGGAAAAACTGTCACGAAAAGGAAACGGAAGAGTATAATACAGGCACAAGAGCACACACACACACACACTAACACCCAGTTACTTGCCAGGCAGTATTTTTATCATTAAACTTATACCAGGCAGAAAAGAAAAGTATTTTAAGCAATATTTTAATGAATGAAAAATCTGCAAGATGTTGATCGGTTACAGCTACAACTGACTGACTACTTGAATTGTTTGTTATATACCATCAAAAGCAAAAACAACAAAAACAAAAAAGAAGAAAAAGGGAGAGCATGAAAATAAATATTAAACCTTGTCAAGGATGTATGAAGATTTAATAACGTGCATCATAAAACAGGCCCATATGTACTAATGAATAAATAAATAAAGAAATTAAGAAGCAAAAACCTGAGAATTTTAAATATTTCAATTTTGTCGCCAAGTGATTTTAACCAGAATTTTTTTTAACAACCTCGTGACTGCGAATGGTCTGCTTTGAATTTAATTCACGTACGACAGCTTCTGGTTGGCATCATTGCACTTCAGTCACCAACTTGCTTTTTCATTTAGCTCTTTTCACTTCTCTTCCAGCAAGAAAGATATAAACAAATAGTTCTTCGAAACAAATATTTAATTACAACAACTCATACTCAGCGGTTTTAAAACAACAATTTCTAATGTGTGCGCCAAACTTTCTTTTGTTCTTTAATTTAAGTTTTTTAATTTGTTCATTCTTTTTAATTTTGCTATCACTTTGATTGGCTTTAAAATAAAAAATGAGAAACTTTTCTTTTAAATCAGTTAAAAAGTTTTGTGTTTTTTTGATGTCCTGGTTCTCGTATGGCTTCCCACACGTTCTCATAAGTATCTAATGACACCTGTTTAAGGGGCTTCTTCTTTTGCTTCTCTGTTGTGTTGTTTCATAATAAAAGAAGCAAGAAATTCTGTTTGTGTGTGTTTGTGCTTTCATTGTATTTCTGTTGTTTCTTATTTCGGTTGTTCTTTTTTATGAAGACTGCTTGGCAAACTACACACTATACGAAAACATTTCTTTATCCTTTAAGTACGAGGGTGAACTGTGTTTTTAGGCCTTTCTTCTCTTTGGAGACTGAGATTACTGTGTAAAATCTTGCATAGTTTTTGGGCTTCTGGGATGATTTCAATGGAGCTTAAGTTTAAAGAAAGAAAATTTTTACACATACAAAAACAAAAATTTTAAATTTTGTAGTTCTTTTCAGTGTTTTTTGCAGGCGACAAATGTCGAGAGAAATATGGACTCTAGGTTAGTGACATGTAGAGCAAGATTCAGAGAGCGTTAGAGAGAAAGAAAGAGCGTTACTTATGAAGCAAGTGCAGCCTGTTTAATAAAGCTAAAAGAACCTAAATGAAGTCCTAAAAGAAGCTAAAAAAGGAGCTAGGAGCTAGATCTGATTTTGGGAGCTAAAAACCAAAAAGGGAAGCTAAATCTAGCTCACAAAGAGGGAAAATGATCACGCTGCTCTTTATAACTAAAAATAACTAGCAGTAGGAAAATCTCATAAACCCATTCAATCCCCTCTATTGCACTCTGCATCTACATGCTGCTATTGGTAGATCGCGCGATTGTGCAATATAGTGAAATACAGCATTTTTAAATAACACCCGCTGTGAGCCAATTTTCATTCATCTCATTTTAATGCACCACCCTACTTACTGAAAAGCATGTGGGACCAAAAAACTAAATATGTACTATAAAAAAAAATCATAAAAAGAGTCAACAAAAAGTTTAAATTTGGATCTTGTTGCATACACTTGAGCGCGCACACATTCTCAACATTTCACGCAGTACAACTTGAGTGAACAATGGTGAGTGAGGATGTTGACGACAATCACCAAGATGAAGAAAGTGCTAACGAAAATATACTACTACTTGTTTGGTACTTGAACGAGAATTGGGCAAAAAAAAAAAAAAAAACAGAACTGCGTTTTGAAAATGTGCAAAAAAAATCTGAAAGAGGAAATCTTGTCTCGTCTTGACACACATGACGTTACACTCTACTTGATACGTTTATTTTTCTCATCATCATTTTCTGTTTATTATTGCAGTTGTTCTTCTTGTTATTGTAGTTGTTGCTATTTTTAGTGCATGAATTGCCATGCTTTTGCATGATTTTGCAAACTTTTGCCCGCACTTTTATATAAATACTTACATATCTACATGTGTATGTATGTAGTTATGCATTTAAAAAGTTTATACATATATGAAGGCAAATATTTTATATTTACTTACACTCTTCACTCACGCCTTTAAACACACACACATACACACCCAAACTGAGGATGCACACTGATACACAAACGCCTGCAAACACTTATTCATTTTTGTTGACTGACACATAAGTAAAGTCCTTAGCAAAAAGGATATAAAAACATATCTTATAACACTTCTGTAGGTTACAAGTAGTTTGTGTGTATGTGTGTGTGTGTTTGTGTGAGTGTAAACGAACATGTATTTTTTGTATGTTTGTGTCACAATATTTGTATAATATTTTTTTTTTTTTACAAATGGAGTATTTAAATAACTGTTTTATTTCGATGTGTAAAAATATATTATTTATGGATATGATTTAAAAGCCTGTTTGCTCTTGATTTTGTATCACGTAACGTTCGGAGAAAACAGAATATGAAAAAGAAAATTAAAAACTGATAAGTAATTTTTGTACTGTGATGCATTAACACGTACAGTGGTGTTACAAAAATGGCGACAGTGCTTAATTAGCAATAAATTAGGCAGCTTCTTTTCCGAAAGTGGAAACAATAAATATTTTCTTTCTCCGTTTTTAGTAGTTCTACATGATGGCAAATTCTGAATTTCCTCCTGTTTACTAGTTGTATAAAAGAACCTCCCGGCGGGCAGTTTAAGTCTTGGAATCCGGCCCATAACGGTTGATGACGTTATGGGTCCGTCGAGTCATAGTAGATCTCTAGTAACTCATATTTCATCTCTCTGGCCTTAACTTCGGGTGAAATATTCCCCTTAGGGGCTTCCAGGGTCTGAGGCTCCCCTCCACGGAATTCATTAAGCCAAGAAAATGGCCACTGTCACATTTGATGACCATACGAGCTCGTTTTATGGCATTATCTTTACTCTTGAAAGAACTTCTCGCATCCCCGGCGAATATTCTTTTTAAGATTCTCAAGAGTCTAAGGTTGGTTGAAGTAAACTCGTAGCTTTTGCAAAATTTATTCCATGAAAATAAGAAAATGATAATGGGCACTTGGCTGCCGCTAGAGTTGATGACCACACGACCCTGTTTTGTGACGTTTCTCTTGCTAGATCTTTAGGCGGCAGGCTCTGGCGTAATTGGCGAATATTCTTCTTAAGAGCTACCAGAGTTTTGCACTGTTTAGCATAAGCCCACAACTTAAAAAGATATGTGAAAGGGTTTAAACGGGTGATCTAGCCGGCGATTGTAAATCACCAAGATGAGAGAATAAGCGACCCATTAGTGCTTCCTCCATAATATTGCTGCATGGTCGAGCAGTGTGCACTCTTTTGTTCGAAGAGTGCACACTGTTCTTGTTACAGATGGTTGCAAATTGAAGGATGGCAGTGCAGGCACTGAAATAGTTAGGCCCAATTTTCAGAAGGCGATTACAAGGGGGAAAATGGCCACAGTTTTCCAGGCGGAGGTCCACGCCATAGAGCTTTTTGCGAGGGAATGTTTAAGTAGGAACATATCGACAGCTGACATATTTCATATGTTTTCCTCATGCCAAAATCTATTGAAAAATCTATGGCCGAAGATCCATTGCCAAATCGACCCACTCTAATGCACAATATTATGGATATCATGATGACATTCTATAGCATTTGGGGTCATGTATCTTTTATTTTGAATTTTTTTCACACTAAAAACTGTTTGTTCTTATTTACATTTTATCATAATTTTTCAAACCTTAAAATGCTGATCTTAAATTGTTGGTTAAATGCTTTATTTGCAGGCTTTTTTTCTTTTGTTTTTTAGCAGTCTTTATATACATACATATATAAGGGTTTTTGTCGCATTCTGCTTATTTTTGTTTTCCTTCCGCTTCTTATGTGTGTGTGTGTGCTTTATTTGTAGCAGCTCCTCTGGCGCGTGTTTGCACATGTGTCTGTGTGTTTGTGTTGTTAGTCGTGTCATTTAAAGAGTAAATATTTTTCCGGTGTTTGTTTATGTGTGCAAGTGTTCGTTTTTTCTTCTAAGTGTGTGAGCGACTTAGAAAGCTTTTCCGTTTTCCTTTTTATTTTTTTATTATTCTTCTTGTCATAGTTCTAAATTTATTTTGCTGTTGTCGTATGTAGCGCTCGCCGCATGTGTTAATTGCAATTTACGCAGTAGGTTGGTTGTTTTCGTAAAGTGTGTGTTTGTGTCAAGTATCGAGTTCTGGCAAGTGTATTTGCTTAGTGTTGCAAAACGCTGCTCTCTGTATGTTTTCAAAAGCATAACAAAACAACAAAAAGTTGCACAAAAATAAATACAAATTATTATGTTTTTATTTATATTTTGTTTCTAGGAGTTTTCCCTGTTTTTTTGTTTTTTTTTTGTTTTTTGCTACGTAAGTATTTAAGTTTCTTCAAGTGTACAAAATGTTTGTGACACAAATTTCCTGTTTACAGGCAGGCAGGCAGGCAGCTGTATTTGCTTTTTGAATAGAAGTTGCTGCAGCTTTTAAACGAATTTTTGCCATTTTTTTAAAGATGCCTTTTTTTATAGTTACCATTTAAACACCTGCAGAGTTGTACAATGTTGATAAACCGTAAATGGAAAACTGTATTATTCCATTAAAAACTTTTCAGAATTGTGTGAAATTTTAATCGATCCCAAGGTCTTTTCTATTGAAATCATTTATGTACTTTAATGAAAAGGTCTTTCAATATTTTCTCTATTGAACTCTATTGACATATTTTATGTACTTGAGCGAAACTTAAGTTTCAGAGAAGAACTCTTACAAATTCTCCGACGTAATACCAATTGATTTTGAATTATATTGCCTACACAATATACATACTTTTCTTGTCTTCTTTAGAGACATGTGGTGTTCACTACAATTTAGCACAAAAAAATCTTTCTCAATTTTGAGCAATTTTGTTAACGACTTAACAGACTATATTTTTGAAAATGTGAAATTTCTGGAGAAGATTAGGAACATTTTTGGAAAAACTAGCTCCTCAGCGCACCACACACTATATACAAATGGTGGTCTGTTAAGTCGTTAACAGTGCTCTGTTAACTTCAAAATTTGTCTTTGCTAAAAAATTTGCTTTGTGTCTGGGGACTTAAATTCGAATTTATCTTCACACACATAAATATTTTGAGATCTGACGAGATTCTGGTTTTGTTTTAAATAAAATTTTTAGAGCACAACTTACGACTTTAAACATATTAAGCATGAAACTTATTTGGAATTTTCCGAACAACTGTTTATACTACTCAACATATGTATCACCATATAAAATTCATCATATCTTTTAAACACAAAAATCGTTTCTTATCGGATATGTTGACATTTCATTCGGTGAGATATGTTGCCACCAAAAAATTTGGTACTCTTAACATCTCGCATAAGCGATCATACAAAATAAGCTAACATTAATTTGATGCTATTTTTAAGCATAGCGGTGTTAGCATACATTTGCTGACTTAACCTGTCATCTAGACTTAGTTTAATATATGTATATTAAACTTAAGCCCTATAAACGTCTTACACAATAATTATAGAACAAAAGGGAAAATAATAAAAATTACTGAAAATATGTTTGCTTATATTGCTGTCAATAGATCCTTCAGTTCCACCTCCCAGGTGCTTGAGGTTGGCCAAATATTATTTTGCCTTTTCGCATAATAGATGGCTTTAAGTATCATGTCGCCTGTCTCTCATTAATATCTGTTTTGTTTCGTTCTCATACATCTTGTAGCACAAGTCATCTAAAGTTTTCCGGCTCCGTCGAACAATTTCTGTTCAAGACTAAATGTTTCCTTTCCAGTAGAATAAAATACAACAAACAGCCTTAATATTGTTCTATGTATTATAAATATTTCACTTTTCGTTTAAAATTCTATATTTAAAGCTCTTTTGTTTTTAACATTTCGGTGTACACATGTACATGTATGTGTATGTACGGTGTTGTTTGTATAATTTCTGTCGCATATTTTATGTTGTTGCTTGTGCTTCCTTTTGAAAATTATTTTGCTGTTTTGCAAAAAAAAAAAAAAAATAAAAATAAAAAATGTTAAACATGGTGTGTTGTTCTTTATCAAGCACAAGAAAAAAACACAATATCTTTTGGTTTTAGCCTCTTTCATGTCTGTCCTGAGCTATTTTGTTAAAGCCTTTTTCTTCCACTCTCCTTGTTTCCTTTAAGGCATTTGGAGTTAACACCACTCGCTATCTGTGCCATGATTTTAAACACAAAAAGAAAAGAAAAAGTGTATTCGTTTAAGCGTTAAACAAATATATATATATTTTTTTGTTTGTTTTCACAAGTCAAAATCATATACATAATTTTATTTAAAAAAGCTTATCTGCCATTGTATAAGAATAAAATTAGTCAAGAGCAAATTTTCAACCCAACAATTTTTAAAGACAAAAAAGTATTTTGTTTTCCCTCAAAAGAAGAATATTAAACAGACTTTCAGTAAGCACTTTAAATTTGAGCAAAATAAAATGTGTGTGTGTGTGTGTGTGTGTGTGACATGCTAGCGATATCTGTGGATGCCTGCTTGCGTTGCACAGAACAGCGTGCAAATGTTGGCCATCACTTTTCGCAGAGACAGCCGGATAACTACTTATGAAAGTTTCTCTAACTCTAAACCTCCGAAGGATATCAGGTGGACTTGTAGCGTCCGAAATTGGAAGATTTTACTGGCACTTTGTTTAGACTGAGATCAGTACTCGGTGTATAAACCCTATACATGCATTGGATTTAATGGGACTAGGAAAATGGGAAGAAGGGATTGGTGGGGGCTGAAAAAACTATTAAACTACCAGACTTGACACACATTTGCGTTGAAAAAAAAAAAAAACGTACAAACTTCAGCACATGAAAACATGAGATTTGCTACTTTGAATAAACGAATGGTTAAAAAATTTTGCGCTTCTCAGCACAAGGCCGATTTTTAGTCGGACAAATTTCAAAACTGAGATCTATGTAGTTCTTGCTTAAACCCTACTCTGCCAGTGACTGTTCTCTAAAAATGCTCTGCTGTTCAGTGTGATTGTTTCCGTGCATTACATTTTGCTTTAAAATATTGAAAACACTTTAAGTTTTCAATAAACTCACTTTAAGCCATAAATTTTATACATTTTCTGTTCTCCCTCTGTCTTACTGTTTTCGCCGCTTTTCTTTGATACTTGCTGGCCGGCCACGCTTGCATTTGTTGTTTTAGATTTATTTATTTTTTCCCTTCACTGGCGGTTTTTTTTTTCTCATTTTGGTTTCTGGCTGTGTTTCGTACTGGAACGAAAGGAAAGATAAATTTCAAAATTTGCATTATTACACAAAATGCATAATTTGTTTTATAATTTGTTCTGAAATATTAAGACACTTTAATACATATATTTTTTGTTGTTGCTGTTTCATTATTTGTTATTTTCCTTACAACATCTCCTTTGAAATTCGTTCGTTATCATCGTATAGAGATCATAAATTCTTGATACATATTTAAGGCTTTTGTTTCGGGGTTGGTATGTCAAATTATGCAATTTTCACTTAATATCACATAAAATTTATGGCTTTCATTTTTAATTTTTTCTTTTTTTTTCATAAAAATGTGTGTGCCATATTTTATGTACAGAATTTGTTATATTTAAGGCAATTGACCTAAAAAAGAAAAATGCCAAAAAAAAAAAAAAAGAAATCAAAGGTACACATTGGCTTCAAAGCAAACGAAGGGCTCTTTAAAATTGTAAGCAATTTTAAGTTAAATAAATATTAAATTAAAATTGTTAATAAAAGAGGTTTTAGGTTTTCTTCTCGTAGGCATCTTAATAATTAAATTATTGATTAAATGGTAAAATCATGCCAAACAAAATTGTTATTATTACATAGATTTTTTTAAATACATTATTTTTAGGAGTTTTAAGCATGAAGCTTTTAAACAAACGAGAGAAAAGTGAAATTTTAACAAAATTATGTACTGGGATGCTGAGGTTTTGTAGAGATATTAAAACAAGGAACACTGTAGTGCATCGTTTATACCAATTTCTATGCAATTTTTAGTGTTTTAGTTGAGGTATACTTGTTGGTGGTAACCTCAAAAAACAGTGAAATTGGAAGAGAGAAAAATCCGGAAAAAGTTCCTAGTATGAAGTCTAAGAAAATAGATGGTCGAACGAAAGGGATAGCGAAAAAGATCATCATATTATTTAGCTCTTAACAAGTTAAAGAAATAATATCAAAAAACGATAGGCGGCTGATATTATAGAGAAGCGACAGAAACTCCAGGATGGTCCCCCAGTGCAGTGAAAGTTCCATAGAGATGTAGTACAGTCTCCTCCTTGCCTTCATCTTGCCAGCTTCTATAGAAGGTATTCCAGCGTAAACCTAGTCGTCAGGCATGCTTAACAAATATGCACTTACCAGGGCGGACTGAAGCCATGATTCTTGTGTGGGATCTGAGAAGAGTTCAAGAGTTCTCTTATTTTTCTAGTATCTTGCCTCGAAGTGAGAGGCATGTGACCGCCAAAAGCCGTCTTTGCTATGCCCGCTTCCATCATGTCGGCAAATGAGATTCTGATTCTGGTACGCCCTCCAAAAATTCAGACAACCAGTCGTCGATGCTGGTACCGTGATTAGATCCATGTCTATAGACTCACTTGAAGGTTTGTTTTGAATGTCTTGCTAACCCATTCCTGGACGTTATGTGTACTGCGCTCAAAGATTTTGTAACATCTTTATGTTGCTCTCTGATCATGATATTCATGATCGTATCTTCTATATAAGGTAAACAACCTGTCTTCTATCTCTACAGCCGATGTTCACGCCCTTACAGCCTTACATGCGTCCGTTAGTTCAAAAGATAATGGCAAGCGCTTCGATGTACAAGCTCTGTGGGTCCATCTGTGGGTGTATACATGGATACCTCCAGGTGGGACTAAGTGACTGGTGAATATCGAATTGAGGTTGATGGTTTTGTTTTCAACACTTTCTGGAGCAGCAGTAATGTTTTCAGCCGATTTTACAGTACATTGTAGTCCATGCTTGAACCTATCTGTAGATAGGTTCTTCTTTTTTCGAAATCAATCACTACACGATAAATAGTGCTGCTGGTCTCTCCCACGTGGTTTCTGCCAAACATTTCACGTCACAGTAATCGAGTTTTTATCTTGATAAAATCTTTTAACGATTAAAACAGTATGGTTTTTCGAAAATTTGCCACGTCTCTACTTTTCAACTGCAAAATATCAAGTGTTAAGGCTATTAATTACCAAAATGACGGCAAAACGCCAGACACCCTGTATAGAAAACTCAAATCTGCTTCACTAAAGTTTCTTAAGATGATTTTACATTCTCTTTTTTAGTCGATTAATAAAATGTGTTTCTATTTTGCTTACAAAAGGCAAAAGAACTTGTAATCAGTTTTGTAGATTTTATTTAACAACCTTAAGATTTGCAACTGCCTACAATTCAATGCATTTTTAAGTACATTGACATTCTTATGAAACTACTTGCCAACGTCTGCAATTAATATTATGCAATATTTTGACTCGTTTCTCAACTAAATCTTTTTAAATTTTTATTTTGCAATTCATATCTTTGTCTTTCAAAATTTACTTTCAGCTGCATCATACTTAATCAGTCTACCTCGAACTACTTGTACGTACTTTTGTCAAACGTTGTTCATTTTGTCTCTTTTCGTTTTGATTACCGCAAAAAATAAAATCGACATTATTTTAATGAGGTCACATTTAGCAAACCTTTACTGCCTCTATACCTCTGTTTACCACAACATGTTCGTATTAAAACTTTAACATTTGAATACTTTGTTTTCCAACCTTTTTTTTCTTTTTTTTTTCTTTTTTTTTTTGCTTGCTGGGTGTTGCAATTCCCTTGTCAATTTAAAGGTTTGAGCCATAAACAAATAAACAGACAACCAAACTGGTTGACAGACTCACTCACTTCTTAATCCACACAACCGAAAAATTAAAAAAAAGAGAAGAAAAAAAAAACACAACTAACCAGCCAACCAACCTCTGTATACCTTAAATCCCAGTTTAATGTACTTGGAAGAAAAAATAAGCTTCTTTACAAATTCCACTTTATAAGCATTACACTGCCACTTGCATTTTCTCTAGTGCAACAACAGCACACACACACACACACACACACAAAGTATTAAGCAACCTCAACAAACATGACTTTTTAGTTGTTGCCAACATTTTTACGTGTCTATTCCCCGTTGAGTGGAATTATTATGCGAGGGTTGTCAGAGACATTTTATATAAAGTGAGATTTCATGTTTTACGCTAAATAAGAAATATGATACACCGCCATGTTGCACAGTGGGGCCGAACGCAAAAAGGGTAGTAAATCAGTATCTATATAACCCGCGACTTAATTGTAAAACAAGGTAGGAAATAATCGTACTTAAGGACTTCATTTTTAGGGAAAGCATTGTGTCAACACAAGTTGACTTGCCGGTATCAGGGTTGACTTCACAGGGTATGACAAATTTTGCTGGCATCCTGACTTTTGCAAATATTATCTAATATAAACAAATTTACACTTGCTGTAAAGCTTGATGGCAAATTAAGAAAACTATTAAAAAATATCTGAGCTTCTTCTTTCTGCCTGTTTTTCTAAATGCCAACGAAGCTCTCATTCGCATACATTTATTGAAAACAACAATAAAAATTATAAAATTGTTATGGTTTTTGCACTGCTGCGTCTTCTTTGTGCAAGTGTTTAAATATTGTTCCAACTTTGCAAAATTGTCTTATGCTTTCGCGCTCTTTCAGCCTGCTGTCTTTTGGGATGTGCTTAACTTGTCTGAATCTTTAATGTTTTACATAGTGCGGTGAGACTTGGCATTTGCTCAGATTTCGCGTTGCTATCAATAAATTAAATGTAGACCGAAGTTGAATCAAATTCTCTGTTTGGCTCATGTTTCGTAAATGCCGTGGCATATACGAAACAGATGTTTGTTCCTCAGCTGATAAGTCTTGCACATTTACATTTCGTGTCTTCTGTAAAAATTCTTAGTATCTATAATTTGTTGCTAAGAACTTTCTTGATTTGAACTTAAGTCCATAGAGCACAATAAAAAATAATTTTCAAATACAAAAAGTTCAACTACAAAGAAACATTGTAATAATTGACTATTATTTTTATTTAATTTTTTTCTTCTGTCATTTTTTAAGAGTTTTTGTTATGAATTCTTTGTTTTTCCTTATCAAAAACGAATGAAATATTTATGTTTTTTCCATTTCAAAATATTTTAAATACCATTTTTAAGACGGACATACTTTTTCTGAAAATTGCCTTTTTGTGTCACTTATCGGAATTTTCCAAGGGCAACGCTGTCTGCATCCAACTTAATGAATTTAAAATGAAATTTATTTTTATCTGTCAGTCGTTAATGGTTTTATAGGGCTTCAGTTCGATTTTTACTTCCTCAAATTTGAGAAAGAATGTTTTGTGGAAATGGGAGTGATTTTAAGATGTTTAAAGAAAACTGGCTGGGGTACATACATACTATGGCTATTTCTCGACCACCACTTCGCTCCTCAGCACCCCAAAATTTGTTTCAAACCCAGGCCATGACTAATTGTATACTGCTTTTATTTTTCTAATCACCTTAACTGGCGTGGACCACCCTCGTTAATGTAAACATAAAACTAAGCCGATCTTAACTTTGTATACAACATTCCTTCTGTCATGGACTTGTTTTCTCTTAAGTAGTTGTTTCCCTCCGCTGCGTTTTGTCCCTGTTAAACATTTGTCCACCAACAACAATGCATTAAATAGATACAATTTTGTTTATTATTTAAATGCCTAATGTGTTTTGTTGTTGTTTTTGCTGTCATTGCGGCTTCTGTTGCTGGTGCTGAGGTTTCTTTTTGTAGTTTATTTCATTTGAATATGCACTGCATATTCTCTCTGTCTGTACACATTTTTGCTATTTCTTACTTTTTATATGCAGTTGTCAACCTCACGTAGGCGAGCAGGCGAATATGAAATTTTGTTTTCATTCAGCAAACTGGACAAATACACACACACACACACACAAACAAGTGTTACAAGAGTACAACAGAAAACAGCCATAATAACAATAATCAAATGGGAGTAGTAGCAGCACAACAAAAAAAAAATTACCAAGAAATGAAAACAGAAATGGAAACTCTGGACAAAACGAAGACTACAACAACCACAATGACTGCAGCAACAAAATGCTTTTTCTCTTCTTCGTCCAGGAGAACAAGGTTGTCGGTCTCCTGGCCTGTTTTAATGCGAATTAAGTTAATTTAAAAGCGATTTCAAATTAACTTTAATGTCTTTAAAGTGGCTGCCTATGCGATTCTAAGACAAGCAAATTATAGATTTTGGCCTGGGACGGCAATGTGTGTAGTTGGGTCCGTCCTATCCTTTGGAAAAGGCGGCAACACAAGTATCAAAACCCAACAGAAATAACATTCGTAGTTGTCGTTTTAATATGTACAACTTGTAGCAGTGCTCGCTACATGTTTTATTTTAGCTTTAAGGTTTCCTTTTTCATTATTTTTATAGTTGGTAGTTGTGTTATATAATTGTTGTTTTGTTGAAAGTAATGATGACAAAACACGAACCACTAAATTTCTATGATCGAAACAGTGTAGGTTTAATATAATGTTGCAAAAATCAGCTCTGGACTTGATTACAAAAATTCTCATAAATGCTACTTAACAGTGCAACAAAATTATTCAGCGTCATTATTGGGTGGGTGAAAGTATTTGCTCGCCAAGCAACTGCAAATGATCTGCAAAACGCTCTCTCTATTCTCTCTCTATTCACTCATGCAGAGGAGAGAAAAATAATCATAATCATGATACAATTAACAAGGTAGCCTCATCAGCTAAACCGTTAATCATCTGACTACTTTAGGTTGTCAAGAGATTGCAGAGATTAAAAGCAGCCAAAACGAGATAGCAAATCCGCGTAAGCTCAGTGCATCTCTCTTCTGTAAATGTAGAAAATGCATGTTATTTTTATTGAAGTGAATAAGAACTATTGTAGCGAAAGGGTTACCTTGTTAGTTGTATCATGATCATAATGGATATTAAGGCCATGCTTTTCTAGTCTACACAATAGTACGACTTATTTACTAGAAATTGCTACATAAATCTGCTAGAATTCTGTTTGATTTTAAAAAGTCGCCACAAAACGGCCACGCTTTTATAGTTTTGCAAGCAACTTCGAAAAGGGAACTCTGATCGTAAAGATAAAGATAGTGGGCCATAACTGTAGACATCGAAAAAGTATACTTTAAGCAATTTTAAGTCACTGCTAAATAAAAGTAAATTTTTTATAGAGATTTTTCCCACACATTTCCTCCAATTTGCAAAAATGCTAACACCCTTCCAAAGGTTGGTGACTCTCGGCCCACCCGCAATATTCTTAATAAACTTACGTAACACAAACTCCATTTGAGCGTAAGTGCTAAAGAAAAAAAAAGTATTTTAAGGTTAAACGATATTTGACCCATTTTCAGCACATACTTTCAAGTTAAAAGCATGATTGCTTTCATTTCTTGTTTTCGCTCTAATAAAAGTAATGGCTGTAAAGATGCAGTCTTTGTTAAAATATAATTTCAGTCAATTTTCTCATCTGCATGAGTGTTTTCTTTTTGTGTGTTAAAAAATATTGTTTGAAAGGAACGATTTTTTTCCATGACATTCTCCATTTTTTCTACTTTAGTGCGACTAAAACGTTGTTTTCTTTCAAGTCCTTTACGTACATACATATATAGTTATTATATAGTTTTTCTCTTTTAAAAGACTTGTTTATTTATTAATGCACATATAAAATCCCTGTAGTTCAATTTTAAATTAGTTTGTGGAACATTTACACGGGTTGCCTTTCAAGTTTCGTGATTAGAGAACAACAAATATTACGCATCGATAATCAATACGAGTACATATATTAATGTTGGTGAGAACAACACAGTTCAGATCAATAAGTTTAAATATAGTCAGTCAATAATGAAGAGCTCAGGTACTAGGATGGCTATTAGCTGCTGTTCAAAACAGTATACAATTGGCCATGGCCTGGGTTCGAAGCGAATTTGAGTGCTGATGAGCGACGTGGTGGTCGTGAAACCGCCATGGTATTGTACTCCAGCCAGCAAGTCTTAAACTTTTCTGAGAAAACCCTAAATGAGGCGTGATACGAGGTCGGTGTTTTGGGAAAAAAATATTGGGGAGAAAAAATTATTTGAGACATCTAATCATATACAATCTATTTTGTCCGCTGGGGTATTACTAAGAAAATAATAACATATCTATGTATACGTTTGTACACCACCTGTATGTGTTCTTATGTGTGTCCGTATTGCTTTTAGATTGTGTACCTGTGTATTTGCAAGAACATCGGCATAGAAAATAGTTGTTAATGGGGTTTTTTGTGTGTGTGGGGGAGACGCTGCAGTCAAATTGGCATGTGGCCAAAAGGAACATAATTTTTATGAAGTACATTTAGTTTTGTTTTAGAGCATAGACTAGAGAACAAAAAATCTATAACTAATATTTCTTTATGATTATAATGAAAGAAATGCATATTACAAACAAAAAAATTGTATAAAGAAAAACATCTGCATAAATTTGTAACCTTAAAAAAACCTTTTCATTGCAAACATTTCACTTTACACATTATTTAAAATTTAGTAAATGCCAATAAACTTTAAGTAGTTTGCATAAGAAGAAACATATTTCTTTGAAGGACACCTTAGAGCACGCACATCTTAAAACAGAGTAAAAACTAGTGCAAAGAATTTGTGCTTTCTAAAGGAAAATTTGAATGTAAATAAGAATTTTAACAAGCATGTGCAATGGATCATAAAATGAAAACAAAAAAAAAAAAAAAAAAGAATAAATAAATTATAATAATACAAAAGAAAAATCCATACCTGTCTTCAGTTTCTCAAATCTTGTAAGTAATTTGTAACAAGTAAATTACATAAATACGTACTTGCAGAGTGAATAACAAAACTCTTTTGCTGAGACTTCGCCGTCCGTCCGTCACCGGCCCCAATCTCCCAAACGCTATGAGTGACAGAGCTGAAATGTAACATGTGTTTAACCGGCCGCTACAACAACAAATATTAAAAATAAAAATAAACTTAAAAGTCCTGAAAGCAGCCCGATTGAATTGCTCGTAATTGCTGCTGCCGTGGTGGAGCAGTTGGGTCGCAATATAGAGGACTAATTTGGCTCGTCGAAACTCAAGTTTTGCCGAAAACATCGTCCCTTTCTGTGAGAGGGTACTGCAGAATCCAAAGCAATCGATTTTGCATTGCTCTGGACAACTCTCAACAACTTGGCGAATATTCAACTGACCCAGAAGCTGAAGGAAAATTACCACAGTCAGCGACATGTGCTCGCTGATTGTTTTTTTTTTTAACAATTATAAAACTGCGAAGCTCTTGGCTTGTTTGCAGAAATAGAGCCTTCGGCAGAAATCAATACTTTTAATCGGATCCTTTTAATAGAACTCTCTAACAATTTGTCTATGGAGGCGCTCGGAAGCAGTTGACCATTGTACGTAATTTAAACCGTTTAAGGTTTAAGTTCAAATATATCATCATTTCATTCACAGTGTCCGAAGTTCCTGGACAAGACTAGATCGCAGGGTATACAGAGGTGAAAAAAGTGACTTTTTAAAACCGCTCAAAGCAGCTGATAAACAGGTTGTTTAAAGAGTTAGCAATAGTAAAAAACAAAAAATAGCACGTTTTTATGAACAAGCACCACAGAAACAGCACAAAGCCACAGACAAATTTCGGCACAATTGTAGAATCAAAACACAATTCTATAATAAATATTTGTTACTACATGTTTTATATTGAATATTACGAATATACAGGTACAGCTAGGTTTTGGTGGAAATTTACTGTCAATTTGAAAATTCGGCCCTTTCGGTTAGAAAGGGCTTGAAGATGCTCAGTAGGAAGTTTCTGAATTCTGCCAGCAACTGATAAGTTGCCGTCCACACCGGTAAAAGTCTATCTAGGCAGACATGGCTTATACGTTCTAAATGAATAGACAGACCACCTTCCAAAAAATTCTGTAACACATATCTGATTCTGATTCTACAAAAACCTGAGCCAAAAGAAATCACCCTATTGGAAGTTACTCTTATTTTTGAGAATGGCGTCGAATGTCAAATCCGGTTTCATATTTGTGAACTAGACAGATGTAGAATATAAGTGAACCAGCCACAGAACAATAAACGTCCCAACAACGCAGAATAATCCCGTCTATGACGAAGCGGACGATTTTTCGTCCAAAATCATAATGAGCGTTGAGGCTCAATTGCATCTCAGCGGGTGCATCTCGCTTTTGAGGAACCGAAAATCCACAAGTGATGCACGGGCAGCCATTACACCCGCTCAAAGGGACTCAAAGAGTCATCGGACCATTTTATTTTTTAAGGACGCCGGTGGTCGAACGACAACGCGCTATAGCACCATGCTAACTGAGTTTTTTCTGCTGCAATTGAACGAATTAGGTCGGGAGGACGACAGGTGGTGCGCGAGCCACAAGCGATATTCTGAAAGCCAAACAGCATCGGTTGACTTCTTTTGGCCCACCTCTTAGATATCACCCTTTGTGTGAAAAGGTTGGCTGAAGTTTTTAGCAAGAATTTTGTAAAAACTGCCAGAAGCGTCTGGACTTTAAAAAAGCAAAAAATCCCCTATTTTCTTTAATGCATTCTTTGATTCCTCATTTAACAATTTCGATTTGGGATTTTTCTCCAAAACAACTTGTGCTTCAACCAAATTTAACAAAATTCTACATTCTTTGCCATAAATTTAAGTTTGTTTTCCTATGCCCTTATGCCTGAAACTGTAAAGTCAACTCCCAATACAGCTCTTAAACTTTTGATAGCTTTTTTTTTTTGTAGTTGGTCTGTTTCATAAAACAAAGTCATTTTAATGCCACACAGAAAAAGCCTTTGCAGAATTTTGCACTCGATGATGTGGAGAAAGAAGAATAGACACAGAAAATTTTGATGATAAAAGAAATCATAAATTGAATTTATGCAAAGTTTGCATGTTTATACGAGTACTTAAAGGATAGATTGAGTACAAGTTGGCTTATGTATGTATGTATATGTAACATACTCAAAGTCAGCCACATACTGATAGTCATACAAAACTTTCATATGTGTAACTCAGCATTATGCACACACACATACATACATATGCATGCCTGTATGCCCCCACAACTGTTTTTTTTGCTTCTTTTTACATGACTGTTGCTTGTGGGAAAAGTTGAGAAAGAGTTGTAAAGGCATTACAAACATGAAAAAAGAAAAATTGAGATCAAGGATTCATTTCTTTTGCCTTTCCTTCACCCATAAATATTACTGCACTGACTGGCGTATTTTTCTTTTAAGGGGACCTGGTGGTATAATGAAATCCGCACACATAAAGATTGATACTCAATATCGTTTGGAAGAAGAAAAAGTGTGCAACATATCTTTTTTTTTTTTTTAGAATTTTCCACTTTTCTTTGCTGGTTGTGGGGCCTGACTACTTTAAAAATAGTTAATGTTTTTTGTGATACTTAGTATGAATAACTTACCAATATGTCTATGAGTGGTGTTGGTAGAAAAATGTTCTTGCAAACTTTTGTTTTCTTGTTGAGGCAATTGTTATTTTTTTTTTTTTTTTTTGGGGTCAATGCATAGAATTGCTTTTATTTTTCTTGCCCCAGTATCAGAAAATTGTTGCCAGCAGACAAAAGTAAAATTTAATGAAATTATCCTGTTTCTGTTGTTTGCAAAAGAAACCCAAAAAATAATAAAAATAATCTTTGGCCAAGCGGAAGGGAGTCTGCTGATTTTTATTTATAGAAATTATTTTTAACAAGTTTTGGTCATACAACTTTATTCATTTTCTTTTTTTCTTTGCTTTTTTGCAGGTAATTTTTTTGGCACAGTTATTTGAATTACAAACATTTAAAGGAGGACGATGGCAAATTTATTTAGATTAAATGTGTGAGTATAAGTTTCTTGAAAAGGAGAAAAAAATAAGCGAAAATAAAAATAAGCAAAAAACAATAATACTTCTGGAATGCCGAGCAAAGACAAGCAGCTATTTTATATATGTACTCCAGCCAAACCTTCGAATTTACTTTCCTTTGATCACTACAATTTTATAGCAAAATTGAACTGAAGTCTGGCAAAGTTATCAATAAAAAGAAACGTTTAAATCCATAAGAGTCATGTTTAAAGCGGTGACATTACAAATATTGCCACATGCCATACTTGTCCGAAATGAATTACCGCATTATCGGTGGGAACAGCAGGTAGGAATATCGGAGCATTTTCTTTTTTCTTCTTTAGAACTCTAAAGCAGAAAAGCTCTAAAACATCATACAAAAGGCCAGCAATTGAAGGTCATTTGTTATTGAGAAAAGTCCAGTTCAATATTGTAAAACTTAATGTGTGTTCACCGGCAAAAGCGTGACCACTTCTTTCACACTGGCTTGTATTTTGAGCAGATACAAAAGTCAATTCAAAATTAGCATACATCAGGGTTGCCTTTAAACATAAAAGTCATGTTTAAAGCGGCGACATTACAAATATTGCCATATGTTAATAAACCACATTGTCATACTTGTCCTAAATAAATTACCACATTATCGGTGGGAACAGCTGGTAGGAACATAGGAGCATTTTCTTTTTTCTTATTAACTCTATAGCAGAAAAGCTCTACAAAATCATGCAAAAGGCCAGCAGTTGAAGGTCATTTGTTATTGCAAAAAGTCTAGTTCAATATTGGAAAACTATAAAGTATGTTCACCGGCAAAAGCGTGACCACTACTTTCATATTGGCTTGTATTTTGAGCAGATACAAAAGGCTATTCAAAACTAGCATACACCAGGGTTGCCTTCGGAAAATTTGCAAGAGAGTTTATAGCCTCTGCTTTTAGAACATTAAAGTCGCAAACAAAATAGTTCGGAAAGATGCTAAACACCCCTTTTTTAAGATTTTATTTATGATAAACAAAAAAAAAAAAACAGAAAAACAAGAAGCAAAATATTCTTTACAAGTCAAGAGTTTGCTGTTTTTGTTACTGGACATTTTTGTTGGAACTTTTTTTATCATTGTCTTTTCCTAGGAATTTTTTCAACAGAATTCAGTTCCATTGTGAACTTAGTTGCCACTACACGCAAAAAAAATGTGGTTTAGGTAACCACATTCTCAAAGAAACATATTATTGTTGAAATATGGTTGTTGTTTGTTGAACTATACCAACCAGTTTCCTTTTCAAAAATGTACTGCACTAAACAAACTGCGAGTCACTGAACACACCACAGTTTTTTTTTTCATTGAAACTTAATTAAAATTATGATATTCACTGCCATTAAACACAACCACAAATATGCTGTTTTGTGTATTTAAATAAATAAAGCCGAATAGAAAACCAAGAAAAAAATGGGAACTAATTGGAAACATTCGGTATACTAATCAGATGCATGATATCGTTGTGGAACACAACACAACACAAAACTGTGTAACCAAGATACAATGAACACCATTGTTGGCTTAATGTGGAAATGTTGTAATTAAAAATTTGACAAATTCTCCGAAAACACTCAAAACTGGAAGCAGTGGGAGCACAATAATTATGTAAAAAATAATTTCAGATTCAAGCTTATCTCAACTTCAAATCAAACATGTGCTAGCTGCATGCGTGTGTATGATAACGAATACAACTGATGTGTCATACTGTATGAACTACAAATGTTTATTAAAAGACTGTTGCTTCCTTCTCACTGTGAACAAATGAGACACATTAATTTATGACGAATTCATGAAAATGGTTAAAACTAAAAACGTGTGCATATACTATAATAATCATAACGTTTAATCACAGAACATTTTTATTTATAAAATAATATTTAAGGTGGGGGAAAAAAGTCAGGAAAGAAATATTGTTTTTTTGAACTTTAAGGTTGACGAAAGTCAAACTATTCGGGGTATAGACCAAGGCGAATTAAACTAACTGGTTGCAAGCGAAAATCCTACACATTTTGTTAAAATCTTCCTGTTTTATCAAAATCTGCAGAAAAGATGACACAAGAAGAAAATAGTGAGAAGAAAAAAATAATCACTTAAGCTCTCAAGTTCGGCTTGTTTAAACCACCTTGGTATAGACCTTCAACTTACTCACTCCATTCACCATTCACAATTGCTACAGTTTGATAGGACTGTATTTTAAGAGCACTATACACCCAGAAAAATTGGCTGGAAAACGGCCGGGTCTATGAAAGATTAATTCATATGACTTTGTTTCAACTCAGGCCATCAAGTTTGGGTGTATCTGATGCTGACAATTCTTAGCCATGCACTGAGAGAAATTTCATGCACTCGGGCAATGAAAGGGCCTTATTAACTGTTCTTCACTAAACGAATGAAAAACTCGCTTCGATATTAAACAAAAAAAAAAAAAAAAAAGCGTTCATAGAGCGAGCTTAAAATTTGTATGCAATTAGTCATGACCTAAACGCGAATCCACTTGGGTGCTGATAATCGCCGAGGCGCTCATGAAACAGCCCTGATATGCTTCCCAGCCAAAGAGTCTTATTGAACTTTTATTTTCTAGTCTTCTTAAAAAATATTGATCATAACAATTTCACCAAAAAAAAAACCTGAACTCTGAATAAGTAAAATCGAACTAAGGCCCTTTAAAGTAATTATCAATTATTGTTTATGATATTTAGTGCTATTGTGGTTCCGAAATTGCTGTTACTACACTCCCCAAATCACAATTACCAGTTTGTAAGAGCCATATAGTCAATTACATCACATTCACACAAAAAATGAAGCAATTCGTCAGCAATTTTATTTCATTGCTAAAGTTTTTTTGAAATTTAATTTGTCTTTCCATTTAATACGACCGTGTACACTCGTTTTCGAATTCCTTTGTATCGCTTTATATGGTAAAGCTGTAGGCGTTACCGTATGCAATTTAATCGTCTTAAAATTGAGTTTATCATTTACAATTTTCTTCATTTTTTTCTTTTGCTACTCATTGAATGATGGCAATTTTTCTTTATTAAACGCAAATCCCTTCTTAGCAATTACTCTAGACACTCACTGTGTGGCTGGCTGTGTGTCATTCTTTTTATATTCAAATGCATTGAATGGTGAAAAAGCTGTTGCATTCCCTCACCAAAATCAATATATCAAAAAAACGACCAACTACAGCAAACGTGTCATTATTCTTCTCGCTTAAATCGGTACGACCAGGCAGGCAGGCAGGCTGGCTGGCAGAGGCAGTCAACCAATATCATCAATGCCACAGCCGTCACCATTGAATTCATTGCCGCCGTCGTCATCGCCGTCGCCGTCGCTGTTGTCGTTGTTGATACTGATTGTAGAACAGATGTTTGTTTGCTGGTTGTACGCCCGACTGCACTTGTATGCTGTTAATGGCAAATTTATCCATCCACAACATAAAATGAACATCGATTTTATTTCAATGATTTTGCTGCGTTTTTTTTTTCTTTCTTGTTTTAAATCAAGCGGTTGTGCAGCATAAAACACAATTAAAAAAAAAAGAAAAGTAATAACTCTGTTTCTTTTTTGTTTTAAGATTTTTTTTTACATCTTTTGCCAATACGTTGTTTTTTGTGCTTCTTCATGTGGATTCCTTCTGACCATTTTTTGCCTGGCTGTTTCTTTCCAAAAAGGGGATTTGCGTCTGCGTGTTTGTCATAATGTGTTGTACTTTTATGTGCGGTGGAAAGCAATTAAAATTAAAAGAATGAAAATAAAAGTCCAAAAGAAAAATCAGGAAACCTGCACATTTTGTGTTATAACATGTAGCAACAACACGTTTGAGATTGAATTGCGTGTAGTGTATTTAAATGAGTTTCCAACACTTTAGCAACTACAAAATGCCATTTAAATCGTTTGCTGCAAAACAACTCACACACACCTCTCACGAGTAACTGACAAAAGCAACAGCCAACATAAGCAGCACAATAAAACAACCATAGTACATATAATAAAAGGCAACCAGCAACTATTAAAACAACAAAGCTTTAATGTTTTATGCAACATTGTTACAAAATGAAATAAAGCATTTAATTTATGATTGCCAACACCTCATCTTTGCAGCCAGAGTCAGCTCAAGTCAGCTGGGTGTTTTAAATTGATAACTGAAATTTAAGAATTACATTTTCTCAGAGGGGGAGCTTAAAACCTCAAACAGGACAGTTATTTTCTTCCGAGCAAAAAGGTGACATTAACATTTTCGTTTCACATCACTGAAGTGTCATAATTCAGCTAAGCACTCGGACATTACCTTCTTAAAGCTTGCTGGGCAAATAGGTGGAGTTGCTCGAGCGACCAGTTTAGGCTGCCAAACGCTGTATTACAGCACCCCATTAATATATGGCGCCACTATGTGTGCCTACGCCTAAATAAAAATAAGCTGCTAACAATTTCATTAAATACCGGACAAATACCGCATGGCATGGCGTAAATGTTTAAGTTGTATCAATAAACATGGGCCTCTAGATCCAGAACATGTATGAAAACAGCTCTCATAAAAAGAGCAATTAACAGTGTTCTGAGATGACAAAAAATCATCCATAAAATGGACTACAAAAAATAAAATTGCTTAGGTCATTGTTAGTTAAGTATCTAAATAGAAAGTAAAATTGTGTGAGCTTTGGTTGCCGTCTGATTAAAGCAACTATGTCAAAATTGTGAAATTTGACACTTTCAAAGTTCATAGGGTGCTGATGAAGGGTGTTTGCTACCAAAAAACAGCCGCTTGTCAAAACGTTCTGAGTACGTATAACCTCAAAAATGTCCATCTATACGATAGAGCTGTCTGTTAGCAGATGGCAACACTAGAGCTGCCGAGTTCCGAAACATGACATGTATTCCTCGTTGTTGATATACCAGCTTTTATATTTGCCATTTACGACTTTCGAGGACGAATGAACTAGCGAACGAGTATGAAATTCAATACCCTTAGGACGGCCTTGTAATAATGGTCTTCGATCACAGTTGTTTCTTGTTTTAAAGTAATTGAAAAGGTTTGATTAATGTTGTAAGCGTTGGTTTTATTTCGACCAAGAGGATTAAAATTTTTTTTATTTTTAATTTTAATTTATGCCTTTCTACTTACGCATACATACTAAAAAATCAATTTTAATTGTATGCATTTGCCGATGAGTTTTCGCTGCCTAATGCCAAGTAAAACTATTGGAATTTCTAATGGACATTTTTGATAGCTTTAGGGTACTAGTTCTATGTCGATTAAACCCTCGTTAAAAATATGTCTTCAGACTCTTACACCCATATTCATAAAAACTATTGAAGATTTATTACACGTTTATTTGACAAATATTCCGTAGAAATACGTCAAATAAGAGCTTAATAAACTTACAATAATTATTATGAATATGGCCTTTAAAGCTTTCACAAATGTCCATTAAAAATTTCAATAATTTTACTTGGCGCTTGGCAGTAAAAATTCGTCGACAAATGGATACAATTAAAAATGAGTTTTTAGTTAGTACACAAGCATAAATTTAATTGCTTAGCTTTTAAACACTAAATAGATTTTCCGGGTAAATAACCAGTAAATAAATGCTTGTCGTTAAAATATCAATAACAGGCAGTAAAAGTAAGCAACTGATTTTACTCGGCAGCGAATGTCGTTAAAAATATGTTACTTAGTAACGAATTCGATAAAATATTGTTATAATTATTTTAACAATACAATTATGGCAATAAAAAAATATAAAATCCTGCTGCTGATCAAGTCAAAAGGTTCAAATTCGTAGCAGTAAATAGTGGCATACGTGTATTACAGGTGCGTATGAGTGTTATGGGACTAAAAATTATGCACAGCAATTGTTGTGTATACGCCTGGTTACAACTGTCATTTTTATATTTTTAAGAAATCTACGTATGTATGTTCATATTAATATATACATACATCTGTTTTTGTTTATCTGGAAAAACAGAATTAAAGAGGCAAACAATAACATTTCCCGGAACTTTTCATAACATTTTTATTGCAAAAAATAGAGCAACAAAACAAATTTCATACAAAATATAAATATAAAAATAAATTTTTGGAAGAAAACATTTTTGTATAAAACCTCATTATAAAAAAATAATAAAATTTGATTAAATCGAAAGGTTTAATAATTACTGCTGTATCAAGCGTTGCAACTGTAATTTTTTACATTTCGCACTGAAACTTACACCATTGTCCTAACAAAACTTTTTCCCAAAACTATTGGGAAAAAAAGTACATCTTCAAAAAAAAAAAAAAAAAACGTTAAAAAAAGGTAAGCAAATTACGCACATATAAAATATAAAAATTTGATACACGCATGTTTGTATTAAAAATAAAAGGCCTTGGAATGAAATCTTGATAAATGCCATCTTCATAAAATACCGATTTCAAGGTAGATGTTGAAAACAAGGCGCTTATTGGAAGAACAAGCTTCGTTACAAAATGTTTATTCACTGCCAAAGGTTTACACATTTTTCAAAAGAACAAAATTTTAACTAGTGGCTTACAGTTTTGTATGTCTTCTTGAAAAGTTTTCAAACAATTAAAGTTTCTAAGACAACAATTTCAATATTCAAACAAAAGATCCATAAAATTTTTTCGAATTCAAACAAAGTTAATTTAAATTTAAGAAACAAAGTACATACATATGTAGGTATATTGAACAAAAACTAACAGTAGATTTTATTTAAAATCTATAAAAATTTCGCTTTTGTATAAATGAGTCTTTAAGTAGTTTTTTGCTCGGTGAAGTTGACATGGCAACCCTGATTTTTTACCGTTTAAGTTTTGTAGAACATTTTTGTTTGTTTTTTTCTTTGTTGTAAAATCTTTGGGGCAGGTAACATCATCACCATTATTTCTTTTTCCAGCACATTTTTTTGTTGTTGTTTGTGCCTGTGCGTCCAATAAAAATTCTATCATCCTTGTGAGTGACTGTCTTCAAACAAACAAACGAGAAAAAAAGGAATAATAAAAATCGTCATCATCACTCAAATGCGAGTATGTTTTATGAATGTGTCGCTTTTTTCTTTGTTGTTGCAAGTGTTGTTTTTATGGTAGGACAAAAAAAAAAACACAAAACACAAGCAAAAAAAAAAAATATATTGAAGCGAGTGATGAATAAAAAAAAACGGCTTAAATGCCACTTTGGCTATTTCATGTTTGCTAGTGCAGTTGCTGGTGTTGCTTTTGTTGTTGCTGTTATTGTGTTGCATAGTGTGTTATTTCATAAGCCAGCAGTGATAGCTTAAGGTAATTCTTTGTTGTTATTGCTGTTGTCTCTTAAATAAGTATGCAACACAAGAAACATTATACATACACACTACATACCACTCACCATAATACCTTCCCAAGCAATTTGGCATTAAAAAAGCATTAAAAAATCTTCAAGAAGAACACAACAACAACAACAAAACAAATCAAAGTGGGGATAAAAAAGCATTGAGCACAATTTGAAACGCTAGAACGCCTCTTCAAAACACTTTTTGTTTTGTTGTTGTTGTTGTTGCTGTTGCTGGTTTTTTGTACAGTCCGTTTATTATGATTTTTTTCTTGCAAACTTTACTGTTTCTTTAAGCTTTTTTGTGCTGCTTTCATCATGATCATCGTCATCATCAACTTCTCCAATACATTATAATAATTATTGTTATTGTTGTTGACTTGCCAAGCCATCCTCTGAATATCTTCTTCCTTTCAATTTGCCTCCTCTTCCTGCGGCCCGCGTTCGTTGCCCTCATACATACTGCAACGATCATGCTTTTTTTTCCTTCTTCTTTCTGCTTATGACTTAAAGTGTTGGAGGTTTTTGCTACAGTCCAGCCGGCATCAGGAGGTGGAGAAGAAGCCGTGAATTGCCTTAAAGAAAATACATATTTAAATACAACAAAAATTCCAATTATCAATTAAGTCAAGTTTGGAGTGTATAAAAAGTCATAAAAAATAACATCAATATAAACGTTAAACACATCTTAAGTAACTTACTTACATATTTCTGGTTTCCATTTCTTTTTCTTTTTGTCTTGCTTTCGTTTCTTTCCCTGTCTGTGGCTGGGATACAAACTTTTTGTTTTGTTTTTTGTTGTTCTCTGGTTCCACAAAGTGGCTTATGTTTTTTTTTTTTGTATGTATGATGATTAAATAAACGACACAGGTTGATGGTGCCAAAATTAACCATGGGAATGATTCTAAATTTTTTTATGTTAAAAATAGTATTTTATGCTCCAGCCTTTAATATATATATTTTTTTTTGGGAAAATTGGCCTACCAGCAGGTTGTATTTTTGTAACAGGTAGGCCAAAGGAAGTTGTCCGATGTTGTTTGGCTTTTGAGCGCCTAGATGGATGAACTGGTAGAGGTCGAAGTTGAAAAAACCTTCGTACTTCATGACGGATCATTATAATTTAATAAAAATTTGTGATTTCATTTTTCCAGGTTGGCTTTTATGTTGCGGTATTGAGCAACCCTATATGTTGTTACATGGCTCCTATAACAAATAACGCAAAAATTAGCTACGAACTAAAAGGTGTCACCATACTAGAAACGGTGAAAACAAGTTGTAGCTTTCGAGCTGTAAGAGACAGAGACCTGCAACGTTCACAATATATTAAAATATTTCGATATTGCAACAGCAAATACAGAAAAAGTTGGGAAATAAAAGGTGTCTCCACACAAGAAAATGTGAAAATTAATCGTAACCTTTGAACCCTCAGGGATACAGTCTTAAAATTTTCACTTGGCATGGACAGGTGTAAGCATTAGTATTCTGAATAATGAAAACAAAGTTCAACAAGCTAAAACCTAAAGGGCGTCCCCCAAAGGGGTGAAGTACAGCATTCGTGATCGAACGAGCTATCGAGTAAACATAATGTAAGACAAAAACAAAATAGGCAACAAACACACAGCATTCGATCACGAGTTTACTCGATCAGAAATGACATAATTCGGGCGAACGATTTTTTTTTTTTAATTTTGCATTGTTATAAGTTTATTATAAACATTTCAGCCGTTTAAAGGTTAAACTCAAGTTGAGACATTTCAATGGCAAAAATAAACTAAAAACGATTTGTGGCGGTTCTGTGTGTGTATTTTTTAAACATCACTCGAACAACATCAGTTATAGCAACAATTTAACATAAAATCTCTTGTTATTTTTATTACTTTTATTTGTCTTATTGTTTGTTGTAATTTTGTGTTGCCGTCGCTGATCAACCAACGCGCGCTGCCTCACTGGCTGACTCTGCCTGCTCTTTGTAGCATTTTGTATTTGGGTTGTTCTTTTAATATCTTCAGTAGCTTTAAGCATTTGTTTTATAGACAGTTTATTATTACTTTTATGTGCTTTTTTTTGTTCTTCTGGTCCCAATTGTTTCTTTTTTTCATTTAAAAAAAATTTTTTTTTGTTGTTCTTAAAAAGAATTTTTAATATATTCAACTTAATCAGATGTAGATACAGGGGGTAAAACAAGATGTATTGAAAACATGCGTATTATTTATTGTTTATATTAACACAGCAAAAATCACATTAAGAGATACAACATTAATTATTATTAATTGTTTTCTTTTTTGCTTATAAATGCCGTAGTGAACTGCAAGTTTAATGACTTTTTAATAAATCAGCTGGAGTGCTGCAAACGGTCCAGCCACGCAAATTTATTTTATTTGGCTACTTAAATGGAAATTAAATAAAACAAATTAAAAAGAATTAAAAAAAAAAAATTAAATTAAACTTTTATAAATCTGTTCTAAGCAGACAATTTCTTTTTTATGAAATTCTTTTTGGTAACGAAATGAAGACGAGCAAATTTACGGCCATATCTCTTACAGGCAAACCTTGATTTATGTGACGTCTCCATAACGAGAATCAATGTATGATTTACTCGAATTTAATGTTACATGTTTAACAAACCAATTCATTATTTTAGGTCTAGAAAATATAGAGACCATTAATACGGTCTATTTTTAGACCTAAAATAGTAAATTACATTTATTTTGTTCATATTTGCTACTACGCTTCCATTAATGAGTTGTGCATTTTAATTAATCTCGAGTTTGCGATCCTTTTTATTTTTAAAAAAAATTATGATGGCTCTCAGTTTATTACAATACATTCTTCTGCAGATGAAAGGGATCTTAAAAATCGATTTCAATGTTCCTTGGACTCAGTGTTGTCTATCAACACATAGAAGAAGGCCCGCGGATGCTGCCTCATCTGTACTTCTGGATGGTATAACCATAGAGGAGTTGGAGGCTCTTAATGGTCTTGGTATGATCATACAGTGCGATGTTCGTTAGACTGAGCAAAAACAAGCATGTCGTGATTTTTGGATACGGTGCAAGTCATGCTTCCATATTTTAGGTCTAAAAATAAACCTTAATGTTTTTTTTGTCTGTTTTTAGCCGCCGACATTTCGTTGATGCTAACCAACTCATCGGTAGACTCGAAAAATCTAAAAAGAAACCCAACTTGTTTCAAACATTCTTCTTTTTAGATTTTTCGCGTCTACTGATGAGTTGATTAGCATCAACGAAATGTCGGCGGCATATAGACTGAAAAACACAGAAAACATTAAGGTCCATTTTTAGACCTAAAATAATATTATTAAATTTTGCGAATTGCTGCTATTTTGCTTTTGAACAGTGTTTTTGAAATTTTATTATTTACATAATGCGCAATTCGCTGTTCGCAAGGCATAATTCGAAAGTGTAATGCTGACGCAGCTTATGCTTAACATAATATTCCTTTTCCAAATGTCAATTTCTGACAGTGTTGTTTCAATGCTAGACTTGGCGTTGTTTATTGATGTGAGTTTGTAATCTGCTCATCTCACTCCACCTGCAGTCGCGTTATTTCTGTTGCATTCATTGCGTTTCGCTCAATAAAGCGATCGCTTGCTTTCTGTAAATTCATTTGATTTGCATATCTGTTAATCTATTTTAGTTTTATGAAAGTTTTAATATTATTTTTACATACAAATATATTTCTTAACAGTGACTTTTTCGATAAGCTTGAACTTCAGTTGTGCATATGGATGTTTGTTTATTTAATTTTGGTTTATTTGTTGTCTTAATGTAATTTTTTTTATTATCAATATTTGAAATCAGTTGCTCGTGGGCTGGGTTTTCTTTACATGAGTCACATGAAAGTCTGTAGCAATCTGTATAGTTACACCTTAAAGCAATAGTATTGAAAATTCAGCCCAATTTTTATATCTGGTAATTTCTTAACAATATTTTTTATCCTGTCCTGTTCGTTTTTCGCCGCTTTCTATATAATACGTTTTTTTGCCTCTTCTTTTTAATACAAAAATATTTGGACAGCTGCCTTTTCAGTTGCTGGGCTAAAGGTATTTAAACGGTATTCCTGCTTCTCGTAATTTTTTCAACTCTTTTTTTTCGTTGTAGTTGTTTTTTTTAATTATAACATTTTTAAGGTCATAAAAGTGTTAAGTGTTTCATTTGATGTTGTATCTACTCTTTTTTTTGTTTTTTTTTTTTTTTTTTTTGTTTAAGCTGGCAAGAGAAAGGTTGGTTTATTTCTTTTTATGTTTGTCATTGCCGGTGGGTTCTTAAGATTTTTTGTCGCTTTTCATGTGGAACGACAGACATATTTTGTCATTGTTATAGTTTCTGAAAGTTTAATAACATCTAGTGCATTTTTTCATGTTATTGGCAAACTAAGTTAAAGCAATGGGTTTTTTGAAAAAAAAAAAAAAAAAAAAAAAAATGATGTTTAATAACATCTAGTGCATTTTTTCATGTTATTGGCAAACTAAGTTAAAGCAATGGGTTTTTTGAAAAAAAAAAAAAAAAAAAAAAAAAAATAATGGGACCACTATATTTTGGATGTTTATATTTGGCAACCACCTGCAAATAAATAATTAGAAAATCTTATGGCTGCATCAAAACGCACAGAAAAACCACGTAAAATCATTGAATATCTCAAGAGCGCATTGGAAGTATACGTTTGCTCAACGAGCAAATACAAAATTTAGAGCAAATTTGTGGATGCACTTTGTATTGGTTTTTGTTTAATCAATCGGGTGGCCTACTCGCTATAAATTTGTGATTTGCTCGTTGAGCAAACATAACCTCAAAATATTCCTGGGTGAAATTTGCTATGTTTTTCCTATGTTTTCTTTCAGTTGGTGGTTGCTAATGATTCCAAATGTATGTATATTAATTTTCATTTTTCGATATCCTTTGGCAGGAGGCATGATATCTGAAAAAATCATGTGCCAGCTGTTTGATTCTAAATTTTTGTGCTCTTGTATGGGAGCAAACATAAGGTGGCTTGATGGTCAGCGGTAAGTTCGAAAAAAATTTGGAGGGAAGAAGTTATGGGTGGTCGGTCATACAGATGAGTTCTCGACAGGCTGCCTGATTAGTCCCAGCGTCTCGTATTTGTACGGCTCGAAAATAGAATTTTCCCCCATCACTCAAACTTGCCCCAGGGCGCCCGCAAAGGAGTCTATTGTGTGGCCAACCCCCAATATTTTTTTCCGGCCCACCAAGCCCGTACCATGCCTGCTTAGGCGGACTTCCACGCACAGAAAAAAAAAATCGAGCTCGAAACGCAGAAAGCAAAGTTCATTTCACTATTTCGCTGGAGATTTTGCGATTTTTCATTTAAATTCAGCGTGACTACAAAGCTGTGCATTAAAAATGAAAATTTATATATATTATTTTTCGGTACTTGGGTTCTTTTATTTTGTGGTAATTTTATCTTTTTATTTCAATTTTGATTATTTTATGCTCGAACTGGCAATTTTTTCATTTACTTCTGGCAGCATCGAACCACAAACCTCACGTTTCTTAAGCAGCCACCATATCCACTCAGCCATCAGTACAATTAGAAAGAATTATAAAGCGCATCACGCAATTTGAGTTAAGAGTTGATTCTAAATTAAGTAAATATTTTTGTATAAATTTAACATGATTTCTAATCAAGTCTTTCTCATGTTGATTTTACATTCCATATGTTTTTTTGTGTGCACCCCATTTCTAACTAGCCATGCAAGTTTTATTACTACGTATATTAAAATGTATACCACTCTCTAAGATCGGTTCATAACGGGTTAAGGCGTTTGGTGAACCAAAATTCTTTCTACCACAAACAGAACTAAGAAGGCCTTAAAATTGAACTAAAACTTTTTGATATGTTTCTATTTCCGCATTGAAGAAAACTCTTTTCAGCTTTTTTTTAATTATTTATTACCCAAAAAAAGAAAAGCAATCTGTTAGCCAACAAACTATTTGCATCTACTTTTGGAAAAAACCACCATGTTTTAAAAGTTGCTAAACAAAATTATTTTTATACCATTGAAAGGAAAATTTTTAAATTTTCATGCCCGACTGCTGTACTTTCTTCCTGCGGCCTTTGAATTGTTGTTTAAGGCGCAAACAACAAAAGCTAACGAACTAAAAAACAAACTTTTTCCTGTACAACCATAAAGCCTGCCGGCGGCGGTAGCCAAGTATTACGAGTGGAGCTAAATTGCTGCTTACGCCTTTCGAGTGCAAGTACCAACCTGCAGTTGAAAGGCAGAAAGTAAAAAAGACACTTACAAATACGTGCGGCAATGCAATTCTGCATACACACACACATATATGTATTGTACATGTGCTGTAAAAAAGTTCACCTTAAATTTGGGCGAAAAATGTACCGCTGGTTTAGTTCTTGTTGTAAATTATTTTCGTTTCACATTTTTCTCTTTAACTCGAACTATTTTATTTATTTTTAATTTTTGTTCTTTTAATTTTTAGATTTTCGTTTTTTATTGCAACTCTCCTCCCAAATGTATAAACGAACAAGAGCAAAAAAAAAAAAACAAAAAAGAAGCCACACGTAAGAATATTTTGCCCCAAAAGTACAATAAAATTACAACTGCAAGCGAACAAATATGAAAGAAGCAGCAGCAGCAGCATCAACAGCATTTCTTTAAAGCTGCCTTTTAAAGCTATTGTTGCTGTTGTTGTTGCCGGAATATGCACATATTTTAAGGTGCAGCAAGTTACTTAAAGACACAAAACACAACCGACCAAGTAGAAGAAAATGAACTACAACTGCTGCAACAGGAACAACAACAAAAATCCTTCTATTTGTATCAAGTTTTTTTTGTCATGTGTGTCTGTCTTTTGTTTATGTGTTATTTGGTGTGCTCGAGAGAGTGCTCGTTCAATCCAGTTTTGTTGTTGCAATTTTCTTGTTGTCGTTTGTGTTCGTTTGTGTCGTGCATTCATTTTGTTTGGTGTAGCACTTAATGCATTTTTTAGTACCCCCAAAACTGCTCTGCCTTGTTGGATTCTTATTTGTTTGTTTTTTTTTTTTTCTCATACCTTTTTCATAATTCTGCTATTTTTTAAGGTGCCTATAATTTGCAGAGCTTGCAAGGAATGCAGTCAGTAAAATTCCAAGTTCACAAATATGAAAAGGGCATGATTTTTTGTGATAAAAAATAGTTGGAATGAAATGAAACATTTTACATAATAAAACTGACACATTATTCAATGGCATAACGAGAGCAACGAGATTTTTGTCTGATTGCAGTTTTTGTGATAAACTTAATACCAAAATTGTTATACAAGAATAATGAAAAATAAATTATTTTTACGTGTTTTGTTCCATTGCTTGTTTAGCCTATAAGGCCTAATACCTGTTATAGTTAAAACAAAGTTTTAACTACTGTTGCACCCGACGTTTCGCCGATTTTTTCTCGACTTTTTCAATAATCTATTCTGCCATAAAATATAAAAACCCTTGAAGAAGTCGACAAAAAATCGACGAAACGTCAGGTGCAACAATAGTTAATACTTTGTTTTAATTATAAAAGCTATTAGGCCTTAAAAGCTAAGCCGGAAATGAAACAAAACACGTAAAAACACATTATTTTACATTATTTTTGTATAATTATTTTTGTATTAAGTTTATCAGGCTGAAGTTCTTACTATATTATTTTTGTGATTGATATTAATTAAATAAGACAAAGAAAATGCTAAATGTTATTTTTGTGATTGATATTAATTAAATAAGACAAAGAAAACATCAAAGACATTTAGCATTTTTTTTGCCTTATTTAATTAATATCAATCACAAAAATAATATAGAAAGAACTTGAGCCTGATAAGCTTAATAAATAAAAAAAATATATATCTTCTTTTTGAATTAATACCTTGACCACTGTGTCATTGCGGGCTGCTGCAAAGAATTCCTAAGATCTTTACATATGAGTACTCGTATGGTTGTCCGTCCATCAGTCCGCTCGTATGTGTGCTGGTATTATTTTATTTATATTAAACACTCTATTTTCATTCCCATACTCATTTGCGCGTACGTGTGTGTGTGTGCCCTGGCAGGTGAGTTTGGTTTTTACTCCTCTCGTTTGCTCACAAGGTTTGTGGTGTGTGTGTGGAGCATTGTATTCGAGCAGAGTGTGTGCCTGGGTGCGTGTGTGGGTTTGTGTCCAAGTCACTGAGAAGGTTATAAATTTGTGTATCTTTTGTGTTGCTGCTGTTGTTTTGTTTTTCGCAGCACTTAACACGCATTCTAATTGCACATGAACAAAACATATTTTGTACACATGCACATACACACATACTCATGTGCAGTCATACATATTTTTGTTGCTGTTGTTGCTGTTGTTATTCATTCATTTATATTTATATACCTATATGTTTTTTTTGTTGCTGTAACTCTTTTTCCATTTAATGTTCAGGTTTTTCATTATGTTTTCTTCAAGCTTTGTATTGTTGTTGTCGTTGTTTCTGTAGCCATTCTGAAAAATCATAAAGAAATTATGACTGAGCAGACACCAACAACTAAATTTACGTGCACATATGAGTTTATTATGATCTTATGAGTTGTTGCAAAAAATAAAATACAAAACGAAATGGTAAAAGGAAATGAAAGTTGAAATATATCCTTAATGCAACAGACACACATACACAGACAGACACACGCTCGCATTCGTTTTAATTTTAATACACATTTATACTCGTACTTAAATGCTTTAATTTTTGTTTCAAGACGCAGGGGTTTTTTGTTGTTGTTTGTTTGCTGTACGTATCTTTATGTTCATGTCAGACTGAGATTTGTTAGTTTCAGTTTTTGCTGTGCAAAAATTATTATTCTGGGCTAAAATATGTTTTATTGTTTTTTTTTTTGCTCTCCAATTTGTTGCTGCTTAAGCTTCACGCAAAAATGTATTTATTTAAGGATTATTTGGCATTGTTTTTCTTGTATTTTTTTTTTATTGTTTTTGCTTTGTACACTCTTAAGAGGAGGGGGTTTTGTATTATTTCAAGTCAGTGGAATAAATTACAGGCAAATTAATTACAAATCCACGAGCAACAAAAAGAATAAGGCAAACTGAATTTCGCAGCACGTAATTATAATTTAATTAAAATTCAAAGTGTTTGTTTGAAGAGCATGTTTAACGCCTCTGGGCTGATTTGGCAGAATACAAGGGAAAAACAGACATTAAGACGCACAGGCTACAGAATAGGTATGTGTGTGTATACGACTTCAAGGTTATTTTTTGTTACTACGACTAGTAAATGTGGATTTTGGTGTTATTGAATACACGTTTGCTTTTTAATTTTCATATTAATTAACTTTTTTGCTGTACTCTAATTTTGTAATTTAAAGCAAAAGGTCTTTTAGGGTTTTATAAATCTATACAGTGCACTCGCGGTAATGTGAACTAATGAAAACTGAAAAAAACAGTTTCAAGAGATAAGCAAATAACTTATAACAATAAGAGTTCCTTCTTTATATAAATTACAGTAGTCTCGTTCTTAAAAAAAGAAATTCATAATTATGTACACAGTTATAATTTTATGTTTTTGAAGTTCTATTAATTTGTATATAAATGTGAACACCGTTCCACCCAAATTGCTAATTTAATCACAAATCATTTGTTCATTAGTCTTTAATTACACCTCATTGGGTTTTTATGCTAATGATACCCCACCAAACATTTTAAAATAACAAAAAAAAAAAAAAAAAAAATCCAATTTATCATAACAATGAAAAAATCTTTTCTATCACCGTTTAACACTTTTGCTTCGCTTCATTAAGATAACAAAGAACTGAGCAAGTGATTTTATTTGCAAAACGCCAACTTTTTACCTAATAGATCATTTCCTTCCTCAATGTGCCATAAAAAGTTTTCGTTTGTTTTGTGTTGAGTTAAATTTTTTAAACTTAACTTTCTGTGATGACTTGCTGGGGTGGTTGCTGTTGTTTTCGTAATGGGCAAAAAATAATTACCTGGCTAATGTGTATATTTAAACATTTCCCAAAACGACACGCATGTTTTCCACACCAAACAAACGGCAAAACCAACAAATTAAAAACAAAAACCAAAAAAAAAAAACATTTTGTACTTTTTGTTTAATTTCAAAACACCCTGATTATGTGTAATTTTAAGATATTAAAGAGCCATTTAAAATCTTTTGTAAATTAACTAAAATATAACTTAAGGCCATTGTAAACATACACACACACACATACATACACGTTAACCAGCACGCAACTATATAGTATCTGTGAAGACCCAGCGGCAAACTTTCTCAGGCCTTTCAAAATAAAGCCTCTTTGCAGATCTTATTCTATGAATTTTATCAGCCCACGTATCAGCCTGCTTTTTTTTCGTGATCACAGCATCAACTTGATCAAGGACTTTCACATTTGTTTGTGCATGTAAAGAATTTTTTCAACATTCCTAAATACACTTTAAAACTGCCACTCATATCGATAATATTTTCGACTTCCTATTTTCATATTTAGTTTAATTCAGTTGCATTCAAAAATATTCTCATATACGATCACCAACCTTCAAGACTATCAGAATTCATAGTCAAGTTAAATTAGATTGCTCTTTTCGGTTGCACCGAAAAAAGTTAAGTTGATAAGAGTATTTATTATATTTTCTCAGCTTGTTTTATTATGTGTATGCAGCCTTCATATCATACATTAACATACATGTATTAATGTTACAGCATACTTTCAGGCTTTGTCTAATAAGTAAATCATAAAGTAATTTCAGGCACTTGATTGTAATAAATTTACTATGCATAACTATGCATAAATAAATAAAACGCCATGCATGCAATGTACGCTTAAAGATTCTTTAAATATTTTCAGCAAAATCTCTGTGATGCACACATGAAACACATGTTTTATCTATTTATTATGTCTTTTTCTTGTACCCTTTTAAATTAAAACTACTATCGTGCCAATTCAGCTTTTTCTCATTTGACATTCAATCACATTTAAAAGGAGCATGCGATGCGAAATGAAAAAAAAAGCAATCATCATGATGTAACTTTAATACATGACTCTTATCACCAGCTTTATTTTATAGCACCGAAAGTTTTCTGCACTTAAAAGACAAACTTCTAAAAAATAGGTCCATATAAGATTAAAGTGTCACTCGTCATACTATCAGGAGCAAGGTTACCATACGTCGAAAGTTCTCGAACAATTTAAACAAACAATTGTATTCACTGTAGTGATACAGCTAACATCGAGCTTATACAGCAGTGCTGTATAAACTGTGCTAACGTTTACAGCGAGTGTATGATATGTAAGAATTGAATTAATGTGTTTTATTTAACAGAATATATTTATGTTAACATGTATGTATGGACATTTTTGGTTATTCGTTTACTTGCTCCAACAACAAATTAGGGGTTACATTCTTTTCAGACAAAAATTTATTTAATATGAAATGTCCGCCGGGAAGGTATACTACCTTGTTTATAATTTTTGATGAAATGAAAGAGAATGGATCTTATATTAATAAATTATGTATGGAATACAATATCACACATATGTCCGGCTCTCTTACCCTCACAAACGCGAGAGCTGTCGAGCACATTATTCATTACATTCTCACACATTTGACGAGGTATTCCCTTAATTTCATCAGGAATATTTTTTGTATGTTGCTCTAGCAATTCTGGTTCGTTTGCAAAAACCTAGCTTTTCAGATATCTCCATGAAATTCAGATATCTCCATCAAATCAGGCCACCGCGAAGGTCAATCAACATCACCATTTCTTAAAATAAGTTATAGTGGAAAGAGGTATCGCAGTAATTCCATTGTAATCCTGGCTGTAAGCGATGTGTCACCGTCTGGTTGATACCACATGTTAATCAAGCTCAAAGCATTAAGTTTTCAATCATATCACGATATCGCTTCCCTTTGACAGCTAATGTTCCAAATAAGTAAGGTCCAATGATCCTTCCTGACCAAATTGCGCACCAGACTGACACTTTTAATGGCTGCAAAGCCACTTGAGGTTTTTCCATTGCCCAGAACCGTCTATTCCCTTTATTCACACAAGCATTCAAATGGAAATGTGCCTCGTCGCTCATTATGTCTTGTTCATGAAAATCGGAGTTGTCATGGGCGAGCCGTAACATCCTATTGCCATATGTACAGCGGCGTAAATGGTCTTCTGGAAAAATCTTTGAAGACCCAGTTCCTGGGTCTTGTTGGCCTGCTGTTTCTCCCGAAATTTCACGTAACTTTCTCATCGTTCCAGTTGAGATCGATGATTGATTTTGATAACATTTTTCAACAATTAAAACACGTTGGTTTACCGAATATTTTTTGCCACAATAAATTTGCCATTTCTCTCTTTTTCAACTGCTGAATATGAACTGTCAAGACTAAGATGTTTATCGAAATGCCGGCAAAACAAAGTAGTATACCTCTACGCTGGCTATCTGTGTGTTTGTTAATATGTATGTGTGGGCACTTTTAATTATTTGTGTACTTGCTCCAAGAAGTTTATAAGAAAGTAGGGGTCACGTTTTTTTTTAAACAAAATTTTATTGGCTGTACCAGGCCTGCTTGCGAAGGCCTACTGTGGAAGATAGTGTACCAACAAGGCCTGGCCTGCCTAAAACATTATATGCAAAACTTTTATGTTTTATGTATGTGTATAGAAAAAAAGTAAAAAGGGCCTCAAGTCTGCCAAATCAGGCCTTATTATTTCTTCATCACACCGTAGGAGAGCAGCAGGAGCACATAAAACTAAAGTTCTCTTTATTAACCATTTAAGTAGTTTTTACTGAATTTCAAACATTGCCGTCGCTTAAAAGGTAAAGATTAACTGCGTGTGTGTGTTTGTGCGTGCACCCTCTTACAACCCAACCTGTAATAATAGAAAAATGATCCCTTTGGGGTCTGAATGTTACTTATTTAAATATGGGTTGCAGATTATAAAATGTATAAATGAATAAAATAAACTTGAAAGAACTCACCTGCACATTCAAAGTTTCATGTAAATTAGTTCTTTTGCATACAGTTGTGTTGAAAAAAACAGCACTGACAGCTAAAGTTAATACAATTACTACTGCTGTACAGCTAGTAATAGGTAGTAACAGGTTACAACAGTTTTCGCAATACCTAAATGCTGGCCTTTACAACACTCTATACAATTCTTGCACAACTGTAAAATTATGCGAATTGCGCACACTTTAATGCTGATGATTATTTTGCTATTTGCGTGTGTCTGTGCTTGTTTTTTGTGTGTTTAAAAATTAAGTGGTATAGAACTTCAACAGCAACAACCACGATATTTATTTTATAATTATATATTGTGTTATAGTTTATATGCAACACAAACACACTTGTACAAACACAAATTCGACTCACACTTGCAGCAGGTCATTACAATTGCCACATATTTGTTGTATTCATATCATGTTATTGGTTGCTTAAACTGCCCATATTTAACACACAACAAAAACACCACTATTCAAGTGAGCGAGCGAGCGAGCGAGCGAGTGAGGGGCACAATAGTTTGTGTGTTCAACAACAACTTGAACACTTTTTCTATACAATTTCCATGTGTAGGTAAATGATCATGGTCATTATGAGCAAAATACGAACTGCAACTCCATGTTGCACTACTGCTGCCCCTGCTAATACACTTGGGCAGGCAGGCAGGTAGTTGAGCAGAGTTAGTTGGTGTGCCCGGCAACCGATTGTTGCTGCCAGTTTATTGGCAGAACTTTATTTTTCCTTAAAGAAGAGAAAATTGGTTTGGGAAACCCGCTTGCAAAGTATAATGAACAAGAATTAAAGAAAATGAAATAAGAAAAAAAAAACATAAAGTTATATGCAATAAAAGTAAAGTTTGCTTTTATTTCTGTTAAAAGCGTATACTTAACTGACGACAATCAACAAATTAAATGAATTGGAAATAATTTGAAGGCGCTATTTTTCTTTGGTTATTTTTCCTTCTGCTTCATATTCCCTCCTTTGATACTTTCTGTAACACTTGGCTGCAGCATGTAGTGTAACTACTTTTAAATGCAATCAACTTTAAGTTATTTTCTCTGTTATTCTGCAAGTCAAGTTTTTGTATTTTTCTTGCATTTTACTCTCTTAACTTTAGCTGCTTGTTTGAGAAGAAATTCTAAAGGAAATAAACTGAAGACGAAAACAGAAAGCAACTCTTAAAGTTCTTAGATGTTGTTTGAGGGAATGTGTGAGTTTAATTTAGCAGAGTAAATGTGTATGGGTAGCATAAATACACATAAAAAACACCTCAAGGTTTTTCCATGTAGTTTTGACAAACTTTTGCGGGCTGCACGGTGTGAGTGAGTGCAGCGGTGTGCAGCACTAATAATGGCAAGTGCTTAATGGAGTTATTATTTAAGAGCCAAGGAAAAAAATCATATTCAATAAAAGTGGCTTCAACTTGAACATTTATTTTAACATTTTATCAATTAAAATGACAATAAAAAAAAAGTACAACAAAAAAAAAAATTAATAATCTATTTTAGAGCTAAAATAATACAGTTCAATTGGCTCTTAAAGCAAATAAGTGATTAATTTTTTTTTCTTTAATACAGTTATTTCTGCTTAATTGAGTTTCTAAAAATGCACGACTTTTGATGCAATTAAACGGAAACACAATTAAACAATACTCGGTTAATTGAGTCGCTGACGCAATTAAACAAAAATCGCTTAATTGAGCAATATGTGCAATAAAGCGAAACACCCATGATGATAGATGGAAAATAAAAACCATTTCCTTAGTTACTTATTAAGTTGAAAAATTGTTTAGATTTATTAAAACAAAATAAAAATCAGGTACATTCATCTTTTTGCTGCAAAATAATTTTTTTTACTTTTGTGGAGCAAAAAAATTAAGTACACAGAATCAATTAAGCCAAACATTTGATCTTGTTTTTCGCAATGCGGTCTTAATTTGCGAAACAATTAAGCGGGTGACCCAACTAAACGGAAGTCAATTAAACGGGCATTTTAATAAAGACGGGTATGCTGAATGATTTCGTTCCATGATTTTTAGTGCAATAAAGCGGAAAACTCAATTAAGCGGAGCTTAATTAAACGGAAATAACAGTATCTGCAAAATCTTTTATTTTTTCATAATTTAAAGACTACAAATCGTAGTAACTCGTTGCATGAAAGTAAAAGTGTTGCAAAACGGTTGAATTGCTTTCGACATTAAAGGTTTGTTTGCCTACTTGCAATTTTGATTGTGTTCATGGGAATAATAGATATATGGTTTTATCAAATTCTTATTAACATACGATATAATTTGTCTTAAGTATTGATTTAAGAGAATTAACAGCCCAGCTAAGTATATGCAATTACTTATTCTCCGTTTTGCTGAAAAAAAGTTTTTTCGAGTCAGCTGTCGGCGGCAGAAAAAAGGCAAACATCAATTAATAAGGTCTATTGTTAAACCTCAAATACTGCATAAAATGTTACAGTTACAAAAAGTGAACCAAACCAATAATTGTAAATAAAATAAAAAATAGTTTTCAGATAATTAACTTTATACTTTTTACTAGAATAGCAGGATATATGACTTCTAAAGGCCGTGATACACTATCATTTTCAGTGATGACATTTCCACCTTAGTGGATTCGTCAATAAGCAAAATTGCCATATTTGGGTTCGAAAACTCACGGATTTCTCGAGCTAAAAAGCCCCAAAAGTGATTAACAATTGTAAATCATAGAATTCGACTATAAAGATAGTAATATTGTTTAAAAATTTAAAACTGTTTGAAAATTCACAAAAAATTAAGACACTAAATATTTTCAGTTTTATTATTAAATCATAAAGCTACACACATAATAGATAAAAAGAGCCCTTGAAATGTAAAAATGTTTGCCCTGCAGACCACTGTGCAACATGGTTTAGTCTTTCAAAAAAAAAAAAAAAAAAAAAAAATACAGTACTCATTTTTAATTTTATTTAAGCCAAAAACTAAAATGTTTAAAAATGGTCATTGCTTCCTACAGATTTTGTGGCCTTCTTTAAGTTGTCCAGGCATCGATGTCCTTAGAGAGATATTAGGCAATGTATTTGATAATAGTAAAATAATTTAACGAAGAAAACAAATTAATTTTAATTTTTAATTCTTCTACATAAAGTCAGATTGAATTAATATGAAAGTCGTACGAGGCAAAATCTCCACCGGAAAACATGAAATCGACCTTGTTTGCCACGTTTTAAACTTGTTCAATTTTGTGTGTAGCCTTGTAGCGTTTTAGTAAGAAACAAAAAAAAAAAAAACATAAAGAAAAAAGTGGCTCGATTTTCTATTTCTTGGGCAATTCATTAGCATAGTTCTTTTCTAAAATAACAAAGCGTTGCCTGTAATGAATGCAGGTTATTTTCAGTAGTTACTTATGCTGTTTTTATACCTGACCGGTGTTGTAAAGAATTTAAACCTTAAACATATTTCATTCCCAAAAGCTTTTGTAATGTTTCTTTTTTCTTTCTGTTGCCTTGTTTTATATGTTTTAATAGTCTACTTTTGCGATTGAAATCTTATAAATCTTTATTGAGAGCAACAATGTTGCTGGCTGGTCTGAAAATGTTTGCTACCACTTGCTGCCAATTGAGGCATTTAGCAGGAGCAGTGGGGGCCCTGTAGTGGACTCCTACTAAGCAGCTTAGTTAAAAAACCAAGAAATTTCTCTTTGAGGAATTATCATTTCCTTTCGCATGCCTTAGCCGCAAGAAGGCCATTTATGTTGCATGCCTTGTGATATTTTGCCACTTTAATAGTCCGCTGTTTTAAATATGGCCCAGTAAATATATTGATGTTAAATCTTTTTGCTGATTTTTGCTCTTGTTTTGTAGTTTTAAATTAAAGCACTTTGCTTTAATGCTGTTTATACATATATCTTTATCCTCCTTAACAGTTTAACTCCTGCTTTTGAGATTCTTTTTGCAAATGGACATTTTTTATACTGATTTTCTTCTTTGCTTTATATTGCTGTTGTTTTTATTTTTCTTTCTGGAAATATGTACTTGGAGTTTTTATCGTGTTGGTTACTTTGCTACTTTTTTTCTGCTAGCTTTCTTACCTTTACATGTATTGAACAACAAAAGAGAAAAAAATATAAAGTTTACACGAGAAAGTTTATTTCTTTCTTCTTCTTGTTTTGCAGGTTGGTCGTAAATTATTTCTAATACAAGTTGTGTTCAAAATTTATCGCTTTAAAAAGGTCGTTGTGCGTTAAACATGTGTTTGCAGAGTTATGCAAGCGCTATTTTTAACATTTTATTCTTTTAGCACTTGGCAGAAGGTGTGACAAAATGTTAAATGCATTTTCATACATTAAAGTGAGAAATTGTTGTGTGCATCAGAAAGGAATGTTTCACGAACGCTCTTAAGATCGTGGGAATCTTAAACATTTTTGGTACAGTTAATAATGTGCGTGAGTAGTTATAGGGCGGATTTTATGCATCCTTTTTTGTATGTAACATTATAATATTTTAGAAAATCAGCACATTCAATGTAATGGTTTTTGCAGTAAGCGCATGCAATGTACTACAGCTTATTAGCTGCTGTGGCTAATAAGTCTTCAACTTTGCTCCTTTTGGCTTGTTTAAAAATCTTGTTGACTACAATTTAATTCAATTTAAAATTCGAGCTTGATGTGTTGTGTTATGTTATGTTATGTTATGTTATGTTATGTTATGTTATGTTATGTTATGTTGTGTTATGTTATGTTGTGTTATGTTATGTTATGTTATGTTATGTTATGTTATGTTATGTTATGTTATGTTATGTTATGTTATGTTATGTTATGTTATGTTATGTTATGTTATGTTATGTTATGTTATGTTATGTTATGTTATGTTATGTTATGTTATGTTATGTTATGTTATGTTATGTTATGTTATGTTATGTTATGTTATGTTATGTTATGTTATGTTATGTTATGTTATGTTATGTTATGTTATGTTATGTTATGTTATGTTATGTTATGTTATGTTATGTTATGTTATGTTATGTTATGTTATGTTATGTTATGTTATGTTATGTTATGTTATGTTATGTTATGTTATGTTATGTTATGTTATGTTATGTTATGTTATGTTATGTTATGTTATGTTATGTTATGTTATGTTATGTTATGTTATGTTATGTTATGTTATGTTATGTTTTGTTATGTTATGTTACGTTATGTTATGTTATGTTATGTTATGTTATGTTATGTTATGTTATGTTATGTTATGTTATGTTATGTTATGTTATGTTATGTTATGTTATGTTATGTTATGTTATGTTATGTTATGTTATGTTATGTTATGTTATGTTATGTTATGTTATGTTATGTTATGTTATGTTATGTTATGTTATGTTATGTTATGTTATGTTATGTTATGTTATGTTATGTTATGTTAGGTTATGTTATGTTATGTTATGTTATGTTATGTTATGTTATGTTATGTTATGTTATGTTATGTTATGTTATGTTATGTTTTGTTATGTTATGTTATGTTATGTTACGTTATGTTATGTTATGTTATGTTATGTTATGTTATGTTATGTTATGTTATGTTACGTTATGTTATGTTATGTTATGTTATGTTATGTTATGTTATGTTATGTTATGTTATGTTATGTTATGTTATGTTATGTTTAACGGGCCATAAGTTATTAGTCCGGCCTACTAGTCCGGGTCCTCTACCCGAAGAGGTGGTAGGTAAACCAGCCCTACACACTACCTACTGGTTCTGTCCTAAACCAGCCAGATGAGCAGGTGAAAGACTCCACACTTTGATTCGCAATGCGATCCGAAACAAAAACAAAAGTTGGACAAGTACGAGACTGTCTTTTACAGCAAGGGGCCCGTACTGCCCATTTCACTTAGCAGACACAGGGTGCTCCTTATAGATTTTAACTTTTTGTTAATTTAGCATTTGTTGCAGCGGCACCTCCATAACTTCATAAAATAAATATTTTATGAAGTTTTTAATCATATTGTGCACATTTTACTACGTTTTTATTATGTGTAAAACAGGATTTCTAGAGCATACGCTCGGTTTCCCGGTCATTACAGTCCCAACCAGAATAAGGCGAAATATTTCGTAACTATGAATCCACTTTTGCAATGGATTACTCATAAATAAATGCAGAATTCACATGATTTTTTGTAATATTATATACATGAAAGTTGACATGTGAATTCCACATGTTTTTCTTGGAATATGTTTTTTCGGAAATATTTTGCTTTATTTCACTTTTGAAAGCAACACTGGGACAACCATGAAAAATTAACCCGTCTAGTATCTACTTTTTTGTGCATTCAAGTATGCAAATAATCTCTTGTGGTCATTATGCAACATCATTATTCATTTTGAATGCAGAAAAAGTTGCAAAGACTACTGGTAAATTGCGTTTAAGTTTCAATAACAAAAACACTATGGCCCCAATCATTGGGTCAAGACAGTCATTAGGATTACTTCATGTGTTATATAGCAAAAAAAAAAAAAAGCAAAAAAACAGAGAAGTTTAAAAGAAAAACACACATTCAGTCATAAAAAAGAAGAAATATAAAAAAAAATTAATAAATACAACAACAGTAATCTTAAGTACTTAAAAGCTGTAATTTTTCATTTGAAATCATGTTTTTTTTTTTTGCCCAAAGACTTGTGAGTTTTTGAGCCATCTTCTGCAGTCTTAGAGGCGGCTATCGGGCTAAAAAGGAAAGCAACACAAGCGCTGAGACAGACAGCCATTGTGTTACACTCCTCTTCGTCTTTATGGCTCTTAAGTGCATTTCTGTTTGCAAACGTTTGTATTTGCACGTTTTAAAAAGTAGCCAAATGAGAAAAAAGGAATTTAGTCATCAATGATGTCTTAAGATGTACGTACTCGTAGCATAAAATAACAAAATATGTATCTTTAAAGTAAAACAACTCTTTTTACATGTTTGGTCAAATTGTACTGTTGTTTATTATTCCCTGCTTTGTGTGTGTGTGTGTACGTATCTATGGCTTAAAGACCAGCATCTTCTTCTTCGTTGTTTTTTTTTATGACTTTCTACCAGCTTTTTTCCTTTCTTTTTTTTTTTTGCTTAACATTTTTTTTATGTTGGTTAATCGCTGTGTTTTTTACTGCCAGCTCTCTGTTATGCAATAAATTGTTTTGCATTTACAAGATATTAAAAAGAAATAGTCATTAAAAGCAGAAGTTTGCTGCACATTTTCTTTTTGTTTTACTTTCCCTTCCTTCTTTCGCTCTAATACACCGTTAGAAAAGTGTTAGTGGGCAGCTTAGATTAAGATTAACGATTAGCCAAGCGTTTTCCCAACAATGGCATGTTGGAGCCGGTTGGTGGCTCTCTCCCCAATTATCTATCTTTCAAAATGCCTTAAAAGAAAGGATCTGATATTGAATTCACTTAAATTCGTTTTGGTTTTGCGGATTGCACTAATTCTGCGATATTAAAATTATATGATATTTAAAATATTAAAATTTCGTTTCGTGTGATATTAAAATCACAGCGATTTTAAATTAGTTATATTATTCTAAACTAACATGCAATATGATGTCGTTGGAATTTTGTATAACACACTAATTATAGGACATTAAAATCATATATGATTTGAAATTGGCTGATTTTAAAATCACATGCGATTTAGTTGAGTGTGACATTAAGCTTAATTTGGTTTAGGGCGATGCATTTATTGTGTGATATTAAAATCATATTTGATTTAGTTACGCGTGATATTCAAACCACATGCGATCTCAGATTATGCGATTTTGAGATCACATATTATTTGATTGCTTGTGGCATTAAATTTGGTTTCGTGTTGTATGACACACTAATTGTGATACATTAAAATCACATATGATTTGAAATTGGACGATTTGAAAAGCACATGTGGTTTTGTTTTCTGTGTTATTAAACTTGATTCGATTTTGGGAAATGCACATAATGTGTGATCTTAAAATCATACGCGATTAAGTTACGCGTATTACTAAAAACACATACGATTTCATATTATGCGTTTTTGAAAAAACATTCGTTTTGATGTCGTTTGGATGTTTGTGCAACACATTAATTGTGGGACATTGATCTTACATGTGGTTTAGTTTCGTGTGATATTAAACTTGATTTGGTCTAGGGGGATGCACTTATTGTGTGATATTAAAGTTACGTGTGATATTAAAACCACACGTTATTTCAGATTATGCGATTTTGATTAAATATATGTTTTGATTTCGTGTGGCATACTAATTGTTTGATATGACTTGCAATTGCAGGATTTTAAAATCACATGTGATTTACATTTATATTAAATTACTTTTTCAGGTTCAAGTTCAGCACTTAGTTTGTCACTTTTTAATCAATATCAATTAAGTAAAGAAAAGTAAAATGTTTATAGCTGGGTGGACAACCGGCTGTTTTTGTGGGTAGCAAACACCCTTCATCCACACCCTATGAACTTTGCACGTCAAATGAATCAATTAAATTCCTTTTTTGCAATCAATTAAAAAATTTAATTAGTGTATGCATTTTTTTTTCTGTGTTAAGGTTTGCTTACCATTTTGTTATGAACTTTTCTTTTGCATGATCACATTATACAAGTATTTATATTTCTTCGGAAATAAAGACAAATAATTTCTTTGCTAAAAATTTTGCAGAATTTTGATTAACACAGCAAATTAAGTCGAGTATTTTTGTGAGTTCCATACAAAATATTTATATTTCTTCATTTCCTTTTTACATTTACCGTAACGGTTTTCCTTGTTCTCTTCATGTCTCTCTGGGCTCTCTGCTTGATGATGGCCAGCATAAGCATGAACCAACTTTCAGCAGTCATCGTCAAAGATGACGGACGTCTCCCCGGCATCATTTAGAACCTGGTTACAAATTGTTGTGTAATTAACTTTTGCTTATAACAAATATTCAAGAACATTTAATACAACTTGTGCTTGAGTTCGGTTTGCTGCTTGATGCAGGCACTTAAGTTGCAAAAAAATTGCTGGCAGATTGTTGCAAAATAAATAAGAGAAAAAAATGTATATAAATTTTTTTTATGCGCAAAAAGGAAAATTCTTTTCTTTTCATTAGTTTTTGATGTGTTTAACATTTTAACTTTGTTGATTACTGCGTAGTAGTTGGTATTTTTCATTTTCCTTCATTTTAATTCATTTTGAATTTGTGGCAGCCAACACAGCAGTTGTTGATAAAATTATTTAATCATAAAAAGAAAGGAGGAAAAAAATTGCTAGTGCTGTGTGGTAGCTGGTTGTTGAGTGAATTGCTACTGTGTGGTGTTGCAGCAAGTAGCAGCAGTAATTGTTAGTAGGACATGGTGCTGCAGTTTGTTACTGACCGCTTGCTGTATATCAAATAATAAGCCGCTTGTTTTGATGCACGTTTGTGCAGCCACATCTTGTGCTGCTGCTGCTGCTGCTACATACTGTGACTAATTATTGAAAATAGTTTCGTTTGTGCCACTTAATCGTTAGCAATTGTATAAACATTTACAAAACAAGTCCGTTTGTTTGTGTGGCATGTCTAAAAATTTTAACTTGGTTTAAGCATTTTTTTCTTTTGCCTTTTTTTTCATTTTTCTTCGCTTCAAAATACATGCAGCAAAAATAAAAGAAACCTAATTGGCATGGACTGCAATTGTAATTGAAATCAAGGGGTCAAGGATATTGTTAGTTGTACAAGTACGTTTGTTGTTTTTTTGTTCTCTTTCTGCTGTTGCCTCATGACTCGTACTTATGAAAAAGTTTTTTATAGTTGTTGAGGCGAAGCAATTTATGTGCAACAACCTCCTCTTGTTGTTCTTTTTTTTTTTTTTTTTTTTGATTACTAAATACAGTTGTTATTCCCTGGTGTAATGCTGTTGCTTGGTTTGTAGCCGGCAATATGCATAAAATATTCGCGTTGTTTTCTTATGATTTACTTGCAATTTACGTTTCAGCTTCACAGGCCGGACAGCTTCTGGTGCTTGATCCCTTGGCAAAGTTATTCTAGCAAGCCGACAGGCACACAGTGTAACGAAATTGATTTAATTAAAGTTATTATTATTATTTCTTTGGTACATGTAGGAACTTTTTAAATAAATTTTTTCTACTCATTGCATTACATATGAGGCTGCTTTTGATTAAAAAAAAAAAATGAAGCGGTATGTTTTGATCTAATTGGTTACTACATCAAGGGTTGTAAATGGTGACAGGTTAATAAATTCAAAGCAGGTGCCATCAACTGTTGTCTAAGACAAACTATGAAAGGCAAATGCGCCATAAATTAGTCTCGACAATTCAAAAATTAATTTAATATAACAGCCAAGTAAAACTTAGTTTTTCATATTAGTATTTTCTTTAGCTAAAGGTCCTTTGTTATAAATTTTTCTATACTATATATCGCTCTTCTTCGGATAGCCTGTTTCCAGGCAACCACATTGGAAATTTTTTTTAATGTTACTGCGCTGCTGAAACTATCCGTAGGAGAGCGAAATATCTCCAAAAATATGCGAAGAAATATAAAAAAGTGAATACTAAAGCACCCTTCGTGCAAGGAAATACTAATACGAAATAAGAACGAGGTCGAATAAAACCAAATAATAAATTTATTATTTTAATCCTACATATTACTTTTTAGCTGTCTTTTTTAGCCACCGGTGGCATATAGACAGCTAAAAAAGGCTTAAAAAAATTAATATAAAATGGTATAAGAGTGTATTTCACTCGTAGAACATATGCGAAGAAATATACAAAAGGAAACAATAAAGAACTTTTAGCTCAAGGAAATACTAATATTAAATGGGAAAGGAGTCGAATAAAATCAAATATTAAATTTATTGTTTATACATAATTTCTGTCTTTCAACCGTTGGCTATAGAAAGCTGAAAAAGTCTGAAAACAATAAAAAAAAGTTCTATTTAGACCTAAAATAGTGATCTTGCCAACATTAAGGTCAAAGAATTTGATTTTCGCATTGATGATTGCAAACAATTTTTTTTATAAAAAAAATACAATTCATTCGTACATATTCCACTCTGGATTACTAGATCTTTGTTTGTGCAGGAAAAAACCCAACCTGCATGCTCTCAAATTGCTTGTGACTTTAAACCACACCATTGAAAATCACATACCATTTGAAAATCGTACGATTTCAAAACATTTGTGATATTAAAGTAGCAACATTTACGATCACATGAGTTTTCAAAACCAATTCATGGCAATACGCCTGTGATATTAATAAGTTCACACGATTTAAAATCACCTGTGCTTTCGAAATTGCTCATATTAAATTACATGTCATATTAACCTCGCAAGATTTAAAATATGCCATGGGGATTTTAAATCATTTGCGATTTAAAAATTACACAATTTGACACCGCTCGAGGGCTTTCAAATCATACCTAAAACTGTATGCGGTTTGTAAACCACGTCATCGTTACATTTTCGTCTATGATTTTGGCCATGTGGCAAATTGTTTAAACTGATTTTGTAAAACGAAGCGCACTGAAATCTTTTCTGCACTTTGATGCATAAATTATGCTAAACTTGGTCGATAACACGGTTTGTGTTCGTTGTGGCCTGTGATTGTAACTTCCCTAAGAAACTAAACTAATAAAAAAAAAGTGCACTATCGTTAATATCATTATTAAAGTCGAACAAATTGGCTGTTGTGCTCAAGAAAAATTAACTTTCATCTAAAACTGTGTCTATCGGATTAAAATAGAGCCCTCATCAACACTGCCACGTTTGCTGTATATTCTGAGAAAAGTGGTTTTAAATCGCTTTTCAAAAATAATTTTAAATCACTATAAAAAAATCATTTTAAATAATTTGACTTATATCAACACCACACCGCGTTAAGTAACTTGTGATTTCAAGTCATTTATTAAAATTAAAAACCACTTAATGTTAAATCACATATGACTTTAAAAGCACACTTTAATCATGCATAAAATAAACAAGTAAGAGTGCTATATTCGGCTGGACCGAATCTTAAATACCCTTCACAATGGTACATACATTCTGATTGATTTTTGGTGCGAAAAGTTGTTTTATTTGGCTTTTAAAGCCGATATCGGGAGACGCTATATCTGGGGTATATATGGGCCGATTTTTTTTGAATTTCAATATCAGATCCACTACCGGGATTTAACACAGGCTGCAAAACTTTTATTTAAATAATTCTTAATATGCTCAAGTTCAACCACTGGGTGACACCAATTCTTTTTAATATCAATGAAATAAAGAAAAGCAAAATGTATTTCTTAATTATTTATCAGTTAACTTTATAGTAAAATTTATTTAACAAAAAATTGCATATAATTGCATTATTTTTGAATTATAATGCTAAACATTGCCATTAAGTGTGATTTGCTTTTCAATTTACTTACGTATGTGGGTACATGCATACGTATGTATGTATCTATAATAGAAAACGCTAAAATAAATTCTTTATTATTGAATATTTTCAGTGTGTTCCATAAAACAATGATTATATACATACATATATACATACATACATATTTACATTGCTTGCTTTTACAAAATTATTTTTTTCTTGTGCACGTTGCTGATGATCTATTGCGTATCATCATACACATGTATGTGTGTATGTACATATGTAAGTACGTAGGGAAACCCAAAATGATTTTTTGTGTGAATGAATTTGAAGACGCAATTGTTTAAAAGAATTTCATTGCGTACCCTTTTTTCAACAATTCTTTATATCACTTTCATTTTCAAGCTCGTGTATATATACCAGGGTTCAGAAAAATTCATATATGAACACTCTATTTTAAACATTTATGATAAATCTTCATGTATGAAATTTCAAAAATGTATTTTGCTGCTCTTCATAAATGAGTAGATCTTCAAAAATGTTTCTTCACTACACATCGCCATGAACAGAAGTAAAAGTTCAATTATTCATCTTCACTATACAAGAGTGAAACGTCAACTGCTTGTTGCTCGCATTCAAAAATGAATAGCTTAATTTCTTCATTTCTTGCCTGCTCATATATGTGCGTGTAGAAAATTTTTAATTTCTTGATCACTCTCAAATGTGTGTGCAAAAATTTGACAATGCAAAATCTTCACACTTGAATATGAGACGTATGTATACGCTGTTAAAAGGTATAGACAAGCGGCAGCCACACACAGCAGTTGTAAAACAGAAACTCATTTCTGTTTTACAGTGAGAGAAACGATTTTGTATTTGTTAAAATGGTAAAGCTTATTTCAATACACGTACACTTATATTTTAATTATATTGAACTGCGCTGTAATACTTTCATTTACATAATACTTAGTATGCTCAAGTTCAATCAATTATATGTAATACTAAACATTAGCATTAAGTGAGTTTTTTTTCATTTATTTATGTTGGTACATGCATACGTATAATAAAAAATTCTAAAATAAATTCCTTGCTATTGAATATTTTCAGTGTACTTGCTTCATAAAACAATGAGGATGTATTTACATTCTTTGTTACTAAGGGTGGATTTTTTTCCTTGGGCACGCTGCAGATTATCTGTTGCGTAGAGCAATATGATGATTTGTTACATGAATGGTGTACACACACACATATGTGTGTATGTATGTAGTATGTATTTATGTATGTCAGTAGGTAGGTAAACAAATTAATTTTTTGGTGGGGAAATATGAATGAGTCAATTTGAAGATGAAATTGCCAAAAATAATTTCATTGTGTATCCTTTTTTTCAACAATACTTTATTTACATCATCTTCAAACATCCGCTAGTTTTAATTTCGCACATTCTAAACCAAACAAAAAAATTGTTTGTGCTTACCTAATTACATACATATGTATCTATAAGGCTTTACACAAAATATCATCAGCCACGTGCCTGAAGGAATACACCAAATCTACTAAAATACGATTAGTGTCATTACCAAAGGAAGAAAGATCATTCCGTAGGGAAATATCCCATGAAACATAACATAAGAAATAAATTTAAATGCTTTTATTATTATTGTTTGGAAGACCTTTCTTTAAAAACAACATTTTTTTCTTTTAAGATATGTATTTGTTATTTTAAATTCTGTTTTTAATTTCCAATCAAACTATTAGACGAAGAGTGAAAAATATTGGCAAATACATATGTGCATAAGTATATACATACATACATACGTATGTAATTTAAAACTAAAACTGTAAGAGGAAAGACCTCTAGCTCAATTAATATAAAAATATAAAATATTAAAAACGATAATAATATTAAAAAAAACGTAGGAATAAAATAATTAAAATTGTTTATTATTATAAAAATAATAGCTCAAATATACATACATACATACATATGTATATTTTTACTTGAAGAATAAAATCAACGATTTCACCCTCACACTTGTTGTGCTACCCATCACATTTTATTACGACGAGTAGGCATGCATACATGAATGCTGTTCAATGAAGAAATGTGAGCAACTTTTCAAAAACTACAATTGTCTTCGCGAAGAAATTGTCTTAAATTTTTGATGTGCACATGGCTACAAAATTTTTCACGTCGATGCTCGTCTTCATTTATGAATACGCAATAAACTCTTGCTTTTCTTCATTTTTGAATAAAACTGAAAACCGTGCTCGCACTTCATAACCAAAGAGTGAGTAAAGCAAAATGTATTTTGTCTCATCATACATGAGGAGAGCAAAACAAAACAAAAAAAAGATTTCACTCTTCATGTGCGTGAGTGATCAGTGAGTGAAGAATTGGAACTCTGATATATACATACACATTTTTACACCAAAGCAAAAAAATTGTTTAAGCTAACATACTTGCATGCATACATACATATGTAGATACATACATACCTACATACATACAAATGTATCTACATACATACATACATACATACATACATACATACATACATACATACATACATACATACATACATACATACATACATACATACATACATACATACATACATACATACATACATACATACATACATACATACATACATACATACATTCATACATGATCGCAAATATTATATACATATGTATATAATATTATATACATATGTATGTACCATTATGATCGATTTTTGGTACCAAAAGTTGGGAGCATATGGGCCGATGTCCAAAAATTTTCTAATTTTGACCCTAAACAGCCTGTATGTACCATTCCGACAAATTTTTAGTGCAAAAAACTGTTTCGTTTAGCTTCCAGGCCCGACTTCTTGAGATATCGGGAGGCGCTATATCTCGAACATATATGGGCCGATGACAAAAAGATTTCCAGTTTTGCTTCTGACTAACCAATATGTATCATTGTGATTGATTTTTGGTGGCAAAAGTTGTTTTATTTAGCTTATAGAGCCGATTTCTTGAAAAATCGGGAGACGCTATATCTCAGGTATATATAGACCGATTGTAGACATTTTCAAATTTTGCTTTTAAACACCTTATATGTACCATTCTGATCGATTTTTGATACCAAAAGTTGTTTTATTTGGCTTTTAGAGCCGACTTCTTGAGAAAACTTGAGGCGCTATATCTCGAGTGTATATGGGCCGATGTCCAAAATTTTCCACGTTTGCCTCTAAATAGTCTATATGTACCATTCTGATTGATTTTTAGTGCCAAAAATTGCTTTATTTGGCTTAAAGAGCGGATTTCTTGAAAAATCAGGAGTCGCTATATCTCAGATATATATGGACCGATTTCAAAAATTTTCCAATTTTGCTTTTAAACACCTTATATGTTCCATTCTAATCGATTTTTGATACAAAAAGTTGTTTTATTTGGCTTTTAGAGCCGACTTCTTGAGAAAATGGGAGGCGCTATATCTCGAGTGTATATGGGCCGATGTGGAAAAATTTTCCACTTTTGCCTCTAAATTGCCTATATATACCATTTTGGTTGATCTTCGGTGCCAAAAGTTGTCTTATTTGGCTTATAAAGCCGATTTCTTTAAAAATCGGGAGACGCTATATCTCGGATATATATGGGCCGAATTCAAAAATTCCTTCATTTCTAGGATTTAATGGGCACTAAAAATGATATGGTTTAGATTTTGAGAAAAAATTTTTTTTCAAAAACCTGAATACAAAAATTGTTCAAAATATCCCTCAAAACCCGGTTTTTTGAATATATCTCGGCTATCCGTGGACCTATCTTGCTGAATTTCAATAGCAGACCCACTACCGAGGTTTCACACGTTTTAGCGAAAGAATGAGGTTTCTATCTCAAACCGTTTTCTCAGAAACGGTATTTCAACGACTACAGACGGACAGACGGACAGACGGACCGACGGACAGACGGACAGACGGACAGACGGACATCGCCCAATCGTAATCGCTATTGATGCTGATCCAGAATATATATACTTTATGGGGTCTTAGATGGATATTTCAATGCGTTACAAACGGAATCACAAACTTATATATACCCTTACACATTTATGTGAAGGGTATAAAAACGTGGTTTCAAATACCATAAGCACTGTTCCTCCAATCTAAACTTCTAAAAATTAAATTCTATATTATAATTTAAGTCTAAAATAACATTTTAAGAGACTTAAATTAAGAAAAACTACAAAAGATTAGCACAAAATCAGAATTTTTATTCAACTTGGTTTTGGAAATCACGTGATTTCCAGCAAAATGATTTTGTGAACAGACCTGATACAGGTATTTAATACTATGCATGTGTTTTCTAATCGCTTGTGATTTTAAAATCACACAATTTAAACCGTGACCCTTAAAACGTAAGAAAATTATGTATATTCGAAAAAACGTGGTTATCAGCCTTGTGGTCAAATCGGCGCTTTCGTGTTCTAACGAATTCCATCGCTTATTTTGTTTTTGTTTTACATTATTTGTACTCGTTAGTTTACTGAATATCGAATGCGACGATTTGGTATTTTATCTAAAAATCTCTTTATGTGTATGTTATTTAAAAAAAAATGATATTCTGCACAAAAATTTGTGTATTTTAAAAGTGACAGCTTGAAATCACATGCTTATTACTTCATGACATGATAAACTGTCAAAATAATAATCAATGTGTTCTCTATTGGTTTTTGAGGTAAAACTGATAATTTAGAAGAAAAGCTTATAAAACTTTCATACAAACTGAGAACACTTTCTATTTATCGAGAATTGTTATTGTATGCTATTTCATTTTATGTTGTGATTTTGGGCTTCAACGACGATGAAAAAAACAACTGTTCGGTCGCATTTTCGCCAACTAAAATCACGCAGAAATACAAAAAGAACGCGTGATTTACAGAACACTACAAAATAACAAGCGTGTTTTCAAAAGCACATGCGATTTGAAACTACATGATTTTCAGAACAGGTCTGTACAAATCACATGTGGTTTGAAATCACATGTGATTTAAAAGAACACGATTTTAAAATCACACGATTTCAATTTGCATTTTGGTTTAAAGAACAGGTCTGTACAAATCACATGTGGTTTGAAATCACATGTGATTTAAAAGAACACGATTTTAAAATCACACGATTTCAATTTGCATTTTGGTTTAAAGTCATGTTCTAAATTACATAAGTTTTTAATCGTATGTGGTAGAGAAGTGATTTCACCATTTCCTAACGTTCTGTAAACCCATAAATTTTGCATATTTTGGTGAGATTTTATTTTTTCAAGCATCGTATGAAAACGATTTGCCTTTTTTAGTTATGAAGCTAAAACACAAATGTTTACACTGCCGCTTAACTATTCTGCAATCTCTCCATTTTGAGCCGAAAACAAAGAACCTAAAATATGCATCACTCAGCAGCTTTTAGTGGTGAGTTCTGAGACTTGCCGCCTTTAAAGTATCATAATCTTGCTTGTCATAACTTAAAGTTAAAAGAAAGAAAAAAAGTGTTTTTCAAGCAATTAAGCGAAGTTCTGGCAGTAAAAATGTAAAATATTTTTATTATTTATTAATCAACAATAATTTCCATTAATTCTGTTATCAGTACGATACATACATGATTTAATTTATTTCCTCAGCTTTTTTTTTCTTTTCTTCTTTTCCTAAAGCAGAACCATTCTCTTTTAATCAAATTTCTTATGGTTTCATACTAAAAAGCCAGTCATTGCGATTGTCATCGTCATAATAATTTCTTTAATTTCCTTTTACTTTAAATCAAACAGTTGATCTCTTGATGACCCACTTAAATGCTCATACAACGAATGTCATTTATTCTGCGTAAAAATTTTTAGCATTCAGCGTCGCAGCGGTGATCGAATTTAAAAGAATTAATCAAAATGCCAAAAACCAAAAGAACAACTTGAACAAAAATTAAAACAAACGCACAATTTTAATGTGGCAGGAACTCTGCTGCATGAACAGAGCAAAAGCACAGAACATGCGCACAATAAAAGTATATAAAAAATAAAATTAAAAAGAAAATCAAGAAATGCATAAATTAATAAAATTTGTATTGTTAATGAAAGCAAATAAATGAAAACAAATAAATTATTTATAAAGAATAAATTAATAAATTTATGATTGCAAAGAAGAAACAGGGAATATCTCTAGACATTCACATTCCCAATGGTCAAACGGTCAGACATTCACACAATCAAGGAGACGACATATCGGGAACTTGACATGACGATGATATGCGAATAATCAGCGATTGAAAGGGTTTTAAAATACAACAGATTGTTTTGTATTTAATTGAAATAAAAAAAAGAAACAAGTTTTTCTTCCTTCTCTCTCTCGCTCTCGCTCTTTCGCCCTCCTTCCTTACTTAAGTGCTGTCTCTTTTTCAGCTGAAAACTCAACAGGCAAAACCTAAAAAAATCAAAATAAATATTATAAATTAATGTGCCTACGCATACGCTGCTGATTGTGATGTTGTCTATGGCACTTAATTAACTTTATCAATTTCCAAGAAATTTTGACAAGACCAACGAAACAAAAAGAGAAAAATTTAAAACACAAAATTTTAAATGTGGCTTCGAAAAAAAAAAACTTAAAAACATTGCGAAACATCACAAAAATGTTTAAAATCCCATAAATTTGTCTGCTGTTTTGCTAAAGTTTGTGCAGGGAACTTTAAAAAGGAAGTTTATTATTAACCCTTTGAGGGCGGAAGTGTCTTAAAGGTGTTATTTTTTTTTTCAGCAAAATCCTGCCTGTGCATGCTTCTGCATGTTTATTTTTCAAAATTTTCACTAATTATGTAGACAATGGGTACCTAAAGGATACTTGTTCTGTGATAACTAAACAAATCATAATAAAGGCTGCCAGACAAGCGCTTCGTATTAGTGCTGTCACCTTTTGCATAATTATAAAATCTGTACTATTGCTGTATTATGTCAATCCTGTCAGTGTTGCCAGCTTCTGCCTGATTAAATAAAATCTGTACTTTTGAAATTTTATGTCATTTATTAAATTTCTAAATTAAACTCGTTTTATTCAAAATATTAACATTAACAAGTGGCCTGAAGCTTAATTAAGTAAATATTGAAATCAATACAGAAAGTTCGCAAAATTAGCATCAATAAATTTTCCAACAATTTTAGCTTAAATTTTGTACTATTTGGTATTTAAGGCTCTTTATTACATTTGACCGATATCGTAAGGCAAGATTTTGTTGACCACACTTCACAGCAATGCTTTATCGTTTGAAGCTTAAAATATGAGGGTGATGTTTTGTTTTTGGGAGTTTGCTGCTAAGGCCAGGATGTGACTTGACATCGCTCGCTCACAACCTTTCATGTAAGTTACATGCAAAAACATGGTTTTTATTTTCAGCATTTTTGTGTAAGCGAACGATGTCGAGTGACTTTGCGGCCTAGGTTTTAAATTATGAAAACTTATTGTGAAATGAAACCCCTGAAATAGTACCTTTAGTTTTCGCAAAGTTGCCGCAACGGCCACAAAATGCTGCATTTGCTCATTGAGCAACCACATAGCCTATTTCACAATCTCGTAATACTCTTTTCATTGTCATTCTAAACCAATTAAAACTTATTTCAGTTTCTTTATCTGAGCTCTATACAATGACTCGCTCAAGTGACGGTGCCAAAGCAGACGTAAGAGCTCTCATATAAGATTCCTTCTCACAATATTACACAACTTTTTCAAGTTTTACGGGACATTAGTTTGGTATTAATTACGATATTCTTTGACAAACATACCTGGCTCGGCAGCGACAGGTGCAAGTTCCTTGATTCAAATTGCTTGTCAAACACATTTTAAGATTTCCTGGCTCTTTCTTACCTCAAAATGATGTGAAAAATGTACTCTAAATCTAAATCAGCTGTTTGCACTGAACGTTGCATTGTTAGATAAATGGAAGGGCAATACTAGAAGCAATCTAGTGATCCATTTGAAAAGTGATAGTGTGTTGGTGTAAAAATGTGAGGTCACTGCAATTGGAAAGTCAAAACTGCAACGTTTTACTGAACTCCACTTTTAGTGATTATTGCTCAAGATTTCATTCTGCGGCGACGCCATTGTTTGGGTTAATTAAAAGAAATGTTTATGCGAATTTGTGCCCTAACTGTAATGAAAGATGCTAAAGCAAAAACATAAAAATAATGTCAAAATTAAGCGAAAGGAAGCCAACGTCTGCCCGTCATTATGAAACACAAAAGGTAACAAATTAAGTAAAGTTATTTTAAATATGCATTGAAAGAAAAAGAAAAAAAAAAAAGCAAACAAGCAGAAAAACAAAACAAGAACAAAAGGTAACAGACAAACTCCACTTACGAAGGCATTAACAGAACATAACAACAATTAAAGTGACCAAAAACAATAAGAATACAAGCAAATACAAAATCCTTTCGAATACACAAAAAACAGAAATAACGCATCACATACAACAGTGTTAAAGGAAAGCAAACAAATCGATACAACAATGAGTTCTTTCTTTATGAAACACGAGGGCAGTGTGAAAAGGATCGTTAACTTATTTTATAAAGTGTGGTGGGATTCTAATTTTAACAAGTGAATTGGCGACAGTTTTATTCTGTGACTAGCTCTTGTTGGTGCCAGCTCAAATCGCATAAAATTTTATTGCTGTTATTTCTTGTTGTTTGCCATTCTAGTCAAATTATAAACCATTGTTTGATATTCTGATCCAATCATAAATTAATAGGGGTTATACAAGACTACCCAGATCTTTTTAACTAAGGTTAAGATTTTTTTGAAGCCAGCTCTCATTACACCTGTCAGCCAAGTGACAATAAGTAATTGGATATACTTAATTGGGGTGTTAATTGTCTTAAATCAAGACTTAGGATAATTTCTATCGTATGTAAAAGTATAATGGTCCTGGCTTTTTAAACAGCTACTTGACCCTTCTAGTAATGGTTAACTAGTTCCGAGGGTGCATATCGCTAAGGTCTTCTGGGTGCCAGTATATCAGTCGCCGGCAACTGTCTGAGTTCCGTGTTGTAATGTTTTGCTAAACGAGTGGTATGTTTATGGCTGTTGATACGGATGACTTCTTTCACTGTTTTGACATTTAGCTCTTGATGTATGTCCTCATCTCTAATATACCATTCAGCAATGACAATAGTTCCCAATATTTTGGTTAAGATTATAAGATAACTATTTTGATCACCAAGATCCTGCGCTCCCATAAATCCTGACAAGCACATCACCAAGATGGAGTCTAAAGACAGTATGCAATTAGTCGTGGCCTGGGTTCGAAGCAAATTCGGATGCTTATGAGCGATGTGGTGGTCGTTAAACAGCCGTGGTATATACTCCAGCCAGTAAGTCTTCAACTTCTCCTGTTTTCCTTTAAAAAAAATTTTCATCACTCCAATTTTATCACAAAAAAAAAAAAAAAAAAAAATCTTTCTCAATTTTGAAGAAGCAAAAATGGAACTAGAAAATTACTAACGAAAGCCCTTTAAACTTTTTTGTACAAATACAAAACTGGGAAGCACCATTCGGCAGGAATCGAACCTGTCACCTCGGGGTCTCTTAGAAAGGTACTTTACCAATTCAGCCAGCAAGGCAACCTGTACTGGAAATAGGAAAATAAACACTGTGTTTACATTTATCAACTCCTGCTTTTGTTAGCGGAGGATGGAAGACGGTAGCTAATGGCTACCGAGCTGCTGCTACTGGGCAACTCGTTTGAATTTGTGTGTACGAAGTATTAAAATAAAAGAACTTTCAAGCCTAAGAATGGAAAATTAGTTGAAAGTGGTTGCTTTGTGTGAACATTTAAGCAACTTCAAAAAAGAATTTACAAAAGTTTCTACAACAAAACTTGATCAATGTGAAATGAAAAAGGGGATTTAGGGCTGCATTGAACTTTACTTTGTGGAAAGCTACAGGATATATGGGAGCTTACTCCGCCAACGGAGCGAACTCCGAGCGAACATTGAACTTACTTTTCCTGACTTCATTCGACTGCGAATGAGCGACTTGCAGACTGGTTACTTTTTTACGAAAACTAGATCTCAGATCTATTGGCAGCAAGTTAAAACTTCCCTTTGTTTGATCCTGGACATGGTCGACCAACTCTAAAACAGTCCTTAAAGCTTTAGCTCAAGCAGACGTGTTGTTTACGATATTTTGTAAAATTCCCTTACATTGACTATGACATCCTTTTTGAACTACGTCATAATGAAGCTGCTGAACAACTAAAATACCATCGCGCAAAACAAAGTATGTAGTGCCAGGATGTGCTGATGGGAACATAATTTAAAAACTTTCATTTGCTTTGCGGCAACCATTATCACTTTTTTTATTTTAATTTTTCTGTTATCCTCGTTTGTTGTTACAGAAACGAACGTCACGTTAAACAAAAAAAAAAAAAAAGCCAAGAAGAAATTGAATTAAATTGAACAGAGTTTGACAACAATAAACTTATAAATCGAATGTTTTACAAAACAGCAGAAACAACCAGCAAACGATCGATTCAACTCCCTTTTGAGCAAAGAAAAAAAAAGAAGAACTAAAAGTATAAAAGACAACGAACATAATCAGAAGAAAAAACCCACATGTGAGCATTTAATTTCAACAACTGTCGTAGTTGTGTTGTGGCCCTCATGTTGGACAACAGCAGCGGGAGCTCAATTCAAATAAGCGAACAAACGACATGACAAACAAACAGCCAAAAAAACAAGGCAAATACAAATGAAAAAAAAAAAAACTAAGAATCGAAACGAACCAATTCGAACAGGACAGGACAGGAACAGAACAAACCAACAACCATAAAACATCAAAAAGAACAAGAAAATTAACATGGTCAACAAAAGTAAAAAAAGGGTACAAATACATCGATTACAAACTACACCACTATAACAGCAACAGCAACAGCAACAACTACCACACTAAGAAACGCAACAGCAGTGAGCTGAAAAACAACACTATTTAGCCAACACCAATTTAATGGTGGTAGTATTTTGGTTTTTTGTTTTTCATTTGATGGTGTCGGCGTCAAAAGGCACTTATTTTGTCTCCTCTCAAACCCAGTCAGGCCATGACACAAAACAAAACGTACAACCATTAAAACCAGCCACAACATTAAATAAAATGTATGCGGCAGTTAAAACAGCAACATTATTTTTCAAACAATAATATTATTAGGCATTTTATCATTTTACGTATGTAGTACAAGTTGTTGTTTACACACGCATACACGCTGCTTTCCATACCAGTCTTTTTGCACCCTTGATTGGCCTCCAAAGCAGCTTAGACGACTCCTTTTGCATGCGAGCAGCCATCCTTTGGTGAAAGGAGCCACCCAAACTCTGCTAAATATTATTGTTTATTTGTTAATATTTCTTTAATGTATTATTTCCTCATCACTTACACCCCCAGAAATACTCACACACATACATGCATAACTTTACTATTTAGAAAATGTGCCTAAGGATATTGTAAGTGCTTTTTAAATTGGAGTAGGTGTGTTGCAAAAATTTAACACATTTTCATCGCCAACTTTTGCCTCAAAATCGATTTTGTTTTCTTTAACGTAACGACCGCTAAAAGTTTATGTAGTGAAAAGTTCAACGTTGCTGGTGTTTTTCTTCGCACACACACTGTATTGCGTCTTATAGGAAACTAATGTCTAACGCAAGTTTTACAGGACTTGCAAGACTTTGGGTGATTATTGAGGCCACAAATGAAAATAAGGTGGCGAAATTTTAGGCTGGGCAAATTATTAGTTTTGTATTAAAAGTTTTTGAGTGAAAGCGATTTTGGAGCTTGTAGCGTGACCGTTGCAAATAGTTTTTTTTCTCACAACAAATGCTTTATAATGCTCATTTAGTCTTAGACAAAAATAGAATAAGATATAAAATGTTCAATTTCAAGTTAAGCGACCGAGAACCGAAGCATTTACAAGGGTTGCCTTTTATGTTTCGTAATTTGGTCACCCTAGTATTGCAATCAGGCAAGTGGCAACTCTATCGTACGGTTGGACATTTTTGAGGTTATACAAGGTGGGCCAAAGGAAATCACCCTGTTGGAAGTTGCACTTATTTTTGTAAGAGGCGGCCAATGACAAATCTGTTTTTACATTTGTGAACTAGACAGCTGTAGAATACAAATAAACAAGCGATGGAGCGATACACTTCCCAAGAACGCAGAATAATCGTGTCTATGGCGAAGTGGACGATTTTTCGACCAAAATCATAACGAGCGATGAGGCTCATTTCCACCTCAGCAAACCCATCGCTTATGGGGCAACAAAAATCCACGAGTGATGCACAAGCAGATCTTACAGCTGCTCAAAGTGATTGCATGGCGCGCTGTGCACTCTGAAGCAGTCATTAGGCCATTTTTTTCGAGGACGCCGCTGGTCAAACGACAATACATTACAGGGATATTTTAGTCGAGTAATTTTGCTGCAAGTGAAGGCATTAGGTCCGGAGGACATGTGGTCCCAACAGCACACACTGAGCGAGCCACAATTGATATTCTGAAAGCCAAACAACATCGGATGACTTCTTTTGGCCCAGCTGTTACATACTCAGAAATTTTCGACATACAAGCGCTATTTGTGTTGTCTAAAGTAATTTGAGAGATTTATTTCGGCCCAAAAATGGAATGAAATCGCGAACATTTTCTGTGAGTCCCAATTACTCCATATGTAAAAGTTTTGTTTATTAACAAAGCCGTTAAGCTAAACATTAGCCTTGTCTTTCCCTCCAAGCAACCGCATTGAGAAGTGAGATGTTGCAGTAGTAAACTTTGTTGGCGAAAACATGCTTACACTTGACCATTTTATTGTGTTGCGGGCATGAGTCAAACAAATCTCAGACAACGTCGTGTCATATATTAGTTTTATGACAGGACATGCGAATAAATTTACTCGCTTTTTTTTTGCTTTAAAAATATTAACTTGAGTTTTTGAAAAAAAAAAAAAAAAAACGAAACAAAAAGGACCAACATGACTTGAGGCTTTTAGCTTTTATTTCAGTGTTTGTTTTGCTTTTCTTTTGTTTTACTTGTTATTTATGAGATGTTTTCCAAAACTAATTTAAATGGACACCTATTGTGTACTGCAACCGTTTCTAAGGTGGAGTAACGTTTGCCATATTTTTGTGTTGTAAGTTCTTTCCCCTGGGGTTCTTTACTTTTGCATGAATGTAGTTTTGTTGGCCCCAGCTCCCACACACACAAGTTCAATGCACAGACACACGAAACACGTACTTGGTGGCGATAATTTGTGCTGTTGTGTGGCTGATAAAATATTAAAGTACTCGTACAAAAATTTTGATTTAATGTAAATAGAGAAACTAAAATAGATTGACACAATTGGCAAGTGAAGTGATTTGTAAAAGCTTTCAGAGAGGTTGGGTGGTTTGGAAAGGCTTTAAAGCAAACACAAATAAAAGGCCTAGAGCAAATTACACTGCTCTGCATGAAATTAATGTGAGCTCACCCAGAGTTCAAACGGTCAAGGCAACGCGGTTAATCTGAGATAAAACAAAAAGAAAAAAAGAAATGGTCGGGGGACCCCCGTTAGGAATGAAGTTCCTTGCATTTTTTCATCATCTTCGAATGTAATACAAGGTGAAATCTGTATGTTTTATTTTGTGTTGTGTTTGAAATTTTTCAATTTTATATGCTTCTTAAATTTTTTGGAACATTTTATTTTTTTTACTTTTGACACATGCAGTATTTTTTTTGTCAATCTGCTACAAAACGAAGAAAATTTTTCTATATTTGTTGTGACATACTTTACTTTAGCGACATCCATTAACTGATAGTGCCCGTTTTCACAACTAATTAATATATATTGGTATGTGTCTCCGCTGACAGCAGCGAAGACACCTACACAATTGTTTGTCGACAGATACACCAATACATATAAACAGCTCACACGCTTTCTACTACCAACAAGCCGCGTTAAGGAACTTCGTTCCAAAAAAAAAACATTCTTATTTTCTAAACGTTCAGCGGCATCCCAAAAATTGGCTCGGAAAGTTAAATGCGTCCGAGCTTGTATACTCTGCAACGGCAGGGTTAAGACCAGAATATTTTTAACTTATGTTTTAGCTTGCTTCTCTGGGCTTTGCTTTTCTTGTTATATAATTCTGCTCCCGTATTTCATCTTCAGATAATCTTCAAAGAACAATTCGAACTGCAATTGATGGTTTGTTTGATGAATTTCTTGAGCAGCAGTAATGTTTTTAGTCGATCTTGCAACAAATTTAAATTTTTCGGCTTAGCAAAGCCATGTTAAGACATTAACAGAGCCATGTTAATTTTTCCGGTTCATGTCTAGAGTTCACAAATTTCAAATTTGTCTTCACATTCATCTATTCAATAGCTTAGATTTTTTATGACGAATTTTAATTGAAATGGGATTTTCATTTCTCTGTTTATCTTCAGGAGTAAAAACTAAACTGCAAAAGTTAAAACAAATTTCACATGCTTAAAATTTTTAGTTAGAGCAGTTCCTTTCAAGTTTTCTGTTGTTTTAAATAGCTGAAAGTTTTTTCTCTTTTTAATTTTTTTCATTGCAACTTGAACATCATAAAATTTTTCTTAATATGGTTTATTTGCATTTTAGTTAATGCCAAAAAAAAAAAAAAAAATTCAGCACTCAAATGCTTAAACTTTTTAGTCACATGTCGAGAATTCCTTTACACAACCAGGACTGATTGTTATCTTGAGAGGAAATAAATACCACAAAAATATATTTCAGTTTTAGTTTATTTCTTTTTAAGTTGTACTAAACAAGCAATTTTATGCAAATGTTTGCTAAGAAAAATCCACTCACTAAACGTAGATAACACACGTCTCATAAGGACTGTGATCAATGAAATTTTGAGTTCTTGCCGCTTAAGATGGCAAAGTAGCTGCAAAGCAAAAGCCATTCTTAGCTTGAGTATTTGCGCTAACATGAACCTAATAATAGCTGTCCCCCAGTTAACAAGTAGCTCAAACTCACTATTTAGTTTTTCATTCAAATTATAATCACTGCAATCAGCTACAATAATATTTCCAAAATTTATTACCATCGTGGTCATAGTTCAATGTAATTAAAAATTTCAGTAAAAAAATCTTTTCGAGCTTGTATGCTTTTAATGCAGCAATTCGAAAACTAGTCCTTTCGATTCGAATTAGGTCTTTTCTGAATATTATTATCTGTAATTAGCTGCAGAGATCTGTCCTAATTAGAGTGTTATAATGGATGCAAAACTATCAGTCGTCCCCTACACCAGCTAATAAGCCATCAAATTGCCTGTTTGTGTCATTTCAATTACTAATTTCTGCAATTATTTACACAACTAACTTTTAACTTGTGTGTCATGGGAAACACGAAAGAACTAGTTGTCCCCTGGCCAAGGAGTCCTTAAAATTTACTATTTTTTTCTCAAATATTATTTATTTCAATTAAAATTAACAATATGTTGCACTTAGAGATTTATCGTGTGCACAGAACTGCTAGTTGTCCCCCAGCTAATAAATCTTTAATGTGGATTTTCCTGGTTTTTATAAAATCTAAAGCGCTGCTACCAGCTACAAAGAACTTTCTTAATTTGAGGATTATCGTGGACATGCAACTGCTTGTTGTCCCCCAGTTAAAAAGTGCTGGAAAAGCTTGTCCTTTTTTAAAAATATGGACTACTGCAATCATTTTGCACAAATTATTCTTAACTTGAGAATAATGATGCATGAGAAAATGCTAGCTATCCCCCAGCTAACAAATCCTTAAAACTTGCGGCTTTTTCAGAGCATGTACTGCAATTAGTTACAAACTTGTTTTTTTAATTTGATGATAATAATTAATTCCCTATATTCCAATTGTCGGCATCAAGTCGTTACAAAGCCTGTTTTCTCGCTCTTAAGTCTAGAAGATGTCATCACATTTCTACAAAGAAGCAGAAAATTGTTGTCGAAGAGGAGTGTACAAGCGCGAGACTTTCGATATCGAGTTGATGTGACGACGAGACGACAATTAGAATATGGAGGAAGTATTTTCAAAAGATATTCGCTGATAAGCCATTTGGCAAAGCCGGTTTACATATCGTTTAATAATTCGACCTTTTTTATATAGTATTGTGTAAAGCATGTGCGAAATTATACGACTTTTCTGAATCTTAGGATCTGAATCTAGGACATTGAAGAGCTGGGGGTTTATCCTTTTTCTGTTTCCTACATGAATCTGTGTTGAGTTTTTTGGGTAGTTACTTTGAAAATAATGGAAAACATTTTCATTTCGCTATAGTGTACACAACTTTTTAGCCTTTGCCGATTGGACTCAGCTCTTTCCTTGAGCTGACAGCTCAAACTCTTATGTTTGTTAATATCTATCTACCTATGTACATCTGTATGTGCTGTGGTATGTCTCAATATTTGTAATTGAATGAGGCTGGCTGAAAGTGTTAATTAATGAAATATCTATCCACTTTACTATAAAACTAAACGTAAAAAAGAAAAACTTAAACTACTTTAATGCAGTGTAAGCACATTAAAAACTGAAACTTAATGGACACTTATCACACACATACACACGCACACTTGCTCATATTGGCTCACATGCACGCATAAAGCTCTAAAATAAATTTCCTTGAACACACACACATACAGAACCTCAAACTCAATTTAAACTCATCTACCAAAAGAGAGGAGGCCATAAAATGAAAAAAGAAAAAATAATAAGAAAAAAAAAACTATCAAGTGACTTCAAGAAGACAAAATGCAACTTAAATAAATGTGTTGCTTTAACTATTAAAAACTAAATTAAAGACAACATACACAATACTTAAATGTTACCTATCATGTACATGGAAAAATAGCTGCATGGCTGTTTTCAAGGATGTGTGAATAACTCTGCCCATGGAATATGGTCATCGAGGAGCATCAAAAGCACTACCGGGAATGACTGGGAATGTGCACAGACAGACATGCATTCATTAATGATGATACGAGACTAATGCTGATGCTGGCGATCATCATCTACATACATATTCTACATGTATGGTACATGTTTGAATTTTTTTTCTTAGTGCCCCCAGCAGGCTGGCAGAAAATTGCAGTAAAAATTTTTGCTTCCACTTTTACTTAAGTGTTTATTCTTTTTCATGCCATATCTTTCGTTTTTTTGTTTTTTTTAAGAGTTTGTGGCGGACTTTGTGGGCTCACGGTTTGACTGGTCGGTCGGTCGTTCGCTCGGTGGTTGGTTGGTTGGTTGGTTAGTTGTGCTTGTTTCCACTGCCCGTTTGATTTTGTTGCTGTAGTTTTGGGTTGCTTTTGATGACGATACCATTAAGTTATGTTATTTTAATTTACTCATTGATTATGCGTTCGTTCACTGGTTCTGGTTTCCTTTCCTGCTCCGGCCTCAAATATAAAATAAATAAATAATAGCACTGCAAATAATCTAATAAATGAAGGTAAAAAAAAAGAGTTACTTTAATGAATTTTGACACTCTGTATTGTATCATAAATAATAGGAAAGAATTGCAGTCAGTTTATCCTGAAATCACTTAGGAGTTTAGCAGTCAATACAAAATTTGCTGTGACGATTTTGGGGAATATAAAATGAAAAAATATCCATGCTAAAATAATAACAAAAGGGTGTTCCAATCAAAATAGAGAAGTATATTTCTTTTTATTCATAATTGTTACTATGTGTGAAACAAAACGTTTTCCAAATGCCTGCGACGGCTGCGGTGACACGTCTCTATGCGATAGTCCACACTGAAAGAATTTTCGTTCATAATTGTAATGAATTTATTTCATTAAAAATATTAATCCTCGATCTAATGAATAAATTTCATTAAAAACTGTTTTACTATTCATAATTGCGTTGAAAAATATCATTGGATTTATGAAAAAATGTCTTCAAATCAATGAACAATTTCATTAAATCAAAGTATTCGTTCATTGAGTTCGCAAGTCTTATTTGATTTATAAAGAAATTTGGATATATATTATTATATCTCAAATGTTTTATAATCCACTGCCAGTAACCCCTTAAAAAGTGGAAGAAATTTCATAAAAAACTGTTTTAGTTTTCATAATTGCGTTGAAAAATATCATTGGATTTATCATTTTATCATTTAAATCAATATATTCGTTCATTGAGGTATGAATTCTAATTTAATTTATAAAGAAATTTGGATATATGGTAACATTTTTATATTTCGCAAAGATTTTGACATCTACTTTTTGAATATCTGTTAATAATAAGATTAGCCGTAATCTTAGAAATATACGTCATTATCATTATGTTCTGTTTTCATGAGATCAATGAATAAATTCCTATATTTAATGAATCGTTTCATTTAGTCAATGCATGCATCGTCTTTTAAAGAACGGCTTGTGGACTCTCATTTGCCCACAGGCGGCAATTCTACCTGTTAGTGGATCTGTTGAGGTGAACTTGTGCTCGATTGCTGAGCATAAAAATCAAGAAATATGGCTAATACATATTGATTTCATCACCCATTTGCTCAAAAGGCTTCATTAATCTTAACGCGCTGCTGAACTGTGTACCTCCCCACGGAAACAAAGCAAGGGCAAACTAAGTTGTTTCTCGCTTGGGATAATCATTTTTATAAAACAGCTCAATCCTTTCACCGTAAGACAACCCGACAACCTGTTCTAATCTCTTAAAAGCTTTCTCTTGATTTTGCACATTTTTGTTGTTGTTTTTTTTTTTTGCTATACTTGCCACCAAGCAAATACTCTACAATTTCTAAAGTTATCCCAACAGTAAAGATACTAAATCCTCATTAAGTCCTTGGCAGTTTAATTGCTGGCCTTAATTAAAACTCAGCCCACGTTTTGAGACACAACACCGAGCAATGCGACGCGATGCAGAGCGACGTAGAAGCACTCCATCTTAAAAAAGAATTAAACGCATGTTGTTGTGGAATTAATGCAGTGTTGTTTCCCTTTCAAGTCCGTTTCATTTAAGTGTGTATATTAAACAGTCTGAGAAGACAGGCAGAAACAAATCCGATAACCTTACAATTTTCTGTCCTTTTATTTTACTTTATCACTTGCTTGATGTTTTACTGCCCGTGGCAACGAAGGTGGCTGACTAAAAGACTCACTGGCTGGCTGGCTGGCGAAGAGCGAATGCATTCCTGGGTGTATGGTGATGGCGAAGGAGGATGTCAAGATGATTGCTTGGTGTGTTGGCAATGGCGTATTAGTTTGGGGACGCTGCAACTGCCGCGGCTGCTGCTGGTGCTGGTGCTGAGCTACCAAAGAATGCCGCAATAAACACAAAAAGGAAAAGTCCAAAGACAATCAACAACAATTTTTTGTTATAATCGTCCAGCTTGTCTGTCTTTCTATCTGCTGGTGTGCGCTGAATTGTCTGTATGTCCAACTTAAGAGACCAATCATCCAAATCATTCCTGATATCTATCCACTTACTTATTTTTTAGCCGTTCCCTTGTTCACATCTTCTTGCACGTTATTTTAACTTAAGGTTTTTCGTTTTTATCTTAAAAAGAGAGTGTGCTGTAGTTGGAAAAAAAAAAAATATTCCTGTGCTTTTGCTTCTTATTTTAATGTAAATTACCAGGGCCAGCGATGCCATGACAAAATATCAATTTTTCTGGCTTGGTTTGCTCCATTTGCGTTGAATGTCTCTCTGTCTGTCTGTCTGTCTGTCTGTCTGTTTGTTATTTTTATTGTATTTAAAATAAGCAGAAAATATCTTGTTTCATGTAGTATGTTTGTCGGTTGGACACTAATAGCTGTTTGTTGAGGACCAAAATCCTTAACTAAAAGCCAACACATTCAGCGATACACGTACATATATTTCGGTCTCTCGCTTTTCTTGCGGCAGTGCAAATGTCGTTGACCATGTATGCAACACTCTACTCGTGTGACTTAATTGCAATGGTGGTGCAATGTGTTGCCAACATGCTTATGTGTATATATGGGAGTGTGGCGAATGCACACAATTTTATACACACAAGCGTGCGATGTAAAGTTTTTGGACAGTATATCTTGAAGTTACGTCTATTGTTGCTTTCGAAAAGGGTGTTTCTTTGAAAAGTGTGTTTAACGGGAATTTTACATTTGGAGCTTTGGCAAGCGAAAGCTGTGTTACTTATTCTAAATTTTCGTTACTAATATATTTGTTATAAAAAGTATGTTCACATTAAACTAAAATTTAGCGAATAAAGCGTGACCACTACTTTCTTGCTTGCTTCTATTACAAATTTATTATTACAAATGTATTAAGAGAGAAACATTAAAGATTTCAATTATTCCTATAAGAATTTTCTAGTCTACTGAGGAGCCGATTAGCATCAACGAAATGTCGGCGTCTTGCACGTGAAACAGCCGTGTTATGTTCCCCAGTCTATGAGCCTCTAATGTTACTTTTCTTGTCTTCTCTACAAATATTTAACACTGCAATTTGATCGCAAAAGAAAAATCACTTGTAGTTCTAAAAAGTTTTTCGTTGGCTTAGTTCTAAAGAAGTAAAATCGATCTAAAGCCAACTAAAGCAACAAACAATCCAAAGAATATATTCTTCTGAAGTTTAGTGATCACACGTTATTTTTTCCTTTTGGTTTTGTTTGCGTTTATGTGTAAGGACGCATGTACTTTTCCTAAACACAAGACTGTGCGAATTTAGTGGTCACGCTTTTTCGAGCAAATATTTTTTTCAGCGGAAATGTGTCTTTAGCTGTTTTTTGTGTTTTAAAATTATATTATTATTCGAGGTCCTTTCAATTATTTTTTTGATTTTAATATTTTTTTGCTATTTTAGTATTTTAATTGTGCGAGCCTTGAAAAAACATCAAAACATTCCTGAAGAATATATCCATTGTGACATCGAATTCAATAAACACTTATAAATAAATACTTATAAAAATTCAAATTCGAATTCAATAAACACTTATAAAAAAACAAGTGACCTTAAGGCTCGAATAATTAAAATACTAAACAACAAAGGTCGAAAAATTAGCATCAAAAATATATTTTCTATTTTAATATTTTTTCTATTTTAATATTATTGCCCTTAAGAAGGTTTCAAAAGTAAAGCGAAATATTAGCCAATATATTAAAAAGAATATAAATGTTTCAGAAAGAAACTAGCAATAAATAACTGAAACTGAAAACCTATTTCAATTCTTTTCCGAACTTTTTGCTTTTGGATGGGTAGTCTTTTTTTCTATTGCTTCACGATTTTCAAATACAAATCGCATCGAATTTGCTTCAGAAGCATTTCTTTCCAACTCTTACATATCTTTGTTTCGACAATTTTAATTATATTTCTATTGATTGCGAAGTAAAAATACAAGGTTTATGATCGAACGTGAGCAGAGGTGAAGCGCGGCTGTTGCAAAACAGTTAGTTGTACCCCAGCTGAGGTCATAATTTTGTTTGAATTATTTGCTAATTAATTTCTATTATTTGAACTTTTTCTTAATACAGAAATAATTCAATTCGTGGCGGCTTCTAAGCAGCTAGCTGTCCCCCAGCTAAAAGTATTTAGTGTTTTCTTTGTCTTGACCTATTAATATTACATTATTCGTACAACAATAATATATAGCATAAGCTTAAGTCCGATAAACGTGAGCGTTGCGTTGGAAGTAAAACAGCCATTTACGTACCCCAGCCAATAAGTCTTCAGCTTTACTGCTCTTGTTTTACTTTAACATTTTGCATACTGTTTTTAAACAGCAGTACTTAGCCATCCTACTATCTGAGCTCTTCATTACTGGCTGTGTGTTCCACAGGCAATAATTCTTCAACTTTATTTATCTGGTCTTCCTTAAAAATATTGATCGCTGCAGTTTTACCACAACAAAAAAAAATCTCTCTCAATTCTGAGAAAATAAAATCGAACGAAATCCCGATAAAATTGTAATGTAATAAAGCTGATAAGGTCACTCTTATCAGGCTCAACAAATCATTATTAATATGTAATACAAAATAATTATATAAAAAAGTTCCAAAGATAAAATTTAAATAATTTCTAAATTATAAATTTATTATGTAATGCAACATTTTATATTTATTTTATCGATCTGAACCTGTCTCATGCCTTCTTGCTTTAGTTTGTGCACTTTACAATTAAACCCTCTTTTAATATGATCTTCAAAGCAAATTTAAATGAAAGTCAATGACCTTGTGTCTCACATTTTATCAGACTTTCCTAATACTGCAGTCTCGTGGGGCTGGAAAATGTAGTTAAAATGCTTTACTTCATAGTCCTGTGAAATAAAGGGCGTTTTTTGACGGTCTCTCAGCTGGTTTGTTTGAACTTAAGAGCACTTGTAGTTTTATGGCAAAATTTATGTGCCGTCTAATAAATCATTTTTGCTATAAAATACTAAACAAATATTTTTGTTTTGTGAAAAATCTAAATGAGCCACAGACAGGTTGTAAATTGTCAATAGTGCATAAAAAATGTTCTTGCATGGTTGAATGTGTTTCATGGTTGACTATGGTAAGACACATACGAGGTGATGGCGATGAAAAGTCGGCATCTCATTGGCAGGTACTCCCGCAACAAAGACTGATTGGAAATTGTTTGAGACGATAAAATATTAGATGAATGCGAAATGCTAAATAGCAACTCATCAAAAAAAAAGTAAAAAGAAAAGAACTGGAGAAATCATCACAACTAATGTAATGAATCGCTTTTAGTTTTGGGGGAAAATTATTGAACTTTATATTGGCATGTCATGGGAAGGAAGAACTTGGTTTTTCACAATCCTAAACAAAACAAAAATTCCTTCCCAGATCTTAATAAACTTTGAAAAAACTATATCAGTTATGAAAAACATAAGGAAATAAATTTAAGTTTCAGAGAAACTTAATTATTCACATCCTTAGAAAGAACTATCCAAGCCTTGGATTCCAAGGATGTGAACAATAAAACTCTCTCTGAAACGTCATAGAATAATACAAGGTGGGCCAAAATAAATCACCCTACAGGAAGTTGCTCTAGTTTTTGCAAATGTCGGCTAATGTCAAATATTTTTTACATTTGTAAACTAGACAGCTGTAGCATATAAGTAAATAAGCCATGAAGCGATACCCTCCCCAAGAACGCGGAATAATTGTATCCAGTTTTTTGCTTAAAAATTTGTCTATGGTGTTGACGTAGTGCGAATGCCGCAAACACGGCGCCGTTTGGTCGCCAACCTTGAAGAGTATGGGACCACACGAGACGCTAGCAAGAGTGGTCGGGCGCTCGTTCTGCCAAGAATAACGCTGCTTGTTGCAGATGTCGCCAGAAACATCGATCAGACGCCGTGCCTCGAAATTAGCCGTCAGCTGGTCGTCCCTAAGCGAGTTTTGCACAAAGACTTGCGCATGTTCAGTCCGTGCATCAAATGCTGCCTGTCGACCGGCAAACGCTTGTAACCTACCGCCAAGCCATCCTTAATATCGAGGACGAAGTGGATGGGTGATGAGGCTCATTTCCACCTCAGCGGGTACCTGAACAACCAGAACTATCGCTTCTGGGGCATCGAAAATCCACGAGTGATGCACGAGGAGTCATTACACCCGCTCAAACTGATTGCATTGTGCGCTGCTCACGTTGTTAACCGAGCTTTTTTTCTGCCGCAATGGAACGAATTGGGGCCGGAGGATATGTGGTTCCAACAGAACGAAGCAACGGCATATACTGCGCGAACCTCAACTGGCCCGCAGACCTCCCGATTTAACCATTCCAGTCATTTTTGGGGAGTTTTTTTTTACGTTCCGAGATACTGGAAGCCCTCAAGGCCAACATTCGACACGAGTGCGAAAATCTGTCGCCCGAAGTTCTAGTCGAAGTGATGAAAAATGCCATAAAACCAGCCCGTGTAGCAATCAATTGTGGCGGCGCCCATTTGTCCGATATTATCTTCCCGACTTGACCAATAAAATTCCAAAGATTAAAATAAACATATTAAAAAAACAGAGTGAAAGTTTTTCATTTAGAAAAAATGAGAGTCAAACAACATCGGATGGCTTCTTTTGGCCCACCTGTTAGAACGAAAAATAAGACTAATGTGACAATCTCGCCCCAGAAATAAAATTTTTTCTAGAATAATTAGAAATTTAATAATGAATTAAATTTTAAGGCTTAAGATCTTTTTTATAAAAAATGTTTGCAACAAAACACAAATATTTATTTATTTCAATATTTCGTCCACAATTTGTTGGCTTCTTCAGGAATATTTTTTTAATATTATTGTATGCGAAATATTGAAATAAATAAATATTTGTGTTTTGTTGCTAAAATTGTTTATAAAAAAGACCTGAAGCCTTAAAATTTAATTTATTATTAAAACAAAAAAGATCAAATAAACTGTATGTTATAATTATAACATTTTAAGTTCCAAAAATTAAAAAAAAAAATTAAAATACACCTGACCCTAAATTCGATTGTCACATTAAAGTTTGCTATCAATTTTAAATCTTCTAAAAATCTTTGTCGATTTTATTTTTCCATATTGAAAAACATTTTCAAGTACGTTTTTTTTTTGTTATTCAATTCAACATTATAATCAAATATTATATGCTGTGCAAAAAGTGCAACAAATTCCCACAAGTCTTCATGGCACAGCAACTCTAATGCATCTTAATGCATAAAATATTTAAATATTTTCTTATCAAGATTGTAGAGCTGGAAACTGGTTTCATTCCAACGACAAACCTTAACAAATCAAAACATGCATTCAACAGTGCCATGCATGCACTTTCCAAAGCATATTGTATTAATATGTATATAATTCTTTTACTACCGATGGATGCCCAAGTGCATTTTACTGAGAGTTGTATATCAAATTGAAAATTACATACTGAGTTGTGGTATTTCCTTTTGCATAATAAACCCTGTTACAACATGAATACATACATGTATACAAAATTATAAATACGTATATGGGGAGACAACACCAGAGTATCCTTTTTGCGTGTTTATTATGAATCAATTATCAATTAGAAATATCTTTGTGCATTTTCTAGCAAATTAAAAACTAAGCAAAATTACTGGTCACTGGCTGGTTTATCAACATCCAGAAATCTGTTTTTTTTTTTGTTCGTTTTGTTTGCCACAGGATTTTTTTTTTTGTTTACTGTGACCAAACATCTTGACAAACCACAAATATTTTAACACTTTTTCTAAATGCTTTTTTGATTTCTGCTGTTTTGCTTATAAAGAAAATTTCATAATTTTCTTTTATCGCAAAATGTTCCACGTTTTTCTTAAGAACATTGAAGTATTGCAAGTGAAAATAGAAGAAAACTAGAAAAATTGCTACAAAAAAGTGTTACCATAAATACAAAACACATCAACATTTTGTAGATGATAATCGTTCGTATCTGTTGTTGTTGTTGTTGTTGCTGTGACAATCTTCAACAACAAACACAACCAGAGCAACTTAGTTTATGGCTGCTTTAGCTTCAAATGTTTTTGTAGTTTATGATACGAGCACATGTTCTTTCTCTATTACGGACTTTATATGTTTTCATCATCTTGCCGAATGCAGTTTTAAAGTGCAAAATATTCTAAAGTGGAATTTTTTTGCCTTTGAAAGCTTTGCACAAGGTGCTTGGCAATTTTTGTAACAGCAAGAGGTTGGTTTTAAAAGTAACTTAAAAAAAGTGTCTGTGCAATCACAGCCAATTATGTTATTTTTAAAAAGGAAACGCAACTCTCTTTTTTGGGCAATTTAGATTAGTAATTCATTACGATGACAAGTATTCTACACCCAAAAAAATATCTTTAACGACTGTTAAAAAAACGAAATATAAAAGGAAATGAAGAATTTTAATAATAAATTAAATTTTAAGGCTTAAGATCGTTTTATAAAAATGTTTGTAACAAAACAAATATATTTATTTATTTCAATATTTCGCCCACAATTTGTTGGCTTTTTAATATATTAAAAAATATTCCTGAAGAAGCCAACAAATTGTGGGCGAAATATTGAAATAAATAAATATATTTGTTTTGTTACAAACATTTTTATAAAAAGATCTTAAGCCTTAAAATTTAATTTATTATTAAAATAAAAGAAAAGATCAAATAAACTATACGTTAAAGTGGAAATGAAGAATTTAATTAAATTTTTGTGTGATGTTATGTTATATTATGCCGTGTGACGTGTTGCGCTCTGTCGTGTTGTCTAGTGTTGTATTGTGTTGTGTTATATTATGTTATGTTATGTTATGTTATGTTATGTTATGTTATGTTATGTTATGTTATGTTATGTTATGTTATGTTATGTTATGTTATGTTATGTTATGTTATGTTATGTTATGTTATGTTATGTTATGTTATGTTATGTTATGTTATGTTATGTTATGTTATGTTATGTTATGTTATGTTATGTTATGTTATGTTATGTTATGTTATGTTATGTTATGTTATGTTATGTTATGTTATGTTATGTTATGTTATGTTATGTTATGTTATGTTATGTTATGTTATGTTATGTTATGTTATGTTATGTTATGTTATGTTATGTTATGTTATGTTATGTTATGCCAAGTTATGTTATATGTCACAAGCTGCCAGCAATGAGAGCAGCCCACTTGGGTACACATATTAGCCCTCGTTGGTCTCTTTAACTCTCTTTTATTTAATCCCTAAATGCTTTCGAAACCTGTTTCTCTTTTCTGTAAGGAACAACTATATAACAACTAATCATCTTTTTTATATTCTCATTTGTCCCTCGTTGCTCTGACTAGGAAACACTGACAAAAATAATAAAATACCCGCTCAGTGTTACTACTTGTTGTTGTTGTTGTAGTTGCTGTTATTGCCTTGGCAACAAAAATGATCATTTAGTTGCATGAATAGTTTGAATTAGAGTTTCTTCCTGTGGTGTTCTGTCGTCTATTTTTTTTTTTTTTTGCATTTGCTGCACTTTTATTTTTGTGTCATTGTGTGATATTATTGCTAATGCTGTTGTTGTGGTTGTTGGTTGCTGCTGCCGGTGTTGTTGCACTGACAATAAAAGCACACTCAACAGAAGAAAAAAATGTTTTAAAAGGTACAAATAGTGTGTGTGTGTGTGTTTGTGTGTAAGGTTGTTGGGTTGTTGTCATATTTGCTTTTTATGCTCCATGACCATAAACAACATTATTTGCCTGAGTTGTATAATGTTGTCATAAACTAGTTTCAGTTTGTTCATTGCTGTTGTTCATTTTCAATGCCTCAATTCCTTTTAATGTAGCATGCAACATTAGATGGTTGGTTGAGTGGCGTTTTTGGTAGACATTAAATTCTTTTAATGGATTTGTAACCATTTCGACGAAGCAAATTCAATTTGGCACATTTCTCTTAAAGCGCAAATATTTCTAAGGAGTGTAAACAGTTTAAATCATATAATATGGCAGGCATGAAACTGAAAATCCAGCAGTTGGGATGTGAAAAAAGCTAAAGATTCTGAAAAGCTTGCAAAGAGTAAAAAGTGCAGTTCGCAAAAAACTTTGGTGATAGTATTTTAGTTCGCTGGAATGTCACTGATAAAAAGCGATTTTTATACTTGCTATTTTAAATATATTGTTAAAAATGTTTTTATTAAAGCAAAATTAATAAAATGCGCGGATGTAAAAGGTGGCCCTCGGTGAATTTGGGATTTCGTGTAGTTTTAACTTTTACTTTTTAAGAGATTTGATATTAAGATTTTCATAATTTTATATGTTTTTAATTGCTGAACTTAAAAATTATCTGAATGTGAATAATTTAGTTTAATGATGTTTTCTTATACACAGAGAACATCTATTCATCATGACAATCGAATTAGTTGTTGTCATTTGCATATGGAATGTTGCACCATTTTTCATTAAATTCGTGTGTAACAGCAATTCGTTTGTATAGGTAACAGCATAATTGCCCCAATCAAGCCATTAGTTCGTACTGGCGATAATATGGATGAAATGTTTAAAATTAAATTCATTTTGCTTATTTTTTTATTTTTTGCATGAGAAAATTCTGCAGTTTCAAGCGGTTTAACTTGACCTGTATTAACGATTCTATAAAGATAAAAAAAATCTTTCACTATGCAGAAAGACAATTTTACTTGCTAATGCCAATATTGGGTGCTTAAATCCAATGTAAATTATGCTCATCACTATCACAAATTAGCCACGACAAAACTAGACAATCGGTTGCTCTAACCAATTTTGAGAATTGTCTATGATTTCGACATTTCTTAAATATTGTATTGTAATTATGATCTTGTGGTTACGAAAATGGATTAGACTGAGCTGAAATATAGTCAGTCAATCCAATCAATATTTTATCGACCTGGCTACTTTCCCACCAATCTTTTTTTGAGGGCGGTATGGGACACCCCTCGTTCTACGCAGAAAGTTAAAACCATTCTTAATCAACAAATTTGATATTTGCAAGAATATAAATCGGTATATTGACTTTTCTATGTCACACTATTGTTTAAGGTGCTCAAAATTCGTGTCAGTCATCAGATAAATAAGCCCACTGTTCGGCATTTTGTTTTTGCACATTAGAAATTGTCAGCAGCAATTCTTCTTGGTTTTCTAACAATGTCACGACAGAACCAGCATAAATTGCCACAGTAATGTCTTTCAGCGAACAATTGTTCCAAATACACTTTAAAAATAAAGGAAAAAAGGTTAAAATGTCATACAAAAGCAAAAAAAAAAAAAAAGAACAGCAGGACAATGTAAGTAAACTACGGAAGGATATCATTATATAATGTCCTCACATAATGCATTAAAATCCAAAATGACCAAACAACCACAATTTAAACGAACAAATACATATCAAGACAGATGGAGAGTGGGGAGGCAAAAAAAGACTAAAGACAAATAGTTTTAACAAGAAACGACCACAATACCAAGTGGACCCGGTTGCTGCAGACCTCATTGCATTTAAACAACCACAAAGCATAAAGAAAATTCATACACTTTGTGCACTTTTTGTTGCTGCTTGTTTTTTTTTTTTTTTTGTATTATAACTCATTTTCTGCATTTCGTCTATGAAGGAAAAACAAAAAAATAACAACAAAAAAACACAGAAACACTAGAGATTTTGCTGTCTTAACGACAACAGCGACCACAATTACCAAAACTTTGTGATATTTCTGCAGCACAACAATCGTACCGACCCCAAACAATTATGACTATAATGATAATAGTGCTGCTGCTGCTGCTGCTGCTGTTGTTCATGATGATAATGATGTTGTTGCGCATAACAATCATTTCCAACTACACTTGTACTTGAAAAACGATCCGTTGCGGTTATTACATTTCCTCGCCACTTCTGCGAAATCTCTTCTATGCTCCACTCGTGGCCTGCTGCTTTAGTTGTGGCTTTAATTCAGCTGTTGTTTACGATGAGTCTCTTTGTATGCATGTATAAATGGCATACAACATTTTCTTTTGGAAAATTCCAAAGAGTCTAGGACGAGGTCGTTAGTAATGGTAAACAGCAACATTGGCTTTACTACAAGATAATAGTGCGATAATAATCCCTATTTGCCACACTCTCAACATTGAGCATTGAGGAAGCATTGACCGCACACCAACACATAAACTCAACGCATTAAACCCAACAAACGCATAACTGGTGCAGCATTGCAAGGGGCTCCTCGCTCGGCAGTGTGTCATTAAAAATGTATGAAAAGAAAATGGAAATTATGTAAAGAGTTTTAATTTTCCATCACAATACCTTATGTTAGCAATTTCATTTAAAGGCAAATCTGAATTTATCAATGTTAAAACAGAAAATTATAGCTCAAATTTGCTGTAACTTTTTTCCTTAGTAAAATTAGACTGCAGTTTCTCATACGAGAATCCCAGGAACTGACTTCAAGACAGGATGTTTAGCATAACAGAGAACAGCGCTAAAATTAAAGGAAAGCATAAATTTCTTTTGTTTAGGACTACTATTTCATGGTGGTTTTACGTCCCCCAGAACAATCATCAGCATCAAATTTTTGAACAAAATTTTGTGAACTAAATTTTGTGATACTAAAAATTAATTAGAAACCAATTGAATGTTGGTGAGAAAATATAAACTGTATTCCAATCAACAGAGAAACACAGTGAAGACACAGTCAGTAATGAAAAGCTCAGGTAGTAGAATGGTTAAGCGCTGCTGCTTAAAAACAGTTATTCCCGACCCGGGGAACGTGAAACAGTCATGAAATGTACCCCAGCTAATAGGTCTTATACTACACTTAAAAATATTGATCACATCGCAACAATTTGATCACAAAATATTTTTCTCAATTCTGAGAAAGTCAAAACTGAACTCAAGCTCAAGTTTGAAATAATTAAAAAAGTTATTTCACAGAGTTCGACTATAAAGTTAAATTGAAAATGAATAATTTTTTAATTATTTTATTAGACTTGAGTTTGATCTTGTTTCCTCAGAATTGATAAGGAGTCTTTTGTGATAAAATTGTGGTGATCAACATTTCCTTTTTTTTTTTTTTAAAGACAAGTAAAGTTGCATACTTACCGGCTGGGGTACATACCAGAGCTGTTTTCCGTAAAGTTAAATTAATGCTTAAAACTAGTTAACCATTTTTATTAAAAGTAATTTATTGGATATATATATTTATTGCAATGAAATCCTCTATCAGGTTAATGAAAATGCAAGGGTTGGCTTTCATGTTGAGGAATTTCACAACCTTAATGTTACAACTGACAGCTCTAAAGTAAAAAATGGACATTTTTGAGGTTTTACGTACGCAGAACGTTTTGCCATACGAGCGCTATTGGTGTTGCTGACAGCAACTTAAAAGATTCATCGTGGACCAAAAATGGAATTAAATAGTGAACATTTTCGTACGATTATTTTTTACAACTTTTGACGTGGATTAACTTGGCAATAGTGCAGAAATGATTTTAAATTAATTTTTGTCAAAGAAGCTCCATCAAGAACCAGTGTTTATCTCGATGGTATGGTGAATTCAATCTTGGTCGTAGTTCACTGCAAGATGAAATTCGCCAACGTCGCCTACAATTAGTTGTTGTTCCGCAAATCATTGATGCTGTGCTCGATCTAATATTGCCAGATTGTCAGATTACCCTGGCATTAGTGGAACCAGCAGCATGTTTATTCAATATTGAATAAACATTTGTCTGTCAAAAGAATGTATTCACTTTGCAGTCCATGCAAATTGTAAATTGCTCCACAAAATCAAGCTCGCGTCTATGGGTCGGAAAAACTCAGAAATTACAATCGCGTTGTTTCGATACACGTCTATAACATCGTGAGAGGTGGTGAATCGTGGACTTATGCTTATGAGGCCGAAAGTAAACAGGAGACGACGGTATGGGTGTTTCAACATGAGCGAAATTCAACAAAAGTTGTTTGTGCACGCAACACTTCCAAGCAAACGGTCACCTGTTTTTTTCAGAAAAACTGGACAATCATTTCTGTGTGGTACACAACGATTTGTTTCCCAGTTGCCTTCCAAGAAATGAGAAAAACCATTCGCGATCAGACGGATCAGTCTTCACCACTACATGCAAGCTCTCACACATCGGCTCAAATAACTTAATTTTTGAGCAACCAAACTAACGATTTGATGAGTCGTATGCCGTATAGACCTCACTTCTCACCGAATGACTCCTTTCTATTTCCGTACGTAAAAATCAAACTGAGACGTCCATGTTTTTCGACACCTAAAGAAACGGTGGCGGCACTCAGAATTCATGTTGTGCTGATACTTTCAATCAGAGTGGTAAAAGTGCTTCAAGGAAATTGGTTCAAACTTATGCTAAAGTGTATAGATCGTCCTGGGGAATAATTTGATAAACAATATAGTGATTTTTAATGATTAATATTTTGTGTTTGTTCGCTAGTCCCAAAATATAAAAGGCAATCCTCGTAGATGAACTTAAAATTTGTTGTTAGGTGTATAAAAAACAATAATAATCCAACCGGCCTGGTCGATTTGTAGGGACAAAACTTAGTTGATATCCAAAAGCAGTTGGCATGACCAAAAAAAAAGAAGCAAATTAACATGACATATAAAAATATTCATTTTCCAGGTATCCGATTTTCAATTTTTTTTTTTTGCGTAAAAGATGTGGGGTTGAGAAGGCATAGTCTTTATGGCGAATATTTTAAAAAACAATGAATTGATTTTCCATGCTTAGTATTTATTTTTGCTCGCTAATGCCGAAATATAAAAGGCAGTCCTGTTGTATTACTGAAATAATTTCATTATAAACGAAAATACTTTCAGTGTGCGGAGATGTTTTGGCATTTCATGAAGACCCAGCTCTCTGAAACTTGCACACAACTTTTTCAATAGTGCACATATGTAATCGATCGATTGATTATGCTGACCCTCCCAAAAAAAAAAAAAAAAAAAAAACATGAAATGCACGAAATCCATTACGCTGCTCAATTACATATCTTTCCATAATTGTATTTATTAAACACTGAAACAAAGAAATGTTAAATTAGGCTGAACAAAAAGTTGGATGTTCGGGCGACACTCACGATTAACATTGGTCTTACTATGGTTGTACCATTATATTGATTCAACATATCCTCCTGACTTGGAACATTTTTTTTCTGGTAACAGCGTATTCTTGCTTTTGTCGATTGATCCAAGAAATTAATGCCAACCTGTTTAACAGCCTTGCAATATTTTTGCGTTGCTTCAATGCCAATTGAAGCTGTTTATTTAAATATAAAGTTTTTATTTTTCTAGCTACTTTATATAGTTACTCATGACGTAAATCATAACTAATTGATAATAATAATTTCGTTTCTTTGCAGGTATGTTCTGGCTCCAAACTCTGATATTATTGATTGAAGAAACCTTAACACCAAGTAAGATTAAGAATATTCGTCTATTTCGAATCTTAAATACCCTTCACAAGTGTTACATTCACATGACGGACAACATTTTTATTTGAATTGTGATGTCCATTTTTCGATTGCTTTTGGCATGAGGAATACAAGGTTTTAGTTTATTTTGATTGGAGGTTTTGTTTGCCCAGTTCTTCCGACATAGACTTGAGCCAGTATAGACTTGTTGTGCTCTCCGTGGATTTAACTATGAATAGTTTAATCCATAGGTCTATAGAAACTCCGTATAATTCACAAAGTTCCTAAATTTCCTCCAGCATATGCCCCGTAATTGGCTTATGTCTGATAAGATGTCTCTCCCAAGCTGTTGGAACGGTATTTGTGCGAAGGCTTAAATAGTGCTCTACTGCCTCGCTCTCCTCCCCACTTGCTCTACATTTATCTCCTCCCGCTATTACTATGCTGTTAAGCTGTGCCAGTAGTTGGGAGTGACCTGTCATAACTCCCATTAATCTATTTAATTCGGGCTTGCTAAGTCTTAGCAGACCACCTTTTTTTTTCTTGTTTTTATTTCTCTCCCCATATGAGATCCACTACTACATATCAAAAACACATTTTCCAGGCAGGCAAATTTAATTTGTTTTGCAGTTTTGTGCGGTAGGCCCCCTAAGAGGGCTTGTTACACGGTCAGTGTGCTCGAAAAAACTATTGGTGAGAAAAAATTTCTAGCAGTTGGCCACATATTTTACTCTTTTACGGTCATCCTGAGACTGATTAGGGTGTCTCCCATACAAAACTACAAAACATTTTTACCTCAAAAATTCTCTTGATGGAACCCTTTTTCCCCATGTCAAGTGTTATTGCCATTTTCATGGTGCTATCTTAATAAAACTGAAGAAATCCTTTTTCCTTTGCAAACTAAAGCCGGTTTCTAAATTCTTAATTTGTAGTTGTCACACACTCACTCGCGCGCACACACACACACACACACACACATGTGTTAATGCCTCCTGCCACACCAACCAACCAACCATCAAGTTAACTCCCTATAACTCAATTTTAAAATCCTACCAAGAACATATTTGTTCAAGTGTTACATTTTTATTTTGCCCTCAAACATGTGTTTAACATTCTCATGCATAAACAGCAATTGCGCGACATAAGAAGGATTTGCAGAATTGTTTTCCTGTTAAGGACATAAAAAGCAACGACAACAAAACAAAAAAAAATAAAGCAATTTCTAATGTTTATACCATTGCATACTTCTTGTAATACATACTTGATATAATAAACTTGAGCGGCATAAATACTTACAGACAAAAAGAGTCTTCTTTTTTTTGTACTCGTATTTTCTCCTGTAACATGTTAAGCTGGATGAAAATGCAATCAAGCCAAACAACATTTTCATGCCATCACTTGCGAAAGCGCGGTAAAAAAAAACAATGGCAAAAATTGTATGCATTTGTAGAGTTGTATATGTATTCCTTGCAAACCCTGGGTTTGTTAATGATGATGAAGACCCGCTGATGATGATGATGTTGAGGATGAGTATCAAAATGTATTTTCGCATTTTCCTACGAATATATGTATGTTCTTCCTCGCTGATATTAAAGACGATAAAGAAACTGTAAGTAAATTCATGTTTAAATGTAATCCAAAGCAACAGCCTGCAAAGAAAATATTGCAGTTCACTTGTGTATGTGTGTGTGTGTGTGTGTGCCACCATAGAATAGTGATAAAATATTATCGTACTATTTTATTTATATAAATAAAGAGTTTAGGGAAATATTTTTTGTTTATTGCATTTGTGGTTTAAAATGTCATAAGCGGTATTTTTTTTTTCACGGATGGCAGTTTATGAAATGAACAACGCCATGAAAGCGTCAAGAATTGCAAAAGTAGCTTAAGAGAATTAAAAAGTTTAGTGGTTATTTTTCTTTTTTTTAACTCTCGTACAGGGGTTTGGAAAGATTAGCAACTACCCCTTAAAAGTATATAAAATAGCGATAACTCGTGTTAACATGATGGTGCTTCCAGTTATTGCCCATGATATTGGGTTAGAAATTGGTCATTAAAGCACTACAATCAGCGTCGTTCATCTATTATTGTAATTTCCTTTATTTTACTTGTTTTGCTTAACATGTCAAAATTTTTTTTTGCATTTGCTCGTTAAGCAAACATAACCTTAAAATATGCTCTTGTGAAATTGAAGGTCTTTTTATATTCGAAAAAAAAAACTTAAAATAATGTTTGAAATCTTACCGCTTAATCTATTATTCCCATGAACACTATCAAAATCGCGTATGCTCAAACAAACCTTAAATATAGAAAACATTTGGTAGTCTTGAAACACTTTGGCTTTTTTCGCCTGTAGGCTCAGTTAATAATAGTGCAACTGCTGTGAATTCAGCGAACGGCTGTCATCATATCAAATTAAAATCCGGTCGATAAAATATTTCGTTGGCTATCGTAGATCCAATGTTGTTCATAATAAGGATGTATTATTTTTAATGTAAACAAAAATGTCTGATTTAGTACTTTTCAAAATAACTCTTTTCCATCTCTGTTTTGTGACAACATCAATGTGTCTTGCTGTCCATTGTTGAATTGCATATTATTGCTATTGTTGGGCAGGCTGCTCAGAAAGAATGACATCACCAATGTTACAGCAATGCGCTGTATTTATTATACGAGCATAATCATATGTGGATGATACAGTCACTAACAAAAGTAAGTAAAACGGAAAAAATAAACCAAGAAAACATTGTTAGAAAAAAAAAACAACGCTCTGCTTTACGAAGAGCCATTAATGTCATGGCTCTTGTCGTTTGCCGTTGCTGGCCAACCCATAGAAAAAAGTCTGTCACTACAACGAAAAAAAAAAAATGAAGGGAGTGAGTGAGTGAGAGCGGTAAAACTTGTAAAGATGAATGTATTCAAGTATATTCACTTACCATTTTATTAAGACTGATGATGAAGTCAATGTTGCATTGCAAATAAAAACGGAAAAAGAATGGCAAAAAAAAAGAAAAGAAATCGAATTGTTTGCAGTGCCAGCAATTGCGTATTTTCTTGACTGCCGGAAAAGCCTCTAAACACTTATAGTCGAAACTCGGATCACACAAGTATGTAACAATGTAACAGGAACAGAATATAAACATTTATGTGAAACAATTTTTTGTGTGCCGTTTTTTTTTCTTTCTTTTCAAATGTCAAGTGAAAGATGAGATTCTTTGGTAGAAGAGTGTAAGTATGCATGTCAGTACTCGTATTTTCTGCATGCCATCACCGTCATCATCATCTTCTTCTACAATTTCAGATAAATATTTCTGTTTCAATTTTTTTTTTTTTTTTTTTTTTTTTTGGTTTTGTTCGTTTTTACTCCCCTTACTATCATACTTTATCATTACGGCTTATTTCACGTCACAATCAGTCCTTGGCATCATTTATGCCGTGTTTTTATACGCTGCTACTCACTTCTGCCTCATGTTGCAAATTGTTTTGCATGCCCATGCATGCATACATGTGTGTGTGTGTGTGTGTGTGTGTTTGTGTAAGTGTGTAGTTTTGTTTCCATTAAACTGCCTTAACATTATGAGTTGTGTTTGCTGCTAAAGTGCAACACAGCGATTTTGTATGTGCTTTCTAGAATAAGTAACAGCAACACTTGATTTGATGGTGTCTTGCGTTTTAAATCTAAAAAAAGAAAATCGCCTTTTTTTTGCCTTAAACACAGGAGAACGCCTTCTTGTCATTTATTTTATTTGACAGTAAGTACAAATATTTTGCAACATGTTTTGGATTTATTTCAAATGATTTAATTTCTATTTTTAACAACTATGACAACTATGGTTCTTATATCTACAAAAAAAAAAATTACTGGCAGTTAAAACTTTGGTTTGGTAAAACTCTTATTTGCAATTGTTAATAATTAAAAATGAACTAAATTGTTCATTAGCTATAAGAGATAATTGAAATATATTATTTTAGTTTGTAGCCTGTCTTCTCCGGCCGCCTATATGCCGCCGCCATTTTGTTGATGCTACTCAACTCATCAGTAAACTCGAAAAATTCTTAAGCGAAAAAGTAAAAGAGTTACAAGACGTATTAAAGGTTTCTTTGAACCTTTCTGATTTTCGTTTTGCGCAGTGGAATTATGGCACAAGTAATTAAGTTTTAAATATTGTTTTTAAAATTTTTCGAGTCTACTGATGAGTTGATTGGCATCAACGCAATGCCGGCGGCGTTGAAAACGATAGAAAACATTAATAAGGTCTATTTTTAGACCTAAAAAAATTGTTAGAAATGTTATCGGTATTCAGTTCCAATATTGCTGCTTCAGAATTGAGACAGATTTTTTTTGTGATAAAATTGCAGTGCCATCATTTTGTAAAGAAGACGAGAAAAAAGTAAAGTTCAAGACTTACTGGCTGGAGCGCATGCCGCTGCTGTTGCATGTCCGTCACAGCGAACATCAACAAATAGCTTTGAATTCAGGTCATACTTGTAGCTGAATTGCATTTGTCTTTAAGTAGCAGCTATCGTATTGCCTGAACTCTTCAGTCAGTAGTCTATATATAATTCTACTGACAAATTTTAAATTTTAGCACTGTGTGTTTCCATTGATTGGAATATGTCTTGTATTGTCTCGATAACATCCAATTTATTTCCATTACATTTTTTTTCTTTCGTTTATTTCATTGCAAATAATAAATTTTGAACTATTATGAACACTAGTTAACGGTAACAATTAATTTATACAGTGCCTCCATTACATTTTTTCTTTGTTGCAGTTTCAAACTCTTCTCCCTGCCCAGTGATTTTTAAGCATTAAATTAAATTTTTAGTCGATGTATATAATTTACAATTGTTTATAATATAATGAGGCTTGACATCAATTATTCCTCGGGATTGAGAATGATATTTTTTTTATCACCAAAAGCGCCGCGTCTTAAAAACAGAATGTAATTAGCCATGCCCTGGGTTCGAAGCCATTTGGGTGCTGATGAGCGTCGTGGTGGAGGTGGAACAGCCATGGCATATACCCCAGCTAGTAATTTTTCCACTTTACTTTTCATGTCTCTTTTTTAAAAAATGCTGAGCCTTCCAATTTTAGCATACAAAATATATCTCAATTTTGAGTAAGTAAAATTGAATTGAAGCCTGATTAAATTATGAACAATTAATAGTTAACAATTGCAAAAAAAAAATATTAGTAGGTGTCAAAGTCCTACATTTCTTCTTTACTTTTGGTTTGTATCTTAATTTTCTTTTTTTTTGATATTTGATTTATGATTTTTTAACTTCGAAGAAATAATTTTAAAAACGTAATAAAATTTCAAAAGCGGCAACACTTTTGTACTCCAAAGTTCGATCAATAAACATCTTATAAAAAGAAATAAGTCTTCAGCTTACATATTTATGTTTGCTAAAAGTAAAGTCATGCCCGATCAAGTTATCTCTGCAAAAAAACAAACTTTTTTTTTGGGTTGTCCGCTCCAAAAATAATGTCCTATATGTACATGCATACATATGTATGTATGTTTACTCACTAATAAATTAGCATTTCGAAGAGTAACAATAACATTTTCTTCAGATCAATAAAATCTCGTGGTAGATACTACATAAAGAATTGTTCATCGACACATGTGTGGGGGAGGCGGGCTGGCAATAGCAAAAACAAAAATCAAATGGCCATTTAAAGATTGATTTGTTACGCGGCGCGAACACACAATCCAACCACAAATAATACTCAGTTGCTCTACCAGCATAAAACAGATTGCAATGGGGGCTGAAAAGAAAGCAATAAAATTCAAAAACAGGACAACTGGCTATAAAAGAAATGACGTATTACACAGTCCATCAATACATTTGAACGACAACCACATGCATGCCTACTTGACATTGCTTTCGTGCATGAATCAAGAGAAGCAGAAGAAGAAGAAATGATGAAAGCAATGATTAAATTGATGCTGCCAAAGATGAATGCGAGCAGCGCTGCTCTCATGGATTTTGGTTTTAGCAAAACTGCTCGCTTGTTTATTTGGAATTTATTTTAAAATTTTGAGCTGCAGTTGAATTTAATTCACCAGCCCACATGCCATATAAGTACATGTTTTTTTCGATTTTTTTTTTCTTCTTCTTCTTGTTCTGAGTGACATTTTGATATGATAAATAAAACGGTAAATTCATAGTGTCGCAAACCTCAAGCTTGAAACTCAATACTCGATTGTGGGGGACAGAACTAAAGTCATACAGCTGTATTATTGTCATAAATTGAAAAAGTAATCGATCATCAGTGTGCATATTTTAAAGAACAGCAACAAGACGTATAGAATTTCAAAATTATGTTTTATGATAACGAGCTTAAGTTGACGTTTGTAGCGTTCGTTGTGTCGCAGCAACAACCAGCAGATGGATTTTTGTGTTCTTTTTTCTTTGTGTGTAAATTTTACGACATTCAATAATTTTGTGAAGTATAAAAAATTACTTATATGTATAATTAAAAAAAAAAAAAACACTCACAACAGTCATCTTCCGGGTGTTCTTTGCATTGGCAATGAAATAAAAAACGCTGCTAATTTTTCAAAAAGAGTTAATTCACAAAAAAATAAATAAATAAAACAAGTAAGAGTGCTGTATTCGATTGGGCCAAAATAGCCTTCACAAAAGTCCCGTTAAAATGTATAGATCTGCTATTTTGTTAGCTTAGGCATTCGCCGATTTCAACAAATTTCGCTTTACTCCTTTAAATAAACTCATTTTAGCACCGAAAACTTTCTTAAATCGCTTGAAAAGCAAACTTCTTCAAAATTGGCTTGCGCAGGGTGTGCGCTGGGAGCGTATTCTATTTTGTTTATAACTTTCCATTAAATAAATGGTAATGTATCATATATTGAATGAATCTTAGTTAATGTCGGCAATTATGTATGGAATACATACATATGTTAGCGTCACCAATGCGATATCTCAATCAGAGTGCCAAAAGTATTTCGACAATTGGTTTAAACGTATGCAAATTCGTATAGATCTTCATGGGGAATATTTTAAAAAACAATATTAAAATAATTTTTCATGACTAATAATTGTTTTTGTTCTCCAATCCCGAAATATAAAATGCAACTCTCTCATAGACCCTTAAGATTTGTTGCGAAATGGTATGAAAAAAGAATAATAATTGACCTGGCCTGGTGGATTTATAGTTAATATTGTGTCATCGATTTTTCGATAGCGTTTGGCATCTGGAAAAAAAAACTTTACTATGACATATAAAAAAATTAATTTTCTAGTCGTCCGAGTTTCAAATTATTTTTTTGTGTGAGAGATGTGGCGGAAAGAAAGCATGGTACGGGGTCGGGGTGTGCAAAAAAAAATACTCCTCGACGGGTGCTCTGGAACTGATTAGTATTATAGGCTCTAACTCATACTTTCTTTTACGTTGATCTCCCCCCATCATATCATCATCATCATCAAGCAGTCACAGGGTTGCAGAGGAGTCAAATGTATGACCAATCGCCAATAAATATTTTTCCCCAATATGTTTTTCAAACACACCGGCTCTGTATTACGTCTCTTTAGGGGCGCAAAAATACAAACAAACATTTTAAATTTAAGGCTTTGAATATAATTTTTTTGATATGATCACAAACATGATCAAAAGCTGTCACGGCAGTTAAATGCCATATTTTATTTGGTGCACATTTATAGCAAATCAAGCATCTTATTTGTTTTTCCCTGGCAGTTTTTTAGCTCATTAAGCTTGCTCCAAAAATGCTTGCTCTTAAAACATAATTATGGAAATTTGCAGTCCAACAAAAATTCCCTAAACTCGACAGCATGATCAAGTTAATGTAACAGTATTGAGGGGGAAAAAATGCCAAGTACTTTTTTACATTTTCCACTTAATATTACATGAGAAGCACGCCTGCAGTACCCAATCTTGACTGTATCCTGTACGATTAAAAAAAAAAAAGAATTTCATTGATTACACCTCTTTAAGAAAGTGCTATAAATCATTTGGAACTTTTTCTCAACGCAAAAAAATTTCCCATTATGTTCTCTTTAAATACCCATGTTTTGCAATACATCAACTTCTCAATTTTATGTTGCACATTAAGCTTCATAACATGAAAATAAGCAGCAAATTCTGCGGTAATAGAGTTTTGTTTGATAAAAGAATGAAAAAACATGGGAGGCAATCTCTATTAACTCTTAAATATCCGTGGGTTTGTTGCATACATGAGTATGCGTGTATGTACATATGTATGTGTGTTGCTGGCCAGTTGTTTGTCGTTTTTGCTGCTCTGCTCACCAGGAAGTTGTGGTTCTTTCTCTTTAAAATCGAAGTAAATTTATTTTCTCCATTTCATTTACTAATGGTTTATTTAAGGTTTTGAAAGGAAAATTTAAGAGCTTGTAAATGTTTCCGATCACCACCACCATCACCAACCAACCAACCAACAAAACATACTCTTAAGACAGCTAATAAAATGTACTTTTGCAGTTTGCTACTCATACATACAAGTTGTGCTTTATCTGTATCGAATGGTAGAAAGATTTATTGGTTTATGCTAATTTCAAAAAATTCACGCCTTCAAAACTTTTCCATCTTTTTTCTCGATTTCTTCTTTTTCTTCATTTGCTTTCTTTCAAATAATATCTGTTTTTATTTTATTTGATATATAATTTTTTTTGTTGTTTTCATTTTTGCAACCACAAAACAAAAAAGTCATGTTCGTAGTCAAGCATAAAAGTTCAGGCCAGCCAATTCATGTGTCCAATGCCAAAACATATGCGCGTGCAAAAAGAAAGGCAACACACACACACACACCCATGGCCCACTGCTGGAGCAGCAGGACGTGCACAAGAGCGGAGAGTACCCACATTTGTAATCCATGACTTGCCGAAACGGCAAAAGAGTTTGTTAAATAAACGAAATACATATAGTAAAAGTATGCAAACAAATATCGCATAGAACAAAAACGCAAAAAAATACGTAACGCTTTCAACTCTGCTGCATGTCAGAACGCATGTGAAAAATTGCATTTATTGCTGAAATACACACACTGATTCACTCACTCACTTGGCCAGATTACATACTAGTAGTACGTACGTATGTGCATGTGTATCTTTCTGCTCGTATCTTTGCAAAGTTTGAAACTAAAAAAAAGAAAGAAAAAAAAAACACAAAAATTGCCATGAATTGGCAATATTTTTTTTTCTTCAAATTTATTTTTTAAACTAGCAGATAAACTGCAACGGCAATGTTGTTGCCAGAAATAGCAAACCAAAAGACCTATTCACATTAATTTTGTTTATCTGCTTTACATAAAACAAGCCAGGAGCTAAATTTTCTTCGTTTAAATATGTTGTAAGTATTCACAGAACACAGAATAAGGAGCTACTACATTAAACCGAAATTAGGACAATTTCGAAGATGAACTTGCACTGATTTATGGGGCATTAAGATTAGAAAAAATTCCCATTTAATTGCACTTTTTGCATGTAAGCCCTCGATATTCTAGTTAGACATTAAAATCGTTTATTCAATACCACATGTTTTGTGGTTCTGTTTTTGTTTTCTTTAAATGTAATTTATACCCATACTATTTGTCTGCTCTCTACTGTTTATATTTGCATGCATCATGTGTATTGATTGTATGTATACATTTAGATGACTTTATGTATCGTTCGATTTAAACCACATCATACCATTGAAAATTAGTAAAAATGTTATCGGAACGCATAAATTTTTCTATTCTCTTGCAAGACATTGAGAGATAGAAAAAACTAAATTTTAAAATAAAAAATAACACCAGTTAAAATATACTATAAGAAAAATACCACAAGAATATGCACATGAAACCGATACGGGATTTTGTTTGCCTCAAAAATATTTTACGGCATTTCAAATACAGGTCAATACTGCATAAGGCATTTTTCAGGAATAGCAAAGAAAAGCAAATGACTGCAATGCAACCTCTTTGGCCATCTACGACATAAAAGAATATTAAATGCCCATAAGACCATTTTAAATTAAAGATTAATTGTTAAAAAGAGATATAAAATGCAAAAATAAAATTGTAAATACTGGACAGGAAAGTTTTTAAGAGGGCAGACGAATACAAAAACGAAAAATATGTAAAGTTTTAGTTACCTTACAGGCTACAGGCGTCTCTTCTAATGGGGAGGCCTCAACTTTTGATAACCCAAGGCAATATGATGATGATAACTCGTGTAACGAATAAGCTCTAAAGCAAATGTGTCCGGCCATTTTTGGTCCCAGTGGGCCGGTCCCGTTGTGCTATGTTGTGTTGATCCATGGATACTTGTAAAATGCTTTATTAAAAAGTTGTTGATATGAAATTAAATAAATGTTCCACAGCCAATATTATTGTACAACATGTGGCAAGATAAATTTTCAAATATTTAACCACAGACACAAACCTTCAAAGTTAACAGAGATCTGTTAATGTGATAACCTGGCTCTGTTAAGTCCAAAAATTAAAATGTTTTTTAAAAATTCGTTTAAAAACAAAAAATTATAGTTCACGAATACTGACTAATTTTTTTAAATTTAATTTTAATAAAACAGAGTCACAAAAGTGTTAAATGAAGTCGTTAATAAGGAAAATTAAAAAAATCACTTTGGCGCTTTTCCCGAAAACGCTAGGAGATAGGCGCAAAATATTATTGGGCAGCATTTAAGAGCCCATCTAATATAATGCCCAATACACAAAATGTTTAACAGTGCGTTTTTATGGAATATATTTTCCACACATTAAAAAAAATAACAACTGAAATTTCAATTTCAAAATAAATTTTCTCAAAAACTGTGCGCAAAAAACTACTATAGAACATCTTTCTAGAGCCCAGGATCGATTTTTTTAAATGGTAACATTTTTAAAATTTATCATCACGCACATTATTGTATAATTGTAATGTTTGGCCCGATTGAGATTTTAAAAATGTAAAAATATCTTTTGTTCATCTTTTATTCACTATAGACCTATACCTAGACTATTAGTAAATTTCGTTACAGCCGTAGGTTTGATGTTACTGAGGTCTTTGGGATCCCAGGTACATATGTGGTTATGCTGCTATACGCAGCGAAATATTCACTAAGGATATGTTCCGTCAGTTCCTTCCCCTCATAGCAGAGTCTGCAGAAATCGCTGCTGACAAACTCCAGTTTTTTGAAGTGGTAATTTAGCTTACGGTGCCCCGTCTTTAGCTCCGGTATAGTCTAACATTGTTTTTACTAGGTTTCTCAACCTTTTTGGCTGTCGCATACCCTTTAGGGCTCCCCAGTAGTCAGCAAGGTTTTTCTTCTGCCATTGTTGCAAAATGCTGTCCTTAAAACTGTTTGTCAACCCCGCAGGACGGTTCGGAACCTATAAAGGACCTTATTATGTCCCTTTTGACTAAGCAGCCCGGCCTTTCGTCGCCCTCATGTCCTTTGTGGTCACGTATCCATATGAAAACTAATCGGTTCTGTCCCCAAGTAGTTTCTAACATCCACAAACTAGTATTGACTGGGATGAGTAAGCTGATAGCGCCTTTAAAGCTGCTTAACTATCAGAAAGGTTGCATATGTCAGCTCTAGATATGTTCCTAGGTACGCATTCCCTCCCACAAAAATCTAAGGCGTGAACCTCTGCCTTTAAAACAGCAGCTGTTTTCTCCATTGAAATCGATTTCAAAAAGCTAAACACAACTATTCCAACGCCTGCAGAGCCATCTGTAAACCAGAGCTGGGAACACTGTTTTACAACCAACTTTTCCAGTATGTGCAACCACTAATGAACACTTTGAAATTCCTAGAGAATAGTAGTGTCCAGTACATTCTCTCTAAAACCGCAAGACTCCTACCATCGCTAGAAATGTTCAGGATGCGAACCTGGCCCGTAAAATTGTCCTCCCTAAGTGTGAGCAAATCAGATAGTCTAGTAGCTGCTACCGCCTTCACAAAAATGTGAAGATTTTAGCTTTGGAGCTAACTAGATCTCCGACAATTGGATTAATAAATTGTATAAAATAATTGATCTAGCACATACTGTGTATATATTTTATTGGGTTTAACTTTATAAGAAAATTACTAAGGAATTTTCTATAAAGTAATTAAACATTGGCACCCTGTTAGTAGCCCCGCCAATAAGTCTTCAACTTTACTCTTCTTGTCTTCTTTAAGAAAAAGTTGATCAATTCGAGTTTACCACACAAAAAACTCTTTCTTAATCTTCAGGAAGTAAAATCAAAGTAAAATCCCATTAAAAATCAATTAACAATTAATTATTATTTATAAAGTGAGTTCGGTCTTGAGGACCTCAAGCCGAACTCGCTTTATAAATAAAGTATTAATATTAAAGGTCAACATTAACAATTAATTATCAAATACATTTTTAAATTTTTTAATTAGCTGTTAACTAAGTTTTAAATTTTGTTTCAGGCTTTTTGTAATCTTTTTGCACTTTATTATATTTTAAAACTTAAGACAGCATTTTATTTTATCACCTATTCTTAATTGCCAATGTAGAAGTTTTTTGGTAATTTATTGGTTAAAAGAGGTGTTATAAATAACCATTAAGAAACTTAATCGTTTTATTTTCTGCCAGAAATTACGCTAAACAGCCTTTTAAGGCTTAAATAAAGCAATGCTATAGAAGTCTTGAAGTCTACAAGTATCCATGATTTGTTTTCCTTCGTCAGGTTTTGTGTTTTTGTTAAAAATAAATTAAAAAGAAAACATGTTAAAATATTTTAAAAACGTAAAAACAAAAGCCTCATACAAAACGTAATGGAATGGGGAAAAGAAATAAATGAAAATAAAGCAAAATATGTATATGAATATAAATTGGATACACGTGCTTAAGCTGAAACAAACGTCTCATTATTTTAATTTCTTTTCAGTTGTGTTTCCTTTTTTATTCGAATACGAAAATAAACTGAACTTTGCGTTTTCCCACCTTCATTTAGGTAAAATTAAGTCACCTTGAAAGGTAGAAAAAAAAGAAAAACTAATGGTAAAATGAAAATTTCTTTTTATAGAAATATTAAAAAGTTTTTCTATGATTGAAGTTTTAAAAGAACGATAAACATTTACAATTAAAAAAAAAAACATGCTTGAGCATGTCACACAGTGTTTTGATGCCATATAACGAAGATATAGAAATCTTTGAAATTTTTGACAATGTTACAAACACTACATGTTCTTAAATACATGTTAAAAATAACAACTTTTGTAAAACTTGAACAATGGAAACGCGTACCGTACCGCCCACGTATTTTAAATATTTAATGTAAAAATATTCAGCTAATAGTTTACTATTTGCTTTTTAAGTCAAAGTAACTTTTCAAAATACCAAAAAACTTAGAACTTTTCCGCTTGTCTATTTAGCTATGAAAATATTTACTTTTTTTCTGGGGGACAACTATATGGTTTGTAGCCACTGTTCACGCACATTGTCAACTTCCGGTTAGTGGTAAGTACATTCCTTATTTTTGCATTACTTAGCTTAGCATCACTGCTCAGGCTTAATTATTTGTTCTGTTAAGTTTTAGGCTGCATTTTTTAAGCACTGCTGCTTATGAAACTGACAATGGGCTAATGGACATTAGATTGGTCTAACAGGTGTCTATTTGGAACTTCTATTACGCTTTTGCTTATGGTTAAAAATTGTTTTTGATTTGCTAGAATTTGAATTAAGCTCAACGAAACATGCTTATGCATGCCAATGCTTGTCTGGTGATCGTAAAGTCTAGAAAAACGAAACACAGTAAAACAATTTAATTGACCCTTTCGCGATTTCCAATTAGAGAACGTTCCTACTTTTCATAATCCTCCTTCTGAATTCTAAATTAAGCACATTTATATTTCACTCTTTAGTAACAGAAAAAAACGCTTGAAGCAAATTTTATACTCTTGAATAAATTTCGTTTTTTTTTTCGAAAACGTTTAAAGGAAAACATACAAATTAAAATTTAAAAATCAAATTTACCTTTCGTGTACATTCATTTAGGTTGCATTCTATTTATAATTTTTAATTTAGTTCTTGTATTGTTTTCAATTTGTTTGGAAATGACGTGCATTACGGGTGCGAATGTTATTAATTTTCTACTATAGCTTAACGGCACGTTATTATTTCCATGCCATTCGAAAAATATAAATAAATAATGAAACTAAGACATGTACAGTGGTTCAAATTGAAACTGGTTTAGATGATAATATGCAACGATTTTATTACACAAAAATGTAAAAAAAAAAAATTCTAAATAATGTGTTCCGAAAAACATGTGATTTTAAATCGCAAGTGCTTTTAAAACCGCCCTTGTGATTTTTTGGTGTGATTTTTCACTACAGAAAACATAAGCGTACAGCTGTTTTCATTATGTTGGAGCCTAAAATCACAACAATACAAGAGATTTTGAGTCTGAAATAAATAACCAATTATTTGAAGGTCGAAAAAAAGAGAAAACTTTTCTCAAAACCCAAAAGCAACAATCCTTGTTAAAAGAAAACATAGCTATATTTGTTTTTTCAAAGCAGCAGTAATTAGCCATCCCATTGGACTAGTTTCAGGCTAGCTTAATTTAGAGTTTTTGGGAATATTGTGTAATAAAATCGAAGCCGTCCTTTTGAAGTTATAGAAATATTTCTCCAGAAGCCTCTTCATACATGTCATATCTTAGAAAGAAAATAAATCCTAAAGAGCGATCTCGGAACATAAAATAGAATTTGAATGTGTGATGATTTTTTATAGTTGGGCAATCATAGCGCCTGAAAATATACAGTGCTTATCAATTGTTTTTTAGGGTTCCGTACTCATCAGTGTGAAACGGAACCTTGTTACCAAAACTTCTGCGTCCGTCCGTCCGTTCGTCCATTTTCCGAAACAGCAAGAGCTAGAAAGATGACATTTTCACAGGATGTTGTTGTACCTTGCCGCTGCAACAACAAATACTAAAAACAACAACAAGTCAAAAACTACCAGGTGTCTCCATACAACGAAAAATAACAATTAGCTATAACTTTCGAACCGTAAAAGAGAGCTAAAATTCGCACAGTGTATGCGATTACAGATGCTTTACAACAACAAATGCTTAAAACAACAACAAGTCGAAAACTACCAGGTGTCCCTATGCAACGTAAAGTAACAATTAGCCGTAGCTCCCAAACTCTAAAAAGACAGATGCCATTCCATACGTACATTACCCATACGTAAGTCAGCGAGCCAGCCAACGTACTTGACTGATTTTTTTTTCTTCTGTTGGCCAGTGTTATTTTCTTTTATATTTACAAAAAAAAAAAGATACGTTTTAACCACTGTCCCACTTTAAATTTAATCCATTGTATGTCATCATCATCCTGCCATACAATAAACAATAAAATATAATCAACACAAGTATGAGAATTTTAGAACGAAAAAGAGAGAACACAAAGCGAACATTTTGCGGTATTCAAGAAAGGTATCAATGAACTCTATTTAGCCTTTTTGTTACAACGGAAAAAAACACTATTTCAAACACATGCATATACAGCGTACAGAGTGAGAGACTCACACAAGCATGCATATTCCCCCCCTCATTCAGTATCTCACTCATTTTGAAATGAAAGTAGGATTGCCAAAGAAATTAAAACGAAAGTGTAACTGTTGTGTTTGCTGCACAATTGTGTCGTTTCGTTTTAAAACAGGACTGGGGTATGAAAATTAAAGCGATACAACTAATACCTTCTACAAACCTTCAACATTTTCTTGCATATTTTGTGAGTTCGTAAATTACCAGAGGATTTTCTTAATTTTGTAAAGTTTAGAAGAAAAAAAGAACAAAAAAAAAATTCAACAGAATTTCTGTTTTGTTCTCAACTTTTTCTTTGTGTTTCTTCACGTTTTTATTGCTTCATTATACAACGAAAAAAAAAGAAAATGAAAAGAAACGAAAAAGAAAAGCATTTATAAAACATTTTTTTATTGCCGTATGAAGTTGTTGTACCCATGTTGTAATCGTTTTAGTTCGAGTATTTAAATTGCTGCTTAACAAAGGTGTTGTTTACTTAGTTCGTGCAGCATTATTATGGAAATGTATTTTTTAATAAACTCCAAAGCGATTTCATGTCAATTTGTTTCAAGAAATTAACTAAAAGCAACATTGTTTAGAATTACACGAAATGTTTTAACAATTTGAACAAAAAAAAAAAACAAACGCTTGGTGTTGACTGAAATAAATGTTGACAACAAAAATTAAGGGAAAAGAAGTCTTTAAGAGTTCTTAACTGTTCAACTGATTTTTAATCCAACAGCCGAAAACGTTACACACGTTTTAATATATCTGAAAGAAAAAGAGCTTTAGTATAATTTTTAGGGTTCCACAGATGGAAACGGAATGTTATTACTTAGACTTTGTTATCCTTCCGTCCATCACAGCATTCTTTTACCGAAACAATAGGTGGTAGTGTGCTAAATTTTACACAAAAGATGTAGTCGCTCTGCCACTACAACGACAACTACCAAAAGCAATAAGAGGTTGAAAACTGAAGATCGTCCTCACACAATAAACTCTAAAAATTCGCTGCAACTTTTGAACCATTAGAAATAGAGAGCTGAAATTTACAGGTATGTATATGTGGTGACGTATTTAATTACCAAAAGCAAAAAAAAAAATAAAGACTAAAGCAGAGGTGCCCACGGCCTATACGCTTGGACGCTTTTGTTTTTGTAAAACCGGGGAGAATTGGCTGAGCATTCTAATATGTATACACAACTTTTTGTATAAAATACACACATACACACATACCCCAAGTTCAAAGCAACAACACTTTCATATGCACAGTAATACGAACGCAGGCTTTGTTGGCACACATTTGTGCCAAGCGTGAATTTTGTTGTTTTTTGTTTTTTTGTTTTCATGATTTTGTTGTTTTTTTTAATGATTTCGTGAGTATGAAACACTTGAAGAAATAATTTTGTGTTATTAATTTCAACTGTACAGTTTATTTTGTAGAATGAATCCCACGTGGGAAACCGACTTTTGTTCGCTAAAAATTTTGAAAAGCGAGCACAATGTATGATTTGCTTTCAAATAATCAAGACGATTAGTAAATATGATTTGGAAAGGCATTTTAATACAGTACATACATTTTGTGAAAATGAAATTTAATTTTTTTCCCAGTGTACCTAATGAAATATTTCTGTTTTTCTTTGTGTGCGTCAATAAAGTGTATACGTATTGGTGTTTACGCTTCCATAAGAAGATTTTGGGCACCACTGGACTAAAGGGTTCCTTCACACAATAAACTGAAAATTAGCTGTACCTTTTACGCCGCATAGTATTTCTAGTTATCTCTCCTCAACGACAACAAATAGCAAAACTAACAAAGAGGTGAAATTTTAACGGTGTGATATATTAAAACTCGTTGGCGCAATTTCTTTCACGCAGTAAAGTTCTTTATTTAATTAGTTCTTGGCGGCTTGAATGAATTCAATAAAATAACTAACTGTATGCTAAAGCGACAGTGGAAAGTTATTAATTACAAATTGTTACATGTGATCATCATTATGATGCTTATAAAAAAATGTAATAACAAAGTAATAAAAATGTAACAGTGCACATGATATTTTAATGCATACATACTTATTACTTTAATGATTTCTTAATGTGCAGAGATGGGTGCACTACAAACGGTATCCAGGGTACCGTTTTAAATGGTAAATTTAAACGGTATACAGGGAGCACCCTTTGGTTTGAAAATTATACAGTAACTTTTATACAAAACGATCATAATTCCTATTTGAAGTGCGGCGTGGAAATCTGGGGCACTGTTAGTACAATGAACATAAAAATTGTTCAACAAATCTAGTCCGAAATATTGCGAACTACTATCAACCCGGAATGGTATATTAGAGACGAGGACATATATCGAGACTTAAATGTCAAAACAGGGAAAGAAATCATCCGCATCAACAGCCTTAAATATACAGCAGGTTTAACACAACATTTCAACATGGAACTCAGACAGTTGCCGACAAATGAAACCCTGGCATTAAGAAGACTTTAGCGATACGCACTACCGGAACTAGTTAACCGTTAGTAGCAAGGTCACGTTGCTGTTAAAGAAAAATTATATATGTATGTATATCAAATTCTTATTAAGATGCCATATAAGTTGTCTTAAGTATTGATGTGAGACAACATCCCAACTAAGTACATCCAATTACTTGTTGTCACATTGTTGTCTGCTGTAATAAAAATGGCTTAGAAAATTATTAAGTACCAATAAATTTTCTAGACCAAATTATCGATTTTGAAACAAAACTTATTATCGACAGATATTTTTTTTTTTTTGGAAAATTGAATAATTTTTAGTAGTAACAATGTTCCCATCAACGATAGATTCGAATTTTCAATATTAAAAAAGTTCTTAGCCAAATTGTTAGTATCTATAAATTTATTTTGTATTCCTCTTACCATTCTAGGTTAGGTTTGATTGTTTTGAAGGGTGTTTTCTTTTTCCTATGGCGTTTGACATTCGCATAAGCCATTATAAGCTTGTTGTGTGCTCCCTGTAGATTCATTTTGCATTCTTATTGTGGTTGATATTCATTGAGCAAGATAAAATTAACATCTAAAACCTTTAGCTGGGGGACAACTAGCTGTTTCGAAGTCGCCACACTTCTTGTCATCACCCCTGCTTGAGCTCAAAGGTAAATTCGCAATAACTGTGTGTAAAACGTTGGCAGCTTGCGTATCACCGCCTCATTCGAACCATTCGCAAACAAAAAACTGAGTATGGCCACAATGTTTTATACCTACATTCAAATACAAATTGCCATTAGCGTTATAGAAAACTGAAGGAGTTAAAAACTTCTAAATTTTATGTTGTTGTTGTTGTCGTTGTGTTCTGTTTTCACAATTCAACAATTATTTAAAAGTTCATAGTTCGTGCTTGAGTTCGTGTTCGACAAAATAACTGTGTAAAATTATAAAAACACAACAACGAAAACAACTGTATACGTTGTACTGGTATAACGAAAATGAAAACGACAATAAGACACAGCACAAGCAAGGATAACGAAAACACACGCAACACTACACACAGCAGTTACACGTTACACAAAACAAAAAAACAAAAAAAAAACATTCAAACAAATGTGTTGAAATCCCTGTGCAACAACGGCAATGACACGAGATATTACGACAAAATACAAAAAAAAGTATATTAAACCGAAAGTAAGAAAAACAAAAAAAAAAAAAAAATAACTGAATTGATGGAGCAAAATCACAAGCAATAGAGCTTCTACACGCTGCTGGAATGGCAAAAACAACAATTACACTTATGCATACATATGTATGTAGTTACTGCTAAATATTACTACAGCAACTACAACTACTGGCTGGTGTGCAAAAGTAATGGGCTTTGGGATCAAGTACCGAGACAAATAAAAACAAACCCACCACATGTACTCACTCGTATGTGGGTAATTGTTATTTTTGTTCATTATTGCTTTTGCTCGTTACAAAGAGCGTAACTGGCAGCCAACTAAAATGAATATTGGGAGCAACAAAACGGAATTTGTTTATATTTCAGCATGGCCACAAAAACACCCAATTGTATTTGAAGTTTTGTTTGTGTGCGGGTTTCACGTACGTACACATGCATGCCAGACTGGAATTGACAATAACAGCAGCAAAATTCAAATGTAGTCGTCAATTGCATATTAACAGGGGCATTTGAATTTCTTAAACTTTCAACTTTGTATTTGATAACAAAAAAATTTTAATAAAATATTTTAAATGTTCGACCTTTTTTTTACTTAATTTTCTTTGGTTTATTAAATTGTAGACGTATCGAAATATCGAATAATTTAACAATAAATAAATAATATACATATATTTATTGAATGCAAAGTAACCTTAAGCTCAATTTAATAAACCAAAGAAAATTAAATGAAATATTTTAAATAACGAAGATTATTTAAACTATTCGGGCGCTTGATTACTTGAGTTTTCATAAGGAACATGCCAACGCCTTAATTTACTTCAATTATCGATTCCTAAATATTATTTTTCAAGATTCTTAATTGAATTTGAATTTAATTTTTCAAATTAAGTCTTATGACTGGTATTAATTCAAGTAGAAAAAGTAAGATGCTGGCTGGGATACATACATACATATGTAGCTTGTTATCGCCAGCACCCGTTTGATCAACTAATACTGATGCTGGATGACGGGTGTGACATTGATGTATAAGTACATAAATGAAAACAAGCTTAACAACTTCCGTTTTACAAATACGTTTATAGCGGATTTACATTTACTCACATCTTTGGGATGTGTGTTGAAGATGTTGAAAATTGAAAAAAGCTGTTTACATTACATTTTCAACATCTTTCATCTGTCAAATATTATTTCACGTGTTTGAGCAAACTAAAAAACATTACACACACTAACTAAAAAACATTATTTTAGTCTTTTTTACTAAAAATAAAAGTATTGCATTACTAATTTTATATTATGTGTAATTTAATTAAAATTTAATTACATTGTTTGTTCACGCTCACTGTAAACATTTTTGACACTTGTATATTTTCTAGTGATGGTATGAATTTTTATCGTTTTTTTTAACTTCTTTTAATCGAAAGATGTTGAATACGGCGAAATGAAAAATGTACATCTTGTGAAGATGTTGAGAGATGTTGAGTTTTTTTCATATAGAATTTGTTTAGGAAGATGTTAACATCTTGCCAAAATGATGAAAGATGTAAGATGTGAGTAAGTGTAAAAAGCCTCCTCTGTTGTGCTGGAGCATGAAATGATTGTCAATAAGGAATTTTGTAAATTATAAAAAAGAAATCAGTGACCGAAAATACCCTTAGAAACATCTTCTGAAAAGTAGCTTATTTTCAAAGTGCCATCTGTAAAGAAAGGATATTTCTTTCAAAAACTACATAAACACAGTACCTTAAAAAAAAATTAAATTATTAAAAAACTGCATTTTAACAAACTAACACCAATATTCATAAAAACTGAAATGTTGCTGAAACACATTTTATAAAAAAAGTGGTTTAAAAAACCGCTGTTACAAAATAGTTTCGTAAGCACAGTTTGTGGTGGTAATATCTATTGGTTTAATATTTGATTATATTTACCCTTTTAAATATCAATTTTCATTTGTTTTTTTTTTTTTTTTTTGGTTTGTTTTTCATATTTCGTGCCTTGGTCACAATAATGCTAAATCGCTTTTAATAACACTTTTCCCATCATTTTACACATCACCAAACAGTGTAATTAATTGTTTCATTGCTTTTTCAGGCGAAACAGTTTCGTTTCGTATCGCATCGCATCGTTTTGTTTCATTTTATTTTCTTTTTTGTCGTTTTGTTTTTATTATTTTTTTTCTAAAATGATTTTAACCCTCTTAGTTGTGTTGTATTGTTACAAAATACCTACATATGTATGTATGTATGCTGCAAAACACCTAAACCACCCTGAAATATTAGAAAAATTTGTCTACTACAAATAGAGACATATAAATAAATACACACATACATATGTACTTATTATGGAGATATTTTCTGCATACATATTTTTGTCTTACCTTTGTGATATTTATGTATGTACATATGTTGATATTTAATAAATTATAATAAATATCCTGCTCCTCGTCAGTATTTATTTGTTTTGTTTTCCATTATTATTATTATTATTTCTTATACACCAGGGTGGAAACAATGTATTTTCATTTTAGTGTGCGTGCTTGTGCATGCATATGCGTGTTTATTTATGTACTATGTATTTTATTTATTTGGGTATTTATAATTTTCTAAGGAATTTTCCCTTAGATTTCTATTTTTTAAATGGTCGGAAATAATTAAAAATTTTGATTAGCTTGCTTGATTTATTAAAATCTAAACAGTTATACCTGCTTACTTTTTAAATATCCTTAGCTCAACTTACTTTAAATAATACTTTAAGGGGTTCCGTACTCATAGGGTGAAAACGGAACTCTATTACTGAGTCAACAAGGTAATAGTTATATATTTTTTTTTAACAGATGACATTTGTAGAGAAGATGAGTGGGTCTTACGGAAAAATGTGGACCTCTGCGAAGTAGTGGCCTGGAGGGTTATCCGTGACTTCTGCTACATGGGATATCTAAAATAATCTTTGCAGTCCCATTCTGGAGAAGCTGAGTGGGTTTATGGGAAAATGTGGACCTCTGAAAAGTAGTGACTATATAGAAATGATAGTAAGGAGGATTATCCATGACTCCTGGTACATGGAATATCTAAAATAATCTGTAAACTCTTTCACCTAAATCCTAGAAAGAATATAAAAATAGTAATTTAACTTCAATAAAGAGGACATAAAAGTAGGCGTGGCAGAGTGAGAAAATTAAAAAAAGACATACACTGCAATTTAAAAAAAAATCTTACTGAACCAAAATAAATATTAAATCATTTTAAATTTACATTATTGTAAATATTAGAAACTGGTTGCAAAAGTGGTCGTGGCCGTGAAATAAGCTTGTTTAAAATTCTTTTTAGTGTGGGGACCAAATTTTACAAAAATCCATTTAAAACCTAAAGAATTTTGTGTAACTAACAAATAAAAGAGCAGCAAATAAGTTTTATTTAGCTTTAATAGGTTTTTTTTTCTGAAATTAAATATTTCTAAAAGAGTTACCAGTTAAACAGAGAATTATGAAAAATATTAAGCGTGAGAGCCAGTCAAGGTGGCATAAACTATCACTTGACACGCACGTAACTATTTTAACACTAGGAGACTATTACCATTTGTTTTTTTTATGCGGCTATTATTCAACAGGACCAGTTTTGTGTCTTTTTCGTGTTTCAGCACTAAATGGTAAATTTGAAATTGCTCTTAAAGGATAGATTGAGAATTACAAAAAAAAAAAGGATTTACCTATATAATTTATTTTGAAGCGTCTAAGCATTGAGTTTTTATATTGTTTTTTTATGTGTGTAACGTTATCAGTGTCATTATGTCCCTGGACATTATTAACTTTCTAAAGGCTCCGCCAAATAACTTTTTGTTTTGAAAGCGACGCAAAACATCGAGTGTAGCTTCGGCTGTTCAAACCAAATGTTGCCAATATCCTCCTCTTAAATTTTTGTAAATAAAAATTCGTTCAACATTTTGCAATAACAATCGCTATTGACAACGGCCACTCCTTGCTCATTTTCGAAGAAAAATGGCCCAATTATGCCACTGGACCAAAAACCGCACCAAAAAGTGACTCGTTTTGGGTGCGTCGGCTTTTCAATGCATACGTGCGGGTTTTCTGTGCCCCAAATGCGACAATTTTGCTTGTTTACTTATCCGTCAAAATCAAAATGTGCTTCATCTGAAAAGATGATTTTTTTTTTTTTTTGTTTTTTTTTGTTTGCAAAAGCGGCATCTTCTGTAAGTCGATCGCAGGCCCACTCAGCGAAGCGTATACACTACCATATTAGTTCAGCGGAAGGATAAAATAAATTATCTGTCAAATTACACATGAGCTAAGTGTTACCGTTCACAAACTAAGCACTAGTTGAAAAAAAACCTTAGGTGGCGAACCCTGTATAAAGTATTGTAAGGAATAGAGTTCTAAAGGACTTCCTTCATTGAACATAATTATTTATTCGCTATAAGAGCCAATTGAAATTTATTACTTTAGGTCTTAAGGTCTACTTTTTATACCTAAAGTAATGGGCTTCCTTTATGGTAAACGATTCCACCAACAATTTAAGATTTAAGGTGTAGAGTGGGGCAATTTGTAAGGGCAACAAATAGGAGATATTCTGCCATCGACTTTCCTATAACTTTTGACAAGAAAAAAATATTTTCAATATGACGTATAAAAAAACCATTTTTAAGGCGTCCGAAATTAATTTTTTTTTTTTTTTTTTTGTATGGAAATCCTCACGAAAGAGGCGTGATATGGGTCGGCGTGTTCGGAAAAAATATATAGAAAATAAATTATTCTTGGGCGTTGGTTGTACATATGGCTCTTTGGCGGACACCCTGGGATACAAATTTCACGTAAATATACGCGAAATTTGTATCCTCAAAATCGAAAAAATCGCCTATTTGGAGACAAATCCCCAAACTTGAGAACACTGGCAGTATTATCAAGTACTTTATGAACAATATCGCAAGTGCTGCCAAATCTGGACAGTTTTGACAAGATTTCCCATACAAAATGAAAACTACTCGTGCACTAAGTTTTATCAAAATCTCCACAAATCCTTTTAGTTACTTAATAACTGAAAAGATTTTGCGAGATTTTGCCAAAACTTAGTGCTGAAGTAGTTTTCATGGGAAATTTCGTCAAAACTACCAGATTTGGCATGCAATTCTTTGTTCTAAAATTTACATGAAGTTGAATATTCTATAAAATGTGATTACTAAATAGTGTACGCGCCTAATATTAAACCCCCTCTTGAGTTCTAATGAAACGGCTTTCGTTCAAATTTTGCAAATAATCCGCAACACGTACATATTCGTTTTGTTATGCAGCCAGCACGAAAAAGAGTAAAAGAAAAAAACTAAATGAAATGCCAAAAGGATACACATGTGCTATACCATGCAGACAGATATGAGTATAATTTGGGATAAAAAAGATTATTTTTCATTGCAATACGTCTCACCTCTCAGCACTGCTGTGCAGCACTCGTATTATGAAACATGCTCCTTTCATTTATGCATAATGTTTTTTTTTCTTGCATTTGAAGGCTAGTTGAAATAAAAATAAATATATTTCATAGTTGGCTGCCATACAAAATTATTTAAAATTAATTTTCTTTTTCCTTATAAGAAATAACAAATCTATTCATGTGAGGGAACCAGCATCAACATTATTTGGCTTAATTTTTCATGTCTTTTTTTTTTTTTGTTAATTAATAATTTTTTATGTGTGTGAAGATAAATTTCCTTCATTTTCCTAGATTTCATCCTTCTGAGAAATTCCAAGTGTGAAATTTCACTGTTAACGAAAGTTCTTAATTTCCAGAGCCCTCTCTGTTAATTTACTAAAGTGGCCCAAAGTGCACCTATTCCACTAATTTTTGTCCGCCTATTTGTTATGATGGAAAAAATCATAGCTTTGGAAAGCAAGTGAACAAGCCATGAAGCGGTATGCTCCTCAAAAATGCGGAATTATTGTGTCTGTGACAAAGTATACGATTTTTCGACCAAAATCATAATCAGCAATGAGGCTCATGTCCACCTCAGCAAAACTATCGCTTTTGGGTAACATTGAACTAAAAGCCTCATAATAAAATAATTTTTTCTTCGCTATTATAGCAACAATTAATTTGTGATTTTATTAATTTATAATTAAAATTTCTGGATTTGATTTGGCACTTTCTATCAATTTAAAACTGACATTTTTTTTTTAATATAGAATTTTTTATATTTCGAATTGAAATTTTCCTTTGAATTTGTCGCCTCTTAAAATCTAAAGGCCATATTCATAATAATTATTGTAAGTTTATTAAGATCTTATTTGACGTCTTTCTACGGAATATTTGTCAAATAAACGTCTAATAAACCTTCAATAGTTTTTATGAATATGGGTGTAAATACTCAATTTTACTTGCAATTGTCTTACCGCCTCTTAATCTACATAAGTGCAAACGAAACGACACGATTTCGCCTACTTTTATATTGAAGACAACAATAAACATTTTAGAATCGTTCTTGCTTTCAATACAAATGGGCGAAAGAAAATTTCGTTCTCATTTAATTTTTCTTAAATTAATTTGGAATTTTCTTAATTTAGAATGGAGATCTTTTTGTCTCAATTCCTCATAATTTCAATTAAACAGGGCGTAGTTAAATAATTTTATTTTATATTGCGTTAATCGGGCTTAACTGCCGATTTTACTAACCACACAACTTTTCATTCTTGAATTTATATTCCAAACAATATTTTATATCCAGGTCTTTTGGAATTTAAATACTTATATAATTTTTATGGGTGTATCGAAAGAAAAAACAATAATTTTTAAATTTTTGAAATGTGAAAGAAAAAATAGGAAAATATTTATGTTTGTTGTTATGTTTGTTTTTGAAAAAATCAATCAAAACATTTTTCATTATTATTGTCCTGAAGAAGCTATCCGAAGGAGAGCGAAATATTGACAAAAATAATTATTCAAATTCCAAAAGACCTTGAGCTCAAATAAATATATAAAATATAAGAAAAAAACAGGGTCAAAATAATTAAATATTAAATATTCCAAACAATAACAAAATATTAAAAGTTGTTTGTGTTTTCAATGCAAATATACGAAATAAAATGAAAGTACTTTCATTCTATACGAATTTTCTGATTAATATTTGTTAAGCATTAGGACAACTAAAACATCAACGACCTTTAGTCAAGGGGGCAATTAGCAGTTTCGAAGCTGCCACACTTCGCTTCAGCACCCGCCCTTGAACTTAAAGGCTCATGTTTCTAAATAGAAATTATAATTTTTTTTTGTTCATTAAAAAAGAAGTCATTATCACCCACTTCTGGCTGCTTATCACCGGAAAATTTGCCATCTAGTTTCAATACAGGCAATAAATTATGTGGCCTGCGTATTTTTCAAATATATTTATAGACACTTACATTAATAGTATTATGGTTTGTGTTTCATTTCCTCTAACACACAACTGCTCATGTAGTTTTTCATTTAATAACATGGTCCTGGTTTTGGCTTAAATTTAAACCTATACATACATATGTATGTTCTTTCTTTCCTTTCATGTGTCTCAAATGGCAAATAAAACTACAACAACTTTTTACTCTTCAATGGCAAACAGAATTGTCGGTAATAAGTTTTGCTCACTCATGTACTATTGCTGTTTTTTTGTTTGTTGGTTTTTGTGAAATAAAATACGAAAGCTTGAGTAGCAGAAATTATGTTGCTTTGAATCATTTTTTTATGTTTTACGTTTTACCTTAGAAAAACGTTTGAAATATAAATATGCCCAAGGTGATAAATGCCAAAAACAATTATTCCCCCATGTTGCATAAGAAGACAGACACAGAATACCTAAATGTACACAGGTATTTATTTATTTATTTATTTATCTATTGGGCTGCCATGTAAACAATTAGGGTGGTGCAATTTAAGTTTGTTATTATTAGTTTTGCTTCGATGGTATTCAAGTCATTATCATTAGTTATTATTTATCTAACAATCGCGGTTGGTTACCCCCACTCAGGCCATTTAAAACATGAACTTTACTTTATGTCCTCTAATCCAAAAATTAAAACTCAAAAATCTCAAATATAGCAAAGCATGAGCTAATTTATCATAAAGAAAAGCTCTGCATGGAGCTTCAAGTTTGTCTTACCTGCTGCTTATTTTTGCGTACATTAGCATTTGAGATCATTGAACGGGCGCTTAATTACTAATTGCTGGTTAAAAGATTTTAAGTTTGTTTTCAATTCTCTAACTTATTAATGCCGTTTCTGTGCTACACTCTAGATTAATGTTTTTTAGAACCTCCCCACTTTTAGTGATATTTTTACAAAAAGAAGCGTTAAAATATTAGCAATGGTAGTTGTTCCCCAGCTTTGAAATGCGGTTACCACTGTCATTTATTGCAATTTCGGACTTTAAGTTCGAACTTAAGTTAATTAGATTACAAAATTTGTGAAATGCTTAAATTACTAAAAAATACCTTTTAAAACAGTAAACGCTCAAGGCTTAACTGGCGAAAAATCGCTAAACTTGTAAAAAAAAATTTGCTATATTTAAAATATAAATATGCCCAAATTCAAAGTAGTGCATGAAAATTTCAAAAAGTTACAACAAATGGAAAAGCAAAATACTGCGAAAACGTTACATAGGGTACCACTACCGAAAGCCACAAAAGCAGTTGAAAAATAAAAAAAATACTTGAAGTAGTATTTGGCGAAAATCCGCGAATACTTGGACAAATTTTATTAAATTCAAAAACTTAAAAAAAATGGTTCATGAGAATGTTATACATTTGCAATAAATACAAGAGCGAAATAATGCGAAAACGTGCGAAAAACTGCGAAACAGCACAACACATGTATTGCAGTCTTGAAAAAGCATCTAACTGTTATAAAAACTGCCACTATCAAAAAGCTACAAAAGCTATTGAAAAGTTAGCGGAATACTTTAAGAAGTATCTGGCGAAGACAGCATAAACTTGCGAAATGTATGTTAAATTAAATAATAATTTGAAAGTTGCTTACCAAAATGCCAAGCATTTATAACATGTGTGACAAACCAGCGAAGCACGAAAACAGGCGTATAATACTGTTGAAAATACATCAACAAATCGTTACAAAAAATACCACCACCGAAAGGCCTCAAAAGCTGTGGAAATATTAGCAAAATATTAAAAAATTGTCTCTGGCCAAATCCCGCGAAAACTTGCGAAAAACTTATTGAACTCAATAACAATTTCAAAATAGCTCAAGAAAATGGCAAACAGTTTCACAAACTAGAATAAGAATTTGAAAATTCTGCGAAAAAAGAAAACAGGCGTAGAGCGGTTTCTAAAAAACATCAAACCGCTACAAAATACACCACTACTACAAACCACGAAAGCTGTTAAAAATTAGTAAAATATTTAATGCGGTAAAAACCCGCGAAACTTGTGGAAAATTTATTAAGTTCAAAAACGTTTCAAAGATAGTTGATGGAAATTTTAAAAAGTTACACAAAAAAAAAACGTGCGAAATTCTGCGAAATACGAAAACAGACATAAAGCAATTTAGAAAATACATCATATCAATTCCAAAAAGACAACTGCAAAAAATAAGGAAACTATTAAAATATTAGCAAAATTCAAGGCAGCATCTGGTGAGTAGCCAGAAACGCGAATAGCGGAAAAACTCACACAAAATTTGGAAATGTGAAAGTAATATACGAGATAAAAAAAAAAAAATTCCATGCCAAAAAAAAATTAGAACGAAAACTTTGTCAACATGACGACACGCTTGCTAGAGTGTCTCAAAGCTTGAATTGGTAGACTGTCGTACTACGAATCTCCGTGCACGCAGATTCAATTTCTTTCGAAGACTCTGAGTGTTTCTGCAGAAAAGCAAAACGCTTGTTAAAACAAATACTGTTTATATATTTTCGAGTTTTGAAAATTTGTAGCGAATTTTCGCAATTTTTCTCTAGTTGTTTCCTTTACAATCAAGTTTTAATAAAATTGGTGTAACATTGATTTTCGCCAAAATGCGAGCAAATTTTTTCAATTTACAGATAACAAATTTCTGTAAATTTTTGTTCTGCTGGGACTAATAAAAATGTTTCATCATATGGAGGCAACTTATCATAACTGATACCGGAAATGGTGGCAATAATTTGTGCTTGAAAAGGAAAGTGCCACGGCAAATAAACTTTGTAAATTATTGCTGTGAGTTCGAGTTTTGTCGAACAAAAAATAAATTAATTTCAGACTTTAGTGTGGGGGATAGCAAGCTTTTTCGCGGTTACTTTACCATTCAGAGGCATTCAAGTGATGTACGTTACTACACCACTTGAATGCTGCTGTCACTTGAATACTGAGGTCATTATATAGATAAATACATTTTGAATGAAAAGCGCGGTTTTAATTTAAGCTTTCAAATGTTTTCGTCGCCAAATCAAACATATGAAAAGGGGCCACAGTTAAAATTTGTGTGCTCCGCTGCAATTCTATTGAATTTTAGTAGTGATAGAAATAATTTATGCATTATAAAATCTTTATCAGTTGTGACCTGCCTTCAAGTAAACAATTCCTTCCGGTTGTCAGACTTACGATTCTATTTGGAAGCTAACAGTCCCTTAGTTTGCTAGAAATCCTTCTGACTTTTAGTCCTTTTTTTCTTGCTAGTGCCATTTCATTCTCCTTGTCGAGTATTACTTAACTTCCCCGCCTTAGAAGTTACCCATCCAAAAGATTTCTTTTGCCTAAAATACCCCATACTTTATATGTACTTGTGTATGTATCTTTGGCGCATCTTGTAAATTTAGAAAAATAATTTAAATTGAAAATGAAGTTCTAATTTTCATTATAAAGTGATTACCCTTGAGGTGTTGTTATGATAAATAAATTCTCAATATACATACATATGTACACAAACAGGCGTACATACAGTTTTCTTTTTATCCTGGCATTTTATTTATTTTCCGGATATTTTTAGTCTCTCTCGGTTAATACGATTTGTGCGTGTGTTTTATGTGGGAGTAAAATAGGCTGTGTTAGGGTGTGTGTGTGTGTGCGTGAGCATGACTAAGCATGTTTTCTCCTTTTAATATTTATGTTTGTTTACATTAAATACCATTTTCTTTGTTCTTTGCTTACCTGCCTGCCTGCCTGCCGACCTGTTTAAATATTTGCTGAAGCAATTTAAGACAGAAATCTGTTTAGAAATGCCTAAAATTTTTCATAATTTATTTTTTATTATATTATACTTTGGTTTTTTTTTTTATTCTGTAATCATGTGCAAAAATTAAACTTGCCTGGTCGTTACAATGATATCTTTTACAGGATAATGATGATTCTAGCTTTCTCGAAATACCTGAGATTCAAACATCAATATTTTCTAGTCTTTTCAATGGAGCGCAGTCATTGACAGTAGAACCTTGTTAATTTAGGTAAAAGTAGTTCCAAGGATTGACCGGTTAGCGAAGTCAGAAGCCTACAATTTTGCACGAAAAGTGAGTGAAAGTTCATCTTAGGGTTTACATTTAAAATAGCAATTCTGTGAGTCTCATTTCCACCACCGGTGAAAGTGATTAAGCAAAGCTATCGCTTCTGAAGCACCGAAAATCCACGAATGATGCACGAGGAGTTATTACACCTGCTCACTTTGGAAAAGTCAGCGGGCCATTTTTTTTTTTTTTTTTTTTTTGAAGACGCCGCTGGTCAAACGACAACATGCTATAGGGCCATGTCAAGCGAGTTTTGTCTGCCGCCATTGAACAAATTAGGTCTGTAGGACATGTAGTTTCAACAGGACGGCGCATCGAAACACACTGCGCGAGCTACAACCGATATTCTGAAAGCCCAACAACATTGGATGACTTTTGGGTAGATCATTTGGCCCACCTGTTAGATCAGTTTTTCATGCGATGAAAATCGCCAGATGCTGAACTTTATCAAACTCGTTGCAGAACCATCACATTACAGAATTATCAAGTAAAATTCTGTTTTGAACAAAAAACTCATCTAATACGGAAATGTTAATTAAATTAGTGAATTCTAAAACGTTTAGGGTAAATAATTTAGTAAGTTATTGGTTTCACACAGACATTCTCTTGCTGGTATTTTTGTCTTGATCTCAGCATTTTAATCTCAATATAAAGTCTTCCGTTTCATAAAAATATGCACAAGAAAACCCTAGATTTCAAAAACTGGAATTGGGGCCTTATCACACGAGACCAACGATTTGCGAAAGCCACACAGAAAGACAAAGACAAATTTAAGTACCCTTAACATACACGTGTACTTAAAGCAAGCCGAATGGGGATTATTAAATATAATTAAATCATGTTATGGCTTAAAATGAGTACCGAGTTCTTGATTGTATTTATAGCCAGGACGTGTGGGTGCTTGTATGAGTACTGAATTTTGTTTAATTTTTTTAATTCCTGTGGAATTAGCGGAATTAGTGGAGTGGCTGGACTGGCAGTAGTTAGGTTCCAAGTGAGACAAGGTAACTTATAAATTGTTATTAAACGAAGAAAGTAGCGTGGATAGTTTCATATACAAACTTGGGATTAAACCCAAAACAAATTCAATCCTTCAGGGCTTGATTTAAGTACCAATCCGTGTTAAAAGTATGATGAGTGCGAATGTACTTAAATCAAGTAGAGCGTGCTTGTTTTTAAGCATAAATTTCAGCTATAATCAATCCAAAATCAGTATTGAATATGGCTAAAATTAAAAGTTTAGTTCTTGCATAATTCGTACTTAAATTAAGTGCAGCGTACTGGATTTTGAAAAAAAATTTGTACCTGCTCAACTTTTCACAGCGCTTGGGATTGATTTATGTAAAAATGGATTGAACTGTTTTTTTGTTTTCAGTATTGTTGCTGATGGCCGCTCTTTGATCACTATTCACTGTCAAAGCTGGCTGATCTTTACTGGAAGCCCCTGCATATTTTCATTTACTTGTACAGCACAGCTGGTGTTCCTTTTATGCAGGTTTCACTGTATTGCTTTAAATTTTAAAGCAAAGAATTTAGCATATTTTTTTATTTGTATGGATTATTTTTTTGTGGAAATATAATTTTTGAAGCTATAGATTGGTAAACTTTTTATGTTGGCAGATTTAATTTTTTTTTTTTTGCTCTAGTATTTAGAAGATATTCTATTACTTTTTATGCAGTAAATGTTCTCTAATATGTCTGTGATTTTTTACGTTTTCATCATCAACAACAATTTATATTCATTTCATTTACATCCCTTAAATAACTTTTGGGTGTGGGTGGTGATTTAAAAGGGAATATTATTTAGATTATTGCTTTCATATTTCTCAACTGGCTGGATGTTTGCTTGGAATTTTAATTTTATTTCTTTGTTTCTTTTTTATTTTTTATTTTTACTTGAATATATATTAATATATAAGCTACTTCTTATTGGTATTTCGCACATATTGTTGCTTTTTAACTAAGAGATTTTCTTATCATTGATATGCAACAGCCACCATATATTCTGTTCGAGCTTTTGGTTTTTAATTTACTTTCTTTGGAATCTAATGTACATACATACATATATATTTTTTCTGAACTTTCTCGTCATGCATGTACAAAGTGAAATTAAAGTACATATTGCATATAATTATCTAATATTGATATTTTTTTTTAAATTGAAATTCCCTTGTTGCATATTTTTATATTTATTCATATATTTTTGCTAGAGAAATATAAAGTATATATCATAGGGGACATTTAGTTCAGAAAAATTTTAATATTAAATAACCCAAATTGAACTTAATTATTTACTTGCTTTGAGAATAAGTATTATTTACTTGCTTTAAATATATAATTGTTTACAACAAAAGCTTAAATAGGCGCTGATGAGAAGCATTGCGGTCACGAAACAGATGGTTGTGGCCCTGCTACTTTTTAATTTTTTCTTCTTTAATCATTGTTAATCATAGGATTTTTTTTTGAACCTGCTGGGGGACAATTACTTGTTTCTTAATCAATTACTAAATCTTAGAATTGAGATTGTTGCAAATTACTTTTTCAACACGAGCATGCCTGAGCCGACAGCATTTAGAACTTATTGCTAAGCCTTTTATTTATTTATTTATTTATTTATTTATTTATTTATTCCAATCAAGCCAATGGATAAAATCCTTACTGGCTATTATAACTAACATAAAATTAATTGACATAAATTAATCACGATTTAAATGAATAATAATATTACGCTTTATAACATTTACGCTAGATGAAAAGTCAATAAATCGAGACATATCATTAAAACAACAGAATAATTTTCTCAGCGGGTCATTCATTGCAAAGTTAGTCCGATAAGTAGCGACATGAAGCAGGTTGCAAGTTCGTAATGAACGTTGAGGAATATTAAAAGACAATTCACTTAACAAAAAATCAGAGACAGTATTTCCATTTATTAGGTTCATGACAAATGAAACAATGAGCATGGTTCTGCGACTTTGTAAGGTGGGCAAGTTAGTTTCAGCTAGTCTGGAAGAATACGAGGGTAGAGCCAAATAATTTGGATAGACATCTTTTAAACAAAATATAAGAAACTGTTTCTGTACAGATTCGATGTGATCAATGTGAACATTATAGTATGGATCCCATATAATTGAACCATACTCTAAAATCGGTCGTACAAGCGATATATATAAACTTTTGGTAATATGTGGGTCTCTGAATTCGTTTGCCCATCGTTTGATAAATGCCAATACGCCACGGGCTTTATTTACGGTTAACGTAATGTGTTGGATAAAACTTAGCTGTGGATCAAGCAAAATCCCCAAGTCAGAAAATGTATTAACGGATTCCAATTTGTGGTTGTTAAGAACGTATACATTAGGACTATCGCTACCTTAATTAAATACATTTCAAACTGCAAGTTTCACAATATCGTAGCTGTTCAAGCCTTTGCATAGATTATGCGAGAACAAAAACAAAATTTTGAAATATGTATTTATGTGAACGCTCGGACTGGCAGTAAGTTATTTTTTCAACACATACATGCTTTTCAAGAACCGGCCTGAATTAAATCCAAATTTTTGTCTTATTCAATCTTACAAAAGCATTAAGAAAAGTTAAGAGCTTTCCTGTTGCTTTGCCCTTAAAGATAAACACAATTAAAAACATATTTCAATAAAAACAAACTTATTACTTCCTAAAAAACACTTTTAATGCTGTTTATTTTTGTCCGACCAACAAAAAAAGAAAACCCCCAAACATTTAAATAAAGACTGCCAGTGCAAATAGTAGAGACCATTGGAAAAAAAAAAACGGAAGTAATAGTGGCGTCGCTGCTGCTCAACATTTGACTATTAAAATTTTAAATATTCTTAACTGCATACAGGGTTACGTGCTCCACATTCATCCATCCATCCAGCAGCGAGAGTGTGCAAGAAAATTTATAATTATGTTGTATGTAGATAATAATGGTACATACTTGAAGCATGGAAATAAAAATCTTATAAAAATATAAATCAACCACTTCAACACATTAAAAAGTCAAAAATATGCTTCAAGTGCCAAAAAACAAACAAACAAAAAAACGAAATAAAATCCTTCAAATGTGCCCTCCCATTCAAGTTGTTTGTTCTGTTCGTGCTTGTACTTAGACGGACGGACGGCCTGCTACAAAACAATTAAATGATTCATTAAAATAAAACGTTGTATATTGTAGCTGCTGCTGCTATTGCCGCTGTTTGTTTGGCTACAACATGAAATTGTATGCAACTATTTTTTATGTACCAGGACAAAATAACACAAATAATAAAACAAGGGAAAAACGAAATAATAAGGGCAACCAGCCACGTTTGGCTTCTTTCTATGTATTTCTGTTTGTCAAGTGCTTTGGCGAATTTAAATTATCTTTGTTTTTTATTATTTTCTTTCTGTTTCATTTTTTATTTTTTTATTATAATGGAAAAAATATGTGCATAGCGAAGCTGCCAAATGATATCTCTAAAGCACCAGACAAATACTATTCAATGGACTCTCATTCAACTCAATTTCTATAAAGTCAAATAATCATTTAAATGCTTGCTTGCGTCCACTCCTTGCCATTCCCCACTTCTTTTTTTACTTTTTCATTGTCGTTGCTTCCCTGACAATGGCTTAAATAGGGGAACTTTTTGCACAAACAAACAAACAAACACACAAACAAACAAACGAAAAGTAATAATCATTTGCAACAAAAAGAGAAATTGCTTAGTGATGACTGACTGCCTGATGAATGAATGAGTTAGCGAGTGAGTGAGTGAGTGCTTCTAAAGGATGATAGTAAGATGAGATCAGAACGTGCTGGAGTGTTAGAAAATTGATATAAATTTAAAATGAGCAAAAATAGAGAAAAAAAGAAAATAAGAAACTACATTTACCCTTGAACAGAAGTGTTAGTGTGCAGTATTTTTCTAAAATTAAAAAGACTAATGGGCATATAAGGTTGTAAAAAGGAAAGTAAGTAAAATGTTAATATAAAAAACCAATGACAACCACCATATTTTTTTGATGCATTATGGTCCCCCCCTACCAGAAAACTAAACACAATATTACTATGCCGCGTTGCTCTTGTCGTGTTAAATTGTCAATTAAAACCTTCTCTTGATGCCTGTGACGACTTTGACGTCTTCTGTTTTAATCTAACTTTTTGGCTCATTTTTAACAAAGTCTCAATAGTTTTTGCGGATTAGCGACTTAAGTTTGTAGTTTTCAAACAATTGGTTCGATTGTTATAAAATTTCATAATCATAAAATTTCATAATCACTGATTGTAAAGTATTGAGTTTGAGCTCTATGTCTATAGTGCGTCAGAGGTCTACAAAGAAGCAGACAATTGTTGTCAAAGAGTGTGAAAAATTGTTTTCGTTTTAACAATTTTCCTGACGAGAGTACAAAAAGGGGTACCGAAATATTGAAAATTACGCCAAATAAAATAAAACAGAAAACAGTGACCTCAAGCTCTAGAAACCATTATTATTAATACAGTTATTACCGCTTAATTGAGTTCCTAAAAATGCACGACTTTTGATGCAATTAAACGGGAACTCAATTAAGCAGTACTCGGTTAATTGAAGCGGCGACGCAATTAAACGAAAATCGCTTGATTGAGCAATATGTGCAATAAAGCGAAACACCCATGCGTAGATGGAATATAAAACTAATTTCTTTAGTTACATATTAAGTTGAAAAATTGGTTGGATTTATTAAAACAAAATAAAAATCAGGTACATTAATCGTACAATGTTTATAAAGGAACAAAACCATGATCATTTTGCCGCAAAATAACTTTTTTTTACGTTTGTGGAGCAAAAAAAAATTAAGTAGACGCAATCAATTAAGTGAAACATTTGCTCTTGTTTTTCGCAATGCGGTTTTAATTTGCGAACAAATTAAGCGGGTGACGCAATTAAACGGAACTCAATTAAACGGGTATTTTAATACACACAGGTATACTGAGTGATTTCGTTCCATGATTTTTAGTGCAATAAAGCGGGAAACTCAATTAAGCTGGGCTCAATTAAGTGGAAATAACTGTATTTAAAAAGAAGGTAGAAAATTTTATATAAAACACAACTAAGTAGTGAGTAATCTGCAAGAATATATTTCTGTACATGAAATTGGATAAATAATTAAAAAAACTTCTAAACTATTCTAACTTTGAGCTGTTCTGAAAACAAGTGGTAAAAAAAATTAAACAGATATTTGATATTTAATAAATTGCAAAAAATTGATTACTTTTAACCCTCCCAATTCCATTATTTATTCATAAATCTGCATTTACTGGAAATAAAAATAGCCCTGAGTCACGAATGGATAAATAATTACACTGTTGATTAAATAATTACGGGGCACCCATTGGGTAAACCTAATTCGAGTGCGCTGAATCCAGTGCTCAAACTTTTTATACAGAAAGCATTTTACGTCTTGTATAAAAAGTTTGTTTTTGAGCATTTCTGATTCTCATTTTGTTCATGAGAATTTTGGAATAAATAGTTGGGCTTCAAACATACTTTTTAGGTTTTTCAAGTCTACTGATGAGTTGTTTAGCAGCAACGAATTGTCGCCGGCATATAGACGGCTGAAAAAAGACAGAAGCATTAAGGTCTATTTTTTAGACCTAAAGTAATAAATTTCAATTGGCGAATAAAGAATTAAGTTCATTGTAAAACAATTTTCAATATAAAATCTATTCTCTTTCGTTTAATCAAAAAATGTTTAACAAACAATGTGGTATACCTACCCGGCGGACACCCTGTATATGCAGCTTTATGACCGTCTTAGTCTGTTTTGGGTTCGGAAGGGAAAACTGTAGAAATTACAAACCTCTAACACCTGTTGCAAGGGGCATACAAATACTGGCTTAAATTCAATCAGAAATTATGCTGGAGATAATTTTGTTAAATTAATTGTATTGTTATGTTTCCAATCCAGCTTATCGTTCTCTCTCATATATTTAAATGCAGGTTTAATTTCCTTCCACAAAAGACCAAATTCTTATGTGTGTGAAGATAAATTTTAAAATTTTTAACCACGGACACAAACCTTCAAAGTTAACAGACCTCTGTTAACGTGATAACATGGCTCTGTTAAGCCCGAAAATTCAAATTTTTATAAAAAAATACATTTAAAACAAAAATTTAGAAAAAACGTATTGTTATTTAACAACAACTAATATTTTCAAATTGAATTTTAATGAAACGGAGTCACAAAAGTGTCAAACGAAGTCGCAAATGAGGAAATTAAAAAAAAGGACTTTGGTCCTTTTCTCGAAAACGGTAGGAGATGGGCGAAAAAAAATTATTGGACATCGTTTTAGAGACCATCTAATATAATGTCCAATAGTCAAAATGTCTGAAGCTGCGTTTTTGTGAAAAATATAAGCATTTTTAAAAAAATCGACCCCTGAAATTTAAAAAAGGACTTTGGTCCTTTTCTCGAAAACGGTAGGAGATGGGCGAAAAAAAATTATTGGACATCGTTTGAGAGACCATCTAATATAATGTCCAATAGTCAAAATGTCTGAAGCTGCGTTTTTGTGAAAAATATAAGCATTTTTAAAAAAATCGACCTCTGAAATTTAAAAAAGGACTTTGGTCCTTTTCTCGAAAACGGTAGGAGATGGGCGAAAAAAAATTATTGGACATCGTTTTAGAGACCATCTAATATAATGTCCAATAGTCAAAATGTCTGAAGCTGCGTTTTTGTGAAAAATATAAGCATTTTTAAAAAAATCGACCCCTGAAATTTAAAAAAGGACTTTGGTCCTTTTCTCGAAAACGGTAGGAGATGGGCGAAAAAAAATTATTGGACATCGTTTTAGAGACCATCTAATATAATGTCCAATAGTCAAAATGTCTGAAGCTGCGTTTTTGTGAAAAATATAAGCATTTTTAAAAAAATCGACCCCTGAAATTTAAAAAAGGACTTTGGTCCTTTTCTCGAAAACGGTAGGAGATGGGCGAAAAAAAATTATTGGACATCGTTTTAGAGACCATCTAATATAATGTCCAATAGTCAAAATGTCTGAAGCTGCGTTTTTGTGAAAAATATAAGCATTTTTAAAAAAATCGACCCCTGAAATTTAAAAAAGGACTTTGGTCCTTTTCTCGAAAACGGTAGGAGATGGGCGAAAAAAAATTATTGGACATCGTTTTAGAGACCATCTAATATAATGTCCAATAGTCAAAATGTCTGAAGCTGCGTTTTTGTGAAAAATATAAGCATTTTTAAAAAAATCGACCCCTGAAATTTAAAAAAGGACTTTGGTCCTTTTCTCGAAAACGGTAGGAGATGGGCGAAAAAAAATTATTGGACATCGTTTTAGAGACCATCTAATATAATGTCCAATAGTCAAAATGTCTGAAGCTGCGTTTTTGTGAAAAATATAAGCATTTTTAAAAAAATCGACCCCTGAAATTTAAAAAAGGACTTTGGTCCTTTTCTCGAAAACGGTAGGAGATGGGCGAAAAAAAATTATTGGACATCGTTTTAGAGACCATCTAATATAATGTCCAATAGTCAAAATGTCTGAAGCTGCGTTTTTGTGAAAAATATAAGCATTTTTAAAAAAATCGACCCCTGAAATTTAAAAAAGGACTTTGGTCCTTTTCTCGAAAACGGTAGGAGATGGGCGAAAAAAAATTATTGGACATCGTTTGAGAGACCATCTAATATAATGTCCAATAGTCAAAATGTCTGAAGCTGCGTTTTTGTGAAAAATATAAGCATTTTTAAAAAAATCGACCCCTGAAATTTAAAAAAGGACTTTGGTCCTTTTCTCGAAAACGGTAGGAGATGGGCGAAAAAAAATTATTGGACATCGTTTTAGAGACCATCTAATATAATGTCCAATAGTCAAAATGTCTGAAGCTGCGTTTTTGTGAAAAATATAAGCATTTTTAAAAAAATCGACCCCTGAAATTTAAAAAAGGACTTTGGTCCTTTTCTCGAAAACGGTAGGAGATGGGCGAAAAAAAATTATTGGACATCGTTTTAGAGACCATCTAATATAATGTCCAATAGTCAAAATGTCTGAAGCTGCGTTTTTGTGAAAAATATAAGCATTTTTAAAAAAATCGACCCCTGAAATTTAAAAAAGGACTTTGGTCCTTTTCTCGAAAACGGTAGGAGATGGGCGAAAAAAAATTATTGGACATCGTTTTAGAGACCATCTAATATAATGTCCAATAGTCAAAATGTCTGAAGCTGCGTTTTTGTGAAAAATATAAGCATTTTTAAAAAAATCGACCCCTGAAATTTAAAAAAGGACTTTGGTCCTTTTCTCGAAAACGGTAGGAGATGGGCGAAAAAAAATTATTGGACATCGTTTTAGAGACCATCTAATATAATGTCCAATAGTCAAAATGTCTGAAGCTGCGTTTTTGTGAAAAATATAAGCAATTTTAAAAAAATCGACCCCTGAAATTTAAAAAAGGACTTTGGTCCTTTTCTCGAAAACGGTAGGAGATGGGCGAAAAAAAATTATTGGACATCGTTTTAGAGACCATCTAATATAATGTCCAATAGTCAAAATGTCTGAAGCTGCGTTTTTGTGAAAAATATAAGCATTTTTAAAAAAATCGACCCCTGAAATTTAAAAAAGGACTTTGGTCCTTTTCTCGAAAACGGTAGGAGATGGGCGAAAAAAAATTATTGGACATCGTTTTAGAGACCATCTAATATAATGTCCAATAGTCAAAATGTCTGAAGCTGCGTTTTTGTGAAAAATATAAGCATTTTTAAAAAAATCGACCCCTGAAATTTAAAAAAGGACTTTGGTCCTTTTCTCGAAAACGGTAGGAGATGGGCGAAAAAAAATTATTGGACATCGTTTGAGAGACCATCTAATATAATGTCCAATAGTCAAAATGTCTGAAGCTGCGTTTTTGTGAAAAATATAAGCATTTTTAAAAAAATCGACCTCTGAAATTTAAAAAAGGACTTTGGTCCTTTTCTCGAAAACGGTAGGAGATGGGCGAAAAAAAATTATTGGACATCGTTTTAGAGACCATCTAATATAATGTCCAATAGTCAAAATGTCTGAAGCTGCGTTTTTGTGAAAAATATAAGCATTTTTAAAAAAATCGACCTCTGAAATTTAAAAAAGGACTTTGGTCCTTTTCTCGAAAACGGTAGGAGATGGGCGAAAAAAAATTATTGGACATCGTTTTAGAGACCATCTAATATAATGTCCAATAGTCAAAATGTCTGAAGCTGCGTTTTTGTGAAAAATATAAGCATTTTTAAAAAAATCGACCCCTGAAATTTAAAAAAGGACTTTGGTCCTTTTCTCGAAAACGGTAGGAGATGGGCGAAAAAAAATTATTGGACATCGTTTGAGAGACCATCTAATATAATGTCCAATAGTCAAAATGTCTGAAGCTGCGTTTTTGTGAAAAATATAAGCATTTTTAAAAAAATCGACCTCTGAAATTTAAAAAAGGACTTTGGTCCTTTTCTCGAAAACGGTAGGAGATGGGCGAAAAAAAATTATTGGACATCGTTTTAGAGACCATCTAATATAATGTCCAATAGTCAAAATGTCTGAAGCTGCGTTTTTGTGAAAAATATAAGCATTTTTAAAAAAATCGACCCCTGAAATTTAAAAAAGGACTTTGGTCCTTTTCTCGAAAACGGTAGGAGATGGGCGAAAAAAAATTATTGGACATCGTTTTAGAGACCATCTAATATAATGTCCAATAGTCAAAATGTCTGAAGCTGCGTTTTTGTGAAAAATATAAGCATTTTTAAAAAAATCGACCCCTGAAATTTAAAAAAGGACTTTGGTCCTTTTCTCGAAAACGGTAGGAGATGGGCGAAAAAAAATTATTGGACATCGTTTTAGAGACCATCTAATATAATGTCCAATAGTCAAAATGTCTGAAGCTGCGTTTTTGTGAAAAATATAAGCATTTTTAAAAAAATCGACCCCTGAAATTTAAAAAAGGACTTTGGTCCTTTTCTCGAAAACGGTAGGAGATGGGCGAAAAAAAATTATTGGACATCGTTTTAGAGACCATCTAATATAATGTCCAATAGTCAAAATGTCTGAAGCTGCGTTTTTGTGAAAAATATAAGCATTTTTAAAAAAATCGACCCCTGAAATTTAAAAAAGGACTTTGGTCCTTTTCTCGAAAACGGTAGGAGATGGGCGAAAAAAAATTATTGGACATCGTTTTAGAGACCATCTAATATAATGTCCAATAGTCAAAATGTCTGAAGCTGCGTTTTTGTGAAAAATATAAGCATTTTTAAAAAAATCGACCCCTGAAATTTAAAAAAGGACTTTGGTCCTTTTCTCGAAAACGGTAGGAGATGGGCGAAAAAAAATTATTGGACATCGTTTTAGAGACCATCTAATATAATGTCCAATAGTCAAAATGTCTGAAGCTGCGTTTTTGTGAAAAATATAAGCATTTTTAAAAAAATCGACCCCTGAAATTTAAAAAAGGACTTTGGTCCTTTTCTCGAAAACGGTAGGAGATGGGCGAAAAAAAATTATTGGACATCGTTTTAGAGACCATCTAATATAATGTCCAATAGTCAAAATGTCTGAAGCTGCGTTTTTGTGAAAAATATAAGCATTTTTAAAAAAATCGACCCCTGAAATTTAAAAAAGGGCTTTGGTCCTTTTCTTGAAAACGGTAGGAGATGGGCGAAAAAAAATTATTGGACATCGTTTTAGAGACCATCTAATATAATGTCCAATAGTCAAAATGTCTGAAGCTGCGTTTTTGTGAAAAATATAAGCATTTTTAAAAAAATCGACCCCTGAAATTTAAAAAAGGACTTTGGTCCTTTTCTCGAAAACGGTAGGAGATGGGCGAAAAAAAATTATTGGACATCGTTTTAGAGACCATCTAATATAATGTCCAATAGTCAAAATGTCTGAAGCTGCGTTTTTGTGAAAAATATAAGCATTTTTAAAAAAATCGACCCCTGAAATTTAAAAAAGGACTTTGGTCCTTTTCTCGAAAACGGTAGGAGATGGGCGAAAAAAAATTATTGGACATCGTTTGAGAGACCATCTAATATAATGTCCAATAGTCAAAATGTCTGAAGCTGCGTTTTTGTGAAAAATATAAGCATTTTTAAAAAAATCGACCTCTGAAATTTAAAAAAGGACTTTGGTCCTTTTCTCGAAAACGGTAGGAGATGGGCGAAAAAAAATTATTGGACATCGTTTTAGAGACCATCTAATATAATGTCCAATAGTCAAAATGTCTGAAGCTGCGTTTTTGTGAAAAATATAAGCATTTTTAAAAAAATCGACCTCTGAAATTTAAAAAAGGACTTTGGTCCTTTTCTCGAAAACGGTAGGAGATGGGCGAAAAAAAATTATTGGACATCGTTTTAGAGACCATCTAATATAATGTCCAATAGTCAAAATGTCTGAAGCTGCGTTTTTGTGAAAAATATAAGCATTTTTAAAAAAATCGACCCCTGAAATTTAAAAAAGGACTTTGGTCCTTTTCTCGAAAACGGTAGGAGATGGGCGAAAAAAAATTATTGGACATCGTTTTAGAGACCATCTAATATAATGTCCAATAGTCAAAATGTCTGAAGCTGCGTTTTTGTGAAAAATATAAGCATTTTTAAAAAAATCGACCCCTGAAATTTAAAAAAGGACTTTGGTCCTTTTCTCGAAAACGGTAGGAGATGGGCGAAAAAAAATTATTGGACATCGTTTTAGAGACCATCTAATATAATGTCCAATAGTCAAAATGTCTGAAGCTGCGTTTTTGTGAAAAATATAAGCATTTTTAAAAAAATCGACCCCTGAAATTTAAAAAAGGACTTTGGTCCTTTTCTCGAAAACGGTAGGAGATGGGCGAAAAAAAATTATTGGACATCGTTTTAGAGCCCATCATATATAATGTCCAATAGTCAAAATGTCTGAAGCTGCGTTTTTGTGAAAAATATAATATACCGTTTTCGAGAAAAGGACCAAAGTCCTTTTTTAAATTTCAGGGGTCGATTTTTTTAAAAATGCTTATATTTTTCACAAAAACGCAGCTTCAGACATTTTGACTATTGGACATTATATTAGATGGTCTCTAAAACGATGTCCAATAATTTTTTTTCGCCCATCTCCTACCGTTTTCGAGAAAAGGACCAAAGTCCTTTTTTAAATTTCAGGGGTCGATTTTTTTAAAAATGCTTATATTTTTCACAAAAACGCAGCTTCAGACATTTTGACTATTGGACATTATATTAGATGGTCTCTCAAACGATGTCCAATAATTTTTTTTCGCCCATCTCCTACCGTTTTCGAGAAAAGGACCAAAGTCCTTTTTTAAATTTCAGGGGTCGATTTTTTTAAAAATGCTTATATTTTTCACAAAAACGCAGCTTCAGACATTTTGACTATTGGACATTATATTAGATGGTCTCTAAAACGATGTCCAATAATTTTTTTTCGCCCATCTCCTACCGTTTTCGAGAAAAGGACCAAAGTCCTTTTTTAAATTTCAGGGGTCGATTTTTTTAAAAATGCTTATATTTTTCACAAAAACGCAGCTTCAGACATTTTGACTATTGGACATTATATTAGATGGTCTCTAAAACGATGTCCAATAATTTTTTTTCGCCCATCTCCTACCGTTTTCGAGAAAAGGACCAAAGTCCTTTTTTAAATTTCAGGGGTCGATTTTTTTAAAAATGCTTATATTTTTCACAAAAACGCAGCTTCAGACATTTTGACTATTGGACATTATATTAGATGGTCTCTAAAACGATGTCCAATAATTTTTTTTCGCCCATCTCCTACCGTTTTCGAGAAAAGGACCAAAGTCCTTTTTTAAATTTCAGGGGTCGATTTTTTTAAAAATGCTTATATTTTTCACAAAAACGCAGCTTCAGACATTTTGACTATTGGACATTATATTAGATGGTCTCTAAAACGATGTCCAATAATTTTTTTTCGCCCATCTCCTACCGTTTTCGAGAAAAGGACCAAAGTCCTTTTTTAAATTTCAGGGGTCGATTTTTTTAAAAATGCTTATATTTTTCACAAAAACGCAGCTTCAGACATTTTGACTATTGGACATTATATTAGATGGTCTCTAAAACGATGTCCAATAATTTTTTTTCGCCCATCTCCTACCGTTTTCGAGAAAAGGACCAAAGTCCTTTTTTAAATTTCAGGGGTCGATTTTTTTAAAAATGCTTATATTTTTCACAAAAACGCAGCTTCAGACATTTTGACTATTGGACATTATATTAGATGGTCTCTAAAACGATGTCCAATAATTTTTTTTCGCCCATCTCCTACCGTTTTCGAGAAAAGGACCAAAGTCCTTTTTTAAATTTCAGAGGTCGATTTTTTTAAAAATGCTTATATTTTTCACAAAAACGCAGCTTCAGACATTTTGACTATTGGACATTATATTAGATGGTCTCTCAAACGATGTCCAATAATTTTTTTTCGCCCATCTCCTACCGTTTTCGAGAAAAGGACCAAAGTCCTTTTTTAAATTTCAGGGGTCGATTTTTTTAAAAATGCTTATATTTTTCACAAAAACGCAGCTTCAGACATTTTGACTATTGGACATTATATTAGATGGTCTCTAAAACGATGTCCAATAATTTTTTTTCGCCCATCTCCTACCGTTTTCGAGAAAAGGACCAAAGTCCTTTTTTAAATTTCAGAGGTCGATTTTTTTAAAAATGCTTATATTTTTCACAAAAACGCAGCTTCAGACATTTTGACTATTGGACATTATATTAGATGGTCTCTAAAACGATGTCCAATAATTTTTTTTCGCCCATCTCCTACCGTTTTCGAGAAAAGGACCAAAGTCCTTTTTTAAATTTCAGGGGTCGATTTTTTTTAAAATGCTTATATTTTTCACAAAAACGCAGCTTCAGACATTTTGACTATTGGACATTATATTAGATGGTCTCTAAAACGATGTCCAATAATTTTTTTTCGCCCATCTCCTACCGTTTTCGAGAAAAGGACCAAAGTCCTTTTTTAAATTTCAGGGGTCGATTTTTTTAAAAATGCTTATATTTTTCACAAAAACGCAGCTTCAGACATTTTGACTATTGGACATTATATTAGATGGTCTCTAAAACGATGTCCAATAATTTTTTTTCGCCCATCTCCTACCGTTTTCGAGAAAAGGACCAAAGTCCTTTTTTAAATTTCAGGGGTCGATTTTTTTTAAAATGCTTATATTTTTCACAAAAACGCAGCTTCAGACATTTTGACTATTGGACATTATATTAGATGGTCTCTCAAACGATGTCCAATAATTTTTTTTCGCCCATCTCCTACCGTTTTCGAGAAAAGGACCAAAGTCCTTTTTTAAATTTCAGGGGTCGATTTTTTTAAAAATGCTTATATTTTTCACAAAAACGCAGCTTCAGACATTTTGACTATTGGACATTATATTAGATGGTCTCTAAAACGATGTCCAATAATTTTTTTTCGCCCATCTCCTACCGTTTTCGAGAAAAGGACCAAAGTCCTTTTTTAAATTTCAGGGGTCGATTTTTTTAAAAATGCTTATATTTTTCACAAAAACGCAGCTTCAGACATTTTGACTATTGGACATTATATTAGATGGTCTCTAAAACGATGTCCAATAATTTTTTTTCGCCCATCTCCTACCGTTTTCGAGAAAAGGACCAAAGTCCTTTTTTAAATTTCAGGGGTCGATTTTTTTAAAAATGCTTATATTTTTCACAAAAACGCAGCTTCAGACATTTTGACTATTGGACATTATATTAGATGGTCTCTAAAACGATGTCCAATAATTTTTTTTCGCCCATCTCCTACCGTTTTCGAGAAAAGGACCAAAGTCCTTTTTTAAATTTCAGAGGTCGATTTTTTTAAAAATGCTTATATTTTTCACAAAAACGCAGCTTCAGACATTTTGACTATTGGACATTATATTAGATGGTCTCTCAAACGATGTCCAATAATTTTTTTTCGCCCATCTCCTACCGTTTTCGAGAAAAGGACCAAAGTCCTTTTTTAAATTTCAGGGGTCGATTTTTTTAAAAATGCTTATATTTTTCACAAAAACGCAGCTTCAGACATTTTGACTATTGGACATTATATTAGATGGTCTCTAAAACGATGTCCAATAATTTTTTTTCGCCCATCTCCTACCGTTTTCGAGAAAAGGACCAAAGTCCTTTTTTAAATTTCAGAGGTCGATTTTTTTAAAAATGCTTATATTTTTCACAAAAACGCAGCTTCAGACATTTTGACTATTGGACATTATATTAGATGGTCTCTAAAACGATGTCCAATAATTTTTTTTCGCCCATCTCCTACCGTTTTCGAGAAAAGGACCAAAGTCCTTTTTTAAATTTCAGAGGTCGATTTTTTTAAAAATGCTTATATTTTTCACAAAAACGCAGCTTCAGACATTTTGACTATTGGACATTATATTAGATGGTCTCTCAAACGATGTCCAATAATTTTTTTTCGCCCATCTCCTACCGTTTTCGAGAAAAGGACCAAAGTCCTTTTTTAAATTTCAGGGGTCGATTTTTTTAAAAATGCTTATATTTTTCACAAAAACGCAGCTTCAGACATTTTGACTATTGGACATTATATTAGATGGTCTCTAAAACGATGTCCAATAATTTTTTTTCGCCCATCTCCTACCGTTTTCGAGAAAAGGACCAAAGTCCTTTTTTAAATTTCAGAGGTCGATTTTTTTAAAAATGCTTATATTTTTCACAAAAACGCAGCTTCAGACATTTTGACTATTGGACATTATATTAGATGGTCTCTCAAACGATGTCCAATAATTTTTTTTCGCCCATCTCCTACCGTTTTCGAGAAAAGGACCAAAGTCCTTTTTTAAATTTCAGGGGTCGATTTTTTTTAAAATGCTTATATTTTTCACAAAAACGCAGCTTCAGACATTTTGACTATTGGACATTATATTAGATGGTCTCTAAAACGATGTCCAATAATTTTTTTTCGCCCATCTCCTACCGTTTTCGAGAAAAGGACCAAAGTCCTTTTTTTTTAATTTCCTCATTTGCGACTTCGTTTGACACTTTTGTGACTCCGTTTCATTAAAATTCAATTTGAAAATTTTAGTTGTTGTTAATTAACAATACGTTTTTTCTAAATTTTTGTTTTAAATGTATTTTTTTTATAAAAATTTGAATTTTCGGGCTTAACAGAGCCATGTTATCAAGTTAACAGAGGTCTGTTAACTTTGAAGGTTTGTGTCCGTGGTTAAAAATTTTAAAATTTATCTTCACACACATCAAATTCTTTATGATGCATAATAATGAGAAGAAAAAAAAAAAAGATTTTATGAAGCCAAACTGCCAGCTATGAATTACAAATATTAAATGAAATACAAAAAAATGTATAACCAAAACAACCCACATCTTGGCAATAGTCGAAAAATTAATAAAATCAAATTTTCTAGCCAAACCATAGACAACAGCAAAACATTTCAAATAAAAGAAAACTATTTAAATAAGACTTCCAAAAGCAACAAGAGTTACTGTGCATACAGTATTTATTCATATAAAACAAATAAAATTTAACAGCAATAGAATGTTAACGATGACATTTGATGCCAAAAAATGTTTCTAGTGCCACAGCAGCAGCAGCAACAACAACAAATCTATCAACAGCCCCAAACATTTCGAATGCTGTTTGCGCAAGAAGCATTCGCACATACACAACAATATGACAGCTCTAGAGTGTTTCTTTGCAAACAAGCCCTATTACTATTTGAGCTGATAATGACGTTTGCTTTGTTGCTGTTGTTGCTGCATTATCCATAAATCCAGACACACACACACGCTCACATGCAGCAGAACACAAAAATGCTGTCAACTACTCTTGTGCTTCGCCCCACCAAAATTTCACAGACATTTTCCAAGCACTCAAACATGAGCAGCAGCAACAACACTAAAAACAACAACAACAACTGCACTGAAAACACTGCCAACATGCCAAAGCACTTGAAGAATTTCCTCTTGTTGCAGTTAATGTTGCCATTGATATTTATTTTTAAATTCCTTTTTTGTTGCATTTATAAAAAAAAAAATATTTATATGACTTGTCTCACTGATGTGGCATGAAACTGATGAAATCATTCGTTTTGTCTAAAAACTTATAGAAAGTTTTGTTTTATTTTTATCGATTTTGAATAGATATTGTATGACGTCTTATGTGCCAGCCTGCCTGTCTCTCGATGTGTCTGAAACCGCCAGTAGCTGCTTAATTATTTAAACTAATTGCATACATTTGTATGGGCTAATAAAACAGCTAAATTATGTATGTCTAATATAGAACACATTGTATATTCTGTGTGGTTTTTAAAACGAATAAAAATCTAAATACCAGACACAAAATAATTGCCTTAATGCAATAGTTAATGATTGAGATAGTAAACAAATCAAAAAAAAAAAAAAAAAAAAAATATATCGAATTTTATTTCACACGAATTCCGGCGTAACAGAGGCAGAGACCGCTGCCAAGGAAGCCAATCGGCCACCAAAATTAACAAGTCTTTCGCATTCAAACAGCTGTATGATATATACGGCTCTAAAGCACCTAAACAAAGTTCTTATGAGAAAATGCACGAAATTCGACCAATACCCTGTTTCTTAAAATCTACACTAAAAGAAAACCATGGCTGAGGTAACCACATACGCACTATTGTTGTAATATATTTCCAAAAATCGTTAAATAACACATGCATATTCTTCAATCCTCAGAGATGAGGTTATTGCTGCTATATTCAATCATAATATTTTCATGCCCAACCACACTATTATTGTCCTTTTCAACCACATTGTTGTCAATTGACACAATACTATTGCTATTCCCTAGTTCCATACTTTTGGACCATGCCAGCATACTATTTGCAATATTGTAACTTCTAAACATGCAACAAGGGTTGCCTTTTATGTTTCGGCACTTGACAACCCTAGTGTTGCAATCTAACTCTATCGCAAAGTTCAACATTTTAGAGGTTATACGTACTCAGAACGTTTTGACGTACAAGCGCCATTTGTGCTGTTTACAGTAACTTAAAAAATTCATCGTGCACCAAAACTGGCATTAAATCGTGAACATTTTCGTGCGACTATTTGTTACAACATTCTACGTGGATTCACTCAGCCACAGTGCATGGATGGACTCAACTGCATTTTTGGTGATGAAGCTCTATCAAGTACCAGTGTTTATTTATGGTATGATGAATTCAATCGTGCTTAAGAGGTACACATTTTATTATTGTCTGATAGTGTAATTTAAATAACTTATTTTGGCTGCTACAGTTTTCTTGCATTAATTGCTACTACACTGAGAAAAATAAATGCCAGTGCCGTTACGAAAACTAAAAACAAGACAGAAAATAAGCAAATGTAAACAAAACAAAATTGTAACCCTTTTTGTTTGTGTTTTGTAAGTGTTATACTGTTTGTATTCACACAAAAAAAAACGCTCAGAGATTCAAATAAAAAGTCTTAAACCGCTAAACTTGTTCAAAAGCTACTGATGCTGCAGCACCTAGTGTTTCAAGCTTGAAATGTAAATTTTAAGCTGAAAACTTGTAAATTTTTTTTTGTCATATCTTCATCCACAAAAGTGTGGACATTTTGGTATTTCTAATATAAATTTTATATCAATAGAGTGTTACGTTGTATTTAGACTTGAACACTGCCTGAAAAATGTCATTTGGGCTTAACTAAAGACCGATTTTAACTTCTTTGAGATTGAAGCATTAAACATATCCATCAATGACTGCCACAAATTTTACTTCCCTAATTTTACTTTTACGTTCGCCTCACTGTCACGTTACTGTCTCGTTACGCGGTGGGAGTTGAAGTGGGAGGGAATTGTGCCACAAAGGATGTACTTACACTATCATTTTTGTCCCCATAATAAAACAAATTGTCTTGCCAAACATATAGAAAAGCACCACACCAAGTTGAAAAATGTATTTTATAATTTAAATTTAATGTCTTTATATTGCTTATAAATAACTCATCTCTGAGCCATTTTTTCCCCTGTTTACACAAGCAACACCTTAAAATCATCATGTGTGTGAACCTGTGTCACTGAGTAGACTTGAGCAAAGTTCTTTGCGTGGCACTGAAGTTTTGATTTTATTTTGTTGAACTGATATTGACGCTGCGTGCTTGTTTTTCCTTATTTGCTTGTTTGTTTCATATTTTCACTTTGACTTGCATGCGTACATTGCGGCAACCTTTTTCTGGTTGCTGCTCTCTAACGCACGAACGACCTTAACGACACTGATTTCTTCACAACAGCAGACGAGTGCCACACCAGCTTACGAACCCCAGTAAAATATATAAGAAATATAAAAAAAATTACTAAAAGCATTAGGAAAAGAAGTGTTAAATATTTTAAGATGCCATTTACCACCGAGTGTCTGCCAGACAGTTAAATAGATGAAGCTTGAGTGGTATTTTGTTGGTATTAGATGCTCATTTTGTCTAATAGATTTACCAAAAACATTTCTTCATCCCACTTTCATTAAACAAATAATATTAGAAAAACGATTCTAAACATGACTGTGCAAAATACGAGTAGTACCTTAGATTGCACGTGTGCTCTGCACAATGGGTTTGTTCGTTTAAATTTTCATGTGCTTAAATTTTAAGGCCATTGTCTTTTACATATTTCGGTTTTAAGCCTGCTTATATAAATTATAGAAGTTTAACAGCAGGCGGTGTTCTTCCTCATACAGACAATCTCTCCCTCTCTGTCTCTCTCTCTCTCTGTCTCTCTCTCTCTCTCTATGAACCGAAATTCGAAGATTTTTTAAAATCGTTGAGGCTTCAACGCCTTCCATCCCATATACGCGCTATTTTGCAAGCATCAGAAGCAAAATTAATGGAGCTGTTTAAATTAGCAGACAAAATGATGGAGGTTAGCGACTTTCGGCAGATGTGTGCGTGTGTGGAAAGACTTTCAGCTGTCGCCATCGTATCCGAAATCAACCAACGAATGTTCCGATTCGAAAGAAGCTTTGAAAAACTTCTCAATATAAACCGCACACGATCGTCACTCAATAATAACCATATATAAACGGCCACAAATCAGCAAGCAACAGAAACATGCTGGTAGCATCAAAAGTACGGCAATAATGCGAAAAAGTGCCGAACACCATGCAAATTCAACCAGAAAAAAAAACTAGCCAACACCTCTGACCTGTCTTCCAGCAGCTCCGATGTGATATATAATAATATTGCTGGACTTATGATTTTTGATGCAAAAGTTAACTCAGAACTTTTAATAGACACTGGCGCCGACATTTCTGTTTTACCGCCACGGCCGGCTGCAAACAATTACAAAATCATGTAATACAGAAGTATATGCAGCAAACGGCACAAGAATTTAGACATATGGGCAATGACGGGTTAGAATATCATCAAGTTTTGAACAAGTTTTCGAATGAGACTTTACATTTGCTAATGTGATCTGTTAGTAAATGTAAAAAAGAAAAGTTTTAATAGACAGAACATCACTTTCAACGGTAAGTTGCGATGGAACACGTACCAAAATTTTTTCAATATCGTCCTACAACAACAATCGTTTCACTACCCTACTTCATGAGTACGAAGACTTGGTTAAATTTGATTCCACAAAAGTCTCGAGCTCGAGTAACGTTACCCATCCTATCGCGACGAGCGTTAGTCCAGTGTGTGCACGCTCAAGGCGACATATGACAATGTTATGATGGAATTTAATAATAAAATAACATGAACTCAGACGGTAGTATAATGATTTCACTTGGCTGCGAAATTGGCATCAGCAAACCTGTAGTTCCAATTTATGATTGAAAACAATATATGCCAGCCTTCGAAAAGTTCAGCCCGCAAATAAAATGGTCCGAAAATAAAATGGCAACCGGTACCCCATGGCGTTTATATAAGATGTCTAATCGATCCCACACAACAAAACACATTTTGCCGTCATCGATTTGCCACGAGCGTATCATCACATCGCAATAGAACCGGCCCCGATGTCCTGAAAACCGCAATAATACGTTATTTGAATTTAAGGGACTGGCAGTTGGTTTGCGAAACGCAGCCTAAACTTCTTAACGTCGCGTGGATAACATTTTTCGTGACATCAGGTGGGTTTTTATTTACATTTTAAACGCTTTCACATCTGAAAACGAGCACGAAGATCATTTGCGCACCGTTTTCTTGCGACTGCGCCCACACGATCTAGCAGTTAATTTTGAGAAATCAGCATTCGGCAAAACACAAGTCCATTTTTTAGGTCATACGATATCACCAGAGTGAAACCGACCAAACAACGATAGAGTTCAAGCAGACATAGACTGAAAAGATTTCTGGGGATAATTAATTTTTATTGCTCGTTTTTGCCCAACAACGCTGCTCAAAGAGTTAATACAATTGGTTATTCTACTGTCACCGATAAGCTTCTTCACTCTCTCTCTCTCTCTCTCTCTCTCTCTTTCGTACGGTCGCGTAACCTTAAAATGCACTTTGAGGCACTGGCCCAAACTTTCGTCTTGCGTACCATTTTCGGAATCACATTTTAAGTTCGCGCCTTCAAATCACTGCTAACAAAAACTGTCTCATTGCTAAAATACCTTCTTTTTTTTAAAGCGAATCACTTGCGCTTTTCGTAGAACCACCTTCGCAATTTAACGAATTTTCGCTTTCGAAAAGCGTGCTGTGTAGTTTTGTAAGGCGATGTTATTACATACTTTTATGCGACTTTAATTCACATAAGTATTGTTTTTTCCCCCCTTCTGTATATTTTTTTTTGGTCTGTCAGTCTGTGTGTCTTTTCGTTAGCCAGCCTAACTTTTACGTGTTATATGTGTGGCATATCAAAGATATTCATAGAGTTTTTCCCCTTCCCAAACCATATTATTTTCTCATTTTCTGTTTTCGCCTTCATATTTTTCCTTGAAGCTGTTTGTGTAGTTCGTTTTTTCAGCTTTTTGTATTTCGTTAAAAACACAACAGCAAAAAAAAAACACTAGCAACAATTCAAAACTGTTGTCTGGCTGTCGGCATATTGTCGACAGACAGGGGTTTTTTGGCTTTTGAATCTTTATTGTCATACACAATATTGTGCTGTATTTGAGTTGTGTGTATCCATCATTATTGCTACTGTTGTTTTCACAATATGAATAAAAAAAAAAAAAAAGAAAACGAAAACCAAAACATTTCGCAGAAGTTGTAAACGATGAAAGTGATGAGACTGATTTTAATTTTACAATTTTACATTTCAATTTGTATAAATATAAATAAACAGAAAGCAATAAAAAAGAAACTTGTTGTAATACAAAGCAGATAAAATATACATTAAGAAGAACATCTCTGAAGCACACAATATATTTTGTAGCGCAAGTTATTAACTAGATATTAAAGTGAAATTGGGTTTGGTTTTGTGAAAAATAACTATAAAATTAGTCACCGTTTTGAAATCAAATTCCTTAAAATGGATTAGATTATTTTATATCCATTTCATTGCAACTTTCCTTGAAATTTACTACAACCCTGCCACTGCCATTAAATATAAGCATTTCAAAATTTCCTCAAAACAGAGTAGTTGTCCCCCAGGCTTAATGTTCTCTTTGTCTTTTTCAATTAATATCAATCGATAAAAGTCATACAAAATATTAACGGGATAAAGCATTACGTGGATGTAGTGTGGCAGAATAAAAAAACCTTTAAAATTATTTGTATCCCATTCCGTCTTCTTTCATTAAATTTTCCAAAACCGCTGGCGGAAAATCCTCAAGTTTTATTACATACATATGTATTTAAGAGCGAGCTATACGATTTACAATTCGTATTTACTTTGTCAGGAATTAGTTCAATGTTACTCCTTTAAGAACAAGAATGAATTTTGTGTAATAATATTGTGGCTATCAAAATTTTTAAAGAAGACAACAAAAGTAAAACTGAACTGAACCGTTGACTGGGGAATATACAACATGGCGGTACCTCAGCTCTTAACTACTGACCCCTTTATTTAATCTTATGGATTAGTTTGCAATTCTTTCACTGCGCTTTTCGTTTGATGTAATTTATGTCCACTCACCAACATCCAATTGGTTTTGTTTTATCCATCTGTACATCAATTCCTAACTTTTCCCAAAGTGAAGACTCTGACACTAGATTATGAAAGAGGAAACCAAAAATATGTATACATATATCGTAGTTGTGGAAGATCCATTCAGGTGGAAATGAGATTTCGTCCATTTCACCCCCAGGGGTCTAAATAGCACTTTTAATATGGAATGAGTAATTGTTGTACAAGCAAAAGCCATATCTGCCTTTCTACCTGTCATTAATCTGCCTTGAGTTGTTATTCTAGCACTTACCTACCTACACAACAATCATAAATTGTCCAGGTGTCACATTAATACAAAAATGATTATCTATTAATTCAGGTCCAAAAATGAACCTTTTCAAAAAATATTTGCTGTATTTTTTGAAAAGGTTCATTTTTGGACCTGAATTAATACATTTCAATTGGCTCTTAAAGCAAATAAATAACTAAGTTCATATTTAAAAAATGATTATCATTTCTGCACAGACCGCTGGTTTGGACTCCAGTCACATTGTGATTTATTTGCCCTAGACAACGCGACCACTAATCCTCTATTGCCTTTAATTTTGGCCAAGTACATAAATACAAACAGTTAAAAATTCATGCATATACATATGAGTATAGAAAAAAATTTAAAGCCGCCATAAAAACATAAAATTTCTTAAATACATATTTTGGGGTTATGTTTGCTCAACGAGCAATCGACGAGCAATTCCTTAGTATTGCAAAAACTTTGAAGGAATAAATACAAATTTGCTTTAAATGTTGCATTTGATGGCCGAACAAACATAAGCCTGTGTTAAAATATATGTCTTAATGCTTTTTCGCAGCAAACAATTGTTTATTTAACGTTACAAAAACTCTACAATAGTGTGTACTGTGGCTAAATAAAGTTTTAAACTAAACAAACAAAACGCTTGAGGAAATTAGTGTTTTATTGTTTGTTTTTCCAATGTTTTCGTTGCGTTATTGCATTGAACAGACCACTCGTTCCTAAATCAATCCGAAGCGTTGCCGGAGGTACGTCAACTATGTATTTTCTTAAATCAATTATATTGCGCTTGCTTTATGTAGGGATTGTTCAAGTGCCAAATGCTTAAATTTAGAAATATTCAATCCCCATTTTGAATAATTTTATTGAATTTCGTACTCAAAACAAGCGCGCCGTTCTTGATTTAAGAACGCCCATGCTTGCCGTACTTTTGACATTTATTGGCCTTGACTTGAGTACGAAAGGATTGAATTTATTTTCAGAGGTGATTATGCACTTGATGCAATATTTTTGAAGCCTATTTAATCCCAAATTCGTACATGGAATAATCTGCTTTTCTTCCTTAGTCATAATTTATAAATTAATGTGTCACTTCTCGGATTTGAACCTGGAACCTAACTACTGCCAGTCAAGCCACTCACTCTACCAGTTCAGCTATCGCAGCCAAGAAATAAAATTCAGTACAATATACAATGCAGGTTACAAATACACCCCAGAATTTCGTACTTATTTTAGGCCATAACAAGATTTATTCTCCTTAATAGACCCGATTGGGCTTGTCTTAAGTACTTATTTATGTTATCCGTATTAAAATATTCAAGTACGTTTGGTACTAAAATCGGGTGATAAAAAATTTAAGTTTAGTACGTGCTTTTTCTTTATGTGTGCTTGCTAAAGTAACTACTTGAACTTGTATGCAGTTATGTTGCTTATACGCATGTATTTGTCAAAAAAAAAAGATTCACCAAAAAATAGTGGTCACGTGTTTTTTTTTTCAAAAATGCCCAAATATCAATTTGTATGTGACCATAGCTTAAGCCTCATAAATTACAGCACAGCTTGCCCTCTTCTGCCATGTTTATTATCCTTAAGCCTCAACTATCAATAAATCAGCTTATAAATATTTTGTAGAAAAGACACATATAATTCTTTTTTTTTTTTATCATGTTACAACTTTCTAAATATTTTTATCGATTAAATATGGTTGTTGTTTTATTTTGCAAAAAAAGAAAAAAGCGCAAAACGTTTAATAGACATGTGTCATTTTTAGCGTCATAATTAACGATCACATGACTGAATATGTTGTGTAAGTGTATTTGTGTGTATGCGCTCATCAAAATGTTCCAACTGATGATGTTGTTCTGCAAACTACATACATTCATATATGACACAAGGGAGTGAACTAACAAGCAGGAACCGTGTAACGTAATTTTCCTAAAATTCACAACTATTAAATACATGTACTACAACAACTACTACATGGCATCTTGTAAAAGTTTATTTATGTACAGTGGGTTAAAAAAATACGTGAACGCTATGTTTTATATTGTGACCAGCATCCTAGATTCATATACAGTGGTTTAAAAGAGTATATGAGCTCTGCGCTTTGTACTCTCACCAGCAACGATTAATTAGTTTTGATAGTGACGAAATAATAATCGGAATTTTTTCATAAACTATCGATGCTTTTAGTATGGAACTTTTGTGGTCATTGTTTTGTGCAGGCCGCATTAAAAGGTTGCAAGCGAAATTGAGGTCCTTGCCTACTCATATTATTTTCAATATTTGGTTTTGCTCTGGAAAATGTCTTCCTAAATGGTCACGTCAAGTGTACTTTTGCTGTGTAAACCACCCTAAATTGACGCGCTAATTTAGGTTGGACTGTAATATTTCCTGAATAATTTTTCCAGAGAAAAATAATAGAAAAAGCGACAGGAAAATATTATTTCCTAAAGAAATTTTCCAGAGGAAAGCTAAATGTTTAAAACAAAAATAATAAACAAGGACCTCAGGCTCGACATTGAAGAGATCATATAATTATTAAGAAAAAAAAAATGAAAGAAATTAGGCTAAAGAAATAAGTTTGCCTAAAGTTCTTCTTGTTATGTAAAAATCGGAGTTCGAATTGATAAGGAATATGGCTTGTAAACAAAGAATATCATATTGACATAGCAAGAATAGAAAAACCGGGAGGATTAAAATAATCCCCTGAGCTGCCGACTTCTTTTTTTCTAGTGCTTTACATTTTGAGTTTTTCAAAGCACTAAAACGAACTCTAAATTCAATCTGCTAGAGATGAAAAATAGAATTTTAATAGGAATACTACAACTTTTTTTATAGCAATACTCTGAAAATTATTACTGTACACCAACTCTTTATGCTCACTGTATGTGTATATGTGTAAATTCTATTCATATTTCTAAAATTTGTGAACTTGTTAACTTATTTATGCATGCACATTAGAGTGGGTCGATTTAGCACATGCTATTGTGACATCGGTTTTTTTTTTTGACAGTTTCTGGCGAGAGAAAAAAAGTGCTACTTAAAAAACTTTTTTCGAAGCCTACGGTTTTAAATTTTTTTTCCTCTATTTATTATGGCTGCCTTTTAGAGGAGGCGTGGTAGGGTTCACAGGACTCGCAAAAAACATTGGGTAGAAAAACTTGTATAGGGTTCGTTATACTATTGATTCCTCTACGGACTCCCTGGCACTAATCAGTATTAAAGGAAGTTAAAAAAATTTATATTTTCAAATTGGTTTTATTTATACTATAAGACTAAAAACTAAGCAAGACGATTGGAGATACCAGTTTCTAAAGGCCGTAGAGTATGGGGATCCAGCAAAAAAAAGTAGGATTACTTAGGGTAAAAGCCTTCTTTACACTTATAAGCCCAGGTGCACGTGTAAGAGTCAGATGTGTGAACAACCCCCAATAATGTTGTGTCTCTACTATTTTTTTGAACATGCCAAGCCCCTAGCACGCCTCCTTAGAGGACTTCCGTACAAAAATGTGAAGAACTTGAATACACTTTTCTCAAAAATGAATGTTTTTTTTTATGTTACATAGTGTGGCTGTTGAGTTCTCATGCCAAAAAAAACTATCGAAAAATGTTTGTGCTTACAAATTGAACCACTCTAATGCACATGCCATAGAATATACTGCATGCCTCAGTATGCTGCAACTAAAATTGTTAAAGTGTATGTAGGTCAGGTCAACCTTTAGAAAATCTATACATCCATCCATCCATCCGTCAAACCAGCCAACCAAACAACCAACCAACCAGCCATTCATTCATTCTCCTTAACACCCTCCAAGCACTTCTGGCAAAACACCAAACTATGTATAAATTTTGGTGTAGTTTATGCTGTAGATTAGCTCTCTGAAATTTTGTAATAAATATTAAGTTTGTTGTTGCTGGGCGCCCCAACCCACCATCCCAAACACATGCCTGCTCGTTTACACTTTTCATTCACTTGTATGACTCTACACTCACCTCTACGGACCCATTAAATGAGCTAATCTAATATGATATTAGAATAAATAAAATGATGAAGTGTATGAGTTGGTTTTTGGTGTGTGGGCTTCGTCCTCCTTGCACAAATGCAATCAAGACGTTAAGTGTTGCCGTCTGTCCGTTAGTCTGTCAATTAGCTGCTCTCTGCTTGTCTTTCTCTCTGTGTTATTTGTATGTAAGTGTGCAGCCAGAAAATGCCTTTTGTTAACAATTAGTAGTTTATAATTACGCTCTGATTAATGCTAAATCATTTGTACTAATTTTTAGGTATGTATTTTTTCTACATCTTGTGAGGCAACAAATGCGTCCAGATTTCACATTTAGTTTTTAAGAGACAATCTTGTCTCCTAGTGTTTCTCATCGTTGGTGAAATTTAATTTTCTTGTAAACCTTGAAGATTTTTATTTTAAACTTTGAACATCAAAATAAGTTTTTTATTAGACTTTTTAACGAGGTCATCATTACAATGATCTTTGGCTTGCTTTTGCAGAATGTCCAAAATTCCACTTTAATAGACAAACTCAATTTAGGTGGTTTCATTATTATGCTGCATCGAATATGTAGTAGTCTTTCTTTGTATATATCTATAGCTTATCCAGTGGCGTAAATCCTATACTTAAGCTACGGGCACATGTAACAAAGTTTTAGCCACTTTTGGTCTAAAAACGTGACCACCACTTTCTTGTCTACCATTTTATTTTGGGAATATGCGTGCGTAAAGTGAATATATAACAACAAACGAAATGAAAATTCCAGAAAAATAGTTTAAAAACAATAAATTTCACTAGATCATATTTTGAGGTTATGCCAGCTCAATGAGCAAATTCAGGATATTGCTATTAATTGTTTGAACTAAGAACAACTTTAAAAGAGTCAATAAAAATTTGCCCAGAGTATAGCATAGGCTCATCGAGAAAACATAACCTCAAAATATGCTCTTGCAGAATACTATGTTTAGAAAAGGGTTTTCCTCTGTTTTCCCTTTTTATTGCTGTATCCTTCTATGTATATGTGTTTTTATTTATCTTTTTATTACATATGTTTGTCAAAAGTAAAATGCAACAGAAAAGTATTGGTCACGTTTTTTTTTTTTTTTTTTTTTTGCTAAAGTTAACAAATATCACTAAGCTGTCGTTAATATAAAAATTCGATAAAACATGCATATGTATATAATTTCGCCCGAATAACTGATGCTATATGTTTTAGTATGTAAATAAACATACATATTTATGTTCGAGGAGTACTTCGAGAGCAGCAGTTTACACTTGAAGATTGTTAAATATTTCTCAGTGTAATTATATTTCATCGAATATGACAAAGTCTTTGTGTTCCGTTTATTTAGAACCCACCTCGGTGTGGACATAATACTTTTATAAAAGGTGCGGTCATGTGCGAACAACCATTCCTTCAATTTTGGTCAAAAAAGGTGACCACTACATTCTCGTTAACTTTTATTTAAGTGAAATACTTGTATTTAAACAACTAAAAATTCGTAAACAATCACATGGATACAACAGCAAACAAAAACGATTAGATAAACCAAGAAAAACAATGAAAAAACACTAAATTTTACTAGAGCTTACTTTAGGGTTATGTTTGCTCAATGAGCAAATGCAAAAATCATACCGCATGAATCTTTGATCTTGCAAAAGCCTTGCAAGAGCTAATACAAATTTGTTCTTAATATTAAATTTGCTCGTCCAGCAAACATAACCTTAAAATATAATTTTGTGGAATTTTATATGGTTTTCCCCTTATTTTGTTGTTGTTTTGTGTGCTAAACCTGTCACTGTATGTAGCATGTAAGCGCATGTATTTATCCAAATTATTATGCAGCAAAAATAGTAGTGGTAACGTTTTTTTTTTAACAAATGTGCACAAACATGCTTGGAAATCTGGTAACATCAAGGCCTTAAAATCGGCTTAAATTTCACTGTTCTCTCTTCTCTTTAAGTCTGTACTTAGTTTAGCTGAATATATCCGACAAATTCTAAGATCGCCTCCCTGTGAGCCTTAACATCAAGCAAGTATTGTGCGTGTGCGTAACGAAAATCATTATCTAAGTGATTAGTACATTCATGTTTCTGTGAAGATGTGATTGATGTTTATTTAAGTGATAATATTTTACAAAAGTCAAGAGAAAAAAAAACATAAAGAATATAATAAATTTTCCGTAAAACACTAATTTAGGGAGGTGTTACATTTTATTGTGTTGGATGTTTATGAACTTTGTTGGATTAATTATGTGCAGCGAAGTGAATCCCCCCCCTTAAACCAAGAAAAAGAAGACATTAACTAAAAATAGCTGAAATATTTTTGGGACTTCAAAGAGGTCATTAAATGTTTTCTTAAGTCAGCATAAACGGAAATTAAAAATTTAAATTATTTCTCATAAAAACGTGAGACACATACAAGAGAAGCATAGATAGTTTTTTCTTCAAAAATTATAATAGAAGTTTTAATTTATAAAGTTAAAGATCTTGAAAGCATATACCCTGATATGCACAGTAATGTTTTCTAGTGCAACATAATTTGTTTGACACAAGGCGCCACAATGCTGAAACCACATACCACATTGGTTTCCATGTTATGCAATGGAACGTAAAGACAGTTGCTTATCATCGCCCTGTAACTGTCGCAATGGTCCGTATTTGTGAGTTACTTTTCTACTCATTCCAGAATTCTCTAGACGTTGAAGATGAAATTATTATCGTGAAACGAATTAAGAGAATACACGTCATTGGCGCAGATCACTTCTCGAGTCAGTTAAATTTGGTTCCAGTACAGGTTCAAAACACTATGGGAAATTCTGACAAGTTGTAGTTTGTTAAAAAAAAGACTTTAACCACAAACTCTTTTGACACATTTGGCGCTTGTACTTCTTTAATACGAGTGCTTCACACTTTACCTCAAATTGTTTATTGGAGTCTACATTACCTTCCCCATTTTCCCTTAGCACATTCGCTGCGATTATTACCCTCGTTTTTTTTTTTTGCCACACTACCTTATGTATGAGCACTGAATTCAAAACCAAATTTTTGTATAAAGAATTTTTCTTTAAAAACTGTTCGAACTTTTTTTATACCAAAAAAAATTTATCAAATTAAAATAGTATAAAATTTCGAATATTTTAAAAAATTTTTATTCGACTTAATTATTATTGCTTAAACTGTTCGACTTTGTGGAAACATTTTTATTCGAAATAAAAATTTTAAATATTAAAAAAAGAAAATATTTAAATAAAAAAAGAGTATTTGAATAATTTGCATTCGAATATTTATTACTCGATTAAATTATTATTGCCTAAGTTATTCGACTTTGCTGAAACAGTTTTTTTTTTCAAATAAAACTATTAGATATAAAGAAAATTTCCCCGTTCACAGAAAAATTATAGAAAATTTCACCAGTATTTTAATAATTTCCATTCGAATATGGTTTGCTCAACTAAATTATTATTGCTTAAATTATTCGACTTTAATGAAACTGTTTTATTCGAAAATAAAATAAAACGAATTAAATGTTCGGAACAGTGTGCTATGTAAAATTGAAAACATAAGTCCGCTAGAATGCAGATAATGTTTTTTATTTATTAAAATAATATTTATTAAAATAACATAAATATTATCGAATATTTAAATAAAAACTAAAATAATTTAAATTAATTGAATGTACTAATTAAAATAAAAAAATTCTGAGATCAGTATTCTATTCGAAATTCGAAATATGCGCACGCTAACACACAAACGAAAACGAAAATTTTCTGTATATATGAATTTAATCGAATATTTTAATCGACTATGCGACACAAAACTCTGCAAACAGTGTTTTATTTTAAATTGAAATTTAATATTTAATTATTTTGACCCCTTTTTTTCTTATATTTTGTATATTTATTTGAGCTTAAGGTCTTTTAGAATTTGATTATTTGAGTATTTTTGTCAATATTTCGCTCTCCTTCGAAGCTTCCTGAAGAAGCTATCCGAAGGAGAGCGAAATATTGACAAAAATACTCAAATAATCAAATTCTAAAAGACCTTAAGCTCAAATAAATCTATAAAATATTTAAATTGAAATTATGAGTCGGCTACAAAGCAAATAAAAAACGATATTCGATAATTTGTAGAATTTTTAATCGAATGTCACCATTACGAAAAATAAAATTTTGATCCCTGGAATAAAAGCAAACAAAAAATTTTAATACTTAAATGAGTTTTGCTTAAATGACCATTAAATAAAAATGGAAAATCTATTGTCATAATCAGTACTCTTTAAGTGGGTAGAGAAAAACAGTTGGAATATTTGAGCTTGCTTTATGCCCATAAATATTAGTCGATAAAACTGATTCGAATAATTTTTCGAATAATTCGAGACTTGAAAAATTAGTTTGGTTTAATAAAAGTTAGATAATCTTCTGTATGTCCTCATAATATTTCTTTTAAAGTGGACAATTCGCCAAACTCTCCAAACGGTTTCTTGTTTTAAATAAAAAAAAAAAATAATTGTCATTACAATAAAAACGAGTAATATATACGAGTATTTGAATGAATTTTATTCGACTAAAAATGCAAAATGAAATGGCCGCACTTGGCCAGACTACCTTAAACACAATCATTATAATACCAACTAAATCGTAAATGAACTGTTTTTGCTATGAGTAATTGTACAAGAGGCCCACTGTCTGTATCAAATTGTAGAGTTTCATAACATAGCACGTTCTTTGCTGCACATTGAGCCTAATTTTTGTATGGGTCGGATTATTCCCGCAATCATGAATTTCTTTACCAGAAGTTTCAAAAAAAAGCTTGATTTGTTGCCTCAATGAATAAATTAGTAGAGTGGCCTACTAAGACTGCCTGAGATCGCGGCTCTGAGTGTTTCCACAGACAAGCAAAAAGCTTTGTAGTTTTGTATTTGCTATTTTAAAAATTGCATTATTCTTCGCCCCACCCAAAAAGAGGCTGTTAGTTAAAAATTAAAGCAGCTCCCAAAATCTCAGGCGACAGTTTTGTTTTTTTTCCTGTAAATTTAAATTCATTTATGCAAATTTCTTTCAAAACATTAGGGTGGTTTATTTGCATATACTTATTATAAAAAGATTTTTTTTCAGTTTCCACGACAAATTCGCTAATCTCTTAAATATTGATGTATTGTTTATTTAAACAAATAAGAAGAAGAAAAAAAAAATAACACTCGACAGACAAAATGATGCATAATTTATTTTCCACCTCTTCAAAAACCATTTTAATGTTAAAAGATACTTACTTATTCGCTGCATATTGAGATCAACTTGAAAAGAATTTTCAATTGAAAAATACTCATTTATAAAGTCAACAGCAAAAAAAAAACAGTTTCTGCTTAAATTAAAAGGCCTCACAAGTTTAAGAAAAAACTCGAAACGAACCAAACAAGGGGAGGATTTCTTTAACATCAAGCGAATCAAGACAGCGAGAGAAAAAAAATCGGGCGAAAAGGGGATAAATCAGAGTCAACGAAATAAATCATGAAGATTTTGTTTCAATGTCGAAAGTATTCAAAGAGCGGGTGGTTTTTCAATCAGCCCAGACATACAGACAGGTTTGGAGGTTGAGGTCGAGTTTATTCAGTCATACATATATACTCATTTGTATGAGTGCCTGTGTATCTCGCTTTTGTTTTGCCGTTCCTATTAATATGTGGTGCTCTTGATTGAAAAAGAGGAAAAATTGTGACGTTTTTTTTCGTTTGTATTTTCATTTTAGAAAATTTTAGTAACAAGTACAAAGTAAACATAAACTAGGCATTTTTGTGTGGTTTTTATTATTGAAAAGTAACGATGATGATAATGACAACAAGAACAACAACAAAAAAGTAATATGCAAAAAAAAAAAAAACTTCAAAAAGATTAATATGCATGAAATAAGAAAAATGGCGTAACCATCATAAGAGTATTCCACTTTTCAATATCAACTTGCCTTCAAAAGACAAAAAGTAATCATATCTAATGGCAAGAAAAGGAGCCTTAAAATTAATCTAAATGTCAAGCAAAAAAAAAAAAAAAAAAAAAAAAAACTTCTGGCATTATTCTTACCGTTAAGGTTCTGCTTTGTTGTGGAGTTGTAATGTATTCTGGGAATAAAATAAAAATTAGATGAATTTTTTGATGGAACAAAATGTAATGGCGGACTTTTTACGAGAGCATTCCCACCCACATGCAGAAAAAAAGAACAAGTCAAAAACGTAGACACCGAGGTTGATGTCATGTTTTTCGGTGGTGATTCTGCACCATATGACTTTTTTTTTTTTTAAATTCCACCAGAGTTTTTGCATGAAAATTTATGTATTTTCTTTCATTTTGTATTGTATTTTTTTTTTTTTTTGTCATTTTATTTGATTGTATTTTTATCCGGGATCGAACCACAAACCTTACGTTTCTAGAGCAGCCAACGTACCCGTTCAGCGATCGCAACAATTATATAGTTTTCATTTAGTGGTGCAGTTTTAGCGCTTAAAATCAATGTTTAACTGCATGAAACTCCCAGCCCTGATTATTGCTAATATTTCTTTTTTTATCAAGCACAAAAATAGCCATGTGTGTATGTGGCACAAATAATATGTAATTATACTCTGTTAAAAAACATACACACGACACATAATGTGAGGGGCTTTCGTGCGCATTTGCATTTTTGCCGCTTTCCTTGTATATTTTGATTGTGAAGAACAGCTTTGCTGACACAAACTTTAAAAGAACTCTAATATTTTGCCACCACAGCAATATCAATTGTTGCTTAAATTGTTGAACTTCAAATGTTATGAATGTCGCGTTCTTTACTTTTTCTCAGTTAAAAATTTGATTGATTAGCACACTGCTTCTTTGAGGCTGGAAAATGCTGTGTGTTAAAAAAAATCTTTAACCCCCTCTTTAACAGTCCTTTTACTGTGATTCCCATTGAGCAGTTAACTATTTTGAAAATAAAATAATTAAGAAGCACAACGTTATTTAAATGACAAAAGCAAACAGAACTTTGATGAGATGTTGACGAGGATGATGCATCAATTGAGTAGGCAGAAAATTATTGAAGCTGTTCTTCATTAAACAGGCTCAGCCTTTGTTCAAATCAAACAAAAGTGCTCTAAAAAGAAATTTTTTTTGTTAAACTATTATTTTTTTTTTCGGTTTTGACGACTCAAAGGGAAGCATTTAATTAAAAACATGTTTGCTGAACATAAACTAAAAAAGAAGTATGTAGATAAATGCATGTGAACACCTAAAGCATAAATGCTCGTTAGCAGCAACTGTGTCATAAGTAAAAAAAATTAATTTTTGAAAATTTGCATTTCAAGTTCTGCGTGACTTTTGTAAAATTTCTCCTAGTGGTTAAAATAATTTTCGCCTTTTATGCCATCTCAAAATCAAATCAGTGGTGATAAGCTACTTCTTTAGTTTAAACTATGTCTAAGCGAGCAATTCTGTAAAGCAGTGATTATTTAAACTACTATGAAAGGAAGAAAATTGCGCGTTTAAACTCCAATTAAAAGGTTCGCTAAATAACTTTTTTTTTGAAAATGATATAGAAAAAAAAACTACTGAATATTTTCTCAATTTTTTTTTATTTTATTTATGCAAAATTCGTCTCCCTGATGTCTGCGAAATGTTCAATTGTTGACAACGAAGGTGAATTGATGTTGATGCATACGTTCTGCCACAGCAGCAACATGCTCGGGTGTATGCACTGTTTTGGGCTTTTCACGCTTTAGTTTATCGATGAGGAGGCCGGTTACTTTCACTTTTTTCACAACATAACGATCATACGGAGCTGACGTTGCTTCTCTTCTTCCAAAATCCGTACGCAATTTTCGCACACATTCTGTAACATTACCATGATTTTCAAAGTAATGTCGCAATATTTCTCAGCGTTGTTCAAGGGTATACACAACCATATTCGTTCAGCGGAAGGATAAAACTTAATTATCTGTCAAACCACATATGAGCCAAGTGTTACTATTCACGCAATAATCATCCGTATAAATACACTGCAAAGACACGTCCTAGTTGGCTTTTGCGGCATTGTTGCCTGCCATTAAATCATAAATTAGTAATGGTAATAGCCTTTTTACACTGACGCACATCTTACATCTTTCATCAATTTGCAAAGATGTTTACATCTTCCCATAAGAATTATGCAGGGCGAAAATTCTACATCTTTCTACATCAGCAGAAGATGATCCTTTCTCATTTTGTTCCATCTTACATCTTTCGATTTTTTTAGTGCCATCACTATAAAAAATTGCAGAAAATTGATTGATTTGCTTTGTAGCATCACTAGCAAAATGACATTTCATAAAACAAATTTAACATAAAAAAATTAGCGGAATACATTTTTAATTAATTATAAATAAATTCATTTTATCTGCACTGCAAAAAGAAAGCCCATCGTATGGTCAATCAATATGGAGAACATAGAACATGTTGCTTGACGTATGGAAAGAAAAAAGTGCAAAGTCCTCATTTTTTATTTTTCACAAAAATTTTGTGTCTTCTTTTTTTGACATCTAAATAAATGAAAGATGTTGTCAATGTAAATGACTGTTTCACATTTTCAACATCTTCCATGCGTTTCACGTGGAGGTCAGTCGGTGTAAAAATGTTATAAATTGTTTAACTGACGGTAACTTTGAAATCAAATGAAATAAAGCAAAAATACCGATAAACCTTAATTTTAAAAATTATTAAGAATTAAATCATTTCGCCAGCTGGACTTTTTGAGTTGCGTTTGTGTTGCTGCCGCTGAGTGGTTTGCCTCCTAATGCCTTAAACTACATACTTGAAATCATTGTGTGTAATGATGTTATTTTTTCGGCTTTTGTTCTTAACAAGGATTTTATTTGTTAATTAATGGCAATAATTCTCTTAATATTCCATTTCATCTGCCTGGGAGTTTTTCTACACATATTCCTGTATTCATGTTTCTATTAAGGGGTTTTATACATTTACGTTTTTAAAACATATTTGTATTTTGTATGCAATGATAAATATCTTTAGATAATTTCCGGCTTTTTTTTTTTTTTTTTTTTTTTTTTGTAGAGCAGCCACAATTTGCAGGGGGAGATATTCTTTTTTAAGTTTTCTGATAGCACGTTACGCGTAAGTGAATATCATGTGTATTTTATCGTATTTTATTTATTTCTTTTTTCTTTTTTAGCATTTAATTGTGAGTGCACCCCTTGCAATACTTTCGATTTCACCTTTTCGCTTTTATGTTGTGCCTTCTTGCGTGTGTAGCATGTTGCGGTTTCGTTGGAAGTGTTGACATCTGAATTCGTTAAAATTTTTTTTCTTATACATTTCTAAATTTTGTATCTGATAAAAATGTTTGCACAAGAAAAAACGTAATTGACTGATTTGTTTATGAAAGGAAACAATTTAACGGATGTAGATAATTATCTGGCAAAAAGTTTCCGAATTGTAACTGAAACTAAGAAAACAAAAGAAACATGTACATACATACATATTTCATGTTGCAACGAAAGCAGAGCAAATATTTAGGGGTGTTCTATTGTTTGACTGCAATCAACAGATAAATGTTTTTTGCGGTTTTTTTTTTTTTTTAATTTGTAAATGGGGAATTAAGTAAAATGTTTCCAAATAGGTATTTCCATGATAATGTGCCACTTGGAGAAAAATACTAAAATCTCTTTATGTTGTTTGGTCCACACACACACACACAAAACGGAATAGCAAGGAGTTGAGAACCATTTAATAAATAAAATTCTAGCCCTTTTAGTGCTTTGTGCCGATCCCCCATTCAATATAACCCATATGGAAACTCTTTGCCTTTTACTTTTCTGTTCGAACTCGAATTGCATATAAATTTTCATTGCTCCAAGAGCTTTAGAACTTGTTTTTTGTTTAGTAATAAAAATAATATTATAATAATAACAAAAAGTTACTAAAATTAAAACGTCTTGCTTTATTTTTGCAAAAAAACTGTCATTATTATGGAAAAAAGTCAGGGATGGAAAAGTCAGAACTTTAATATGACGTCAAAGCTAGAAATAAGCGTGTTACAAAAAGAGTTAAAGAAAAGTGTAGTTTTTTAAAATTTAGTTTTATAGTGAATTTACAATTGTTAATAATTTTATTAGGCCTTCTGATCAATTTTTACTTCCTCAAAATTGAGCAAGATTTTTTGTGATAAAGTTGGAGGTGAATAAAGTTGGTGATAAAGTGAAAAGTTGATCAATAAGATGAAATATAGACAGTATAGAGGATCCCAGATAGTAGCATGGCTGTGCGCTGCTGCTTTGGATGAGCGATGTGGTGGTCGTGAAACAGCCATGCTATATATTCCAGCCAATAAATCTTCAACTTCACTTTTCTTGTGTTTTTTTTTAATGCAGTTTCCTTAGCTGAAAAGTTTAAGCTGAGGTATTGCAGTAAAATTTAGTCAGTCACAGTTACAGAAATAATGCGAACTCACACTGCTGAGGCTGGGATGTGTCTGTGCAAATTTATTAAATTTCAGCTCAGCTTCAGGCGGTTTGATACAACTTTTTTTTAGCTTTCTGTCTGTAGCCAATAATTGTCTGTGGGGTATGAGGTAGAATCATTTGGATATAAAATGTTTCATGAGTTTTTATTTTCGCTTAATCGCATTCAACTGTACTCACTGCGAATCAGATAAAATCAGTAAACAGCTTAATAAAATCGATAATAAATTACTGCTTTATGCAATTTACAAGAAAACCAAGAAGTGTTTCTAAATGGATTTGTTTTTTCTTGCTGCCAAAAATGTCGGAAAATGAGTAAAAAAAACTACGTGAATAACAAGTTTTCTTCTTGATTTTATGTAGTTTGCTTATTGATTAAATGAAGCATCTTTATGATTGGAAATAATAAAGAATTTATATGCAAAAACCTTGTTTCCGCTCGCTGGCAGAACCTAAAAACGTTTGCCAGAGAAAATCTTCTGCATACTGTTATACAATTTTTTCTCTGTGGACTTTTTACTTTTAGTTATTCGTTATTTCAAATCGCCCATCTCAATAAATCCCTCAAAAAAGAGATAAACACTCTTTGATTTATCTTGATGCATTTATTAAAGAACCAAGAAAGAATACCGAGTGGCAACTCTGGCCAGTAGTGCATATTTATCCATCACCCAAAAACACGCACTTGCATAAAAATTCCAGCCCTGGTATTAAAAAATCATCCAAAATTTACTTTCCATTTATATATTTTTCATACAGGTGTGTGTCCTCTCAAAAATTATGATATTATTTTTCCTAGCTCTTAAATTTTTATTGCATTTGTTCAAAAAGAAAACTTAAGGGGCTGCGTTTTAAGCTGCTAATCCCGCATTAAACGCACAATCATACGCCCCTAAACATACTGCAGCAGTGAAGTAGCAACAAAACTGAAACAATAACCAAAACAGTGGCAGAAGACACTAGCAAAACCTTAAGTAGCTTAACCGCATCAATTTGCATTTCAGTTTAGTACTTCATGCAAAAATGTTGCTCTCGCTATTAATCCGCCTCAACACTCAACTTCCCCTCGCCCCCGCCAACACTTACTTCCTTTTATAGCAAATTTCCAATCAGTTTCCTGCCAGAAGCTTAAGTCCACGTATTTTGGTTTACATGAATCATTAAAAACTGTGTGTGTGTGCGTGTGTATGTATTAGTGTGGGTGTACGTGCGTATTATTTTAGATCAATTTTGGGTGAATTACCAAGATGAGTTGTTGGTACTGCCACCGATATGCGCTTACGTTTTTATGATGGCTTTGTCGTACAGACCGAAAGTTTATACTTCCACTTTCAGTTTAGCTAGAAGAAGCACAACTAGAACAATATTCAATAGGAAAAAATTCAAGCGAACAAAGAGTTTAACAACCAACTACTTTTCAATGGAAATTGTATTCGCAGAGTTGTACGATTTTTGAAACATGCCTGAGCACTTTGTGCACAACAGAGTTAAGCCCATATTTACCATGTTGGCCTTCTACAAACGTTTAATAGTGTACGGAATAGGCTTTTTATATAAATTTATTTCAGGATTGCCAGATCTAACAATTTTCACAATTTTGTCGATTTTTTTATCGCTAGGAAAATTAAACTATAGTTCGGTTTGATTTCTTCAAAATTAAGCAAGATTTTTATGGGGAAATTGTAGGGACCAATATTTAAGAAAATTCAAGCACTTATTAGCTGGGTAACATGGCTGTTTCACGTCGGGCACCATAATCATAGACAAAATGTTTCGAACTCAGATCAACTGATGCTTTTCTGAAAAAAATAAGCACTTGTTTGGCAATTTTTTTTACAGTCAAAAGAAAAGGTTGCTGAAACTATGAAACTTATTCTATGAATAAGTACAAATTTTATAAAGACCATGTTCATTATACGAAGAAGTAAATAGTAGTTGGTAATAAAGAAATGTTGCACTTTCTGTATAAAAAAAAAAACAGCATAAATTGCATATTTCCATTTAACTTTGTATTCGAACTTTACGATTTAAAATTGTTTATAAGTTTTATTGGGAATTAGCTCGATTTTTGCTTCCTCAGGATTGCGATTGAGGATTCTTGAAAACCCCCAAAAATTTCTCACTTCTTTTATTCATGAAGTTTCATATCATGCATATAAAATAAGGCTTTATTTATGAAAGTGACGGGTATAAAATGTTGCCTATATATTTCTTTCTGCATAAATAGTATACACAGATGTGGTATAATTTACGTGGATACCTGCCATTTTGGCCTAACTCCACGGTGGTCAAACCACGTGGTGCAATCAGGACGTTACACCACCGCCCCCGAGCAGCCGGAACAACTGCTCGGGTGGCAATTTATTTGCTACGTTACTTGGCCATAAGAAAACCCCTTGCTCAGGAGTTGAGCTGTCTAACCTCTGCTGCATTGCAATTCCCTAGACGGCAAAGGGATACACGACCACCGTGGACTAGTATACACAAAGTGATGTGGACAATGTTGCTTAGGGGATAGAGCACACAAACAATTATTAATCATAAATCAAAAGACTCGCCATAAAGATATAAACAGTTTTGCTTGCATTTGAACCAATTGTCGAAGCGTTTTGCCACTCGGACTGAGATATCCCCAAAACATTCATTCTGAATGCAGTATGAGCCTCTTCAGGTGCTGACAAGCAAGCGTTGGCCCCTCAATTTATTTTTTACGTACGGGACCAAAAAGAAGTCATTCGCTGCCAAGTGAGGACTATACGGTGAATGATTCATAAAAACGATGTTTTGGGTGCTCAAAAATGCAGTTGTTTGAACCGATGTGTGACAGTTTGCTTTGTCGTGTTGAAGAATGATCCCTCTTCGGCGGTCGGTTTTCCTGATTTCTTGGAAGACAACTGGCAAACAAATGATTGTGTACCACTCAAAATTTACTGTTCTGCCTTGTTCTAGTGGTACGGTTGCAACATGTCCAAGGCAACCATTTGCTTAGAAGTGCTTCGTACGTGCACAACTGTTATTGGATTTTGCTCACCTTGCTTGAACCACCCGTACAGTCGACTTCTGTTTACTTTCAGGCTCGTGCGCGTAAATGCACGATTTATCACCTCTCACTATGTAGATATAGACTTGTTTTAAAGCACCGCGATCATATTTTTTGAGCATATCTATCGACCAATCAACACTATCCTTTTTTTGAGCGATGGATAAATTGTGTAGGATCCAACGTGGACAAATTTTTTGGACCGTGAAGTGCTTATGCAATATTGAACGTATGATGGTCCCACTAACGCCGAAGGCTGTTACAATCTCTTGATTTCGCGCACAGCATCCATGGTTGTCGCGAACGACAACTGATTTTGGACGACCTTAGTGAAATTCGTCTTGGAGTGAACTACGATCACGATTAAACTCATTGTATCATGGATAAACACTGGTCCTTGATGGAGGCTTATTGCCAAAAATTTAATTAAGCTCATCCATGCACTGTTGCTGAGTTAATCGATGTCGAAAATTGTAAAAAATAATCGCACGAAAATGTTCCCGAGCTAATTCCATTTTTTGGCCGAAATGAATCTTTTAAGTTACTGCAACACAACACAAATAGTGCTCGTATGTCAAAACGTTCTGAGTACGTATAACCTCAAAATGTCCAACTTTACCATACAGCTGTCAGTTTCCAGATTGCAACACTTAAAAGGCTACCCTCGTAAGTTATAGCTTCTTAGATTGTAAACCCAGCATACTTTGTATACCAGGGAAATGATTTCTTTTTCAATAGCTAATGATTTGTTTTATAGTGCTTAAAGCTGTTGTGGTTGCGGTTCAATTTCAAATAGTCAAAAGCAGTGGTTACTTCCTTTATTTAAACGAGTAATGAATACCGTTACATTGTATGGGAAAATCATAGCATAACGGTGCAGCAACAATGTCAACAAATGCCGTCAATTGCTTGCATTATGGTTCAATCAGAACGGTGATAGCTGAAGTGTAAAAGTAACTAAAAGCATGTGGATGACCGACTAGAATTGTCAATTAATATAAAATCTTCGTTAAACGGTTTTAAAACCACGAAGCGCATAATTTTTGTTAGTTTCTTAATTTATTTAAAAAAAAAAAGCGTAACTCAGCATCGAATAAGGCACCAAGGTTGTTGGATTATCCAAAACAAGGTGTTTTGTATCGCAAGTTTGTTAAGGGGATATTTAAAAATATGGCATAAAGAGTGTCGTGGGCATCAACAAGCGTCAAAAATGTACACTTTAATGCCACAATATCAGCGGTATATGTAACTGGCGACATCTCTTGCGCCGACAGTTTTATTTTGTAATGGTTTAAAAATCTCATCAAGTAGCAAAAATCACAACTTTTCTTACTTCTACCTGTATGTTTGTTTGTCTGGTCTCTCTCTCATTTCTTCCTACGAGTATTTATTCTGTCTCGCCGTCATTGTGTCTCCCGATTTTCCATTTCTTACACATGTGTGCAGGAATTTCTTTCGGTCAGCCAAACGTCCGTCAGTGTTGCTGTCTGTATTGTTTTCATTATTGCTCTTATATTGTCATTTCTGTTATTGTTGTTACTATTATCGTCAACATCATTATTATTTGATTGCCAACCATTTTCAATTATTGCCAATCAAATGTTGCATTGAATTTTTTTTTGTTCGTTACTCCGATTATTTGGTTTTTTGTCTGTTTGTTTGTTTGCTTGTGTGTATGTGCGTGTAAATGCTAAAGAAGACTTGTGTAATTGCTTTCTGTATTTCTGTAATTATTGTGTGTGGTGTGGCAATATTAAATAAATAAGTTGCTGGTTGTTCTTTTGCTGCTGCACATGTTGTAATACAGCGAGCATAAAGTCGATTAACAAGGCAAATATACTTTTATTAGTCCTTAATATCCACAATTCTCAATTTGTTTTTCACCTGAATTTTTAATATTCCCTGAACTTTGATTAAAACTCAGTTCGATTTTTTTTTTTTTTTATAAATATGACAAACTTCACCATGACAATGTTTTGTGTTGGAAAATCTACATATGAAAAAATTTAGCTCTATTTTTATATCCTCCGTTGGAAATAGAGTCACATGACATGACAAATTGACTACGTAACGTTGACAAATAGACAACCTTTTCAACTTATAAATAGCAGCTATTTTTGATTGAAGGTTCTGAGCTGAAAGTTTTCGTGTGCTGTCCAGGGAAAAAATTAACTTTAAATTAGTTCCAAGAACTAATTTATTTACAATAGCTCTTACTTTCAATTATCCTTGCAAATACTGTAATTGGAAGATTACAACGTTTACTTTCAAGTTGCACCTTTGGGTAGGCTGTTACAATGGCAGATATATTATATTGCTACAGAGTTGATCAAAATTGCCATGATCTATTAATACATATTCATAAATAACTGTTCAATAATAGTGCTTATTTACGATTGTTTGTTGGGATTGCACATTATGTCCATGAAGATGATGAAGAAAAGACATTCATTTTCAGCAACACTGAAGGCCTTCTAACAGGCCTTCAGGGTTGCTGTTTTTTGTCTTGAAAATTTCTGTGCACCGTTTTTCGTTTTTATCCAAAAAATCAAGAAAAAAATTTTATAGCAATTGTTTTATTTTCTTTAAATTGTTAATGTTGTTTGTTAACTTTGCATCAATAAATCCATAATGTACCATTTGTTTCCAAATAATGGTTGGCAATAATGCCACAACTGTGAACTAGCTCGCCCAAGCTCGCAATTTGCTTCGTTTAAATTTAGTTGAAATGATCACTGACTGACACATTTACTAGCTTAAGCATAAACTAAACTGAATATATAGAATATCTGATCGATTTTTCAAGCCTAACTGCCTGGTCCTCAATATCGAAGTTGTGCGATTGTTCGCATTCTAAGCGAAATAAAATTTATTTTGGTTCCTCTATGATGTTCGTTTATTCGAAAAAACGAAAAATATTTTATTTATTAATGTGTGGCACATATGAAGCGCATCTATATGTCTAGAAACAAAATTAGTTTAATAAAGGCCCCCCAAAACTTCACTTCCTGATAATTCTGAATATTGCATACACACAGTGTACTTGTTTGTTTAAATACGTCTGGAGAGCGCAATGTATATTTGAACAGCATTTATATGCCGCATTGCAACTTGATTATGCTTAAAATTAAAGTTTTATTGCGTGAGTTGTTGGTATTTACACTTTCATGCCTCAATATTTCATTCCATTTACTTATTCGTTTGCTATTGTTCTGTTGCTGGTGCCTTCTTCTTCTTCTTCTTCTTCTTCTTGGAGTTGAGTTTCTGTTTTATTTCTTTATCGTCTTTTTTGCTGGCTTGATGTATAAATTCAATAAGTCGAGGGTGGTGTCGGAAGGCTAAGGTCTTTGAGTAAAGCTTTTTAAACTCTTATAAATCTGTGAAATTATTTGAAAAGCTTGATATGTTTCTATGCGGGACTAAAACATTGATGCATCACACTTTGAGACTCGACTGTAATTGTGAAAATTATAGAGAAAAATGTAAAAAGTTACCCCTACGTTTGGCATAAAAAATTGTGGTATTTTTTAACTGCCTAAACAAATAACTTCAGATTAGCGGATGTGTGAAAAAAAAATTACTTTTGTGGGGCGGACATACAAGTTTGTATTTCTGGGGGACATGCCTTAATACTCATCCATTTCCTCAGTGTTGAAGCTCTATTTTTTTAGTTTTCTTTGAGTCACTTAGTTTTAATCAATATATATTTTTTTCAATGATACGATACTGCTTTGTATATCTAATATTTAAATTTTTTTTTTTTTTTAAATTTGAAAATTTTTAAAATATTAAAAAAACATTAGAGAATGTTTTATCTTATATTTTATAAAATTTTTTTAAATTTGAAAATTTATAAGATATTAGAAAATACATTTTCCTGAAGAAGATACACAAAGGAATATCGACATATTGCAGACTTTAATAATATTGAAAACTTTGTTGAAGATACACAAAGGAGCATCGAAATACTGAAGGCTTTAATAATATTGAAGACTTTTTTCATGAAAATGTGTTTTCTAATATTTTATAAATTTTCAAAAAATTTATAAAATATTAGAAAACACATTTTCTAATGTTTTTCAATATTTTATAATTTTTCAAATTTCAAAAAATTTGTAGAATATTGGAAAACACATTTTCCTGAAGAAGATATAAAAAACAATATCGAATTACTAAAGACTTTAATAATAAAAAAAAATATACATATATTTATTGAAACTAAAGTGACCTCAATAGACTGGCTATTAAAGCAGAAAAAATTAAATAAAAAAGTCGAAAAACTAGAATCCAGAAGCTCTATTTTTTTAATTGCTTACAATTGTATGTATGTCTGCCTGATTTCGTGCATCAAAAATAACCAAGAGGTTTAACCTTTTTGAATCTGTTATTGCCAGATTAAATACATATATTGCTTACAACTTTTTGAACTTTTTCATGCTGATTTATTTGAGAAATATTAAATTTTTACCTCAATATAATTATCTGTCTTGTTTTTTTTTCTTTTCAGGTGAGTCTTTTGGCTTTCGAAACTTATCAAAAATGGTCATGTCATTTCGGTAAGCTTAGAAAATTTTATTGATAAAATGAATCTCAGGGTTTTTTTTAATTCATTTTCCAGTTGTTTTTATGTCGTCGATATTTCGTCGGATCCATGCACTCATTAGTGGACTTGAATTCCCCCGTCAACAATTTCAAACACATTTCATTCAATTTGTTAGAAAAACGTTACAAATTGAAAAGAGAAGTGTTCCCACGAAGATCGTAATTGTATGTTTAATATGCAGCGTTGCCAACTGCTTACGTCTGGCAGCATTTTTAGTGCTTTTTAAATTTTCGTCGCGAAATTATCTTGACTTTGTGCACGACGTGTTTTCTTCCAGAACATGATATTGTCCCATAAAACACAGCTGTTGGGCTACCATTTCATTCAAATGTGCAACCAAAATCAAAATTGTAAAATATTGAACTACATAAACCTTTTTTGTCGCACATCGCACCAACACGAAATTCTGGAGTTGCACATAATTTTAAAATCAAACATTTTCCGAACCAACTTATGAATGTACATTTGGAACGTAAGTCAAAACACAACATGAAAAGTTAAATAAATTTCGTGATTGGTTCTTCCTTCCAAATCTTATTTGTACTCAATTGCTTCCCAAAAGTGAATTTTAATAGAATTTTAGCAGATATGGAAAAATAATTTTTCTTTTGTTCAAAAAGGGGCAGAAAGGGTCCAAAGTAATGCAAAATGATACTGAAAAGGATACTTTAAACAAAGGGGACTCAGAGTCCAGGCACTCAAAAAGTCGCCAATTGGTAACGCTGTTCTCAAGTCAAATCGTTACGATTTGACAGTTCTATGCAGTTTTTTGGTATGGAATATTTGTCAAATTACAACTTATACGCTAAAATTCTGACAAATCTGCAAATGCAGGTCGTTTTGTGGTCTTCTTCTCTAAATATTTCCGTTTTCAAATTTTGTGAGGAAGAAGTATTTCAGAAAATACAGTAGAAACAAGTTGTGCCTCCGTGGGGAGGGGTTTTCTATACAGTTTTTTGGTTTTGAATATTCGTCAAATTACAACTTCTACGGGAAAGTGCCGACAAATCTGCAAATGCAGGTCGTTTTGTGGTCTTCTGCTCTAAATATTTCCGTTTTCAAATTTAGTACACAAAAAATATATCATCAATTTACAAGAAAACTGTTGCCGTACTCAAAGTTCCTTCAAATGAGAGAAATATTCAGAGAGAAATATTCCTGTTCTTCTTGCACGAAACAGCCTGCACTGTTTCTTCGTGTTAGCATGGGAAAATAATTAATCAATCAGCTGTTGCAAAAAGTAAGCAATAGCAAAGAATAACCAAGCAATATAACAAAAAATTCTATGTTGTTCAATTAGCATTTCAGAGTGCCTGCAAAGCACTTTGAAATCTAAATGCGTGCACAAAAAAAACATTTAATTTCCCAAAATGTACGTTTCAATTTTTGAGCATCAAAAATATCATATGTTAATTTTTTGGTTTTTGGTGACGCCGTACTTTTTTGCCCTGCTGTTTATTGTTGAGTGTAAAACAGGATTGCCCTTATTTTAGAGAACTTTGTCCAAAATGTACGGGATCAAACTTATTAACTATTTTATATATATCTTCAAAAAATTAAAAAAAAAAGACGACACAAATTCGATTTTCTTCCAGACTTGTTGTATTAATTGCGTTGGGTTCTTGTTAATGGCAAGTTGGCTGTTGCACACACTATCTGCTTATTCGATTGCGACTCAATTTAAAAATTTCTCCTGAAATATGTTTTTAATCAATTAATAGTCTCTTAACCACTTTATACTAATAAAATCATTACTTTTACATTCCAATAATTATAAAATTTTTATGTAATCGTCCGCAAGTATGCGTGCGTACTAGCGTTTATTTCGTTTTTCTTATAATAGTTTTTTGTCTTGCAGCAACTACACTAAATTACAAATAAAAACTATATATATATGTACATATAAATTTTTTTAAGCTGCATACGTTTTCAAGTTTTTATTATTTCTGTGTGTACAGCCAGGCCCTCCTTCACTTCTTGCTGTTCGTGACCCCTTAAACAAAAACACAACTTTTCCATTTCTCAATATTGTCTTAGTAAATTAGAAATCTCCTACATGGTAACAACGTCATGTTGCTTGCTGTGAAAGTTGTTGTTGTTGTTGGTGCTGTTGCTGTTGCTGCTGCTTTATTTGTGTGAACGTGTCGTATTTTCATCACTTATTATTTAATCTGATCTCGAAGTAATTGTAGGGCTTAAATTGGCATGCTTTGGTTGCGTATGGAACGAGTGTCTATAAATTACGATAAAAAAAAAGGAATCAAATAACAAAAGAAAACCCGTAATAGAAAAAAATAAAACGCAAAGTTTTATTAGCTTCATTAGTTTAATACGATTCAGTAAGACGTTTATTGAAGTCAGTGGTGGGCAAATTCCTACAATTGCAGTGGCTTCGCAGCATGTGTTACCCCATATGAAACATCTAGTACGAAATGGTGCACACAAGACATTCATTATGGTCAAGGCATTTTTATACGGCAAGAGTTGTGAAAGGAAACGGAAATAGGGAAAGAACTGTTTAATGTTCTCAAAGCTCAACAGACCAGATGAAATATTCCATGAGTATCGTCGTTGGCTGAGGGTTCAAAAGGCCAGCCAAAGCAGGAACCTCAACAAATGAGATGGAATATTCCATAAGTATCACCTTTGGCTGAGGCACCTCAACCGGTCAGACGTAGTAATCAATAAGGGTCGTCTTTGGCTGAGGGTTCAAGAGAGTAGCCAAAGTAGGCACCTCAAACAGAACAGACGGAATATTCCATGAGGATCATCTTTTTCTGAGGGTTGATTAAGGCCTTTAAAATAAGAATTTCAAAGGTTTTCGCCCTAAGAATGTAAACACCAAGATTATTGGTGGGTCTTCTGGGCCGCAGCAGAGCGACAAGGCTTTCAATTGTGTAATAATTGAACCTACTCCCGGAGGAAGCTTTGAAAGAGACTAAGATTTAGTACGCTGCCAGCTTTTGAGGAAGAAAAGAACCATCGAAGGAAGAAAGGTTAAATGAAATGTGATTTAGAGACTATTTGTGAACCAATTTGGTCCATCCCTCACATAATGAATATATTAGTTTGATGCCGGGTAAAAAATAAGAAAGATTTAGAAGCTTAAAAGCGAGTCAATGTAGTATGCTTACAGCTACAAAAAAGGCAGGAAAGAAGTGTTGCTAAAAATTAAAAAGAAAACATTACTGGAAAGCGTATCCCTTACTTAAGTAGACGGACAGGGAAATGAATCGAGACACCAAAATCGATTGCTTCTAAGTAATTTACATCCAAAGAAAATCATGCCTTATAAATTAGCAATAGAATAGCTTTCAACTGGAACCTCTTTTGCAAAATCGCTTTTTTTGCAAAGCAATATTATTTGCTGGGACTCGAATCCGCTTACTAGCCTTAAGCCTCGTCATCCTGGGACAGGTCCTATGAAAAGATTAAAGATTTTTTTACATTTTTACTAATTCTTGAACGAGATTTAATTTTTTGTGTGGTAATTTCTCGATAGAAATCTAAACTCGTGATGGAAAAATCTTAAGAATTGGCCCTAACAGATTTACAACAACAAACTCATTACTGGTACTTGCCACATGCCAAACATACACACATGCAATTTAGTTGGGTAATGGTTTTTGGCTTGGTTTGTTTTGATTTTGTTTTATTCTTCTTCTTCTTCTTCTTTTAGTTGTATTCTGGCTTTTATTTTCAAGTGGAAATACTCACACACACACACACACACACACACAAACGTCATTCCATGTTGTGGCATTTACAGCAGTGGAAAACAAATTAAATAAAACTCATAAGGACAAATTTGCTGTCGTTGTTGTTTTTGTTGCTTTTGTCTATTTAAGTTCTTTTCATTTATTGCAGGCGTCTATTTCTTTTCATTGTTTATCCCTCTCTCTCTCTCTAGCTATCACACACACACACACACTTTCTGGGAGTTGTTTTTCTTCTTTGTTTACGCCGTCGTCTTTTGCAATTATGTACTTGAAAGTTCAAGTGTGGTTTCAATTTCATTAGTTTATTGCTAGAAAACACTCACGCAAACTAAATCCAAAACAGTTCAACAGCCAGTAGAACAACAAAAACATAATTTAAAAGGAAGTTTAAGATAAAAAAAACCCATTTTTTCTTTTTTCTAAATTAAGAAAGGAAAAAAAAACAACTACATAAATAAATTGTTTGGTTTTATTGACAGCAGCTTTTGTTGCAGTGGTTTTAAATGTCTTGATATTGAGTGCATGCACTGATGAAGATGAAATGCTAGTTTATAAAAATTAAAGACGCAAGTAAATATGTACATACATGTTCTCGATACTGTTCAGTGCAAAACATTTGATGCCAAGTATGGCAAAGTAGAATACAGTTTTTAACAACAATTTGCCTCAAACATGTAAAAAATTAATTGCGTTTGTGAAGTGAAACATGATTATGCCAATTAACGGAATTGAATTGAGTTAAAGATGTTGTTTAAAACAAAATCTAAATGTGTCAATATATTTTTTCCTGATATGTATGTATGCACATATTTTCTTACATTCTTTCTTATTTTTTTTTTTTTCGTTGAAACTTGTCCTAAAAAATGTTTTTTTCGTTCTTAAACTTCATGTGCTTCTTACCCAGAGAGTTCAGTAATTTATGTATTTGTTTGCTTTCTATCTGTTGCCATGTCTTCTTTTTGTCAAAAATAAACTTTTTTACGATGTGTAAATAACAAATATTTTACACTGCAATTACTTAACAGCACAATAACAACTTTTAAGGGCAGCATCGTTTTTCTGCTGCACAAATAACTCCCACCTGCCGCAAGCAGACTTTCAAAGACCGTAAATTGATCCTTCAATTGCAGCTTTATTGCATGTATATATGTATTTATGTAACGTACGTAGACACGTATGGTTGTATGCCCAGTTGGCGATTTTAAAATTCGTGCTCGATGATGCTCAATACGGCGCACAACTTGTGAGGATGAAGTTATGCAAATCTTCAATCATGTTTCCAAACATGTACCTCCCTAATCCTGCCAGACACAAAACGAGACAATGTCGCTCAGCCAATGAAGAAAGAAAGGTTGGACGGTAGGTCGGTCTCCCCAATTAATCAAACTACCTTTGACGAAATTATTGTCAACGATTTGCTCATGACTTATTCGCTTTTACGCATGATTTCTGGAAGATCGTGTTGAGGAGATTTTCATGGACTCCAAAAAGTTTGGCACTGTCTTGTATTGTGTATTGTTATCCCTAGAGGCTTGCAAGCGACAACATGACCGACACTGCCTTGCAGGGTGTCCTCCATCAACACATATGTATATCTGACTACATGAACGACTTTTTTGTGGAAGCTTTACTGTATCGAAGTCTACCCATGACAGTATGAGCGACTTTGTCTTGCAGGGTTTCCTCTACAAACATATATTGACATTATTATCAAGGAAGCTATTCCGCATCATAGTATAGCCATGAGAACCCCAGCGACACTGTCTTGCAGGTTCTCCTCTGTCACCACATACGAATACATGAGCGACATTGTTTAGTAACAGCAAAGTGTATCCAAAACAACACAAGCGTCACTCTTTTGTAGTTTGTCCTCTATCAGCACATAGTATCTATATATGAACGGCTACATGAGCGCCATTGTCGTGTCGGCTTTCCTCAACCAAAGGTAGCCATGACAACATAATCGTCACTGTCTTGAAGGTTGCTCTCTATCGACACGCTTTTTTGGAAAAATGTTTTTTTGCATATTGCAAGTTTTTCGCGGGTCTTTGATTTCTTCATTTAAAAGTATTCTTTATAAAAAATAAATCAAAAATACATGGAGACGAAAAATATTAAAAAAAATATATATCCAAATATGAACTAAATTGTTTATTTGCTTTAAGAGCCAATTGAAATGTATTGTACTTTTTGATACTTTCAAAAATACAAATCGTAGTAACCGATGGTGACTCGTTGTATAGAAGGTTGCAAAGAAGAGTAAAAGAGTTGCAAGACGAAAATAGAAATGTTTGTTGTATTAAAAGTTTGTTTGAACATTTCTGATTCTCATTTTGTTCATGAGAATTGTGGAATAAGTAGTAAAGTTTCAAACAAACTTTTAAGAATTTTTCAAGTCTACTGATGAGTTGATTAGCACCAACGAAATGTCGACATCTAGACAGCTGAAAAATACAACAAATATTTTTGAAAAGGTTCATTTTTGGACCTGAATTAAAAAATATATATCGATAACTAGTCGACATCAACATATTTTCTTGAACTAATACCGATTTATTTGGCGAGTTGATGTCGGCGGCGACAAATTTCGAACACGATGTCGCTAACGAAAATAATTTTTTTTCTTACCTTCTCGAATAAATATATCTGAGACTGCGAGTAATAGTCTCTTGTTCTAAATTAAGCAATAGTTGCTTCTTTCGAGCAGAGACGAAAAACACTCGTATTATCTTTATTCGAATGACAACACTATTATTATATTTCTGCTTATTTTTTTTTTTATTTTCTTTTCTTGTCATTATTATTTATTGCTTTGTGGTTTAATGTGCGTGTTCGTGTAAGTTTATGGCTTGTTTTTTTATTTTCAAGGTTTTATTAACAATTATTCTATTTGACAGTTTACGTGCATTATTTTGCTCCTCGTCACTCGTACTCTGCCGGTTTTATTAACGGTAGTTGTCACTACTTTAGTTGTCATCAGAGGTTTGTAGAACTTCTGTTGCCACTATTAACTAGTAAAAAAAATACATATAGATATAGCTGCACACACACATGCTGGCACTCTTCAGCACAGTTTTTTACACTTACATATATGAACAGAGATGTGTATGTAGATATGCGTGTTTATAGTGAAATTGTTGTGTATTGTAATATTACACTCACATTACAAACTCATGACCGCTTTGCTAACATTTTTATTTTTATGTTGGGTTTATGGAGCTGTGTTCTTCTTCACCTCATTTTGTTTTCGCTGCCATTTAAAAAACTGTCTGTGTGTGTGTGTGTGTGTGTGAATAAAATAAAACAACTGCATGAGTAGGTATGTGCCGTAATTATCATATTATCAAAAAAACTAGGTATGTCAAATCCTAAAATTTCACATCAATTAAGAAAAATTATTTTGGTAAAAGCATTTAGGTAGTTTGTGTAAGAGTCGGTCTTTAGATTGTTACATTTTTATTTAACGCACACTTTATCGGAGTTGTGTGTGGGATTTCTTGTTTTTTGTAATATGTGTAGTGGAATGTCTTTTGTTGTCAGACAAGACGGAAATACTTTTTTTTGTTACTTGTTTTACTTACGTATAAAATATTAATCACTGATCTAGCAGAGCGCTCTAAAATGTCTTTAGCTATAACTATTATAGTGAACAATAATAATATTATTTTAAATTAATTTTTATTATTTCAACTTTTTCCTAAATATAATTATATTCTTTTACGTTAATCGGCCCTAAGTGGCTGCTATATTATTGTTGTGATTGCTGTTAATTAAACTAGGCAAAGAAAACATTAAATACCTTAAGCTGGGTGACAACTAGCAGCATTGAAGCTGCCATATTTCCCACCAGTACCAATTTATGTTGCTTAAAATTAATAAAAATTAGCTACAACTCAATTTTGCTCAATATTTTCATTAAAAGTTAAGTAAAATTGTACCAACTTTTACATACCTGGCCTTTAAGCAACGCAACCCAGTTGTCCATGTTTCGAAGACATCTTAAACGACGAATACAAATCCATAGAAAAACACATTGAAGGCAGCTCAGATTAGACGTTGAGGAACTTTTCGAACAAATGGCCACTGCATTCCTGCATGACCACCTAAGCGACAGTGTTGCCCACCTTGTCGTTGACGTTTACTGCTTTTCGCCGTTGGCGATCAGATGGGTAAAAATTCCTACACTTTGTCGTTGATGATCACATAAGTGGCAATTTGCTTTATAAAATAAAATATTCACATTCATAATTTCTCATATTTTATGGACTTTCATTTATTTTTTAATTCACATTTTAAGTATTTTACTTTTACATTTGCTCATTTTTATTATTGCGCTTTGTAATTTATTCAATATACATACATACTTTAAATTTAAATATCAGGAAGGGAAATTTCCTGCATTTCCTTTCTTCGCAGAATTTTTTACTTTACGAAGAATTAAGCGAAATTTCGCTACGTATTTTTCGCAGTCCATCGTGGCTTGTATGAAAACGTAAATGCAAAATAAATTAGTTTCAAAGTGAGGTTAAAGAGCTACAACAATTACTTTTTATTACCAAAAATTCCGTATAATACATTTCCAATTCTTCCCTTTCGTGCCATCTTTTCCGAAATTCCTTGTAACATTTGCTAATTTGTGTCGCATAGTTAAACCTAAGTACATGAGTTTTCACGTTCGACTTTGCATCGCTACGATCTTTAAGACGACGATTTTAAGCCCTTATAATGATAACTACATAGATATGAATATATTTTTGTATATTAGTCGCCGTTTAATATTCAGTTTTATCTATTAAATTTGATGACTAGATCAAAGACATTGTCGCCCATCTGGCTGCCCATAGCTTTAAGAAACCTAAGCTAACGAAGCCAGATCGTACATAAGTCGCCGAAAACTATGCCGTCGAAGACGGTTTTGACAGCTGGGAAATTATAGGAATAACTACCACACTCGTCAAAGTAAATTTCCCTGAAGGAAACGCCAGTAGGAAAACTCTAGTGATTTACTATTGACATGGTCACCAGTACTAGTGACATATTATACCTTACACAATGATTTTTTCTGTTGACATTCAACATGTGCTTGTCATTGCAAATCAACTACTGACGAATGAATGAACTAGTGACTAGGTGGTTTTAATGCGACTATATGACGACCATGGTACTAGTGTTTCTATATAGACATTGCCACTACCCTAAAAGAAATGTCAGTAGAGAAACTCAATTGAAAAATCAAGAAATAAAATTTGTCTACTCATTAACAATGTTGTCAACTCAATGTTTTCTTTCCAAATAAAAACGATTTTTATTTCACGATTTTGGTATCCTTCCAAATTTAAACAATCAGAACACTGATAAAAACTCACCAATATAGGCGAAAAATGTAGTGACTTGGAGCCACTTGACTCTAGGTTTCCTTCAGGGTTTACATGCCCATTAATACATATAAGCACAATTCTTTTCAAAAAATTTTTTATTTAAAAATTTTTTTTACCCACAGACAAGTTAAAAAAAAATGTATTCTTTTACAGATAGAAAAAACCAACGTAGGCTGGTCTTGGAAATTGTATTCGCTAACAGAATTAGTCCTTCTCTTCTGCCAAATTGCGTTAACTTCAAATATACTAACTTTTACACACCTGGATATGCGCAGCAAAACTACATATAACAAAAAAAGCTAAATTTATACACCGAAAAACAACATTTAGTAGTAAATTATTTCTTCTATATTTCAATATTTTTAAGCCCGATTGCGGCCATTTTCAAGCAGAGATAATCAAATTTCAAGCAATTCAAAATTACTAAGGACTATAAATTCTTTGAAGGCTTCAAAAACGGCGTTTAAAAAACGTGTTTTTTGCGTAACGAAACTACATACGTACACACTTTAATAAAGGTTATCAAATATGCAACGGAATAAAAAAAAGCTAAAGGTCTAATATTTGTTTATTCGCTGCCTTTTTTTTTAATTTAACATTGATATTTTCGTGAGCTAAAGGTGCTTTAATAAGTAACCAAAGTCATTTAGCTTAAGAAAATACTAATACTTCTTATCCCTCCTCGTTTGCTTCAATTGGCTTCGTTTAAGCAACCTGCTCTTGCTTGTCGTTATTTAGTCAATTCATGAGGTTTTTATTATTTGAAAATTGAGTCATTTTTATGATGGCAACTCCTCAATTACTATTTGTGGTCAACCGCAAATAATGAAAAATATTTTAACCCAGTTCACTAAATGTAATTTTTGATGATAAACAACATGGCATAAAAACGTAAACATTTCACTGATGATGGATGAATAAAACTGATGAGCAAAAATTGTAGAAAGTTACTTATTAGTGTACTGAGTAAATATAAGAAATAATAGTGGAGAAGCGGAATAGTTTGCTTTTAAGAAAAAAATAAAAATGAAAAGAATGTCAGCGACCGTTTAACATAAAAGAAATATATTAAAACAAAATGAATGCATTTCAAACAGAACACAGTGCCCAGAGGACTCTTAACTGCATTTACCAATTAATCTGCAATCCATACAAATAAATAATAGTTTAAAATAACATAGTTTCGGCTTAGTTGATTTTATAAAAATTTATAAATTTAAATCGATGAATTTGAAATCGATTATGTGATCATTCGTTAATTGTTTTGCTTTTTGGAAGGTCTGACCTTTGATGTCACTCAACATCGCTCGCTCGCTGGCCTGCTTGCAAAACAAAACTTTGTTGTTATATTCAGTGTTGTTGTGTCCGCGAACGATGTCGAGTGACATCGCGAGCCTGCCCCTTAAATTACTTAAAGCAAATTAAATTAGTAAAGTCGAAGATTTATTGGCTGGGGAACATGCCATGGCTGTTTCACGTCCACCACGACAGTCATCAGCACCCAAATAGCTTCCAACCCAGTTCATTATTAATTGCATAGTGTTTTAAAGTAGTAGCGCTTTAAAAATATCAATTTTCTTTAGTATACATCATCTCTGCCTAATGTTATGCATTAGCAATTATAAATTTATCTAGCTCTCAAACCTGTGAGAAAATCATTTTCCAGCAACATCATTGTTGACAACACTGCCTGCTAAACAAGTTGACAAAATACATATCTGGTTACAGAGATTAGAGCATGGGCTTTCAGTTCTGGTTGCGATGGCATTTTTTTAATCAGACAACTTATAGTGCTTTATTTGTATTTCTTTGCCAACCCCGCCTCCCATTGACTCTCTTCTTCATTCATATTAGCAGTCTTGTTGAAAATTGAGATTCAAAAGAAAGCAAGTAACCCTAATATTTGTTCTTTTTCTTAAGCTTCTCTGTTTTCCCAGCATACTACGGTGCGGTTGCTATAGAGTTAAGAAACGTATTTAAATTATAACAGTTCGCTTTAATTTCAACTCCATAAAAGTAACCACAATTTTATTACATCAAATTGAAAAATAATTTTATATGCTTCAGCAGTGAAAATTACGTTGTTAAGCCTGAAAGCGTCTTCGATAACACATCTTCTTCTTCCAGCATTTATTGCTTGGAAATTGTTAACAAGTTTGGTGGAGCCATATAAATACGAGACTGCTCTAATTTCATTAGTTGTTGTAAACAAATAGATTCGTTTTTAAAAGTATTTCATAAAAGAAATTGAGATAAAAGTTTTTATTATTATTATAAGACTTCATTCAGAATTAAGACTTGAACATTATCAAAAATGTAATTTGAGATCTTGAAGATTTGAAAGCGGTGCAAAGGCCATCGTTTTAATGCCTAAAAATTAAAGGTATGACCTCCGTCTCAAAGTAATTTTAATGACGTTAAAATTTAACTGCAATGATTTTCAGGTGGTGGAAATAAAATTATTTCAAAACATCTAGAAAGTGCGATGCTACACAGTTTGACAGTTTCTTAATTTTTCTAATTTACTAAAATGATCTAAAATGCACTAAATCCGCCATCTTCCTCCATTTTCCTGGATTTTATCCTCCAGAATTGAATATCTCTGGAAATTTTACTGTTAATGAAATTTCTTAATTTTTCGAGCTCTCTTAAAAGTTCTGGCTATTAGTTTACTAAAAGTGACCTAAATTGCACCGCTTCCACTAATTGTTGTCCGCGCATCCTCTTTCATTTTCCAGGATTTCATCCTCCAGTGGATGAAATTTCTTAATTTTTCGAGCTCTCTTAAGGGTTCTGGCTATTAATTTGCTAAAAGTGAGCTAAAGTGCAGCTGTTGGCCTATCTTTTGTAATAATCCGAAAATTTAGATTTTTCTATATAAGAGATCAATTTTGTTATGATGGAAAAAATCGTAGGTTTGCACTTCTTGCACGAATAATTTTCATTTGCTCTCAAAACTAATTTAATTTTATGTTGGGCCCAAGGGTAACGAGTTGGCTGACACCTACGCGAAAAGGGGAGCCAATGGGGCTTTTATTGGACCCACTCCATCCTTTGGCTTCAATAAGCTTCTCCTCAGGGGGGAGATCAGGAAATGGACAACATCCATCACAGGAAAACTGTGGAACGACACTAGGGGTCTGGAACACTCGAAGAAATTTCTTAGCTTTGATGCCAAGAGGGCGGACCTCGCTCTAAAATTAAACAGAAGAAACCTAAGGACACTGTGTGGGGCGCTAACAGGACACTATACCTGCATGAAGCATCTACACAGAATGGGACTATCCAGCACGGCAACCTGCAGATTTTGCGGAGAAGAAGAGGAGACAATGGAACACTTGATTATTGAATGTGTGGCACTTGGCCACAGAAGATACAGGCTGTTGCAGGCCTATACATTGGGTTCACAGAATTTACAAGGGCTTCCACAGAAGGAGCTAGTACTGTTTCTTGATGTATTAAACTCGTGAGAGAAAAGGGTTGCACAATAGATCATTCATGGTCGCAGTGCGAAGGGCCATTCTGGACCGACCTAGCAATAATAATAATAATAAATAATGTTGGGCCCACTGTGCATTTGGTTTCAAGCATCCAAGATGGTGGTAGCAAATCCATTTGGAACACGCCTTCCTTAAAAAAAAATAGGTTTGTGTCCAGGGTTATAAATTTCGAAATTTATCTTTTTAAGATTAAGTACCCATGAAGAAAAACTGATATTGAAGAAATACGATTTTCGATGCTTAAATCCTGTTTTTCAATTCGTGATATTACGTTCTGTGCAAAAACTTACCTCCGACAGCTCCCTTCAACGAATATTTTCCTATTTTTCTTAGTAAATTGCGCAACTTCCACATCGAAGCATTAACAAACTAAAAGTCTTCGGCAGACTTTGTTTGCAGTTTTTTGAAGTCTAGCACTTGCTGTATAACTCTATAAACCTCATTTCGTTATGGGCTTTCTAACTTAAATGTGGCCCATCTTGCAGATGACTGATCAACTTCTCCGAGAAGTAGGCCTTTGTGGGGTTCTGTCACCTAGTTTCTTAAAATAAATAAACATAAATTGAGTGGCTCAGGCCTGTATAACGATTAGCTCTGCGCAAAGCGAAATCACCATTAAAATATTTACTACAACTTTGATTGATTAATGGAAATGCTTGTAAAATTAAATCATATCTGACAAAATAATGCAAACGCTTGACAGCAATCATATACACACATATTGAATTCGAATACATATTTCTCACTTAACTTTCCAAGTTATAACTAAATTCAATCTGCCTTCAATCAACTTAACAACTGTTTCTAACTATTTCTTTTTGCTAATTACTAAACTCGAATACATAAAGCCAAGCGAAATGTTCATGTGCTGGGCTGGGCTGGGCTGGCAAAGGGGGGGAAAAAGTAATAATTGTCTGATTACATTTACATAGAATTAATTAAGCTTTTGTTTAACTCACTAGACCCCAAGTCAACTTTAATATACTTCAATTAAATTACAAGAGAAGAACAACAGCCATTGGAATCCAAAAATGCTAAAAGAAATAACTTAAGACATTCATTCGGAAGAGACAGGACGGCAGACACACAGACAGACAGACAGGCAGGCAGGAGAAATAATCAAACAAATGAGAATTGTGTAATTAACATAATTATTGTTTAATTCTCGTAAATTATTATACATACACTCACGCTCACAGACACATGTACATATAGGCGCACTTGGCCATATAAAGTTATAAGGAGTCTTCAAATAATCCATAAAATACAGACAGGCCGTCTATAATTTGAATACCAGCAGGTCGGAGTTTCAGTGTGCGAGTGGAGAGAAGTGTGAGTGAGACTGCGAGTGCGATTACTACTTGGTTATGTGTTTGTGCATTTGAGTGATTGTAATAATGTTGTCATTTATTATTGCAAGTGAAGTTTTCCGGCTTCATTGCAAAAGGATATTAAAATTTATTATTAGAATAGCTGCTGCTAAATTGAAAGATATTTAGCTCAGATAAGAAGTGCTGGGGTAAAGCAGAGACAAGACAGCTTAATGATAACAATAAAATAATTTTGTTATTAAATTTGTAACTTTAATGGCAAGCATGATGTCAGTGCTAAGCTTCAATCTTAATAAGAGAAAGCATGTGGGGTAGGGAGTTCAAAGTGCCTGCTGAGAGTATGAGCGTGTTGTTGTAGCCCTGCGGCAAATGAACAGTCTATGTAGTGGCCTTTAAACCAACAATTTAAAGACAAATTTCAAATTACTTCAAACATCTAGACGTGTTTATGGTTGAAAAAAAAAACATTTTGGGTTTTTCTTGGCCAACAAGAAAACAAACTTAAAATTAACAAGCCTAAAGAAGGTCTTGCAAATGTAAGACTTTATCTACTATTGGCTATTATTGCCTTTCATAAACAAAATTATGCTTAAGAAAAAAAAAAAGCTGGCAGTAAAACAAACTGAATACATATTGTTAAGTTTTTGCCCTTCATTAAAAATAATTTGCGAATTCTTTAGTAGCAAATGATAGTAAAACACACAGCTCTGCTACCTTAAAGCTTTTATTTGCTAATAGTTTTAAACATATAGCTTGTTCGTGAAATTTTCACGACAATCACTACTCAGCAAGCTGGAGATTAAATTTTAGAAAAATCACGCGTGATTGCTTTACGGCAGTTCACGAAAAAGTTAAGACACTAACTTGTTTTGGTTTGCAAAAAACTCATTTTTCCATGAATTATTTTTCACTGCATATTATTTTACCTCAATTTTTACAACATGTAACGCTCTAACATATATCACAACGGAACCTCTTCTAGGACCCAAGTGAGCCGGTCTCATGACACACCGTGCCCCGTACCATGCCTCCTTAGGGTATCCAATATAAATGCTAAAAAGCGGCAAATAAGACGCCACTAAAACGATTTTTTGGAACTTTTTCTCCATGTCGAGTGCTATCAAAAGTTCAATGGCACCATGTCAATTGCTAAATCGTTGCACTCTAATACACAGGCAAATATGTGGGTATGTGTATTAGGGTGAATTACTAATTTCGTACCATATATGGTGTGCTTAATATTAATCAGTATACTTGGAGAAAAAAAAACTTCTAAAAAGCATTGCATTTGCGTAAACAGTCCAAAAAATAGCAATTTGGTATTCTTTTTTTCTCTAACGGTAAACACTGTTTAGTTTCGATCGTGTTCGATCATGTCACAGAGCTCTATGACAAGCGAAAGAGTAATTTTTTTTTTATTTTTTTCAAAAGTTAGGAATGGGGCTTTGGTTGGTTTTTAAGGTAACGAAGGGAATAAATGTTCAAATACGGAAATATTTATCTGGGGCCGAATTATGGCATTCATCATAGAGCGAACTCTTGATCGCATGCTGTGCGTTTATTGCTTATTTTGTTTTTGTCTTATGTTATTTATGTATTATTATGGCCCCAAACATTGCCATGTCATAATTTACAGAGGAATCAAAAATAAAATGTGCTGGAAGACAAAAAAAAAAAGAAATAAAAGTAATAATTTTATCAAGTTTAAGTTTCTCAAAATTCAGAAAAATCGGAGTGATCAACCTTTGTAAAGAAGACAAAAATAAGTGAAGTTAAATACTTACTGGCTGATGTACATAACAAGCGATTTTATCACAAAAAAAAACTTTCTCAATTTTGAGAAAGTAAAAATCGAATTCAAGGCTGATAAAATTATCAAAAATTGTAAATCATAATGTTCGACTATAAATTTCAAATTAAATTTTAAAAAGTGTAGAACAATAAAGTTGAGCATTTGAGTACTGTGTCGAAATCTGGGACACCAATCTTTAATTCGTTCGAAATGAAAATTGCGGAATCCAAACCACTCCCATTACCATATGTGACATGGCTGATTAGCATTACGAAACATGTATTTTATTTTTATAGAGATTCATAAAAACATTTAAAGCAAATTATTTCCCCTAATACACCATACAGCAAATAAATAAATTTCATTTTACAACTTTTTCGTGACATAAAAACATTTTTTATTTGCTAACAGCAGACACGATGATGAATTCTGTCATGACACAATACTAATGCATACAACTATAAAGTTAGACGGGAGTGAGAGAGAGAGAGAGCTCGAGGGTGGCGGAATTCTTTTTCCATCCATATTATCCAGTTTTAGCTTCTTTTTTTTTTGGCGGCGACTTGTATAATAAATATTTCTTGTAAAGGATATTGAATTGAAATCGAGTCGATAAAAAAACACATGTCAAACGAACATGTTTACATACGTATCTATATTTGGATATGTGTGTAATTAAATGTATCTCCTTTTTACACCCTTCACAAAAATGGTTTAATATAAGTTTGCTATAACGTTTGTAATCGACGAAATTGTTTAGGGATCATGCAGCATGACTGCAAAAGTTAATTAAACAGAATCCTTTTAGCCGCCTCTAGGCTGTTAAAATTCCATTTCTGAGAAAATCTTCTTACATAGAAACTGTTTGCTTATGCCCAAAAAAGTTAATCTCCAAGTTTGATTCAACTTACGCCTAAACTAGTAAATCCTTAAATCAATTTTTATGCTGTCCACTATACCAAATTTTATACTCTCTTGAATGGCATTTCAATCGGCCTACTCTTAATAGGGTAGAATCGACACTACATGGTCTGGCGGATGTGTCGGAATGCGATTTAATTAGGGTGGAGTCTTATATACGCCCACCTGGCTGGTTTAGGGCAGAACCAGTTGATGGTGTATAAAGCTGTTTCCCTACCCTCACTTCGGGTAGCACAACCAAGCCTTCTAGGACTCGAGTGAGCCGACTGGCAGCCCTTGAAACATAATGTAACATAGTCTTAGAATAGTCACCAACGATAAGCAGAAAATCAGCTTTTTGATGTAATTCATTTTTGGCAATCAGCTGCTTTTAAGTCAAGTGATTTTCAGCATAAATCTGATAAAATTACTTTTATTGCGAACCATGCCCCCTTAAGCGCTATTAAACAAAGTTTAATAATACCAAAATTAGAATCCTGAAAACAACATACTCTATGGTCATATTTGAATTTATGGCCATCTTTGAAGTGAAGGGTATTTGAGCTGCGTCCCAGCCGCATATAACAACACTCTTACTTGTCAAATACAAAAATGTATGAAATTTTATTTTCCATGTGTTTATTTGTGTTGTGTTGTGTTATGTTTTAATATTTTAATACGATTTACTGCAAAATTCCAATATCGAAGTGCCTGCGCCATGTGTTTGAGTTGGTGTTGGTGTTATCGGCTGGTATGGATGGATGTGAGTATGTTTCCTTGTGTTTCTCCGGAATGTGTAAATAAAGTAGTTGCTTTTATAGCCATACTATATGTGTTTTTAGCATATTTACTTAATATGCATGTAGCCATATTACCGTATATGTGTGTACACATGTGTATATGTATGTGTTTGTGTGGCTGTAATTTCTCTTAATGTATGGATTTTCTATGGCAAGTGTTGTGATGAGTTTTGATATGATGTGATTATTTGAATGGCTGCCAATGTATCTATTAAAGAAACTTTCTAAGCGCAGTATTATGTAGTAGTACGTATTAGCATCTTCCTTGTTTCTAATTTGTATATACAGTCATGTATGTGTATGTGTGTGTGTGTGTGTGTGCGTGCGTGTGTGTGTGTGTGTGTGTGTGTGTGTGTGTTGGCATTTGTATTTGCAAAAGTTATGAATGTTATCTTTTATTAGTTACGCATCTCATTAAGAGATATTCAATATTTCCTTCTTGTGCATTAATTCCTTGGCTTACGTTGTGCTGTGTATTTTGTACACAGCAAAAAAAAATGGTTGGAATGTAAAATTAACATAATTTTAAATTACATAAAGTTATTTGCAAAACAGCTGGTTGTTTCAAGAAGATACTTTCAGCAATAACTTTGTTGGCACCGCACAGAAAAAACAGATTCATTACTACAGCCAAATGTTGGCGGTTGCATCGACTGTCATGAAATTCTTGTGCACTGGCAAAAATTGAACTAGAAAGCTCAATAATATTCTTAACAATTGTATAGTTCACTGTAAAATTAAATTAATGCTAAAAATAATGATTGCCAAAAAAGAATAAATTGGGTACTGGCGAATGTTGTGGTGTCCTCTAGCTAATCATTTTTTTGTCTTCTCTAAAACTCCTCATCACTACAATATTATTATGCCATAAAATAATTTTCTTAAAGTAAAATTGCACTGCAGAGCCGATAACGTAATTAATTTTATATTTTATATATTTATTTGCTTATATTATATATATATATATTTTATATATTTATTTGCTTAAACTTAAGGTCGTTTGGAATTTGAGTAATTATTTTTGTCAATATTTCGCTCTCCTTCGGATAGCTTCTTCAGGACAATAATAATGAAAAATTATTAATTTTTTTATAATTAATTTTATTATAAACTTTGTTTTTAAAACTTATGGCATTAAATGAACACAAAGCTTGAAAACGTGATCACCTCTCATAGTAACAAACACAGTAATCAATTGGTTGGTTGATGGTTGCATGTAAAATATATAAAATTGAACTCAAGCCTGATAAAATTATTAATAATTCTAAAACCTAAAGTTCAACTATAAAGCTAAAATTAATGCTTAAAAATTGCTGGAGACAACGAAAAACAAAAATCGTTTAAATGTGGGTGATAGAATATAAAAATTATTCCACTCAACAGAAAAACTCAGTGATAAAATTGAAATACGATCAATAGGATTATATAAAGACAGTGAGTAATGAAGAGCTGAGGCAGCAGGATGGCGAAGCGCTGCTGCTTAAAAACAGTATACAATTTATTTATGACCTTAATTCGAGACAATTCGGGTACTGATGATCGCTGTAGCAGACGTAAAGTTTAATTAACTATATTTCAGTTTCTTTAAAAAAAAAAACTTTTTTCTATGTGTAGTTGTTGTCAGTGAAATATTTAAGGTTGACTGAAATGTTTGTCGCTAATGATTCGAGCAACTAATTGTTATCATTACTACAACAAAGTGTTTTAGCAGTTTTCGGGGCTCCTGCTTACAAATAATTATTCACAAGGGAATTGTTAGAATATTGTAATATTGCGGATGAAAATTGAAGGCAAAATATAGTGTTTTCTTTTACCATTAATATATACACGAATGGCTCGAGAATTGAACGACAAGATTGGGCCCGGCACAAAATTTGGGACATTTGGTGATCGCTTGAATCGGGTCACGTATGCCGCTTATTTGGTTTTTGTTTTGCATTATTTTAACACAATAGTTGATTCAATCACGCAGGCCCTAATTAGGCCCCTGGTGTTTGGTTGAGATATTTTTTTTTCGCTTACCTGGTGACTAGAGTATTTTGAAGGCTGAAATATTTGCCATAACGATACTATATGAAATCAGTAGTTGTGGTAGTATTTGGATTTTTTTGAACTGCCAAGTGCCGTTTATTGCATTAAAATTCTCACAACTAATGGTCAAAGAGCAAATGTATGGCTTGTCCATCTGACTTTTTATATGGGCTGCCGGTCATGAGGCCGGCCCACTTGGGTCCATCTGACTTACTTTAGCCCAGATCGCAGAGCATAAAGGCTACTATGACTATGAACAAATGTGTATACATTTACCTCGGTACCTGCCTAACACAATAGTGGATCAATCAACGTGGTGGCAGCAAGCGTTTTAAAAATAAAAAAAATAACCTGTTTTACTATTTTAATTGTTCGCGCCTTAAGGTCACTTGTTCTTTATTTTATAAGTGTTTAATAAATTCGATATTTCGATACCACAATTGATATCTTCTTCAGGAATGTTTTGAAGAAGATATCCATTGTGATATCGAAATATCGAATTTAATAAAAAAAACAAGAGACCTTAAGGCTCGAACAAATAAAATACTAAACAACAAAGATCGTAAAATAAGCATCAAAAATATATAACCTGTTTACTTAAAATTTACTTGTAGTGCTTACTTTTCAATCTTGTTCTTTTAAAGCGCTGCTTCAATAGAAATTACATAAATTTCGCAGAGAAAACTCAACGAAAGTTTCCTCTTTGGTCAGCTTAAATTGGGCGCCTTATTTTCCATTTCAACTGCGGATTATCTGCCTATTGAACTTGATGAGTCATGCAAACTCTTAACTACACATGATTGTACCTTTCTTAAGTGGGTGTTTATATTTAAACGCTCATTCATCTGCGAGTCATATAAAACACTATTATACTCATAGATCATACTTTAATAACATCACTAAGTATGTAAGTAATGGCAATTCTATGCTAATACATTCCTTTTCGCCAAAATGAAATCCTTAAGGTTTTATTAACACAAAAACTATAATAAAGTTAACAAAACAAAATACTACAAAACAAGCAGCCAACAGAAAACAAGCAACAACAACAACAAAACTTGCAACTTACCCATCATCCAGTAGTTTTATGCAGCTTTATTTAAAATACAACAACGGCTTCCCATACCAGAGTATTAAGAACGGAGAGAAGAAAAAACGCAAAACGGACATTAAATAAACATTCGTATATGGGCCAATGAAATAACTTATAGCAAATACCATGAGATATAGTAACGTAAAAAAAATGTGGGAGCTGATTGTTCTTTTTTCCATTTTTCTGTTTACTGACTGACAGTTGTGTCTACTGTATGAATATAACAGTATACCTTGCACACTGGTCACTGCCGGCTACAATTGGGGTTTTTTTTTAAATCATTGTTAGACTGTTCACAGCAAGTGTTAAAGGTTTAAATAAGTTTTTGATTCTGTTGGCAGTTGCCATCATTTTAATTTTTCATCCCATACAGTAGATGACAAAATTCAGGCCAAATTTCACATTTTTCTGCTCATTTATAACAATAAATTTTGCTCTATATCAACGAAATCAAAAAGCCCACGAAGAAGACTTATTTATACAGATGGTTTTTTACTCTCTTTGCTACTTTTTTTCAAAATAATTGAATAATTGCATCAATTAGTTTGTATCTCTAGGCTAGATATGGCGCAAACCGACTTTTCAACTTAGAAGAAAAAAATTGGTTTAACAACTTAGTTTGACAGATGTCGAATTCTAGTGCTATACTATACTAGAAACCACGAAATGGATAGCCCGTTATAATTAAATCCGTTAAACTAAAAAGTAATGCAATTTTTTCCAACACATTTTATTTTAACCACCAAACAATTATAACGTTTTCACACTGACTGGTTTTGCCACGAACTCGGTCTTAACCTTGAAACCAATCAATTTCGTTTTTGCTGTACATTTTTAATAACGAAACCACTCATATCTGGATGATATTCAGTAATAATAGATTGAACTATATCAAGTTTTTAAGCACTTGTAGGATGACAAACAAACAATCCACGTCTGGTTAGTTCGATTATTTCCAACATAATCATCTAATTTTCCTTTATTTTTCCAAAGTTCACTTAAATTACGCTACAATTATTTCAAAGCCAATTCAATAATTATTATTTGTGTAATAATAAATATGGAAATAATGCAACAGTATCGTCAGTTAAACATACATCGAGCTATTACAAACACAATACTACACACCTTTTCACGTTTTGCACTCTATGAAGTATTTCATTTGCCATTACCGATTCCTTTGGAATTAAAAGTTGCATAATTTTCAAAATATTCTTCTGTAAAATATAAGCCAGTTTTCCATTTAAGATTTAGTTGACACAAGAGGTTCTTCCAGAAGATATGCCAATGTCATGTCGCCCATGACAACCCCGATTTGCATGAAAACATAATGAGTGGGGAGGCGAATTTCCTTTAGAATGGGCATGTGAATAAACAGAATACTTAGTGCTGAGTAATAGAAACCCCTGAAATTATTCATCAGTGACCTTTGCCTCTACTAAAATAGACTGTCACTATTGTGCAATTCGGTCAGGAGGAATCATTGGGTCTCACTTCTTTGAGATTGAAAATGGCGCAACGGTAACTGCCAATGCGGAGCGATATGATTGAGAACTTTTTAATGCCACAACTCCAAGTTTTGGGCTTGATTAACATGTGGTATCGTCTTGTTGATACGGCATCGCATAAAGCCAGAATTACAACAGCTTATGTCAAGAAATGGTGCTATTGATTTGCCTTCACGGTCGCCTGATTTGACTGCTGTGGTATGGGAGTACCTGAAAAGCAAAGCTTATGCAAACAAACCAGAAACTTCGGAGCAGCGGAAAGAAAAAAATATTCCTGATCAAATTAATGAAATATCGCGTAAATTTTATTTTTATTTTTTATTTACTAATATAGAAAATAAATTTATATATTAATAACAACACTTGTCAGGAGCTGGCTGCTGTGGCCTTCGTCCTTTTCAGAAATATAAATATTTAGTTTTTAAAATTTTTTTTGAATATAATTTGGAATATGTTTTTTTAATTAGATTGAAATCCAGTATTTGAACAGAATTTAGGAGGTTGGTTGTAACTGATGGGTTGTTGTAACATGATATGAAGGATTGTAAGTTTTTCGGAGCATTTAGTGCATGTTGGAGCATTTTCTTTGTTCACAGAGCGAAAACTTCCTAATAGATTCAATACGATTTTCGCTTTGAAACGTTTTTAGGCTGAGGGGTATCCCAGCAGAGAGAAAGAAGATTTCTCTATGGGTATTTCTTATTATTTCCATGTTGCAAATCTTATTAATTGTCTCAACAAGAAAAACACATAAAACCAAGAAGAAAACTTGTTACTCACGTTTGTTTTTACTCAGTTTCCGATTTGCATGGTACCAAAAAAAATTCTATACAGAAGAACTTATTGATTCTATTAGGTTTTCTTGTAAATTGTATACAATAAGGATTTCTTATTGATTTTATTAGGTTATCCTATTAATTTTTCCCTATTGGTTTTCTTAGTTTCCTATATAAACACACGTAAATCATCTTTTTAATTTCATTAATTGTTGTTTTTTCAATAAGGTTTTCCCATTTAAAATAATAAGGAATCCTTCTTGAAAAAAAAAACTATAGAGATATCTTTTATTTATTTATTTATTTATTTATTTTTATTGATTTTTATTGATTGATTTATTGATTTTGTTCTACTTTATTAGGTGATTTTTTCTCTGTGTTTATATAATGTTGATGGGTATGTTTACTGTGTCCAAGCCTAAGCCTGGTTATGATTCTTTGTTGGTATTTTGATATTTTAGGTGGATATAATATAACCCTGGTTGTTGGGTTTATGATTTTGTAATGGTTGTTTGGTGTAAGATTGATAGAGCTCTCCTTGTATTCTTTGATTTTCTTACTTATATATCTGCATATATCCTCTTTAGTGTAGTTATTAATCGTTAAGGAAGGTGATTTAACTGCTTCCTTTGCAGCGCTATCGGCAAACTCGCTTCCACGTATACCTATATGACCAGGAGTGTATAATAGTCTGGTATTTTTTTGTCGCCGTAGGAGCTCTCGGGTGTAAACAATTAGCGGTTCCTTCATGTTTGTATTCATAATAGATTTAATGGATAGAATAGAAAATAGACTGTCTGAACAGATAACTAATTTTTTCCCCGGCGGTTTTGAGATTAAAGCTGTGTTGTATGGCTGTGATTTCTGAAGTGAAGATTGTGGAACCGCGTAAAATATGTGAGAATGTAATGAAAAAGGGCTCGCATTTGTGACGCTAACAGAGACAAATATTTATCTGTATTCCATACATAACTGCCGACATTAAATAAAACACTATCAATAATATGATCAAAGCTCTTTTATTGAATCAAAAATTATAAACAAACAAGTATAGGCAAACTGGTTCCTTCTTTACCTGCAGAAACCACTGTGCAAACGTTTTTAGTTTGAATTTTAAATTGATTTAGCAGTATCCTCCCAGTAAAAGAGTTAACTAACTGTGCAGCGTATGTTTGTTTGATCTGTTGGAGATTATTTCGAACCTTTTTATGTGTGTTTTCAAGTTTGTTTGCATTCAGATATTTTTTTTTTTTTTGCTTTCTTAATACTTAATTTATGCCTATTGCCGAAACACAGTTTATTTCAGTATCTTTTCAAAAACTATATACATTTTATATAGCATTTTTATTAACATCATTAGTTACACTTTAATATGAAATATGTTTTTGTATTATTCAATAATTCCTGGCCTCATCAGTTGTTACTGATGCCATCCATGCAGCTTGGAAGCCTGTATGCCTGTCGGTGTTCGGTCTGCCTTTTCGGCTGCCTGTTTTCTATATACATACATACTTATGTATGTGTATTTAAGACTCATGCCTACTTAAAAATATTCAATGCATAATTTTGTATTTTTCAAATTTCTATGTGAATTTTTCTGATATTGCGGTTTTTCTTTCTCCACTTGTGTGTGTGTGTGTGTGTGTGTGTGTAAAGAGCTTTCGTTTGGAAACAGAAATTGAACTGTGCGATGTTTACGGTAGAGACACTGCTGAGCCATCCATCCATCCATCTATCCGCAACTGCTCAAATACAAGACATACAAACACACATTTGTGGTTAAATCTTATTATGAAGCATGACATAAATTAGCATTATTTAACAATACTTCTTCTACTGCATCCACACAGGCAGGCAAGCAGGCGTCTGGTTTGTTTTGTTTCGGTTGCCTTATTTTTATTTGGCCCCGATAGGCGGCCAGTGGTATCATTGTGTGATTCGTGCTCTTTTTTTTTTTTTTTTTTGTTGCTACTTAATATTTAAGCCGGTAACATGTTTGAGGATTTGTATATGAAAGGACTTTCATAGCGTCTCTTTAGTTGATTCACCATAATTCGACTAGACTCTTATTTGGCAATTTTCTTGGGAAAACGCTCTCAATTTATGCCGACGTCTTTTCTGGCATAAAGTTTGCACTTTTATATTTTGCACTTTTTTCTTAAAAAGCGATCTTTTTAATAGTTTAGCTTGATTAAAATTGAGCTTGCAAAACTGTGATAAACCAAAATTAATAACAACCATGAACATCTGCAATCAATAGTATTGAAAATATTAATTTTTTATAGAGAAAAACAAAACGTCACTCAGCAAATTTCATACATAGATTTTGAATAAAAAATCTGGCAATCTACAGGAAATGAAAAGAAAGCCATAAATGACTCAAATCGATGCACAACTTTGGAATTTATTCACAAAAAATCAAAAATTAAAGCTTCAACCGGTCACTGGAAGAAGCCTCAAAATTTAAAAAAAAAAAAAAAATTATTTAATGAAAGTAGTATGGAAGAAACATTTTGTCTGCTTATCAAAATAAAGCAATATCATCTATGACGAAAGTTAAAAGCGTTTGTGAACTGGCACACAAATACAAATTGTGTAATACCATCGATATGCCAAATAAAACTTAATCACATTTATTCTGGGACAAAAAGTCTAAAAGATGAGAAAACTTTTGTGTTTAAAAGTTTTGTTATGATATTTTAATACAGAGTTTAATACGCTTTCCACGAAGACTGACATCATTTATATTGTTTATTTCAAATTTGTATAACTGAACTTATATATAGTACTAGCTACTTTTATAGTTATTCATGCCGAAATTATCAATGGTTTTATAAATTTAATAAATAATAAATAAGCTTGACGAAAAGCTTTCAAGGAAAGAAGAATGAAAACTTATGTGTTTCGTTTTCCCCAATACAAATTATAATGTGCGTAGCAAATTTGTATTTCAAACGTCTGATTTTTAATATTAATGATTTATATTCTTTCCGCTTTCTGAAGCGTAAACTAAAGTTTAATGCTTAAAAATAATTTCTTCTTTTCTTTGCAGGTATGTACGTACATACATATAATCAATTTCATTTAAAGTTTTAATTTAGGTAAGCCTAAATTTTTTGTGTTTCTTTGACGAATTTGAATTTCACAAAAGCTGATATTATATGCATGTTTGGAAGATTATTGTTGTGGTAAAAGGCAATCTTTATGAATGAGCAAACTATCTCTCATTAGGCCGTAGTACTATCAGTAATGATGGTTCATGTGTATGTGTCCAACAAAATGGCGTTTCGTGGTCATGTTTTGCACACACGATCCCACAAATATACATACGTATTGTTTCTTTTCATATACAGCTGCAGGAGGCTAAGAACGTTTAACAATGAAATTAAAAAGGGTATATCTTTCAAAGGAAGTATTGCCTGACAAAAAACCAAACCCAAGCTATACATGGATTTTTGCGAATGAGGGAAGAGGGCTCATTTGATTTCTATTGCATGCAGCCTTTAGAGTGAACAATAAAACTGGAAAGTCTTAATAAAAGGTTTACACTGGTATTCATAAAAAATAAAGTGTTGCTCAAATACATTTTAGAACAAATTTGATATGAAAAATTTGTTCTAAAATGTATTTTAACAATGTTTTATTTTTTATGAAAATTGATAAGTTTCGCCTTATTAACTCTGATAGACCTAAAATTAAGGTCACGATGAATGATCGTAGCTGTAAAGTTCTGGAAATAACCGACTTTTGTTCTTCCTTCAACATACCAATTGAGGTCTGAGCTATAGCTGAAATATCTCATTTTTCCCTTTTCATAAAGTTTATAATTATATTTACTCACTAGATGGCATTTTTGTGAATTTTATAGCCAGATTAATTGTGTATATACATATTTTTATCACGTATTTTGTAAATAGATATTGGTATTATTAGTAAAATTGAAGTATATTTCTCTATATAGGTATAATGAGTGATAATAATCCTCTGTTGGCAAACTTGGGTCCTGTTGTAAGCGATAACAGTGTATTAAGAAATAGCTTCATAAACAATAACTTTTTAAAACTTACACACATTAATATTCAAAGCTTGAAACCTTCTTTACGTACTTCTAAATTCGATGAATTCAGTCACATAATTACTGAGTCTTGCACTGATGCTTTAGCCGTATCAGAAACGTGGTTAAAACCACACATTTCAGATGCAGCCGTTAGCATTCCAAATTATTATATAATCAGAAATGATCGAGAAACTATGCGAGGCGGTGGAGTGGCATTTTATATTCGCGATGGTATTTCAGCCAAAGTTGTTTTAAGAAAATCTGATCCTTTAAGCATCGAATGTCTCTTTGTCGAACTATTTACTAAGAACACTAAGATTTTGATTGGTGTAGTTTATGCTCCTCATGGAAACCTACAAGGGCTAAATGAAATTTTCGGTGATTTATGCTGCCAGTATGAACACGTCTGTATCTTAGGCGATTTTAACAATAACCTTTTTCACAATTCTAAAGCTAGACTAATACGAGACTTATGTCATACAAATAACTTACAATATATCCACAATAATTTACCCACACATCTTGATATTCAACACGGCTCTACATCTTTAATCGACTACTGTTTTGTAAGCAAATTATCCTTATTAAAAAAATCGGGACAATTTATATCCCCATCCCTTTCACATCACGCTTTTATTTTTGTCTGCTTAGATACAGCAGTAGAAGCTTCATCTAAGTTGATAGTATATAGAGATTACAACAATATTGATTGGTCTAGGTTTAGTCATATTATTGCTGATCAGTATTGGGAAACTATCTGCTACACTAACCATGTTGACTCCCAAGTGAACACCTTATATAAACTTCTAAGCAAGTTACTTGAAACTGTACCGGTTAAAAGAACCAGTAAGCGAATTAATAAAAGTTTAGTGGATGTCAAGGACGTAAAATTGGCTAGAAATATGAGGGACTTGTCCTTCAAAGCCTATTTAGAAAATCGATGTGACTCAAATTGGAAAATATATTGCAAATATAGAAATAAAGTAAAAAACGTTCTAAGAAAGCATAAGATCAAGTTTTGGGAGAACAAATTTCATAGTTGCAGCAACAAGGAAATGTGGAAAATTATAAATAATCAAAAGGCAAATTGCTCAGATTGTTTTGATACTTTTGACCCAGAAACACTAAATCGACATTTTATATCTTCCCAAGCGGTTGATGACAGCACTATTCCAAATTTCAATGAAATTTCACCACTCGGGTTTAATTTTAGGTATTTTAGCGAAAATGATCTAAATATTGCTCTTCTTAAAGTCAAATCAAATGCGATTGGATGCGACAGCTTCCCTCTTAAATTTATAAAAATCATCTACCCATATATTAGTAAATTTCTTTTGCACCTTTTTAACTCAATTATCATGACATCAAGTTACCCTAGCATTTGGAAAATTTCAAGAATAGTTCCCATCGAAAAGAAAGGCTCAAGAACTTGTTTGGATAACTATCGTCCTATCAGCATATTGCCGTGCTTGTCAAAGATATTTGAAGTAGCATTAAAAGAACAATTAACAGACCACTTAAATGCCAACAAATTGCTTAGCGATAGCCACTTTGGCTTTCGTACCGGGAACAGCACATCGTCTATGCTACTAAGTCTAACCGAAAATGTTCGGCAAAGTTTTAACACAAGAAAAATTTCCACTCTAGTATCACTTGATCTTAGTAAAGCATTCGATACGGTGAACTATACCATTTTAATAGATAAACTCTCTGCTGAATTTAAACTTTCCTCATTCTCGTGCAAGCTTTTATATTCATATTTAACTGGCCGTACGCAATATGTTGGTGTTGGCTGTCTTAGTTCTTCTGTTTCTCCCTGTGTGAGTGGTGTACCTCAAGGTTCAATTCTGGGGCCACTTTTATTTTTAATCTATATGAATGATTTCGTTAATTTTATTAGCTCCACGCAATGTAAAATTTTCCTATTTGCAGACGACATAAATCTCTTATTTAGTGGTGAATCAAAATCTTTGGACTGCCATGAATCGAACATCAACTACACCTTATCACTAGTTTCCACCTGGGCAACCCGTAACAAACTCAACTTTAATCCCTCTAAAACAAAAGCTTTATATTTTGGGTCTACCAATCATCCATCAGTCAGTATTAACTTTGATGGCGTGTGTGTGCCATTTGTCAACACTATGAAATGTCTTGGCTTAACACTTGACAATACCCTGTCTTTTGACGCCCATATATCTAATGTTTCAGCTAGTGTTAATAAAGTGTTGAGGTCTTTATACAGTCTCAATCTTTATCTGCCGCTCAAAACAAAGATTAACTTAGCTCATTCGTTGCTTATGACTCATATTCAGTATTGCCTTGTAATCTATAGTGGCTGCACGTCATCGAATTTGAACAGACTGAAACTGGTTTTTAATCGCATTATAAGATTTGTCTTCAAACTTAAGATTTATCAACATGTATCAAACTATACAAAATTCTTTTTGAAATGTTCCTTTTATGATTTTATTAAGATAAGAATCTTATCTTATTTTTATCTTATTATAAAATCTAAATCTTGCTTAAAATTATTATTCCGGTTCTCAAATTCAACACGAAACCCCCAATTAATTTTATCTAGAATCAATAACTCTACGTTTGAAAGATCATTTGAAATCAGAGTGTGCAGACTCTACAATAACCTTCCCATACATCTAAGAAGTTTTGAATGTTCTATAGGAAGTTTTAAACGCAAATTGTATAAATTTTATAATTGAACCAATGTTTTCCAGCAAAGGCTTACATGTGCATAAATTGCAATCGTACAATATATATATATGTATATGGATTTAATTTTAGACTAATATTATTTTATTTCATGAATTCATTACAATTAACCAAATGTATTAATCAAATATGGCCCTATGGGCTCGATTATATAAATAAAGAAAGAAAGAAAGAAAGAATACCGGTTGTTTGGGCTATCGGCCGAGCCAGCAATTTCCACGGGATTTTGAATAAATTACGAAACGTAACAAAAAGCTTGATTCATTACGCAATATAATTTTATTAAAATTACTTTGTAAAAAATATACATATATATTTATATTAAATTCAAATATTCATAATAAAGATGATTAATTCTACATACTTTTTTGTATGGAAATTCCTGGAAAATCCTATGACACTATGGACAATCACGTCTGATCCGCTTCGCAATTAGAATGAAAATGGCTTATTAAAGATGGCAATTAAATTCTTTTAAAAATGGCGAGGGCGGTAAGACGTTCTTGACAATACAACTTTCGTTAAATTGGCAAATATGCCATAATTTTTAAGCAACTACTTTTTCCAATTAAATTAGTGATGCCAGATTAAGAGGCAATCATTAGGATTTTGGGAGTCGCGTTAACACCACCGGTGTTAGAAATTTAAATATTTTTTAGAAAAGTTGGATAAAATAAAAATTATAAATATAAGTGCTAAGAAACTCGGAATGACCTGGCGTAGTGTTTTCCACGTTGTATTAAAATGTGTTGCACCAAAGAAATTAAAATTAACGAAGCAAACACCAATAACACTAAAAAGGAAGTTGGACATTGCTAAAAAAAAAAATCAAGTCTTTTAACAGTTCCACGCACTGAGAAATATCATCCAAAAGAGGCAATAACACAGCTGTTTGGGTGCTGATGAGCGCCGTAGCGGACGTGAAACCGCCATGGTATATTCGCCAGCCAGTAAGTCTTCAACTTTACTTTTCTTGTCTTCCTTAAAAATGTTAAGCAGTACAATTTCAACACCAACATATCTTTCTCAATTTTGAGGAACTAAAATCCAACTCAAAAAATATGGTAGCAATAAATGGCAAAACAAATATTTGTATATATGTACATATATTTTCCATTTGTTGCGTTGTATTCATAAACATAAAAACAAGGCATGCTTAAACCCTACTTGAGTGCCGCTTAAAAATGTATTTCTAAATCTTTTAGCATCCATTTTATAAAAAAAAAAAAAAAAAACTATTGGGATTAAAAAAAATCATTCTCCCCTCTCCCTGAACTTTGCATTTCTGTACAATACAAAATTATGTCTTCAAAAGCCACTTGTAAACTCTATTGGCTGCCATACCCCCACCACCACTTCCTACTGAAAATTTTAATTTTCTTACAATTTTATGAACCTCTTAAGATTTGTTATCTTTTAATTAATGATTTTTAAATCAGACACTGTTTTCTTCTCGCATTCGTACACAGCAATCATACAGAAATATTTATTATAATTGCATTTTAAATAATCATTTTGTTATCTTTATGTTGCTCTTTTTTATAGTTTGTAATTTAAAAAATCAACTTCTTTGTTACATGTTCCGTTCGCTCGTTCGCCCGTTCGTTCGTTCGTCTTTATCCACATCATTTGAAAATGACACAGACAAAAAAAAAAAAAAAGAAGAAATATATTTATAAATTTCTCTTCCCAATTAAACGACAATTAAAGTTGTTTCTTTTTTGGTTTTAGCCGCCTGGCAGCCTGCCCGGCTTGTCTTCGCCATAAAACTGCCAAGAAATAAAAATCCTACGCATATTTACTTAGTTTATGACCACATCTAGATTTAGAAATTCATAACCACCATTTAATTATTTATCAACATTTAAAGCACGCAATTCCGATATAAAGTACAACCGAAAATAATATTTGTCTGTGAGTCTAAACATTTCCATTCATTTGCCCAGAATCCCCCATTCCAAACTGAAGTTCAAGTTGTTTGTTGTAGTGACTAAGCGACCGCCAAAGAATGAGCAAAAAAAAAGAATATTGGACAAAAAAGAGCATTCCCACAAAATGAACAGTAAAAATGTTGCAAAAAAAAAAAAAAACATCTATACAACATTAAATTACGAGTTACAAGAATGAAAATCAGCACAAAGAAAAGCTAGAGAAAAACACATTTAATAAACTCTTATTTAACAGTGGAGCAAAACTAAAAAAAGGGAGCTAATTGCAAATTTTAATACCTACATTTTAGAAAACGATATTACAGACCATAAAGAGCAATTCAGATTATTATACTACGTATTAATACTTGTCAAAAATTCAAATAATACGATCAAGTGAGATTGCAATGCGTTATAAAAGCAAAAAATAATGCGATAAAAATTTTCGTCCCATACAACTTCGTCGTTTTACGAAAATGTTTCAAAGGGATAATACTTTTCATTGGAGCAGGGCTTCATTTTATAACAGTCCACACAAAATAGCTGCACTGAGTCCATAATTTTGACGCCGATAGCGAGCCGTTGGATATAGTATTATATTCCTCTTAATACAATGGCTCAAAATTTGGATTTTAGTAATCATTTAGAATTATATTTCGTTCACGCCATGTCTAACAGATAGTGGAACTTTGTTATAGACATTTTTGTGCTCTTAAACATAACGATTACTTTAGCTGTTGCATATTCATTGTGGGCGGCACGACTTCCGCCTACATAAAACTGCTGATATGCCGTCGATGAAGATTTTACCATGCACTATTTTTCATTTTATTTAAAGCCTAATAGTGTGAATGCATCCCTACAAGCCAGTTCTTGTAAATGCTTTTCTCGCTTTTAAATAAAAAAAAATTGCCCAATTTGAAGTGCATATAAACAATAAATACTTTAGCAAAACTTGCAAGTTATAGACCGATAAGTTATATATATGTATGTACATTGAAGTTAACCAAAGGCTCAGTTAACTGACCCAATAAGATGCGCATTGCTGATGGGCATGTACACCAGAGTTTCTATCATTTCCTTAAGGGCAAAATGAGAAAAAAAATTATAGAAACATTCGTATACGTGGGATTTCGTTTTTAAACCAGCGTTACCACCTCAGCAAAGTAATCATAGGATTTTTTTTTTTTTTTTTTTCAAAATGCTCACCGATTTTTTGACAGTCTCAAGAAATGTATTTAGACTTTTGTCTCGTAAAGTGCAATGATAGTATATAATTGCATAATAGTCTGAACTGCCCTTAAGCGTTTTTCTTCCAAAAAATATTCTATAAAACTACTTGAATTGCATGGAATGGTAAAGAAAACTTGAGCTAAAAAAAAGGATCTTTTGAAACAGTACATTTTAAAAGGTACCTTCAAAAACTGTCCCTATAAAAAATATAATAAAATAATTTCCTTATTTGGTGTTATTTTTCAGGCTCTATGTCTTCATTTTTAATAAAATAATAAAACGCATTTTTAACGAGTTATTATTTATTTTGTGCTTTAGAAAAGTTCCTCTAAACTGACAATTTCATGGAAAGAATATTTAAAAAAAAAGTATTTAGTTAAAAGGTGTTAATTTAAAAAAATACTTCTTGCAAAACTACCTTTTTAAATAAGGGGGTCTGTCACCGAAATCAATTTCGAAAGAAAGCTTCTCCTGATTTCCTCGAAACTAACTCACCTATTTCACTGATCATTTAAAAAGTTTTTGTATGTTACATATGTGATGTTATGTTTCACGGGTGGGCTCTTGGGTCCTAGAAGGCCCCTTTGTGCTGCGCGAAGAGGCTTATAGGGAAACGGCCCTTCCCACCATCTACTGGTTCTGCCCTGAACCAGCCAGATGAACGGCTGAAAGACTCCACCCATTTTAATTCGCTACCGGCACATCCGCCAGCTCATGCAGTGTCGGTCTGCTCAAGAAGTAATATGCTCAACACTCTCCGCCTCGGGCTCTTCATCTCTGCACCCCTGCAGTAGTCATTATGTGAAAGATTTAGTCTTCTCGCATGGACTATCGTCACATACTTCTATAGGTGATGATACGAAAACAAATTTTAAACATTATACTGTCACCTTTACGCACACGTACTTTATTATATTTTTTTTTCTTGGCGTTTTAAATAAGTATACATATGTGAAAACAATAACAGGTAGCCGCATAACAACAACAACCATAGTACCAACAAATATTTTATGTATTTTGTTGGTAGAAATAATTAAAATTCTGTCACCCATTTGTTCGCCTTTGTGTGTGTTTGTGTTGTGTGTTTTGACAGTTCTTCAAGCAGCAGGCAGTAGTCAGCTAGGCTAGTAAGGCTACCTGGTATCGGGGTACCTGGTGTGAAAACATATTGTTTTCAAAAACCTAATTATAAAATAGATGCATGAAAACAAGCATCTTGGTTTTTGCGCTGCTTCTGTTTTAGCGCTTCAAAACATTTCTATGCTGCCCACTGTACTGAAAATAAACAGCAAACTTTTCAAACAAACACAAGAACTCAAAAGATATTAAAAAGAAAATTACAAGTAACATTAAACACAGTTTAATATAAACTTAAAAACAACATAAAAACAGAAAACAGTCTTATTTATAATTGTCATAACTTAAGAAATTAACAACAACAAATGAAATGTACAAAAACTACACATTTTATGAGAGCAATACACGCATCGCAAACATGCGGCAAACGTTTAATTTAAGCTGCTTGAACAAATGTGAGACAAACAGACGACCGTGCCAAACCAACAGATATTCTAACAACATTCTACGGCAGCAGTAGCAGCAGCAGCAGTCAACCATAGTTCTACTGCAACAACAACAACAACAACACCGAAATAAACAAATCATTCTACAAAAATATGAGCAACAACAAAAACTTGCCTGAAAAGAAAATGCTGGGAAAAATCTCTAATAATTAGTTACTACTGTAACGGCAGCAACCTCTGCCTCTGCAACAGTCAAAATTACTTCATAAAACCACTGCTGGTGGCTGATTGAATGACTGACTGGAAGCAGGCTGGCAGGCAGGCAGGCAGACGGAAAAACAGGCTGCATTTACAAATGAATGTAACTTAAAGTTGCATGGAAAGAAATCTTAAAAATTTATTAAGAATTGTGTGGCCAAAAACCAGAAAAAAAGGACCATTTCATGCGCTAGCGTGGGTATTGGTGGTCATATTTCTTTTTATGTACGACTTTTACTCCTGATCCTTTTTACATACAACTGCTATTGCAACTGCTGCCATTGCCTAGACACAGGTTTCGCGATCAGCTCGTCAACTACTGCATTTATATGTTATTAAATCAGTTGTTCGAAACATTATTTTCATTTACAAAAAACTATTTAAAATTATAATACTCGAACAACTTATGCCGTTTTCGGTTCTACACAAAATTACACGTTTATTTTGCGTTTTTTTTTCTTCCTCTTAAAATGATGCCTTAGTGAAACTAATATCAAAAGAAAATGTCACCTAACCATCAATAATTTTAAAAAATTTAATAAAACAATGCTCTGCAGAAATTTGGTTGGCATATCAAAATTCAAAATGTTGCCCTTTGCTGTAGAAATGAAAGTGGCATTAGTACTTTCCAGTTATTTTTTTTTTTTTTACTTTTTATGACAGCAAAAATGTCGCATTTTGTACACCATACAGACTTCTTTGGCTATAACCTAAAATTATAATTTTTAATGCCCTTCCTTCTGCGGCAATTTAATATGTTTATAATCTTCCAAATCAGTTTTAAAAATTATTCAATAGATTGCTTTGTAGTTGAACCGAGAAAAAACCTGTTTTCGAATAATCAAAAAAATTCCTTTTGTTTATCAAAACCCAGTATCGAATATTGGTTTTGAGAAAACCCCGATTAATCGGGTTTCAGTAACACTTGAAATGAAAAATTCTTGTTTGTTGAACGTTAGTGTTGGGCAAATCGTCTGAAGGCAACTTTTTTCTTTAGCTTTGTGCGACCTTTTTTGGATTCTGAATTCATAGAAGGAAAACGGAACGCTGCTACTGAGACTTCGCTGTCGGGTTCCGTCCGTCACAGGTCCCATTCTCCCAGTAAGAGGTAGAGAGGTGCAATTTTCACTGCTAAAAAGCCCAAAAAGTTGAAAACTAAGGGGTACTCCCGTACAAGAAAGTGTGAATATGAACTAAAATTAGCTACAGCTTTATAGCGTCTCCCGATTTTTCAAGAAATCGGCTCTATAAGCCAAAATAAAACAACTATTGGCACCAAAAATCAATCAGAATGGTACATATATCATTGTGAAGGGTGTTTAAGATTCGGCCCAGCCGAATATAGCACTCTTACTTGTTTTTTATTTATTTATTATCATTATTTATTTATTATTTTTTTTTTAATGTGCTGTCGGCAAAATCTTTTGTGCAATGTCGTGTCTCGCGCAACTCGCTAACATTTTTTTCTAAACAAAACTTGCAAGAAAATTATTTGTTAGTTCAGCCCCCCGCGTTTTTTTTTTACTATTGCTACACTTATACCAATTTTAGTGATGAAAATGTGCAAAATAAAAAAAATATCTTTAAGTTAAATGGCATGGACAAGCAATGTAACGTACGCGTGGACATTAGATTGAGTAATGAATCATAATCTTGTGCGAATGCGAGTGCTGCAAGTACTGAAACAAATGATTATTACTTGTTATTACATTTAATGAAAAGGAAATTGAAGTAAGAAAAAAGACGCAATCTAACACTGTACGAAGCACATCTTCATTATTGCATCTTTAAGCAGCTATTAAAATCTTGGAATTATAAAAAAAATCCCTAAAGCTCATTAAACTGCATTAATTACGTGCCATTTCTAAATTTATCGATAAATTATTTTCTTATTTCTCGCTTCATATTTTTCCGTTCTTTTTATTATTTTCTTTCATGGCTTGTGAAGATCTTAAATCATTATCACAGTCATTATTATCTTAAGAATTAGTTTTCTGCATTGTTTTTTTCATACGCCAAGTATTTTAATTAAATTTTAAATAATTCCTATTGACTTAAGGATTTAATTTAATTGTTACAGCAGTAAGAAGAAGAATAAATAAAAAAGGAGAAGGGAAGAGAAAAGAAAAGTGGAGTTGAGCAGGAAAACAGAGGAAACAAATGTTTTAAGTTGAACAGATTAAAATTTTGTGCAAACTTAATGAAGTGTTTTACAAAGCTTGCAACTAAATAGAGGAATCTTTTATTGGCACTAGTTTTAATAATTTTCTTTTTATTAAATTTTAATACAATTTGTTAATCTCTCAATAATGCTCAATTTAGTTTGTTGGCTTTGATATGTAACAACGGGGACTTTTAGCAACATTTTGTTCAATTTGAGCTGGCACCGCTCAAACTTCCAGCTTCAAAGGGTATTAAACTGAGATCCTAGAAAATTGCGAAGTATCTCGTTTTAAAGTTGCCTTGATAATGAATATTTGAGCCAAGACCTGACATGGCAGCTGCCTCGAATGTCCATTGGCTGGAGCTTTGAAAAAAGCGAGAAGCTTCTATTGGCCATTTGGTGTGGTTGTAATGCCTATACTTATGTATAGAGTACTTGGATGATAGAAGTCAGTAGAAAAAATTAGCTACTGCAAGACCCTTGAAAGCATATTGCTTTAATGGTAGCGTAATGGCTAGCGTTGCTGGCTCCACACTATCCAAAGCAATGCAGCGTTCTAGCAAGAGCTGGCAAGGCAAGAATTCCTAGAAACTTCTCTTGGCATTTTGGTACGGTTTAAAATCATATACTTATGTACAAGATTCTCTTGTGTGGTGAAGGGCACTGAAGAAAAACACCTATTGCAAGATTCCCACCTTGATTGTCACTGGAGCTCCCAGCAGCTCGAAAGCATCTAAGGCGCTATTTACGATGCTGCACTGGCTGCCAACCAATCTCATGGTCAGCAGCATGACACAGCTAAAGGCAGCAGGCGCGTGAAAGAATGTGCATTCAGGACATGCATCGATAATTGAAAAGATATCTGCTCGCCCGAGTTGCATTGACTACTCCTTACCAGCCACAATGACCGACCGAAACAAGGTTCAATTATTATGGGTTTGTCTGGCTCTTTTGCACAACGACCAGGGATGCAAAAACTGGTACAATTTTACTTAATTTTTTTTTAGGCCATACTTTAGGCCATATTCATAATAATTATTGTAAGTTTATTAAGCTCTTTTTTGACGTATTTCTACGGAACATTTGTCAAATAAACGTGTAATAAACCTTTAATAGTTTTTATGAACATGGGTGTTTGTATTTTAGTATTTTTTAAATACTTTCCCCCTAATTCATAGAAATTATAACAGGCTTATAAGACTGTTATTCGACATATTTGTATGGAAAATCTGTCAAATAAGAGCTTTATAAACCTGTTTTAATTTTTATGAATTATACGGTTTGTATTTAGTATTTAAAAAAAAAGTAATAAAAACTCTAAAGCATTTGAAATTTTTTGAGCGTGAAAAAAAACCATATATGCACGATATCAATTTAAGCATACCATATATTATTAATTTTTCTACCCACACACCTTGTAATTATTTAATTTCAAGTTGCAGGGCATCAATAAATATTAATTCATAAATAATTGCCGCACTGCTGTGGGCAATCCTCAGATCAAGTTTGATATTGTTCTTCTTCACTTCTTGTAATCATTTTGTTATACACTTTGGTAAAGGGTATACAGCATTCGACTAGGCCCAATATACCACTATTATCTTCTTTTTTTTAATTACTCATTTAAAGGCTTTTAAAATTTCCACTTAAGAATTTATTTATTTTTTGGCCCAAAATTAGGAAACTCTAAAGAGTACAAGTGCGGCTTATGAGACACTGAATCTGATTACAAAATTCTAATCAGCTTTTAAAAATTACTTCTTTTACCTCCAGAGACGATTTTTGATTTTTAAACTCATACTTCTTACGATTTAGCGAACAATGTGTATACATGCACATGTAAACTGTGCATGTATGTAGAGGCCTGCCTGAATGTCATTGCTCTATTAAGCGTTTATGTACAAACACTTAAAATCTTTATCAGGTTTTTATTTACTGAACAACACTATTTTTCAATTAAGCAACTGGAAAAAAAAATGTTATCCGTTGGATACTTTTTCAAATGTACATTGTTATAATAGTTTCCGTTTTATTTACTTGTCAAAAAAATTCCAATTAATTTTCATGTCCAAGTCGAAATAAACAAAAGATATAGCAACAACAACAACAGCAACATATGAAAACTGTCAAACATCTTTTACATTTGACAAGCACTTTAAAATAATTTTATATGAATAATCTCACATTAAAATTTTCTTTTGACATCCATAACGAAAAAAGACAAATCATTTAAACGGACAGTGGCGCATATAAAAATTTCCAACAATAGATAAATTCAAACTCACACACACACACACACTCTCCCATACAAACAACTATTTTGTTGTTGTTGTTCTTTCTCCATGTTTAACACTTGAGTGAAAGTGTTGTGAGATTTTGCGCTGCTTCATATAAAATTAGTTTTCTATGCAACGTTTGAGGAAATTGAAGACAAAAACTAATTGGTTTTTAATGACCCTTTTTCTTCTGTTCTTTTGTACACATTTTATGACAACATAAAAAAAAGACGTTGAATATCATCAAAACAACAAAAATGAAATATTAATTAGTTACTACTGCAGCTGTAAAATATACATATATAAATAAATACATATGTATGTGAGTATAATGAGTATAAGCGCTCAAAAGTGATAAGGCTCTATCGTGTTTCTAAGGAATAGATAATAGTTTAATAAAGCACAAACTTTTATTCTGTCCCCCTCAAGCTTTATTCACGCCTGTTTACTTGCTCACACTGTCCTCCTTTACAGCACGATTGCACTGATTTTAGAATTTTGAGCCTCTAGTTTTGAACAGACAGTCTATGCGTTTACAGAAAAAACCTGAAGCCTTATCACAAAAACGCGTATTCACCACACCCCCAAGGCATTTTATATGCACACAAAAAATGCTGTCATATATAAAAACGCTATAAAAATTTTATATCGAAAATTTAAATTCGTTTTCAGTTCTTTATTAACCCATTTTATTTATATAATATTTACAAATAAAAATGGAACAATTAATAAATAACAAAGAATGTTGTTTTTTTTTAAAGAAATACATATTTAACAAACACCAACACTACACAATGTGTGTACATACATATGTATGTATGTATATTGTTCAATTGACCGTAAAGACAAAGCGTTAATAATAATTGAAAAATATTGAAATATTTTTTAAATACCCAATCAAAAGGATATTCTTCATAAACAGTGCAAAAACAAAATTTAATTTATCATGACCTGATATTATTAGATAATAGTTGTTTGTGAACTTTTGGTCAGAGCAGACGTGTTTTTTTTTTTGTGAAAGGTAGTCATAATAGATGAAGGCATGCTTTTTTTTTCTTGGCTTATATAAAAAAATATTCCATGTTTGTTAAACGTTTATTTGGCAAATTGTGTATAGATATTGTCTAAATAAGGTCTTAATAAACATGATATAATTTTAAATAAAAGACCGCCCAAGGTAAACATTCGTAATGGATCTTTTAGTGGTTAATATGTCGTATTTTTGTAATGTATAGTAAATTTTTTGTAATAATGAAGAGGTTGCGTTAAATATTGTTAACTGGATAGTGTCGTTGATATATACACTGGACACTAAACAGACAATGTAGCAACAGTTAATCTTGATTTATTCGTTATAATTTTCTGCTTAATCAAACGTCCACAAACACTGCCCACCTTCGTTTTTTTTTACCCACCAATACCTCTTTCCTATTTTACTAGTCCCAGTCGAAACATGAAAAAAAAATACCTGGTTAGTTGTCCCCCAGCTACATATGTCCGTCAATGGCGTTTGCCAAAATTTCACGTACATCAATAACCCAGCAGCTCTTCCATATACATATAAGAAATGCTTACTATGACCTGAGTTTGAAGACTAGTGGCTACTGAAGAGAAGTGTTTGGACTAGCAAAAAGCAGCTGTACCCCAGTAGCCATTCTATATAAATAATAAATTATTTGCATCACCTGAGTTCGTAGGCCGCCATGTGCCGAGGAGAAGTGGAAAAACTGTTAAATAACTGGTGGTCCCCCAGCTCCATAATTTTACAAATCACTTCTGAACTAGTTTTTTTCACGCCAATGACTTGGCAGCTTATTTAGACATAACAAAATCGAATAATAAAACACGGTAAGGCCTGAAACAATCAATTGTATGTTTTCGATTGCATCCCTGCTGTTCTTGAGAAAAAATGTAAAAAGTTTTAAGCAATACTGGTGCCCTTTTAGCTGCGAGTCTACCAAAAACATGTCAACTTCTTAGAGCTCCTTACTCATAAAGGGAAAACGAAACCTTATAAATTAGACTTTGCTGCCATCCCGCCTTTTGTGTATGTCCATCCGTCCGTCGCGCCCATTCTCTCAGGCGGTAGAGCTAAAGAGCTGAGCACATGTACCGCATAACACAACAAATATTTGATGTAACAAAAATCTCAAAATTTATAACAATAAAAACTTAAAAACTAAAAGGTGCTTCCATACAAAACACTACGAAAATCAGCTGTAATTTTCGAACTACAAAAGATAGACCCAAAATTTGCACAGGCCATGTAATTCCATTGCCTGTACAGCATGAGATGCCAAAAATCGCAAGAAACTAAAGAGTTTTCCCATACAAAAAACTGAAAATCAGATGTAGCTTTTTATGAACCGTAAGTGATAAAAACTTGAAATTTGCACAGGCCTCTACTGCAACAAATACTAGAAATAACAACAAGTTAGAATTTAAACAGTGCTTAATGCATGGGGCACCCTTTACTGTGAAAATGAGCTGTAACTTTTGAATCGCAGGAGATACAATTTTTAAATTTGCACAGCAACTAAATATTGTCCCACCTTCGCAATAACAAAAACCAAAACGTAAAAGCCTAAGGAATGCTCAACACATGGGGGCACCCTTTATTCTAAAAATAAGCTGTAACTCTTAAATTGTAAGAAATATTTGTGATTTGTGCTGCTTATGTGGTTGCCTAGCAGCTACAAGAAATACTAAAGCAACGTAAAGTTAAAAGATGCCGTATTTGTAAGGATAAAAGATTGCCGATTTTGTGCCATCACAAATAACGATTTTTGTGCGATCAACCGCCAATAATTTTGTCTCTGCAATATATTTTCCGCACGCACTGACTCTGAGCCAGGCCTTCTCTTTAGTGAAAGGTTCCCATATAAAAATACAAGAAATTGAAATTTGGGCCTCTCGAAAATGATTTTTTTTTTTTTTTTATATCGCTGTGAAACTTTTTTTCCTCATGCCAAACGCTACCGGCTGGCGAATCGATATGTCGATTTCATATCTTTTAGCAAATGTAATTTCAAAAGGAAAACTCTGATATATTATATTTTGAGCTTCTTCTTACAAGCACTAGCTACAAAAAATACATACTATTTTTGAGTTCACATTTGAATTAACAACATTCCGATGGAAAATAAAAAAAAAGTTCAATGTAATGTAATCAATTTTAATTGAAAAAAAAAAAAACAAAAAAAATAGCAACCATCATCAGGCATATTATTGCCTTCATCTCCAATATCATTTTAGTAAATTTCAAGTGTTGTTTCATTTTTTATTTGCTCAGCCCGCAAGTGTCCTGATACTGCTTGATCTATAGGGAAATTATACCCACTCTATATGCAAGTATTTGTAATGTTTATATAAAAATAGTGTTAAATAAAATTACAAAGTCAATAAAAATAAAATAAATAAAAAGATAAAATAAAAACTGTATAAAAAAGCTTACAAACCTGTAAAGCCCAGATAGACTTGTATTCTGAGAGCAAATAGAGTTACACAAAACAAAACAAAAAAAGGAATTTTATAACATGTGCACATTTAAATAAAAAAATGTGTACAAAACAAAAAAAAAAGCACAAACTTGTTAAATTGAAATTTCAAATAAAAACAAATCGAGCATTAACAACAAACCATTTATTATTGATTTTAAAAATGCAAATAAAAATAATATGGAAAAAAGTGAAAAATCAAATGATACAACAGAACAAAAAAAGAGAAAAAAATACGGTAAATAAATACGACACAGGCTTTTTTACGTGAAAAGTGTATCACATTTACAAAATAAAATAATAAAAACAAAATAAATGAATATAATACAAATATACTCAGAAATTAAATAAAATCAGAACTCTTGTTTAAGGTAAACTGTGTTTAAGTTACGAGGGTAGTTAAACAGATTTGCCGAATTTAGATAGCTACGACAAAACATGTTACTCACAATCAGGTAAAATGTTGTTTTGTAGTTTTTTTCTATAACAGAAAAAAAAATTTTCACAGATTTTCGAAAGCTTTTACGTTTTGCCATAAATAGATCTGTTAGTAAGAGAATATTTTCCACAGAGGAGACAATATTACAAGCGCTTTGGCTACCAGACATTTCTACAAGCTATATTTCTTAAACTATTTACAAAGACTTCTTTCTTGGAAGCTAAACCTTATTGGATGAGCTGTGAAATAATCACAGACAGACAGCCCAAACGATTAATTTATAAAGTAGCAGAAAGCAGTTTACTTTGATAATTGCAAATGATAATGAGACACACAGCTGTGCCATTCTTAACACTTAAAAGTTCAATTACTTTATTTGCTATTCAACACTGTTAACTAAATTACTTTATTTAAATAATAATTTATTAATTGATATGTCAGATTCTTGATTTAAAATTATGTTGAAAATGATAGTTACATATGTTGAATATGATAGTTGACGATAATGCAATGGTTAAACTAAACATCCGGATTTGATGTTTGCACTAACGATTCAGTTATGTTACTCACAATCAGGCAAAATATTCACGCCTATCGTGAGTAAAATGTGAAATTTTCATTCCCATAAAATTTTTATTTCCCAAGTAGGGAAATTCGCTATCATGAATATTATGGGAACATTTGTTTTGCTATCAATATGTAGTGAGTGTGCAATAGGGAAGAAGAAAATATATGTAAATACAAAGGAAATTTATTGAAAATTTTGTGGGTAAGTGATGTAAAAAGTAATTAAATTTATGTTTTATAACTAATAAACAGAAATTTGTAGCTTAAAAGGTAAAAATGAATAAATCGGCGATTTCATGCCTGTTGAATATTTTGACAGATTCTCTGCCGGAAACAACAAAAAAATCATTTGGTAAAACTAAGCGCATGCTTCCCTTTTTTCAGAGGGTTAATGCCAAAAAAGTGCTGGAAGAGATTACAAAGTAGGAATGGCGCAATCCACTTTTTGCGAAGTGCTCTCTAAAGTGTTGGATGCTTTAGAAAAGTCTCTGCTCAGAATGGATAAAATATCCATGGATAAATTCCATTCAAGAACTTTTTTAATAGGAGGTGCAGCACTTTGTAGTTCTTCTGTAAGTGAATACCAAAATTCGTCCATCAAATCTTTAGAAACCTTCACAAAACCACATGCAATAGGTGGGTTATTTTGCACCCTATTGAGAAGCATGTCATGTTGCATATTATTTATTAATTTAGACCTAAAAATAGTTTTCAGCTAATTTATATATCCATTAAAATGTAGAAACTGCTTGCATTTTTTTTTCTAGTTCCCCAAAGAAAATAAAATGAATAAATTAACACAAAAAATGGGAAAAATGTCTTTGAAAAATCCATTCACGATAAAAGGGAAAATTTCGAATCGGAACACATTTTATGGGAAAAGTTATTCATGATCGCACTTTTGGGAAATGGGAAAATTTTAGGGGAAAAACTATTCATGCAAGGGGTGGTAGTTAAAATTAATGTTTAAATCTCTTGTATTTTTGCATGCGATCGTCGTTTTTGAGGGAAAAAAAAATATTCCAGAGAAAAAATTATATGACCAAAACCCAATAATGTTTTCTCTCCAATATTTTTTTTCGAATACACTGACACGTGAAAGGCGAGCTTACGTATGGGTACTCCCATACAAAAAATTTTAATTTGGCGTCTCCACTGCAATGTTTTTTTATACGTTGTATGTTCTTCTTGCCAAAAGCTTCAGAAAAATCCATAGCGCAATATTAATTGCCCACTCTAAAGAACGTACCTTTTGTTTGCTTAGTACTTTCTGCACATAAGAACTTTGTACTAAACAGCGATATCTGTGTTCGAAACCCATATTGTTATTGAGTGCTTTGCTTTTATTCAAATAAAATTAATACTGGTGCTTTTAACCGAAAAAAAAATGAGTAAAAACCTGCAATACTGTTTTGCTCTAAAAAAAAAAAATAGCAAAAAATATCTAAATCAGCACATTTAACAACGTCGTCCGTGATAAATTTTAGCATAAAAATCTAGTTTTCTTGAAATTAGTTTCTGTTGCCAACATTTTTCAGTTTGCCTTCGTATACCTTCATATACTTTAAACAGGACCCCTCTCTCCCCCCACAATTCAACACTTCTGTATGCCGTTCTGTTTTCACCGCTTTCGCTTTATTCCGTTTTCATTTAAAAACACTTTTTTCCAAGTCATTTTATTCATTTGTTACGGTATTAAGGACAAAGATACAACAACAAAGAGTACAACGTGAAATAAAAATCGACATGGAAATATTACAGTAGCCTAAAATAAATAAATTGCTACAAAAACAATAAAATAACACAAAGCAACAAATTATGAAAGCTGCTTTAGTGTTTAACGAGGATTTACGTTTCACGAAATTCATGTCCTTGCTGTCATTGGAATTTTTACCAGCGGATAACACAGCCATAAAAATTTAAATGCAAATTTATTGTTTTTAATTTAAGTCAAATCAGGTACGCGTTTTCCGAATAGATAAAAATAAACTAATTTAAAATGTCTATGATCAGATTTTAGCACAAACCCAAAATGGTAAAATTTCAAGGCCACTTTAGTGGAAAGAACAAAAACAAAGTGTTGCAGGGACATTTTTTCAAATTGGAATGAAAATAAAAAGAAAATTAATGTGCAGCCAAACAAGTTACTTTGTCATGATTAAGCATTAGTTCTATTATTATTTGTTTATTTTATTTTTTGTGTTCAGAGGCACACTATTGAATCAAGTATTTACTAACATTATTGCCCTGTAGAAGCTATACGAATGAAAGCGAAATATCGGCAAATAAAACAAATTAATAAAACACACCTAAAGCTCGGAAAAAATAAAATAATATTCACAAAGTGTATAGAATGTGTGTTGCCTTTTTTGGCAGGGATAAATTAGAAGATGACTGGGGTACAGAAGTGGAGAAGAGCATCAGGTACTTTGAAATTTCGCATCAAGTTTACTTTCAGAACAGGGCTTCATCGGTTTTGGTGTAGGAAGAGTTAATCGAACACATAGTGCAGCCATTAGCCATTCCATATCTGTCTGCGAATGACAAGATGTGGAATGACGTACATATATCGGTACCTGGCCAGATGCCCTAAACCCGCCTTGAATCAAACCATGTGTTGTAATTCTGACGTTACACCTTCGCCTCGGAACAGCTGATTCAGCTGCTCGGGTGGCAATTTACAAAATATAAATAAAAACAACTGATACAACAATTAGATATTCTGACAATCCATGTAATTATGCATACAAAACTTTTGCCGCTCACTGTATATACACAGAGTATATATATGTACTTAAAATGTATTGTTTTACTCAATTTTGCATGCATAATTGTGGCCGGAGGGATTTTTTTTTTTTTTTTTGAACAACATATGCATAGAAAGAAACGCAGTAATAGACAAAAGCAATTGTGCAAATGAAACTAAATATTAATTTTATCAAACAAAACACTTTACTGGTTGGTATTTGAATAAAATGCATGGAAATGCATTATTAATATTTTATAAATACTTGTGTCCAGTAATGTCTGATATAAATTAAATTTATGTCACCTTCTGGTTTATTATTTTCCATATAATTTCATTTTTATTTCTTTGTGCTTTCAAATGTATCACATTTTAGAAATAGCGAAATTATATCCCTTTAATAATACATGTCGTATGGTGTACTTTATGATAAATAAAATAATTATGCATTCATTTTCTGTATTTTTACTTTGTAATATGAACAACAACAAACGAAAAAATTGTTTTATTTAGTTGATTTAATAGATCAACTCTTGTCTATACTTGGTTTTGTTTTTTTTTAATTCGAGCTGATGAAATTTATAAAAATTAAACCTGGTTTTTTGAGTGGATTTATGTTTCTCTTTTGGTGAATGATGGCAAAGATAAGTAATTAATGCAAATTGATTTAAAGTCAATAGCGAATATTTGTTTTACTATAACACAAAATTGTATTAATTATGACCTAGATTATGATATGAGGCAAAAGGTTTTTTTTTTATTTTTAATTGGAACATAATTGATTTCAATGTGAGCTAAGTGTTCAAATATTGAAGAGATTAATTGACGTTTCATGTGAACTGTGAATGTGGTAATTTTTTTACTTTATGGTTTTTGTTCTACAATGTGCATAATATTAAAAATAGCTATTTCAAAGTTTTACATACGCTGTATGCAGTTTATAGTAGCTTGGCGCCTTAAAATTCTTGCCCTAGTTTTGCCAGGCTCGGGGAGAAAATGTGTGAAAAAATGCAGAAAAATTAGGAGAGAAAGATGAGACAAAATCTACAAAAATGTATGTAATTGCATCTGAATCGCTTCTAGAGGAATAATACATTGTAGGACATTACCCGCATTATCCTTTCCGTGATGGTTAGAGTAGATTGAGTTACAAGGAGAAAGATTTTTGGATATTTTTCCGATAGCTTTTGGCATGAGGCAAAAGAAAGTTCCACTACAGCATGTCAAAAGAAACATTTTCGAGGCTGCCAAAGTTCAATTCCTTATTTTTTTTCTAGGGGAGTATTCCGGCAAAAACGTGGTGCAGGGTTGGTGAGTTGGCAAAAAATATTAGAGAGAAAAAATTATTGGGTCATATTGGTCACATTTTTTTCAATTCTACGGACACCCTAGGACTGATTAATGACACTGTGCTAGTTGAAAAAACCGACAAACGGTACTACTTTGTACGTCATTTGATTTGATGGAATAATTTAAGGTGCTCTTCAAGCGAAGTACAAATTATGCATAAAGGTTTCATAACACTTTTTTAACACATCTTAATGTTAGATAATTACAAAAAACTTTTTATATGAACATGCAGAAATGTACTTTAATTAACAAGAAACATTTTTTTTTTTTTTTTTTTCAATTTTTGAGGCTTCGTCTGGTAACAGGTTGAAACTACAATTTTTCATCTTTTGTGAATAAAATCAAAAGTTGCCCACAGATTTTGGTCATTTAAAGCTCGTTTTGTTTCAAACATAATTTTTTATATACACGGAAAAATTTGTTGGCATAGCTTAATTTTTCAATTTTTTATGCAGTTTTAAAAATCACAAAATTTCAAGAATTTGCAAAAAATAATTTTTTTTCAAAAAAAAATTTTTTTTTAATGAATTATATATCGGATTAAAGGTTATTTTATTGCGAAATTTCGGTTTTTTACTAAAGTTCAATAAACGAAAAATTTTTTTAGTTAGTTCAATACATGTAGTGCAACCTCCTCCATTTTTAAAATAACGGTAAATCTCGAAAATGCGAGCTAACCTAGAAAAACGGATAGCACCACTGAATTCAGCGTACCCGAATTATGTTTAGTCACTGGGTGCCCCGTTTGTCGGCAAAAAAAAAAGTTCCAAATTCAAGCACAGTGTGATTAATCCCAGGGGCCCATATTTAGTGCCTCGAAATAAAAACATTCCTCCCATTACATCAATTTGCCCCAGAGTGCCCGCAACGAAGTCAACTCCAATAATTTTTGCTCCGCACTGCTGCTTTTCAACGAGGGAGGAGGAGGGTCTCTCATACAAATAAACACGATTGTAAATCGAAATCCTCGAAAATGATTTTTTTTTTGTTTTGTGTCGTAGTGGAACTATTCTTCCTCATGTCAACAGCGATCGCAAAATCGATGGCTAATATCAATAAATTTTTGCTCATACAAATCAAAACGGAGTAAAGAATATATTAAAAATGAAAAAAACTGTCCATTATAAATTATGTATAAGATATTTTTTGCTTTTAGGCGATATTTCTAAATAAAAACCTCACTTTGCCTGCTACAACTTCAAGCCAAATTGATATTTTCATTTCTCTAATTTTCAACACATGATTGCTAACATTTTAAAAGATTTGTCTTTAAAATATTTACACACGTATTTTTTTCATTTTTTTTTTTTTTTTCGTTTGTTTCTCATCACAAAAATATTATATCTGCAAGGAAATTCATGTGCATAAATATTTTCGCCTTAAGCTTTTTATATCCAAAAGAGTTTTAATCAAAAGTTTCTTCTATAATCTTTAAAATAAACTTAAATTTGTAGGCATTATTGCCATAAGTAAAAATATCTTTTTTTGTTTTCTTTTTAATTCGAATATTAAATATCAAAAAATTAGGATTTTGAATATGCAGCATATTTATAATAAGAATTATCATGTATGCATATTAGAATATTTCATATGTGAAGTAGAAAAATAAAATAAATGAAATATGATTAAAGGAGATATAATAGAACATACAAAAAATGAACAGTTTTAGTTTTAGAATATAAACTTTTGCTTTGCAGTCCAACTTTATGATGTACAATTGTACAAATTATTGTCCTAAAGGAGCTATTCGAAGGAGAGTGAAATATCGACGAAAATATTCCCATAAATGCAAAATATATTTGCAATAAAAACACCTTTAGCTCAAGAAAATACTGATATTAAATTACTAATTACTGTAACGGGCCTTAAATTGACAAAGTTATTCTTGTAATAAAAGTGTAGTAATAAATATGCTAAAAGAAAACTAGAAAAATAATGCTGAAAGACTCATTAGCTGGGGAAAGTTGATCAATAGGTTCAGCTTAGACAGCTAGTAGTAAAGAGCTGGTGCTTAAAAATTTGCCTGCCTGTAATTTAGTTATGAACTGAGTTTGAAGCAATTCAAGTGCTGATGATCGTTGGGGCGAATGTGAAACAGCCGTGTCATATTCCCCAACTAATGAGTCTTCAACGTTCAACTTCAAAACAAATGCTCAACGCTCGCACTTTTAAGCCAACAAGTATTTCTCGATTTGAGCAATTAAAATTGAACTAAAGACGTGAAACAGTCATGTCATGTACCCCAGCCAGTAAATCTTTAACTTTACTGTTCTTGTCGCTTTCAAAATGTTGATCACTACAAGTTTATCACAAAAAAATCTTTCTTAGTCCTGAAGAAGTAAAATCGAACTAAGCCTCAATAAAATAATTAATAATTGAAATTGACTCTGGCTTAAATTTTAATTTCATAGTCGAACTATTGTCAGTAATTTTATGGGGCTCTCTAGTTCGATTTTTACTTTTACAAATCTGAGAAAGATTTTCCGTGACGAAATTGTAGTGATCAACAGTTTTAAAGAACACAAGAAAAGTAAAGTTGGAGACTTACTGATTGGAGTATATAACATGGCTCATAAACACCCAAATTGCACCCAAACGCAGGTCAACTAATTGCATATTCTGCCATTGTTACCATATATTCCAAAAGCAAGGTTTTATGCCTTTGTGGGGTGTGAGTAGTAAATGTAGCAAACCATCACGTAAATGCAGTATACAGTACACTTGTTGCAATGTTTTTTTTTATGTGTACACTTGATTTTCAGAACAGACCTAATAATACACACAATGGGCCTGGCACATAATGCATGTAAATATCGCCCATCCAGTTGAAAAAGGAATCAATTTAAAATTTTAATTTTTCAGTAATCAAAAAACCAAAATTAGTTGAGAACAAAAATGTAGCATTTAGTAGAAAATTCATTCAATTGAGACTGATCGAAAATAGTTTTACATTTTAAATATATAAACCGAAAAATATTAAATTTTGACTTGAGTCACTTTTACACTAAATGTGCGATCTAAAATCTACTGCTCTAAAATCTACTCTGAGGATTTCTAATTATTACCACCAGCAATGTGTGACAAGAAATCCAAAAATTACTTGCCCTAATGAACATTCAATTGCTTTCAATACAATTAAAAATACAAAATAATAAATCAATCCTGAAATGCATGTAACGGCATGTCACTTTAGAAAATTCAAATCACAAAAATTATAAAATGCTTTTTACAATTTCTCAATTTCCAAATAACAGACAATGAATTTGTCATGGGCATTTTCTTGTTGGAGATTCCGGCATAGACTGTGTTAATTTTGTAGGCCGTTGAATTGGTTTGCGGGACTTTTTAATGGAGCGCTTGTAGTCATTTTTAGAATTTCTAATTTCTGGTCAACCAATTATTAATTTTTTTTTTCTATTTTTATTACTGCCCCAAGAGTGAGAAATTGTTTCTCTGTAATACTTGCCAACTGAATGTATGTATGTGTTTGCATAAGGGAGCTTGAGCACACAAGCACAGGGTGGTTCTACTATAATGTACGATGTTAATTGTGAGCCAGACCTTAACTGAAAATGTATGGCTTAGCCGAATTTGACATTTCTTTTTTTTTTGTTTGACAAATTCTAACAATGGAGAAGTTTACAAATTAGCAGCACGTTAAGATTGTTAAAATTTATTATTTTAGGTCTAAATTAAATTTATTTTAAATTTATTACTTTAGGTCTAAAGGAAGTGCTATAAAAAGTAAAGGTGTTGCAAGACGTAAAATGCTTTCTGTTTAAAAAGTTTGTTTGATCATTTCTGATTCTCATTTTGTTCATGAGAATTTTGGAATAAGTAGTTGGGGCTTCAAACATTCTTTTTTGCTTTTTCAAATCTACTGATGAGTGGTTTAGCAGCAACGAAATGTCGCCGGCATATAGACGGCTGAAAAAGGACAGAAAGCATTAAGGTCTATTTTCTTAGACCTAAAGTAAGAAATTTCAATTGGCTCTTATAGCGAATAAATAATTAAGTTCATTATTGTTTAAATTTTTTAAGAAAGTGGGTGTTGAAATCAGAACGCATTGTAATGCTTGCGCAGGTCCATGAACAACAATCTATTATTTGCGATATCCTCACAGAAAAGCCTTCAACCTCTACTCGTCGTCGAGCCAAGCCACTGAAAATCTCGCCAACATCACTCTTGCGAATTTTGAATCAATATTTGCGCATTTACAAGCGTACATCGTTCAATTACTTCAAGAGCTGAAGCCTAATGACCATATCAAGCATTCTCCATACGCCTCATGTTTTGTTGGACAGACCGATGTGGGATAATTTTACGGCGGTACCTGGCTCGAAGCCGTAACCCAGCAGTGAAGCAAACCGCGTGGTGAAATTCTAACGTTACACCACCTCCTCCAAACCACCGAAATAAATTTATTTGCTACAGTTCTTCGCCCGTTACACAGCCCCTTGCTGAGAAGTTTGTCCTATCTGTTGTCTGCTGCAGTGCAATTCCCTGGACGGCGTATGAGAATCACGGCTATGGCTGGTAGTCCGAAATTCCTATCAGGCCTTTAACCAACCCTGATGATTCCACCCTTCCAGTTCCTTACAAACAGGATGGAAACCAGCCATAGTATGTTCCTCAGCTAATAAGACCTCAATTGTACCTTTAGTGTTTTTTTTTAATAATGCTATTCACCACAGTTACACAGTACAAAAAACTCTCTTAATTCGAGGAAAGTAAAACCAAATTTAAAAAGCCTGACAAATAATTATGATGTTTTGATGCCCAAAAAATCCAATAGCGTGTTTTCGCATGTCATGGCGATGACTGTTGACTTCTTTTTTTTCCAGATGTTTAAGCAATAAACAATAAGGTGATGGGACTCATTATCAGAGTCATTGAAAATATTGGCTTTCGGATAGTCAATATTTCCACAGTTTCGGTGGCGAGCCAAAGTTTTGTTTCACACACACACAATTGTCGTAGATCCTTCATTCCCCGAAGCCTTTTAGGTTTTGTTAACAGTTAACAATGTTCGTTTGGGTTGGACCACCATTTATATACCTACAAATGCTTTCAGGTAATTGTTTTGGTTAGCCCTATTCAATCGCTATGCCAAATAAATGTAGTTGCACTATGGCTTAAACAATACTTTGCGAAGACTTCGTTCAACTACAGGAGTTGTTACATTCAAATAAAACATTTATAATATAAAAAATATTTGCACTTAAAAGTACATACAACTGGCAAAAATAAATTTTTGTCAGCGGCTTTAATTTTAAGGATCGAAGTTGATTTTGAATAAAATATTTGGAAAATTTTGTCATTCCATTTTATTATGATCATGTTGTTGTGGTTGAATCATGTATAAAATAGAATATCGCAGAAATGGCGGCTGCGACCTCGGCGGCATGGCTCCATCCAAATTTGCAATGATGCTGAGGCATAATTGAGGTTCTATGCCGTTAATGTGCCGCATGATATCATCCTTTAGCTCTTGAATTGTTGCTGACTTATCACTGTAAACTTTTTCTTTTAAATAACCCTAAAGAAAGAACTCCAACTGTGTCAAATCACATGATCTTGGCGGCCAATTGACATCGTCACCATGGGAGATAACACGGACATTGAAGTGTTGCGCAAAAGAGCTATTCTTTCGTTAGCTGCGGGGCCAGTGGCACCATTATGTTGAAACTACATATCTTCCACATCCATATCTTGCGATTCGGGCCATAAATAGTTCGTTATCATCTCACGATGGTAAACACCATTCACAGTAATTGCCTGAACGGATTCATTTTTGAAAAATTAAAGCCCATAAACCCCAGCAAATAGTCACTCTTTGTGGGTGCATTGGTTTTTCGCCTGTCAGTTTTATAATATCATTTGCCTAGATATGGCAATTCTACTTATTTACGAATACCCTGAGCTAAAAATGTGCCTCATCACTGAATATGATTTTCTTCAAAAAAAAAAAAAAAAAAAAAAGTCTGACCATTGACGATGTTTGGAATGGTCCAGAGGCTTTAGTTGTTGAGCCAATTACACCTTATAAGCGCGTAAATGCAAGTCTTTATGCATAATCCTCATCAACGACGAGCGTGAGAGATGCAATTGTTGGGCGTGACGACGAGTTGAGGTGGCCACATTATCGTGAGCATCAGCAATATTTTCTGCAGTACGAGCTGTACCACCATAAACTGGCGTTTTCACATCTTCTATAGACCCAGTTTGCTCGCACATTTGGACGATGAGATGCAGCGAAAAAATCACGAAGTGCGCGATATCCATTTTGATTTGAACACCCATTTTCATAATAAAGCGGAATAACTTTAAAGCGTTGCTTGATTGTGTTTCGCCCTAGAGTTCAAATTGAGTTGGTCTGAAATTGAGAAATGTCCAATGAATTGAAGAAAAAAACTTGACGTTTAGGTGTGGTTCACATTCAACATCGGCCCTTAAAACTTAACCACCCTCTATTCTTTATACTTTTCGAGTTTTTTTTTTTTAATCTTTTTTAAAAATAACGTTTTGTGAGCATTTTTTCTATGTGGCAGTTTTGACATTAGGTTTTTGTGTTTTCAATTCCATTGTGTTGCCATTAATATTCAAGTGTCATGAATGTGGTGGTTTCATGTCACTGTTTTACACAAATCACGCTTGTGCCTAAGCGTGATTTTTAAATCATTATTTGTGATTTATGGCTGAAGTGTAATTTTATTACTTAATAAAATATAATAACAAATATGTTACTAATCGAATTTCAGTTTCTTTTTCATACTTTTTAATTGAATCAGGAAATTTTTATTATTTCCTGTGCTTAATAACATTAAGAGAAAAAAGAAATATAAATTGAAGCCATTAACCTTTAAAATTCGTTGATAAATTTATTATTTTGTTAATTTCTATTTATTTTTTTGTATTCATTACAAAACAGTACCTGAATAAGAAATTTTTGTAAGACTCATAAATATTTGTAGAATTTATTTAGCTTTTTTTCACGTCGCAATCTTTTCACATAATTTTTTTTTTTTTTTGTTAATGTTTTGTTTGCTTTTCACACGTGTGTTTTTTAAATTGTTCTCGGGCCGCTTAACACCGGAAGAACAATGTTAGAATTTCTGATAAGCATACATGGTACGAAGGAAATAATTTGTTTATATAATTTATCTATAGAGTTTTACATGACATCTTGTCACAACACTTGTGGCTGGTCAATGGTCAACGCCATAATTTCAATGACCCTGGAGCCATTGTGCAAATAGCAAAAGTTTTCGCTATTGGCTTATTTTATGATTTGCTGTATTATTTGCGTGCTTCTTTAGCTGGATTATAAATTTAAATTTCAAATGCTGTGTTTGTATGAAAATGTTGCAATAGAATTGCAAGCAACAGAGAAAAAAAAAAGAAATTTTATATCTCTGCTCTGGTGCAATTTTACTATTATGGAAATCACCAGTTGCAACCAGCAACAGAAACAACAAAAATAGCCCCAGCATTGCAACAACATCATTATTATTGATGACCATGTTGATGGTGACAAACATACGGAATTTCACAAAATAATGATTTATGGTTTTTGGCTTTTTACACATACAACTAAATTCATACCAATTAGAAGCCCAGTAGTTCAAAATACTAGATAACCATAGTTAGATAATGCCAGATAGGACAAAAGCTTGTGTGAGCTTTGGCTTAAGAATAACATTACAGCCTTAAAGAGTCCATAAACAACAGCAGCACGCTCGTACAATCACACTTGGCTGCAGCGATATCAAACAGAGTTTGATATTTTGCTAAAGCTACCAGTACGCTGGTAGGCTTCACCCCTGTCCAGAGCAGCCATAAACGTCAAACATCGTCTTTTATTGCTGCTTTCTACATAAAATCATTGATCATGATAGATGTGTCCTGGCGAAAAATGGCCTGTGATGATTATGATGCCCAGACAAAACTGTTAAATCATGTGAATTTTCGCTATTTTAATCTTGTAAAAAGTCTTTGACCCGCAACTGCAGCGAATACTTCAAGCTCATTTGCCCGCAAAATGAACTGACGGGGAAAATATTTGATTATGCCTCGCAAAAACCAAAACCAAAAAAAAAAAAAAACACAACAACCCAAATGCTCTGTTGCACATAAATATGAATTATGCGGTATTTGTGATGTGTCATTTAAAAATCTTTAATAAACATGAAATTTAAAAATAGTTTTTCCATATTTTTCAACAAAATGCATCCAGATTTTTGTTTTTTTGTTTTGTTGTTTTTTTGTTGTATAATGTCATGCAGCAGCAGAATGTCAAGTTTTTGAAAGATTTTTCATTTTCACAATTAATTGCTTGAAGCCATGCAAAATGGTTCATAATTTCAATAAAACCAGATATTTTTTCTGTACATGCAAGAATGCATGCATACATACATATGCATATAACTATGATTTGCAAAGCAAAAATTAACTCACAAATTGTTTGTTCAGTTGAGATTTTATACCAATCATTTTCCCAACCTGCCAGAGAGTCTTGTAATATGTATGTTGTTTACTTCTGTGCGTTGTTTGTAGTTCTGGAATCAATTATTCTCCAGCAATTGCTGTTCATTTTACTTTTGAAATATCTTCTTCTTTCCCTGCCTTTGCATTAGTTCGTATTTCTTTTGGCTGGGAGTTGGATTCAAAGAAAATATTAAATGAAATACTGTAAAATGTATGTAACTGCATGTTCATGTAATTTTCTAAATCACCAGATTATGAAACCGGGTCATACGAGAATGCATTGCTGACATCCACTAATTTAATATGTAAATTTTGGAAGCCCTTTATACATATTTTTCTCTTTTTTTTGTACTTATGTTTTACGTAAAAAACAGAGCAAATGCTTAAGAGCATGAAATACATGCCAAATTAGTCTGGGAGGACAAAATCAGCCAGAGGCTAGAGGTTGTCATTGTACAGTGGTTCCAGAGACTGAAAGTGTAAAGAAAAAATACAAGTCTTTTATGTTAAGTTTATCGGGCTCAAGTTCTTACTATTGCCAATGGCAAAGAAGACCTTTGGCTGGGGCACAGTTAGATGTTTCAAAGCCGCATTGCTTCTCATCAGCAACTGTCTCAGAGAGGCTCATGTTGCTAAAGCGACACTCATGCCAATCAGGCAGCCAAATTGTTTTATATTTTAATTTTTATCCAACACAGCGATTTTTAGTTCTTTCTTTATATATATATACATATATATCATTGCATATGTACCAGGTGAAATTTTCTCAGGATATAAAGGTAACCAAGTTGTATCACAACTCACTGTTTACATTGATTTAGAAAAGGTGCAAAATGGCAATTTTATTAAAATGGCAATTTTATTAAAACTAAAAAATAAAAACAAGTTTTTAAGCGTTCAGCACTTACACAGAGCACAATAGAGTGCAAAAAAGCGCAAATCGGAGAAAACTATGTAAACTGCAAAAATATGCACAAAATAGTTGTTAAATTTTTTCGCGTTTTTTTTTTTTTTTTTTTTGTAAACATTGCCTTTTCTGTAACTGTTTCTAAATCTTTCGCGAAAGCAAATCAAACGATTGCGTCATCAGATGTGTGGCAAGTTGCACCATCCTATTGAAATGAAACATCGTTCACATCAATACTAAGCGGAGTGATTACAAGAAAATCGATTGACTTGCTGCGATAGATATCTTTGTTGACCAAAGTGCTTGTATCGTCCTCATTTTCAAAGAAAAATTATCCGATAAAGCCTCTCCGCTTCACAAGCCGTACCAAACCGTCAAACGTTCACTCGTAATCTCAACAAAAATGTGAGCACACAATAAGTAAAGCATGCACGTGCATGCTTTAAACCACTGTTCCTCTTGATTTTCTTGCATGACCTAGTACATGTCTTTTTTAAAATTCCGCAGACTCACAAAATTGGCTTAAATGTGGCAGAAAACAAAAATTAAGAAATAAGCACAGCACTTGTTTGCATGTATTTATGTATGTATGTATGTATGTATATGTGAGAGTGTGCTTCACTTTTTAAGTCACAATCGATTTGTACAATTGACTTCCTGCCACCAACAACTTATACCACATCTATTATGTTTTATTTCCCAAACTTTTTTCCCGCCTGTCTCTTTCCACCATCTCTTATGCCAACTACACTACTTAATTTGTGTAGCTTAAAGCCATCCCCATGCAATTTTACACACACCAATGTACGAAGGAAACAAAATAAAAATGCTAAAGTAGTTGAATAAAAACAAAGAAGAAAAAAAGAAGGAAAAATGAAATCCATAAGGTATTATAGCCAAAAATTACAAAAACTTTGTACGTACGTAAGTATGTATATTTTGTATATTCATGCTGCTGCTAGTCAACCAGTAAACCAGGCATGTGGCACCAGTAGAGAATCTTTAAATCAGTATGTTCATCACTACTTTTCTGTTCCATTGCCACCATAAGCATTCAAACAACGTACTTTAACCAACAACAAAAAAAATTTAAATGCCAATCAATCTTGTATAGTAGTTTAGACCTTAAACCGCATGAAAATCAAAAGTAAATGCCTGGATTTTTGTTTTTATTATCTAACATTTTCCTTAAGACAAAACAAAAAAAAGAAGAAAAATATGCAAGAAGTTTTTAAAATTGTAAAACACTTTATCCCTGAAGTTCTTTATTTTATTTTTCTTAATGCCTCTAAAGAAGCACATTCACTTTGTGCGAGGTTGGTAATTGAAGTTACCTGGTTTTGGTGTGGCGGTCGTAGCTGCCAAATAAAGTGGGGGAAAATCATTCAAACAAGGGAAGAAAATGAGTCAAACCAGCTTAGAAAAATCGTCACAAAAATATCAAAATAAAAATAGCAGTCTTTTCAAAAGAAACCAAAGAATATTGAAATAAAATTGCATCTTTGGGGAAGTCACGAGGATTATCAGTCTAATAAGCTGTTGTCTAATTTAATATTTTTAAAAGTGCCGTTCTCGAAAACGGCTCTAACGACTTTCATAAAACTCGGTAAGCACAAAAATTTGATATGGCATAGTCAGGTAAACGGAGGTTGAAATCGGTAATTCAATATCTCCGGACTGAAGAGTTGTGGTTTGAGTACGGAGACTTAAATACGTATATATCTTCACATATATTCAAATTAGCAAAAAAAAAAAAAATCAAAAGGCATATAAAACTAAATGGACATATGTCTGGTACTTTTTTCAAATTTACAGATAAAAATTGAATTATTGTACTTTTTTGAATTGCATTAATCTATAAAACATGTAGGAATAGGAAAAAAGTTTAAACTGAATTGAACTCCCTTTAAAATCTCTCAAAGAAGCTTTCTCAATGTTTTTAAATATTTGGACGTTTAGGGATTAAAAAAGAATTACAAAAAATCAAAATCGGTAGTTCTGTATCTACGAGCGTAATATAAGTTCCAAAAAAGTTTGAGTAACGACTAAAAGCAATCGGACAGGTGTCTGGTTCTTTGTCAAATTTTGAATTTTAGGGGAATAAAAGAGGTAAAAAGGGAATTTTTTTACTTTTTGAATTGCACTGACAGAAGAAAAATTAAAGCTTGAGGTCTTTTAAGTATGTGGTTTTCCTAGTTTTCTTTTAATATTTCGGTACTCCTTTGTGTGTATTCTTTAGGAAAAATTTTTGAAGAAGACACACAGTGTCGAAATTTAAAATAAAAAAAAAATTATACAAGTGACCTCAAGCTTGAGGTAAACAGAATGATATCGGGGAATTAACAATTAGATCAAAAATATTTTTTTCGAACACACGGACCCCATATTACAACTCATGAGTGAGAGGTATTCCACAGAAAAATAAAAAATGAAATCAGACGACTCGCATATGATTTTTTTGATCCAGCATACATTTCTATCTCTTCTACATACAACCGGAGCACACCACTTTATTCAATGAAAACACAAAATTTACTATGAGAGATTGGAGAACAAAAATAAATATTCCTCATTGAAAATCACCTGTATGTATTGTAACAACCGTCCCATGTTCGACGGCTTGCAGGCCGTAAAGAAATACATATGTGTAGAGTGTTTTAAAGACCTAGAAAAATTACGAAGAGTTTCACCATGAAATGTCTTCTGTTATCGAAAATTATGCTCAGTATATCCTGCAAATTATCATAAAAAACTAAATGTTAAATTAATTATTCAAGCTTTTGATCTTTGTTTTTTTTTTTGTACAAAAAATAATTTTAAACATTTATTTATTTTCAATATTTTGTTAACAATTTGTCGGCATGTTCAGGAAAATAATTGTAGAATTCCTAATTATTTTTTTTAAATTTTATAACGATTTTCCTGAATAGGCCGACAAATTGTTAGCGAAATATTATTGAAAATAAATAAATAATTGTTTAAAATTATTTTTTATAAAAAAAACCAAACATCAAAAGTTTGAATAATTAATTTATCAGTTAGTGTAAAAATAAACCAATAAAAACTTACGTTGTACGACAACACCAAATTATCCAAGTATAGTTTCAAGATTTTTATGGCCCTTGATAATTTAACCAAAAATCATGCCATAACAACCACACGACAGTTATATAGATATTGCGGACAATAACGCCTTCATAAGCAATTCAGTGAAAAGAAACCCGGACTTGAGAATTTAGAAGACAATACATTACTTCCGACATGCGGCCAGTAACGCTTCAAGCGGTCCAGAGATGGTAAGCGCAAAATTGATTTTCACAAATTATATACATTTTTTTTCGCTTAATTTTTTAAAATGTGAAGTTGTATTACAATAAAAACAATTACATTCCGAACTTCCTTCTTCGATATTCCTCGTTCTACATAAAAAAAAAAGTTTTGAATTTCTCTACTTTTTGTCTTTCACTTCTAATTTCTTTCTTGTTTGTCAAAACGATTTGATGAGGGGAAAGTCTAAATGAAAAAAGAAGGTATAAACGTTCAATCAGTTATCAAAACAATAAAAGAAAAATAAAAAGCTAAATTCAAAAAAGAAACAGTTTTTTTTTTCTCTTTTCTGTAACAAATGTAAAAGTAAAAGTCAGATCAAGGAGAAAAGTACAGAACATGATAATAATATTGATACTATTGTGGCTGCAGTTACTTCAGCTGTCATATTCGACTAAGGAAAAAGAAAAAATTTATGTATGTATGTGAAATAAAATTGGGCTACAAGTGCAAAAGTTCTGACAGCCCAACAAATACATACATACATACATATATTTGAAAGAAAAATGAAATTTTTTAATACGAAATTTATACGATAGATGCATATTAAATGAAATCATGCATTGCGCTCACTAGATATTTTCAAACAAATTTTTCTTTATTTTTCTGTATTTATTTTATTGAAAAGCAACTAAGAAATATGAAAAGAAAATAAGAACTTCTTAACATAAAGAAGAAAAAAAGGAAAAAAGGAGACATATAAAAAAAGTTGAATGCAAATGTTACCTCAGAGTAAACATGAAAGGATAGCACTAGTAATAAAGCGAGTTTTCTTATTGCTGCTGTTATGGAATATAATATACATATATATTATATTATAATAAAATTTCGACACCTATTCAGTGTCGAATTAAGATGATAAGAAAAGTAAGTTCACTTATTAGCTGTGAAGTGAATATTAAACAGCCATTATTGGCTGACAGCCAGCTAATAAGTTTCCAAGTTAAATTTTATTATCTTCTTTTTTTGATGCTAATTCTTTAAAAATTTTGCATCGTTACAATTTACCACTAGAAATTTTTCTCAGTTAAATAAAAGCAATCTTACAGGTGGTCTCTTGTGCAAATCACGTGTTTTCACATCAAGTTATTTCAGAAATCTAAAATGGTATTACTTCCATAAGATACAATTTCATTACACAAGGTTGGCCAAAAGAAATCACAATATGGGAAGTTGCTCTTACTTTTGCAAATAACAGCCAATGTCAAATCTGTTTTTACATTTTTAAACTAGACAGCTATAGAATAAAAGTGAACAAGCCATAGAGCGATACCATAGCCAGGAACGCGGAATAATCGTGTCTATAACGAAATGGACGACTCTTCGACCAACATCATAATGAGCGATCAGACTCCTTTCCACTTTAGCGGGTATGTGAGCAAGCAAAACTATCGCTTATGCGTTACCGAAAATCCGCGAGTGATGCACGAGGAGCCGTTAGACCTGCTTAAAGTGACTGCATGCACACACTGTTCGTGGTGGAGCAGTCGTCGGGCCATTTCTTTTTCGAGGACGTCGCTAGTCTAACGACAGAGCTCGCTATAGGGCCATGTTAAACGAGTTTTTTTTTCTGCTGCAATTGAACGAATTAGATCTGAAAGACATGTGCTTTCAATAGGACGGAGTACCGGCACACACTGCGCAAGTCACAGCCGATATTCTGAAAGTTAAATAATATCAGAACACCCGCCTGTCATTAGTAAAAATCTAAGTAACATTTTAATCGTTTTTAACTTAGAAAAACCACAAAAGAGGAGCCATTTACAGCCATTTTCTCACATACTCACTCACTTGTACTAGCGCACAAGTTGGTCGATAATTGACAAAGTTTTGAATGACAAATTTGTTTGTTTTTCCTTTTTGAACTCCTATTGAACAAAGGCGTAACTTCAATAAATATAGAACTAAATTTATTATGTTTTATAAATGAGCGTAAGGTCACTTAATTTTCAATAAATATATTTTCTATTTATTGATAATTTTTCGATATTTCGATACGCCTTTGTGCATCTTCTTCAGGAAAATGTATTTTCTAATATTTTATAAATTTTCAAATTTCAAAACAAATCGTAATGACAAACTAATTTAAAAATAAAAAGGGTTTTACATTCATAAATAGGCTTTACATACATACATCTTATTATCTATACAATTATATATATCTATACTAATGTTAATAATTATCGAAGAACGAGTATCCAGAACATATAGAACTAAATAATAATGCATTCCATTATCTTCATATCTACAATAAAAAGAAATATCTACCCCAGTCAAGTAAGTCTTCAACTTTACTTTACTTGTCTTCTTGCAAAGTGTTGATCACTACTACAGTTTTATCACCAAAAAATCTTAATAGAGAAAACACTTTTCTTAACACTTCCTTACAACGGGTGACCACTGACTACCACGACTTGTAGTCTTGAAAGTATCAAGAAGCAAAACTTTTGAATATTCAAAAATGAACTTTATTATTTATTCGCCAATTGAAAGGTATTATTTCAAATCTCAAAATGGACCTTAATGTTTTCTGTCTTTTTCAGCCGTCTATATGCCGCCGTCAATTCGTTGATGCTAATCAACACATCACTAGACTCGAAAAATCTTCTAAGAACCTTTCTCAATTTTTAAGAAGCAAAATCGAACTCAAGCCCAATAAAACAATTATCAAGTGTAAATCAGGTGCACGCATAGAAAAAAATATTTTAAACACTTCTCTGTTAAAAAAAAAGAAACCCTAAAAAGTTCTTAAAACAAAATCTAAAAAGCATCAGTAGCAATATTTTCATTGTATCTGGTTGCTTCAAATGTGATGTTTTTATTGGCGTGGCGCTATCAGCATTAGGAACATGCAATGAATTTACAAGTTTCAAATAACTCTTTTTCAAATTCTATGAAATCTTATTGAAAAAAGAAGGGGGGAAACACAATAACATACAAAAACTGACAAAGTTGTAAAATTCTGGGAATAAAAAGTGATAAAAATTAAAAATATGACAAGTTACAAAATAAAAGAAGAAACACACGTGTATACGAGAATTTACTAGGGTGGAACTTAACAACAGCAAAAAAAAGACTCACATTTAGAAATTTGTTTAATATAAAACAACCATCTGAATATAAATATTATTACGTTTTTTTCACGGTTTTGCGAATTCTTTAATTGCGCATATGGCTGCAAAAACCAGACTGTTTTGTTGACGGTAACACAGTTTAAAACGGCACTAATCCCAAATTCGAATGGGTACCACTAATTATACTCCAATTTAGCTACCAGAGATTTCTTAGTCGAGAACCATCTACGATTGCAAAAAATAACCACAAGAAAATATTCACGATTTAATTTCACTTTTGGGTCGAGATGAATCTTTGAAGTTACTGTAAACCACAAAAATAGAGCTCGTATGTCAAAACAATCTAAATTGCACTGTAGTATTTATGCCCACCAGCAAAAAAAAAAACTAATCTTAAAGGTTCTAAGACAACAAGCCTGGGTACTTCTACTGTGCATTATTTGTCCCAGAACTTGAGACAATTCCAAAGCCTTCTATTTTCTTATTTTGTATTACGTTCATCAAGCTTAAATTGGTTATGTATTATTTTTGTGATTGATATATATTAAACAAGACGAGGAAAACATCAGGGACTTTTGGCTAGGTGGACAACTAGCTGATTCGAAGCCCATCATGAACTTAAGCCTGATAAAGGTAACTAATAAATAATAATAATATAAGAGTTCGAATAAACGTTATTGAATTGAGCCTTCTATTTTCGTTACCTTTCGATATTGCAGCTCTATTGACTCTGTGTAGATCTATTGGCATCGCTTTATTGAATATGAGAGGCATACTTTTAGGCATTTACTAATTGAACTGAAGTTAGAGGTTATGAGAACATCATGATTTCTAAAAGTCGTAGCAATACCTTCCACACACACACACACACACACATGTTAGAAAGGTTAAAGAAAAACAACTAACTTAGGTCAGTCGATTACTTGACTTCTCCGAAGTCATCATGGCATTTGTTACGAAGGTGGAAAAAAAGTTGTAGGAACATTTTTGCATGGAAGTCCCAAAGAAGGAGTGATAAGAAATGGGTGGTTGTGTTCTGAAAATCTGAAATTTAGTCTGAAAGACTAAATGTGGAGGTCAGCCATGTATTTTGCTTGCCCAGAAGCCCAGGTCGTTTCTAGTTAGGATAATAGAGAAAATTATCTTTTAATTATTTTTGTATGGAAGCCCTGAGAAGGAAAGATAGAAGCTTGATTTGTTACCAAAAAAAAAGTGGGCCGGTAATACATTTGAATGCTCTATAGACACCCTAGCTCTATAGGCACAGTAAAGTGAGTTAGTGGTTATGTACTGGAAAAATGTCAGTTAGGAAAACATCAATGAAAGCCTGTCATACCAACAAACCCTCCAAAATCACCCTGGTGCTAGTTAGGAAAGCAGGTTTTGTATGGGACCCTCCAAAAGACGAAAGATAGGGCAAATAAATGGGTCTATCGTACAGACGACTTTACTAGCGGTACCATGAGGCGAATTTTGACGATGGAAAGGAAATGTTTAAAACCATATTTATAAGCTATTAAATTTATTGGACACTTTTTTAGTTCAGTATTACTTTATTTTTTCGAGCTTTAGGTCTCTTTTAAGTGATTAGTTTTATTTGCCGATATTTCGCTCTCCTTTGGATGGCTTCTTTAGGGCCATAATGAATTAAAAATATCGGCAACTAAAACCAATAAATTAAATTAGAGCTAAAGCTCGAAAAAAATGAAACATTAAGGGTCTTATTCATAATAAATATTTTAGGTTTATTAAACTCTTATTTGACAGATTTTGCATAAAAATATGTCGAATAAGAGCCTCATAAGCCTGAAATAATTTTTATGAATATATTTGTATGGAAGCAAATAGTGGCTTAGCATATTCAGAAGAAAATGTTGGCAAGAAAAACTTATTGGCGGTCGGTCAAATATTTTATCCTTCTATGAACGAGTCAAGGGCAGTTGTTGTGAGGCTTTTTGTAATTTTCAACCCCTTTTTTGCAACTTTGACAGTGATGAGACACGTCTTAAACCCTACCGATCTACCGGAAATCTTTTCAGGATAATTTTTTTGTTTTACCAACTGTCACCAAATTAAAAAAAGGCTGCCCTAATGCACACACATACACACCTCTGTGTATGTACATATATTTTCATTTTATAAAGAAAATAATTTGAAACTGTAAATTCGATATTTAATTATTGTATTCAGTGTGACCGACCAAACGTTCCAGTCAGATTGAAAAATAAACAATTAAAATAAAAACTATGTATGCATGTGCGATATGTAAAAAAAAAAAATAAATAAAATACAGGGGAAAATGCAAAACTGCTATCATATGTATAATAAACTGTAAATGAAGTGGATTTTATTTATTGAGATATAAAACACTTTTTTTTTTTTTTTGAATAATTTTTATTTGTGCTTGTTGCTTTCTCGTATTTTGTGGAATTATTTGTGTTAAAATTCAATTTAATATTCAATTTAATGACACGTATGGCTGCGAAAGCAAAAAATACTAAAAATCGAAAATGGTAGTAAAACCCATAAACTGGGTGAAAATTTCAACAGCTCTTGGAAATATAAACAATGGAAAAACTATTGAATATCCTTATACCTACGAGTGTAATGTATAAGTACGTGTGTATGCAAACGTATATACATAAATTTAAGTGGAATAAAATATCATATAAGCACAAAGTTCAAATTAAACAGAAAATTTCTAGCTGAATTCACTTTTCAAAAAGGATACTAAGCATAATAAAAATATGACAGTGAAAAGAAAAGAAAAAATATTATTGAGATTAATTTTTTTTTTTTATAAAAATCATAAATTTTTATCCAAAAATATATTGCAATAAAAAGATTCCTTAACTTTTGGCCGTTAATATGAGAAAAACATTTATTACACTGCAACTAAGACTTTTTAGTTTAACAAAGCTAAAAATCGTATAAAATGCATTATAAAAAGGGAGAAACTTTTCTATTCTACATTCGTTGCGATTCGTTTATTTTGTAGAAACAATATAACAATATGAGTGAGATTTAGATCCTTGATAAAATTTGCTTAAAATTCTTTTAGGCAATATTTACTTTTTCTTTCGAACTGAATGCGTTTCATTTAAATTAGTTACAAACAAAAACACCCCTATTACCGATTTCTTTTTTTTTTTTTGTGCTGCGAAATCGCTTCAGTGTGAACTATTAAGCTTTATATTTTTTTTTTCTTTTTCCTTTTAGTAAGTGAACTAAAAAAGCGAATAAAACTTGTTTTAATGACTAAAGCAACAAATCATGCAGACAGAAAAATTCTATCAGCAACAACGGATTTTATCAGCTACAAAGCAACAACTCATGTCTCGTGATCTATTTAAATGCATACGAAAAAGAAGGAAAAACTAACACAGAATAGGAAATGTTTGCATTGAAAACAGTTGCAGACGGATATTACTTTCATTTGCAGTGCATAGGAGATATAAATCAATTAATTTTTTAAATTAAAATTTTAACACTACTGGGAGGGATTTAAAGTGCAGCGTTAATTCCTTTTACTACAAAAACAAACAACAAAAGTTATTCTAATATGTTTGAAAACAAAACTTAAAAATTAGTTGTAGCACAGAGCAAAATGTTTAATTTTAAAATAATTACCCAAACCATGTTCTTATATTTCATTATAACATTCCGCTGTGAAGAAAGAAGAAATTTTGTCACATTTTCTTAAACTACCTTTTCTGCACTTAAAAACCCATTAACCTTTTTTGTGCCCCTACAAAAACAAAAAAACAAGAACAAAAACAAAAACAACACTGACTCACCAAAACTTGTAAGAATTTTTTTTCCTTGTTTTTCAACATCTTGCTATTAAATTAAATTAATTAGAAACCATCCAGCCATTCAGTGATGATTCTCTATTTCATTTATTCCATTCGCTTCTCGGTTTGTTTTTCATAACTCAAATCTAATTAACTCTTTTGTGAGTGTGTGTGTGAAAATGTTTTTGTTATAAATGAATTTTTCATGCAAATTTCTAAACATAAATTAAATAAAAAATAGGAAGAAAGAAATTATTAATACTAAATGTGTTTAAATAAAACATATTTTTCATTTTCTTGCAACATCATTAGAGAATCGTCTTGCTGGCTGGCTGTGTGTGTGTGTTTGTGTGTGTGTGTGTGTGTGTGTGTGTGTGTGTGTGCGCGCGTTTAACCTTCAAAATGTTTATCTGAATTTTTCGTTTTTTGGTGAAATAATTTTAAAGGATTATTATCTCTAAATGAATGTTGAACGAACCAGCCAACTCGAGAATGCAAATCAAAATCCCTTTCAGCTGTGTAAACTCCAGCCAAGATTTGGGTCATAGAGCAGAAGAAGAAGAAGCAGAAGGTTCAAAAGAGCACACACAAAAATTAACGAAATTGAAGTGAAAACATTTAACAATTTGTTTGGAAAAATTCAAATTTGTAGCAAACACAAAGTCCACAGCCAACATAAAGTGTGCGTCTTCTATTTATTTTCTTTTTTCCCTTGTTTTATCAAAACGATCTTTTTCATTATTTATTGAAATTTTTGTTTCAACATTAAATAATGAAGCAAATGTATGCAACAACTGTAGCTGAAAGTACCAGAAAAACACAATTTTAAAAATTATTTAATGAACAAAAAAAATCTAATAAAATTATTTTGCTTGTTATCGCTAGGAAACGGAAATACACTTAACGAAATTCTGGAGATATAAATATATTTATAAAAATAAAAATTGTATGTAGTGCAGAGTCAATTACGATTTAAATTAGAATGTTGGGTCATTTAAAACCAACTCTAATTCCCTGTGGGCAACGTCTTCAATGCATCATTGGTAATGGATGTATGACAAAGTTAAATCCTCGAAGACAAATGAGGGACAGCCAGTGCAAATGTTTGACGACTTTTGCACACAACTGTTGCGAAAATCGTGCAAGACAAGACGGAAAATTTCGCTCCCCTGAAACTAACTTAAGCAATTAATAAGATTTTCTCTGATATGTGTTTAAGCTGAGGAGTATTCCCTCAAAAAGGAGTATAGATTTTTCTAAGCAGGTTCTTTCTTATTTTCATATCTAATCATTTTTATCAATAAGGAAAAACACATAAAATCAAGGAGAATTTTTTGTTATTCACATTTTGTTTCACTCAATTGCCGTTATTTTTGGTACAAAAGAAAATTCATAGAGACAAAGTTATTGATTGTATTAGGTTTTCTTGCAAATATTATACAATAAGAATTTCTTATTGATTTGATTAGGTTGTCTTATTAATTTATTCCAAAAAGGTATTCCTTATTGATGGCAGATGTAGGAAGATTTACTTCAGTAGCTGACTGCAAGCCCTAACCTGACGGTACATCAAACCACTAGTAAAGATTTTGACGCTATATCAAAGCCCCTGCCTGACTAGTAAGGCAAAGCAGATAGCAACATTATTCATAACCAATCAATCTTCAATGGTTGGATGGTCAATCTTCGATTACTCCTTGTAAAGGGAGTTCGAGCCATCTAGAACCCTTTTTCCTTATCTATATTAAACGAGACAGCCAGAGGATACCGGATGGCTTACCATGTACACCCATTACGTTGTCATTGGCTTTTAATGATCATGTTTGAATCATGTACTATATTTGCATAAACTTCTTCGAGTGTCTTCTCGAGCGGAGCTGTGGGTTTGAATACTTCAAAAAATCAACAAGACTAAACTTCCTTCTTAGTTTTTTCAATAAAGTTTTCCTTATAAAAATATTAAAATTTTCATTTTGATAAAAAAGAACCATTGAAATAAATATCGTATGAACTCTTTTCTCTGTGTACTTTCCACATAAATCTGGTGCGGCGCTATGAATTACGTTTTGAAAGCATTATTAAATATCAAAAATAGATAATCAGCCACACTTAGAACTTATTATTAACAATTGTATAAGTTAAAAAATTAATACGGTTTATTTTATCATTTTGACGTCTTGAAATTTTTTTTCTGCAGCAAACCTTGAAAATTTCTCTTGGTGTATATCACAATTATTTCCGACCTTTTGCAGGAATTTAACAATGCGAAAAGGTCATTATCAGCACGTAAAAAGTACATACATACATAATCTATTCAGAGAAAATGTTAATATATTTTTCTATCAATTTTTCTTTTTATCCAAATATCTGGGGACACACTTACATCCATACAAAAGTGCTGGAAATCTGAAAACAGTATCAAACAAAGGAGACCCAACAAACGAATAAATAAGAAATCCATACAAAATGAACCAATATTTTCATAATTTATTTTATTTTTCTATTTTCCATTCCATGATGCTCAGATCGTTGAATGAATGGGGGGCATTACTCGAAAATGAAAAATAATCAAATAACAAAGACAATATAACTAGAGAAAGATAGAAGAAATGTATCTTTAAACTTTAATCTTTTATTTGAATTTTAATCTGGGCTGGCAAAAGTTTGTTGTTTGTCGCATACTGATGACTGCTCTTGGCTGGTTGTTTGGTTGGTTGGTTGGGCTTCAAAGGTCTTCCTGCCACTCTATTGAAAGTATTGATGCTGGTAAATGTGTTTGTGTTTCAAATACACACTACCTTTTTTTTCTTGCTGTTGTAATTGTATAAAGTATTTATTTAGCATATATCACTTTGATAAATGTTTATAAATCATCAATAGCAATTGTTCTCTTATTCATTTTTTTTTTGTTTGTTTTTTTCAGATTGTACTACTTCCACTTCAACTAAGACCCCGGCTGATTTCAAAATAACATCATCCATCTACAACGACACAAATAACACCATTCATTGGCAGGCAGGAGGCAGGCAGCTCTAACATCAACTATTGCAACAAATAAAACTCAGCTTGTTGCAGTGTTCATATGAAAATTTGAAAAGTTTTCTTTTTCAATTTCTACTTCTTTTTTACATTTTTTCGCTGTTACGAAAATATGCAAAAGCATCAAGAGCAGCAGCAGCAGCGGCAGCTTCAACAATTTTGCGATTTTGCAATACATTTTCTTGTTTAGAGCTCAACTATTTGGTGCTTAAAGTTGGTATGAGTTATTCTTATTTCAAACAGAATGTATTTTATTCAATGCGAACAATTGCTTTTGAGATGTTAAACGAATATCACATTTATTATGTATGAATGTTTATTTAGGTAATGTTAATCAATAACTCATTGCAGTTGTTGTTAAAGTCAACTCTTTTAGTGGGACAAAAGCTCATGTTTTGCTTTAAAATATTAACGGGGCTGCTTTAAGCTTTAATTCTAGTTATTTTTTTGTTCTTAAATTAAAAAACAATTTTTAATTTTCAAATAAATGTTATTCCCTTTGACATTTTTTGTGTCCGACCCCGTATTACAAGGCTCAAGTTTTGTTTTTGTTTTTCTGTTAGCTATCGATTTGCTTACTCTGCTACATAATTTCATAATTTGACTATCAACGCCAACCAATGGCTGTATTATAAAAAGCGACGCGAGTGTGGTTGCCAAGCTGCTGGACGATTGCTAACAGAGTACTCACCCAATGTTTCCCAGCAATTTTCTTTTCATTTGGACCGGTACGCAGCAGATGACCTATAAATGTGCAGTACATTATACCAAGATTAGGAAAATAGAATATTGGGGAGGAGAAAAACGGGTGTAGTGTTTGGTACATTTAATTTGACTCTTACAACATTGTAACTGCAAGGAAATACGTCTGTGGGCAGACGAACCGTACGGCTGAAGAACCAGTTTTCTCTACTATGAGTTGTGCGATTTACTGGCCAATCGAGCGCGAATATATGAGGCCTGAATGATGCACATGTATAGCGTAAAAAGGTGTGAGTTTGGGGAACAGGATGGCCGAGCTCTTCAAATCAAAATCCATTGAAGTAGCGATGAAACAGTGTAATGCCACCCCACCCCAATGCGACGATGTTTCAGTGGGTCAATAGAATTGGACTTTCTACTGCCATCGATGAGCTGTTTTATCTGCCCTGCTGCACACGATCGGGTAATTCCAAAATAGACTTTGAGGCACCGGCCTAAACATGAGAGTAGCATTTCAATTACAGTCAGATATACAGGATAAGGAAATCGGAAGGAGTGAAGTGTATTTGGCCCTGTTTCTATAAACCCAGTGACTTAAATGCTTTCTTTGTGACATGAAAAATGTGCTCAGTCCAGCGAACATCACACTGAATTTTCATTCCCACAACATTGAGGGCTTCTGATTTCACATTAATTTTATAAACCATGACTACAGACGAGTCAGGGTTAATACGTTTTTTTTTTTATTTTGGAATTGTTTTTTACTCAGAGTTTTCTTCAGCATAATTTACTCACTTCAAAACATTTGTCAGCAAAATCAAAACTGACGAATGTGCCAAAAATAATTGCACTTAAATTTTCAAATACGCTTCGTTCTAAAATCAAGCAAAAAAAAACTTAAATTTAGGACGAGCTTTTTCTTTCAGTGTGCGCGGCTCTATGTTTTGCTCAGAAGCGATATCCTGGCAGCACCCTTTAGCCCGTGTTTTTATTAGTAAATTCCGCAACTTTAATATTTTATTATTTATGAACTATAAGCCTTCAGAAGATTATGACCTCAGTTTTGAGAGCTCTACGATCTATATAACAATTCTCTCAAACTAAATTTTTTCAAACCCTGGCCTCTCATTTTAAAGTTTAACCCCGTACTTTTCCCGAAGTTGCCCTGCACAAACTTAATATTATGCAATTTTTTTCTTCCTTTTTTGCATAAGGGCATTATTCTATAATATTTCAATTTTTTAGCGTACATGCCATTTTAGATAGCTCGTATGATTGTGTAGGATAGTGACCATTAAAATACTGCCATTCAATATCCAACATTTGAAAAAATTATAATATGATAAAACGAAAAAAAAAAAAAAAAATAGCGCGGATGGTTTGAAAATGGCATTGATTCAGAACGACGACAGCACTTTCCATTTGGTCCTATTGGATAATATTTTTTCCGAAAAACAAAAATAAATTTTACTTTTATTTTTGCTCAACAACAAAGTTTTATAAATGCATTCAATTGCACAAATTCACGCACTCGCATCTCTTTTATTTTAATTTAATTTGATTGATTGCCACTGTACTTCTTATTGTTGAAGTTTATCCAGTGTAAACACACAGACACATACACACATTCAACGGTATACCATCTGTACACTGGCCGTTGTTGCCCTTAAGAAACCAGAATCAGAGAATCACAGAAACCGTAGAACCTTCAATATACAAACGTTCATAACATGTGGTTGTTGCTGGTGCTGTTGCTGTTTTGTTGTACTACAAAATTGTCTCTTTGTTGTAATTTTACCACATTCTTTGGCATTTATCCGTGTCGAAATAAATATTGAACCAAGTGTGGAACCTCAAACTAATAAAACAACAATTGAATTGATAAAAGAGTACGTGTGTGTTGTGTGTCCGTCTGTACGTTTGCTTGTTACACTCTGTTGATTTTGGGGGTAAAATGATTTTTATATTTATTAAGACAAAAAAAAAATGACAATTTTTTTTCAACAACAATTTAATAAAAACGAAATAAAATGGTAAATTTAAAGTGATTAATATTGTACTTCGAAAGAAAGTTTATTAAAATCTAATTTATAAACCAAGCAAATTTCACAACCAAACCAGAACGTTGGCATATGAAATTTGAAAGAAAAAAAATTCAATTATATCTTAAGCTGTTAATGCAGTGAATATGGAATTAAATATCAATATACATATTTCATACTCTAAAAAAAATAAAAACGTGTTCCATTAGTTCAATTGATTCTTAAACTCAAAATGGCTTAAAGACTTGAAAAATGTGTGTTTAAGTATTTTTTATATAATCACTACCATGTCGCAAACGAAGTTAACTTTAAATTAACTTAAAGCTATCTTTTTTGCAACCGGTACTGGTTGCCATTGCACATATGCGATGTCTTAGGCAGTGATCAATTGTCTGACCACAAAAAGTGAATCACCAATCGATTGCATAGTAGTTAATGTAGGGTTAACTGTGTTAGAAGTGGACTACGCAATGTAGCAGGTGGACGAAAAGAAGTTGTTTGGCTTTCAGAATATCAGTTGTAACCGTTGCTCTGTCCTGTTGGTACCACAAATTCTCCAGAGCTAATTCGTTCAATTGTGGCAGAAAAATGTCGGTTAACATGGCCCTATGGCGCGTTGTCATTTGGCCAGCGGCCTCCTCGAAAAAAAAATGGCCGCTGACTCCACCACTTGGAGCAGGTCTAACGGCGCCTCGTGCATCAATCGTGAACTTTCAGTGCTCCAGCAGCGATAGTTTTGCTTGTTCACGTACCCGCTGAGGTGGAAATGGGGCCTCACTACTCATGATGAGTTTGCTCCAAAAATCGACCACTTCGTTATAGACATAATTATTCCGCTTTCTTGGGCAGTGTGTATTGCTCCATGGCTTTTTTAGTTGTATTCTACAGCTGTCTATTTCACAAAATGTAAAAATAAATAGAACAATTTGCAATAGGATGATTTCTTTTGGCCCACCTGTTATAACTTCGTCGTTTTCATGCTGTAAGCTGTGAGCCACTAAACATGTGTGTGGCTGTGTGTTGCGTATTTCCTTTTTGTACCTGATAATAGAACAATTTAAATTCCAGTCCTGTAATTTTAATGGTTCTATAAAACAGCAGAAGCTTGAGAAAAACAATAACTGGTCTTTGGGTTATGAGTGTATGGAATTTTTCAGGCGTAAGCAGATCCTATTTAATGGATACATTTATATGTACGAATGTGTGTATGTATTTTTTTTTTACTCACATAATAAATATTAATGTCGTAAATTGCACTCTTTGAAGACATAAAAACTATACATAAATAAATCTCATCGTTGCCACTTTTAAACGAGAACTTTAAACAACATTTAATACCATTTACAATCGTATTAATTTATCACATTTCCCATTTGCAATCAAAATAAAAAACAAGCAAAAACAAAAAATACATGGCAAAATTGTTGGAAAACAAACCAAACAAACCAATTTCTTTTTCATCATGCACAAACAAGTGAAGAAAAATCCAAAATGCATGTGAAAGAAATTGAAAATATTTACATAAGTATGTACTTGCATATGTGTACATACAGATGTGTGTATATATGTATGTACATGCGTATGCACATGTGCATATTTGTATAGACACACTCTTAAAGCAACTTACATACTTAGGTACATACATACATATGTACATATGTAGTTATTTATGTATGTAAACATTTTGTGCACGTCCATACTTACATATGTACATATGTATGTATCTATGTATGTATGTATGTAGTTGGTGCTTTGCATTTAGAAATAAAATAAATTTCCTAATGCGGAAAATTATACTGTACATATAAATGTAAGTGTGTATGCAAGTGCTTGCATGCACTGGCCATGTTCACACGGGATGAAGGTTAATTTTTTTTCATCAAAATTTATACATGTACACAGCTTTGCGTGTACAAGTGCAAATAAAAACAAAATTAAATTTTTGAACAAAAAAGTTTATACATTAAAGGCCATATTCATAATAATTATTGCAAGTTTATTAGGCTCTTATTTGACGTATTTCTACGGAATATTTGTCAAATAAACGTGTAATAAACCTTCAATAGTTTTCATGAATATGGGTGTAAAAAAGGAACTACGTTCCAAAAAAAAAAAAAAAAATGTTTGATACATACATATATTTAAAAAAAGTTTTCTTATTGTCTGGAGTTTTTATTAAAACTCATTTCAAATTTATACATTAAAAAAATGTTTAATGTACATATGTATTTAAAACGAGTGTTTTTTTATTGTCTGGAATTTTTGTTTTAAAACTCATTTCAAATTCATATTGGGTAGTATTATTTATTCCGCACGGAAAAATTTATCGGAAAGTAATAAGAATCGTTATGAAAATTGCAATTATTCATTACTGCGGTATACTTTTTCCGCCAAGTAAATTTAAGGCCTTTGTTTTAATAATTTCAAGAACAGTTTTGCAGAAGCTGTTGGTAGCAAAATATATATGTATGTATGTATCTAGAAAAAAATTTGGTGTGTAATATTAGACGTGGGTGTTAATATATTTATTATCATTGAAATATATACATGTACATATGTATAGATTAAAAAAATGAATACTATTGCTTTTTTGAGGATAGCAGTGCAAGTGATTCCTTGGACATCCAATTAGAAAGTTCTGCCCATTAATCTGAACACTTGTTACAGACGAATAACCGAATAAGCGAGTATTGATTAATTGAGTGCCCGTTTAATTGCATCAAATGTAATTTTATGCACTAGCTTTAAGTTAGTAACAATGCAATCGATTTGTAATTCACTGTTTGTGGCCTGACTATAGGGTTTCAGGAATGTTAGAAGGAAAACGAAATATTGAATAAAATTTGCTAATTTTTGTTTGTAATATTAAAAAATGGACCTCGAACTCAAGTATTTATATATTCAAGATTTATAGATGAAAGGTCAAAGGAAAAAAAGGATCAAGATGAGTACTTTAATTTTAACCATATAGCACTTTTAAATTGTTATTTAGAATAGGTACTCGTCGGCTAAAATAAACTAAAATCAGTCATTTTTATTTCCCCGAAATTGAGCAAATAATAAGAAAAACTTGATGATTCGGATGCCAAGTAGGAAGTGCACACATATTTTAGTTACACACTGTATGTTCAATTCATTGAAAGAGTCTGATGAAAACAGAAAACATGCTAAGAAAACAAAACGCATTTTTACGCGGGTCTCTCAAAGAGAATTATTCTACAACAATACAAAACACACCAGCTTGAAACTACCATAAACAACAAACGTGAAGTACCGTTCTTCTTAAAAACGCATGCACACTCATGCACAGGCACTTAATTGTTCTCACATTTCTCTCAAACTTCTTACGACTCTCATGATTGATTCTCATTGCATTCGTAAAAAACAAGAATGAAAATAAACTTTAAATAAAAAAAAACTCGTCCATGCATTTTTTCAAACTTAAAATAACAAATCCGAAAATGCTTCAAGTGCACCTTTATTTAGTTTCTATGTTGATATGTACATACATACATATGTATGTACATGTATATAAAAATGTATGTATATTGTATAAGTGAAGGAGTATGTATAATATATGTACATTCGCATACACGTGTACAGAAACATGAACATGCAGGGAAACATACATACATACATACAAACTTATGTATGAATGTATATTAATGCATGCATATTTGTATTTATGCTGCTTTATTTTCTTATTTTTATTTTTACTTTTATTTTTGTTATTCTCACATACAAAAGATATAATAAAAGTAAAGTTGAAAAATAAACAACCATGCAAACGAGAAAACAATGCTGTCAACTGCACCTTTCTCGTTTAGCACAAGTGCAAGACATTTCTATGCGCATACTTGGGTTGTTTAAATCTACTCTTGCTACGCGGGACAGTTTAAGACGTTGGGTGTTGATAAGCCTCGAGGTGAATGTGAAATAGCCACGGCAGGTACCCCAGCCAATTAGTCTGCATCTTTCATTTTCTTATCTTTTTTAAAAATGTTGATCACTCCAGTTTTATCGGTTAAAATTTAACAGCTATGTTTTAAATAAAGATACAAAATAATAAGTTAATTTTTTTTTTTTTTTACTTGTACCAGTATTCAGGGGACGACCCCTATTTATGCATGCGTATCGTACTGGAACTAGGAAAATAAGTTTTGGGGAGGAGGAAAAAGGGAGTAATGTTTGTGTACGTTTGATATGAACATCTTTACATTGTAGCTGGCGGGGAATAGATGTGTGTGCAGGCTATTTGTTCCACGGACGAACCATAACGCTGAAAAACGAATTCTCTCTGTAATGCGTTCTTCGATTCAAAGGCCAATTGGCTACAAACGGATGTGCTCTTTACGATGCACATCTATTGGGTAAAAATATGCGGGTTTCGGGAATGAGATTATTGAACTCGTCAGAACAAAATCCCTTATAGTAGCGATGGTGCGAACTTGCTTCAGTGAATCGATAGAGTTGGATACCCTAATGTCACTGATAAGCTTATTCGCGCTCTCCTGTACATTGTCGTGTAGCCCTAAAATATACTTTGAGGCTCCGGTCTAAACATGCGATTTGTATGCCATTATCGGCCGGTTATAGGTGGTATAAATAATGAGGAGATCGGATGAAGTGAAGTACGTCTTGCAACGTTTCAAAAAACCAAGCCAGTTAAATGCTTCTTTTACGACAGGAAAATGATGCTCAGTCCAGCGGCCATCGCATTGAATATTCATAACAAGAACATTAAAAGACTCCTCAGTGCTTATAACACGAATAAGTACAAATGAGGCAGTATCCATAGACCTTCGTCTATGTGCTAATAGATAACACTGGGTCTTACGTGCATTGAAATCGACCACATTCGGAAATTATATCCGGATCGTCATTGAGCATATCTTTCATGGTCTGCCTCTTGGCATTGATATGTTATATACTAGGCCTAGGATTTAATGAATGCAAATGTCAAATGCTGATGTTGTCTGCCAAAGAATGTATAGGGTTTAAAGTTTAACAGGGAAGATCGTTGAGGAAGATAAGAAATATTGTAGGAGAAAGAACGGAACCTTACCGTACCCCCGAATTTAACTCATTTGAAGAGGCCCCATCTGTCAAAACCCATGTAGTGCGGTCTTTGAGGAAACTCGATATGAATCGAAAGAAACTCGATATGAATCAGTTTCGACAGCAATGCACCATGCCACACTCTGTCAAGTGTCTGGGAAATATCTAGATCCAGCACTTTAGTCTCACTAAAATGGTGGATAGAATAACACTATTTTTCTGAAAGGTATAATAAACAATTTTAAAGATTTTAACAATAGTAAGTAATAAGTTTCTATAAGTATATATTGTCCAAGAACATAATAATTAAATTTGCCTTCATTCTGAAACTTGCGTAATATTCAGGAAAACAAATGAATACAAACAATTAATTAATTTAATCTTTCTCAAAGCCAACGAAAGGCTTTGTTTAGCATTGTGAACTGAAACCTTCAAAACAAATGCGACAAATACTTGAATAATTTGAGCGATTTTTTGCCACCTTTGCAGCTGGCATCACTTGCTTAGAGAGACGAATCAGCATAAAGAGAACAGGAAAAACAAAAACCGAAAAATTATTATAATGGACCCTGCTGTTGGTTGATTTTAGTGTTTAGTTTGTTTCTTGCCTCTTGCACATACTCTTCTCGTGAAACGTCTCTGTGCAAAGCAACTTGGGATAAATATAAAAATATTTTCGAAATTGATTGCCGGTTGCTTAAAACGCATAAAACTAAATGAAATACGTCTTGAAATTCAGCCATAATAAAGCAAAAAATAGAAGGAATAAAGTATTTTTGAGATTGTAAATATCCGTGTGTGATTGCGTGAGTGTAAGTGAATAGAAGTGTTGCTTTAGCACACACATACATATGTATGTATATGTACACATTTACTCCTTCCAGCTCAGCCAAAGGATAAATGGTGTTTCTTTGAAGTAGTGAAAAATAAGTTTTATTTTGTTCTTTTGCAAGCATAAATATAATGAAAAAAAAAAATTTAATAAATAAATAAAATACTTGTAAACAAATGCTGCTAAAGAAGAACGAACAAGGAGGAGAAAAAAAAAGTTGGATAATAAATGTTTAAAACACAAATCAATGTTGTTAAATAGCGCCATGTGTGCACGCATTGCTGATTCCTTCGTCGGTGGCTTAAAATGAATTTCATATTTTCCGCATGCAGTTGTTTTTGTTGTTGTTACTGGTAGTAGTAGTTTATTCTAAATATCTTGTTTTGTTTTTGCTCTAGTGTATTTTACATGAAAGTGTGTGTTTGCTGCGGATGTACCACGTTCTGGCATTAATATTAAAATGGTGGTGGTGGTGGTGGTGGCAATGAAGTATAAAAATTGTCAGTTCTCTCATAAGTCAGTGTCATAGATACAATTGTATCTGCAAGTGAAATAAAACACAAATATCATGTGTTCCTTGTAGTGAATTGTTTTTGGATATATGTACATACATACATATGGATGTGTGCGTGTGTACCTAATAGGTATTTGAAAAGAAAAAAAGAAATAAATTCCAAGAAATGCAGTAGAAGAGAAAGAATAATAAAAATATTTACTGCACAAAGAGGCAGCAGATATTATTAAAGAAATAAATATGATATGGCAAATCAAATCTTCACTTTAAAAGCATTAATGCCTAATGAAATAAAAGTGTGCAAAAGTTATTTAATTTTATGCTTATAAAAATTACTAAAAATATACATTCTTATACATATGTAGGTATATATGCATAAATGCACAAGTAACTAACATAAAGGTTACATACAAAATTTTGAAGTTTTTGCTAGTGTTTTTCAAACGAGTGTAACTGTGTGAATGGGACGACTGCTGCCTTCCTAAACTGGCTGGCTGAAGTGTGCTGTTCATCACAAAATAAAAAACATACCTACAAGAAAAAAAAAAGTAAAACATCTTTAAATTCTGTGATATGGGATTACAAATTAACCGGATTTATTAAACAGCGCTGCTAAAACCGGTATGTTGTCTTTCGCTCTCTTCTTAATTCGTTTGCTTTAAGTCTTATTTTTAATGATTCAGTTAAGAAAAAAAAATGTTTAACTGCCTGCCTTTTATGCTGTTCTGTATGTAGCAAGAACTTTTTAGCTTTACAAAAGCAGAAAATCATCATTAAACATTTTTAATGATTTAAGAAAACTATTTGCGGACCATAAACTTGTGTGTTAATGTTTAAAACACAACTAAATTATTCTAATGTCAAAAACGTTTGTTAAAGTCATTCGCTATGGATGTGCTAAAAAATAATGTTTGACTATTAAATGTTTTAATTGTAGCGTGTTGTGTTTTGATGTAACGTGCTCCATTCATTTTTTCAACTTGCAGCTGCTTCGTTTTTCCAGAGAAAACTACCGCTTGACTGAAATCTAATAGCACACGAAATCCCTAAAAATCTTTCACAATTACCTGGGATTTTCCACGAAGGACGAGACGAATTAGTAGGAAATTGTCAAAAAAAAAAAATTGCCCTTTTAAGTAGCAGATTTGCGTTGTTAATTTATGTGCTCAACTTGGAACTGCGAATTTGCTTAATTTGTAGTAAAATTAACAAAAAGAAATCCTTTCACGTTAGTGAGAAAATTATTCACTTAGCGCATGATACAACTAATAAGGTAGTCAAATATGAATTTAATTATTTATTTGCTTTAAAAGCCAATTGAAATGTATTAATTCAGGTCCAAAAATGAACCTTTTCTAAATATTTGCTGTAATTTTCATCTCCATATGCCGACGACATGTCGTTGGTGCTAATCAACTCATCAGTAGACTTGAAAAATTCTTACAAGTGTGTTTGGAACTTAACTACTTATTCCATAATTCCCCAAAAACAAAATCAGAATCAGAAATGTTCAAGCAAACCCAACGAAATGTCGTCGGCATATAGACAGCTGAAAAATATAGCAAATATTCTGAAAAGATTCATGCTTGTATGTTAAAAAATTTAATAACAGCACATTAAAAATTTTGTATGGAAATTTCCATACAAAATTTTTAATATGCTGTTATTAAATCCAGAGATGAAAGGCAGCCAAAACGAGACAGCAAATCAGTGTAAGATCTGTTCATCTCTCTTCTATAAATGTAGAAGCGGCGTCTTTTTGACAGCTTACTGAAGTTGTACAAAAACAAAATGTATGTTATTTTTATTGAAGTTCTTCTTATTGTAGTAGCTATAGTTTGGCGTTTTTTTTTTTTTATCAGATTTTTATTACACCTGTCAGCAAAGTGACAATAAGTAATTTGATGTACTTAATTGTGGTGCTAATTATCTTAAATCAATACTGAAGATAGTTTATATCGTATGTTAATAACAAATTTATTCATTTCTTTTTAAACAGCGACTTGACCCTTCCAGTAACGGTTTACTAGTTCTGATGACGCATATCGTTTAAGTCTTCTGGGTGCCAGGGACTCGTTCGCCGGCAACTGTCTGAGTTCCGTGCTGGAATGTTGTGTTAAATGAAATTAAACAACGAAACTAATTTATGAATTTAGCTTCATAGTCAAACTTTATGGGGCTTTAGTTCGACTTTACTTTCTCTGTATTGAGAAAGATGTTGCTGTTTTAAATTTGTAGAGATCAAAATTTTTAAAGCAGACAAGAGAAATAAAGTTTAAGACTTACGGCTGGTCTACATTCCACTATGACGAGCATCAGCAGCCAAATCCCTTCGCACCCAGTAGAGGTAGTGCTGGTAAAATCTACTGCTTTTCATTACTCAATGATAGTCAAAGCTTTCGATTTGGGTAACCAACACTTTTAATGGCTTTTAAATAACTATATAAACAACCAGTAGTTTTCTTCTTATTTCTATTTTCTTATATATGTATGTATTTGAATTTGCATGTGTATGTGTATGTACGAGGGTTTCCTATTATGTTTTAAGACTTGGCAACTCTGGTGTTGCAATCTAGCAACTGATAGCTCTATGGAAAAATTTAACATTTTTGAATGTTAAATTTTTCCATGTACTCCAAACGTTTTGAAATACGAGCGCTATTTGTTGTGTTGTTTAACTCATCTGATGATACTGATGAGTTGATTAGCATCAACGAAATGTCGGCGGCATATAGACGGCTGAAAAAGATAAAAAAACATTCGTAAGGTCTATTTTTAGATCTTAAATAATAGATTTCAAATTGCTCTTAAAGCAAATAAATAATTAAGTTCCTTTATCGAATACTCAAGGAACTTTTACTTCGTGATACCTTCAAAAATATTAATCTTAAGTAACCTATGGTAATTCGTGGCATAGAAGTCATTAGGAAAAGTAAAGGCGTTGCATGACGAAATGCATGTGTTCTGTGGCAATAGGTTGCTTCAACATTTCTGATTCTCAATTTGTTCATAGGAATTTTTGAATAAGTAATTGGGTTTCAAACTTTCTTTTAAGATTGTTCGAGTCTACTGATGAGTTGATTAGCATCAACGAAATGCCGGCGGCATATAGATGGTTGAAAAAGCCAGAAAACATTAATAGGGGGTATTTTTAGACCTAAAATAATTTATTTCCTAATTTTATTCATATGTTTTCAAAATGGCGTGAGTAAAATTCATATCGATAGAACCTACATGATTTTCAAGGCAAAGTGATTTCGTAAATTTTTATAGATTAGGTACTAGTAATGCAATTTGGTCATTTTCGCCGATGGTAGTACAATTTTTGATAAGCTTCTCATTTTTGACGCAAAATGCGCCAGCCGTAAGCAGGCAGATTTTCTTGCAGACAAAGCAAAGGTGGCTTAATACTTGTATAAATATAAAAGTAAAGAATATGCGTTGGGCGGTGTGAGTGTATGTGTGTATGAAAAATATTACCATGAAATGTGATCTGCGGAATTTAATTCATTTTGTCGCGGCAAGATGTATTTTAATCTATAAAATTTATGTTGTTTATGCTTTGAAAAATTCCTACTTCTAAAATATGCCAGCAAAAACTGTAAGCGGATTTATAACCAAGTTACCGCATACATGCGCATGCAAGTAAGCTTTAGAGTTGCTACTTTTGAATATTAAGTAACTATAAAAAGTACATATACTCAGTACTCTGTAGCCAATACTTAATAATTGAGCTGATTAGTGCGTCGCACTGTAAGCCACACGGTATCACCATCACAGCTGGGCTCAACATTAACAATTTTTCTGATCAATAAACCTGGGAAGAGTTCCAATGAATGATAAGGACTCACTTTGTCCCCAAAATCACTTGGGGGCTTTGCTCTAAGTACTAGTATCGATTAGTTATGCAATGCTTAAGATAACTGAAGCTCTTTATACATTCTTTCACCACATGTCCTACTCTGTCCTATTCCTTTGCCAAAAAGATAACACTAATATCGCATGTCTGTAGGCATTATCTGTCTGGGTGTTACTTTTCTTTCTGCGAAAACGAAATTGTAACTTAAAACTACTAAAGTGCCATTAAACTCGCCATAAAAGCAAACCTGCTTGCGCTCTTTTCAAATGTAAAATTACGGCTTAATGTTGATGTTTAATACCAGTTAAAAGTCACCGCTATTAACTACAGATAAGCTTAAAAGTATAAAATTCAAATTATATAAATAATCATTCAATAATGCATTTAAAGTCAAATCGTGATAAGAGACTTGCATTTTTTCTCGTATAGCGGATAAAAGCTTTTTCATTTCTTCCAGCAGATGCGAGATACACTTCTTCTTAATTGTCTTATCATAACTTTGTTACTACTTCTGAATGTCTTCCGTCTTTGGAGAGTCACAAATTTTTGCTAAAGATAAAACATCAAAACTTGTTTAAAATAAAAAATTAACCATAATTACTACTTCTTACTTGCGGCATCTCATATCCAGCGAAGCAGAACAATAAGAAAATCTGCAAAAAAAAAAACAAAAAAAAAAAAGACCAACCAAACAAAATACGTACATACCTACTTGCATACATGGCAAGAAAATGTTGGACATAAAAGCTTATTTTATTACCTGATGGCTGTGCTTATTTGTACAAGAAAAAGTGTTAAAACTACAGTGCCATCATCATAAATCACAATTTATGCAGAATACCCACCCCAGAATCACGTTTCTCGCCAGCTTTGTTCCAGCTTTAAAGTCAAAACTTGTGGCATTATGTGAATGAATGGATGAATGAATTCAAAGGAAAATTTTAAATAATAAAACGGCTATAAAAACTGTAATAACATAATTGACTATTTTTAAGGCCAAATTACGTAACTAGGAAGAATTGCTACCAGCAAAGCAAAGTGTTTTTAATAAAAAAAATAATTCAAACAAAAATGTTATTGTGGATTTTAAAAAGAGCAAATTAAAAAAAAAACACATGCAGTTTTTCAAACAAATTAACCATAAATGTATTGGCCAGATATTACTAGAGAAAAAAATCCAAAATTAAACGAGAAAGCTCTTTTGCCTCTCATCACCTGGTGTTTTTACGGGTTTAAGGGAATGGGTAAAAGTAGCAGGATTCCTTCCAATAAATAAAATCCTCGATTGTTGAACATGTTATAAAGATAATATTTTTATTTTGAAAAGGGTTTGATAAGCGGGCAATACTTCACTATTTATAAGGTTCGAAGGACCATGTTTTTACGGGTTTAAGGGAATGGGTAAAAGTAGCAGGATTCCTTCCAATAAATAAAATCCTCGATTGTTGAACATGTTATAAAGATAATATTTTTATTTTGAAAAGGGTTTGATAAGCGGGCAATACTTCACTATTTATAAATAATTCATACATATATAATAATTATTTTATAACTATATACTTATAGCTTGAAATTAATAATCGATTTCACAGTTAAATTCTTGAATTGGTAAACCTCTTGATATGTTGAATTCAGTTTCTATTCTGTTTTATACTCAAGCAGGATTACTGAAAAATGTCAAAGCAGTTGGGGCATTAATGAAATAACACAGTGATGGAAAACGCGTTACATTGTTTACTCAGGTGAACACCTGGCTTTTCCATATCGATGGCTGAACACGCACAAGTTGTAAATATTAATGATGCAATAAACGTTAAGTACAAAATTCCTTTAAAAAAAAAATAGCCAAACGCTTCATTATAAAGCGAGTTATTTTGAGTGTAAAAAAAAATTAGGTAGACTCGCGGATATATTGAAAAATTTGCTATTGAAGATTAAGAGTTCCTTGCTTGTATCGTAACACATTCGTATAAATGTTAACCAGGCTGAGCTTGTAAGGACACTGGTCCGTACTATGACGACTTACAGAGTGCATATGTTGCTAGCGAAAACTTTATCTCTTCCGTCACGCAGCGCAGCGCAGCTTCAAATGTTTCATGCAATTCATGCAAGTCCTTAATAATTACACGCATACATACATGTGTATGTGTGGGTGCATCTGAATGCATATCAAAAATTGCATTGTAATTTTGCAATGCGTTTAAACGGCTTAATTAATAAACTGATTAAAATATAATTAAGTTCAAAGCCTGTAGTATTAAATAAATTGACGCAGAAGCTGCTGAAGCGTTGTATGAAAAAATATTTTCACTTAAGATAATACGTTAAAAACGCTTTTAAGTTAATTAACATGTTTTAAGCGGCTCAAATCAAACGCATAGAAAAATACTCGCAGCTTCATTTCAACAATAGAAACAAGAAAAGCGATTAATGAATATAAACACTTACTGGCATGTGCTAATGAATGAAACCATATGTAATAAATACTCAATTTCATTCTTCTTCGCTGCTCTTAATATTTACTTATTGAACAATGAACAGACTTGTGTGGAATATTTGCTTTTAATACGTTCGTTGTGCTAATTTATTTGAAAGTTTTCTTTGAAAGAAATCTTAATGTGTGTTGTTTTTATGAACTACATATTCACATGCATACATACATACATATGTACATAAATATATGCTAAATTTTCTCTGTAGGTAACTGCATAACTGCGTGAGAATAGCTGAATTTATTTGCCTGCTACGCTTCTTTTCGTAGACTTGCTGATTAATGTCTAGTGCAAAGCCCGAGGAGCCCACTAATGCGAGCAGAAATGCACTGCAAGAAATTCCATTATTCGGCTAATGCAGCTTGTCATCAAAAGTGAGCTAACAAAGGTTTCATTGAGTTAATGAGGAATATTTTATTGCACTTGGCAGTTTTCTAGTCACAAACGCAGTAAAACTAAGCACTGTTTTAACGAACAGCTTTCATTAGTGGAATTAAACATTTTCATTAACTTTTAATATTTAGTTATTTGACCCTTTTTTTTCTTATATTTTATATATTTATTTGAGCTTAAGGTCTTTTTTCATTATTATTGTCCTGAAGAAGCTATCCGAAGGAGAGCGAAATATTGACAAAAATAAATACTCAAATTCCAAAAAGACCTTAAGCTCAAATAAATATATAAAACATTTTCATTAACTGTACCAAGACCCGTTCTTAAATCTATGAATCTTTTCAAACTTTTATATTTAAAATTTTATGGCCCCTAAACAGACTCTTAATAAATGAAATGCAATGGATGTCTGAAAAAACTAATTTCTGCAGCTCCAGATCGTTTTTTTTTTTTTGTTTTAATAAAGAAATGTATTAACAATATTATTCAATATTTCGTTAACAGTTTGTTACCATCTTTATAAATGCATTTTTTTATAAAGAATAAAAAATTTATATCTCATTTATAGAACAATATTTAACTATATATAACACCAAGTAACTGAACTAAAACATGGTATTCCACTGGCAAATCCTGTTCGTCGACGGTCTTAAATAGGAAAGGAACTTTCTATACATTTTTTTTTTGTTTTCTTTTATTACAAGACATTCACTTATTGACTTGAAAATTTTTAATCTTTTTTCTGTAAAATTATAAATTTTATAATAAAAGCATCATTGATTTCGTCGAACTTGTTCTTTTGTTCCCCGTTTTTGCCACAAACCAACGTTCGAACTCATTTAAACAACATGGATGGATTCGATCCTTGGTTCGTGGCAAAAACGAGCAAGAGAACGAGTTCGGTACAAGTCTGCTTGTACATATTAATGACGAATATAGTCATTAATATGTTTCTCTGTGCATATTATTGCATAATCAATGTGTCAAAGCTTCCCCATCTGATACTCCTTAAAAAAAATTCTGACTCAGCTGTAAGCAATCATAAAAATAATATATAAAATCGCTGCACACTAATGTTAAACTTATGTTTGTTTGTTTGTACAAGAAAAAAGAAAAAAAAATACAAACAAATTGATAAATTTCCTGCTTGTTTGAATTCGGTTTACAATCAAAATTTTATATTTCAAAAATGAAACGTAGTTTTTGTGTGTAAATAAATACAGTCGTTATCTACACACCAAAGCTCACAATAATTACTCAACTTGAAATTTCCCTTAAAAAATTTTTGACAAGAAAATAATAAAAAAAAAAATCGTTTGCACAACGACGTGGCTTGTGTTTTACAGAAAATTTCTCAAATATTATTTTTGGATACGAGTATGCATGTATTTGCAGATAAATTAGCTCAAACAGCTGTGTGGCGATAAGGGTTAGTTTGTTGGTATGCACAAATGTATGCATGTGCTTTAAAAACCTACACTTGTTGTAATTCAGATTTATATACATATTTATGTAGGCCTGGTGTGGTTCCCTGATGCAAGCATATGGGCATTTCCATACTATCGCACATGGGTTTTCGAAAGTGCAAGGGAAGTCATTTACTTTACATTAGGAAATTAAAAGAAGTGGTTTTCTGCGATTAGCGAGAGCGCCTCGATGGATGAATTGGTAGAGTGTCCTACTAAGAGTCTCCGAGGTCGCAGGTTCGATTCCTGCCGAAGGCTTTGGGTGTTTCTGCAGACAAGCCAAAAAGCTTCGCAGTTTAGTGTTTGTTTAAAAAAAAAAAAAGTATTTCCCATGTATTTATTTATACATGTATCTCGAAAGCACATTGGTTTTATGTCGCGTGTGGCATACCTTCATGTATCAAGTCCAGGGGCCAAATTCTGGCACTCGTGATTGAACGATTTCGTTATAGAATGCTGTGCGTTTGTTGCTCATTTTGTTTTTGCTCTACATTGTTTTTATTATCGAGTATTTTCGATCACGAATGCCAGAATCCGGCCCCAGAACACATTCACCACAGCAGACTACCGATTGCAAACCATCAAAAATAGTATGCAGACAACGTTAACAACGAGTGTAACGAACAGAAGTGTTTGAGTGAAATATTTTATATAACAATGTAAAATAGCGAATAAAGCTTTCGAACTGTTAGTTGTTAAAATCAACAGAGCTGTGTGTTCGATTATCATTTTCAATTAAATAATCCGCAAATCCTGTTATTAAATAGTAAAAACGTCGTACAGTCATGGTCTGGGTTCGAAGCAAACTTGGATGCTGATGAGCGCTGTGGTGAACGTGAAACATCCCTGGTATGTACTCCAGCCAGTAAGTCTTCAACTTTACTTTTCTTGTCTTCTTTAAAAATATTGTTTTTACTAGTAGTTCAGTTTTTTTTTTTTTTGTGGAATTTCCCATGTACATGTGTACACGTTAATTGTTACATGCGTTGTAAATTCAGGCGAACGAAAAGCAAACTGGATCTCATACCATTTCAGGACGTATCGAGTAGTTGTGACTCAATTATATAATTCAATACAGATGAGCATATGATGCATATACATATGTATATTTGTATGCCTGCGCTCATCTGTCCTTCCTATGAAAATATGTAGCAGCAAATATTTACATGGACTTTAAAAATTTTAATAGATACCATTTACAATTTATAAGGAATCGTAGTGTGTGCTTGCATGAAACCGAAACCATACAGTGCTAATAAAATCTTATCTCCCTTCTTACTTTTTTTTTTTCTCATGCGACAACTACAGATAAAAACTAATTATTTGCTTTTCGCATGTCAATATAAAGAGAAAAAAACTGAAATAAAAAATTTTATAAAATTAAGAAAAACCACGTCAAGTTGTGTTTACATATGCGTGTGTATGTGTGTGTGTCGTTGCACATGAATTTGTGAGTTGGTTAATTTTATGGCAACCGCAGCAATAAGAATGAATATGTTTGGAAAGGAAGAAGAAAAAAAAAGGTTATAAAATGAGGAAAAATTATAGTTGAAGAAGGAAAAACTTATGGTATCTTGGCAGAGCATTATTATCGAATGGGGAAAAAACAACAACCAACAAATAACAAAAGAAAAGAAAGAAAAAAAAACACTGCAAGTAACCGAAAGCGTATGGAAAATAAACAAATTTCAACAATTTATTGTTAATAAACACACAACAACTTTAATAGCAGCAGCAGCAGCAGCAGCAGCAGCAACAACCATATCAATAGTACAAAACTAAAGTAATAACAACAACAACAATAACATAGGCAACAATAATAATGATGATATTGAAAATTAAACGTAAACAATTCACTTTAATGACGATGAGCAGTATTAACGACAATGTCTCCTACTGATCGCTGCACTGTGGAGCATTTTACAAGAGAGCGGGCGGTTTACCTTTTTTTCAAATAATTTTAAACCAAATGAAATTTACTCAAATTGAATCTATTTTCATTTTTTGAAAATCCAAACCCAGAATTTTAATATACTATCACCGGTATTCATAAAAAGTAAAACATTGTTAAAACACATTTTACAACAAAATTTTCACATAAAATTTGTTCTAAAATGTATTTGAGCAACGTTTTATTTTTTTGTGAATACCGGTGTATGTGTTTAATTGCTAAAATCGATTGGAATTCAATCAGTTCTGCTTAAAAATCATAAAATTTTCTTTAAAAAGTTTGAAGAATTTTTTTATTAAAAAATTTATTTTATTAAAAAATGTTTGAAATGTATAATTGTGGCAAAATTTCATTCCTAAATTTCACTCAAAAGATTTAGCCTTGGGGGAGAAAAAATTCTTTGGTGTATACGAGTGAAACTAAAATTTCACTCGTTAAAATTGCTTCTTTCCAGTTTTTGAAACATATTTTCTTTTTATCTTAACAGCTTGTATATTACCGATATTAATTATAATTTGTTGAGCTTGGAGTTACTTTTATTTCATTTATTTTTAGCGATATTTTCAATACTTCGATACCCTTTTGTGTATCTTGTCAGCAAAACTATTTACATTTTAATATATAGTTATTTTGACCCCTTTTTTTCTTATATTTTATATATTTATTTGAGATCAAGGTCTTTTGGAAAAGTAGTTACTCAAATTCCAAAAGACCTTGAGCTCAAATAAATATATAAAATATATTTACATTTTATTTATATAAATTCATAAAACGCAAACGAAAATATTGAAAATAAATAAATAATTATTTAAAATTATTTTTTATAAAAAAGCCAAAAAAATAAATAAATAAGTAAATAAGTATTTAAAATTATTTTTTATGAAAAGAAAAACGAAAACCAAGAGCTTGAATAATTAATTTAACAATATAAAGATCAAATAAAATAAAGATAAAACATAAACGAAAACGAAAACAATGTTCCAGACGAAGATACACAAAGGAGTATCGAAACATTGAAAATAGTGCCAAAAATAAATTAAATAAAAATTACCTCAAGCTCAACAAATTATAATTAATATCAACTTGAACCAACAAATTAAAGTTTAAACAAAAAATTTGTTTAAAACAAATTAAAATTTATTTCGTTCAAAACAGACGAATTTCAATCATGTAAAAATTTATCTCTTTTTTTTTTAATATTAATTTATAATTTTTAGCACAATTTTATCGTTTACAATTCTTAATTATATATTAAATGATTTTACTTTCTCAAAATTAAGAAGAAACACTTTTTGGTATTAATTTATTGATGAATATTTTTAAAGAGCAGCAGCAAATATAAATTTGAAGCAGCAAAATCATGTGTATTTCATGTGCACTACGGCGATCATCAGCACCCACTGCGAACACAGATCATAACTAATTCACACTGAACGCGAAAGAACCGTGGTTGCATCCCAGCCCATAAGTCTTCAAATTGGTTGTTTTTTTGTCTTCCTTGAAAATGTTGATCACTACAATTTTTCGCATAAAATCTTTCTCAGCTTTCAGGAAGTACAAAACCGAGCTTAAAACCAAGTTAAAAATTTCCTATAGTCTTTTTAATTATATAAAAATTTTGGGCAGCTTCATTTTTGGCCACAGAGTGGTCGCTGTGATGCAGTTGATTTTGGAAAAGTTTATTTTTAACCACCCTATTAGTTTTGATACAGTTTAAATAGAATTCTAGTTTTTTTTTTTTGCCTCCCGATGTTCTTTGGTATTTACTTTAAATTGAATAAGATATCTGTAAAATCGATAATCAGAAAGGCAAAAATACCCAGCAGGCTTTTGAAGCGTCATAGAGCGTTAGAGACTTCTGTCAAAAAAGTTCAAGGCGACTATAAAGAAATTTTCAACACTTACGATATATATCAGCCACATTTAACTTTTTCATATGTTATACGCGTTTGACATTTGAATTAACAAAAAAAAATCTATAAAAATATTCGAAAAAATACTTAGAAGAGGAATAGCAAAATATGAAATTTATAACAGTAAACAAATGCACAAAAAATTGCGAAAGAAAATTCAATAATAATTTCTATAAGCTGATTGAGTAAAAAGTTCGTAGGCTTGTTTTAGAACTTGAAGCCTGTAAAGCATATAAAGTGAGATTGTTTCAATGCGTGCTCTGTAAGTCCACCTTAAGAAATATTATTTTTCACTGTTTTATGGTAAAATCGCCCACTGTGCATCGATCATGATCATTGTTGGCTACAGCAATTACAGCGGCATCAGCAGCAAAAACAACACGAATTCAAATCGACTCAAGCAAGAAAGAAATTGAGCATAAAATATAATTTGAGTGCTAGTGTTGGGCTTATATTTTTACTGCTTGATATTTCAGAATAATATGGAGGATCACGATTAAAATTGTTATTATTTTAAAGGTGTTTATTTAGGCTGCCAGCAAAACCTGTCAATCAATAACACTTTTGTATGAATACTGAGCATGTAGATAAAGCATAAGCGTTGAGGAAATACGTGTTTTTATTGGATTCTGCATACTCTTTGCTGTGGCCAGAGATGGCAGAAGCCTAGAAGTGACTTTGATTTACATAAGTAATAGCTTAGCAGCCTAAGGTGGTGCTGAGCCGAACCACGGCTTATCTATGCTCTATGAGTTGCTATAAATCCCAGCATATAACCAACTGCTTACAGAAAATTTTGTGTAATGGAATCAGTTTTCATAGAGCAAATTTCCAAATTGCCCTGGAATCAGAGAACGTAGTGTGTGGAAGTTTTTCGCAAAAAGTTATTCGCCCCTATCGTTATTAAAATAGAAAATTTTTATTTTCATAAAATGTTCAATCGCTACGAATTAGAAGTTGTTCTTGTGAATGTCATGGAAACTCATGTTCGTGCTACCAGTGCATAGTGAATGTACATTACACAAAACGAATGTAAAATAAGTAAAAAAAAAAAAATATAAGTGTACATTGAAAAGAAAAAGCTGTGTCAAATCGTTTAATTTCAAAAAAAAAAAAAAAAATCAAAAACAATTAGAATTGATTACTGGAAGAACAATGAATCTAGCCGTTTGCGAGATGATTCTAGTTCTTGGAATTAGTTGATAGATTGTAAATTTGTTTATTTTCAATCAACTAATGCGTCTTTCGGAATACTCGCAAAACTGCAAGCAGTTTATCTGTTAATGGCGTTCTGTGGAACAACATGCCATTTTGCGATTTTTAACAAATCTGACTCTAAACAAATTAAAAATATACTTTACTATTCTAATTAGAACAAATAAGTGCTCACATAATGACTAGAGCTCCTCAGCAAAAACAATGTTCACAAATCAAAGGCAAAAAGGAAAATATTGCAAATAAAATAACTGTTTACGATTAGGAGAATTTGCTTTTAATGTGAACTTTTTTGAGCGTTATCATTCCAAGCTGAATTACACACAATAAGATGAATGCATTTCAGGGCGAAATTTAATCATGATTGCAATTTCGAGCAATGGAAAAAAATGATGTACGAAAGAATGTGTGCGATAGGGGTGATTAAAAATGCATTTCGAGAGAGAGATGGGGGGGGAGTTCTTTTCATAATAAGTAAAACGGACCATTTTTATTCCATTCCTTTTATGCTACTGCAATATTCAATTTTTATTTTGCTTGATATGTCTAATTCTGAGGTCTCTTTTATTGATTGCGTAACGCACTTCATTAACGATTATATGTGGCTTGGTCGTATTGAATTGATTTTCAAGTCATTTTTTCCTCCAGGGAATGAAATACGAAATTCATCAATGAATAATTTAGACACGTTTCATTTTATTTTATTTTGTAATAATACCTCCTTAATTTTTTATTGACACTTCTAATGAATTCTATCACAGAAAAAGTACTTTTGTACAAATTTACTCATCTCCCTTTGCCATCGTAAACAAACAACATAAAACAAACATCTACAATAAGAATATTAACAATAATACGTTCAAAAAGATAGCGGCGGCAATCAAATGTTTACCACCAACAGGTCATCACTACTGCATACAATCGAGTTAAAATAAACATTCATACGTACCAACGTACCAGTCAGTCCAGGCACACACACACACACACATACACACATCCATATATATGTATGTGCATACATTGCTGGTTGTACTACGAGTACGTTTGTTTTATTTTACTTCAATTTTATTTATTTTTTCTTATGCCAACAATAAACGGTGATAGTAATAGCAGCAACAACAACAACAACAACATCATCATTTCCATGAGACACTCAGAGCCAAACACTACATACATATGTATGTAGATATAGACAGTCAAACTGATAAATAGACATTTGTGAGCAACATTAACTTTCAAAGAAGAGCCGGGGTCTTGTGCTCGTACGTACACATACGGACTCTTAATATAAAAATTTGCCTTCATTTCCTTAATAAACTCAAACGTGAAAGCATCTCATTTACGATTACAACACAAAAACCTCAACGAAAAACACAACACAACATACAATAAATAGTAAAAACAAAAACGTTAAATTTTCCTACGGAATTGTGAGAAGACACGTACATATGTATGTATTAAATTTCTTTTGATTCCTTAATTCGTCTCTAAATTGTTAACCCTGGATGTGCGAGTGTGGGGGTCAAAGGTGGTACATGTGATACAAAACATTTAATAACAAAGTTTGAGGCGCAAACAATTGTCGTGCGCTATTAGTGTTTATTGCTTAATTACATTAAACGCAAAGAAAATCTGAAGAAATATTTTTATTTAACATGAACACAATCAGAAGTAAAGTGTTGTATGAGTTCAAGGTCAGGCCTCCAACTGAAAAGTTTTAAGCAAGTAGGTCACAGAATTTTGGTAATCTTCATTAACGCGATAAAAATATCGCAAGTTAGAAGTGAATAACCAATAAAAATATACGATAAGCAAAAACGTAAATAATGTCTTGTTCACATGGATGGAAATTATAGACGCTGTCACCCTCATTTGGGGCTCGTGTGTCAATCTGTAAGATTCGTTATACAACATTTTGAGAGCAAATCTTTTTCACTCACTATTTGCCAACTTCTTTTTTTTGTCTATGTTCTGGCCAGTTTTCTTCCCGTTCTTACTCTATGCGTACGGAACCCTAAAAATGAGTAAAAAGATTTCAAGCAAAGGGATTTTCAAAACAGACTTACAAAACTTACGAAAACAACTTATGGAAGCAAATTGCAAGCGATATCTTTTAAGTCAGAGCTTATACAATCTCTTCACAAATCAAGCAATAATGAAACGATTATTAAAAAAAAGGAAAAAATATTCGCTTTCCAGCCTATCAATGTCATCAAGGAGCCTGCCTTGCTTGGATGATCTTTATAATATCATAATGACGTCATTAAGAATTCGATACGAATAAAAATATTTGAGGAGATCACAGTCAAGCTCTTCTTTAAATTAATGAAATACCCGCTAAATACACACATACGCTGTGAAAAAAACTAATAGTTTTTTCTCTTCTCGAAATTTTGTTATATATCAGCTTATAGGTTAGTTTAGGTTGGTAGGAGGGGGTGTGTCAGGCCATGCCATTACACATACACTTAAGCCAGAGTAGGCGTGTTAGATTAGTTTAAAAAAAAATTATGAAATATTTTAGTATTTGTCCAGCGTATCCAGCAGCAAAAAAACAAAGAAGACCAATTCCAGTCTCAGATAAATCTAACCGGCAGCCATGTTTTCATACATATCAGCTGGCGTTAGATAAACTTTTGCATTTTTATTTCTTGTGCTTGTCACAGCGCCTCGATGGATGAATTGGTAGAGTGGCCTGCTAAGCGTCGTCCCCGAGGTCGCAGGTTCGATTCCTGCCGGAGGCTCTGGGTGTTTCTGCAGACAAGCAAGAAGCTTCGCAGTTTTGTGTTAAAAAAAAGAAAAAGCTAAAGTCGAGAGAAGGAATATTTTTAAAAGTGTTGCAAGACGAAAAAATGTTTTTTGTATTAAAAGTTTGTTTGAACATTTCTGATTCTCATTTTGTTCATGGGAATTATGTAATAAGTTTTTGAGTTACAAACATTCTTTGAAGAATTTTTCGAGTTGATTAGCATCAACGAAATGTCGGCGGCTTTAAAAAAACAGAAAACATTAATAGGGTCTATTTTTAGACCTAAAATAATATATTTTTAAAACTTCGTTGGGACAAATTTTGAAAGCACTGATGTAGGGTGTTGCTATAGTCAGAAACATCTAATTGTCCACTTGGCTATACAATTTTTTTTTTCGTTACCTTATTGATTTTAACCAAAATAAAGATCAAGCAGGGTGTGAACTTGAGCCAGTCAAATATTATACAAATAAAATGTATTACAGAGCAGTTCAATATAATTCAAAAATATATCTAAAAATGAGTTTAATTGTCGTTTTGTTTCATGAATCCCTGGAAATTGTTTTGCCTTGCATTTTTTCTCTCTGTAAATAATTAAAAAAACCGATTTTTCTATTTTTAGATTATTTTTGCTTCAGAAAATCTCTTAGTTTTTGATACTTTCAGGTGTACAAATCGTAGTAACCCAGGGTAACTCGTTGTATGAAGTTTGTTAGAACAAGTAAAAGTGTTGCAAAACGATTAAATTGTTTTCTGTATTAAAGTAATGCGTGAACATGTGTGATTTTCATTATGTTCATGGAGATAATAGAAAATTATATAGTAAAGTTTCAAATAGTCTTTTAAGCTGTTCTCGATTCTACTGACAAATTGGGTAGCGACGTCTGAAAAAGACAGAAAACAATTCATGAGGTCTGGTTCTAGACCTAAAGTACATTTATATCTTATGCTAAAAACTTAATTAACGTAAGGTTAAATCGTAAGCACAGCAAGATACGTATGTACATATTTTATGCCTTCATTCATTAACATAAAAACAGTAGAAGAAGAAACTAAATATTGTTCTTTTTTTTGCAATAGTTTCAGATATTTGCATGTTGCTGTTGGAACTTTTTCGCAATTAAACGATGTCATGTTATCAACATCTACATCATATTATAGCAACAGCAGCAACACAAGCAGTAGCAAGCAACAACCAAACGACAATAGCACTAAACTATCGAAGAGTTTTGAAGCGGGCAACAGCAACTACAACAAGGGTCAATATTATCAATTTGAGCAACATCTACAACAGCGGTTAAGACTTGAACAACAACTTTTGTATTTATTATTGTTGTTGTTGTTCATTCATTTGGCTGAAATAAATAGCACCAAGCCAAAGCAAACACTAAATAAATCAATACCTATTGCCTTTATGCCAGGCTGGCAGCGCCAAGTAGCACCCCAACATCATTAAGATATAACACAGCATCACATTATTGTTGAAAACTAAATCCAATGGAAAATGATGACGATGATGTTTTACGCAAACAACAGCTTTAAAAGCAACAACAAAAACAATATAGGCTGCTGTAAAACCACTACAACAAGAGCAACTACCAGCTGCAGTGACAGCAGTAGGAGTATTAAAAAATCTAGTGATTATTGTTGCTGTTGTTGCAATGACAGCAATGTTAGTAATAAAATAACAGTGAAACAACAGCAAAACTATAATATTGAATGGACTGAAAATGAGAACATAAAAGACAGCAGCAACAACAACACCAACGCCAGTGCTGGCGGCAACAAACGACACGGTGTTGCAGTGTTCAATAGTGATGAAGATGAGAATCTGCAAAATCAACATTTTTGTAGCAGCAAAAACACAACTCATACAATAGCAGAGGCGGTTGCAGCAGCAGCTGCAGCTGCAACAGGGAACAGCAGGAAACAAAAACAAAATTTAAAATTTACGACTTTAGCAACAACTCTAACAAAGCGAGGCAATAGCAGTTATAGCACATTGACGACAACAACAGCAGCTGCTGCAGGAGCAGGAGCAGCATCAATATCATTAACGCCACCACAACAACGAACAACGTGTTCATTTAACAGCAGCCACAACAATAGTGACTTTTTTATTAGCAACAACAACAGCAATCAAAATAGCAGAGATCTCAGCCCAGAGAATTATTATTGTAGCTGTAGTCGCCCTAATAGCAAAACAACAGCTAAGAACATTTGCTGCACATCCTCATCGTCATCCTCAGCATCCGCATCCTCAGCAACAACAAAAACGAAAGCAGCATTTACAACTTCACCAGCAGCAACCTCGAGCCGTAAATGTAAAAATTATAGCCTTAAAGCATCATCAACCAGCTTCAGTAGCAGCAAAAGTAACGGTAGTGAAAGAGCTGGCGGCAGCCTCATATTCAATGTCCATAACATCATTAGCCTTTTTAGCCTTCAGCTGTGTTGTCTCCTGCTGTTGCGGCTAACACATTCAGCCACTGGTCTTGCTGTTGGTGTGGACTCAACAAATGCAAATCTCACAGATTTAGGTAGTCCTGGTATGTATTCAAATCGAAATGCAAAAAAAAAAACACGAAAAATTAAAAAAACACACTTTGTAGCCGTCCAAACATTTTTGCAACATTATTGATTTCTTGTTCTTGTTTTCGCTGTACTGTTCACTTCGGTTCAGTTCAGTTCTTTTGTAATTCGGCTGTGGAGGAAAATTAACCTAAATAAACTTTACGTTTATTTTCGTTGTCCTTTGCCGGCAAGGGGTTTTTTAATTCAGTGTAATTCAACAACATTTTTTATTTCGCTTTCAGCTTTTCTCTGCTACCGAAATTTCCTTCCTATAATTCTTTTTTATTTATTTCCTTGTTAAGTTTTTTTTTTTTTTTTTTTTTTTTTTTTGTGAACTGCTCGAGCAAAGTAAGAAACCAATAAAAAAAAAAACAGAATTATGCACTTTGTGAAATGGTGGGAAATGCTAAAAGCAGTAATTTGAAGGTGTAACTAATTTAAGTTTATTCTGATTTCTGATGTGGTGGTTTTTGATTATATTATTATTTGAGCTAAAAATTTATTATTTATTTATTTGCCGATATATCGCTTCCCTGAAGAAGCTCTCCAAAGTGAAAGTGAAATATTGCCAAATAAATAAATAAATGAATGAAAGAGTCTTTAGCTCGAATAACAAAATAATACGGAGCTAAAATAAACTCAGGCAAGTTCGAAACTGACTCCGTACCACTGTACACAGAAAGAAAAAACTCGTTCTAAATTCAAGTTCGAATCGGCAAGAGACAAAATCAATTATAAATTATTATTGAATTAAGGAATTTGCGATTAAATAGGCTTCACTTACATCGAATCATGTGCATAAGCAATCATCACACTGAAAACAAATTCAATCCTTCCCAAACGGTGTCCAGTACCAATGTGCTCAAGAACGGCTTTCCTGTATGCAGCTGGATTCAATCCGAAACCAGGATTGGATATGGCCAAAATTAATTCGTAACTGTGATTTAATAGGGATGAAATTAAGCCTGTAGCGCTTGAAACATGGGAACTTCAAACAAGCACAATGTACTTGATTTAAGGAAATCCGTATTTATCGTACTTCTGACACCGCTTGGAATTGATTTAAGTAGAAATTACCTGCAATGTTTTTTTCAGTGTGGCATTTAGGTACTTTGGATATGTCCATATCGGATTATGTGTATACAGCCGAGATTATAGCATATTTTGATGTTTCAAAAAGTTCGTCCTCTAATCGAACTAAAGCAATTTTCGATGCCGAAAAAAAATTTTTATACACTTGCCCTTATGCAGCCGTATTGTAGTCCAGACCGATTTTTATTTGCATTTGTCATGTGAGCGAACCGCAAAGGTCGTTTTGACAATGAAAGAGGTTATGCGTAGTACCCAATTTTTTTGTTAATTGAGTTGTTAGTCAAATTTTTTTTTTAATTTTAATTTGCATTTAAGTAAAAAATTTATTTTGTACTTAAACTCTGGTCATATAAAGTCCATTTATATTTCATAGTTTAATCATATAGTTGATAGTGTTTCCTGCAGCAGCAGCATCTCTAAAATACACTGTAAATTGTGTGAAAAACAATAGTATCATACGAAACACTAACGGCTGTATTCATAATAAAATCTTAATAAGCATTTTAACAACTTTTTAGTTAAAATGATTCCGTTTTTCAAAAACTGCATTCATAATCAGTTGCTTAACTAAAAACTATTTTATCGAATTTATCCAGTATGATGCGGCAGCACTATTATTTTTACTTGTCACTTTAGTGTTAATGATGCAACACAATAACTATTTTTCTTTTTTTTTTAACAATAACCGAATACGCCAACAAATATTGAATGAATTGAAAAATTTATTAAAACTCGCGATTTAATAAAAAAAAAAAAATAAAACATTAAAAGTTAAATGGCAGTAAATTGTTGTTTAAACAATTTTTATGAGATAAAAAAAATTAGTCGAATAACGAGTTTTAGTTTAGTTGTTTTGATTTGTTTTTACATCACTATTGAATTTGCTACCAAAATTTTTAAGAAAGTAAAATTTTGAACATAAAGCAGTGCATCCATTATTAATAAATAAATCTTTTGATTGCCATGATTCTTTCTATCGAAGATTTAAGAACAGCAATAGCCAAAAATCACAAACGACACTTTAATACTAAATTGTGTAAATACGTACATACATATGTATGTATGTAAATATACGTATAACCGTGCTGAAGGCCTAAGCTGCCATTACCTAAAAAAATTTTAGCTTTTAATTTTAATTATAAGGCTAATAGAATAATCAATAAATAAATAAAAATACGTATAACCGAAAAAATAACCGGAATGCAAAAATTCTCGAAAATTTTTCGAACACTAAAAATAGTTTTTAAAAATTATTTTCAACACATAAAACTTGTTCTTAAGCTCTTTTGCATTTTCTCAATTTTTCGCTAACATTTCGCACGATTGCTGCAGTGGCATTCTGTGGCAACTGTGCATCATTTTTAAAAAGTAAGTTTTGTGTATATTTTCAAATGTTTTTCAAATTTTTCGCGCTTTTACATCTTTCTTTTCCAACAACCTGATCAAAACATTTTATTGATGTTTCTTAAATTTTATCCGTTTATTAAAATTTTAAATGTCACACTAAGCTATGACTTAGCAGCCTTCTCAGCAGCCTTCTTTTTTCCTTCTATTATTCTTTGACTTTTGACTCATTTTCCCCAATTTTGAAGGTGGTTCGTTCAATTAGTTCTCATGATTTCTCTACTGCTTTCTCCGCGCTTTTTTTGCTGGCATATTTCAATTTAGTGCACTTCATAACTATTTTCAGAATAAATTGTTATTGCAACGGCGCTTCTGTATTTCAAATATAATAATCTCAATAAAATTGTCAAAACAGAAAAATATAAAACAATTAAGGTTAACAATTTTATTATTATATGACATTTTCCTGCTTAATCGCGTTATACGAATAGAATTATGAAAATGTCAAAAATTGTCATTAGTTTTAATATGTTAACAATTCCTTTAATGTCGCTGTCAACGTTGGAATTAATGAAAGCCAAAAATGAATGGTATAATTGAAAACAACAAAAAAAAAATGGAATAAGTGAAAGAATACATTTTACTTAAATAATAAGCAGTAGTAGAAGAAAACAAAATCATGTAAAATGATTTACTTAAATTGAAAAAAAAAATTTTTTTTATTTTTACAATTTAAAATATTGGTATGACTATTTTGTTCCCAGAGGAAGTAAGAGCGCTACAGTCGGCTAGGCTGAATTTTTTAATACCCTTTATAACATTCACATACATATGAGTTGTTTTCTACTTTAAAGTGTCAACATCATTTAAATATATATAATTGATTTTGCAATAGCTAATTTTTGACTTGATAAATAAGTTAATTTTCATTGCAATTTAATATTCAAATGCAGTGTTGATTTTTTACTCGTAAGTGCAAACACTTGCATTAATTTACATCGAAAGTATGGCAGCATCTTTTTATTATAAATTTTTATGGAAAGCTTTTCATACAACAACTGTGTTGTTCTTTTGAAGGAAAAAAATAATTTTTAATGAAAATATTTAATATTTTTACTGAAAATTTTTATTTAATATAAATGTATGAAAATAATTAATTTATTACCGGTGATGAAAAACTTTCTTTAATAAAGCCGTTTAATGATTACATTATTACGCCTGTATTCATAAAAAAAAAATTGAACAGCATTTGAAACACATTTTAAAGAATTTTTGATAAAACTGCATTCATAAATGACTTTTAAGCTTAAATGTTAATTTTTAAATAAACAGTTTTTAAAATTGCTTGCACCCCTGTTTAAGGCAATTTTAAAATGATGTTTGTGTTATTTGTTGTTTGTCTGTTTAAATTTTATATATATTTTTTTTGATGCTTTTTTTCGACCTTTGTTGTTTAATATTTTAACTGAATAATTCGAGCTTGAGGTCACTTGTTTTTTTAAATGCTTGTTTAATTCAATATTTCGATACGTCAATTGGTATCTTCTTTATAAAATTTATCGGTTTGATGTTTTTTAAAAAAAAATTTTTTTAACAATTTCAAAAAAACAATTTATACTGGAAAAAAGTGTAGTTAATTTTCAACCATTTTGTCAGCACAAACTGTTTTTTGTTTTTTTTTTTTTGAAATTGGTAAAAAAAAGTTCTTTAAAGAACATCAAACCGAAAAAAATTCCTGAAAAAGATACCCATTGAGGTATTTTAATTTTAATTTATTTAATTAAACAAACATTTGAGAAAAAAAAATAAGTGACCTCAAGCTCTAATTATAAAGATAAAATACATTTTATATTGTGAAAAATTGAATCTAATTGAAAAATTTTTTGTAATTGTGAAATTTACCTAAATAAGTAAATAAATAGTTCATAAAAATAACCGGAATTCTGCATCAGCGTAAGTTATTGGAGTTGTTTGCCATGTTTAAAATCTATTCTTAGTCTTATTTTGAATGTTGCAAATTTTCTGCGAATTTAAAATCGTTCCCCAGCCTGCTAAAATTACAAACATGAGTGCAACATTTTCAGTATTTTTTTGCACAAAATATGAAGATGATCGCGTTTTTTAATAATTGGTTTTACTTATTTAGAGTTTTGACAAACTTTTTTCGTTTTTGATGTTAATCTCACAAAAAAATTCGCATTTTAAGAAAAAGCTGCCAAGGAAGAGCCCAATTTTTTCAAAAAAGAAATCGGCCCAAGTGTCTACACTAGATTTTGAGAAGAAAAAGCTGCATCACCTTGAAGCACAATTTGTTTTTTTTCCCCCTCTTTTTTTTTAAATAATTACTATAATCCAAATTTGATTAATTGTTATTTCCACAGTGTTGAATCATTATGTTTTTTCTCTCTGATTGCTTTTTGCTTAAATAACACTTTAATTTGATACGTTGGTAAAGTGTGAAATTTATAAACCGTAGAGAATTTATAACTTTTGTTTGCCTCTTGTATTAAAGCAACAAATTTATTATGTTTTGGGTCAAAGCAAAGAAATAATCAATACTTCTGGTAGTTTTGGCAAACTGCTGTGCTCTTTTTTTTATAACTACATTAAAAAAAAAAAGAATTATTTAACCTCAATTTAATACCAACTGTGGGATAATTTTGTTTAAAAAACACTTGTTTGCAGTAAATATGGAATTTAAAAAAAGTACAAAAATAAAATAATAAATAATCGTGACTAATGTAAGAGTTGTGAGCTTAAAATTTTTAGTAATCGGTTGTAACAAAAGCAAAGCAAACATTAACAAGAAATATTGTGATATACGGCTGGGCCGAGTCTGAAACGCCCTCCACCATAATCATGTTCACATGTGTATGTCTATATGAATGAAATTATTTTAAATCGATTATCGGATATCTTTCTTAAAATTTTTCTTTGTACTGTGTGGATTATATGTAAACCGTAGCACTCTTCTACTTTGGTCAATGTTAAATTGCTATTCAATTCAATTTGTTTATTTGCCGCCCGTTTCACAATTTTGAAACTGTTTCAGGGTTGGCTTGAATAAACTCGAGACAAAAACAAAATATTGAATTTCGTTTGTGTGAGCGATAAAAAAATGTGGGTTTGGTTTTTTGTACAATATGTCAACAGTTGTTTTTATAGCCCCCAACTTCATCCGATTATCAGGTTTAGACTACGTAATGAATGTAGCGTAGTTCAGGCGGCAGTTGCGGTGATAAGAAGAGGGAGCTTATCCTAACCTTTACTGACAGCAAGGCCGCCATAAACGCACTAGCAGGTGTTTACTCAACAACGAGGTTGGTTCATGAACCCCAGATATCTCTAAATTAGATAGAGCTGAGTCACTCAACCCTGCAGTATCTCGGAACACTTGGACGCAGTGATGTGTCCGGAAATGTAGTGGCGTTATCTGGTGCCCTGTTACAACAGGAGAACAGGGACGAATTCGTTGATATTTCTTTCAACAGTTTTAAACAGCTAATGCAATGATAGCTGTTAAGAACTGCGCAGGACAGATGGTCGAATGAGATAAGCTGCCGAAAATCGCGGCTCATGTGGCCCAGCTGTAATTACAAGAATTATTTAGCTTTGTTGGAATTTCGGCGATAAAGGCTACACACCCTAGTGGCTGTTCTAACAGGTCACTTTCACATGCGAGAAGGCTAAATCTTCCACAGAATGACATCTGCGAGTCTGCAGAGATGAAGAGGAGGGGAAGGAGGAGAAGTGGGGAACACTTCCTCTGCCGATGTCCAGCTCTTTCCAACAAAAGAGAGAACTACTTGTACAGACCAACGCTACATGGGTTGGCGGAGGGGTTGGAATGCGAATTACACAGCGTGGAATCTTTCATTCGCTCATCTGGCTGCTTGAGAGCAGTACCAGTAGCTGATGTGTGGGTTGTTTCCCTACCGCCTATTCCTATACCCAAGTGGACCTATCTTACACAGTTGTTTTTTTCTTAAAAATATTTATATAAATGTATTTTTAATTATCTTCTTGGGCTGAAATAAATATAACATATTGCAGATTCATTTTGAGCCAAAATGAAATTCCTCTTGCTAAACACTTAAATTAATGATTCCTTGAACAAAAATCGCGATTAGATTTGTGTCGTTTTGATGTGCGGCGTTTTTCCTCGGTCCCCATTTTTTTAACTCATTTTTATTACACCTGTCAGCAAAGTGACAATAAGTAATTGAATATACTTGGTTATCTTAAATCAATACTTAAGATAAGTTATATCGTATATTAATATAAATAATATACATATAAAAATCATTTTTTTTAACAGCAATCGGTCCCCATTAACTACGTAAAACGGGGCTCTAGTGTGTGTATACAAAGAAAAAATATGGCAAAAAAACTGGTACTTACGGTTTGCAAAAGCAGAAATCGAACGTTTAAATACATATAAATACTTACATACACACATATAAATGGATATATATTTTTCTTAACATAAACAATTTTTTCTCATTCTGCTTCAATTTCATAAATCGCATAAATCTTTATTAACATACACACTTTTTTTTTTTTTGTTGAGTTAAAAAGGTGGTTTATGTATCTAGAATTTTTTGAAAATCCAATTTAATCCTTTTATAATTCAATTTTGTTACATTTTGTTTAAATGTTGTAAACAACATTTTGCTCAACTGTTATTAATTTTTGGAAAACAATAAATCCAATAAATAATACCCTTAAAACAGAACAAAACAAAAAAACTATTCGTAAAAACATTTCAAATGAACTCCATGAAAAACATAAAATGCATATAAATAAATTGATAGCTGCCTGTTTTAACTGACGTTTTGCTTTTGTGTATTAGAAATTTTTGAATGAAAATTAAAACTGTTTCAAAAGGAAAAAAAAATATTTATTTTGCCGGTATCTCTTACTCATATTAATGCCATTAAGTCTAGACATGATAAAAGTTACATTTTAATACGATTTAAATGAGAAAACAAAAGCAAATGGATGGATAGCAGAACTTTAATTATAATCAGGCAACAAAAAACACCTGTTAAACAAAACAAAAAAAAAAACAAAAAAGAACAAATTTAATGCTCCACAAAATCTACTGTAAAAAAAATTAGAAAAGTTTTCAACTTTATGCTGCTCTAAAGCGAAACCTCTAGCCGTCCGTCTACTCATTTTCATTTTACCAGCAACATTCAACATCCATGAAAATGACGTTCCGTAAATGCACTATCTAACGTTTTTTCATAATAATTGTAATTAAAGTTCATAAAATTTGTACAAACACTGGTAATTTTTTACCACTTAATGAAAAGCGTATAATGTAGTTTTTGTTTTTTTGTTTTGGCAGATTTTGCTTGTGGCAAAAGCCATTGAAGTTAAAGAAGTAGGAAAAAGAAAAGTGGAAAATTAAATTTGTAAAATCCAAAACGTTCTTCTGTGGAATGATTTACAGAACATTTTATGACTTAATCGTAGTTTCAATATTTAATCACTCACTTGAAGTTCTGCTGCTCTTTAAATCACACAATGCTCCATAAAATCAAATGTGGAAATTTTCGCTCGTATACGAAGCCCTGGATTTAGGCAATTTTTGCCGAGACTATTTGGCATAATATAGAAATCATATGATTTGAAACCACTTGTGGTTGGAAAATCACTCTTGCTATTTTTCGGCTTAGAGCAATGTTTGGCATCAAATAAAAATCATGTGATTTGAAATCGCTTAGGTTTCGAAATCTCATGTTTAAATTTCTGCTTTTGTAAAAAATCGCAGGGGGCTGTTTCAATTCGAAAAGAGAAGCTTTCGAATTGCAGACAAATTCAAAAACATTTGCTCTCGAATCGAATTACATAATATCCCTCTAGAATCTAGATTATTACAATTTAAGTTCGACTATTTTTTAAAAAGTACCAAAATTATATGATCTCAAATCACAGTGGTTTAGACATCACACGTATGAAGTTGTGGCTTGTTATGAATCATTCGAAGGTGCCAATTTCTAGTGCTGTGTAAACGATGAATATAAAATCAAATGTGATTTGAAAATCGCCATTCACGCGTTCATATAAATTATAATAGGTCTAAAACTATATAATCAGACCTTTTTTTGCAAATCACATGATTTATAAACTTAAAATGAGTACTACTTTATCGAGATAAAATTCCATATTATAAGTGATTTACTTGACTTTAAAAAAGGTAGCAGCACAGAGCGAAAACTTCCTAATAGATTCAATACGATTTTCGCTTTGAAACGTTTTTAGGGGTATCCCAGCAGAGAGAAAAGAAGATTTTTCTATGGGTATTTCTTATTATTTCCATGTTGCAAATCTTATTAATTGTCTCAACAAGAAAAACACATAAAACCAAGAAGAAAACTTGTTACTCACATTTGTTTTTACTCAGTTTCCGATTTGCATGGTACCAAAAAAAAAAATCTATAGAGAAGAACCTATTGATTCTATTAGGTTTTCTTGTAAATTGTATACAATAAGGATTTCTTATTGATTTTATTAGGTTATCCTATTAATTTTTCGCTATTGGTTTTATTAGTTTCCTATATAAACACACGTAAATCATCTTTTTAATTTCATTAATTGTTGTTTTTTCAATAAGGTTTTCCCATTTAAAATAATAAGGAATCTTTCTTGAAAAAAAACCATAGAGATATCTTATTGATTTTGTTCTACTTTATTAGGTGCTTTTTTCTCTGTGAGGTTTTCCATGTAATTTGTTGTTGGAATTCAAGTTACTTCAGGCAAACTGATTTTCCCAACAGAGGTGAATACATTTAAAGCCAAATTTCTTTAAAAAAAGAAATATATCTACTAAAACATCTGCGTATTATTCGCTTAAGACACCTGAGCAGGACCACACGTGTGAAATATTTATGTGCCACAGTGATCTGTGCTTTTTTATATATTATTTTGACAAAAATCAATTAACATGCCTACAAATTTAAGCAAAAATCAATTATTCTCTGTCTTGTTGTATATTTAATAAATTGCCAATTTTATTTAAAATAAATTAATTATGGCTTACGAAACAAGACACGCACACATACACATATTTATGTACACATTTATTTGTTGGTTTTCTTCGAATGATTTATGAGTTAATTCATTATAATTTTTCAAATATTTTTAACAAACCGATTGTTGGGCTTTAAGAGAGATCTACTGAATTAAATACTTGTAAGACAAACTTCCTCGGTAAACGTGTTTGGGAAAGCAAATGTGGGACGTAACATAAATGGCTATTAATAAAAACTTTAATTTGAGATTGGCTCAGTTCACTCTAGGCCAGGTTATCTGCAAATTAATTTCGTATTTTGAATTATTTCCAAACAAGTATCTATGTATGTATGTATGTATGTATTCCCAAGCTCAGGCTTCAATGTCTAGTACAGGTTTGCCTGCAAGTGTTTTGTGCTCGAGTGTTTACTTGAATTATTTGCTGCTTTGATTTATCATTAATTGTGTACAATTGTACAATTTGTAAACTCTTGAATTTTGAAGCAGTCACACTTTTGATTCATACAAACAAAAACAATAGTTTTACTCTATGGACTTAAATAAATGCAAATGTTTTGATTATGCTAATTCTGAAACCATAAAAGGTGTTAAATATTTCAATTAGGGAAAACAAATCTGAAAAGAAACACTACCACGAAACAATTCCCACGTGCAGAATGGTCGTTGTTGGTCTAAGATGGTTTTGCAAATTAATAGATTAGCCTATTGATGTCAAAAGAGTTTTTGCGTTTTTTTTTTTTTGTTTTTTCTTTTTTGTGATTCTAAGTATTTGATTTGTTGAAGTCTTTAAGTGAATAAACAAAATTATAACAGTGGGCGTGAATTTTGAGCAGGTGATAAATTATGGCTCAGCATTGTTGATATTCAACAATTGAATAAATGCTGAACCACATCAGTTATTGCTACGCTGCTTAAAAGGAAAAAAGATTAGGTAATTTGTATGTGTGTAATTTGTTTTTCTTGTTTCATAAAACAAGAAAAGAATATCAGAAGATTAATCGAGCCTAAATTTGGAAACATTTTTTGTTTACCAAAGAAAAAAAATACAACCGCTATATGCTTTTTTATGAAATAATATCAAGAGGTATTACAATCTCTTGCAGACTGGACTGCTCCTTTGCCAGGCGTATTAGAATCAAATGAACTAAAAACAAAAATAAACAGTATCAGGTATGTTCTGAAAATCACTTTTCACGAAAGTGATTTGAAATCACTGAAATGGTGTTCTGGGCACAAATTTTTTAGTAATTTCGTGATTTGAAACCGGTCAGCTAAACAACTACCGATTTTAAATCACTTGCACATGTTTTTTGCAATTATTTTGTTAGAAACCAAATGAAAAACTTATTGAGTACTTTATATAATGTGTTTTTCACTTATTCAAGCAATAATATTATATCTTTTATACAAAATAAATTGAAAAAATCACAAATTACTGAAGACACTGCTGGCTTTTAAAGAAAAGAAAAAAATACTTCTGTTCATAATCTTCGTGATTTACTGTTTACCTTTTAGCAGTTAGCTATTTTGTTTTGTTCGAAAATATATTGTGGTTGTATGAGCCAAATGAATTATTCATAATTTATTCAATTAAACAAATTATTTTAAACAAAATTTAATTAAATTTATAATTAATGTTTTAGTTTTATGAATAATTTCGAATTTTAATTGGTAAATTCAATGATATAAAAGCAAAAAATATATTAATATTATAAAAATACTTAGTTTAGAACAGTGGCAACACTCTTGTTTTTGTGTTTATTTTCTTTTGTTTAACTTTCCGCGTCTTTCCTCTTTATAATTTTATAATTATGTATGTAAACAAAACAAACCAGCTGTTTATCCGTGATTTCGAATATAGAAAAGCACGACGAAAACTCTTAAATCTCGTGATTTTCAGAACACCAAAAAATCGCCTCCGTGATTTTGAAACCGTTCGTGATTTCAGAACAGGCCTGTATGATGCAATTTTATTTTACGAGAATTTCATTTTATGTTTCGGAATGTTGGAGCCAAAACAAATTTTAATCACCGAAAATCACTTCATTCGGGTCTGTTCTAGAATCCGATTCGGATTGATTTAGCAAAATTTTTTTAATCCGCATAATTCATAAATTTGTGTTCTCAATTCAGCATATTTTTAGATATTCAAAGTCTCTGTTCGAAAAAAAATTCTAAATGTCAAATACATAAACAACAGGTTTTTATGTTTTGAAAAGAACTATCAGAGGACGAAGCCGATGATAAAAGATAGCTTAACATACAAATAGTCGCCGGCGGCAAACCAAAAACCGACGCTTGACGACCGTCTAAACAATGTTTTTACAATCACGCAGAAAAAATTTAAAAATTAAGTTAAAATATGACAAAAACTAAATTATTAATAATAGATTATTCTGAGAAAGCAGCTCTACCGCGAGCAGCAATCAATCAGTCGCTCTGGACCGCGACGAGTGTAAGGTTGTGAAATTACCGGCGCGGCAGCTTGAACTTCGATCTTTGACAACCATATGTTGTAAAAGGAACATATTGCCGGATTATTACAATGGAATTTGACCACTAAATACAATCATATTAATATAAATATTACTTAAATTAAACTAAATATAGGAAATTTATTATAATTTCCTTTAAAATGTCAATTTTTCTTTTTCAATCAATTCTGATTGCATTAAGCATTAACCCAAAAAACATTGACATATCACACTTTAATATGTAGGGCACACTTTAATACGTGTTTTCGAACATAAGCAAAATTTTGGTATTTTTGTTTTGCGCAAGTGCCAGTTGACAAAACTTACAAAATTTTTGGAAGAAATTAAAGAAAAGGTTTTTTTTTTTTACTAATAAGTGTGTGTAAATTCAAAATTTTTTTTATTATATTTAATAAAAAAAACACTTCAAATTAAAAGAGAAAATTTAATTTTTATTAAAAAAAAAAAGTTATCACTTGCATGAATAAAAGCCGATTCTATTTACTTTCACTCACCCTATAATACTCCAATTGAAAACGAATAAAAACATGGGGATTCGGATTGCAGAACACCAAAATTCCTAAGGTAATCCACTTTACAGTGAATTCGGATTCTAGATCAGACCCGATTATCTTTCGAAATGTTCTCCATGTGCATGCGTTCATTATGTGACGGTTGGTTGGCTTTTATATTTCGAGACTGAGAGAGATGCAAAAATAAATTTTAATCATCGAAACTCACTTTATTGTTCTCCAAAATATTCCCTATGAAGATCTATAGATTTTTGCATGCGTTTGAAACCATAGTCGAGGCACTTTTGCTACTCTGACTGAGGCATCTCCTAAGCATGTATTCCGAATGCCGCCACCGCTTCTTCAGGTTTCGAATAATGTTGACCTCTCAGTTTGTTTTTTTTACTAACGGGTATAAACAGAACTCATTCGGTGCCAAGTCAGGACTAGACGGCGGATGACTTACAGAATCGATATTTTAGGTGCTCAAAAATGCAGTTGTTTGAGCCGATGTGTAAGAGCTCAGATTGTCGTGGTGAAAAGTGATGCGTCTTCGGTGGTTGGTTTTTCTGATTTCTTGGAAGACAATTGACAACAACTCTGCATTGTTGTAGTGCGAGGGTTGCGACATCTTCAGGTTTTTATAAAAAAACAGGCGACCATTTGCTTGGAAGTGCTTCGTGTGCGAACAACTTTTGTTGGGCTTTGCTCATCCTCCACACCCATACCTGCTGTTTACTTTTGGGGTCATACACGTAAATTCACCATTCATCACCTGTCACCGCGATCGAATTGTTTGGGAATTTTTTTTTTTCTTTTAATAATCGACATCAGCCTTTTCTTGAGCGTTTAACAAATTGTGTAGCAGCAATATTCCGTATTCGCTGAGTATCGAAGATCGAATAACGAACATAAAATTGGTGTTGAGTTGGAAGCGTTGTCGAAAATTTCAATGTTTAACGAATTTTTTGTCAAATGCAGTTTTATTTTCAATTTTTTATTTTTGTGATTCTAAATCGATTGTGATTTGAAATAAGCTCCGGTTACTGGATGGCTGTACTGAAGCAGCTAAAATGTAGTAAATAAAAACAAAAGAAACTGAATTGAACACAGAAACTCTAAGTGAAACAAATTTTGCCATAACTAAATGTTCTAAATTTTCCCTGTTTCTCCCAAATTTGAATTATAAACAATTTATTTTTCATAGTTGCTTAGTAGAAGCAACTATTTTTCTTGTTTTTCTATTTTTTGTTTGTATTTACAGATTAGATTGTTGACACAGTTGGAGGATGGATTTTTGTAAATGGATTGGTTTTATTTAAGCAGTATATTGGAGTGCTTAACAAGCAGCTTTTAATTTTTATAAAATTTCTCTCTCTCTCTCCCATTTAATAAACATTAAACAACATCTTTTCATTGCAGCAAATTTTATAAAGCAATTTTTTTTTTGTTGTTTGCAGATTTCATCTACGAAAGCAACAAAGTTTTTATCTTTTTTTTCAGGGTTTTCCAATAATTAAAAATTAAATTTCATTTCTGTTTTTTACAGCTGAACTTTTGTTAAACTCTTACAAATTTTAAATTTATACATTTCAGGTCACTTGTTTTCATAATCAATTTCCTTTTCAAATATATTTTCAGCCTCTCACAAAAAAGGAAAATAAATTAATTGGGGTAAAATACATTTTACTTTATTTAGAAGAAAAAAAAAATCGTTAAATATAAAATTGTGTATTTAATTACAAAAATTTTTTTTCCCCAATTAATTATTTATGGTAAAATCTTGTTTTATATTAAATTTTAATTATTTGATAAAAATCTATGTTTATACACTCAAAAGGATATTTAGTAGAATTTAATAAAATTTAGTGCATACGGAGGAGCCAAGAATATTTTTTCTAAGAGGACTACAGCTTGATTGATTATTTCTGTGTGAGAATACATATTGAATTTAATTAAGGAACTCTGTTTTTAACCCCCCATTTACACATGCAAGTAGCTTGTTGCTTGTTAAGTATACATATTAACTACCAATACACTGACAGAGACAATAAAAGCTGTTACTACTTGCTTGATTGTTTACACAGGCAAGTGCAAGCTCATTTTTAAAATGTCGTCAATGAAAATGGTCTTAAAGAAAATTGCTTTACTTTACAAAATAAAAGAATTAAATGAGAACAATAATAATAATACATATAATTATTTATGTTGAAAGAAACTACAAAATCACTGTTCCATTTTTTATACTTAAAAATCACTATTTTTTGCTTTTTTTTGTGTATTGTTTGTTTTGTTTTTGTCCGTCTCCATGACCTTTTAATATCTGGGTTGCCAAAGTATTGTGAAATGAACTACTATGTATGTGGATGCAAATTATTCGAATAGCTTTTTAATTAGTAAAATAGTAAATCGATAAAGGCCACATTTAATTTAATTTATTTTTTATATTTTATTTTATTTTTTTGGTATGTAAAATCAAAAAGTAATGTATTAAAAATCGTTTCTATGAAAGTTATCTCTTAAAATTAAAGTATAATCTTTATGCGGTAACACTGTTTTTGCTTTTTGTCATTTTACCGACATGCAAGTAAAAAAAATTACTGCCAATCAAAATATCTTGCAAGTGAGCTGGCAACTTGCAGAAGTATGATTGTATTAGTAAAATAATATCAATGTATTGAGCTTGCACTTGCACTTGCGTGTGTAAATGGGGGGTAAGAGAGATCGGAGCTCTTGGCGACAAGCAAAGAAAACTGTTCTTGCTTAGCTATTTTAAATAGTATGAACTCGAGTTGCGTTACCGATTCGGTCCACATATAAATTTTCTTAATTTACAACATTTAATTATCAAAGCCTAGAGCAGGGATGCCCACGGCCTATACACGTTGGTACGCTTTTGTTTTTGTAAAAGCGCGAAGCATTGGCTGAGCATTCTAATATGTATACACAACTCTTTGTATGAAATACACACATACACACATACCCCAAGTTCAAAGCAACAACACTTTCATATGCACAGCAATACGAACGCAGGCTTTGTTGGTACACATTGGTGCCAAGCGTAAATTTTGTTGTTTTTTTGTTTTCATGATTTTGTTGTTTTTTTTTTAATGATTTCGTGAGTATGAAACACTTGAAGAAATCATTTTTTGTTATGAGTTTATTTCTGTTTTTCTTTGTGTGCGTCAATAAAGTGTATACGTATTGGTGTTTGCGCTTCCATAAGAAGATTTTGGGCACCCCTGGCCTAGAGGTTATAAAATGATAGTAAAAACAAGCCTGCTTGATACCAGGTAATCGCATAACTACAACAAACCCAACAACACGTCAAGCGTATTTTTGCTGTCTAAACCAACCTCTTTCATACAAAATGGTTGACTCAGACGCGTATTAACAACGGTTAAGGCGTTAATGTGGGTAGGATGTTTAGACTTCAAAGTATTTTTTTACAAATTGGAAACGTTGTGCCTTTTTTGTCGGTTTTGCCAAAACTTTACGAGCAAAAATGTCAACACATTTGACACTCAGTTTTCAAAACATAATTATCGCTATTGATCTAAGGTTGCCTTGCAGCTAAAAAAGCTATAAATGATTTAAATTAATTTAAAATTTTATTACCCAAATCGAATTCGTACTGTAATTTACTTAAAGATGGAATTGGTAAAATCGTTTCGTGGTCGTGTAGAAAGTATGTAGATGTCGCTAATAAACTATTTTTGTCGCAGCACCGCCGGCAAAATGTATCAGCTGATATCCATAATTTTGAAATCTTCTTTCTTTAAATTTCGAGAGTTTGACGCTGTCACTCGAAATCGCTCGATCTTTTAGATGCATGCAAAACCCTAAGAGATTTTTAATTTCTCAGTGCTTTTGTGTAAGTAAGCGATATGTGTAGTGACAACGTGAAATTGATAGTTTTTCCTTAATTTCATTTTTTCTTCAATTTTTGAGTTTTGTAGCTCTAAAAATCTATATTCCGTAGATTTCTATGTGACGGCTGGTAGTACTACTTTTATTTGGGTAACCAACACCTGGCTTTGTTTATAAAACAGATTTGATCAGCTGCTACGTAAACTTACGAAACGACTTTACTAATTCTACCCTAAGCCACATTTTCACTTTTAAATATTAATTTGTTTATTATCTGCTCTATTTGCTTTAAATAGTTGCGGCATCTGGTAAGAGAACCCTCTCACGCACTATCTGAGGCTTGAGGCTTGCATAGTGTACAGCACAAATGACTGGTTTAACAGCAGCCCAGTGATGTCAACTTCCATTGCATGGATCTGGAAATAGTTTAATTAATATAAATTTGTTTTGAAATTGTTAATTAAAAATGTATTTATTTTATTCTTTTCTGCTTGTTGTTGAATAATTAAATGGTAGATTTTTAAAATTAAATTTTTTTACATAAAATTTATGTTGTATGCAAATAAATTGTTTCTAACTGTAATGAAGAAAGTTGGTGCGAATAAAATCCACTTGAATTTGAAATTTTGCACTTGTTATTTTTTTCATGCCATAAGAATAGTGCCCGGGGTAAGTTTGTCGGTGTTGCATTGAAAAATAATTTCAAAATAGGTGAAGGCAAAGTCACTTAAAACTAACTGACCTGTAAGGATTTCAAACCTTCTGGCAAACTGTTTTTTTTTTTTTTTTGTTATCAATAACTTTTGCAGCAAATGAAAACCTTTGCTTATGCCACACAAAAAGTTTCACCTAATAATTGAAAAAAAAGGTCTGGGAAACAAAAAAGTAAGTAAAGAATTTCGAAGCTGTATAAAAGGATTTAACGGTACGGCGCATATACTTTGTTGAGTAAAAGTTATTAATGAATTCTGGCATCATGAGAAAGCAATTGCGCTCTCTAGTACAAAATTGCTTTGACTTTTTTGTTGTCTATAATAGTTTAAAATATACAACCATTTCTTTGTGGTCGGGTGAAAATGGAAATTCATATATACTATAACACTTGTGAACATTTTAATCAAAAACGTCAACTTTCTAAAAATTAAAACAATTTGGCACCATTGGATAGGAATTTCACTGTATTTAACAAAACTGCTTTAACTTCTGCGATATCTACGTTAGTTTAGAAGATAAAATCAACTTTCTCAAAATGAAGAAAATTCGGCTTCATTGGAGCGCAATTGCGTTCCCTATTTTAAAACTATATGCACCCCTATCAAGAAAAAATTTTCCCCTAAAATTTTTTCCCATTTCCCAAAAGTGCGATCATGAATAACTTTTCCCATAAAATGTGTTCCCATTCGAAATTTTCCCTTTTATCGTGAGTGGATTTTTCAAAGACATTTTTCCCATTTTTTGTATCAAATTGTTCATTTTATTTTCTTTGGGGAATTAGAAAAAAAAAATGCAAGTATAGTTGCTACATTTTAATGGATTGACTTTTTTTGACATCTGCTATAGTTTAAAAAATTACTTAGTTATTTTTTGGAGGTCGGCTGAGATTGAAATATTTTTTTTTCTGTTTCGAAGACTCCACACTTTTCATCAGCACCCGTCCTTAAATTATGGCCCTTATGAAAATCGATTCAAGAAAAAAAAAATATGTAGGTTATAGGTATTTTAGTGCTGGTAACCCAAATCTGCTGTCAGTTTTTCTCTATCACGCCAGGATGTTTTTTTTCTAGGCGTGGCTAATTTTGCCCCCCAAATTATTGAGTTACGCCAATATATTTCACCATAATTCGTAAGAGCCTTCTTCAATTTTAGTGAATTTAGCGAACCAAAAAACGCGCTATAAAATTTTATTTCAAATACTGGTATACAATTTGTTTCTATATTTTTCCCTTTCAAAGTTTTTCAGCAATCAGGGGGGGAAAAAATTATTTTTCATGCAAAATTCGCTTTGCGTTTTTTATTTTTAATATTCAATAAAAAAAAATAAAACTACATTTTCCTAAATTCAACATGTCTAAGAAATAAAATAAGCTATAAATCATAAAAATCCTTAAACAAGTGTGGATTATACTCACAATTTAAGGCAGGACTAGATGTTCTGTCTTCCAACTTAGTGACACCACAGTTCCTGAATAAATAAATTGTCTGTGTTATCCCGTGACCCATCCGACCTCTCCAACCTTAGCTCACCTTCATCGGGCTTTAGTTCACTTTTTTCTTTGAGATTTATATTAATAAAACAAGCCAAATAAAACATCGAAGGCCCTTAGCTAGGGGACAACCAGCTGTTTCCAAGTTGTCATACTTCTCATTAGCATCGATTCCTGAACTCAAGGGCTCATGTTGCTCAAGCGGCACTCATGGCACTAGCTGTCCTCTAGCTAATAAAAGATAAAAGAAAGTTCGAATAGCAAAAATTGTTTAATTAATTTCTTGGATCATATTTTCCGGCTTTTACTGTGTATTTGGAGCACATGTGTGGTTTCCCTGCAACACTTTGGAAGACGTTAAAGAAAATATATTTTTTCAGCTTTATTCTTGAGTCAATATTTTATCTCTTTGTATTTTACTTGTGCACACTGAGCTTCTTTTTCTCCTGCTTATAGTTTGCCTGTTTATTTAAGCCATACTATTAAAGTTTAAAAATGCCAAACATTTAGTGTGTCTACATTTGTTACACTTAACTTTTCAGGTGGTTGATTGCCATAAACGTTTCTGTGTGTTGGTTTTTGCAGTTGAGTTGAACATGTGTGAGCTTCTGACTAGAGTTAGTGCTCTATTTCTATGTTTATTCTGGCAACTTTTAGAGAAAGTGTAAGTGTATGGGAGATAGTGCAGACACGCACAGAACAAGCGGTAATTCCAATAAGGCCTTTAGTTATAAACATTTTCAAGCATTAATTTAGCTTTGTACTAGTACTTTCCATTTGTTTTTGGAACGAAGTTCCTTAACGCGACTTGCTGGTAGTGCAAATTAGTAGAAATCGTCACGAAAGCGTGTGAGCTGTTTATATATATTGGTGTATCTGTCGATAAACAATTGTGTAGGTGTCTCCGCTGACAGCAGCACCAGTAAATATTAATTAGTTGTGAAAACGGACACTATCAGTTGATAGATGTCGCTAAAGTAAAGTATGTCACAACAAAAACCAGCAATATTGAAAAATTTTCTTCGTTTTGTAGCAGATTGACAAACAAATACTGCATGCGTCAAAAGTAAAAAAATAAACAAACGTTCCAAACATTTTAAGAAGCATATAAAATTTAAACATTTCAAAAACAACACAAAATAAAACATACAGATTTCACCTTGTGTTACATTCGAAGATGAAGAAAAAACGTAAGGAACTTCGTTCCTAAGGGGGTTCCCCGACCGCATTTCTTTTTTTTAGAAAACAAAAACAAAATTGCGAAGCTTCTTGCTTGTCTGCAGAAACACCCAGAGCCTTCGGCAGGAATCGAACCTGCGACCTCGCGGACAACTCTTAGTAGGCCACTCTACCAATTCATAACTTCGAGCCGCTCAATTATGTTATGGGGCTTTAATTCGATCTTACTTCCTGCGGCTTGAAAAAGAAATTGTAGTGATCAACATTTGAAATTATCATTGTCTTCCTGACAGTTATGTCACTTTTTTTTTTTTTTTGATAAATCAGCAAAATCAGCCCTTATGAAAATCAGATTGTTAGACATTTACCCCCTAATTCATAAAAATTATTACAGGCTTATAAGACAGACTGTTATTTGAAATATTTGTATGGAAAATCTGTCAAATAAGAGCTTTATAAATTTTTATGAATTAAACGCTTATTTTATAATTGAGTAAATTGGTTTGCCAACCTTTAGTTTTTGTGCCACAAGTGGCACAAGCAATTGAAAAATTAGTTTACTATTTACGTCTGTATACATATAAACAAAAATAGAACTATTTTTAACACAGGCCTTCCATAAGGCGCATTTACCCCACTACTTTTGCCGTTGCGTATGTGTAGTAGAGATTGTGTGAATTTATAATCTTTGCTTTTTCAACACCTTTTTTCGGTTTGTATATAAATCTGTATTTGTCGAATATACCTACTGAGCAATTCGAACCATCACTTTTGCAGGTGTTACTCTGAAAACGAATTATTGTGTTTTAGGATTATCCTGCTTTTTGGTCTACCTCCAGTTCACAGAACACAGACAAGTGGCTCATCTCGAAAATTTGTATGGAAGGCATTTAAAAAATTTAATGGTGTTTATTTCTTAGACGAAGGTAATCGTTTGTATTTGGCAACTAAGGGGTAGCTCTTTTTTGTCATATCGAATGAATTTATAGCCTGTTGAAGAAATCAAGTTATATTTCTATATCATATGAGGTTCAATGAATTAAAACAACTTTACTTTCTCGGAGAGAGAATTTTCAAAGCAATATTGCCACACAGACTGCCACACAATTTAAAATGACCGGCTAATTGTCATGCAAAGATTTCATATTTTATTACCCTACAAACTAGAGGTATATCCAATTAAACTTGCTAATTAATAGACCACTGAAGGGCACAAACAGAAAATTGAATACAATCAGCCCAATCATGAATATTCTCAAGGAATTTTATTCCTAAGGAAAATACGTTTCTCGAGAAAAAATTCCTCCAATCATAAATTACCTGAAAAAAAAAAAAACAAAAGTTGTGCCAAATTTTTCATGGCATTTTAATGTGAAGACGATGAAAATTTGCTTTCCCTGATCTATGAGCAAAACTTTTCCAAAGATAATGCTTCAAAGTGTGATTTCGATTGATGGAATTATGATGGAACAAACATTTTGTTAAACTTCTGATGTTTCGAATTGGCTTAAGAAAATTATCACATCTTAGTTTATTCCACTTATTTAACTTTTTTAATAACTTAATAAAAATGTTTGCTGGACTCACGATGTGAGCTCTTCGCAACAATGTATGCATTGTGTGGTGTTTGAGAGTACAATTTGTATTACGATATATGCACATGCATATAATCACACACATGTGCTTAAGAGTGTGTGTGCTTACTTAACATAAACCACCTTTAAGCAACAATTAACCCAATTCTTAAATCCATTTGCACCTATTTTTGTAGTAGAATTTGTGCGTTAAAAAGTTTGTTTTGGCCTGAAAAACCAGGCCAGTATGAAAACTCTGTGGATGTCGTGTGTGTGAATTGGCACTTGTAGTTGTTGATGTGTTTATTTCGTTTTTTTTTTTGCACACATCTGTGTATGTATGTAGTTGTATTCCATTTGGGATGGCTGCATGAATACATATAAGCACATACACTTTTAATATTTACCGCACCCACTTGTTTACTTGACCCTTTTCAATCGACCACTACCATGGCCATCGTTGCCATCTTGTTGAGTTGTGGCTGATATTCAGTTCCTTTAGTTGCAAAAAAAGGAGAGCAGTATCAATAGCCAAGCTTAAGCGAGAAATATTGGAAACAATTTGTTTACATCGTTTAAAATTTTATAGAAAATGGCGGCTTTAAGAAATTGTGTCCTTGGAAGGAATTTTGGGAGACATTGTAAAGAGTTTTTGGGACTGGAAAAATATGATTTACGGTATTCTTCCTAGAAGTGTCTTTTTATTTATTTATATGCACAGTATAAATGAGGTTTATTAGAAAAACAAGAATGTGACTACCTAGTCACCCTGTAGGCCTGTAGATTGGTGGCAGACGATTCCTTTTGGTGTTGTCCTTTTAGTTTGTTGTGCATTGTTTAGCTATTTGTAATTGGATCACTTTAAGAAATTTTCAAGTCTACATATGATGAGTTGATTAGCACCAACGAAATATCGTCGGCATATAAACATTTTGAAAAAGTTAATTTTTGAACCTGAATTAATACATTTCAATTGGCTCTTAAATCAAATAAATAATTAAGTTTGCAATTTTATCACTAAATTTTGCATACTATTGCTTAAGCCATACAGTTCTGCTAATAAATCTGATTTCAAATTGCAGTTCTGACTTTTCCATCCCTGGTTTCTACCAAATTTGCAACTATTTGCAAACTTTAAAAAAGCAACTTTAATTTCTAGAAAATTCTGCTCAAATAGTATAAGTTTAAATAATAAAATAACACAGGGTTTAAAAATAATCTACAATGTATTGACATCTGGCAGCCCTTTTGCATTTGTTTTCCATATCGAATACGCATTGTATATTAATTTTAATTTTTTTTTTAAAGCTTCGCAACATTTCTGTGCATTAAAAAAATAGTAAGTAACTTTTCATGACTTTAAGGCGGTTTTCGCTAATACTGGCCATTTTAGTTGGTCTAAGCCAGGGATGATAAATTCATAACCTTACATTTGTAGGCTATTTTGTTTAATATGTTTTTTTTATAACAATTATTTTTAAATTATTTATAATTATTGCCTCGAAAAATACAACATCTCAACAACAAGAGCGGTGAAAATAAAGGGCAGTTAAATTTTAAGGGCCGATGTTGATTTAAAAAAAAACACAAATTATTTATGAAATTATTGTTTTTTTTTTAGATTTGTGAAGTAGGCAGATGTAGAATACAAGTGAACAAGCCCTGAAGCAATACACTTTCCAAGAACGCGGAGTAATCATGTATATGATGAAGTGGATGACTTTTTGACCAAAATCATAATAAACGATGAGCCTCATTTCCACCCCAGCGAGTACGTGAGCCAGCAAAACTATCGCTTCTGGGGTACCGAAAATTTCCGAGTGATGCACGAGGAGCCATTACACCCGCTCAAAGTGACTGCATGGGGTGCTGTTCATGCTGAAGAAGTCATCGGGCCATTTTTTTTTCAAACATGCGGCTGGTGAGACGACAGTGCGCTACAAGCTTATGTTAACCGATGTTGGGAAGCACATGTGGTTTGAACAGGGTGGAGCACTGGCACACACTGCCCGAGCCACAGCCTATATTCTGAACGTCAAACAACATTGGATGCCTTCTTTTGGTCCACCTGTTATATTACAGTTGGTCGATGTAGCCATCGCTGTTGTGCCTTCGATTTTTCGATAAATTTTGGCATAAGGAAAAAAAGTTCTGATTTAATCCTTTTTTCTTTCAGTTTTGTATAAGAAGATGTGGTTCGGGTTCAGGTTGTTTGAAAAAAATATTGGAGAGAAAATATTATTGGAAGGGGGGTGGTCAACCAAACCTCACAGTATTTGACTGATACAAATTCCTTCGCTAACTGAATTGACACAAAACGAAAATATCAAACCACTTTGTGCAGACAATCACCTGTGTTTTCGGAAGAAATAGCAAAAAAGTGGCGAGTTTCTGTGTTCCAAAATGACTTGCCTTTAAAATTCAAAACTCATTTGTTTTTTGTATTGTTTTTAACTTATTTTTAACATCCAGGGGATTCTTTGTAAAGTGTTTAGAAAAGTTAAACACAACCCCATTAAGGCCGATGTAAATAAATTGTAGTTTGTACTCAAAAGCAAAATAAGTTTTTATTTTAATTATGCTAATTTCTATTTTAGTTTCGTTTATTTTTTTTTTTTTTAATTTTTCTTTGCCAGAATTTTCAACACTTTCTAATGGCACAACTAATGGCGGCTGGCTGCTTGTTGTTGGTGTAAGGATGCTGTTGCTGATGGAGTGATAATGTTTTTCGCAGCTCGTTTGGGTTGTACTTGAACAAACCAAACATTTACAGGCTTTAAATTTAATTATACTTTTCATTATTGTACTTTTTGTTGGTTGCTTTTTTGTCTTTCATCAAGATAATGCCATTTATTTTTGCCTTAAATTTGAGGAAATTTGCAACACGTTGTTTTGTTGTCTTTCAGTTGAAAACATCATTATGAGATGTTGGTAATGGATTTTGTATTCGCTTCACTTCAGAATCTTGCAAATTAATATTTTTCATTCTTGTGCTTAAAATCTGTCATTTCATTTGCGCTGCCGATGATGATGATGATGATGAAAAAGAAGGGAGATTTAAATCTTATTTTTCCAAATTAAATCTTTACATTTTACGTTGCAGTGATTAAAGCTGATTTAAATATTTAAGTAAGTTGTTGGAGGGTTGTTTGATCAAACAATTTCTTAAATTTGTGCGAACAACATTTTTTTATCTTGTTTTTGCCTGCAAATTAAATTAAACGATATTCTTTTTTGTAAAAATATTTTGCATAAATTATTGAGACTTTAAACGGGTTTTTTTCGCTAAAAGATTTTTGTGTTAAAATTAGCATGTTCCTAATTCCTTAATAAGAATATGGGAATATGCGTTCATAACGGAAGGCACAGATGTTTGAGTTTAGTAGTGAAACTTTAAACAAGTTTAATTGACACTAATGTTTTTTTTTATACTTATTAAATTATATTAATATGCAGGTTTAGGCAAAGGTTGCACATTTATTTTCAAATAGAATATTCGGTTTCAGAAATTTGAGCCGATTTTTTCTGGCCTTTTTTAAGATTTCAGTTCATGATTTTAGTGTGTGTAATAAATGTGAAATCAGTGAAAGTTCTTCTTCGGGTTTGGTTTAATTTACAGTTACGAGGGTGACCTTTTATATTTCCGGAGCTGGCAACCCTAGTGTTACCAACTGCGAACTGATAGCTCTATAGTAAAGTGGGGCATTTTCGGGGTTATTTTGACACACTAGCGCTATAGGTTTTGTTTACAGTTATATAAAATATTCCTCTAGGCCTAAAAATGGCATTAAATCGTGAACATTTTCGTGAGATTATTTTTTACAGGGATGAACTTATTTCAAGTTTTAGCAACGAATCTACATCAAGGACCAGTATTTATTCATGTTGTGGTGTAGTTCACTCCAAGACGAATTACACGAAGGTCGCCCAAAATCAGTTGTTGTTCCGATAACCATGGATGTTGTGTGCGAACTGATATTGCCAGATCGGCAAGTGACCTATCGTGAGATTGAGACAACCTTAAGCATTAGTGGAAACAGCATACATTCAATATTGCATAAACATGTCATTGTTAAACTGTGATTAAAATACAGACAACTTTTGTTAGAGTAGAGCTTTAACTACAACTGATTTTTTGAGCATAAATTATACCGATACAAACAGGACAAACGTTTTTCGATATTGTGCCATCGATTGTTCATTAACTTTTGGCAGGCATAAAGACAGGTCCACTAATGCATATAAAAAATCTTCATTTTTGTGGTTTCGGATTTTAATTTTTTTTTGTGCAAGCTGGTTAGTCATACATTTTACTCCTTTAAACGCATCCGGAGAGTGATTAAGAAACCCCAGCACAACAGCTTGTCCCAGCGCTCCCGCAGAGGAGTCTAATGTATCACCAATCCCCAATAATTTTTTCTCTCCTACATTTTTTTCGAGTTCACCAACCTTGTACTATGCCTTAAATACATACAAAGTAGTATGGCTTAAATACAAAGTTACACAAAAAAAAAAGGTGAAAAGTGTCTTACCCCCGATTTTTGACTTTGGATTTAAATATAAAATTAGTAAATTTTCCTTAAAATTTAAGTTGGATTTAAAATAGCATTCTGTTTTACAGTCGAAAATTAGTTTTGGTAATTGTTTGTAAAAAAAAAGTACGGCAGCACAATGTAAGTGTCAAAAAATTATCGATAACTCAATAAAAAAAACAGCTGTATGAACAAATTTGAAAAAAAGTGAAATTCTGAAAAGTTTAGAAAACAAAAAATTGTTTTGTAAGAAATTATTAAAATGAGTAGCAAAAGTGATAAAAGGACTCCCATTTCACTGCCACAGAAGTTGATTACCTTCTGGAAATAATAAAAAATAAAATTATGAAACAAACAAAAAATACATGTGCAATTTTCTTAATTTGCAGAACAAAACCAAACTGTCAAAATCATATGGCAGTACGAAAAACTTAAATCGATTTTAAATGGGCACGGCAGGCCGTTTAAGTTTAATTTAAGTGGCAACTGTTTGACTCAATTTTGTATATAAATCAAATTTAAATTGAAATGGCATTTAAAATCCAAGTCAAAAATTGGGGGTTAGTGTAACTTTTTTTCCTCAAGCTAAACGGAACCGCCCTAATGCATATGGTCAACCTTGCAACATTGATCTAATTTACTTTTAATATTTTTATAAATAAATTCCAGCTAAGTGAGTTAAAATACCAGTATTAACTTGGCTGGTTGCTGCACAATACATTATTTCATTATCATAATTGTCTAAATATAATTTGTTAGTTTAAGAGATTAGTTTAATAATGGAAAATTGAAATTTAAACTGGAAATAAATGTTTGCAAATATATAGACGTACATATGTTTAAGCGGATGTGTGCCAGCGGACCTTCAATATTGGCCATAATAATATTTTTACAGTTTTGAGAAAAAAAAAGTGTTGGCATTAATGCTAAAATGGGGGTATTATGAGATTTAAATTCTTTCCGACTGACGAAACAAAACAGAATTATGTATGTTGATTTAAAGGGTGTTCTTGTAACAGAGCAACCCAAGGCATAGCTACAACAAACACTTCATGTATTTTGTTGGTAGAATTACACTGTGGAACAAATTCAAGTTAGCAAAAGTAAGAGAGAAAGAGGTGAAAATATAGGCCAAAACTGGGAGATCCGTATCGCGTTTGCTTATGGTAGTTCGCTATATTTTTTTAATCGACCTTCGAACTTTGCAGTCAAATGCCAAATTTTGGCATATTGTTTATATGGTTTTCTGGCTCTAGCTCGTCGACTAATTGATATTTCTTAAATCTGTAAAAGTCAAATTATTACTAGAGACCTGTGCAACAACAGCTGATGTGGGAAATTTTTCACAAAATTTAGTACATTTCCAAATTTTGCGATAACTTTCATCAAAATATCTCTATTGGCACACGGCAGAGAATTGTGTGAGAATTTTATATATTTGTCGATTACGCTGTTTTACGTCAGAAGTTCCTCTATCGAACTAAAGCCCGATAGAATAACTAACAATAGCAAAAAAAATTGTTTAATTTTACAAAAACTTTCAAAGGGAGAATAAAAATATATTGTTATTGTTGAAATCGAATATGCTCTTAAGCTGTTTCTGTTCTTTTTTTTTATTTGTTTGTGCTTTGTTGCTTTCTTCATGTGAATCTATCTAAATTTGAGTTATTGCTGTACATAAAATTGCCCTAAATTAAGAGCAGCCAGAAAGTAGTGGTCACGTTTTTTTTTCGTTGGCAAAAAATGTTATTAATGCATGGCAAATATTAGTTCATATGTAAACATACCTTAAGGTGCCCCAAAACTATGACCAAATGAAAGTTTTTACTCACTTTGACAGGCCGTTTGTATTGTCATTAAATTATGGAAAGAAAGGAGCAATGTCTGTCTTATTTCATCCTGCAATATGTTTATAGTTCACGAAAAGATTTTCTATTTAGCAACTTTAAAACAAACAAAAAATTCTTAAGCGTTATTTAAGCAGTAGAAAACAAATGCAAAATTTGCATAAATTTATATTATAACAGAAAACTATAAATTTGAAGCATATCAAAGATTCAATACCGTCTTCGTTGGTTGCTTGACTTTCATTCTCACAAAATATTAATTAACATTGACTTATGTACATATATGCTGGTACAAATTTGTTAACAAATCAGCTTGGCTTTTTGCTAGTATCTATAGAAGTTGAAAGAAGTTGGCTGGACACAACGAATATTAATGAAATTTATTAGTCTAGTTGTTTGAATATTAATAAAGAGTTCGTTAAAAAGTAAAAATGTTAATAAAAATGTATGCATATAAATACTAATTAAGAAAAAATTGCTGTTTTGGAACTCAGAGACGTATGCATAAAACCATATTTTAAAATATTAGTATGGCTCCATAAATTTTAAGCCACCATTAGAGCAATAAATAACTAGAGGACGAAACCAAACACACCAGTTTTAATTACCTGTTTAATTAACATTCTTAACTTCTTTAGATAGAATACTACAAGCAATGATCGCAATCGTTTCATAAGTGAAATGTCTTTATTCCATCAGGTCCCGATTGCACAACGTAGATTATGCCTGTATCCATGTGTGCTGAACAAATGGTGGAGCAAATGGAAACTCACTCTGACTGTCGGCTAATTATGCTTAACTGATGGAATTTTGATTCGCAATTTTTTTTGGAAACTATAGTTTGCAGATTCTATAGATTCTCCAGCGTAGCACTCAATGATCCGACAGCTAATGTGACAACAGATTGCAAAAAAAATAATGAAATTGACACATGAAAGGTGGTGGCAAAAACAAAATTAAAAAAAAATTTTTTTTTAATAAAATTTTAAATTTATTAAAAAATTTATTTTTGAAACCGTTTTCAACCAACTCAAGGGATGAGTGGCTCAACATTTTATTGTATGAGGTACTCAACCACTCCAAAGTAAACTATCACATTGTTGCTGTAATTTTCAATACACACCGTTTGCCTCGAATATTTATTTCTCTTTTTACAATAATTATATTTTATCACTTGAAACTATTTTAGGGCATTCTCAAAAGTCATTAACTTTCGATTTACGAAAACCGAGAAACAAGAATTTTTAATATGTCCAGCACTTTTCCATATTTAATGACTGCGATAACATTTAGCCTTAATTATGATCCATTTACGAAAGTGCAACAAAACCACACAGACACAACACACACACACACACACACACACTCAGAAAACAAAATGCATTTAAAACACTAAAATTCAAGATTATAATTAAAACAACAGGCCCGTAAATTAAAAAGCTTATCTTCACTTTGTAAAACAAAAAACCAACTAAATACATGTGTGTTTGTGTGTGTAAGTATCGGTTTGAGCGGCAGCAAAAGCAAAAAAAAAATTAAATCCTGTTTGTTATTTGCCTGCCATTTAGTTGAATAAAATAAAAACAAATGAAATATACATATGTACATATAACAAAACACTAAGAAGAAAGAAAAAAGAGCCATACAAATGTAAACTATTACAATAAAAACAACATTATAATGACTCATTCAGTTTGCAACTCAAATGATGAGGTTGTGATGATGTTCATGATGATGTTGACAAATTTAAGCAGCGGCCAGGATAATGAGAAAGGTCTGTCTGGCTAAATAATAAATAAGCTGGAAACAAACCAGTTAGAGTTAAAGTGCGAGGGTGGTGAGCAGATGCTCTTATACACACACACACACTCAGCCATAAACATGCATTATTTTACAGCAAGTAACTGCCAAGGCGAATTTGTGCAAGGTGCAGTTGGCAGCAGAAGCGATTATTTGTTTATTTATAAATTATTAATTAATTAATTTTTATTATTCGAACTTTTTCTTATATAATTATTTTTGTATTAAGTTTACGAGGCTCAAGTTCTTTCTGTATTATTTTTGTGATTGACGGTACCCTGCCGGCAACTCAGTTAACTAGTAATGAATTATAAGCTAACTTTTTTATAACTGGTGGTGGTTGACACTTAGATTATTTTTAATGGAGATGACTGACTATTTTAACATTACGATGTCCTACGAGGTAGTCAATTGGCCGACGTTGCATTACTTTTCAACTAACTTAAAGTTAGCTACTTAAAAGTCAGTACATACAGAAAAAAATGTACAAATCAAGGCTGATTTTACATTTTTCGGTGGTAATATTTATTATATTTTATTAAATTAAATTTCATTCTACTACTTAACGCGGCTTGCTGGTAGTGGAAATTAGTAGAAATCGTCACGAAAGCGTGTGAGCTGTTTATATGTATTGGTGTATCTGTCGACAAGCAATTGTATGTATATGATGGGCAGTGTCGCCGCTGACAGCAGCGGAGACACCTACCAATAAATAATAATTAGTTGTAAAACGTTCCAAAAATTTAAAGAAACATAAAATTTAAAAATTTCAAAAACAACACAAAATAAAACATACAGATTTCACCTTGTATTACATTCAAAGATGAAAAACAAAAACGTAAGGAACTTCGTTCCTAACGGGGGTCCCCCGACCGCATTTCTTTTTTATACCCTTCACATAAATGTGTAAGGGTATATATAAGTTTGTGATTCCGTTTGTAACGCATTGAAATATCCATCTAAGACCCCATAAAGTATATATATTCTGGATCAGCATCAATAGCGATTACGATTGAGCGATGTCCGTCTGTCCGTCTGTCCGTCTGTCCGTCGGTCCGTCTGTCCGTCTGTCCGTCTGTCCGTCTGTCCGTCTGTCCGTCTGTCCGTCTGTAGTCGTTGAAATACCGTTTCTGAGAAAACGGTTTGAGATAGAAACCTCATTCTTTCGCTAAAACGTGTGAAACCTCGGTAGTGGGTCTGCTATTGAAATTCAGTAAGATAGGTCCACGCATAGCCGAGATATATTCAAAAAACCGGGTTTTGAGGGATATTTTGTGTAATTTTTGTATTCAGATTTTTGAAAAAAATTTTTTCTTAAAAACTAAACCATATCATTTTTAGTGCTCATTAAATCCTAGAAATGAAGGAATTTTTGAAATCGGCCCATATATATCCGAGATATAGCGTCTCCCGATTTTTAAAGAAATCGGCTTTATTAGCCAAATAAGACAACTTTTGGCACCGAAGATCAATCAAGATGGTATATATAGGCTATTTAGAGGCAAAAGTGGGAAATTTTTCCACATCGGCCCATATACACTCGAGATATAGCGCATCCCGTTTTCTCAAGAAGTCGGCTCTAAAAGCCAAATAAAACAACTTTTGGTACCAAAAATCGATCAGAATGGTACATATAAGGTGTTTAAAAGCAAAATTGGAAAATTTTTGAAATCGGTCCATATATATCTGAGATATAGCGACTCCTGATTTTTCAAGAAATCCGCTCTTTAAGCCAAATAAAGCAATTTTTGGCACTAAAAATCAATCAGAATGGTACATATAGACTATTTAGAGGCAAACGTGGAAAATTTTGGACATCGGCCCATATACACTCGAGATATAGCGCCTCAAGTTTTCTCAAGAAGTCGGCTCTAAAAGCCAAATAAAACAACTTTTGGTACCAAAAATCGATCAGAATGGTACATATAAGGTGTTTAAAAGCAAAATTTGAAAATGTCTGCAATCGGTCTATATATACCTGAGATATAGCGTCTCCCGATTTTTCAAGAAATCGGCTCTATAAGCTAAATAAAACAACTTTTGGCACCAAAAATCAATCAGAATGATACATATAGGTTAGTCAGAAGCAAAACTGGAAATCTTTTTGTCATCGGCCCATATATGTTCGAGATATAGCGCCTCCCGATATCTCAAGAAGTCGGGCCTGGAAGCTAAACGAAACAGTTTTTTGCACTAAATATTTGTCGGAATGGTACATACAGGCCGTTTAGGGGCAAAATTAGAAAATTTTTGGACATCGGCCCATATGCACCCAACTTTTGGTACCAAAAATCAATCATAATGGTACATACATATGTATATAATATTATATACATATGTATATAATATTTGCGATCATGTATGAATGTATGTATGTATGTATGTATGTATGTATGTATGTATGTATGTATGTATGTATGTATGTATGTATGTATGTATGTATGTATGTATGTATGTATGTATGTATGTATGTATGTATGTATGTATGTATGTATGTATGTAGATACGTTTGTATATATGTAGGTATGTATGTATCTACATATGTATGTATGCATGCAAGTATGTTAGCATAAACAATTTTTTTGCTTTGGTGTAAAAATGTGTATGTATGTACATACATATGTATACACGAGCTTGAAAATGAAAGTGATATAAAGAATTGTTGAAAAAAGGGTACGCAATGAAATTCTTTTAAACAATTGCGTCTTCAAATTCATTCACACAAAAAATCATTTTGGGTTTCCCTACGTACTTACATATGTACATACACACACACAAGTGTATGATGATACGCAATAGATCATCAACAACGTGCACAAGAAAAAAATAATTTTGTAAAAGCAAGCAATGTAAATATGTATGTATGTATATATGTATGTATATAATCATTGTTTTATGGAACACACTGAAAATATTCAATAATAAAGAATTTATTTTAGAGTTTTCTATTATAGATACATACATACGTATGCATGTACCCACATACGTAAGTAAATTGAAAAGAAAATCACACTTAATGGCAATGTTTAGCATTATAATTCAAAAATAATGCAATTATATGCAATTTTTTGTTAAATAAATTTTACTATAAAGTTAACTGATAAATAATTAAGAAATACATTTTTCTTTTCTTTATTTCATTGATATTAAAAAGAATTGGTGTCACCCAGTGGTTGAACTTGAGCATATTAGGAATTATTTAAATAAAAGTTTTGCAGCCTGTGTTAAATCCCGGTAGTGGATCTGATATTGAAATTCAGAAAAAATCGGCCCATTTAAAAGCCAAATAAAACAACTTTTCGCACCAAAAATGAATCGGAATGTATGTACCATTGTGAAGGGTATTTAAGATTCGGCCCAGCCGAATATAGCACTCTTACTTGTTTTTTTTAGCCTCTGGTGGGAATCGAACCACTAAGCCTCAGACAGGTAAGCAGCCAACTTAGCCCACTCAGCCATCGCAACATTTAAAACGAATGCGACAATAAGCAATTTAATTACAGAGTTATTTACCGTGTATGTGTGTATGTTATTATTTGAATTTTGGGTTAACTCTGCACTACGTTACAGCTAGCTTATAGCCAGTACACAAAAAGTGAATTACAAATCGATTGTATTGTAGCTAATTTGTAGCTAGTCCATAAAAGTTAACGTAAAGTTAATTATTTTAGTAGTCGACTACTCAATGTCCGACATGGGTGAACTATAAGTCGATTTTATTTGTAGTCGACTACCAATTTGCTGGCAGGGTAATTAAATAAGACAAAGAAGACATCAAAGACGTTTAGCAGGGTGGACAACCAAGTTGTTTCGAAGCCGCCACACTTGCTCGTGCTGACGAGAAACTGCATTTGGGCTGCATTCAATACGAAATCAGGATTGAATATGGCTGAAATTAATCCCAAACTGGGATTAAATATGGCTAAAGTTAAGTATTTAGTGCTTAAATTAAGCACAACGTACTTGATTTAAGAAATTCCGTTTAAACCGAACTTCTGACACTGCTTGGGATTAATGTAAGTTTAAATTGATGGAATTGTTTTTTTCAGTGTACACATGTACATGCTTCGGATACATATCCATGTATAAATGTACATATAAGAAGAAAAAAACCTATTGTTTAAACGTTCAAAAAATCCTGTTAAAAGTATTGAGTACTCAAATGAAAAATATTGAGTAGCATTGAATTATCAAAAAATAGTTTATTTAAATACTGTTCCAAGATTAACTTTTTATTTTATTATTTTTGCCAAAATCATAGGAATTCAAAAAAACTTGCAGAAAACAATTCAATCGCATTGGTGCACATTTCACTTTTTTTTAGTTACCGAGAAGATTGAAATGTGTGGCAATGCAATTAAATTGTTTCTGGTGTCTTACAACACTTTTTTTTTATTTATTTTTTTATTTATTATTTCACTAAAAATTATAGAATTTATATAAAGGGCTTAAGCAGTTGTTAATGCGGTTTCGCTGCTACTAATGAGTTGTGCAGCATCAAGGAAATGTCGGCGGCATGTAGACTGCTCAGCAGCTACATAGAAAACAATTAAAGAGGTCCTTTACACCTAAAATAATAACTTTTAATAGACCTTAATGGCACATATTAACACAGTTTTTTTTTTTTTTTTGTTAATATGTATGTCTTCAACAAAAAGTTGTAATTAACTCGAACCCCTTCGGTAGTTTAGCGCCACCCTACAGTAGTATTAAATAAAACGAGACCAAATTTGCTCATGTCTGTGTCAATTGTCACTTTTATGTAGCTACTAAATGGTAATTAAAACTAAAAACATAAATGTCACCGACACAAACATTTTAACTCCTAAACTTCAAATGTGTTTGTCCATGTCATTTTAGTTTCGTTTAACTTTTTATGCGTTCAATACTTGCTACTAAAATTGTAACGACTGGGTTTTGTGTTCTACATTTTCTCCGTTTATCCTGTGGAAATATTAAAATGCCATCATAAAATAAACTGGACAACAAACAATTAAAGGTTTTTTTTTTTGTTTGCATAAATAAAATGTCACTTGAATAAAGTCCTACTGAAAAGTTGCCACTTAGAGCATGTAGAGAATCAATAATTTTAGAATCTTCAGTGTAGAAAGACGAAACTTTGTATATGGGTATTGATTGAGAAACTGAAATAAAATATCAAATTTAAAAATTTTCTCTAAAAACACTGAAAGTTCAGAAGCTCTTCAAAATTTAGCAATTCTAAGTCTATTATAAGATTTGTCAAATTGGGCTTATGCACACGTCCACATGCTGCACGCGCCCATTACTTTAAGTCAAAAACTAAGTTTTAGCTGCACTTTTCATTGGAATGTGCTGAAATTTTTTAAATATTGATTTTTAACTGGACTTTTTGTTGAAGAGCTCTGATAGTTCTTCAATGTTGTGAGCTTTGTCATCAATGGTTTTCGGAACAACAACTGATTTTGAACGACTTTTGCGAAATTTGTGTTGCAATTAACTAAGACCACAATTGAAATCACTATACCATCGATAAATACTGAAAGAATTGAATGAGGTTCATCCATGCCCTTTTAGAATTAAAATATTTGCCGTTATTAAAGGCTACAAAATTTCCTTTACCACAGTACATATATAACATGTCTACCGTTTTCAAAATTTGCTCTTTCGCGAGACTTCGCAATCAATAATAAAGGAAGCCTACCTCGATGTTCGACTGCTTGTCGAAAATCTTACAAGTTCCAAATTTTTTACCTTTGTTTGAATCCATGATAACAATTTTACACACCACTGTCTCTCTAACATGTGCACAAACAAATGTTTAGTCAAACAAACAAATCTTCATTTTAAAAATACTTAAAAAAAAACTCTCATTTCTTTGGAAGCAAATTCTGATTTCATTAAACTAATGTACTTTAATGTGTTTAAATAAAGAAATTACCAGGAAAATGAATTTATTTGTTCTAAACATTTTCTAACAACCTTTTAATGTTCCTGTTATGGGGATTTAGCCGAAGGAAATTTTTATATTGCATGTATGTGCTAGAAATGTGTGTGTGTGTGTGTGTGTGTGTGTGTGTGTATACATTTGTAAATAAATGTAAAAATGAATTTTTGATGCAACAGATCTAAATGTACATAAATACGAAATACAAATATTTTATCTTGTTTACTTAAATGTAGCAAAGGTCAAATTTCTACACGATATTCGATGTTCTTTTAAAGGTTGAACAGCAAACAGGTTTTTAAACACAAAAAAAAACACACACACACACATACAAAATGTTGTAAGTACGGCTTCGCATATTTTTTTTGTAACCAAATACAACTCAAGAGTTTGTAAAATTTTTTTTGAACTACGAAAATTTTTATCCCAAAAGAATAATTTTTGTATTCACAGTTAAAAGCACTTTCACTCATTTAACTTTTAGGACAAAGCAAAACAGTACGAGGGTTGACTTTTATGTTAATGGTTTTGGCGACTCTAGTGTTGCAATCTGGCAAGTGACAGCTCTACCGGTATTTGTGTAGTTTACCGTAACACAAAAGATTTATCTCAGCCCGAAACTGGAATTACAACTTTCCTCGGGGATTAACTTTTGGCTATACCTCAATCAGAGTGGCAAAAGTGCTTCGATAATTGGTTCAAACGCCTGCAAAAGTATATAGAGTGTAAGGGACTAATTTTAATTTTTACAGTCGATTTATAATACAGTTGTTAATAATTTTTATCGGGCTTTCCAGTTCGTTCTTGTCTTCCGCAAAATTGAGAAAGAAAAAGTTGGAAAGTTGATCAACAAGATCAATTATACAGTCAGTAATGAAGAGCTCAGCTGGTATAAAACTAGTCATGGCCTGTCAAATTTGGGGATGGCAGTGAAACAGCCATGGTGTGTAGCCTAGTCAGTAAGTCTTCAACTTTACTTCTCTTATCTTCTTCAAAAGAAATGTTGATCACTCCGATTTTATCACAAAAAAATCTCTCTCAAAATATTTTGAAAAATAATAAAGTTATTTTCTATGATTAATATTTGTTTTTGTTCCCTAATCTCGAAATATAAAGTATTATGCTGGTCACGCTTTTCTAGGAAATTCAGAGTTCTTTACATGTTTACAAGTACATATGATCCTTAAGTAGGACACAGTATATATACCAACTTATCGTTAGCTTATGGGAAGAGGGAGAAAAAAGGTGCATGTCGATAAATCACAAAAATCATGTCCCATTCACGCCAGTTGGAATTGTTTATGATTTGCGGTACGGGGTCGGTGGGCTCGAAATATAGATTGCAAAGGAAAAATTATTGAGAAATGGTTCATACATTGGAAACCTCTACAGGCACCCTGGCACTGATTGGAGAACAAAGAAAATTTTCTTTTATCATTTTCATTGCTCCTGATCTTGTTGATATTTCGTAGTGGAACTTTTTTTTCGTCCTGCCAAAAGCAATTGAAAATTCGATGGCACATTATTGTGTTTGCCACAAGGTTTTGTCTTAACTACTCGACCCCCCAAATACGTAGACTCTTCGATTAAGAAAAACTCAAAGCTCTTGAAGTTTAAAAAAAACATGCAGTGTTCGTAAATTAGTTGAGAGTGGGAACATGAGTCATAATGCGGTTTTTTTTTATTTCTAATGCAGGTTCATGTCTACAAAATTTCTTTTACAACTAAATCGTTGCATTTTTCATTGCCACTCTTCAAATATTTCATTCTGTTTGATATGCTAATGTTATAGATATTTGCAAAATTAAAATAATACCACAAAAAAAAAAGAACAGCAAACTTAAATATGTAGCCATTGACAGAATCTTTTGCAGCCTGCAACTCATGCTGTGCTTAAAATAATTTACAATTTACTATTTTCATAGTTTTTACTTTCGCAGGCAGGTGTAGTAGCGAGTAGTAGCAAATTACTTTTCTATAAAATTTCAGTTGAAATTGTACGTTGATGCTGTTATCCATATAAGAAATATTAAAAGCATGCACAAACATGCACAAAGACAATTGACGCTTTCGTTTTATACGAAAAGCAAAAGTTTATGCAGGAATTTATTGTATGTTTATATAAACCTTATTTTCCCCACTACTAAGAGTATTCAATTTTCGCAACTTAAAACTTTCTCTCTTTTGACTTTTCCGCAAACATTATGAATGTTTTTTTTTTTTAATGGAAAAATGTCCTGCGGGAACATTTAAAAGGCTTGTGAAAAGCAAGCCTATTTGCAATCTATTGCTCATTCATCTCTGACTGTGCGAAAAGAAGTCTGGACGAGAAGTCATCAAAAGAGCGTTGCAATGAAAGAAACGCTGAAATATGAAAATCCAAAAGAAATCGCCCTATTGGAATTTCCTCTTAATTTTGCAAATGGCGGCCAATGTCAAATCTGTTTTACATTTGTTAACTAGACAACCGTAGAATACACTCCCCAAGAATACGGAATAATCGTTTCTATGATGAAGTGAACGATTGTTCGTCCAAAATCATAATGAGCGATGAGGCCCATTTCCACCTTAGCGGGTGCGTGAACAAGCAAATCTATTGCTTCTGGGTCACCGAAAATCCACGAGTGATGCACAAGGAGTCATTAGACCCGCTCAAAGTGACTGCATGGTGTCATGTTCACGCTGGAGAAGTTATCGAGCAATTTCTTTTGGTCGAGGACTTCACTGGTCAAACAATAACGCGCTATAGGGTCATGTTAGCCGAGTTTTCTCTACCGCAATTGAACGAATTCGGTCTGTAGGACATGTGGTTCCAACAGGACGAAGCAACGACACACGTAGCGTGAGCCACAACCGATATTCCGAACGCCAAACAACATCGCATGACTTCTTTTGGCCCACCAGTTAATAGTGTTTGATAAAATTAAAATTTAGACAGAAAATATACAACAACTAGGGTGGTTGAACGGCATAAGTGTTGATTGAGAAACATCTGGTTGTCCCCTAGCCAAAAGTCTTTGATGTTTTTCTTGTCATTTTTATTTAATATCAATTATATATGAGTGCCTCGCTAGATGAATTAGTAGATTGTTCTACCAAGAGTCTCCGAGGTCGCAGTTTCCATTCCTGCCGAAGGCTCTGGGTGTTTCTGCAGACAAGCAAAAGGCCGCGCAGTTTTTTGTTTGTTTAAAAAAAAAATTGTGTAGAATGAATCTATAAGACTAATACAGAATAATTGTGCTTTAATAACAAATAATTGTTCTTGGTTTTGTTAGCAATATGTATAAAATTCGCCAGAATTTCTAGACATAAAAACAAAAACATTTGAAAGTAATTTTCACAAAAATAGGCCTTGGATAAGGCTCCCTTAATTACGCAATTTTCTTTAATCGGTTTTTTACCGCAGGGGTTGTGTTTGTGTCTTTTGACATTCATCTATTATATCCACTTATTTACAGCTTCTCGACGTGCATGTTCTAGAATAAAATTTGGAAAGTTAAGTGCACGCAAAGAAAAAAATATTGAAAGGTTTACTCAACATTTAAGAATACTTTCACTTTAGGTTAAAAATTAAAATTTAGGTTCAAAAACGAACCTTTTTAAAAAATATTTACTGTCTTTTTCAGCTGTTTATATGCCAAAGAAATATTTTTTAAAAAGGTTCATTTTTGGACCTAAATTAATACATATCAATTGTCTCTTAAAGCAAATAAATAATTAAGTTCATATTTGAAAGCATAAATTTTATATAAACAAAGGTTCTGAAACCGGCCTCACACTGAAGTGATAAATTGGCTTAATTATATGCAATTTTTATTGGCCTTTGACTTTGAAAGAAAACTGCAGAAAATTCGTTTTTAACAAAGTCTGTTTAGTGAACTAAATTTCCCCATTTAAAAGTACTGCATTTTAAGATTTATTTAAGCTTTTAAAATCGGCCCCACAAACATGGCATAAATTGACTTAATTACACGAAACTCCTTATGGCTTTCAAAAAAATTTGTTCTCACCAAAGTCTGCTTATTGAACTAAATTTCTCCTTTGAAAATTGCTGCATTTTAAGTTTGACTCAATATTTGCAGCGAAATACTTATTGATCAATAATTTGATTAGCTTTTTATATTGAATACTTAGCTCAATAAAGTCATTAATTGAGAAGATCTCAATTTAGCCATATGTCGAAACACCACATTAGAGCAGCCTTGTTATGCTTCTAAATATGTTGATGTTCTGTAACTTATGTCTTTAATTTTTTTATATCGCATTAAACTTTTTATTTAATACTAAATCTCGTAAGAGTAAACACTTTAGTTTAAAATTCCTGCACTATAAAATAAAATTTATATGTACACTTTACTAAATGTATGTTTGTATACATTTTTTATCTATTGAAATACTTTTCATCATAATTAAAATTTTACAAATATTTGTTTACGTGTACAGAAAGATTTTTTCATTAATAATTAAAACTCAAAGTTTTTTTTACCATAACATTGCAGCTGCATACATGGCATATACATATATGTATGTATGTATGTATGTATGTATGTATGTATGTATGTATGTATGTATGTATGTATGTATGTATGTATGAGTGTGTGTGGGTGTGTGAAGTAAAACTGCTTTAGAAACTGTATGAATAAGCAGCAAACCCTGCAAGCATGTTTCACTTCAAGTTTGGATAGACTTGTCTAAAAAGTGACGTCTTCAATAAAGTTTGGCGAGCTCTAAATTTTTGGAAAAACAAATGCAATAACACTACTTTTTAAACCATATTTTAAGAATTCAAATACCAGTGCAAATAGCTTTAAAGCCTAGGCCACTATACCGCATCCAGCCATGTACTGCTCCTAATAACTGAGAAAAAGAGAATCTAGATTTGACATTTCAGAGAGGCGACTGAGGCGTCTTGTGCGCAAAATTTTATGACAAAAGTCTTCCAGTACAGGGAATGTGTCCTAGAGGTATAGTACAGTTTTCTTCTCGTCTTCATCGTGGCAGCTTGTATAAAAGTCATTGAAAAGTCAAAACTAGTCATCTGGCATAGTTTCTTAAGGCACGCTGATCACTGATCGCAAATGACTGGTACAATGATCTTAGAAATTTTAGGAGTTTAGGAATGAAGCTCATTGTTAGTTGAGCGCCTCGATGACTGAATTGGTAATAAAGTTCCATAATAAGAGTAGACGAGATCGCGGGTTTGATCCCTGCCGAAAGCACTGGATCTTTCTGCGGAGGAGTAAAATGCTTCGCAGTTTTCGTATTCGTCACAATAACAAATAAATTTAGGCAAGAGTGAGACTGACTCGCTCAGTAAGGGTGTCAGGTGAGTTGAGTAATTTCACTTAAAACGTTTAGGGGGCGCCCTTGTATGGGGACCTGATAATTTCGCACGTATAATTGTCAATTTTTGATATCAATTTTGATAGAAAATGTATGCTGGGCAAAAGAAGCATATTTATGTTATCTCTCTGTAAAAGTGTATATGCATGTGTCGGTCTGTTTGAGTGCATGCGTCTACATACACATATGCATTTGGGAATGTAAGTATCTGAGTGACTGACTGACTCACTGACTGACAGACAAACAAACGGAGAGAAAAAAGCAAAGTTTGTTGTTAACTAAAACTTGAATAATTAAGGTAAGTTTAAGTGTTTTTATATTTAAAACAACAAATAAGAGTTGCATCAACAGCAACAATGACAAAAAAGACAATTTGCACTAAATAGAAAAACTTTTCTTTTGAAAGGTTTCAATGTAAAATTGGTTTGGCAATGACAAGTGAACTTCTCTTGTAAACCGAAAAAATAGTTGAATGTGAACGAACATTTTGATTAACTTCAAGGCAAACTGAAGGCTCAGAAACTTTCAAAGATGTACTTTTGTTTCTACAGCTTTTGATGCGTTCCATTGGAATCGAACCAAGTACGAGTAAATCGAATAGTCGCATAAGATATAGCATGGCATTGCTACAAAATCTTTTTCATTTCAAAGAGAGCTGAGCTCGAAGCCAGATTTGCTGCTCTCAGCATGTCTCTGAAAAAAATATTAAACCCTGTTATTATTTAAGATTTTTTCATTCTATATTACTTTTGTGATTGATATTATTTAAACAAGGCAGAGAAAACAACAAGAACTCTGAGTTAATTCAAATATGAACTTAATCATTTATTTGGCTTAAAAGCCAATTGAAATGTATTAATTCAGGCATATAGACATTCCGTCGGCATATAGACAGCTGAAAAAGACAGAAAACATTTTGAAAAGGTTCATTTTTGGATCTGAATTAAAACCCTGAGTTAAGTGAACATCTAGCAGGTTCGAAGCCGCCACACTTCTCGTCAACATCCATACTCAAACTACATTGAGCCCCTGAGTTCAAGGACCTGTGCTGACGAGAAGTGCGGCGGCTTCGAAACAACTAGTTGTTCACCTGGCTTAGAGTCCAGACTACTACACTTTTTAAACACACATGGCATTTTCAGAAGATCGTACGATATTGAATAACGGCCTTAACTAAGAAAAAAACAACCGGAAAATATCACAACAAATATATACAAGACCAAAGAAGCATCACGGATCCTTAGCTAGGTGGACACGTAGCTGTTTAAAAGCCACCAGATTTTTCGTGAGCACCCGTGCTTGAACTCAGGAGCTCATGTTTCTAAGGCGACACTCAAGACACTGAACTTCTGACTTCAAGCACGTGTGCTGACAAGAAGTGTGGGGGCTAGGATAGTGTATCAGGACCTTAAGTACGCTTATCAATCATATGTGGCAACCCCCTCAATTGCATTATCATATCCAGTAGATGCACAACACATGTTTAGTACGCTTGCAATAGGTACGATATTTCTAAGAAATATTTTTCTTTGCTTCAGTACTTGAGCATTATTTCTTTAACATATAAAAACTATTACAACGAGTGTCAATAAATTTAGTGTGAGCTGAGGCCAAGAAATTTAAATTCACGCCAGGTTCTTATTGCACAAAACGAGCAATTGGAACTGAGCAAAAGAGCCTGCTTAGATTTCAATTCCATTCCATGCATTTAATTCTTTTTTTTTTGTGTTTAAATCGCTGCTTGCTTAAAGTTATAATATAAACTTCACCTTCATATTTTCCTCTTTTTTTTCATTTATTTCATAATAAAAGACGCATTCCTTTTTTGTTGAAATTTTAATTCATTTAAAGTTAATTGCTCTATCAACAGTTTGTTGGTGGTCTTGCTAGTGGTTTTACTTTTCAATGAACCTCATAGCAAATACTACGCAACAAAAAGAAAAACGACAGCCAGCCCATGAAGCATTTATAAAGCTTTTAAAGGCTTATCTTTTTTACCTTTACAAGGTAAAGAGCAGGAGAGCGAAAGAGAGAGGGAGAGAGAGAAAGAGAAAAGAGAGTTTATTACATCAACACCATCGTTTAAAATTGTATGCATTTCTTGTTTCTTTTCAATTTTTTGTTAAAGGTGCAACTTTGTTTTGCATTAACAATTATGGCTTTTATGTTAAAAAGATAGATCCCAGTGGCAGATATTTAGATGAGGCATGCTGATGTTGAAAGTTAGATTACATCAAAATATTCTAAAGCAAGATGAACGATTTAAAGTTAAAATGAATGTTTGCTGTTTAGTTTCTACTCTTTATTTTGTGTGATTGTGTGTTTGCATATTTCTCTTACTTTCTACTTTATTTTGTGTTGCAGCCATCCACTGATGGCCGAGCCGGCCAACAGGTAAAACTGCCATACAATGTATCCTTTCCGGCTGCAATTTACAAAGAATGGATTCGAGCAACAAGATTAAATGCCTCGCTGGCTGTGGCATTGTTGCTTAGTCACAGGGACTGCGATTACAAAAAAGAACTGTAATATATTTATTTATTTCTTTTATTCGGCATTGAAGTTTTTCTAAAAGATGCTGGTGATGAGAATGACTAACTCTTTTGTATTTAACTTTTTTCTGTTTGGACTGTTGAAGGCTGTTTTCACTCGTATTCTAGTTCATAATAATGTCTAGTAAATACACTCCTGCTGATAAAGACTTGTTATTCGCTTGAGTGTGTGTGTGTGTGTGTATGTGGTTGTTAATAATTATTACGTGGAAAAAACTTAGGGATCGTATTTTTGTCAGTCTTTACTTTGGCCACAAATACGTTATTAAAAATAGAAATATAAACTGCAATGATAAACAACATTAATAGACAGAAAAGAGTATTTCGTTTCAAATGACGCGACAAAATGACATTAAAGGCTAATGACCACTTAAGACAGGTCATTGTTTTTTTTTTTTTTGTATGCCATTCTTTTTTTGTTTTAAAGCCGATTAAGAAGCAAACGCTGAAAAAACTTAAAGGTGACTTAAATGTGGTTTAGTGCAGGTGGCTCTAAAGAGTTCAGTTCTGTGCCATAAGAAGTTCAGTGAAGATAAAAAATATAATTAGGCTTTATAAACTTTCAGAAATTTTCTTTCAGTCAGCGAAACAGTCAATGAAATGGGAAGGCCAGGGCCCTTGTGATGGTCAGATGGTGATTAAAGCGATAACACCTAAGACGCTGTTAAAACTTAGTGGATGGTGATGGTGAACTACGCAGCGCATTATGGATGCCGGGAAATGCGGTAGTAGCAGGAAATGAGATTTAAGCAATATAAGACTGCAATGTGTAAAGCCCTTCGACGCAGTTACGTCTGAGCTAAAGAATTGGGCCTCCATGGAACTCAATACAAGAAGAATATGGAGAGATCTGGACGAGGAAGAAACGAAGAAGCTACTTAGACTTAGCTGTCCTGAATTGAGTAGAATAATTATACTATTGAGTGATCTGTATTCTACCTCAATTATAATTGAATTGAAGTAGAATACAGGTCACTCACAACTACTCGATAATCTAAAACGCAAGGGGAATAGCAGGAGTAGATGAGGGTAGAGCATAAAAACTTTAAAACTAAAGGGTACACCGGGGTTACCCTTTGTCTTGAACTAGCACCGTAGTACGGAACCCCTGCTGTGCGAATCAGTCTCATTTATTTATATTTCATATAATTATTTTCTTGAGTTTAATGTCTCTTTTTATTATAAACATATACATTATTTTATTTATTCGAATATTCTTGGTGATATTTCGCTCGCCTTCGCATAGTTTCTGAAAGGAGAGCGAAATATTGACAAGAATATTCAAATAAATAAAATACGTTTGTAATACAAAATACCTTAAGCTCAAGAAAATAATCAGCTATGAACTTAATTATTTATTTGCTTTAAGAGCCAATTGAAATGTATTAATTCAGGTCTAAAAAAAAGGGTTCATTTTTGGACCTGAATCAAGAAAATAATTATATTAGATATTTCTAAACTTTTTAAATATGAATGCGATTTTGGATGACTTAAGCTTAAATTTAATCAGTTCTTTGGCGGCTCTGCTCTTTGTAAATTGTAAATTCATATTTTTTTTCCCCAATTGTAAATAATAGTTTTACTAACAACTTAAATGTATTTTAAGGATTTTGATATAATGGGTTTACTGCTTTAAATATATACAACATCAAACTCAGTTCTCATTATTAAATGAATAAAAACCAAAGTAAGTGAAATACAAATTATTTTATGTCAAGAAAACTATGCTCGTCTAGAATTTCTGGACGAACATTTTTCAGATTTTTTAGTCATGAACGGAGGTCGGCGATTCAAAAATTTTGACAAATATTTAAAAAAATATGTAGTTTGAAATAAATTTATTTTTCATACCGAAATTTTAAGAAAATTGTAAAACAAATTAGAACGCCCTGAATAAATAATGCTAAATAAGCAAATAAATGCAGATTTCAGATTGTACACAATTAATTACACATGCGCAAAAGCGAGTTTTCCGTGAGAGAAAATATTTGGAGACAAATTGTGCTGGATCAATTTTTTTTTCAATCCGGAGAGAGACAGAGAACTAGACGATGACGTTCAAATCACAAGAAACATGTACAAGCGTGAGATTTTGCTTGGTTGGACACTCCGTCAAGCGATTTCCAGGAACTTTTACAAAATTCGAATGCATTTCTTAAGCTGAAGTGGGGAGAGTTTAGGAACTGGAAGAAAGCAAGAGAATATTTTGAAGGATTTCACTAAAAACTTCCAGCAAGCTGAAGTTGTGAATATGAAGAATAAGAATATACATATTCCTATTTATCTCGAGTACTTCCAGAGCCGTTAGGAGAATGAGTAATAAAGAAAAATTCGTTTTCCTCAATTTTTATCCAGAGCATTGCTGTTATGTAGCCTACAACAGTAAATACTGCATTTCAATACTTTTGTTGCCATGGAGACGTCAGTAGGACAATTTTCCGTCAAGCCAAAAACAACATTTGGCAGCTTTAAAGAAAAGCTGAGCAGTTGAGAGAAATAAATTTGCTATCAAGGAGAAGGACTGCAGGTATTCGTTATACGCCAAACTAAATTAACGCAATACTCCTTGCTTGGCCCTCGAATGCTTGCAATTGCTACAAAAATGTGCCTGTTCTTCAAATCACGTGACCGCTAAGCTCAGGATGAGCTTCTACAATATAAAATGCTATGCCATAAATGCAGTCTGGAATAATATTTGAAATGACATAACATTGGCAGAATCACTAAAGATGAACAAAAGGATTTTTGGTAACCGCTTGATTTCAAGCAAAATTACTTTCAGAATAGCTTTGAAAATAACATTTTTATTTTTGACAGTCAAATAATGTTTAACGTGCCCATTTGTTACATTTTGTTAATTTGCTCCATGTCAGATCAGTTTTCAGTTTTCTTAGGTTTTTGCGAATATACAATTAATTGCAGATAAAAAATAAAATTCTATATTTTTTAAAAAATATTCCCAATTGTTTCTCAGAATTTGTTGAAAAAAATTAAAAATTTTTGAACCGTTCACATCCGTTCAGGACTAAAAAATCTGAAAAATGTTCGTTCAACAATTATCAAACAACAGGGATTTCTTGACATGAAATTCTTTTTTATTATATGCCTGCTTTGGTTTCTATGAATTTCAGATACAGAATTAATGTTGATTAAACTACAGTAAAAAATGGAAGCCAAGAAGAAAAAGCTTAAGCTTTCCGTCATCTATTTCCTGCCGAAAAATATTGTCAAAAATTACGAAGAGCCATAAATGAGTTAGAATTACAAAACACACGGCTTAGCATGGAAATTTTCGAATATCTGCAAGCAAATATTCAAATATTGGTGCTAATCAATTTTTCAAGTCTACTGATGAGTTGATTAGCACCAACGAAATGTCGTCGGCATATAGACAGCTGAAAGATACAGCAAATATTTTTTGAAAAGGTTCATTTTTGGACCGGAATTTATACATTTCAATTGGCTCTTAAAGCAAATAAATAATTAAATTAATATTTTAATTTTTTTTTAGGTGCTTGAGTTCATTGCTGAAATACTCATCAAACGAAATGGAAGAGCTCAAGTGGCAGGATGGCCATGTGCTGCTGCTTAAAAACGGTATGCAATCAGCCTGGGTTCGAAGCAAATTTGGGTGCTGATGAGTGACGTGGTGGTATTGAAACAGCCGTGGCATTTATCTCAGCCAACAGGTCTGCAATTTTACTTTTCTTGTTTTTTTTTTAATGTTGATCACTCGAAGTCGATTATAAAAAATCTTTCTCAATTTCGAGAAAGTAAAAATCGAACTCAAGACCAATAGAATTATTAACAATTGTAAAGCATAACTAAAGTTTGACTGTAAAGTGAAAATTAATGCTTAAAATTAACGAAAGCCTTGTTTGCTGGTACTAAATCCGCAGAGTATACAGAGGTGCAAAAAGTGACTTTTAAAAATCGCCCCAAGCAGCTGACAGACAATTTGTTCAAAGAGATAACAATACTATGCTCTTTATACGAAAAACAAAGGTAAATGAAACAAAAAATAGCACGTTTTTATAAACAAGCACCAACCACAGAAATCTATTGTACAATTTATTCTATAAATTTAATATTATCAAGGAAAAACACAATTTTAAACTCTTTTTTACTATTTAAATAATTTTAACAAAAACAGCATAAAATCACAAAGTAGAATAAAGAGGAACTGGAGAAAAACTCGTTTCTTTTGTTTTGGCTACTAATTCTAGAACGTTTGCAAAAACGAGGCGAACAGAGTTTGCTATCTCGTTTTGGCCGCTTTTCACTTCTGTGAACTTTGTGATTAAGTCTACGTGCTCTCTAAAAGGCTCTCAATATGAATAAATTTCTAAATCAAATAAAGGAGTTGTGATTTATTGAAATTAAAACAATGTTAAGCAGCAACAACATATCTAATGTTAATTCAAAATACCTAAAAACTGGTCAAAACCCCTAAAGCATAAAAACCATATTAATTCCCCAAAGATTATGTTTTTAATCCCCATTTTGAAAAATATATCCCCAACTTGGGGATAAATTTCTTAGTTTGGCAACACTGCCCATTATGTGATTATCCAGCTCTACCGTACAGTGTACACAATCTTTTAAGAGTGCTAAAAAAGAAAAGAAGCACATTCCTTAGTTTGAACTTTCTGATTATTTCTGCGAATATCAACTTTAAAGTGTAATTAGATAATTGCATCTGTTCAACAACAAACAGAAACAACAATAAATCATGCACGTTTGTACTTAAAATTCTTAACACTTTATACTTTGAAAGTGAAGCGAATAAAAGTGCAGAAAAAAAATGTATGAGAAGAGAAAATGAATACATACATACCTACATATTTTTGTTTGTTTACGGACCTGAGAAGAATAGATATTGACTTGCCTCTTCGTGCACTTACCAACAAGGCAAAACTTTTCAAACATCTATTTTTCCACTTATTTAAACAACTTGTTGCATGTTTGATGAACAACAACGTTGACGCTGCTGTTGGTCGGTCTGTTTGGCAAGGCTGGGTGAATATAGTTGTGTGTGTGTGTGTAAGTGTGCGTGTGCTTGTCAAGCTGTTGCTGATAATGGTGGTGTTGTTTTATTTAAAACACGCGCCTATTTAACACTTTATACGACAGCCATCACCATCGCCATCGTCATTCACATCAACATGAACACAGTGCTCATCGCTTCACTGCCATCAGAGCCATCATCATTTTTCGCATTGGCATGGTCGTCGTCGGTATTGCTGCCATCACCAGTATCGTCGGTATTTCCTGATAAAAGTGCATGTGTTTGTTTTGGTTTTAGGTATTTGCTGCTACAAAAATGACAATTTCTATCCCATTTTTTTTCCAATTCCATCGAGGAGTGAACAAGGGAATGACTCCAACAAGTACAAATAAGGTTACAACAACAAAAAACCAAAAAAAATTATGTAATGTAAAAAGTATTCGCTTGGAAAATGCTTGCAAAATAAAATTTTATTTATTTATCCCTTGTTTAATAAAGAGTTTTTGTTGTCTATTACCGCGTTGTTCATCTTCTTGTTTTTGTTGTTGCTGCTGCTCCTGTTGAACTTATTGTATGTACTTGGCAACATTACATTACATTTTAATCAACATTAACTTTATCGTCATCATCATTTGCTTATAAAACGGTGGGATCGGCCAGGCAAATATTATAATGTCTCACAGAAAAAGGCAGCACTGTAATATTAACATGACAAAATGTTACTTAGAAATCATGTTAAATTTATACATAAATAATTTACCTTTGTTAGATTTTATAAATGAGCTTAAGGTCACTCAATTCTCAATAAATATATTTTCTATTTATTGATAAATTTTTATATTTATTGAGAATTGAGTGACCTTAAGCTCATTTATAAAATCTAACAAAGTTAAATAAAAAGGTCGAAGAACGAGTATCCAGAACATAAATAATTTATTAATTTAACTAACTCTACTTAAAATCTTAGCCATGCCATTAGTTCATATTGCTGAGATGGCTGCTCAACAGTCATGCCGCTGGCGGTTCGAATCCCATCAGATATAAGAGTCTTGCAGGAAATAATATAGAAATGCAATTAAATATTAAAAAGGAAAGCGAAATAAAATCTTTATTAGTCATGACCTGGGCTTGAAACGATTTGGGTGCTGATGAGCATCGTGGTGGATGTGAAACAGTCTTGATATGTACCCGAGCCAGTAAGACTTCATTTGAATATATCTTCCCTTCCTTAAAAATGTTGATCACAACAATTTTATCACATAAAAACATTCTAAATTCTGAAGAAGTAAAATTCGAACTCAATTGCGAAAACGATCCAATATCGTTTCAGAAAAATTTTTTTTGATAGTTCAAAGTCACTTTCTTTTGGTTTTTGAACGATTTGAATTTCAAAAACTTTCAAATTTCATGAATAATCGCTGTTGAAAGTCCCACTGAAGCTGCTCCTTGCCGTATTGAAAGTCACAGATTTTCACATAAACTGCTATTATGTAGCAAAAAATTAATATCTACTACTTCTCCTTCAAATCTTTATTTTTTTTTTATATTAAAAGAGAAAAATATTGCACCATATTCAAATTTGTATTATGTACCAAAAAATTAACAGAATATTTTTTTTCAAGTTGGCCCACTGTTGGCTTTGATAAAATACAACTGCAGCTGTTTTTTATACACCATTTGAAATTGTTGCCTTATTTAATTGCATTGAGTTTGTCTTTGCTGGTGTTGTTGTAGTGATTGTTTCTGTTGGTACTGCCGTTAATAATGTTGTTATTGCAGTTACTTTCATTGCTTGCATCTATTTTATTTTACATACATATATTCACGAGTTTTTGTTAGCTTGTGTGTGTGTGTGTGTGTGTGTGTGTGTGCCCAGTTGAAAGTTATGGGCTTGTAAGCTCGTGTTACGAATTTCGGGAAATTTTCATTTTCTTAGCCCGCAAGAGACTGCATTATTCCTCAATTTTCAAGGAAAGTATGTTTTTTTTTAATAAGGAAAATACAAAACTGCGAAGCTTTTTGCTTATTTACAGAAGCACCCACAGCCTTCGCTAGGAGTCAAACTTGAGACCTAGCAGACTCTTAAAAGTGCACTCTACCAATTCACCTCTCGAGGCCCTCAATGGAAATGTCTTAAAAACTGGAGGCCAGTGGATAGATGTGGAGTGATTCTATGTCAGTACCTGGCTGGAAACTCGAACTTGAAGGTGGATCAAACCACGTGCCATAGTTCGCTCTGACGTTACACCACCGCTCCGAGCAGCCGGTGACACCGCTCGGGTGGTAATTTATTTACTACTGTTCTTGGCTCGCCACATGAACCCCCTGCTGAGGAGTTTGAACTATCTATGCTGCTGCGTAACGTCATACGTAAATCATGACTAGGTTTAGTAGTCTGATGAGTTTATTTGCATCAAGGAAATGTTCGCGGCATATAGATTAGTGAAAAAGACAGAAAACATTAATATGGTAAATTTTTATACCTAAAATAATAAATAAATAAACTAATTTGTAAGTGATTAAACGTAAAAAAAACTCAGGTTAGCTTTTTTGAGCATACATACATCCTTCACAAAGTACTCATTGTGTGAAATTCCTTCATCAGTTGAAAAAGGCGAGGACAATATGGAGCGGACTTTTCGTGACTCGGCCTTTAATATTCTTATAAACTCCTTTTTTTACCCAATTCGCAATATCTTAATTTAGTATTATCTGTTTGATTTTTTGAAGGCCCATTTTAAAACAAGATATCACGAATATAATTTTTTTGTGATGGAAGTGCCCATATAGAATTTTTATTTTTTATGTAGATATACACACATACGTACATACATACCATCTGCCATCTGAAGTGCAAATAATGAAAAAAAAACAACAACAACAACTGATTATAAAGGAAGAAAAAAAGTCAAGAAACATTGAAAACTGTTAGCGAGTTTACTGTGTTGTAGCTGTAGAATATTTTGACGCTTGATTGATCAAAGACTTGATGAAAAAATTACCGGCATTTCTGAGCGAACTTTCAACCTCTTTTTTCTCTTGCACAAACAACTATGATTAATTTCTTGCTTAAGTAATTTTTACTCTTATTGTAATTTAATGAAAGAAAGGACAGTGACTTTGATGTAAATAAATAGAACGGCACTTGCAAAGGGGCCGTAACGTAAAGGACATTAACCCCCACAGTGGTATGGTGCCAAAAAACAATGATACCAAAAAAATAAAAATTTTAATTTTAAATACCTTTCAAAATGTTTGAGTATATGAGTTTACACCGCACTCATGTACAGGGTGGCCCAAAATTAACGAAGCTGTTTGAATTGCTTGTAACATTTTTATTTAAGACATAATTATTAAATTTTCTTTAATACATTGCGCCATCGATTTTTCGATAGCGCAATTTCGATGGTGGAACAAAAAAAGGTCCACTACGACATATCAAAAAAAAAAAACTCATTTTCGAGGCTAACGATTTTCAATTTCTTTTTATACCCTTCACAAAAATGTGTATGGGTATATATAAGTTTGTGATTCCGTGTGTAACGCATTGAAATAACCATCTAAGAGATTACGATTAAGCGATGTCCGTCTGTAGTCGTTGAAATACCGTTTTTGAGAAAAAGGTTTGAAATAGAAACCTCATTCTTTCGCTAAAATGTGTTAAGTCCCAGTAGTGGGTCTGCTATTGAAATTCAGTAAGATCGGTCCACGGATAGCCGAGATGTATCCAAAAAACCGGGTTTTGAGAGGTATTTTTGGGCATTTTTTTGGTCAGATTTTTGAAAAAAAAAATTTTTTTCCTAAAAAGGTAGCCATATTATTTTTAATGCCCATTAGATCCCAAATTTCAAACAATTTTTGAAATCGGCCTGAATATACCCGAAATGCAGCGTTTCCTGATTTTGCAAGAAATCGGCTTTATAAAACAACTTTTGGCACCAAAAATCAATCAGAATGGTACATACATATGTATATCATTGTGAAGGGTATTTAAGATTCGGCCCAGCCGAATACAGCACTCTTACTTGTTTAACATTAATTTATCTTTAATCGAACTTTATGATTTACAGTTGTTATTTACTTTATTGTGGTGCAATCAAACTTCCCCGAAATTGAGGAAAAAAAATTTCTTTTGGTGTCAACAATTTTCCCACCAAAAAAATCTTTCTTATCAACTTTTGCTTTCTTGTCGTCCTTAAAAATATTGATCACTGCAATCTTATTAAAAAACAATTTGTTCTCATTTCTGTGGAAGTACAATCAAACTAAATTTCGATAAAGTATTGTCAACTTTTCTCTTTTATTTTTGTATGGGAGCCCTTTCAGGAGGCGTGGTACGGGGTGGGTGTGTTCGCAAAAGTATTAAAGAGAAAAAATTATTGGGTGTTGGCCATATATTTGACTCCTCTGCGGGCACCTTGGAGCAAGTTAGTGTGTTCCGGTGACAATTTCATTTTTGAGGTGCTCAAATACGGGCTCCTGCCACTAATCAGTGCTCGTAGACGATTTTAATGATTTTTTCTCTCCAAGATTTTTTTCCAACGATTCCGCACCACTCCTTTTTTGGGAAGCCCCACTACAAACAAGCAAAAAAACATTTTTAAGCCGCATGCCTCGAAATTTATCTGAGATATATCGTAGGGGAACGTTTTTTCCTCATGCCAAACGCTATCGAAAATTCGATTTTTGCGCAATATCGATTGCTAAATCAACCTATCAACCCAACCTAATGTAGCTAAAGCGATTTTTGCCTCTATAACCAAATATTTTAACTGCAGTTGAAGACATTCAATTATTATACATTTGAGGCCGTATCTAAAGGCAAATTAATCCATGTGGTGAAAGTGAGACTTTACACTACCGTCCCTGAATACACTGAAAGAATTTTGTTCACCGTACTTACCCGGTATTCATGGTTTCACAAATTGCAGTGCAGCAGCACCAGGACATGCATTCATATTCTTATGTTTAATCGAAAATGCATTTCCCACTTGTCTTGTTAAAGTTGCACAATATTTTTTTCTTTTTTTGTTGGAAATACTTCCAGTATTCATCAGAGCCCACAGTTCATTAGATGGCCATTAACTTTTTTTACGTTATAACACTCTCTGCACCGTAATGAGTGCTATTTTTTGTATGTTTAATTTTATAAATTTAATCATAATTTCAACCAACCCCTCAAAGTTTCTCTGGCAGGCGATAAAAAAAAATAGTTGTTCATAATGACTGCTTGTTAAACGGAATGAAAAATTACTGACCGATTTTTGTTTTTTATTACTTCGTTTTTTCTTTTATTTTTGCATAATGAGAAAATCAATATTGAAACTACTATTCAGGTTATAATTTTGCTTGTTAGAATAATGGTGTTAAATATGCAGCTTTTTATGTGTACGTACATACATAAACAATAAAATAAAACAATATAATAATTAAGCAAGTTTAAAAAATGGCACCACTTTAAAAAAAAAGGCATCAGAGGATAGAAATTCTTTTAAAATGTAATTTAATGCTAAAAGTGGTATGTATCCCTGGACATATGTATGTACTCGCAATTAAAGCTTTGTTGCTGCAGAGTATAAAAGAAATGAATTTTTTTTTTTCATTAAATGATGGAATTAATTTATCTGTATTATTTGAATTTTTCTTCCATAAGTATTTTATATTACATTTTTTGGGCCTCAAATCATTCTATACTAGGAAAAGAAAACATTAAAGGTGCTTCGAAGTGGTCACACTTCTCATCAGCGTCCATTCCTGAATTGCGAGCTTCACGGTTGTTAAGCGATACTTATGCCACTTCGCTGCCCAAGTCACTTTCGAAATATAAGACTCTTAATTCTAGGACGGGTACTGACGAGAAGTGTGGTGGCCTCGACACAAGTATTTTTAATGAGACTTCATAAGGCTGTATATAATATAAATAAAATGAATGCTTAATCGCAAAAATCGATGAGTATTTACTCATCGATGTTATTTAAGATAAAACAAAAATATATTAATGTCTCGGATGGCAAAACTGCAATTACACTAAAAGAATTTTGTTTATAAAACCTATGAATTCCGACATTAAATGTTGGGGTTCATTGAATCAATGAATTCTGATTCATTAAATGTATATTAATTATTGTTTCATTAGGTATATGAATTTTAGTCAAGTATTTCATTGGTTTAATGACACTGGATTTAATTTTACTGGAAGTCATCAATGAGTCGAGTACGACATGGCCAACTGGGATATGAAGGAAAAATAACATGCGTTTGTGTGGGTGTGCAAAATATGAGCAAACAATCTCTCTCATAAAAGAATTTGATTCTATTTAAGAGATGTGCTAAAATTTACACAAATATCAGCTAAGATTTAAAAATACAATGCCATTTTCTGTACACCAATTTAGTCCTTTTTCTATTTTGACAGTTGAGGTAACATCAATAATATACATACATATAATTATAGACCATGTTGTCTGAGTTTGTAGCAAAAGAAATTCACCAATCTTGTGCTCATTAAGATTTACACCGTCAACTGACTGTGTGATAAAAACCAGTAGACGATATCAATCAGCTGAGAGAAGTGAATATCAATTAGCCTCTTAATTACATGACAAAACAAAAAAAGCAGATAACGTCAATGATTCACATACGTACGTACGTTCACTTTGGTAGTAATGAGCTTGTTGGACTATTATATGCATATATGTATATGAAAGAAATAATTAATAAAATAAGAATGTCACTTACCAAACTATTTATTATTCTTAATGGGGAACTGGAAAGAAAAAAAAGGAATGATTTATTAACGATCATTAATTTACATGATGTCAATCACTGGCACAAATAAAGTTAATCACAATATGTTTATTATTTTAATTAAAAAGAGGTTTACAAAGAAACGTAAAGCATTTGGTTTTTTAAAGACTGCATAAATAAGCAATAGGAAAACAATATAAAAATACCGACAGTCACCGTAAAACACTACCACAGAAATTTTAAAATGCATTCATTTTTAAACGTGCGATGGATTGGAATTGGGTGTGAGTAAAAATTTACTTCTATGTTAAAAAATGAACTTATTTATTTGCTTGAAGAGCCAACTGAAATGTATTCTTATAGCTCTAAAAATAGGCCTTAATGTTTTCTGTCTTTTTCAGTAGTCTATATGCCGCCGACATTTCGTTGATGCTAATCAACTCATCAGTAGACAACTACTTATTCCAAAATTCCCATGAACTCTAATTTGGTTCAATGTTCATATTTGAATGTTCAAAATATGTTTACTTTTTGATACTTTCAAACTACAGGTTGAGAAAAGTAAAAGTGTTGCAAAACGAAAAAATGTTTTCAGTATTAAAGGTTTGTTTGAACACTTTTGATTCTTATTTTGTTCATGGAAATTTTAGATTAAGTAGTTGACTTCCAAACGTTGCACTAAGATTTTTCGAGTCTACTGATTAGCATTAACGAAATGTGGGCTGAAAAAGACAGAAAACATTAAGGTCTATTTTTACACCTAAAGTAATACGTTTACTTCTATAGTTAAAAATTCTCGGATTGGCAAAAAAATAATATGAAGCTGCACAAAATATCAAAAATACAATACGCAAATGTATAGGGTGTCCGCCGGAAAGCTATAATAATTTGCTTTGCCGCCACTTTGGTAAACGTTAGTCTTGATAAGCACTTGGCAAACTTATTACGGAAAAATATTCGGTAAGCCAATGTGTTTTAATCATTAAAACATTTTATTAAAATCAATCATCGATTTAAGGCCGTGATTCACTATCCTACTCAACCGTACGATTCATTCACTGAAAATTGCTAGCTAAATCTTATAGAGTTCTGTCCTACTTTAAAAAGTCGCATCGAAATGGCCACACTATTATACTTTTGCAAACAACTTCATTCAAAAAGGCAACCCTGATCGCATAGAATAAGATAAGTTTTTGAAAATTTTCAAAAGATTAGCAAATCGGACAGACTTGTCAAAAAGTCTTTCACACACATACACTTTTAGTCCAGACTATCACACTTTTTGGACACACATGTCATTTTCAACAGATCGTACGATGCAATAGGATAGTGAATCACGGCCTTTACTGGGACAATAAGTAAGTAGCGTGAAATATTTGGAAGAAACAACGTGCCAACTAGATGCGCTAATTATCGTATAGTGAATGAGTTTGCGGCAATAGGGACTGTAGCTGGTAGGCCCAAGCATGGACGACAATTTGCACAAAAATTTGCATATGTTTCCATTTAAGATTCAGTTAACACAAGAGCTTCTTCCAGAAGACCATTTACGCCGGCATATGTGCGCCAATAGGATGTTACCGCTGGTCCATGACAAACCCGATTTTCATGAAAACTCATAAGACTCAGAGACGAGGCACATTTTCATTTGAATGGATGTGTGTGTAAACAGAATAGTTAGTTCAGGACAATGAAAACCCTCAAATTGGTCATCAGTCGCCGTTGTAGCCATTAAAAGTGACAGTTTGGTGTGGCATTTGGTCAGGAGGAATCACTGCAGCTTTCCTTTTGTGAAACGGTGGAAACGATGCAACGGTAACTGTCAATGGGGAGCGATATCGAGATATTATTGAAAACTTTTTAGCGCCACAACAGCATGCTTTGGGCTGCATTAACATATATCAATAAGATGGGGCCACATCGCATACAGCCAGGATTACAGTGGAATTAGTGAGAGACCTCTTCCCACATCAATTTATTTCAAGAAATGGTGAAGTTGGTTGACCTCTACGGCTTCCTGTTTCGACTGACCTGTACTTCTTTGAGTGGGGATATCTGGAAGAAAATCTGCTAACTGGAAAATTATAATTACATGTGCAGAAAATCGTAGGCTTTTGCCCTCACCCAATAAATTTGGCATAATTTGCTAATAAACATTGGTCGGTATTTTTATTTATATACAATTTTTTTGAATTCGATAATTTTTCTTCAGCTGATTTTCTCATCATGCATCATATTAAATCGGCACAGGTGTTCATTTTGTACGTGTTTCACATTCATTTATTTTTCCAACCATTAAATAATAAAAATAATTTTTAAATGTAAAAGAACACATACATTTCAACATTTATTTCAAAATGCCTCTCTATAATTAAAAATCTGTTAATTTTTTTTTTTTGCTTTTTTTTTTGTTGAATCGCAAATTAACCAGTTGATTTTTTTATTTTATGCTCAAACGAGCACACCGGTATGAATGAATGAAGAAATTAATTCATGCACATACATATGTATGTACCGGCATACGAGTATATGTATGTATACATATGTGGATCAATTGAAACGCTTGTGTCTATGGTTGGCATGAGTGTTTATTGCTGCAGCACACTACAACATACCAACGTGCTGCAATGCAGCGAACTGCAACAGAAATACTAGTACAGATTTTAACAAGTAAACAATTCAAATAAAGGAAAATATAATAATATTGAAATAATATTGATAATAATGTCAGTAGTCTGTCTGTCAATATGGTACGCAATATACATACATATGTATGTATATTCAGGCTTGCAACAAAATAGCAAAAATAAATAATTGTGCAAAAAAATGTTTATAAAATGTGAAATATATTATGAGTTAACAAATATGTGTATGTGCATATTTTGTTTTATTAGTTCCAGTTATTTAAAATGTATTATTTTAACTTTAGAGTCGAACTATATGATTTGCAATTGCAATTTAATTTATGGGGCTTGAGTTTGATTTTAATTCTGTGGAATTGAGAGAGATTTTTTGGAACGAAGTTCCTTAACGCGACTTGCTGGTAGTGCAAATTAGTAGAAATCGTCACGAAAGCGTGTGAGCTGTTTATATGTATTGGTGTATCTGTCGACAAACAATTGTCGACACCGCTGACAGCAGCGGAGACACCTACCAATAAATATTAATTAGTTGTGAAAACGGACACTATCAGTTGATAGATGTCGCTAAAGTAAAGTATGTCACAACAAAAGCAACAGCAATATAGAAAAATTTTCTTCGTTTTGTAGCAGATTGACAAAAAAAAAAATGCTGCATGTGTCAAAAGTAAAAAAATAAACAAACGTTCCAAATATTTTAAGAAGCATATAAAATTGAAAAATTTCAAAAAGAACACAAAATAAAACATACTGATTTCTCCTTGTATTACATTCGAAGATGAAGAAAAAACGTAAGCAACTTCGTTCCTAACGGGGGGTCCACCGACCGCATTTCTTTTCTTTTTTTTTTTTTTTTGCATAAAAATTGAAGTGATCAACATTTTTCAAGAAGACAAGAAAAGTTAAGTTGAAGACTTATTGGCTGTTTCACGTCCACCACGACGCTGCTCAGCACCCAAACTGAACTTTACTTTTCTTGTCTTGCCGATCGCTACAATTTTATCTCAAAAATCTTTCTCAATTTTGTGTGTGAAAATTTTGAAAGCTGGCATACGTTTTATTTAATTACTATACTTCTGTAAGCCATTATATTGGAGAAAATTCGCAATTTTATCAAGTCCGTCGTATAATTAGAGTACGTAAAATTTGTGAAAAGTCATCAATTTCTGTTTGAATAGTCAATGCCGGTTTATCTATCTAAGCAAAAAAAAAAAGACATGCATTTGCATGCATCCCTGGTTATAAATATTCGACTGAGCCAATTCGCTGTTTCGCAACTTTCACGTCATTAAAATTCAAGTTTGTTCCTCAAAAAACTGTTGCTGTGCATGGATATGAGTACTCTTAGGCTTCAAAAATTACCCCCATATTCTCATATGGGGGATGTTCCAAAATAATCAATTGGTGCTATCTATTGGCTAAATGTGAACTAATAACGGAAATTTTAGCTGCTTTATAATCACAAGTATTTCTTTGCAGTGCATATTATTCTACATGCTCCAAGGGAACTTCAACAACTTAATAAGAAACAAAAAAATCAAGTTTTTTTTTTTTAACTATGCATTAATATGGCAGGTCCCTTGTGGCAACTACAACTGCAGCCACTTATGATTTGTGCCAATCAGTAAGAGATTGATATCAATTCGAAACACTGCTGTCTCTTGAAATGACTTTTACTGATTTCATTGAAAACATGTGATATTCTTCTAAATAAATACACACATACGAGTACATATGCACATACACACATTTGTACAAACACACTTTCCTGCTGAAAGTATTGCTGGGTATTTTTTGGTTTTTTCCTTTTGCTTGAGTAGTTGTTGTTGTCATTGTTGTTAGCAGCACATCATTTCCAAAAGAAAAGTGATGAAATTTATTTTGGTTTCTATATTTGGCAAGAAAAACTAAAATAGCAATAAAAAGTTTTCGAATTGAAGTATTTTTGTGGCAAAATCAGTTGAAATTAAGAAATTCTGAGAGACATATTTTCTATTTCGAATTTAAAATGTGGATGTATGTACATGTATGTTTATGAGTGCAATTGGCATTCATATACATACATAAGTATTTAGTAAAACTTGTCAAAAGTACAACTGCTGAGACATAAAACTTCTAAATACTTGCTACTCACGCTTGTCAACTGTTATTTATTGTATTTTTTAGTTGCATGCACATTTTTGGTTATGGTTTACAACAAGAGAGTTTCAAATCAATAAATTTTTAAATTTGATGGTTATTGTTTTATACATATGTTGTTATAGTTGTTTATATTATATACAATGATTTTTATGATTTGTAACTGATTTCTATTTGTGTAAGTTTGAATACATGAATTCTCATGCCCACCCAGTTGGCCAAATGGTGCCACACGACATACATGCACTTTGACGAATTGTGCACGATTTGTTCTCTTTTGCTTTATGCTAGGAACACAACTGGGACGAACAACGAATTTCGCCCAACATGACGAATACGTCGGTTAAAAATCGCTGCGTAAATTCGTCGTATGAAGCATAGTAGCGACGAAAAACAAAAACATCTGTTATAATTGATAAAGTTGTTTCTTGTTTGTTAAAAAATAAAAAAAAATGAATCAAAGAATTTCAAATTTAATATTTAGTTATTTTGACCCCTTGTTTTCTTATATTTTGTATATTTATTTGAACTTAAGGTCTTTTAGAATTTGACAAAAATAATTACTCAAATTCTAAAAGACCTTAAGCTCAAATAAATATATAAAATATAACACCCATATTCATAAGAACTATTGAATGTTTATTACACGTTTATTTGACAAATATTCCGTAGAAACACGTCAAATAAGAGCTTAATAAACTTACAATAATTATTATGAATATGGCCTTAAGAATTTAAAATTTTTTAAAAATAATTAAAATAATGAACATCATGTTCATTATGGTAAAAGCCTGGAAGTTTAACATTTTCAATTATAATTTCACTTGTATCCATTTTCTCGGTTTTTTTAATTTTATCTAATTATAGTTGAACAGCTGATGGGGTGACCATATTAAAAAAATTGATTGCTAAAAAATTTAGCATTACCAAAAACATTAACTTCGTTTTTTGGACGAGATGAATCTTTGAAGTTACTGTACACCACATAAGTATCAGTCGTATGTCAAAACATTCTGAGTACGTATAAATGTCCAATTTTGCAATATCTTTATCAGTTGCCATATTGCAAGGCTAGATTGCCAAAGAGGATGAAATTCAATACCTATCGAACGGCCTTGTAATGGCCTTCGATTACTATCGTTTGATGTTTTGAAAGTAAAAGAAAAGATTTGATAAAATTAATAAGAGTTGAATTCATTTTAACAAACAAACGTAAACGTTTGCTTTTGCTTCTTAGTGGATTCAATATTGATTAAACATATTTTTAAGAGTCGTATTACAGCGGTAATAAATGTCTACTAGAAATTCCAATAGTGTTACTTGCAGCTAAAAGAAAACATAAAAGGGAACCCACATTTAACCCAAATATTATTTTGGGTTATCCGCTTGCCAAATGATGCCCAATATTTATTTATTTATTTGAATTTAGTTACATAATACAATTATAGTAACTAAAAGAAAAAAAGAAGGAGTAAGAGCTGCTCGGGCTTTCAACTCCGGATGCAGCCAATTTGTTTAATTTTTAAATATTTCCTCAATGTGTTAAAGTGCCTGACGATCAAAAATCTAACATTTCTTTGATTTCACTCAAAATGCAATTCAAGTAGACCTGCTGCATTTCTGCGACTCTACTGTAAATCTATTTTTTTCCCAGGAATTTCCTTGCGAGCGCAAAATTGTTTGAGAGTGTGTCTGATTGGATGTCGAATAAATCTGCTGCTTGTTATAGTTATTGTTTATTTAGTTGTTATTTTTATTAACGTCATTTTTGTTGCCGTTATAGTGAAATAATTTTTTTTTCTTTCCTCTGCTTTGCTGCACTCTCTTCTGTTGCATGCAGGGATGAATGAAGGAATGAATGAAAGACAGCAAAAAAAAAATTGCTCGACAATGATTTCAATGGAAATAGTATCGTGTTGCATGCTGCTGCCTAATTTGATTTATGAATTGTTATTTCAACTTGCAAATAAAAATGGAAAATAAAAATATAAATAGAAATAGAAAACATTGATTGATATTATATTTTTAGTACTTTGCTGCATGAGAGTACGAATAGATGTTCGCTTCTGCCTTCAGAAATTCCAACTGATTTACTGAAGTGGCCAGATTGTTGGCTAAACTTTCCTGCAGATCTCTTGCGCATTGTATTGACCTATTTTTAATATCAATGGCAATATTAAAAACAAAAATTATAACAAAAAAGCACAAAAATATAATGCAAAATGGAAAACTTTTCATATCATAAATATTCTGTTACATATTTACAGACACAACTTAATTTTTCCCAAAATCAATCTTTTCTTCTGACAGATTTCAGCAAAATAGGAGCACATGTGTACGTATGTAAGTATACATAAATATATATTATGTTGAAAGCTTTTGAGAGTAAAATAGTTTGCACTATGTTTTCGAAGAATTTGTAATTTTGTTTGCTCTTAGTTTGCCATATTCATTCATCATTTTATGTTCTGCTTTTTGAAATTTTTTGAGTTAAAAATATATAACAAAATAGTAATAGATTTGTTATTTACTAGAGAACTGCAGCTGCCATGAGAATATAGTGGTCGTGCTTAAGTTCTAATATTAAAAGAATCATGCGTGAAGGTGTCAACGAGGTTTAGAATTGAGTATAAGATCATAATGCATATATATGTACATATACATAAAATATGAACTGTCAATATTAATGTTTATCAATATGGTATTTTCGCCGGACACCCGGAGTTAAAAATTATATATAACCCAAACAACTGGTAACTAAATTCAGTTGTTATGTATAATTTTTAACACCGGGTGTCCGGCGGAAGGAGCATTTTGATAAACATTAATATAAGATATGAATTATAGCCGCGAAATAGAGACGTGGCAAATTTGTTATAACCTTTAAGCTGGCGAGCGGCTCCTGAACCATTAGTTCTAGTAAGTTTAGTGGTATGAACATATTTTCTTGGCTTATCCAATTATGTATATCAGTGAAAGCTTTGCTTAAATACACATACATTCTTCTGGGAGTTTTTGAGATGTGTGATTTTTGCACTTTTTGTAACCGTCTCTCAATAATTTTTGCTCTCTGCTAAGTTTCAGATTTTATCTTGTTTTATTTTTTTGCGGCATTGCATTTCTTGTACATTAGCTCATGTTTTGGTTTTCTTTCTCTACCCAGAGTTGCATATTTCCCATCGCTGCTAAACAAACAAAAGCAGAATGTTGTAGAAATCATATTACCAGAAAATTAAGTAGTGTGTTAATTAATGCCGATTTGAAGATAACAAAAATTGTTAAACAAAAAAAAAAAAAACATTAAATAGAAAAGTAAACACTTTCGCTTACTCCCACTGGGAAAAAGTAGTTGGACTGCAATTTAGATAGATATTTTAATTGGATTGGGGAAAAACAGACATAAACATTTTCACCAGCTGCATAACTGCAAATGAAATAATTCCCAAAAATGTTAATGAAAAACATCACTGCTAGACAAACAAATAATCAGGGCAGTAAACATTTTGGGTTTAATTTTTGACGAAAAAACAGTGCTGCAAAAGAAAACGAGTTTTGCAGAAAAAATATACCAAAATTTACATACAAAAAAAGAATAGTTGTAAAAGACCTCCTCTCTTGTCCTTAAATTGTAAAGCTAATTGCTTATTCTACAGCAAATATGAAACATATTTAAAAGAGGTAACCAGGATGTGGCAACGAATACGGCATCCATATAAGAAAGAGGTGATAACAGCGATTTAAATTGGAATTCTTTCATCTCATGGCAGGCAGGAGAAATTGTTAAACAATTTTATTAAATTCCCAGAAATAACCACATGTAATGATAAGCATTCGTTTGCCCTCAAAATGAATTGAATAAAAATATGATAAAATATAAAAAGTTATCAAGATAAAATATCATTAATTAATGCCCTTGTTGCTGTCATAAATCACCTTTAAATATTTATGAGCGTTTGCTGCGGCCGGCCAGCAGCCACATGATAACAAATTTACAAATGTTTTACAAATGAGATAATCTAAATAGGATTGTATTCCTCTGAATTCCTTTTTTTGAAGACTTCACACAAGGCCAGACATACGCCCAACAATTCCCTAGAGCTTGAACTCTTTAATCATAAATCCCTAAAAATTCATTAAGGTGACAATTTGTATTGTTGCTGTAACGACCTTCCAAGCAACATTTGTTTATGTACATACATACATATATATTTTTGTTGTTGTTTTCTTCGTTTACAGCACCCATAAATTTGTCAAGACGCATTTGTCTTGCCATTAAATGTGTGCCTTGAATTTCGTTTTTGTTTTGTTTAGTATACTCTTCCTTTTTAGGTCAAGTTTTATCACATTGTGTAGGATACCGAAACAATAAATGTGAACATACAACAAAAATAATGAAGAGACCTTGATGATGACGATGATAATAATAAGAATAATAATGGTAAAAGTGCTGTTAGTTTTGCTAAAGTGACAGACACACAGTCCATAGCATTCCAATTTACAGCAGTAGCACCACTTCTTAATGAGAACAACAATAACAACAACAACAACAACAACAACAACAACAACAATTTCATGCAACATTCTTTGTTAACATTAATTATCACAATATTAATTTGTTTTAATAAATGCTGCCTGCCTGACTGCCTTTTAACCCTATTTTTTGTCTCCAGCAACCAACACAAACATTTAAGACAATAAAAACAACAACAACAACAACAACAACAACATTTTCAGCAGCAAGTAGTCCATAGTAGCTACAACAACAATTGTACACAGAATAAAAATTTCATATCCTTGACATTCTGTTATAACAATTTAAGCATTTAAAAACAGTGACAAGCAAAAATTAATGACTTGAGAGAGATGGAGAGAGAGAGGGAGAGAGAAAACAAACAATAGAAATATGTATATCAGCAGCTTCTAAACGAGTCCACTACTGATAAAACTTCATGCAGTTTTTCTTTTAAGCTTTTCTCTCTAGTATAAAACTTAAAACATTTCTAACACATTTATATTAAATTACTTTTTTCTTTTCCTTGGCTTGTCACTTTTTAATCAATATCAATTAAGTAAAGAAAAGTAAAATTTTATAATAGCTATAATGTAAGGCATGTGTCTTAGGAACAAATAATTTTTCTTTATTCAAAAAAAAAAAAAAATATATATATATAAATTAAAACAATTTTCCCGTTCACTGTTCTGTAACATTTTGTTGACTATAAAAACCATTTGTAGTTGTCATAAATTTGTAATTATTTAAATTTATAAGCCCAAGTTTTTATGTGTGTAAGAAAATCTCTATTTTAAGCAGAGTGTCAAATGCATGAACACACACTCACACACATCCAGATATTCATATAAACACACATAGAGAAATGTTTAAACATGTTAAAGAATTTGTTAAAGAAAAAGGATGTACAGATTTTAAACAGGACGACAAGAACAAAAGCAATTGTTCGAAAAGAAAGAAAAAAATATGCATATACAAATGTCATGTTTAAAAGCAGAACTAATAAATACAATTTAAAATATAAAAATAACATAGAAACTTTGTATTTATAAACAAATACACTGTAAAGACACATAGACCAAAGCGAACAACAAACCAGTAAACCAAGCTGGCAACTTGTTTGTGGACGGACGTTTCCATATCACAGTCACGTGTGCCCACTTTGGTAGTTTTAAGAAATTATAACGAATTTTACTTTATAGTTGAACGATTAATGGGATTTTTAGTTTCATTTTACTTCCTCAGAATTGAGAAAAACATTTTTTGTGGTACAGTTGTAATGACTGAAGCAAGTTGGGAGCTGATGATTATCGTAATGGACATGAAACCGCCATGGTATGTTCCTTAGTTAATAAGTCTTCAACTTTACTTTGTTCTTCTTGTGTTCTTTAAAAATGCTGATCACTACAATTTTGTCACAAAAATTGTAGTGATAAAAAAAAATAAACTAAAGCCCAATAAGCCCGCAGCGGGTACGTGAACAAGCAAAACTATCGCTTCTGGGGCACCAAAAATCCACGAGTGATGCACGAGCAGCCATAAGACTCGCTCAAAGTGACTGCATGGAGAGCTTGTCACGCTGGAGTACTCATTGGGCCATTTTTTTTCGAGGAGGCCGCTGGTCAAGCGACAACGTGCTATAGGGTTATGTTAACCCAGGTTTTTCTGTCGCAATTGAACGAATTATATCTGGAGAACATGTGCTTTCAACACACTGCACTAGCCGCAACTGCAATATTCTAAAAGTCAAACAATTTGGCCCGCCTGCTACCAGGGGTGATTCTTCCGGCCACTGATATAAACCATGTCCACAAATTTTATTCCTTCGTAATAACCATTTTCCTGCTATAAATAAGTCTGAAGCCTGAAGTATTCGAGAAACAAGAGCATTCTTTGGTCGAATAAAACTGACATATTCCCAAGCCATTTTCTAATTGCCAAATTTCTTAACTTTTTCAGCTCAAAAAAGTATTTAGTGATCGATCATTGAGATGAAGATAGCGCGTTACCAGGTAGCCACATAAGTACAACAAATACAACACCAACAAATATTTAATGTATATTGTTGGTAGAAATACTTCAAATTCCATCACTCATATATTTGCGTTTTGACAGTTCTGCAAGCAGGACTGTATGATGCCTTGCAGACAGACATGGCCAATGGGGTTGCTCTAAAGAAACATTGTCGGGGGACAAAAACCTGAAGAGTGCTTTTTACAAATCTGAAACTAAACAAGTTATTTTCTTTTAACAATTTCCCTACTAAAAAGGAAAATGTGTTTAAAAATATATAATTTTGCTTATGCGTTAAAAACTACAAGACTACACAAGTCTTGTTCAAGTAAAATTGTTTGCTATTGTCATATTTCTATTGAAAATGTAATTTGATTTTAAAAGCATTTTGTCTATTACTTTGAATTTAGTATAATTAAATGGAAAAAAAAACTGCCAGTCGAAAATCAAAAACATGAATTTATTTTATAGAAATAATTTTTCAGCAGAAAGGGGTATACAGTTCATTAAAAATAAATGTAGCAGAAAGTTCTTTTGGCCTCCAATTGGGAAGTGAGTGGCCAAAGATTTTTCTTCTTCACTCGTGGTTGGCGTACTCATGAAAATATCTCTGGACTGGACAGGATAAGTCCGAACTATTTATTGTTCAAAGCATAATTTTGATATTAGGCTGTGAATTAGTGTCGCCAAATAAAAAATATGATAATGAAAAAACGTTTTAAAATCGTTTCAAATCTGTCAATCGCAATCCCAAGGTACCTCGTTACTAGGTAGCCGCATAACTACAACAAATACAATACCAACAAATATTTCATGTATTTTGTTGGTAGAAATACTTCAAATTCTATTACTCTTATGTGCGCGTTTGTGTGCTTGTGCGGTGCATGTTGACAGTTCTACAGGCTAAAAGCAGTAGTCAGCTGGGCTTGTAAGGCTAACTGGTATGGAGGTACCTTGCTCGCAATCAGAAATAAGTTTGTAATATTATAACTCAGGATCCCTCAGAACAAAATTTTCAAACTACCATGCTGATAAACGCATAATTATTTTTTACAGCCACCAGAGTTGCCACATGTAGCATTTTCTTGTCCAACATGACGGTTTGAAAAGTTTGATTTAAGGAATCTTAAATTATAATGAGTGTTACAAAATTATTTTTGACTGCGAGCAAATGCATGTGTCTGTGTGTTGAGTGGCGAATTCTAGCGCATCCACCTGGCAATAAATTCATCTTGGGAAACGACTAAATGAATAATCTTAGGCGAATATTTCGTATGTTTCGTGTAAAGGCCGTGTTACACTATCCTACTCAATCGTACGATTCATTCACTGAAAATTGCTAACTAAAACTGATTGAATTCTGTCCTACTTTAAAAAGTCGCATCAAAATGGCCACACTATTATACTTTTGTAAACAACTTCGAAAAGGCAACTCTGATCGCATAGAAAAAGATAGTTTTTGAAAATTTTCAAAAGATTAACAAATCGGACAGACTTGTCAAAAAGTCTTTTTGGACACACATGTAATTTTTAACATTTAATCGTACGACTCAATAGGATAGTGTATCACGGCCTTAACGAACATTGCTTATGAATACAGTCGGGCAGTCAATCAATTAATCTGCTTCGTTTAACAAAGAACCTAAACAAATTTATTGCAAAATAGTAATATAAGATTTAAATTTCCAAACAAGCATACATTTTTAATAAATTTAATTAAAAACAAAGAAAATTTCTAATGCATAATCAAATTTTCTAATTGCTCGTTTCACTAACGTGCCATTAAATACCAATAGCCGGTCGGGTGGGTGAACGAGCAGCTCAGCAAATGTTTTAATATTAGAAAACCAACAAAAATGTGTTTGCTCAACTCAACAGCGAGTGTTTGGCATCATCATTATTGAAATATTTAATGAATTAGAAGCAACACACTTGATTATCCGAAGTGGAAATTTTTGGAAATCTAATATTATATTTTGCACGACAACAAAAACAAAAGTGCTATTAAAAACATAACACCGCATTCATTAGCACTAAAACATATTGTTCCAAACGAAAAAAGAACAGTGAAAACGCTAAAGCGGGGGAGGGAGACGTCATTAAAATCATGCAATGTGAAGCTCTAAACACATAGACGACAGCAGACTGCAAATGCTGCCAACTTCAAGTGCAGCCAACTTCAAATGCTGCTCTGAAGTCGGCTTCATAATTATTTTGAAGACAGCAACAACATAATAATCAGCTGGTGTGTAAATCAATTTCGAATTTTTATAAATATTACAAATTCAAAGTTTAACAATATAAAAAATGAGCGAACAAAATTTAGCGAATTTTATCACAACAATTGTTAAAATAGCTCAGACTACAGCTGAAGTGTATAAAGCCCATAAGACAAATAGTACAAGAAACCGAAGATGGTGGGTTCGCCCAGTAAATATAACCCATGATGAGGAGGGCATTTACAAAACATGTGTACAACAGCTCAAGGAAAAAGATGAAGAACACTCTTTCAAAGCAACCAGGATGAAAATTAAATAAAATATCACAAAAAATTAGCTCAAACGAAAAAAATTGTTTTGATATTGAAAATGAACAGCTGTGTATTTTAGCAATGCTACTTTCAGGGATGCCGTATTTCTTATTTCATAATGAATAAAATTGAAAATATTGATGAAAAATGTAATAATATCACGAAAAAACTATAAAAACACATACATTTATTTATTTATTGTATTTTTGCAATGTTCTTTTGTGTTTAATATTAAAAAAAAAGTTTTTGTTCTAATTTGTCCAGTATATGTATATAATGGCAACACTATATTTGCTTATTTGCTGCCCGTCAAAATAGAAAATAGCCTAAGTTGGCAGCAGCAGCAAATGCTGTTGTGCAGTCGTGCTGCCCTGCTGCCGTCAAAATAATCATTTTCATTTAAACACATGCATTTTATTTTTGACGTATTGCTGCTTGCTGTCTGCTGTCGTCTATGTGTTTAGAGCTTGATACAGCAAAGGATACAAATGTAGCCTTGTTAAAACAGTCATATGCGAAATAATTTATGAGCAAATTTCCATGTGAGTTTGTGTAATTTATAATGTATGTAATAAAATAACAATTAAAATAAGAAAACATCATGAAATATACATCATGCGTAATTATGTCACCATGTTGTGGGCGGGCGGCTGGATGAATGGACGGATGGCTGGATTAAATGTTTTTTTTTGCGCTTGTTGTTACAATTTAATAGATTTAAATATAACAGACATTTTTATGCAAACAATTATCATCATTATAAATTCACAAAGAGAACAAAGCCTACGACAATGCAGAAAAGACACCACCGGCAGGTAAGTTGGTATATGATATTTAAAATAGGGTAGCTTCGTGCTAGAGAAAAGTTATTGCTTGTTATATTGGGGAAGGACCTAACAGTTAATCCTTAAGACGAATTCACCACAGCTGGCCGCATGCCAATTCGATTCAAAATATATTGACTATTTTCCCTACACAGAGAAAAAAGCACCTAATAAAGTAGAACAAAATCAATAAGATATCTCTATGGTTTTTTTTCAAGAAGGATTCCTTATTATTTTAAATGGGAAAACCTTATTGAAAAAACAACAATTAATGAAATTAAAAAGATGATTTACGTGTGTTTATATAGGAAACTAATAAAACCAATAGGGAAAAATTAAAAGGATAACCTATTAAAATCAATAAGAAATCCTTATTGTATACCATTTACAAGAAAACCTAATAGAATCAATAAGTTCTACTCTATAGAATTTTTTTTTTTGGTACCATGCAAATCGGAAACTGAGTAAAAACAAACGTGAGTAACAAGTTTTCTTCTTGGTTTTATGTGTTTTTCTTGTTGAGACAATTAATAAGATTTGCAACATGGAAACAATAAGAAATACCCATAGAAAAATCTTCTTTTCTCTCTGCTAGGATACCCCTCAGCCTAAAAACGTTTCAAAGCGAAAATCGTATTGAATCTATTAGGAAGTTTTCGCTCTGTGTACTGAGTTGCCAAAACTCTAAGCAAACGTCAACAAAACTGATGACAACCCGCGAGAAAATATTGAAGAAAATTGGATTGTAAGCACCTGTAATTAATCAAGGTGAATTGGTTACCAGGCGAGTGGTAACCAATTCGCCTCACTACACACGAAAATAAGTTAATGCATTTTGTTAGTGTAAAGTGATTTCAGTTGTCAAAGCCTGAATATTTGCCAAACACGTTTGTACCTTAAACGCTATGAAAACAAACGAATTTTTGCCACAAAAATATTTAGCATAGAAGCTATCAAGGCGAATCCATTACAGGTGCCCGCATACCAATTTGTTTCAACATTTTTCCACGATTTTATCTTCTGAGTTGCCAAAGCCGATAGAAAACGACAGCAAAGCTTGTGACGTCTCGAGAGAAAATGTTGAAGCGAATTGAATTGCGACCACCTATACTTGATTCGCCTTGGAAGCTATCAAGCTCAGCTTGTATGAATTCGCCTTGGTAATTAATCTGGCTTGGTGTGACAGATGACTGCTCGATAGAGCCCAAGATGAGTTCATTAAAAGGTGGTTGCATTTGCCTCTCAACAGGACTGCTACCCTCTGGGCATATAGCATATGTCACCGACTACCCAATTTGGTTGCAATTAAAGTTAGTTGCAGTCAGGTCCTGTAACTGCAATATAAATGAAATTAGCACCAAAATCCAGCCCACAGTTTTAAACAAGATTCTTCAAATTATTTTTAAACTTTAATTTAATCACATTGTAGATTTCATGTGACGCCCTAATGAATACCGCAATAGGTAATGAACCCACAAATTGCATAAAAGCATTAAACATGAATTAAAAAAAAAAACAAATAAAATAAAACAATATTGTTTTTCAAATAATGACAATCATAAAATAAAAAAAATATCTGTAATACGTTTTAATGAGAAAAATATACATACGCGCATACAAATGTACAGGCATTTGTATATGTGTGACAAACATAAACATTTGATTTGGACCATATGAATATTTCCATAAATATGGCAACCATGACGAAAGAAATTAACTGCCAGTTTATCGATATCGAACACGATCATGAATTCATTCCAACATGAATGCCGGAATTCGGCCCCTCCTCCTCATCGAACATTCGCCGAAATACATTGAAAACGAAAACAAACATTTGTACGGTAACATGGAAGCAACCATGATACAATTAATATAGGGAATAATATTAAAAAAAAAAACCCAATTTTGAAATTTTTGCTCATATGTTGTTTGGTCTTTAAAGTGACGATATTAATTTTATTAAAGTTGTTCTTATTGTAGGGAAAAGGTTACCACCTTATTAGTTGTATCATGGAAGCACCCATAGTCACGTAAATGTTTATGCCCATTAATAATGTATTTGAAAAACACTGTTGAAATGTGGACTTAATGCTTATGCTCAGCACACACACACACACACACACACCCCTTGAAACACCCATCAAAAAACAAAACACCGAGTTGGCAATGGAAAAAGCGGAACTTCATAAAACCAAATCTGTAAACACAAACCATTCATTTTATGTGGGTGGGTGTGCAGGTCTGCTTATCATTTTGTTTGAAAAAGGTGTTTTATTTCCATAAACATTTTAGAATTGTAAAGTTTTTCTTTTTATCAAAAAGTGTTGAAAACATTAAACTTCTGCCTTGGTGTTGAAGAAGAAAAAAAAAACTGTTTATCATAATAAGCAGAAATTAATGTGTCATTTGAAGTGCAATTAAGAAATCTAACATACACACATGATACGAGGGAGGGGCGATAACAGAGACCGGTATGTAATTGTGGTACAGAGTAGTAGCCAAAGCAAGTGTAAAACACCATTCTGATTTGTGTTTATGTAAAGCAGGTATTGAAAAGCGTTACACTAGAAACAGATGTGGGAAACTCAGGGGCATCCAATATACATATAATCAATCCTTGTATAGTATAAAAAGTTCGTTTAAAAAAGAAAATTTATTTATTTATTTATTTTATTTATTTGTAATACATTTGGCCCCATGGCCAATTATAATAATAATAATTTTTTTTTTTTTTTTTTTTTTTTTTTTTGCGGGTTGGGGAGGGGAAATGCTTTTACGCATGCCTGCCAGGTCGTCACTCTTCACAGCAGGCGATGTTGGACTCCTCGAAAGACTACCAACTAAAACCGCCCCCCCATCTACCATGGGAGTCATCCACACTGGAACTACTCTCGTATTACTTCAGTGTGGCTCCCTTCACTTGGGCTATATCTGCCACTCTCCGTCTGCTAGTTCCCCGTCGGGCCCGCTTTGTCTACTGCAGATTTAACTGCCTCCATTCTCGCGTGCATCCAAGTCCAACTTCTTCCTACGGAGGATGCTTTCGATGAAAACCGCTATACGTTGCCAGCTCTCCTCACTTCTGAGCATGATTCCAACGACACTCTGTGTCGTCAGTGGGCCATAGCTTGTCTCAATATCAGCCCTTTCGTAGTTCCACTTGTGGCACTCGAAAATAATAATATATTGTGGCACTCGAAAATAATAATAAAATAATAATAATAATAATAATAATAATAATAATAATAATAATAATAATAATAATAATAATAATAATAATAATAATAATAATAATAATAATAATAATAATAATAATAATAATAATAATAATAATAATAATAATAATAATAATAATAATAATAATAATAATAATAATAATAATAATAATAATAATAATAATAATAATAATAATAATAATAATAATAATAATAATAATAATAATAATAATAATAATAATAATAATAATAATAATAATAATAATAATAATAATAATAATAATAATAATAATAATAATAATAATAATAATAATAATAATAATAATAATAATAATAATAATAATAATAATAATAATAATAATAATAATAATAATAATGTTTAAAACCCTCTTGTAACTTACGTCAGATTGACAACGTTGTCACAACTGCGTTTGGGTGATACAATAAATAGCAAATACAAAAATCAATTGGAAATCAAATATATGCCACGCACCAGATACAGAAACGTTGCTGAAATTTTATAGATGATCAACAGCTGATTTATGGACAGTCAGTAATCAAAACGCTACTGCTTATAGGCTTTTTCGATGCAAGAACTTTACGTACATCAAATCGCAGAGCAAATACGAGGGCGGATCAATAAGTTCGTGACTTGATGAATGAAACACAGTTTATTTTTTGCAAAACAAAAATTTATTTTTTAACTTAATCTCCTTTGAATTCAGTACCCTTAGTCCAACCATTCTCCAGGTTTTCAGCTCTTCAAAAAAAAAATAAATAAATACATGGAATAGAATAGAATTTTTCGAGCTCCTCAAAAAAGGCATTTGTTTAGTCAATAATTTCATTGTAGGAGTTAAACCTCTTTTCACCGAGCCATTTCTATAGGTTTGGAAACAGGAAGTAGTCATCGGGGGCTAGGTCTGGAGAATACGGCGGGTATTCATAGAGTTTTGCCATTGAGACTGCACACGTGCATTATCTTGATGAAAAATAACTTTTTTCTCAGCCATATGGGGTCGTTTTCTTTTTAAAACCTTGGTCTAATAAATTGGCATAATACTTGTCGCTTATTGTTCTTTCCTTTATTTATTGAAGGCAATCAATGTGCATTAGCCTGTATGTATCTCAAAAACTGTTGCCATCACCTTATTGGGCGAAAAACTTCACCACCTTGGCCTTCTCGCAAGCAGTTTCACCCAGAGCAACTCATTGTCTAGACTGTGGTTTGGTCTCCGGAGTAAAGCAATGAATCCATGTCTTATTCACAGTTACAAAACGCACGCAAAAACTCAATTGCTTGCGTTGAAACAACTCCAAGTAATCCCCTGAAGCTGTCACACATTTAGGTGTATGACCAAAGGAGAACAAACGTGGCAGCCATCTTGCAGGTAATTTTCTTCAGCCCAGCTGGACATTTGAAAGCGAAATATAAAATGTCTTTATGAAATGCCTAAGGCATCAGCAATCTTAAGCCCTTCTACTCTTGTGTCGGCCAGATTTTTTCGACATTTTTGGGTGCACTGACCTCAATTGGACATCGAGAACCTTCAGCGTAATTTTCACTTGTGGGACCCCTACGAAAGTCAGTAAACCATTGCTTTTTACCATCGAAGTCGATGGTGCAGAGTCCCCATAGCAATTATAGCGCTTTTTCTTAGTTGAATGGACGGTTTTTTTTTAAATAATGTTGAATGAGCACTCAAAATTCCCTTATAATACCGCAGCCAGTAAGTCTTGAAATTATTTTTTTTTGTCTCCTTTAGAGATGTTGATCACTCCAATTTTGTCCCAAAAAAAATCTTTCTCAATTTTTAGAAAGTAAAAGCAAAGTCAAGCCAGTTCTTAAGCCAATTATTAAGAATTGTAAATAATAAAATTCGACTTTAAGCTAAAACTAATGCTTAAATCTTAGTTCTTAATAGCATTAGCAAAGTAGGTATATTCAGTGAAGCGAAATTCGTCAAGCTGTCATAAAATTGTTTCATACCAAAACAAAACACAAAAAGACAATACAGCGTTTGACATTTGCCGCGAAAGCTAGACGAGGTAGAAATCAATCAGCTGTTGGCTGATGTAGGCTATGATCATTAGTTACTAGAATATATTCTCACTATTTTTCAAGCTCGTTTTAAAAAACTATTTACAAGTAATTGTAAATATTTTAAACCTTCCACAATATTAAAAGTTGACTTAAATTGCACTGAAATTTGCATTTAAAAGAACAAAAATAAAATATATAAAACATAAATTAAATACATTGTATACAAGGACTCGTTGGATTGTGTATGTAGGTTAACTTTAACAACCATGATAACAATGAAAAGAAGAAATTATAACAAAAAAATTAACATGACAAAAAGAATGAATTACTGACTGAACGTGTTTTTTATGTTTTAGTTTTTCCTCCTGCGATTAAATGCACATAAAGAATAAAAAATTTCTTAACAGATATTTGGTTGGGTGGGGGAAGGGGAAACCTATAAAAAAGCTAAATTTAACAGAAAGCACATACCGCTTTCTCTCTTTCTTTCTTTGTAATTCATTTGTCTTATTATGTAAAATGCTGAAAATCTGTGTCTTGTCTTAAAAACACTGTTGCCTTTTGAGAATAATATACCTGCAAGAAATAGCTGATGGAAACTAACCCACTAATAACTTAATTACTAACACAGGCAAAGCAATTTTATAGCTTTCAGCGTTGCCATTACAATGATTTTTTTTAGTATCCGCATTAATTTGGTAATTGCATTTGGAACTACGTTTATGCATTAATGTCTTTATAGGTTAATGTCTCCTTTTTTCCTTGAAACAAATGGTGCTGCCAGAGTTTTTTCCATATGATTCAGTTTTCTATTGTTAAAATTTACTTTGTTCAAATTGAACAATTTAAAAAAATATCATTTATATTAAATTACTTTTTCAGGCTTAAGTTCAACCCTTGGTTTGTCACTACTTTTAATTAATATCAATTAAGTAAAGCAAAGTAAAATTTAGTAGCTAGGTGGACAACCGGCTGTTTCTGGGTAGCAAACACCCTTCATCAGCACCCTATGAACTTGCTTTTACTTTGCTTTACTTAATTGATATTAATTAAAAGTAGTGACAAACCAAGGGTTGAACTTAAGCCTGAAAAAGTAATTTAATATAAATGTATTACAACACAGAAGTTCAATAACAAAATTAAAAAAATTTACAGTAAAAAAATATCAATTCAATTATATAAAAAGTTATGATAGATTTATTCCTTTCAATTACAAAAGTAATCAATCAATAAAAAGTTTCCAATTATTGTTATTTTAACCAAAGTTTCAAAGTTTATTTTAAGGTAATGAGAAATGTTGGCTGTTTGAAAAAAAGTATTTTCAAGCTTTAAAAAATCGTGAAAATCAGAGTAAAAATCGCCAAGTCGTTTGAGTACCTGAAATCGTCACAATGACAATAAATCGTCAAATCTGGCAGTTATGTCTGTTTCTGATTAATTATAATTTGCTACTTGCTATGTTCACTACTAAACTTAATCCAGTTCGATTGAACTAGATCTCTCACGGGTCATTGCAAATTGAACATTTACTTTTCAACCAGTTCTGCTTTAAAGCTGAATAACAATTTCACTTGTTTTCATTGTTATTTTAAATAGAAAGCAATAATAGTGTTCTTATAAACAAGTATTCTTTTTGTACATTAATTTTGTTTTTGTAGAATCCCTGTCATACCTCTACAACAGAAGCTTAACCCGTTTATTTAACCTGAAAAACTATAATTTTAATGGTGGCTGTCTGGCTGAACGCAATTGTTTTTCGTATTCACAAAAAAAGTTAAAAAACAAAACACAAAACCCATATTTTCAAAAGTAAAATGAATTTTTTATCAACTGCGGAAATCGAAAATATACCAGCAATATAAACAATAATAATAAAAATAAATGTGTATAAAAGCGGAAAGGATGCTTCATATAACTACGCAAATACATTCACATCCTACAAACTGATTCAAAGCCACACCATAGATACACAAACAGGCACACACACATGCTACCAGCGGCAAAGAAATGGAAAAAAGATGCCTTCTATAAGGCCTGTGTACACCTAAAAACCATTTTTCCCTCCATTTGGTAAGCATGGCTATTTGATAACAATGTCATGGGGGGGGGGATTATGCGCTTCGCTCTCGGTTCTTCAGTCAGGCACCCTGAGAGGAAAACCGCGAAACCGCTGACAAACCGCTTGGCAAACTCAGTAAAATTGACCACTTTGGCTCAGGCTGTACACAAATTGATGATTTATTTTATTTATGTGTGACTTCGACATAGAGAAAGTTCAAACGGATATGAAGAATGTAAATTGCTCTGAGATCAGCTGTTTGAATTGAGCCTTGCTCAATTACCCCACAGATGGAAAGACAATATTGAACGCAATCTTGTGATCTGCTCAAAAAGTGAGAGTGAGCTGGTGTAAATTTCGGAGTGCAATGCAAATTGAAAAACAAAACTTGTGTGTGTGTGTGTGTGTGTGTGGCATTAAACTAAATGCGGTAATTGCATTAAAAAGAAAATGCTCCAACAGGCCTTTAAAAAGGCCTAAAGTTGGAAGGCCTACTACGGATTTGACAATTGGAAAATAAAATGCTCCAATAGGCCTTTAAAAAGGCCCAAAGTTGGAAGGCCTTCTACTGATTCGGCAATTGGTTGGAGTATGTAGAAAAGTAACGCACGTTTAATTCATTTTTTAATCATAAATAAATGTGAGTGTGTGTTTATGCCATATTTATTTGCAAACATATAAAACTTAATGAGTTTGTGTGTGTGTGTGTGTGTGTGTAGGGATTGAAGAAGTGGTGATTTACTTGTGGGTTGACATTTCATTCATTCATGTGTCACAAACGTACAGCTCTTTAGTTGTTGTGTGAAAAGTACGAGGTTTATTTTGATGATTTTGTGGCTGAAGATGATGCTGATGATGATGATGATGAAAGGCATAGGGATATTATTGATGATTTTTATTATTTATTGCTCTATCGACTTCAAAAAAATGTAAACATAAAAGTTTTTTTTTTCGTTAACGCTCGTCACATCATAATATTCTTGTTTGTGGAGCGTTAAAAGATTTTAGTTACACTTGACTGCAACTACACTCACCTCACAAGTCAATTATGAAAGGCTAAAGGGATTTCATCTCGAGGAATTAAGCGCAGCTTTCTGCTGCTTAATTCCGTAATACCCTGTTCAGTTAGACATTTCTAATTGAGTCAATATTCTGTTGATATATATTTATTTTAGGTTTTTTTTTTTTTGGAAAATTTAAATTTTAATTAAATTGTTGACTAAAAATATTTTTCCTCTTTATTTATTTCCTGCTGTTACGCAATTGTCGCACATTTAACATACACACACACACACACATGCGCGCACACAAATCCAATAACGGAAACAAAAAGTTGTTTCTTTCACAGAAAATAAACTCTTCTAAATAAACCATAAACCAAACGAACAGCATACAGACATTCTTTCTGTTTGCAAATAATACTCACTTGCTCTCGGTATATAATGACAAATATTGGCCATATAAACTATTGTGATTTCTTTTCTATGAACTCTCCTGCTGCTTTTGCAGCGTTGGACGATAATCCTGTGGTTGCCGGTTACTGCTGATATTATTAAGGTTTGATTTAGTCTATTGTGTGGAGGTTTTGTGTTCATTGCCAGTGGACAGAAGGCCAAAAGCAAAACGATAAAAATGTACATATTAACAAACTAAACGCATGTATGTGTGTAACAATAAAAAGGAGAGAAAAAGTCAAAACTTTACTTTTGCCGGGTAAAAAGTTTTTAACATTCTAAGGGATATTAAATTATTATTATTATTTTCTTTTGTCATCACTTTTTGAGAGCTTAAGCGAGTGTCGTCTATCGGAGAGATGCCAAGTCTTTGATAAAAAAAATAACAGCTTTATGAACTGGTTGGAAAAAGAAAACAACAACAACATTAGGCAGTGTTCAGCGACAAATGAAATGTCTTACTAACGAAATATTCAGCTCAATTCAGAGATTTGTGCTTTTCAAATATAAATATTAAGGACAATATTTACTGAATTGTAACTTTTCCTTTATCTCATAGCTAGCAATTGTTTTGAATTTCTTTCAAACTTGTTTCATTAAAATGATTTCTTTCTTTTCAGTATATATCAGGTATGTTCTGAAAATCACTTTTCACGAAAGTGATTTGAAATAACTGAAATGGTGTTCTGTGCACAAATGTTTTGATTTGAAACCGGTCAGCTAAACGACTACCGATTTTAAATCACTTGCACATGTTTTTTGCAATTATTTTGTTAGAAACCAAATAAAACACTTATTGAGTACTTTATATGATGTGTTTTTCACTTATTCAAGCAATAATATTATATCTTTTATACAAAATAAATTGAAAAAATCACAAATTACTGAAGACACTGCTGGCTTTTAAAGAAAAAAAAAAATACTTCTGTTCATAATCTTCGTGATTTACTTTTTATCAGTCAGCTGTTTTGTTTTGTTCGAAAATAAATTGTGGTTACCTGATTGTAAGAGCCAAATGATAATTTATTCAATTAAACAAATTATTTTAAACAAAATTTAATTAAATTTATAATTAATGTTTTAATTTTATGAGTAATTTCGAATTTTAATTGGTAAATTCAATGATATAAAAGCACCTTTCCTCTTTATAATTTTATAATTATGTATGTAAACAAAAGAAATCAGCTGTTTATCCGTGATTTCGAAAATAGAGAAGCACGCCGAAAACTCTTAAATCTCGTGATTTTCAGAACACCAAGAAATCACCTCCGTGATTTTGAAACCGTTTGTGATTTTAAATCATCGTGATTTCAGAACAGGCCTGTATGCTTAAAAGATGACATGAGCAGTTTCAGGTGGAACGGTATGCAATCGAATAACTTCCCCCAAATCATGAACCTTTTTCAAAAATATTTGCTGCCTAAATTTCAATTGGCTCTTAAATCAAATAAATAATTAAGTTCATATTTGAATACTTCCCCAAAGCGTTAAAATTTCGTTCTCATTTTTTATTTATAAATTAAATATGATGCCTCCCATGGACTGCAACTACATGGGCTTGTTAATGGTCAAAGCTGCATTATATGAGCTAGGAAAATTGCTGGACTACATTTCGTTAAAACTATAATGTAAAAGTAACCTGTGGATTAACAATCGGGTTCAGTACCCCAATGAACTTTGAACCTGCTAAATTTTGCCACCCGGCTGCCAAAACCGACCATGGTCGACGACTATGGCCACAATACTTAATAAAATATGCAGAATTATTTGTTTGGTTAGCACATCAGGGGCCAAATCGTTGCATTCGATGTCGAATGAACTATCGAGTAAAAATAATATAAAACAAAAACAAAATGAACAACAAGCACAAGGCCCAGGCAACAAAATTCGTTCGATCAAGTATGCCAGGATTTGGCCCCTGCTCTCCAAAACTGTACAGGTTGCACTGCTCTTTGCATGTGTGTGAAAGCAGAGGCAGTTATAATTATGGTTACAAGACAAAGCCCCTTTATCCTCTAAAGACTTCCATATTCGTATGTGAATATTTTGCGGTTGTTATCGAAACCACTTCTTCAAAGGTGAATTTCCGTAGCTTTTCTGTGGTTGGGTGGCGGTGGTGGTGGGTTGTTTCTTCAATTCATTTGCCTGTATTTCGTTATGCACTTTATTTACACATAAAACATAAAATATTTGAGTGGCCTGTTTCTTTTTATTTTATTTTTTTCTTTTGCCGGAGATGGATGTTGTTTGAGCTTTTATCCATAATGTCGTCGTGTTCATTTCTTTTTTTTTCAACATCAACAATTCCATGTTCGTGTTTGTTGTATAGTTCGCCATAAGATCAGATGGACAGTTGTTGCTGTTGCTTTATGTTTGGTTGTTAAATAATGTTGTTGATAGATTTTTTTTTTCTTTCTCGAATGCAAACATTTTGTGTTATTGTTATGTTGTTTTTCATGTTACTGCCGCCGAAGCTGCTGCTGCTGCTGCTGACGAGAATAATGTATGTTGATGTCATTGTTGTCGTTATTGTATTATTATGACATAAATATGTTGTAAACTACTAAATAAGTAGTCTCCTGTTTTTTTTTTTTTTTTTTTTTTTTGTTATGACTTTTGTTACTTACTGTTTGTGCAATTTTTTTATTGTCCGCTTCTTTTTATTTTATTGAGTCATTAACCCTTTCAGCATAATTTAGAACAAAAATGAATTAAACTTGAATGCAAAAGATGTTCAGAGTTAAGTGGGCGTTAGGCCAAAGAAGGGTTTATCAGTGTAAGAAATCAAATTAAATTTTTAAATGAGCCCCACAAATATAGAAACACAACAAACAGTAAAATGAAAAGGGTAAAAATGCTCATGTACATATGTATGTATATGAGAGCATGTGTGTGTGTGTGTGTATGTGAATTTGTTTGAACAGTAAAACCATCTAAGTTGAACAATGGGCGTAAAGAAGTGTACAACAATGTTGATTTAAAATTGTTTGACAATGATTTTAATTTATAGGATTTTTATTTCAAATCAAGCTAAACTTGTTTGCATTCGAGAATCGAAATGAAACTGAAAAAAATTTTTTTATTTATACTTCTTCTTGTTCTTTTCCCCTACTTAATTTTATTTCTACACTCAGAGAACTTTGTCAGTAAAATTAACTGAAAACAAACAATCAGAACAAATTCAAACAACAATCAAATTAAGTAAAGAGTATGTATGCGACATGTACATACATATGTAACATAAATATAAATATGTATACATGTATGCTCGGTTCCTTCATGTATGTCTAACATAAGTTACTACTGGCATTATTAACTGTCAGCGAAAATCCGTATTTATCTGTAGTTAGTTTTTTAAATAACTGTACAAAACAGTTAAAATTAAAATTTTATTCTTTTTTAAACGTTTTTTCATATAAAAATAACTGCACTGATTACTTCTAGAATAAACTACGTTCAGTTACTGCAAAAATATTCTGAGTGTATCGGTATTATTTCTCTTTTGTAATTCGTACTATTTTGAGTGTCATTTTATGTTATTGTTGTGTTCGGTATTGATTAAGCAGGACAAAAAAAGCATCAAAGATAATACGCTGGGGGACAACCAGCTTTTTCGTAGCCGCCACACTTCTCAACTTGACAATGAAAAACCTTTGCAAAAAAAATTTTGTAATATAATCAGTAATTGATGTGTTTCATAAAATTGGAAGTTAGACAGAAAATATGCAACAGACTGGTTGGCTAAATGTCATAAGTGTCGCTATAGAAACATAAGCCTCTGAACTGAAGAGCGGGTGCTGACGAGAAGTGTGGCAGCTTCGAAACAGCTGGTTTTCCCCTAGCCAAAGTTCTTTGACTTTTTCTTTCGCTTATTTAATTAATATCAATCACAGCATTAGTATAGAATGAACTTAAGCCCAATAAACATAAAACAAAATAACTGTGGAAGAAAAGTTCGAAAAATAAAAAATAATTGGTTTAACTTTTTATATTTCATTTATTTAATTTTGCAGTGTAGACCTTTTCGTATACCTCTGACGGTACTCGAACTGCACCCTCACGGCTGATAAGCAACTACCATACTCACTCAGCCAACGCAACAACTAGCACGAGCAGAATCACAAGCAATTCAAGTAGTAGTTATCTTAAATTTCTTCATTATTTTTAGAAAAATTTAACATGATTTTCAATTAAAATTGTTTTCAACAATGAACTTAATTATTTATTCGCTATAAGAGCCAATTGAAATTTATTACTTTAGGTCTAAAAAGGGCAGCCGGGTGGCAAAATGGTAATATCATGGTGTGTGAAGAAAGTGCATAGGAACTGCATGAACTAAATCATGGATCAGTTATAATTAGCTTTGTCATTCGCTACCTTCTTCCGAACACTGTCGTCTTTTTTGGATACTTGTTTTCAGAAAAAATGTGGGGGAAATCTGTCATTTTTTTACTACTTCTTGTTAAAACAAACCACTTGAAATATTTAATTACGAAATCAAACAGTTTTTGGTTATTCAGAATTTATAATATATCTTTGGATTCTAGAAAATAATCAAATTCACTTTCGATACGCATGCTCGTGCGATGAAAGAAATAGATTAGAGCAATACTGCACATAGCGATATGCATGAATCATCCTTAGCACTCAGTGTTCACTGATATTGATGGGCTTTAAAGTAAATGAACAAATTAATAGCAATTTAATGCCAATGATTTTTCGTATTAAAGTTGATATGCCAATGGAAATTGAAAACAAAACAAAATATAAAACTATCAAATGATTTAGTATTGCTGGGTTAGAATTTTTGTTACTGATTTCGTTACCTCTTCAGTTTTCGATCTATAAGTCCACATCAGTTAATAATTGCTAATTCTTTTGTACAGCATAGTACAGCTTTTTGAGGCTTAAATAAATAATTCTCGATATATAGTTGTGCCAAATATCATACTAGTCTACTTTAATACAATAAAATACTCATAAATTGTGCATCTATTCACTTTACTTAAAAATAAAAAAACCAAAATTTGTTAGAACGAAGTAAATCGATCAAAGTCCGAACAAGGTCTGGCGACATTGATCGAATCGAAAAATTCTTAATCAGCTTTGAATAATTTCGGTGACAGGCCTAATAGCGCCCGTTATCTATATTGCTTTATTTGTTACATAGAGATGGTTTCTTATCACCACCGGAAGTAATTTTTTATACCAAAAATTATTAATTTCGCTGAAATGATGAAATTTCTGAAAAATCGTTTTTGCGATATACATATATAGTGTTTGACTCCTGATACTTATTTACACTAGATTCACATTTTATTACACAAAGTTGGATTAGCCTCCTTAAAACTAGAAGTTCGTTTATAAACATTCAAAACTCGTTGTTCTCTAAAAAAAACATTTTGTATACTTACCCCCTGATTCCTAAAAATTATAACAGACTTATAAGACTGTTATTTGACATATTTGTTTGGAAAATATGTCAAATAAGAGCTTTATAAACCTGTTATAATTTTTATGAATGATAGACGGTTAATGTATGAAAAACTAATCATCATACCGTGTGAGTGTGCCCAATTGGCAAACTCGTTGAGCTGAGCATTTTCGCTAAAAGTATACATGTACTTTTTTAGTTGTTGTACTTAATTGTACACAATTTAAAATTCTTCCTACAGCTCCACTGTGCACAAATATGCCGTTCGTCAATAAAGTTGACTGGTGTTAATATTGCTGATGGCGGGCGTAAAGCAGCAAGCATATTCTTTTGGTTGTTCACTTTTTCCTCGTTATAAGTGTATTTTGTTCCTTCTTTTGCCCAGATGGTTGGTTGGGATAAATGTGCATGATAGAGTTATGATGATAAGAAATAAACAAGTATTTCATTACTTTTATTAACAATAAAACACACAGAACAAGATGATGATGTTGATGACAAGCGTCCCTTTCTGACAGTTTTTTGATGAGGACGACGATGATGACGCAGGCGATGGCATTAAAACATACACTTCTCCTTAAGTTTTAAATGCTTTTGCTGTTTAAAGAGCGTAAGAGGAAATGAAGTTCTGGTAATTGGTTTGTGTTGACAGTTCTTTAGCAGCATAAAAACAAAACAAAAAACAACAAAAAAAACGCAAAGCAGCAATAAAAGGCAAAACATATTCTTTAAGTGTCATAGTGTTTAGCATACTAATTTTGAAGTTGTTGCCGGTGTCTGGGTTTGTGTTGTTGGCTGGAGCGGCTTATTGTAGTTGCCTTTTTCGCTGCTGCTGCTGCTGCTACTTTCCCATAATGAAGATTAGGCACTTGCAATTGCTCAAGAGCAAAGATAAAGTGTTAGAAAAACGCAACTTTATTATAAAAAGTTAATTTATATTTCAAAAGGGTCAACAACGTTGAGACAATGTCGCAGCAACAATATGGGTGGTATTTTATGCAAAGCAATTATGGCTGGGGGGGGGGGTTACCAAGGTTTCTTAAGAAATGTGAAGACGTCTTGTGTTGACATGTAGATGATTATTTTGTTTAAATTATAGAGTTTCTTATTCAAGTTTGTAGGAAATGCAGTAAACTTTAAAAGCATTAAACAACAAGTAAGAGTGCTATATTCGGCTGGGCCGAATCTTAAATACCCTTCACAATGGTACATACATTCCGATTGATTTTTGGTGCGAAAAGTTGTTTTATTTGGCTTTTAAATGGGCCGATTTTTTCTGAATTTCAATATCAGATCCACTACCGGGATTTAACACAGGCTGCAAAACTTTTATTTAAATAATTCCTAATATGCTCAAGTTCAACCACTGGGTGACACCAATTCTTTTTAATATCAATGAAATAAAGAAAAGCAAAATGTATTTCTTAATTATTTATCAGTTAACTTTATAGTAAAATTTATTTAACAAAAAATTGCATATAATTGCATTATTTTTGAATTATAATGCTAAACATTGCCATTAAGTGTGATTTTCTTTTCAATTTACTTACGTATGTGGGTACATGCATACGTACATATGTATGTATCTATAATAGAAAACTCTAAAATAAATTCTTTATTATTGAATATTTTCAGTGTGTTCCATAAAACAATGATTATATACATACATATATACATACATATGTACATATTTACATTGCTTGCTTTTACAAAATTATTTTTTTCTTGTGCACGTTGTTGATGATCTATTGCGTATCATCATACACATGTGTGTGTGTATGTACATATGTAAGTACGTAGGGAAACCCAAAATGATTTTTTGTGTGAATGAATTTGAAGACGCAATTGTTTAAAAGAATTTCATTGCGTACCCTTTTTTCAACAATTCTTTATATCACTTTCATTTTCAAGCTCGTGTATACATATGTACATACATACACATTTTTACAACAAAGCAAAAAAATTGTTTATGCTAACATACTTGCATGCATACATACATACATATGTATGTAGATACATACATACCTACATGCATACAAACGTATCTACATACATACATACATACATACATACATACATACATACATTCATACATGATCGCAAATATTATATACATATGTATATAATATTATATACATATGTATGTACCATTATGATTGATTTTTGGTACCAAAAGTTGGGTGCATATGGGCCGATGTCCAAAAATTTTCTAATTTTGCCCCTAAACAGCCTGTATGTACCATTCCGACAAATATTTAGTGCAAAAAAACTGTTTCGTTTAGCTTCCAGGCCCGACTTCTTGAGATATCGGGAGGCGCTATATCTCGAACATATATGGGCCGATGACAAAAAGATTTCCAGTTTTGCTTCTGACTAACCTATATGTATCATTCTGATTGATTTTTGGTGCCAAAAGTTGTTTTATTTAGCTTATAGAGCCGATTTCTTGAAAAATCGGGAGACGCTATATCTCACGTATATATAGACCGATTGCAGACATTTTCAAATTTTGCTTTTAAACACCTTATATGTACCATTCTAATCGATTTTTGGTACCAAAAGTTGTTTTATTTGGCTTTTAGAGCCGACTTCTTGAGAAAACTTGAGGCGCTATATCTCGAGTGTCCAAAATTTTCCACGTTTGCCTCTAAATAGCCTATATATACCATCTTGATTGATCTTCGGTGCCAAAAGTTGTCTTATTTGGCTAATAAAGCCGATTTCTTTAAAAATCGGGAGACGCTATATCTCGGATATATATGGGCCGATTTCAAAAATTCCTTCATTTCTAGGATTTAATGAGCACTAAAAATGATATGATTTAGTTTTTAAGAAAAAAATTTTTTTCAAAAATCTGAATACAAAAATTACACAAAATATCCCTCAAAACCCGGTTTTTTGAATATATCTCGGCTATCCGCGGACCTATCTTACTGAATTTCAATAGCAGACCCACTACCGGGGTTTCACACGTTTTAGCGAAAGAATGAGGTTTCTATCTCAAACCGTTTTCTCAGAAACGGTATTTCAACGACTACAGACGGACAGACGGACAGACGGACATCGCTCAATCGTAATCGCTATTGATGCTGATCCAGAATATATATACTTTATGGGGTCTTAGATGGATATTTCAATGCGTTACAAACGGAATCACAAACTTATATATACCCTTACACATTTATGTGAAGGGTATAAAAAGTGTAATCACATTTATGATGCATATGGATGCCGGTGAGAAGGTGGCTAGTTGCATGCCAGCTCTAGTCGAAATTTTAGTATTAGTCCAGGGAACCATTTGCCAAAGTATGAATAAGCTGTAAAAACAATACGAATAGTGTTAAACCTCCTTCAAGTTCACTACCACACTCTACTCAGAGCTTTTCTTTCATCTAAGTGCTCTAAATTTTAACAAAATTTGTTTCCTCAATTCATAACTTCCTTCCCTGACTACTTGCTTTTGCTTGCATGACAAAAAGTATTCGTTTTTTTTTTGTCATTCCCAAAAAACCAAATTAATTCACTTATCCAAAATTGTACCGCTCATTTCCATATTGAATTAATTATTCAGTAATGAAAGTTTTAACCAAAAATTTCCATCTATCTGTTAATCTTTATGTTAAGAGGATAAAAGGCAACACCAGCAGCAGTGCTTTCTCGCAATCCGCCAAAGTTTATATTCTTCTACATATTATTAACATATTTTCACTCCTTTAGCAAATGATGAATAAAACAGCAGCAGACTCTGACTGTATGTCTGTCTGTATGTCTGTCTGTCTGTCGTACAACATGCATTCAGTGTGCAGCAGCATTTTCACTTCTGTTTATATATTTCGTTATTTTTTTCTTCTTCTTTTTGCTTTTCATCCTGGATATCCCCATTTGTTTTAATCATCAGAAAGCTGAATTCTATTTGTGTTACTTTGCTTGTGAAAACAACACCGAATAGGAAAATATAAGTTCAGGTTTTGGGTTGGCAATGTGCGGTACAGTTGTGAGCTACTTGTCCAGCGAACAAGTAGAGGGATATGTAATTGCTTACCCGCTACAACTACAAATACTAAAAGCTAAAATCTGAAGGAAGCACCCTTGCCCAGTATTGTGTTTGGCAGAATTTATTTGACAACAATATGGCTGTTAAACTGCAATTACAAAACATAACGGGTCCGCCATCTTACGTTTTTTTTTTTTCAACTAGTACTTATTTCGTGAATGGTAACACTTAGCTCATGTCTGATTTGACAGATAATTAGTTTTATCCTTCCGCTGAACGAATATGGTTGTGCGATCGATTTAGAGAAGATGCCGATTTCACAAAAAACAAAAAATCATCCCTGCAGATGAAGCTCATTTTGATCTTGGCGGGTATGTAAACAAGCAAAATTGTCGCATTTGGGACACAGAAACCCCGCACGCATTTATTGAAAAGCCGACGCACCCAAAACGAGTCACTGTTCGGTGCGGGTTTTGGTCCAGAGACAAATTCTTTGAAAATGAGCAAGAAGTGGCCGTTATCGGACCAATCCCTGCAAGAAATAGCTGATGGAAACTAACACATTAACAACTTAATTACAAACACATGCAAAGCAATTTTATAGGTTTCAGCGTTGCCATTACAATGCTTGTTTTAGTATTTTGGTTTTCCCTTATTAATTTGGTAACTTCATTTGGAACTACGTTTATGCCATGATACAATTAACAAGGTAGCCTCGTCAGCTAAGCCGTTAATCAACTGACTACTTTAGGTTGTCAAGAGATTGCAGAGATGAAAGGCAGCCAAAACGAGATAGTTAATCCGCGTAAGCTCAGTGCATCTCTCTTCTGTAAATGTAGAAGCGGCGACTTTTTGACAGTTTGCATAAGTTGTACAAGAACAAAATGCATGTTATTTTTATTGAAGTTGTTCTTATTGTAGCGAAAAGGCTACCTTGTTAGTTGTATCATGGTTTATGCATTAATATTTTTATAGGTTCACTTGTCCATTATTTTTTTTAATATAATTTATTATATTCTTTTTGAATTGTTTTTGTGAACATTTTCGAAATATTTTTTTTTTATTTGTCAACAAAGAAATTAATAGCATTGCATGTAAATTTTTCGAATGATCGCTTTGCTGAGGTGGTAACGCTGGTTAAAAAATAGCTCCCACGTACACGAATGTTTACATCAGTTTTTTCATTTTGCCCTTAAGAAAATGATAGAAACCCTGATGTATGAATCCATCAGCAGTGTCGGTCATAGGATGGATCATATGACCGACACTGTTCTTGCAGGGATGTCAATGACGATCGTTATCGGGCCATGTTGAACGAATTTTCGCTCACAAAAATTGAAGAGGCTACGTGCCACACAGCCGACGCTACACTTGATGTTTTGCACCCTGTTTGAAAAAAAAGTTATTTGTGAGACCCTTTTTCTCCACAATAGTTTATTCCTTTTCGAATATGGTCACTTCAAACACATTCGTGTTACCTGGAAAATCCAGCCGGTAGCTGATGCAACGGAGCCCCAAATGCTATTGCTGCATAATTTTTGCTTTAAATTTTTCCACAAACTTCAAGTTATTAATTTAACTTCTAAAGTTTAAAATTAGTTTCTTAATATTTATGAATTCTGAAAGACAATTTGGTGCCAAAACCGCATAATAACAGACGGGGATCTCTACACCAAAACGGAAGTATCAAAAGAAACTGTTAGTACACATATTTATGTTTATACAGCGTATGCTGAAATAAAACAGCAGCTTGTTAGCAAAAGATGCAACTCTCATATAAAACAATGATAACATAAAGATTTTTGCATAATTGTTTTTAAGTTGCTGCAGCATAAAGGAAAACTATACAGAAAAACTGGCAGCCAGCAATAAGAGAAGAAGGGGGGAAAAAAACGCAAAAAATGATAATCATGTGCCAAATGTTTTTAAGAGTCCATTTAAGAAGCCCCAGAACAACAACAAAAATAAAACAAAATTGAACTGAAGCTAAAACATTTTACAGATACGAGACGTATACATGAAATGAGATTTTCCAAAAGATGCTGTTTTCTTTTTTGCATAAAAATAAAACTGAATTTAAAACCACAAAGTAAACAGCACAGGAAGAGGAAAAGCAGCAGAAATTAACATATACGAGTATGTGTGCATTTATCTTAAAATAACAATGCAAACTTTAATAAAATCAAACCCAAAAGAAATCAAGAAAGAAAACCATTTTATTTAATTTAAGCCACTACAATAGAAGTATCTTTTTAATTGAAATGAAGGATTAAAATGTAAACCAATTAATTTTATAAATTGAGGGTTAGTTTCTTGTCGCCCTGTCTGGCACACAAAAGATTACTCCAAATACCAAATTTGTTTTCTTATTTAACAATGACACAATATTTGGATATATAAAAACACAGGGTGGTTTCTTTTTGCACCAACAAAAACTTAATTCTACTGCTTTTTGCTTTAGTGAGTGCAAACGATTTTTTAAGCTCTTTTTCTCCATCTATTTTTTTTTTTTTTTTTTTTTGCCTTTGAAGCAAACAGAAAAGTACTCAATATGTCGAGAACAAATAGCAACCATTTCGATTACATTATAATAAAAGCATTATCAAAAGTTTTAACAAGATTGTTACATACGATAATAATAAGTTTATACCCTCTGAAATGGCACAAAAAAAAGGCATTAAAAACTGTGAGGCAACAAACAACACAAAAACCGACAAAACGACACAAAATTAACAGTCAACAATTGCCACTCATCTACAAAAAATTGAATGAAGGATGGCAAAAAAAAAAAATAGATGGAGCAAACCACCAACTAAACAACAGCCGTTAGAACAGTGTTGCCAGTTTAGGGGGTTTCGCTCTAGATTTAGGGTTTTTTTTCTTTTAGGGGTGAATTTGGGGTGTTAAATTCTTTCGAGAAAAATTTGGAGGGAACAATTTATTTTTGGGGTATTTTTAGGCGATTTCTGGGTTTGGTTGAACGGTAAAATGGCAGGAGTTGGAAAATTTTTCAACTGATAAATTTGAAGACTTGAACGATTTTTAAAGAAAAATTAAACGAGATATTTTATGTTCATCTGGTACAGAATTTTGCAACTGCTAATTTTAATTATTTTTTTTTGTTGAGCTGAATGTTTTCCTTATGGGTCATTTCTTTGAATTTTTTCCGTTTCTTAAGAATTGGGAAAATTAAAATATCTAGGAAACTTTGATAAAATTGAAACTTTTTTATGAAAACATCAAAAGAACATAAAAAGCAAAGAAGCCTTAGAAACTCCTCATATTTTTGGAGAAACTTAATTTTTTCAAGATACGCAGATAACAATTTCCTTACTTAGATCTCAAAATATGTGAATACAAATAAATCGAAAATTTATAATAAATATACACACGCCTGTAATCATAACATATGCACTGAAAAATATGTGCATATAATCAGTTAATTTTTACCTCTTTTTAATTGGGGCAAGTTTAACAATTTTATGCATTTTCCCCATTGCCAATGCATTAATATTAGTGATTCGCCAACTAAAGCGGAATGTTCACCAAAAGCTTTTAGGGGGATTTTGTAGAAAAACATTGAATTTAAGGGGGTTTTAAAATTTTTCTGGGTTAAAAAAATACATTGACCTGGAAACACTGCTTCAGAAGCAGCCAAAGACGGCAAACAGTGATTTATACAGTTGAAAAAGTTCTCTTGAGCAGGTATATAGACAGAGAGAGAGAGAGGGAGGCAAAGGGAGAACAAAAATTTAAGGGATACATTTTAAATAATGTCTACGACTAATGCAAAAGAAAATTTTGGAATAAGTAGTTGGGTTTCAAACATTCTTTTTTGATTTTTCGAATCTACAGATGAGTTGATTAGCTTCTACGAAATTTCGGCGGCATATAGACGCCTAAAAAAAGACAGAAAACATCAATGTCTGTTTTTAAACCAAACAAAAAATTCATTTTTTACAATTTAAAATCAAAATCAAAAAATTAATTTTATTTTAATTTTAAATTTAATTTTGAATTTATTAATTGAAATAAAAAAATAAAGAAATAAAAAAAATAAAAAATAAAAATTGAATTGACTATTATGGTGAATAAATAATTAAGTTAATTTTTGAATATAAACAAAAAAGATTTTATCTACATGCCTGTGTACATACATCAGATACATACCGATAAAGCTATTGAGTAGTATTGGGTATCCAAATGAGAAGCATTGAGGGCCATTGAGTAATGAAAACAAGCCTTTAAAACAGACACAATTTTCGGTCCTGTAACATTTTCTTGGTTTTTTTTTTTGAGATTTTTCAATGATGATGAGTTGAGTAGCATCAACGAAATGTCGGCGGTATATAGATGGCCGAAAAAGATAGAAAACTTTAATATGGGCTGTTAGTAGACCTAAAATAATAACTTATTAATTTAATTAAATTTTAAATATTGATGAGCAGAAAAGAAGTTTTGTTAATAAACAGAATATTGATAGTGCTGCCTCTTGATTTGCAAGTAGCATTTGGGTTGCGCAAATTTAACATTTTTCCCAGTTTTAAACACTGTTCATCAATAGAAAACAATGATGATATAAAATAAAAAAAACTGTAATTGATAGGAAGGAAGTTATAAAAAAGAAATACATTACAAAACTTTTTTATTCAGTAATACTTTTTTTGCACTGTTAGACGGTTAAAAAAGCCATCAGTTGCACAACAATGAAAAAAGAAACAAATCACAGAAAAACTCAGAAACTCAGAGACAATCACATAAAACAGACGACAACCCGGACAACTAAAAACTTAAGGGGTAGTTGTTCATATACTCGTACTGTTACTTGTTTCCATCCAAATGACATGACAAAGAAGTGTTGTTGCCAGCATAAACGAGGACTACTAGGAATGGTGTGAGTGTGGCAGGCTGGGGGAGGTTGTTTCCTGTAATAGATATGATTATAAGCTGTTAATCTAAGTTAAAATATCTTTTTAGACAATTCATTTTTGGTTGGATTCTAATGAAGTAAAACTCATGCAAAAACTCAAAAAAAAAATATAATAAAAAATAAAAAATAAAAAGGAAACAGCAACGGACAACCAAGCAACGAATCGTCAACCTTCAGTTGCAACAAAGTTGCTATCAGTGTCATCTCGCAGCTGCAGAGGATTAGCAAACAAACACATACAATAATACAAAGGCATAAAAAGAAACGCCAGAACTTTGTTCCCATAAGTTTCATGAAATGCAAAATTACATATCAGGCACAAGTTACAAAGGAATTTTGGGGGAGGGGAAAAAAAGTAAATATCCTTTTCATGCTTTTCGTTTAAATAAGTTTGCAAAATCTCTACTGTTACAGTGGCAGCGCCAGAAGATGAAGAAGAAAAATTTAATTTTTGAAGACAGAATGAGGTCATGAAAGAAATTGCATAAAAAAGTTTTGCAGCAGCAGCAACAACAGCAGAAACAAAAGCACAAGTATCAAATGGTAAGTGGGAGGAAAAGTAACCGGCAAAGCAACATTTGAACCAACATGTACTCATTTGAAATCCACCGCAATTGTTAAATTTTCGATGGTTGGTTGGCGGCTGCTTGGTTGCCAGTCCGTCTCACACAAACAAAAGCTCTCGCTCATATCGCATCTTATGCATTAAATGGAAATGCGGAAAAATCATCCATCCAGCTGTCCGCCAAACCAAAAACCAAAGACACAAGAAAGAAATATACAATTTGCGTATAATGATAGCAGTATCTATAACAAATGCAGACCTCCCCACAAGCATTTAAAACCATGTGAATTTGTCTATTAAGTTTTCTTATTTCTTTTTTTTTTTTTTTTTGTACATATTTTTCTCTCCTTTATTATACATTTAGGATTAGGAATATTGCCTGCCCAGTGTTATTGTGTAAATGAGGAAGTTAATATGTGTGTGAGAATGTGTGTGTGTGTAGGTGTGTTGAGTGATTGTGTTATAAAAAGCAGTGATTTGTGCTGGTGTTGGTAGTGGCGCGTTGGCGTTGGTGTGAACAGGCATCAGCTGTTTATGGCTGTTTATATGGAGTGTGGATAGTTTGAAATGTGGCATGCAGCAAAAGTTTTTGTAACTTAATTTTTCTTTGGCTTTTGTGTGTTTGTTGAGTTGTTGGTGTTGTTTGCGTTGACCGGTTTGAATAAAAATGTTAACAGCTTTTGAAGAAAATGTGCAAGAAGTCATTCAAGTGTTTTACTTCATTATAATGCATTTTCTGTTAAAAAAACAAAAAAAATTAGGAAGAAGAAGCACGAAGTACGTATGTTTGCCATTTCATTTACAATTAACTGTGAGTTTTTTTTTTCCATAAAAGTAATTAACTAAATGCTGTCAAAAGCAACCAGTCTATAAGGCGGTGATGTCAGCAGGCAGATTTCAAGTTTTCTTCAGGCTTGAGTTCGATTTTACTTCCTCAAAATTGAGAAATATTTTTTGTTTCTGATAAAATTAGAGTGATTAACATTTTTAAAGAAGACCAGAAAAGTAAAGTTGAAGACTTACTGGCTGGGGTACATACTCTGGCTGTTTTACGTCCACCGCGACGCTCATCAGCAGCCTTATTGCTTCGAGTCCAGGTTATGACTAATTGTGTATAATTTTTAAGCTGCGGCACTTAGCCAATTATAAATCACACAGTTTACTTTTAACAGAATACATTTTCCAGATATTTTTTCCCAACCTTAAGATTTTTGAGGTTTGATATCATTATAAGCAGAGTCTGCATTATTTTAGTTTATTTCATTAGCTTTGTACAAAGCCCCAGATTTGGATAATTCACCAATTAATTGAATCCTTAAAGCTTAGTTTCCCTTACGCTGTTGCACAAACTTTATTTTGACTGCCACGAAAATGAATTAACTAATTAAATTATTTGATTGTGGCACTAGAAATTTAATTGATGCAATAGAAAAATAAACTGAAATGTTCAATTAGTGCAAAATTTACCAAATTTAACAAATTTCCTACATTAATTTTAGTTTTTTTGAACCTCATGCTGTTATGTACCCCATTTTAAGTTGATCACTCCATTTAAATCACGAAAAATTAATTCTCAATTTTAAGGCAGCCAAATCGAACTCAAGCCTGATAGTATTATTAACAATTATCTTTAGTCGAAGATGAAGATGCGGAACACTTGATGTTCATATGTCAAAGAACTGCAGAAAAGGGAAGAAGACTCTACCAGCAGATGGCAAGTACCTGAATGTTACCTGAATACATATACTAGGGGTCATAATAGCAACAGAGGCAAATTGGTTTGGCATAACAAGTTTTTTAGTATACACAAACGAAGAGCTACGAAAAGAAGTACAGCGGCAAACAGAACTACGGGCATCACACTAGAGGAATCAAATAAGCTTTCTACCCTGGAAGTGATAACAAACGGCAGATCCGTGATTTCTATAGAGCTATAGAGGTAGTTTTAGTTGGCAAGAGTCCAACTAAAACCATCCCAAGTAGACCTATTGAAGATTTCCATTACATTGTAGTGCAAAATAAAAAACTATAAACAGCGTGACCATTACTCTCTGTTTAGAGTTTGGTGGGGCCTAGTGTACACATACAAATAACTAACAATGCATACACGTTCACAGAGATATAACATCACTGAGATATAGCAAAAAAAGAAAAAAAATTAAATTTCACAAAAATATATTTTAAGGTTATGTTGGCTCATCGTGCAAATAAATCATGTACTTTTATTTAATCGAAGTTTTTTGCAAGATATATCTCATCTTAAATTTTTTATACAGGACTTAAGTTCTTTTTAATAAAACGCTACTATTTTAGTTAATATTGAACAATGAAGATAAAATAAATTTTAGCAAAAAAGACAGCCAGATGCTTCTGAGCTGCCACACTCATCGTCAGCACCAAAATGAACTAACTAAAATGAAGAGCTCAGTCAATTTTAGTTTTCCTTTGTGCCTTATCAATATTAACCATTTTAACTATTATAAATCAATTAGAATCATTTTTGAAGCATTTTCGTATAGTCAAAAAATTATTCACTGTGAATTTGATATTTGCTCGTTGAGCAAACCCTTAAAAACCTTAAAGTAGCGAACTTTTCAATAATTTGTTGCAATATGCACAAGGCGGGTTACTTATTAAATTATGTTTTGACCTTGCCTTGTTTCAGGGCAAATTTATCATTTTTCAACAGGGTGAATGGCAACACAAAATGAATTTCCAAGTACAAATTAGAGATCAAAACAAATTCCCTTCTCTTTTGTTATCTTTTTTGCTCTAGAAATTCAGGAATAGCCACAATTACCAAGAAATTGGAACTTTTACGTGGTTCCCAGTTTTTTGTTTTCTTTGTTGTTGTATCAATGTGAGTGTATAATAATTTTCAGTTGTTGTTAGGCCTACCAAAACAGAAGTCAACAAGAAAATAGTGGTCACATAAATGCATGAATTTATGTTGTTATACGGCAATATATAGATAATAGAGATCAGATAAGTATTTCACAGTCGAGTGCTGTTGAAGGACAAGCTAAATGTTTCACGAGCACAGTTAAGCTGCTAAAGCTTAAAAATTATACGAAAATTATGTGTATTGAAGAAGAATGCTCCTGACATCGCTTAAGTACTATATTCTTTCCACTTGTTATTGCTAATTACCATCATTTAGATTGTTTTCCATTTCATTTGATATCTGACAAAATTGTTGTTTAATCTTCGTTTCATTTACGGGTATTAAAGTTTTTTGTTGATTTTTATTTTTGTAAATATTCTACTTTTGTATGCTTGCATGCATGCATGCATAAATAGACGACAACCGCTCTAAATTCTTTGTGCTCATGTTTTTCTGGGCATGTTTTGTATGAATGTCGCCATCTCTTCGCATTAGTGTCATCATACTCGTATGTGGTCACATTGTCTTACCACGCCAGTGTGTAACGAATGAACGAACTGGCTGGTTTGTGTGTTAACATTTGCTTATCTAATTTAGGGTCAACATAAAAGTGATAGGGTTTGAGAAAAATAGTATATAAATATTTAAATTTTATCGAGTGCATTTGGAGCGAGAAAAAAACACCAATAGCTTGTGAAAAAATAAATATTTCTAGTCATCAGTTTTCAAATTCTTCTTAAGAAGAGTTTTCCCGAAAATTCTTACACCCTTATTCACAAAAAATATTTCAGGCTTATAAGGCTCTTATTTGACATATATTTGTATGGAAAATTTGTAAAATAAGGGTTTAATAAACCTAAAATACTTACCATGAATAAGACCCTTAGTGTTTACCAAAGTTCTGCCGATTTCTTTTCTGGGAAAAAGTGTGCATTCACGCAGAAAAATTATAAATTCGAATAGGAACATAATATTGTTAAAACAACTTAGTTTGACAGATGTCGAATTCCAGTCCTATACACGAAATGGGTAACCCGTTATGATTTTAACCATAGTATTGCTATGGTCTTTGCGTGTTTATTTTGCAATTTTTTTCCTCAGACGCGAACTTTAGTAGTTTGAAGAGGTTTAGATCAAAGTAAAAGATTGCCAAACTTAGAAGAAACCGAGAAAAGTAAAGTAAATAACACTTATTGGCTGGGGAACAGCTAGTTGTTTCAAATTGTCACTAGTCAGCCAAGCAATCAGCGCTCATTTTTTGTGCATTGTCCGTAGGAAAGGAAAGATTCTGAGAGCAGACGTTCAGAATATAACTATTAGTGCCTCACTACTTACCAATTGAGCCGTTCTCTGAAAATAAAGAATTGAATATGAATTCAATTCCACTTTTAAAATAAATTGAACTGGGCGAAAGAGCGCAACCTAAATAAAATCTAGATAAATTAATCTAGAAAGTTTTAAAATAAAAACCTTAGTTTTTGTACTAAAGGTGGGATCACACGATTGCCGCAATGCACCAATTTTACACAATTTTTATTGGGCTGAATTGGAGCATAATAAAAAATTTGTCCCAATCAAATTCTCTGCCATCACATGATTGTCACATTTTACTGAAATTTTATTGTCGCAAATTGTCCCAAAACAATTTAGTACCAATAATTGCCGCATTATAGTCACACGATTGTTATATTATACGGCAACTCTGAGAAACAGCTGTTGTAGCTGATGACAAACTTTGTTTTCCCAACAACAACAAAATTAATTAAATGTTAAAAATATGGTTTGTTCATTAAAAAGAAAGAAAATTGCTTCGGCTATTATTATAATGTTGTGCGGGCTGAAAAAGCAAAAAATTAATAGTAACAACAATTGAATTTTGCTGATTCGAAAGCAGAAATCAGGCTTGGACGACGCGTTTAAGCAATTTTGAAACTAAATAAATGTATACATATGTATGTATGTACATATATTATTGGCGGGCATTGTCTTCTTTGGTTGCCGCATGAGAACACAATAAATATTGGTGCATTTTTAGAGTTTTTGTTGGTGATTAGTTGTATGTCAAGTGTTCACACGGTTGTCGCATCAGGGTTGTATTTGATTGGGACAAATAGGAACAACATTCGTTTTGGTTGCCGCATGACCCAATAAATTGTGCTATCACACGATTGGCACACAAAATGTAACAAAAATTGGTGCATTGCGGCAATCGTATGATCCCACCTTAAAGTTTAAGCTGTGACAGCATTTTCGAGGTCCTTTGAGAGCAATCGGTAGGTGACCGTTATTTAAGTTGCATGAGGTACATTCGTGTGATGTTTTGCTTCGCTTAATAGCTATTGTTTATAGCAGTACTAATCAATAACTTGTATTGGCTTAGCCCTTAATACACAATTAGCTAAAATTTGTAATAATATTGCTCTCTTGACTTTCTGTGTCAGAGCCGTGGGAGGTGCAGGTGACCAGTATGACCAGATAAATCACTCGTGGTTGTAATGTATCTTGAAGGAACTTCAGAACCTCCTTCCAAGCTATTATTAGTTCTAAGGTCATCAATGGCTCTAGAATGATCCTTGTAGTCACTCTGAGTGATAATTGAATAACAGGCCTCCTCAGCTAAAATGGGGTAAATATGAGCTTATACCATAATTCGCTTGGAATAAAACATTAGTTCTTGATAGTGTCTCCATACACAGAGAAAACAATGCTCACTAAGCATTAAATAAATTAGAAATAATTGTTATTAGATATTTTTATAGAAGAGTATGTTTTTCTTCTTGATTTTTTTTTTGAGAGAACATTTTGCATAAAAACTTTTCATTGAGAAATTTGTATTGGTTCTATTCTGTCTGGCCTTGGCCCTGTGTATGCACGTTTGAAAAACCAAATACGTCTCGCTAGCCTGCACTGTATATAATCAGATTCACTTTAGTGCACAATGCTTTCTATTGACTTCGTGGCACACGTTAAATTGTTAATCCTGGAGATCTGAATACTGATACTGCATGAAAGATTAGATGTCTCGATCTTCTCAGTAAGGATAAAATAATTCCTTACGGGCTCAAGATAATTGTAATAAATATCACCAAGAGAACAGCTGAGGAATGTAGTATGACTTCTGGCTTGCACCATATGAATTTGATCAGCCGTCAGTTTAGGACTCATAGCAGGTACTGATGCGAACTAAGTTCACATCTTTGGCCAGTTGAGACTAATCTTACAGCTAGAAAGACCTACTTTGGAATAGGATTAAGGAATTGCCTACAAAAATTGTTGTGATTGGGACCATATCGGGACCATATCGGGACCCAAGTGGGCCGGTTTCATGACCGGCGACCCGCGTAGCATGGGTGAAATAGTTTCGAATAGGTGCTATGTGCCCACAATATGGTGTAGCAGTAATATATTATGATTAGAAAGAAATGTGGTGCCACCTTCCGCCAGGTTTTGAATTTGAACTAATTGGTATTATAGCGTGCTCTAATGAACTTCAAGTTATGAATACTACTACTGATTAGAGTGGAATTCAGGGAATGGTGACAAGTATTATATGCCGCTTCGAGGTCACAAACATGTTTATCATAGAAATCTAGAATATATTACAAAAGATCAAGCCGAATCGTTGCTATAGTGTAAAACAAATCCAACAACCAACACACAGCATAACCGAAGAAATTCGTTCAATCACAAATGCGACGATTTGGCCGTGGATTACGGTTTGGTTTCTGGCTCGAGTGATTTGAAGCAAATATGGATCAAGCTCAATTGCATGCTACAAAATATTGATGCCATGCAGCAACAGATTTGAATAAGAATAAAAGTAAAAGTGACCTCTTCATTTTGTCGTGTATTTTATTGTATTCACCTGGTTAATATTTTTTGTATGTTTTCTTCTTTATTTATCTCTTTGTTATTGTTATTGTCACAGGTTTTTTTTTTTTCTTTCTTTTTGTTAAGTTTGTGTTCTGTGGAATTTATCATTCATGTGGCGTAACTGGTAAATATTTATTTTTATTGTTTTTGTTATTGTTCTTATATAAATAAAGTTTTTCGCTCTGCGTTGTAGAATGTGGTCGAGATTGGAATGAATGTTGATGGTTTTTCCAGAGCAAAGCTTTTGATGATGATGTTGTAGTTGTTGTTGCTGGGGATGATTCATGTGTGCGGTCTCAGTTTTCTTATAACTAAAATTTATGTTTTATATTCGATTTTGCATTCCTTTTTAATTGTTTGTATGAATTGTTTGTTGATTGTTTTTATGGACACTTTTAGTCGATTTTATCGTTAACCATAAATTTTATTTATTGTCTCTGGCATTTATTGCTGGTGTTATTAAAGCAAATAATATTTGTTCTATGCTGCATGTGTAGTATATGAAAAATTAACTCATTAAAAGTGCATTAAACCTGGCATATAAATTCATCGCTATCGAAATGTTTTAGGTAAATAAATGAATGACCGCAGCAAAGGCTTGTACATGTGAATTATGCCAGATCGGTGTGTGTGTGGACAAACATTTGTCGATACCTATTGTGGCAAGATTTTTCGAAAGCTTTTGGCAGATGGAAAAGAAAGTTCCGCTACAACATGTCCAAAAGATCAAAACCCATTAAAATGTTGAGTAATGATGTAATTTTAATCATGCTCAAGAAAGTCAGTGTAAGCTCATCTGCAAGTTTTGGTTTGATCTACTTTTAAGCCAGTATACCTATACATATTTAAATCAGTACTTAAGCCAGATTTTAACGAAGAAACTTTAACGTTTGAAATTTGGTCTTTAAACAGTGCAAAATTTGTGTAACGTTGCCAAATTTCTTTTTTTAAAAACAATCAATAATAATTGGTGCACTGATTTACTACATTCAAGTTTACACTGCAATTAAATTACAGAAAAGTTTTATTAAACTAGAGTTTTATATCTAAATGATTAATATTAATTGATTAATGATTAATATTAATATTAATTGAAAAGAGAAAAGCAAAACGTTTGTAGTAAGATGGACAAGCGGCTGTTTCGAAGCTGCTACGGTTGTCTTCAGTACTGGAAGTACTAGAGTTTTATATCTAAATGATTAATATTAATTGATTAATGATTAATATTAATATTAATTGAAAAGAGAAAAGCAAAACGTTTGTAGTAAGATGGACAAGCGGCTGTTTCGAAGCTGCTACGGTTGTCTTCAGTACTGGAATGTATGTACTTTGGGCGTGCTAAATTTCACTACGCTTAGCCTTTTAAGCCACTCATCTACCAAAGCTAACGCAATTTGACTTTCCGTTTACAAACTACTCCCAATAAAAAAATGTAGGTTCATCTTCGAATTTGATTTTATTTACGTTCAAACTAGTAAATGAGTGAATACATAAGCCACATTTATATGAAGAAAATTTAGCAATTAAGCTTCAGTCATCAAACAGTTCAAAATATCAGCTGCTTAGCATATTTTGCAACGTTGCCAAATTTCTATTTTTTAAAACAATCAATAACAATTGGTTCATTGATTTACTACATTCAAGTTTAAATTGCCATTAAAATACAGAAAAGTTTGGTTTATTTAGAGTTTTAACTATAACTGATTTTTTGAGAATTAATCGTCTTTATTGTTTTCTTTTTTATCATCTTTTTGAAGCTTTATTTGTGGTTTTATTCTCATTTTGGATTCTTGTAGCTCATTTAATTTAATTCCTTCAAGATCCACTCTACTCCCACAATAACATTAACAATCCCATATGTCATTCGATTTTCACATTTCAAGTTTCTTGTTTAATTCAAGAAAAGAAAAATCTGATCTGTAATTTAAATAAATCTAAAAGCTTCAGCACTTTTTAATTGGATATTTAAATAAGAACTGAAGGCAAAGAAAACTTCAAACAACAGGTGGCCCGCAAAATGTTAATTAAAAAAAAAAATACATAAAAAACTAAAAGTAAAATAATGTTTCTTCTTCCTTCAGATTTTCACTTTATGAAATTTATTATATGCAGTATCCTGAAAGCAAAGGTGCGTAAATATGAGTGTTTTTGTTTGGATCTGTGTATCTGTGCAAATAGATAAAAATGTCAGCTGTAAAAAAAGAGAAACATTATTCATTTGAAGTAATAAACAAAAGAGGAGAAAAAAAGGGAATACCGGTTAAATAAATAATTTAATAACCGTTGAAAATATTCCGAGTAAACAGCATCGTCATTGGGGTGTGAACGCAACAGGAAGAGGCAGGCGTCTTAGAAAATGTGAAATGTTGGAAAATAAGAATATTTTAATCCCTTTTAAGTGAATGTGTGCTAAAGAGGGCTTTCATTTTTTACTTTATGTGAGTAACGATAAAAACTCAGTTTAGATTTTTATGTAATTTATTGCATATGTATGTGAATGTATGTACAATACCTCCATAAGTCAGATTCCATAAGGTACCTATAAAAAATTTAAGAGTTAAATTTAATGACTGCCGCCCTGTTTATGGGTATGTGCGCATAATTTACTTTAGTAGCTGATTTTTTTTATCAAGCGGTAGAGTAGGGCAAAGTTGAAATATGTTTTAAACAGAAATTTATAACGAAAATTGAGTTCAGTTTAAGGAATACAAAAACACTTTTAAATCGCGATATGTGCAGGTCCTCAGATAACAATATCAATTGAATGGATAATATAGCAGATGAAAAATATTTTCTTAACCATTCATTATCACCATAGACGGCAAAAAAAATGATGCGTTATGGTCCTTTAATCAAAAAATCATCAGTATTTTAGACGCTACGGATAATTTCTTTTTTAATACGAGTATTATCTTTTATATTTCGGGATTTGGCAACCCTAGTATTGCAATATGGCAACTGACAGCTTTATGGTAACGTTGGACATTTTTGAGGTTATGTTATATGATTTTGATATATGTACAAGGGCTATTTGTTTTGAAAAATTCTAATATTTTTGACAAGGAAAAATACAAAATGGCAAATAAGTTTAATAAAACAGTAGATAGGCTATTTAGCAAAACAAAGGATAATGTTAATACGCTAGATAAGTCGAATTTCGTTTATAATATTCCTTGTAATGGTAATGATAGTGAACATTGTGATGAGGTATATGTAGGAATTACAAAGAATAAGTTAAAGACTAGAAAAGCAGGACATAAAACTGACCTGAAATATAGGAACAGAAATTCCTCTCAGAAGACAGCTTTAGCAAATCACTGTCGAAATTAGAATCATAATACAGATTTTGAGAATATTTCTGTATTAAAATCCCATTTACCCGTGCAAGTAACTCAATACATTGACATTTTTTTACTAATACCATCATACTTCATTATACCTCTGCAAGTTGTGAGCTCACTTGCAAGAGATTTTGATTGCCAGTAATTTTTTGTTTTTACTTGCATGTCGGTAAAATAACAAAAAGCGAAAACAGTCTCACCTTATAAAGTTCATATTTTAATTTTAATATATAACTTACAAGGAATGTTTTTTTTTATCTTACATATCGAAAAATAAGATAAAATATAAAAAAGTTGAGGTAAAATATGGCTTTTATGGATTCTTAATATAAATTTACTATTTATTTGATAAAAAAAAAGCTATTCGTATAATTTGCTTCCCCATAACAGTTCGTATGACAATACTTTGGCAACCCAGCCATTAAAAAGTCATGTAGAGGGCCAAAAACAGAATAATAAACAATACACCAAAAAGGCAAAAAATTGTGATTTTTAAACATAAAAAATGGAGCAGTGATTTTGTAGTTTTTTCCGCATAATTCTTTATTGTTATTGCTTTCATTTAATTCTTTTATTTTGTTAAGTAAAGCAATTCTCTTTAAGACCATTTTCCTTGACGATATTTTAAAAATGAGCTTGCACTTGCCTGTGTAAACACTCAAGCAAGTAGCAACAGCTTTTATTGTCTCTGTCAGTGTATTGGTTGTTAATATGTACACTTAACTTGCAACAAGCTACTTGCGTGTGTAAACGGTTTTGCTAGAAATGTTACATGTACCCATAAATAATAGAATGAATTTTAGAAAACAAACAGAAAACTTAACGCAAATTTATAGGCATTCAATTTATAAAAATATTTTTTTTATATAAAAACAAAAAAAAAAACAAAAATAATGTTAAAATAGTCTTAAGAATTTTTACGACATTTTTCTCAATTATGTTAAATGTACTATATAGAATGTTAACTGTATTTATGTATTAATTCAGGTCCACAAATAGACCTCTCAAATACATTTCATACAGACTTGAATTAATACATTTCAATTGGCTCTTAAAGCGAGTAAATGAAATAATTAAGTTCATATTTGTGTATTTACATATGTATGTTAGAATTTTTTAATTTCCTCGATGACAGTTTTTGAAAATTGTAATATTTGAAGACAAAAAACATCTCCAAAGGAAAACGAAATATTGAAAATAATAATAACAAACAAGGTCCTCTAAACTTAAGAAATCTTTTAATTAAAAATGAAAAAGTTTGCAGCAAATAGGATAAAGATGTAAATATTAATAAATATACAGAAAACTTTTAAAAAGGTAATAATATTGATTTTTATGTACTGTTTATTTATTTATCTTGTTTTCTTTTTTGCAATGATATTTATTTAGTCCATGAAAACTGACTAAAACTCCATTGCAACAGTATCAACTGCTAATTGAGTAAACTAATTACCATCAGATGTGAACAGAAAAAGTGGCAGCGCAATTTAAGTCTTAATGACTCAATTAAAATTTACGTGTGAATTGGCTATAAGTAAATTTAGCATCGTAATGGTAATTCTAATAAATAATTTGCTTTTTTTTTGCTGCTTGTTTTTGTGAAAAATATTCTTCACTTTTATTTTTATATTTTATATTTATTGACCCATTTAATTTTATTTGTGTTGAATTTAGCTTACAATATTTTTTGAGCTTAAGAACTGCATTTTCTTTTTATTCATATATACGAGAGTGCGAACTGCTTATAAACTGAAATATGCTTAGAAATTTACTATTCACTAACTGCTATTTAAAAGGTGGCTTAATAAACGAACAGGGATGAAAAAAAGAACTTGAAAAGTGCAGTGCAACTAATAGAGATAAAAAGAAATGCAAGGCGACATAAAGAGTTTCAATACTCACAAATTCTAGTGGTCAAAGTCGACCTAAAAAGTTAATACATGACATTATTTAAACTTAAGAAACTTTGGAATATTTTTAGGGAATTACTATACAAAGAAAAGTAACAGTTTAAATTTTAATCTCTATTCTTTTCATTCTACCTCTGTGAATCATGAACCAATGTATGCAAAATAAGGATATAATTTTCAATGATTTTTAACTTGCGTATTTTCGATTACCTTCCCCGAAAATGTGTTATTTTCCTGCGATAATACGAACTTTTGTTATATGCAGCACAAGGAGGTTTCGTACCACTAGCTCTGAAGTACCATAGCCTAAAATTCATTCGTCGATGTCCTTCCTAAATAAGCAGTACTATTACTACGAAAACGTTAAAGAGTACACTAGAGATGGGCAATACGCAAAACTCTACTACTTTTCAAATCCTTCTTTTGAGGTAGCTGCAAGCTCAAAGTTGTATTTTATGGTTTTGTATATGTGACAGTACACTCTTTTTCATAACAACTTCTTCGAAGTGAGTCAACTGGTTACGGAAGGAACTAAAACCATCAAACAAAGTTGGCAGACATTTTGTGATATTTGTCGATTGTACATTATTTTAAACCAGACATATTTAAAGACTTGATTAGGGAAAACTACTCCAACGATCCCATGTTATACTCTCTGCTGGACATTGTTTGCTAAATTAACTTGAAACGCTAATTTTTATTGATGCTTAACTGCATCAATTCAAAACAAAGCAAAACAAATAAGAATTGTATCTTTGGCCGTGCCGAATCTTTTTTCGAATTGTTGGGACAACCGTTATTTTTTCTCTTATTTTATAAAAGCGAAATGATGTTTACCAATAAAAATTACATCGTGATGTCATAGCTAGTAATAAAGTAGTAATCATAATTTTTTTAGACACCTTCACAGTTCACGATATGGCTCATCTCTAGTGCTTATGTATGGATGTGTGTGTTCATATATTTCTGTTGTTCGTATTTGGTTGCAAGAAATACGGATGAAAATAAAATAAAGAATTAAAATAGATTGAGTGGAGCAGAAAATTAAGCTGAAAAGCTTTGGCATAGAAGAGATTTTTCTCTACCCTGCCCTGCCATTCATTCATTCATTTTCCTCTTCATTCGAACTGTGCAGACGTGAAGAAGTAAAGAAAAAATGTATTGAAAAAACCACACATACTCACATGTATGTACACACTGAAACAATGCAATAATAATTAGGTCAAAGATCAAGAGGAGAGTCAGGCACATCAGGAAGCCAGTCAGCCAGCCAGTGAAGCGCTTCACTTGAAGGAAAACACATTCATATAAGAGTTTAGTTGTGTAGACTAGTCACTGCACTATGGGTAGTTTGAGTCACTTTCTTGGCACAAAGACATTTTTCACACTCACAATAATTATTATTATTTCTGCCACTACTAGTAGAGAGAGAGAGAGAGAGAGAGAGAGAGAGAGAGAGAGAAGACATCCAATCAAATTACTGTAAAAGTATTATATTTTCAATAGTATATAATTGATATTACTTGAACTTTCTTTATATTTCAATTATTTGGACTTTTAGTTATATTATTGCTGTAACTAATGTTTTATCACAGAGTATACAGAGGTGAAAAAAGTGACTTGAAAACCGCCCAAAATCAGCTGATAGACAGTTTGTTTAAAGAGATAGCTATAGTAAGCTCTTTATACGCAAAACAAATATAAACAAAACAAAAATTATAACTTTTTATGAACAAGCACGACAGAAACAGCACAAAGCCACAGACTAATTTCGACGCAATTGTACAATCAAAACACTATTCTATAAAAAAATATTTATTACTAAACATTTTATATTCAGCCCAATCATGAATATTCTCAAGGAATTTTATTCCTAAGGAAAATACGTTTCTCGAGGAAAAATTCCTTCAATCATAAATTACCTGAGAAACAAAAAAAATATAAAAGTTGGTAGTATCGAAATTTTTATAGGAAAAAACAAAAAACATGTTTTTAAAATACCTATTTTTTCCTCCGCCGACTATTTTCCCCTTCGATGTGGCTAAAACAGGGAAGGTTAAAAAAAATTTCCTAAGGAACAATGAACTTAATTATTTATTCGCTATAAGAGCCAATTGAAATTTATTACTTTAGGTCTAAAAAATAGACCTTAATGCTTTCTGTCTCTTTCAGCCGTCTATAAGCCGCCGACATTTTTCAAGTCTACTGATGAGTTGTTTATCAGCAACGAAATGTCGGCGGCATATAGACGGCTGAAAGAGACAGAAAGCATTAAGGTCTATTTTTTTAGACCTAAAGTAATAAATTTCCTAAGGAATTTATCAACATAATAAGAGGAATGGGAAAAGAGAAAAAACTCGCACGGAATTATCATACATGATTGGGCTGATTAAATATTATCAAGGAAAAACACAATTTAAAAGGCTTTTTTACTGTTTAAATAATTTTAACAAAAACCGCCACTTTTTTTACAGCATAAAATCACAAAATAGAATAAAGAGCAGCATTGAAAAACTCGTTTCTTTTGTTTTGGTTACTAATTCTAGAACGTTTCCAAACACGAGACGAACAGAGTTTGCTGACTCGTTTTGGCCACTTTTCACCTCTGTGTACTTTGTGGTTGTATGAAAGATAAGAAAACTAAAAATTTATAGATTTAAGCTGGGGTGCAACTAGCTGTTTGAAAGTGGCCGTGCTTGTTAACAGATCGCGTGTCGTCTTAAACTTGGAAGCAAACATGCAGCCATAACCCTTTTTTATTTTTGATTTTTTTTTTTCTAAGTTTTACCAGAGCTTGACAAAACTTTAAAATAGGTTATAAATTAATCGAAATATGCGTCAAGAATAGAAATGGAGAGTTAATAAAACAAAAGGACAGTAATTGCATTGCGTTCTGTTTGAGGTGAGAGTTGTGGTTCTAAATAAAATTTTTTCTAAAAGAAATTGCAAGCAGCTTTTGAAATTTTCACTGCACTAAAATCAAACCAAAATGCTGCGAGTTGTGCTTTTTTGTTTGTTTTGTACCTCGATATCAGGTAGCCGAATATTCAAGGAAAGTAGAAGTGTTGCAAGGCGAAAAAAATTTTTTCTGAGTTAAAGGTTTGTTTTAACATTCCTAATTCTCATTTTGTTCATGATAATTTGGGAATAAGTAGTTGAGTTTCGGCGGCATAGAGACCGCTCAAAAAGACAGAAAACATTAAGGTAAATTTTTAGACCTAAAATAATACATTTCAATTGGGTTTTAAAGCAAGTAAATAAGTTCATTTTAGATCTACATATATATAAAGGGTTCGCCAAATAACTTTTTTTTTTTTTGAAAACGGCTCAAAACATCGAGTGCAGCTTCGACTGTGTGGCACGTAGCGCCGTTCTGTTCAAACAAAATGTTGCCAATATTCTCCTCTTCAATTTTTGTGAACAAAAATTCGTTCAACATGGCCCGATAATGATCGCCATGGACTGTAACGGCCACTCCTTGCTCGTTTTCGAACCAAGGAGTGGCCGGAAATTATACCTCTGGACCAAAATCTGCAACAAACAGTGACCCGTTTTGGGTGCGTTGGCTTTTTAAAGTATGCGTGCGAATTTTCTGTACCCAAAATGTGAAGAGATGATTTTTTTTTTCGAAATCGGCATCTTCGGTAAGTCTATCGCACAACCATATTCGTTCAGCCGAAGGATAAAACTAATTATCTGTCAAATCAGACATGAGATACATAAGTGTTACCATTCACGAAATAAGCACTAGTTGAAAAAAAACGTTAGATGGCGGACCCTGTATTTCAAACTATTTTACAGTTCATCTTCAGGATCTGTTTTCTATGTGTGTTGTTATATGAGACGGATATTTTTGTTTTTATTTTTTATTTTTTTATTTTAATATTAGCATAATAGAAAGAAATGACAAATTTTCCAAAATTTGTGTTTTATTCAAAATCGACATCGTCCCTTAAAATTTAACCATTATACGATTTACATTTGTTAATTCTCTTATCAGCCTTGAGTTCGATTTTTTGCTTCCCTGGAATGGAGAAAGTTTTTTTGCGATAAAATTGCGGTGATCAGCATTTTTAAAGAAGACAAGAAAAGTAAAGTTAAAGACTTGTTGGCTTGTTAGGTACATATCACATTTGTTAATTTTTTTGTTTTTGCCAGGTAAACGCGCCAAGTTACCTATAGTGCATGTTGTGTGAAAGAAATAGTTTGAATGCTCATTCACTCACACTAAAGTTTTTGATTAAACGGGTTGACTAGTTTGGCAGATTTAATGACGGTGGATTCACGGTGCTGCTGCTATTAAGCGGACAGGATGTGAAGTACATAATAAAGTTGTAATACGGAAAAAAAACTTTCACTAAGCGTGTTAAAGCTTTACAAGTATTTTTTTGTGTATTTATATCTCAATTAGGCTTGCAATTAGGGTCTAGGCAACTTAGGTCTAGTTTCCCTGGCAAATAGAGCAAGAAACTAAGAAAAGAAATACGATGCTGATATGAGGAAAAACAATGGCAGAAATAGAGCAAGTAAAGCTGAGTAAGAAGGGAAGCTCTCAACTAGATTTACCCAGGCAGCCGTTGCTAAGGATAAACTCCCAGTTAAGGATAAATCAGTGTAGATAGCAAACTTGAAATTTTTATTCAAATTGAGATTGGAGTGCCACACATTATTTTATAATTAGATAGCACCCTTGTTTTGCTTTCGGCGCCTCTATAAATGGCGAAGTTTGCGGTTCGAATCCCGTCAGAGGCAAAGCAATGTAATTGCGCACAAAGTAATAAAATAAAACAAAAATCGAATAAGCATATTAATTTTCATTCTGAGTCAAGGCCAAGGAAGCAAAATCACCAGCGAAAAATACACAATTAACTTTGTTTCTCTACATTCTGAACATGTTGTTTTTTCTGTGTGTAAATACATTTACTATGCCGGTTCAGGTTAGCCTTGCCGTTTGAAAAAGAATTGTAGGCTTAGTGGAACACTCTGTTTTCGAAAATGTTTTCTTATCAGTTTGCCCTCGTATGTTTTAAACATGAGTCAGTAAATAGAGACTGACTAGTTTTTAGTTTAACTATTCGACGAGTTTTTTTATTTTTTTCTTCTGGCTGACTTAAAAGACTAGAACAAAACTGAATGTGTACTGTAAAGAACAGTTGGTAGATTAAACTTTTAGAAAATAAAAGAAAATATTTTTTCAACGCTGTATTGTATGCACAGATGTTGCGTTAATATTTACAACTGCTGTTTGCTGTATGTAACATTATTATCTTGTGCAAAACAAATGCCTTGACGTGGCTTTAAAGTAAAGTCACATCTGCCAATGGAAGAGTGTGTCGGCAATGCAGACGGAAGTAACATACGTAAGCGCTGAATTTTTGTTTAACATGCATACATACGTATCAGATAAAAGCTAATGGCGACAAACAGTCTGGGTTTTGCAAGAAGCTACGTGAGGAATTGGATTGATTACTTTATAGGCCAACTGTTTGCTGCAAAGGGATCGTAGTGTTACTTATCGCATATTCTAAGCCACTGGGAGATGATTATACTAGTATTAGGCCTTCACAACAGATTATAAGATTATAGGTATGCATATAAGTTTGTGCATCCGCTTATAATTTCCACAACTTTAGTTTCTGATGTCATAAAGTATATTCTACCTTAATACTGATGGAAAAGTCGAGTGAGCAATGTCTACTTACAGGCCATTAAAATGAAGATTCCAAGAAAACCACTTACCTACGGTCACATTGGCAGCTATTTATCAAAAAAAAAAAAATAAAAAACGTGACTACTTCCTTCTTAAATAAATGCATTGTCTTAAATAAATGCATGCATATTAACAAATAAAAATACATAAATGTAGACGCAACATTAGAAAACAACTAAAATAAAAAATATAACGTAACCACTTCCTTCTTATAGACCATCATCTTGGGCAAGTGGGTTTATATTAACAACTAACACTGCATAAATGTGGATGCAACATCAAACAAGAACCAAAACAAAAAATAAAAGCGAAAAAAGTATAATGTTTCACAAGAGCATATTTTAAGGTTATGCTCGCTCAGCGAAAAAAATACAAACTTTACTGCATACAATTATTGGTCTAACAAAAACTTTACAAAAGCAGATGTAAATTTGCTATACGTTTTGATTTTTCCCATTGAGCAAACCTAACCTTAATAAACATTCTTCTGGAATTCATTGTATTTATGCTTATTTTTCTTGTTTTCTCTTCTCGTTTTCCTTTTTGTTGCACCAGTATGTATTTTTAAGAAATTTCAGTTTCTTCTATAAGCACGTCTGTGCCGAAAATATAGGTGAACAAAAAAGTAGTGGTCACGTTTTTTTGCCAAATTTTTTTAAATATTTGCTTTTATATGACCGCACCTCTAGAAACTTTAGTCCCCTAACGTATTATAATATAGTGTCAACCTATCATAACATTGTGTCAAAAAGTAGTGGTCACGTTTTTTTTTGCCAAATTTGTTTAATATTTGCCTCTAGAAATTTTAGTCCACTAACCTATTATAATATTGTGTCAAGTGAATGGCATTGAGGCTCAGCAGAATTGTTTGTCTACTAGCTGAGAAATATTCAAAAAACCGTTATTTAGGCAGCACATTTTTGACCGTTCTATAAAAAAAAATTTTTTTTTTTTGCCCTGAAGCGATGTGTACACCGGGTATACATACATTTCTTTAGTTTACTCTATTGGACTCCCTTGTCAAAGAACTCAATTGTTTCGGCTTCAGTGTGGCCATAGAGGAGTCAATAGTTTTTTTTTCCCAATATTCTTTGAAACACACCAACCCTATACCACGCCTCCTTAGGAGCGTCCTTTACAAAAAAAAAACTGGAAATTTAGCGCTTTTAATATTATGTTCTCGATATGCTGTAGTAAAACTTTTTGCCTCAGACCAAAAGATATGGAAAATCCGAAGGCACAATATAGATAGCTTAGTCGACCTGCCCTAGCCGACCCCAAGAGTATTTTGGATTGATTTAAAAAAAAAATATTTTTGTTCTGATGTGATGTGAATCTTTAATGCCCCTGAAGTGTGTATGTATATCCATTGGAAACCCTTGCTAAGGCACAATTTTTCCAGCTATATTGTATAGTTACTGAAAAGGGTTAGGATCACTGATTTAAGTAGAGATCATTATAGCGAAGGTTGCTGTTAAGAAAAAGATCATGTAATTATGATTCAATTCACGTGAACCTAGTTTCATTATAGTAAAGCAAAGTAAAAACCTTAACGAAGTAATTACAAGCAGCAATGTAAACAGTACAGCATCCCACTCTTTCTCAGCTTGTATAGCTAATGCTCTAATAAAACTATATGTTTCTTTTTGTATCTTTTCCCTTAATTAAAATCTGCACATATGTATAAGTAACTTAAACTAAAACGCTGGAAGTGTGTGATTAAAGCATGGTTTTTTTATCTTTAAGTTTCAGTATTTTTTCCTCATCGTGCAGCTGTTTGTCAAATCAAATAAACTCACTTCCTGACACCAACCGATTTTGCTGAAAGTGAAGCACAAACTGTGATGGCACCTTTGAGAGATTTCAAGAACAAACATGTAACGTTGTCAACAGAATTTTAAACATCTCAGTGTAACTTGCTGAAACCGTATGAGTTTTTAAGCTGCAATCAAACACACACATACACATGCATACACATTTTTTTTTAATTTCGCATAGGACACACACACACACACACACAGATATTCATATGAATAAATCTTCATGTATACACCAGTAACTAGTACAACAGATGATTTTGAGTACTTTTTTTTGTGACACCAGCACCCAGTGGTAAAAGTTCAAGTGAATAAGCTTTCTTTTAAAGCTGCTTTACCATACTCAATAAGGCAAATCTGGTGGTAGGTGATAGCCATTAGTCAAATAGTAGTCATTAAAACATTGTAGTTCCATACATAGATCGCCAAGCAAATATGCTGGCTTACGGATAGGATGACAGAAAAATTGAACTTGGTACATATACCGAAAACACCACTATGGAGCTGTTATTCTATCTGATTAGTTACTGCACAATTCTTTGAGAAGAAGTTGCAATAACAACGTAATGTATCAGGAAACTCAAAGAAATGAGGAGGCCATGGCCCATGAATATATTTGCGGGTATTCAAATGACAGTTTGGAATGGCAAGCCTGCCATAAACAGCTGCTCAACGCATGGCAAGCTGTGCATCATATGGATGCCAGGATATGAGAAGGTAACTAGAAATGAGACACAAAATTATGTTGCTTCAAGAGCAATGTTAAGCGGGCCGCCGGTCATGAACCCGTGATACTTGGGTCAAGAAAGGTACCGTTGTGATAACTTTCAAGAGCAAGGAAGTTAAGGAATTTATGCTTAGTACGTGCTAAAAGCTTCGATGCTAATGAGTTAAAGAGCTGGGCATACAGAGCCCAGTCAACTCTCTGAAGAAACGAAACTGTGAAACTATATATTGTTGAATATCGTTAAGAAGAGAACCTAGGGCTTAATAAGATTTAAACAAGTTCACTGTCACATCTACATTACATTGGAATATACCAAAAAACGATGAATAAATGTGGAGAAAACAGCCAGACATTGCATCATTATATCTGCCCATGGCCTTCTGTTATGGACGATTTAGAGGGCATTTGCCTGGAGGAAATTAAGACTTCATTGGCAGTAAATTGATGAAGATATATGAGTAAACACGGGCATAGTTATGTTCTGTACTAAGCGAGGAGATGATTCTAGTGAATTTATTGCATTCTAGTGAGTTGATTTCATTGACATTTTTCATTATTCCAATGAAAATTTTCATGGCGGCAATCAATTTCCATAGACATTATAGATTAATTATATTAAAAACTGCTCACATCGAAGAAAATCGAAATAAAGTTAAATTAATGCTTGCCAGTCATTTGAAAAAGAGACGAAAAAGAGGAAGATTGGGATGTGTTAGAACGTAGAATCAAATCTTTTAAAAAGCCCCCTTAAAAAGACTTACTTAGCATGCATGTACAGAAGTGCTTTCGATTTGACCACTGGGTAAATTTGTGTAAAAGGGTTTTCATGTGTGGGTGTGCGGAGGAATTGTATTTGATGTGAATGTGTTTGCGTTTAGAGAAAGATTGACTCTAAGTAGCTTAACTCATCGAAGCTAAGAAATCATATGAGTAGTTGTAAGATTTGACATGACAGCAGCAAATGCAATGACAGCTAAAAGGATCACTTGAACAATTAAGAATACAAAAAAATGCTGAGAGCAATTTAATAATTTAAATGAAGTTGGATGAAATTATTCAATTGCATACATATTAGTACATGTGTGTGTTAGGACGGGTCGATAGCATTTGGCATGAGGAAAACTAGTGCCACTACGACATATCAAAAGATCTTTTTCAAGGAGCCTAAAATTATTGGGGGTAACTCATACATTTGGTGATTATGAGGGGAAAATACCCTCCCCCCATCCTCTCGTACTAGTCAGTCATAGGGTGCCCGTAGAGTAATCAAATGTATAACCAACCCCCCACTAGCCAATCGTTCCAACTGTTTTGCCATGGCTGACAGATCAAAAGTTGTGAGACTTGGAGTTCTAGTCCTGTCAGAGGCAAAGGCAAGACTTTGCAGTATAAATGAAAACTTAGATAAGAAAGAAACAAATCTAAATATAGACCTTAATCTTATTTTTGCTATGTATTTAACTTATTTATTTTTCTGTGTGTAAGTGATTGTGAATGGTCTCTGCTTTGAGGTAAGCGTGCCATAAATGTTTCGGCACACTGTACATATTATTAAGGAGATCACCTGTTAAGCTTCACAAAAATTTTCTAGCAAGATTCGAAAAGCAAACTGGCTTTTCTTTTTCCTCTCTTTCTAATATTCGCTTCTTTCACTTTTGAGCCAAAGTACTTTAAAAAAAACCCTTCCCTGGCTTGACAACGGAAAAGACAGCAACGATTTTTCTTTTTAAAATTTGTGACAGAAAATATTTCCCCCTTAAGCAACTTAAAATCATATAAACTTTTGTCATTCAAGTCATTAAAGTGAAACGGAACCGTATTTAAAAAAAATGTTTTCAAAAGTTAAACTTTTTGATGCGTGTGAAAAGTTAACCAAAATCTAATGGCTCACAATTTTCCAACCAAATAATATATATTTTCTTGCATACGTAATTGCAAAAAAAAACTTCAAGTATTTGAATAAATAAGCAAAAAAAAAAGAGTAAAACGTGAAAGAAAAACAAAGTGAAAAAGAAATCTAAATTAGCATTAATTTAAGCTCTGTCTAACTTTTAAGCAACACTGTGTAACTAAGTGAATGAATCAGAGAGTGAGTGAGTGAGTGAGTGACTGACTTGAATACCCCTTAACTACTTTAAAGAATTATACAAAAAACGTATTTAAAAAAAAATAACAAACGATGAAAAACATCAGATTGTGTGACAAAGTCTCTTCTTTCGTTTTGGCTTAAAAAATTTTTCTTTCTTTCGTTTTATTTGCAATTTTTCCTGAACATTTCTAAGCACTACCATTTAGATACTTATCATATATGAAATGCGAAATACGTGCTATTGGCATCATGGCACACATATTTGCCTGCATGCTACTACTACATACACACACTGTGTGTGTGTGTGTGCATGCATGGAAGAGAAATTCTTGTATTGTTATAAAAAACATACGGTTCTGAAACATTTTTTCCATGTAAAGGCACAGTAAAAGACAAAACTATCAGACAACCAACTATTATATATGTAACTTTCGCCGATATCATTGTTGTTTACAGTTTAAAGTGATTTACTGATACACGTGAGTTATAACAATGTCAATACTATCAATAATATGATAAAGGGTGGTTAAATTTTAAGGACCGATGTTGATTGCGAATGAAACACAAATTATTTAGGAAATTTTGTCATATTTGTATTATATGAATTTAATTATTTATTTCCTTTAAGAGCCATCTGAATTGTGTTAATTCAGGTCTAAAAATAGACCTTTTCATATGTTTTCAGCTGTCTATATGCCGCCGACATTTCGTTGTTGCTAATCAACTCATCAGTAGACTCGAAAAATTCTTAAAATTTCTGATTCTCATTTTGTTCATGGGAATTAGGGAATAAGTAGTTCTTTTAAGAATTTTTCGAGTCTATTGATGAGTTGATTAGCAACAACGAAATGTCGGCGGCATATAGACAGCTGAAAAAGACAGAAAACATTTAAAAAGGTCTATTTTTGGACCTAAATTGATATATTTTTATTATGATAATATTGATATGGTTCAATTACGTGTGAGACAAAATATCGAATAAATGGCCGCCACGACTTAGGCGGCACACCTCCATCCCAAATTTTCGATGACGCTGAGGCATAATTGAGGTTCTATGCCGTTAATGTGCCGAATTATCTCGTCCTTTAGCTCTTGAACTGTTGCTGGCTTATTGACGTACACCTTTTCTTTTAAATAACCCCAAAACAAGAAATCCAACGGAGTCTATTCAAATTAACATCGCCACCACGTGAGATAATACAACCATTGAATTTGTTGCGCTTCATTAGTTGGCACCGTCCTCTTGAAACCACATATTATTCACATCCATATCTTCCAATTCGGGCTATAAAAAGTTCATTATCGTCTCACGATAGTGAACACCATTCGCAGTAACTGTCTTACCGGCCTCATTCTGGGAAAAAATACGGCCCGATGATGCCGCCAGCCCATAAACCGCACCAAACATTCACTGTTTGTCGGTGCATTGGTTTTTTGACAATCACTCTTTTTATTAACATTCGCCCAAATGCGGCAATTGTGCTTATTGATGAATCCTTTGGGGTGAAATCACTGAAGATGATGTTCTTCGAAAAGTCATCATCCACTGTGAACATTTCTGGCCATGGTGGCCTGATCATGGAAGACACTTGGAATGATCAAAAGGCCTTAGCTGGCAATTGCAAATTGTAATCGTGTAAAGGCAAGTCCTGATGATGTGGCTCTTCAGCCACAGTGTCGCAAGCAGCAGCAATATTTTTTGCTGTGCCAGCATGAGCTGGTAATTTCACATCAGCTGCAGACCCAGCTGGCTCAAATTTTTTCATGATTTTCCCGATTCTTCGCACATTCGAACAACTAAATTGACCGAAAGGTTCAATTAATGCAACAAAATGTATTCAACTTCTTTTGATCGCCACTGTTCATATGCATACAATCACATATAATTGTAAGTGTAATGAACATATCAGTTTAGTTATCTGCTACTTTAGTAACAAACTGTTTTTTTATTTTATTTTTTATTTATTTTTTTGTATTCTATTTTCTTGGGTAAGTTTTATTTTTAGTTTCAATGGTTATAACCAGTGTAACATTTTCAAAATTCTCTGGGCAAAAAAAGAAGAAGAGAGGTATCTTTTTTTCTTGCTGTATGTATTTGTTTAAAATTTTTACTCGTACATTTCTGTCAGCTATTTTGCAAGTCTGACTTTCAGTTTGCCATTTATTCTCGTCTATTTAAGTGAATCACACACATTCTGAATGGTTGCATGGTGAACCTCACTTTCAAACATGCACACAATAGCACAATGCATAAGTATTGTTTGAAATGCAAGAGAAACAAAAAACTAAAAATAAAATCAGCGTTTAAGTCTGTTTAATGGTTGGGATTAAAACGACCATGACATACTCTATTTTACACCTTTTGGCAACATAGCGAACCCTTTGACTCTTCGCATAAATGTTTGTAACAATTGAAGCTGGGTGAAATGATATTGCGGTTAAGCGTTTTTGTTTCTTTTGCATAAATGTTAGCTAAATAGTAACGCATCTCAAGGCTCTGCATCAGCAAAAGGGGTGCATAATTTTATTTAATTTTTTTTTTAATTTAATGTTGAATCTTATTTAGGCAGTTTGGGAAGGAAGTTTAAGTTATTCTAATTTTCTGTGTCATGGCATTCAATAAAAAGCATAAGCAGACCAAGCAACGGTGCTAAAACTTTTACAGCAGATGCCTTGTAAGCATGCTTAAGCATGTCCTAAATTTGGTGGCAAAAATTGTGTTGCTAGAAAAAACGAAAGGCAACACAAGAAAATATCGCAGCAGTTTGGGTGTTGATGAGTGTCGTGGTGGACATGAAACAGTCATGGTATGTGCCCCAGCCAATAAGTATTCAACTCTACTTTTCTTGTCTTCCTCAAAAATTTTGATCACTATAATTTTATCATAAAAAAATTTTTTAAATATGAACTTAATTATTTATTTGCTCTAAGAGCCAATTGAAATGTATTAATTCAGGTCCAAAAATGAATCTTTTCAAAAAATATTTGCTGTATATATTTGTCGGCATATAAACAGCTGAAAAATACAGCAAATATTTTTTGAAATGGTTCATTTTTGGACCTGAATTAAAAAATTTTTTTCTCAATTCCGAGCTAGTAAAAATCAAACTCTAGATCCCGATAAAATAATTAACAATCGGAAATATGTTTTTCTCCAATATGTTTGTTGTTGTTTTGTATTTTGAAAAAAAAAACAATCAAAATAATTTTTTTATATTATCGCTCTGAAGAAGCTATCCCAAGGAGAGTGAAATATGAGCATTAATGAATAATTAAAAAAGAAAGACCTCAAACAATAGACCAATATTGAGGTTAGAGAGAAGCCATAGAAGCGCGGTTTGATTGTGGTCTTCTTAGCCACACCCAAGACTTAAGCTACTCCAGCTGAAAACCTCGTATTTCTATCTTTAAATACGTATTAGCAAAAAGGTAGATACTTTTGCTTTGGCCAATAACTTTAAGGCTTGCAAGACGTAATTTACGTTTTTTTTTAACAAAAGTGATTATTAAAATCTTATTAGCTGGGGAGCAACTCGCTGTTTCGTATAAGCCATGATGCTCATCAGCACATTATCTTTGGCATTAGTATTGACATTTAAATTAGCATTAGCATTAGCTTCGGTAGTAGCACTAGCATAGGCATTAGAAATGGCCTTAGCATTGCCTTTAAAATCGGTATTATGATTGACATTGGCGTTAACATTGGTTTGTAGTATTGGCATTGATGCTAGCATTGACATCGGCATTAATAATATTAGCACTAGCATTAGCATGGGCAGTGGCATAAACATTCTCATTTTAATAAGCATTAGTATTGGTATTATCATTGAGCTTGGCATCTGCATTAGCATTGGAAGTAGCGCTGATATTTTGTCATCGATTCTAATACTGGTATTAGCACTGGCATTAGTATTAGCATTGGCATTAGCACCAATATTAGCATTGACATTCTTAGTGGCGTATTGGCTTTATTATTGGCAGGGGTGTTGGCATTGAAGTTAGTAGTATCTTTGGCATAAGCATTGACATTAGCAGCAGCAGTATCTTTGACTTTAGCCTTAGTATTGGCATTTAAATTAATATTGATACTATCTTTGGAACTAGCATTAGCATAGGCATTAGCATTGGCATTAAAAGTGGTATTAGGATTGGCATTGACGTTAGCATTGGTTGTAGCATTGGCATTATAATAGGCATTGATTATAGCATTTTCATTGGCACTTGCATAAACATTCACATTTTCATCAGCATTGTTATTAGTATTGGCATTAGCATTGGCACTAAAATTGAGACTAGCATTGGGCTTAGCATTTGCATTAGAACCAGCATTAGCATTTTGGCAATGTATTAGCATTGGAACTGGCATTGGCGTTAGCATTGGCAATATCATTAGCATTAGCGTTGACATTAGCATTAGTATTAGCATTGGTATTGGGGCTAGCATTGGGCTTAGCATTAGCATTGGAACAGGCATTTGCAATTTGGCAATGACGCTTTAGGCATTAGCATTGGAACAAATGTTAGCATTTTGGCATTGACCCTTTCATTGGCACTAACATTGGTTTTAGCTTTGTCGTTGGGACTAGTATTGTTATTAGCCATTGAGCGATTTTAATGAAATTTGCACTGCGGACAAATAAAAGCCAGTTTTAAATCTAAAAAGCTCATCTGCTATAAAAGAGGCTACTTAAGGATCAAAATGCATTGGCATTAGCACTGGTTTTAGCTTTGTCATTGGGAATAACATTGATATTAGACATTGAAAGATTTTAATGAAATTTATACAGCGGACGAACAAAAGCCAGTTGTAAATTTAAAATGTCCATCTGATATAAAAGGGGCTACGAAACGGACCCTAGATGCCCAATAATCGTATTAAAACCATTTCAATTATGTTAAGCCTATAACCTGCAGGGGTGAAAGGTATTTAATAGTCGGCCCAGCCGATCATAGCGGTCGTACCTGCTTAAGCTGAGAATGCGTAGAAACATAGCGAGCTTAAGCTAAAACTAGCGAAACGCTCAATCGAACAAAAACGTTTTACAGTCATTGGGTTGCAACGCTACGACATTCCTACAAACAAATAAGTGACTAAAAATATGTTCAGGTTCGTGTGCAAGTATTTAACTTCTGTGTAATGATGACCTAAAATTTTATGTTTTCAAAGTATTTTTATTGATTGCTGACTTAGACAATTTATTTTGATGTCATTGTATGGGATTTACCAGCATTGTTACCGTCATCAAACTCAACGTGCCACCACCACTTGCAACAAACAACAGCCAGTCAGCGAACCAACAACCATTGACAAATTTTTGTTGCTGCAGTTGTCATTTGTTGATAACGTAAGTAAGTATGTGCTTCATGGTTATTTCTCATTCATATATTCATTCATTGAAATACACATGCGGGAAAAAATTCAGCACACACACATACACATACACCATTTGTAAATATGTGCATATAAATAAATAAATAAATACATTTTCTGTGCCACTGTTTCACATTCTGTTTAAACTTGCAAATCCCGTGTTTGTTTGTTTGTGTGTGAATGTGAGTGTGTGTTGGCATGTGATTGTTTAAGTTTTGAAATTGTTTAAAACCGTTACACAGTTTCAAATTTTCATTTATTTCTATTTTTGCCATTTTAACCAATTTTCGTTCATTTCATTCTTAACTTTAAACGACTTTATTTATTGTTGTTCAAATTACTGGTTAATCAAGTGAACAGAGGTTACAATTGTAAAAATAAAATGGAAAATCATCAATTTGCAGGAACAAAACAAACAACAACAAAAAGAGACATAAAAATAAAAATCAATATACGAACGACAATGTCTATAAAACCATTTTACCATTTTACACAAATAAATGAAAACAACAGTTTTATAAATCACAAAACTATTATGGGTTAAATTTCCAACAACCACCACCGGCAGCAGCAGCAGCAGCAACTTCAAATCGAGAAACCGAATTGATGATTCTACTAATAAATACCATACATACTTTGTACGGGATTGAAATTACTCGTACATACACACACACACACATACATACGTACTCATTCATAAATACATTGTATGCATTTAAAGACAAATTATCGGGGAAGTAAAATTTAAATTTGTGAAATTGCAAAACTCTTTAACCAACCAGCCAACCAACAAAACTAAATGCTCATTGAAATGAAAATGCAATAAATAAAAATACTTTGTTGGAAATGTATTCAAAATCAATTTTATTTCTATAACCTTTACAACAAGTGTTGAGGGTATGAGTTTGAGATGCCATTTGTTGTTTCCTTAATTTTAATTTTTGAGCTTTAAATAACCGCTACTATTATCAGAACGAGTTTTTAGCATCAAAAATTGTTTCATTTCGCTGACATTCGCTCGATATAGGAAATTCGCCTTCTTCACATTTTTATCGACTAAAAAAAAAACGTTTGGCAACAAATGTTGTTTTACATTTGCTTACAGGACAATTCTGGAGAAATGGGTTGGCGCTGTGTGTGACCCATATCTGATAAATGTAAGTATGTGCTTCATTCTCATAGCCGAAATATTAGATAAGCCAAGTTTTCTACCAAATATGTCCGATAAGCAGTCTCAGCAATTTCAAGAAGTCTCAGCAATATATAAGGACTAGATTATTGAAGGGTATTTCATGTTCGGCTTAGCCGTACCCATAGTACCCATACTCAGTGCTGGGCAAAATACATGCTCTAATGTATTTAAAATACAAAATACAAATACTTTCTATCCCATGTATTTAAAATACAAAATACTCCATTCTAAAAGCAAGTATTTGAAATACAAAATACTAAATACATATTTCAAGTACATGTATTTCAAATACTGCCCAGCCCTGCCCATACTTGTCTGTGTTTTTTTTTTTCATTTTATCAATGAGAAAGAAAACTTTACTAGTTAAAAGAACATCCCCAGGAAAATTTTATTAAAGTATTTTCAACTTTGATTTAGTTTTATTCAGGTATTGTAAGCAAAGGTTAGAGCAGAATTTTTGAAAAGATAAAACACAACAAACGTAGAAATACGGACAAGGGAAATGACGGGTGAAAAAAGTAAATCGAGTGTAATTTAGTCTACAGAGAAATATCTATCAGTATGAGTGTCGCTTTAGAAGCATTAGCCTCTGAGTTCAAGGACAGGGGCAGACGAGAAGTGTGGCTGCTTCGAAACAGTTAGCTGTCCCCTAGCTAAATTGTATATCGATCAACATTTTTCAGGAAGACAAACAAGAAAAGTAAAGTAGAAAAGTTTTTGGCTGTGGAACATGCCATGGATATTTTACATCCACCATGACGATCCCTATAAGCCAAATGTCAGTATACGCATTCAGCAATTTATTGTGAGTTTTGCCAATGTGCAAGTGAGTTTTTTGAAATTGCAGATTTATTCTTTTCGATCATTAACTTTTCAGTTTTAAGCTCAACTCGCTTCAGATGTGCAAATGGGCTGAATAACCCCCACCATTAGAACTTGAAAGTCTCTTAAAGCCCATATGTATAAGCAAAATGGCTGCCAGCATTTTATATTGACTTACTTTTCCGAAAACTCATTGTTCAAAAGTTAGATTTTAGTTTATGTTGTTAAAAATTTAAAAACTTTTTCATTTTTTTCACATTTGTTTCCCTGAAATTTCTGTCTCATACATCTACAACATTTTCAATTTAATTCCCAAAGTTTAACATGTTTTATTGACTATTGTGCTTCTTCATTGCAAGTTAACCAAAATTGTGGTCTTTAGCATTTATGCTTTAAAAGCTCAATTGGACATTTTATATTCCCCAAAAAAAACTAGAAACTTCTACAGTTAGTGCCCAGTTCTCAACGATTAAATAACATTTAGAACTGGAAGAAAAAACAATTTGTTTTGGTATTCGATTTCCATTTGGCTTGTTTTTTTTTTCTTCTTCTTGGCTTGAAATTTAGGTCAGACAAATTGGTCACTCACTAGCTTTTAGCTTGACTGCATAACTTGCATGCATGCATGTACATATGTCCAAGCACTCATTCATTGTACATGTACAATATTTAAGTGCAGCATAAATCCCTTACGAGTAGTTTACCAAATTTCAATGAATGGAGGTTTTTCTGCACAAAATTTCGCCAACTTAAGCAGATGTTTAAATCGAAAATAAAAAAAAAAAGTTAAAGTTAAAGTTTTAAAAGGCTTCGTATATCAACAAAATTGAACATAAATTTTTTGGTTCGAAAGAAGTGCGTTTTTTATTAATAACACTGTTGTGCAATGTAAAAAAAAAATGGGAATGACTTGCTAACAGATATTGGGCTAGAGAGGATAGAAAATAGATATAACAGCTACAAGCAGGGCTGGGCAGTATTTGAAATACATGTTACGGGTTAACCATTTCGTGGTTTCAAAAGTATAGCACTAGAATTCGACATCTGTCAAACTAAGTTGTTAAACCAAACCTTTTTTCTTCGCAGTTAAAAGTCGGACATTGACGAAGATGGATCGCTTATTTATCACACAGCGCATAAAAATTATCAAAACATTCTACGAAAATGGTGATACTGCCACACATCGTACTTTAAGAGGAGATTATGGTTTACATAATGGTCCAACTACGCAAGCAATCGGCAAAATTGTGAAGAAATTTTAAGAGACTGGTGCGTTTACAAATATTGTAATAGCCTTTTTACACCGACTGACATCCACGTGAAACGCATGGAAGATGTTGACAATGTGAAACAGTCGTTTACATTGACAACATCTTTCATCTTTCATTTATTTGTCAAAAAAAATAGACGCAAAATTTTTGTGAAAAATAAAAAAAAATTTTAAATGTCCAAGTCCATTTAAAATGGACCATTTTGGACATTTTTATTTCCACAGGTCAAGCAACATGTTCTCCATATTGATTGACCATTCGATGGGCTTTCTTTTGCACTGCAATTAAAATGAATTTATTTATATGTATGTATGTAATTAATTAAAAATTATAAGAAAATACATTTTCCGCTCATTTTTTTTATGTTAAATTTGTTTTCTGAAATGTCATTTTGCTAGTGATGGTACAAAAGCAATCGATTTTCTGCAATTATTTTGGTGATGGCATTAAAAAAATCGAAAGATGTAAGATGGAACAAAATGAGAAAGGATCATCTTCTACTGATGTAGAAAGATGTAGAATTTTCGCCCTGTATAATTCTTATGGGGAATATGTAACATCTTTGCAAATTGATGAAAGATGTAAGATGTGCGTAAGATGTGCGTAAAAAGGCTATAAGGCCTGTGCATCATCGTTTTGTTCGTTCCGCTAAAATATCGCTGCTGTAAGTAAGAGTGTTGCCGAAGACCCGAATGTGTCGATTCCTCATCGTTCTCAGGAACTAGGATTGTCTTACGGCACATTATGTTGTATTTTGCATTTAGGTCTACTCCTACATCCGTATAAAGTCCAGCTCACACAACAACTGAAGCCAGCTGACCATTCACAACGTCGTAGATACGTGGAATGGCGGCTTGAACAACAGGCGGTGGACGGCGATTTCTTCAGCGATGAAGCACATTTCTCACTCGGTGGGTATGTTAATAAACAAAATTGTCGCAGTTGGGGTTCTGAGAATCCTCAAGTAATTGAAGAGAGGCCATTACATACAGAAAAAGTCACTATTGGGTGCGCTCTTTGATACGAAGGTGTAATTGGACCTTACTTCTTCGAAAACGACGATGGAACGACTGACTGTCACCGTCAATTCGGAGCGTTATGGTCATGTGATAACCGACCTTTTTTTTGTCTACTATTGAAGAATACGACTTGGAGAATATGTGGTGTTAACAAGACGGTTAGATTACAATAATATGGGTGAATCGAATAAAAGGAAAAACGACAAATTTGGATAGGAAGAAAAACGTGTAGAATATGTGGTTTCAACAAGACGATGCCACATAACTCGAGCGAATATGGCCTTATTGCAAGAGACATTTCCTGGCCGCGTGATTTCTCGTCGTGGCGATATCAACTGGCCACCAAGATCATGCGATTTGACACCATTTGACTTTTTTTCTCTTGCGGGGCTACGCGAAAGACCGCGTTTATGCAGATAAACTCTTGAGCACTTAAAAACCAACATTCGTCAAGTTATGGCTGAGATACCGCCCAATATGTGTCAAAAAGTAGTCGAAAATTTCCTCAAAAGAATCAATGCTTGCAACACTGCGCGTGGTGGTCATTTAAATGATGTAGTGTTTCACACATAATATCAACGTTAAAACTTTATAATAAAAAAGAAATATCATCAAAAAAATATTTTATATGTGTTTTATTTACGTTTACTTTTGAGACCGCAAAATGGATAACCCGTTATATGTATGCATGTTTTCATGGGATAGAAAAATTAGAAGAATATTTCAAGAGACACAAGTAGATGAATATGCGAAATGTAACATCTTGACGATGCTAACAAATTGTTGGCAAAATATCGAAAATTAATAAATATAATTGTTTCCAAATTATACAAAAAAAAAAAAAGATCTAAAAGGCCAACCTAAATTAGCGCCTCAAGCGTATTATGGCCGTCTAAGCCACCCATTTTGTATGAAAATGGAGACGGCAACAATAAGCCTGACGCTCGAATTTAATAATAATACCTTGTTCATACCTGCATTTCTAATTGAGATAATATTAAGTTTATTGACATAATATTTTTTGCGTTCATACATACAAATATTGCGCTAACTCGATTAGTATTTGATAGCTGGAAAAAAGTTGTTGTTTTTGTTTTAGTAGTGAAAAAGAAAAAGTGAAAAATATTTTCAAATAAGAAAAATGGAAGAAAAACTGCCTTTTATTAAAAAGATTTTAGTGTTGTACAATAAAAATATGGAACTTGTACAAGTAGTGCGTTCATGTTAAGACTCTAAAGCGGCAATAATAAAAAGAAAGAGAAATAAAAATTTGGAAATGCTGCAATGTTTAAAAATTTTTATGTTTTTATTTTTTTATTTTTATTATTTTGTTTTGTTTGCTTTTGTTGACATTTATCTCGTCATTCATCTCGCATTGTATACTTTTGCTTATTAAACACATCTTTTACAGTGTTGTGTTTCATCTTTTTCTCAATATTCAAAGCAATTTTGAGTTTATTAAGCAATAACTTTACTGACTTTTTGTATGGAATATTGAGCTCAATAATGGACTTTATTGCGATTATCTCAATAAAGGCGCATGTATGAACATGGTATAAAATAAATAATAATAATAAATTGAATAATTTATTTAACAAATAACTAATTTAACTAAATTTCTCAATTGTGCCACCATATAAAGGAGGTTTTATACAGGCTAATAATACAAAAATGAAGTTAATTATTTATTTGCTTTGAGAGCCAAATTGAAATGAATTATTCTGGCAGAAAACATGAATAAGGCCTATTTTTGGAGCTAAAATAATACCGGCTGTTGATAGTTCTAAGTTGAAAACATATGCTACCACCATGTTTTGTCGTACAGTGTAATTATAAGTTTTCTTAAAATGAATTTTAGCAACTGTCTGTTTGTATATTTTTTTTGTTTTGATAATTTTATGGCTTTGTTTTTCCGCTTTAAAGTGTTAAGCAGCTTTTTGACTATTTTTGGCTGCTGCATGCAAACTGCTATCAAAATCTGAGTTTTTACCATAAAAAGTCTTATTTTAAGATGCCAAAAAGTAATTTCTATTTTCAAATTTTTTCCCCCTACTTCTTCTTCTTCTTACTTACTTACTTATTTCACGGTTAGACAAAGCAAATAAACTAGCGAATGGAAAATCTGCACAAAACCATAAAAAAGGAAAAACTTCGCTTTTCTTTTAATGCCTCGTAACCAAAAAAGACACAAAGTGCACATATCTTTTTGAGATAATCTCTGCATCGTTTTTGCACTTTTTTTTCGCCTGCCGGAGTTTGTTACACATAATGTGGTTACAAATAAACTTCGAAAGGTATATGTATATCTATTTATGCATCTTTCTTTACAGTTCGTTTTTCATCTTGTTTGTGTATGTATGTCTGTCATGTATGTATGTATGTATGTGTACATACATAGTGCATGGAATTTTCTTTACAGTTTTCTTCATTTTGACTATTCGCATTTGTTGTAGGTTACTGATGCTCTTTTAAAACGTCAGTTATGCGGAGAACATTTGTAGGGAGAAGCACACAGAAAAAAATTCATATATTTACTGTTATAGTTAATAATTATTTTATCAGTGCTGAAGGCCTAAGCTGCCATTGCTAATAAAATAATAAATTAATAAATAAATAAATAAATATTTTATCAGGCTTGAGTCCGATTTTAGTTCCTTCGAATTGAGGAAAAATTGTGGTGATCAACATTTTCAAGGAAGACAATAAAAGTGAAAAAGTGGAAGACTTATAGGCTGGGGTACATGCCGTGGCTAATTCATGTGCACTACGGAGCTCTTCAGCAGCTGAATTTACGTTTATTATTTTATTTTTAATTTAACAATATATTTTAAATATTTTTACGTTTCGCCTTTTAAAACTCTTGGATTTTAAGCAGTTTCCAAGCAGACCCACAAATAAACATTTAAGGGTCATTATTACAACTTGCTGTTAGTTGAAACTACGTTTTTATCGGGCATATAAACCACTTTCATTATTATAATTTCCCTTTAACAAAAAGTGATCGTTAAATTTATGGGAAGAATAATCCGCACGGTAAATTAACGGAAGGTTTAGCTTTTTACCACATTTGATTGTGTCTTTGTTACATCAAACTAACATGGTTAATTCATTGGAAAAGTTTCCCTAAGAAAATTCATTTTGCATGCATTTAATCTTCCTCCAGATTAGAAACTTTCAAAAGTATTGCCACACATTAACGAAAACTAATTTTTCTTGCCGACAAGTTTTAATAACGAATATTGTTTATCAGCTAGTTTAACGTTCACTTCTATTAATGGTACCTTTAGCTAATGCCAACCTTATTGATAAGTTGTAGTAGTGGCCCTAAGACGCTTCCAATTTAAAGAGTTTCAAGGTGACCAATAAATAAACATGCAAGGGTATTTATTACAACTTGCTGTTAGTTAAAAGTAGCAAATTATGGGGCAGCCAAACCATTTTCATTATTACAACTTCCCTTTAACAAAACGTGAGCGATAACAATAGCCCAACATTAACGCAAGTGGTAAATTAACGGGAGGTCTAGGTTTTACATTTACCACATTTGATTATGTTTTCGCTATATCAAATTGAAATAATTGGAATTGAATTGGAAAAATTTCCGTAAAAAAAGATTCATTTACTATTCCTTCAGATTTGAACCTTTCAAAAGTATTGCCATACATTAAGGGAAACTAATTTTTCTTACCGTCAATTTTTAATAGTGAAAATTGTTTATCGTTCACTTCTATTTGCTAAAGGTACCTTTAGCCAACCTGCCAACCTTACTTATCGATAGGTCGCAAGAATGGCCCGAACTGAATTATTTTTGGTTGCCAATTTTGTTCAGTGTAATTTCCTACTAACAATCAACGACTAAATGAATGCATCTCATGTGAATTTTCCTACATTTCAAGCATTCATTTAGTTTGTTTATTTGAACTTTTTTACCCGAAAACTATTTTAGCGATTGTTTTTTCTTTTTTATTTTGTTTATTTTCTGTTTATTTTCATCTACTATGATTGTGTCTAACTAGACTAAATGGGGACACGTTGTGGTTTTTGCGATAACTAACAATAGTTACGTGGAAAAAATTGTATCTAAGTATCTTGCCTCCATGCCTACATACCACTGATGGAGTTAAAATGTGTTTGAAAAAATCAAACATATAAGAAAATTATAGATTACAATAATATGGGTGGATCGAATAAAAAGAAACGCGACAAATAGCAAATCCATTGGATAGGAAGAAAAATATTTAAATTAATTATTAGATATCTATTAATCTAGCACAAAAAAAAAAAAAATTCAGATTCAGTTAAGAATATCCTTTATTAAATTATTATATAAATTATTTTTCTATATCTTATGATGAAGAAATTTATTATTTAATAATTTTTAATAATATATGTATAACGTTATATATAGATAATTAATTAATAAATGATTTATATATAATATGTGGTTTCAACAAGACGGTGCCACACAACTCGAGCGAATATGACTTTATTGCAAGAGACATTTCCTGGCCGCGTAATTTCTCGTCGTGGCGATATCAACTGGCCACCAAGATCATGCGATTTGACACCATTTGACTTTCTTTGAGGTGCTACACGAAAGACCGTGTTTATGCAGATAAACCTTTAACACTTGAGCACTTAAAACCAACCAACATTCGTCAAGTTATGGCTGAGATACCGCCCAATATGTGTCAAAAAGTAGTGGAAAATTTCCTCAAAAGAATCAATGCCTGCAGCACTGCGCGTGGTGGTCATTAAAATGATGCAGTGTTTCACATATAATGCCAACTTTCAAACTTTATAATAAAACAAAAAGAAATGCGGTCGGGGGACCCCCGTTAGGAACGAAGTTCCTTACGTTTTTTCTTCATCTTCGAATGTAATACAAGGTGAAATCTGTATGTTTTATTTTGTGTTGTTTTTGAAATTTTTCAATTTTATATGCTTCTCAAAATTTTTGGAACGTTTTATTTTTTTACTTTTGACACATGCAGAATTTGTTTGTCAATCTGCTACAAAACGAAGAAAGTTTTTCAGTATTGCTGTTTTTTGTTGTGACATACTTTACTTTAGCGACATCTAGCAGCTGATAGTGTCCGTTTTCACAACTAATTAATATTTATTGGTAGGTGTCTCTGCTGCTGTCAGCGGAGACACCACCTATCATACACAATTGCTTGTCGACAGATACACCAATACATATAAACAGCTCGCACGCTTTCGTGACGATTTCTAATAATTCACACTACCAGCAAGCCGCGTTAAGGAACTTCGTTCCAAAAAGAAATATCATGAAAAAGAAAAACATTTTATATGTGTTTTATTTACGTTGACTTTTGAAACCGCAAAATGGATAACCCGCTATTTTTAGAAATAGTTTTGTTAGTGAATTTTGTGTGAATATATTTAAAAAAAAAGCCTACAAATTGTTTATAGAAGAAGCTATCCAAAGAAGAGCGAAATATCGACAAATAAAATAATAGAAGGATCTATGTAAAAAAATATGTATGTATACACCTCTATTAACAAATTTCGTGGACATATATCGCAGGATATATGAGTTTTACAATTACTCCACTAAATGCTGGATATAAACATATATTCCTTGTCTAGACATATTTGATTATTTATAGTATTTCGATTTATTTCACAGCTGTTGAAGCTTGTTATCGATATTTTGCCATCACTAAAACTAATTGACAAATTGTCACAGAGTAGCATTACTTAAAAAATAAAATTGTTTAAAATTTATCACCGTGTTTGTATTAAATTTCATGTAAAATAATTAATTTATTTTTTGAATATTTTCATGCCAATGAATTTTGTATAAATATTTTTTTTTCATAATTATTATTTGTTTTATTAAACATTATTTTACTTAGCTCATTTTTTTTTTCTTCTTCTTTAGAACACTTACTTTAGCTAATCGCGCTTTCATCTTCTTTGCTACAGTAATCCACTTGATAGTTTATGGCAGCGGTTTTGTACTGCTGGCCCCATTTTCAACGACAACGTTCCAGTTATTTTTTGTGGGTTAGATGATGACAATGACAACGACTATAATGATGAGGCTGCGTTTTGCGATTTACTTTTTTTTTTTGAAGCAGTAACTTCTGTGCAAAATATATACTCGTAGGACAATAGTTACTTTTAGATGTTGCAAGTTTATGTGTTTTTGCTTTTTTTTCTTTTTATTTGTTTTGGTGCAAGTATGTATTTGAGAATTGTTCTTTAGTTGGTATTCTTTTTGTGTTATTAAGGCCATAATATCATAATATCTTTTTGATGCTTTTCTACTATATTCTCACTTTTGCTTTGACTTGCAAAGATAATGTCAACGTTCTTTTTTAAGCAAAAAAAAATTTAAAAAAATATAAGGAAAACACGATGTGAAGATATGGAACCATAATGGAGAATGCCTGTCAGCTCGTTAAAGCTCGTTATTGACGAAGAAAGCCACCTCAGATGAATAATTGATATGTTACTCATGAAGTCGCTCATCTGTGGAGGTTTCAGTTTGTGAACCAATTACTTAAATTAAGAATTAGAACATTGGAAAGTGTGAAAAGTATGAAAAGATAAACTAAGGTGATAAAAGTTTCATGTATTTATGTGTAATGGAGAAAATAATCTTCAGGTGAAGATATGTTCACATCAAATGAATATTTGTTGGAAAAACTGTAAACATTCTACACACTTTTGAGAAGCTGCATGCTTCCAAGCAAACAAAACCACACATACACCTGGCCATAAACAACAAAAGGAACAAGGTTTAGGTTAGGTTGAAAGGAGGGGTTCTTCTGCCCATTGTCTTATGACATACACCTAAGCCAATATAGGCTTGTTGTGCGGTCCGTGGATTTACCGTGATACAGTTTGACCCATAGGTCTATAGGAACTCCGTGTCATTCACAAAGTTCCTTAGTTTCCTCCAGCATACGCCCCGTAATTGGGTTATGTCTGGTAAGGTGTCTCTCCCAAAATGTCGGGATCGTATTTGTGAGAAAGCGGGGCACTGACATAAATAGTGCTCCAATGTTTCGCTTTCCTCCCCACAAGCTCTACATTCATCTCCTCCCGCTATTCCTATGCGGCTAAGATGTGAAAGTAGTTGAGAGTGGCCTGTCAGAATTCCCATTAATCTACTTAATTCGGGCTTGCTAAGTCTTAGCAATACCCCCGTTTTTTCATCATCTGGATCCCCCCATAGGATTTTTGTATTGCTTCCCACAGTTTCATTATTCCAGAGAGTTAAATGAGCTCTATGAGCCCAGTTCTTTAGCTCAGAGGAACAATATAAAAAAGACATTTGTTGAACAATAAATTTTACAAGAAACAGTCTTAAAGTTCTGTTTGAACAACCAGCGACTAAAAAACAACAAAGAGCAAATACGAAATTCACAGCTTTGGTTGCCGACCCTGCAAGAAATGGCTGTTGGAAACTAACACACTAACAGCTTATTTCCTAACACATGCAAAGCAATTGTATAGATTTCAGCGTTGCCATTACAATTATTATTTTAATATTTTGATTTTCCCGTATTAGTTTGGTAATTTTATTTGGAACTACGTTTATGCATTAATGTTTTTATAAGTTCATTTGGTTTTTTTTTCCTTTAAAAAAAGTAAGTGCTGTGGATGTTTTTTCCATATGATTCAGTTTTCTATTGTTAAAACTGCTACTGACTACAGTTTTTCTCTTAATTTTGTCTAAATATTTTATTCTCCTTGTATAGTGTTTTTTTTTTAATTTTTCGAAAAAACTTTTTTTAATTAGTAATAAAGAAATAAATAGCATTGCATGTAATTTTGTGGGCATTTTGAAAAAAAGATTTCGAATGATCACTTTGCTGAGGTGGTAACGCTGGTTAAAAAAATAACTCACACGTACACGAATGTTTACATCAGTTTTTTCATTTTGCCCTTAAGATAATGATAGAAATCCTGATGTATGAACCCATCAGCAGTGTCGGTCATATGATCCATCATATTCTTGCAGGGGAGTGTTTAAAGCGGCTGTGCCGAAACTGTGAAATTTGACACATCCAAAGTTCATAGGGTGCTGATGAAGGGGGTGTTTGCTACCCAGAAACAGCCGGTTATCCACCCAGCTATAAAAATTTTACTTTTCTTTACTTAATTGATATTGATAAAAAAAAAAGACCAACCAAGATTTGAACTTGAGCCTGAAAAAGTAATTTAATATAAATGTATGTAAATATCATAGTTCATTTATTTATTTATTTATTGTTCTATTAGCCTTATAATTAAAATTAAAAGCTAAAATTTTAAGACAATGGCCATTTAGGCCTTCAGCACAAGATTGTGTTTAGTTATTTTAATCTTCTTAGGTGTTTTAACATTCTTGTATTTTTTCATCTATGTATGTATATGTATGTTATAAAATTATATTATATTGCATCATACAATTGAGTCTTTTTAAGATATTCAATTATCAACGATAAATTGGAAGGTGTAGCATTTAAAAGACACATCAATGGGCTTGAATGCTGAAATATTTCATGTTTAATCGTTTGGGTCTTATGACAATTGCAGAGAAAATGGTGTATGTAGGTATAGAGGGGTGTGTTGCATTGGCGAGGAAGCGTAAAATTCGGATTATACGTAGCCTTATAAATTTTATATGGTCTTATCTTTTTATATTCTGGAGTTGTGTAAATTATTCTACGTAATTTATGGAATTATTGTATGCATTTATGCTTTTATACCAAGACGAACATTGGCCAAATATTTCCTTTTGGTAGTGCTCATAATAATGTTTCATTATAGCTTTATCTATGTTCCTATGCTATAGCTTTATCTATGTTCCTATGATAACTGTGGAACGACACTAGGGGTCTGGAACACTCGAAGAAATTTCTTAGCTTTGATGCCAAGAGGGCGGACCTCGCTCTAAAATTAAACAGAAGAAATCTAAGGACACTGTGTGGGGCGCTAACAGGACATTATACCTGCATGAAGCATCTACACAGAATGGGACTATCCAGCACGGCAACCTGCAGATTTTGCGGAGAAGAAGAGGAGACAATGGAACACTTGATTATTGAATGTGTGGCACTTGGCCACAGAAGATACAGGCTGTTGCAGGCCTATACATTGGGTTCACAGGATTTGCAAGGGCTTCCACAGAAGGAGCTAGTACTGTTTCTTGATGTATTAAACTCGTGAGAGAAAAGGCCTTTCTGGACCGACCTAGCAATAATAATAATAAATAATGTTCCTATGATTATAATTTGGTGTAAGAAAAAGCGGAGATTCCCAGCATCTTTAGCAGCTTGATCTGCTATCTCGTTACCTTTAATTTTGCAATGACCAGGGACTCATATTAATCTAATGTATCATAGTTCAATAAAATTAAATTTCAGTAAAATGTTAACATTATTTTTTTTTTTTTTGTTTAGCCTCGTTTATAAGCAATTAGACGAAGCTATGGAAGAAGAAACTTTGCAGCTACTAAAAACCCATTTAAAAAAAAAAACTAACAATAATCTATACGGAAACACCCTCCACGTCAAATATTCTTTAATTGAATACTTCTCAACACCAAATATCTTCCTGGGAATACGTTCAATTATGTTCAATTACGAACTTTGTCTAAGCATTTATTTATGTATTATAAAATAACTAGCAAGTTTTGTGGAAAGAGCACGAATCCTGCCAACGAAAAAAAAACACTTCCAAAAGAAGTTCTTTTGTCATCCTTGTCTTTGTTTTTTTTTTTTTTTTTTTTTCTATAGTCTTGAAAACGAAAATTATTACAATGCTGATTGCATTGGAGGCAAATGTGATATCCCAGCATTAGCTTTTGTTTAAACTGTAACCTCAACCAAGTTTTAGCAGCCATTAGCAAAAAATAAAATAAAACATAAAAAATTAAATAGTGTTGTAAGGATTGCTCATTGCCTTAATGCTTTAATGATGGCAGTGCTACCTACCGACTCATTAGTAATTGTTTGTATCTTTTTAGTCTAATTAAGTCCTCTTTACCTTAAAATTCATTCATTCATTTGTACGAGTATAAACTTACAAACAATTAAGTTTAAGTACTTGTAAACATACACACATATGTGTGTATGTAAAGATGTGGGTTAAAATATAAACACCGGCAATAGAATACATAGTGAAAAAAGCCCAGCGGTAATAACTGCAAATAAGGAAATTTAGATATTTTTTTTTCTAATATTTCTTAAGCTGAATTTAGGGGTGCCGTCTGTTTTAGCGCTATTATAATGGATTCTATTGTAATGAGATGCAGGTTGTTGTTGCTGTTGTTGTAACTGAAAACCAAATACTTTTGTGCAACACACAAGGATTGTACCATATAGTACATACGGTAGGTACCCCAGCCAATAAGATTTCAACTTTACTTTTCCTGTCTTCTTTTTAAAAATGTTGATCACCACAATTTTATAAAAAAAAATCGCTATAAAATAATTAACAATAGGCAACTTTATTTCATATTAACTGTTAAATATGCAAAAATATCTCACCTTTAACCTTGATACGTTGCACAGTGGGGAATTTTGCAAAAAAAAATTGGAAATAATTTTGCCGTTTCAGGCAGGCATAAAAGAGGTGTGTGTATTCAAGCTTAAGTTTTGAGATTGGACTATATAGCGCTTAAGTGGTCGTGTCCATGCGCGACCCCAAAGTAGGCCACCTGGGGTTTGTGAAAAACTAAAAACGGTCTAATTTTTTCATTTCCAATTCTTTTGCAAATGTTCTTTTTATTTTTAAATTCTTCTAAACAAGGCCTACAAAAAATGTCGCGGCACGTATATGTATATTATCTCTTAAAGTTTTCAAGATATTCAAGTTTCAAAAAGTAAATTTTTGTGTTTTTACCAACCCTGGTCCAGTATTTTCACATTTTTGAGCTCAAATCCTAAGCGATTTTTCAAAAATAAACTTTATTAGCTTGCCAGTATTTGTTTCAATACTATAAAAAAAAATTGAGCAAAAAATCTTTTATAAAGAAAAAGTTATATTCAACACAATTTAAAAATTCAAAAAAAGTCCGTTTTTAGCATATTTTTAGGGCAAAAAGTAAGTTTATTGTTGCTTATTTCTGGAAGAACTTTCCAAAGTAAAGTATATATTATTTATATTTTTTTAAAAGCTTATTGTTTAAAAAATATTTTAAAGAAAAAAAAATTTGAAAATTATGTCCTGTTGCGTAAGGGTAGCATCTTGAAATTAACCCATTTTTTAGACAAAACCGATTTTAGGCCAAAATTTTCCAAATCGCACACCTCTAACCTAAATATTTTTACTTGTATTTTTTAAAGTAATGCAAATGGAATTTGTCCCGCCAGGATATTTGCTGGAATGACAGCAAAAAAACTAAAAAATCCCATTTTTGGGAATTTTTGAAAGTTTTTTGGGAATTTCGGGGTTCGTATTATCTTTTCTCTACATTTTGAAAAAATTTTTTATTTCTTTTATAAATTTTTGCAAAATTTATAAATAAATGAAAATTTTATAGGCATTTCAAAAAATTTTATTTCTCAAAAACTTTTGTTAAAGGACGCTTTTTCTGTATTTTTGCAAAAATTGTTTTAAAAAGCCTTAAATTTCTAAAAAAAAATTTAATAATAGTATATAAACTAGAGGTAATTATCTAACTAATACAGAAAATACAGTAGAAACAAGTTGTGCATCTCGCGGGGTTTTCTATGCAGTATTTTTGGTATGGCATATTTGTCAAATTACAACTTATGCGGTAAAAGTCTGACAAATCTGCAAATGCAGATCGTTTTGTAGTCTTCTGCTCTAAATATTTCCACTTTCAAATTTTGTACACAACAAATATTTTAGAAAATACAATAGAAACAAGTCTCTACCTAATTTATATATATCGCATTATTATTAACATTCAATAAAAGTTAACTTAAGTACTGATTTAAGATAATTAACACTCCTACTAAATTCATCCAATTACTTGCTCTCACTGTGTTGACAGGTGTAATAAAAATGGAGCAATTAAAAACAAAACAAAGATTGTCATTCTCTAAAATTTCTTACTTAAATCTACAAGTTAAGGTTGAATAGACTTGACACTCATGAATTCGCTCCAAACTAGACAAACTATTTGAAGAAAGACTTATTTATGCATGTACACACATTTTGGTTTTTTTTTTGTGATGAAACTTTTGAAAATATTAAGCTTTAAATAAATTAACGCTTATCTGGGTGCTAAACCAATATTTAAGCAATTTTTGTGGTTTGTTGCTTCCTTTGTACGAGCAATTTGTAAATAAATAGTACTATAACACAAGACTTCCAATTGATGAGCAGTGTCCACACAAAACCTCGGACAAAAGCAACAGCAACAACAACGTTCTACACACACACACACACACACGCACGAACCCACTTAAAAAGTTATCCCCATTTTATACCGAACCTCATGATGACACATAATGACTATTTTGTGTGTGAAGAAGAATGTGTGAAACAATGTGTATGTGTGTGTGTGTGTGTGTGTGTGTGTGCATGTGCGATCTCCTATCGATGGCTTTGAGGTTATCAATGAATGAATGGATGGATTGTCATTGTGTTACACTTTCAAAAGTAATTTAAATGGCAAATTACTTTTTCTAGGGGTACGAATTTAAAGCGTTAATTAGGCCAACGAAATTAATGAAAGCCAGTAAAATGAGCACTATAGCTATTAAGAAAACAGATCTGCAAAAGTTTCCGTCCCAGTATTCGAGTATGAAATCGGGTGGAAATGATTAAGTGCCTGTTTTTTTTTTTTGTATTTTCTTACGATAAACCGGAGATGTGTGTGAAGATAAATTTCGAAATTTATAATGCTAGACACCAACCTATTTTTGTTAACAGAGCTCTGTTAAGGCCTTAACATTTGGTTTCCTTGCAGTGAAAAATTGAAGGCATAGGTTCCAAATGGATTTGCGGCCACAATCTTGGATATTTGAAACCAAATGCCCAGTGGACCGAACATAATATTAAATTAGCTTTACGAGCAAACGCAAAATTATTGTTGCAAGAAGTCCAAAAAAATCGGAAAAATCTAAATTCTTGGAATATGGCAAAAGTGTGCTGGAATGGTGGACAATATTTCAAACGAAGTAGGTATTTCACTTGCAAATTTAAAAAGAACATAAACACACAAAAATGTTAAGTTATATACATATATACTACTTCCTTACAAGGAACGCTTATTTGAAATAGTTTCAAGGTGCAGGCACTTGTGGACAAATTTTTGGCCGGAAAAAACGTAACCACTACTTTCTTGCTGAGCTGTGCTTTAGGGCAATACCTGCACATAAACAACTAAAAATTCTTATAAATTCACTTGGACACATAAACAAAGGCCAACGAAACGATAAGCAAACAAAAAACGAAAAAATATTAAATTTCACAATAGCACATTTTAAGGTTATGTTTGCTCAACATGCTTATGGCGAATATTTATTCGGTCTTGTTAAAACTTTGCTAGAGCAAATACAAAATAAATGTTTTATAAGCAAACGTAACCTTAAAATAGATGTTGGAAAGACTATCGGCCGAGCCAGTAATTTCCAGGGGATTTTGAATAAATTACAAAACGTTACGAAAGGCTTGCTTCATCACGCAGTATAATTTTATTAAAATTCCTTTATAAAAAATAGTCAAATATTCATAATAAACATTAATAATTCTACATAGTTCCTGGAAAATCCTATGTTACTATAACACTAAGGACGTCTGATCCGCTTCGCAATTGGAATAAAAATGACTTATGAAAAATGGCAATTAAGTTCTTTCCAAAAATGGCGAAGGCGGTAAGATGTGCTTGACAATACAACTTTCGTTAAATCGGCAAATATGTCATAATTTTTTAGCAACTATTCTTTTCGAGAATAAATTAGAGATGCCAGATTAAAAGGCAATCATGCGGTTCTTAGAAGTCGCGTTAACAATAGACGTTTGTAAAATTTTGTTTTTATATTCTTTCCCCTGCAGTTCTTAGTATTTGTTGTTGTAGTTGTCACGTTTTTTAGTAAAACTGGGCAAATATTTATTCAAATGTGTGGCTGGCACATCACAAGCAAGTGACTTGTCCAGCAACTTTGTATGAGTTCCACTTTTCTTTGCTCTCTTTTAATTTCTTATCAGTCACAAATTTAAATCTGTAACGAATGCATTTCCTTCAAAAAAAAAAAAAAAACACAAATAATGTTTGAAAACACATCAAATTAGTTGCATTAATTATAAATGGGTGTCGAAAAGTGAAATAATAAGTTCATGCCGTATCAAATGAAAATTTGTAATGATAACAACATTATTACATACAATTTGTTTTTTGGTTTTGTTTTAATTATCAAATATAATTCAAAATACATATTTCCTTTGTCTAGTGCTGGCTGCTATCAAGTTTTCTTTGAGTTTATGTAAACATGAGTTAGCAATGGAATAGAAGACTAATTGGACTTGACAAGCTCTCAAAACCCTTCGGGAACGCTACTAAAGTTTTTTATTTAACAAAACGGTTTCTAGTATCCCTTCTTTAAGGCCGTTATGTACTGTCCTACGCAATCGTACGATCTGTCAAAAATGACAAGTTTGCTCAAGTATAATAGTGTGAGCAAGGCAGCTTGATATCAGGTAATCGCATAACTACAACAAACACTTCATGTATTTTGTTGGTAGAAAAACTGTATTACTGTCATCCGTTTGTTCGCGTATGGGTGTTTATGTTGTGTATTTTGACAGTTACACAAGCTAAAAGCAGTAGTCAGCTGGGCTTGTAAGGCTACCTGGTATTAAGCTGCCTTGAGCGTGAGCTAATATCGTATGTGCGTGAAAGAGTTTTTGACAAGTTTGTCCAATTTGCAAATATTTTATCTCCGAGAAGTTAACAACGAAAACTCTAACAACTACATATATGGGTCTCTAGGGCGTTTGTTCACTCAAACACTTAATGGGCGTAACCCGGACCTTGTGTACCTTTATCTTTTTACCTTTAATTTAAGGTATCATTCATGTAGCCCAAAAGTTTTTGCTTGACCAAAATTTCATTTTTTTAAAAAAAATTTTGTTTACTCAAACTCTTAATGGGCGTATTAGGTCCAAACTAGGAATTCTTCCTAACCCGGGCCTTATGTACCTGAAAATTTGAATCCAACAAAACGTGCAACCAGATATTGCTATTAATATGAAGGCAAAGAACAAGAGATATGTTTAGTAACTCTTCTTTGCAATCGTTTGTTACATGTTAACAGAAACAAATCATATGTTTGGGTGATTTGCACTGAAAAACAAATATACAATAATAAACAGAAAATAACACAAGAAATATTTTACAAAATACAGTGGAAACAAGTTCTGCATTTCGAGGATTTTTCTATGCAGTTCTACGGTATGCCGTATTTGTCAAATTACAACTTTTACGGGATTATTTCGACAAACCTATGTACAAACGCAGATCGTTTTGTAGTCTTCTTCTCTAAATATTTCCGTTTTCAAATTTCGTACACAAGAAATATTTTAGTAAATACGTCTGTAATCATTCTTGGCTCTGATGACAAATTAAAAATGTTACTTTTCCATCCTTGGTTACTAACTTACTAAATGACAGCTATGTATTTGCAAACGTAAAGAAAGCCGATTTAATTTCATGAAACTTTAATGTTTAATAACTAGGTACTAATTTTCATTTACACACAACAAGGTAACAAAGCTTTAAAAAATACATATACATATATAAAATGTATATATGTAAGTACCTACAATGTTATCAAAAGATCAGACTGATATGTCTACTACTTTTCCAAATTTACCTACAAAATTTTATTTCTAACCTTTAATTTTCTAATTTTTATTTTGTCATAACAAAACTCACCTCATTCCTTTTGTTTCCTCGTCTTATTGAACACTTAATAAACATAAACATTTACAACACACACACACACACTCACTCTCTAATGCAAAAACGGCTGCTCTCTTAACTCTGCTTTTTATTTCTTTTAGCTAACAACAACATTACTTAACGTTAACGGTTATTTTTTTGCTTCTTTTTGCAGCATAATATTGAAAAATGCACTTTTCACTAAATTTTCAAGAAACTTTTTTCATACATATGTAGCACACACTCTGAGCAGCATTTTGCTGCAAATTTTTTAACGGAAGAACTAATTTTAATGAAGAAATCATTAATTTAAAACAGCAACGCTTTCTTCTAAATTTTCAGCAACATTTTGCTACAAAAACGCGCAATTACTGACAGTTTTAATTACACCATTTAAATGGTGAAAAAAAAATGTAGCTGTTTTACCAGGCGTGATAAATTGAGTACAATTGTATATTATTAGCACACCCTCTAAGCTACATTTTGATGCAAATTTTTTAACGAAGGAACTAATTTTAGTGAAGTAATCACGCTCTCTTCTAAATTTTCAGCAACAGTTTGCTACAAGAACGCGGACTTACTGACACTTTTAATTGCACCATAAAAATGGTAAAAACAATTTTGATGATTTACCAGGCATGATAAATTGAGTACAATGGTATTTTATCACAACATGCTATATTTCTGCCTTTATTATGCATACATACATTATATCTAATAATTTGGCGAAATAAGAACTATATCAATAAATTAATTTACCTTAAAACGTTACCACTAAGTCGGGCTGTTTATTTATTTACTTGAAGTCAAAGGAAATAGTTCCGACACTATTGGCTTTATTTTATAACTGTAATGTATATTTTATTAATTTTTTTTTTAAATAAATTCGAAATCGAATAAGTCAGTTCTATACAAATCGATTTTCAAAACTTTAGTTTTGCCTTTTTAAAGTGTTTGTCAGTAAAATGGTTTGTAAAATTTTGTTCCATATCGAGAAAAAAAGATTCGTGAATATTTTGCCCATTTTTATAACGATTTTCAAAATTCTTAAGGATTTTTCCAATATCAAAATGTATTTAAATAATAAGCGTATAAATTGTAAGCGCCTTTTTAAGCCAATTTAAATTAAAAAAAATAAACTAATACCCATTTAAAATTCACTTTAAATTTTATACATGTGCTCCACTAAAATTAATAAATTTATTAAACCTTTTGGTTTAATCAAATTTTATTACTTTTTATATTGAGGTTTTATTCAAAATGCTTTCTTCCAAAAATTTATTAATTATGTATATATTTTTACAATCAAACTTATATATTAAATTCAAAGGTAAATTTTTATTTTTATATTTTTTTAAAAACAAGTAGTATTGTAACAAGGTACTCCGCTACAAATTGTTTATTCATATAAATTATATATTCATATTTAAATTATACTTTGATCAAAAGAAAATAACGGCCGAATAAACATTCTTGTTCCTTGTAGTTCTTTTGTTTGAACTTTGCAAGGTGATGTATTTAGACGTATAACATGCCGTTATCCAACACTAGTTTCTTAATACTTCTTTTGTCCAACTATGCACACAACGCGAAGCAAACGCGTTTGACAGCCGTCATTAAGGAAAAAGAAATGTTTAAAAATCAAAGAAAAGTTAAAAATTTTCGCAAAGAATAATAATTTGTAGCAAAATTTGTTATTTTAAGCAATTTCTATAGTTAAATAAAACTCAGTTTTGTTCAATTGCTCGCTGACGTGTCGCGCTGTTAGGAAAAAAGGGAATAAAACGTGTAAAAGAAATCAAACGTAAAATCGCTTAAGGTCTACGATTACATGAGGCGCTTGCGAAAACCGTCTGCAAAAGGCAAAAGTGGGGAAGAATCTTTAGCATCTGCAAATCTTGATACGCCAGCAACTGGTTTTATCGACAGTGGCCATAGTGGTGTCAGCACAGAAACGCATGCCGGTGCCAATATTAACCTCGACATTAATTCACCAACAAAATCTAGTAAAGCTGGTGGTGGTGGTGGAACGTTGATGACACACACCAAACTGCGTTCTAGGCGAAACATAATGGATACCAATGGCAGTGGTGGCAGCAGCTTCACAACAACGCCAACAGGCTGTCTGGGCAAAGATGTTTTCAAACATTTTGAAAAATCTGGAAAAAGTGAATTGTACGGATTGTTTAATTCTAGTTGCCGTTTCTACTTCTCTATATCTCTTAATTTAGTAAAAAAAAAAAATAATAAAATTTGTTTGACAAGATTAGAAATACTTTTTTAATGTAAAAAAAAAACTGGCGAACTGGACAGGAACTCAACTCTCTAAACGCTTAATTCTTAAATAATTTCGTTTTAGTTTGAAATACTTAAAGCAACATGTTCGTGACAACGAGAGTGCGTATATGGGAAAACAAAATGAATTCAAGTTTGGTGTCTCGAGTGCCATTTATGATTTGCTCTGGCAGGGTGTTCGCTGCAGCTTGAAAAAGGATACTGTTTTGAATACACTGGGCGAAGTAGTGGTAAGTGGTTCAGTTTTTTGTATACATAAACAGTTATTAGAAAGGAAAGGGAAGAAGTCATTGTTCTCTTACTGTTTTCACGTGAAATTCTTTTCTTAGGCTCTTCATGATGACTTTCCCTCCTTGATTCTTGATGTGGTCAACGTTTTAGATGCAGAAACTTCTCTAATGACAGACGGCATTCAAGAGGAACGCTTGATGTTCTGTCAAATTTTAAAAGAACTGGATAAAGTTATACCAGACAAATTGATCAAAGAAAGGCTGGAAATCGATACATTGCAAGAAGTTGGCATAGTCAAGAATAAAGTGTTCTATACAAAGTTCATCAAAATTAAAACAAAATTATAGTAAGTACCTAATTCTTTTATTCTTTTTTTTTAAATAATAACTTTAAAACTCTAAATGGCTGGAGATAAACAAATAGAACATTGTGGTCGGCTTTTTTGTTTCAAAAATATGCAAAATTCTCAAGCATGATAAAATATAAAATATATGTAAATTGAACAAGCTTCAGAGACGAATACACAACTTTTTAAATGTAGATGAAAGTGTTAGATATTAGTACTACCTTCTTGAGGAATTATTGTCGGTATTCAGGGGCTATTTTTTCCAACACCTACGAACATTTTCCTTAGAAGTTATGACAATTTGTGATTTCAATAAAAATCTCATTTTCGCCTTTCGAAAAACCTGCAGTTATTAACGCAATAATTTAGTTTTTAGGAAACTAATTTTTCAAATCTTTCAGATGAGTTTTTAAAAATTTATTTATATATACTTATATATCCACAGCTACAAACAGAGACGTTTTAATTTATTTCGTGAGGAAAGTGAGGGTTATGCCAAACTTATAACGGAATTAAATCAAGAGTTCGATGATGATGTCAACTCCGATGGCATAATGGACATAATAAAATCTTTAATAGGTATGCGAAAAAAACAAATGGCATAAATATTTATACAATTAAGTGTGCCACATTAAAAAAAATGAAATTATATTCTAGGTTGCTTCAATTTGGATCCTAATCGTGTATTAGATATAATATTGGAATCATTTGAGGCACGTCCGGAACGTTGGCAGATATTTATACCTTTGTTGAGGGCTTATATGCCGAATGGCACCATAATTTGTGAGGTGTTGGGTTATAAGTTTCGCTATTTCGCCGATACCAAAACACCACGATCTTTATTTCATGTCTGTTCTCTGCTACTTAAATATGGCGTTATAGATCTTAATGATATTTATGTTTGGGTAAGTTTAAGGCTTGATATGTAAATAGAGTTGCTAAGTAAAATCTTTTTCTTTTGTTCTTTTAAGCTAACACCTGCTGATTCAGTTATAATAAAAGACTGGGAACAGGATTTGGCTGAGGCTAAAGAGTTTGTGCGTAAATTGAATATAATTGTTACAAACAAGGATAAAGAACCGGCTGAACCTGAACCAGAAAAGGAATATAATTTGGTAAGTAAATAAGATTAGATATATGCAATCTACCTACAATTCCATATTGCTGATCATACTGCAGATTTTAGTCATTTTCAAATTTTGATTACTGATTGTAAAATACGCAATCAAATTAATTGAGTATGATTTAAACAGGTTTTCAATAAAAACAAATTATTAAGGGTTTTCACGATGGTAGCTGTGCAAATTTGCAGTGTATTTTATGGTTGATCGTGAGCTCATCGTTTTTTTTTACAAATCTGCTATATTTTTCATTGAAGGTTTGCAAATTGATTGCTTTAGTCAACAAACTCTTTATTTTCCTTTCAAGAACACCATTGTTGCTTTTTTGGTTAAATTCTTTTATGTATTTAAAAATTCTAAATAACGCTACTTTAATATCTAAATAATAAGGCACAAAATGTCCATCGGCGTCAATTTTATTTTTGTGTTACAAGCCGTTACCGGTCTTATTTTGTATTTGGAAAGACACCCATACAAATTAAAATTAAAACGTGAAGTATTCCTTTGTTATTATTAAATTAAACTAAAGTTTGTACTTGCATTTGTTGATAAAGAAATTTTATATTTAATTCACATGCATGTGTTTTTTATTGTATTAACCATTTTTCGTCACCGCCGCTATTTTTTGTCTACTCCGCGGAAAATTGTTAGTCGGCCTCGCCATCTGCTGGCGCCATCTATTGTTGTTTATATTATTTTAAATTGAGCATTTTTGCACACTTCTATTTGCTCAAGGTTTTTTTTTTAGAGCAAATGAAGCAAAGTGCAAATAAATACATTTGTTGTTGTATGAAAAAGGTAGAGCATTTTGAAAACCCTCAATAATTCAGTGCATATAATTGCAACTTCAAATTTTGCATTCTTTGATTGTAAATTTTTTCAATCAATCTTCATTTATTTTTTTTTTTTTTTTTTTTGTCAACGAAGTTAGAAAAAAAATATTACACTAAAAATGTTACAAACTTGATTTCAATTACCATAATCCCCCTCCCATTCGATGGGTTCTATATGTTACTTTACATGTAAATTTGATTGACAAAGTTACAGTATATCTGCGGCCCGAAAAATCAATTTTTTCTACATCATCTTTAACCTTAAAAAAAGGACCGTGCAAAAAATAATTTTTTTCTTAAACTTGTTTTCTGTACTATTTCCCCTCGTTTCGCGCTACGAGCATTTTTAGACTTGTTTGCTAGTGCAGCTTGCAATAAATGTTTACCCCTTCCTAATTCCAGGAAAAATATCATGCAAATCAAAAGTTTGGCTTGTGTGAGGGTTTGCTGAAAGTCGGCGACTGGGAGAATGCTCTTAAAATCATTAAAAAATTACCCGAGCAATCGGTTGTGGTACACGAAGCGATTGCCCGCGCTTTAGCAGAACTAATCCATATTGGCATTGATTATGTTTATCGCAAGCAATGCTTTAAAATATCACCTGCCGCCAAGTTGCAAAGAAGACGTCTTGCGGACGATGGAAAATTATTGCAAAAAATACAGGCTAAAGAATTTCACGAGTTGAGGAATTATGTTATACCAATGGTTATTGCTTTAGGGCCATCGTTACATTTTGATACGGTACTAATGTATAAACTGATACGTATAATGCGCACCATTATAACTGAAATGGGTGTGGATAATCAAAATATGCCGTCGGCCAATAGTGAAGCTGAAACTTTGTATAATGAGGTAATGACCATAATGGACTCAGCCATACTGCCCGCTTTATCATACTTGGATTGTAATTGTCCCATGGCCGAGGAAATATGGACTGTGCTCAAATATTTTCCTTATCATTATCGGTAAGTGGTACCTTTGTGCATTCTAAATGTCTTTTGTATGCAAGTAATGGAATACATAATTTGTTTTTGTTACTTAGTTACGCTTTATATGCCCGCTGGAAAAATGATACTTTTCAGTTGCATCCCCAATTGATAAGACGTCGAGGCAATGCTCAAAAAAATATCAAGGCTATTATGAAACGTGTCAGCAAAGAAAATGTTAAACCTCTGGGTAGACTTATTGGCAAGTTGAGTCATTGTGCGCCTGGGTTTTTATTTGATTATGTAAGTTTTTTAATTTCTCCTCCAAGAACTGGCTTTGTTTATAATAATTTTTTGCATATTTTGAAGATTTTATTACAAATTCAAATTTATGACAATTTGATTGGTCCCGTGGTCGATTCCTTGAAGTATTTGACCCTTTTGTCTTTTGATTGTTTGGGATATTGTCTAATTGAAGCTTTAACCATGGCCGACAGAGATCGTTTTAAACATGATGGCACTTCTATATCATTGTGGTTGCAAAGTTTGGCTTCGTTCTGTGGTGCCATATTTAAAAAGTATAATATTGAATTGAGTGGTTTGTTGCAGTATGTGGCCAATCAATTAAAGTCACAGAAAAGGTATGGAAAAGAAATAGAATAAGAAACAAAATTTATTAAATATAAAAAAACACATTACTTTTTGTTTGTTACATAAATTAAATATAAAAAATCAAACATAAATGAAAAAATTAAATACAAATTACAAAAAATAAAATAAAAATTATAAAATAAAATATAAAAAAAATAAAGTATAAAAAAATAAAATAATGAGAATAAAGTATAAAAACAAAATATAAAAAAATAAAATATAAATAAGAAAATATAACAAACTAAAATATAAAAATATTATATAAGAAAATAAAATGCAAAAAAAATTAAAATTGAAAAAATAAAATAAAAAGAAATAACTTAAGTAAAATATAAAAAATAAATATAAAAACTAAAACAAATAATAATATAAAATATATAATTATTTTCTTGAGCTGAAGGCCTCATTTATTAAAGTATTCGAGCATTTTTGTATATATTTCACTCTCCTTCGGATAGATTCTTCAGGACAATAAAATTGAAAAAAATTATTTTTTTTTTGTCCTGAAGAAGCTATCCGAGGGAGAAATATCGATAAAAATACTCAACTACTGTAATAAAAAAGACATTCAGCTGAAGAAAATAATTATATAAAATATTCTGGATACTCGTTCTTCCACCTTTTTATTTAACTTTGTTAGATTTTATAAATGAGCTTAAGGTCACTCAATTCTCAATAAATATATTTTCTATTTATTGATAAATTTTTTCGATATTTCGATACGCCTTTGTGTATCTTCTTCAGGAAAATGTGTTTTCTATTATTTTATAAATTTTCAAATTTCAAAAAATTTGTCATTAAGATTTGTTTTGAAATTTGAAAATTTATAAAATAATACAAAACACATTTTCCTGAAGAAGATACACAAAGGCGTATCGAAATATCGAAAAAATTTATCAATAAATAGAAAATACATTTATTGAGAATTGAGTGACCTTAAGCTCATTTATAAAATCTAACAAAATTATATAAAATAAAAAAAAGGGTCGTAAAAACTAAATATTAACATCGGTATTCATAAAAAATAAAACGTTGCTCAAAAATTAAAAAAAAAAAAAAATTTATATGAAAAATTTGTCGTCAAATGTGAAGAAATAAAATATTAAAAAAAAATAAATAAAATATAACAAAAGTGAAATATAAAAAAAATAAATTATAAAAAAATATATTATAAAAACATATACTATAAAAAAATTATATTATAAAAAAATATATTATAAAAAAATAAATTATTAAAAAAATAAATAACAAAATAAATTATAAAAAAATAAAAAAAAAATAAATTATAAAAAAATAAAAAAATAAAATTATTAACTAAAATTGATTTGAATGAAAAATTTAAAAAGGAAAAATTTCAAAGGAGCAAAATGCAACAAATAATATAAAAATACAATGCATAAGAAAATTAAATATAAAAATAAAATTTAAAAAATAATGTTTGTGTAAATCAAATATAAAAAAATAAAATTATAAAAATTAAATATAAAAAATTAAATATCATTTCCTTTTAAAATAAAGATGTCATTAATTTTTCAGCTTGGATCTCCTGATTCTTAAGGAAATTGTACAAAAAATGGCTGGCGTTGAATCTGCCGAAGAAATGACCAACGAACATTTAAATGCCATGTGTGGTGGCGAATTACTTAGAGGAGAGGTAAGCTGCTAGCAAGCATGCATATGTATTAATATTTGTTTTTGCATTAGAAAACAAATTTCAAAAAGATTAAAGTTTTGAATGGCTTTCAAATGGGAAGAACAAAACTTACGTCGTTTTCGTTTCTACACAAAGTTATAATAAATGCATAACTTTTTTTCTAAAATGCCACTTACGATTTTAGTGAAACTAAGATAAAACAAAGGTCAACAAAAACATAGTGGTCACTTAATAAATCGCAAATATTTTTGAGAAAAAAAATCGTTAAAATATTTTGCTAAAGTTTTTGTGTCTACTGACAAGTTGGTTGGTTATTCACGAAATATCGAATTCGTAGAATTGTTTACACTTAATTAATTTTGATAAATGTATATTTTTCCTCCTTCCAGGCTGGTTACTTTAGTCAAGTTCGTAATACGAAAAAATCATCACAACGTTTAAAAGACGCTTTAGCCAACAATGATCTCGCCGTCACCATATGCCTGTTAATGGCCCAACAAAAACATTGTGTCATTTATCGTGAAACAGCACAGAGTCATTTAAAATTGGTGGGCAAATTGTACGATCAATGTCAGGATACTTTGGTACAATTTGGAACATTCCTCGGCTCTACATATTCGGTGGACGAGTATGTCGAACGGTTGCCCTCAATAATAGCCATGTTGCAAGATTATCATATAAATGCTGATGTGGCATTCTTTCTGGCACGTCCCATGTTTACACATCAGATAAATGTAAGTAAAATTGAGGCATTTTAATGTTTTTGTTTACACGTTGAGTGACATTTTGAAACAGGTGGTAAATTTCGCAACATCTTATTTTAAGGTTATGTTTACTCAATGAGCAAATACCATAAAATTTGCTCTTGCAAAATTTAATGTTACAACATTTTGAGCAAATTTGTATCTGCTCTTTCAAAGTTTTTGTAATATCAAACAAATTTTTGCTGTAAATTTTAGTTTTGCTGGTTAAGTAAACATAACCTTAAAATTGGATCTTGCAAAATTTAAAAAATGTTCCTGTTGTTTCGCTGTTTCTGATTTATCCATATGTGCAATTATGCATATTTCAAAGTTTTTGTAATATTAAACTATAAATTTTAATTTTGCCAACATAACCTTAAAATTAGCTCTTGCAAAATTCGATATGTTTTTGGTTGTCGTTTTACTGTTTTTGATTTAACCATATGTATTTTTAGGCATTTTTAACGTTTTTGTAATATGAAACAAGTGTTCGTTGTAAATTTTGTTTTTGCCAACATAACCTCAAAATTAGCTCTTGCAAAATTCGATACATTTGCCTGTTGTTTCGCTGTTTTAGATTTATCCATATGTACGTTTGTGCATTTTTCAAAGTTTTTGTAATATATAGCAATTGTTCGCTTTAAATTTCTTTTTGCCAACATAACCTTAAAATTAGCTTGTACAAAATTTAATATTTTTGGCAGTCGTTTCGCTGTTTCTGATGTATCCATATGTTTGTTTAGGCATTTTTCTTAGTTTGTGTCTATGTACTTGGCCACAATAAAGGTCAAGGAGGCATATTTGGCCAAAAATGGTGGTCACTTTATTTGTGTGTTCATATTTGCCCATGTGACCGCACCTTAAAGACTTGTCGACATACTTAACAAATAGCAGCAAACTGGGAATAACATTTAAATTTGTAATAATGTGCTATTTCATTATGTTTCTTTTTTCGTTTTCAGCAAAAATATGATCAATTACGCAAGGCTGACCCCAACGCCAAGAAACTGACCAATAATCAAAAGCTAACCAAATACCTTGATGCCACCAACTTGATTATGAATCCAATAGTAGAATCGGTGCGTCCTTTGCACGGGCCCAAAGTCTGGGAAGATATTTCACCACAATTTTTTGTGACATTTTGGTCTTTGAGCATGTACGATTTGCAAGTACCCCATGATAGTTACCAAAAGGAAATCACTAAATTAAAACAATTATCTAATCAGGCGGCAGACTCTAAAGACTCGGTAAGTTCATAAGTTGCACCAAAAAAATATCTCATGTCACGCATTGCTCTTCTGCAACACAGAACGCTTCAAAAAACAAAAAGGAACAAGAACGTTATATTGCTCTCATGGACAAGCTGCAAGATGAACGTAAAAAACAACAAGAACATATTGATAAAATCCTGCAGCGACTGCAGCAACAGAAGGATAATTGGTTCTTGTCTCGTTCAGCTAAGTCAGCAAAAAATGAAACTATTACTCAATTTTTACAATTGTGTTTGTTTCCAAGGTAAAAAAAAAACATACATATAAAATCTGTTATACCATTTTTTTTTTTTTTTGCTTATTCATTTGCTTTATTTTAGATGCACTTTCACTGCCCTGGATGCCTTATATTGTGCGAAATTTGTTCATACCATACACAATTTAAAGGCTGCCAATTTTTCCACCTTATTGTGTTATGATCGGGTAAGTACATGTTGCAACAATATTTCCATATTACGAACTCCACTCAAAAAGGTTCCATTGTGCAGTGCGTGCGTACACTAAATTTTACTTTATATCAGCGATATAAAATCTATACACATTTGAAAATATTTAATATTGATGATAATATATCAAAATATATATAATATATCAAATATTATTAGTTTTTTCAGTGATATAAAGCAAAATTTTTTGTACGCACGCGCAACCAAATGCTCAGTTTTTGGGAGGAAAAATATTATTGACATCATCAGTTTTTCGACATCAGAAAAAAATTGCTTTTGAATGATTTGGTATACAACTAAACAAACAAGAAGAGTTAGGTTAGGTTAGGTTAGGTTGAATGGAGGGGTTCTTCTGTCCATGTCTTACGACATACACCTAAGCCAATATAGGCTTGTTGTGCGCTCCGTGGGTTTAACCGTGAACCAGTTTGACTCATAGGTCTATAGGAGAAAGAGTACTAATGTAAAAATATCCAATTATTCAACATGTCTCTGCATTTTCAGATCTTTTGCGACATTACATATTCGGTTACATCTTGTACGGAAAACGAAGCAACACGTTATGGCCGCTTTTTGTGCGCCATGCTAGAAACTGTTATGCGTTGGCACTCAGATCAGGCCACTTTTAACAAAGAGTGTGCAAATTATCCAGGTTTTGTAACGAAATTCCGCGTTAGCAATCAGTTTTCGGAGGCAAATGATCATGTCGGCTATGAAAACTACCGGCATGTGTGTCACAAATGGCATTACAAAATCACCAAAGCCATAGTGTTTTGTTTGGATTCCAAAGAATACATGCAAATACGTAATGCTCTCATAATACTAATGCGTATTTTGCCGTTCTATCCAGTGCTGGCTAAACTGGCACAAATTATCGAAAGGAAAGTGGAGAAAGTGCGCGAAGAGGAAAAAAATAAACGACCAGATTTGTATCTTATTGCATCATCGTATATAGGACAACTTAAAACAAAAGCCGCTCAAATGATAAAAGAAAGTGATTTCCATCAAGTAACCGAAAGGCCGCAAAGAAGTGAAACTCAAACAGGTATAACTGGTGCAGCAACAGGAAGTACTTCAGCCGCAGCTATAGTGCAAACATTAATAAGCAATACACAAGCCACAACTGTCATTAATTTAGGAACATCCGCAGCAGCCTCAAGCATGCAACAGCCACAAACCAGCGACATAAAACCGCCCAGTAATGGAGAAATCAAAATAGGTAAGTTTTAGAAGAAATCACTACCAAAACTACATAATAATAAAATTTGTAATATGTATATTTTAAAGAAAAACGCGAGAAGGAACGTTTAGAGCGCCCTTCAAAAATAATAAAACTCAATTCAACGGCTTCGGCCTCAGAACGGGGTGAGCGTGAAACTTCTAGTTCAAATCGTGTAACAGTCATTGAAATTAAAGATGAACCTTCTTCGTCTAATTCTACTACAGCTTCACATGATCGTGACGCAGATCGTCATGGCAGCAGTACACGTTCTCTGAAGGACAATATCAACATCAACACCAGCAGTGGCAGTAGCAGCAACATAAACAAAAAAGATGATCGCTTACGTGAACGGGAAAGGGATCGTGAGCAACGAGATCGTGAACGAGAGCGTGAACATCGTAATCAACTGTTAGAGGAATTGGAATCTTCAACAGCCCGTTCAAAAAGAGAAAAACGTCGTGAGGATCGTTATCGCAATGAATCACCTGCCTTGGAGACCCTTGATAGTTTAAGCAGTAAAAATGATTATGAACGCGGCGGTGAACGTGAGACCAGAGAACGTGACTATGAGCGCAGCGAACGTGAACGCAGGGATCGTGAACGTGACTTGAGCTCGGTCTCCAATGAAAGTATTGGCTCTCTACAACAGCAGCGACGTAGTCAAGATGCTCTAGAATATGAAAAAGGTAAGAAAATAAATGATTTCTTTTTAACCTTAGGTTAACCAGTGTAACTTTTTTTCCTTGATAACCAATTGCCGAGCTTAGATTATGGTTTTGAAGTCAATGTTTTTTAAATCTAAACTGTGTAACCAGGTCGTTGGTCTCATGTAGAAATGCCGTGACTCGCACTTTTATTCAATCTCATGTTTTTTTGCATATTTTATCTCGTATTCTTCCTAAGTTGACGTAAAAAACGTATTGCTTCTTTTCTCGCTACCAACAACAATTGCAGGGGATTAATCGACTCTATGTAGCACTTAGGTCTACAATTTGTAAAATATCCGTAAAGAAGCCGATAATTGTTATCGAACAGCAGTGTACAGAGAGTGCTAGTTTTTCGATGTTGACTTGAAGTGACGACGATAACAATAATTGGCATATGGGGGACTATGTTTTAGTGGCTGGCAAGCTCGCTTGAGCCCTAAGAGTGGGTCGGGGGATTGAAACGTGCAATAAATCCCGAGATTGAAAAAAATGTGAGACCAACGATATTGATATTAAATCATAATAAAAACACCAAACAAAATATAAAAATAGCTTTCAGCTGTAAAAAGAGCACATTTTTAAGCCTGTGTTTTTGAATCGAAACGCTAACTTTTTATATATCTAATAACTTTTATTTGACCACTTTTGACAAAAAAAAAACGTGACCACTACTTTCTTATTGTCATTTATTTTGGGCAATTACTTGCTTATAAACCGCTAAAATGCAAATACATTTATATGGATACAACAACGAAAAGTAAAAAAAGTAAAACCATTAAATTTCACAAGAACATAAATTGAGGTTATGTTTGCGCAATGAGCAAATGCTCTATTAAGAGCAAATTTTTGTTTGATTTAGCAACTTGTTTGCAAGTGCAAATAATTGTTCGCTAGAAATTTTATATTTGCCATGTTAGAAAACATAACCTTAAAATTACTTTTGCAAAATTTAATATTTCTAGGTTTTTTTCTTTCCGTTGGTGTTTGTTGGGTCTACCTATGCGAACGTATAAGCAGTTTAGTAATTTATATGCCAATATTTGGCCAAAACGAATGCCATTAAGAAAGTAGTGGTCACGCGTTTGTTGGGCAAATATAAGATAAAGCTACCGTTTTTTTATTAGTTAATATATTTAAGTATCTACATGCAGTTTTAGTTCTTTTTATCCATGTACTTGACCAAAACAAAGGGCAATAACAGAGTAGTGGTCGCATTATTTGATGACATATAGTTGACAATATAACCATACTCTAACGCTGTTGTTGAAAGTTAGAAAACCACCCTCTTCGAAATCGAAATCAATGTTACTTAAACTATTTTCAAGTTAATTCTCTATATATTAATAATTGTTGATTTTTCTTGTTTTTTATTATACCTCCTTTCAAGACTCTAAACGTCGCAAATTGGAATCATCATCATCCAACTCAAAGGTTAGTATTTTGGTGCAATCATAGTTACCTAAGACAACAACAAATACAACAGCAATAACAACCAACAACATCAACAACAATTAACATTATCAACAAACTTGATGGCAATTGCGACCTACCGACCTCAATTGAGAGAAGCCACAGTGTGTGTGTTTCTTCCACAACATTTATCCTCATCCAAAGCTACCTTACAGAAAAAAAAAACAAACAAACAAAAAAAACGTTTTACTAAGGAACACTCAGGTCTTGCATCCATTGGAGACAAGTGAGAGAAAAAATCAATCAAACTCTTAAAAGATTTAAGACGAATTTTGGCTGGACCAAGTTGAATCTAAGAGTGTAGTATTTAAAATGACTAACTATTTAAGTGTGTTAAAACAAATTTTATGGTAAATATAAGTATTTTGCAAAGCATTTTTGTAATAAACAATGGTAAGTACTTACATACATATATTCGAACGTTAAATTTATATGTATGTATATACGTATGTATTGGCCTAGAAACAAAATGAACGAATTTATGTCAAAGCAAGAAATTTTATAGAGTTTTGCATTTTAGTTTAGGCTAATGAAGAATAACATAAGTTTCTATATTGAGTGCCATTTTTTGGGAACAGGCTTAAACACAATTTTTTAACAATTAGTTAATTCTTATACAATTTCATTTAATCTAATACTAAGAAAATTTGATTATTTTTTTTTTGTGGCAGCTTAAACCTGGTAGTATGGTACTATTATATTAGTATATTTGGCAATTTTTGCCTAAACAAACGTGACCACTATTTTTTTTTTTTTGTTGATCTTTATTTTAGGCAATTACATTTATTTAAACAATTGAAATTCATAAGTATTCACATGGTTATAACAACAAATACCAACAAAAAGAAAAAACTGTAAAAACATTAAATTTCACAAAAGCACATTTTAAGGTTATGTTTGCTCAATGAGCAAATGTGAAATTTAAAGCCAATTTTTGTTTGTTCTTGCAAAGTGTTTGCAAAATCAAGTATTTGCCCGTTAAGAAAACATAACCTTAAAATATACTTCTGTGAAATTAATGTTTTTACCGGTTTTATTTTTGCTTTTTTCATTACTGTTTATGTATTTGTATATATTTCGAGTTTATATGCTTGTATTTAACCAAAATGCAGGTAAAAAAGAAAGTAGTGGTCACGTTTTTTTTTTACAAAAATTGTCAAATATTAGTTCATATGTGAATGTACTTTAAAATTACGCCATCTCAAAAACAATTAATAATATTCAAACATAATATAAAAAGCAAACCCTATCCTAAAGAATGGACTTGAGTGAAATATACTAATTTACATATCGCGATTTAAAGGTGAAATAACGTAACTTGTGTTCAATTAAATTTATGAAATTAAACTTCAAATAATAATTTTATTTAAAATAACTGGCAAAAACAAAACATTTATCCAACACATTGAAAATTTTATGTTTTAAACTAAAATTAATTTCGAATCAAAACACAAAGCTTTTCTCAAGCTTAAAGCTCATTTTGTCTATATAGAATTTAAATTTAGTTATTTATGTCTTCTAAGTAAGTAGAAACGTTTTTAAGTTTGTTTATAAAATTAAAGCTTATTCGTTAAGTAGTTTTAAATTATTATCCCCCATAATTCAAAATCCTCTAATCACAACAACAATGATGACCAACTCAACTTAGTACGTGCCTGGGAACACATCTCGCAAGCCCGAAGCTTTTCTAAAAGTTTTCAATTCCATCAATTAATCAAATGTGGGCAGCCCTAACTTTTGGAAATCAACATGCCTTTGGATCATTACAATTATTATTTACAACAAATCAAATTTGTCAAGATCCAACCAACTGCTGTTTGACAACTCAGAAAAAGCTGAAGAGGAAGAATTTTTAATTTAGTTGTTTGACATCGGCCGTCAACCGTTTACCAACTTCACCAGTTAATCAAATATTTTATGGGAATCATCTTGTCTTTGGATCATCACATATAGAAAAAGCAGATAAAATTTGTCAAGTTCAAACGCTGTTTGGCAATTCTCTAAAAGCTGAAGAGAACGAACAATGAAGAAGAAAATAGTGTACCAAATCTAATTTCAATTTATAAGTTGTTGGAAGCACATCATTCCAAGTCAGTGAAGCAGTTTCATTTTTTTTTAAATAAAAAAAAAAACTACTAAGTAATTGATAAAAGAACAACAACAAAAACGCTTAAACAGTACCAGATGACGGTTTTAATCTTCTATAATTTTCATACTACAAAAGTGTTTAATATCAACCAAAATACCAAAAGAAAACTTCCAACGATACTGGCTAGAGATGAACCGCAAAAAGTGCCGTCTCTACACAACTTCAGCTTCAAAACCAGAGGCAAGAATTGATCACTTTTAAATCATCCTGAACCAGCTTGGCACACTAAACAGGAGGAGTACGATTGACTCGAAAGCATTTTGAATGATTGCGAATATCAAGGCAATAACTTCTTTTTGGCGGCTTTATAATTGGTATCATCGGTATAAGCTGCTCAAAAACTTCAACTACTTCAATGGGTTTCTCAGGTTTTCACCATGAAGAATCATCGTTCATCGTGGGAACATCAACTTAACTTCATACAACTTCAAGCTACAGGAAATACTAAACGTTTGCAAAATAAATTCAAATCGAAAACTTTATCCAAACAAAATCACAACAGGGAGCAAAAACTTATCACAGTGATTATTCATAACTTGAAGGCGATTAAAAGTTATTCAACCGACAGCTTTATATTATTATTTATTTAAATCGAAAACGCTTTCCACACAAAATTGCTGCAATAGCAGCAAAATATTCATCATATAAGCTGAAGGATGAAGAATAATGATTTCTATGCGCTTTTTTTCTACCATGCGACAAAAATCTTTTTGGGAAGAAGCAAAAGGCCAAGTACTTAATAAACATTACAAAGAAAGAAAATGGCGTCAAAAAGTGAGCTCAAAATGAGGGAAAGAGGGGAGTGTGCTATCGGAATCCACTAGCACAGCAAACACAAAGAGAAAGAGATGAAAAGAGAGGCAGTACTTTCAGAGTCCACCAGAAGACCAAACACAAAGAGAAAGAGAGCAGAGGAGAGGGAGTACTTTCAGAGTCCACTAGAAGACCAAATACAAAGAGAAAGAGAAAGGCAGGAAAATAGAGAGAGTATTATCAGTCCACTAGAAGTTACGGAGCACGTAAATGGAAATACAAAACGAATTTCAAAAATATATAAAACAAAGGAATCAGCTGGTCAACATTCACCATCTATTGAAGGCTAGACAACTTTTAACTGATACATAAACTACAACGGTATGAAATACAGTCTATAGGCAAATTCTATGGGAAGCAATTTTATTGAGCTTAGGGAATCAGCTGGACAATATTCACCATCTATTGAAGGCAAAACATCGTTTAACTGATACATAAACTACAACGGTATGAAATACAGTCTGCAGGCAAATTCTATGGGACGCAAGTTGATTCAGCTTAGAACACAACAACTACAACATAAACGGGAATTTCAAGAAACTTGAAAAAAGTAGCTCCATATCTTTCTGTCAACACAATTAGCAGAAGACGAGTTCCAGGGAAACAAAACTAACGTTTAACCGGAATATCATTACCGATCAATAACATTCGAAAGAAGAGGGAACAACTCAGTTACGAAGAAAGCTTATGGCAGGAAGCACAGACTAAAGCAAGGATCGGAAATAGAAGTTCACAAAGCTGTTTTATATGCAAATTAATTAACGATTGAAGAAGGTAATCAACAAGCTCAAATAAAGTATCATTCCTACTACAATCATATCAATAGAGAATTCAAACAACATGGAGAATCTTTTTGCATTTCCAAACACACAACTTGTCAAAAAAGATTGTTGAATGCCTGCTACACTTATTAGTATATTTACAATTTAAACAACGACTCAAAAGAACAACAACCCGCATCAACACTACAAAAATGTATCATCTTTAACAACACAAATACTATTTTCCTGCAACCAGTTAATCTTCTTATACCAAATGAGTAGCCATAATAATATTAAGTCATAAATACATGCTTAGTTGCTTGCTATCCAAGTGATCTTCTCAAAATGCTGTATTGTTGTTGAAACGTTGGTCTGAATAGCAAAAGTAAAACTATAGACAACTAAAAAAAACCCTATTGGTCTGGTAAGCGGTAAGTTTAACCAGGGGGGGATCGTTTAATATGTAACAGTTTAACTTTAGAAAAGGGGTTTTATTAACACTTTCATAAGAGCTCTAACATATTTGTGCGTTACCTAAGAACTTCAATTTATGCATTCTATTCCCCCCCATATAATTACAGAAGCAACTGTTAGATGAGCATAATAATGAAGCTTCGAAAAAGGAACGCAACCTTAAAAATAAAGAACGTAAGGAGAAATTAACTGATGAAGAAAAGGATGCGAGAAAAGAGAGAAAACTGGGACGCAAACGTGATCGTTTAGAAGACAGCAACACACCAACGGATCATAAACGTCGTAGAGAAAGTAAGTTTGATTTTGTATATAAATATTACTCATTATTATAAAAGTTAACATGTAGTCAATATGAAAGATTCACGCTCAAATACTTGTTAAAAAAAAACATTCTGATTTTGTAAATTTTAAAACTTTACTAAGATAAAATTCTATATTATCAGTGAGGTGTGCAATAACAGTTCAACCGATTTGACTTTAGAAATATCACAAAAGATCTGCATAAAGTCAGGGGTAACATTCTATATTCACTGAGTATCGAAGATCGATCAGCGATCGTTTGGTATTATGAGTTGGTAGCACTGTCCAAAATTTCCTTGCTCAACGAATTTTTTGTCGAATGAAATTTAGCTTTCGCAATTTGGGCCACTCTATTGAAAGTTGCTCTTATTTTTGCAGATGGCGGCCAATGTAAAATTGTTTTTACATTTATTAATTAAACAGCTGTAGAATACAAGCGAACAAGTCAAGATCGCAGAATAATCGTGTGTATGAGGAAGTGGACGATTTTTCGACCATAATCATAATGAGCGATGATACGTGAACAAGCAAAACTATCACTTCTGGGGCACCGAAAATCTACGAGTGATGCACGAGGCGCCATTACACCCGCTCAAGTCATCAACACTTTTTATTTTAAATAACATTGCATACAAATAACTTTTCACTTTAAGAATTGTTGAAAATATAATTTTTCGGCTGATAAAATCTATCAGTATTGTGAGTTCACAATAGCGCCAGTGTCATTCAGCTTATCGAATGATGGCATTATAACAAATTAAATTCGTTCGATACATTTTTTCGACAATGATCGAAGATCAAATGTTGCTCAAAAATAGGGGCCAGGGTTTGATGCAAAATTGTGTTCAGTACAAACGTGATAGTTTGTTTTATAGGCACTTGGCAACTGCGAAAACAAGAGAATTGTTAAACCATTGTAAAAACAATAGCTATACCTCTCTTTTTTCAATTTTTTGCAGTACAAAATGGTGATGATGATCAACAACAGCAGCCACGTGACCGTGATAAATATCATACAAGAGTAAGATTTCCCTAAATTAACTCTACGTAGTTTATTGCATCTTACTCTCTCTGTCTCTCTCTCTCTCTCTCTCTTCTATGTCTCTCCCTCTCTAACAACCATGCGGATTTTTATCGAAAAAAAATCATGTATTTCTCTACATTTAGGAAAAATCACCGCACATAAGAGATACTCGTGAGAGATCGCATGAGAAATTTGAACGTGATCGCAGCAATCGTGATGATCGTCCATACAGTAGCAGCAGTACAACATCTAAATCCACTAGATCCCGCATTGGTTATTGAATACATACCTATTGTAATTGTACACACACTTTTTTTTATACAAAAATCCGTTTTAAGTATTTTTTTTCCAATATTTTTCTTTAGTTGTCGTAGAAACCTACACATAATTATTTTTATTATAATAGTTTCCTTCCAATATTTTCAACTACAATCTGTTTTTGGGCCTACACTATTTTAACTTAAGTGAATTTATTTAATTATATTTCTCCCAAAAAAAAGAAAAGAAAATTAATAATAAATTTACAACATCATTGCAAATGATTATTTGTAAACATAAAATTACAAATTATTATTATCACCCTTTTCTCTAAGTGCATTTCCTTTTTCACTGTGTTTAAAATTAATTGTATAAATACGTTTTATTTCAAGCCGAATAACAGTGTTGCAGCCGCCTCCACACGTTGGGGAAACTCAACAAATTTTTAAAAATAAATTTTCAAAAAAATTTTGTACACTTCAGAAATTGTACATAAAAGCATAATAAGTGTTTTCATTTAAACCACACACTTTAACAACCCTGGAACTGTTTGTTTCTCAGCATCATTGTAACTTTAGTTTAGTAACAGTTTAACAGCTAAAACTGGAGTTTAACATTTTAATAATCTTATAGAATAGTTTTCCATACAGTTTTTTTTTAATTTTGTTTGAGTTTTTTTAAGAGGTATAAAAAGCATTTAGCAGTTTAAATGAAAGCCCTGAGTATGCTTTTATGTATATTTATATAGATTATATAGTATATCTTACGTTTAAATTAAGTTAATGAAAATAAAAAGACTTCAATTGAATCTTAAACAAATTTGCCTTTTCACTTTAGAACCATGTGGCTATTCTCTATAGTTTTAGCATGGCAATGCGAAAGTCTCCTTTCGCATCACAATACAGAGTAACCCTCCGGAATTATCTTAATTCAATTTTAAAACCTGATTTGTTAGTGCCTTTTAAACTACACTGAAGCATAATATTCGACAAGGTTTTAAACCAAGTATGTAAGAGCAAATTAACTGAACTAATCTTGACTAAGAATATATGAACTTAAAATAAAAATCATAAATACTTGAGACTATTTCATAAAATGCTAGTGCATATTGGCATTCACTAGCTTTTTTCTATTCCATTGTTGACGCATTTTAATCAGACTGGGAGCTGCTTAAATTTTTAAATATCCATTAAATGTACTATCGAGTAAAAATAACGTAAAACAAAATAAACAACATACACACAGCATAAGCGACGGAATTGGTTCGATCACGAATGCAATGATTTGGCCTCTTCACATTTATTTGAAACGGCTCTATTACCGCCAACTAGATTTATAATTTTTGAAAGAAAAAGAAAAAAAATCACGAAACAGAACGACAAAAGGCACACTTTGTCAGCCCTGGAATAGGAACGTGGCAATTTTCCGACCAAGGTGTCAAACGAAATTGTCAAGTTTTCGCCCTTCACGGCTTATGGATTTTTTACCTTATACTTTTCCCTACTTTATTAATTTTAATCATAAGCAGCAATTTAGAAAATTGAGGTTGACTTGATTTAAAATTTCAAAATAGCATTCACAATAGTAAAGTTCGAACAATGAACGCAATTGATATTTATGTATGTATATTGTCTAATCGCAATAAAAACAAACAAAAAATACTTTAATGAATAGTTCTTGTAGCCAACATTCATACATTCATACCTACATACTTTCAATTTCCTACTTCTCGCACCTGCACATTACCAATTTCCCTTCAAATTCTTTCAAAATTTCGCACATTCTGTCTCTCTCTCTCTCTTGCTCTATACAATTGTTGAATTTGTTCTCCCACTAATACACACATATGTATGTAGTTAAGTATAAAATCAGTTTAAGCTAGAGCTGAAAAACTATCGATAGTCATGTCATTCGATAGTTTTCTATTAAACTCTCGATAACTTCTATACGCTACTAAATTTATTTATATACCAAAGCCGTTTGTAAAGAAATGTTTTTTGTTTATTTAATTCACGGTTAGTAATGAATAAATCAGAGCTGCACCTGGTTGCTCAACTTTATAAAATACTTATAAAAGTTCATTGTTTTGTTTTTTTATTTGTTTGTAAATTAAGAACGCATATGACGTTGCATAAATTTTAATTTTTTGGGAAATAAGTCAAAAGTAATTGACTTTCTTAATTTTATTTATTTGTATAATTGGTTTTACGTTTACTCGTATAATGATCTATTGGCGGTGAAATTGCAATCTAGCGGGTTTGCTGAATATCGCCGGCAACCCCATTTCGTTGAATTTACTTTTATCTTTTTTAAAACCCACCCAAGGTGAATTTATTATCAGGTACATGGGTGCACTAGAATTCGGCGCACAACATACACAAACTAACACATGCATTTTGTTATTGTAATTGATTTCAGTTGTCAAAGGCTGAAGAAAAAAAATTTTCCCAAAATTTTTCTACCACCAAAAATCTTTAGAATAAAATGGCGCTTACTTTTTTGTAAACAAAGCGAAAGGAAAAATTGACATCTGAAAGCTATTTGATGTAAGAAGCAAAAAATAATCATCACCTGTGCCACCAAGGTTACCTTGCATGAATTTGCCTTGAACCCGCAATTACTTGCTTATTTGTTTTTGTTGTCGTTACCTGAGGGATGTATAAACCGCTATTTTTTCACAATAGTAAGCAAATAAGAATTCAAAATAAGAACTTTGGTAGACAAAAAATCTTGCATAAAAATATTTTCTAAATTAAACATAAAATTTTTATTGAAAGATTTGCATAAAGACAGCCAGAAAATAAGTAACCAATGCAGACACCAAAATTTAATTGAGGTTATGAACGTAAATACTTTATAAAAACTACTTGTAGTTGCATACAATTTGTTCTGAAGAGAATTGAAATGTGTTTATTTCTAATAACGTGGGTAGTCACGGGTTGTAAAAACACCCAGGCACTTGGGTTTCGACTAAAAAGAACCTGGCATGTGCATCATATGATGAGGTAGTTCATTATATTCAACTACTAGAAAAACTGTAAACATGACGTATTGGAATAGCAAAAATATTAAGTTGTGTGATGTAATATACCACCCGCCCGAGTAACGGCGGGTTAATTCTATTTCGTTGATAATATCGCTGTAGCTAGACACATCGATAGTGCATTCAAAATATATCGATATCAACAATAGTACTATCGCTGGCTTCGCAGATCTAGTTTAAGCGCAATTTCATACCGTTTGCCGGTGATTAAGAAGTGTCTTGTGATATTTTCTTTTTTCGGAATAAATAAAGCAATGTTTTACTTGCAAATTATACTTAAAGTGTTGTTTAATAAGCGTTTGAAATATTTATGTTAGAAAACAAAAAGGAGAAATGTGTTAAATGTGTGTTGCTCAGCATTCATCTCGACGAGATGTGTGTTAGTGTGATATGAAGTATAATTGCAAAGTGTCATGTCAACAAAAGTGTAAGGATTAAAATGAAAACGTTTTCTGGCCATAAAGCTGGTTGTTTGCTGCAGCAACGCAGTATCCAATGGAAGCCGCAAGTTGCTCGCAAGCTAAGGCCAATTTGCAGGGTGCATTGTCATCTGATCTAACGGGTCACTGAACCTGTTCGCAACATGAAAATCTCCCTGCAAATTTAATTAATAGTTTTCTGACAGAGTTATAGCAAAAGACATCAAATAGCTCTAGAGGGATATGAGAATGTTAAAAAGGTAAGACTTGAACTGGCTTATTCTAAAAACTATTTTAAGTTGAGGCACACACGTATAGATATATACACCAGAGATGGAAAAGTTAATACAATTTGACTTATTTTGAAAATATAGCTGTTAAAGCCCGTATGATACTGTCTTGAGTTTTCAAATAAAACAGTTTACATTTTTGTTTTATACATTTTTTATTAATTTTATTTTCTATAATTTTTGTGCAAATAACAATATATTTTATTATATTAATAGTATTTCCATTTAATATGTATGTAGTTTCTTTCGCCTTTCATACTTTATATTATTTTAGCAATTGTGCTTTATTAGGTTTTAATTTAATCAATAAATATTTTATTTGTCTCACAATCAAATCGGCAAATAAAAGTTATTCAACTTAAAGAGTAAAATCTTAATAAAACATATCTTAGACATAATGTTAAATTAAAAAAATTAGGAAAGGAGTATTTGTGGTTTTAAATTGAGTCCAAAGAAATGCAAAAAATGTTTGTTGTTGCTTGAGTAGAAAATAAAATTGCTATGTACCTATTTGAATTAAATATTAATTCAAATTTATTTAAATTGCAATAGAATAAAATTATGTCAGTTCGCCTGTCAGAAGTCTAAAAAATGCAAAGTTGTTTCAAATAAGAAACAAATCAATTGAGCCAAGTACGAGCCTTACTTGCACAGTTAGTGTTCCGTACTATAGTGCAAGTGGTGTATAAAGGGTATACCTGGTATGGGGTTTGCTGTAACTTTTAACCTTTTATTGTTTTTAGTATTTGCTGTTGTAGAGGCCAGACAACTACATACACCGTGCAAATTGCAAGCCTCTATCTCGTACGGTTCAAAAATTATTATCAACACGATATTTAAAAAAGAAGCGTCTAAAGACACGGGTTTTTATGAAATAATTGTATTTACTGTTTAAAAATGATGGTTTTTTTTTCGTTGCGGTCAATTTTAAAAATCGCACTTTTTTGCGATCAAATACGCCATCGACAATTGAAGTTTGATAGCGTTCTTAAAGTAAATTTTGAAAACGGTTGTATTTTTGGCAAATCAGGGCATAATATTTCAAAAATTGCAACCATATAATAAGTGTGAATAATTACAAAGAAAAAAAAACGTGACCACTATTTTATTTTTTAGCTCTATTTTGGTGATTTCGATAAAACAAAACTCAACAATGAAAAGAAAAACAGCAAAAACAACACGAAAAAATATTGAATTTCCCAAGTGCATATTTGAAGGTTATGTTTACTTAACGAGCAAATATAAAATTTAGAACAAATTTGTACAAGCTCTTGCAAAAATTTTTTTTGTAAGATCAAACATTTGCTTGTTGTAAATTTTATACTGGCTCATTGAGCAAACATAACCTTAAAATATAATTTTGGAAATTTTAATATTTTTAGGTTTTTTTTTTTTTTTGCTATATTTTCTTTTTCTTGGAGTTTGTTGATGCATCCATGTGTATGTATATAAATTTTTGGTTATGTATATCCCTGTTATTGGCCAACAGAAACGTCAATAGGAGAGTAGTGGTCATGTTATTTATGGGCTAATATTTTCCATTTGCCAAAATCATAAAATCGCTTGCGGTAGTTTTTAATCTAAGAAAAATTTATCTGCACTCAAAATTCATTTCAGATTTGGGTCTTGTTATGCAAATCTAATGAGCTGCAACACTAACGGCTCTTTTCGCAATGTATGATTAAAAATTAACGTGGACTTTAACGGCAAGGTTGCCATACAAAAGTTGTCGTTAAAGTAAACGTTAAGTTTCAATCATACACTGTGAAAATTACCGTTAAAGTGTGTTTTTTACTCAAGTAAATAAATTACACATTTGTGTATATAAATTTATTATTTTGCCATTGTGAGGGCCTTAGCTCACTTTTACTTACTCGAAATTGAGAAACACTGTTTTTTGGGGTAAAAAGTATAGTAGTCAACAATTTTTAAATAGAAGACAGGAAAAGTAAAATTGAAGACTTATTCCCCCCTTATTGCCAAGCTCAAAGATGGCATCCACTCGATGCCATAAAGTGATTTTCGGTGCTTAATATTTGTTTTTGTTCTCTAGTGCCGAAATATAAGGGCAACTCTCGTACAGGACCCTGATAACAAAATGTTAGCATATGGATATTGGTGATACTATTAAAAAAAAAAATAATAATAAAAATAGTTTGCTAATATTTCATGGCTTATTTTTTGTTATTTGTTGTTGTTTTAAAACTCGCACTACAAAGACAAAAACATTTCATCTAAAATTTCAAATATGCTCTTATAGTAAGTATTTTAAAATATATGTATGTATGTAGTATATTCATTCATGTAATATACTAGATATTTTGTTGAGTCGCTAAAATAAATAATTAATAAATTTTTGAAAATCTGCTTGATTTTCTTTTGCTTCTCTTGGGTTTGCTATTTAAGCAATGCTTCCGTCATCCCAATCAAGTTGTGCGAAAATGGTGAATCGATTCAAAAGTGAATATCGTTTTCATTTAAGCGCGATACGTATTTTGGTGCAACTTTGATGGGATTTGGGAAACACACTTTGATATTGTTTTCAATATTTGTTGTCGTTTTTTTTTCTAAAACTTGGTGTTTCGTTTTTTTAAAAATCAGTGTATAAAATATTTTGTATTTTCTTGTTGTTGTTCTTATATTTTTGAGTATAATTGTTGTTTTATTAATTTGTTGTAAGTAGTATTGTTTTTGATATTTTTTAAGTTACATTATTGTGGGAGTTTTTGTCTTTTATTTGTAATAATATTTTTCTTTGCTTAATTTATGTTTTTTTTAAATGCTCTTCCAAAAGTTGTTTATTATTCGTTTGCGATTTTATTTGCTACTTTCCAGTGTTAATTGTTTGTAAATTTTACAAAAAAAAAAAAAAATAATAATAATAATAATAAACAAGGAACCAAAAACAAAAAGAACAATTTATTCTAAGGCAACTTTTACCATTGATATGATATTGATTTATTTTTCGTGTATATGTAGTATAATGTTAGAAAACTATAACTGAGCCCTGACTGCTGCAAATAAGACAATACCATTTCTTTTGCTAGATAAGATTTAAAAGAAATTTTTGAAAAAAATTTTTTTATCACAATTAATAAATATTGTTGCCCTGAAGAGGAAACTACGTAGAAAAAAGAGTGAACTATTTTTTGCTTGATCTATCGTAAAATTATGCACTCATGGAAAACTTCTTCCTTCTTCAAGGAAGCAGCTCTTTGGCTTGAAAATATTAACAATGCAAAACACATACCACTCTTCATTCACAAGTTTTAAAAACTTTTGCTTTTGAATGAAGCCACATTATAAGAAACAATTGAAAAAAAATTTAGCAGGCCAACTTAAATTAGCGCCTCAAGTATAATTTTGCTGTCTACACCACACTTTTCCTTACAAAATGGTTGACTTACAAAATGGCTGGACGGCAATAATACGCTTGACGCTCTAATTTCGCTGTCCCTGTAAATGACAGCAATGAGTTCGTTGTGCGTTATTGTGGTATTGCATCTGATTTTTTAATGCTTAAGTTGGTATGTTTTGTGCGATAAATGCGTTATATGTATGTATATGTATGCGTGTTTTTTGAAACGTTTAGATATATAGTAGTGTAAGATATTGTATATGAGTTTGATATGTTTTATCTTTTATAGTTTGCTTTATTTACTACTTTGCAATGCAATAAATAACCTCTCAAAAGATAGTATTGTGATTTCTCAAAAATATTTTGCATGGACGTATTCGGGGTGATGATATCCTTAAACAGGTGATTATATAAAAATTTCGTTAAAAACATGATCTAGGAAGAAGGTTTTAGTGATTATTAAATGTAGTAGTGGTAGTAGTTGTGATTTAGGCAGCAAAGGTGGAACATTGAGGGAGAAGAGTAGAGGATGTTTTCGTTTTTAGTTAATATGAAGTATTATTTATGGGGAGGGGGGCTCAGACGAAAGCAAAGTGGAACTATGACATTCTATTTGTATATTAAAAAGCACAATTTTTCATGTTCATATCAAATGAAAACGAGTGTGGGGTCAAATGGTTTGCTGAAGGTTGTTTGAGATAATTTTTAAAAAACAAAGACAGCCAGTTTCGCTCTATTTCTTTACATGTTGGGTTTACACGATGCCTTCAGCTCTCTTCTACAAAAAAAAAAAATGTCGTTCCCAAAATATTACCGTCTAAGCCCCCCCTTCAGGATTTCGTTTGTTTCGCGTTTTTTTTTTTTTTGTTACTTTATATATTTTTTTGAAAACAAATTTTATTTCAATATGTTCATATGTATGTAGGTAAGTATTTTAAAATAGTTTAAGTGTGGTGTTATCATTTCTTAATTGTTCATGTATACTTTGTTTTGTTTACTTTTGAAACGGCAGTGTTTCAAATGGGCAGCATAATATTTTGTTTAATGTTGTATTACAATTATTTTGATATATAAATAATTTTACGGTTTATTGTTGATTTCGTCTCTCAACATTTTGGATTTTAGCTTTTCCCATTTCCCCAAACTACATCGAATGTTTCGTTGTAATGTGCGCTGTTTATCGTTTTGTTTCATACAACATCTGCATGAGTGCTCAATTCATGACACCCGTTGAAGCAAAATTGCTGCTTATTAATGGTTCGCGAGAATTCACCGATGTGTTGGATGGTTCCAAGTGTTGTATATCATTTGAGAGCGTAAATTCTGTTGACGTTTCCACCGAGTCATGTTGACTTTGGGTCTGTTCATGCCGACGCGGCTTAGCCGCATTTGTTGCATCTTTATTTTGAGCATTAACATCGGACACTGGATAACTTGAAACGCGTTTCAAAGCCTTCATTTGGGGAAGAAAATACAATATAAATTATACATATATAAATTTTATATTAACTTTTTTTTTTTTTAAATATAAAGTATATTTTAAGGCATTTAGACTAAATAACTTTGTTGCATGCAATTTTCTTTTCACGCTGGCAGATTTAAAAAGAAATGTTTACATCTTTTTGTCACTTTCTTTGGGTTTGCCGCTGGAAAGTGTCATGCCACAAAGTTGTATAGTGTAAATAGGGTATTGCATGGAAAAGTTAAAGGTGTATGAAATATTAACAAAGACATGCAAAAACAAAAAGAAGTTTTTTGGTCACGAGTGATAACTGCATAAGTTATTTTTTGGTCCAGCAAGCATTTGATAGCCACAATTATTCGCGGATAACTGGGTATTGATTCTGAAAACTTACAATTTTTTATTACAAGTAAAATACGCATTCACAAAAGTTTATTATAGTCGACTTTATTTTTCGAAACGGAGCCCACAACCAGCCTTTACTGGCTTAAGTGCATTTCAGAAGATATGGGCTTCCATATCCCTTCTATCAACCTAACCTAACGTTGTTTTTTGTTATTATATTGATATATTTTATATTTCGTCAGCATCCGTCCTTGAACTCAGGAGCTCATGTTCCTAAAGCGACAATCATGCCACTCAGCCACCCAAGTTCTTGTACATTTTCTGTCTAAATTTTTAATTAATTAAACACACTAATTATAGTTTATTTTTGTATTTATCATAGCATATGTACCGGGTCACCACACAAAGGTAACCAAGTTGTATTACAATTTTTTTTTTCAAATGTTTTGCTGTGCCCAGCGACTGTTAAATTAACTTTAAATTAACTTTCATAAAAAAAAGTTCGCATAATGAAAATTAATTAATTTTTATTGGATTTTATTTTACTTGTTCAACAACAGTTTTTAGTTTTGAGAAACAGGATATACGTGTCTACTTTATTTTTGTTGAGCATTATAAAAAATAAATGTTCACAAAGTCAAAAAATTATCTTCAATTGCGATCACAACGTGACCACTACTCTTTCGTTAATCTATGTTTAGGTGAAGTTTATGGATAAAAAAATTTTTTTAAATGTACATAGTACAATACGGGAAAGTGCCGGCAAATCTGCAAATGCAGGTCGTTTTGTGGTCTTCTTCTCTAAATATTTCCGTTTTCAAATTTTGTGAGGAAGAAGTATTTTAGAAAATACAGTAGAAACAAGTTGTGCCTCCGTGGGAAGGGGTTTTCTATACAGTTTTTTGGTTTTGAATATTTGTCAAATTACAACTTATACGGGAAAGTGCCGGCAAATCTGCAAATGCAGGTCGTTTTGTGGTCTTCTTCTCTAAATATTTCCGTTTTCAAATTTTGTGAGGAAGAAGTATTTTAGAAAATACAGCAGAAACAAGTTGTGCCTCCGTGGGAAGGGGTTTTCTATACAGTTTTTTGGTTTTGAATATTTGTCAAATTACAACTTATACGGGAAAGTGCCGGCAAATCTGCAAATGCAGGTCGTTTTGTGGTCTTCTTCTCTAAATATATCCGTTTTCAAATTTTGTGAGGAAGAAGTATTTTAGAAAATACAGTAGAAACAAGTTGTGCCTCCGTGGGAAGGGGTTTTCTATACAGTTTTTTGGTTTTGAATATTTGTCAAATTACAACTTATACGGGAAAGTGCCGGCAAATCTGCAAATGCAGGTCGTTTTGTGGTCTTCTTCTCTAAATATTTCCGTTTTCAAATTTTGTGAGGAAGAAGTATTTTAGAAAATACAGTAGAAACAAGTTGTGCCTCCGTGGGAAGGGGTTTTCTATACAGTTTTTTGGTTTTGAATATTTGTCAAATTACAACTTATACGGGAAAGTGCCGGCAAATCTGCAAATGCAGGTCGTTTTGTGGTCTTCTTCTCTAAATATTTCCGTTTTCAAGTTTTGTGAGGAAGAAGTATTTTAGAAAATACAGTAGAAACAAGTTGTGCCTCCGTGGGAAGGGGTTTTCTATACAGTTTTTTGGTTTTGAATATTTGTCAAATTACAACTTATACGGGAAAGTGCCGGCAAATCTGCAAATGCAGGTCGTTTTGTGGTCTTCTTCTCTAAATATTTCCGTTTTCAAATTTTGTGAGGAAGAAGTATATTAGAAAATACAGTAGAAACAAGTTGTGCCTCCGTGGGAAGGGGTTTTCTATACAGTTTTTTGGTTTTGAATATTTGTCAAATTACAACTTATACGGGAAAGTGCCGGCAAATCTGCAAATGCAGGTCGTTTTGTGGTCTTCTTCTCTAAATATTTCCGTTTTCAAATTTTGTGAGGAAGAAGTATTTTAGAAAATACAGTAGAAACAAGTTGTGCCTCCGTGGGAAGGGGTTTTCTATACAGTTTTTTGGTTTTGAATATTTGTCAAATTACAACTTATACGGGAAAGTGCCGGCAAATCTGCAAATGCAGGTCGTTTTGTGGTCTTCTTCTCTAAATATTTCCGTTTTCAAATTTTGTGAGGAAGAAGTATTTTAGAAAATACAGTAGAAACAAGTTGTGCCTCCGTGGGAAGGGGTTTTCTATACAGTTTTTTGGTTTTGAATATTTGTCAAATTACAACTTATACGGGAAAGTGCCGGCAAATCTGCAAATGCAGGTCGTTTTGTGGTCTTCTTCTCTAAATATTTCCGTTTTCAAATTTTGTGAGGAAGAAGTATTTTAGAAAATACAGTAGAAACAAGTTGTGCCTCCTTGGGGAGGGGTTTTCTATACAGTTTTTTGGTTTTGAATATTTGTCAAATTACAACTTATACGGGAAAGTGCCGGCAAATCTGCAAATGCAGGTCGTTTTGTGGTCTTCTTCTCTAAATATTTCCGTTTTCAAATTTTGTGAGGAAGAAGTATTTTAGAAAATACAGTAGAAACAAGTTGTGCCTCCTTGGGGAGGGGTTTTCTATACAGTTTTTTGGTTTTGAATATTTGTCAAATTACAACTTATACGGGAAAGTGCCGGCAAATCTGCAAATGCAGGTCGTTTTGTGGTCTTCTTCTCTAAATATTTCCGTTTTCAAATTTTGTGAGGAAGAAGTATTTTAGAAAATACAGTAGAAACAAGTTGTGCCTCCTTGGGGAGGGGTTTTCTATACAGTTTTTTGGTTTTGAATATTTGTCAAATTACAACTTATACGGGAAAGTGCCGGCAAATCTGCAAATGCAGGTCGTTTTGTGGTCTTCTTCTCTAAATATTTCCGTTTTCAAATTTTGTGAGGAAGAAGTATTTTAGAAAATACAGTAGAAACAAGTTGTGCCTCCGTGGGAAGGGGTTTTCTATACAGTTTTTTGGTTTTGAATATTTGTCAAATTACAACTTATACGGGAAAGTGCCGGCAAATCTGCAAATGCAGGTCGTTTTGTGGTCTTCTTCTCTAAATATTTCCGTTTTCAAATTTTGTGAGGAAGAAGTATTTTAGAAAATACAGTAGAAACAAGTTGTGCCTCCGTGGGAAGGGGTTTTCTATACAGTTTTTTGGTTTTGAATATTTGTCAAATTACAACTTATACGGGAAAGTGCCGGCAAATCTGCAAATGCAGGTCGTTTTGTGGTCTTCTTCTCTAAATATTTCCGTTTTCAAATTTTGTGAGGAAGAAGTATTTTAGAAAATACAGTAGAAACGAATTGTGCCTCCGTGGGAAGGGGTTTTCTATACAGTTTTTTGGTTTTGAATATTTGTCAAATTACAACTTATACGGGAAAGTGCCGGCAAATCTGCAAATGCAGGTCGTTTTGTGGTCTTCTTCTCTAAATATTTCCGTTTTCAAATTTTGTGAGGAAGAAGTATTTTAGAAAATACAGTAGAAACAAGTTGTGCCTCCGTGGGAAGGGGTTTTCTATACAGTTTTTTGGTTTTGAATATTTGTCAAATTACAACTTATACGGGAAAGTGCCGGCACCTCCGTGGGGAAGGGGGTTTTTCTGATACAGTTTTTTGGTTTTGAATATTGTCAAATACAACTTATACGGGGAAAGTGCCGCAAAATTTCTCAGCATGAGTATCCTCCTTGGGAAGGGGTTTTCTATACAGTTTTTTTGGTTTTGAATATTTGTCAAATTACAACTTATACGGGGAAAGTGCCGGCAAATCTGCAAAATGCAGGTCGTTTTGTGGTCTTTTTCTCTAAATATTTCCGTTTTCAAATTTTGTGAGGAAGAAGTATTTTAGAAAATACAGCAAAAACAAGTTGTGACTCCTTGGGGAGGGGTTTTCTATACAGTTTTTTGGTTTTGAATATTTGTCAAATTACAACTTATACGGGAAAGTGCCGGCAAATCTGCAAATGCAGGTCGTTTTGTGGTCTTTTTCTTTAAATATTTCCGTTTTCAAATTTTGTGAGGAAGAAGTATTTTAGAAAATACAGCAGAAACAAATTGTGCCTCCGTGGGAAGGGGTTTTCTATACAGTTTTTTGGTTTTGAATATTTGTCAAATTACAACTTATACGGGAAAGTGCCGGCAAATCTGCAAATGCAGGTCGTTTTGTGGTCTTCTTCTCTAAATATTTCCGTTTTCAAATTTTGTGAGGAAGAAGTATTTTAGAAAATACAGTAGAAACAAGTTGTGCCTCCTTGTGGAGGGGTTTTCTATACAGTTTTTTTGGTTTTGAATATTTGTCAAATTACAACTTATACGGGAAAGTGCCGGCAAATCTGCAAATGCAGGTCGTTTTGTGGTCTTTTTCTCTAAATATTTCCGTTTTCAAATTTTGTGAGGAAGAAGTATTTTAGAAAATACAGCAAAAACAAGTTGTGACTCCTTGGGGAGGGGTTTTCTATACAGTTTTTTGGTTTTGAATATTTGTCAAATTACAACTTATACGGGAAAGTGCCGGCAAATCTGCAAATGCAGGTCGTTTTGTGGTCTTTTTCTTTAAATATTTCCGTTTTCAAATTTTGTGAGGAAGAAGTATTTTAGAAAATACAGCAGAAACAAATTGTGCCTCCGTGGGAAGGGGTTTTCTATACAGTTTTTTGGTTTTGAATATTTGTCAAATTACAACTTATACGGGAAAGTGCCGGCAAATCTGCAAATGCAGGTCGTTTTGTGGTCTTCTTCTCTAAATATTTCCGTTTTCAAATTTTGTGAGGAAGAAGTATTTTAGAAAATACAGCAGAAACAAATTGTGCCTCCGTGGGAAGGGGTTTTCTATACAGTTTTTTGGTTTTGAATATTTGTCAAATTACAACTTATACGGGAAAGTGCCGGCAAATCTGCAAATGCAGGTCGTTTTGTGGTCTTTTTCTTTAAATATTTCCGTTTTCAAATTTTGTGAGGAAGAAGTATTTTAGAAAATACAGCAGAAACAAGTTGTGCCTCCGTGGGAAGGGGTTTTCTATACAGTTTTTTGGTTTTGAATATTTGTCAAATTACAACTTATACGGGAAAGTGCCGGCAAATCTGCAAATGCAGGTCGTTTTGTGGTCTTCTTCTCTAAATATTTCCGTTTTCAAATTTTGTGAGGAAGAAGTATTTTAGAAAATACAGCAGAAACAAATTGTGCCTCCTTGGGGAGGGGTTTTCTATACAGTTTTTTGGTTTTGAATATTTGTCAAATTACAACTTATACGGGAAAGTGCCGGCAAATCTGCAAATGCAGGTCGTTTTGTGGTCGTCTTCTCTAAATATTTCCGTTTTCAAATTTTTTGAGGAAGAAGCACCAAAGTAAGAAAACAGAACATAAAATTAGGCAATTTCACTTGTACATATTTTAAGGTTATATTTGCTCAATGAGCAAACATAAAGTTAACAATAAGCAAAACTGATGGATCTTATAAACACTTTGTAAGACAAAATGCAAACTTGCTCTTAATGTTGTATTAGGCTCGCTGATCAAACATAACCTCAAAATAGCTCTTAAGAAATTTAAGGCTTCTAAGTATTTTTTCAAAGTTTTCTTTTCGTTTTTGCTTGTTATAGCATCAGTGTGAATGTATATACGTTTTTAGTTGTTTATATGCTTGTATTTACCTAAAATACATGACAACAATTAAATAGGGGTCACGTTTTTTTTCATATGTGCGCATACCTTTGGGCACACATTTACCCGGTCTTATCAAAACTTAAATTTCGTTATAGGTTGACTTATGCGGTTATTGCTTTTGAGCACATACTGAAAGAATTTTTAATCATAGTTCTTATGACGAAATTTCATTGATAGCTTTTCAGTAATCCAACGAAATTTTTCATTAAGCCGACGCATTTTCATAGATCTAATAAATTCATGTCATTAAAAACTATTCTCTGGTTTTCATCAGAAAAATCAATCAATGAACAATTTCATTAAGTCAATGAATTCGTTCCCTGACTTATCAATTCACATTTTATTAGTAAACGAAACTGGATGCATGGTAAAACATTTTAACAGTTCGCAAAGGTTTTTAAGTCTGCTTGCGGTTTTGAATGCAGAATATCTGTTTTTAAGATTATCCGTAACTCTAATGATATACTTTATAAAAATTATGTTCTGTTTTTCAAAAATTAACTTAATTATTTATTCGCTACAAGAGCCAATTGAAACTTATTATTTTAGGTCTAAAAATAGACCTTAATGTTTTCTGTCTTTTTTAAGTTTCTGTCTGTTCTGTTTTTATTAGATTAATGAACAAATTCAACCGTTTCATTTAGTTAGTGATATTTTTGTCAAATTAAATAATTCATTAGACTAACGACCAAAATTCATATATTTAATAAAATGATTATTCATTGACTCAGTGAATCCCAGCGTTGGTTGAACATTAATAAATTTTTTACTTAAATTGATATCGGAATTCATTGAATTAATAAACAAAATTCTTTCAGTGCAGACTTATAAGTTTTGTACTATTGTGTATTTACATCGAATTATATATTACATTGAATTGTTTAGCATTTTACAAGTGTGAAATTAAGGGCTCAATCATCCCTAGCAACCGCATTTCAAGAAAGTATTACAAATGTTAATTGGCTAATTGGGCAAAAGGGTAACAATCCCAACAATTATTGTGTGTCAAACTGTCTTAGTGTAAATAGGCCATCATATATTATTTAAATTTGAATAAAAAGTATGCAACTCTGTGTGTGTGTGTGTGTGTGTGTGTGTGTGTGTGTGTGCATTTTCACTATTGAAAGTAAACGAAAAAATTTAAAAGGAAATAGAAAGAAAATCATGTCATGCACTTTTCTAACTAATTTTATAAAATTTCGAAATAAAATTAAAATTTTGGTTGCCATACGTACGTAAACACTTAAAGGTGAATTAAAATTACATCTATGGCATAATAAAATTCTTATTATTGTATTTTTGGCTGAAGAAGAGTGCTTAAACAATTGACATAAATATAAGTGTATAATATATGTTTATTATCTCAACGAAATACACTTTAAGGAAAATTGAAAAAAAAAACTCGTTCTCTATCATCAATGAATATACAAAACCTTGTCGCTTAACAGATCCACGGCATTACTGGCTGAGATTGATTCATTAACAGGACATATATTTTTGCTAGATGAAAACTTTTTGCGTTTCTTTTTTAGAGCAGCTATAGCAGTAAGACCTGTTATTATTTAAGGTTAATTTGAAGAAGTTACACAAAAGAAACATCGAGGAGAAAAATACAAAGCAGAGAGGAAAATTAAACGTTGTGACACATACCTTTTCTCTAGGAAATAAAAGCCATTTTAAAATAAAATGCTCTAAGATTTTCATTTACCCGTGGAGGTGTGAAAGAAGTGTGTGCCGCCACCAACCGCCATCGAGACTCCCGGCACAATATTCGCTGGTGCCAAATGATCCTTATTTTGGCTTAAGTTTTGCTGACGCACTTCCGTGGGATTGTAGTAATTGGGGGCACAGTTTTGAGAGTAGGTAACGCGCACCTGGCCATGCAAGGGCGACGAATTGGCCGAAGAATTGCAAACAGAATCTTCGGATTTCGAGCGACCCAGCATTTTGGAGACATTACCTACTTTGGCAGCCTCTATAAGAGTTCCCCATTTCTTTTTATGTCCCACTATACGTTTGTTGTATGGCTTCAATGTAGATTTATTGTATTTATTTGTGGACTGCACTGTGTTCACAGTGGAGTTAGATGACACATTTGAGGGTGGCGATTCCATGCTACAACTTTCGCTGGCACAAAATGTGGCTTTTTTATGCATAAACGTTGAAGGATGAAAAAGATTTGACAGAGTAGAGGTCAATATTTCATGCTGCTGATCAAAGTTGTCCAATGAGGTGGAAAATTCAGCCACGGGAGCCAAAGAGCCGGTGGAGCCGGGTGGAGCTATATTGAAGCCTTTCATGAGACGACGTTCTTTTTGGCGATTCTTTTTACCACCAGCTCCTTAAGCAAAGTACTTATTAGAATATGTTTATTTTTCTGTTCGCATTGTAAAGTACTTACCTCCCCCTTGGCCTGAGGTAACATTTGTATCCATGCCACTGTTCTTAAGTATCTCCACCAGTTCACAACGGAAGGCTGAAATGTCTTGTTTAATTTCATTAACATCATCTTCCGTAACGCCTTGTGACTCGGCTTTGCGTTGTTCCACTGTGACGTAGCGGCGTACAAGGTTTCTCATAATTTGTTGGTATTTAAAGTCGCGATCATTGGCCTGCTGGGCTTTGCGCTAAGAGAAATGAAAAAAAAAGATTGCCATGAATTTTTTCAATAACAGTCGGCCATTTTAGGCTTTTGATTAGCTTATTTTCTGGCAAACATTTTTTTTTTTCGTTTGAAAGATGGCACCAGGCGAATTAAACTAGGTGCTTGCAAACGGAACGCCCACATATTTTGTTAGTGTGCAATCAAGGAGAAGCCATTACAGGTGGCCGCATTGCAGTTCGCTTCAAAAGTTCTTGCTCCTGGGTTATCAAAACTCAAGGCAAATGATTACAAAACTTATGACAACTCGTGGTAAAATGTTGAAGCGAATTGAAATGCTATCAGCTGCATGCAATCGATTCGCCTTGTGTAAATTTCTTCTTATTATGTCAAAATCTGAATTCGTCTTGCTAGCTTTGGTCACTCAATCTAACGGCAGATAAAACGGCGGGTAAGCAAAAGAAAAGATCTGTAATTGTACAGCATCCAGTTGCGTTAAAAACGGCGTTGCAAAGCCTTATTTAACATTTTCAGTTTTTGACGCTGTGGTTCAGGGGGCAGAGGGATGTCATGCAACTTTGGATAGCAAAACAAAACAAGCACAAATACGTTTTATTCTTTTCCTTCGTTATCACCTTAACTTGATGCTGAATCTTTCTAAACAGCGTTGCAACATTGATCAGAGCTAATTTTGCCACACTAATGTATTTTTTGAAAGTATTGAATACTTGGGAAAGAACAAATACCCAGTACTCGGTAGCGTATTACTCAATGCAACTACCGTTAGCTTCTTTACTCTGTGTTAGATATTCTTTATTCTTAAAAGTTTAGAGTCTACCTCGATATTTCGTATTTTGCAATAACTTGGGGGTTACACGATCAAGTTTTGCCTTTCAAGTTTTAATACATTCACACTTTTTTACTAATACACTCACAATTTTGAAAATTGAGGCAAACTTGATGACAATTTTTGCTTTTCATAGAGAGCATCAAGTCACAATCAAGAAAACAGCTGACAACAATTTTTTTCGTTCTGTCTGCAAATAGTTTTTTGTTTTGTTTGAAAGTTGCAATTAAAAGTGATAAAAATTAAACAGATTCAAGCTTAAAAAAAAAATAAAAATGTTTACGTGCAAAACCAACAAATTTTTTACTTTTATTTTTACATTGAGTTCCATTAAATTTATTAATTTTAAAAAGAGATTTTTAAATAGTTTAAAAAAATATTGATTTAGAATCTGAATTAGTTTCTGGGCTTAATGCAGAATATAGAAGAGAAGATTTTGCTTTAATTTATTTTTTAGCAGAATATGTAAGAAGCTATTTTTAATTTTCTTCTTGACGGCATCTTGAAAACGAATTGTTATGAAATTGCGTGCAGCCTACGTCACAGCTATCAATTTTATTGAATTTTGACAAGCCGTATGTGAAAAAAAACTTGATAGCAAAACTTGATCGTGTAACTGCAGTGTAATACAATTTTGCAGTCCAGCAGCCTGAAGCTCGAAATCTTCAGGTCAGTATTGTAAATAGCAGCGGTTCTGTTTTACCCGAATTTACTCCCAGACCACTGTCGTCAACCATAAAAGCAATTATTTTTGGTTGCCACCTCGTAAAAGGGTCTCCAATTGCAGCAAATAGCATGAATATTACAAAAACTCACCCTTATTGTTTTTAAATGTTCCCTTCTTGCGGCCGAGGAACCACTGCAAAATACTCTTCGTGACCATTTGAAAGCATACCAGATTGATTTTGGCGTGGGAATTATATTAAACGGAGGTGGGCAAGTGCCACCCTCTTCAAAATAACTAATCCATAATTTGGACCGGGCGAATTTCCACTCAACATCCGCTCTTTCCTGAAAGACAAAACACAATTATATTTACAGCTTTTTGCAGTTGTAAGAGAATTTTTAAGTATTGCATACCGATATTAATTGATAGGAGTGATTCATCATTGCTATTAATAAATTTAATAAAACTACTATATTTATAACGGAGTATGTGCCAAACATCAGCATGCCCCAGAAACGGGTGAATATTTTGATGCCATCCAATTCAAAACTGTCCAAATCGATTAAGCCAAACACTGCCCAAAATAACGTTTGAGTAGTTTCAAAAAGGCTAAAAATTGTACAAACATTAAAAAATCCTTCTTTACAAATGTAGTCATATATAAAAAAAAACGTACTTGGAGAATCTGCGCCACACAATACACGCATTTGGATCGGTGGTGCCATTTAAATTGATTAGAACATTGTGGGGTGATACCTCGGGACAACGTTTCTTTTCCAAATCAGCATAGTACCTGAACAAAACAACATTTCCATTATTGTTATTATTATTTTCTATACTTTGTATGTATGTGTGTATATATTCTCACCACAACAGCTGATTCAAGCCACTGCCAAAAGCAAACAGGACGAGAACATACAAAAAGAAAAATTTCATAATATCCATCACCATGCGTGACAATGACACCTGCAGTGGTCCCAAATGTGGATTTACTGAGAATATGTAAACCAATTTGAGGCTACTGAAAATGTTGGCTGCACTGAAGAGACCTTCCGATATAAGCATTGGATCCCAGGTATCCCAACGCTCACGCGGTAAGTCGGTAGCATGCGGATTAGTGATCATTTCTTTTTGTACTTGAAAAAATGATACGACTCTTAAGGCTACAGTGGCCACATACAGTGAGTTCGTTACAAAATCTATTACATTCCACATATCATTTAAATACTCCTGCAGACCCACATCCCACAACTGTTTCACTTCGCTCCAGATTAAACCTAAATTAGAAAGAATTTTTTTTTTTTTGCTTAAACTATAAAAACCATAAAATATTTAAGGAATTTAATAATATAAATAGGGTTTCAGTTGCTAAGTACCTTAACGATCGGGCTTTAGCTCGCTTTTACTTCTTCTATAGTGCAATTCAATAATCGATTTAACGCTAATAAAATCGTTTAAATAATTTAACATATAAATTAGTGCTTTTGGTAGTCAGTAACACTTTATAAAGATATTTGTAGGCGTTTGAAATCAGCTGTTTTTAAAGGTCAGCTGATTGGAATTAGCTTACAGCCAGTTTAATTTACGGTGCTTATTTTAACTTTAAAATTTTTATTGAAATGCCTTTCAAATATTTGCCTTACGAATTTATAAGAAAATTAGAGGTTTAGCGCTCTTTATTAATTATGAGAAATGTGTTTTGTGGTAAAATTATTGTTATTTCGAATACAAGTAGGGTTAAAAAATCGTTTAAGCTTAGAGCAATTTTTCGATATAGCTTGTAGCTTGTCTCTTGCAGAGATAGGCCATAAACTGTCCGGTAACAATCTTCCGCTATCACTACTTTCCGATATGATAAAATTAGATTTCCTTCATTTTACTATTAAAGCATTTTAGTCTGAAAAAAAAGTAAATGCTTTAAAAAATAATGTTTTAAAGAAATTTGTCCACTCATTTAACCATTTTAAATTTATAGAGCAACGAAGATATAACGAATATACAGCAAAAGCTATTTTGAAAAAATCTAGTTGCATATTGGTGTGTAGAGCCCAGGGATGTGAAGTCAAAACTTCAATTTGACGCCAAAGCCAAAAATTAGAGCAGACAGCGGCATGCGTCTTAGAAAACCCTGAGCAAGAATAAGAACAAATTATTTAGCCGACTACAGACATCGAGATAATGCACAACAAGTGTGGCAAAAAAGTATTAAAGATTTTTGGAATCGTGTTTTACTAGTTTTTGTTGTTAAGGGGTAACAGGCTTAACTTTTTTTAAAGAACCACTCCAATGATTTTGCTACTTAAAAAAATAAATAAATTATTTTAGGTCCAAAAATAGACCTTAATGTTTTCTATCTTTTTCAGCCGTCTAAATGCCGCTGAAATTTCGTTAATGCTTATCAACTCATCAGTAGACTCGAAAAATCTTAAAAGAATATTTGAATCCCAACTACTTATTCCAAAACTCTTATGAACAAAATGAGAATTAGAAATGTTCAAACAAACTCTTCACACAGAAAACATATTTTCGTCTTGCAACACTTTTACAACACTGTTGTATAGAAGTTGTTAAGAAAAGTAAAAGTGTTGCAAGACAAAAAAAATGCTTTGTGTATTAAAGGTTTGTTTGAACGTTTCTGGTTCTCATTTTGTTCAAGAGAATTATGGAATAAGTAGTTGAGTTTCAAACATTCTTTGAAGAGTTGAGTCGAGTCTACTGATGAGTTGATTAGCATCAACGAAATGTCTTTGGTAAAAGTTAGAAAACATTGATAAGGCCTATTAATAGACCTAAAATAATACAAAATAGCTTAATTGACTTTTTGTTTGGATTATTGAGTTCATCAACACAATTTTGTCTACAAAATAATTTTTTTTTATACTCACCACTAACCCAGGATAAAATTAACCATTCTATAAACGTAGGTTTTGCTCCCCGTTTGGTGGGCAGTTCTTCTTCCTCATGTACCAATGTGTTTGAGTTCGACCAAAACCACCAGCCACCAATAAACGTCTCAATACGTTGAGACGCCAGCATTAATAAAACTGAAATTAAACAGTAATTTATTTGCATTTTTCTAACACAGTGACCATTTCCAATGAAACTTACATAAAAATGTAAAATATGAGGCACTGTGGCAGATAAATTTGATAAAAGGTTTTCTCATAGTTTGTCCAATGCTGGAATAGGGTGCCAAAATGTACGCCAAAGAAAATATGGGAAACATCATGCCTGAAATTGAATTGTCAAGTTTTAACACACAAGAAATTGTATGTTTTAACTTTAACTAAATACCTATTCTGACTATATCAAAAGCTTGCAAAGCCATATTTTTGCGTCTAAATCCAGGCAGACCTTCGTACCAAATACTGGCCAAAAGTTGTTGAACATTTGGATGGGCCACAAACTGAAATGAAAGAGAAACAAACATATGAAAGCTTCTTGCGATACTAAAGATGGTCAAAAATTCACCTTTTTCTGTCGAAGTTTAATGGCCAGTTTCAAACGATTTAAATGCATACGCTCGCCATGCTCATAAACTGGACCGGTAGGATCATGATTTAATAAAATTTCCAATTCATGCGATGTGCGTGTATGATCTAATAAAGCTGTGGCAAAATCTTGACATTGCTTGCGCAATTCCTGATATTCGTTCTGAAATTTGGAAAAATGTGAGAATTAAATGTGTAAATGCATGATCTTAGTTGATGTTGAGTTTATTGACCTTTAGCAATTAAATTCAATTGGAAATCAAAAAATATTCTTTGATGGAGAAGAATTTTTTGTGCACTCACCTTAAATTCATGTTCTAGAAAACTTAAACGTCTCAATTCCCAGGATAATTCAAATGCAGTTAAAATAGGATCTTTCGATGACAAGGCAATCAAACTTGGACTGGCCAATGCCCGATATGCATTAATGCGCGAACGTGAGTGTCGCAAAGAGTCCTCTTGGCGTGACTGAACACATTCGTCGCAACCGCAACTGCAGAGCAAGAGTCGATTTAGGTCTTTCGTATTAACAAAACATTAAGGCTTACACACCATTTACACATGCAAGTAATTTGTTGCAAGTTGTGTGTACCTATTAACAACCAATACATTGACACAGAGACAACAAGCAAGTAACAAGCTTTAGCTACTTGCTGAATTGTTTACACAGGCAAGTGCCACCTCATTTACAAAATGTTGTCAAAGAAAATGGTCTCAAAGAAAATTGCTTTACTTTACAAGATAAAAGAATTAAGTAAAAACAATAATAATAAAACAATTATGAGAAAAAAAAATACAAAATCACTGTTCCATTTTTTTTTTATATTTAAAAATCACTGTTTTTCGCCATTTTTGTTTATTATTTATTCTGTTTTTGTCCGTCTACCTAACTTTGTAATGCATTCATTCATGTCTAAAATTGAACCTTTTTAAAATATTTTTGCTGTCTTTTTCAGCTGTCTATATGCCGATGACATTTCGTTGATGCTAATCAACTCATCAGTAAACTTGAAAAACTCTTAAAAGTTTGTTTGAAACTTAACTACTTATTCCATAATTCCCATAAACAAAATGAGAATCAGAAATGTTCAAACAAACCTCTTACACAGAAAACATTTTCTTTCGTTTTGCAACTCTTACTTTTCTTTGCAACCTTCCAAGTTAAGTTCATAGTTAACTTTGTAATGGCTGGGTTGCCAAAGTATTGTCTTACTAACTGTTATGGGGAAGCAAATTATAGGAATAGCTTTTTGATTAAATAAATAGTATGTACATTTATATTACAAATCGATAAAAGCCTTATTTTACTTCAAATTTTTTTATATTTTATGTTATATTTAATAATATACTAAAAATCATTCCTTGTAAGTTATCTATTAAAATTAAAATATAATCTTTATAAAGTAACACTGTTTTTGCCTTTTGTCATTTCACCGACATGCAAGTAAAAAAAAATACTGGCAGTCAAAATCTCTTGCAAGTGAGCTCACAACTTGCACAAGTACCATAGTATTAGTTAAAGAATGTCAATGTATTGAGTCACTTGCACTTGCGTGTGTAAATGGGCGGTTAGCTAAATAATTACCGGACATCATGAGGCATCGGCAAAATGGCACCACGATCTAGTAAAATTTTTATAATTTCATAATTGTCACGATGAGCGGCCAATATTAAAGGAGTTATATCGGGAGTAAATGTGGAAGTGTCCTCCGAAGATGATTCCCAGCTCTAAGAAATAATTATTTGAAACTTAGTTTGTAAAAATTACCGACAAATTGTAGCAAGGTCTCTTTATACCAGATGGACGCACAACTACAACAAATGCAACAGCAACACTTTGTATTTTGTTGGTAGAAGTGCTCTATATTCTGTCTGCCGTTTGTTCGCATTTTGTGTTGTGCATTCATGCACACTAAAAGACTTTTATTCATAAATCCAGTCAATTCAGACATTGATTTGATGAAAAAATTCATTATTTTGCAACCATCATTGAATCAATGAATTCTAATTCATTAGCTTTGTATTGACAATCGTTTCATTAAATATATGAATTTTAGTCATTAAGCTAATGAAATAGTTCATTGGCGTAATGGTAAAAATCCTTAACTAAATGAAACGATTCATTAAATATAGCAGTTTGTTCATTGATTTAATGAAAACAGAACATAATTTTATTCATGACAGATGTTCCAAAAAAGTGTTGCCACATTTTAGGTGTTATTCGCAGTAGACTTCAAAACCTTTGCGAAGTGTTAAATTAGGTTACCATATATCCAAATTGCTTTACAAATCAAATGAGCATTGAAAACTCCATAAACGAAATGACATTGACTTAATGAAATTGTTCATCGATTTGATACGAATTTTTCATGAATTCAATGATATAAATTATGGGCTAAGAAAGAAAAAAAAATCAATAATACTTCTTAACAAAATTATGAAAACTAATGAACAGTGTTTAATGAAATTTATGCATTAGATCTATGAAAATTAATTGCTGTAATGAAGATTTGCAGTAGATTAATGCAAAAATATTAATCATATACATAAATGCATTAGAGCTATGAACGAAAATTATTTCAGGGCCGTTTGTAGACTAATCTTTGGCAATTCAACGGCTACAAGCAGTAGTCAGCTGCTCTTGTACGGTTACCTGGTATAAAGCTACCTTGATATTGATATAGAAAAAATATATAACAAAATTTTTATTAAACAAACTCGTTATATTTTTTTTCTTTTTCTTTTTGAGAAAAAAAAACTTTATACAACAAATGAGAATTTATCCAAAGCGGTCAACATCACAATCTGGTTTTAACTATGAATATTTTCATTTGAAATAAGCAGCAGAAACAAGTGCTGGCCACTCACATGATTTCCTTCGCTATGAAATGTGACATTTTCGTGATCCAACAAAACTTCCACGGCCTCCACAAACTCCTCCGATATGGAATGTAATAAAGCATCTTTAGTGTCTACATTGTAGTTTATAAGCAGCTCGACCATTTCTAAATTTTCATTATCAATGGCCATAAGGAGAGCCGTACGACCCAAAGGATCTACACAATTGATATTGATATTGTCGGTGTCCTGAGCCTTTTGTAGCATGCGACGTGTGCCGGCCATGTCGCCTCGTTCCACCGCCAACAAGAATTTCTTCTCTTCCAATGTCAATTGACGTATTTCCTGATGAGGTCGTATGCAATTTTCTTCCTCCATCATGCCGTGTATGCTGTGGCGCTTTAAAGGTGAAAATTAGAAAATGTATATGTTATTTTTCTGTTTTCATCACCCGAGTGAGTGTGGCTGTGTGCAGGTGGCTGTGTGCACGCATGTTAAGCTTAAGATGCACAATTTCATTGACATGAAGGTCAGATTGCTATACAGCTTCACATCAACTTCACATGTTTTTTCAAGCTCAAACATAGACACATGCAAGTACAGAAACACACACACACACACACACGAGCGCAGTTAAGTATAAAACGAGCCTGAAGCACAAAGGAAGTATTTATTTTTCAAACCTCACCTTGACCCTTTTAGCCGGCTCTATTTGTACACTGACATGCCCTGCACTATCGGTGCCATTGGATTTCTTTTCTGTATCGGAGCCAGTGCCACCACCGTTGCCACCTCCGCCTCCTCCTCCTCCCCCCGCACTACTATTGGCCTCTGTACCATTTTTTATTTTACTTAAAATGGGCGCCAACACTGATTTCCTGCGTGCCGGGCTGACAAAATGCAATTTTTTTCCTTCTTCTGCAAGAGAATAAGCACAGAAAACCAAAATACATACAGCCAAACAGTACAGATTAAAATATGTACCAAAAAGAATAAAAATTATAAAAGTAAATTTATTTTTACATTATTTGATCTTTAGATTGTTAAATTAATTATTCAAGCTTTTGCAACTTTGGTTTTTTTTATAAAAAAATATTTTTAAACAATTACATATTTATTTTCAATATTTCGCCAACATCTGGTTGGCATCTTCAGGAAAATAATTATAAAATTCAAAAAAACATTCAAAAAAATATTAAAAAAAATATTTTTCCCGCCTTAAAATGTATTAACAACATTCATGAACAACATATGTATGTATGTTAATTTGTATTTTTGTTTTTTATATTTATGTTGTTCATGAATGTTGTTAATACATTTTAAGGCGGGAAAAATACTTTCTTTTTTTAATATTTTTTTAAAATGTTTGTTGATCAAATTTTTTCAATAACTTGTTTTTTGAATTTTATAATTATTTTCCTAAAGATGCCAACAAATATTGAAAATAAACTAATAATTGTTTAAAATTATCTTTTATAAAAAACCAAAGATCAAAAGCTTGAATAATTAATTTAATAATTTCAAGGATTATGCATAAGAGCGTTTGTGTTGTAATCTGTAGGATTTTGAATGCATTTTAATATTGTAACACCGCCACGGCTGCCTTATGACATTGATTAACAGGATGATTTTCTGATTAAGTGCAGGAAAATGTTACATTGGAGTTCATTAAACAAATGCAATTTATATTGACATATTTTCTTCAACATTACAAGGTAGTGTATTAAAATTACGAAAAAGATATCAAGGTCTTGGTTGCGTGTAAATGGCTGGCAAAATGTTGAATTACTTGATTGGGCTTACGTTCAATTTTACTTCCTCAGAATTGAGAAAGATTTCTACATTTTTTTTTTTAAGAAGACAAGAAAAGTAAAGTTGAGGACTTATTGGCTGGGGTACATGCCATGACTGTTTCACGTCCAGCACGATGCTCATCAGCAGCCGAATTGCTTCGAGTTCAGGTCATAACTAGTTGCATAGTGTTTTAAAGCAGCAGCGCTTAGCCCTTCCACTACCTCAGCTCTTGATTATTCACTGTTTATATATTTTTTTAGCTTACAACAGTACTCAGGGGATGGCCCCTACACAAGCATTAAACTATACTGCAACCAGGAAAATAGAAATGAAGAAAGAGGAAATGATGTGGAGAAAGGGGAAATAGAATATGATAAACAACCAATTTATAACATAAAGCAGAACATTGGCTGGCAGGCCCACGATGCCACCGACGTCATCGGTTGATCGTTTAGTTTCAGGTTCAATAATAACAAAATTTACAACGTTGTTGTTGTTTTCAGAGTTTTTGTTTAAGCGAACGATTTCGCTGGTCTGGCACTTAATTTTGTAAAGTTGAGTAAGCCAGAACTAGCAGCTGCTAGTTTGTCTGTTTAGTGCTTAGTGTATGCACCCACCATCCACTCAACAGCAGTTTACCCATCTTCTTCCACACGGCAGAACTTCGAATATGGAAAAACAGAGATGACAAAGGAACCACGACAATACCCATTACGAACTTAGTTACTATGACTTTGATGGTCTTCATGTTTATTAAAGGCCGTGTTACACTATCCTACTCAATCGTACGATTCATTCACTGAAAATTGCTAGCTAAATCTGATAGGATTCTGTCCTACTTTAAAAAGTCGCATCAAAACGGCCACACTATTATACTTTTGTAAACAACTTCGAAAAGGCAACTCTGATCGCGTAGAGAAAGATAGTTTTTGAAAATTTTCAAAAAATTAACAAATCGGACAGACTTGTCAAAAAGTCTTTCACACACATACACTTTTAGTCCAGCCTGTCACACTTTTTGGACACACATGTAATTTTTAACAGATCGTACGACTCAATAGAATAGTGTATCACGGCCTTAAGTTGCTATTCGACAAATATCTACGCAATATTTGTTAGATAATCGTTTAATAAACATGCAATATTCTTTCAAAGAAGCCAGTAAACGAAATAGTTATTCACCCATTACGATTCCATACTTCATACCAGCAATCACAAATAAACATGTCCTTACTCCTGAAATATTCACAAATAATTGTGAATCTTTTAATTTTTCTATGTAGACTTTTAATTTATTTTTAATAAAACGCTGCTATTTTGGTTAATATTGAACAATAAAGTAAAATAAATTTTAGCACGCTGTACAAGCAGATGTTTCTGAACCGCCACGCTACTCGTCAGCACCGCTGACTGAACCAAAGCTCACACAATTTTATTTCTGCTTTTTAACTTTTCTTTAGTTTTACAATCCACAACGCAACGCCTCATTTTTCAAAAAAAATTGTTAATGCTTTCTACACAAATTTTCATCGCCACAAAAAACTATACGCTGTTCAACATATGAAGTTCAAACTTTATATTTATTTGTGTAAAAAGCAACAAAAAATGTTTAATATATTTTCAAAGTTTTTATTACAATGCTGGGATTGCGTTGTGAATTATAAAACTCGGGCTGTTGTTGTGTTGATGTGTGAGCCAAAATTAATATTAAGCATGGAAAATCTCTTTATTACTTATCAAAATATTCCCCATGAAGATCTATTATATTTTGCAATTTCCGATGGACTTTTGCCACTCTGATTGAGGTATCTCCAGAATATGCATTCTGAACGCAGCAACCACTTCTTCAAGTGTAGAAAAACGTTGACCTCTAAGCTTGTTTTTTACGTACCGGGAAATAAAATAAAGTCATTCGATGCCAAGTCAGCACTATACGGCGAATGACTCATCATCATCAAGTCGATGCATCGTTGTGCTGAAGAGTGATCCTTCTTCGGCGTTTGGTTTTCCCGATTACCTGGAAGACAACTGGCAAACAAAGCCTTGTGTACCACTCAAAATTGACTATTGTGCGTTGTTTTACTGGAACGGTTGCCACACGTCCAGTTTTTCCGAAAAAAAAAAATCAGGCGGCCATTTGCTTGGAAGTGCTTCGTGCACGAACAACTTTTGTTGGACTTTGCTCATCTTAAAACAACCATATAGACCACCGAGGTTTATTTTCAGGCTCGTACGCCTAAGTCCACGATGTCATAAAAGTGTTTCGCAGCACCGCGAGTTTAAGCATATATTTTGACCAATCGACACGAATATTTTTTTGAGCGTTTGATAAATTGTGTGGGATCCAATGCGAAAAAAAATTTATCTATCTATTTAATAAATGCTGGTGCCATTAATGCCTAAGATTGTCTCAATCTCACATTAGGTCACAAGCACGATCTTGCAATATCAGTTCAACAAAAAAGTAGTGGTCACGTTTTTTTTTTTTTTTTTTTTTTTTTGGAAATATAAGCAAATATAAGTTTTTATGTGACTATAACGTTCAAGTCCAAACCCTTAAACAAGTTTTATATTCAACTCGGGATGATGTAAACACCAATGGCGGTACGAAATGTTTAAAAAAAATTCCATTATATAAAGTTTTTCTATATTTATGTATGCAATTAATAATTCATTCGCATTAACTGCTCATTGTGAACCACTGTGACTTCCTTGGAAGTGCATATGCAGCTGGTGGCATGAATATTATTAAGAGTTTATTGTATTTGTATTGCGTATACTAGCTGCAAGTATTACTTGCCTTTTCAATACATTTGAATAAATCTGGGTCAATTGTTGCATATTTCGCATACATGCAATATATTATGTATCGTAAATGTATATTTCCATGTCTGCATATATATATGTGCATGTACATGTAGGTGCGAGGTGCAGAAAACAAAATGCTCTGACATGTGTTTGCTGGAGTGTAGAAATTTAATCTATAACTGTTAAAAGTTGTAAAATTTTAGTACAAATCTAAAAGGAAACGAAAATAATGGAACCAACTATGTAAATAGACAGGAGTGTATTTGGTAGTAAACGAAATATATAAAAAAAAAATTATAAACTTGTTTTTTTTTTGTATTATGTTTATTATTTAAAATAAATAATTGGGGTGGCATGGGTGGCGCCTTAGAAACACGAATTACTACACTACACAACATATGGAAAAAAAATTTTCTGACCATGGTTGACCACTATATTTTTTTGATGTGTTATGCTAATTTAAGTACAAAAATCATAAAAATTTCAAATTCTATGGATCAGTTTTTTTTAGAATTTTTTTTCTCAAATATGAGATTTTCGTAAAGGTTGATCCAGACCTCTAGTCATAACTTGCAACCGGCTTGTCCGATTTTATCATGTAATACGTCAAAAAATTATATATTTTTCCAGCTTTAAGTTTTTCTGAAACTATTTTTTGGTGTCGTTAATAATTTTAGAGTTATTAAGAAAAAAATAATAATTTTTTATTTTGAAAAATTTGCAAAATTTTTGATTTTGGAAAATTTATAAAAAATATAAATTTACCAATATTTTCCTGGTTTTTCATTTATTCATATAGCTGCCTGTAATACCAATAAAATGAGCTTATATTTATTAAGATCTGTGTTTTGCAAATTAAAAAATTTACTAATTTACGTTTCTTGTATGAGAGCACCCGTTTCTTCTTACCTTTCGCTGTTTTTGATATTTGTAGCCACAGGTCTACTGTAAGTTTTAAGTCTCTATCTGTTATGATTAAAAAATTTCTGCTAATTATAGCTATTTGACACAGTTTCTTGCATGGGGACCCCCTTTTGTTTTTAACATTTTGTTGTTTTTGGAATTTGTTGTTGTATAGCTCAGGATGAAACATATCCTGTTTCAATTTCAAATCTGTATCTCTTATGACTCACAGATTACAGCTAATTTTAGTTAATTTACACAGTTTCTTGTATGGGAACCCCCTTTAGTTTTCAATTTTTTGTTATTTTTCGAATTTGTTGTTGTAGCGGCCGAGGAAACACATGCTCTGTGAAAAGCATGTATTCTGTGAAGAGCATGTGTTTTCGAAAAGAGCTCTCTAGCTCTTATCGTTTGAGAGAATGAGACCTGTGATGGACGGACGGACAGCGAAGTCGTCTGGTTCCGTTTTCACTCTATGACTAACGAACCATAAAAGTGATGCCGAGATTTGCAAAGAATCAAAAAATCTTCAAATCTACTACAAGAAATCCATGGAATTTCAATCGTAGTTGATGCATTTGACTGTGAAACGTGCAAAGAAAAGTGTGATTTTGAAAGTGACAGCAACAACGAAAACTGTTATTTTTAAATGTTGCCAAACACAATACGGTTTGGTATTAGTTGGTCTCTTTTAGCAATATTGGAAATACGTATTGTTATGGAAATATTGTAATAATACTCATTGTAAAAACACAAATGTATGAATTTATGCAGCTGCTACATGTACATGTATGTGAGTACATAAAAAGACTATTAAAACAATTAAACTTTGTAACACTTTTCTGGCATTTAGCAAGACGATGACATTGAGACTCTTTGTATGTGAAGCTTAAAAGTCAATAGCAAACGAAAACCAATAGATTGTGGCTAGAAGAAGAAATAAAACTTATGCATACTAGATGCTTTAAGAGTTTTTAATAAAAAAAAATATTTCTATACACAATTTGATTGAAAACATCTTAAAGTTTTTTTGAAATAAATTATAATTTCAAAACACGCATACAAAACTTATGCAGAAAATTATCCTTTTTCTTCCTTCGTTTTCTTTCGTCCAACTTTTCGTACGTGTCTTTTACTGTTGTCGTGCGTGCAATGAACTTTTCTCCTTTCAAATTATATTCATTTTTTACTTTAAAACAAATACGTATGAACAAAGTAGTAGTTGAACAATATCCAATATTAAAAAAGTTGGCATAGGTCGTGACAGAGCAGCAGTTTTTGTTTTCGTTTTATTGTTGCCAACACTGAGGTGGGAAACCTGTTTTGATGGAAACCTAATAACTGGATGTAATAGAAAAAGATTTTTAGTAATTTTTTAACACTCTCAGTGCCTTCATATACAGAAAATAGTAAGGCTTCCATTAAATTAAGGGATTTTATTTCGAAAAATTTCTTAAATTTTAAGCTTCTGGAGAACATTTTTCGGAATAATTTTCCCTTAAAATTGAGTTCCTTGACAGGTTTTCACACTTATTATGATGGACAAGTGGTATTCTTATTTCGCATTATTTCATTTAATTTTTTTCTATTCTTATCAAAGTGACCACAATTTGCCAACCCCTGTGAAAATTCAACTTGAGAGAAAAACTCAACTTTAGTCGCATTCATGTACTATTCGAAACTAAGAATTTGAAAAGAAATTTAAGTGGCAAAAATCAGCAAAACTTTTTTTCTATTTTCCAGCTTTTGCCCGTATTGATTGACCTGGAAAATGAAAAGAAAAAAAAAACTGAACAATACGTCTGCCATATTTACTTGCTGGCAAACAAAGTGTGTGTATGCCACAACACAACAAATGCTTTGAACATTTTTTTTTGTAGTGTTAATTTTTCTGGAAAAAATAATACAAAACAAGCAAATATATTTCAAATAATTTTTGAAGGCAAGAAAAAGCCATCATTATTTATGCAGTAGATGTAATTGAGTTGAAAAATAAATATAAAAAAAAACTCCCCATAAACAGCAGTACAGCATTATTTCGAGATTTTTAAGTTTCTATTGACATGGTGCAAAAACTACACTCAGAAAATTTTGTCAGTAAAATTAACTGAAAATACTCTTTAAAATAAATGAAACTTCTTTTAAAAACCGTTCTACTTATTTTTCATTTAAATCTACTTATTATTTCATTCGAATTTAAATGTTAAAAAATCTACGGAATCTAATCGGTAAAAATAGTAATTTGTTTTCCTTTATTCTAACTGTCAAATAATTCATACGTAATCAACTGGTAAAAAAAATTTGTTTTCTTAGGTGGTCATTTTATTTTAATTATAGTTTTCTATCTGTATTATCTCCTTTTTCAATTCTTTAATTTAATTTTTGTACTGCAAAGCCTCTGCTGAGATTCGACTTGAGAGCAGCTACCATACCCACTCAGCCACCGCAACCATCACAACAAATTCAACAACAATCAACTTAAGAAAATAGTATATATGCTGCATATGTATGTAGAAAGCAAATTATAAATATGTATAAACGTATTAACAGCTTGGTTCCTTCATGTATGTGTAACATAAGTTACTGCTGTCATTATTAACTGTCAGCGAAAATCCATATTTATCTGTAGTTGGTTTTTTAAGTAACTGTACAAATCAGTTAAAATTAAAATTTCATTCATTTTTAAACGCCTAAAAATAACCACACTAATTACTTCCAGAATAAACTACGTTCAGTTACTGCAAAAATGTTCTGAGTGTATCGGTTCCAACTTTGCAAAATTTTCGTATGCTTTCGCGCTTTTTCACCCTGCTGTGTGGCCTCATTTGATTTGACTTTTGCTCCGGAAATATATGAATAGCAAGTTAAACGCCAACAAACCAGAAATGCTCAGAGAAAATATTCAAGATGAAATTAATCAAATATCGCGTGAAATGTGTGAGAATGTAATGAAAAATGTGCTCATAAGGGCCCGCATTTGTGAACCGAACAGTGGCGGACATTTATTTGATATTGTATTCCATACATAATTGGCGACATTAAATAAAACATTTATCAATATAAGATCCATTCCCTTGCACTTAATCAAAAATTATAAGCCAACAAAGTAGTATACCTTCCCGGCGGACACCCTGTAGCAAAGAATATGAAAATTTACAGTCTAAAATACACATGATTTTTGTAGTTGGGCAAAAGGACATGTAAAAAATGTAGTGATTAAACAAGACTTTTTTGTTGGTTGCATAGTGTTATTAATCACCGTCAAAATTGGACACAAGTGCACTTAAATTTTTCATATAGAATTTCTTGTGTGCCCACATTGTTTCTAATTGATTGAAAGTGTTGTTAAAATATTCTTAATTTCTGTTTTTTTTTTTCAATTCAACACATTTTTATTTTTTAATTAGTGTTGTATGGGAAAACTATTACACAGCCTTTAAATTAAAAATTATTAGCAAAAAAAATTTTTTTTTTTGGAAAAAAGCAGTTTGTTTATTTAATTATGCCAAAATATTGATTTCCATGTTTTCAAAAGACTGACGTTTTGTGTTTCTTATTGGATGTTGAGAAATATTAATAATTTTGAATTTATGGCAAAATGTAAATAAGTAATTTGTTAGAATCTTTACATACCGCCTTCTTCGTTGGCCTTCACTTCGCTCCATTTGGACAACTGGAAGAAAAAGAATGAAAAAAAAAATAATAATAATTTCAAAAAAATTCAGAATACATGTTATTGTATATTGAATGGATCAATGAAAAATGTGTTTTAGTAATAAATATTTAACTACGTAATTATTATAGAATTTTAAGGGTTACATTCATACAAATTAAAATGAAGTTTTAATGAGTTTCCACACAAAATTTTCTGCTTAAAAGTCATTTTAACAACATTTTGCCTTTACGCATTAATTTTAACTTTATTACTTTAGGTCTAAAAAAAATAGACCTTAATGATTTCTGTCTTTTTTCAGCCGTCTATAAGTCGCCGACGTTTCCTTGCTGCTAAACAACTCTTAAGTAGACTTGAAAAATCTAAAAAGTATGTTTGAAGCCCAACTACTTATTCCAAAATTCTCATGAACAAAATGAGAATCAGAAATGCTCAAACAAACTCATTGTTACAAATTATTTACTGAAAAATTACTCTTTCCATAAGCAAACATTGATGTTGTATGTGCAGATACACAGGCAGGTCCGCCATTTGATACATTTAAAAGCATTTTACTCTTAAATTAATATTTTGTTTAATGTCCTTCGACTCTACCTAGACACACATGAAATTTTTTAAACAAACACTATCCTTGAATTTCAAAACAGATAAAAACCAACCCAAAAAAAAAAGTGTTACTGCAAAAAAGAACAAAAATGATAACTCACACAAATTTGTATGACAACATTCGTGCCCCAACAAATATTTGCACAAGCAATAGCAAATACACTAGTCCACACATGAATTTATGGAAAATAACCACATCAACCAATATGTAACCCTAGAGACCACAGCAAAAGCGATAATCAATTTCTGTGAAAGTAGGAAAATGCTATAAAAGAAAATTTAGAATTTGGGTATTTGTAGCTTTATTGGTACAAAAACGAATGCTAAAAATAATATGAAAAAAATTTCCTCTGCAGGGATTTTTTCCCACCAATGTTCGGTACATTGAAATTTTGAATTTGTTATCATTTATACAGTATTATTAATTACATTTTTTAAAAGCTTATACTAAAATTATAGTTTAGCAGGTCCTAAGAAATTGTAATTCCTTCACTGGGAATTTTTTTAATTCGGGAAATTTCTGTTGAAAATTCTTCAGAACAAGTTTGAAAATTTCCCTTGATATAAAATATTCACTAAATACTGATTTTGTTGAAAGTTTTCATATTTCATTCAATCAGCATTTAAAACTAAATTTTTTACGGTAATATGCCAGAATGGGAAATTTTTGATTAATACAATATTTTATTAAATGGGAATATGTGTCGAAGGGTGTTAAAGTAAAATTTCCCTCACTAGGAAATTTTTATTGAAAACCATTTATAATCACTGTATACCACAAAAAACTAGAAATTTGTGAAATAATACAAATTACCCTAAATGGGAAATTTGCTTTCAAATTAATTTCCTGCATAATTTCCTTTTTTCGGCCAATAAGGCTTTAAATAGTTCAAAATTCCTGTCGAAGCGAAAATTTTTCTAATGAGAATTTTTTTCATTTTGAAAATCATACAATTTTTAATTTGTTGCGAGAAAATTTATTCGTTAGTATTTAATTAAAATACTGGACTACAACAAATTTTCCCATGAAGACAAATGTTCAGCCAACAAACCATTATTATTTAGTTTTTTTTTTTTTTACTTCTAAGCCAAAAGTGTAATAAATTCAGCGCTTGTAATTTTTATATCTATATTTTTCCCCCCTTTCATAATAATCAAAAATTTCTTTAATCTGTATTTAGTCAAAGATAATATTTTTTTTTTTTGTTTCGGTGTGTGATATTTTTAGTTGTAGTAAAAACCATTTTTTTATTATTTTATTTTGTCTAATCTCAAACAAAAAGAAATAGCTTTCATAAATAAAAAAAATCGCTGCAATTTTTCTTTGACCCAGTGAAATATAAAAGATGTTTGCACTCATAAACATCAACAGTCAGTCAGTTGACCTTTGTTGAAGGTTTTATCCGGTTGTGTATACAGACTTTATGAAAACAAAATTTTTTCAAAACAGAAAATACATCATCATCATCATCCTCATCATGGTACATATTCATCACAAAAATCGTTCAAAGCAAAACAGTCAACACATCCTCTGACAATGAAGAGTGTTTTTGCTTCTTTAGGGTGAACGAGTTGCATTTGTTTGTGTGACTAGATCTTGAGATTTATAATAAAATTCTCTATAATTTTGTTCGCATCAAGGTTATTAAGGTAAATGTGATTATGTCACAGAAGGATTTATTCAAGCGTTTTTCTTGTTTTAAATGATACAAAATATTTGTTGCAATATTTTATTTTCTTAAAAGTGATGATAAAACATTTGGAATTTAATACAATTACATACATGCACAAACATATGTATGTATGTATTGCAGTTGGGTGCAACATATGCAGGTATAAATACTAATTGTGTGCACAAGTCAGCTGAGAACTTAATTGTATTTACAAGTGCTCAGAAAAATGTAAGCTAAATCGATGGAAATGTCTTCAAGCTGAAAATTCGCTCTAGGGAAATTTTCGATTAGTGCTTTTTTTTTTATCAAAATGCACCTCTATGGAGTTTTGTCCTTAAGCTTACCCTAAATGTATAAAAAGAGGTTACGAATATAAAATTTCCCTATTTGAAAAATTCGTTCAATTTGTTCATATATTTAATAACTTACAGTAAATTGATCAAACCATATGATAGCAAAGTTCATATGTAAAATTTCGCCTAAGAGGAAATTTTTATTTAAAGCAAGGACATTTTTTTCAACCCACCTTAAGAACAAAATTTGTATAAATATAAGTGTCTATTCCCGAAAATATAATTTCAAAACTAAAATACAAAATTTCCCTAATTGGAAAAATTTTATTTAGTGCGAATTTTCAATAACACTCGAGTTACAATAATTTCTATCTGCAAAAATGTGGCTAATAACTTCAAAATGTAAAATTCCCTAGCTGGGAAATTTTTTTAATACACTTTAAGAACAAAAATTGTGTAAATATAAGTGTTTGTTGCTGATAATATAACCTTAAAATGAAAACACGAAATTTCCCTGACTGGGAAATTTTTGTTTAGTGGAAATTTTTAGTCGCACTACAATTACAATTAGTTCTCACAGCAAAGATGTGGCTAATTTTACCCAACTAAAAATTTTCCTAGCTGAGAATTTTTTCCGTAAACTTAACGACAAAAATTTGTTAAATACAACGGTTTGTTCTTGAATAGATGGTTCAAAAACTCTAATTGGGAAATTTTTATTCAGTGCACTTTAAGAAGAAAGATTTCATAAATAGTACAGATGTCATAAAAGTGTTTGTCCTTCAAAATATGGCTTTGTAACTAAAACACAAAATTTCCCAAATTGGGAAATTTTGATTTAGGAAAAATTTTTAATAGCACTCCATTTACAATTAGTTCTCATTACAAAAATGTGGCTAAAGCCTTTGAAATGAAAATTTCCCTAGCTGGGAAATTTTTGTTCAGAGCAATTTTTCTATCAAAATTTACCAAATCGAGTTCTAGCACTTCAAGTGATATAACATTTTCCTTTAGTGCAAACTTTTGATAAGGATGGTGTCCTCGCAATAAAATCCTACAACAGGTAGCTAGTGCCTTCAAAAGGAAAATTTCCCTAATGGGCAATATCGAAAATCTTACAAATACCTGTATTTGCCCTAGAGATAGTAGTAAATTTATTAAAAATATGGCACTGGAACTCAAACACAAAATGTCCCCCACTGGGAAGTTTTTATTTGATGCACATTTTTATAACCACCCTATTTACAATCAGTTGCTACAACAAAGTTATAACTAATGACTTCAAAATGAAAATTGCCGTAGCTTGGAAATTTTTATTCCAAGCAATTCTAAAATAAAATTCATACAAATGAAGTTTTGTTCTTAAGAGGGAAATTTTCCTCACTGGGAAATGTTTTATAGAGCATTTATCGTAGCTTTCTAATTACTAAATTAAAAGAAAAACTCATAAAATTTTTTGTAAAGGCACTCATAATAATAATTTCCCTTGATGGAAAATTCTTACTTAATACTAATTTGAGCACATTTTCCTGTGTAATAGCTACTACCTTGTGCATAACACTTAAAATAGCTTAACAATTGAGCCAAAGTTTTCGAAGTAAAAATTTCCCCCTGCTGTGTTTTTCATTTTTTCCCATAAATTTATTTAAATATGAATTTGACATAGATTTTTTTCTTTTCATACGATAAGTTTATGTACAAATCATAACAAAAGATTTTAAAATAAAAATTTTCCAAAGAACAAAGTATCGAGTCCGGTGGTATATTTTATAAAACAAATTCTTAAGATTAACTGCTAAATAATTTTTTCTTACAATTCAAATCACATTTCAAAATTTATTATACCAAAAATTTGGCAAAATCTTGAAAATTTGCAAACATTTAATAGCTTGAGAAGCAATTTATAATGTGAATTAATTTTGTGCAATTTTCATCGGAAAATGTATGCTCATGCTGAGAATGTATGCTCATCATCAACTCACACACAAAAAACATCAATGATTTATGATGTGCCATATGTACATATTTCAATCATTGCCAGGTATTTTTCAAACTTTTTTTACTAAACAGTTTTTTAACTGTATTTGTGTCGAGGTTTTTCTGTTGCTCCCCCATTTTTATGAATGGAAAAAACATGTTTTTAATCATTTTCAATATGATTTTCATTTTAAGTGCATATTTCCTTTTTGTTATTGTATTATTTCTGTCCTTGGCATCTTCCAGCTACAAACAATAACAACTTTAAGCTGTCTATTGTTCCATGCACAACAATGCAGTTGGCTTAAAACACGCACACTAATGCTTACATTCAACCGACAGTATACCACATATGCACACACTTTGTGTGCTTGACGTGTCAGGTATGGAAAAGCCAAGTGCTTTATTGTTAATAAATGATTGCACAAAAACAAAACTAAAAAATTTTGCAAAACGATGTAAGCAAACGATTCCATTCTACTTGAGCAGCGATTTCTAAATTGCGCACAAATTCATGCACAGTGGCTAAAATCACTCAAATTAAAAAAAAAAGATTTCTACTTAACAATTATTAACTATTGACATCTTTGTGTTTAAATTATAATTTATTCAAAAGCATTGTCAACACGTCATGTGCCATGGCTAAAATTTGTAAAATTTTGTTAAAAAAAGTTCTACTTAGAACTTATCAAGCGTGATCATCTCCTTACGTAGGGGATAAAAATTGCAACAACTGCACTAAAATGAAACCAGCAACCAGCTTCATGAAAGGTAGGAATATTCATGCAAACAAAAAAACTTTAAGAAAAGAAAAGGTAAAAAAAAATTTAACAAGACAAAAAATAAATAAATTAAAGGTTCAGTTTGTTGAGTACACTAAGTTACGCTGCAATATACAGCTCATATTTACGTGAGCCGAGCTTACAGCCAATTTTCACTGATAATGAGCATCGTGGTGGACACAAAACAGCTGGTTTTTGTGCAGCTAACAAGTATTCAATATTTATTTTGCTATGCGAAGTAAACATAAAAAAAGTTTTCAGCGTTTCACAGATCTCCTGAGCATATTCATAATACTAAATCAGCTCATACCTAACTCGCGTCAAGCTTATTATTATTGTATATATCATTTAAATACGAAACGGGTGGCATAGGTAGCAGAAATATGCTTGAAGCGCTAATTTAGGTTGAACCACTGGAACTAACATTCTAGTTTAATAAAACTTTTCTGCAATTTAATTGCAATTTAGAACTGCTGTAAAGCAGTGAATCATTGATTGTTTTAAGAAATAGAAATTTGGCAACATTGCCAAAACGCCAAACAGCTGTTCGCTGACTGAAGCTTACGTAGCATTTAGACGAGAGAGTGAATGCCTGAAAGTTGCAATTTTCTAACTTTCAACTCAGTTTTCAGCAAAAGTTTTCCTAAAAGTAATATTTTGACATTTACTGAAAGTAAAGTGACAAGGTAGTAAACACGGTGGCCGACTTCACGGCTCATACAAATTTTCAGGATTGCAGCAGAATAATAATTGTGGATTTTAAATTTTTTTGTATATAAGAAAATATGTAAAACATTTTTATAGCAAATATGAATAAAGAACACAAATGAAGTATATTTATAGTGATATTTATTTAATTAATTAATAAAAGTTTAGCAATAAAAATTATTTTCGAATGTTGCCGTATAAATTTGTCTCAGTAATAAACAAAACTATAACGATGGTTGTAAAATAATTATACTTGCAACTCTTCAAAAATGAACTTTCCTTTGCAATTGAGCAAGAAATTTTCATGAAAGTCACAGATTTCATTGAAATTTTTAAACATAATACGTATACAAAAGTTTAATTAAAGTACTTTCCCGTCCAAATGCAGTATTAAGTGATAAATTTTCTTCGTTTATATGGTTCTTTTTGCATAAAAGTAAATTGAACCAAACTTGCACTGATTAATTAACTAAAATCTTACCAAACAAACAATACTGCATTATACTCTTACTTCGTAAGAGTGTTAGTGTTTCCATACCTGACACTTTTTGGATTTTCTGTCTTTCTAAACATTTTACTGCAAGTATTATTTATGCACAAAGCAAGATTTTCCTTCTATTGTTTGGCTCAGTTTGCTTCTTTAGTAACCTTTTTGTTTCTTTTGTCTCTGTGTGATTTTGTGCTAAAAGGTTTTTACACGAATTTTGGGTTAAATTGTGGGAATTGTGTTACATTTTTATAGAGCAGTTAAGAGAGACTCTTAAACGAAAACTAAACGTGGCATAGCGTAGCGAAAATACGGTAAGAATCTTAAATATTTGAATACATAGATGGTCATTTGGTTGAGGAATAGATTAAATTTTTTCCCCAGCTTAAGCTGTAAGAACTTTAAGAATATCTAGAGCTGCCATTTATAAATGTATAATATATAATCAGATATAATGGGTGATTGAGTACTGAAAATTTGTGGGAGTCATTAAATTGGGAAGGTCAGTCATATACTCAATACTTCAAGATGCCTCCTGGTGCTAGTCTAGATACGTGGGGGAAAATTTTCTAAAACTTTTTAATATGAAAGCTGCTCTAAGGAAGGGAGATGGCTTAGTTTGTTACGAGAAAATGTCGAATAAAGAAAACTAATGAGGGTTAGGAACATGCAAATACTTGCTGCAGATGACTGACACATACATCTATACATATGTATATACCTGAAAGTAATGCCTACGTATGATTCATTCATACTTAAAATCACAATATTAATCATTCGCCAACGCTGCACTGCAAAAGTAAGTAAGAAATAAAATGAATTATCGGCGATATTTCGTATTTCAAAATTGAAAAGAAAAAACGTTTATTTTTAAGAAAATTAATGCAACAACATGCCAACACACCCTCATCTTAACACACATGTGAGCGAGTATTATTTGTAGGCCACACCCCAAAATATTTCAATTTAGATATAAGAAAGGATGTTCACAAAAACTGAAATGGATTTTAAAAAGCACATCGAAATCTATTAAATTTCCAAGGTTAACGTTATTAAATGTTTATTTTTTCATAAGTCGTCCCTTGCAGACAAAACCGGTTAAGATATTTTTTTAATTAAAATTTTTAGTTAGTTAATTTATGCCGCTGACATTTGCTAATCAACGAAATTAATTATTTTTTGATCAAAATTAATTTGAAATACATTTTTTACATTTTCTTTTTAATTATATGATTTCCTAAATTTTTTGAGCTTGAGGTCCTTGTTTATTATTTTTGTTTTCAATATTTCGTTTTCCTCTGGAAAACTTCTTTAGTAAATAATGTTTTTATCTGAAAACGTTTACCAAAGGCAAACGAAATATTGATAATAAAAAAATTATAAGCAAGAAGCTAAAATTACTACATATTTAAAATAACTTTCAACTTATGTGCAAGTTCTTATTTTCCTGCTCTGGAATATTTCAATATGTATTGTCTGTTTGTGTTTAAATTCAGATCATTTTAATAGACTTGCATTTCTTTAATATTCCATGTCTACCATTTGTTAATAAAGGTCTGCTTTGGCATAAAATAATAGCACAGCAAATAAAAGAATAAAAATTTATTAACCCAGTTTTTATGTGCCTTTGTTTTGCTTTGTTTTTTTTTTCTTTGTTTGTTTTGTAATAGTTTACAGGCAACTATTTCTGTAGTATGTAATAATATGGCAAAACTTTATAACCTGCAGCACATTGGTTTGATTATTTTGTCTAATTTTAAACACATACATACTGATGTTTGTCTGGTGTTATTTAAACTGGTCAATGAGGAATGTGCTAAATAATAGCGAAGAGAAAAACTTATTTGTGGAAAGTATAAAAAGGGTGACAGGAAGTGATTAAAGTTTTTAAAGATGACAAAAAAAATTCATTTGGGCCACGCTTTTATGTGGGGAAGTTTCAAATTAAATTTCCAAAATTGAAAAAAAAAATCAGTGCTACTCAACATATACTGCAGTCTTGAATAGAGTATTGAGTCTTATGTTAAAAAATAAATTCATTTATATTCTCTTTAGCGCTGTGTTGCTTCACCACCTGCAATTCTTTAAAACATCATTCTCAACAAAATTACAAAAGTAAAAAAAAAGGAAACGTTGCAAGGCAACTTTACAGCAACAACAAATAAAACCTATTAATTTACTACATACAGGGGTAATTTATATAGAAATAAAACAAAAAACAAACTAGAAACGAACAAACTGCATTCAGACGCGAGTGCAGTGCCCTCATCATAATTGCAAGGACATTGCCGTCGCCATTATTGTCTTATTGTTTTTTCAACTTTGTGTTTGTGTTATTGTATAATTTTTCTTACTTTTTTTATTTTTAAAATCTATTTTATACTTCAAAGTGAAATAAGTATATATTCTTTAAAATTTAATCTGTAATGTATGATAAATGCGTTTGTGAAAAAACTTGACCTAGACAAATGTTTCAAAAGAAGAAAATAACATCAAAGAAGAAAAAAAACACTCACATCAATTAACACAATTTTAAATCAATAGATTATTATTAACATTCAAATATGAATTTGATTATTAATTGCCCATAAGAGCCAATTGAAATGTATTATTTTAGGTCTAAATAGAACTTATGAATTGTTTACTGTCTTTCTCAGCCCTCTGTAGGTAGCCAACATTTCGTTGATGTTACTCAAGTCGTCAGTAGACTCGAAAAGAACTTAAAAGAATATTTGAAACCTTAATGCTTACACTATTTTTCCCATGAACACAGTGAAAATCACAAATAAGCACTTAATACAGAAAGCTATTCAATCGTTTTGCTACACTTTTACCTGAACTTTTGCTAAGATACCTCGCTATCAGGTAGCCTTACAAGCCCAGCTGATTATTTCTACCAACAAAGTACATGATAAGTTTATTGGTGTTGTATTTGTTGTAGCTATGCGGCTACCTGAGATTGAGAATATTGAGAACAGCCTATTAACAACACAATTCTGCATTTAATATTTTATTCTTTTCAAAATTGTTGTTGCCTTTAACCATTAATTTGCTCAGCTCTGTTGGGGTAGAGCAATATGTATCGTTACGCAAGCGCTACAAAATGTCAATTTTTCGTGATATACGAGATGTTATTGATTTGCTTTTGCTTCCCATATTCAATTCAAAATGAAAATATGAAAGTCTCGTAACCGTCAAACTGAAAGTTTGTTAAAAATAAATATGTATGCATATACAAAATATCAGAAATGGTGTAACAGTTCTTGTAACTTACCTTGAGTTTAGATTTCCTCTTAAGGGCGGCAATAGAACGGGATTGTTGTCTTAAAACCTCCAGAATGTTTCAAGCGAAATTATTGTTTTCTTTCACCAAACAAATTTATAATATTTGGACTAATAGGTAAATAGTATTATGTATTCTTATGATTAGTAAACTATAAACAAAGCCACACACACACACCAATAAAACACGTTGTATTTGATTTTAATTTGTACACATATTTTTCCTCCGTTTTGGGTATTAAAAGTAAACAGATATTTTTGATAATTATTGTATGGGTGTGTACATATGTTTGCACACCTCTATATTTATATGACTGTGAATATTTGGTAAATAGATTTGAATAAGATGTTTAACGAATCTACAATAAGTAAATATTATTGTTATATATTTTTCTGAAATAAAAAGAAACAATGATATTGTAATGAAAGCACAAATTTGAATTTTATAACAGCAATATGTATGCGTTTGGATATAGTAATACGTTTCCACTGGCTGATCCAACCACGCGTTGTTGTGGCTTTTGTAATAGTTTTAAATAATATGCAGTTCAAATGTTTTCATTTTACCGACAAATTCTTTCATAATATAAAACTGCTTATATTAACTGTGCGGGCTCTTAAAAGATTATATTTTTCGAACTCGGCTTGAAAACCACATACTCATATAATAAACACCTTCAAAAAGCAAAACTAATTTTGAAAATCGAGAAACGCATTCGAAATGCAAAAATAATTATAAAAATCGTTTTAAAAATTTTTTTTATTTGCGAAAAATTTCGATTTCGAAAAAACTTCGGTGTCGAAAAACCTATGCTCGTTTTAGTGAGAATTACTTCCAAAATGCAAATGCAAATTTTAAAAATCACTTTATAAATGACCAATCTATGGAAAAAAAAATTTTTTTTCGAACTTAATTTCGAATTAGATTTCAAAGAAAATTTATATGCCTTTTGAAAACCAAACGGAATTTAATTGTTTTTCAAATCATTGAGCTATGCAAAAATAATTTTTTCGATGTAGAAAACATATACAAAAATGCTAAGTTCGACAAAATTTATACTTATTTTACTCAGAAAATAAAACGAAATTTTGAAAATCGGTTTAAAAATGGCCGGAATATTAAAATGGAATATTTTTTGCTACAAAAGAAATTTGGGTATTCATTTTACTAACATTTTAATAAGAAAAAAAATTTTTGTTAGCTCCAATTCATTTGACTTCGAATTCGAAAAAAATCTAAATAAAATTTTAATAAGAAAAAAAATTTGTTAGCTCCAATTCATTTGACTTCGAATTCGGAAAAAGTCTAAATAAAATATAGCCTATATTTTAATGCCAAAAAGTCAGTGGCACGTAATCTGTCTTTTCAGTTTGACCGATTTTTACAGTAGCAATTGTGTAAAACTAGTTGCGATAGTAGAGTATTCGACGGTGACTTAAGAAGACGCAAATCTGTTAAAAATTTATATTTATATAGCAAATATTAATTTTGGAATATTTCAATAACTTTAGACCTTCTTCTTAGCTGTTTCTTCATAATATTGTGAATCGCTTTGGAAATGCTAAATCAAAGCTAAAGTTTGCGACAGAAAACATGATAGAATATTTGATACTGTCGCATAATTCGACATGAAAAACACAAATTCTTGAATAACTCGAATGCCGCTGGTTATAATAGTGGTAGTACACTATGCACAGACAAACAAGTAGAGTCGAAAGAATTCCATTTTGGCAATGAACACTACTGTTCTTAATTAAGCATCAAAAACTCAAAGTTCTCAAATAGTTTGAATACCAAGGCCCGAATTGTGGGATCTGTGATCGAATAAATTCCGTCACATATACTGTTTTACATTATTTTTACTCGATAGCTTATTCGGTCACATGAGTCATAATTCGACCCCAGTTTCGATTACTCCATTTCTTATGCACCCATTTTTTTCCTTATTTTTTGCTACACTTGTACTTCCATACCAAAAGTTTCTTCAAACGGATTTAATTTTTTTTCAATTCTAGCTTAGTTATCCATGATTAAAGTCAGTCTTTATTTATTTATATATTTTTTTTAGAAATTTTTAAACAAATAATTGCCAAATTTTAATTAAACTAAAACTCAGAAAAAACTGGCTTTATAAAAATTGAAAGAACCCCGAAAATTGGGGTTAAATGAAGCATTAAAAAAAAGCATTTCCCATAACACGCGACTTTGTGGTTTACTATAACGTTAAGTGTTATTTATTTTACTTGTGAATGTTGTTGTTGTTGTTGCAAGTTTGCAATGCATGTAATTTTCTTTTTTTTTTATTGCTGTTGGGGTGTTTGACCTATAACTATATTTCATAGCAATTTATATATGTATATACACCAATACATACACACATGCATTTACATTGTACTTTAAAGAAATGCGGTCAAACTGCAATTTTCAAGTATACTTAATTTTTTTTTTTTTTTTTGTTCTACACTTGAACACTTTCGTAACAAGTTGGAAATTTATTTTCTTTAAAAGCATATTTTTATGTGCTAATAATTTAAATGCTTATACATATTTTTTTCTAAAAATTTTTTTTATATAAAATCAATCAACAAAAAACCTTGGATATTTAACAATCTTAATATATCATTTCTTTCCTTATTATATGATGGGTTCACAAGTATTTGCTAAAACATACATATACATAAGCATGTATGGTTTTTTCTTATTTTTCCGGTTTTTGTTTATTTTTAGTTGTTCCGTTATTTTCGTGTGTTTTCCTGAACAGAGTGATTGCAACTAAACACTTGCTCCACACATTTCCTTTAGAATACTTTTCGTTTGTATTAAGTACCGTTATTTACTCACTCTCTTGCTCGCCAGTGATACTACAAGTATAAAAGAAGAAAAAAAAATTGTTAACCAAAAATGCACTATTCTCATTGAGTGCATTTTATGTAGTAACAACAACTACTTTATTTTATCGTAAAGAGAATAAAAAGTAGTAGATACGTAAAGCAGTTCCTGAAGCTTTATTGTGGGTTGACAAATAAAGCAAGCGACTTGTACCCGAATCGGGGAACTGTATAAATTTGGTATAAATGTTGGCTCTGATTTTTAATATCTATGGAATATATAGAAACATACGAGGTTGGTTCTAAAGAAAAATATAATTTTGAGTTTGTTCAAAAGAAAAGCTGAATTTTGAATTTTCGCGGACTGTGTAAATTCGATTATCGAAAACAAAATTTATTTTGTTATATTGGTCACATGTTTTGGTCGTATGTTGGCATTATCAGCCAACTTAAGTTAGTAGTTCGCCACAAAAAGTGAATTACATACCAATTGTATTATAACTTACTTGAAGATAGTCCATAAAAGTTAATTTAAAGTTAACTATTTTAGTAGTCGACTACTCAATATCCGACAGAACAGGTAGCCACATAAATACAACAAATACAGCACCAGCCAACACTTCTCTAATCAAATATTTATTAGGGCTTGGAAGTTTGTTCTATGTATTTATGCAGTCTGTAAACAAAACTTTGACTAGTTCAACGGTTAGAAGCAATAGTCAGCAGCTCTTGTAAGGCCACCTAGTAGAAAAATATATTTTAAAAGAAGCAATTTTTGCCATATTAATTCGTCTGATGGGGACATATTCTGAAGCCAAATTGGTAACTCTAACAACAAGAAAATATTCATGGCATGCAGGCATGAAAACTTTTATGCTTGAGTCACATGTATTTTATTAATGAAAAGCTTTTTTATTGTTTTCGCTATTACTATTTTATGGCATGTGAAACTGTTTGTCTCGGTAGCATGTTTATTTAAATTTTTTGTTTACGTTTTGCCTGATTGCAGATTTGAGACAGAATTGGTGTAGTTAAAAAAAAAAAAGTGTGTGTGTAGCTCAAACTAAGTACACATGTATGCGTTTGAGAACTGTTACATTTTACAATAGAAAAGGTGAACAAACTTTATCGTCTAAAAGCATCAATGCAAAAAAAGCTGAAGGAAAGTTGTGTGTGTGTGTGTGTGTGTGTGTGTGTGTGTGTGTGTGTGTGTGTGTGTGTGTATGGATGCTTGGAAGTGCAAGTGTTAAAAGTTTTATATTTTGTTGGTTTCAGTATGATACACATACCATCATAGTTGTCTTGGTTGAGACTCTTTTTTCTCAGTTACATCTCCATAGATCAGTGGTTTTCCAACTCCAATAAAATGTCATATACAGTGCACTCCTGATAATATTAACGCCCTAATAAATGAACACCCCCAAATATGAACACTTTTTCTCTGCCATTGACTACTCCAGAATATGAACTTTGTACAAAGGTTTTAAAATATGAAATTTTTTATTTTTTTATATTGAAATGGTTTCCAGTTACATAATATTTATAAAAATTGAGCAAAGTACAAGACTGACTCTCACAGCCGGGGTTCTGTACTACTGTGCAAGGTCTAGACAAAGGTTAACCCTGGTGTAGCGTATCCTCTAGTTTTAAATTTTGTATTGTTTTTAATAGTTGGTGTTGTGGAGGCCAGACAACCGTGTAAATTTCAATTCTCTATATCTTACGGCTCAAAAGTTATAGATGATTTTTCAAGCTAAAGGGTGTCCCCGTGTATGAACACCAATTAAATTTTAACTTTTAGCTTTTTTTGGTATTTGTGTTGTAAAGGTCTATGAACTACATACATATATTTGGAAAATTTTAAGTTTATATCTTTTACAGATCAAAAACTAAATCAATTTTCAAATTAAAGGTTGTCTCCGTACGAGAGCAAAATTTAACTGTCTGTTCCTCAATGTCGAAGTCGACTTGTTTGGGTTCCTCTATGATGTTCTTCTATTCGAACGATGACTCAATCGACAAGTCGAAAAATCCGATTCTTCTATATCGATCCTGGCGTCAGCACTGCGAACACTGTGGGAGTTTTTATAGAAAAAAAATTTTTTTTTTTTTAAACCTGGGAAATGAAACTAAAAACCCGGCATATTTTTAAGTTTTAGTTTATGTAATAAATATATCAAACAATTTTCATCTGTATGTATGTAGTTTTCCTAAACAGTTCACTTGTGCGCTGGATGGAAGAAAATCCTGAGTTTGCCAGAAGAATGCCAGTGTTCAGTGCGTCAAAGTACTTATTAAATGTATAAGCAAAAAACTACTTTTAAATTTTAAAACACCACAAAACCTATTTCCACTCTTTCAAGATGTTTGCTTATTTTATTTTGTACTTATTTATGCATGTACATATTTGATTTAGCTTATCAGATACAGCTGACCAGTTTTCAGAGGGGTGGTATTTACACAATAACAATTTAATAGATTTTTTTTCAATACTGCAATAAAAACTTCAACCAAAACTTTAATTTACCGATCTGGCGGCATGTCTGTGAAATAAATAGCAAATATTTCATGACGTAAGCCCACGGCGAACGCAAGCTGTCGACATAGAGAAATACAAATTGATTCGAAATTGAGCGACTACATTGCGATCGTTTACATTTTCTTGCGCTATTGAGGAACAGGCAGGTTATAAAAAAAATACTGTTTTTTTCCTTTAAACTTTATTTAAGTGATTTTTAATTATATGTGCAAGCAAAAAAGTTCCTATCCGGTTTAGTTTATTTAATTTCAATTGACTGCAAACTCAGGTCAGGGCCAGTGCAGGTCACTGCAACTGCAGGACGCTCATCACCAGCAATATCTTCTCGGCCAACTTCCAATTGTGTTTTGCCACAGAATTAAAGGCAAAATAAGCATTGATGAAACGAAAGTGCTCATGTGTAAACGTAAATGCGAGTTAAAAAAATGATTGACAAAAAATTGATTAAGCAAAGCGGCTGAAAACAATCCCCTTTGTGCATTACAATCACCCATTAAATATAGCATAAAATAAACTAACTTGGCAACGTTGTTTGAGGGCTTAAACTATTTAAATAATAAACGCAAGATACCTTCTGCTGCCACAATATCTTATAAATTATTTCCTACCTGCTTCATCCAAATCAGCAGAATATTTCGCGTATAAATAGCATGTTTCTTACACATTTAATATCAGTTGAGTTTCCAGAGTCCATAAGCTACTAATTGTAGTTACTTTCAAATTTTTCCATTGTCCTCTTCAATTGTATGGCAACAACATGACAACAATGCGAGACTATCTAAATAATTCTTTGAACAGACAAGCCGGCGGCCAGGTAGTCGAAGAAGAGACCACCTCCAGCAATCATATACCCTACAAGTTGTTCGTTTATCGTGAGGAATTGCGACGAATTAACAAGCATCCTTTTCATCTTTTCAAAAGTAAATTGAACTTGACGCAGGAATTAGTCTCCCAATCGGTTGAACACATTCAAGAGTACAACATGGACGAGCTAGTGAATATAAATGAGGGCATAACCTTGGAACGTAGACTCAAATGGCATTTGAATGATATGCGAAATATGCAAAGAGCCCAAAGCCAGCACATCGAGCAGCAGACTAATATTAAGAAATAGTATATCATATAATTGTTATTAGTTAAGGCCATGATTCACTATCCGACACACTCTTATGATCTGGCAAAAACGGCTTGTGTCTTCAAAACGTGCGATAGTGTAGTCTGAAAGTTTATGTGTGTGCGTGTATGTGTGACAGATTTTTTGACAGATCTGTTGCTAATGTTTTGGAAATTTTCAAGAAATATTTGTTTTTATGCCATCAGAGTTGCTTTTTTAAATTACCTGATAAAGCGATACAAAAGCATAATAGTGTGGCGACTTTTTTAAGTAGGACAGAACTCTATTAGATTATCCAGTGAATGAATCGTACGTTTATGTAGGATAGTGAATTATGGCTTTTATAGGTGTTTAACATCATTTTAAGATATTTTAAGAGATTGATATGTGAACCATTTTAAATAAATTTATTGAATTTTTAAATACAACATTGTCATATTCATTGATGGGGCATGAATTTTTCAGCAAAACATTCTGAAATCAAATTCCAGACTAAAATTTTTTCGGTGACAAAAAAAAATGAATAGTTGAAACATTGAAAAAAAAAACAATGCTTTTTGAGTGCAGCTGAACACCGTTATTCACTGCCCTACACAACTATGTATATGATATGCTGAAAATGGCATGTGTGCGTAAGAAGTGTGATAGTGTGTGAAAGATTTCTTGACAAATCAGTTCGATTTGCCAATCTTTTGCAAAATTTCAGAAACTATTTTTCTCCATGCAATCAGAGTTGCCTTTTTGGCCGTTTTGATGCGCCTTAAGGTCGTGATTCACTATCCTACTGAATAGTACGATCTGTTAAAAATTACATGTGTGTCCAAAAAGTGTGATAGCCTGGACTAAAAGTGTATGTGTGTGAAAGACTTTTTGACAAGTCTGTCCGATTTGCTAATCTTTTGAAAATTTTCAAAAACTTGTCTTATTGTATGCGATCAGGGTTGCCATTTTGAATGAAGTTGTTTACAAAAGTATAATAGTGTGGCCATTTTGATGCGACTTTTCAAAGTAGGACAGAATTCTATCAGATTTAGCTAGCAATTTTCAGTGAATGAATCGTACGATTGAGTAGGATAGTGAATCACGGCCTTTATTAAAATGGTACAGAATTCTATCCGATTTATCTAGCGATTCCCTGTGAATGAATCGTACAATTGTGCAGGATATTGTCATATGAATTTTCTTCTTGTCATATGAATGCAAAAATGTTTCTGATTTCTTTTTGCTGATGGCGCAACGAAACCAAATTCGATTATTTTTTTTTTGTTGCCTAAGTTAAATACCCGTTTAATTGAGTTCCGTTTAATTGCGTCACCCGCTTAATTGTTTCGCAAATTAAGACTGCATTGCGAAAAACAAGAGCAAATATTTTGCTTAATTGATTCCGTCTACATATTTTTTTTTTTTTTTTTTTGCTCCACAAACGTAAAAGCAAAATTATTTTGCGGCAAAAAGGTCATGGTTCTGTTCCTTTAGAAACATTGTACGATGAACGTACCCGATTTTTATTTTGTTTTAATAAATCTTAAAGAATTTTTCAACTTATTTTCTATCTGCGCATGGGTGTTTTTTCGCTTTATTGCACATATTGCTCAATTAAGCGATTTTCGTTTAATTGCGACGGCGTTTCAATTAACCGAGTATTGCTTAATTGAGTTCCCGTTTAATTGCGTCACAAGTCGTGCATTTTTAGAAACTCAATTAAGCGAAAATAACTGTATTTACTTTACTATATGACGAATTTCCTAGAAAAGGTAACCTTTTTGTAACGCGTGCGTACACTGAAAAAACAATTCAATCCATTTGTACTTTTAATCAACACTAAGCGGTGTCGGAAGTTCGGTAAGTACGTCGTGCTTGTTTTAAGCAGGGATTTTTCCTGCGATAAATACTTAATTTTAGCCATATCTAGTCCCGGTTTTGTATTGAATATAGTTCAAATCCGTGCTTAAAAGCAAAAACGCCGTTTTTGATTTAAGAAGATAAGTACCAATCTTGGCAGCATTTTGGATTGATTTAAGTACGAAAGGATTGAATTTAATTTGAGTGTGATGATTGACTATGCACTTGGATTCATCAATGTTTCTGGAGCATATTTAATCCTAAATTCGTACCTGAAATATTTTGCTCTACATACTTAATTTAATAATAATTTATAAATTATTTACCCCCAATTTTGGACTTGGGATTTAAATACAAAATTAGTAAATTTTCCTTAAAATTTAAGTTGGATTTAAAATAGCTTTCTGTTTTACAGTCTAAAATTATTTTTGGCAATTAATTGTAATAAAAGTACGGCAGCACCGTGATACAACTAACAAGGTAGCCTTTTCGCTACAATAAGAACAACTTCAATAAAAATAATATGCATTTTGTTTTTGTACAACTTATGCAAACTGTCAAAAAGTCGCCGCTTCTACATTTACAGAAGAGAGATGCACTGAGCTTACGCGGATTAGCTATCTCGTTTTGGCTGCCTTTCATCTCTGCAATCCCTTGACAACCTAAAGAAGTCAGTTGATTAACGGTTTAGCTGACGAGGCTACCTAGTTAATTGTATCATGGGCAGCACAATGTAAGTGTCAAAAAATTATTGATAACTCAATAAAAAACAGCTGTTTAAACAAATTTGGAAGCAAATTAAATTGTAAAAAGTTTAGAAAATAATAAATTGTTTTGTAAAAATTATTAAAAAGAAGTAGCAAAAATGATAAAAAGACTCCCAATTTCATTGCCACATAAGTTGATTGATTACCTTCTGGAAATAATAAAAAATCAAATTATGAAACAAACAAAAAACATGTGCAATTTTCTTAATTTGCAGAACAAAACCAAACTGTCAAAATCATATGGCAGTACGAAAAACTTAAATCGATTTTAAATGGGCACAGCAGGCCGTTTAAGTTTAATTTAAGTAGCAACTGTTTGACTCAATTTTGTATTTAAATCAAATTTAAATTGAAATGGCATTTAAAAGCCAAGTCAAAAATTGGGAGTTGTTGGTCTATTTGCCGATTTGAACCTGGAACCCAACTGCTGTCAGTCCAGCCCATCTACCAATTGAGCCATCGCAGCAGCATTCAAAAAATTGAATTAAAATTCAATATTTATACCAGCACATACAAGTGTTATTTTAAATTTTCAAGTTTGCTTCGCACTAAAATCAAGTAGAAAAAACTCATATTTAGAGGGAGAGTTTTTTTTTCTGTGTACGATAGATTCTGTCTTATATCAATTAAATTATAAAGCCCAATATCTTTATATATTTTACAAGTATTTATAAAATTTGATAATAAAAGCAGCAACTGTTAAGTAGACGTACGCATGCGCTCTAAAATTAATTGTTTCTATGAAGTCTTTTAATTTGTTGCTTCAAATTTTTTTCTATAAAAGAAACTTTAAGAAAAGCCATTATTTGTGATAATTTGTCCTTTAAGTTAAGGGAACAAAGGTTTTTTATTTCTAAAAGCTGAAACGATCAAAAAGTTAACGTAGGCTTAAAGCAGACTTGAAGCTTGCTTTGGACTCCCCATCCTTTAACATAATGATGTAAATACTACTTCAATAAAGGCAACTCTTTTGTTTGGAGTTTAGTACAATCAAATTTTATTTAATCAAATCAATTATAGTATTATCACAAAGATATTATTGTTATTGTTAAAAATTACAATCAAAAGCACAGCAATCATGCCTGACATTTGGCTGGCATTGCTGATGTGCTGACGACCGACCCTTCTTGGGCAACGTATGCAAACAGATCTTAGCACCCTGAGCAGCTTACATGTCATCACTTAAGCAATTTGGATCGATATTTGTTATGCCCATTTTTTGCAACTTTTTTATTTTATTAATTTTTTGGCAAAGTTTTTTCTTAAACAACATCTGCCGGTTGTTGATATGCATCACTTCGGCCGCATCGTATTCGGTAATATGGCGTATTGTGTAGGTAATCAGGTTGTCGGTCAGATAAATTTTGGCCGTCGAAAGGCGTATAAATTCAGCATCGCGTTTATTTAATTCCTCTTTGTACAGAAAAATTATATATGGTATGGAAAACCGTTGTAGTTTTGTTGACTTGCGGCTGCATTCCAGTTTAAGCATCTCTAATAATATGTCAGACATGCTACGAACATCAGCATGCACTTTTACTCTACTAAATGCGATTAAATAATGTTTAAAATATTTAACTGGGTGGCTATTTATACCTACATACTTACTCTATGAAGTATAATCTAGATAATCTTTTTATGATCTTAGCCTTAGGGTGAAGAAATTTTACAATTCTCTTTTTTTTTTCAACTGTCATTGCAATTCTTCACACATGCAAACTCACATACACATAATGAAATTGAAGCCGGTGACGCAGTGCAAGCAGCGCGTTCTTCTTTCACCGCTCGCCACCACACTCAAGAGTTGATCAACAAAATTTGATGTGTGTGGCCAGGATCTTAGTAATATATGATGGATAGTCTAGATAATCTTTTTATGATCTTAACCCTTGGCTATCTGCCCTTCACATTAGTCAAGCAACTTCAAAAGTTCTCACAATTAGTGGTGTAGTACAAAATTGTTAAATAAAAGAGTAAATAAAAATAATAGCTCTGTTTCTTTGCTCTACTTTGGAATCGCGAGGGATCCCAATTTGCACGAAAAGTGTTCCCGTACTTTAAAATTGGCCAAATGAGAGTATTTGTGTAAGTTACTTTTTTTTTTTTTTTTTTTTTTGTAAATTTAACTCTACAACAAATCGGTAAGTGCCGGGTGCAAGCACTATTTTTCAAAACACAAGTAAAATAATTTTTTTTTTTTTTTGTAAAATAACGCTGTTTCACGGCCACCACGAACATCTTCAGCACTCAAATTGCCTCCAACTGCAGTCACAACCAAGGCGAATCAAGTACAGGTGGTCGCAATTCAATTCGCTTCAACATTTTCACTCGAGACGTCACAAGTTTTGTTGTGGTTTTCTATCGGCTTTGACAACTCAGAAGATAAAATCGTGGAAAAATGCTGAAGCGAATTGGTATGTGGGCACCTGTAATGGATTCGCCTTGGTCACAACTAATTGCATGCTGCTTTTAAGTAGCAGCGTTTAGCCATCCCGCTGCCTGAGCTCTTCATTACGAACTCTCTCTTTATTTAATCACTTGATCGCCTTTCAATTTTATCAGTGCGTTTTTCTGTTGATTGGAGGAATTCCCTTTTAATTTGCTTGATATAAACAAAAATGTAATGTACGCAGGCGCTATAAAGTGCAACTTGTATTGGTGAATTAATGGTGTACCAAGAAAAAATTAAATTTTATGTTCTTTAAATATGTAAATATAATCGTTTTTCCAATTTCGTTACATAAAGCAAATGTATTAAAGTGTATTTCTGTTATGCCCAGCAACTACAAACTAAGAATAACAATTTCATCATTCCAACTTCACTATTGTCACAACTTTATTTTGATGTTTGGGCTTAAGGGTCTGAGATGGTACAGGCGTGCAGTTAAGGGTTAACAGCTCAACCAATTCCTTGAATTTCTAATTATTTTCCCGATACAAAAATTCACAGAGCAAACCCTCTTTAAGTTATTCAATTTACCGGCTGTTGCTTAAAAAAGGAAACAATTTTTTTTTTTTTTTGTTTTCATATGGAGTTTATGCATCGCGGAAGATCTTTAATCCGCGTACCTGCGCCTGCCTTAAGCCTCTATAAGCTGCTGCTTCAAAACAATCATAAAATCATTTAAAACCAAGTAAAGCCTCATTTAAGTGAGAGAGCGGTTCCAGGAAAAATATTCATTTAGCACCCACCTTATTATATATAATCATATTTTTGTGCGCGATTAATACACATGTAAATTTTCCATCCCTCTTAACAAGAATTTAAAATGTTTCGTTTTCTGTTCATATAACTCTTAAGGGCTCTCTACACCATTAGAAAGAATATTGTATACACGCCAGCAAAAAAAAAAAAAAACTGGTAAAAAACGTAGAAAACAAGATTAATTTTATTATTTTGCGGTGGTGGTTTTGCTTCATAGGAATTTCGTTTTAATTTAATCTTCAAACAACATTTACTGTTATTAAAACAACTAGAATGACCGTTGATTCAATGTAGTGCCAGTCCTACCCAGTGTTGCCAGAAGTAGAAGAACATCCTCATGGCTATTTTTTATACGGAATTAAGATTAAGTAAGAAAAGTCGTACAGAATTATTACATTATTCAAAATGTCCTTCCAGTGTTGCCAGAAGTAGAAGAACATCCTCATGGCTATTTTTGGCTCAGGATTAAGATTAAGTAAGAAAAGTCGTACAGAATTATTACATTATTCAAAATGTCGCAATTTTTTTTTTTTTTTTTTTTTTGCTTACGCATCAAGTGTAGAAAAGTGCAATGATTTTAGCAATGAGTTTTCGTTCTCGTTCAAAGTTTTCATTTCGCCCCAAAAAAAAAAAAAAAATCGCTTAAATATATATTCCCAGAGTTGTTTGTGGGCCAGCAATCATATGCATTTTTTTTTTAAGTGAAATTGATATATTTTGAAAAATGTATTTAAGACAGTTTGGCATAAAATTAGCAAAGAAAAAAAAACGTTTAGTGTGAAAAATATTAAGTGACCTAAGGACGCGCAATTAACTCGCCCTGCAAGAAATTAATACACTGACAACTTAATTACTAACCCATGCAAAGCAATTTTATAGCTTTCAGTGTTGCCAATACAGTGATTCTTTTTTAATATTTTGATTTTCCCGTATTAATTTGCTAATTTCATTTGGAACTACGTTTATGCATTAATGTTTTTATAGGTTCATTGTTCTTTTTTCTTTGAAAACCAAATGGTGCTGCGAAAGTTTTTTCCATATGAGTCAGTTTTCTATTGTTAAAACTGCTAGCGACTTCTGTTTTTCGTTTAATTTCATCTAAATGTATCTCTAAAATAGTTTATTCTATTCTCTTTGAATTCTTTGTTGAAGTTTTTTGAAGAACTCTTTTTTTTTAATTAATAACAAACAATAACAAATTAATAGCATTATATGTATGTAATTTTGTGGGCATTTTGAAAAAAAAAAACATTTCGAATGATCACTTTGCTGAGGTGGTAACGCTGGCTTAAAAAAGAAATCACACCGTCACGAATGTTTACAACATCAGCTTTTTCAGTTCGCCCTTAAGAAAATGATAGAAACTCTGATGTCGGTCATATGATGCATCAAATGGCCGATATTGTTCTATAATTTCTATAATTTTCTTAAGGGCCAAAGGACGTCCAATGTTTCTGAGCTGCCACGCTCTTCGTCAGCACCCTTTGGTTAGTTCATTAGGGTGCTGACTTGACGCGCTAATTTAGGTTGTAAACTGCAAAAACTAACGTCTGACTTTGAAGCTTTTCGTAGTACGGAGAAAGAAAAAACAGTTTAACACATCATTCCAGCTGGTGTGCTTTTTAGAATTGAGTAAAATGAGTCGACGACAGCACTGCTGATTCTACAACTTTTTTTATTGATTAAATTTTTTACACAATTTGATTATTCTGGTTTTTTATTTTCTTAAAAATTACAATTTATTATTCTTTGTTTTCAGTACGTTAAATAACATTAAAGTTTCTTAAAGCTACTGCCAACATTTGCATAATTCCAGAGCAGTGGCTTTTTTAACAGACAGAACCTGCAGAAAACGGGGACTAATTGATGCTAAAAATAACTAAAGCAAACCCTGCATTTCGTTCATGAATTGCGTGTAGGCATCATCTTTGGAGGCGGCATTGCTGAGCTCTTTGGGATGAGTGGTGGTTTCTTGAGAGAATTGTTTGGAGCGATTCTGTTTGCGGACATCATCACGTTTAACTCTTAAAGTGGAAGGTACAAATCGTGTGACATCTGCACTTAAATTTCTGAAAAGCGTGAAAAGCAAACAGTTAGAATTAGAATTGCATGTTTATGGGATGGCTATAGATCAAGTTTTACCTTATTTGAGGTTTGGCCGTAATTGTGGTCACACCTTTGCTATCTTTGTTCTGTAGCTGTTGGTTTTTGTGGTGGGCCATGCGAGGTGGCATACCGGGTGGCGGTCCTGGTATGCGTATGCCCATGCGCGGCATCCCAGGTCGTGGGCCAGGCGGTGGCCCGGGCGGCATGCGTATGCCAAATGCATGCAAACCTGGGGGCCGTGGTGGCGGTCGAAACATCATGGGCGGAGGTGCTAGGCCGCCCATGGGTGGCACTGGTGGACCTGAAACATGTATATGAGCTTGAGCGGGCATGCTGGGTACACTCAGGGACATGGGCATTGGTGTGGCTGCCACATTTGCCGTATGTATGGGTACCGCCACAGTTTTACCAACTGTATCGGAATTTGTTCGTTTTCTTTTCGCTACATTCTTGTCCTCTTCATCTTCTGACTCAACTGAACTGTCATCTGTGTCCTCAGATTTTTCATCATCTTCATCTTCGACATCACCAGACATTTTCTCACTGTTTTCTGCATCTTTATCGCCAAGTTTACCCGCAGCCACTTTCTTTTTATGAACATTTTCCATTTCTTTCATAAAATCATCAATATTTTGCCCAGATATGGCCAGCATTCGTTGTTGCAGTGAATTGGGTTTCGGCACTACTTTATTTTGTTTGGATTTAGGTACATATTTCTTAAGTACCACTTCATCGTTCTCTGCATCCGAATCGAGGTCAGAAAAATCTTTAAGATCGGGTGGTGGTCCGGCGGGTACACTTAAGAGCTCCTTTTTCTTGGGCTCATCCGTTTTGTCTGGCAGCTTTGAAAACTGTAAAATAAAAAAAATTTTATTAACTTCAAGTTTTTAAACTGTGCGTTTGTTAGGCACCATGAGCAGCGTGTAGTTTAAAGCTTAAATTAGATAATTATGGGCTTTTTTTATTTTTTTATTAAATAAAAAATATTACTGAGCAAAAAGCAAACAAATTTTTAAGAATTTTTCAAGTCTACTGACGAGTTGATTAGCACCAACGAAATGTCGTCGGCATATAGACAGCTGAAAAATATAACAAACATTTTTTGAAAAGGTTCATTTTTGGACCTGAATTAATACATTTCAATTGGCTCTTAAAGCAAATAAATAATTAAGTTCATATTTAAAGATAAAATAAACCTGGCACGTTTTAAAAATTTACGGCCTTATCATAAAAAATATCTTAGATCCTATTTGACAAATTTCATACAAATATATCAAATAAGACTATTGTATACTTATTGGGGTAGAATCTGAATCGTTATTGGAGTAGAATCTGAGCTTGACTCTTAAATTTAATTAATAAAAAAAAAAAAATACTAAGAGTTAAAAGTGTTTACTAAGACAGCTTTGTATGAAAAATTGCTATTAATTTCCACTCAGCAAAAATATTTTGAAGTAGTGCAAAAAGTGTGTCATTTTCATGGAATTATTGAAGAGCAAGTACGTCATCTGTGTATTACTGTCACCTTAATTAATTTTAAAACAAAAAACAAACATAAAATGCCAATAACTTATGAAAAATAAGATTCAACGCTGCCGAATATATTTTGGTTCAATAAACTCATTTTAAATGAGAAATATTCCCCCAAATTCTCACACAAACACACGACAGCCAAAAAGAGATGCTAATGTAAAAAAAAACTGAACCGGTTTGTGGTGGCACTTGAGCGGACGATTCTACAGTATTTTCGTTATGATACTTGTTAGGGGGCATGATACTTGTAAGTCTGTTATTCATTTTTTGTGCTTATCTTTTATAAAGAAATCCTGCACGGGCTACAATTTAGTATTTCATTCAATGCTTACACTGTATTTATATGCAGTATTTTCCTTTCAATTTTCAAAACTTGTAGTTACCTATACCTACTTGGACTGTTTTTTCTTTAATGTTCGCTTATAATTAATCTGCTTACATTTTCATTAGTCTTCCTAAGCGTGCCCGGCGGTGCACCAGGCGCAAATGGTGGCAACGACAAAGCAGTGGGCGGTGGCGGTAGTCGTTTGGGTGGAAAATTGTTTGCATTAGATGCCGATACAGGTGCTGGTGTTTGATTGCTGGATGGTAGGGGGATTTCGTCAATCTGCACACTTTGAGCGTGTTTGACACTTTCGTAATATTGCTGCTTTTTTAAGCGTTTCTTTTCATATTCAACTTCTTTGCGCTTCAACTCAGACCAATGTTCTGGATCATCATTATGCTGCACAGTAAAAAAAAATTATAATTTTTATTAGGTACACAATTTATTTAGAGCGATTTCTGATTTCAACTTACATAAAGTCTCATTACACGATCAAAAGTTTCTTTCAGCTTTTTACGTTTATCCCTCAAAACTTTTTCATTCAAAGGTGATGGCTGCAGCACATTATATTCTGTGGAGCAAATACAAAATGAATACACACATCCGTTTTAGTTGTTTACATATTTATTTACCCATTTCATCGATTTTTTCCATTTCTTCCAAAATCTGGCTGGGATCTTTATTCTTGAGCACTGCAGCTCTCACCATCTGACGCTGCTTTTTGTTCTTTTTCAATTCCTTCTTGCGAGCCTCTTTTCCTAAGGAAAAACAATGCACTCATACGTTTAGAAGGCGCTCCCGCAAGGGCTACGATAATTACTTACTCGCTTGGTCTGTGGGATTCATGTATTTACCACTTTTCGTGGTATTTATTGACCGTCGTCCCATTTTGACTTTATTATAGTAACCGGTTAATTATTTTACATGAAATTTAATACAAACACGGTGATAAATTTTAAACAATTTTACTTTTTAAGTAATGTCACTCTGTGACAATTTGTCATACTAGTTTTAGTGATGGCAAAATATCGATAACAAGCTTCATCAGCTGTGAAATAAATCGAAATACTATAAATAATCAAATATGTCTAGACAAGGAATATATGTTTGTATCCAGCATTTAGTGGAGTAATTGTCAAACTCATATATCCTGTGATATATGTCCAGGAAATTTGTTAATAGAGGTGTTTACATATTTTTTTTTATATAGATCCTTCTATTATTTTATTTGTCGATATTTCGCTCTTCTTTGGATAGCTTCTTCAAAGCAATAATATTATCTCAAAAGATTTTGAAAGTAAACTTTTCAAGAAAAGAACAAGGAACACTGTTTTAATAATACGATAGAAAAAAATTAAACTACCAAACTGGACAAACTGGCTCATGGCAAACAAGAACGAGCATAAAATTTAGATTTATATTGAACTCGTTCTTGTTCATTTTTACCACGAACCTATGATCTAACCCATATAAAAAACATAAGATGGTGCGAAGAGACCGAGCTCGATACATGTATAGTAAAAGTAAAAACCTACAAAGACTACAACTGTTTGTAATAAAATCAAAAAGTACAGAATGTTTAAATTTGTAATTTACATAATTGTGAATAAAAAAAAAAATTTTAAATTTCTTCTGAAAATATATTAAGACTTTTTTTGAGTAGTTTGAGGAAGAAAACCTATCAATCGGAACTTGCCGAAGGTACCTAGAGTAATTTTATGTCAGTACGGCTGTTTAAAGTTGGGTGTTGTTTTAATTTTGAGTATAAAAATTGGCAAAATTTTAAATTTTCGTAACGAAATCTTCAGTTACAGTCTGAATTTTCAACCGTTCAAAAAGAAAAATGACCTGACTGTATTATTAACGATTTTTTTTTTTAAATTTAACATTTGTGATCTTAGGAATGAAAACATTATCACAACGTGATTTTTTTCAATATGCCAATACCTTCTAAGCTAAGCGTAATAGATTTTTTTTAATATATTTTGTTCTTGATGTTAATTCTATATAATTTAATATATTTTCGTTTGGACGTTAAGTTTCGAGATACCCTGTATAAATTGACAGTTTTTGTGGAAAGGTTATTGCTGCTTAATATCATGTAGCTATAACTGCTGAACATGCATTCAAAAACTTCTGCAAGCTATGTATACGTTAATATATGGTTTTGACATAAAAATTTGACAGCCGCTAAGGCAATAATTGCTAAAATTACAGTTAGTGTGGATCCAATGTTGCCTCAATGCAAAACGAATATTTTTGTAATAGATTAACTGTATGCAAAATAACGATTTATCGATTTCTTCACTTCCTTAGTAAAGGTAATACATAAAATCATCCCTGTTATAAAAGCCAACTGTTCTTGCATTCTTCTTTGCCAGCCATTTTTGCCAAGAAATTTGTTGCAGAAAAGCACAAGAAATATAGAAGATACATTTTATTTGGTGAAGTCAGGTTTTAAATCAAAGTTAATAGCGGCTTGTTGCGCAGTGCCAACTTTTGTATTAATTAACATTTTTAAAGAGTGCAGAAAAATTTGTATCATTTGAAAGCAATTTATGTGGACAAAAATTCCAGAGCCTTGCTCCCAAAAAGTCGGTTGTTCGCGCAAAGGTAAGCTGCTGTTTTTTATATAGAAATATTGCTATGTATTTGCTTATAAAATTAATTTAGCAATTATTGTGTTAGATTTAGTAATATTGCTTAGGAAACTTTTCATATTACAAATTCTGTCTTCATTTCTTTTATTCTTTTGTTTAGTTTTTTTTTCCTTTTTGGCGCGGTTTGCTTTAATTTTCGTGTGAGTGGGAAAAAGAGCGTTGAATTTATATGCTAATGTATCTGAAAGAAAAAAAGAGATGACGATGTAAATTTTTCTTTCTAGTTTGTGTATTGTGCAGTTTTTTTCTATGTGCAACAATCTTTTTTATTGATTTTCTTTTATTGTATACATTTATTAACAAGTGTGTTTTGTCCTCTTGTTTGCCGGTTTATATGTTAAACCTTGCATTGTGCCTTAAATTATTTGGATTTTGGATGAAGGATTCCAATAATATATAAATTTATGACCCTATATCTTCGCTAAAGTCAAAATTTAACTTGGAAAAAGCATAAATATATAAATTTCTTGTAAGTAAATTCTAGGTTGTGGCACTCGCTAGAGTTGCCAAGATGAAATATTGTCCTGTATACCACGGTTAAATTGGAATATAGTCTTAATTGAAATACACATGTTCCATTAAGAATTTTTATTTTAATTTTTTTTTAAGTTAAATATTAGTGAATCAAAAGAAAAAAAAAAAACTTATTAAACGATCATAAATTACCATATCAAGTGTGTTTTTGCCATCCATTTCCATACAAAATGTGTGGTTACGAAAAAACCGTTTGATGTGCTTTTTAAATAGGTCTGTTAAATATGTTATTTTTTCTATATTATTTTTTAATTGCTTCGATCTTAAAAACAATTGACTTCATTCCGAGGAAATATACAGATTTTAATTTTTTAAAAATGTTTCACACAAGTTGTTTTTCTGTGGTGCATTTGATAATTATCTGTAAACCGCACCTACTCCCAAACAAATATATCTTTAATTTACTTTACATATGTATGTATATGCCCATAGATATGTATCTACATACAAGTTGTCATCTGAACTGTTCTAGAAATCACTTAATTTCTGTAATCAGAAATAGTATTACGTTAACAAGGCACATTTTGAAACAGCCCTAACTACTATTAATTCATAAAACAAAGGCTTGAGTTAAGAACTGTTAACTTCATACAAAAAATTAAGTTAGAAAATAGTTTTAATTCGTTATCCTTTGAAAAGTGCGTTTTTATGCTCGCGCTTGTACATTTCTTTGCGAGAACAATTTCATCTTTTTTTTTTGAAATTTCACATCTTCCGGGTGTAAGGGTTAGAGAAAGTTTATCAATCACCTTCAATTGTTATTGAATCAACTTATCCAACGATAATTGGAATATATCCTAAGAATAATAGTCTAAGAAATTATTGCGATAAAGGATCGCAAGCGGCTAGAACTAAAACTCTTGGATGAGACAGTTTAATTAGGGTTTTACCGAATTGAAAAGCTCAAAATTCGTGAATGTTGGTTATATATTACGGACTTATTTTATAGCTTTTTTTATATGTTATAGCTTACGAACTAATTTTTTTTTGTGTATCAAGAAAAAATTTTAACCTCATTTAAATACTCTTTAAAATTAAGGTTAGTTCGGCTGGAAAAGTAATTTTTACGGCATTTACGCAATGGATTTCTGATTCAGTTTGCATGTTTTGCCACGCACATGGCATTCGATAATGAAATTATACATGCAATATCGATTATGTTTTTTTCTATTATCATAAATATGGAAAGAGAACTACGTTGCTTTATTTCAAATAACTGTCAGAGTTTTTTCTGTTATTACAAATATGGAGTGAGAAATACGGTGCTTGTTTTCATTCAGGTCCAAATATGTACCTTTTTGAAAGATTCAAAGAGCCAAATTCAATTGGCTCTTAAAACAAATAAATAATTAAGTTCATATTTGAATGCTTGTTTTCAATTAACTAAACAGATAAAACATGAAATTACTATACAAACAGTGCAATCTACATCAAAGCAATCTCCAAACTTTTTTAAGTTGATGATATCTCGAATGCAATCTGAAATGAAATCTAATCTACAATGAAATTGTCATTGTAGACCATAAGAAATCATAATTTTCAATTGTCAGATTGCGTAAATGGAAAATGGTCAGATTGCATAAAAGGGAATCATTAAGTCCATTGTCAAGCCCGCTGCTAATAAAGAAGTATAAGCATGGCAACTCTGTTTTAGCACTTAATAAGCAACGCTGGTAAAAATTGCAAACGCCAAAGCAAACGTAATTTCTCATTGCTTTTGCTACTTTTGTTTAGAAGACCGCATTAAATCATTAAAACAAGACTTTAAGGCAGTGAATTTTATCTTGAATTCTGCTGGATAAAGTAAGTGCTTAGCTAAGCAATTTAAACTTGTACACGTATGTATAAGAATATTTGTTTTTAGGTTGTAACACACGGAAAACTGGCAACAACGAAATTAGTCACAGCAAATCCAGCAGGTTCCGTAAGTTTTACTGTTAAGTACATACATATGTAGGTACGTACTTGTGATATGGTATAAAAAACAAATCGAATCATTTTCGATAAGTACGCGTAATAATAAAGGCGAAAAGATTTACATATGTAGCTAGAGTGAATCAGTTAGGCGGACGATTTTCAAAATGGAGCTGCTTACATATTGAAAAAGTAAGGGATCAATACAGTTTATCGAAGTCTCACCAAATAAAGGAAAGCTAGAATACAAAAGGATGGTTAAATTTTAACGGCCGATGTTGATTTTGAATAAAACACAAATTATTTAGGAAATTTTCTTATTTCTTTTTATTATAATATTGGCATTGGCCAAATGGCCGCCGCGACTTCAGCGTTACACCTTCATGCGATGGTCCAAATTTTCGATGACGATGTTAATATGTCGATGACCTTTTCTTTTAAATAATCCCAAAGAAAGATCAAGTGATCCAACGGTATTAAATTACATGATTTTGGTATCCAATTGGCATTGCCACCACGTGAGTTACCACGGCCATTAAATTTGTCGCCCAAAAGAGCAATTGTTCGTTAGCTTTGTGGCAATTGCCACCGTCCCGTCCTGTTGAAACCACATATCGTCCGCATCCATATCTTCCAATTCGGGCCATAAAAAGATGGTTATCATCTCACGATAGTGAACATCATTCACAGCAACTGTGTGGACTGCCTCATTTTTGAACGTCCACCACGATGATCATCAGCACCCAAATTGCTTCGAAACCAGGCCATGATTAATTGTATATTGTTTTGGAGCAGCAAAAAGGAAAAAATCGGCTATCATTGCTGCGTTAGTGTCTCCATTGTCCATAATAGTTGCACAAGTCGCGCCAAACAGTCACTCGCAAAGGGTGCGTGCCATTGATGTAAAATTCCAACGTTTAATATAATAAGACTGACGACTTTAGACGACACAATTTTAGCGCGTTAAAAAATTATAACAATCATTAAAGTAAAACAAATCAATAGAGGATTTATTATTTCAAATTATCTTTACAACTCTTTTTGTAGTTGCTACAATTCTTCAATGGAAAGCGCAAGTGATGTGTTTTTATGTGTCAACAAAATTTTGTTAATAAAAAAAAGTAGAGAAAATGATTCGTTTTGTTTCGATATGAGATCAAAATTCGAAAAGCAAATAATATTTATTTTTTACAGGCAGTTTAAACGATTTTTATAATTTAATTAAATAATATTTTAATCATGCCCTGGACACCACAAAACGATTTCGAAGAAGAGGTTGTTAACTTGCAACCAGATCATGACTTTATTTTTGGGTATTTGTCCGAACCCCAATACCCTCGACCAACAGCTCACACAGAATATGCCGCAACAAGAAAACAGCAAGAAAAAGAGTTAGAAAAACAACTTAAGGCCGGAGACAGTGCGATAAGTGCTAAATTACGTGTCATACAACAAGTGCAACGCATAGCCAATACCAAGCCGGTTGGCGAACAACCTTGTCTTGAAGATTGGGATAATAATGAAAATCTGGAACAAGAAACCATTGGTATGATGCGTCATTTTGGTTTGAGTGCTAGTGTTGAACAGCCCCTAACTGAAAAGGCTACAGTATCATCTTATCCAGTGCCAAAAGAAAACAAAATTTTACGAAATGGTCGTCGAAAGGTGGCATTGTTTCTCGATGATGATATGTTTAAGTTGCGAGAAAAAGTATCTGATACCTCTTCAGGTTTTGAAAGCTGTAATAACAGCGATTTAAACAAATTTAGAAGCGACAAGGGTGATTCATTGGCCTCTGAACTTGACGTTGACTCATCTTTAAGTACATCTTCATCGTTTTCATTTGCTACAGCAGGAGAATTTAATGATTCCTCTAGCTCGGCTGCCCCAACGAAAATTTGCCAACAAAGATTCAATCAATATGACAAACTAATGGAGGACACTTCTTTGCTTTCTTTAAAGTGCAGTAAAAGTAGTTTAAGCAGTGAGCCAGAAAGTTCCGAATCTTTTCGAACTTTAAGCAAGTCTTCTTGGACACCTCTTTCGGAAGATGAAGAGGATGATGATTTATTTAAAAAGAAAGAAAATTGGCCAAGTTTGTCTAAAAACAACCCTTCATCGCATGATAAAAATACTACGGAATATACTGATGTTTTTAACAACACTCAGTCTACTAATTCAACGGAGGATATTTCAAGCGAAGCGAGCAGCACTAAACCTAAAAGAGAGAACTTTTTGGATCGTTTCATTAAGTCAGATGAAACAGACAACTTGGACTCTAAAACAACTTCAGAGTCTACCACCACTACAACTACAGCTTCGCAGAAACCCACAACTTATGCTTCCATAACGAAAACACCAAAATCACCAGCCAAAAAGAAAAAAAGTATGAATACTGCACAAGATTTTACCACAAATTTCCCAGCATTTTACACAACTCGCAAAATGTATGCCCTTAAACGAAACGCAAAATAGCTAGGTTTTATAAATTTTCTAATTGTTATCGAAAGTTGCCTTGAATACCATTAGGAAAAACAATATTCAAGTTCACATTTTAATAATTTCAATTTTCTATGATTTAAGTCTCGTACTCTTTTTAGTACCAATTCAATTAATGTATTTTTAAACTCCCTTGCCAAAGAAATAGAATCCACTACAGCATAGTTCTTCTCATGAAATGTTCGTACGTTTTGTCTGTGCACCCTTGTATAAGCTAGTACTTTTACCAGATCTTCACCCTCAACAAGATTTACCAGGGTAAGATCTCATTTCTATACTGAGTTTTTTTTTACATATTACTCAGTAAATAATAGCGGGCGGGCTTTTCTACAACAATACATGATACATTGTGTTCTTCAAGCCCAAAACGATTTGATAGAATTATCTTAAGTGCTCTCATGTTTCTGTCTTTTATTAATCGGCATAATGTGAAGTAAAGTGAAGTTTTTTCAAAAGCATGCGATATCAGGAACACTAATAGTATTACGGCAATTCCCTTAATAAATATCTAGTTATTTGTATTATAAAAAATTGAAAACCAATACTATGACAGAGTGAAGTACTTTTGTGTGCTATCAGTCCTAGTTGTAGGAACACATTTCAAGAAAATTTGTTCATGTACTCTCCAAAAGAACACGTCCACTACGCCTAATTGCCTGGTGCCTCACATTAACTCTAAACGGATTTACCTAAATAAAGGTGATCAAAGGCCAAATCATTGCATTTGGTATGTTTTACGGGACCCACTTGGGTCCTAGAAAGGTCCCACTGTGCTGCATATCTAATGAACTATAGAGAAAAAAATAATGTAAAACAAAAACAAAATAAACAACAACCACACAGCATTAGCAGTGAAATTCGTTCGATCTCGAATGTGAAGAGATCGAACGAGGCCCATGCTTTGTCCAAAAACAACAGCCATCCCCCAAACGAAAGCAACAAAATCACATCTTCCATATCCAACCAGAAATTCGTGAAAAACTGCTGTTGAATTCATGGTCAAATGCATACCGACTAATTCAGTTTAGCTAAAAAAAAAAATAGTTTTTACATTAGCATGTCATTGGCTGTAATGTATTTGTGTAAGCATTTAGGGAAAAGTCACTCAGTGAGAATGAGTGAATTGAACTAAAGTATATTCCATGACTTTGAATTCTGATTTTGTATAAAAATAACTAAGGCCCTTATTATGAATAACATTCGAACGAATTTTAGTTTGTGCCCCGATTATGGTTTACAACATCTAAGTGTTGTGTATGTCACAGAGTTGTGTTTTTTTATTTCTAGAGCATATTTCCGTAAAAACACATGGCTGCATGCAAAACACTGCCAAATAAAGCAACTCTATCAGCAAGATATAAGCTTATATTGCTTTCATTACATTAACACAAGCGAAAAACAACAAACTTTGACATTTCTTTGTCAAGTTCTACCATCAAAAGACATGAAGAATTTGTTGGTGTTGTATTTCTAGCAAAAGCGCGGCTATCGGATAGAACTGCATTGGCAAAAATAAAAAGCTTAACCTGCTTATTATGAATTCGGTCGGAGGCTCCGACGGAATTCCGTCGTAAAAATGCTATCACGAATTCCGACGTAGCTACGAAATTCGGGAGATTGGTATTATAAATTCCGAATGAAACGTACTTTTGGCGTTTTTTTTTTATCAAAAATTTGTACGAACTACGAAATAAGAACAAATTAAAAATAAATTTTTAAATTGAATAAAAACCATTTTTAAGTAGTTATAAAATTCTATCGGCTGTATTCATAAAAAAATTGAATAGCATTTGAAACACATTTTAGGGAATTTTCAATAAAACTGTATTCATAAATAAATTTTAAGCTAAAATGTTCATTTTAACGTTTTGTTAAATCAACTGTTTTTTAAAATTGCTTGCACCCATGTTTAAGGCAATTTTAAAATGACATTTGTGTTATTTGCTGTTTGTCTGTTTACATTTTATATTGTGAAAAATTGATGAGCTCCTTCAGCAGCATCTACTTTTGTTTTCAGAAATTTAATATTTTCAGGCACATTATAATTCTCCAATGTACAAATACATACATACATACATGCCTTATCTTCTTCATTCCAGTTTTCGGAACGTTTGCACTTTCCTTGTTTTCCATTTTTAATTATATTGAATGTTCAGAATTTTACTTTCTTAAAAAATTTTTGTAGCAAATTCAATAGTGATACTAAAACAAACCAAAACAAATAAATTAAAATTTGTTATTCGACTAATTTTTTCAGCCGCATTTCTTTAATAACACTGCTAGAATTTGAAACTTTTTTTTGCCGACAAACGGCGCACCCAGTGACTAAACCTAATTCGGGTACGCTGAATTCAGTGGTGCTATCCGTTTTTCTAGGTTAGCTCGCGTTTTCGAGATTTACCGTTATTTTAAAAATGGAGGAGGTTGCACTACATGTATTGAACTAACTAAAAAATTTTTTCGTTTATTGAATTTTAGTAAAAAACCGAAATTTAATAGTGTGCACAACGTGTATTTACCATTTTAATAAATGGAAGAAAAACAGAGACGCCTTTCCATTTAGTGTTCCAATGAACACTAGATGCTCTTCAAGCGAAGTACAAATTATGCAAAAAGGTTTCATAACACTGTTTTAACACATCTTAATGTTAGATAATTACAAAAAACTTTTTATATGAACATGCAGAAATGTACTTTAATTAACAAGAAAATATTTTTTTCAATTTTTGAGGCTCCGTCTGGTAACAGGTTGAAACTACAATTTTTCATCTTTTGTGAATAAAATCAAAAGTTGCCCACAGATTTTGGTCATTTAAAGCTCGTTTTGTTTCAAACATAATTTTTTATATACACGGGAAAATTTGTTGGCATTGCTTAATTTTTAAATTTTTTATGCAGTTTTAAAGATCACAAAATTTCAAAAATTTGCAAAAAATAATTTTTTTTTTCAAAAATAAAAATTCTAAAATAAAATTTTTTTTTTCTAAAGTTCAATAAACGAAAAAATTTTTTAGTTAGTTCAATACATGTAGTGCAACCTCCTCCATTTTTAAAATAACGGTAAATCTCGAAAACGCGAGCTAACCTAGAAAAACGGATAGCACCACTGAATTCAGCGTACCCGAATTAGGTTTAGTCACTGGGTGCCCCGTTTGTCGGTTTTTTCAACTAGCACAGTGTAATTAATTGGTATATTTAAAAATAAGTATTGGTTTTGCCATGATTTGAAACAAAAAAAAAAAAAAACAAAAAAATAACACAAATCTACTGTTGATTTTCGTGTTGAAAAAATCGCTTCATATACAGTGTATGCAAATGGTATATATTATACACCATTTCCAACAGCTGATAGATTGATTGGAAAATAATTAACCATATAAATAAACAAAAAGAAAAAACTAACTTTTATGTACATATGTAATTAAATGTGTGTACGAAAAAGTGGTACACAAAAGTCATTGCAGCATCCACATCTTTTCCAACACCATGCTGATAGCCCACCTTCTGCTAAAAATCGAATTGCGTAGATTTGTTCAACAGGAAGTTTTTAATAAAGTTAAACGGAAAATTATATATGTATGTACATATTATCATAATTGGTGATTTGTTTTAGCAACTCACGCCTTGTAATCCAAATCAAGGGAATTCCAACCATCCCTCAAGACTTTGCGCTCTATTCGCTAACAGCTTTTGTTTTAAGATTCCTCTTCTGTCACTGAAACGGAAAGAAATTAAAAATAGAATAAAAAAATAAAATAAAAGAAAATAAACTAAATTAAAAAATAAAATAAAAGAAAATAAAATAAATTAAAAAATAAAATAAAAGAAAATAAATTAAAAAATAAAATAAAAGAAAATAAATTAAAAAATAAAATAAAATAAATTAAAAAATAAAATAAAATAAATTAAAAAATAAAATAAAATAAATTAAAAAATAAAATAAAAAAATTAAATGAAGAAATTAAATTAAAAAAAATAAAATAAAAAATAAAATAAAGTAAAAAATAAAATAAAATAAAAAAATAAAATAAAAAACTAAAATAAAAAAATGAAATAAAACAAAAAAAAAAATAAAATAAAACAAAAAAAAAAAAAAGAAATAAAATAAAAAAAATAAAATAAAAAAATAGCTTAAAATAATAAAAAAAATAGAACAAAATAATAAAAAATAGAATAAAATAATAAAAAATAGAATAAAAATTAAATTAAAAAATAACAAAATAAAATAAAAAGCAAAATCGCTTTTTCATGCGAGAAGATGCCACTCTTTCAGGTTTTTCTTTTGTTTACAAGAAATTTTTTATAATTTGGGGAATCTTCTCGAAAAATATATTTTTATTGAGATCGAATTTTCCAAACCAAGGGTAGTGACAAACCAAGAGTTGAACTTAAGCCTGAAAAAGTAATTTAATATAAATATATTATTTTCCAAGAATAATTTTTGTATAACTAAAAACGCTAAAAAAAATAAAAAGGCATATTTTAGATCTTGAATTATTAAAAAAATGGCACTAAATCGCTAGCTATAAAATAAGTAGGTAAACTACTACTTTTAATAAAAAAGCAGAAACGACCAGTAAGTTTCCAGCGCAATGCAAAAATGAAGATTTTCCAATTTCATAGCCTTGCGCTACACAGGCTGTTATGGTTTGGCTTCATACATGCTATATGCGCGCCTGAGGGGTTTTGACAGCCAAACAAAGCGGGACGAGTCGATATAGTTGCGACAATAAGGGAGTACAATTTTGAGGAAAAACTCATAAATTCAAAGCAAGATTAGAACTTTCTTATGGAAAAAAAAATGTGAAAATTATATGGGTAGTTGCTTCATACATTTTAAAACGGCATGAGAGTTTTGGGCAATTAGGCAAAGCTGGACGTGTCAATTTAGTTGTGACAGTGAGGGAGGAAATCTGAGAAACTTATAAATTAAAAAAAGTTAAAAAAAGAAGCGTTCTAGGGGTATTCTTCGGTATTTCTTACATCAGATTATGAGTAGAACTGCAAAACTATCGATAGTAACGCCATTCGATAGTTTCTTTATTTTTCGTTAAACTATCGATATTTTCTGGCCGCCGCTTTCTATCGAAGCCGTCAACAAAAAATTCATTTGTACTTATTGATTTAGCTCTGTGTAAATATTCAAAAAGTCAAAACGAAAAGATTTATTGCAATATTTGCTTATTTAACTAAATTTACGCTTACAATAAATTATTGGCGACGCAGTTCCAAAATCTCTTAAATTTCAATATCGTCGGCAGATCTATTTCATTGACTTTTTTTTCTTTAAACCCTGGCATCACTGTCACGGAAAATATATCTATATAAACTATCAATACTATCAGTAATACCATGGATTGTTTTGCAGCTCTAATTATGAGAAAACGCACAGGAACATGAAAAATTATGAAAAATACCAATTATATACATATGTACATATGCATGCATATTTAAATGTTATAAAATACCCATTAAAAATCAAAGTTCTTGGAAGTCTATTAAATCAAATTGAAATTAAGTTTAAGCAAATAATATTGTTTTTGTTAAATTGTATCACAAAAAAGAAATCGTTCTCAAAGTTGAGGAAGTAAAATCGAACTCAAACTCGATAAAATTATTTAAAATTTTTTTAATTTTTTGCATATTTAAAAAAAAGAATCCAAATGAGTAAACAAATAAATATCAAGAAGCTTTTTTTTGTCCCTAAAGAATTTTTAATTGTATGATTTTTAGCATTTTTTTTTTTTTTTTTTGAACAAGTATTTTCTTTGAGAAAGCAATTCTCCAAATATATTCATGATTGGATGGAATCAAGCTTTGAGGTGCATCTATGAAGTTTTTTACGGTGTATGCAAGCAACTTTCCATTTATTTGCCATCTTCATATCAATTTGTAGTCTTTAATCTTGTTAACAGCCACTATTACAACCTAATAATAATTAAACCTATCATTTGCTAACAAGAACGATAAGTTACCCTTAAATACATATTGTTCATTGTTACTTACTACGTTTATACGTAGCCTATTCACAAATAAATAACTCACTGTTTGTGCATCAATGCGAATGCAGAGAATTTGTATTTTTTAGTGAAGCCAGATGGTAAAAATGTTACTAATTGGTAACACTGTTAAGCACAACATATGTTCAGAAAAAGACGTGATTACTAAAATGATAATGGAGAAACAAAAAATTATGATGTTTCTTACAATTCAATTAATGCAGAAAAGCCACGAAATATTGCAAGAACGGTTCAACAAAAGGCATGTAACTTTTGTAATCGCTAGTGAAAGAAGAAGGCGCAGACTTGCTTTCGTGCAATTTTTAGTAAATTATTTCCTTTCTGTCATATGACTGTACATGTGCCACATCGAAGAAAACTTTAAAACCGATAAAAAAAAAGTGGCAACTTTTTGTGTTTTATTTGCGAATAGCTTTTTAATCAGTACTTGTTTTCGTGACTTAGCCAAATGTTTCGTCCGGTTTTTGTTGGAACTAGACCCTAATTATAGTTTGTACAAAAAGCAGAACATAAAAGTTTTTTCGTCGGTTTCAAATGCGTTTCCAATAAGATCGCATTCTATGGCACCCCCGATTATTATTAATTAATTAATATCGATAACGATTAAAATCAAAAGTTTTCATTTTCATGAAGTAAAAATGTTTTATTTTAAAAAGTTTTCCTTTTAAATTGTATTTCATCTTTTTACATAATCAGCTGAAAAATTTATGCTTTTTGCCAAAAAAAATAATAATAATATTTGCATATCATTTTATTAATTTAGTATTAAAATTTAATTTTTCTGCTTTTGCTTGTGTTTTTTTATCATAAATATTTTTGTTTGTAACGTTCGTTCATCTGATTGTTAAATAAATGAAATATTTAGTTTTTTAATAAAAATATAAAATAACTGTTTTTAATTTATTTAATACAAGAGACTATTTTTAAAACAAGATACTTTTTATGTAGTTTTAATTTTATATAAATAGTCTTGTATTATATAATACAAGATACTATTTTTAAATAACCCCTGTTTTGAAGAAATTGAACGGAGAATTTTGTTTCAAACGATATATTTTGGTAAACATTGATCACTGAACTGCAAAAGTTTTTCAAAATGCTAAAATACAACCCGGTTCTGTACACCACTTTTTTGCCTGAAAGCACATGATTTCTAAAAACAAATTGCACCAAAAAACTGGCTTTATGCAGATCTTTGGTGATTATTCTCAAGTTAAGCAGCTTAAAATGTTATTCCAGACTCCACTGATAATATAGATTTTTATCTTACTGAAATAATGCTTATTTTGGGGTTCGAAATCATGCGATTTCAAAGCACATGATTTGCAAAACAGACGCAATAGATTTAACATTTTGTAATCGATTTAAATAGTTAGGAGCAACAGAACAGGCGAAAACCCTTGAGAAATTTTTTAACACGGGTATGTGTTAGACTGTTTTATAATGGATTTTGCTCAGATGAGATCAGGGATCTTGTTCGTGAAACCCGCATATTTTTACGCAATACACGTCAAGAGCACATCCGTTTCTAGTCGATTGGCCAGTGCATGCCATAACGCATTACAGTGGGAATTCGGTTTTCAGTCGAGCGGTTTGTCTGTGGAACAATTGCCCTGCAGCTACAATGTAAAGATGTTCAAGTCAAACGTAAACAAACGCTACTTCTTCTTTTCTCCACCCCAAAACCTATTTTCCTAGTTTCGGTATGATGCGCAGGCATAAATAGGGACCGTCCCCTGAGTACTGGGAAAAAAAAAACAATTTTTTATATAGAGCTAGAGAACACAACATGCGAAAAATTATCAAAAAAAAAAAATATATACATACATACATAAATTCTTTAATTAATACTAATTATAAGGCATCGTTTAGGGCTTGAACTTGAGAATGTTTAAAAATTATGTTCAGTTTGTCCGGCGGAAAGGCAAACAAAAAAAATTTTGTTTTGCTGTCATTTTGGTAAACATTAGTATTGACAGTTCATATTTGGCAGTGGTGAAGTGGAGACGTGGCAAATTTATTATGGAAAAATATTGGGTAAACAAATGTGTTTTAATCGTTAAAACATTTTATCAAAATCAATTAACGATTACTATGACGAGGAGAAAGTTACGTGAAATATCTGGCAGAAACAAAGTGCCAAGCAGACCCACTATTTATCGTGTCTTGAAACGTACTGCCAGATGGGCTGAAAACATTACTGCTGCTCAAAAAATTGTTCAAAACAATACATTCCTGTACGAACCAAACCGAACAGGAATAAAACTTCGTCTGTCTGTCTTTCGATTGCCAAAATGTAAAATGCCACTAACATGCTGCTATACCAAAAAACAGCTGAGCTGCCAAAAACCGTGTTGCCAAAAATAAAGTTGCTGTAAAATCACCCGTTACTTACATATGTATGTATCATGTATGTATATGCCATCGAAAAATACAAAAGTACGAAATACATTTGGTGGAAAAGGATTATGCATCATAAAGCCCAAAGCATTCTCCGTTTGCCTCATGGTCTTATCTTTCGAAAGATTCTACGAAGTACTTCAATATGCACGTAAATTATATGTAAGTGCAAAGCCAAATTAAACACTTTCGCGAATGTACCCGAACATATGAAAACTCATGTATGTATATGTATTTCTGTGAATGCTTGCGTATGTAAATAAGTATGGGCATGTGTACATACATACATACATACTATGTACATAAAAATCATAATTTATTTCATAAACTTCTCTTCTATATTTTCTTTGCATGTTCGTTAATGCAAAATAAAGGAAAAAAAAAATAAATAAATAAAATTCCAAGCAAATCGAACATTAACCCGTAAATTCTTTTCATAAAACAATTTTTGGGGTGGAATTCATTTAAATCAAAGCAAACAAGAAAAACTCTTCTCATGATTTCTTTCGGCGAAAGAGAGCCAGAGCGAGATAACATGCATAAATTCATGGAATAAACTCTTGTATTCTCTACTGCCATTCCATCCACATTTAATGCACTTTTAATACAAAAAAAAAAAAAAAACTTGAAAAATTCATTATTTAGATTTTTTTTTTGTTTTAATTTACTAATTTTTGTATGCTGTTTTCGCTTATTTTTTTCCACTCACTATACTTATGGTTCCTTCTTTCAAGTAAAACTTTCCTTCGTAGGATTTCGTTTAAAAAGAAAAAAAATTGTTGCTTGGCAACTACCACATGCCTTGGAAAAGAAGTTTGCAAAGAAAAAAAAAAAAAGACTGGAAACACGATGTCAAAAAATAACACGTTTAAATAATGAATGAATTTGGCATAAAAAGAAAAGGTGAAAAAATATGTGCAAAAAACTAAAAACTGGCAGGCAGGCAACCTTAAGTTATTTGCTCAAATTATAACGAGTATACTCGTCGCATGGATGATTGCTGTTGTTGTTGTTAGTGGCCGGCCAAGTCCATCGTTGATGAGGTTATTATTGCCGATGCTACTGCTGTTGTTGTCCATGATGATGCTGTTCTTGATGACGACGATAATCGTGATGACGCTGCTAAGGTTAAATACTACGACAACAAGTACGCCCGTTTTCCACTTTAGCCTACCAAATGTGTGTACATACATTCATATGTTTGTATGTGTGAATTTCATTGCCATAAAAATAGCAGCAACAGCAACAGCAGCAGGTTCAGGTTTTTCTTCCTTCTCTTCTAGGTTTTTTCTTTTTTTTTTTTTAACTATAAGATTTATGCAGGGTTCGGAATGTAAATCCTGTTTTAGTGTAATTATTTGTTTTTTTATCCGCGATATGGTTTTGTATACATATGTAAGTGCAGCTGTAATAATAAGTTAAAACTTTGCTAGACATCAATATCCGGAGGCTTTTTGGCGGGGTGATAAATTCATGTAGCAGCATTTCGTCTTATAAAAAATCTACTTTGTTCCGGTTTTCACACATTTCTGGCGTTGCGATATAAAAAGTTGGTCGTGGCTACAAACGTACCTTGTCATTTTGCGCGAGCGAACACTGCTTGACCGACCAGTATTTGGAGGAAGTACGGCCCAATGATGCCGCCAACCCATAATATCCTGTTCATACATGCAGCAATATTCAAATTATAACAATTAAAGCCATTATTGAGACAAAATTTTCATATAAAAATTACAATTAGCTTATTGGCAATTAAGAGATAATTGTTTCAATAATGAGTAAAATTTATAATGCAACACTGTTAGATTTGTATTAACAGTACAATTTTTATTAACAGTACAATAACAGTACATATTGAACACTCCTTGTGAAAATTTTACTAATCAAATGTCAACAAAATAAATAAAAAAAAAAACAAATTTTTTTTTTAATTTTTTATGATAAGGGGTGTTTTTTTTCGATGTATACAACTTTAAGTTGCAATAAAACAACGATGGATTATTTGATTGGCATGAATTTTACTTATCCGAAAGATAATCTTGTGGCATTACATTTTAAATATGTATGACTTCTGGCATATGACCGCCACGGCTGGCGCGGATGTAGTCCAATCTGGACTTCCAATTTTCGATGACTTTTTCCAACATTTCTGGCCGTATATCGGCAATAATACAGCGAATGTTGTCTTCCAAATGGTCAAGCGTTTGTGGCACAAGCATGTTGCGCAGTCTTGTTGAAATCACATCTCCTGTACATCATGGTTATTCAATTCAGGAATGAAAAAGTTAGTAATCATGGCTCTATATCGATCACCATAGACTGTAACTTTCTGGCCATCATCGTTTTTGAAGAAGTATGGACCAATGATTCCATCAGCCCATAAAGCTCACCAAACAGTCAGTTTTTGTGGATGTAACGGTGTTTCGACATGCACTTGAGGATTAGCTTCACTCCAAATGCGGCAGTTGTGTTTGTTGAAGTAGCCATTCAACCAGAAGTGCGCTTCATTGCTAAACAAAATTGTGCGCGATACGTATTCCGCACAGAACCATTGTTTTCGAAATAAAATTGCACTATTTGCAAGCCTTGTTCACGCGTGAGTTTATTCATGATGTACATATTGCCAAACCAAACTGAGAATAGATCACTTGACACCTGTTAAATCGGTAGCCATCTGGAACAGTAATGCCAACTTAGAGTTCTATACATCGAAAAAACACCCTTTACAAAATAACCAAATGTAAACAATAACTTTTTCACCTGCCAAATGCTAATTGTCGTAGCAATATTAAGTATGTATGAACACCAAAACGATATTGCCAATTAACTGAATATTGTTTCAATTAAAAAGGCATATGTGAACTGCATATAACACTACACCAAACAGCTGTCACTCTTTGTGTATGCATCAGCTTTTCAACAATCACTAGCGGATTCTTAATTCACAGGTGAAAGTGTACCGCTTATGCACGAAATAAATTTTGATTTCAACGACCACTTTCGTGAAAGGCTTCAACAATCTTAATGTGCTGCTTAATTTTGTACCACCGCCCATTGTATGTTAGCGCGCCAAGCGTATTTTTGCTGCCTAAACCACCGATTTCCCTACAAAATGGCAATAATACACTTGAAGCGCTAATTTAGGCAGGACTGTACCTGTGCATGGTTGAATTTGTCAAAGAAATGTCACATTAAATTGGGCAAAAAATCGTGCGTTTTGGTTGGACCTCCATTAGCAACGAACTTGCTATGAAAATGTACCCCAGCCAGTAAACCTTCAAATTTACATTTCTTGTCTTCTTTAAAAATTTGGATTAATCCAGCTCCAATTTTATTATAAAAAATATCTTTTTCAATTTTGAGGAAGTAAATACATATGCATACATATATACATAGATACCATTTGTTGGGTGTGGGGGTCAGTTAGACGTGAGCGCTACAAAAAATCCTGGCAATATGAGTGTATGAGACCAACTAGTGTGCACAAAAACAAACATAAACAAAGAAAAAATGTTGCTGTAAAGTGTGTGGAAAAAAATTGGGTTTGTTCCAATTTTTTACGAAAAAAGTAGAAAACATGAATGAAAAGTTTTGAAAACTAAGTTTTAAATATATTCCATATACTGCTAGTGATGTACTCAACGTAAATAAAATATTAAATACAAATAATTATTATTTGTTTGTTGCAAAGCTGTTTCATTTGTATTAGATTTATAGTGAAATTTTCTAACCCAAAATCACAAGAGCAGATATATGTAGCTATATAAATATATTCATGTTTTCTGTCCTTTACTAGATGCACCAGCACCCCAAGACTACCACTCCCATGAAATTTAACAGAAAAATTGGTAATTTTTGTAGTCCGGTAAACTGGTGACCATTCTGGTAGTTTTCTGTGATCTCAATTTCAGTCTAACGATTTGTTATACATAGGTTCTTCGTTCAAGTGCTTTTGAACTTTAGGCACGAGCCGAGCTTTACTTCCATACAAATTTTGAGCTTGATTTAGGCCATCGTGGCCATAATCTGACGGTGAATCCAATACACGTGGTGTAAAGCGGACGTGGCTCGCTCCTTGAAATTCGTTTGTAACACAATTAATAATGTTGGCTCAAGCAATTTTTGTAGCAAATCCAAATTTGTATGACATTTCAAACCCCGATATTAATGTAAGAAATATTTCACAACGCTTATTGGCTCAGTAACGAAAAAAAAAAAGTTATACGTAACGAATATATTTGTACATACATACATATTTAACAAATATTGGGCTATAAGTGGAGGATATTGCTGCTTGTTATAAATGAAAAGTTGTTCGGGAAGCCTACAACAACAACAACTACGCTCTGCCATTTAAATAGCAACAAGCAGCATTATTTGAGTGAACAGCAGCAACAACTTCTCTATAGAGAATTATATGAGAAATACGAACAGCATACCACACAAAAGAGAGCAGTTACAACAAAAACTTGTAAGGAAAAAAAATGGCGCGCGCACAAATTTAACACATTTGCCGCGCAACTCAAGCGACAAAATGTTAAAACCAACAAGAACAAAATCAAATCAACCTCAAGTAAAAAAACTTACGGAGAAAGAAAAAAACGTACAAATCCCAACTTAAACAAAGATATAAAATAAAAATAAACAACCAATATTTCTTAACATTCATACATACTTAATTATTCGCATTGCCAAAAAACGAGGCCATACCTTGAATTTTTTTAGGTCTCACTAATAACAGTTAAGAATATTAATAAGTTTATTACTAGTTTTTTTTTGTACTGCTCTCTTGAGCCACTTAAATTGTTCTTCATACCCTTTTCTTCTTGTTTTGCCGTGGCACTTTTTACTAGGGCTCCTCTCCATACTACGAGAGTCCGGCGGCACATTGTTTGTTTATAATTTTTGATTAAATGAGGAAAATGGATATCATTTTACTGAAATTTTTAGTTTTACTGAACTGTGATATTTACATACATTTATATTAACATACATTTATATTAAGCTCCTAAGCATGGCGTCGTATTGATGGATTGTTTTGAACAATTTCTTGAGCAACCGTTATGTTTTCAGCACAGACATAACCAGATATCCCAAAAATGACTTTTGTTAAATGGCCATATCATTTGTTTGGGGACGGGCCAGCGATGAGCAGTGCAGGAAATCGTGGCAACATGAGCGTGTGAGAACAACTAGTGTATACAAAAACAAACATAAACAATGAAAAAATGTTGTTGTAAAGTGTTTGGAAAAATATTGGTTTTGTTGTAATTTTTACGAAAAGAGTAGAAAACATAAATGAAAAGCTTTGAAAACTACGTTTTAAACATATTACATGCACAGCTAATGATGTACTCAATGGAAATAAAATATTAAATACAAATAATTATTATTTGTTTGCTTGCAAAGCTGTTTTGTTTGCATCAGATTTGCACTGAATTTTTCTAACCAAAAATCAAATGTAAACAAATGCGGAGTCAACCAACAGAGACAGCTATATAAAAATTTTCATGTTTGCTGTCCTTCACTAGATCCACACGTACCGTAAGGATGCCACTTTCAATATATTTGGCAGTAAATTGGTAATTTTTGTAGTCTGGTAGAGCTGGTGACCCTTCTGGTAGTATTCTGTGGTTTTCAGCCAATCTTGCAGTGGTCCATGCTTGGGCCTATCAGCTACTGTTCTTCTTTCGTCATAATCATTCACTACACCATAAATAGTGCGCTTCGTTGGCATGTTCTTTCTGCCAAAAATTTCACTTAACTTTCTCATCGTCACAGTAATCGATGATTGATTTTGATAAAATGTTTTAACGATTAAAACACGTTGGTTTACCGAGTAGTTTGCCACGTCTCTACTTTACGACTACCAATAAGGAACTGTCAATTCTAATGTTTACCAAAATGACGGCCAAACAAAATAGTATACCTTTCCTCCAGACACCCTGTAATAGAGTTCCATACGCTTTTCGTTTTTGTTTGGTTATATGGCTGTGACTCGAACGTATTTTTTGAAGCTTAGTTCCAGCAAAACTGTAATTTGTGGGCCAAGTTTAAAAATTGTTTTTCTATTTTGCTATTTTACTTATAATTTGGTTTCATCGGAAGTTTTGAAAATTACTAAAAAGAAAATTGCAATACCAAAATATTTTAAATTTCTGGCAAAAATAATATTTCCCCATATTTCAATTGTCGTCACTTCTACTCAACATCGACAAATTCGCGCTTTTAGACTTCTCTCCGCTAACAATTTTCTCCTTCTTTGTAGACATTTAACATCTTCTATATATAAGGGCTGGGTAAAGCCTATTAGTAACCTGTAGAGTTTTAATCAGCGGCTCCTGAGAGCTCATTTTAGTGAACTAGGTGGCTCTTAGTTTGTTTGTTTGTTCGAGTTAAATTTATATAGACAAGTCTGACAGCTGAAATGTCGTTCGCGAACGATACTTGAGTACAGAGTGCTCAGCTTGAGCAGTTTGCTAATTATTAAAACTGTAATTTGCCTTCTTTAAAACTCCCTTTATTTTTCAATTCCGATATTATACCAACGTTCTATGATTATAATTATTTTCAATATAACAACAAGTAGATGCTATAAGATCCGCCAATTAACTTTTTTTTTTTTTTTAAATGACGCAGAACAGGGAGTGTAGCCTCGGCTGTCTGGCACGTAGCGCCGTCCTGTTGAAACCAAATGTTGCCAATATACTCCTCTTCAATTTTTGTGAACAAAAATTCGTTCAACATGGCCTGCTAATGATCGCCATTGACAACGGGCACTCCTTGCTCGTTTTCGAAGAAAAATAGCACAATTATGCCTCTGGACCAAAAGCCGCACCAAACAGTGACTCGTTTTGAGTGTGTCGGCTTTTCAGGGTATGCGTGCGGGTTTTCTGTGTCCCAAATGCGACAATTTTGCTTGTAGCTCAATCGAAGTAGTTCGTACATCTCTAATTATGTGTGCTATTCAGTCTTCATTTTCGTCCACCCATTTGTTTTGTTATAGGTTCTTCGTTCAACCGCTTTTTACCTTTAGACATGAACCGAGCTTTACTTCCATACCGATGTTGAATTTGTGATTCACCTGCAATTGTTGTGGTCGTCGACTTAATGCGACGACGATGACGATAATTGGAACCTGGGGGATTATTTTTTGGGGTTTGGGAATTCAATGTAAAATTACTCTCAAAAAATTGTGACAAAATGTAAAGACTTTTCTTACACACGCCGTTTATACTGAGAATCGAACAACCATGGAGTATGTGAAAATATGTATACATACATTCAAAAACAAGGGATACAAAAAATGTATTTTATGTATTAAATAAACTGATGGGGACACACATCATACAATATTGAACAGTTTCTGTGGCACAGAAGACGACTACGCTTTTAACCATACAAATATACATACATATATACATATGTACATACCTATAAAAAAAAACAAATACGAACAACTAAAAAGGACAGACGTAAATTATAAAAATACTGAGGACAGACAACCACTTCTTTATGCAAAGAATAATTTAAGATTCTGGGTTGGAGATGGATGCTGTTGCTAAATACTCGTTTACCAAAATCTATTCGACGGTGTTTTCTTACTGCCTGTTTGCTGCCCATACTTACCGCCTGTGTATCCCTGAACGAACGTGGACGACGATGATGATGAAGATGCTGTTTCATCTTGTTGCTGCTGTCTGTGCGATAATGATGTACGAGGTGTTGCGTGTGCTTTTTCGGTTTTTCCTTTTTGCGTTTTTTGCTCAGCCATTTCATACTTCTGAAGCTACAGGAAGAGCTTAAGTCGGTACGTACTCATTGTACTCTCCTGCATTGGAGTTGTTGCGGCTGTCTCTCTAAAATTTTGTTTTTTTGTTTTCGCTAAAATAGAAAATTTTAACGCTCCCACTTTTCCGATATCTGCACATGCATAAATGTATGTATATACAAATTTCTCCCAGGCACATTGTGTAATGCCAATTTAGCGTTTTTTTTAACTTTTTTTTTTTACTAAAAACCTAAATGATGAAAGAATGCCGTTTGAAGTGCTTACAAAATATCATATCTGCCAAATACGTTTACATATCTTTATATACGATTTATTTATTTTATGAACACATTTTAAAACAAATACTCGCTTCATCGAAACTAAAAAATTGCTTTGAAAATTTTCCGAATATTTTCTTAGTACTTTCGATTGCTTATAAGAGAGCCCGCTTTAGCGGAACTCCATTTAAAAGGAAAACATTTTGTTATTTTAGGTCTAAAAATTAACCTTAATGTTTTCTGTCTTTATCAGCCGTGTATATGCCGCCGACATTTCGTTGTTGCTAAACAACTCGAAAAAACGACTCGAAAAATCTAAAAAAGAATGTTTGAACCCCAACTACTATTCCAAAATTCTCATGAACAAAATGAGAATCAGAAACACTCAAACAAACTTTTTATACAGAAAACCTTTTACGTCTTGCAACATCTTTACTTTTCTTAGCACTTCCTTACAACGGGTGACCATCGGCTACCAACGACTTGTGTGCTTGAAGGTATCAAAAAGTAAAAGTTTTTTTTTGAATAGTCAAAAAGTATACAAGTCGTTGGTAGCCGATGGTCACCCGTTGTAAGGTAAAAGTAGTAGAATTCACCAGCACTATCCTGAATTTTGAATTTTTTTGCTTTAGTGCTGTTTAAGCAGTTCCCTTTGCTCATAAAATAAAAAGAGAACTTATTAAAATGTAATAACTAGCCCTAATCGATATTTTATTTTTATTTTCAGAAATACAGCACGTATGAAACAGAAAACAAAACAACATTTTCCGTAGGTAGGTTATTTACAAACGTATGTATGTATAATTGCCCAACTCACAAGCTCCTTTTATATTGTGTATAACGTATGGAATTACACATGTGACTTACTCCTTGCGAACAGGACTTTTTCTTTTGCAGCTTCAGGAAAACACATGTTCCTAAAGAAGATGCACAAAGTACTATCGAAATATTGACGATTTCAATAAAAAATTTATTTATTAAAACAAAAATGTGACCTCAAGCTCAGAATATTTAACCGAAAATAATGAATGAACGAAAAGGTAGCAATTTTCATTTTAATTCTTGAGTAAAATGAAATGCGTATGGTGCAAAATCACCCCCGAAAAACATAAATTCAACTTTGCTTTCTACGTTTTGACTTTTTTTTTTGGTGTAGGACTATTTTTGAAATTTGCTAATTGTTCGCACTTTTCCATTCTGCTCTGTTTTTTTTTTTTGCAACGGTTTTTTCTCTTTTAAGGAGCTACAAAAAACACAACTGGGGGGGAAAAAAACGGCGAAAATTCGTCTAAAATTTACAAGGGGAAAAAGTGAAGTGCAATGGTATCTATCGGTTTTTTATACAAACTAGAATTATTGTCTAGTTCCAGCAAAACCCCAATAACACTAGATTTTATAACGTAAGTCAAAGTAATGTTTTATTCGGTTTTCAAGCCGATTCCGATAACATCGGTTTCTATGATGCGACTTTTTAAAGTAGGTCAGAATTCTATCAGATTTACATAGATAGCAATTTTCAGTGAATGAATTGTACGATGGAGTAGTATATACATATGTATATTTAAAAGACAGTACATTCAAGACAGCATGTTTTTGCTTTAATTTCGGCATCACTTTCTTTTTTACTAAAAAAAAAGCGTGTTGTCATCACTGAAACAAACCCCCAACTTGAACACTTAATTTTTTTTTTCTGACATGGAGTTTGTTTTAATTTTTTTTTTTTCTTAAACTGTGTTTTTCCTTTTTCCAACATTTAATCTCTCAAGAGAGAGGGCAAGTTTAAGAAAGAGCGTGGTTGAATAAAAACAGGAGAATACAGAGGAATTGTGACTAACAAAAAAAAAAAAAAAAAAGACGTAAAGGTACATTATAGTTGTTGTTTTACTGTCTGCTATTTCCAATATACTATATTATATTGGACTGATTGTCTTGTTGGGTTGTTTGCCGCTCGTTAATATGGCGGTTTTGCAGTTTAATTTCAGCTTTTCAGTTGCTTACGTTGCAAAGGAATATTCAAATCATCAATTTTGTGTGTGAGACAGACAATAATTAAAAAGAAAAATACAAAATGAAAGAATTTATTAATGTTAAGCAAAAAGCAACAAATTAATTAAAACAAACTCCTTAATTCAATAAAAGTAAAACAAACAAAAAAAAAAACTTTAAAAAGTGGCCTTATTGAATCTGAATGAAGAAGCAAAAGCGCAAAATCATTATTTCTTCATACAAATGCATACATACTTAAATAAATTTCAAAAGAAGTGCCAAATACTCTAAACTCTGATATAGACACCATCATCCATGGCTTGAAATTAATGTTTTTTTTTCATCAATTGTTTCGTTGGGACTTATTAAAATTTCTTGTCTCATCAGACAGAAGCATACATATGCATGTATGTATGTATGTGTTCGTTCATTGAAAAGAAAATTATTATTTTTTATTGAAGAGTGACAATGTCGCTTAACAACGTTTCAACCATTGACATTCAACGAAGACGCAACGTTTTACAACGTGGTTTCAAATTTAAACGCTGATAATGAACATGATCGAATGCAGCAAGTAACGGAATTTCATATTGATGATGCTAAAAAAGAAATGTAAGAATATTATATCACAAATTCTAAAATTGATACTAAAATAATAAAAAAAAAAAACGCTGCTTAAGTATTTTTTATAGCATTAAAACAATAAAAAATGCGCAGCTACATAACCTCTTATCCTTTCACAATTTTGGTCTCCTATACATTTACAATTTTTTTTATTTATTCTTAAAGATCTACTTATTATGGGTTTTGTGGCAAATTTTTAAATTTGATATTTTTATTTTATAATATTTTTGCTTGAATTTTGCAATTTTTGTAGAGGAAAGGAAAGTATTAATGGACGCAAGGCATTTAATTATAAAAATCAAAATGAGTTTCAATTCAGAAATTCCATACCAAAATTCGTTAAAAACCTCATTTCAAATACAATACATTTTTCTATGAATTAATTCATTAACAGAATATACAAACGGTATGTGCAAATACATAAAAACAGGGCCAGGCAAAAAAAGCCCAAAATAAACAAGTAAAAAATCACCAAATTATTTGAAAACAAAGGCCATACACCATTAAAAAAAACGCTGCAGATAAATAAAATATAGCAAAGTTTAAAATAATTAAGAAAAAGCAAGCAAAAAAACAAAAAATTATTTGAAAATATTTAATTTAATTCATTATTATTGTCCTGAAGAAGCTATCCGAAGGAGAGCGGAATATCGACAGAAATAATTAAATATTTTTAACAAAAAATACAAATACAAAAATATTTATTACGCATTATGACCATATGCTGTTTTTAGGTTATGGCAGGGGAATATTGTGTGGTAATATGCAAGAACGTGAAATATATAGAAAATATACGTTCTTTTCAAATTCTACACCCAAAAAAAAAAAACATATCGTAGGATTCATTGTCTACCATTCATTTACTGTGACAGTAAATTGTTGTTGCAATGTTGATAACGATTTTTTTCGTTGCTTAAAGTAACTAGACCGAAGGAGTATATTAAACCCTAAAATAAATTTGATTCTTGAATTTATGTAAACAAAAGTGTAACCAGAATAAATTGTTACACCCATATTCACAAAAACTATTGAAGACTTATTACACGTTTATTTGACAAATATTCCGTAGAAATACGTCAAATAAGAGCTCAATAAACTTACAATAATTACACTGTGCTTGAATTTGGAACTTTTTTTTTGCCGACAAACGGGGCACCCAGTGACTAAACCTAATTCGGGTACGCTGAATTCAGTGGTGCTATCCGTTTTTCTAGGTTAGCTCGCGTTTTCGAGATTTACCGTTATTTTAAAAATGGAGGAGGTTGCACTACATGTATTGAACTAACTAAAAAAATTTTTCATTTATTGAACTTTAGTAAAAAACCGAAATTCCGCAATAAAAAAACCTTTAAAAAAGTGTTATGAAACCCTTTTGCATAATTTGTACTATTATGCAAAATTATGCAAAAAGGTTTCATAACACTTTTTTAACACATCTTAATGTTAGATAATTACAAAAAACTTTTTATATGAACATGCAGAATGTACTTTAATTAACAAGAAAATATTTTTTTACGTTTTTGAGGCTTCGTCTGGTAACAGGTTGAAACTGCAATTTTTCATCTTTTGTGAATAAAATCAAAAGTTGCCCACAGATTTTGGTCATTTAAAGCTCGTTTTGTTTCAAACATAATTTTTTATATACACGGGAAAATTTGTTGGCATTGCTTAATTTTTCAATTTTTTATGCAATTTTAAAGATCACAAAATTTCAAGAATTTGCAAAAAATATTTTTTTTTCAAAAAAAATTTTTTTTTCTAAAAGCTGAAATTTTTTTTTTATGAATTATATATCAGATTAAAGGTTTTTTTATTGCGGAATTTCGGTTTTTTACTAAAGTTCAATAAATGAAAATTTTTTTTAGTTAGTTCAATACATGTAGTGCAACCTCCTCCATTTTTAAAATAACGGTAAATCTCGAAAACGCGAGCTAACCTAGGAAAACGGATAGCACCACTGAATTCAGCGTACCCGAATTAGGTTTAGTCACTGGGTGCCCCGTTTGTCGGTTTTTTCAACTAGCACAGTGTTATTATGAATGTGGCCTTTAAAGTCCCGGTCAGACTATTATACTTTGTATTAATACTTGTCGGAAATTCAAATAATACATATGTATGTACGTACAAGTCTGATAGTCTGACTGCAATCCGTCATACATACGAAAAATAATACGAGCAACATTTAGCATCCCCTGCCACTTTGTTGTTTTTTGAAACTTTCCAAAACGATAATACTTCATCCCTGCACCCTCAAAAAAATGCTGCTTCACTATTTTGAATTGCTGCAATTTTGTGCTAAAACAATTTTCGTTAGACTTGAAGTATCTAACAAAAATTGTTAATATAATTTACTCGAAGTGAGCAAATTATTTTACTGAAATTTTAATTCTATTGAACTATGATAATTTTACATACATTTATATTAAATTACCTTTTCAGGCTCAAGTTCAAACCTTGCTTTGTCACTTTTAAATCAATATTAATTAAGTTTAATTTAAATTAAATTATATTGGAGAAGTAGAGGAAAGGAAACAATAATAAAACAGGGAATTGGTTTATGTATTGTTTCCTTTTAACGTAGGGATTTCACATTGGATCAGCGTTGTGTTTTTTGCAAGCCAACTGTTTGAAAATTGAGTAGCCGATGGCGTGCCGTCACAACAGTTCGAAAATTGGAATAATCACTGTTTCATTTGTTATATTAAAAAAAAATTTTTTTTCCTTTTTTATGTATTCTCTATATGATTTTTTAATGGCTGGGTTGCCAAATTATTGTCATAGGAACTGTTATGGGGAAGCAAATTATACGAATAGCTTTTTTTTTATCAAGTAAATAGTAAATTTATAGCCATATTTTAATTCAAATTTCTCATATTTTATCTTATTTTTCGGTATGTAAGACCAAATAATAATAGACTAAAAATCTTTCCTAGCAAGTTGTCTATTAAAATTCAAATATACTCTTTGTAAGGTAACACTGTTTTTGGTTTTTTTTTCCATTTTGCCGACATGCAAGTAAAAAAAAAAAATTACTGGCAATCAAAATCTCTTGCAAGTGAGCTCACTCACAACTTGCAGAAGTATGATGTTATTAGTAAAAAATGTCAATGCATTGAGCTACTTGCACTTGCGTGTGTAAATGGGGGGTTAGTTGCCTGTAAAACAATAAACAATATTTTTTTTTAATTTGTTGTTGTTTTCATTGTTTGTTTGCATGCGAACAATGTCGAGTGCCAACGTGGGCCATCCTTAAAGATTTCTAAGAAAATGTGTACGCTAATACTTATTTTTTCCGTACGAAAAATGTATGTCGGCCTTATATCTTTATTTAATGCAAGTAGTACAAAAATTCTAAAAGTGCCTGAAAACCAAATGTAAAACAATCGCAGAGGTGTTTGGGCTTTTTTGAAATTCTGAATTTTAGGGAGATAAAAAGGGTGAAAAAAGTTTTCGTTTAAGTCCCTGAATTTGTTCGGAAATCACTGATTTAGCAACACTCTTACCCCCTAATTCACAGAAATTATAACAGGCTTATAAGACTGTTATTTGACATATTTGTATGGAAAATCTGTCAAATAAGAGCTCTATAAACCTGTTATAATTTTTATGAATTAGACGGTTAGTGTTTACATTGGTATAGTTGAACTTTTTCACATGGTATAGTTGAACTTTTTTCACGCTACTACGTGCGTTGTATCTCTAAAAATTGTCATAATTCATCATTGTGCTACTAAATAAATGGCCATGTTTTGCTATTTTTAAAACTAAAAATAAAGTACAAAAAAAAAAAAAATATGATGACATGAAGATGCCGCAGCAAAATTTGTCTCGAAATGCTAATTTTAAAATTCTGAGCAAAGCACTCGGGGTGCTACCGGGTTTTACATAATTAATTAAGTAAATTGCATACACATTTATAGTTAGAAAACTTTTATTCACTTAACCAATTGAAACAAATATCCAGACATGGCCACATTGTTTCAACTGTTTGCCGTGCGCCAGCGTATGAAATAGAAATAAAAACAAGGCGAATCAACTACAGGTGATCGCAATTCAATTCGCTTCAAAATTTTCTCTCGAGTTGTCATGAGTTTTATTGTCGTTTGTTACAAGGCGAATTAAGCACAGGTGGTCGCAATTCAATTCGCTTCAACTTTTTCTCTCGAGTTGTCATAAGTTTTGTTGTTGTTTGCTATCAGCTTTGACAACTCGGAAGATAAAATCGTGGAAAAATGTTGAAGCACCTGTAATGGTGCTTCGCCTTAGTTTGTTATCATTACAGGTGCCCGCATCCCAATTCCCTTCTACATTTTTCCACGATTTTATCTTCTTGAATTGAATTGCGACCAACCAAGGCGAATCCATTACAGGTGCCCGCATACCAATTCGCTTCAGCATTTTTCCACGGTTTTATCTTCTGAGTTGTCAAAGCCGATGGAAAACGACAACAAAACTTGTGACGTCTCGAGAGAAAATGTTGAAGCGAATTGAATTGCGACCACCTGTAGTTGATTCGCCTTGGATAAAATCGTGGAAAAATGTTGAAGCAAATTGAAATGCGGGCACCTGTAATGGATTCGCATTGATTTTGAAGTGACGAATTTATTTCGACGCCAATATTGTGTATATTTGAGCATGTGTTTTATTTTTGGCAACGGGAATTCTATTCACCATTCGTTCCAGTTGTATTCCTAGGGAACGAAGAATAAAAATCGTTGCTCTTCATCGAATGGACCTTATAAATACCTAAGTTCGACAAACTCCTGCGTTTGCAGCCATAACACTCGTAAGGGCTCCAATGTCTCTGTTGTACATAAATAAAAAAAAGTCAATTTAAAAATATTTGTTTAATTCTGCATAAATATACATCTGTTACATAAATGTACATTAGCAGCTTTTAATTTCTGACTTTTTTCTTATCGCATTAATAGGGTTTAAAAATATTACACAAAAATGTTGAAGGCAACTTATGAAAACAGAAGTGGAAAAATTTTTTTTAACGAAAACTTAATAAAACTGCAAATATATTTTTGGAGAACAACAATAAAAAAAAACTTGAGGAAATAAATTATGGACACACCAAAAATGAAAAAAAATGAAAAACAAAAAAAATGCACACACAGAGGGAATTAAACCAGAATAGCTGGAAATACCACTTGTCGTAATATTTTAGTTTTTGCTGCATAAATGTGGCATGAACGAACATGGCTGGCTGGATGGCTGGCTGGCTGACTGGATACTGTTGCCGGCCGCCTGCTTTTGGTGCAAATTTGAAACAAACCAAAAAATTATATACATACATACATATGTATATATTTTTAAGCCAGCAATGAAGCATGGCCTTATCGTTGCTGTACGAGTATTTACTGCTGCAACTCTTTTAATGTAACGTCTCTGAGTTTCTACTTTATGGTACAATATATTTCATATTTTTTTCGAGTCTCTTTTTGTCTTTTCTTTGTTCTGATTATTGAAAATATTAACGATGAAGCCAACAAAAAAAAAAAAGTAGTAGGGGTTTAAAAAAAGCGTTAAAATTAAAATAATCGCAAGAGTATTTTTTTGTTGTTGTTTTTGTTTGCTCTAGCCTCTATAAACTTGTTTTTTTTTGTTTCATTGTGCTCTTGCTGCTGCAAACTACAAAAGGATGCTGCAGCCGCCTTGCTGGCTCCCTGCTGCAGTCTACTATGCATAGATTGCAAACGAAATTTTATACCAACACATTCATTTTGGCGTTAAGCACCCAACGCTTATTGCAAGTTGAGTTGAGTCTTTTAACTGCAAATTTCTATTTTATGTGTTGGATTTTTATTTACTCGTTGCAACCGGCCTGTATTTTTTTTTGTTTGCCGTTGCCAGCGCTGGAAGGTTTATTATTTACTACACCCATTACTAAAGGAAAAAAGTATTTAATTATTAAATTCTTCTAATGGAGATGAAATATTAAAACAAATTTTTGAAATAATTTAGTAATTCAAGTTTATGATTTGATCTAAAAAAACAAAAAAAAAAAATTGCTTCTCGATATGTTGTTTTGTACTTTGGCCATGCCCCTGGATACCACCGTTTTAGCTTTTTTTTTAAGCTAAATAATATAGTTCATAATATTTTGTAACAGGTGGACCAAAATTGATATTTATTTATAAAATAGTAAGTTGAACAACTTTTTATATTCTAAGTAAACGAATATTGCACAGAAATGGCTTTGCCTTATATCTTAAATATTAATAGGTTTCAAAATAGAAAAAGAGGTAAATGCATTTATAAATAACTATAATTTTGAAGGAAAACTATTAGCAAAAACCTTCAATGTAAAGAAGAGAAAAAGAAAATAAAAAAAAATAAAAAATAATGTATACATATAACATACAAATAACAAAAAAAATTTCATAAACAGTACTTATAACAATGATTACTAATTTTCTAGTAGTAAGTAAACATTAGTAAAGAGCATTAATAAGTGGGTTTTCAGAAAATTCACATTTTTTTTCAAAACGAGACTTAAAGATATCAATACCTTCTGAAACGGTGTTGGTGTTACTTATCAGATGTAATATTACGGTAGAGAAATGCCACGGTAAATTTAAAGCCATTTTTAAGATTTTGTTTTGCGCTATTTGAAGGCGCTTAATATGGGTTTTAGCACAGTTACCCCACACTGGGCAACCATAGAATATTATAGCCTGAAATATCGTTTTGATAATCAAAATTTTGTTGCTATTATTCAGAGTGGAACTTCTGCTAATAAGTGGGAATAATATTCTTTTATATTTACTGATCTTGTCTATAATATGACATATATGAGGGTTAAAAGTCAGCGTAGTATCTAAACAAATTCCTAAGTATTTTATATTGTTAGACCAGTTAATGCTGCAGCCAGAAAGAGTGAGATTTGTACCAGGTAGGTAACAAGGTTTTCTTTTCCTTGTGAAAAAGATGGCTTGTGTTTTTTCAGGATTGATTTTTATCTTCCATTTAGAATAATAGTCCTCCAATCGATCCAATGAGCATTGAATTTCTGTCAAAATATTTTGACTGAGATCATGCGTATAGTAGATTGCCAAATCGTCTGCATAAGCAGCGAATTTACAGGGACTAATATTGGGCATGTCAGCGCAATAAATATTATATAATATTGGTCCAAGAACAGACCCCTGTGGCACACCTGCTGGAATGCTGTGCAAATCAGAAAAGGAATTGCCTACATATACACAATAATGTCTAGCATATAAAAGGTTTTTTACAAGCTTAACAAGAAATAAAGGTATGTTGAATTGAATCATTTTATATATTAAGCCATAGTGCCAGACAGAATCGAATGCCTTTTCAATGTCGAGTAGTACAAGCGCTGTTGATTGCTTAGATACTAGCCCGTTTTTGACATCATTACAAATCCTTTTAACCTGATGTGTAGTTGAGTGAGATCTTCTAAAACCAAATTGTTCATCGGGTAATATCTTTTTAGTGTTTAGAATGAACAAAATTTTTTCGCTTACAATTTTTTCAAGAATTTTCCCCAAACTACTCAATAAACTAATAGGCCTGTAGTTCGAGGGGTCGTTAAGTATCTTACCAGGCTTAGGAATAGGGATAACTTTAGCAGTTTTCCATATATTTGGGAAATATTGTAAGTCCAAACAGGAATTATATATGCTAGTTAAGAAAACTAGAGCAACTTTAGGGAGGTTTTTTAGCATTCGATTATTTATTTCATCTAAACCACAGGCTTTTCTTATTTTTAGGTTATATATAATAATCTCAACGTCATTTACCGTAACTTTTTCGGAGGAAGGAGTCATCCTATGATGTTTGGTTTTCAGAATATCGGTTGTGGCTCGAGCAGTTTACGCCGTTGCTCCGTCCTGCTAGCACTACATACATGTCCTTCAGACATAATTTGTTCAATTGCGGCAGAAAAAAACTCGGTTAACATGGGCCTTAAGTGGCTTAATTGTATGTCACAAGACATAGGCAAATAAATGCTTCCAATCAACCTGATCTTCTTTAAAAATACTTTTGGTTTTACAATACCAAACAGCTGTTGCATGAAAAGAACTGCCTGTTCCTCAGTGTCGAAGTTGTGCGATTGTTCGCTTTCTAAGCGAAAGAGAATTGTCTTGGGTACCTCTATTATGTAAACACATCTATTCGAACGATGACTCGATCGACAATTCGAAAAGACGTAAGTGTTTTCATATGTCGTCAGCACTGCGAACACAAATGTCAAAATCCAGCAAACACTTGTTGTTTTGCTATCGAGCATGAGTGTATATTATAGAAAAATTATATATTTTATATTTATTTGTTAAAAAACTGGGAAATAAAACTATAAATCCCACATATTTTTCATTTTTATTTTATTTAGTAAATACATTAAACAATTATCATCTGTGTGTATGTAGTTTTCCTAAACAGTTCACTTGTTCACGACGCTGCAGATGATGCTGTGCGAAGTGTATTTTACTTTCGGTGTCAATTTTCGCAAAACGCTTCAACAATCTTCATGCTCTGTTCCTCTCCATGTTTGAATTTGTCAAACTCTGAAACAACTGCCAAATTAAGTTGTGTAAAAAGTTTGACGTTAAGGTATGACTCAGAATTAATATCGTGCCTTATGGTTGGGGGGGCCCTTCATTTTAAGTTTACAAAAACCGCATCTGAACCAACCAGCTGACAAATTTTGTTGCACTGCATTTGCCAAAACGTTTTGTGGTAAATTAAAGAAATAAAACATTTGAATCAACTACTTTTTGTTTACTTCAAATAAAAATTTCTCAACTACTAAAAGTATTGGTCATAATTATATGGCCTTTTCTGTGTGTATGGATTTTACATCTGTGTGTACATATTTTTAATTTAAGCCCATTGAGTTCTCATTATGCAAAATAACTATGGATGATGCGCTGCTGTTCTTTGTGTTATTTGCTTTTGGAAATAGTTGATACTGATGCTAAACTCTTTTTGTTTCATTAAAAGTTTCCATTTTTTATTGTTACGAATGCCTCAAACCAGCCAACCAACTAACCAACCAACGCATGCATCCATCACATCCATTCTTGTTGCTGTAATGTCTGTTGGCTTTGAATCACACCCCAGTCTCCCCCGGCCTATTCGGTTTGTATAATAATCATGATGATAATTTTGTATACTATTTCGTTTTTTTTTCTGCATTTTTGGCTGCATATAATATTATGCCTTTTCTTTTTGCTCAATCGTTAAACGGGTTGTGTATTACTGTTGCAAGTTGTATTTAAAGTTTGTCAAGTCGCTCGTTCCTATTTATTATTGTTTGTTGTTAATCCGTGAAAATGGGCGCAAGCAACACTTGACTTAAACTAGTCCCCAGGGTATAAAGAATAAAAACTTATTTATTAACGGGGTTGGGGTGTTTTCAATTTAAAGAGATAAATAAAAAATGTAACTCCAAGCGATGAGCGGCCAAATAATGTAAATACCAGTGGTTCTCAATGCAAGGATCTCCACCAGCTTTTTGCTCACGGACACCTCGTGAAATTTTCTTTATATTGCTGTAAATTTAGTTTAAAAATGCAAAAAAAAAAGAAAAGAATAAATACATAATTTTAGGATTCCGTAACCAGACTTCACTGTCCGTCCGTCCGTCCGTCCGTTACAGCGCCCATTCCCTAATACGGCGAGAGTTAGAGGGCGCTGATAATTTCACAAGGCAAGTGGTTATACTAAAGTTAACAAAGAGTTGATAACTAAAGGGTGCCCCCTGGCATGCGTTTAATACAATTCTCGCAACACTGTTAATACGTTTGTTTATACGTATTTATAATTTGTTTTCTACATACATATGTATGTAGCATACATAATCTTTTCTTAAATTGATTGTAGTGATGATTGCGATGGCTGAGTGGGGGTATGGCAGCTGCTCTCAAGTCGAGATGCTCTGTATGTGCGAATCTCAGCACAGGCTTTGCAGTACAAAAATTAAATAAGTGAATTGAAAAAGGAAATAATACAGATAGAAAACTATAATTAAAATAAAATGACCGCCTGAGAAAAAATAAAAAAATTTTTTCCAGTTGATTACGTATGATTTATTTGACAGTTAAAATAAAGGAAAAATAATTTTTTTTTTACCGATTGGGCTCCGTAGCTTTTTTAACATTTAAATTCAAATAAAGTAATTAGTAAATTGAAAGGAAAAATAAGTAGAACGGTTTTTAAATGAAAGCTATAAAATTTCCCTTTTCTTTACTTAATTGATATTGATAAAAAAAAAGTGACCAACCAAGGGTTGAACTTAAGCCTGAAAAAAGTAATTTAATATAAATGTATTACAACACCATAGTTCATTGTAATTAAAGTTTCAGTAAAATGAAGTTTCATTTATTTTAAAGAGTGTTTTCAGTTAATTTTACTGACAAAGTTTTCTGAGTGTGCTTATTTATCAATTGCTTACATTTTTATGTCTATACTCACTCTGGCTGTTCTCATACACTTGTGGCTTTTGGCGTTGCCATGATTTGCTGTCTGCTGTTTATGTTTGATAGCCCCCATTCATGCGATGTGGCTATTTTTAGATATCTGTTTATATTTGTGGTTGTGCCGAAACTAAGAAGCCTGGAAACTTACTTTTTCTGCCCTCCTTAAAAAATGTTGGACACTGCAATTTATCACAAAAATATTTTGCATTTTCTACTGAAAATTTTTATTTAATTTAATATAAATAAAATATTAAAATATTTTGCTCAATTTCGAGGAAGCAAAATCACTTTAAAGCCCATTAGATATGTGATTAACAAAAAGGTTGTTATTAATATAACTTTTAATACGTGATGGTTTTTTATAGCTTATGGTTTTATGAGTTTTTTTTAAACATTTCTATTTACACCAAAATTTTTTTTGGCGAAACATATGGATATACGCCATCATTTTGTTAGAGAAAATGTAGTCAACAAAAACATTGAGATATTATACAAACCAACTGCCGAAATGCCAGCCGATGTTTTAACAAAAGGTTTATCAACGGTCAAACATAATAAATGCATTTCGCAAATGGGACTAGTAACTATTCAAAATTAACTATTGTAAAGTAATAATTCAGGGGGCGTGTTGTAAATGAATTTATTACTTTAATTTTTATTACTTTAATTTATTTCAATCAAAGAATACTTTGATTTTTTTTTGTATAATTTTGAAGTATGAAAATAATTTTTTCTCTATTCTTGAAAATAAATCCTTCATATAAGAAACATAAAAACTTGCTCTGCAATATTTCTTATTTCTCATAGGTTTCTATGTTTCACTGGTATTTATTTTTCAATGAAAAATTCTTAACCATAAAACCTGATTTTTGTGCCACCTTCCCCTAGAACGGTGCAGGTCTCTGCTACGAACTCATCGCGACAAACTGGGTTCCTTTAAAGTTTAAACACATATAAACTAAGATTATTATTTTTATTTCTGGTATGAACAAATCAAAAGCTGCACTTATTTTTTGCTGCTTATTTTTTGTTTTTTTTTTTTTTTTGTTTGCATTTCTGTAGGAACATTTGCGGATTAATAAATAAAAACCAAGAAATACGTTACATATTTGGAACTATTTACAGCTTTGCTCTGACTGTATCTTTGGTTACTTTTGCTTAACACAATTTCTGCTAAAGTAAAAAAAAAAAATATTGTAATCTTCAGCAAACAATCTAAGACATTAAAAAACTTTTTGAAATAAAACCAGCTTAAAGTTACAACACTACAAAAGCAAAAAGGAGAAGAAAAAAAAATAGACAATTGCCATCCATGCAGTTGGTCTTAAATTCTAAAAATAGTAAATTGGCAACAGGCTTTCAAATGTATTTTTAGCCTTAACCTGCCTTTGAAAATGTACAAAAAAAAAAAAGAAAAAGAAAACGTTGGCGTAAACTTTACCAGAGAAAATGGCAAAATTTGCTCTTATAGAGGAGCAATAGACGAAAAGGCTTTGCAATAAATTTTAGTTTTTCTTTTCTATATTTTACTTTTAACTGAAACCGGGCCTAAACAAGAATAAGCTTCAATGCACACATACATGCCTGCACACATACATATGTGCACATCTACACATGCAACTACTGTTTGTTTCGACTCGGATGCAGTTTTCGGCATCAAATACTTTTCACAGCGCCTGGTAACAAAAATACAACAGTTTAGTAGTAGTACTTCATGCACTTTTGGCTTTCAGTGCAATTTCTTTGCTTATTTTGTGAAAGTTTTATTTAAATTTTTTCTGTTTTTGTATGTTTTGTTTGCTTTCCTGGTGTCATGGATATGCCAGCTTTTGAAAAGATTTATTAGTGTATTAAATTTGACTTACGGAAATTTGTTTAAAGGATTTTTGTTTGTTTTGGAACTTTTTCTTTTTCTCATTTCCTTTCTATTTTCACAAGACGAGCGAGCGAGCTACTCTTTATATCTCTTTAAAACTTTTAATTAATAAATTGTATAAAAGTTTTTAAGTAAACCGCACATTACATGTTTAATGCAAGAAAAAAAAATCTAAACAGAGAAAACAATTTAGTTGTAGAAATAGGAAAATGAGGGTAAACAAAAATGTTTAACTTTCATTTAAACTGTAAGCTTAGAAATTTATTAAAGTCAAAAGCAACAGCTTACAGCTAAGCTGAAAAGTAAATTGTTGCTAAGAGAATTCTGTAATATTAAAGGAAAAATATGCACGGAAAATATTTTTCTTGACAAAAATATTCCTTCAATTATGAGGGGTGCCATAGAAACCGATCATACCGGCATCGGACTTAAAACATTACTTTGGCGTTATGAAATGCAATGTTGTTGGGTTTTTGTTCGAGCTAAACACTAATTCTAGATCATACAAAAAACCAATACTATTGTTTTCCACAACAGAAAATTAGTTCTTTCGTGGGTTTCAAATGCGATTCATTCTTATAAGACCGGCCTCCCCGTTTCCCTCTACATTATTGTTAAGTGGCCTGGACACGGGTCACAAACTCGTCATACAGTTAGATTGTGTGCGTGCGGCCGTGCTTGTTCGGCTACACGTACACGCGACCAACTCTGTTTTAAACAAAATCAAAAGTTTTTGTTATTTTTGTTGAGGCCATTTTATCTGCACGTCTCCACTTTTGTTTTATAAAAATTTTAAATTTCGTGGTGGAATCTTTGAAAAGACGTATGAACTAAAATTGAAAAACTACGATTTTGTGTGTTTAAGGTCGTTTTTGAATTCGGCCGCTTGCACGTTCTGTGCAAAAACTTTGCTCTGGCAGCACTGCTTTACCAATATTTTCATATTTTCCGCAACTTCATCATGGAACTATTAACAAACTAGAAGCCTCTGGCAGACTTTGACTTGGATTTTGAAAGTTCCGCAACCCCCTCTACAAACCTATAAAATTCATTTCTTTCAAAGCCTGGCTCTTTATTCTAAAGTGTCCCCAAGCATTTTTCCATTGGATAGAGAAATATGCTGTTTTAAATCGACAGCTTTTTGGTTACCAAGTCGAGTGCATTAGAATTCGATTTTGTTAGTGTAAAGTGATTTTTGTTGTCAAGCTCTGAACATTTGCCAAACACTTTAAAATTTATATTTGTGCTCTAAACACCAAAGATCTTTAGAATAAAATGGCACCAACTTTAAGCAAAGCATAGAAAATAAATGTGACAAAAAACCTGTGCTACCAAGTTCACCTTTTGGTAATTTCAGTGCGCACAGCTGTTTATTTCCATACAAAATTTTAAGTGCTACCAGACTTTGCACGCATACACATTGAACAAAACGCGCGATCTTTGGCGCATAAACAAATGCGATTTGAAACTTCTTAAACTCACAAGCGATTTGTATAGCTCAGCACAGGGTGCTTTGTTTATTTTTCGTTATGAATAAAGTAGTAAAATAATTTTGCAATATTGATTGATTGTGACGACAAACCTGGGGCCGGATTCTGGCATTCGTAATCGAATATACTCGATAATAAAAACAACGTCGAGCAAAAACAAAATGAGCAACAAACACACAGGATTCTATAACGAAATCGTTCAATCACGAGTGCCAGAATTTGGCCCCTGATTTCAATAAATTTATATTGCAATCCCCCACCAACTACAATGAATGTCAGTCAGTTGATTGATATATTCCTTAATAATTTTGAGTTTACCCAACAGGGTGTATTTGTGTATGACTGTAATTAACTCGCAATACTGCTTAATTTTCTTGGTATGTTTTTTTACGGTGGACTCCAAAGAAATTTTTACAAAATATGTTGCCTGCCGCTCTATATGGTGGCGGTGATAACGGTTATGGTTGTTGTTATTATAATCGAAACAACTGTTTAAATAATGGTGTGGTGAGTTCGTTTCTTGCCAAAAGATAATGATGTCCCGATTTTATGTTAAACTAGCAATAGAAATAAACACAAAAATTTAATGTGTTCAACTTGTAGACACAAGCAATTAACAGGAGCTTATTTTTTTTATTTTTATTTTTTTTGCAATTGAAATTGGCCCAAAAGCTGAATAAAGATTACATGAAGCAATAAATTTTGCAAACTATATATGTATGTATATGTACATATACATTTTTTACATAAGAAAAAAGTTTTTGTGCCGCAAATAAATACAAGTAAGTAAGCATGAATACTGCTCTGCCTGCGGCGAATGTGTTGTACTGTCAGTTTTCTTTTCGTTTCATGTTATTTTAAGAGACAAAATTGTAAAAAAAACAAAATGGTAATAAAGTTTTATTATTCTGAAAGCATATTTTTGACAAAACAAATACACATTTGAACTTCCATAAAATAAAACTTTTCCAAGTCGATGCCAAACCTTTTGCCAGTAGCAGTAGAAACGGATTCTTATTGTAGAAGATGGTCCAACCAAAACGCACGTTTTTAATTGTAAATAAAATAGACATTTTCACAGAGAATCATCTTAATATACATATTTTATTATGAAAGCAGAAACTATGACTATTATGTGTGTTGAGATGAAACATCGGCCGCCACAGCTTCGCTGTTATAATACCTCTATGCGATGGTCCATATTTTCAATGACCGAGGATGCTTAATTGAGGTTCATTATCGTTATTGTGCCGAATTATCTCATCCTTTAGCTGTTTTCTTTTAAATATCGGCAAAGACAGAAGTCCAACGGCGTCAAATCACATGATTATGGCGGCCAATTAACATACGCGCTGATTACAGAACGATAAAAATTGAGGCATATGTATAAAGAAACTTGTGTTTACGCTTTTGTGCGTTTACTAGTTAAAACAAAGTTTTAATTATGCCTGCAAAAGAATAATAGTGCACTTAAATTTTTGTTTCTAAATTTTCTTATGAAAAAGAGTTAAAACAGGAAACTTTTATTGTCATTGCTGAACGTCAAGGTGTTGTACTCCATGCTATGCTCATCAAAAAATTTACATAATTTTCTTTTCTTTATACATATGTATGTATTTTGTTCTCTATAGTTTAGTTAAAACTTACTAACATTTTCTTAAAATCCCTTTTTTATAATCCAAATAATCTCTGGCATTGAAATAAAGTCTAACATATTGTATAAACAAACAAAAATGATTTAAATTCGTTTCAACCCTTTTGTAATATGTATGTATATTGCGTTACACTCTAGTTAAAACAATCACAGCTGCCTTCTTTTTGCTAAAAGCGAAAATTTTCTTAAACCGTTCAAATTTTCTTTTATTTATTTTTTCCCCCATTTCGTTCATTAAGTACAAGGTTACTGCTCCCAATTTAACTCTCTTTAAAAAGAAAATAATAATCCTTAGAATAAAAATGGGTGTGGCCCATTAACACTAAATGGCAACAACGCTTTCTCAAATAACATGAAAAAGCCACAAATATAAATATACCTTTATAGCTTCTTTTGTTTTTTGCATTTACAAAATTACTGTGCCAATAGATTTAAATATTTCGTTTAACAGGGAAACTGTTTTATCTTACATATGTATACATAGTTGTAAATAGATGATAGCTTATAAAACTTTAATATCTGCCAAAGAAAAGAATAATATTTATATCCTAAAAAAATTCAAACGCAATTTGAAAATTACTTTTATATCTATACCTGTAATTGTTGCTGTGTGTATCGTATTATTTATGTGTATGTATCCTAAACTCAAATTTGCAACTCAATACTTACCTCTACTTATTCATGCCTACACACACACACACACATACAAGTATACCAATAAATCGTAGGGCGGCCGTAATCTACAGCAATATTTTTAACAGCTGCTCTATACGAAAATATGACCATTGGAACAATTGCAATAGTCAGTAGTTTGTCGTATATATTGTCAAGGGAAAACTTTTACTATTAATGATACAAGGCAAGGTACCTCGATGCTAGGTAGTCGCATAACTACAACAAACACAACACCAACAAACATTCCACGTATTTTTTTTTTTTTTTTATAGAAATACTTTAAATTCTGTCACCTATTTGTACGCGTTTGTGTGGTATATTTTGGCAGTTTTTCAGGCTAAAAGCAGTAGTCAGCTGGTCTTTTAAGTCCACCTGGCATCGAGATACCTTGATAAAATGTGAGCGCAAGGCGATGAATACCACCAGTAGTGTTTCTACCCCCCAAAAAAATTGCATGTATTTTCGTTTCTACATAAGAAATACCACCCTGTCAAAAAATGCATTTAGAGAATATTCGACCAACCCTGTAAAAGTGCAAATTTTATCTGGTGACAACAAAACATAATTTATGATTAACAATTCGTTGCCCTGTTTAAAACTACTTAGAATATTTTTTTGGAATTTAAACAATAATTTCTTAATAAACTGGGTGAGCCGAGGACTTCTCTTACAAATGATTTCCATGTCTTCATCATCAGACGAAGACGATGATTTATTGCTATTTCAGGACAGGCTATAGATGATGCAACTTCCATATTTTGCATATTTATTAAATAACTTTTCTTTTTTATTGAAAATGCTTGCACAAATTGTTTTAATCAAATGTAAACATAAATACGACGTTGCCCGATTTGTTAATATTTTATTGTTCAAAGTTTGATGAAAAACTTTATTAGTCGTTTTTTTGTTTTTTTCAATTCCATTTTATGACAATAAAGTCTGATTTTATATCAGTGATAGTTTAATATAATTTTAGTGCATATTATAGTAAAAAATTTTATTCTTAAATTTATTTTATACTACAATAGAAATATTACATAAAAACTGAATGTCATTGCACTCCTAAGTCAAAACCATTTTTTTTCCAACTTTGTCTGGTAGCTCCACAAAGAAAAAGTAACCCGTTTTTTTCAAGTCACTACCAGCCCTGTCATTTCAGATGATCACATTCCAATTTGCTTTATCATTCTTCCGCGGTATTTTGTTCTTCAGTTGTCAAAACTCGTAGTAAACAAGCAAAAATTATATCAACTCTGGGAAATTTTGAAGCGAATTGGAATGCGGTTGCCTCTAATAGATTAACGTCAGTATCAAGGCAGATTGATACCAGGTAGCCTTACAAGCCCAGCGGACTACTGCTTTTTAGCTGTCTTTTTTAGCTGTCAAAATACACAACACAAACACACAAACGCGAACAAACTGATGACAGTAATACAGTATTTATACCAACAAAATACATGCAGTGTTTGTTGTAGTTATGCGATTACCTGGTATCAAGCTGCCTTGGTCGGTATAAAGTCGCCTTACAAAATATATCACTAAACACAAACCAACATTTTTCACCCAAAAATAGTAAAAGAACATTTTTGTAAAGAAAGAAGAAAAAAGATTGATAACAATGAATTGATAACAATGAGAAGAAAAAATAATCACCTGTGCTGCCAACTGCCTAGTATTGAATTCGCCTTGACCTTAAACTTATTATTTTTGTTTCTTGCATCAAACAGCATTCAGATGTCAACATTTTTTTCCTTTGTTAACAAAAAAAAATTGAGGCCATTTTATTCTAAGATTTTTGGTGGTAAATAAATTTTTTGATAACATTTCTTTTGTCTTCATGGTGTTTAAAGCACAAATATAACTTTTGAAGTTTGAGAGCTAAAATCACGTTACACCAAGGCGAATCCACTACAGGTGCCCGCATCGCAACTCGCTTCAACATTTTTCCACGATTTTATCTTCTGAGTTGCCGATGCGGATAGCAAACGACTACAAAACGCATGACAACTCGAGAGAAAATGTTGAAGCGAATTGAATTGACATTACCTGCAGTTGATTCGCCTTGCGTTACACCAACAAAATGCATGTGTTAGTTGCCGTCAAGGCGAATCCATTACAGGTGCCCGCATACCAATTCGCTTCAGCATTTTTCCACGATTTTATCTTCTGAGTTGTCAAAGCCGATAGAAAACGACAACAAAACTTGTGACCAAGGCGAATTCATTACAGGTGCCCGCATACCAATTCGCTTCAAAATTTTTCCACGAATTTATCTTCTGAGTTGTCAAAGCCGATAGAAAACGACAACAAAACTTGTGACGTCTCGAGAGAAAATGTTGAATTGCGACCACCTGTAGTTGATTCGCCTTGCTTGTGACGTCCCGAGAGAAAATGTTGAAGCGAATTGAATTGCGACCACCTATACTTGATTCGCCTTGGTTGCCGCACAACAAAGTTGCTTCCAACTTTCACTAATTAACATTTTCTGTTATGCTTAATTTTGAAAATAATAATCTTGGTCATTTTGACAAAGTTATTTGCTAGTGTAAGAAAATAGTGTAGTGAAATATGTTTATCATTATTTATTTTTTTCTGGTTTTTAAATATTTCTTCTTTTTCGAATCTTAGGTAAAAATACCTATTTATGGGGTGCACATTAATGTACACATGTTAAAATGGAAACCATTATACATGTGTACTTACACATTCACCATTATGAAATTTTGCCGACTGAAACTCTTAACTTCAATGAAAACTCACACACTCGCAACAAATGTATACAAGAAAAATTTTCAACGAATGCTTCAACTTGCTACCAGTGCTCCCTGTGCTCCTTGTTTTATCCCATGCATTAAACTCTCATTTTATCCCATTATAAAACTTTCTCATACTCGTATCCTTTTTACTAGTTGTTTTTTCGTCCTTTTGCTTTTTTTCTTCCTTCATTAAATTGTTTTTGCGCATGCCATTATTCTGAACAAACATAAAGTTCTATGAGCTTGATAACAGTATTCAAGAAGTAAAAGTAAAAAAAAGGCAACATGAATAAAATATTAAAAGAAAGTTGGTAAAACATTTCTGCAGAGTACAACAAACCATGACCATGCCAAAACTTTGAAATATTGATATGTAATGAAAGTTTCACTGAATTGCATGGCGAAGCAGAAGGCATGTTATGCCACCACTAAAGTTCATTCGATACCATGCTCATTGAAATGGAAAGAAAAACGAATTGTTGTTGCTGGCTTTGTCATTATTGGGCATGGAGTTGTGTTATTTTATCCTTGTCATCACAACATCAGTTCAGCGAAAGCAAAAATTACACAAACACAGAATAAGCGCAACACGCGAAAAGTCCCAACAAACAAACAAACATCAAGTTAAAAATTAAAAATGTGTTGGTTCCTGTTACGTTTAAACTTTTGATTATAAAAGCAGAAGGGATCAAGCATAAGTTCATACAAGTTACTCTGCTGAATAAAACCACTATTAAGCAAAGTTCACTAAATTTGCAACTGCTTGTGTTTTTAATTTAAAGCGATTTTTATTATAAGTCCAAATTGATTGATGTATCAATACGCATAATAAAGCTTGCAACTCGTTTTTTTTTATCGCTACAAAACGCGTAAATAGAGGCTTCAGTGTATAAAAAAAAATTTTAACCATAACCTGCAGAGGGAAAAACGCATCAGCAATAGAACAATAATTTTTACAAACCACACTTACACATACATACATACATACCTGCACTTCTGTTTCCGTAATACAAGCGGGCGACCAAATTGGCAGGTTTGTTGGGATACCACTGCTGTCGATATGTGCTTGTTGAATTTGTTTATTTGTGTGTGCATCTACATATGCATAGCATTGACGTTTTCTTTTAATTAATAGTTAAACTTGAAATATTTTCATGGGTTTTTAACAATCTACCACTTCCCACTACCAGACGACTACTATGCAGCGTTAATGCATTACCAATCTAATGGATGTAGATCATTTATTTATTCAAATTAATTTGCATAACATAAAAAAAGGAACCAAAAATATCTTTAGAAATTTTACCTTTATACCAGGTAGCAGCTGACTACTGCTTCTAGCTTCAAGAGCTGTCAAAATACACAACACAAACACACAAATGCGAACAGGTGGATGACAGAATATAAAGCATTTCTACCAAGAAAATATATAAAATGTATGTTGGTGTAGTTACTCAGGGGGTGACCCCTACATATGCTTTCCATTGTATCGGAACTAGAAAAATATCGGAAGGGGAGAGGAAAGGTTAAAATAGGGAGTGCTTGTGGACGTTAGTTTAAACAATAAAATAATAACGAAACAATAAAATAAAACATTTATTTATTTCAAAATTCAATAAATCAGAGTTGACTACTGTTGGTTTGTCTTTTTAGCAGTATCCAGTGACACTATCCAGTCAACAACAGTTAACGCCAAGTCTTCGAGTATATAGACGAAAAACACAAAAGCCATGATAAGGCCTATTACGAATTTGCTATTACGACCTTACATTTACACGATCCTATATATGTATAAAAAAATTATTTCATGTTAATTAATTTTCATTATTCGAACTTTTTCTTATATAATTATTATTTTGTATTAAGTTTATCGGGCTCAAGTTATTTCCAGATTATTTTTGTGATTGGCTTTAATTAAATAAGACACAGAAAGCATCAAAGACATTTAGCAGGGTGGACAACTAGTTGTTTCGCAGTCGACACACTTCTCATCAGCGGCTCGCGTTTATAAAGCGACACTCATGCCACTCAGCCACCCAAGCTGTTGTATATTTTCTGTCTAAATGTTTAATAATTTCAGGTTGATTAGGCGACAAATATTATTGGCAAATATCTGTACAATCTTTGTCAAATAAGCGTTCAACAAACACGAAACATAAATTGTAACTTTAAAAGTCGCACTTTATGATTTTTTTTTTATAATTTTTTATGATTGTTAATAATTGTATCAAGCTTGAGTTCGATTTTTCTCCCTCAGCATTAAGAGAAAATTTTTTTGTAATAAAATTGCGGTGATCGACATTTTTAAAGAGGACAAGACAAGTAAAGTCGAACACTTATTGGCTGGGGTACATACCATGGCTTTTTCACGACCATTACGTCCATCATTAGCAATCAAATTGCTTCGAACCTGGCTCATAACTAAGTGCATACTGTTTTTAAGTAGCAGCGTTTAAGCTCTCTATTACTGGCTCTATATTTAATCTTGTATATCAACTTCCAATTATATCACTATTTTTTCTGTTGATTAGAATATATATCACCAATATCCAATTGATCGATGCTAAAATCCAAAAAGTAAAAACAGGAATCTGAGCTGCAAAGTTTTATCTGGTAGTAAATTCGCCCTGGGTCAAATGAACAGCCCATGGCGAATTCAAATTTTAATAATCAATATAGTTACACTCATGGCGAATCAAGTACAGGTGGTCGCAATTCAATTCGCTTCAACATTTTTCCACGATTTTATCTTAGTTTTCAAAGCTGATAGAAAACGACAACAAAACTTATCTCGAGAGAAAATGTTGAAGCGAATTGAATTGCGACCACCTATACTTGATGGATTCGCCTTGGTTACACTAACAAAATGCATTTTGTGCGGCGAATTCTACTGCACTCATAGGCTAAGCTGACTGAATTTAGATAGGCTTTATATTAATTTCTAAAATACTTTAATCTCTAATTGACTTACCCCCGATTTTTGACTTGGGATTTAAATATAAAATTAGTAAATTTTGCTTAAAAATTAAGTTGGATTTAAAATAGCTTTCTGTTTTACAGTCTAAAATTATTTTTGGTAATTAATTGTAATAAAAGTACGGCAAAACAATGTAAGTGTCGAAAAATTATCGATAACTCAATAAAAACAGCTGTTTAAACAAATTTGGAAGCAAGTGAAATTGTGAAAAGTTAGAAAATAATAAATTGTTTTGTAAAAATTATTAAACTGACTAGCAAAGGTGATAAAAGGACTCCCAATTTCACTGCCACAGAAGTTGATTGATTACCTTCTGGAAATAATAAAAAATCAAATTATGAAACAAACAAAAAAATATGTGCAATTTTCTTAATTTGCAGAACAAAACCAAACTGTCAAAATCATATGGCAGTACGAAAAATATAATATAATAAAAATTTTTATGCAATATTTGTATAATATAAATATGTTTTTTTGTTGTAAATAAGTCCGTAAATATTTACAATTATTTTGCTGCTCAATTTCACTTTTAAGCTTTTAATGATTTCTTCAAAACCACAACCCACTAATTACACACTTTTTTTCTTGCTACTTTCCATATCATTTCAGATTTCAACATTTATGTCACCGAGCTGAACAGAAAGATTTGAAAAGCAGAAGATAAACATAGACACAAGCAAGATTTTCTGTCAAATCAATCGCTGTTTGCTTGATTGAAAGTAATGAATTATTATTAAGAAAAAAGTCAACAAATTTGACATTGTCGTTGGATAAAACATCACGTTTAGTCGCTGGTAAAATCCTTATTTTTAAATAAAAAAAAAAAGATCACAAGCCACACCAAACCAGCAGCCAACCAACCAACCAAAAACCATCCAAGCAGTCTTAGTCAAGCTCACAAACCAACAATTTAGTCAACCGGTCAAAAAGCAATCAGCTGTATACAAATTTTGTTCGTTATTTCAATTTTTTTTTTTTTTTACTTTTCTGTTTGAAAGTTAAAATTTTTTGTTCCTTGATTTCTTTGCTTCAACATTAACGTTGTGACTTGAAGGCCAGACACATTATTCAACGAACAAATTATTTTTTTGCTGCTGTGATTTTCGTTTTAAATCTCCTTGTCAAGCACACATAAAACATTCATTGGAACTCTCGAAATATTCATCCATCTAGTCCAGTCATTTTTAAGCTATAACCGCTTTTTTTTCTGCTTGCATCTTTGACTGGTTTGCATTTTGGCCATTTGCCAGGGAAAAGCTAAAAAATGAAATAAAAAATAGCGAAACTAGTTTCAATTTATGCCTGCGAAAAGAAAGAAAAAAGCAAAAAAGAAACAACGCAAAAAAGTATTTGCTTAAAATCATTGGAAAAGGAAAAAATAAAGATAGAAAAAAATTGCGATTTTAAAAACGAATTTTTAGACAAAGATTATATTCTCACCAATTATATTTGCTCTGACTACTACTATTCCTTTGAGCAGCGGCATTGGTGTCATCATATTGTTAATTTTGCTGCAAAATACTTTGGCCATGTCCGCTTCAATATTGGCTTTATCATCTTCTAACGGTAACGGAAACATTATTACTAACGATGACAACAATACAACAAATGCAGCAGCAGCAGCAGCAGCAGCCGTCATCAATGGTAATAATAATCGTGAATTTGTTGAAGGTTGGACACTGGCACAAACACTGGGCGAGGGAGCATATGGCGAGTAAGTGAAATTAGATTAGTTTTCTATTTTTTTTTTCTTTTATAATTATAAGTTTATTAAATGAAAATGAAATTATTGGAAATTTAAGTTTTTGGGTCAATAGCACTTGCAAACTAATTTGATTCTTTCTTTTGCACAAAAGATCTTTTTGGCTCATAAAACCAGTTACACAAAAAAGTTTTCAACGCATAAAGCTCAGCTACTTTCTTATGCGCTATATGAGTTTGATTAAATGGAGAAATGATACAATTTAAAATTTAAAAAAAAAACGCCAGCAAATAATACATAAACAAATTACAAAAATGTTAAAAATATTTCTTTAAGTTCATTGAGCAAAACTCCCATAAAAAGTGCTGTGTAACTTGAAGCTTATGCAGCGTATAACGGGTATAAAGCGTGCTGTATAACTCCACCTTTAGCAATTGATTCTTACAATCATGTCACACCATGACAATAGCCACTATTTAAACCAAAGTGACAGTTGTGACACTTTGTGTCTTAACTATGTAGTAGAATGTATAAATGTGAAAATTATACAAATTTTTACTGACAATAGTCACTTAAGAGAGAAGAATAGAGTAAAGTAGAGAACTTTGACTGTCACCGTCACAAACCAGTTAGGTGACTGAGAATCGGTTATAATTTGAATTTTGTAGTGTAACCGTTAAATGAAAAAAAAAAACAAAACAGAAAATAGCGAATATTTTATCAGTGTAAAAAAAAAGGTGCTTCGAACAACCCAGAAACGTGGTATTAAGTCATTTACGAAAAACCCATGAAAAAGACAAAACCCGGTTTTTGAACTAATTTGGAAACCGGTTTCGATAACCCTGCATCTCCATAGACCGCAGAGCGCTCAAGTGTATGGGCTATCAATGAAATCTAAACCTGCGCTCCGAAGGTAAGGAACAACAACTTTATTTAGGGAAAATCAAGTAACCAGTGTGAATGAGACGGGGAACTGTGGGAGATCAAACAACCAAAACCATAACCGCGACCGGCATCGATGCGAACAGGGCTACCAGATTTATTTTGAGCTTCATACCGAATTTCAGGTTTTTTTTTATCCAAAAATTCCTATTTAAATCGATTCAACTTAAATTCACTTAAGTATCAAATTACGTCTATGGTGCACTGCAGTTGATTTCATTTACAGCATATGTGAAAAAATATTCGGGACAACAAATTGGTATTACAGTTTTTTAAACCAAATCTAAGGAACCTCATAACTTAATGGTATTTAAAAAAAATTTCTATAGGGTATAAAATTCCTAAATCCAACTTATAGGCCCATTATTACAGTTTGTCGATAGCTAAAGATACAAAATTGTATCAGCCTCATTTCACAACAAGGTTTTGTAAGTAGAAACTTTAGACTCCTATAAACAAATGTTTTGGTTGTTTCAGAATCAACCTCATGTTCAAAGTATTGTTGCGAAATGCTTCCAACAAAATCTTACCTTTAGCTATCGGTAAGTTGTAATAATGAGCCTTAATATTGTAAATTTTAATTCTGACTTTAATTTTTATTTTTATTGCATGTATGTATGTGATAAACTTATTTCCAATAACCCGAAAAGCAAAATCACTGTTGTTTAATCAAATTTAATCTACAACTGTTGCTTACTCATAAAGGATTTCCTGTTTGTTCAAATTAATTAGATAGTGTTAAAGAAAAGTTGTGTATATCTAGATTATTTAATACAAATGCCTTGATTTATCTTTAAGAAAGAAAAAAAAAATTTTCCTTTTTAATAAACTAATTTGTGGCCAAATTGCTTTGTGTGCACGAAATTTATACATTGTACATACATAAATACTTCAAAAGCATTAAATGAAAGGCCGTTCTGATACATGGGAATAAAATTGATAGCAACTGATGGTTATTTCCACCGAACTAAACAAACAAAGTAAACTGGCGAATTCGGCGAAAGATGGAAAAAAAAACAAGTCAATAAACCGGAAACCTATCAAACATTTCCTTCCGGCATGTGTTTTTTTCTTCTCTTCTTCAATTTATGCCGGAGTTTCTCTTTCTTAAAATTTCTCAATTTTCTGCGCATATCTGGAGAGAATAAACAACAAATAGCAACATAAAAATAAAAACGTAACGATTATGAAATAATATTTTACCCCCAATTGTATACTACAGTTTTGTGTGAGACCATTTTAACAATGAAACCATAAATATGTGCTGCAGCAGCAACCCAACAAACATAAACGTTATCACTCATACAATAGCAGCAAACACAAAAATCAATTGGATGTTGGTGACAAACAAAATAATTAGATTTTACGAGTTGTTGGTTTTAAAAAGCAGAACTTTCCTTCATTCTGAATTATGTGCCACATTCTTAGTAGTTGAATGAATAATGCATCAAGAGAAAGAATTAATTCACATTAATTTTCTGAAAGAGAACTAACGTGTCACTCAAATGAAACATCTTCCCCAATACTAATATTGTTCCTATTTCTGTAAAAACGTTCTATCAGTTGATTTGGGTGAGGAGATTTTTTGTAGGTTTTTGTTCTAAGAAATTTAAAATTGTAGGTATATTTTCTCAAGAAAAGTCTCTTCCTTGAGAAAAAAAATTCCGTGAGAATATTCTTGATTGAATTGATTGTTTTCTGTTTAAAATCTAGCGTTGCGTTGTGATTGAGAAAATTAGGATTTCAATGTTTTCTTACAATTTGTTCATGGGATTCGTGTGGCAACTCTGTTGCTTAAGCCAAATTTTTTTAAGACAAATGAGGGAAAATCGAGATGAATAAAATTAAAGAAATACCTCTAAGTTTTACGGGTTTACTTTTAAAAATTCCCACTTTTTCTAATAGGAAAAATCTTGAGCAGATCTAAAAAATTATTAATTGGTGATTGCTTTTATCGGACTTTAATACAATTTTATTACCTCAGAATTGAAGAAGATTTTTTCGTGATTAAACTGTTTTTTTTATATTTTCTTAAATTTTTTTTATATCTTTTTTTATAAACGTTTTTATATTTTTTTTTTATTTTTTCATTGTTTTTTATTGTTGTGGAGAATGCTACATGTTCCAATCAGTATCAATAGTTTGACAATCAAGAAATCAGCTGATATCAAATTGACACTAATCATGCTTGTTTGTTGGGACATATAGAAATATGTATTGCCTATGCAACCATTTGGTTGTATTGAACTTTCTACACTATGCACGAATTGTACATCTATACGTATGTATGTATGCGTGTTTTTTCAAACAAAATTAAACAACGTGTTTTGCGTCAGGATTATTGTACATTTATAATAAAGCCACCCACGTTTGAGAGAGTTTTAATTAGCAATGAAAGAGAGATTTTATGTAATTTTTGTGTACATACTCGCATTAGAGGCGCTTGCATACCTAAATTCATATACATACATAAATATGTGTGCATGTATGTATGTTTGTATTATATAAACAAATAGGAGTACAGATTTCTGTTTTACTATAAGATATTGCTCATTTTTACTCTTTCTGCAAATAGTTTGTACTGATGCGCTTCTTCTCTACCATGCTCATTTAAAATGTCTTCTTTTTTTTTTCTATTTTGCAGAGTAAAATTGTTGTTGAATCGTCAAACCGGTGAAGCTGTTGCTATGAAAATGGTCGATTTGAAAAAACATTCGGATGCTATTTTATCGGTACGTAAAGAAATTTGCATACAGAAAATGCTACAGGACCAACATATACTTCGATTGTTCGGCAATCGATCACATGGCCATATCGAGTATATATTCTTGGAATATGCGGCCGGTGGTGAACTATTTGATCGTATTGGTAAGTCATAGATTTGATGTGTTAAAGTTGTGAAACATATACATACATAAGTATTAAATTAAGGACATAATTAAAGCTTTAGCGGTGCAATCAATTTTTTTTTATATATAAAGTGTTATTATATTTCTGTGAATTTGAAATTTCCCTCAAAATCCTATTTATTTCTATTTTTTGCATAAGTATTGTCACTTTGTTCACATCTCTTATTTTGCGTTAAATGTGTCGTATTGTTAAACTTTATTTATGTATCCATCTTATGGATGGCTGTTGTACACTCAAAGAAAACATTAGGTGCTTAATGTGAAATTGCTTTGCATAACAATGTCAAATGCAAAGAATACGCAAAAGAAAAAAAATTAAACAAATATCTCACGTTGTTACATAAAACGTTCATTTGATGTAAGGCTATGCCCATGAATATCTCAGCTGTGACATTAAATTCCTATAAACTTTTGCCATATTGGCTTTAATAGGAAATAGTTCAATTCAATTGTGTGGTAGTATATATTAATATAATGGTTTCCGACTTGCCGGTTCATGAAGATAACAATTTAGAATTTAATAAATAAAAAATCAAAAAACGTGACAAAGTCAATGAAAATACTCTGATGGAAGAAGGTGTTTGTTAAAACTCAATTCATATTAATTATAAAAATTACAAAATTGCGCAGTCGTTCCCCCCAAAATGTTATCCATAGTAAGAAGTATATTGAGGAAAATTCTAACTTAAAAAAAAAAAAATTCACCATAAATGCCGTGGAGTCAGCTCTAATAACATAAAATATGAGACCGACCCCCATTAATAATTTGTTTCTAACACTTTCCGAACATACCAAACTCTTATCTGTATTCATTGCACCCACGAAATGAAATGCAAAAATAATATTTTTACAAATTTTCTCTCCATCATCCTAACTAGGCCCAGTGTATCTCTAGAGGAGTGAAATGTTTCGTTTCCACGAAGACAGCCACCCCTATGTATCCACTCCTTAGGGGGCTCCCGTACAAAAATAGTTTTAGGAATTTCCCCTGATCGTCTTAACTAGCTCCAGGGGCCTGTAGAGTAATCAAATATACGACCAAGTTTTCTTAGTGTTCCTTTCTCGACATTTCGTCGCAACCAACCAAGCCTCCATCGGGCCTGCCTTACAGAAATAATTTTTCTCTCGAAATATTTCAGTTTTCCCTAAATTTTCCCTGAGTGTAAAAAAACGTGCCGTGAATAATTTCATAAATAAAGTTCCTCTTGTCGGTAACAGAATACGAGGATTGCATTTTATTTTTTTGGATTTGGCAATCCTAGTTTTGCAATCTGGCAATTGACAGCTCTTGGACATTTTTGAGGTTAAACGTAACCAGAACGTTTTGACATGCGAGCGCTTTTTGTGTTGTTTATAGTAGTTTGAAAGATTCATGTCTGCCCAAAAATGGAATTAAATCGTGAAAATTTTCGTGTGAATATTTTCGACGTGGAATAACTCAGCACCAGCAGTGAGTGCATGAATGAATTTACTTCAATTTTTGGCGCTGAAGCACCATCAAGGACTAGTGTTTATCGATGGCATGGCGAATTCAATCGTAGTCGTAGTTCACTTAAAGACGAATTTGCGAATGTTGTTCCGCAAACCATTGATGCTGTGCGTGAACTGTGACCTTTCGTGAAATTGAGAGAACCTCAGGCATTAGTGGGACCAGCATACATTCATTACTCGTATTGCAGAAACATTTGACTGTGAAAAAAATTTGTTCGCATTGAATCCTACACAATTTGTCAATCGCTCAAAAAAGGCTCGTGTCGATTTGTCGAAAGAAGTGTTAAAAAAATACGATCGCAGTACTTCAAATAACGACTGTGACATTGTAAGAGGTGATGAATCGTGGATTTAACCATATGAGCCCGAAAGTAAACAGCAATCGGTTATATGGGTGTTTCAAGATGAGCAAAATCCAACAAAAGTTGTTCGCACATGAAACACTACCACGCAAATGGTCACCTGTTTTTTTTTTTTTTTTTTTTTTTTTTTTGGAAAAACTGGACGTGTCGCAACAGTGTGCTAATGGAACAACGCAGAACAATCAATTCTGAGTGGTGGCACTTGTTTTCCAAGAAATTAGAAAAACCAACCGCCGAAGATGGATCGCTCTTCTCGATGACAATCCGAGCTCTCACACATCGGCTCAAAAAACTGCATTTTTGAGCACCCAAAACATCGATTTGATGAGTCATCCACCGTATGGTACTGACTTGGCACCAAATGACTTCGGTTTATTCCACCGCACGTAAAAAACAAACCGATCAACGTCAACGTTTTTCGACACCTGATATTCCATTGCACTCTTTTAAGTGCCTCCAAATTGTTGGTGTCTTATTTGATAAGTTTTCGTTGCAAATTTGTTAGATCAGACTTTGTAAACGTGAAATAAATTTTATGAATAAGAGTTTATTCCGATCTCACAGAAACCCGTTTTGACCTGGGTTTAATTTTTTTTTAGGTATTTGATTTTTAAAAATATATAATAGTCCCTTTTTAACTTGAGGCTTACAAAATTTATACAAACTCTGTTTTTCTTTGGAGCTCAACCAATTGCGATTTAACTAACTTTTTAAACAAATTTTTATTATTATGGTCATTTGCATTTTATATTCATTTACTCTATCTATCATCTATAAGTGTTATTTTGCATATTTATTCACATTTAAGTCCTTTTTTGTTTTGGTTTGTTTGTTTGTTTGTTACTGCTGGGTTTGACTGCTGTTCCTGGGTTTTTGTTTGGTTTCCTTTTTTCCTTGTTATTTTTTTTTTCGCCCTTTTGTTGCTTTGTTCAAATAGATGGTTTATTTGCTTAATAATGAACTTCTACTTTTAAATGACAGTTAAATAAAATTAAAATAATAAAAAAAAAAAACCAAAAGTACTTTACTAATAGTGTACAATGTTGTTTCGACATTAAATTAAAATAGAAATCTGTTTGCTTTTAATGACCTGTTGGCCAAGAGATTAAAAGTTTTCTTTTGTGTTTGAATAAGTAATTCAATTTTTATTTACCAAAAGAAAAACAATCTCTCCTGAAAGAAGCAAGAAAAGTAATTAATTTAAAATTTTTAAATTCATTTAAAGAGTGACAAAGAAAAACAAAAGCAGAATGACGGAAAATTAGCACAATGTGACCTTTCTAGGAGCCAAGTGGGCCGGTTTCATGACCGGCAACCTGCAAAACAGACAACACTGAATTTGCACACGCTAAAAGTTGCATAATTTTTTTTTGCCAAAAATTTATATACATACCTAATGAATGGTTAAAAAATGTTCTCTACCAGACCAATTGGTTTTTAAAACCTTGTGTAAAAATTTTATTTGAAAGAACCAGCTATTTTTAAAACATGCATACGCACCCGTACCTGCCCAATTTGTTCTGTTTTTGCGAGACCCCTCCACTTGTTTCAGTATGAAAACATTAGAACACGCATGGCCAACACAAAATTCATGTCATAACTGTCTATCAAAAATGATGGGGTCTGCCCATCTGTCTGTTTGTTATTCAAACAACAAAACAAGTTTGTTTCACATACATAAATATTTATCATAACATTTTAATCGCATCAAATTTGCATTAAGTTTTTGTTCTGTCAAAGCATACTTAAGTATTAATTTCTCTGACAAATTGTTTTAATATGCTTTTGCAATTTTAAACTAAACTATAATTGAAATGCACGTTAAGGGGGCTCCAAAAAAGTATTGCGAATAATTGCCAGCAGGAACATTAATTGGAGTTTTATCGCATTCTGAAAAATCTTTTTTAGGCAGCTTAGTTGTCTGTCCGTTGGTCGGCTAGGTAAATTAAAATTTATAATGGGTTCTTATTCATTAAAACGTATTTCACTTTACATCTTAATTGGATTCTTTAAAACGCAAGTAAAATGATGTGTTTACAAACCATCCCTGGTTTGTAAACACCAAAACATCAACAATTTGCAAACGTAAAGAAAGCCACTTTAATGTATTGATGCTTTTGATAAAATATTTACCATAATTTGTTGCTGTGACGTCAAATTACGGTTGTGACTTTTCCATCCCTGGTTTCCAAACACCAAACCTTAAACTATTTGCATATGTACGTTAAGAAAGCGATTTTAATGTTTGGACTCTTTATTTAAAAAAAATTGTCTTTTAGCCACAAACAATTAAGTTACCAAGAAACATACAATGTGACCAACAAGCAACAAGAGTGGCCATATTTGATCTTTTCATTACAAATTTAGGTTGTTTTCAAGCTCTGTAACTTTTTTTCATGTCTAAAAATTATAATGTCTTAAACTTAAGTATAACAAAGTTAAAGCGGCCTCCTTTGCTTGTGAAAAGGATTTGCATTTTCCCCAGGAATGGAAAAGTCGCAACTTCTTTTTGACATCACCGTGCTTAAAGATAGTATTTCGAGCCTTTAAGATAAGAAACAACAGTGTGCAAAAATAAGGTTTTCTTTGCTTTTGCAAAGAATTGTTGGTCTGCTAAGTGTAATCCAGAGATGGAAAACTCACAACATCAATTTCACATCACAGCAGAAAATTCTTAAAGGTAGAAATGTGCACCTCAAAAAACCACATTAAATTCCAATTTTCATATTGAACAAAAACTTTAGCAATTTAAAAAAGAATAGTGGTAATGTTAAACGTGACCACTACATTCTTGTTCGCTGCTTATTTTAGCCAATAAACTTGTGTGGCAATAAACAAAACTGCAAAACATTGAATAAAATTTTTAAAAAGTAACAAACTTATTTCTTCCATATGCCGTTGATTTCTTTCACACCATTAATTTTTTAGATTTTTAATTTTATTTTTAACATTTTTTTTTTTTGTATCCCAGTTAGTTATGTATAAATTAAACATATTCGACAGTATTGTTCTTAAGTCAAATTCAACGTCAGTTTTTATTTTCTAATCTGGTCTTTTTATTTTCTAATCTGCTTTGTACCTTAAAATTGCATTCCTTCCAATTTGATTCTGCAAATATTTTACCCTCGCTCAAGTTTCGTCTATGCTTAAGCATTATGTTGATTTTTAAGCAAATATTAGAATGTGCACATGTTTTAAAACCTGTCGCAACAATTTTTAAGTAAAAAATTCCTGCTAAACTAGGATACCAACTACGATTTTATCAACTCATCTCGTGCAATTGATGTTGCCTTCCATTTTTTCACTGCAAATTATGAAAGTACACAACCTAACAAGTGGTGTTGGGTACTTGAAGAATAAAAAAAAAGTACCACTTTTCATGTCATTGTTTCCAAATATCAAAGCTCTTAACTTTGATAGACCAGAAAATAAAAACAAGAGGTACGTACGGATCCTTTTGAAAACAAAAATACCTGCACACACATACACAGACACACACACGCACGCACACATTGACGTGATCTAAATCGAGGAAATTCATTTAGAATACTGTGCAGAATCATTACTAAATATAGGAATAATTTTTAGATACACAAACACTTGTGGCAGGAGCAACAAATGTCTTGTTTTTTTTTTCATTTTTATGAAATTTAGCTCTATGAACAGGAAATGCATTTTACTACACACATATTTTTAGACGGGGTAATGAGTATTACGTATGCACAGTAGGCTGGGTCGATTTAGCAATCGATTTTTCTATAGTTTTTGGCGTGAGGGTAAAAAGTTCTACTACGATGTATTAAAAAGTAAAAGACCACCTACTGCAAGATTTTTGAAAGGATTTTGCGTACATCGTCCTTGATGGTAACTAGCGCATCTACGCCATCTAAAGCGCTCTTATGATGCCGATCTCATGGTTAAGGAAATCTGTCGAATGCGTCCTTAGATAGTGTCAAATTATATCAATCAGAGGACGTGATCATGGTTTTTACGGATGGTTCCAAGTCGACTTCAACAAAGTATTTGTTTTAGGCTACGTGAGTGCAGTGTCAGGTCGAAGTTGCGGTAAACTGAATGGGGTACTATATGATATATGGGGAGCATATTCTAAACTCTGCTGACAACAAGGCCACCATAAACGCGCTTGTGGATGTTTATACAACATCTAGGTTGGTTCATTAATGCCGGATATCTCTAAATGAGATAGCGAGACATTCAGATCTGGAGCTTCTCTGGCTACCTGGAGAGATCTGGTACCCGGTACATATTTGGGTGCCTCCAATACCAAATGTAACCCCTTACATTAACTTGACCCAGGTACCCATATACGAATCAAATATATGAGCAACCCTTAGCAATTTTTTTCTTGCAAATATTTTTTTCGAGCGCACCAATCCTGTACCACGCCTTTCATATAAAAATACAAAATAAAATAATTTTTTTTTTTTTGTTAAATAAGAAGTTTCGAAATAAATTTTTTTATTGGTTTGTTATTCTCAATAGAACTTTTTTTCCTCATGCTAAAAGCTCTCAAAAAACCGATGACGCAATATTGAAAAAACTTTGTCCATACAAATCGACCCGGCCTAATGTAGAGATATGCAAAGGTGCTTGTAGTTTTAGATTTACTAACTGCGTTTGTATATGCGACTCGGCGGTAGATATGCATTTGCAAAATGTGAAAAGAGGAAAGAAGAAGGATAAAAAACCTAAAGAATATAAAAATGTTATTTACTTACACATTCACATATATGTACATATGTAGCAGGTGATGCATTTAAGCTGGGTTTTTTTATGCCAATTTAGTACTACAAGTGCAATTTCTTTTTAAAACTCCCGCTGGAATCATTTGCAAATAATTTCATTCAAATACTAATGAATGCACTCTCCTTTTAAATGGTCCAAGTTACAAGTGTCATTCTGCAAAGTTTACTTCCAAAAATATTTCCTCATTATGGCCATCATGTTTCAGAAAAAAAAAAAAATACCAATCAAATAAATACAATCTTTGTTCCTAATATTTGCTTGAAGTATTTTGTTTTGTCTAAAAGAAAAAGAAAAAAAAATATGTTAATCTTTGCACTATTAAGCAGAAAAATTGTGCTTAAAAGTGGAATGAAATAATGACAAGTGCCACTTGAAGGATGTTGACACAATTTTCAAACGAAGAAAACTTAAAAAGCGTATAATTAAAACTAAAATAATTGGAAAACAATATTAACTTAAATAGGAAAAAATGTTGTGAAAAATAATCAGAGAGAGAGAGAGAGAGAGAGAGAGGGAGAAAGGAGCGAATTTTTGTTCAGGTGCAGACCTAAAAGGACAAGGAAAATCTAAATTTAGCTACCTTTAGCTCAAGAAAATACCAATATTAAATAAAAATGAGCACAAATAAAGTCAAATATGAAGACCCTTAATGGCAATTCGAAAAAAAAAATCAATTGCAATTTGAAATGTATTTTTATTAAAATTTTTCATAAAATTTGTTTTCTTTTTCTTAATACCTCTAAGACAATGTAGACAAGGCTGTTTGTGAGCTTTTGATCAGAGCGGCTGTATATTTTGTGATGGTGAGCGCGTGCTTTTTTTTTTTTTTTTTTATTGACTTGAAATATATTCCATGTTTATTAAACGTTCATTTGGCAAATATCTTAATAAACATGATATATTTCTAAAAAAAAAAATAAGTCTGCCAAAGTAAACATTCATTAATAGGTCTTATCGTGGTTATTGTGTCGTCTTTTTGTTCTGTATAGTCAACGTTTTGCAATATTGAAGAGGTTTCGTTAAATGTTGTTAACTGGACAATGTCGAAATTATATTTAGCAACAATTATTCCTGACTCACTCAGCTTTGCACAAATAAATGTTCTGGTTTTTATGTTATAATATTTTTTGCTCGATCAAACGCCCACAAACACTTCCCATTTTCGTTTTTTCACACCACCAATGCCTCTTTCCTATTTTCCAAGTTCCGGTATACAGTGCAATGTATATATGTATAGGGATCATTACCTGAGTACTGGGCCCAGTCTAAAAGAAAAACAATTGTAATCTAAGCTAAATAAAGTGTTAATTCAAAAAATTCAATACCAATTCGAACTGCATTTTGATTAAAATTTTTCATAAACATTTTTTTCTCAATACCCCTGAAGACTATGTAGACAAAAAGCTGGCAAAGACTGCTTATTATCTGCGTCGGCAGTGCTAGAGTTAGCATTCCCCCATGTGATGTTTTGTTCTGTAGACCTTTATCCTGCCTTTACACATACGAGTATTTAAATGCAAGTGATGTACGAAAGTTGTCTTTTGTTTCGCGATTTAGCAAACGTGTGTTGCGAACTTGCAACTGACAGCTCTATCGTAAAGTTGGACATTTTTGAGGTTATATGTACCCGAGCGCTGTTTGTGTTGTTTACAGTTACTTAAACATTAATTTCGTCCCAAAAATGGAATTAAATCGTGACTATTTTCATACGATTCGAATCAATTGAATAACAATACAAATGAATCAACTCAATAACAAAACATAGATGCTTCAATGATTCGAGTCAATTCTTGGCGATGAAGCTCCATCAGGGACCAGTGCTTATCGATGGTATGGTGAATCATGGTCGTAGTTCACTACAAGACGAATTTCGCCAAGGTTGTTCAAAACCAGTTGTTGTTTTGAAAACCATAGATGCTGTGCGCGAACTGATATTGCCAGATCGTCAGGTGACCTATCGAGAGATCGAGACGACTTTAGCCACTGGTGTGGGACCAGCATACATCCAATATTGCATAAACGTTTCACTGTCAACAAAATTTGTTCGCGTTGGATCCCACACAATTCGAATCACTTCCATGATATCGACGCAGGTGATGAATCGTGGATTTATGTACGTGTATGAGTCCGAAAGTAAACAGCAGTAGACTATCTGGCTGTGTCAAGATGACCAAAGTACAACAAAAGCTGTTCGCACACGAAGCACTTCCAAGCAAATGGTGGCCAATTGTTTCGGAAAAACTGGACATGTTGCAACCGCGTACCATTAGAGCAACGCAGAACAGTAAATTTCGAGTGGTATACGTTTTGTTTGCCAGTTGTTTTGTAGGTTAGGAATCAATAGATTTTATACAAACAGTCATTCGCTTTTAGATACTCTCGTATTAATTATTATAAAATTTCAAAATAAGTATTCATTGTTTCTTATTGCATTGTTGGTTGGTTTTGTTTAATTTGTCTTTCGTAAACGACCCCTTCATCTATCATCTATCACAATTTATCTTTGGCAAAGACAGTGCTTGTTTGCCAGAGTGCATGCACACACACACACACATGCAGTCCTGCACATAAATTCTTATTTAAACTCTGCTTAATGCAGCTCAGACACCAGATACCAAGAAAATAACTTGGCAAATGTTCATAACTAACGTTTTTGTTAATTAGAAGTGTGTTTTTTCTTCGTTTTTTCGTTGTGTTTTAGATTACGAAAAATGTATTTGCTTAGTTTCTATACCTCCTGCTCCATCTGCTGGTAAAGAATTATGAAAAATTACCTGTGCAAGCACATGTTTCATTGTCTTGTATGCAAACTGAAACTAATGCAAAGCAAAAAAAAAAAAAAAACAAAAACTAAAATTTTAATTCTCTAAGGAGTCTTAAAACAAAAACACAGCATCCACCACCTTTTTACACGAGTGTTGTGGAAATAAGCGTGATCTTATTTCTGGCAAAGGGAAATAAATTACGGTTACACCTTTTAAGCCCCTTTTAGACTTTATGTATTTAGCACAGGCTTTTCGATTATCTGCATCTGTACGTCTCATTTGTAATTGTACATGACTCTCAAAATTGACGTTTACACTCGCTTTACAATAACAGGTGGCCCAAAATAAATCACTCTATTGGAAGTTGCTATAAGTTTTGCAAATAATTTTTGCTACAATTTTTCTAGAAGGCAGCATGGACGAAACTGAGATTGGCTTAATGCACTTGAGAGCATGATTTGTGGTTGTTCGCTATGAAAAAACAAAGCATTTTGCGACCTACATACATCCACTTCATTGAAAACCTTCATACAACTGACTCAATGAGTTGTTGAACCCGATCTGCGTTGCTCGTCTTAATGGTTTGACCGTGCATTAGAAATTCTGCATCCGCAAGAAGGTGTACGAAAGCCTGATTTTGTAAGACCAACGAAAGTCTGCCGTTAAGGCAGTGTTCACACACCTCTACTTTTGCTGACCATCACTTGAGTGGTTGGCGAGGAGGGAAGAACGAAGATTAATTAGTACCCAGCTGTTGGTACTGGACAACTTGTTTGAATTTCTATGTGTATGTGTAAAGAATTGAAAAGGAAAAATTTGCAAGCGTAAGAAATTAATTGAAACTTGACCGCTCTGTGTGAACATTAAGGCGACTTGATAAGATTTACTTCCATAAAAGTTTATCTGTGTGAACCGAGTGCAATATTCATGGACTTATATTTTAGTTTTGTTATAAAAAACTGAAGTATGTACAATATATTTGCTAACCGTGTAGGAGTAAAAAAGCACGCATGTATTGCATGCGTGCTTTTAAAAATATTAGAAATTATCAATTTCAACAGGGTCATTCTAAGTAAGAGAAAAATTTGAATTATTTCTAAGCTGCAAAAATTACATTTTTTGGCAAATTGAAAGAAATGGCAAAACTTGCAACAATATATCATGTGGCATAAAAAATTTGGCCTAAAACGAGAAAATAACTCCCGAACACCTTGATAAAAAAAAATTACAACATTCAAAAATTTACAAGAGAAAGAATTTTTACAAAAACTACATTTGCTACAGTTAATTAATTTCTATTATTTGAACTTTTTCTTATATAATTATTTCTGTATTAAGTTTATCAGGCTCAAGTTCTTTCTAGTATATTATCTTTGTGATTGATATTAATTAAATTAGACAAAGAAATCATCAAAGACATTGAGCAGGGTGGACAACTAGCTGTTTCGCAGTCGACACACTTCTCATCAGCGGTTCGCGTTTCTAAAGCGACACTCATGCCACTCAGCCACCCAAGCTGTTGTATATTTTCTGTCTAAATTTTTAATAATTTCGGGTTGATTAGGCGACAAATATTATTGACAAATATCTGTACAATCTTTGTCAAATAAGCGTTCAACAAACACGAAACATAAATTGTAACTTTAAAAGTCGCACTTTATGATTTTTTTTTTTTATAATTTTTTATGATTGTTAATAATTGTTGTCGCTTTAGAAACATGAGCCGCTGAGTTCAAAGACGGGTGCTGACGAGAAAGTGTGGCGGCTTCGAAACAACTAGTTGTCCACCCTGCTAAATGTCTTTGATGTTTTCTTTGTCTAATTTAATTAATATCAATCACAAAGATAATATACTAGAAAGAACTTGAGCCTGATAAACTTAATACACAAATAATTATATTTGCTACAGTAAAATGTACGTGATATTATTTCAAACTGTTTTTACGGACGGTTGCATGTGATCGTTTCCGGCTTTTATCTCATCGGCTAATGGTTGGATTCTTGCCTTACACCTGCCGATAGAAAGTAAATCAAAGTCTACAGTACAGTACAGTAAAAATGTAATCAGCAGACTTGTGCTGTACCTTGCTAAAGCTTAATCTGCATCGCTAAACATCTACTAAATGATAAATAATAAATAAATTCAATTTGTCAATTTTTAATTACGAATGCAATTCTGTAATAACGGCTGTGCATTACATAAGAGCAGTGCATAAGCAATTGCAATTGCAGAATAATGATTAAGCTATTGCCTCAACTTTTTCATAGGATTTTAGCGATCCAGGCTGTAAGCGATCCTAGCTTTGACTAGGAGAATAGCAGAATAAGGGGGCTGGTTGTCTAAAAATTGCTTTTTTTATGAAAGATTCAAAGAAGTGAAAAAAAACTGCCAAAAAAAAATATAGCAAAAAACTTACAATAATAAATATTTATTTCCATACCTTGCCATATAAATTTTTATTCGTGTTAATTTTGGCAACTTTTTTTTAAATGAACTTTCATTTCCCATGTGAAAGTGGCCAAGAAATTTGTATGAAAATCATAGATTTGATTGACATTTAGAAGAATGTTATGAAAACTCTTTCCTTTGTAAATGCAGTGCAAATGATGATGGCAACTTTCTTATGACTTTTATATTGAAAAATAATAAATATTTTCAATACCAAATACTAGCTTTTGAATTGAGTGATTGTTTTTGCTCCTTTGCTTGCTAGGAAGAGCATCATCCTGGAATGTTTGCAAATGCCCGAGCGTTGTTTGTTGTTAATGTGCTCTTAACAGTTAGTTATTAATTACCTGCTGCTTTTATACACTTTACACATTTATTTAATTTTCTTCATTCTGTTTTTATTTTTTATTTTTTTGTTAGCCACATCACAAAGATGTTGTGCTACAAATTAAATGTTAGTTCGTTCAGTTTAATTCCTACACTCATCTCAAACAGTTTATCCTGCATAATTTGATCAACGACATCGGGCAAACGTTTGTTTGTGCCATTAAACCGCAGTTGTATTGAACACTAGAGAAATAAATTTTGTAAATAAAAAAAAGATTTTGAAATACAAGTGTCGCAATATTTGTGGACCATTGAGGAGTTGTCGACAAAAATTCTATTTTCTATTCACTTCTGAGCATCAATGTGTCTGTGTTTTTTCCAACATGGTTTGCTGTTTTATAATAAATATTTTAATGCAAAAATATGCGGTGTGGAATAGAAAAAAAATGGAAGCTGAGTGCTTTAGCATTTTATTTTGTGCAAATTTTATTGTGTACATTTCATTATTGTGTTGTACTTCAGTTTGTTAGTTTTCTTTTCTTTTTTTGTGATATAAAATCAAGTTGAATATGTACATACATACATATGTATATTTTTTCAATTCTTCGATATGAAAGTGTTTTGTTTTCGTATCGATTTACAAAAGAAAATCCTTTTTAAATTGAAGAGAAATTCATGGCTGATTTGTTTTCATTCTATTTTGTTTATTTAATTTATATGTTTGTTGTTGCCGTGGTTTTAGTTTTAAGTTCTGCTTTTTTTCTTTCACCAAAAACACATACACATTCATTCCAACATGCAACATGTATTGCCATTAAATATTTGCTATGCAGTTGACAACTTTTTTTTTGTCGTTTTTAGAAACAGGGACAGATTTACGTAACCATAATTAGCGGTACGCATTAAAGGAATCGCATGCATCAGCTGTTAATCTGAGGCTGGAAGGGATATACACAAAAATAAAAATTCATGCGTTTCCTCCTAAGTGCAAATGTGTTAAATTGTAATATTTTTCTCAAATATTTAGTTATTTTGACCCCTTTTTTTCTTATGTAGTATTTGGCCAGGTCAACAAGAAAGTAGTGGTCAATTTTTTTTTTTTTTTTTGAGAAAAATATTTTATATATTTATTTGAGCTTAAGGTCTTTTGGAATTTGAGTAATTATTTTTATCAATATTTCGCTCTCCTTCGGATATTTCGGATCTATTGTCCTGAAGAAGCTATCCAAAGTAGAGCGAAATATTGACAAAAATAATTACTCAAATTCCAAAAGACCTTAAGCTCAAATAAATATATAAAATATTTTTCTCCAAAAAAAAAAAAAAAAAAAAAAATGTGACCACTACTTTTTTGTTGACCTGGCCAAATACTACATGCACACAAACAACTAACTTTTATATGCTCAGCAACGGGGTTGGTTATACATTTGTCTCCGCTAGGGACACCGTAGGGCAAGTTAGTGTGATGGTGCCAAAAACTGCATTTTCGAGGCGCCCAAATTTTGGCCTTTAATACTAATCAGTCCCAGTGTTGCCGAAAAGGCTTTAGCATCCATATGTTCAAAAGATTTTCTATTTTAAGGGATTTTTTTAAAGAAATGTCCAGAAGACCCACAGTGGTTGCAATGCAAGCATAGATATTGCAAGGAACCTAAAAGTTGTTCATGATACTACAGAATGGGCGATAAAGTTGATGGAAGTATGTATTTAATTAAGTATTGTCACGTGACGTGGAGGAAAAGCAAGTAATAAAGCGAATAGTTGCAAATAAAAAATACAAACATTCGAAATATTCGACCCAAAAGAATTAAAATTCCAGAGACACCATGGGACTAATTAAGTCGAGGGGGCAGAATTATAAAAAATATTATTTTTGTATGGGAGCCTCTTAAGGAGACGAGATAGACGGTTAGTTTATTCTGAGGAAATGTCCAGGAGGTACAACTAAACGAGGTCGGTCATACAGTTGACTCTTTCAAAATCACCGAGGGAGAAAACTTATAAAAATTTAATTATTGTATTTAATCGCCTCTCTTAGGAGGCGAGATACAGGGTTAGTTTATTCGGAGGAGGAAAAACTAATGGGGGTCGGTCATAGACTTGACTACTGCAGAGTCACCGTGGGACTAGTTAGGTCGAGGGGGCAAACTTATAAAAATATTATTTTGTATGGAAGCCTCCCTAAAGCCCGTATGATACTTAATTTTTCTTTCATTAATTGGTATAGAATTGATAGAAAGAAACAGCAATTGCTAGAAAGAACCAAATATACAAAACGTAAACAAAACTGGCATCTTTTTTGTAAGTGTTGTATTCTTTTTAATTCAAGAAAGCGCTAGGAAATAAAAATTTTCCAAAAAAGAAGCGTTAAATCGCAAAAATTGCCCATAAACCGCTGACACAGCAACATTCAAGTTTGAAATGTCAATTTTAAGTTGAAAAATTTTACATTTTTTTTGACATAATCTCATTTTTTATCGATAACTTCAACAAAAATGTTCACAGTTTTGCATTTATCTTAATATAGCTGAACGCGTTGCACATACTAAATTCTACTATTACATTATATTTGCACTGTTCTCCAAAATTTGAACAATGCAAGAAAAATGTAGTGTCATACGGGCTTAAGAAGGCGAGATAGAGGGTTAGTTTATTTTGAAAAAATGTCGAGGAGAAAAAATTAAACATTTAACTGCTCCAACAGCACCGTGGGACTGTTAAAAATATAATTTTTTGTGGGAGCCTCCCTAAGTAGACGAGATAGAGGGTTACTTTATTTTGAAAAAGTGTCGAGGAGGAAAAATTAAGGGGGGTCAGTCATACATTTGACTACTTCAGAGTCACCGTGGGATAAGTTAGGGCGATGGGGGAAGTTTTATTTAAATGGCTTTAATATGGGAGCGCCCCTAAGGAGGGAAGATAGAGGATTGATTTGTTCCCAAACAATGTTGAGGAAGGAAAATTAATTGGGCTTGGTCACACCTTTGATGCTGGAGGCGGCACAGTGGGACAAAGGTGGGAAGAAAATTTATAAAAATGTTATTTTTGTATGAGGAGATCACTCCTAATGAATAGAGATATGGGGTGGGTATGTTTGGAGAAAATGTTGATGAATAATTAATGGGGGGTCCTGGTCACATTTTATTCTTCTAGAGTTGACTCAACGGCAGTTATGGACTATTTTGTAGATTTTTTCACATTTTCCTTCAACTTTTGGGCGAATGAGCCACGCATTCTCCTAATCCAAGCTACCTAATATTTCGCAGCATGCATTTTTTGTTTAGTCTTGTTATGGAGCCGGTTCAATTTCGTTTTATTTTTTTTATTTTCTGATAATGTATATACATATGTATGTATGTATGTATATGCAGTGTTTTATTGAAAAAATAAAATAACTAAGATTGATAATTTGGTTTTTTTTTATTAAAGCCAATAGTTTTGATAAACTGTGCTGCAACAAGTTTTTAGTTTTAAACAACTTTTTCTTTTATTCATAAGCTGTTCTGTTTTCTTCTATAAATGACTTTTATAGACTCCGTTTGTCAACTAATTATACAATTATCTCATTATACTATTTGCTCCCTAATTGAAGTGTGTACTACGTTACGAACGCATTAAACCGCCAACCATTTTCCAAACCAATATATTCCTTTCTTGCGTATGCACATCCATATGTTGTGCGGTTGGAGTAACAACCAGGATATTTTTTTTTTTTTTTGTAACATTTATAAAACTAAATAAAGTTTTATTTATAACTCTCTACTTTCTTTAATAACATTGATTGTGGCTGGTACACGTTTATTAAAATTGTTTTTTCTTTCATTTTTCTTTTCAGAACCCGATGTTGGCATGCCACAGCATGAAGCACAACGTTATTTTACACAATTGCTATCGGGATTGCAGTATTTGCATCAACGTGGCATTGCACATCGTGACTTGAAGCCAGAAAATTTACTATTGGATGAGCATGATAATATTAAAATATCTGATTTTGGAATGGCCACCATGTTTAGGTATTTAGGTACAAAACTTATTAAAAACATAGAAAATATAGTAGAACAGCCAAAAGTGAACTGAATCACGTACTCTTTCGTCTTATTGGCAAAAAAAAAAAAATTAATTTAATTTTAACATACATTCATTTTATATTTGCTTTATTTGAGAGAGCTAAACAAAATCTTGAAATTTAATTAAAATGTGAAAAAAAATGGTAAACTTAAAAAGCTTTTAATGTAATTTGAAATCTATTCACATAATTTTTTATGAATTTCCTCTTTAAAGCAATCGTTTTGAGTCTTTAAGAATAATACATTTTCCGTTTTCCTTTTCATGCAGATGTAAGGGCAAGGAACGCTTATTAGATAAACGCTGTGGCACACTGCCGTATGTGGCACCTGAAGTGCTCTTAAAACCCTACCATGCACAGCCAGCTGATATCTGGTCATGTGGCGTTATTTTAGTAACAATGCTGGCTGGTGGTAAGTATTAAACATGTTTAATTACTCTCATATTGTGTTTTTGGTGTTTTTTTTTTGTTGTTCTTTCGTTTGAAGTAATTTTAGGTTTGTGAAATTTTTGCAAGAAAAATGTATTCATTCATTGAAACCATTATTTCATTCAAAATAAGGCATTAATCAATGTTGTGTATTTATTTTATTTTTTCATTTTATAATTATCATTTTAGAACTGCGGTCCTATTCGGTAAATCGCTAAAATTAAAGACATCGCTAAACATCTCTAAACTGAACTAAGCGATTCTTAGCGATGACTACTTCTCTTGTATAAATTTTTGTGAGAGAAAATTTAATTTTAGCGCCGTATTGAAAAAAAATATTTAAAAAAAACTACAAAAAATGAAAATCGGCAACATAATTATCTTTCAAAATCTTCTTAATTGATTAATTTTTATTATATGAACTTTTTCTTATATAATTATTTCTGTATTAAGTTTATCAGGCTCAAGTTCTTTCTATATTATCTTTGTGATTGATATTAATTAAATTAGATAAATATGTTTTCTTTGCCTAATTTAATTAATATATTTTTAATTGGCCTAGTAGTTTAGAAAATACAATGAAAAAAATTAAATTTGTTTTTTAGCAAAAGTTCGAAATTTGTGTTCTAAGAAAAATCTAAAAATAATGTTATGCTGATGAATTTTCATACATTTATAACAAATAAAGTTCTAAACAAAAAAAGCCATAAATGACCAAAATCGGTGCACAAATTTGGAATTTATTTAAAAAAAAAAAAAAATCAAAAATTGCAGTTTCAACCGGCGACCAGAAAAAAATATATGTATATATAATAAAAAAAAACTTTTATTAAATTAAAGTAGTATGGAAGAAACATTTTGCTTGCTTATCAAACTATTAAGTAATTTCAACTGAGGGCAGTAAAAAATAACTTTCAAATCGTTACCCAAAAGACAAAATTCCGTAACAACAAATTATATATGCATACATATGTACATTAAACTTCGGAATGATAATCCTCGTTCACTTTTCATTTTTGAACAGACCGGTTTCAGCGTTGTGCCAACTTCAGCGTTCTTTAGTTATTAATGTAACTTTTGCTTGCTTCCTTTGCCAGGTAGTTATTAAAATAATCTTTTACCCCTTGTCAGGTAGCCTTGCGTGTATTGTCTTAAGTGACAGACACATCCGTTCTGTGTTTCGTTAGTGTTTAAAGTGTGTATGTGGCAGCAGGTACGATGTTGTGCAAGAAACTTAATTCGCTTTTAGGGGATATATGTGGGAATCTGCAGGAGAAAGAAGCATAACTTTCTAAACAAACACTTACACCGGTCAAATGACCGGTCTACCGGATAATAAATCGCAATATATTGCAAAACCCAATTATTAACAAACTATAGAATTGTAAGTGTATATATTTTTTACTAATTCTGCGTGTTTCATATGGAAACACCAAACTATAGAAAAGTCAATGTTGAATAATTTGTTAGTTATGGAATTTCGCCTTTTGGGTATCGATATGTAAGTTGTTTTTTACTACCGTCAGTTGAGATTGCTTGATAGTTTGATAAGCAAACAAAATTAGGGTATTCAAACGGTCTCATATTGTGTCATAATGTCAGAAAGTACTAACATTTTATGATAGTTTAAAAAAAAATTGTTGTTGTGCTGCAAACAAAAATAGTCATAAATTAATAAGACTTCATCGACTGTGTTTAGTGATTCGTCATAAGTTAACAGCATACATCTGAGGCGAACGGCTAAAACGCATTCGTCGAACCGGTGATATTCTTTACCTGTCGCAAATTATATTCTAAAAAAATATTTTATATATATGTACATAAAAAACTCCTTATATGCGTATAACGCTTATATGTATGTATGTACCCAAACAAGAATGCATTTGTTTAATAGCTGAAGAAGGCCTTGTTTTACTATCCTCCTCAGTCGTACGATATGGTAAAAATGAAATGTGTGCTCACAAAGTGTGATAGTGTGAACTAAACATGTTTGTGTACGATACGAATGTACGCATGTGTGTGTTTCGCGGATATTTATATCAACATCCATGTCCATGCATTTCACCTGAAAATGAGATACTAATCTTAGAAGACTGGCAGCCCACAAACGCTTGTGTATTGGCCGCCGTCCAAAAAATGAATCGACTCCGTTCAACCGGCGCCAGCTGTTTTTGTCTGAATAAATTTATCTATTCAATTTAATATCATTTAAGAAATAAGTGCCTTAAAATATATACATATGTATGTATATGTTCGTAAATATGGACATATTTGATTACAAATTTACTTGAATCAGCTATAAAAACATCTAATAGCGAGTTTTTTCACTTATTTTGGCATTATGAACAAAAATATTTAAATGACTTTCTTTTTTTTAACAGCTGACTCATATTTTAAATAGCGCACTACTTTATGACAGGTTGCTCACAGCAGTCATATATTTTCGTGCTATTATTTTAACCCCCTAATTCATAAAAATTATTACAGGCTTATAAGACTGTTATTTGACATACATATTTGTATGGAAAATCTGTCAAATAAGAGCTTTATAAACCTGTTATAATTTTTATGAATTAGACGGTAAGACTTCTGACTTTAGGACGACCCTTTGAATACCGTAAATGTTTCTAACATACTACTTTCATTTAATAAAAAATACATTTTTTACTTTTTGAGACTTCACCAGGCGAAGTTGAAACTCCAATTTTTAATTTTTTGTGAAAGAATTCCAATGCCATTTATGGCTTCTTTTTGTTTAAAACTTTATTTGTTATGAATGTATAAAAATTTATCGGCATAACTTTATTTTTAGATTTTTTTTATGCTGTTTTAAAGAACAACAAATTTCGAACTTTTGCAAAAAAAAATGAATTTTTTTCATGGAAAAGCCGATTAAAAGATTTTTACAGTTGCTGAAAGGAAATTTTGGTTTCGAATTTCGGTTTTTGTATTTCGAACAATGTTTTAAACTGTTTTCGAGTTAAGGGGATACATACCTACATATGTTCTACCACCTCCTGTACCTATTTTTAGAATAACGGTATATCTCAAAAACAAGATCTAACCTAAAAAAAAAAAACGATTAGTACTCGAATTAGCTTTACCCACTGTCGGAAAAAAAAGTTTCAACTTCAACAAGCACGGTGTTATTAACAATAATTATTATTTTTATTCGCGTTCGTTTAGTTTATTAAGTGCCTTCTTTTTTTGTATATTATCACAAAATATTCTTGTTTGAATTTGATTTTTGTTTGTTTCTTTTTTATAAAAAAAAAGTTTAAGTTCCTTTTGCATGTTTTATGTTAATGTTATGCGTTTTATTTTGCAACTGCATTAAAGTATTTGAAGAACATTTTCGTCATAGTGTGTTTATAAATGTGGAAATTAAAAAAAAAAATTAAATTCACCCACAGCAACATAATTTTAACAGCACTCACTGCACTGGAAATGAGAAAAAGAAAATACAATCTGTGTCATTTTTACTACAAACTCATCAATAATTCATAAAAAAAAAATGTAAATCTTAAACTATCTAATAAAATAAGTTCATTAAAAATCTAAATAATCAATCCTTTATGTTGAAAAAAAAAAAAAAATGCTCACCACAAACCAAGCAACCAAACAACCAGCCACCACAACTTACCATTTCACCATTAACATTTTTTGCTGTTTCTTTGGTATTCTAGCTGTAGATTCATTTGAAACTATTTGTATATCATCTAAAGCTTTTATACCAAAGCTCCAGCTTAAATTGCTTGCTGCACTCTTCACTAAGTTTTTTATTTTTATTTTTTTTTATTTTCATTCTTTTGTCTTTTTTTTATGGTTTTCTAAGCAAAATGTTATCCCTGTTCGTCTCGGAAATTCAAACAGAAATAATGTTGTTAAAAAAATTTATATTTCTCTAAAAATACAGAACAGGGATAAAGAACAGTGCATGTCTTTTCTCAACTTCTTGTACTACTCTCAACTGTTATTTATTTTCTCATTTAATATCTTTTAACTTAGAACTGCCCTGGGATCAGCCTTCAATACAGTGTCAGGAATTCATTAACTGGAAAGATAATGATCGCTGGTCTACTCAAACGCCCTGGAGTAAATTGGACACTTTGGCTATATCGCTACTGCGCAAAGTTTTAGCCACAAATCCCACATACCGCTTAACGCTGGATAAAATTATAGATCATAAATGGTGTAATATGCAATTCACTGAGCATGGTAAGTTATCATTTTATTTTATGTCTTAATTGTTTAATTACACATTTTGAGTGATTGTGAGCAAGTGTAATGAAGTGAATGCTTTTAGAAAACGAAAAATATAAAAAAATATTTAAATAAAAAATTAACTACAATATACTGATTGCGGTCGGCGAAGTCGCAGACGTTTAAAGAATTCTTTGGCAACAAACACGCGAAACCCAATCGACAGTTAATGCGTATCGGTTTTAGTAAATGTCATAAAATGAAAAGTTGTGCTGCCAGATGCTTTTATAGTTACAGATTTTGTACGCGAAGCCAGTGTTGCTTATACAATGGGGTAGAAAATCCCTTAATAGCATGTGCTTGGCTCTCTATTTGTGCTTAACACCCTAATTAACAGCGAAGCAACCTGCTTTACTCTGCTTGTCTTCTTTAAAAATGTTGAACACCCCAATTTTATGACACAAAAGAATCCTACTCAATTTCGAGAAAGTAAAAAACGAACTAAAAATCGCGAAAAAAAATTATTAACAATTGAAAATTATATGGTTCGATTATAAAGTTAGAATTAATTCCCAAGAAAATGGTTTGTGTGAAAAAATAAATAAATAATTTCGCGTAAAAGTCGTGAAATTGGAAAAATCCCAGAGCAGGGGCCAAATTCTGGCACTCGTGATTGAACGATTTCGTTATAAAATGCTGTGTGTTTGTTGCTCATTTTGTTTTTGCTCTACATTGTTTTTATTATCGAGTATATTATTCGATCACGAATGCCAGAATCCGGCCCCAGGGATCGTCAACTAGTTTATTATTAATTAGAACACTTTTGTTCAGGTACTTAGTGACTCTCAATGGTTGTAGAAATTTGAGTTTCACTCTGTGCCTAAACGAAAGTTTTCGCCTGTCAACTGAACAAAAAAAAAAAAAAAATATATATATATATAAATTTAAACAAAAGTAGTGTTTACTTTTTGTGAAACTGTTTGGAAGAAAGAAATATGTTGTTAGAATTGTTGAAATTGCGCATGCAGTCACTGCTTTGGCGCTTTAGCTGTATGATAGCTTTGATACCTTCATAAAGCTAGATTACCAAAGCATTGAAAATGCGCTCCGTCAGCGAAATACTCACCACTCATTCACTCACGATGCTATTGCAAAAGATCGATCCATAACTGTGAAGAAATAAAAATGCTTGGCTTTTTATTTATTTAATTTCTATTAATCTTTTTTTTTTTTTTGTTTTTGTTCTGTTTGTTTTGCATTTTATTTGTTCTTTGGTGATTTTAGCTGTATGGTGTAGTAAAATAGAATTCCATAGAGCTTTATTACCAAAAACCAAATGATGTTTGCTTTTATGTTCATCTTAAGTTTTTTTTCTCTTTGTTTGTTTGTTTGTTTACTTTATTTTTAATATTATTGTTTTTTATCTTGTTTTAGCAATTTTTCGTGCAAAAGCAAACTAAACAAAAATCTTATATGTTCTTATCTTTTAACAGATCGTTCAAGAGATTTGGTCGACTCGGCCGCTGCCTTAGATATACGCTCGCCTAAAGCTAAACGGCAAAGACAAATGTCTAGTCATTTCAGCAGTCATAATATGGATGATTCTATATCCCGGAATTATTGTTCACAGCCCATGCCAATAGTCAAGCATGATTTCGAGGCGTTCACAAATCCACAAGCCGTCAATATTCATCCGGCCGCTCAAGAACATCGTCCCGGTTTCTGTTTCTCACAGCCCGCCATGCTGGACGATCTGCTGCTGTGCACCCAAATGAATCAAACACAATCCGCTTCGCAAAATGTATTCCAACGTTTGGTCCGACGCATGACAAGATTCTTTGTTACGCTGCGTCAAGAGGACACCATTAAGCGTTTATTTTCCACTATCGAGCGTCTTGGCTATACCTGCAAAATCAGTGAAGATAATTTAGTGGTCACTATCTCTACCATAGATAGACGCAAACTACGTTTAGTATTTAAGGCGTACATTATAGAAATGGATGGCAAAATCTTGCTTGATTTCCGTTTATCCAAAGGCTGTGGTTTGGAGTTTAAACGACGCTTTATTAAAATTAAACAACTTATGGAAGATGTTGTTCTCAAAGGACCCGTCACTTGGCCCATAGCAATTGCCACCAATTGTGTACCATAGCAAATGGTGTGCAGTAGAAGAGAGTTTGGAAAACATATTTCATTTTTTTTCATTTTTTTTTTCGTTAACATTATGGTATTATGTTTCAAGATAATGTATGTGCGTATTTGTTTTTTTTTTTTCATTCAGTTCATTTTACTTAAATATATGCTGGGTCTGATTCTTTTGGTCACTTCACCTGTTTGTGACAGACAGCATGGTTGTTGCTGTGAAATATTGGCAATACATTCTAAAGTCACAAACCAATTTGTTTTTGACAGAAAAATGTCATTCATTCGTCATCAATCTCTCACGGCCTGATGTGACTGAGTAAGAGAGTCAGCCCTTTTTTAATTTCCTTAAACAATCAATAATTATTGAGTAACCTGTTTTATGATGATAAGTAGTAGGTAGAAAAGATTAACTATTTTTTACGTATGACTAATAAATTTGTATAATAAAAAAACACAAATATAATCTAAATTGTTCTGGTTTTTGTAGACGAGTGAGAATGTAAAAATGTAAGTAAAATTGTGTGGCTTTTTTACGGCTCAAGTGTAAAACTGTTATTTATAACAAAACAATTTACAAAGCATACTTCCGGGAGCGCTTTATTTTGAATTCTACAAACAATTCAAGTTTGTGTCTTAAGTCCTTCAGTTTGAAAAATGAATTTGTTTAACCAAAGACTTAAGACACAAGCTTGAAATGTCGGAAATTTATGGTAACAATTTTCAAAGTATACTTTGGGGCGCGTGTATAAAAACCATATCATCAATCCAGGTTTGTGTGTCAAGTCTTTTGAATATTACTTGAATGTGGTTTTTTAAAAGACTTAAGACACGAACGCGAGATTTTAGAACGTTTAGATATTCCTTTTTTATCCGAATTCGATGGGAAATTTCGCAGCTAATGAATGTTGCTGTATAGAAAATCATAGTTATAAATGCGCTCGCTCGCTGCTCACGCAAACCGGACTTGGGACGAATATTGAGGAAACTTCAACAAATAAATATAAATTATAATTCGGGCAATGCGACCCTTTTTCAAGTTTATTATTTTAATATAAATGTTTAGTAATTTAATATAAATGTATTATTTTATTTATTTAGTCATATTTGCTAATATTTCGCTCCCCCTAGATTGACTTCGTCCAAAAATAAAAAAGGACATTTTAGCTCAAATAGTAAAATATTTAGAATAAATTAAAGCAACATAAACTCGTTTTTTTTTCTTTTTATGTGATAAACTAAAAAAAAAAAAAACAATTTACTCAAGTGTTGCCACATTTCACTGCAACACTAATGATTTTATATTAAACTATTTTTCAACATGTTCAAGTTCAACCCTTGGTTGGTCATTTTTTTTTTTTTATCAATATCAATTAAGTAAAGAAAAGTAAAATTTTATGTGTAGGTGGACAACCAGCTGTTTCTGGGTAGCAATGATTTTATTTGTTATTTATTTCAGTCATATCCATACATTTTATGCTTGTCGAATTCAATTTAAACATTTTCAAAAGATTCGCAAATCTTGGCAGACTTGTCAAGCAATCCACACACATACACTATCACACTTTTCAGCTCTTATGCCGTGTTTAACAGATCGTACGCTTGAGTAGGATAGTCTATCATAACCTTTAATCAATTTGAATACTCTGAAAAAGCTTCTTCTGAAAAAAAAACCATTTTAAATGAAATATTTTTCGAAGCAAATTTTACGTTTAGGTTGTTTAATATATTTATGTATTATATGTAGGTATGTACATAAGCTTTATTTTTGTTATTTTAAGTTAACATTCCTTTGTTTATTTTATGAAAATGACTTTCGTTTTTTATTACACATTGTTTCACTGAATTCTTCTTATATTAAGACATTTTATATTGACAGGTAGATATTTACTACGATTGCTACAGTATTTTGTATAATTGGATTTGATTATAAACTGCTTCTTATAATTATTTTGTTGCATAACAAGTCAATAAAATAAATAATTCTTAAATATTGCAATAATATTACTTACACCCCGATTTATTAAAAAAATATGAATAATAAATAAATAAAACTGAAAATGTTAAAAAAAATGGATTACATTTCGCTTAGTTACTTACATGTGTATGTGTAACACAAAAATGTTTAATATTATTTTTGTCTGTAAATGCGGGTGTTACAATATATTGTACAAAATCTAAGGCTTTTTAAAATGTGGCATTTGAAACAATAGAAAGAAAAAAAAAACGGTATTACTTTACGGCTAAGAAAAGTCCAAAAGTCAACAATAACAATATGTTTAGTATGTATATGGTAAAATAAATAAATATATAATTATTAGAAAATAATGCACATAGTATTTATGAAAAGGAAACTACATATGTTTATGCATTTCTAATTTTTCTCTTCCCTTAAGGTACATAATTTTACATAATTTATAAGATTTTCTGATGATATTTTTATGCTTAACTAACATGATGTTTTTATTTTTAATTACATATTTCTTTTTTTAGAATTAGTTATTGGTTTTCAAAAAGAATATATTTTTTTTTCTTTTTACTTTAGATAGATACATATTTGTTCTAATAAAAATTGCTGATAGTTTATTTTATAAAAAATTATTTATTACAATAATGGCTGTTTTATTTACAATATGTTAATTTGCGTTTATATTTAGAATTTATTTTACAATCGCCGCCCATTAAAAAGCAAAAGAAATTATGGTCGTATGTACTCCAGCCAGTAAGTCTTCATCTTTACTTTTCTTGTCTGCTTTAAAATTGTTGATCATTCCAATTTGATCACAAAAAATCTTGCGGAAGTAAAAATCGAACTAGAAGCCCGATAACAAAAGAAATTATATTTTTAATAAAATTTTCGACCAATTTTCAAACAAATTATATTATTTTAGAATTATTTTCTATTTGGCTGTCGTGAAGTAGAATTGAGGCATATTTTTTGTGGAAAAATATTCGCTAAACCAACGGTATTTTAATCGTTAAAATATTTTGTCAAAATTAATCATCGATTACTGTGACGATGAGAAAGTTAAATGAAATTTTTGGCAGAAAAAACATGCCAACAAAGCGCACTATTTATGGTGTAGTGAATGATTACGAAGAAAGAGGGACTGTAGTTGCTACGGCGAAAAAAGCATGGACCACAACGTACTAAAAGATGAGCTGAAAACATTACTGCTGCCCAAGAAAATAATCAAAACAATCCATCAACCTCAATTCGAAGCCCTAATCAAGAGCTTGGTCTTCAAAGAACAACTTTGGTCACAATTTTGTACAAAAATTTGCATTTGTTTCCATTTAAGATTCAGTGGACACAAGAGCATTTTTCCAGAAAACAATGTACGCCGCCGTACCCATGCCAACAGGATGTTACAGCTCAGCTCGCCCATGACAACGCCGATTTTCATGAAAAAATCATAATGAGTGACGAGGCACATTCTCAATTGAATGCGTGTGTGAATAAACAGAATCGTCGCTTCTGGGCAATGGAAAACCCTGAAATTATTCATCAGTCACCTTTGCATCTCCTAACAGTGACAGTCTGGTGTGAAATTTGATCAGAAGGAAGGAATCCATGGACCTTATTTTTTTTGAAACTGAAAAGGGCACAACGCAAACTGTCAATGAGCAGCGATATTGCGATTTGATTGAATTTGATTTTACGCCACAACTGCACGCTTTGCGCTTGATTAACATGTGCTATGACAAAGACGGTGCCACATCGCATACAGCCAGGATGGAATGGAATGAATACCAACGTATGAGACCTCTTTCCCCAACAATTTATTGCAAGAAATGGTGATGTTGTCTGGCCTCCAGGGTCACCTGATTTATGCAAACAACCCAGAAATTAATTTATCTCATTTGGTTTGGAATAAACAAAAGCTTCTTTTACATCTGACATTTATTTACACCCTGCAAGAAATGTGACTGCAGTGGCTCATGATTGAGGCAGTTGTGCTACTGACAATTCCTAAAAATAACATTTTATTATAAAAAATAAACGGGTGGTTGTTATTGAATATCGCCTAATGAAGTTGTAATAAGAAAAATGTGGATTCCTTGTTTCATGGACCATTCAATAAAATGTTCGACAAAAGACAAAAAACCTGCTGCTGCCTCACAAAGTGAACATAAAAATATTTTTCTCGAAAAACTATTGATTTTTTAGTAAAAATTCAAAGTTTTGTATTACGACCCGTTTTACGACTTATCGGACCAAGTTATTTCCACACATTTTACCTTAAATGTTATTTTAGATTTTATTTAAATTAAAACAGCATTGTTTAACAACAAAGTTATAAGCAAAACACGAAGATATATGAAAAAATATTGTAAGGAAAATATCTCTTAACCTGTGGCAGATATCAAAATTTGTTTACACATTTTGGTTTTGTCTTGATTAGCGAAATCTGAAGAGATCAGTAAATATAAAAGTTATAGGCTGCAAAATGTTTTGCTTACTCGATGTGGGCAACTTTTAGCCCCCACAGTCCCGCCTCTGTTTGGCCTATAGTTAAAACAGAAGCGGATACTAAAAATATAACTCTTTATCTACGACTGCTTCACAAAATTTCACAAAAATCCATTAATGAGTTCAGAAGTTCCAGACTTTTTTTCACTTTTTGACACCACTGTGCAACGCAACCGAAATTCGGTGGCAAGACATAATCGAGCCAAAAATTGAAAACAGTTTCATGAGTGCATATTTTTTTTACTTGCAGTGCAGCAGGTTTTGCGAAATCGGGCCCAGTTATGATTCGAGTTAAACAAATAAAATTTTCCGACTTTAAGTCAAAACTATTTTTGTTTTTGTTAAATGTATAAATAAACAAAAAAAAATTGATTTACTTTTGAGGTTTATTTTAAATCCTTTTAAGAGAAGCTTAAAAGTATTATAAACTTGTATCGTTTCACCACTTGGGATTTTTATGTATACAGGCCTGTCAAAGAGTAACATTTTAATTGAAAATTATTGTGTAATTACTATTTTAGGTCTAAAAGTAGACCTCATTAAAGTTTTCTGACTTTTTCAGCCATCTGTCTGTATGCCGCTGACATTTCGTTGATGCTAATCAACGTCATCATCAGTAGACAAAAGTAAAAAGCAGTCAGTCAAGTACGAGGCTGGCTCGCACACTTAGGGCTCCGTACGTACATACATATGTATGTGTAATGTATATTGTATAAATTTCATTTCTCTGTCTCCTAGCAGTTTTCGACTTGTTGTTGTTGTTGTAAGGCATCTGGGAGTACAATTTCGGCTCTCTATCTCTTACGGTTCGAGAATTATAGCTAACTGTTACTTTACGTTGTGAACGGACACCTGGTGGCTCAAGAGTTGTTGTTGTTTTAAGCATTTCTTGTTGTAGAGCATATGTGAATATATATATTATGCAAATTTCATCCCTCTATCTCTCACGGTTCGAGAGTAACGGCCAATTGTTACTTTACGTTGTACAGGGACACCTGGTGGTTTTCGACTTGTTGTTGTTTTTAGCATTTGTTGTTGTAGGGCATCTGTAAACACATACACTGTGCGAATTTCAGCCCTCTATGGTTTACGGTTCGAGAGTTATAGCTAATTGTTACTTTTCGTTGTGTGGCGATACCTGGTAGTTTTCGACTTGTTGTTGTTTTTAGTATTTGTTGTTGTAGCGGCAAGGTACAACAACATCCTGTGCAATTTTGCAGCTGTCTAGCTCTTACCGTTTCGGAGAACGGACGCAAAAGTCTCGGTATTAGGGTTCCGTTTCACTCTGATGAGTACGGAACCCTAAAAAGCTGCTGGTCAGAGAAATGTCCGATTTCTGTACGGGATCACATGTTGAATTAAAAAACGAATTTAGTGAAAATTAGCTGCAATGAACTAAATCGTTTTGAAGTAAGCGATCGAAATGCACATCGCATAATAAAATAATTGTGAATAATTTCTGTAACAGGCCTGATACAATTGCGTTAGAATAAACAACGTTGAGATATCAGCATATAACTCACAAAATTAACGAGTTATAGTGATGTCATAAAGAATAAAGATTATAAAAAAAAAAACAAATAAAAACCAAAATACTGGGTATCTGGTGGCAAATATATATTTCCAAATGCGATTATTTCAAAAAGTAATAAACGGTGCGGGCGAGGGTGTCACTCTTGGAATCATCGTAGATTGTGCGGATTTGTCAGTTGAGTGCCTGAACATCACACGTTCGCCGTGGAGACATTTTTTAAGATTACAAAGCTCGGTATTCGGCGAATACTTGTAAATTTAATTCGTTCCTGGGTTCAGAGATGCCACATGTAACTGCTTCGGCTCTGCATGTCATACGGCCTGGCCCCTGTTGTTCTTCATTGAACTGGTGGAAAGCAGTTTACTTGAAAATCCACGACTTTCAATACGAAAAAGAGCCGATTATTCATGAAATTTTAAAAAAAGAATCTATAGTTTCACCCTTTTAAAATTCAAATCGTTCAAGAACTGAAAGAAAGTGACTTTGATTTGACGCAAAAACATTTTGTGAAACGTTGTGAGAGCGTTTTTGCACTTTGAATCCCGTTTTTTAATTTCTCTTAAACAGCCAAATCAACAAGCAAAAATGCCGTTACTGGTCTCCAAAAACCCGCATATCTCGATTGAAACATCAAAAACCATTGCATTGCCCCAAACATAACTGTTTGGTGAGCCCTATCCACGCATGAGATCATTGGACCAATTTTTTTTTTTTTTTTTTTGTCGAAAAAGGCCAGGCGACGAATTATCGACACAAGATTACAGAATTATTTTTGCCAAGTCTGCAAGCTCATCCATCTATCGTACACCACATACTCCACACACACACACACACACATGGTGTCAACAATGTATGCACTTTGACACAGCATTCCCCGTAGAATGCTCAACATAATAGCGGCCTTAAAATAATATACATATATTCATAGCAGCCAGTTATAGGGCACAGCTCTAATTTTGTTTTTTTGGTTTATAACAGGGATGCCCACGGCCTATACGCTTGGACGCTTTTGTTTTTGTAAAACCGCGGGGAATTGGCTGAGCATTCTAATATGTATACACAACTTTTTGTATGAAATACACACATACACACATACCCCAAGTTCAAAGCAACAACACTTTCATATGCACAGCAATACGAACGCAGGCTTTGTTGGCACACATTTGTGCCAAGCGTGAATTTTGTTGTTTTTTGTTTTTTTGTTTTCATGATTTTGTTGTTTTTTTTAATGATTTCGTGAGTATGAAACACTTGAAGAAATAATTTTGTGTTATTAATTTCAACTGTACAGTTTATTTTGTAGAATGAATCCCACGTCGGAAACCGACTTTTGTTCGCTAAAAATTTTGAAAAACGAGCACAATGTATGATTTGCTTTCAAATAATCAAGACGATTAGTAAATATGATTTGGAAAGGCATTTTAATACAGTACATACATTTTGTGAAAATGAAATTTAATTTTTTTCCCAGTGTACCTAATGAAATATTTCTGTTTTTCTTTGTGTGCGTCAATAAAGTGTATACGTATTGGTGTTTACGCTTCCATAAGAAGATTTTGGGCACCACTGGTTTATAAACATGACCATCCACAACTTTTGTCGATATAGAAGACGATTTTTCTCACCAAAAGTGAGCTGCCAATGAGTTTAATTCTGTCTTGTAAACTCGCTATAAATGTTGAATTGTTAACGCAATTTTGTTTTTCTACTGCAGGTTTAATGTCAATAATCATGACATGTGTCCAATTTATTCCTTGCACTCGTAATCACTTGGCGCCTTATTAGTGACAAAAAATCGTTTGCATGGAAGTTTCCATAAAAGAGTTGTAGCAAGTCAAAGTCAGTCAAACAGTTTTTGTTATGCCCAACGCCGTTGCTTTTTAGGCCATCAGAAAAATAAGAATTATACAGTTTCGGATTCAAGCTCTTTCTACCTAACCTCAAAAGATTTTCTGTTTTGCTTTGAAGTCTTATTTTTTTTTTTTTTTTTTTATCTTTATTTGGTTTAATAAATGAAAGATACACAAAGGAGTATCGAAATATTGAATAATTTATCAATAAATAGAAAATATATTTGTTGAGAATAAAGTGACCTTGAGCTCATTTATTAAACCAAATAAAGTTAAATAAAAAAGGTCGAAGAACGAGTGTCTTATCTTATTTGATCTTGAGATTATTAAATAAATTATTCAAGCTTAAGATCTTTTTTTTAAATAATTGGAAAAAAATTATACTGATTTATTTGTTTCTGTTTTCTAAATTTTATAATTATTTTCCTATAGCCCTATTCACTATTTAATAACGATTTTAAAAGTGTTTAGCTTGTCTCCCCCTATAGTGTGGTTTTGCATTAAAGGCCGTGATACACTATCCCATTTGATTGTACGATCTGTTAAAAATGTCCAAAAAGTGTGATAGCCTGGACTAAGAGTGTATAAGTGTGAAAGACTTTTTGGCAAGTCTGTCCGATTTGTTAGTCTTTTGAAAATTTTCAAAAACTATCTTTTTCTATGCGATCAGAGTTGCCCTTTCGAAGTTGTTTACAAACGTATAATAGTGTGGCCGTTTTGATGTGACTTTTTTCAGTAGGACAGAATTCTATCAGATTTGGCTAGCAATTTTCAGTGAATGAATCGTGCGATTGAGTAGGATAGTGTAACACGGCCTTTAACGTTTACATGATTCATTAAGTACCTTTTAACATCCATGGTTGAATGTCAAAAAAATTTGAAAATATGTACGTGGCAGCTTTGCCGAAAATGGCGAAAAACACAAAGAAGAATGCAAAAATAAACAAAACAAAAACTGTCTAATCTCGCTATTATGCGCCAAGTAAACTGAAGTAATATTTATTAATTACAGTACGTGCATATTTAATCGTAAATCGTAAACCAAATACTCTAAAGCCATTTCAATCAAAATTTTAAAGTTTAAATAAACACCACCATAGATGAAATTGGCTCTAAGCTAACACCGATCAACAGCTGATTTTAAACGTCTGCGAATGTCTTTAGAAAGTGTTATAGTATTTTTCGGTTAATTGACCCTACGGTTAATTGGTTTCCACGCTTAATTGAACCACATGATCGGGCAAAAAAAGATATTGTATACGAGAACCATGTGAATTTCCTCGGATAATTGAAACCGGTTAATTGATTTTCCCGCTTAATTCGTTCAAAATTCACGTCATCAAAAATAAATTTCCTCTTACTTTTACCCGCTTAATTGCATTGAAAAATAATCTGGCATTTTTGCACATACATATTTGACATCATTTGTGAAAAACACTGGGTGGCATCTCTACTATACACATATATGTACTTTTTCTGCTGTTAATTGCATTTTTTTTTTCGTTTAAGGTAAAAAAAAAAAAATTATTTTGAAAAACTCAAAGTGCACATATGCGATTTCTTTTAATTCATTAGTACATAGGTCCAATTATGCGTGATTTCTGTAATTGAACAAACTGTTCAATTAAATAGGTTTCTTGTAATTGAACGAATTGTTCAATTAAACGGGTATCGGCTGATTGGTTCCCCGGTTAATTGAACAGAAAATTGTGCAAATTTTGATGTGCAATTAACCGAGAAATACTGTACTGACTACCTACCAAAAGCGCTAATTTATATGTTAAGTTATTTAAACGATTTTAAAAGCGTTAAAACTAATTACTGAATTGCACTGCTCTGAAGATGCTAACAAATTGTTGACGAAATATTGAAAGTAAATAAATATAATTGTTTCCAATTATTAAAAAAAAAAAAAAAAAGAAATGCGGTCGGGGGACCCCCGTTAGGAACGAAGTTCCTTACGTTTTTTTTTCATCTTTGAATGTAATACAAGGTGTAATCTGTATGTTTTATTTTGTGTTGTTTTTGAAATTTTTAAATTTTATGATTCTTTGAATTTTTCGGAACGTTTTATTTTTTACTTTTGACACATGCAGTATTTTTTTGTCAATCTGCTACAAAACGAAGAAAATTTTTCAATATTGCTGTTTTTTGTTGTGACATACTTTAGTTTAGCAACATCTAGCAGCTGATAGTGTCCGTTTTCACAACTAATTAATATTTATTGGTAGGTGTCTCTGCTGCTGTCAGCGGAGACACCGCCCATCATACACAATTGCTTGTCGACAGTACACCAATACATATAAACAGCTCACACGCTTTCGTGACGATTTCTACTAATTTCCACTACCAGCAAGCCGCGTTAAGGAACTTCGTTCCAAAAAAAACTTAAGCTTGAAAAAATTATGTTTTTTTTTTTAGTTACAATTTTAGACAGTGTGGCATTTTCATATCCCTGGAGCGCCGCAGTCTTTCTATTTCGTTACATCTTGGCATGAAGGATCTTGCTTACCATTTGCTATTTTGTATGTACATGAGTTCTATTCCCTAAAGTTTTGATATATATTTTTTTGATCTTTTTCGGTACCTACATGACGTAGGCAGAGACCCCAAATTCTAGTAACTTATTTTCTTACGTAACTTCAAGGACAAACGTTGCTGTTGTTGGTGGTGGAGCTGCTGCTGCTGCTGCTGTTGGTCACGTTGTTCAGCAGCCGTTACCGCAGCAGCGTATTTAGCACTACGCGGCATATAGAGACCCTGGCTTGTGGGCGTTGGTATACCCGAGGTGGAGGTCGAAGATGTCGAGGAAGCAGTTGATGATTCCAAATGTGAAGCAGCCGGAGCTGGCTGGCGATGTTTCAAACGAAAACTGCCACCACCGCTCATGGAAGTCAAGGTATTCGCCGAAGCACTGGCTGTAGGAGAGCTGCTGCTGCCGCTGTTGCCGTTGCCGTTGCTGTTGCAGTTATTGTTGTTGGTGGCGGCATTAGAAGAAACTTGATTGCTGGTTTTTCGTAGCAATTTTGTATTGTACTCATCACACTTGTCCTTTTCGATGCGGGTACTGCTCAAGGATCTTTTATTGCGTTTAATATGACTAAAGCCGCCATACTGACTACTGCTACAGGGTATAGCCGTCGACGATGGCAAGGAACGTTGTGATGTGCGACTAAGACGATTTGTATCTAAATTTTGTGGGGTAGAGGAGGCGGATGGCGAGGAAGAGGGTGTTGGCGTGGTGGCGAGGGAAAGGGAGAGGGAAGGTGAATAGGATAACAAAAGGTTTGGCATGGTGGTTGTGGTGGTGAGAATGTTTGGTTGTGGTGGTGGTCGTGGTGTTGGTTGGTGTTGTTCGTGTGCAAATGGGGGGGAGTTGTTGTTATTTAGGGTTTCCATTGTTGTGTCGGCGGCGGCAATGAGGGGATGAGAAGAAGATGATAAGAAATTTATGTTTAATTTCGTTTGTTGTACTGAATTATTATTATCTAAGGATAAATTACTGTTTGAATGTGTGGATTTAAGGGTTTCAGCGTCAGAAGAGGAATTTGAATGATTGGCAGAGGTGGTACAAGAGGATTTTGTATTATTGGTGGTACGAAATAGACGCTCTTCCGCTTTGCTACTACTTGTATTATGACTACAGGTTGATGTTGTTGTCGCACTACTACTATTGCTATTGTTGTTGCTGCTGTTATTTAGTTTATTTAGATTGCCCACCAAAGAGTCGGAGGGCAAGGGATTCGAATTAAAGTCCAATGTGGCCGAAGACGAACGAGTGGTAATGCCACCGCCACTACCACCAATTAACTGCATGGACGAGGGCAAGGCTGAGACGTCGCGATAATAACGGGCCGTAGTCACTGTGCAGGGTGTTGCTTGCTGTTGACCTCCGCCACCGTCTTGATGACGGTGGTAACGTAAACGTGTTCGTCCTCTCAGAGTCATATGATGATGTGAACAAGGCACACTGGCAGTTGAAGTTGCCGCAGCAACTGCCGACAGTCTATTGGAACATCTAGATGGAGGTATTGTAGCTGAGGAGCCAACTACGCCAGCGGTATGTGAAATTGCTACACCCAAATCAATTAAAGCCGCCGTGGCCCTGACAATCGGAATTTTGCTTTCATTTGTGGCGGAGCTTATTAAAGTATTATTATAGGTTTTAGTTTGTTTGCTCAGACTGCTGAGTGTGGGAGATGTCACATCGTGTTGGGGATGTGCCAATAGGGATGGTGTTGTTGTGGTAGTAGTAGGGTTAACGATGCTGTTGTTTTTAGCGGCAGTGTCATTACTTCGTTTCTGTTCAGCTTTGCGATAAAGCATTAGACTCATTCTTAGCACGTTGCGAAAGTATATTTACAATTGTTAGTACAATTTTGGTGTATATAGTATATTATATTATAAATGCATATGTTTGCGTGTTGTTGTTTTTTTTTTATACAGTTATAAAATCCCACAAAAGTCACCAGAATTTGTTTTTCATTTTTTTTTTTTTTTTTTTTTGTAAGAAAGAGAAAATAAATTTAATATAGAGAAATTTAGTTGAGTAAATGTGTAAATTTATTAAAATTTATATATTTTTAGAAGACTGCTTCACAAAATGTTTTCATGTGGAGAAAGGGGAGGGGGGAAAAATTGGGTTGCAAATGTATACAAACGATTTGAAACAATAAATAAACTAGAAGCATGCAATCAAAATTAGAATAATTTTAAGCAAAAAGAGGTGTAAAAGTGGATGCATAAGTACTTAAATATAATGAAGAAAATATCATTATCAGGTCTATTCTGAAAATCATCTTGTGGTTGCCAAAAATGAATTGCATTAAAAACCAGCATGTTGTGGTGACTTTTTGCGATTTTTCTAACGTTAAGTCATTTAAAATATTATTTTAGACTTCAATGATAATAGAGAATTTTATGCTGACAAAATAATGCTCATGTTGAGTATAGAAATCGAGTGATTTAAAAGCACGTGATTTGCAGAACACACCTGTAATCCAAAAAAATAAATAAAAATATATTCCAAACACTGAAAAACAGGTTAAGCAAAACTTCTTTCATAAATTATAGTTTATTATTTGCTATTGCAGCCAGAATAAATTTTCAAAAAATCAAAAAGTTTAGAGCTTTTCTCTCTTTTTAGCATGGTCTGATGTTGTCAAGTGGTAAGTGAAGTCAAGTCTACTGACAACTAATCAGTAGACTTGAAAACACCATTTCATATTCTATTATTTGCAAACAGTTAATGGGAAATGGTGTTCTTATATTTCCACAATTCTCATGAACTGTTTACAAATAATAGAATAAAACAAAAACAATTTTTTCTTTTCTTCATAACGAAATATGAACTTAATTATTTATTTGCTTTAAGAGCCATTTGAAATGTATTAATTCAGGTCCAAAAATAGACCTTACAAATGTTTTCTGTCTTTTTCAGCTGTCTATATGCCGCCGACATTTCGTTGATTTGTAATCAACTCATCAGTAGAGTCGACATATTATTGTAGGGAAACATTAATTTTAACTATGTATATAGTCGAACTATATGATTTACAATTGTTAATAATTTTATTAGGCTTAAGTTCGATTTTTCCTTTCCCAAAATTTTTAATTGGAAAATATTTTTTGCGTTGTAAAACTAAAGTGGTCAACACGAAGAGCTCAGGTGGTAGGATGGCTATGAGCTGTTGCTGCTTAAAAACAGTATACAAATAGTCATGGCCTGGGTTCGAAGCAAATTTGGGTGCTGATGAGCGTCGGGGGGTGGTCGTGAAATAGCCATGGTATGTACCCCAGCCAGTAAGTCTTCAACTTTACTCTTCTTGTCTTCTTTAAAAGTGTTGATCACTACAATTTTATCACAAATAAAATTTTCCTCAATTTTGAGGAAGTAAAAATCGAACTTAAGCCTGACAGGATTGTTAACAATTATATAGAAGGAATAAATAGATTTTGCTTTTATATTTAGAAAAAGAGTGAACCCTCAAAACTGTCACAAAGAATTAAATAAAAACATCAGAGGCAAAATAAAAAAAACAATAAAAAATACAACAACGTAATAATAAGGTGCCGGGAAGAAATGCCAAAAAAGGATATTCAGGATAAAAAGAAGAAAAGTAAAAAAAAAATTATATAAACAAAAAGAATATATGTATATACAAGTGTTGTGGAAATAAAATACAAACAAATTTTGTTTTTGGAGGGAGAAATTTGACAAACAAAAAATTTAGTTTATTGAAGTATAATTTTCATGCAAAACAAGAGGATACAAAATACTAACATATTTTAGTACAAACAGGTTAAATATAAATTTATTAAAAAAAAGAAAACAATTTTTCACATTTAATTTTGATATTTACAGAAACAAGACTTTTTAAATATCCAACTTTTTGCATCGCATACAGATACATATGTATATAAATTTTATAGCAAAATAAATTTCAACAATATAAATTGTATTGTGTTAATAAATAAGTAAAGAAAAAATACAAAAATAAATCCATTATAGTAACAACATTTTGTATAGTCAAAAAATAATATTAATCTGGTCATATTATTAAACCGAAAAAATTCTTTCACAAAGTTTCATTAACAGATTGTCGAAAACCTGCACAAATTTATATTCTGGAATTTATATTGAAAGCAACAAAAAACTGTTTTCGTTTCCTTTTTGGCTTACAATAAAAATTCAATAATGAAAATATTAGCAGGTTTTCAAACGAGAACCGCTGAACAAAACTTTAGTGGGCATATTCATGAAAACTAAAGTGAATTTAAAATGGGTCTTAATTGAAAAAAATCTTCTCAAAACTCATTTCAAATACAGTTTATTATTTTATGAATACACTGAATACAAATACTAGACATTATTTTTTTTTTTTTTTTTTTACAAACAAGACCATTTGTTAATAAAGTAAAACACATGATTGAGGAATCAAATTTAGAATTTGTACTTAAATTAGTTTCTTTAGACTTCTTTTTTTAATTTTAAAATAGTTAAAGCTTGTTAGAAAATAATTTAAAATATAAATAAATGTAAGCTGGATTGATTGCTTTTTTATGAAGAAAGTGGGGGGAGGAGGATTGGAAACTACTTTCACCGTCGGAAAGTTAAGTATTTAATTAAACCCCTTTGAAAGCTTTTTGTTAAAAGAAGAAATTTGTATATAAGCAAATATAAAATGAAAAAATTTTAATGAGAGTGTGCGGTTTTTTACTTAAACTGATGTTAAACTACAGGGCCAGATAAAGTTTACAAAGTATATTTGAATCATTTGAATGAATTTGGACAAAAACGGCTGCTTCTTTTGCATTTTGTTATATTATACATGAGATAAATGTATTACGAATAAAGTTATCCATTTCAGCTTTTTCCCTTGTTGGCAAAGTGGCAAAAAGAGACCAATTTTATTTTTGCGAACAACAACCGCATGGAAAAAAAAAACTTTAAGAAAATTTTTTTTCAGGTGTTTGTTGTCAGAAAAATTAACTTTTCTTTTTTTCCCGCTTATACATTCACAAAAAAAAACTGAAATGAATACCTATATTTGATTATGTAAAGCTAAGAATAGTTAATTGATCTATAAAAAGATGCGAACAGAGAAAAATCAATCACAATAACAGTGGTAACACTGCTCTAGGAAATAAAACAACAACAACTGACTACAAACTCTGGCAGAAGACATGAACAAAACTTCACTAATACACTTTTCTCCGATTCCTGATGGCTGCAGGTCTCTTCTTTATATTGAGGGTTTTCGCGATGGTAGTGCAAACTGCGCAAACGAAGCAAATGCGAGCAAAAATGCTCTGTTTTTTTTTTCATACAACAACAATATGTACATATGTACATATTTGCACTTTGCTTCATTTGCACTATAAAGAAAAACTTGAGCAAATAGAAGTGTGCAAAAATGCTCACTTGAAAATAAATCATCTAAACAATAGAAGCCGACTAAAAATTTTTCGCGGGCGGAGTAGACAAAAAATAGCGGCGGTGACGAAAATTTTTAATACAATAAAAAACGCATTCATGTGAATTAATAATAAGATCTTTTTTCAACAAATGTAAGCATAACATTTTATTTAATAATAATAAAAGATGACATCGCGTTTTAATTTTAATTTATGTGGTTGTCTTTCCAAAAACTAAATAAGATCGGCAGCGGCTTGTAACACAAAAATAAAGTCGGCTGTGCGGCTGCGTGCCAGCATGACATCGATGGACTTTGATCTTTGAGACATTTCGTGCCTTATTATTTACAGTAGCGTTATTTAGAACTTTGAAATACATAAAATTTGACTAAAAAAGCAACAATTGTGTTCTTAAAAATAAAATACAGACTTTGTTATCTAAAGCAATGAATTTGCAAACCTTCAATGAAAAATATAGCAGATTTGCACAAAAAAAAAAAAAAAACGGTGCGCTCAAGATCAACTATAAAATGCACTGCATATTTGCAACGCTACCATCGTGAAAACCCTCATTGAGTAAATTAAGCGTGTCAACAATTCTGTTAACACATTTAGGCCGATACCAGTGATGGGAAACGAGATCTGTCTTTCGATATCAAAATAAATTTTTTAAAGTATTTTTTTTTTTTTTTTGACTTCCTAAGGAAAAATTGTTTTCCAATAAAACGTTCTAAATAATTTCACGCAAAATGACAAAACATATCTAAGCTGACCGCTTGCAGAATTTACTTAAACTTGTGGAATATGCTACTACGATCTAAAAGGCGGTTCTATTCAGAAACTTTATAGCTTCAAAAACTAAATTTTCTAGGGTTTTTAATTCGAAACTCCGCAGCAAATGAGTCTTGATGTTTATCTTTCTTGCCTACTTTAAAAATGGTGCCGTCGTCGTGCTCAACAATTGCACCTCTCACGCTCGTCTTGGATGAGCATTTTGCATTTGCACGCTTACACGGTGCAATAGGCTCAACAACTAATGAGCTCAATTACTGTCTTCAGATTTAAAAATAAATTTGGGATTACCAAATATTTTTATATGCTGCGAAAGACAAAAAGTAAATAAAGACTACTTTTCAGACTTCTTATTTTCTGCCGACTGTAGAAAGAACCCTCCCTGCAAGAAATAGCTGATGGAAACTAACACATTAACAACTTAATTACTAACACATGCAAAGCAATTTTATAGGTTTCAGCGTTGCCATTACAATGATTGTTTTAGTATTTTGAGTTTCCCTTATTAATTTGGTAATTTCGTTTGGAACTACGTTTATGCATTAATGTTTTTATAGGTTCATCTGTCCATTTTTTTTTTAAATATAGTTTATTATATTCTCTTTGAATTGTTTTTTGAAAATTTTCGAAAAATTCTTTTTTTATTTATCAATAAAGAAATCAACAATAGTATTACATGTAATTTTGTGGGCATTTTGAAAAATAGATTTCGAATGATCGCTTTGCTGAGATGGTAACGCTGGTTAAAAAAATAACTCACACGTACACGAATGCTTACATCAGTTTTTTCATTTTGCTCTTAAGAAAATGATAGAAACCCTGATGTGTGAATCGGTCTGTTCTTGCAGGGAATAGATTGCTACTACAAAATTCATTCTGGTATGGAACCACTGATACGTTTCATGTGATAAAATGTAGCAACAAAAAAATACTACATATTATATTTCCAGAAAATCGGACTTGATCGTTATGAAACTACATTTATTTTACTATTCAGTGACTTAACTGATAAAGTTACACAAACACAAACCAAATTTATAAATAAAAAGTGCAGCAATATTAAAGAAATTAGTTAAAACATCTACAACAATTATTACACACTAAATAATTTAAACAAAACACTTAAAAAATCAAACAGCAAGACAGCATGTTTAATGGGTAATAATTCTAAGCTGGCGGGGAAAACTAACAAACTTGTAAGTTGAATTCAAGTTAAATTGTTATTAATATTAGCAGCAGCAAAATAACAAAATTTATGAGATGGATTATGAAATTCTAAGTCAAAAGAAGTGGCAAATTCAAAGGGAATAAAATGAACGGAGAATTGTGTGTTGTGTTGTGAGGCTTTTAGGGAAATTGATGACGGGCAAACTTACCTTTTGCTGTAAATCGATAGACTGCGCGCTCGTGTTGTTATTGTACTGTTGTTAACACTATTCATGCCAATTGTTGTAGTAGCTGAGGTTAGATTTGTTGCTGTTGCTGGACCACCATTGTTATTATTGTTGTTATTATTATTATTATTATTGTTGTTGTTAATATTAAGACAATTGTTATTATTACTATTGTTGTTGTGGTTATTATTATTATTATTGTTATTTAGACTGTTTAATAAATTATTAGCAGACGCCACTGTGGTGGCGGCAGCATTTATTTCCAAACAGTCTTGGGCCTTAACTATTGCCGTGGTGGTTGTTGTATTATTTGTGGCCAACATGTTGGATAAATTATTATTATTACGGAATGGTTGAGATCGCGCTCGTGTATGACGTGAAGGATTTTCAGTTTCGCTGTGGGGTGTGTTAAGAAAATATTACATACATTTATAAGTAAATTATTTAAAAGCAAATCCAATAACCCACTTACCCAGTACTGCCGCCAGATCTGGAATTATGTTGACGCCGCATGGCTTTTATTTGATTTAGTTTATCTCCCTGAGTTTGTGCCTTTGTTTTTTCTATCGCTGCTGCAGTCATTTTGACGGTCGACGCAATAGTGGGTCGTTGTAAGGCTACTGTGGGCTCATAGCCGGTATTCGAGGGTTTTTTCAATTTCTTTTCGGCATACAAAGGCGTCACGGCATTTGTGTTAGGGATGGGACTTGAGCTTGTTACAGTTGTGCCACTCGTTAAGGCATGACCATTGCCTAGCAGCGGTGGTGTTATCTCTGTTAAAGTAGGCGTTGCACCGCCACTGCCACCATCTGTGGGAGTTGGAGAGTTTCTTAAAGAAGTTGGGTTATTGCCATTGCCCGTCTTATTGCCACCCACTGCAGTTGCAGGTGATTTACGTCTACGCGAAATTATAAAAGTACTATTTGTGTTTGAGGTTGTGGAGTCTTCTTCAGTTTCGGTTACATCATTATCACTGGCACTTGTAGGCGGTGTTATGGCACCATCTGTAGCCGCCATTAATAGGCGTGCTCTAGGCGTCACCGTTTTGTTGCCATTCTCCAAATTCTCCAAAGAGTCCAGTTGATTGGAGTCCGTTTGATTCTCTTCATTGAGGCGCATGGTGTCCACCTTTTGAGATATACCCTTGACTCGTGTCACCAGTATTTCGGTGTTATTTTCATCGACACCCAACTGACCAGCAGAACAATTTTTATACACCAAGCTATAAATTCCAAATTTGTGTACTGGACAAATTGTGGTGCTACGCTTACGCAAGCGTTCACCTTCAGACCACAACCAAGATTGTTTGCTAGAAATTTAGAGTAATGAACAAAATGTCGCATTTAATTTTCATAGTTTTTGAATAGAAACAAAGAGCCTACTCTTCCATCCACTGCTGTTGATGTCCTATAACCGAGCCAGGACGGCATAGACGCAACCAGGCAATAGCTTCCAGAGCTGAGAAATTATAATGTTTCATTATATAAGCACCAATTAGACTTCCAGTGCGTCCAAGACCAGCTGAAATTTAAAAAGAATCAATTAAAAATGTTATCGGTTTTAGAAAATAAAATTGTGAGAAAACTAAAGGCAAATAGAGGAAAAATAAAATGTAGTTTATTCCCCGCAAATTTATGAGTATTGAATGCATCGTATTTCATCCATCTTTAATGGCTGTGCAGTACCAAAAAAGAAATACCTTGACCACTGCGGGATTTACTCAGTTCTGGAGTTACACTATTTTTTAAGTCCATTTTGTTGGTCTACTTATGCCTTTCTTTTCTTCGCATTTAAATTTTGGCACTTGAAATTTTTTTCTTTTCATTATTCATTTATAATACAACAAATCTTCGTTAAGGGATTCACGACTGCTTTTTCTTCTCGGCATCCCGTCTACCTAATCTAAGGTTAAAACCGATTCACTCTTTTAAAATGTCATGAACTGTATGGTAAACGCCATAATCTCTGATATGAAACTAAAAACCTCTTCTCGCAGTAGTCACACAAATTCTGTTTCAATTTTAAGGAAGTGAAATCGAACTCAAGCCTGATGAAGTTATTAACAATTTTACTCACCTTTACAATGCACTGCTATGGCACCCTTTGTTGTCTCACAAATTGTTAGGAATTTCTTCAATATTAAATCACTAGGAGTACTCCCATCAATAAAAAATAAATCCTTGTGCTCAAAACCAGCATTTTCAAAACTAGAAGCATGATAAACTTTTGCATTTAAGCGTATTATCGTGGTTACATTATTGCTGCGAAAATAGTCGAAATAGGTCTCTGGCGAATGGCAGGGATAACCGTTTGGCAGTGTTTTGGATTTTTGATGAGGCCCACAAAATGCAATAAACTTCTGGGGTACAATCCAATTCAAATCGCCATTTTCAACACGTTCATAATATTCATATTCCTCGGCATCGAAATCGTCAAAATTAAAGAAACCAGCCTTTAATGATTTATAAACAGCATTCAGACAATCTATTAGCGAGATTTTGTAACAACTGGGACCATAGGAAGCATCACAAAATCGCGTGTATGCAGGTATTTCTCCCATAACCAAGGGCCGATAAGCCTCTTCAGGTGATTTGTTGAGGTAAATTATCTGGGGGGGAAAGCACAAGAAAAACATTATTTACCGAATTGCGATTACGCAAAACCCAAGATCGACTTACTGAAAACGCTCCTATTAAATAGGCCGCATTCACCCGCTTTGCCGGATTCATGGAGGTGTAGTGAATTATCTTCTTATTTGCCAGAGTTTTGTTATTTAATTTGGCATTCAGCTTTTGGCAATATCTGAACAGCATGCATATATTCAAGGGCCCAAAATCATTGTAGAAGTTTTCATAGATAAAATAATCATCGATATTAAAATAATGACTGGTTGCTGTATTTTTTGGTTTAAAATTCTTCTTAAATGCCACAAAATATAAGCGATCTGCAAAGGAAAAGAGGAAAGCAATAATTAATTAATAAGTGGGGAAAACAAACATACAGAATCACATGCATACATATACTTAGCAATCGAAATGGAGTTTTGGCAACGGCAATGGTACCGGTATACCAAACGCAAGAGTTACGTTATTTGTTACAATGCCAATGATTAAACTCAACTCTGGATTTTTAATATACATACATAAATACACTAAAAGAATTTTGTTTCCTTATGTTTTGGTCAATTTAAACCTCCAAATGTGCCTACAATTGGATAATACGTGCAAACATTTGATCTGTAGGAGTTGTGAAAACAGCAGTTTATGCTCGTAGTGCAGAAAATATTGTTGCTGTTTGCGATAGTGTGGCTGAAGAGCCCTCCACCTCAACTCGTCGTCGTGCCCAACAATTGCACCTCTCACGCTCGTCGTTGATGAGCATTATGCATGAAGTCTTGCATTTACATGCTGACTCAACAACTAAAGCCTCTTGAGCATTCCAAGCGTCGCCAATGGTCAGAATGGTGGCAAGAAATGGCAACAACAAACGATCAATTTTCGAAGAAAATCATCTTCAGTGATGAGGCACATTTTCACGCCTCAGTGGATTCATTTATAAGCAGAATTGCTGAGAATGATAATCGGAAAACCAATGCGGCCACAAAGAATGACTATTTGGGACAGTTTATGAGGCATCATCGGGGCATATTTTTTTTTTTTTTACTGAGGCCGATCAGGCAGTTACTGTGAATGGGGTGTTTGCTATCGTCAGATGATAACGAACTTTCTATGGCCCGAATTGGAAGATATGGATGTGGACGACGCCACTTGCCACACAGATAATAAAGCAATGGCTCTTAAAGCAACAAATACAATGGCCGTAATATCTCACGTGGTGGCGATAACGATTGGCCGCCAGGATCATGTGATTTGACACCGTTGGGCTTCTTTCTTAAGGATTATTTAAGAGAACAGGTGTACATTGATAAGCCCGCAAGAATTCAAGAGCTAAAAGAGGAGATAATTCGGCACATTAATGGCATAGAACCTCAATTATGCCTCAGCGTTATCGAAAATTTGGACCATCAAATGGAAATGTGCCATCCAGGTCACAACCAACATTTGGCCCATGTTTTTTTCTGTGCATAATTAAAATATACCATTATTATCATAATAAATAGATATAATAAAATTTCCTAAATAATTTGGGTTTTATTCAATATCAACATTGACCCTTAAAATTTAACTCGAACGGCTCGATATCAATGAACTGGCACTAGATATTTGAACAGTTTACTTTAAGTCTACACCAGACAAAATTTTATTTAGACTTGCGTCAGTCTTTCTGTTAACGCGACTCCCAAAATCCTCATGGCGTCACTAATTTAATATCGAAAAAAGTAGTTGCTAAAAAATTATGACATATCTACCGATTTAACGAAAGTTGTATTGTCAAGAACGTCCTACCGCCTTCGCCATTTTTGAAAGTACTTAATTGCCATTTTTATTCTAATTGCGAAGCGGATCAGACGTGATAGTCCTTAGTGTTAGAGGATTTTCCAGGAATTGCCATACCAAAAACTATGTAGAATTAGTTATCTAATCCCCCGACCGCATTTCTTTTTTTCAAACAGAGTCTGATATTTGTTAAGTAAATTAGATATGAGTTCAGATGAATGTTGTACAGAATAATTTTTTTTTTTTTTAACATTGAAATGGAAAGTGCATTAAATCCAAATATACTTTTCAGTATTGTTTTCTCAAATAAATAAATTTATGCAAATAGGGTTCGTTTCATCTAAATGTATATTTAAATGAATTATTGATACAGTATTATTAAATTGAGGGAGAAAATATGTAGGTTAAGTTAATTTGTTTAAGAAACTGTTACTCTCCATATTTGTATTTCTAGAACATGAATACTTTATTTTCAAGAAGTATAATACATATGTACATATGTATATGTATTGTAGTGGGAAGAAGATAAGTATTCGTAGTTACGTGCAAAACCTTTTTTTGCCATAAAAACTTCTTATGTCACGTATGTACATGTGTACATGCACATTTGCTTCATTCAAGGAAAATAGTAAAAGAGAAACATTTAATATCTTACAAGTGCAGTATTATAGAAAAAAGAGTTGCCAAGTTTTGTAAACGTGTATTTTGATGACATATTATTAACTTGTTCTTGTGAAAAAAAAAAACAATTAAGAGCATAGTAGAAGCCACCGAATACATCATCAGTAGGCTCACCGGACTACAAAAATGATACAATTTTCTGTTAATTTCGAATTGAGAGTGGTAAATACTAATTTAAACAGTACAAATTTTTTCAAAGTGAAGCTGAGTTTTGAGCTCAATTCACTAATATAGAGACTAAATCCTAAACAACTTTCCAAAACTACACCAAATCATTTCATACGCTCAAACAACTCAATAGCAGTACCTTCAACCAAAATAGATATATTAAAAATAGGAATGTTGTGGTTTGAATATCATAGCCTTGGTTTTGACAGAATTAATACAGTTATTTCCGCTTAATTGAGCCCCACTTAATTGAGTTTCCCGCTTTATTGCCCTAAAAATCATGGAAGGAAATCATTCAGTATACCTGTCTATGTTAAAATACCCGTTTTATTGAGTTCCGTATAATTGCGTCACCCGCTTAATTGTTTCGCTAATTGATACCGCATTGTGAAAAACAAGAGCAAATGTTTCGCTTAATTGATTCCGTCTACTTATTTTTTTTTTTTGGCTCCACAAACGTAAAAAAAAGTATTTTGCGGCAAAAAGGTCATGGTTCTGTTCCTTTATAAACTTGCACGATGAACGTACCCGATTTTTATTTTGATTATTTTTATTATAATAAACCTAAACAGTTTTTTAGCTTAATATGTTACTAAAGAAATGAATTTTATTTTCCATCTACTCATAGGTGTTTCGCTTTATTGCACATATTACTCAATTAAGCGATTTTCGTTTAATTGCGTCAAAAGTCGTGCATTTTTAGAAACTCAATTAAGCGGAAATAACTGTACGGAGATTACCGTCCCTCATCCATTGATATACTTTTGACAAGACTGCGTTAACATGTTCTTCGAAAGCATTGATGAATTGAGCATGAGTTGTGAACAAGAGTTGAATATCTTCTGCAAAGGCAAAGGCTTGGTAATGAGAATAGTGAAGTGACGTAAAAAAATCATTCATGTAAAGGGTCTACAACTAAATTTAATAAGAGTCAATTAACAGGAGTCCTACATACTTTTTATGCCTATTTATATAAATTATTTTACTTTTATAAATTATTTTATTTTGGTCTTTTTTTCGAATTTATGTTCTTCAAATACTTGGTTATTTTATGTTTATACAGCTTTTATTGGACACATATTTTTTTACAAAATTAGTGAAACTAGCGTTTAATACATTTAAAACATTTCTTAGAAATAAAACAGTAACGAAATATTTAATATAAAATTATACACAATTGGCAACACTTTGACAACCATCCCAACCCTTTTGAGGAATTGTTATGAGAATAACTTTTTGTTTGTTTTTGTTTTTTTTTTTTTATTATTATTGAACGAGCAGTAGTAGTAATAAATAAGAAAAAGTTAGTAGTATATTTATGTATGCATGTTTCTAATAAATTTTTATTTGTTTCTCTGTTTTGTTGTTGTGCTAAAAAATAATTTCATATGAAGAGGAGTGCAGGGAGAATTTACATAAAATTTATTAGGTTTCCATGTTTTGGTTGTACATTCGAATATAAATTTCTTTTTTGAAACAAAAACAATGCTGGAGTTCAATTTTGTTGGTAATTGTCGAATGTTCAGCAAAAAAAAAAAAAATATCTAAATTTTTCTCGATTTCGCTACACTAAGAGTATATATGTATACATATACATAATTTACTCACAAATCATGTACATATGTATATCGACAGGATTTAGAAACAAATTTAAGCATCTATAAAGTTTTGTAATTAAAAACTAATTTTGAATATTAGAGCAAGCAAATATAATAATCGTTTTTTCTGTAGCTAAAGGTCTTTCTACTACGAGGGTTGCCTTTTACATTTCGGGATACATATATTAGTCATTGAAAATCACTTTATTGCTTTTCAAGATATTCTCCACTAAGATTTATACGCTTTGCATGCGTTTGAACCAATTATCAAAGCATTTTTGCCGGCTCTGATTGAGGAGGTATCGCCAAAACATGCATTCTGAATGAAACGAAATATGTTGATCTCTCAATTTGTTTTATATGTACGCGAATAAAAAGAAGTCATACGGTGCCAAGTCAGGACTATACGGCGAATGACTCATCAAATCGATAATTTGGGTGCTCAAAAATGCAGTACTTTGAGCCGATGTGTGAGAGCTCAAAGTACTCCTGGTGAAGAGTGATCCGTGTTTGGTGGTTGGTTGTCTTCATTTCTTAGAAGACAACTGACAAAAAAATAATTGTGTGTCGCTCAGAATTGACTGCTCTGCGTTGTGACATGTCCAGTTTTTCTGAAAAAACAGGCGACCATTTGCTGTTTACTTTTGGCCTCATACACGTAAATCCGTGAGTCATCACCTGTCGTGACGATGTCATAGACGTGTTTCAAAGCACCGCGGTCGTATTATTTGAGCATTTATTTTGACCAATCGACACGAGCCTTTTTTAAGCGATTGACAAATTGTGTGGGATCTAACGCGAACAAATTTTTTTGACAGTCCCACTAAAGTCTCAATCTCACGACAGGTCGCATGACGATCTTGCAATATTAGTTTGCGCACAGCATCAGTTGTACGACTTTCGTGAAATTCGTCTTGGAGTGAACTGTGACCACGATTGAATTCACCATATCATCCATAAAATCTAGTTGTGGAGGAAGTTTCATTGTCCAAAAAATGTCCAACTTTACGATATGGCAGTTGCCGGATTGCAACACTAGGGTTGCCAAGTCCCGAAACATAAAAGGCAACCCTGATATATACATTTTTAAATATTTTTGCCAACATTTTGCTCTTTTTCAGATAGCTTGTTTAGTGCAATAATATTGAATTTTTTAGGTATACACTGAAAAAAAATTATTGAAGTATTCCGCTCTATTTCCTTAATTTAATAATAATTTATAAATTATGTTGTCTCTTTGCCGATTTGAAACTGCAACCAACCTAACTACTGCTAGACCAGTCCAACCATTCTACAAATACAGCTTTCGTAGCAAATAAAAGAAAATGAAACAAAATTCAATACTTCTACAAGCACACAGAAGTGCGGATTCTAAATACACCCAAGAATTTCGTAACCATTTTAAGCCATAACAGGATTGATTCTCTTTAAAAATTCGGCTTGTGTTAAGTACTCTTTCTTATGTGTATTTTATGTGTACTTAAATTTTCAAATATGCTTCGTACGAAAATCCAATAGAAAAAACTTAAATTTAGAACAAGCTTTTTCTTTCTGTGTATCTACTTAGACTTTAGCACATTTTTGGTTTTTAATTAACTAATAAAAATTATAGTGACTAACCCTGATTATTGACAAAGTTAAAAAATAATTCGAATACTATTAAGGAATATTTAACATTCCTTTTGATTATTATCCATATACAAATTATCATTTCAATGAAAACAAAATTAATTAATTAGTGGTGGGTGCTGATGGATGTGACATAGACATGGTATTTTCCCCAGCCAATGAATCTACAACTTTCCTTTTCTTATCTTCTTTGAAAACTGTTGGATAATATTGATTCTGAGAAAGTAAAAACGGACTACAAGCCGGTAACGTAATTAATTAATAATTGTAAATTTTAAAGTTCAACCATAAAAAGTTGAATTAAAATTAATAAAATTTAAGCTAAACGAAAATATATGTATGTATGTACATATACAAAAGAATCACAAATAGTCAATAATAGTTTATAATTAATTAGACTCTATTTTATTGAAACATTTTTATAAAATTTGTTTTTTCATTCTCTTTTTTTTATAGTGCAAATATATTTTCGACACATACATACATACATACATGCAACGTAAACAGACATTTGTCCATTTTTTAATTTGTCTATTAAATTTTCTTTTTATTTTCTTAGCAATTTTTTCCCCAAAAGAATTTTAGTTGAAATTAAAATGTTTTTGATACAAGCGTGCTGCTATATTTATAGCAAATGCAAACGTGCGCTATCAATTGTGTCTGCATAAAAATCTAAAACAAAACAAAATTGATTTTTCTTTAAAAAGTTTTTTCATTTTTTCGTGTTTTTTTTTGTAACACACATGAAAGAAAAGTTTACACAGAAGCAAAGAAAAATTGTAAGAAGAAATAAATATTTAAAAAAAATAAATAAATTTTAATCCAATTTTGTCGCAGCACAATTGTGTTAAAAGCATTTAACAGGCAAATTATTATATTAAACTGCTTCAGCACGTGTACGTTGCGTTTGTATGGGTTGGTTGGTGGGTAAAAACGTGATTTTTAATTCAGTATATTTCTCATAAAATATGTATTAATTGCATGCGATAATTTTTATGAATTATATTTTTATAGAATGTTATAGAAAATTTATTTTTTATTTTGAGGCCTAACAAAATATTCTAATGACAGACAGCAAGGACCGCCAGTTTCACGATGTCACCCGACATCCCGATGTTTACACAAAAACACTGAAAAAATTTTAAAATTTGTTATTCCCCGCTTATTGTGGTTCTCATCATTGTCATCACATCAAGTCAACATCGAAAAATTCGTACTTGTACACCCCTGTCTGACAACAAATTTCGGCTTCTTTGTACACATTTGATATCTTCTAGTCCTAAAGGCCTCTTATTCACCTTCAATTCTTGTTTGTAGCGAGAAAACAAGAGCCAATTTTTCTTTATCGTCGACGTCATGCGACGACGATGACGAGAACTCGAATACGGGGGATTGTTTTTATTTAAAAAGATGGCAACACCAACTTCGAATCCTTGGGAATTCATAATACCTTTTTCTACGAGTTCGTAACGGAGAGTTCCCATTACGAGTGATGTTCACTCGGAATTCATAATAAGGCTGATAATTTTTTGTGGCATTGAAACTTTGAAACCACAATTTCTTTGAAAAAATATCTGTTTTCTACTTTATAATCAAACTATATGAATTTCAATTTATTTATTTTTTTTTTTAATGTGAAGTGAAGACCCAACATCGACTTGACATTTACTTCTGGTAACCCTGCAAAATTTATTATTTGAACTAAATAACTCTTTGTAATGTTTTCTTTTTTGTTTATCAATGATGGAAACTTTAGCATTATGTTAACATTTATTAATAGAATATGACTGCATTTGAGAAGTAAACAGAGCAAGCACAAATATGTGTAGTCGTTGTAGGTATATATGTATGTATGTATGTATGTACTCGTATTTATGTAAAGCAGCAAAGTTTCAACAATAGAAAATAAAGAAAAATAACTTGTTTAAAAATGATAACTCGATTTGCACTTCTTTGTTGCTTAAAGTAAATAAAACCAATCAAATAGGTATTAAATACAATTGTTATATTAAAATAAAACGAATTTAGGAAAACAGTAGTAGAGTGTAAAGTAAATTAGAAATCAGAATTAAAATCGAAATACTTACTGCGTTGAATTTCTGAAGCCGCAGCCAGCAAATCGTTGTGGTCATCATCCAACATTTTGAGGCGGGCTGATATTTATTTATTATTATTTAAAGCCAAATAACGACAAAACAGTAACAATAACAAAGAACTATTTAGCTTTTCTCCCTCTCTCTCTCTCTCTCTCTCTCTCTCATAAATTTAAAGGAAAAACAAGTCAACAAAACTGAAAAGTGTTAATTTTTTTTTGTATTATCACATGTATGACGTCTTGAATTTCGCCACAATTTTATGTTTTCCCTTTAAGGAACAATTTTGTTGTTGTTGTTATTTTCTGCAAAACATTAACAATGCCCACTGTTTGTTCGCTCTTTGTGAGAACGGGCGGAGGATAGCAAGAACTTTCAAAGTATTTTAAATGTTTTGCTGCCGTCGCAGGCTGCTGCTGCTGCTGCTGCTGCCGTTTTGTCAAAAGCCGTTAATAATAAGGAGCACCAACCACAAATCGATTGCATAAATTTGCACAATATGTTCCTTTTGTTTTATGATTTGATTGATTTGCTGCGGCGTTGTGTTCGAATGTGCGTACATCTGATATTGTTGGCACCCAAATAAGTGACCGATTTCAAAATTTCATACAGAATTTAACAGAAATAACAGTTTAAAAACCTCAAATTTGATGCATTTAAATCGGCCGGAAATAAATTGCAAATAATGTATGGCTTTTTTTTATTTTTTTGTTGTTGTTGTTGGCAAGAGAAAATTGCTGTTGTTAAATTTCTCAGCGAGGCAGGAAAACGAGCTGAACTTTTGTTACTCCACCCAATATTTGATGATTTAAATTGTAGCAAATCTGTAAAGATAAAGATAAGAAATAATTGAATTAAAATTTTTTATTTATTTAGGACTAAGTGGATATGAATTTGTTTTAAATAAACAAAATACATGCAGCGAAAAATAAACATTAAAATTAAAAACGCAGAAAACAAAATTGATTTCATGGTTATTCGGCGGTGTTTTTTCATTTTTTTTTTTTTGAATATAAATTAAAATAATATTTAATATAATAACGCAACTTTTTCTTTATTCTTTTATCTTGTTTAGTTATATTTTTTTCAACATTTCATGTACTTTTATACCCTTCACTAGTGTTAACTAGTGTTAAGTTTGCCATTCCATTTGTAATGCCATTAAATTTTCAATACATATTCTGGATCAGTAGCAATAGAAAAGCAGATTAAGCGATGTACTTACATACATCTGCACGTCTGTAGGGGGGTTGAAATCAATTTTCTGGGAAAATTGTTTTTCATATCAAATTTTCTAAATTCTGTTTAAATATTAATAATGACTTTATGACCTTGAGGTCACTGTTTTCAGTTTCATTTTATTTGGCGTGATTTTCAATATTTCTATACCCCTTTGTGTACCTTGGCCAAATAAAATAAAACTTAAAACAGTGACCTCAAGCTCAAGAAATCATTATTAATACTGTTTCTGCGAAAAGTATTTGACTCAGAAATATATTTTTAGTGCGAAACTGTGTTTGCTGTTGAAACTAAGTAAAATCGTTGCACGATTAACTGAGATATATAAAAACAGCAGATTGTAATTGGGCACTTTTTGTTTGAAACATTTTTTTGTTTTGCTTTATATATTTAGTCATATTATTTAAATAAGCGAAATAAAAATTTTCGATACCGATATACCAGGTATATGGCAACCGAAGTCAACTTTTGGTATCAAAAAATCCTTCATTTATGCCCTTAATTTTACTTTTGGTAAATATGTACTAAAGGTTTGCGTTTCAGCTTTTTCCTTTGTTATGGAGAAAAAAAGTTAATTTTTCTACAACATCAGCAAAACAAAAAATAAAATTTTTTATTAAATTCTGCTACCCAGCAACAGCAGTTAGGTGGTGCACTTAACTATAAAATTTCACTTTTCTTTACTTAATTGATATTGATAATAAAAAAAAAAAAAGTGACCAACCAAGGGTTGAACTTGACCCTGAAAAAGTAATTTAATATACATAAATGTATAACAACACTATAGTTGAATGCAATTAAAATTTCAGTAAAATGATTTAATAAAAATGTTTGTTTTTTGAGTTTTCGTGTGCTTCCCCTTTCTTTGGTATATATTTACACCGGTATTCATAAAAAATAAAACGTTGCTCAAATACATTTTAGAAAAAATTTTATATGAAAAATTTGTCGTAAAATGTGTTTCAACAATGTTTTATTTTTTATGAATACTGGTGTTATACTTTAATTTTAATTTAAGTTTTTTTTTTCTATAATCATATAAAATTCTATTGTTCATAACTATTGTATACTTTACAGAGCTGCCAGCAGGACGGAGCAACGACACATGCTGCGCGAGCCGCAACCCATATTCTGAAGACGGCGTTCCCGGGTCGCCGCATCTCTCGTTTTTTTTCGATTTGCACTGGCCCGTTCTCGATTTAGCCGTTTTATCCCCTTTGTTATGGGGGTATTTGAAGTCTCGTTTTTGCTCGTTTTTGACCGAGACGCTGGCAGCTCTAAAGGACAACATTCGATACGAGTGCGAGAATCTGTCGCCCGAAGTTCTAGTAATGAAAAATGCCATAAAACGATCCGTATAACAATAAATTGTGGCGGCGCCAATTTATCCGATATCATCTTCTCGATTTGACCAGTAAAATTTTAAAGGCTAAAACAAACATAATCCAAAATTTTCGTTAAAAAAATGAGAACCAAACAACATCGGATGACTTCTTTAGGGCCAACTTTTATATAGCGCACAGCTGTTTCTTAAGAAATTTGCCCAGTAAGCGAACTCAGATAATTGTTGGAGGCCAAAAATTCGTTTTGGAAATATAAAAATATATAATATACCAGCAATTTATGGTGTAGTCGCTCATATACATACATATGTATGTATGTATATATGTAATTCAGAATAACAAAATAGCAGATATACACACATTAATATGACTTTTGTGAGCGGTATTTAAGATTCGGCCCAACACTCTTACTGCTTCTTTTTTTTTTGCACAAAGCACCAAAAAAAAAAAATTCACGAAAAGCTTCAAGCAACCATCACTGGTTGTTGATGTTGAGATGTCGAGCTGCATAATAACGCAAGGACGCACCATAAGAATATAAACAAAATATGCCCAAACAAGGAGGGGGAAAACACTTTTCTAGCAACATATTTAAATTAAAAGAAATCCTCTTTTATTATCACTTTTAATTAAATACGACAAATGATTCTTAAATAAATACACAAATTGTTCGTTGTTTATGCAAACAACAATTAAAATAATTAAAAGCTTATAGAATTGAAAAGCTTTACGTAAGTGTTAGAAATATAATAATAAAAATAATAAAAAAATAAATAAAGCTTAACACAAAAGCAGAAATACATTAAGTGTAGAAGGTAAGAGCGTAAAAAATCAATTAAAATAACAATAACTTTTCAATAGATGCAAACAAATTAAAAGAAAAAAAAAATATATTAAATGAACTATAAAGCAAATTGCATTATAAGATAAAAAATAAACTGGAAAAGAAATGCCAAGTTGAAAATATTATTTTAAAGGGTGGTCCTTGCTCAACTTGTGGCGTTTTCTTTGCTAAACAGGAATGCTGCCCTTGGGGTATATGACACATTTTACCGGCCACCACCGCCCTTGTGTAATGGTGCACTTCTAATCAAGGCAATAGAATAAAAAGAAGGGGTGCATAAGACTTGCCATTTAAGGTTATGGTGTGTTCTTCTCTGCCCAGGAATGTTATCTTCTAAGTACAAGGTGGGCCAAAAGAAATTACCCTACTGGAAGTTGCTTTTATTTCTGCAAATGGCGGTCTATGTGAAATCTGTTTTTACATTTATGAACTTGACAGCTGGAGAATACAAGTGAACAAGCAACCATGGAGCGATACGCTCGCCAAGAACGCGGAATAAAGCGTGTCTATAACGAAGTGGACGATTTTTCGACTAAATTCATACTGAACGATGAGGCTCATTTCCACCTCAGCGGTGGACGTAAGTGAACGATCGCTTCTGGGGCACCGAAAATCCACGAGTGATGCACAAGGATGCCATTACATCCACTCAAAGTGACTGCATGCTGCGCTATTCACGCTGGAAGAGTCATCGAGAACGCCCCTGGTCAAACGAGATCGTGCTATAGAACTATGGTGATTGAACGAATTAGGTGGGGAGGATTTGTGGTTCCAACAGGACGGAGCAGCACAACCGATATTCTGAAAGCCAAACAACATGGGGTGACTTCTTTTGACCCACCTGTTGCATATGTAACATTTCTATAATGACATTTCACTTGAAGCAGAAAGTACAACATGTTGTAAGTAAGTGCAGCGTAAGTGCATCCTATTTATTGGCACAGAACATGATTAACTGCGAAGGGCATAAAGTATAAAGGTAGGAAAAGAAAACGCCATAATTCGACAGTTTAAGCTCCGCAACGAAGCGGTACAGAATTGTGCAGCGCATTACGTCTGGTAAAGCCTTTTACGAAATTGGACTTTCGAATCAAAATGCATTTGCTGCACTTTGTAATTTTTTTCACAAGCACGCATTTACCTGAGTGGATTCGCTAACAAGCAGAATTTTAGCCCTTGGGAAAATGGCCATACACGATTGACTATTGAGAAAACGTTTCAATCACAAAGTGTAACTGTTTGGTGCGATTTATGGGCTGGGGGCATCATCGGGCGGCACCTCTTCGAAAATGAGATCGTGAGAGTTGTTCGCTATTGCGTTAAAATATTTTGTAAAAGTGTAGTTAATTTTCAAGCATTTTGTCAGTACAAATTGTTTTTTGTTTTTTCAAATTGTTAACATTTTTTTGATAAAACATCAAACCGAAAAAATTTCTGAAGAAGATACCCATTGAGGTATCGAAATTAAACAAGCATTTAAAAAAAAAACAAGTGACCTCAAGCTCTGATTATTAATTTAAAATAATAAAATCTTTCTCAATTCTGAGGAAGTATAAGTCAAACTGAAGCCCGATAAAATAATTAATTTCGACTATAAATTTATTATTGGGGTTTTTTCGAGCTCTGTTTTTATATTTTATATATTTATTTTATTGACCTTTAGACTATAAAGTTAAATAAATGCTTGAAAATTAATATATTTTCTAGTTTGTTTCCTTTTCTTATTTAACTATCGGGTCTGTTCTAGAATCCGAATTCAGTGGATTACTTTAGAATTTTTGGTGTTCTGCAATCCGAATCCCCATGTTTTTATTCGTTTTCAATTAGAGTATTATAGGGTGAGTGAAAGTAAATAGAATCGGTTTTTATTCATGCAAGCGAGAACTTTTTTAATAAAAACTAAATTTTCTCTTTTAATTTGAAGTGTCTTTTATTAAATATAATAGCGGAAATCACCCTTGGTTGCACATCTGCAATTTTAGCAGATATAGCATGATTTTTTGCTACACAGCGTGAGTGTCTTTTTCAAGTATTTAGCAAAATAATTATATCAGCTGATTTTGGAGTAACGGAATATATAAATATTTTTGTTTTGCAAATTGAGAAGGAAATTTAGAAAACAAATTGCAAAAATTTTATTATTCATCTTTTCGTTGGCCGTCTTTTATTGTTGACTTTTTGTTTAATTGCCTTAATTTTATTTTTACTTTCTTCATTTTCTTCCCTGTTTTATTTATTTGTTTACAAAATTTAATAAAGCGAGTTTGCCGCATGAGATAAGCTAAGCCGCAGCCAATATTTGAAAAGCAACGCCGTCGATAAAATTTGCACGTGAAGCAACCGCCCGATTTTTTGCTTATTTTATAAAATTTAATAAAAATTATGCTTATAATATATTATAATATTCATCTTTTACTATTTTGTAAATAATTCTTTGAGCAACGTTAGCATTAATTTAATTCCAGCACAGGCATGTTTTGTGGCGGCCTTGGCGTCATACAGTTTTTTGAGCGCAGGAGTTTACGTGTTGAAATGTAGTAAAACAAGCAGCTGTTTTAGCATTTAGCAACATTTGCAAACACGGATCTGCAATGGTTTTTAGTTTTGCATATTTGCTTAAGTGATGCAACCTCGGTTTCATACATTTTGTTTTTGTAGTGTTGCAGACTATGGCACATATGCTACGGTTGCAATATTTGCAAGGTCTGCAAGGGTAATTTGCAATGAAGGGTGAGTTCCGCTAATAAAAAAAAAAATTTGTATTTACACACAATTATTAGTAAAAAAAGAAAAACCTTTTCTTTAATTTCTGCCAAGAATCGGATTCTAGAATAGACCTGTATATTTCAGTTTTGTTTCTAATTTTTTGTTTGTTTTTTGTTTTTGAGGTTCGAACCGCCACCACACGACTGCTGATCCCACGACTGCTATACCCCCTCAGATATCACAACAAGCAGAACGAATAGAGCAACAAGCAATTTAAGTAGAGAGTTTCTTTATTTTCATAAACATTTAACATGGTTTTCATGTTAATATTACATTGCAATTTTTTTTTCTGGCTGTAGTTGTAGTTGAGTTGCTACATTTTGTTCTTGTCTAAACACCTCTTCGTACAGTGGGGCAGAGGGAAATCGCTCAACAGCCTCCATCAGCATGAATTGATTTAGAAATGTTGTCACACAAACCGATTGTGGTTGCGCCAATCTCTTTCAATAATCATAAAATGGCGAAATTATTTGAATATCGTTGGCGTTGATGAATGAATTTAGTTTTGAATAACATCACACAATTTCAGTCGCCAAATGCAAAATGAAATTTCACATTCATTTATGTATGTAACCTGCTGACTATAAATGTTGCCTTTAAAAAATTTAATTTATGATGGTAGTATAAATTTGAACAAAAAAAAAAAAAAGAAACATATTTTTTGTTGAGCTTAACGTAAATAGTAGAAACAGCTTTTAAACCTACACGGAAAACCTTAAGTTTATATTTTTATTTTATTACACTTCGCATCTACTAGTTTAACTTTTTTTTTTTTTAATAAAGACAAAAGGCAACGAGTGAGCACAAAGGTTGTGAAGTAGAATCTTTGTACAATTTGCTGAATGAACAGAGCTGGAGGCTTAAGCTTCCGTGTGGTGTTTCTGCAGTGACTAAAAAGAAATAACGAGCTGATTTTTGTTTTATTTTAGAAAACCAGCACAAAAAGTGTCATTTAATTGTATTCAAATTTGAATAATGCGGCTAGTTTTATATTATTGAAGCTGTCAGACACACCATGAGCAATGAAAACAAAAAAGAAAGTTTAAATTTAAGACTAAACCAATAGAAAGAATATAATTTATGTAAAGAAAATATTTTCTATTGTTAATAATTTTTGAGGCTTGAGTTCGATTTTACTGCCCCAAAACAGAAAGATTTTTTGGTGATCAAATTGGAGTGACCAATATTTTTAAAGAAGACGAGAGAAGTAAAATTGAAGACTTACTGGCTGGGGTACACACCATGACTTGGATTCCAAGCAATTTGGATGCTGATGATTGTTGTGGTGAATGTGAAATAGCCCTGACCCCGCCCAATAAGGCTTCAACTTTTACTTGTCTAGAATAGTTTAAAAATGTTGATCACTCTAGTTTTATCATAAAAAAAATCTGTTTCAATCTGGAGGAAGTAAAACTGAGCTCAAGCCTCATAAGATTATTGAAAATGTTAAATTATATCGTTCGAGTATAAAGTTAAAATTATAAATGTATGAACTTCATTTGCTTTAAGAGCCAATTGAAATGTCTACAGATGAGTTGATTGGCATCAACGAAATATCGGCGGCATATAGACGGCTGACAAAGACAGACAACATTTGTATGGTCTCTTTTTTGGATCTGAATTAAAACGTTAAAATTAATGTTTAAAATATTTATTACTGGAAACAACAATGTTAAGACATATTTATCTAAAGGCCAGGAAGCAATAGCAATATAATATAAGAACATGGTAAAATAATTGTGTAAATTTGACTACAAACATCTTCGTCTTTTAATAATTTTATTTAACAGCAACAAATAAAAAAGTCGAAAATTCCTCAACCAAATAAATGTATGAGCATTAATTTTCGTCTGAGTTGACGGAAAAAAGTCTCCGCTAATAGTTAGGGCATACCTGTAATAGTAAAAAATTACCCTAAGATATTGTAGGGCACCGGTTCACCCAGGTTAAAAAAAGTTTTTTTCTGGTATTTTCCTATTTTTCGCGCGTTTATGTTGAGCTCTCGCTATTTTTTTTTTTTTTTTGTTAATATTTTACTATCATTAATCTGAAATCACTTTAAGCTAGGAACACAAATGGGACGAAGGACGAATTTTTGGCCGCGAATATTCGCCGTCAGAAATAAAACACATTGGTGTATATGAAAATGCGCACAGTCACAGCGTCGGTCGAAATTCGTTGTACGAGGCGAACTTCAAATAGATTTCTTTCTATTTCTTACGCCGGCGAACGACGAATAAATCAGTATCATGTGGCCATTTTGGTTTTCGAGTATTTAATAAAAACAGTTAATTTTTACTTTAATAGTTTTTATTTTAAGTGCTAAGCTTTGACTTTTTGCATTTAAAATAAAAAGCCAACATATTAGATTTTAAAACATGTTTGTAGTGTTTAATTTTTTGTTTTTGGTAGTGCTAAATTTTTTAGCAACCAATTTTTTTAATATGGTCACCCCATCAGCTGTTCAACTATAATAAGATAAAATTAAAAAACTGAGAAAATGGATACAAGTGAAATTATAATGTTTACGTACAAGCAAAAAGAATTTTACCATAATGAACATGATGTTCATTATTTTAATTATTTTTACAAAATTTGAAATTCTTTGATTCATTTAATTTTTGTTATCTTTGAACAAACAATCAACAACTTTATCAATTATAACAGATGTTTTTGTTTTTCGTCGTTATTGTGCTTCATACGACGAATTTACACAGCGAATTTTCGTTCGTCCCAGTTCTGTTCCTAGCATTAAGCATGTTTCAATTACTTTATCGTTCGAATTTATTTTTAATGCCAACTTGAAATTAAATGAATTAAACAAATACGTTGCCATGTGTAAAATTCACAAACATTGTCATGTATCATGTATTATCAACGTATTATCAAACGTATTAGAGTTAAACAGCAACTACATCATCATTTTAAATGGTGAGTGAATGAATTATTATATTTATTGTCGAAAGGTGGGCGGCGGTTTTAAATTAAAAAGCTGTTAGACAAATAAATGTGTTATTAACTGAAATAACATTGAAATTCATTAACAACTTAAATGTACAAAAAAAAAACTTGATTCGATTAAATCAACTATAAATGATAAAAATAAATAAAACGATAAAGTTGTATGGAACATAAGAAGTGTTTTTTTGGAATTTTTCAATTTTGAAATAAGCGACTTATGTTGAAACTTTTGCCAAGAACCGAAAAGATAAAAAATGAAATGAATGGTAACATTGATCTTTTAAAATGAGCACCCACCCACTATTGGAGAGTTTAAACATGCTGAAACTGCTCTCTCCGGAGCATGCTGCTGTTAGGAACTCACGATTTACACGAGCAATGCTGGCTTGCATGTTGTAAATGATTTAACGATAATGCGATAAATGCTTTAAGTTTACAGTTAAAATCTGGTTTGCCCAAAAACTCATATAACTTTCCATTTTGAGGATGTAATAGAATTTCTGAAAGTGCCAATTATCCACAATGAAGTGAAAACTGCTATCATCAATATGTCGTGAAATATTATATTACGAAATGTCGGCAGCATATAGACGGCTGAAAAACACAGAAAATATTAAAAAAAAACTGATTTTTAATTTACACGCCTACAAGTTTCTATTAATTGCAGAGGTGAAGTCTAATGACCATTTCAAGAAAATCGTTTTCAGCTACTAGGCGCACTTTCACCTCAGTGGATTCGAACTTTTTCTCATATTATTATTTTGTATATCGTTTATCAAGCTCAAATTCGTTCTATATTATTTTTGTGATTGACATTAATAAAAATAAAAAAAAAACAAAGAAAACATCAAGGACCTTTAGCCAGGTGGACGGGTGCCGACGAGAAGTGTGGCGGCTTCGAAACAGCTAGTTTTTCACTTAACTGAAGGTCTTTGATGTTTTCTTTCTCTTGTTTAGTTAATGGCAATCACAATAATAATACAGAACAAACTTGAGCCCTGATGAACGTTAAACAAAATAATAGTTCAAACAAACATTTAATATAGAAACAATTTAAACGTTTTGCAAAACTTTTAATTTTGATCACAACCTTCATACAGCATTCGCTCGAACATTTGTAAAATAAAATTAATAATAAAAATTTGAACAATCTTTTAAGTTTTTTCGTGTCAACTGAGGAGTCTAGGAGCATCAACAAAATGTCAGCGGCATATATGTACATAGAAGGCTGAAAACGACAGAAAACAATAAGCTCTATTTTCATACCTAAAACAATGAATTTTAACTGGATTTTATAGCAAATACATAATTAAATTCATTATTGAAATAATTCTCTGAAAACTTTTCTTTATTTAGAATTAACAACGTGCATTTTCGTTTGAACACCAGCCTTTACATATGATCGAAAACCATACTTTCGGGTCTAGTGTTAATATTTTATCTGATGACATGTCGTGATAAGCATTTTTCAACTGAAAATAATGTAATAATGTGTTTAACAGTAATAAAAACAATTAAAATTTATTCACATTAAAAGTTTTAATTGTGATTCTTCATACTTAAATGAATACAATTACATATGTATGTATGCATATGTATGTATGTAAATACAAGTGTATGTGCGAACAACATTTATTTTGGTTAAAGAAAACGCCGTTGACCCGTGTGTGCTGCGCCCTTCTTCCAGCTGCGTGTTGTCGTGATATTTGCTGGTAAAATGCAAGTGTTGCACATTTTGAGAAGTGTCAAGAGTTGAATGTGTTGTTGTATGCAATTGTTTTATTAGGTCAAGGTAGCAACAAGCAGCACACCACCACCAGCAGTTGATAGTTGGTAGTTTTTGCATAAATACACAAGCACAAATACATACATGCATACATATGCAATTATACTCGTACAACGTTATTTACACAATGCACCATTAACACTCGCTCACTCGCTCTTCCAAAATGGGAGTATGTGTGGTAATAGTTTTTTAAGCGCTCTTTAAGTACGAAATCCTCGTATCAGAGATGTGACATTTAAAACCAAAATGTAAACAAAAGAACTACTAAATTATACTTTACTGACTCAAAGGAAAAAAGGTAAAAAAGTATACGCAAGCAAAAAATCAAAAGATTTTGTTTTCAGCTCGAATGGAATTGAAAAGTTTTCACACATCCATATGTACATATGTATGTACGTGAACAAACGGATGACAGTAATACAGTTCTTCTACCAACAAAATTCATGAAGTGTTTGTTGTAGTTATATTCCAGATATATTCCAATCAACAGAAGTGATAAAGTGGAAAGTTGATTAATAAGATTAAATATAGACAGTCAGTAATGATGAGCCCAGGTATTAGGATGGCTAGGCGGTGCTGCTTAAAAACAGTATACAATTAGTCATGGCCTGAGTTCGAAACAAATTTGTGTGCTGAATTTCTCAACTTTGAAGTAGTAAAAATTGAACTAGAAATTATTAACAAAAAAAAAAAAAAAAAATATAGAAAACAAAAAATTTTATAATCTTATAGAATATTCTATAAATGACGAAATAAAACTATAATTTTGAGTTTTTTCTTTGCTTTTCAAGTTAATTTCAATAAAATGCGTTCTTGCCTATTTTAACCCTTTAGCTTGCATAAGGGTTAAATAACTAAATTCCTCTACCAAAGGTTTATACAATTTTGGCTAGATTTAACTTTCGTTCATTACATATGTATGTATGTAAATATATACACATGCATGTACATACATCTGCATATGCATACATATGTATGTACATATATATTTTCCTTTTGCGTTTGTATTTGGCTGCATTTTTGCAAGTGGCACAAAAAGTTGTTTCCATTGTTCTGCAGGGATTTGAAATTTTTTTATTTTTTTTGTTGGTCATTAAAATGTGTGCACTTTCTAACAGTGTAACTATGTGCATACGTGTATTGAGGGCTTTTTTTATTTTTCCGTTTAGAATTTTCTTACATTTTTGTTTTTTTTTTATAAATGAACAGTTTCCTGTTGTATAATATTATAAGGAAGTGTGTTAAGTTATTTGTGCAAAGGTTAAAAAAATTGTGTTATGCCAAAAAGAAGAACTATTAATTAAAAGCAATTAATATAATATATGTACATACACCCACAGAAAAACCATTTATAAATCGCTAAAACCCAATATTAACCCACTGAGAAACATTAACGTAAAAATTACCAGTTTTACGTTAATGTTCAAAAATATTAATATCAATTTGAACAAGTTTTTAATGGCTAAAATATCAGAATAAGTTCATCTTTGAGATTGGCTTAATTTAAGTTTAAACTAGAAAATCTTAAATCAGTGAACACCAAATTTGAACAGAGAAAATTTAGCTTTTAAGCTTCAATCACCGGCCAGGGCAAGACATCAGCTGTTTGGCATTTTTTCCAACGTTGCCAAAATTTCTATTTCTAAAAGCAATAATATAGTTCGACTATAGAATTAATTCTTAAAGCAATCAATGATAAATGGTTGTTGGCTGATTTACTACAGTCAACTTTAAACTGCAAATTAAACGCAGAAAAATTTTGTTACACTAGAGTTTTAAATCCAACTGATTTTTTGGTCATAAATTGGTCGTAAGAACTTCATGTTAGGAAGCGACTTATGCCCAAGAAATTACTTAAGAGTTACCAAAACTTTTTAGCAAAACTTTTCTGTAACTTAATGGCAGTTTACAAATGACAGTGAACCATTTATTATTGATTGTTTTTTGAAATAGAAATTTAGCAACGTTGTACAAAATATCAAACAGCTGAGACAAAAACTAATGTTTTTGACTGAAGTTTAAATACTAAATTTTCTTCGTGTAAATTGGTGTTTGCTGATTTAATGATTTACTAGTTTAAACGTAAATTAAGCCAAACTCGAAAATGAACTCGCTCTGACTTTTTGACCACTAAAGACTTGTTAAATTATCCATCACACGTACACACGAGTTAATATTCAAATAAATAACTTTCCAGCACTACTAGTTTATCGAAAATGTTTCTTAGTGGGTTAATAACGGGGCGATTTGGCGATTTAAAATCGTTTTTCCTTTACAAATACTTTTCAACATATGCAGCAGTTTTTCGACAACGTTTCTTATTGCGTAAATATTTGGTTTGATGGAATTAAAATCGTTTTTCCTTTGGGATGAACGTGCACTGATTTTTTTTTTTTAGCTAAGGCTGGACCACTTTTTAAAAACTGTGATACCACATTAATAATAAAATGTCCAGGGGTCAAAAAATATGACTTTCATCATTGTTTTGATGTTAAAATACATCACAGCTACAGCAGTTTTTCCATGTCTATAGAAATAACAGATTTTAATATGCTCTCCTGCATTTAAATTTTATAAACCTGTGTCCTTTTTTAGATTTCGTAAATTCGTTAACGTTCTCTTTTGAGCTACTTTAAAATACCATTTAGCAAACTTAACTATTGTAATTTATAACGGTAAGGATGTGTACTATATATAATTTGCATGTTTTCACGTTTTTTCTTCTAAACACAAAATTCTAGAGCAAATGTTTTTTGTTGTGGCTTCATATTATATTCCTGCATTTTTTTCTGCTTAAAGTTCAGAGGTCAACAGGTCACTTTATTTACATACATATGTATATGCTAAAAGGCGAATTTAAAGAAAGGGTTTCTTGTATACCTTCAAACAATTAAAATAATACACATTTCAAAAAGGCTCTTTAACGTACTTCAAGAAGGAGGGTGTGTTAGATTTCTTTTTCTCAAACACTTTTTGAGGGCACATTCTGTTTTTGTAAAATAAAACATGTCTATTTGAAAGTTTTAAAGCACTTTTGGTATTAATGTTACTTTATGCGATTTGTTTTCTTAGAAGTCACTAACAGAAACTCATTTCGGAAATTAATTTCGAGAACTATTCACCTGGAAACTCAACTCAGTAATTAACATTTCGTTATAGGTATCTATAAAAGCCATAAAGTAATTCAATCAATCGTGCATTTCATGTGAAGACTTAAAAAACAGATTGTTGTTTATTGGTAAATCACACCTTTCTTTTCAATATTTTTTGGCTGCTTCATTAGACTGGCTAATTAATTTTTTGCAATTTGTTTATACATTTCAATTTTAAAACATGTGCTATGCATATGAAAGAAGTATTTGAAAATGTGCGGTGACGAGCGGTAGCTGATACATACATATGTATACATATATTTTTATAAAGATATTAAAGTACTTGTGGTCGAAAATCACCCAAGTTTTTAATTGAAAATATTTTTGCTTGCTTCACTTTTGAACAAAAACGTTAAGCTCAATGAATATAGAGAGAAACATTAATGCATTCTCATGTTTATATCTACAGTAAAAGGAATTGTTTACAATAACTCTCGCAAGTGAATGTACTACACCAATTCTCATTTTTACCGTTTTCTGATTCTCTTTATCTGAGCAAAACCAAACAAACACACATACATGTGTTCTGATCTGATGGTATTAGTAGAAATTTGATTTTGAAAATGGGTACAGAAATACGGACGAATAAATGATGAGAAAAAACGTGCTCGCGTTTTTGGTTCTATAAGTCCTCAGCAGGGCAAGTTTTTAGAGTTCTGTACTCAAAGAGCGAAAACGAAATCTTATTACAGAGACTTCTACGTCCATCCGTCACAGGCTCCATTCTCCCAAACGGTAGGAGATAGAGTGCTAAAATGTTCACAGTACATGTGGCTACCCGGCCGCTACAACAACAACTCATAAAAACAACAAAAAGTTAACAACTAAAGGGAGATCCCATACAAGAAACTGAAATTAGCTTTAACTTTTGGGTCGTAAGAGATAGAGACTTGAAATTTGCACAGGATATGCAAAATTACCTACACAAACAGCAACAAATACCTAAAATAGCAAAATGTGAAAATTTTTACGGTGACACACCTTAAATCCAAAAATTTACTTTATTTTTTGAACCGTAAAAGGCAGAGACTTGAAATTTTCACAGTACACGTAGTTCGCAGGCCTCTACAACAACAAATATCTACCTAAAATTGCAAAAATTACAATTTAATTGGTTGTCATACACGGCGATACCTTTTAGTTTGAAAATCAGCTATAACTTTTGAGCCGTAAGAAAAATGGGCTTGCAATTTACGCAGCATATGTGTTAGAAGCATTAAAAAGTTTAAAACTATACAATTTAGTTTTAAATTTTTTTAATGCTTCTAATAGTTGCTGTTGTAGAGGGTTACCCTTTATCTAGAGCTTGTACGGTAGGTAGTACGGTACCCTTGCTGTGCGAGTCAGTCTCGTAGTTGGCTCAATTTATTTATTTATGGCATAAGCCAGTTCTGTCGATTACTAACATTTATTTTTTATTAATTCAGGTCCAAAAATGAACCTTTTCAAAAAATATTTGCTGTATTCTTCAGCTGTCTATATGCCGACGACATTTCGTTGGTGCTAATCAACTTATCAGTAGACTTGAAAAATTCTTAAAAGTTTGTTTGAACTTTTAAACTTTTAAGAATTTTTCAAGTCTACTGATGAGTTGATTAGCACCAACGAAATGTCGTCGGCATATAGACAGCTGAAGAATACAGCAAATATTTTTTGAAAAGGTTCATTTTTGGACCTGAATTAATACATTTCAATTGGCTCCTAAAGCAAATAAATAATGAAGTTCATATTTATTTTTTTATATGAAACCTTCCACCTTTTGTTTTTTTTTTTAATATCAATCGATATCGTTGAGCTTGAGGTCACTTTTATGAGCTTTATTTTTGGTGATATTTCGGTTCGTTCGCCTTTTGTGTACCTTCGACAGGAAAATTATTTTCGTATTTATTTTATAAATTTGAAAAAAAAAGGAGAAACAAGACACCAAAGGCAACGCTGATTGTGCCTCAATTTTAGTTTATTAACAAAAATTTAAATAGAATGGGCGGAAGCAAAATTTATTATAATTGTGAAAGTACTATTTGGATTTTAAGCAATAGTTTTTTTCCAGAACTTTGCACTACCGTGTACGTAGGTAAAATATTTTATTTGTTTAATATTGTTTCCAGTTTTTTGCCATTTTGTTGCTGTCATTGTGCTAAATATTGTAAAGTAAGAAAAAAATATATAATAAACAAAACAATTTTTTTTTATGGTTGGGTTTGTTATTTATTTTACACTCCAGTGCTTTTGACGTTAAATTGTGTTTAAGGTTCTATTTAAACATTTGTCTAGGTTGTCATCTCTGTATTTGTTGTTGGTGTTTTTTTTTCATACCTACACCAACAGTCAGGCTGCTGCAGCATTTGAAATCTTTTCCGAACACTACAAGTGAAAATGTAGTACGGACAACTGCGTTAGTGATTATAAAAATGCGAGGGTGGTAGAAAAATGTAACACTGTAAGCTAGGAACGCGAAAATTGTGACAAAAAAAAAATGGCAGAAAACAGAATTGGAATAAAAATACTTTTATTCATTAGATTTTATATTCATATTGCATTTTTGCAAGAGAAAATGTTATTATCAAAATGTGGATAATGGAAAATTATGAATTTAATAAAAAAAATAAAATAAAATAAAAAATAAATAATAATAAGAATTTACAAGTTTCCAATAATCATTGTTCAGCCATATAGGCTTAATTTATTTGTTAAATATTTTTAAACATTTGCCCCGTGTGAGCACAGATTTATTTTGTTAAGAAGTTATTTATGATCAGTAACGGGGCAAAATACTGGTTTTACAAGTTGAATTGATACGTAGATTTTAAGGAAGAAATTGAAATAATAAAATTAATTGCAAAGTAAAAGCGCATTGAACCGGTCGTGTTATTTAAAACATCACAATTCCACCGATCCCTAAACATTATTTCATTTAAGCTATAAACTAATTAGCTTAAATTCTATTCAATTTAAAATTTATTTGAGTTGATTTCTTTAAAAAACATTAAGGAAAATTCAATCATCCTACTTTTTTTTTATATTGGTAGCTATTCAAAAAAGAAAAAAAAACGCGCCTAATACTTTATGCTCTCCATACATTGCGAGAATCAAATCAACAAGACAATACAATTTGTACGAGATGCTAAAACAAATTGTTAGTACTCTTTTAAAATTTTGCTTGCTCTTGTTTTCTTTGTAAACATTCTCTTCTTTGGCATGTTTTCAGGGATAACCATCACAATGTTTTTTAACGTGAAGGAAGGCCTTAATTTTGTGATACACAGCGTGCATCGCCAGAATTTTGGGGAAAAACGATAACAAATTTAAAATTTTTTTAAAAAATGATTAGTGGTTTGCATGTATACAAATTTTTTTTTAAAAAATTTTTCATATAAAAAAGCTTGAATTTTGTATGCAAACCACCAACAATTTTGTAAGATATTTTCAAAATTATTATTGTTTTTCATATAAATGAGGCGTTGAGTTGTGATTTACAAAATTACCGTCTAATTCATAAAAATTATAACAGGTTTATAAAGCTCTTATTTGACAGATTTTCCATACAAATATGTCAAATAGCAGTCTTATAAGCCTGTTATAATTTTTATGAATTAGAGGGTTAGTGTTTTTTATTGAAACCACTCAATTGGAATTAAAATATTCCACACAAAATTCAAATGGCTACAAAAAACGAACACAAGTGGCGAAAAGCTGCTGCGAAGATGCGCGACAAACGAATGGAAAATAGTTTGTAAGAACTTTGACTAGCTACTGAAAAACAATTGGAGAAAAAACCTCCAGAGCAGAGGCAGCATTATGGCTTTTTTCATATTTTGTTTTTGTTTTACGTTATTTTGATGCCCGACAATTCATACGATCATGAATGCCATAATTCGTCCCCAGGCTTGATGACTGGCAAAAAACAAAACTTTGTAATTTCTCGACAAAAATACAAAACTCAAAAAACAATGACCCTCGTTTGTCACCCTAAAGAAGAGCAATATGAAAAATAAGTATGTATATACATATTTACATTAGTTGTTGCAATTCTTTGTTGTAGTCAATTAAATCAATGTTACATTTTTGAAAGCAAAAAAAAAAACATTTAATTTGCACAAACTAATGCTAACGAAAAGTGTGACTAATTGTTGACTTAAAAGATTATTATTTGCTTTTCCAATAAACGGCCAACAATTAAGAAATCCTTCAATATTTTCCAAAGCGAAATACTATTTATTTATAGTGATTAAATGATGGCGGATATTTACAATTGAAATGAAGCGAAGAAAAAAGTATTGTTTCTTTTCTTTTAGAAAATTTTACATGGAAAAAAAATTACATAAATTAGACAGGAGTCATATACATATGTAAGAATACACAGTTTTCTTTTCCAAAATAAGTGCACTATTTTTAATATAATTTTGGACAAAAAAAAAAAAACAGATGAGTATTTACTTAATTTTTTACTACACTTATTTATAGTACACATATCCTTAAGCTCACTAAAACATTAAAGGCTCTCGTTTTAAGAAAATAAGTGAAGAATGCACAATTTTTTTAACGAAATTTTCTTAGCATAGAATTCATTCATACAACCAATTAATTCTGACTCGTTAACTTTATATTAATGATCATTTTAGTAAGTATATGAATTTTGGTCATTACTCGTAAGCTAATGTTTTTTTTTTATTTGTTTAAGGGCAAAAAATCATTAACTAAATGAAACGATTCATTTAATGTATAACTATGAGTTTTTTATGGGGCTATGTTATGTTACGAGGGCCGCCGGTCCTGAGACCGACTCACTTGGGTCCTAGAAAGGACCCGTTGTGTTTATGGGGCCAATGAGAACACAACGTTATTTTTATGAAGTATGGATATGATTGATAATAAATAACACTTTTTGGTTGTGTTTTGAATAAAAATATGTAGACTATATTTTAGTGCTCTAAACCCAGATCTGCTTTCAGTTTTTCTCTATCACGTAAGAATTTTTTTATGGGCGTGGCTAATTTTGCGCCCTAAATTATAGTTACGCCCACATATTTAACCATAATTCGGAAAACCCTTCTCCAATTTTAGTGAGTAGCATATCAAAAGATGCTCTATAACATTTTATACTGGTATACAATTGTTTCTATCTTTTTCCGTTTCAAAGTTATTCAGAAATCAATGGCGAAAAAAATTTTTTTCATGCAAAATTCGCTTTCTTTTTTTGTTTTTAATATTCAACAAAAAAAAAAAATCCAAATGGGCAGCATTTTACATTTTTTACTTTTTCCTAAATTCAATATATCTAAGAAATAAAATAAGCTGTAAATCATAAAAATCCATAAGCAAATGTTGATTTTATTTACAATTTAAAGCAGTCATCTCTAATTGTAATAATTTGTATATATACATTTCGTCACACAATTACAACATTATTGCAGGCGGGTAAAAGAACTAAAATGCATACATACAAATTAGAGATACAAATTAGAGAAAATTTTCCTCCAAATTTTGTATATGCTCGTTGAGCAAACATAACCTTAAAATATTTATAAGCGGCTGAAATATCATGTTTTTACGTTTTTTCGACTTTTCTTTCAGTTGTCATTGTATCTTTGGGCTTTTACCTGCTTATGTACATCCAGTTGGCCAAAATTAGGGCAAACAAGAAAATAGTGGTCACGTGTTTTTACTCGAAAATTTGTTCATATGTCACCTTACCTTTATTCTTTGGCAACAATTTCGAAACTAATCAAATAGTGATTATTTTATCTTTTGTTTTGGCAATGTCTGTGCCATGGAAATGCCATCCTGTATCATCATGAAAATGGAAATTTTTTATTCGGAAATGTCACAGAATCCGACATTATCGGATTTCAAGCTGATAAAAAAATATTAATCGAATTTCAAGCTGATAAAAAATATTAGTTTAATATCGTTAAATCCAATGCTATCTGCTTTTTTTAGACTAAACAGTTGATGACACAATTTGTTAGAGTGTCGCACTAAGAGCCTCTGAGGTCGCAGGTTCGTAGCCTGACGAATACTCCAGCCTACTGAACATGGTTTTTCATGTTTTTCTTTTTGTTGTTGTACCCATATGAATGCATATGCATTTTTATTTGTGTATGTGTGTGTGTGTGTGTGCATTATTTGACCAAAATAAACGTCATCAACAAAAAAAAAAAAAAAAAAACAGCTCTGGTCACATCTTTTTAGGCACCAATGGGAAAATATTAGTTCATATGTGAAGGAAAAATGATTTAGTATCGATGTACATATACTGCGTATTTCACTAAAGTCTATGAAGCTACTTATTTTGTTTATTTATGTATATTGTACTCGTCACTGCAGAAAAAAAAAACAAATTACAAGCCAGTGATATAAAGCTTTTTATTGAAAATACATGCCGTGTAAACTTGGTATAGAACTATTAATTTATGTGTTCCTCTTTGCATTTTATATATTTTTAAAGTTCCTCCTTATCATGAAAACTATATTTACAAAAAAAAAAACAAGACAAACTCTTACTTTTGTGTCTCATGTTAAAAAGCAATTTAACTATAAAAATAAACTTTTTTCCGTTGACTTTGTGTTTACTCAACTTTTAATAAATATATGTACTTATGTACTTTTCTTTGGTACTCGTATCAATTTACCTAAAGTTTGCAAAAATTTAGGGGAAAAAAATCATCAATTTTATATAATTTCTCAGAATTATTAAAAGCAAGTTAAAGAACAATTTTGTACAACTGAGATTTGAACAGGTGGTATTTTAATGGGAAAGCTCATTTTATCAGAATTTCCTGTTTTTTTTAATACATATTTACAAAAACAAAAAAAAAAACGTAGAAGGTTATCAATCAATTACAAAAAGTTATAAAATAAAAAAAGGAGTTTCATGTATTTTTGAAATGATTTAGTGTGGGTTGTAAGATGAATCGAAAGTTATCGATTAAAAATGAATTTTTGTTGACAGAAACAAGACACGGTTATATTTACAAATATTAGCTCACACACAACGTGACCACTAATCTTTTGTAGACATTTTTTTTGTGCCATGTACATGGTTAGAACAAACTGAAAAGGAATATTGGTACATGAGAATAAATCAACAAATAGCAACAAAGTAAACAAAAAAAAAACGGAAAAGAAAACGTTAAAGCAATGAATTTTTCAAGGGTATATTTTTAGGTTATGTTTTGGTTGGCAAATCGCAACGTATGGCCAGAATTTAAATGGAAAAAAATAAGAAATTTTAATATATTTTACAAAATTCCACAGAAATATATTTATATATGAAAATTTAAAGTTCAGATATTCTAAAGACAATCTTTAGAATATCTGAACAAGTCAAGTCAAGATGAAAATTTAAAATCTATTGGAAATGTTCTTCATGAGCTTATGAGCTGCAAACTTCATATATTCTAACTGCATGCATGGAATGCTTTGTGGATTGTGTCGTTGAGAACTTAAAAATATATATGTATGTATAACAAGCAAGAATAGTTTTTGAGAGAATGTCATAATTGCATATCGTTTAAGTCCTGCCATTGCGTTGCGAATTAAAAATAAAGAACCTGATATTGCAAAAAATTTGCGAGACCAAAAGCATATTTACTTCAAAATTTTGTATTTGCTCATTGAGCCAACATAACCTCAAAATATGCTTTTGTGAAATATAATGATTTTCAATTTTTTCCTCATTTCTGTTTGTTGTTGTATTCATGTGAGTTTACGTACAGCCATTTTTGCTGCTTGTATGTATGTATATGTACATGTCAACAAGAAAGCAGTGGCCACGTTTGCAGGCAAAAATTTGGAAATATATGTTTAGATGTGAGTGTTTGGGCTTTAATCTTTTCATTGTATTTAAAATTTTAAGCGCTGTAGTAAAGAAGAGAACTTAGGCTGACCTAAGGCATTTCAATGATTTTAAGATCAACAAGTATTTAAAAGAAATATGTACGGAACAAATTTAAAAAAAAAATTTTAATATTAAAGAAAACTCTCGAATTTTTTTTTTTTTTAATTATTTGCAAGAAAACAAATTTTATTTTAAAGCACGTTTGATAACAAGTAATCTGATAAAATTGCTAAGGTTGTAAATACATTATTTTCCGAATGGTATGTACGATATACATACATATACTCGTACCAGAGAACTGCAATGATAATCTATTTTGATAATCTATGTATGTGTTTATTCCAAAAAATCGCATAAAATTTTTTAAGTTAGAAATAAATTTGTTTCTAAATGGTATGTACTATATATACCAGATAACTGCAACGATTGCTTATTTCGAGTGCACTCAGGTTTCGTTTTATGCGATAGATGCGTTCAAAAAAAAAAAATCGCTTAAATGAATGCAGCACTACGTTGGACCAAAAACGATGTTATTTTTCACAGCATTAACGTAAGAAATCAGTTTTTTTTATGAAACTTTTTCTTTCAGTATAGTATGTTATGTTTTACGGGCTGCACTTGGGTCCTACAAAGGTCACGTTATGCTATAGTATAATACCAACATCGCCATTTTGAGGCTGTTTTTTTTAAGGCGGGCAGAGTTCTAACAGATTTTTCAGACAACGAATCCCACGATTGTGACATAATGAATCATGGCGACATATAATTTGCATATTTTCACGATTATTTTCCATTTGAGCTGAACATATTAAACGCTTAAAAACAATTTTTTGTTCCACGAAAGTTCGAATTCAAGTAATTAGTACAATATAAAAGCGCATTTACTCAAACATCTCTTAAGTAATAAACTATTTTACTTGCATCACTTTAAACGTTTCCATATCAACACAATTTTATTTGCGATTTTTCTTCTTCTTCTTCTTCCACTTAAAAGCACTTGAACGTGAACATGAATATGAAATGAACGAGTAACATGTAAGTTTGGCATTTTCAGCAAAAACTTACCCATCAACATATTATTTATTTGCCAATCTACAACGGAAAAATGCCACCCATCGCACAGTTAGCGCCCACCTCACTGGCAATGCAGCAGTATGGCACCTCTTCTTATTGTATTGCACTCCAACAGTTACATATGCTCAGTTATGGGAAAGAGAGCATCACTGCACTCGGCTTGTTGAGCTTGAATTGAGTTCAAATCGATTATTGGTGGATTGGTGGCAATAAATGTAAATTTACTTTTACGACCGGTGAACAATAGAATGAAACCACTGCAGTCAGGCAAAAACCACAAAAAAACAAGACAATAAAGGCAAAAAATAATAATCCACAAACAAAAAAGAGTTTATAAGCTGCTGCAGCCGCCAGTTTTATTTAAGCAAAAAAAAAAAAAAAACTACTCATTCATATTGAAACATAAATTTGAAAAAGCCAATTTAATAAACATGAAATAGAAAAAGAATGTCTTGTTTCACTTTTTGTGGTATTATTTGATTGAATTGTTGTTTCGGGAATTGCATTCATTTCATTATTTGCCTGGGAATGTAATCAAATAAGTTGAAAGGCAAAACTGATACATGTATGAGTACATACATATGTACATATTTTCAAATACAATGAATTTTTTTAAAGAATAATAAACAATAAAATCGATTTGGGTAATTTTCTAAAGTCAAGCCGGAATTGAAAAAACGAATTTATTGAAGGTTATAGTCCTATAATTTGTATAATCATTGAAACAAAAAGCTAAAGTGGTCACGCTGTTTAAGAGCGGTATACTATTTAAGACTTTCTAAACATTCTGGGCGACCTTAACAACAATATTACAACAAATTCAAAATTTAAATGCCGCAGCAATTTGAAAGCCGCCTCACACTTGACTAAATATCGTTTAATCTGCTCACTCTCTTCCGACACATTAATAAAGACAAATTGTTTCCTTTTTTCCAATAACATACATTTACAGGCTGTTAATTTTAACCAAGAAATACTCTTGGTTTTTAACACCAAAAACAAAATAAAAATGAAACGTTTGCTTAACGAAGCGAAAATGTAAAAAATTATGTACTTACATTGTTGTTGATTATCCGTTTACCTTTCCACTTGTAATTTGGTTTTTGCTTCTCTTTAACGCCGCGCAATAAATATAAAATTTTGAACTGTAAAGATAAAAGTAAACAACAACAAAATTAATTAAAACATGTTGTGTAAGAACACAAGAAAAATAAAAATTAATTAAAATAACAGTGAAACTTGGAAAGAAAAAATTAAAAAAAAATGTATATGCCTACAGCGGGCGAGAGACAGAAGAAAAAAAAACAACAGTAAAGAAAGATCTGCAGAATGAGATTTATGTTGAAAAATGATTTTTTCCCACCATAAATAATTTGAGAAGTTTTTTATGTTTCAATGAACAACAGAATTTTGTTAACTCTTTAAGAATACATGATAATATTCGGCAGGCTTTACGAGGGTTGCCTTTTATGTTGGGGGATTTGGCCATCCTGGTGTTGCAATCTGGCAACTGACAGCTCTATTGTAAAGTTGGAAGTTTTTTTTTTTTGGAATGTGCCGACCATCTATCAATGCTCCTTAGGGGGGCTGTTCACAAATTACATAACGCTTAATGGGGGGGGAGGGTGGTTCGTAAAAATGTTACGTAACAAAAAATATTATTTATTGTATGCAAAATTTTGATTCGTGCTTTGCAATTTTAATCAATGGATGAATATTTTACCTTTTCATGGACCGATAATTGAAATGTGCTAATTTTTAGTCCCTAATTTTTATCAATAGAATTTTCTTTTAAATTACACGTTAAATACATGAATTTAATTTCTTGAGTTATATTTGTATATACTATGCACATACACATGTACATAAAATTAATTACATTATTATTTTTTTTAATAAATTAAATAAATAAATTTAATAAATTAAATTAAAAAAATAATAAGTAAATTATTTTTTTTTAAGTTATGTATGTATGTGGGGATTACGTTTTTTGTTACGATCTGTTACGTAGTGGGGAGGGGGGTGATTGAAAAATCTACCTAAAGTTGTTTTTTATTTATTTCTCCTGGCCCTGATTAGCTACAATTTTTTCTCGCAAAATTTTTAATTTCTGCTCCCAACTGGCTCCAGCCACCATTATTTTTTCACATCTCTAAATCCAAATGTCATCAGTTTAATTAAATCATTTAAAATTTTCAGAAAAGTATAAAAATGTTACATCATTTTTAGCATGTGGCGACAATTTGTTAACGATGAACTGTAAACAGAATTTTTAAAACAGAACTAAAGGTATAAAGGGTGATTTTTCTAGCTGCGAAATTAAAACATTTTGACAGAACATTCTGTTTGGATCACAGAGGAAAATAGCATTAAGATTTCAGTACGAATACAATTATTATTTTCTTTTTCCAATTTGCTACTCTAAACTAATTAAACATGATTTTACAGCAACTAGAAGCTTATTCTTATTGCCGATTTTTCTAAAACGTACACAAATTTTCATTCTTGAATTTCTATTGAAAACAATAACAGCATGAGAAAATTTGTTTCTGTTCTCAATACAAATACACGAAACAAGACTTATGAAAGTTTAAGAAAAACTGACAGTTAATGCGAGTACACGGTGAATAACTTGAGTATATTTGCCTTTTGAAACACAAAAAAAAATAGTGCCAAGTACTGCGATGTAAAATGTTACTCTTTATTTTAGCTTTTAGTGCAACAATTGGTACAAATTAAAAACGAACGGACGGACTGCTACAGTTTGTTTGTGGAGCAGCCAGCCGAAAGCAGAGCAGGCAAACCGCCGCCAGCAGATACATATGTACATACATACATATGTACATATGTATTTATGTATGTATAGAAACAAAAATTATAAACATTTATTATATTTTTTGGATAAATGCCAAAACAGTGTGTAGTGCATTTGTAAAAATAATATCAGCTGCAAAAAATTATTCAAATCAAAGAACAAAATTAATGCAACCACTATAAAGGTGAAACGACAAATAATACACATGAGTACACACACACACACACACACACAACCCATCACACATTCAAACTCCAACACACAACCCAGTTGACCAGGTAGGCAAGGAAACAAACGGGAACAAACACGAAACACATTTTCAAAGAAATAATTCTTTAGTTTTTAGATTCGCAACGGCTTAGTTCGAGAATGTGAGTGGACTCTCTATTTTTCCAAAAGATTTTATCTGGAGTGGAGAAATCAGTGTTTTATATTTATGTTTTTCTTGTAATTCTAATTGTTTTCTGTAAATTTCATAGTTTAAGGCAGAGCTATTAAATTTTGATTATTATTACCCTTCAATTATGTTTCGTTTCAAAAAGAATTGTAGTGATTATATTATCCTGTCGCTGCAATAAAGAGAGCCGTAGACTAGATTAGGTACTATGGGATATACGGGGCGCATATTCTCATCTATGCTGACAGCAAGGCCACAAAAAAAACGCGCTTACAGGTATTTACACAACATCTATGCCTAATATCTCTAAATGCGATAGCGAGACATTCAGATGTGGAAATTCTCTGGGTACCTGGGCACAACAGTGTGTCCGGAAATGTAATGGCGGATGAACTGGCAAGATTTGGTGCCCGCTGGCAACAGAAGCACATGGACGAATAAAAGTAATCAGCAAATAAAATAAATTTTGGTTGCCGAGTGGTTAAAGCGGCTGTGCCAAAATTGTGAAATTTGACACGTCCAAAGTTCATAGGGTGCTGATGAAGGGTGTTTGCTACCCAGAAACAGCCGGTTGTCCACCTAGCAAATAAATTTTACTTTTCTTTACTTAATTGATATTGATTAAAAAGTAGTGAAAACCCAAGGGTTGAACTTGAGCCTGAAAAAGTAATTTAAAATAATTTTTAATTAAATTTTTATCCAAGATATTTCTCATTAAAAGAATAACTTTTTTGCCTGCACTGTGTGACGTCTGTTTGGCCACCTGGGTGGCCAAGCAGGCCAACCCACCCATTAGAAACATTAAATGTTGCATAAAACTGTGGCCACTGCAGATACAACAGAACTAATTAAATAATTTTCTATGTTCTTTTTTTTTCTATATTTCCACAAATAATCACCATTTGAATGGCTTAATTTTGTATCTCCAAAATGTTCGTTCGTTTGAAAAAGTTCAAAAATAAAAGAAAAGCCAAGTATAGAAAAAATAATATACATATGTAAATGAAAACGTACAAGCAGCTTGTAAAGGTTTCTTCTTTTTTTAATATTATTATTATTATTATTATTGTGCATTTGAAATGGAGGTCAATGACTTTACAATTGAGCATTAACTAGTATGTTTTATTTTATATAATACAGTGTTTTTTCTTTCTATTTTATGCACAATGTATTATCTTTTATAGATTTGTGTTCCAATTGTGTGTTTGTGACTTTTTCTTTCATACTTTTTTTTTAAGTTAAAAATAGAAAAGAAGATGAAGCAGGCAGGCGGGTTTTTTTTATTATTATTTACAACAAAAATATTGATATAAGATTTTTTTCTTGATTTACCATCTCGTCTGTCATGGAGAGAGATACATTGAGGACAAAATATATGCAGAGGCAAGAAGAACGTAAAAACGTATGCGGAAATGTTTGTGAAAAGGTGAAAATATGTTTTTTCTTTTGTATTAAAATTATAAAAAAAAAAATAGTAAGAAATGGCGTAAGATAAGTTTTGGAAGCTCCTGCTTGGAAGAGCTGTTGTAAAAGTATTTCTTTTGCTTAATAAAAAAAATGAAAGTTCTATAATTCGATGTCAATTTTTAGGCCTAAAATAATTGATTTAAAATAATTAACATCCCATCTAAGTAAACTCAATTACTTAATGTCACTTTGTGGACAGGTGTAATAAAAATAGGATATTAAAAATAACTAATTGAAAGCAGGTCCAATCCAAATCTGTAACAGGCAATTAAATAGTGACTATTAACGAAACCGCTTAATAATTTATTTAATGGGAACTTCATTTTAGTTCATTTTAGAACTTATTTTAGTTTATATTGTGCCATATATTTTACGATAGCTTTTGGCATGACAGAAAACAGCTTCACTACGACATATAAAAAAAAACTAATTTTTAAGGCGGCCGAGTTTCAAATTTTTTATATAATTGTATTTTTTATGGGAGTCCCAGAGGCTCGATAAGTGGTCAATGATAATATTAATAATGAAATAAATTCATTAGAATTGTGAACAAAAATTCTTTCAGTGCATAAACTAATAACTAAAGCATTACTATTTATTTCTTCCTTCACTTTTTGTATTTTTTTTTTTTTTTGTATTTTCTTTTGTTCTTTTTAACTGCAACAGTTTAAGTTCACAAAACTCTGCAAAAACTGAAATGAATTTAAAATATGCATTTAATTCTGTATAAATTAATTTTGCCACAAAGTGGCAACAATTTTTAAATTCCCTTTTCAGGTCATTGATCAGCATAACTTTGCTTCATGCTGATTGCATTAAATCAATAAAAAGAAAGCAGACATATCAAAGGTTTGTATGCAAAAGTGTCATCTGAATTGCAAAAAACATATTAAATTGAAATTTTTACAATAAATCCTTTGCGTAAATTTCAATAAGCAATGACTCAGCCATATGACAAACCAGTTTGCTTCAATTCTAAAGGACCGTTCGCGCTCCTATACAAAGAATTAATACTTTCAATGCACTTTACAAGACAAAAGTCGAAATACGTTTCTCGCGAATGTTAAAAAATCTAAAATTACATTTTCCATTCAGACTATTATTACACTACAAATAAAATGAAAAGTACTAAGCGCCATAGAAAAATCGTCATGGGCGGCATCTGAGCAGTTTTATGGAGGCGGAAGATGTGCCGCCCACCAGCAATATTCAACAACTAAAGTAATCGTTATGTAAATAAAAAAAAAAAAAAAAAAAAAAAAAGGACTGTAGGCGTGTACGATTACTTAAATCTAAATTTGAAGCTATTGTGTACAGAAAAATAGAACAGACAGTTCGCTATCGGCGGCAAAATGATCTCTTTTCGTTTTCTTTGCAAAACGAAAAGAAGTGTTTGCTGTGTTAAAGGTTTGTTTGAACTTTTCTGATTCTCATTTTGTTCATGGGAATTATGGAATAAGTAGTTAAGTTTCAAACAAACTTTTAAAAAATTTTAAAGTCTACTGATAAGTTGATTAGCACCATCAAAATGTCGTCGGCATATAGACAGCTGAAAAAGACAGCAAATTTTTTTTAAAAAGGTTAATTTTTGGACCTAAATTAATAAGTGAAATTATTGTAAAATTTCTATTTCAAACTTCAAATTGTGTTTTTTATTCAGCCCAATCATGAATAATAATTCCGTGAGAGTTTTTTCTTTTTCCCATTCCTCTTATTATGTTGAAAAATTCCTTAGGAAATTTTTTTTTTAACCTTCCCTGTTTTAGCGACATCGAAGGGGAAAAATATTCGGCGGAGGCAAAAATAGGTATTTTAAGATCATATGTTTTTTGTTTTATGTTATAAAAAATTTCGATATTACCAACCTTTAGTTTTTTGTTTCTTAGGTAATTTCTGATTGGAGGAATTTTTTCTCGAGAAAGGTATTTTCCTTAGGAATAAAATTTCTTGAGAATATTCATGATTGGGCTGATTATGTTTGCTTCGTAACTGTTTATATTTATTTGTTAATCACAAACTTTGTAACCCAGGAGAATTGGCGACCTTCAATGCTTTAATCATAACTTTTACACAAGCAATGTTTTTAAATCAGCATACGGCATGTACATAAATGTGAATGTAGCCATTTGTTATACTACATACAATTTGAAAAAATAATAATAATAATTTCTACAATGTTAAAAACAAATTATCAGCTTCGAAGTCTTTTCTTTAAACTTTGAAACAGCTAAATTTTCGGCAACCACCCAGCAGTCTCTTCTCATCAGTGTAATAAAATTTAATTTCCAAGAAATGGCAAAACTTTTGCTATTACTATGCAATTTGAATCTACAAAGACATGACATTGCTTTGGGAAAATAAGCTTCTTGTTGGATAATGAGAATTTGTTGTTGTATCACATTAATGAGAGTCTGTGTGGTTGTTGCAGCTTTTCTTGCAGTTTTTTCTTTTTGTTGCAGTTGGTATTTTGTAATTTTTTCAAATTCATTAATTCCTTTCTTGCGTTGAGGTAGGTGCGTAGTGATGTAAATATTTTTCGTCATCTTTCTTCATTCAGTCTTTTTTTGCACCCGTTTATTTAAGCAACAGGGATGGAAAAACGAGAAACGGTAATTTTTTTTTGTAGTCATCAAAGTTAAATTAATTCCATATACATTTAAAACAAATTTACTTTTTATATCATCCCTTTAAAAAAACTCATTAGCGAATTAATCATATGTATTGATTAACGGCCTAATTCATAAACTTTGCTTAAGCTAAATGTCAAGAAGAGTTCATTCATAAACACAAAATAGTGAAGATTTAAATAAACACTTGTAGAGCAACGGTTTACTCAGGCTACAAAGCATTTCGATTGTCTCCAGAGCCCTGACAAGTCAATTAAAGTTCACTTTAACAAATAAAAACATTAGCTATCAGCAACTTTATCTTTAGGTTATAATAAAAGCTTGCATAGTGAATTTTATGAAAAAAGTGTTGGCAAACATTGCGGTTTATGCCAGAACGTTGACGCTCTTATTTCGATTACTCATTATTAAATTACCTTGCACTTTACGCACTACATTCACTTTAGTCTGCTAAAAAGAAAAGGAATATTTCAGCAGAATATTGGAAAAAATCTTGTATAAAGTTTTGTAAGAAAAAAAAATGTATTCCTGTTTAATTTCTTTTGAGAACTATTTTCACCCTGAAAATACAATTTTATTGACGTCTTTTTGGTTTTATTTCTACCTTTTCTGTGGCGAGCTTTTAACATTTCTTTTTTGCCTGCTTCCGGTAGTAACCTACATACATATGTATGCATGTATGTATGTGTGTGTGTGTGTGTGTGTGTGTACGTAAGTTGATATAAAACATCCGAGTGTGACCAATGTAAAGCAATGGAAAACCTCAAACAGGTTTCGGGTTTATTTTTTACTTACATTGTTGTATTGTTTAGGGTGAGCAAGTAGAAATTCTCTACATAAAATTCGATCCGAATTGTTTACACACTGCCAAATAAATGAGTTCCCGTTAGATCCCACGCAATTTGTCAACCATTCCAAATAAGACTGGATTGGTCGAAAGAAATGCAGAAAAAATATGATAGTGGTGCTTCGAAAAGGGTCTCGTGACAGGCGATGGATGAATCGTGGATTTACGCGTATGAGCCCGAAAGTGAACAGCAGTCGACTGCATGGGCACCTCAAGATGAGCAAAATCCAACAAAAGTTGTTCGAGCACGAAGCACTTCCAAGCAAATGCTCGCCTGTTTTTTCGGAAAAACGGGACAACGGTCGCAACGGTACCACTAAAACAATGCAGAACAGTCAATTCTGAGTGGTACACAAGGTTTTGATTGCCAGTTGTCTTCCAAGAAATCAGGAAAACCAGCCCTCGAAGACGGATCACTCTTCACCACGACAATGCGAGCTCTCACTAGGGTTTGAGGTTCGGGAATTCCCGAAAAATTTTCATCGGGAATTCCCGGGAAAACGGGAAATGTTTAAATTGAATTTTATAATAGTAATATTTTAGTTCCCCACATTTTTATTTTCTTAAAATTAAATCTTTCATGTAATAATAAAAACTTTTGTTAAATTAATTTAAAAAATAACGGAATTTCATTTTGAAAATACGCTGCTTGTACATAAACATCACTTTCACAAAACACCGCTTAGTCGCCGAGACTCTAACCTCTTAGTAGCTGATGCTATAATCAATACTCTTTTTGCACAGCTTATGTTAATAAAAACACCATTTCCTCAAAACATAGCTGAGTCAATTCGAAATAAAGTTGGCCAAAGATGTAATGAAAAAATGATGGCATTACTAAATTATTAAAAAATGTCTGATGTCAATACGAAATCATTAAAAAATTCTTTAAAATTATATGCTATCACTTTCTGAATTGTCCAGCAGCGATTCTAATATATCTGTCAACGAAATTAATGAATGTTTTAAAATTAAAATGAAAAATGCTATGGAAAATTCAAGGGCTAATCCAAAAATGCCCAAACTTCCTCTCTTTTTATTTATTGCACAAATTGAATTAACATGTGGTATTTAATTTAATTAATTTTTGTTTTAAATGTAAATATGTACATATATGCACTTTATTATATAATTTTAAATAAAAGCAATTAAATAAAGTTTATTACTAAAAATTACTTGCTAGAAGAAAATTTCCCGGAATTTCCGGGAATCTATAAATTTTCCCTGAAATCCCGGGAAGAGAAAAAGTCCGGGAATTCCCAAACCCCAGCTCTCACACATCGGCTTAAGCAACTGCATTTTTGAGCACCCGAAAAATCGATTTGATGAGTTATTCGCCGTATAATCCTGCCTTGGCATTTAATGACTTCTTTTTATTCCCGTACGTAAAAAAACAAACTGAGAGATCAACGTTTATGCACACCCGAAGAAGCGGTTGTTGCATTCAGAAGGAATGTTGTGGAGATGTTGCAATCAGAGTGGCTTCTGCACTTGGTTTAAACTCATGCAAACGTGTATAGATAACACAATGGGACCTTTTCCAGGACCCAAGTGAGTCGGTCTCAGGACCGGCGGCCCTCGTAACATAAACGTGTATAGATCTTCAAGGGGAATATTTTGAAAAAAAATAAAGTGATTTTCGATGATAATTATTATTTTTTTTTTTTTCGTTCTATAATATCGAAATTTAAAAAGGCTATGAGTGCTTAGTGAAAACAAATATCGTAAAACACAGAACATGTGCACGAAATGCAATCATCTTGTATTTGCAAGATTTGCAGATTTGCCTCGTGCAGCAGTTATAATAAAGTTTGTTCTCGTACTCAGAGATCTTCATGGGTAATATTTGGAAAAACAATAAAGTAATTGTCCATGATCAATAATTATTCTCCACACCTGAAATATAAAAGGCAACCCTCGTACATGAACGTTTTTTATTTCCTTAAAGAGAATTTTAGACTTGTTGTCTCATGAATGAATGTATCTAAAATTATTGAAATTTGTCCAGCAAAATATTTTTTAGGGGAAACCCTTTTTTACTAATAACCCTTTTATGAGCTTGTACTATTTTCCATGGTATACGAGTACATACTTACATATGTGTAAATGTATGTATGTGCATGTAAAATATATTGTATTAGAGCTTGAGAAAAGACATTAAATATTGTTAGACGTTTCCCTTTTTAGCACGTTCTTTAGCGTCGAAGACACTTAAGACGGAAAGTGTGTCAATTATTTAAAAGCTTTACACTGACTGACTGACAGACAGAGAGAGAGAGAGAGAGAGAGAGAGGGACTGAGTGACTGACTGGCAATCTAAGCTGTATTGGCTTGCATTTTTCTGTATTCTTTTTTTTCAGCAAGACTGTAATGCTTTTCAAAAAGGTTTATAAAACACAAAATTATGCACTGACAAGTGATATACTTTTTTTCTTGCTGTTTGCTGCTTGAATTGAACTTTGGAATTCTGATTTATGTTTGATAAAGAAAAAAAAGTTTATTTGAAGCTTTGACTTTTTGTTTGCCGTCTAGTAATTTTTTGTGTCGTTTATGGTCAGCACTTTTTTTTGTTGTTGTGTTTCATTATTTTGCAGTCGTTGGAATGGCGTAACAATGCAAACTGACATCATTGGCCAGACCAAATGGTTGTTCAACAACTCGTATTGTGGAGGGGGGGCTGGGAGTTCCCCCAGCAAAAGTAAGTCTTGAAATTTGACTTTAAAATGGAAGGATTTATGTTCTGTTGGGTGAATTCAACGTTGACCAGCATTTGATTTATTTGAAGCGAATAAAAGTTTTTCTGAAATATTTGTATGTGCATATATATGTATGTATGTATGTATGTATGTATGTATGTATGTATGTATGTATGTATATCAAGAGAAAAGTACCGTTGAAAGGGTTATGTCAAGAAAGTAGCACTAAAGCAGTACAAGCGGAAGCCCTAATGATCCATAGTACTGCGTAAATATTTATACATTTGAGAAATTTTAAACAATCAAATTGTTAATTAAAGATAAACGAAATATGGCAGCATGGGAACACTGTCTTGTCAGTTTATTGCCTCTGCCTTATTTTTGTTTTTATAATGTATACCTATTTAGTATTTATCTACTAATTTGTACATTTTGGCACAAAAGAAAGAAAGAAAGAAGAAAAAAATAATTGTGCTCCAACTAGATTGGCGGCGCGCATCTAAAATTAAAACACTCCGATGCCATAAAAATGTACTTGATAGTTGTTTCAACTAAAATCCAAATACATACATATTCTTTTGCCAGTCATTTGTCGTTGTTGCTATTTAATTTTAGTGGTTTGTGTTTCTTTCTGGTCTGACACACTGACTCAGTTGTTCGGTGAAAAAAAGAGCTTGCTTCTTTTTTTTCTATTTTACTTCACAAACAAGTAAGAGCGCTATAGTCGTTTAGGCCGATTCTTAAAAACCCTTCACGTGCATCTGTGTCTATAGGATTTTTTGCTGGTTTAAGTATTAACACCAATGAAGTCATTCTAACCCGGCATTTAGACGGGAAAGTACTTTCATTAAATTTTTGTATGCGTATTATGAATAAAAAGTTCAATGAAATCTGTGACTTTCATGAAAATTTCTTGCTCAATTTCAAAGGAACGTGAGAGTTCATTTTAAAAATAACGTCAAAGCGAAGAGTTGCAAGTATTATTATTTTAAAATAGAGTTGCCAAGACTACAACGAACATAAATTTATAGGGCAACATTCGAAAAAAATTTTTATTTCTAAACTTTTATTAATTAATTTAATAATTATCACTTCATTAAATGTACTAAATGTAAATGTACTTCATTTCTAGTCTTTCTTCATATTTGTTGTAAAAATGTTTTAAATATTTTCTAATGCACAAAATAATTTAAAATTCACAATTATTATTCTGCTGCAATCCTGAACATTTTTATGTGCAGTGGAGTAGGCAACCGTGTTTACTGCCTTGTCACTTCACTTTCAGTAAATGTCAGAAAATTACTTTCAAGAAAATTTTGCTGAAAGCTGAGTTGAAAAAGTTACAAAATTGTGAGTGTGTTGGTAAAAAAGTGTGAGTGTATTGCAACTTTCAGGCTAAATGCCGGGTAACTCGAAAATTAATTTCCAATATACATAGGTACTTATTATTGGTCCAATACGGGTTTTTCAACTTTAGATCTTTAAGAAACTCTTTTATTATTACAAGGAATTTTTAGTACCAGAAATTGTTCAGAGGAAGTTTATTAAAAATCGGTTTTCACTATATCTTGGATACAAGTATTTTTCTTTTTTGGCTTTTAATGAATAATTATTGAAAACTAAGTTTGGAGAACGTGTTATCTCACGAAACGGTCTAGTCGATTGGCCGGCTCGGTTGCAAGATTTGACGCCGTTAGACTATTTCCTGTGGAGCTTTGTCAAGTCTATGGTCTATGCCAACAAGCCAGCGACGATTGATGAACTTCGTGCGTATGTATATCGAACTTGAAATTGCAGCAGTATCGGGCAATTTATGCTTGAAAACTGTTGAAAATTGGGTTCAGCGCCTGGACTTCTGTAACGTGCATGGCCGTAGTGGCCATGCAAAAGAAATCGAGTTCCATACATAATGGCATAAAACGTGCTTTTATAGGAATAAAGAATTTCATTGATATCTAAAACGGTTTTTTATTTAAAAAAAATTTTAGCGCTCTTATTCAAAAACCCTGTATTACCAACCCTGGAGCAAAAAATTTTATTCCGAAAATTATATTCAAAAATTCCCATTTTTCCCCTGAAAAATTGATTTTTTGCATTTATTTATTAGGAGATTTTCTAAAACTACTTGTAAATTAGATGTATATATGTAAGAAAGAAAAATACTTTCTTTTTCAGATTTTGAAATATGAAAGACAGGAAAGGAAAATTTTTTTCTTTCGAATATGTTTTTATTATTTTTGTTTTGGAGAGCGAAATATCGACAAAAATATTCGATTAAATACAAGAAAACAATATTAGATTGTTAATCATTTTATTGGGCTTGAGTTCGATTTTTACTTCCTCAAAATCGAGAAAGATTTTTTGTGATAAATTTGGAGTGATCAACATTTTGAAAAATTAGATTTATCTCAACTATTCGTGAATCGATTTCGTTAATTTTTATTGTTTGGTCATGCCAGACAATATTGCCAACTTCGAAGCAAAAACATTTTTCCTCAAAATCCCACAAAAGAAAAACTCCCATAAATCCTGCGAAAAAATCCCAGTTTTCTTAATTATATCTCAGCTTCTTTACGTGAATCGAATCCAGTGGTAAGCGCATTAGCGAAAGAAAAAAGTTTCAAACAGAAAATGTCAAAGGGATTTCATATGAAAAGTATTTCATCAGCCTGCCTGTTTCATCGAATTTTCTTGTGAATCTGATGCAGATATGTATGCTTTTTGCATTAGGTGTATAAATGGGATCGGAAATGAAAATTGTGAAAATTACAAACGGAATCACAAAACTATAGAACCTGCTGTGAAGGGTATAAAAAGCCAAATAAACATTTCACTTATTTGAAGAGATATTTAGTAGCTGAAAAGATGGTTGCCACCGATAAACAAGAAGCACTTTTTAGGGAAAGGGGTGTGCGGCAGCAACGTTTTTTTCTTTATTTATTTATTTAACTAGTAAAGACCGACTACAACTACTACACTACAAACATACATACATACATACATACATACATACATACATACATACATACATACATACATACATACATACATACATACATACATACATATATACATATGTACATAAAAAGACTTGCACTCAATTTATTATTTATTCAAACAAGTCCTTCGTCGTCTTCGTCCTTTTGCTAGTACATACTTGCACACAAACAAGCAAACATACATGCATATTTACTTATTCAGTTACTTGTACTTAAAATGATACACTTGTATAAAGATATTGATCAACATGATACATACATATGTGGTTGCTTGCGGTTGTCGTAGACAACAAATAAACCAAAACAACAAAGTTTTACAAACAAACAATACTAAACAGAATTTATAAGTAAAAAAAAAAAATGGAGTAAATGAAAATGAGTTTGACGATAAGAACATAAATTATCGATTAAGTGATAAAATTATATGTGTATGTACGCATGTACATTAGAGCGGGGACCATTTTGTATAGACTAAAAGTTATCGCTATTATGCAGTCGATTTTCCGATAAGTTTCGGCATGAGGAAAAAATAATCATTTCCGAGGCGTCCGATTTTAATTTTTTGGAACGAAGTTCCTTAACGCGGCTTGCTGGTAGTGGAAATTAGTAGAAATCGTCACGAAAGCGAGTGAGCTGTTTATATGAATTATTAGTGTATCTGTCGACAAACAATTGTTGTGAAAACGGACACTATCAGTTGATAGATGTCGCTAAAGTAAAGTATGTCACAACAAAAAACAACAATATTGAAAAATTTTCTTCGTTTTGTAGCAGATTGTCAAAAAAATACTGCATGTGTCAAAAGTAAAAAATAAAACGTTCCGAAAAATTCAAAGAATGATAAAAGTTAAAAATTTCAAAAACAACACAAAATAAAACATACAGATTTCACCTTGTATTACATTCAAAGATGAAACAAAAATGTAAGGAACTTCGTTCCTAAAGGGGGTCCCCCGACCGCATTTTTTTTTTTTTTTTTAATTTTGATATGGAAGCTTCGTTTGGTACGGAAGATGTACCAAGCTTCAAACAAGGTCGTGTGTTCGAATTAAATATTGAGAAGTAAACATTATTGGGGATTGATCATACTGATTAGTGTGGACAGGGCGAACATTTTCCCATCGCTACATTAATCAGTCCCAGGCCGCTCGTAGAGGAGCCAAATGACCAACCTCAAATAATTTTTTCCCCAATATTTTTTCGATCCCACCAAGCCGGTACCACGCTTCCTAAGAGGAGCTCCCATTGTATTGTATTATTACTAGGTTGGTCTAGGATGGCCCTTTGCACTTTGCAGGAGCTCCCATACAAAAAAAAAAAACTAAAGCTGAACGCAACGAAAATGATTTTTTTTTTTTTTTTGGTATGTCCTAGAGAAAGTTTTGTTCCTCATGCCAAAAGCTATTGACAACTCGATGGCCAATTAAAAAACCAATTATTTTCATATTATTTTTGTACTGCAAACATTTTCGTTTGCCTCTGACGAGATTCGAAACGCAACCTCACAACTGTTGATCAGCCACCATACCCAATAAACCATAGCAACTGCAACAACTATTGAAACAACAAGTAATTTAAGTATGTAGATTAAAATTTACAGGGTCCGCCATCTAACGTTTTGTTAGATTACGTGAATGGTAACACTTAGCTCATGTCTGATTTGCCAGATAATTAATTTTATCCTGAACGAATATGGTTGAACAACGCTGGAAAATATTGCGACATTACTTTGAAAATTATGGTAATGTTGCAGAATGTGTGCGAAAATTGCGTACGAATTTTGGAAGAAGAGAAGCACCGTCAGCTCCGTATGTTTGTTATCTTGTGAAAAAAGTGAAAGAAACTGGCATCCTCATCGATAAGCCGAAGCCTGAAAAGCGATATCCGAGAATATTGCTGCTGTGGCAGAAAAAGTGCGTGAAGCGCCATCAACATCAATTCACCGTCGTTCTGACATCATTGAGACGCATTTTGCATGTATAAAATAAAAAAAGAAATTTGAAATTTTAATTTTATTCGAATGCCAAGATTATTTCAGATGTCACACCCACCAGGAGTCTTAGAGGACCTTTCATCACCATCATTTGTATATGGTGTGTAATGCGCTGAAGAGCTCGTTTTTCCAAAAACGTTGCTAATCTTCTCCAGAAATCCAAAAAAAAATTAATATTTTACAAAATTGGTTTTTTATTTCCAACACAAATTCAGATGTTCCTGTCTGTGATCAGTTCGCATAGTGCAACTTCCAAGCTGTTATTTGCGCTAGGGTTTGGACAAGATCATGATTCTCTGGGACATGTATAGTCCCTTTTAGAAAACTAAAATCAAATTTTCGACCACTGTTAAGTCGTTAACAGTTCGCTGTTAACTTCCAAATTTGTCTTTGCTAAAATATTTGGTTTGTGTGCAGGGATTTAAATTCGAACTTATCTTCACACACATAATAAAGAAAATACCCTGGAAGAACACTTTTCAAACAATTACAAATCAGCTAAAAGTTGTTGACGGCAGCCTTTGATTTTAAAACAATTACACTGGTATTCATAAAAAATAAAACATTGTTAAAATACATTTTAGAACAAATTTTTCATATCAAATTTGTTCTAAAATGTATTTGAGCAACACTTTATTTTTTATGAATACCGGTGTTGGTTTTTATTAACAGTTTACCTCGCCTTCATTTGCCTGAGTGTATTTCTCCCCATTTTAAATTCAGTTATAGTGTTAATTAATTAATTCTCATAAGACGTAAAAACGAACACAGAAAGGCCTTTTTTCATTGCGGCATTCGTTGCTGGAAGTCTTTAATATTGTTTTGGCTGCAATTTTCAGCCAAAGTGTATTAAATAAATCCTGGTGGGTGGGTGGGTGTCAGTCGTTTAACTCTTTAGATAGTCTTAGCAGAAAATTAAGTGTTAACGACATTTAAACTGTGTTACGAGTATCGAAGAACACAGCACGTATGTAAATGTTTTCATTTTCATTAGACAGTAAAATAAACACAAATTGCTTGGGAAACTTATGAAGCTGCATAATTGAGCATTTAATTTGGGGAAGGATTTAATTTATTGAGGTGGAAAATTAGTTGTTTCTTTAGCTGAAAGTGTTAACACACTTTGCATATGGGTATTGCCACAAATATGCATGCATTTCATGTTGAATTATAATAAAGAGTTTTCCGAGTTAAGGAATTTGCACAATTTTGCACATTTTTTAATAGATGCTTATGTATATCTGCACATACCCATAAATGCATATTATACTCGTATTATGATTTCTATTGCGTTTTTAAGATGGCGAAAAAACAGAGTGAAAACAGAACCCTATTACTAAGACTTCTACGTCCGTGCGGCAGTCGCAGGCCCCAATCACCCAAACGGCAACACAGATAGAAATTTTCATAGTACATGCAAACACCCAACCGCTACAACAACAAATATTAAAAACCACAAAAAATTAATTAGACATTATATTGGATGGGCTCTAAAGCGATGTCCCATAATTATTTTTCGCCCATCCGCTCTACACTAAAAGAATTCTTTTCATAAATCCGATAAATTCCGAAATTAATTTAATGAAAAAATTCATTATTTTTCAACCAAAGTCGGCGTTAATTGCATCAATGAATTCTGTTGCATTAAATTTATATTAATGATCGTGTCATTAAATACATATATGAATTTCAGTCATTGAAGTACAGGGTTTTTCAATAAGAGCACTGCAAAACAGCCCGTTTTTCCAAAAACGTTACTAATCGTCTCCAGAAATTTCAAATAGAGTCTTTTTAAAATCCATTTTATTCGATTCCCACGATTATTTCCGATATTACACCCACCAGGAGTCTTAAGGACCCTTCATTTGTATATGGTGTGTAGTGCGCTGCAGAATTTGCTTTTCCAAAAACGTTGCTAATCTTCTAAAGAAATTAAAAAAAAAAAACAAAATATTTTTCAAATTCAGTTTTTTATTATTTGCAACACAAATTTACATGTTTCTGTTATTTGCGCTAGGATTTAGACTGGAACATGTATAGTCCTGTTAGAAAACTAAGATTAAATTTGCAGCCAATGTTAAGTCGTTACCAAAGCTCTGTTAAGTTCAAAAGCTCGTCTTTGCTAAAAAATTTGATTTGTGTCCGGGGATGTAAATTCGAAGTTATTTTCACACACATAGGAATTTGTTCATTGATCTAATGAAAACAGAATATAATTTTTATGAGGTATATTATTAAGGTTACGTATAATCCTCTTATTATTAGATATGTGTGGTGCCATTTTTTAGGTCTTACTCGCAGTAGTTTGCAAAACCTTTGCTAAATATTAAATTTTCTTACACATGAAATGAGAATTGAAGCCTCAATGAACGAATACATTGATTTAATGAAATTTTTCATTGATTTAATGACATTTTTTCATAGATCGAATGATATTTCTAAACGAAATTATGAAAACTAATGAACAGTTTTTAATGCAATTCTTTCATTAGATCTCTGAAAAAGCATTGCCGTAATGAACGTTTTCATGGAACTAATGAAAAATATTAATGAAATAAATTCATTAGAACTATGAACGAAAACTCCGTCAGTCTACCGTTGTCGAGCCAAGGACAACGATTTCAGTTAACACTTTTGTGACTCCGTTTTGTTAAAATGAAATTTGAAAATATTCATGAACTATAAATTTTTGTAATTTTTGGCTTTTAAACGCTTTTAAAAAAATTTTTTTTTTAATTTTTAGGCTTAACAGAGCCACGTTAACACATTAACAGAGCTCTGTTAACTTTGAAGGTTTGTGTCCGTGGCTAAAAAAAATTCAAACTTTATCCTCACACACATCATTTATTTTGGCTTTTTATTTCTTAAAATGCAAGTTTTATTCGAGCTTAAGCAATCTTTCTCAATTCTGAGGAAGTAAAAAAAATTGAACTCACGCCGAATGAAATATTTAACATTTGTAAATCGTATAGATTTAACTATATATTATATATTAATGTAAAAGGCACGTTATTTCTCTTGAAGACAGACGCCTGATTAGTTGAATAAGAAATGACGAATAAGAAATGACACAACAAACAAACAAAATCAACTGCTTAGTTGGGGTGAATTTATTAATTAGACAGACATGACATGGAAATGCCCATACATACACCATGCATAATGAGTGTTTACACCAAAGAAAATGAAAATTACATTTTTCTGGTACCAATACCGTTCTAATTAGCAGACAGCAACACAACATGTATTTATGTGGGGCCTTGGGGAAATATTTGGGAAAATTAAAGATTAAACTTGAAAAATATTTTAGATAAGTACATACACACACACACATAACTATTTATGATAAATATTTATATACATACATAAATATGTGTGTGTGTGTGTGTGCATGTGTGGATATTTAAGTACAAACAAAAATTCAGGCACTCTTAAATACGCTGACTTTGAAGAAAAAAATTCAACAACAGAGCAAAAGAAAACAATTGAAATTCTCTTGAGTTGCAATGTTTTTGAATTTTTTTTATTTTTTTAATACGTACATACACGTGTGCACGCACTGCTGTGCACTAAAACAAAGATTAGAAGACATAGGTACATATTTTATGACGGTTTTAAATTCGTTGATAAAGTTATTATAAGTACATTCATAGTTTAATGAAATGTACATATCGCACACCCAATTCAGAAGTGGTTCAATTCGAAATGAACATTTTTCTCAAATCGAAAAAAACAAAAACTGTTCATTTAGTATAAAATCTATACAGATTATGATAAAATAAAAATGAAAGATAGGTATGTGGATTTTCTAGTTTATTTCTCAGTTTTTTTAACAAATAAATATAAAATTCTTTCTATATATAGAAAAAAAAGATCTATAGAAACTGTCGCTCGTTAGCAAAAGATCTAACGAGCGGCACCATTTTGATACCATTTGCCGTAAAATGAAAAAGTGTGCTGCCAGATGCTTACAGATTTTGTGTTGCGAAGCCGGTGTTGGTTATAACATGGAGGAGGAAATGCCTTAGCCCGACCGAAGGCCAGTTGTCAAGAACACATTTTGCATACCTGTAAACAAAATTTTTTCAATTAAATGTAAAAAATACGATTTTATGTTCTGTGCAAAAACTTTCCTCTGGCAGCACTGTTTTACCCACATTTTCATATTTTTCTTACTTGGGGGTTACACGATCAAGTTTTGCCTTTCAAGTTTTAATACATTCACACTTTTTTACTAATACACTCACAATTTTGAAAATTGATGCAAACTTGATGACAATTTTCGCTTTCCATAGAGAGCATCAAGTCACAATCAAGAAAACAGCTGACAGCAATTTTTTTTCGTTCTGTCTGCAAATATTTTTTTATTTTGTTTGAAAGTTGCAATTGATAAAATAAATAAATTAAAATTAAACAGATTAAAGCTTAAAAATAGAAATAAAAATGTTTACGTGCAAAACCAGCAATTACAATGATGTGCTGCGATTTATAGAGCTATACAGAAGCCACGTAGTTCTGTGGAATATGAATGTGGCGTCATATCGACTCCTTTCTGCCCTCTGGTTCTTTTTTTCTTCTTTTATTCTCTTTATTTCTGATAGTACTTTTAATGAAGCAGCTATTTTTAATTATCTTCTTGATGGCATCTTGAAAACGAATTGTTATGAAATTGCGTGCAGCCTACGTCACAGCTATCAATTTTATTGAAGCAGTATGTGAAAAAAACTTGATAGCAAAACTTGATCGTGTAACTGCAGTGTAAGAAAAACATGAAAATATTGGTAAAACAGTGTTGCCAGAGGAAAGTTTTTGCACAAAACGTACCACCGCGAATTCATAAACGATTTTAAGTATTCAAAATCGTATTTTTTTAAATTTTTTCATAGGATTGCAAAATTTGTTCTCGACAACGGGCTAAGAAATTTTCTCCTCCATGGTATAACAAACAATGGCTTCGCGTACAAAATCTGTAAACTTCTGGCAGCTCACTTCTTCATTTTACGGCAATTGGTAACATTATACTAAAGCGGACCCAACAAGTAAATTGTGTGTATTTTAAGCATATAAGCTAAAAAAAATTGGGCCACTGAGCGGGCATGCGATATGCATGTGCGTACTTAAAGAAGGGAGTGTAGTAAACAGGAAAATAATACAAAAGGATAGATGTTTAACAATATTTTGTGCTAGAAAAAAATTAAATAAGTGTTGCAATTAAATAAATTAAAGTGTTTACAAATCAAATAACCCAAAATAGGAATCTAGTAAAATATAATTTTGCAAATCTTTTGTATATTTTTAACAAATTTTTCTATACAAGAATACAAAAATATACATATATTTATGTACATATGTATATAAATACATATATAATCAATAAATATTTTATATAACTACCTAATATACATATACATATGTATATAGAGCTGAGTCATACCAGCCTAACATCATTTACGCCGGGTTAAAAGCAAATAAAGTTTCCTTGTTTTGTTCAGCTATTTTACAATTTCCCACTTAAATATTTTTTTGAATTATTGAATACTCCTCTAGGCCCTGCAAATTTATTAATTTTTCTTTATGACCAGCAATAACTCTTTTCTTAATACATTAGATTAGCATCAGCAATTGTAGGCGAAAACATCAACAAACCAGCAATGAATGCATTCACTCATCTCAACATATACAGACATTCTCTGAGAAACTTAAAAAGAAAAAATTAAGAAAAACACCGCAAAGCTGAGAACATACAAAACAATAACAACATTCAAAATTTTTGACAATCAATTTTACTTTGGCGCTGTTGTTGCTGTTTTTGTCGGTATTATACCTAAATACATACTACATACATGCAGAAAAGAAAACAAACACAATAAAGCTCCAACACATTGTGGGGAAGTTGAAGAATAGAAAAAAAAAATGTTTTAGCAACATAAAACAGAATATGAAAAACAGAATGAAACAAAAATAAAAACGATTGCCTGCGTAAACAGTTTTTTTTCTTCTTCTCGACGAAGACTTTTTCTTGACACACGAACAAGTGGAATAATTAAAATAAATAAAGCTAACATAATAAAACACTAAAAAATTGTGCACTTACCTCAACTATTATAATTTTTTTTCTCTTAAAAGTACTCCAAAATCAGTTACTCAATACATAAATATATGTATGTATATGAATTTCACTTAACTGTCATGCAATCAAATTTTCACTTCATTTTATTATAATTTTTAGCTTAATTAATGTGAATGTGAACTAGTTTATTCAAAATTTAGCATACGTATTAAATAACAAAATTAAATAAATAACTTATTCCAAAGCTTTCCGAAATAGGTATGTACACAAATATTTTTCTTTCTCTTTAACACTTTATTTTTCTTAAAGGGCTAAAAAGTTTCCCCCCCTTTAAAGAAAAATTGCGTTTGATTTTTTCACACTTTTGTCTATGTTGTTTATTCTTTTATTACTGCAAATACACTTCAACAATTTTTTTATTTCTACAAATGTTTCGCTAGCAATTTCAGTTTTTCACAAAAAATTTAAGCTCATTAAGTTTGTTCACCAAGTTTATTTAACACAAAAAAAAACGCGTTACATGGAGTTCAGCAACACACCGTCACGACATCCAAATACAATGAGCTCCAATTTTATACTTAAAAAAAATTTCAACGTTTCTTTTGAATTGATTTGACAAGTGTCACAACTGCCATTTTCCAATTGGAATTTTATCTGTTATGTTTATCTCTTTCTGGCATACAAATCAGAAAGTATTGCAAAAGAGAATGAAAAATGTGTTGTATTATTGTGCATATTGCCATATCAGGGTAAAATTTGCCACGAAAACAGAAAAATTATGCTTTATAAAGTCATTATATTGCAGCCACAAACCTAAAAGACTATCACCGGTATTCATATAAAATAAAACGTTGCTCAAATACATTTTAGAAAAAATTGTATAAGAAAAATTTGTCGTAAAATGTTTTTTAACCATGTTTTATTTTTTATGAATACCGGTGTATTTATTTAGAGCTGGCAGCACTTTATTTGCTAATAACATACAACTCACATCCGTTCACTTGACAAATACACCAGCAATGTCTTTGGCATGTATTTTGTTGCTAACAGCTCTCTGTTTTCTATCAAAATCCTCTCGGCATGTGTTCGCGAATTATCTGTGTATGAGTGTTTTAAAGTGCTTGCAAAATTAACATTGTTCTTGCGATTTGAATAAATAAACCGTTACTAGTTGTAGTTTGTTTGAGGAGTGGCAACATTTTGTTATCCCACTCTCAACATGAGTACTACTCTGAACAACTGTTAGCTGAGCGACCAAATTGAGCTACTGTGTAACTTAACCTTTTTTTTACAAACTCTCCACAATTTTTTTCCTCATTCACTTTACACCAATTCGCTTAACGAAGTTAACGCGTGAAACGTTTGTGTTTGTCCATTAGTTGACTTCGTGCGAATAATTTATTTAATTTTTTTGTTTAATTGTGCAAAAAAATACGCAAATAAATAAACGGGATAGTGTAAAAAAAAATACTTGTGCTGAAAATCTTAAACTTTGCTGCTAGAGAAAATTTTCACAAAATTCCACCAAACACAGCTGTGTAGGAAGAAGAACGACAAAAACTGCTCGAGTACACAACAAAAAAAAAAAAAATAGAAAAATTCTGGAGAATAGATTTTCTTCAATTAAGAAACGTGACAAAATATAAAAAATTTAACTCTATTCTGGTGGATTTTCAGTGAATATTTTGTGAAACATTTTCTTTAGTTGGCTTGAATTTTCATACACAAGACTTCGTAGAAGAATAACACTTGATATTTGTCATTTGTTTGTGCGCGTTTGATTAATTGAATTGCAATTTATCAAAAAATTCCTACTGAATTTCATGGAAGACGTCATTGAGTTGAGCAGTGACAGCGATACATCATCCAATTCTTCAGCAGAAATGGAAATAGAACCAGTTGAAATGAAAATTGATACCAGCGAAACCATTGTGCCCAAGGACAATGCAACGTAAGTAAAGATAGAAAAAGTACATACATCTGAATATATTTATATATGTATGTATGTATGTACATATATACCTATAAGTCTGTATCTATCAAAAACCTAAAAACTTAAATTGATGATATAAACAATTTGAGAACAATAATAACAAAAGAATTGCATTATTTATGCTCATTTATATTTGTTTATAATTTTTCTTTGTGTGTTTTTACATAATTTTTCATTTATCTTTTTATTTTTGCTTTGTATTTTTCGTATGTACACACATCCATATGTAAGCTGCTTTCTTTGGGAAGGTCTTCTTCAATAGCACACACATTATCTCTTATCCGAATCAATGGAAAATTTAGTGCAAAAGCATGTGGTGTTGTCGTAACAAAGGCCAGACCACTTTCAAGTTCATATTTTTCCAAGGATTATTTTTCATGAAATCCGGATTAGCGGGGGATAATCTATGTATTGATGAAAGGAACACAAAATTTTTCAAGAATTCGTATCACACCTGATTTTTTAATACCACGCACCCCACCAAGCTAAAGTTTCCAATTTCCAGGCAATTGAGGCAAAAAAAAAATTTACATTTAGCTATAAACTATTAGCAAATTAGAGACTAGTGAGAAAGGGTCAGGGCTGCAACATCTTGTGCTCGTAAATAGATTGAGTAGATACATGCTTACAACTTAATACTTTCAAATGCCTAAGAATATAATAAAAATGCATTACAAAGAAATTTGTTTGACTTCTTCAGTTTAGGAAAACTCCAAACGCTATAATACCATCCTTTGCCCTCCCATCAGCTTGTTGGTGATTGAGAATCTTAAGTTGAGTGCACCATCCCTCCCACACAGCTTTGAAATAACAAACATGTGGGTATTTCATTTATATTGAATTATTTCTCTAGCGGAAATGCCATTTTTGCAACAAATTAATGTTCATTACTGTGTATTTGTTAAATTTACAATTTTAATTTGCACATTTTTTCAAATAAGGAGATCAACTACCAAATAAAGCAACTCGTTCAAGGAAAACTTGTAACAAATTAAAGAAAATTTCTATATATTATTGAACATAATAAATTTAATTTTAAGGCTTAAGATCTTTTTATAAAAATGTTTGTAACAAAACAAAATATATTTATTTATTTCAATATTTCGCCCACAATTTGTTGGCTTCTTCAGGAATATTTTTTATATTATTTCAAAAATAGCAATTAAAAAAGTTTTGAGTTATAAAAATTCAAAATTAAAAAATTTTAAACTCAAAGAAAAATGTTTTTTAAAAATATTTACACCTTAATGAAAAACTCATACATATTCAATCCAAATAATAATAATTCTACGACTAACATTTGTTTTGTTAATATCTCAAAATGTTGTGTATTAAATTAAATTTTAAAGAACAAATGTTACTCATAGAACTATTTTTTTTTTTTTTTAAATTGTGTTAACATTTTACTTATAATATTGCATTTCACATTATGTATTTAATTTCTTACTGACTAAATATCTATAATTCTGTGCTACATTCTCTGTATCTATTTTAAAATTCATTCTACGTGATATTGGAGTACTAATAATCTCTAACATTTCTAACATAAAACGTTTCTTATAATTATTTTCTGTTTTCAATATTGAAACATTTTCAAAATGAGGATAATGATTTGAATCTAGCACAATGAGAAGATAATGCTGTCTTCTGAGTATTAATATCCGTGTATCTCTGGTCCGATTTATGTCCTGCACTTCTAGTTCGTAATTTATTTTTAGTTGTTCCTATATACATATACTTTATCACAATTCTCCTGATCATTGCCGTGACAAGGGATTTTATATACCACATTCGAAATATCCCATTTACTATTTCTATCCTTAGTTTTACTAAACAATTTATCCAATGTATTATAACTTCTATGCGCTATTTTATATTTTAATCTATCAAGAATTTCTGATCCAGCTAATCTTTCTGATAATCCTGGTATGTATGTTAATGTTTTATAAGTCCTGGGTTCTGATAAATTATTAATGTTTATGGAATTTCTATTTTTAAACTGATTTGTAAGTCTGTTAGCTAATTTTAATGGAAAATCATTATCTTGCAATATTGAACTTAATTATTTCTTTGATAGAAGAGCCAATTGAAATGTATTATTTTAGGTCTAAAAATATAACTTACAAGACACCTTGTTCGATTATTTTCAGTAGGCTTTCAGGCACTTTTTGAAATTTTTTCTTACTTGTATTAGGTCCGGAGATATAGATTTACAGACTTAACCCTTTTTTTACCCCCAAAATGTCCAAATTTAAAAAAGGTGACAAAGTTAGATCGAGATTTTTTCAATGGGTATTGAATTCAGTTTACAGTTTTTGCCTGTTTCTAACCTTTGCATAGACACATGCTATTAAAAACAGTACCAAAATTCAGTTTTTACCCGTTTCATCCCCCGAGTACTCAAAATATCAAAAAAGTACCAGACACCTGTTCGTTTTTTTTTTATGTATATAAATTAGTATTTATACTTTTTGGTTTCAATTACAACATTTCTTATGATTTAACTTAAGAAGTAAAAAAAAAAAAATACAGACTATGAAAATTAATTTTTTACAAATTGAACAATCTTTCTTTTAAAACTATTCTCATTTGGTTCGTTTTTTATTTCCAAGGGAAAATTATTATAAAGATTTAGACCTTTGTAAAAAAGTGATCTCTGCATAGCACTTGTTGACGCTCTGTCTACTTTTTATTTATTTTTTATTATACCTTTGGGTGCTTTTTGAATTTTTGTGCTACCTGTTCAAAGTCCGGAGATATTGAATTACCGATTTTACTCTCTTTTGCCCGTTTTTACCCCTTTCCGGCGCGAATTTCCAAAAATCCCGTCTTAGTGGATCCATACATCAGAAGAACTGCCCATATACGAAATTTGATTACTCTAGCTTTAGCCATTAGGGTTGGGCGATGATCCCCCAGTCACTCAGCCAGTCACGTCACAATTTTAATGTTTTCTGATGGCTGAAAAAGACTGAAAACATTAAAAATAGACCTTTTTAAACCTAAAATAGATTTATTTTATCTATAATTTTTTTTTTTTTCAAAGATTCCTGACGATGCTAACAAATTGTTAGCGAAATATCGGAAAAAATTAATAAAGATAAACAAAAGACCTTAAGCTTTAAAAAATAGTTTTATTAATCCTAAAATAGATTAATTCAGGTCCAAAAATTAACCTTTTCAAAATATTTGCCGACGACATTTCGTTGGTGCTAATCAACCCATCAGTAGACTTGAAAAATTCTTAAAAGTTTGTTTGAAACTCAACTACTTATTCCATAGATTATGTTTTTTTTTATTAAAAAATAAATTTGTTAATTGCGGCATTTGGACAAGGGTATTAAATATAATTTTGCTTAAAATACAATGAATTGTTATGTGGTCTTTAACTGCTTAACTTGTTTTGTTTTTTTTTTTTTGAGGTGTAAAAAACAATTCGCCGCGAACACATTTAGTAAAGCAATCAAACAAACAATTAATGATAAGACACATTCATTTTATCTTGGTTTTCTTTTTTTTATATATATAATTTGCGGAATTATTTCATTATTTACGTACGTATTTTGTTTATTAGGTGTCTTGTTCTATTTCAAAATTTTCGTCTATTTTATCACACAAAAGCAGTTGTCAATTGATTAAATATGAACCGAATATGAAAGCATATTTTCTACTTAATTACGCAGCAAGTTTTAACAATATTAAATTAGAGTAGAGAAGTGTTTAGAAGAAAGTATTTTTTTAATTTAAAAGTTTTTTAACGTTTAGCTTTTCAAACGTTTTTATGTCTATTATTTTATGCCTACATACATATATTTCATTAACGCCACTCAGCTTTGATATACTGTTTTAAACTCTACTACATATTCTTTTATTTTTAGTAAATCGTTGGATTTGCGTAATTTTTTTTTTTTCATGTGAATTGAACTTCATGAGATATAAATATTTATACATAATCAATTTCAATGTTACTCAATTCTAAAAAAAAATTATAATTCCTGCAACAATAAACGTCTTCAATGACTCTCCACAACAGACACCAAAAAAAAAACAAACACTCAAACTGAAAATGAAACAATTCTTTTCTTTCAATTTATTTAGCATGATTCTCTTTGTTAACAGAAGAAAACCCACACAAAATTGTTCATTATTTTAGCTTTACTAATACAGGGTAGGGTGTACGCTGGGAAGGTATACTACTTTCCTATTTGGCAAACGTGAAATAGAAACTTGGAAAAGTTATTATGGAAAAATATAAATAAAGAAAGAAACTTTCTTTATTTATATCATCGAGCCATATTTGATTAATACATTTGGTTAATTGTAATGAATTCTATGAAATAAGATATTATTAGTCTAAAATTAAATCCATATATACATATTATACGATTGCAATGTATGCACATATAAGTCTTTGTTTCAATTATAAAAATTATACAATTTGCGCTTAAAACGTCCTACAGAACATTCAAAATTTCTCAGACGGATGGTAAGGTTATTGTAGAGTCTGCACATTCTCACTTCAAATGATCTTTCAAACGTAGAGTTATTGATTTTAGATCAAATTAATTGGGGATTTCGTGTTGAATTTGAGAAGCGGAATAATAGTTTTAAGCAAGATTTAGATTTCATAATAAGATAAAAATAAGATAAGATTCTTATCTTAACAAAATCATAAAAGGAACATTTCAAAAAGGATTTTTTATAGTTTGTTGATACATGTTGATAAATCCTATGCTTGAAAACTTATTCGGTGAAGCAATGTTGTGTTTTAATATCGTTATAAAATTTCATCAAAATCAATCATCGATGTGACTGTGTCGATGAGAAAGTTACGTGAAATTTTTGGCAGATACAACGTACGAACAAGATGCACTATTTATCATGTAGTGAATGATTTCGAAAAAAGAGGGAAAATGTAATGAAAAATTTGCTCAAAAGACTCGCATTTGCGAACATTTATCTAATATTGTATTCCATAGACAATTGCCGACATAAAATAAAACATTCTCTTTCCTTGAATCAAGAATTATGTATATACAAACAAAATAGTATACCTTCCCGGCGGCCCGTACCCCGTACATCTTATAAGTGATATACTCCAAACAAGCAAACTACTTGCTAGATTTTGGTTCGTTTAATTTATTTTTTTGTTTGTTTTCTTTTTTTTTTCGATCGATACAACAAACACTTGAACTTTACATTGATAATGAACTCGATTTAACTGAATTTTGCCTTTTATTAAACTGGCAACCAACCAGCAACAAGTGCTTCGTTTGTACTCGAAAAAAGTGTTGTGCTGGTTTTATGACTCAAACGAAATAAAGTTGCAAAAAGTTTTGCTACATTTTAATCTGCTCCAATTAAATTAATTTTTCGCCAATTCAACTATTTTCTTAGGGTTAATAAAATGTAAAAAAATAAAAAATAAATTAAAAATCTATTTTAATGGAAAATAATTTTCGAGGCCAATTGTTCATCTCGACTAAAATGATCTTTTGTGCAGAAATTTCGTTGTTAGTTTCAAAAAAGAGAAACACATTAAATTGTATTGGCAAAAAAAAAAGACTTTCAATAAAAATGAGTCATTTTGTTGATTAAAGTCTTCCTTCGTCCCACTTCATGCATCTCTCTTCGCTGTCTCTGTGTGACCGCTAAAACCTGGTAAGAACTTTTTGTCTATATTTGGTTAAACTTGTTTTCTTTAAGTTTGGCCAAATTTTTTGTTAATAACTGTATTTATACACATACATACATACACAGGCACATACATACATACATATGTATCTATGTATTTGTATTTATATTTCTTTTGGTTTTGTAACAAAACTAAATGTCACTTCTGACGGAAATCATGAATGAGTTGTGATTCATTTGAAGTGAAATTGTAATGGGATTTAATCGGTTCATATGATTTTTGTTTTCTCTCAATTTCATGTCTCTTCTTCAATTAGATATTAAATAATATTTATTTATAAAAATTATTTTATAGTACATTTTTAATGCCATATTCATAATAATTATTGTAAGTTTATTATTAAGCTCTTATTTGACGTATTTCTACGGAATATTTGTCAAATAAACGTGTAATAAACTTTCAATACTTTTTATGAATATGGGTGTTAATATTTTTTAGGCGAAAAAAAAAATTTTTTTTTTCAAGAAAAATAATATTAATGCAGGTCCAAAAATGAACCTTTTTCAAAAAATATTTGCTGTATTTTTCAGCTGTCCTGCATTAATACATTTCAATTGGCTCTTAAAGCAAATAAATAAATAAGTTCATATTTGAAGAAAAATAATATTATTTGAAGCTATTTAATTTGCTTTAAAATCTTTGGGGTTGTTGATAAGGTGAATTAGAAAAGACTATATCATTTAAATGGCCACCACTCGAAGTGTTGCAAGCATTGATACTTTTGAAGGTACTTTCCGACCACTTTTTGACACATATTGGGCGGTATCTCAGCCATAACTTAACTTTTTAAGTGCTCAAAAGTTAAAGGTTTATCTGCCTACACACGGTCTTTCGCGTAGCGCCACAAAACAAAGTCGAATGTTGTCAAATTGCATGATCTGGGTGGCCAGTTGATATTGCCATGAGGAGAAATTACGCGGCCAGGAAATGTATTTTGCAATAAAGCCATATTCGCTCGAGTTGGGTGTGGCATGTGGCACCGCCTTGTTGCAACCACATATTCTCCAAGTCGTATTCTTCAATAGCAGGCAAAAAGTCCAAATGAACATAAAGCTCCGACTTGACGGTGACGGTGACGTTCCCTGGTCGTTTTCGAAGAAGTAAGGTCCAATCATACCTTCGGACCAAAGAGCGCACCACACAGTGACTTTTTGTGGATGTAATGGCCTCTCTTCAATCGCTTGAGGATTCTCAGAACCCCAACTGCGACAATTTTGTTTATTAACATACCCACCGAGTGAGAAATGTGCTTCATCGCTGAAGAAATCGCCGTCCACCGCCTGTTGTTCCAGCACCCATTTCACGTATCTACGACGTTGTGAATGATCGGCTGGCTTCAGTTGTTGTGTGAGCTGGACTTTATATGGATGTAGGTGTAGATATAAATGCAAAATACGCCATAATGTGTGACACATTCAGGTCTTCGGCAACACTTTCACTTACAGCAGCGATATTTTCTTGGGCACTAGCGAAACGACGATGCACAGGCCTTGCAATATTTGTAACCGCTCCAGTCCCTTCCATTTTCTTCACAATTTTGCCAATTGCTTGCGTAGTTGAACGATTGATTATGTTAACCACAGTCTCCTCTTAAAGCACGACATGTGGCTGTGGCAGAATCACCATTTTTGTAGTATATTTTGTGTGATGCGTTGTATGATAGTTAAGCGATGCATTTTCGTCAATTTCAAACTTTCAACTGAGAAGAATCGGAATTGGTTGAACAACTTAGTTTGACAGATGTCGAATTCCAGTCCTATACTTTTGAAACTACAAAATGGATAACCCTTTACATTCTGTTTAACATTTTTTTTGTTGTTGCCTTACAGTTCTGCTTCATGATTCTTTTCTATAGCAACAAGCCTTTCATTCAATTTCCGCTGTAATTTCATTAACCTCTTTTTCAAACTGTTTCTGTTTGTTTATTTATTACTGCTCTTCAAAAGACCCTTGAAAAGAAATGGAATGTGTTTCAAGTACATTTGCTATGGAATATATTTTTGATTTGTATTATGAATTACAATTTAATACGCTGCTATCAAATTGCAAGAAATGAAATTAAAGCTTAAAGCATATATTTATTTATTTATTTTTTTCTTTAAATGTACAGAGGCGTTTTTGTATTATCTATATCTTAGCTTGAGAACATTTGCTTTATTATTTGCATATACATAATTTTTTTTTTATTTATTTGATTGTATCTGTTGCAAAAAATTAGGTTTTATTTTACAACCGCAGAAGATAATTATTCTCTACTCATTACCACATTTTATCTAATAGTATTTTATGACGCAATTTCAATTTGCAATTTGCCAACAACAAAAGTAAGAAACGTGTCCAAATGAAGCAATAGACATAAAAAAATTCATATTATAATTTAATCATTTTTGCAGATAAAAATGTGTGCAAAAAAAAAACGTAATTCGTGTAGTACTAAAGCTTACCAAATGGAAAATTTTGAATAATCTATAGAAACATTAAACTAGCTGGTGAAAAAAAGTGTGAAAGTTGACAAAAAAAAAACGTTACAAAAGTTACCTTTTATGTTTCGTGATTTGGCAACCCTAGTGTTACAATCTGGCAACTGACAGCTCTATCATAAAGTTGGACATTTTTGAGGTTATACGTACTCGCAACGCTTTGACGTACGAGCACTATTTAAAAGATTCATCTCGGGCCCCAAAAATGGCATTAAGTAGTAAACATTTTCCTTCCATTATATATTTTTTACAACTTTTGGCGTAGACTAACAACAACGAGAACAACTCATTATTTATGAATTTTTTATACAAAACAGATACTTTTATTTGCAAACAATTATGAAATTCGCAATGATAAGTCCGCAGACAGACTTTAACTGTTTGTGTGACCAGAAAAGTGCGGCCAACAATTCATTAGTGTAAATCTATAGTAAAAACTCAGCCTTAAGCAACAACGACAATGACGAAGACGACGACCACGACCACGACTACGACGACAATCGTTGTTTGCGCCACAATAAAGGTCGTCCACATACAATGACCAACAAACGCGGCCACAAACCGGCACTTACAATGGCCGACAATGAGAGTGTTTTTAATCAAGTTTGTTACCTGCAGTTGTGCCAACCGTCAGCAATTATTTGTTCAAAAGCCAACAATAACAACAATACCTTTGAAATGAAAATTTGCTGCGCCACCTCTACCGCCAGAAACAATTCAAGTGGAGCTAATGCTTAAGTTGCATTTCCATAGAGTCAAAGTTTTAAGTTGACAATTGGAATTGTGTTAATTCAGTTGACAACGAACAGATGCTGAACTGTTTTTAGGACCTGATGGATGGGATTGAGGGTTAAACATTTTGTTGCAGTAATAGATAATTTTTATTGGGTTTTTTTTTTTACCAAAGAGTTGATAACTGCATAATTGCTGCTAGAAATTGAATTTGTAGCAAAAGATGTTTTGTTTCTCTTTAAAAAAAAAAAAACACTACTTAATTAATCGCTAAAAATTAAGAGAAAAAAAAAAAACAACTGCAATATTTTTGTATATTTTATATGAATCAATTTGAGTTTCTTGCAATACTCTTTCTATGGTCGTTATTAGAGGAGGAAGAAGAAGCCCTCCAGTGTTGCCGCATTCCATTTGCAAAATAGTCACAATAAAGTAAAAATTTCACAATTCTGTTAAACTAATGAAAATTATGCATATTCATGTATATTGGATTTTTAAGTGCAGGAAAGCCTTTGTCTTACACAAATACTGATATATTGAACATTAGAAAACGATTTTTGTAGGGAAAAGGGACAGGTATATTCCAAAAAAAAAATGTTTAAGAAGAAAAAGCAATGGGGATCGTTCACACATTTGGCTGCTTTAGTGTCACTGGGGGACGAGCAATCACCGTGGGGGGGGGGGGGGGGACAATTTTGTAAAAATATTGTATTTGTATGAGACACCCCCAGAGATTGATACAAATAAATAACTGGCTGTTCAGGAAATATGTTGGCAAGGAAAATAAAATGGGTGTTGGTTTTACATATTACCCTCCCTTCCAATAGCAAACCAGGGACAGAGTTATAAGGCATATCGAGGATTTTGGGTGCTTTTGCCCAAATTTTGATACCCATCCCATCGCTAATTTTGTTTTTGCCCAATTCCACATAAGGGGGAGGCTGTAGCGTGCTCTAGTCTACTCTTGCGCACTAGTATAATACTAGTAGAGCTAGTATTAATAAAAACTGCTCATGCAATTGTTTCATTACAATTATAAGTCCAAATTCTTTCGTTAATCTTAAAACAAATAAAAAATATATTTTGTGTTAAATATTTTTAAATTGAATTATAAACCAAAATTCATTACAAACATTAATTTTAACTTTATACTCGAATATTATTACTATTTCCTTAAACAACTATAATATTAAATAAATTATTCAAGCTTAAGATCGTTTTTTTTTTAATAATTGGAAAGGAATATATTTATTTATTTTCAATATTTCGCCAACAATTTGTTAGCATCTTCAGGAAAATAATTATTAAAATTTTATAAAATTCATTTCAACTTTATACTCGAACTTTATTATTATTTCATTAATCTTGAAAAAACAAGAAGATTTTTTGTTAAATATTTTAAAATTTCATGCACACAAATCCCTGAGGGAAACGCAATCGGCTAGTTGCCACAATTGTGAATTGATTGAAATAATATAACAAATTTCACTCGAGGCATTTTATAATTATAAAAACTACCACCGACAAACAAAAACAAGACACACTTTTTTGTACTGCAATAATTTATTAAGATTTTATGCTCTTGCTTGCAACAATGATACTGCATCTCATAAATAATTCATAGTGGCGGCAATAAAAGGATTTTTTGTATATTTACATACACACATCTATATATATATATATATGTATATTAGGGTGGGTCGATATCGATGCCATCGATTTTGCTACAGCTTTTGTTTGGCAGGAGGAAAGAAAAGCTCCACTACAACATATTATCTAAAAAAAAAAATTATTTTCGAGGCGTCCGTGTCTGAAGTGTTCGAAAAAAATATTGAGAGATACAATTATTGGGGGTTGGCCATACATTTAACTCCCTGGGCTTGAGTAGTGTGTTTTTTTTCCTCAATCCTCAAAGTCAGTGTGTTGGGGGGAAAATTCCATTTTTGAGATGCCCGTAGAGGAGTTTTTTTTTTTTTTTTTTTCGTTTATTGATATACAAAATTAGAAAATTTATCAAAAACTACAACAAACAATAGTTAATATTTACAAATATTTACAAATACACACAGTCCCTTTTCAGAGCTCTCAAGTATAATGAAGAACAATATTAAGTTTTCAATATATTTTTTTTTGGGTTTTGTACTTCAAATGAAGAATATGTTTATATTTCTGTAATGAAAAAATTTTTTTAAATTTAATATTTTGATTTAAAAAAAGGTCAAATAAAAGTAAAAACAAAAGAGTGAAAGCAAGAAAACAGTGCTTATTCACTTAGCCACCAAAATTTGTTGATATTTTGTGTTTGAAAAAGATATCTATCATTTTTAGAAATACTTTTTTCATACCTTGAGTCCCGTAGACGAGTCAAATGTACAAGGTGGGCCAAAAGAAATGACGCAATTGGAAGTTGCTCTTTTTTTTTTTGCAAATGGCGGCCAATGTAAAATCTGTTTTTACATTTGTAAACTAGACAACTGTAGAATACAAGTGAACAAGTCGTGAAGCGATGCAGTCTCCAAGAACGCCGAAAAATCCTGTCTATGACGAAGTGAACGATTTTTCGACCAAAATCATAATAATGAGCAATGTGGCTCATTTCCACCTCAGCGGGTATGTGAACAAGCACAACTTTGGCTTCTGGGGCACCGAAAATCCACTAGTCATGCACGAAGAGCCATTACACCCGCTCAAAGTGACTGCATGGTGCACTGTTCATGCTGGAGGAGTTATTGGACCATTTTTTGTTTTGCGAGGACTCTGCTGGTCAAACAACAACGTGCCATAGAGCCAAGTTAACCGAGTTTGAATTAGGTCTGGAGGACATGTGGTTCTAACAGGATGGAGCAACGGCACGCCCTGCGTGAGCCACAAGCGATAGTCTGAAAGCCAAATAGCAACGCATGACTTCTTTTGGCCCACCTGCTATGAACAATCTCTAGTATATTCGCTCTCTGCCACGCCTCCTTAGGGGGCTTCTATACGAAATGAAAAAAAAAATTTAAAACCAGGCGCCTCGTAAGTTATTCTTATCAACAATATCAACTAATTATTGTTCATTCAAATCGAACCGGTCTAATGCACATGCTTGTATATAAACAAATTCATGCTGCAAACTGCTGTTGTTACATTTATGGTAGTTTGTGTGTGTGTGTGTGTTTTTTATCAGTCATTCCTACAATTGATGGCTTTTTGTTTTTTTGTCCCATCATCTAGTAAATGTGGAAACTATTGCATTTGTTTTAAAAAAATTTTTTTAACATTTTTTAACTGTCAAGCAAGCGAGCGATCTTATATTTCTCTATTAGTTTTATTTTTGTGCTTAATTTAATTAAATTAATATATTGCATTCGTCCAGCTGTATTGTTATATTACTTTTTTTCAGTGTATATTTGTAGTTAGTAATTTTTATAGAAAATTTTGTTAAAAATATACACTTAAAATTATTATGTTCTTAAATGTTTTTAATGGATACTGCTACCAATTTGTAAAGCAGCAACAATTTATTTAAATTTTTGCTTTCTTCCTGAGAAGAAAGGAATTGATTGAGCAACTTAGTTTGACAGATGTCGAGTTCCTGTCCTATATTTTTGAAACCATGTAATGGGTAACAATAATATTATAACTAAAAAAAATGTTATTCAATAGCAAATAGCTGACCTCGAGTCTGATTATTTATTCAATTACTTGAAGAACATTAGGCCGTAGAAATGATAAAACCATTCTCAGGATTTTGTTAATTAATGGATGTTCATCCTTCAAACTGAAATAACCGAAATCCCACTGTATTGTTTGTTGCTCCTCGCCATTTCGAATGGCATTTGTAATTTTCCAAAGTTTCGAAACCCCATTTTTTTTTTATTAAAGAAAGCTTTTTTTGTCTTTACTTAATACAATGTTATTATTATTATTATTTTTACTTGTCTACGAGTGTGCAAGTATGTATTTGTTGTTGTCGTCTTTTATTCGTTGAAGAAATAAATATTGAGAAAGAAGAGCACAACACTGTACAGTGTGTGTGTGTGTGTGACTAATATGAGGAGAGTATAAAATTAGCGAATATAAAAGTGATCATTTAGTTGCTGAGATTGCAATTCTTTTTTTGCCAACCTGCGGTTTTATTTGTTTTTTTTTTTTTTTTTGGTTTGCAGTGCTTTTGAAAAATGCGTTGCGAATACATCAGTGCGTTCTTAAACAGCCCACGGTAAACATCTCAGAAAATAAACGTGAAGAAAAAAAATACGTGTGCGGTCCCGGTTGTGTGGCATTAAACATAATTTTGTTTTTCTTTTATTTTTTTTATAGAAATTTGTGCAACAGCAGCTACAAAAATACTTTGAAATAGATATAAAACACATTTTGTACCTGCTCAAAAAAGTGAAATATTAAAAGAAAAATTTTATAAATCGGTTGCTTTTCTTTTAATTTGTTGTTTGCGTGTTAATTTTTTCTTTTTTTTTTTTTGCCTGTCTTTAAATTATTTATGTTTAATGACTATAACGCTGATGATTATGATGCGATAGATGATTATCTTGTGCAAAAAAGTGTGTCAATAGCAAAAAAAAAAAAAAAAAAAACAGAAGAAGAAATAAAAAACAAATACCTATATAACGAAATTATCAGAAAAAATAAATAAATAAAAAGCTCATTGCTAATCTCCAAATATACATACATATATATAATTTAGTTTCACATATTTGCTTGCAACATAATAAATAAACACACTACATATTATTTGAAAGTTGCATTTTATTGCCGTGTGCTGTTCACTTTTAAAGAATAAACCCACAATAATTTTGTATGGTTTACTGATTTTAAATTATCAATAAACGAGCAAGAAGAAATAAAAAATAAAATAATTTCATTTGCAATTTCGCTTCAATTTCATTTCGAACATGTATTAGTAAGTACTAAAATAGAAATTCTAATTTAAAATAATAATTGTATCTGTGTGTGTGTGTTTCGTTTTGTTAAACTCTTGACATTTTTTTTGTTTGTTTAATTAAGCACTTTTTCTTTCTACAAACGATAAAAGTAAGACATTTTTTATTTTGGTTTTGGTACTAAATTCTAATTTGAATTGCTTTTCAAATTTTAACAGCGTGGGCACTTTTGCTTACATATATTTTTGTACAATATAATTGTCACCATAATGAGACAGACAACTGTTTCTGCGAAAATATTTCACCTATATCACCTTCAGTGACCTGAGGGCTCTGAGATAGTTTGGACATACATGTGTATATTTATGCTCTGAATACAAATTGTAAAATTTAAAAAAAAAAAAATCTAATTATTTATCCTTTTACACTGAAAGATTTTTGTTCATAAATTCTTTGAATTAATCTTATGAAATTAATGCAATGAAATAAATTAAGTAATTTTCCATTAGCGTTGCATTGCATTGATTTAATAGTTTGCGCTTTATTGAATTTATATCCACCATCGTTGCATTAATTATATGAAATTTTATCCTAAAGCTAAAAAAGCAAATACCAAAAAGCCAAAGTAAGCGAAATAACCTTTACTATAAACGCTGGAGCAACTCAAACAAAATATTCGTAAGGAAGTTCATTAAATGGCGCGTGAAATGTGTGAGAATGTAATGAAAAATGTGGCCCAAAAGGTATTGTATTGCAAATAAAACATTTATCAATACAAGTTCCATTCTCTTTCACTTCACAAAAATTATAAACAAACAAAGTAGTATACCTTCCCGACGGGGCCACCCTGTATTTTGTTATGAAAAGAACTCATAAACTTTGTGGGGTCGAATATTAAAATTGTGCATATAACAAACGGAATCACAAAGTTATGTGCACACTTAACATTGTTGTGTAGGGTATAAAATATAAATTGGCATTTAAACGCCTCAAAAATTAGTTTTGTGATATGGCGCATTGGAACTTTTTTTCCTCATGCCAAAAGCCATCGAAAAATCGATGGCACAGTGACGACAAATCGACGCCGGCCTAATATAAATATAAGCATTTCGCACACCCACCCAGTCTAAAAGTGACTCAACTCAATTATGCGCAATACGTTTCTTTATGGAAAAAGAAACTAATAACAATAACTGAAAAGAAAAACCCAATATTATTTTAGTTCTAAAAATAGACGTTAATGTTTTCTGTCTCTATTTTCAGCCATCTGAAATGCCGCCGACATTTCGTTGATGCTAATCCACTCATCAGTAGACTCGAAAAATCTAAAAAGAATGTTTGAAACCCAACTACTTATTCCAAAATTCTCATGAACAAAATGCGAATCAGAAATGTTCAAATAAACTTTTTATACAGAAAACATTTTATGTCTTGCAACACATTTACTTTTCTTAGCACTTCCTTATTAAAAGTAAAGTTCGTTTCTAAATAATTTAAATTTTTAGTGGTATATACATATACATATATACATACATATGTAGTACATCACAAAGAAAAACCAAAACTGTATGCATATAATTCTCATTGTTGATGTTTTACATTTTTTTTTTTCTTTAATCCATAAAGTGGACAATTTTCTTGTTGTTGACTTGCATTTATTTTAATTAAATTTATTATATATTTGTACATACATAAATATTTTCAGCATAGATTTTTCTATTAAATAAATTTGCAATTCAATTTGCGCTCACTTTTGTTTAAATTGAAAAATGAGGCTTAAAAACTTTAAATATTTCCGGGTTCATAATGTTCAACACAAATTTATGCTGAGAAAATATTTTTACATTCTTTTTTTAAATTTTTGTAATTTTTTAAATTGCTTAAAAAGTTTCTCGTCTAGAAAAATTGTAAAAACTTTAATAAAACTAATAATTTCTTCTTTTTTGGGGTTCATTTTATTTTTTTATTTATTTATTTTTTTATGAGAAAACTTTTAGTTCCAAAAAAAGCATTTCTAAAACTAGAGTGGCATGAATCCACTAAAGGTAAAAGAGAAGTGGTTTTTGTTTTCAAAATCTCGTTCATGCCTTTGGGTAGTTTTCATGTTCTACTCATCTTCGATAAAAATTTGCCAAAAAAGAAAACTTTTTTTTATTTCCAAACTCGCTTGAATTGAACCAAAAAAAAAAAAAAAACACTTGTACGATACATGAACTCTCTCTCTCTCTCTCTCTCTCTCTCTCTCTCTCTCTCTCTCTCTCTCTCTCTCTCTCTGAAAAGCAAACTCACTTACTCAAACTCTGCCAACTATTTTTTGTTTTTAAATTATGCGTAACTTAAAGCAAAAAAAAAAAAAAAAATAAAAAAGCTTAAAGTTCTTTCAAAACTAAACTTTGCTTGCTTTTTTTTTACAAACTAGATACACATATTCACAAATGAGTGGTTAAGGGTATTCGGATGTTTTCAGTCACTCAAATGATTCTAAACATGAGTTCAGTTTAAGGATTTGCATCCATATTTTATGGAGTTAGTCAATTGGAGTTATGGAGTTATAACTGATAACTCCGGCTGTGTTGGTATTACAATGGAATTATTGCGAGACCATTTTCCGCCACAACTTATTTCAAGTAATAGTGATTGGCCACCACGGTCGCCTGATTTGATTGCTTCCGACTTCTTTTTGTGGGAGATATCTGAAAAGCAAAGATTATGCAAACAAATCAGAAACGCTGGAGCAACTCAAGCAATACATATATTCGTGATGAAATCAATAAAATACCGCGTTAAAGGTGTGCGAATGTAATGGAAAATGACATTTCAAACTTGAATGTTCCGATCAGTGGTTTATGGACAATTTTTGCGATTTAATGCTTCTTTCTTTGAACATTTTTGTTTCCTAGCGCTTTATGTGCAAATAAAAAGAATACAACACTTAAAAAAACGATGTCTGTTTTGTTTAAGTTTTGTATATTTGGTTCTTTCTAGCAATTGCTGTTTCTTTCTATCAATTATATACCAGTTAATGAAAGAAAAGTGAAATATCATACGGGCTTAACTTTCAGCCAATATTTTTTTTTTAGTGTATAATCGAACTCATTTCAGTAACATGGATTCGATTGTTGGTTCGTGGCAAAAACGAACAAAACAACAGGGTCGGCTTTAGTATAAAGGTACCAATTGCCGTAAAATGAAAAAGTGTGCTGCCAGATGCTTACAGATGTTGTACGCGAAGCCGGTGTTGGTTATATCATGGAGGAGAAAATCCCTTAGAGCGGCCAAAAGCCGGTTGTCAAGAACAAATTTTGAATACCTATGAAAAAATTTATTAAATTAAATGTAAAACTATAGGATTTCGGATGCTTGACACCGTTTATGAATTCGCGATTTTATGTTCTGTGCAAAAACTTTACTCTGGCAGCGCTGTTTTACCAACCTTTTCATATTTTCCTTAGTAAATTCCGCAATTTCAACATCGAATTATAAATAAACTAAAAGCCGGCGGCAGACTTTGACTTCAGTTTTGGGAGGTCCACGACCCCCTCTACAAACCTATAAATCTCATTTCTTTCAAAACCTAGCTCCTTATTCTAAAGTTTCCCCCCAAACAACGTGTTCCACACATTTTCAGTATTCTTCTGTGGAGGTGTCCACATACGTATGTGTGGATTTTGGAATAAAAATAATGAAAAAAAGAAATGTCAAAGACAAACGGACGGCACCGTGAACTTTATTACTTCAGGTCTAAAAAAAATAGACCTTAATACTCTCTGTCTTTTTTCAGCCGTCTATATGCCGCCGACATTTCGTTGCTGCTAAGCAACTCATCAGTAGACTTGAAAAATCTAAAAAGAATGTTTGAAGCCCAACTACTTATTCCAAAATTCTCATGAACAAAATGAGAATCAGAAATGCTTAAACAAACTTTTTATACAGAAAGCATTTTACGTCTTGCAACCCCTTTACTTTTTATAGCATTTCCTTAAAACGGATGACCTTTGGATACCAACAACTTGTATTCTTGAAAGTATTAAAAAGTAAAAGTTTTTGAATATTCAACAATGAATTAAGTTCATGGTTGAAAAAGACATAACTTTAAAAAATCGTCGTATAAATTGGGTATATATCAACTATATCTCACAGCCAACAGAGTGATGCGAAATGGTGTTTCCCAAAATGTTGCTAATGTGTTTAGTTGTGAATTCTTTTATCGAACTTTTAGCTTGATTTTAACTATTTTGGCTAACGATTGAGATTGTGTTCGGTTGCTAAATCAGATTTCTAGTTGGCTGTACTGCATTACCATTTTACTAGCCTGCGTTACCATTTTGATTACCTGCCAATTGCCCTCCATAATAGAAAAATATTTTATAACATTTTTGTTCCCCTTCTGTTTTTTTAAGTGTACCAGAAAACGCTTCAGTGCCTCAAGTTTTGCCGTCGAGCGCCTAAAAAAAAAGTTTGCGTTATTTCTCAATTGCACACACCTCCAAATGTGTTGAACACTTCTATTTAAAATTCGTTTTGTGGGGCGTCTTCTTGTCACGCTTTTCACTGGTTTGACAAAACAAATTATGTGGCATTTATTATTTGACGTGTGTGTTGCAAGCAAAAACAAAAACACTTGAATAAAGTTTGATGGCATTATATGTATGTGTGTGTGTGTAAGTTTGTAGCGAAGTTTGTTGATGGCACCAACCTTTTTAACCATAATGCATGAATCTCAAAAAAAAAAAATATTTTTATCTGACGCTTAACTATATTTTCATCACGAAACTCTTAAACAGATTCACTAAATTATTCGACTTTGAAAGTTGGTTGCTGCCAGCCACTTTTGTATTCAAATACATGTTTAACTTTGCCGGCAAATGAAGGGCATTACACAAAAATAAAACTATAAGTTTATCTGTCTCTCTCTCTCTCTGTTTGCACTAATTAGCATTTTAGAATTTATTTTTATAATCATCATTGAACATAATGATTCAGTTATGCCAAGTGCTATAAATAACAAACAGGGTGATGCAAAATTTACGAAGGGTTTTGGCATTTTTTGAAGAAGACGCAAAGTAAAGTTGAAGACTTACTTGGTTGGTTGTGGTACTTGCCATGGCTGTTGCACATCCACCACGACGCTCATCAGCACGCAAATTGCTTCCAACGCATTGCATGCCGTTTTTAAGCAGCAACATTTAGTCATCCAACCACCTGAGCTCTTCATAACTGACTGTCTTTATTTTAAGTTAGGTTAGGTTAGGTTGAATGGAGGGGCTCGTCTACCCATGTCTTACCACATACACCTAAGCCAATATACATAGGCTTGTTGTGCGCTCCGTGGGCTTAACCGTGAACCAGTTCGACTAATAGGTCTATAGGAACTCCGTGTTATTCACAAAGTTCCTTAGTTTTCCTCTTTATTTAATCTCATTGATAAAAAATCAAAAAATCTTTCTCAATTTTGAAGAAGTAAAATCGAACTCAAGCCTGATAAAACTATTAACAATTGTAAAAAAAAACTTATATTAATTATTCAAGCTATTGATCTTTGGTTTTTTATAAAAAATAATATTAAACAATTATTTATTTATTTTCAATATTTCGCCAACAATTTGTTGGCATCTTCAGGAAAATAATTAATTTTTATTAATCCAACTTTTTCTGCTATATTCAATTTAGTATGTATGACGTTACTCAGGCTTAAGTTTCTGAGGCAAAGAAAACATAAAAGACATTTTTAGCTAGGCGATAACTAGCTGTTTCGTAGCCGCCTCGCTTCCCCTCAGCACCAATATTTGAACTTAAGTGACTGAGAGCATTGAGTGGCTCGGAGTGTGTCGGCTTCGAAACAAGTACTTGTCATCTATCTAAAATTCTTTGATGTTTTCTTTAGCTTCCGCAATTAATATCAATCACCACAATAATATAAAAATAGACTTAAGCCCGATCAACGTAAGAAATACCAAATAGTTTTAACCCTTTACGGTGCAAGAACGCCAATTTCGTTAGTTTTTGGTTTATAGGTGGTAAATAGACTATTATTATTAATAGGAAAAATAATAAAAACATTTTTATTGATATATAAGGTATTATTTATTGGAAAAAAAAAGTATATGTTGTAGAAATACAACATTGCAGGAACAGCTCTAAGAAATTAAGGTTGAAATTACAGGGTATGAAAATTTTTAAAACAATTGTTTTGCTTATTATAGCACATTTCGCATTTTTCTCAAGATGTTTGCGTATATCCTTTGCATTCTGAAAATTTGCATTTCATCCGTTTATCGACCCAAACTGGCCAGTGCCCATATTGATTCAACCTGACATCTTTCGGAGGAACGTGTTGAGCCGGACCTTTCTTCTTTTTATTTTGAATGAGGCATTCAATATCACTTCCACGCTTTGTACGATTTACACTTTTTTATATTTGCATGACTTCTCAGCAATATGTATTCTAAAGTTTGCAGAGTTGAGAGTTTTGCTGGTACTGCCCTTCTCCGCTTGAATGCGTCTATATAAAAGCCATGAATTGCACATAGTCATGTCTGAGAAGTGGTAAAAAATCCGTAGATACCAGCGTTTGCTACGAAGCTTGATTTTGTAGTTGCCTATAACGGAGTCTAAGAGGTCGACACCACCCATATGTCGATTATATTCTGCCACTACAAACGTCTTCGGTAATGTCGGGTCACCCTGTAGGTAATGACAATTATCGCTTTTTATTAAGACCAACAAACTATCGTACTGACGCTGGCTGGCTTATAAATAAATGAAATTTATTTTGTATTTTTGTTTGAGTAAATTTTTTTTTCTCAAAATTTTGTTTCATTTTCAATTTGTTTTATTTAAACATTTTATTGTTTAATACTTTATTTGATATTGGAGTATTAAACGCAAAGCAAAAATACTACAATTTTTGCAAATTTTGTGTTCATATTTATATTCTGACAACAAATTAAAACTCCAGCATATATTTATATTAAAAATATTTTTATTAAAAAAAAAGAAAAAACCATACTACTAAAAGTTACATAAAAAATTTTAAAATTAAATTTTTCGCTTATACAAGCTGGGCCAAGAGAAGTCAGCGGCCAATGTCAAATCTGTTTTTACATTTTTGAACTAGACAGCTGTAGAATAGAAGTGTACAAGCCAGGGAGCGATACACTCACTCTCCAAGAACGCGGAATAATCAGGATGTCTATGACGAAGTGGACGATTTTTCGACCAAAATCATAATGAGCGATGAGGCTCATTTACACTCCAGTGGCTACTTGAACAAGCAAAAGGTTTCGCTTCTGGGGCACCGAAAATCCACGAGTGATGCTCAAAATGAGTACATGGTGTGTTGTTGACGCTGGAGGAGTGCTCGGGCCATTTTTTTCGAGTACGCTGCTGGTCAAACGACAATACGTTGTAGGGCCACGTTAACCGAGTTTTTTTTGCCACAATTGAGCGACTCAGGCCTGGAGGACATGTGGTTCCAACAGGACGAAACAACCGCACACACTGCGCGAGCCTCAGCCGATATTCTGAAAGCCAAACAACACCGAATGACTTCCTTTGGCCCCACCTGTTATGTATGTATGTATGTATGTATATGTGGCAGGCGTGTCCATTGTCCCAATTTTAGAAAAGTTCATATTAATTTCAACTAAAGTATTTTATAACTGGGAGGCAATTTTTGAATTTCTGCGACAACTCCTATTTTGGTACCATCGTAACATGGCTTAACATGTACAAAGCATCGATTGAACATAAAAAATGTGGGCTTTTACTCCAGTCTTTGATAATAGTTTTGTTCTTTGATCAGACAGTTCTAAGATAAAATAATACTTCTAATAAACCAGACAAAATTTTATCGACAACGAACATTAAATTGCCATGTTGCAACAGTGGAACGAACTGGTGACAAAAAGCAGTTTTTTTTTTTTGGTTTTTAAATTAAATTAATAGAATTTCATTTGTTTTTTTTCTTTTTTGTAAAAATAAAATAAATTATTTATTACAAGAGAAAGTGACAAAATCTAATTGAATATACATAAATATTTATTTGACTCGGTCAGTTACTTGCATATTATGGGTTTTTGCATATTAATTTTTGCAGCTGTTATGGTTGTGTTGTATCGTGTTTCTTTTTTTCTTCTTCGCTCTCCTATAAATACATATGTACGTATATTTTACGTATTAATGTTGTACGGTCGATGGCAAAATGCCCAAATACCAGCTTACGTTCTTATTAGAATTACAATGAAAATAGCAAAAGAAAACTGAAAAGCCAAATGAAAAGAACCAACCGGACTGGCAAACTAGGAAGTAAAAAATTAATGTTGTCTTTTATTCTTTGTTTTTTTTTTTTTTTTTTTTTGAACTCGTAAACTCGTGATGCTGTTACTGCTGCAAGCCGCATTTATGCATATTTTTGTTGTTGATGTTGGTTTTTAAGGGGGCATCATCATAAAACGACGACAACGCCATTAAAAACAGTTTAGCAATTTCCGTTTGAATAGCTAGTAAATATGTAGGTATAAAGTCAGACAAAAAGAAGAAGGCAAATGTGCAACGAATATAAACCAAAAATGTAACTTGTAGATTTAAGCATTTTAAATTTTACTTAAATTTGTTCTCTATCGTATGTCTATCCAGATCATTAGAAAAAATAGTAATAGAATAGTTTAAAGGTGACATAACCTAAAATGTTTTAATATATTTTGTTATAAAATCGAACACGCACTATTTTCTTTCAGTTATATGTTTATTGCACTCTGGGTACTTTTGTTTTAACTGGAATAAAATAAGTATTTCCCACTCGATTTTTATATACATATGTCTATTTAATTTGTGGCTTTGTTAGCGAATAATATAATTGAGAACTATTTGAAATTTTCTATTTTTTTGTAAATCTTTAAAAATCACAAATTTTAAAATTGTTATTAAAAAAAACTTTCTTATCATTTTATTTGCCAATAGTTCCAGAAATAATGATTAAACTAAAACATTAAATCAGAACAGTTTAAAACCAGCATAATTATTGAGTTTTCTTGGACACAATGTGTAATAAAATCGTACACGTCCATTCAAATTTATGAGAAAATGTCTACAGCAGCCTCTTCAAAAATCTCATATTTTACAACAACAAAAAAAATGATCGAAAAAAACGTTGCCTTAGCATCTGAAATGCATTAAAAAAAATGTTGATAATAAAATATTTTTAAATTTATTGTGCTATAGTTTATAGTACAGGGTCCGCCATGTAACGTTTTTTTTTTCATCTAGTGCTTATTACGTGAATGGTAACACATAGCTCTTGTCTGATTTGACAGATAATTAATTTTATACTTCCGCTGAACGAATATGGTTGTGTATACACTTGAGCACAATAGATCATTCTTGGTCGCAGTGCAAAGGGCCATCCTGGATCAACCTAGTATAATACAATACAATACAATACACTTGAACAACGCTGGGAAATATTGCGACATTACTTTGAAAATCATGATAATGTTGCAGAATGTGTGCGAAAATTGCGTACGGATTTTGGAAGAAGGGAAGCTCCGTATGTTCGTTATCTTGTGAAAAAAGTGAAAGAAACTGGCATCCTCATCGATAAGCCAAAGCGTGAAAAGCCCAACCGGGGCGTATACCCGAGAATATTGCTGATGTGGCAGAAAGTGTGCGTGAAGCGCCATCAACATCAATTCACCGTCGTTCTCAACAATTGAACATTTCGGAGGCATCACTTAGACGAATTTTGCATAAATAAAATTAAAAAAGAACTTTCAAAAAATATTCAGTAGTTTTTTTTTATAGCATTTTCAAAAAAAAAGTTATTTGGCGGACCCTTTATTACTTACGATCAGCTCAACAGACGGCATTTTAACATTACTGTAAACATCGAAAGATTGGCTACCCCCATAAGATTAAAATATTTAGTTATTATAAGTAAATATGCAATGTCAACTGCTCCTGTGGCTAAACGAGAAGTTAGTAAGAAGCCTTTTAGTTCCTTTCCTTTTTACCACTGGGTATTCCAATAAGTATGCTATCTTTGCACTAATATTTTATGCTCATGCCTACCTACATACGAATTCAATTTAATCCTTGCAAAAAGCAGCATAATTTAATCCGTAAAATACTTACGCTTTATAATTCAGTCTGCCTGTGTGTGTGTGTGTGTGTGTCACACATGACAAACAAAAGATGTTACACACAACAATTCTTACATTGTGGTAGGTCATGTTCATTGATATCAAATAGTATGGCCGGTTGTCGGCCTTTCTGGCTGTGTGTTTATACGTTAAAATGTGTCATATGTGTAGAGATGATGTGTGTGGTGTGTGAAAAATGCAAGAAGATCCTATATCTCGTTTACCATAAAATCTTTACTTTAGCAGAATTTTTATAGTATGCATGTATGTAGCTTGTAGACATGTACATATGTATGTATGTGTGTATGCATCTGTGTGACATGTTTCCGATGCTCTTTGGCTTTAAAAATATTCCATTTACTTTTTTTTTTTTGTTGATTCAATTTCAGCATACTTGATTTCCTTTATCGTGGAAATGTGATTTCTTGTGTTTGTCAGATTGTTCAGACAACAAAAAAGTTTGCTGTGTGGCCAGAATTCTTAGTGGCATCATGCCTCAGTTATTTTTCATATTCCTGCTGCATGCAGCATGTTGCACTTGCTGTGTTCTTTTTTTCATAGAATTGTTTTAAATCGGGCGGTTTTTTGTTGTTGTTGTTTTTTCATGATTTTGTGTTAGTAGGTATGACTTCCTAAAACATTAGCCCGTAATAAGTGTTGGCGTCTGGCTGTCTTGCATGTTCAATTCGAAGAAAAAATAATATGCCAGCAAAACTACAGATACGTTGGACAGATGTAAATTGTGATATCGAAATATCGAATTTAATAAACATTTATAAAAAAAACAAGTGACCTTAAGGATCGAACAATTAAAATATTAAATACTATAGACTGTCAGTAATGAAGAACTCATCGCTGTATTCGATCGCTGCTGAAGCAATTTGGGTGCTGATTAGCGATTTTAACACACAAAAAAATCTTTTTCAATTTTGAGGAAGTAAAAATCGAACTCGAGCCCAATAAAATTATTAACAAAAAAAAAATCATTTTGTTTAAGCTAGCATCTAAGAATATCTAGGTTAGGTTAGAGAATATCTAAGAGATATTAATTCGTCTGTCCCACAGTATCGAATGTTAACGTGCGCCTGTCATTTGGGATACCAAACAGCTGTTCCAGAGACTATTTTTCAGCTTTCATTTACCAAATTTGCGATCGTGCGCATTTTCCTCTTTCGTTACCTTGTGTTATTAGTTAGTCTTAAACAGTTTTCGGTTTCTCATATTGTTAAAGAACGTTGACGTTCGACGTGAAACCTCTTAATCTCTTACAATGAAATTTAGTTTATAATAGCGCTTTGTGTTTGGTCTCCTGTGCCAGCCTTTCTTGTCAGTAAGTACCTTGGCTTTTTTTTTCTACTATTAGTAATTACTTTTTTCAGCATCGTTATTATATCACTCAAGTTTCTAGTGCTCCTGACACTTTTTTCCCCTTTTGGTTTTGTCAAATGTCATTTACCCTTTAATAAATGCAAATGAAATAATCTCCTACCGTTCTTAAGCTTTTCAATATCCGCCTTTTGTTTGTTTGGTTGCCAGTTATCATCATGTCGTCAGTTGTTTTTTTTTTTAATTTTTTTATTTTGCTTTTTGTAAGTCAACTTGCTATTTGGGCGACGTTTTATATACATATGTATTTTTTTTAAAGTCGTCATTATGTCTAGTGCGGTTATTATAAATTTTCTCTCTTACATATGTATGTATGTATGCATGTACACAAAAAGGGGAGTCCCGGAAGTTAGTAGAGGTATGCTTTATTTTTTTAATTCAAATCATTCACTTTTGTTTGATATTGGTTCAGTTGATTGTACTATTCGAAAGTAGTTATTTCTCTTATCATCTTCATCATCGTTGTCATATGATAAAATTCCTGCTCTTCTTTGTTCTCTTTTTCTTGTCGACTTGAACGAACAAAAAGTGTTCTCTATTTTCATGTGATTTTTGTTGTAAATTTTTCAGTTTTGTTGCATGCATTTTTACTGATGCATTCATATTCATCTACTTGTGCGAATGTGTTATTTTGCTTGCTATTTCTGTTGCTGCTGCTGCCGCTGCTGCTTCTAGTTTTACTACATTTACGTGTTTCGACTGCCAATTTCTGGTGGCAAACTTTCAGTTGTTTTCATAAGTTTCTAGCTGCAAGACGTGCACTTCGTTAGCGGTGTTTTGGGCAATAAGCAACAGAATTTTGAACCCAGAAATAAAAAAAAAAAAAACTACAGTTTTAAATAAAATTTAAAAACGAAATTTTTAATTTTTTCGTGGGAGGGTGTAGTGTGTGTTTGCGTTGTGCGCTGGGACGAGCTGTGAGGTGTGAGGTGCAAGCGTGCGTGAGTTTATTTGTAGTGCGAAAAATATTGTTGGTTTTAATGGTGTTTGCTGCTGCGTGCATAAGTGTTGTTTGCCTCGGCAATTAAATGATTTATTAAAGTTGTCTCTTTTTAATGTGTGTTACCCGTTAGCACACACACACACGCACATAGGCACTCATGGTTTAATGGTCCTGTCTGTTTGCCAAATACAACAACGAGTACAAGTGCAAGTTATTTTACCGAGACAACTTTATTATTGTTTAAAGCTCTTTGTAAAAAACAAAAGCAAACCAACTCAACAAAAAACAAACAAATTTTGAAACCATTAAATTTCAACTCAAAATTATTTGTTTCCTTGATATAACATAGGTATTTATTATATCGAGTGTGTACATTTTTCGTGTCATTTGAGCATTTATTGTTACGCTCCCTCCATCCACGCTCTTGTGCCGTTAATTGTTTGTTGTTTTGTTTTTATTTTTGCCGCTCACCCACCCACATTACTACTCATTCAACTCTCTCTCTCCACCCAGCATTCATTCACATTGTGTGTGCGAGTGTGTGTGTGTGTGAAGTCTTCAGTTTGTGTGGTTGTTGGCTGTTGGTGTTAAAGTGTGCTGCCACTGTCAGACAATTGTGTTTATTTTAATTGCACTTCTTGTTGTTGGTATTGTTGTTGTGCAATTTATTTATGAATACAGATGAAATTACATTTTTACCACGGTAAGTAAACTGTCATAGTTTTTGGAAACTTTTAGATAAAACTAAAAAAAAAGCACACAAACCATTTTTTTTTACAAATGATTTTCATTGCAATAACACTTCACATTCAATAGCACAAAGGACTGTAGAATAAGCAAATGTTTAAATTTTTTCCCCTGATTGTTGCACTAAAAATTTTATAGAATCCCTAATGAGAAAAACTGCGAAGAAGCTTGAAAAAGTTTAAGCGAAACGTTGGGTAAATAATGAAATAAATGAGTCCTTAACTTTCTAGTCGAACTTTATCATTTACATTACTTTATCAGGCTCTTAGTTCGAAATTACTTCCTCAGAAGTGTGACAGAGAGGGAGAGTGTTGTTGCGAAATAAAGAAAAGTAGATTTGAGGCATGATACAACTAACAAGATAGCCTCGTCAGCTAAACCGTTAATCATCTGACTACTTTAGGTTGTCAAGAGAATGCAGAGATGAAAGGCAGCCAAAACGAGCTAGCTAATCCGCGTAAGCTCAGTGCATCTCTCTTCTGCAAATGTAGAAGTGGCGTCTTTTTGACAAAAACAAAATGCATGTTATTTTTATTGAAGTTGTTCTTATTGTAGCGAAAAGGTTACCTTGTTAGTTGTATCATGAGTTGAAGACTTATGGACTGGGGAACATACCATGGCGTCCACCACGACACTCATCAGCACTAAAATTGGTTCGAACCCAGATCAACTCTTGATTAATACATTAGCGGCCATTTTCACAATCTATGATTAGGGCAACGATTGTTTTAACCTTTGTATAGCAATCTTGCCGTCAAAGTTCACGTTAATTTTTAATCGTACATTGTGAAAAGAGCCGTAAATATAGACATTTTTTCGTCTTCCATTACCTTTACTTACAGAGTGGCATATACATAAGTGCTTCAACAATTCGTTCAAACGCATGCAAAAGTGCTTTTCGCTGATTAATATTTATTTTTGTTCTCTAATCCTGAAATATAAAAGCAACCCTCGTTTTCAATATTCTTTTTCTTGGGATGAAGTGATGTTCCTCAGGTCAGTTTAAGTTGATTGGATTAAGACAGTATAGGCTTGTTTCTCAAGTATAGAAAAATCTCTTAGTTACTATATAACCGCTAAATTAAGTAACAATTGTACTATAACACTATGGTGAAGGGTATATAACATGCGGCACTCTTAATTGTTAAGACTGTTTTTGTATGAGAAAACAGTTATTTTTCTCTCAGACTATTGCAGTATTATAAGTCAGAGAGCAAAAGTACTATTCTCATAGAGAATACAGTATTTATCGGATATAAGAAACTTGAAAAATCCACGAAAAAACTTTCTTATAAGCGTTTCTTTCTTATATACAATTATTTTATATAAGAAACTTATTTCTTATATAAGTAGCTATGGCCATAAGGCATTTGTTTCTTATATGAATATACGAGCTTTTTACCTTTTTATGTATATACGTAGATGTATGTATGTAAATAGAAAAATAAAATAAAACAAATCAAATTTTATTTTATTAAGTAAATAATTTTTATTTTAAAGTAAATAAATATAAAAAAACTAGACAACTTCAATTTGAAAAAAAAATTATATGTAGTAAATACATGTACATACATAATTCATTTTGTACTATTTATTTATTTATTTACGAGGCAAGAAACAAAAACTTCTCATGAGCACTAAAAGTAAAAAAAAAACGTTGTTGTTGCTGTAAAACTGTCAGAAAACAGAGTTGTCCATGCAAACTACATAAATTCAGTGTTGCCCCTGAAAATTTCTTTTATAGATTCTTTTTCTATACATTTTGTGGTTTTGGTGTTCAAGAAAAATGTTCTTTTATCATTTTTTTTCTTATAAGCGTTTTTCTTATATAAAACTTTTTTTGTTAGAAAAAACACTAAAAAGATATGGTGTTTTTGCAAATGTTTCTTACAAGCGTTTTGTTCTTACATGAGATGTTCTTATATCCGATAAATACTGTACTCTTAGAAGATTCGCTCGCTGCTGGTTCGATTAATCACAATCATTGCACTCATATTATCATACTATATTCTTCATTTAAAAGATCTGTTATATTTTTTGATGAAATTTTATATTCAGCTATTTTTCGATTAATCATTTTATTCATTGAGGATTCATGCTGCTTGAAACTGCATTTCTTATCCACACACTAGATACAGTCATCTTGAGAGGGGAAGCGAAAACAAAATATTTATATTTTATTATAACTCAAAGCTTTTTATTTAAAACACCTTAAAAATCCTTTGAAACTATAATAAAAAAATCTCAGTACTTCTTGTTTGTATGTTTGGGCATATTCTACCTCTCAACAGAAATACTTATGTACATATATACATATGTATTAAAATTAAATTAGGGTCAACAGCATGACATATCCTTTTTTATTCTCATATTCAAAGGATATAAATTTAATTGAAATTCCTTTCAAAACCAAAAAACATAACGTCTGTTTTATTGTGCAAATCTATTTAGAAAAAAAGTCTTTAGACAAAAATAAATTCGCAAGCAAAAACTTAACATGGAAAAGGAAAAGAAATGCTGTAATAAATTTCTTTCTGTATTTATAAAACTACTGCTTCTGCTGGTGATCGTCATCCTGGTTTGCTCATCAGCATCGTCATCAGAGTCATGTGCTTTTTTTTTGGAACTCAATATGAATTAAGGTCGATTTATATGAAGATATGTTCCAATTTTTTTTTTGTTGTTTTATATTTTTTATACTTGTTGTTTTGATGCTGTTAATAATATAAATTCAAAACAATATAAACTATTATTTGTAACCCTTACAATGTATGTGTGGATGTGTGTGTGTGTGTTTGATTGCGACTGTGTGACTGTGTTTGTTGGGCTTTACAAAAAAGTCTCCAACGAGGCTCGTAGAGTTGTCAGTCTGTCCGTCGTCGTTGCTGGGGTTTTCTTTAATATTTATTATTATTGTAAATGGGTTGTTTTTTTTTATTGTTTTTATTATATCTTTTATAGTTGTTGGAATATTTATTATTGTTGTTGTGTTGTTGCAATTTCTTTTGTTCACTATTTTGTGGAGTTCGTTAACTTGCTGTCAGCTTTTTCTATTCAAGAAAAAAGGCAACAAAACGGGAATAATTCTTCTTGCACTCACTAATCTTTAGAAAAATTGTGTCTGACTATTGTAAGTAAGCTATTCTTTTCTTAAGGTTTGATTTTCTTGCAGTCAACTTTTGTCAAACGAGAGCAGTTTAAAAAGTCATTGCATTACTACGTAAGCAGTCTGTTGCCCTCCCAAAGATTTCAAAATTACTCTTCCAGTTTTTTTAATAACATTAATCCTGCACTCCGTCGAGTAAGGTGTCGAATTCCAGTTCTATACATTTGAAACCACGAAATGGATAACCCGTTATGTTGTCTATCAATGCGTAGTTGCTATTGCAATTCCATGCCATTTAAGTTTTTTTCTTCCTTCCAACCAAGTTTCCATGTATGTGTGTGTGTAATGTTTGTATCCATATTTTCGTAGCTGTTCATTCATTCGTCTATTGCACAGACATTGTCATTGTATTGTAATCTTAAGAATTTAAACTTTTTCTCTGCTTCTTTTCTATAGTTTTAACTTATTTCTATTTTATTGTTATTTTTTCTGGTTTACATTTTTATTGTTGTTTGTCATATTGTAATAAAATACCAGGGCTTGTTTGAACAACGCAAAAGTTTTTCTTGCATACTTTTGTAAAATAACGGCTTGTAAAATAAACGGTAATTGAAATTATCTGCCATTTTTCTTATTTTCCCGTTTTCATGCCCCCTTACCTAAAGTGTGTATTTGTGTTAACACACACTTGTGTGCGTGATAACAACAACTGTTATGGCCAATTGGTAAATCTAATTTTATTTCTTTTGCAAGAAATGGAAAATAAAAATTGTTGAAATATTAAAAGTGCTAAGATTTGTTTGGGGTAGAGAAATGAATGACCTGGAGTGTCACGGAGAGCTTGTGTTGCTGTAGAATAGGCATTAATCCAAGACCGTTTGCTTTCTGGCTATCAGTCCGCAGGCTACTGCGGACGAAGGTATTAATTACAACTCATGGACCTTAACGTGTTAGGTTACTGCTGCAGATCATACGCTGCAGTATGCAATCTACTCCGCGGTAGGCCTGAAGGCTCCCGTTGTGTGGCCCAACATGGGGTATCCATCTTTGTCTTGAAATTTTTCTCTCATATAAAACCAGCCTTTGGCGTACTTTATTATTCCCGTTATGTTGCCTGCCGTGCAGTATCGATCTCTATATAGATATTTCGCTCTCATGTGAGATGAAACTGCACAACGGCAGATAAACTGCTCAACACTTCCCTATCAAGGCGAATTCAGAACTTGGCATAGCAAGAAGATTTTACACAAGGCGAATCCATTATAGGTGCCCGCATCCCAATTCGCTTCAACAATTTTCCACGATTTTATCTCCTGAGTTGTCAAAGCTGATAGCAAACGACAACAAAATGTATGACAACCCGAGAGAAAATGAATAGCGACCACCTGTGTAGTTGATTCGCCTTGATTTAACACTAACAAAACAAGGCGAATCGACTACAGGTGGTCGCAATTCAATTCGCCTCAACATTTTCTCTCGAGTTTTCATACGTTTTGTTGCCGTTTTGCTATCAGCTTTGTCAACTCGGAGGCTAAAAATAATGGAAAAATATTGAAGCGAATTGGGATGTGGGCACCTGTAATGGATTCGCTTTGCTAACAAAATGTAGGGGATTTTCGCTTGCAACCATCCAATTTAATTCGCCTTGACACTTTCTTTCCCTGCCTGACAACATCTATAGAAAATTATTTTTGTATTAAGTTTATCAGGCTCAAGTTCTTTCTATATTAATTTTGTGATTGATATTAATTAAATAAGGCAAAGAAAACATTCTTGTCTTATTTAATTAATATCAATCACAAAAATAATATAGAAAGAAAGAACTTGAGACTGATAAATTTAATACAAAGAAAAATAATTATATAAGAAAAATATTTAGTTATTTGACCCCTTTTTTTCTTATATTTTATATGTGTATTTGAAATTTTAGTATTTATTTTTGTCAATATTTCGCTCTCCTTCGGATAGCTTCTTCTTTTTTTTTTTTGGAAAAACCAATCAAAACATTTTTCATTATTATTGTCCTGAAGAAGCTATCCGAAGGAGAGCGAAATATTGACAAAAATAAATACTAAAATTTCAAAAAGACCTTAAGCTCAAATAAATACATATATAAAATATATATAAGAAAAAGTTTGAATAATAAAAATGAATTAACATCTATTGAAAAGATGTTGTTCGATAGTTGTTCATTCGATATCGAATGCGGCGATTTGGCCCCAGAGTTGTGTGTGTATGTGTGTGTGTGTTTGATTATCACTTGCAGTTAAAGAATTCGCAAATTGTTTTTAGTAAAAGGTAAAAACGTAACAATAAATTTTAAACATTTTCGTTGCACCTTCTGGCAGATTTTTTCCCCCTTCTGCTTTTTCAATTCAACAAAAATTTATTTACAAAACTGTCTGTCCGTCCGTCCATCTGCTTAAAGAATCTCTGTATAGAACTTGTAATGCATTCATTCATTCATTATTTTTAGCAAGTGTTCTTTTGCTTTTTTTTCTTTTTTTTTTTTTGCTACTAGAACCTGTAGTCTATTTGTGTATTTAATTTTCTTTTGGTTTTTCGTTATTCTTGTTGCGATTGCCGGTGCCAGAGACAGACAGACGGACGGACGGACGGACAGTCAGTCAGTCAGTCAGCCGCTAGTTGAAATGCTTTTGTGTAATATTAACATTTTTGCAGTCGTTAAGTGAAAAAAAGAGCACTGTGTATGTGTGTGTGTGTGTGTGTGTGTGTGTGTGTGTGTGTGTGTGTGCACGATTAAATGCGATAAATATGCAGGCAGAACTAAACTAACCCTGCCGGCAACTCAGTTAACTAATAATGAATTACAAGCTAACTTTTTTACAACTGGTGGTGGTTGACACTTAGATTATTTTCAATGGAGATGACTGACTATTTTAACATTACGATGTCCTAGGAGATAGTCAATTGTCCGACGTTGCATTACTTTTCAACTAATTTCAAGTTAACTACTTCAAAGTCAGTACATACAGAAAAAAATGTACAAATCAAGGCTGATTTTACATTTTTCGGTGGTAATAGTTATTATATTTTATTAAACTAAATTTCATCACATTTTTTTTTTTTTTTTTTGTTAGCCTCTGGTGGGATTCGAACCACTAAGCCTCAAGACTGGTGAGCAGCCACCTTAACCCATTCAGCCATCGCTACATTTAAAACGAATGCGACAATAGGCAATTTAATTCCAGAGTTATTTACCGTGTATGTGTGTATGTTAGTATTTGAATTTTGGGTGAACTCTGCACTACGTTTCGATTGTATTGTAGCTAATTTGAAGCTAGTCCATAAAAGTTAACGTGAAGTTAATTATTTTAGTAGTCGACTACCAATTTGCTGGCAGGGAAATTTTAAACTACATACATACATACGGATAAAATAACCGCAAATATGTTTGTTTAAGTTCTTGCTTATCGCTGTAGTTTTCTTCTTGCAGAGTTTTCAATAATGTGCCCTTAAAATCCAAAAGGAAAGCAGGAAGCAGGAACATTTAAACATTAACAAAAGTAACCAGGCTTATCATTAATATTTTCCCAACACTTTATTGTATTGGCTTTTCGGTTTAGTTGTGCTAAAACAAAATTATGCTTAAATATCTTGCAGATATGTATGTTAATTTATGACCAAACTTACTTGCCATTGCAACATGCCACGTTTTTCATTATGTACATATGTATGTATATATTCTGCTTTATTCATACACTGCCAATTTGTGGCACAGTGCGAGGTGGTGTGGTGGCTCATAAAAGTTCATTGCTTGATAAGCTAAAATATATTTATGAATATATTCAAAAATACAAAACAGAGATAAAGTGCAAAGTGTACCACCGGTGCCGGCTAAAATGGAGACGGCAGACATGAGCTCCTGCACTGGGATGCACGGACACACACAGCTCAGCTATCACTATCACTGTCACGGAACATCGCCGCACAGAATATTTAGCGAAATAAGAAAAATGAAACACTCAGCCAAGAAATGAACTTTAAACAAACAACAGCATTCTAACAGCTCCAAAACTGAATGAGTGACTGACTGCACGTCGTAACTGATAAATGAAAGCGGAAATCAAAATTGACGAGGTGTATGGATGATGGTGGCATTTTAACAAAAACTATTACAAAAGTCTACTTTATTTTTTTTTTTTTTTTTGTAATGTAATTTTGTTTTGTCATGGCAACTGCATACATTCATTCATACATTCATTCATTTCATCAGACATCCAACTCCTAGCAAATATGTATGTATGAAACATTATGTTGTTGCAACATGATGCCCGAATGTTTTCAGATAAATGATATCACTCATTGCCCTTGCGGATTTGTTTCATGTGGTTCTAGATTTTGTAAGAGAGCAACTGTTTCTTGTTTTCGATAAGAATAAGAAAGTTTTAGTTTTCCTCTTTTTTAACAAACGGTATTTATTTGCAAAGAAAAAGTTATCGTTTTCCTTTTTTTTTCCACTGAAACTTTATGAGTTTTATCACACTTTTCTATATGCATGCTCTAATTAAATGATTCTAAAGGGTTACACCACTAAAATTTTGAGCGGGTGTAATGGCTCTTCGTGGGTTACAGTGCCCCAGAAGCGTAAATTTTGCTTATTTACGTACCCGCTAAGATGGAAATGGGCCTCATCACTCATGATTATTTTTGATGAAAAATCATCTTCCTCTTGGTGGTGATCAAGAATGGCTTGAGCGTATGTTAGACGCGATTGGCGGTCAGCAGCTAACAGCTGATGCACCGTCTGGACTTTGTACGGAAACATCTTCAAATCTTGTACCAAAATTCGCTGTAAAGACCGTCGACTGATACCCATTTGCGTGGCACGTCGTCTGGTCGATGTCGACGGCGCTTTCATGACATCCTCGGCTACAGCAGCAATTTCTCTGCAGAACGGCTACTCCGGGGTCTGCCATGCCTGGCAGCATATCGTGTTGTGCCAGTCTCTTCGAGGCAAGCGGCTAAACGTCGCAGCCTTTCACCAGTTCACGTTGTGCCAAAGTCACCGACCGATTATTGGTCAAATAAATAGTCACCAATATTCCGCGTTCTGGAGCAGTGTAGCGGCGTAACATTGTTTATTAACGTGTATTTCGCATGTGTTTACTACACAAATGTCAAAACCGAACTGACGTTAGGGGCCAATCGCAAAATTTATAGCATTTTCTGATAGGAGGATTACTTTTGCGCCACCTTGTATGTATAATATGGAACTGTATGTAGTTGAGACAATGTTCATTTTGAGTACAGAAATCGTGCGATTTAAAAAGCATGTGATTTACAGAAAAGGCCAAATGTAAATTTAGTAATTTTCTTTAGCTGGTAAGGTTTGATAAAGTCGTATGGATTTGGGGTTGCAAAACAAAAAACTAATTTTCAGGGACCAGAATTTGCAACATGGTTGGGTGGACAAATCGGGGACAAAAAAAAAACAAACGTCTCCCGTAAAAATGAAGACCGGTGTTCTGATTAGTGTTCTGTTTTTGTTGGTGTTGGTGTATGAAGTTTACTGAGTTAATGTTTCCTTGTGTGTAGCGCACCCAGAGAGAAGGGCGGAACCATCTTGAGTGAGTCAGTTGCGAAAAGAGCAAGTCGGCAAACTCCCTGATCACTGCGGCTGCTACATACATATGTTAATTTCACCTGGTCTTGGCTCAAAATTTTACCCTCAATTTGTATTTCATTTCATGCTGTCTGTCAACCACTCTAACATAGTTTCTCTTTTTTCCCATTTCATAATTTCAGCATTGCTGAAGAAAAGAAAAATCTTGGTAACGACCAATACAAAGCACAAAACTACCAATCTGCATTAAAATTCTATTCGGATGCCATTTCACTATGCCCCGATTCGGCCACCTATTACGGCAATCGTGCCGCCTGCTACATGATGCTATCAAACTACACGAATGCGTTGCACGACGCTCGTACCGCCGTGCGCTTAGATCCGAAATTTGAAAAGGCGTATGTGCGCATCGCCAAATGTTGTGTGGCCCGTGGTGATATTATTGGCGCCGAACAGGCCGTGAAACGTATCGAAGAAATCGATGCTCAAAGTAATGCTGTCAACACTGAAAAGCAGGCCGTACAACAGCTGCGACAATTGGAACAGACCATACAAACGAATTACGATACAAAAGCTTATCGCAATGTGGTTTACTATTTGGATTCGGCCATAAAATTAGCGCCGGCTTGTTACAGGTAACAACAGGCTTTGATTTGATTTGCCGGAACTCATCGTTCACTAATTGATTGCCATTTCATTTTAGATATCGTCTTCTGAAAGCCGAATGCTTGGCTTATTTGGGACGTTGTGATGAAGCTGTTGACATTGCCATCAGTGTCATGAAATTGGACAGTACCTCAGCGGATGCCATTTATGTACGCGGCTTGTGTTTTTACTACACCGACAATTTGGACAAGGGCATCAAACATTTCGAATTGGCGCTGCAATTGGATCCGGATCATAAAAAGGCCAAAGAAATGCGTACCAAGAGTAAAGCCCTCGCGCATATGAAAGAGAACGGCAATGTTTTGTTCAAATCCGGCCGTTATCGTGAAGCGCAAAGTGTTTACACTGAAGCCTTGAAGATCGATGAATTCAACAAAGATATTAATTCTAAACTCCTATACAATCGCGCTTTGGTGAACTCTAAAATAAACAATCTTCGCGAGGCAGTGGCCGACTGTTCACGCGTGCTAGACATCAATGATAAATATTTAAAGGCTTTGCTGTTGCGTGCCCGCTGCTACAATGATTTAGAAAAATTCGATGAATGCGTGAACGATTACGAGGCCGCTATGCAAATTCAAAAGACACCAGAAATTAAGAGACTCTTGCGTGATGCCAAATTTGCTTTGAAAAAATCGAAACGAAAAGATTATTACAAAATCTTGGGCGTGTCACGTAGCGCCGATGAAGATGAAATAAAGAAGGCCTATCGCAAGAAGGCTTTAGTACATCATCCTGATCGTCATGCGAACAGTTCGCCCGAAGAGCGCAAAGAGCAGGAGTTAAAGTTTAAGGAGATCGGTGAAGCGTATGCGATTCTATCAGATCAACGAAAGAAGATGCGTTATGATAACGGTCAAGATATGGAAGAACACGAACAAGGTAAATGAAATTTGTCAAATGGCACTGCGCAAGAAAGGAAAGGTGATCAATAGCTTTAATACAACAGACAGTTGGAGTAACGAAGAGCCCAGCTAGTAAAATGGCGGCTGCTGGTTAACAAAAAAAGTATGCAATTAGTCATGAACTGGGTTTGAAGCAATCTGGGGTGCTGATGAACGTCGTGGTGGACGTGAAACAAACAGCCCATCCCATAAGTCTTCAACTTAATTTTGCTTCTCTTTAAACATTTTGATCACTAGAATATTACCACAAAGAAAACTTTCCCAGTTCCGATGAACCAAAATCGAACTAAATCTCAATAAAGTAATTAACAATTGCAAAACATGTTTCCTACCATCTTAAGATCACATTAATTTGCGTTTGAATTGATGGAAACAAGTCTCCAATAATAGTTATAACATACCTGTAATATTTATTTATTTATTTTTTTTATTTATTTCTTTATTTATTTATTTATTTGTTAGGTACTGAGCCTATAATTACAAATCATAAGCTAAATTATTCTTAGGAGCAATAGCAACGCAGGCCTTCAGCTCCATAGTGTATTAACTAAGTTATGTGTAAGGTATTAAATGCTATTGCAGAGATGTGACATTTTCAAGAAATTTATAATTAGTGTTATATGTTGTTGGGTGTGGGATGTGATGATAAGAGGTATTGGTAATAGCAAAATTGGCAATACACAAAAAAAAATGGCTGACATTTAATATCAAAGATTTCTACCAGCAAAATACATGAAGTGTTTGTTGGTGTTGTGTTTGTTGTAGTTATGCGACCAGCTGATATCGAGATACCTTGTTTAGGAGCATGTTTTTTATTAAATATATGATTTTTTCGATTTCAAGCTGGAGGATCTTGTTTATTATTTTTATTTTCAATATTTCGTTTTCATTTGGAAAACTTCTTCAGGAGATAACGTTTTTCTCATTAACATTATTTCCTGAAAAAGTTTTACAACGGTAAACGAAATCAGGTAATTAAAAAGGAACGAGCTCAAAGTAAATAAGATAAAGAAAATTATGTTTTTTCAAATGATTATTTGTTTTTTTTCTCATATTATCTATTTTATTCAAAAAAAAAAAAAAAAAAAACTGAACATCAATTAATTTCTATTATTCGAACTTTTTCTTATATAATTATTTATGTATTAAGTTTATCAGGCTCAAGTTCTTTCTATATTATCTTTGTGATTGATATTAAATAAATTAGACAAAGAAAACATCAAAGACATTTAGCAGGGTAGACATTTAGACGGGTGCTGACGAGAAAGTGTTGCGGCTTCGAAACAACTAGTTGTCCACTCTGCTAAATGTCTTTGATGTTTTCTTTGTCTAATTTAATTAATATCAATCACAAAGATAATATAGAAAGAACTTGAGCCTGATAAACTGAATACATAAATAATTAAAACTGAACATCACTAAACACAATGTCAAAAATAAAAAATAATTAAAAAGTAGTACAACACAACAATAAATCGATAGTCAAACTTAATCTTAATAGCACCGTGTTTTAACACAATTTTATTTTCTTATTTGCAGCTGATTTTGATCCTAATCAGATGTTCCGGCACTTTTTCCAATTCGGTGGAGGTTCGTCTGGTCAATCATTCGGTTTTGAATTTTAAACTAGATTTTAAAAAGCATGTTGCGTTATTTCATCTGCCTGCTGTCCAAAACCAGAACTCTTTTTTTTATATACAACCAACAAGAGCATCACCCGCCGTCGTCATTGTCATACCCAAACACACCCAAAGCCGCTTCAAACAACAACTGATGGACGCAACAAAAAAAAAAAATTTTTTTTTTTTTTTTTTTTATAAATAATATAATTTTGCATGTCTTTACATAATTATGTAGTTAAAAACTACAAAACTTATTTACATTGATTTGAAAAACAAAACTTTAAATATTCCAACACATGCCACAACTGAGAGATGCGGAAATAACTTTTTTAAAACTCTTGTGGTCTTAGAAACACAAATAATATCCCTTTTCAAAATGAAATATAAAATTGTTAAAATTCAATATCAATAAAACTCAAAAATAACCAGTAATATTATAAAAACAAACACACACATACACAAATTATATTAAACAACATAGATTTTAAAATGTACCACTAAGGCTGGGCCTTTGAGATCCATCCCAGTTAAACGGGGCTTAGTTTAATTGTAAATAGATATGTGCCTCAAAAAATGTTCCAATAAAGTTGATAATAGTGGCATGTACATATATTTTTTTCAGTTTAACTAAACCTCGTTTAACTGAGTTCTCGAAAGCCCCGCCTAAATCGTAAAGATTATTATTGTTCAACAAGTTTATTTATTGATGATTGTTTTTAAACTGAACTTTTTGTGAAAGATTCTTAAAAGAGACCCCACTGTCACTGCAGCAAATATATGTACACTATTTTAAATCCTAAGATTGTGTTCTTTTATAATCATGTAAACGTTATTGTGGTTCTGCAAAGTAATAATAATAATAATGTCTTGTTGGACAACACGTTGCAAAAAACTTTGCATACAAAATTTGTTGTAACGTGCACTTCAAGCAGACTTGATTATTATTATTTTTTGCATAACACCGTATGACCTTAACTTCTGCTTTTAGTTGTAAGTATGCTTTTCTTTTTTTCTATAAATAATATTTAGTCTTTTTTTTTTTTTTTCTTTGTAGCAACTTAAGATTTTTTTTTTATATGCAAACATCTTTTTTGCTAGTTTTATTTTTGCATGATTTTTACTCTACAATTTTACTTTGAATTGAAATAAAATTTTATTATTCAATTTTAATTAAATTATATAAATTAAATTATGGATTTTTGCAAATAAAGATGGTTTGTTTTCTAGAAAGTTGAATCGCTTTTCAAACGTTTTATTTTTAATTCAGATTATTGCATATTGAATTAAACAATTTTTATTATTCGAAATTTTTCTTATATTATTACCGTTTAATTCATAAAAATACAAAAAAACATAAAAATACATACAAATATGTCAAATAACAGTCTTATAAGCCTGTTATAATTTTTATGAATTAGGGGGTTATTTTGTATGTAATAATATTATTTTGTTTTACATTTATCAGGCTCAAATTCGTTCTACATAAATTATTTTTATGATTGATATTAATTGGTATTAGCTAAAGATCTTTGATGTTTTCCTTGTCTTGTTTGGTTAATATCAATCACAAAAATAATTTCTCTTATTGTTGTACGAAACACAAATTGAAAAATTCTTTTGGAACTTCGGAACTAAAGAAAAGTCAGCTGTTGCAACTTGTTTACAATACCAAACAAAAAAGTCGCTCACACTTAGAAGTTTAAAATAGTAGCGGTTTTCACACTTCGTATTATATTTAAAATACTTTTATTAATGCAGGTCCAAAAATTAACCTTTTTCAAAAAATATTTGCTGTATTTTTCAGCTGTCTATATGCCGACGACATTTCGTTGGTGCTAATCAACTTTTAAATATAACACTATTTTAAACTTCTAAGTGTGAGCGACTTTTTGTTTGGTATTGTAAAAAAGTTGCAACAGCTGACTTTTGTTCAGTTCCGAAGTCAATGAAGTGGTCCTTAGATATATTAACTGGACTAGATGACAACAGATTTTTACAAATACTACGAGTGAGGAGAATTCAATTCCATTCTCTTGGTGTTTTAATTTCGGATTATTTTGAATTTAACCAACCTCATTTATGCGAACAATTCCCAGTTGAGTAACAATTGGCAATTATTCTGTACAGACTTGGGTCATCTGGAGAGGGCGCAAGTATTCTAGCAGTGTTTTTACTTCTGCGTCAGCCCATCTTTTGTTCCAGCTTTTTTTCGCGATTTCTTCTTATAACTTTTTTAATGTTTTCTACTTTTTTCGTCTTTTCCATTGCAAATTTAAGAAATGTTTACAGTTCACTTTATTATATGTAGGCAAAAAACAATGTGGCGCCGTATCTGTCAGCTGTTGCATACTTGTAAATAAATCCTCTTACTACATTTAGTAAATCTACTACTGTTTTTTGGCATTGCAGAGGTTTTAATTTAGTAAATTAAAAATTTATGAGATTTGTTGTTGCCGAGTTTTAAATTTATCAAGATTTATTAAATTTACAATATCTCCAAGATCTACAATAGTACTTTAATACGAAGCAAGAAAACCGCAAGTATTATATTTAAAAGTATTTTAAATATAATACGAAGTATGAACTAATTATTTATTTGCTTTAAGAGCCAATTGAAATGTATTAATTCAGGTCCAAAAATGAACCTTTTCAAAGAATTTACTGTCTTTTTCAGCTGTCTACATATATGCCGACGACATTTCGTTGGTGCTAATCAACTCATCAGTAGACTTGATTAGCACCAACGAAATGTCGTCGGCATATAGACAGCTGGAAAAGATAGCAAATATTTTTTAAAAAGGTTCATTTTTGGACCTGAATTAATATAATACGAAGTGTGAAAACCGCTAATAATGGAGAACGAACTTGAGCCTGATAAATGTAATACAAAATAATATTATTACATATTTATTGTAAGAGTATGATTTCATCAAGATTTATTTATATGCAGAAAAGTGTTGTATTGAATAAAAGTGCTTTAGAAATTTTAGAGACAAACACATCATGTTACTAAATAAATGACTTTTATTGAGTGCTCGCATGGCTGAGAGGCAAACGGAAAAGAAATTCTTTTGCTCAGCAAACTTTATCACAAAGAAAAACGTTTGCTGGCATGCATACGAGGGTTGCCTTTTTATATTTCGAAATTAGAGAACAAAAACAAATTTTAATAATCGAAAAACCCCTTTTGCCCTCCCTATCGTGATTGAAATGGGAACTCTCAAGTCCGTGCTACCAGTGCGTAGTGGATATATGTACATTACATACATGAAAGTAAAATAAATAAGAATATAAAAGTTGTATTATGTTTGTGCGTCAAGATGTCTACCAACAAAATGAATGAAGTGTTTGTTTGTTGACTACCTGTTATCGAGGTACCTTGATAGTTGCAACACTAGGGTTGTTGTCAAATCCCGCAATATAAAAGGCAACCCTCGTATGTTATTCTATTCTAGGACCCAAGTGGGCCGGTCTCATGACCGACAGCCCACATAACAAACGTCACATGGTATTCTATTCTTGTGTCAGCTGATGCATCTTTTTTATTGTTTTTGGTGAAAAATGTTATACAAAACATAAGAATTTTACAAAGCACGTTCTAATTGGTGAAAGTGTTGCAATATTTTCCCATTATTTCTTAAAGCTATTACAAACTGCACCTCTTCGAAATCCTTTTGCAAGTTATGAATTCTTTTCTAACTAAATGGTATTTGTAATTTAATTTGTCAGTATATTGAAATTAATTTAAAAAAAATTTTTTTTAGGATATAAAAATTAATAACATTATTTTACTAGTTCGAGCTGTAGGTCCCTCTATTTATTTATTTTATTTGTCGATATTTATAATTTAGTTTAAAATGTTTGTTTGGACGCCACCATAATACCAACTTCAAGGAATCAGCTTAGTACCAACATCAACGTTAAAAATCATTTTACTAGCAGACGACACAACGCAACAGCTGAAATGCCATCGACCAAATTAGCGGCCATTTATGGCAACATCAATGCTAAAATTTCTTGCAGAATGTCAAACATTTGCACAAACGTCCAATAATACTGCCAGCAAGAATACGGATTTACAACAAAGGCGAAAAATTGTCGACGTCCCGTGTCGGCGCCGACAATCAAAATGAGGGCGAATATAACGGTCATTTAACGAATTATCAATTTGAGATGATTTAGAAAAACATCAAAAACTCTGCTTTATTCATAATTACATTTTTATTAAGAAATTGTGAAAGTTGCCAAACCGTTTGGGAATCTCATATAAACAAATTTTAAACCAAAATTTGGTGACCCTAAATCAGAATAGTCGAATCTTTGTTTCTTTAGGTTGCTCTGCTTGTGTTTATGGGCAGTTTCTGGTGTTGCAGTTTGTTGATTGTCATACAAAGTTATCGCTTTTTTTATACATACCGATTTATAAAAATTGTTTTCTGCCAACCCGAAAGAAATGAATGGTCGGTCCCATTTTATGCGCTCAAAAAACTGGCATGCCGAATACACTACCATCAATCCTAAAAGTATGCAACATATTTCCCCCCATTAAATGTTAAATAAAGTTCTTTCTTTGTGACCATCACCGAAAGTATTAAACGTTTACTCGTATATACGATTCCTGTTGTATGAACAATTTTTTATTTAACTTGTTTATGATTTATTATTTTTGGTCTAAAAGATCTCCAGTTTTTATCGCTCTGGAAACTAAAAAGTATTTCTTTAAGTAAATTGCATTTGTGTTTTCAATTACCAACTACTTTATTTTTTACTCAATAAAGTTGTTTTTTTAAAGCAAAAAAAAATATATATATATCTACTATGTACTTATATTTAAAAATAATTAATCATTTATTAATTTACAGTAGTTATTGGTTTTAAGGTATTTTAAAAAGAATACTATAAAATGATTAAAAAAATACTAATATACACAAATGGTATAATAAAACTAAAATCTAAAAATGTTTTTCTTTTCCATAAAGAGATCGCTCAAGTTTTTGGGAATACATTTTTCAAATTTGGGGGCCGGCGATTGACCCGTATTGTGTTTATGTAATGCTAAAAACACACTTTTTTGGGGCAAATACCCCAACCACAATTGAAATTTAAGGGCCTTCTTGTAGCAGATTTTAAAAAGTGTGTCGATATTTTCGACGCAAATACGCCAAACACAATTTTAATGCAGCCTTTTACTTTATTTCTTGATTTTTCCGAAGAAATAAAGTAAATCGATTAAGATCCGAAGAAGATAAAACAAAATCGATTAAATTAAAAATTCTTGATGGAATAATTTTTGTGACAGGCCTCAAAGACGGAAAGCAAAGCATCAGTTTATGGAGATGTCACAGAGATTTGAAACTAGGTACGCTGACATAAAACACTTTTCTTCCGATATACATATGTATGCAATACAGCTCTATTGGAAATTGCTCTTATTTTTCAAAATGGCAGCTTATCTCAAATCTGTATTTACATTTCGAGCTGTCGCCAGAAACATCGCCAAGACGCCGTGCCTCGCAATTGTCCATCAACCGTTCGTCCCTAAGGTGAATTTTGGTCAAAGACCAGCGCATGTTCCCATACAAAGTCCAGTCCGTGCATCAGCTGATGCCTGCTGATAGCCAAACGCATATAACCTACGCCCAAGTTAACCTCAATCTCGAGGACGAAGTGGACGATTTTTCGACCAAAATCATAACGAGCGATGAGGCTCATTTCCACCTCAGCGGGTACCTGAATGAGCAAAACTATTGCTTTTGGGGCATCAAAAATCCACAAGTGATGCGCGAGGAGCCATTAGACCCGCTCAAAGTGACTGCATGATGAGCTGTTTACGCTGGAGGAGTCATTGGCCCATTTTTTTTCGAGGACCCTGCCGGTCAAACGACAACCAACGCGCTATGGGACCATGTTAAGCGAGTTTTTTCTGCCGCAATTGAACGAATCAGGTCTGGAGGACATGTGCTTCTAACAGGACGGAGCAAGGGCACACACTGCACGAGCCACAACCGATATTCTGAAAGCCAAACAACATCGGATGATTTCTTTTGGCCCAGCTGTTATTAGATAAGTATGATTAAATATTAATCTGAGGTAAAATTGAGTATACATAGCTCAACAATGGGTGCTGATCAGCAGTGTGGCGGCTTCGAAAGATCAAATTGTATACCAGCTTCAGTCATAATTTTGCTTTATTTGCGTCCTTTAGCGGCATTTAGACGGCCGCTAAAAGCAGATACTCGTATACTAAAATTTTAATAAAATTGCATTTCAGGAAAAAAGTGCAAAATAAATGCGAATTTTGTAAAGAAACGCAAACGGCATTAAAGTCTAAGGGCCCAACTATAGTAATGTGCTTGATTGAATTTAGGAATAAGGTATATAACGGGAAAGTAAATGCCTGAAAGTTGCACTCCGCTGACACTTTTTTACCAACACACTCACAATTTTCTAACTTTTTCAACTCAACTCTCAGCAAAATTTTCCTGTAAGTATATTTTTTTTTTAACATTTACTGCAAGTAAAGTGACAAGGTAGTAAACACGTTTGCCTACTCCACAGCACATACACATTTTCAGGATTGCAGTAGAATAATAATTGTGAATTTTAAATTATTTTATACATGAGAAAATATTTAAAACATTTTTACAGCAAATATGAAGAAAGACCAGAAACGAAGTACATTTACAGTGATAATTATTAAATTAATTAATTAAAGTTTAGCAATAAAAATTATTTTCGAATGTTGCCCTATAAATTTATGTTTTTTTAGTAGTCTTGGCAACTCTATTTTATAATAATAATACTTGCAACTCTTTGCTTTGACGACATTTTTAAAATGATCTCTCACGTTCTTTTGCAATTGAGCAAAAAATTTTCCCGAAACTCACAGATTTCATTGAAATTTTTATTCTTAATACGTATACAAAAACTTAATGAAAGTACTTTCTCGTTTAAATGTCGGGTTAAATTAATATCAGTTTAAATTAATAAAAAAAAAACTGGTCACCAGCTTTAACGGAAAAGCAAGGAAGTGTTTGTAGTACTGTTACTGTTAAGTACACAGATGGGGAAATGTTAATCAAATACACTAAAGCCCCGACTTGCGTCGTTGCGATTTGCGTCGCTTTTTAAAACTGGAAAAATTCGATTTGCGTCGTTGTGATTTCAAGTTGCGTCGTTTTGACCCCGATTTGCGTCGATTCGATTTGCATCGTTTTGATTTCGATTTGCGTCGCTAACCACGGTCACATTTTTTACTGCATCATTGTGGATTACCACTTTTAGCATTTGTAGTGTAGTATGTATTTAGCATCTTGAATTCATTAGTTTTTACAACTTCTGGCAACAACAATCGTCACCTGTACGTTAAGAAATTTTCAGATTGCGTGGGAATCCCCCTTTGTTTTTTTTTTTTTTGATATAAGTGGTGCTAAGAGCAGCTGTCTAGTTATGGTAACAATTTAGTCTGTGATTTACCAGAATATGCCTTAAAGACGTAAAACATGAGCACCGGTATTCATAAAAAATAAAACATTGTTGAAACACATTTTACAACAAATTTTTCATTGACAAATTTTTTTTTAAATGTATTTGAGCAACGTTTTATTTTTTATGAATACCAGTGGAGTAATTTTTATGTTTTTTTCCCTTAATTTATGGTTTTGTTATTTCTTTATAATATACATATATAAAAATTTGTTGAACTAAATTAAATAAATAAAAACGTACTCATACTAGGTAGTATTTTTTAAAAATACAACATTTTTTGCTTTGTTTTAAATATTTTCCCCAACAAATTAAATTTCAGTGCATTTATATAGAAAAAAGTGATTCGATTTGCGTCGCGTTTCTCCGGTCCCCATTACCGACGCAAGTCGGGGCTCTAGTGTAAGCCTTTTAGCACCACTAGTTAACGAAGCTGTTAAAAAGCTTTCATATTTTACACATACATTTATGCATGTGTGAGTGACAAGCAAGCTGTTTGCTGTCAAATGTAAACCACATGCAAGGGGTGATTTTTTTACACGATTTTAATTTTGAATTGTTAATACAACTGTTAATAATTTTATTATTAACAATTGCATTAACACAACTAATTACATAATACAATTGTTAATAATTTTAATATTGGGTTTTTTCAAACTTTTCGCCATGCCCAGCGATTTTTAAGCGTTAATCTTAACTTTATAGTCGCTTTAACTTTATATGTAGCTGCTTGAAAACAGTACACAATTAGTCCTGGCCTGGCTTCGTGCTGATGAACGACTTGGTGGTCGTGAAACCACCATGGCATAAACCCCAGCCAGAAGTCTTCAACTTTATTTTTCTGCTCTTCTTTAAAAGTGTTGATCACTACAATTTTATTACAAAAAAAAAAAATCTGTCTTAATTTTGAGGATGTTAAAATCGAACTCAAGCCGCATAAAATTATAAACAATTGTATATCATATACAATGTATGTAGTTCGACTATAAAGTTATTATCGGTATGTACATAAGTTGGTTTTTACTTCCGTCAGTTGAATTTGCTATATGGGTATTTCCATGAAATGGTCCACAGTTAGTTAAAAAATCAAAACGCTTGCACAATTTTTTTAAGCACAGAAAATTAAAAAAAAAAAAAAAACTATTGACATTTTATTATATAAAAAAAAATTTTTAACTTATAATAATTTTAAATGCAGGTAAAAACTTCTGAAAATATATGTTAAATTACAAAAATATGTATGAAGGTAAAAAGTGTCACGTGCGTAATCAAAACATTTTTTTTTTCTTAGCCAACCCATGCACACTTGTTTTTCAACAAACCATGATTATAAAGGTCCATTAATAACCTTTATAAAAACATTTTTTCCGAAATAAAAATCTTCTACAATTCGCCTACTTTTGCAATATTTCATGCTGCTTTAAAAGGCACTTCCGTTTTTCGTCACGTGCGTAAGTCAACTTTGATCGCATGGAACTTGGGTACCCAGTGCTCAATTTTCCAATCTATATACTTTTTGGAAGGAACTCATCACATTAAATGTAACAATGGCAAAATTCCATTCAAAAATTCCAACCCATTTATATTTTTATAATATTCAAAACAATTAAACGTGTACAAATGTCACGTGCGTAACCATGGAAACACCCATATGTTTTTTCTTCCATTTGCACATTTGGTGAAAGTAGCAGATTTGATTAAAGTACTACACCGGTATTCATAAAAAATAAAACATTGTTGAAACACATTTTATAAAAAATTTTTCATATACATTTTTTTCTAAAATGTATTTGAGCAACGTTTTATTTTTTATAAATACCGGTGCTAGTGTTTACATCACTGCAGCAACACAATGTACCATGATACAATTAACAAGGTAGCCTCGTCAGCTAAACAGTTAATCAACTGACTACTTTAGGTTGTCAAGAGATTGCAGAGACGAAAGGCAGCCAAAACGAGGTAGCAAATCCTCGTAAGCTCAGTGCATCTCTCTTACGCAAATGTAGAAGTGACGTGGTTTTGACAGTTTGCATAAGTTGTACAAAAACAAAATGCATGTTATTTTTATTGAAGTTGTTCTTATTGTAGCGAAAAGGCTACCTTGTTAATTGTATCATGCAATGTACTGAACTTTTATTTTCTACGCTGATTAAAAAATCACGCTGTGATTAAAAAGCTTTAGTAAACATTGTAAAAAAATTACTAGCGGTACTCAGCGTTTGGTGCGTTTTTGGTTGCGACTATTTGCATTTGCGATTATATTGCAACTGATATTGAGCACCCTTTTTAACAATTTTGCAAATTTTATTGCACTCCAAATAACAGCTGATAAATTAATACACAATTTTTAATTTTTCACGTTTTATTTTTTTGGTAATTGCTGTTGGCTCCATCTCTACAATTTTTTTTGTTTGCTTTGTTTTAAAATGTCAGCTGTTCGAGTGTCAGTGTTGCACACGCAATACTCATGCGAAAAAAGCAACACATAATTAGCGGTGCGTAAATGCAAAAATATTGCGGGTGCAACCTTGTATATTTTGTTGTTGGGTTGCAAAGAAAAAGCAACGATTTCTTGCATTCGCACTTACGCAAGACATTTGCACCAAATAATGAACTGCGCTACTGGGAATCACAGATATTCTGTGCTGTGAATCGTTTTGCCGGCAAAACTTAATTTTGTGTTGAGAAAATAAAAAAAATATGGAAAAAACAAATAAAAATATACTGGTGAAGAGAAAACGTGACAAAATTCACAACAAAAGGTGGACAGATAAAGAAATTCAGCAAGTTTTAGAATATTTGCAAGAACATGCAGACTTTGAGGTAAGAAAGTCACTCGAGCTTTGTGGTAAAAATCGTAGTGAATATAGCAGAGTTGTCAAAATTAGTATCAAGAGTGAGAACCGCCCAATATTTGAAACCGTTTTTGAGTATATGTATGTTGTTCTACCTCCTTCATTTTGAAAATAACAGTACATCCCAAAAACAAGAACTAACCTAAAAAAAAAGCGGTTAGCACCACTGAATTCAGAGCAACCGAAATAGGTTTAACCACTGTGTGCCCCGTCTGTTGGAAAAAAAATTTCAAATTCGAGCATAGTGTAGCCTTTAGAATTGGGCTGAGTATTTAACGGGTGGCTAAATGTTAAGGGCCAATGTTGAATGTGCAGCACACTTAAAAGCCAAGTTTTTTTTTTCTGTACTTAATCTGAGATTTCTCAATTTCAGACTAATTCAATTTCAACCCTGGAAAGATACACCATAGAGCAAAGAGTTAAAATTATTCAGGGGTCAAATCGTCGCATTCGATATCGAACGAATTCCGTCATTTATGCTGTGTGTTTGTTGTTTATTTTGCTTTTGTTTTACATTATTTTTGCTCGATAGTTCATGCGATATCGAAGGCCCCAGGCTTATTATTAAAATGGGCTTTCAAAGTGAAATGCCTGTCGTGCACTTTGTGATTTTTTCGTTCAATTTAATCGTTCAAATGTGCGCACAATGGGAAAAATCGTGCAAAACTTTGAGCAAACCGTAATTGTAGGAAATGTGAAAACACCACTTCATGCTGCAGGAATATCTCTGACATTCACAATAGTGTGGCTGAAGGCAGAGCAGTCCAACTCAACTGGGAAGGATTATAATTGGAAATTGCTCAGCTTTTTCTAACTTACCTCGTTAAACTAATTTGTTTTACTGCTAAAACAAAAAGTAGACCTCTTATTTAATTAAATTAAACTGAAACTCATACACCGGCATTCATTAAAAATAAAATGTAATTCCATAACATTTTATTTTTTTGCGAAGAGCGGTTTTTCAACTTCATAATTTTTTAATGTCCACATACACATTTTATTTTTCTCATTTTGCTTTTGTTTATGTTTTTTTTTAATATTATTTCTTTTTGGTAGGTACACATTTATTTATTTAATTATTATTTTCATTAAACTTTGCTTTAACAAATATTATTTTATTTTTGATTTTTTAAATTTACTTATACATTTTATAAATTTGTCTTAAAAAACGAATTAAAAAATAAATGAAAACATTTAGTCAAAATATGTTATTGGTATCTCCTTGTTTTCCTGTTTGTTTTCACTAAAAATTTATTTCACTAACTAGAGGATTTTCTTCTTCAATTTTCATTGTTTTTTTTCACTTCTTTCATAATTATTTTTATAGACTATAAATAAAAAAAAGGCAATAAAACCTTAAAAATGTATTTAAGGTCTATATACATATATAAAAATAAAAAATTCGTTAAAAACTAAATAATAAAAAATAAAAAAATTTATATTTATAAAAAAAGCCGGGAAAAATGTTTTAGCCGACTCTTAAACTTAAATATTAATGTATTTTATTTAGTTGTTGGTATAAAAACAATTCTGTTGCAAAAAAAAGGTACATTGATGTTAAATTACAAGTATTTTTTTATCATGTGGAAAGAAAAAAAAATACATCAGTTAATGAATTAAAATTCGAGCATAATGCCATAAACACTTACGCCACCACAGGCTTCGTGAACGCGCCTGTGGTACGTACAACTGCCGCCAGCTTAATGCTAGGAACACAACTGGAACGAACGAACGACAAATACGCCGGTTAAAATTCGCTGTGTAAATTCGTCGTATGAAGCACAATAACGACGAAAAACTAAATCATCTGTTATAATTGATAAAATTGTTTATTGTTTGTTCAAAAATAAAAATTAAATGAATCAAAGAATTCCAAATTTTGTAAAAATAATTCGAATAATGAACATCATGTTCGTTATGGTAAAAGTCTTGAAGTTTAACATTTTCAATTATAACTTCACTTGTATCCATTTTCTCAGTTTTTTTTAATTTTATATTATTATAGCTGAGCAGCTGATGGGGTGACCATATTAAAAAAAAATTGGTTGCTGAAAACCATAAATTTAGCACTACAAACATGTTTTACAATCTAATAATGTTGGCTTTCTATTTTAAATGCAAAAAATCAAAGCTTAGCACTTGAAATAAAAACTATTAAAGTAAAAATTAACTGTTTTTAGTAAAACACTTAAAAACTAAAACCAAAATGGCCACATGATACTGATTTGTTCGTCGTTCGCCGGCGCAAGAAATAGAAATAAATCTATTTCAAGTTCGCCGCGTACAACGAAAACACCAATGTGTTTTATTCAAGGCGAATCAAGTACAGGTGGTCGCAATTCAATTCGCTTCAACATTTTCTCTCGAGACGTCACAAGTTTTGTTGTCGTTTTCTATCCGCTTTGACAACTCAGAAGATAAAATCGTGGAAAAATGCTGAAGCGAATTGGTATGCGGGCACCTGTATTCGCCTTGGTTTTATTTGAGTTTTATTTTTGACGGCGAATATTCGCGGCGAAAAATTCGTCACTCGTCCCAGTTGTGTTCCTAACATAAGGTGTCGCCTTGTATCCAGCCATAAACACATTCGCCACCACAGGCTTCGTGAACACGCGACTACAAATGCCGCCTTGTATCCAGCTATTTAAGGGCCTATTTCTCACCTGCGAACGTTATCGTTCGTCCCCACAATTACATTGAAAGCAAAAAACAATATTCAATATTTTGATTTTGCTTTCAATGTAATTGTGCAAACGAATGACAACGTTCGCAGGTGAGTAATAGGCCCTAAGTATTTTGGAAGCAGAGGCAAAATATCGAATGAAAAATTAAAATAGAAAAAATAGAAACTTATTTACTATTTGATTTGGCAAGGCGCATCGGCTCAAAAATTCCTTGAAAAATATTCAAATTTAACAAAGCAAAATACAGTAGACTCTCAGAAATTCGAACCACTTTGTACTGCGATTCGAATTTCTGGACGGTTTTTTTTATTCAAAAATTTTAAAATTGTTAGATTTATTTGTTTAGAGGCTCTAGGTAGGATTTAGGTAAATTTGAATGTAAAGTTATAAAAAAAGATCTCATAAAATCAGTCATAAAAGATCCGAGATGTCAGCGATCACATTTTTCAAAATTTTTTGCATATTGGCTTCAATGGTGTCAATTTCATGCAATTGTAATAATTGTTTTCCCGTTTAATACATATTCTTCCTTTTTAAGTCCTGTTGTACAAAATTCTTTCTGATTTGTAAGCATTCATTTAACATTCCCTGTTGTATTGATATTACTGTTCGATTTGTAGCCAACAAAATATGTTGTTGAGTTCAATTTTATAAATATTGAAATCAGGGCCAAAACTAAAGCTGATAAAAGTGACCTCCATTCAACTCAACCATCTGTTATTAAGGTGGGATCACACGATTGCCGCAAGGCACCAATTTTACACAATTTTTATTGGGCTGAATTGGAGCACAATAAATAATTTGCCCCAATCAAATTCTCACAGCAATCACATAATTGTCACATTTGACTCAAAATTTTATGGACGCAAATTATAGTCACACGATTGTTATATTATACGGCAACACTGCGTAACAGCTGTTGTAGCTGATGACATACCTTGTTTTGCAAAAATAAAACAAGAAGTTAAAAGCTCAAAATATGGTTTGTTCTTTGAAAAGAAAGAAAATTGCTTGGGCTATTATTATAATGCTGTGCGGGCTGGCCGTTTTCTGCCCCTTGACCAGACTTTGTTTTTATTTTCTTTTTTACATTTTGAAATTAACATTGGCCCATTTGGCTTTACAGTCTTCCACTGTATGCCCTGGACAAATTTTTTGTATTCCTCGCCATGCGCTTTCCCCTATAAACGGGCCCTTGAAGTCTGGGGAAGAATATTCCCAAACACTTGGGTGCATCTCTACAGCTTGTATTGGTTCCTGAATTTCACTGTAGGTCCAGGATGAAGTTACACTTTGCTTCTCTCTTTTTTTATTCAAAGGTGTCTGCTGGGGCTGAGCCAGGAGGCAGAGTATTCAATTTCACTGCAAATGGAATCGACCATAACAATGCACTCTTCGAAATCCACGTTGAAACTGCAAGAATTTTAAAGCTTTGTCTAGACGGTTGTCAGATCTTACAATATTGTAAGACCTAACAACGTGCTGGCAATCTACTAGAAATACAAAATTGTCAGCATTAAGGAAATTATCAGTTCAGACAATTGCAAGAAAATCTTACAATTTCATTGCCACACAATTGCCTGACAGTAAATTTAGCTACCAACGAAATATATAATAAAAATTGTTGCATTGCGGCAATCGTGTGATCCCACCTTTAATATTAATTATTTATAAAATAAATGCAAAAAAAAATAACTTTCTTTTGTAAAAAAAAAAAAATTTCTGAAAATTTTGCTAAAAAAATTCGCCGTGCACAAGAAATGTTTAGTTCGTTAACTGGTGTATTTTCCTTTTCATTATTTTTCATAAAATTTTTTAAAGAAATCCATTAAAATCTGCTGGTAATTTTATTAATTTAAATTGGTTTTTTTTTTGTGGAAAAAGAAAACGTTAAACATTTTAAAAATAATTTTTTGCCAGGATATTAAAACTTATAAAAATAATAATTTTGCACACAGCTGTTCATATTATTAGAGGTGTTCATTGCAGCTTTTTTTGTTTTCTTTGCGGGAAAAGTGGAAAGAAACAGCTGAGAATTTTTTTTTTTTTTTGTAAATTTGTCTTTTTGCCATCAAGGGGAAAAAAGCTGAAATGAACTCCCTCTACTTTCTCAAATGTTATGAATTTATACTAGGGGTTGGCTTAATTTTAACTCAACTATTATTCTTTTTTTTAGTGTTTTAGAAACTTTAATATTAAAGTGTTTTTAAAACAAGTAAATTCTACTTTTGAATTGTGGTTTCGAGTTCTTGTAAAAGAATTCAAAACCACTTGACTTATAAATATAAATCTAGAAATGTTTTCTTGTTTGTTTTTTTTACTAAAAAAATAATTTTTCTAAAATATATAAAATTAAGTTCATTTTACAAATGAAAAACTTAAAACTAAATTAAGGATTTATTATCTAAAGTTTGTTTTGTTTTTTCAATAAAAAAAAAAGTAAAAACAAAAAACGCATAAAAAGACTGTTCCACTTATGACTTGATAATGACTATAAAATTATTTTTGTTGGTTGCGGTTGTATTTCAGTTGTATTTGAATTTTCTCTCCATTAATTTAATTAATTATTTGAACATTTAATTTGCTCAACAGCACAATTCAATTGAACAAACAATTGCACTAAGTAATAATTATTCGAATATTGTTTTCGAAATTCTAACGATTTGTAACGGTTTGCGTTGCTTCAATTTTTAGTTATTACCATTAAATTATCGATTGCTGCAATCGAAGTTTTTCTTTTTTTAATCAAATAAACTTCTAGTCAACTGGGTTTTCTTTTAAGAAATTCAAATAATTATTTAATTAAATTAATTGCTAAACGTTTTAGCTTTAGTTTAAAAAATGACTGGTATAGTGTAAATTATATTTTGTTTTATTTATTATGATAAATAAATAATTACAAAAAAAAAAAAAAACAAATATCAGCGAGGTACTTTTGAAAAAAAAAAATTAAATGTAAACATTTTAGTATTTTATTGTGTGTTTTCTTTTTTTTTTTTCTTTTATAAAGACAAATTTTATGAAGATAGAAAAAAAATTATTTTTCTTAAGTTGATAAAAAAAAAAAATGATTTATAAAATAAATAATCTGTCTTTGGTCTTAGTTGCTAAATTTGTTGGTTTTGATTTGATGTGATTTTTTTTTTTTTATTTAAACAATTATAAAAGAAAGTTTTCTTTAAGAAAAGTAATTTTTTTTTTAACTCCATAAAAATTTCTTTAAAAAAGAAAGTGACTTCAAATATGGAATATAAACTATTTTGAAAGAAATAAATAAATTTAAAATAAATAAATCTATTCAAAGTGTGCAAGGAAAATTTTTCTCAATTTGCCGATCTCATTATAACATTTTCATACGCATTTTAATGCCCGGAAAATGAGTGCGACTTTATTTGTGAGTTTAAACTAAAAACATCTTTGAATTAGTGAATACTTAAATCACAATTAAACAAAGAGAAAATTTAGCGTTTAAAGTGAAGTCATTAAACAGTATAAAACATCAGCTGTTTGATATGTTTTGCAACACTAAAAGAATTTTGTTCAGAAATCCAATGAATTCCATCGTTAATTAAAGGCAAAAATTCATTATTTTTCAACCCTCTTAGGAGTTCATTGAATCAATGAATTCTGATTCATTAAATTCATATTAATGAGCGTTTAATTAAACACATGAATTTTGGTGATTAAGCTAATGAAGTAATTTATTGGTTTGATGACAAAAAATCATTACTTAAATGAAGCAATTTATTAAATATAAGAATTTATTCATAAATCCAATGAATTCCTAGATTAATTTAATGAAAAACCAATGTTCTGATTCATTAAATTTATATTAAAAAATAAATACATGAAATTCATGAATTTTAGTCATTACAGACGGACCTCCCTGCAAGAACAGTGTCGGTCATATGATCCATCATATGACCGACACTGCTGATGGGTTCATACATCAGCGTTTCTATCATTTTCTTAAGGGCAAAATGAAAAAACTGATGTAAAGATTCGTGTACGTGTGACTTCTTTTTTGAACCAGCGTTACCACCTCAGCAAAGTGATCATTCAAAATCTTTTTTGCAAAATGCCCACAAAATTACATGTAATGCTATTAATTTCTGTATTGATAAATAAAAAAAGAATTTTTCGAAAATTTTCAGAAAACAATTCAAAGAGAATATAATAAATAATATTTAAAAAAAAATGGACAAATGAACCTACAAAAACATTAATGCATAAACGTAGTTCCAAATGAAATTACCAAATTAATAAGGGAAAATCAAAATACTAAAACAATCATTGTAATGGCAACGCTGAAACCTATAAAATTGCTTTGCATGTGTTAGTAATTAAGTTGTTAATGTGTTAGTTTCCATCAGCTATTTCTTGCAGGGCTCATTAAATCAAATTTTCTATCACTACTAATCCAGAATATATATACTTTCCCCCTAATTCATAAAAATTATTTCAGGCTTATACATATTCCATACATATTTGTATGGAGAATCTGTCAAATTAGAGTTTAATAAACCTAAAATATTTATTATGAACAGAATAGCAAATTGATACCTTTTAGTTCGTGAAGGTTATAAAAACTACACTCAGAATATTTTTGCAGTAAGTGACCGTAGTTTATTTCGGAAGCAAGCAGTGTGCTGTTATTTTTAACTGACAAAACGTTTGAAAGTAATGAAATTATAATTAACATAAAAAAAAAACTAACAACAGAGAAATGCGAATTTTCGGTCACAGTTAATAATGACAGTAGTAATTTATGTTACTCATACATGAAGAAGCCAAGCTATAAATATGTATACATATATTTATAATTTGGTTTCTACATACATTTGTAGCATACACACTCCCTATTTCAATTGATTGTTGTTGAATTTGTTCTGATTGTTGCGATGGCTGGGTGGGCGTGGCAGCCGCTTTCAAGTCGAGATGTTGCATGTTCGAATCTCAGTATAGGCTTTGCAGTAAAAAAATTAAGTAAGCAAATAAAGGAGATAATACAGATAGAAAACTATAATTAAATCAAATGAAGCAGACAAACAAAAAAAAAAAAAAAACACCACACCGAAGAAAAATAAACAAATTTTTACCAGTTGATTACGCATTAATTATTTGACAGTTACAATAAAGGAGATATCATTATTTTTACCGTTTGGGCTCCGTAGAGTTTTTAACATTTAAATTCAAATGAAGTATTTGGTAAATTTAAATGAGAAACAAGTAGGACGGTTTTTAAATGATAAAATCATCTATTTTAAAAAGTGTTTTCAGTTAATTTTACTCACAACGATCTCTGAGTGTAGGCAAAAAACAATGCTGCAACTTTTCTTGCAAAGCAATATTAAAAATATATAATTTTTATTTGATCTTAATAGTTTGTGAAAGACTTAATTTCTACAGCTTTCAATTTTTTTATATAAATTTTCAAAGGCATTGTTTTAAAATTAAAAAAAAAAAAGATCTCAAGCTGTAAAAACTAGTTGTACACATATTTATTTGCTGGCTCTTAAACACATCTGATATGTATTATTTTGGGTCTCTAAACAGACCTTAAAGCAGAAAACATTACGGTCTATTTATAGACCTAAAGTAATATGGAAAATGTTGTTCTTATTAAAGGAAATAAAACGGCCTGAATATTATGTATGTATATAATGAAAAAATGAAAAACAATAAAATATTATGCGAACATTTTATGTTAATATATCACAAGTTTTGGTGGCTTTGAACCGTATTTAAATATGACATAAAATAAATTAATTTTCAATAAAATATAATAATAATAATAATTTATTATCGAGCATGCACGTGCATGTGCAAACATGATTTGGATCTGAAATACTTAAAAGAAATCGTAATTTTTGGTTTTTCAAGATTGTTTTTGTTACTTGATAATTTAGATATGAATAACTCGTAATTAAATCTTACCGCAAAAACAACCTAAGCAAGAGAAAATAAATTTGAAATTTTTAACATTTGTTTAATTAACAGTGAACTAGGAAAATAATTGCGAATTTTTTGAAAGTAGAAACAATACTATTAAGCAAAATAACAATTAAATAATACTAATATTTTCCTACATGACATAATTTTCTGCTAGATATGCTCCAAAACTTAATTGGGTCTGTTTTCCCCAACTTGGCAACACTGCTGCATAAAGAAAAAAAGTGTGTTAGATGAGTTTAAACATGTTATTTATATTTTCTTTAACAAGAAGGGCACTTGCATGATTTCAAAGTTATGCTACGAATACAACTGGGGGACTAACGGCGACTATGCGCCAACCAATATTCGATAAATAATAAAGTCGAAAGAAATTCGTCATACGCAGCGAACCTCATACACATTTATATACATATGTGCTTCTATTTCATACGCCCCCCGAGTACGGCGTAAAATTTAAACAATGTGACCATGTCCGAATACCGGTTTCAATTGGTTTGCAGAACAAGGGGTTTCCCGACTTTGAATGCAGTGCTACCAACCCTTTATGTAGAAAAGCAGGAATGAGACACGGAGTTACTAATGCAAAGTTTGAACTGTCGATTGAATTGGCAAACGAGTAAAAACAATGCAAGACAAAATAAGTAACAAACAGCCAACGTTTGCGATGGAATACGGCCCCTGCTGAATTTAAATAAAAGTTGTGCTAAAGAACAGCTTCAACTCTCTGTGATTTTGTTTTAATTGAACAGTACATATACACATACATGTTTAGGCAAGTTATTACGTATGAATTAACCAGCAAATATTTCCCTTCGCACACAATGAATTTAAAAAAAAAAAAAAATAAATAAATAAAAAATGTTTATTTCTTTTATAGGCTAAATCCTAATTTATGAATTTTGTTCTTAAAAACTTGGTTAGGAATTGTCACTTGGGCTGTATTCGAGCGGTGCGCTCCAATTCATTGAATTGACCATAGTAAAGTACCTCGCTTATAAGTTTTTCAGCAATTATTCGCTGTGTACGATCCATTGCACGCAATTTAACGCTAACATTAGAACCTATAAAATCGCAGTCATCTTTATTCAGACTTTCAGCGTAAATGGCAGCGGCAGCTGCAGCTGCTGCGGCCGATGAGCTGGCATCTTGAGAGCTACCCAAACCATTTGGATTGCCATTTAAGCTGCTGGTTTTGATGCGCCCACTAATGGACGTATTGTCCTCGGACGTACTTTCGTTGGAGAGTAAGGAATTCATAAGCATTTGACCGGCCTGACTGCTTGAAGCACTGGCCGTGTTCAGTTTACGCATGTTAAGGGGCGTAAACTTTTCATCTATTGAATCTGTGGAACGTCTTAGACTAGATGGCAGGACAAAACGACTGAAATCAAGACCCTTTGCGGCCGCAGCCGCCGCACTAACACGCAAATCTTGGGCAAAATCATCGGCTGAATCGTTGCCATGACGATTTTCGTCCGTTGAGCTGTAGGAACGATGCGAATCGGGTGGTGCCGGCGGATGGGGTGCATGAAAATAATTCTCTAGCAATTCCTGTTTAATGTCCAGGTCCTCATGACCCCTTTGCCCGCTAGGGACAGCGCCACCAGGTATTAAATGTCTTTGTTTATGAGCTTCAAAAGTATTTGTATTTGGTATAGGACTAGAACCGGCTTCAGTACCGGAGGTGCCATCACTACGTCTACCTGCACCCAACAAGCCGCCGCCACCGCCGCCACCACCACCGCTACCGCCACCTCCACTGCTGCTCAAGCCAACATCAACGGCACAGTTGCCATTTTCACCCGGCACGCCCGGCGTACCATTCGGCCCCGTACTTAAGCGTCCATCATTTGAGGTTACAGACGTGTCATGCATATTGGACGGCGTTGTACGTTCGCATTTGGATTCATTTTCCTTACCTTCGTCATTTTCTATGTCTGTGGTATCCATGGGCTTTTGAGGACTACCGGTAAAATCACTATTACTACTGCCACCGAATATACTGTGAGAGCCGCCACCGCTGTTCACGCTTGTATTCAAATCACTTTGCGGCGTGGTGGAAAATGGCATTGGCAAGGGCACGCGTAGCTGGTGATTTCTTTCGCTGATAGGAGGCGGGGAAAATTGACCGACTGGGTTCCATGTTTCAAGCGGCTGCGAATTGGCAAGCAGCATGGGTAAGTTGAGCCCCATCTGTAAAAGAAAAATAAATACGAATTTCATTCAAGTTTCAAATACGAGTTTCAAATACGAGTTTAATTCAAGATTAAAAAAATGTAATCTCTTTAAAAACTATATATTGTCAAAAATTCATTTATACCACTCTACACGTCAGTGGAATCAAAACGCCTTGTAAGACTGTTTTAAACTTTATATACCTATTTCATTAATTTTGAAGGACTGCAAAATAAATTGTTGAAGCCAATCAACACAGAAAATAATTTGACCATTTTCTAACACGTTTTAAGCTTTTCTTAGCAATTATCATATAAACAGCTGAAAATCAAGACAGAAAACAATGTCTAACATAGAAAAATATATTATTCAAGCTCTATAAACAGATGTAAAATAAAATAAATTTCATTAGCGTTCAACCATAACACTTTTTTAACACATCTTAATGTTAGATAATTACAAAAAACTTTTTATATGAACATGCAGAAATGTAATTTAATTAACAAGAAAATATTTTTTTCAATTTTTGAGGCTTCGTCTGGTAACAGGTTGATACTGCAATTTTTCATCTTTTGTGAATAAAATCAAAAGTTGCCCACAGATTTTGGTCATTTAAAGCTCGTTTTGTTTCAAACATAATTTTTTATATACACGGGAAAATTTGTTGGCATAGCTTAATTTTTCAATTTTTTATGCAGTTTTAAAGATCACAAAATTTCAAGAATTTGCAAAAAATAATTTAAAAAAAAAAAAATTTTTTTTTTTAAACTGAAATTCTTTTTAAATGAATTATATATCAGATTAAAGGTTATTTTATTGCGGAATTTCGGTTTTTTACTAAAGTTCAATAAATGAAAATTTTTTTTAGTTAGTTCAATACATGTAGTGCAACCTCCTCCATTTTTAAAATAACGGTAAATCTCGAAAAGGCGAGCTAACCTAGAAAAACGGATAGCACCACTGAATTCAACGTACCCGAATTAGGTTTAGTCACTGGGTGCCCCGTTTGTCGGTTTTTTCAACTAGCACAGTGTTATCAGTTCAGACAATTGGTAGAAAATCTTACAATTTCATTCCCAGACAATTGCCTGACAATAAATTTAGCTACCAACGAAAATTGTCAGCTTACACGGATGTAAGATTTTCTACGCATCATTGTCAAAATTGTCAGCCACTTCTTTATTTTTTCGCTCAATAACCATATTTTTAATTTTTTTATTCTCTTTTCTGCAATTTTTTGTCTCTCGTACTCACATTTCTATTATTCTCTTGTTTTTGCTCTCCCTTTTGTACACATACATTTTTCTTTAATATTCTTTGTCATTACTCTGACAATGACGCCATTGTAATGTGTTGCGAGTTTATGCATCTTACAATATGCCAATGGCTGACAATGTACTAGCAATCAAGATGCCAAAGTGTTCAGACGATTGACAGTTAACTGACAATTAATTGTTAGGTAGGTGGCCTGCCAATGCTTTTGCTTACAATATGGTCAGGAAGAAAGTGTAAGTTCTCACGACTGGTTAAAAATATTCTATACATTTTCTGACAATATTGTAAAATCTTACAATCGTCTATACCTAGCTTAACACAACCGCTTGTCTCTTGCTTAGGAGAATGAGCTCCCCAACTCTTCTGCAATGCAGTTCTACACACTGCAAGTTACTTGCAGTACGGGCTTGGTAGGCTATGGAGAGCATCAAGCTGTTAATCGCAGCCGATGATTTCCAACAAGCATAGTTGATTACAATACAGAGTCTTTGCAAGGCTACAACGCCCCGATAGATATATACCGGTTAAGGCGATATCTTGTTGTTTCCATCACCATCCTTTACGTTACAACTGAGAAAGGCTTCTCAATTTATGATAAGGCCGAGCAACTACGAAGAGTCACGCTGGGGCTCTAGATCACCGATTAACTTTCGTTAGAGGGAAAATTCAAACCTACATTCATACATATTTATACCCTCAATAAGCGGAACAACAAGTTGAGGCGACGAATAGTCAGGTTTAACCGCCTGTCATTTAACATCGGGTTTGCGCTCTGCTTAAAATTACATACAGTTCACTTCATGTAGAAAGGCCCTAACTCACATTTTGTCAATCTTGAGTTTTTGTTTCTTGCATATTTCGATATCAGATCTTTCAGTCCACCAATATGTGCAAAATGAAGCTGAGATTGAAAGAAAAAATGCGAGTAAAGACCTTTTTACAGGAGACCAACGCACACATTAATTGTTTGCCGATTTAACACATGTACATACTTGCATATGTATGTATATGCACACATACAGATGTATGATGAAAAACATGAAAAACTGCAGTCACATACATGTGTGTGTGTGTGTGTGTGTGTGTACATACATAAATTCATCAACGGCAACAACAGCTAAAACAAAATAATGCGTAAACAAAATTTAAATAACAACAAAGGCGAAAATAAAAACAACCACATTCTTTCATTTTCACAAAAAAGTATAAACAAATATAGAAAACAAAAGAGATTGCAAAAAAGATATTCGCAAACGTACAAACGTTCACATGCATATTTATATGTATGTGCATTAGGGTGGATCAGCGATTTAGCCATCGATTTTTCGCATCAGAAAAAGAAGGGTTCAAAGAAATCATTTTTTTTTTTGTTTGTATTTTTGTGTGGGAGTCACTCTCAGTGACATGGTACCGAGTCACTAAATTCGAAAAATATAGTGGAGAAAAAATGGAAGGGGGCCTGGTCATGCACTTGACTTCTCTGCGAGCACCCTGGCAAAAACAAGATGATCATAAACATTATGCAGTTTTCGTTTTCACTAATCATGTTGGCTGCTTTAAATAAAACTTTTTAAAAATTATATTTTTTTGGTGAATTTTACGGTTTTTTTATAAAAATAATGTTAAACAATTATTTATTTATTTTCAATATTTTGCCAACAATTTGTTGGCATCTTCAGGAATTATTTACCTGAAGATGCCAACAAATTGTTGGCGAAATATTGAAAATAAATAAATAATTGTTTAATATTATTTTTATAAAAAAAACCAAAGATCAATAGCTTGAATAATTAATACATATAACAATATAAAGATCAAATAATATAAAGATAAAGATTTTGAATATATTTATGTTTTTTAGTTCATAAGAAATATGTTTAATAATTTAAACATTGTCAATTGGTTGGCTGATAGTATTGGCGATTTTTGACTTTAAATTTGACGATTAAACATCAAAACACATCTGACAGCCGTGATGCATACAACAATACAGTTTGCTAATGCGTATACTTAATTTTCAACAACATCTGAATTGCGTATTCGCTTGTCTTTATCTCAGGCCTTATTTCACTAGGCTACAACAGCCAAACAACCACTACATTTTTTGATGCATTGTGGTTATCAAATTTAAAAAATCATGAAATTCTCTTTGGATTTTTTTTCTAAAATTTGAAAATTTTTCAGGAGGCTGCTGACGACATCTTAAAGTTTTATACGATTTTATTACAACAATGTGTGCAAATATTATAAATTTGCCAGCCTGAAGGGGCGCATACCTGGCACTACCAACATAAAAATTATGAAACAAATCCAGTCCAAAATATTGCGAACTAGTGTCGATGCTAAGTGGTACATTAGAGATCAGGACATACATCGAGATGTAAAAGTCAAAACAGTAAAGGTCAGCTGTGACCATAACCCTAAGCACACAACTCGTTGAGTACAACATTCCAACAGGGAACTCAGACAGTTGCCGGCGAACGAAACCCTGGCAACTAGAAGACTTAAGCGATAAACAACCGCGGAACTAGCTAACCGTCACTAGCAGGGTCAATTTTCTGAGTAAAAATAGGACTTACATATATACAGTGTGGCCCAAAATTAACGAAGGAATTTGAATTGCTTATAACTTTTTTATTGCAGGCATAATTATAATCATTTTTTTTAAACGTGTATAAATGAGGAATATTTTTAGTTTAGTGGTGAAAAATAATATCTCGCAAGTGGCGGTCATTTTCTGCTTCACATATTCGTGCTCTTTCCAACACATTTTCCATAACTTTTCGGAAAGCTTCAGGTGTTATGTTATTTATTTCGTCGCGTATATTGCTTTTTAATTGCTGGATTATTAATGTTGACTTTTACTTTCAAATAACCCCAAAGATAATAGTATGCAGCGGTTAAATCCGTTGAACGCGGAGGTCAATCAAAATCACTTATACACGAAATAATGCGTTCACCAAAGATGTACCGTAAAAGAGCCATTGTGTCGATTACAGTGAGAGCTGTGGCTCCATATTGTTAGAACCATACTTGTGGATGGTTTTCCACGGCTGGCCGTAAACAATTTTCCTCCATTGTCTGATATCTATCACCATTGAGGAAAATGGCAACCATGTTTATTTAAAAAAAAAAAAAAAAATACGGACCAATTATTTTTCCGCTGAATCACCGCACCAAACCGTGCACTTAGGTGGGTGTAATTTTCGGTGTTGAACTACTTTCGGATTTTCCATAGCCCATATCCTGCAGTTTTGCTTCTTAACGAACCCACTTAATTGGAAATGGGCTTCGTCGCTTATAATTAAATTATGATTTTCATCTGCTTTCTGCCGGAAAAAAAACGGCGTAATGAAGTCGTTGCTGGTAATCTGTCAGTTTCAATTCTTTGGACAAGCTGCATCTTGTATGGAAACATTCCCATTATATTCAATATTCTCTGCAGCGCCCCTTCGTTAATTTTGCGCCGCCCTGTATGTATATCTTGTTCTCATTGAAATACCATAAAAGTTGTCTTGACTACTGATTTAAGATAAGTAACACCTCAATTAAGTTAACCTTATTACTTATTGTCACTTGGCTGACAGGTGTAATAAAAACTGGTGCGTGACAATGTTATATCACAATTAAAACCGTTGCAGAAATAGTTATTTTATGCTGGATAAAGCAAAAGCATCTGGAAATATGAAGCTGCTTGAATTGGTTTATTTTTTAAAATTTTAATCGAACAAAATCACATTGAGTAGTCACATTATTTTTTTGAAAACAAAACTCATGCAACTCTTAAAAGAAATACCACAAAATATGTTTTCTTCACAAAATAACCACCCTACTCTTGAGATTCTCCACAAACTGTTTAAAATAACGATCTGGACAAAATTTGTATTCAAAACGAATGGGCGCATTCAGTTGTACAAATTTCAAAATCAAAATCACATTTCTTTTTAGTTTTCAATAAATAAACGAAAAAGCAAAATAAGTAGTTTTTTTTTAATAACATTTTACTATTTCCTACTCAAACTATTGTTCTAAGTACAATGCTGCAAACAAAACCCAACGGAAGTCTTATCGCGCATTCACCTCACAACAACAAGTGTGGTGAGTAGCTTTAGCAAACGTGGTGAAATGGTGAGGGGTGTTGTTTAAGGCGTTTTTCAAATACAGCCGCCGTTTGCAATTGCTAAAGAAAGCTTGTTTGTCACATTTAATTCGTAAAAAAAAAAATAAATAAAAAAAAAATAAATTATACAGATATACAATATAAAAGTAAAGTAAAACATTTGTAAGAAAAATAAACAACGCACATAAATTAACCGAAGGTGAACAATAAAATGTATGTAAATAAAACAACACAATAAACAATATTTACTTTTTCCTTGGATAAATTCATGTTTCCTTGTCCAGTCGTTTGTGAATGTTATTTGCAATGAGTTGTTTTTTGTGAGTGTGTTTTTTTGTACTTTTGGTCAATAAGTTTAACAATTGTATTTTATTGATGCTTTTTTGTTGGATTATAATCATTTGAAACATGTAATATGTTTGTTTTTGGTTTTTAAATATTTATTAATTCAGTTGATATTGCGTTTTAATTTAAAACATATTAAATCATTGAATTTTATTTACTTTTTGTTCGGCATTATTTCACATGTTTTCTTGGGAATCGTACGTTGCCAATTTTATCACTTAAAACTCGTTATAATATTTAGATAAACAACAATGAGCTTGATTAAGAAAAGATTTTTTTTTTTTTTTTTTTTTGGTTATTTTGAAACAGATTTAGAAATTTATAATTTGATTTTAGAACACACACACACACACACCAAAATACATATGTACATATGTATGTACATACATCCACGTGTTTATAATTTATTGTTATGTGCTCTCTCAGTCACAGCAAATAATTATTGAAGCGTATTGATTAAAAATTTTTTTTTTGGAAAGTTCAAATGGTTTACTTCTATTATTGATCAGGCTCTTTATCTAAAGTATATTTCATATTATTGTAGCAACAATTTCAATATATGAAATATATTTAATTTTCTTTTAAAACCCTAACATTTGGGCTACATATAAAATAATAAACTTGTATCTTGTATAGACTAATTTATGGTATTGCTCCAGCCAGTTGTTTTCTCTTTACGAAACTATTACAACTAAAAACAACCACGCTTCATTATGCTACACATTATTCATGTGTGATAGTGTGGTCTACATAATTTTAGCGTGTGTGTGACAGATTTTTTGATCGATTTGTTAATCTTTTGAAAAATTTCATGAAATATTTTTTTTTTCACCCACTCAAAATGTCTTTTACGAAACTCAAGGCGAAAGGGTTGCCTTTTATATTTCGGGATTAGAGAACATAAACAAATTGTAACCCCATGAAGATCCATACACTTTTGTATGTATGCGTTTGAGCCAATTGTCGAAGCACTTTTGCCGCTCTACTATAAAAAGAGACGGTTACACATCCAACAATATTTAATTATACAAAAAGAAAGTGAGTGCAATTTTCTTGCTGACCTTTAGTTTGGGCAATACAGGCTTATAAACCACTGCCACTGACATCGGTTCACCCAGGCTACAAAGTTTCTTGGGTATTTTCTTGCACTTTTTGTGTTTATTTCACAACAAGAGCTGCTACGAGGACAAACATTTTCCTAACAAAATGTTCTGTAAAATCCGCAAAAACATTACCCACAATTGTTTTCTTAAACTGGCTTTTGGCTTAATAAAATAATTATATATGAGTTACGCAACAACTAAATAAAAACAGTTACCAATCAAGCACAACAAATAAATAATACAAGAACTTTTACATTAAAATATAAAATTTCTAAATATTCTGCACACATTATTGTATGATGATATTGTGTTACTTAATTCTAGCACAAAGATGAAAAAACATCAAATTTGTCTGATTAGTTGACTGAGTTTCACTGAAGCAGGAGTGTTAAGGATATTTTTTATTTTTGTTGTCATATTTATTTATTCTGTTTTATTCAAGGCTCATATGCACTCACAACAAACAACAAAAAAAGCAGAAAATAAAACGAAAAACTAATAAATTTCACCGCAATATATTTTTAGGTTATGTTCGCCCAGTGAGCGAAAGCAACATTTTGATAAAATTTGTGTTTGTTCTTGTGAAAGTTTTGTGAGATCAAACAACTGTTCATATCAATTTTGTTTTGTTTGCTCCTTAAGCAAACATAAACTTAAAATAAACGCTTGTGCAATTCAATGTTTTTCAGGGACTTTCCCGATTTTTCTTCTAACTGCAGTTTGTTGACATACATACATATATGTATAACCATAAACATTTTTCGTTGTATGTATCCATGTGCTGGGCCAAAACAAAGGTCAACAGGAAAGTAGTGGTCACGTTTTAATTGCAATGTGATATTGCCTTATTGTAAAAATCACCCTTTATGCAGTAATCAATATTTTTAAAAAACATAAAATATGTAAAGCTGAGAATTTATAGGCTGGGGAACATTTCATGACTATTTCATGTCCACCACGAGGATCATCAGTAGACAAATTTCTAAGTGCTGCTGGTCAAAGGCAGTATGCAATTAGTTACGGTTTGGGTTCCATGCAATTTGAGTGCTGATGAGCCTTGTTAATAGCCAGCCAATAACTCTACAACTTTACTTTTCTTGTCTTCTTTAGAAATTTTGATTAGTAAAATTGTAACATACAAATTTTTTCTCAATTCTGAGGTAGTAAAATCGTACAAAAAGTCCGATAAGGTAATAATCAATTAAAAAATCTGTCCTTATAGAGTTTGGAATTTTTCAAAAAAAAAAATCTCGCATAAAGGGAAGTTTACCCACTGCTGGCATCACTGATATGTACATATGTATGTTGCCGGTTTCCCAACCTCTTTTATTACCTTTCACGAATTCACTTTTATTAAAAGCAATATGAAAAGATAACAATTTTACACATAAAGATTCCCATCTTGATTTCGTTTCCGGAAAAGTTGAGGTATTAAAAACAAATTCAAACCCATAATTCTTTATAATAGAAAATATGTACAGACGTACATACATACATATGTACATATGTATGTATTCATGTAATCGGTATAGTAGTTTACCAATATAGCGTTCTGAAAATATTCCATATTTCTTTAAAATTTCCACAACCATGAGTTACTCTAAAACACCGCATACTAAAACACGCGCCGGAAATACAGTTTCGTAAAACACGAAACACGCTCTTTCTGAAATTTGTTTTCACAGATATTTATGTACGTTTGCATGTGTGTATGTATGTTTTGAAGTTACATATGTAAATGTATCAACCACTTTAAACTACAACACCGTATGTATTTGCTTTTGAAACATTTCTTTTCATTATCTTGGCAACACGTAATACATACATTTACATACTAGGTATGTATGTATGTAAAAAAGCACAGTTTCAAATAAAGGCGCGAAATTCACACTTAACACAAAAACTTGACCAGACAAAATTGAACCAGAAACTCAAGAAAAATAAACCACACGTTCAACCGCACACTCAATGACGTTTAGAAGCGTACGAGCGAAGAAGAAGACTAAACAATAAAACAAAATTGAAACCAACGTGAACACACGAAACAGGCAACCGTTAAGTGCGACAATTTACAATATAATGAGCAAAATACAATTTGTTTTGATTTTGTTACATTACAGGAGCAGAAAAAAATTTGCAACACTAGAGCAAAAAAAAAAAAACAAACAAAAAATTATTGGCTGCCAAAGAGCAAGAGAGAATAAAACCTGAAATTAGTAAAAAGAAACGCACAAAATGAAAAGACATCATCAACGAAAATAAGGCGGCAGGCAGTTGGCAGTCGCTCACAAAAATATGTACGTATCCAATACATGAATAAATATAAACAACAAAACTGTCCGCCATAAAAATCGCCAGTCATTTAAACCACTCATCCGCCTGTTTGCCCGATAGTAAGTCAATTTAAGAAAGCGTAGTATTCGATAGTCTCACGAATACAAACATGCAAAATATAAATACGTATTTTATAGTCAGGGCCACCAAATACACACTATGGTTGACATGGAAAAGAGACTAAGTGCAAAAATCTTTATTTATGGACCATATTTTTCAACCCAAAACAGAGCAAACTAATGAAATATAACAAAATTTATAAGATATAAAAAAGGATAATTCAAATAATACAATAATATTGTACTGGAACTGATAAATACATACATATTAATATGGATTCAGTCATTGGTTCTGTAGTGCTATTCAGTAACTTTTAAAGACAATCCAATCGTTAAACTAAACACCCGCATTTGGTGTTTGCACTAACGATTCAGTGATTCATAAACTATCATATTCAACATATTATTAAATTCAGAATCAAGTGGCGTCCTGAGTTAAAAGAATGACGAACCAAACTCACCACTAATAATTTTGAATTAAGTAGTCGACCTAAAGTCAAGGCACATTAATTGGCTTACGACACGACTAAGCTATAGAACATTGGCTTGTAACTATACTAGAATACTTTAACATTTTGTGGTTAAAATAAACCACAATCAATTTCTAGTTGTTAAGTTAGCACCAGTAACTGTGGTCAAATATCACTAATGAATCAGAAAGCCAAATGTTTTGCAGTTAAATATTTTTAACGCTGAATTAGTCGGTAAAATAAGTTGGTGAATTGCACTACAGAACAAAATTAGTTTGGAGAAAATTTGTTCAGAACAAATTTAGTTTTTAGAAAATTTGTTCTGAAAAGATACACTCACTTCGAAAAATTTTTTCTTGAAAAACAGAGTTACCATATGAAAGAGCTGTGTAAGCGTGGCGCATTAATTTTGCATTTAAGCACAGGGGCAGATGATACATACCCCTATCGTGAGTAAAATGTGAAATTTTTATGCCCATAATATTTTCTTTTCGCAAGTAATGAAAATTTGCTATCATGAATATTATGGGAACGTTTGGGAAAAAGAAGATATAAATACAAAGGAAATTTTGCAAATTTTACGGGTAAGTGATGTAAAAAGTAATTAAATTTATGTTTTATAACTAATAAACAGAAATTTGTAGTTTAAAAAGTAAAAAGAGTAAATAAATCGGAGTTTTCATGCCTGTTGAATATTTTGGCAGATTCTAGCCGGAAACAAAAAAAAGAAAATTATTCGGTATTCCGCTTATCGGGTGGATACCAAAAAAGTGTTGGAAGAAATTACGAAGTAGGAATGGCGCAATCCACTTTTTGCGAGGTACTCTCTAAAGTGTTGGATGCTTTAGAAAAGTCTCTGCGCAGAATGAATAAAATATCCATTTATAAAATTCCATTCGTGAGCTTTTTTAATAGCAGCGAAAATTATAGAAGTCCTGATGTATGAACCCTTTGGAAATGTCGGTCATACGATGGATCACATGTTCTTGCAAGGTATCTGTTACCGATTTCGATTTCATCAACTTTATATTAAGCATAAGCTTGTTTAGTCGAAGAAATTGTAAATCGATATATAGTTATTCCCGGTTAATTGAGTTTCGGAAAATGCACTACTTTTGACGCAATTAAACGGGAACTCCATTAAGCAATACTCGGTTAATTGAATCGCCGACGTAATTAAACGAAAATCACTTAATTGAGCAATATGTGCAATAAAGCGTAACACCCATGCGTAGATGAAAAATAAAACTCATAGCACAATGTTTATAAAGGAACACAACCATGACCTGTTTGCTGCAAAATAATTTTTTTTTACGTTTGTCGAGCAAAACAAAAAAAATTAAGTAGACGGAATCAATTAAGCGTAACATTGGCTCTTGTTTTTCGCAATGCGGTCTTAATTTACGAAACAATTAAGCGGGTGACGAATTAAACGGGTATTTTTGCATAGACAGGTATACTGAATGATTTCGTTTCATGATTTTTACTGCAAAAAAGCGGGAAACTCAATTAAGCGGGGCTCAATTAAACGGAAATAACTGTATTACCATTCCACCTAAGGAAAGTTTTAAGCTTTCAAATTTAGTTAATTTTAAAAATTAATCTCTTATAATGCAAATAAATTAGTAAAAAGGCCTACATAGTTTTTATTTCCATATAATATCTTTTTTACAGATAGGTATACACATTTCGGTTTAACAAATCACACTTTAGCACCCCTGACCTTAGCATCGCCTAGCGCTTACAAAAACAGTTCAATCCTAATTATTTTTTAAAGTCATTTAATTGCAATCTGTCAATCAGATAATTTTCATTAAAATAAAAAACTTTTTGGTTTTGCGTTTTTGTCGGCGGGGTTTAACACTGTGTATTTGTGTCTAATTTCGGCCACCCTGACAAAGAATGAGTATGAGTATGGGAGAGAATTTAAATTTCTTATTTACGTAGTATTTTGTTTTTCAACAAACCAAAGAAGAAAAAAAGTTTTACGATTTAAACAAAACAAAATAAATGTTAATCATTTTGCCGTTGCTATTGTTGTTGTTGTTATTGTGAGCGCTGCTGCTACGGTTGTCTGGCTTTTAACGTAGATGTTTGTTTTCAAAATTGTAAACAACTTAAAATGCGGAATTATGTACATATAAAAAACAAAGACAAAAATTCAATGAAATTTTATAAATGAAGTGCTAAGATACTTTTATGTGTGTGTATGTATGTACATACATACATATGTATACATGTGTAGATATACAAATAAATGCATGTATGTATGTATGTACATAGTTGTGTGGTGGACCTGAATAAAGGAATAACAAAATTATTGGAAAGCCATTCAAACAACAACACAAAGAGGTGGATACTAGAGTAACTGAGCTTTTAAGGTACACACATCTGTATGTATTGTATGTATGTATGTTCGTACATAATTCTTACATCTACATATGTATGCATGTACATATGTATGCTTGAGCTTATGAAGTTTTGATGAAATCTAAACACAGGTCTTTTTCACAGTCTAAAATTAAGTTCACATTGAAAAATAATTAATTAAAGCTGCCAGTTTGGCTGACGGGCAATTTTTAACTGCCGGTTAAAGATTTTGATTTCAACAGCTTTCGATTAGTTACATAAGTAGCCCACAGACGGCGTGTTTTTATCTGTCAAATTTTACGCGTGTAAGCAGCTACATACATACATACATACATATCGTGTGTTACCCTTAAAACATTTCTTATGTAAGAAACACGAGGAAAAGTGATAAGACATACAGACGAGGTTTCGACAGAATTTCGTCGGGAGAACGCTACTACGAATTCCCATGTAATGATGAAATTTTCGAAATTCGGGATATTGGCATTATGAATTCCGAGTGAAAAGATCTTTTAGCGCTTTTTCGTGAGAATTTCGTACGAAGTTTTTTCTGTGTATGGGGTGGAGACGAAAGTTAATTGTAAACAAAATAAACGTAAAGGACTGTTGTTGAGGTCAATAAAAATTATTTTCAAATCAATAGCGAAATCATACTTTGATAATAATTATGATTTTTTTAAACAGCTGTCAAGGGTTTTCTGTGAGTGCTCATACATACATATGTATGTACATAAATTATCTTGGAAACTCACGAATTCAGAAAACATCCCTGCAAGAAATAGCTGATGGCAACTAACACATTAACAACTTAATTACTAAGCCATGCCAAACAATGAGTTTTTCGTAACTCGATTTTCGCGTATTAGTTTGGTAATTTCATGTGGAACCACGTTTAAGGTTATTATAGGTTCATTTGTCCTTTTTTCTTTGAAAAAAATGGTGCTGCGGAAGTTTTTTCCATATTCAGTTTGGTATTGTTAAAACTGCCAGTGATTACTGTTTTTCTCTTAATTTCATCTAAATATGTACGTCTCTAAAATAACTTATTCGGTTATTGAATATAAATAATAAAATGAAATATATGTTATTGAATAGTTTTTTTTTAATTTTTCGAAAAACTTTTTATTATTTAATAATAAAGAAATAAATAGCACTGCATGTAATTTTGTGGGTATTTTGAAGAACAGATTTCGAATGATCACTTTGCCGAGGTGGTAACGCTGGCAAAAAGAAATCACACGTAAACGAATGTTTACATCAGTTTTGTTCATTTTGCTCTTAAGAAAATGATAGAAACTCTGATGTATGAACTCATCAGCAGTGTCGGTCATAGGATGCATCATATGATCGACACTGTTCTTGCAGGAATTTATCTTATTGAGTCCTGTTGCGAACATCTTCTTAATTGAATTGGATGCGTGTGTGTGTGTGTGTGTTTCCGTTGCCCAGTGTAATGTGAACGCAATCAATGCAAAAGTATTCAAGAAGGAAAAATAAGCGGTGAAAAAAGTTTTAAAGCCGTAACTGTACTCGAGTGAAACAAATAAAAAAAAAATAACAACAACAAAAACTTCTGGCCAAGAAGATACAATTTGTTTTTATTTAATTTTTGCATCTACAAGTATCTTTTGTTTGTCTCTTTTTTCTTTTTGTAAATATTTTGCTGCCTGTTCGTCGAAAAACAATGCGCAAATAAAGCAGCAGCAGCACCAACAACAACGACAACAACAGCAAACATGGAGAAAAAATGTCACCAACAAAAAAAGAATTTAATAAAAATACCAACGACCACGGCAATAAAAGCAAAACCAACAATAACAATAAGAAGATGAACAATAACACTAAAAAAGCAACAACTGGAAATAAAAAACAAAATTTCACAAACGTTGACAACCTGAAGAAATAACAATAACAATTTGTGAATTGCAGCAGCAGTAACAACAGCAACAGCAACAAAACATTACAAGTCAAATACAATAACAACGTCCATTTAAGGCGGAGTTTTACAGTGGCTAACAACAACTCTCAGAGTACATATGTATGTATATTTTGAGCGTTAGGATTGGGGATATAACCGACTACGATATGTGGGTGATACTACAAGTTTGACGCGTACAATGATTGATTGATTCACGTGGTGTCTTGCTAAGCATGATACAACTAATAACGCAACCTTTTCACTACAATAAGAACAATTTTAATAAAACTAACATGCATTTTGTTTTGGTACAACTTCTTAAAACTGTCAAAAAGACGACACTTCTACATTTGTAGCAGAGAGATGAACAGAGCTTACGCTGATTAGCTATCTCGTTTCGGCTGCCTTTCATTTCTGTATTCTTTTGACAGTTTGAAGCAGTCAGATGATTAACAGATCAGCTGACGAGGCTACCTTATTAGTTGTATCATGTTGCTAAACATCTACTAAGATTATTTGAGAAGAAAACAGTCGATCTTACTATATGTATATGCTAAGCAGTACTATTCAGCTGTTAGCTTTTCAAAATATGTACATTGATACAAGAATACAATGAGTGTTCACAAGTATAAAACCACAGAGTGTATTTAATACAACATAAGTACATAATACAGTATTTTGTGAATTCAGCCATGATACAATTAATCAGGTAACCATTTCCCTACAATAAGAACAACTTCAATAAAAATATCATGCATTTGGTTTTTGTACAACTTCTGAAAACTGTCAAAAAGACGTCACTTCTACATTTATAGCAGAGAGATGGATGATTTGTCATCTCGTTTTGGTTGCCTTTCATCTCTGTATTCTCTTGACAGTTTTCAGTAGTCAGCTGATCAAGGGTTCAGCTGATGAGTCTACCGTATTAGTTGCATTTAACTTTTTTTTAATATACCTACCAAGTGCATTTGCTTTTAGCCGCCACTGTTCTGTAGACCACAAAGTTCGAGAGGAGTTTATGGCAAAACAATAATAACCATGAGTAAAAATAAATAAAGAGAAAAAAAAAACGTAACAAAATAAATATTAAACGAACAAAACAAACAAAATGACGTTAAAAAAAATGAATAAAAACTTTTGCAAAAATACAAATAAAGAGAAGAGGGGAAAAAACAAAAACAACTTCTAAACATACACACTTTATTATTACTGTTGTTTGTTTTCATATTTTGTTTAAATGAAATTGTTGTTGTATTATTTTTATATAACAGATTGCAAATAAAACGAGGTCAGTTGTATAACGCTAAAAAAATGTTGCATTTAGAAAGAGTGCACTAATGTTTAAGACAATTACAACAAAATCGATTTAATAGCAAAGAACGTGTGCAAATCGATAGTAAAATATGAAAAAAGCATGAAAATAGATGGACAGCAGATTTCAGAGCTGGTTCGGCTTTGCTTGGTTTTTTTCTTAGAATTATTCACATGAAAAGAACTAAATTGTTGATAAATTAGAACCAGTTCAGCAGTTCCAAAATAATTTCCAAGTGCATTATTTTCTTAAATTTTTGTTCTTTTCAGCTGGTTCAACTCTGTCCTTTTCACTAATGCCAAAATGACTATGACGGGTTCCTCAATCTGCTTTCCCATGAACAAAATGAGAGTTAGGAATGTGCAAACAAACCTTTAATACAGAAGACATTTTTTCCTGTCGCAACACTTTTATTTTTCTTAACAACTTCTCTATACAACGAATTACCATCGATTACTACAATTTGTATTTTTGAAAGTTACAAAAAGAAAAATTGTTTTGAATATTCAAAAATGAACTTATTTACATACATATTTGATTTAAGAGCCAATTCAATTAAAGCTTTGTTTGACCATTCCTAATTCTCATTTTGTTCATGGGAATTTCGGAATAAGTAGCTGAGTTTCAAACATTCTTTTACAGACCAACCTAAATTGGACTGCAATCATTATTTATTTATTTATTACGTTTTTTTAATTCTGAGAATCATAAAAAAATCATCAATGTTTTTTCTGACGAATTTTGTGCATATCCCGTGCAAATTTTTAAAATTCATGCCTTTACTTAATTGTGAATAAAAGCGAAACGCGTCCATCGATTTTTATGATTTATGTCTCATTTTGTTCATAGGTTATGCGACTTTACGTAAAAGTAATAGGACTTGACACTAGTGTACCGTTTTGGATTTTTTATGAATTAAAAATTTAAAAAATCACAATTTTTTAGGCAAAAAATATTTTGTTTCTTTATACATTTATTTATAACTGCGAAACTTTTGCTTCTGTAGCGAAACGTTGTATGAACAGATTAAAGAAATTGTAGTTCTTGATTTTTTAAAATTTATTTCAGCTTGTACGGACTAGTGGTTCTCGAGTTATGACAAACAAAAGAGCCTAAAACGTGACAAACTCCCCTACACGATACTTAAGGTGGGATCATACGATTGCCGCAATGCACCAATTTTTGTTACATTTTGTGTGCCAATCGTGTGAAAGCACAATTTATTGGCTCATGCGGCAACCAAAACGAATGTTGTTCCTATTTGTCCCAATCAAATACAACCCTGATGCGACAACCATGTGAACACTTGACATACAACTAATCACCAATAAAAATTCTAAAAATGCACCAATATTTATTGTGTTCTCATGCGGCAACCAAAGAAGACAATACGCGCCAATAATATGCATATGTATACATGTATTTAGTTTCAAAACTGTTTAAACGCGTCTTCCAAACATGATTTCTGCTTTTCAATCCGTAAAATTCAATTGTTGTTACTATTCATTTTTTGCTTTTTTCAGCCCGCACAACATTATAATAATAGCCGAAGCAATTTTCTTTCTTTTTAATGAACAAACCATATTTTTAACATTTAATTAATTTTTTTTTTTTTTTTTTGGGAAAACAAAGTTTGTTATCAGCTACAACAGCTGTTTCTCACAGTTGCCGTATAATATAACAATCGTGTGACTATAATACGGCAATTATTGGTACTAAATTGTTTTGCGGCAATTTGCGACAATAAAATTTCAGTAAAATGTGACAATCATGTGATTGCAGAGAATTTGATTGGGACAAATTTTTTATTATGCACCAATTCAGGCCAATAAAAATTGTGTAAAATTGGTGCATTGCGGCAATCGTGTGATCCCACCTTTAAAGCTTCAAATTAATTTTTAATTTATTGTTTGAGGTAACAAGACCAAACGAATGATGTAGAAGCTCTTCTTTTTAGGGCTACTCTCATAAACAATTATCAGAATTGAGGCGCGAATCAATCACCTGAAAAATGTTGCACTGTGTAATGCATTTAAATTTTGTTGCAAATATTGCCAAAGCGAATAATTTATAGAACCCAGTTGCTCGTTTTTGGAAATTTCACACTTTTGAAAAATGTTTGGTTTATAGAACATACCTGATTTAAAACAGTTGCCTCAGTATAAGTGCAGATGTACATATGTAAGTATGTATGTATTTGCATGCAATTAATGAAGTTTGTTGTTATTTTGTTAACGCAAATACATGCATACATACATATGTATCTATCAACACAGCGAAGGCTGACAACGCTTAGCTTGCTTAAGTACTTGGTAAACTAAAGACAATAACAAAAAAAAAAAAAACAAAAAAAGAGTCCCCATACTTTGTGCCAAGTCACACATAGAAAATTAAGCATACACAAGCGTCGTCGAAGTCTGCAGAAGGGGAGGGGGCGGCAAAAGGAGGCAATGGCATGAGGAACAGTTTTCCGTGTAAACAAAATTTATGCACATACTCTTGAACACTCAACAAAACACTCTCATTGACACTCGCATACTAAAGTGCAAATTGAAAATGGAGATGGAGAACAAAAACAAAACAAAACAAAAACAAAAAAAAAAAAAGAACAAATAATAATAACCAGCAAAAACAACTAAAAATGTAAACAAACTGATTATCAACGCAGCCAATGAATAAATAACATAAGCAAAAACAACTGCCACGACGAGAGTCGTGGAAAACAACTGCACAAATGTAAATATGAACATACTTGAACATATCTATATACATACATGCATAGATATACACTATGCTACTACTTACATACATACATATGTATGTATGCATGTATGCAAGTATGTATGTATGTATGTATGTATGTACGAATTAGGAAGGCGTCTTTTGAAACAAAACAAAACTCATGGTCTTTTTTTTCTTGCAGACCTTTGTTGTTGTTTCATTTTGTTCTTTTTGCGTAAACTGATGATGGCCCGTTAAAATGCAGATTTGATCGCTGAAACGCAGTAAAAAAAATCTAGTAGGAAACAATTTACGAAGAACAAGAACAAAACAATCAACTAATTAATTTTGATTGATTGATATTATTCAACTTTTAATAACTTTGTCCAGAAATCCCTTCTCGGTACAGAAAACATGTAGACATGTACCCATGTGCATACGTATGTACATATGTATGTATGAATGCAGTTGTAGCGAACACTCTTGAGTTTCCAACTTTGTTTTCTGATGCATGGGGAAAGGTACATAAAGTACCCGAGAAAATGAGCGAAATCTTGGTATTTAACGTAGCATTTAGACGGGAAAGTAAATGACTGAAAGTTGCACTCCACTGACACTTTTTTACCAACACACTCACAATTTTCTAACTTTTTGAACTCAGCGTTCAGCAAAATTTTACTGTAAGTAATTTTTTGATATTAAAGTGACAAGGTAGCAAACACGGTTGCCTACTCCACAGCACATAAAAATTTTCAGGATTGCAGTATAATAATTGTGAATTTTAAATTATTTTGTACATTGGAAAATATTTAAAACATCTTTACAGCAAATATGAGGAAAGACCAGAAATGAAGTACATTTATAGTGATAATTATTAAATTAATTAATAAAAGTTTAGCAATAAAAATTATTTTCGAATATTGCCCTATAAATTTATGTTTGTTAAAGTCTTGGCAACTCTATTTTAAAATAATAATACTTGCAACTCTTTGCTTTGCCGACATTTTTAAAATAATCTCTCACGTTCCTTTGCAATTGAGCAAGAAATTTTCCGGAAACTCACAGATTTCATTGAAAGTTTTATTCATAATTCGTATACAAAAATTTTATGAAAGTACTTTCCCGTCTAAATGCCGGGTAACCGTAACGAAAATAGAAACTTTGCTGGTGTAATATTTTATAAGCCAAATTCTAGTCTTTCGACAGTGAAGGAAGAAAGTTGGTGCAAAAGAGCGAAAATTCACAACAAGTTTGCAAGAGGCCAAACTAGACTTTGCATATTTTCGGGTCTACTTCGTGCTAGCTTAGGCACACAGGCTACTGGAAAGTGAAATATAAATATGTATGTCCAGATCATGTGTGTCCTTTCGAATACAGGTCCGTTGACGATAGCCTGAACAAATAACGGTAGAAGGCGAGAAGAGAAGAAGGGGAAAAGAAAACTATGTAGTCCAGCAAAAGAGAGAGACAGAGAGAGAGAGAGAGATCCAGTAAACCACTAGCCCTAAAATAGGAAAGAAATGAGCCTAAATCAGTCGCTGACATTTCCCATGGGCTACTAACTCTTCTTAAGAACAAACATTTTGGATGAAGGGACCTCAGAGAAGACAAGCAACTTCAATGGGGGTAATTTTTTTTGGCTCTCCTGGTATATGTAACTGATTCAATCATATTTATGCGCCATCTAGGAAGGCACATGAGCTTTCTCGATCCAAACCAGGACATAAATTCTTCGAAATCAAGCATATGAGCTCTGAAATCCGTAGACAATGTGCTTGTTGCAGCGTGGCAAGTTCTATACGTATCCAGTACATCGAAAGGGTTACTCCAGGGAAGGGATCGATGTACTCATTCTGAAGAGACCGAGATCCATTTTAGTCAACAGATAACTTATGTAATGATATTTGTGCAAGATCTTAGAAGCTCCATGAGCTTTCTCTCTCTCTCTCTCTCTCGTCTTGATTGAGCCCAAACGAGGCATTAAGTTGCTGCTAGTTTAGTCGAACATGTCTGCCAAGAAAATACTATCGAAGTTTTCAGTTGGTGGTAGAAGACCTGTTGGATGCAAGCTTATGTGGTTAGACTTGAGGATATGAGACATGAAAAATATTTCACGAACTGTAGAGCAACCGCTAAAAGCAGATACTCATATACCTGAAATCGATTGAGCCATGGCACCCGGAAGAACACAAAAGAACGCTCTTTGAGGCGGGTTATTTAACCAAAAGTGCAAAATTTACTTAGACGAATGCCAAACTGGGACCGAGGGCACTCCTTTATAATCTACTAATATAAAAGCACGCAATTTTAAATGCAATACAAAAATGTTTAGTGAATCTTAATTGAACAAAGCAGCTTTTAGTTTGCAACTGATAACGAAAAAACACTTTTGCCATTTTCATACAAGATGTGAGTCATGTGAGGGCAAACATTTGTGCCAGTACATTTGTATAAACATCAAGACCAACACCATTATTTCTAGTTGTTTTACTGATAACAGGTACACACGATATCAACATCGATAATCATTTGTAAACTGAAGTGCATACAAGCTGCAATTGTTGCAAGTTGCTTAAGAGAAAGTTCGAAGCGAATTAAATTTCCACGATGTTGTAGTCTCTTCTAAAGAAAAATCTAGATTTATTTATTTATTATAATTATTGTTATATCATTTGAGAATTGTTTTATTCTTTTCTTCGACCTTATATGCTTTCTACTGGATTATTATTATTTAGTTATTTCCATTTCCATAGAAACAATAAACTATTATTTTATGTCTAAAAATAGAACTTATCAATGCCTATATGAAGCCGATATTTCGTTGATGCTAATCATCAGTAGACTCGAAAAATTCTTAAAAGAATGTTTGAAACTCAACTACATATTGCAAATTGCCCATGAACAAAATGAGAATTAGTAATGTTCCAACAAACCTTTAATACAGAAGACATTTTTTCGTCTCCCAACACTTTTACTTTTCTTAACAACTTCTCTATACAACGAATTACCATCGGTTACTACGATTTGTATTTTTCAAAGTATCAAAAAGAAAAAGTGTTTTGAATATGGAAAACTGAACTTATTTATTTGCTTTAAGAGCCAATTGAGTTTGACCATTCCTAATTTTCATTTTGTTCATGGGAATTATGGAAGAAGTAGTTGGGTTTTAAACATTCCTTTAAGAATATTCCGAGTCTACTGATGAGTGTTGATTGGCATCAACGAAATGTCGGCGCGGCATATAGACGGCTGAAAAAGACAGAAAATATTAATAAGATCTATTTTTAGAGCTAAAACAAATCATTTTAATTGGCTCTTAAAGCAAATAAATAGTTAAGTCAATTTTTGGAGACAATAAATTTTTTTTACCAATATTTCTCTGCCGCAATGCTATTATTTTCAAAAGATTTCCTTTCCTATCATAATGTTTTTTTTTTTGTAAAATAATTGTTGTAAAATATTAGTTCAGCTAGTCCATGCCATAAACTAAAAGTTCTTCTACTTCATGCGTAGGGTGCACTCAGAAGAGGGAAAATTGGCAACAGCTACTACTAGTTTTATTCAATAGCATGTATACTTTGTGGCTACTTGTACATCCATACATACATATGTAGGACATTGATGGGCCATAACAAACAATGTAGCAAACATCATTGGTCATGTACACACTTATTGTAACAGGTGGGCCAAAAGAAGTCATCCGAGGTTGTTTGGCTTTTGAGAATATCGGTTGTGGCTCGCGCGGTGTGTGCCGTTGCTCTGTCTTGTTGGAATCACATTGGAATCGTTGCTCTGTCCTGTTGGAACCACTGTTTTCCTGCTGTGAAATTCAAAAAGTACCAAAATTAGTATTTTTTAAATCCCTTAAGCGCCTAAAATTCAGAATTTGAAAAAAGTACCAGACACTTGTCCCATGGTTTTTAATAGACTTTCAGGATTTTTTGTTTGTTTTTGGCACTTGTATTAGTCTCGGAAATGCAGAATTACCGTTTTCGCCCTTTTGACCTGTTTTTAACCTCTAAATTTTTAAACTAAAAAAAAAATGAGAAAGCATATTTGAGATGTTTTTAAGGAGAGTTAAATTCAGTTCTTAATTTTTTCCTCTTCCTAACTGTTTTAGAGATAAATGCAATTGAAAAATTGTACCAAAATTCAATTTTTACCCATTTTATCCCGTTAATGTTTAAAATGTCAAAAAAGTATCACACACCTGTCCATTTATTTTTATCATACTTTCAGGTGTTTTTTGAATTTTTGTGCTAACTTGAGAAAGTGCGGAGAATAATCACATTATAGTGGGGTCTTAATTATTGAAGGAAGGATCGCACCCTGTATAAGCAATTTAGACTATTATGCTGCGTATTAGCATGTCGTATAGGTCATCACACCATACAATTTTCTAGGAATCAAGGCGCTTTCAATACACGGAATAGAGAATATTTGAGAATAGCTTTCTGTCGGTCTGAAACTACTAAGCAACGAGTGGATTACTCTGGATGTAGGGAATGTAACAATTTACCCCCTAATATTAAACTTGCAACAAGGCTATCACAGTTCAAATCTTCTTTAAAAGCTTTTTTATTTCAAACCGTTGATGAGCTTCTGTTATAATCTACATAATGATTACAAAATGAACTTATTAAAAAAAAAAACAGTCAGAATTCAATGCGTGCGTTATACAAACGAAAAAGTTTAATCAAGGAAAATAATATGTGTTTGATTGTGTTTGTATGTGATCAAAAAATATGGCCAAGAAATGCCTTACAAATAATATTTTTTAAAAACGCATGATTGAAAACAATTAACTGGCAACACTGTTTACAGTTTACGCGCAAAAAAAAATTGAAAAATTTTTTTTCATTCTTCTGCACATTATCAAAACAAGACGGTCATTGTTATTGAGTGCATAATGTTTTGCACAAGTTAAAACGAATGTTGTGAGTGAGTGAGTGAGTGAGTGAGTGTGTGTGAGCATGAACACACATGCATGGGACATTTATAAAGCGATGCAAATATCAAAATGCAAAGAATTACAAACAAACAAACAAAAACAATATGCTACATAAATTTGTAAATAACAATAATAACAACCATCAATGACAACGAACGCATCATGCAACGTGTGTCATTTGCCAATTGTGTTGTTGCTGTTGTTTTAAAAATATGTATGTATGTATGTGCAAACAATAACAACAATATAAAGCAATGCATGTTTTGTTTTGACGATGATGTGAAGTCAAAGTGAACAAGGCCTTCATGGAAAGAAGTCTTTTTCAATGTCGTCCTTCAGACTTCTTTCAGAAAATGAAATAATTTTAATGAGCAGCGTGTTTACGCCAAAGTTCTAATTGATCTTCAGAACGTTTGGTGATTTGTTCCAATACCCTGGTGTCTAAAATTTTCATAAGTATGTATGTAAGTAATTCTGACTTTTCAGAAAACATTCGAACACTTCCCGAATGTGAAAGAATATCTGTAACTATACCAACAATATTGTTGTTTTTTTTTCGAGTTCGAGCAGTTCAAAGGGTTCTTGCAGATCTCAAACTACTCTCCGCGTTCTATGCGTTAAGGTAAGTACTCTGATTAAAATTCCACGCGGAAAGTTGTCAAAATGCATGTAAAAAAAATTCGCATGTAACTTTTCGTGAAAAAATGTTGCAGAAGTAGGTACTCTGCTCATTTTGAGAAATACATATGAAATGTAACTGGCAACATTATCTTTTTGCTGCGAAATAATTGAAGTGGCAATTCTAGCATGTGAAATTTTTAGCAACAGCTGACTGCTGTTATTTTCATTGCAAAAAAAAAAGAAATGCAAAGTAATAACGAAAACAAAAAAATTAAATTCAGTGCAACAGAAATCCGGGAACTAATATCAGCCGTGAAGAAAAAGAAAATTATTTGCGACTTCTTTGTCCGTTTTGATGTATTTGTATAAAAAATTAACTTTTTATACCATAATTAAATTTTTCTCATCATTTGGATTGTAAATTGCAAAACATATGGGTTTTGTTTACAAACGTAAAACAATGTAGCATACTTTTAATGAAAAACTCGTTAAATTGTGTAAAACCGCGGGACAGGTAACATTAGATACATGTAAAATTTTCCGTACGAAAAAATCAATGTTGCTCAACATTTTCCGCAGTTTCGAACACAGTACTTACCTTTATGCTATGCAACCTGTCACACAGAATTGCACTGATTTTACGTTTGTGAGAGCCGTATAAAACGCATTGAAAAGCGCAACGCGCATTTTAAAATTGTGAGTAACATTAAGTACTTATTTCATGTCTTTTAAGTATGTACATAGGTATGTATGTAGCTGTATGTGAGAAGAAATTAAGCATTACAATTGCATTCACCCGTTTTAGTGCTTCGAAGGTTTTTTTTATTTTATTTGTTTTTTTTTTTTGCTGAAATCGGGCCCGCGAGAAGGCCTTTCTTTCTTTCTTCTTCATTTCACTGCTGTGTATTATTTTCAATTGTTGTCGTTACTGTTTTTGTTATTATTGTTGTTTCTTTTTTTTTTTTTTTTTGTAGTTTGGATCAGTTACTCTCGAGTACAGTAGTACATCAGTTTAATATTTATTGTGATTTTCTTGTTTTTTTTCCCCCTTTATTATGAAGTAGTGGCGCGCTGTTGATACTGGCAACAACAAGTAATCATCACATACATACGTTGCCACATTTGTGCTTTTATTAAACTTTGCCTCGTCGCAGTTTTAAGTTGTCATATTTTGGTGCATACATATTTTCTACACACAAGAGTATGTTTATAGTAGTGGTATTTTTACGCTGCATTGCATTGCATGTTGTGCATTCAGGCAAAAGAAAAACAAAAACAGTGGAAGTTCAACTGTGAATTGTTTGTTAAAGGAGGGAATTTTGTTTGTTTTGTTTTTCGCAAATAGTGGAGGCAAAACAATAGAGTACTCACTCGTAAATGGTGCAAATATTTAAGCGTAAGAGAATGGGTAAGAGAGTTTAAGAGAAGAAAAAGTAGAGTTGGGGTTTCTGCATACATCATAATGGGATAGCTAAATGTTTGGGCAATCAATTGAAGTATTGCAGAGTTTGAAAACTTAAGAAAATCGAGCATCTCCTTATAAATATTCAGAAATAAATTACCAAGAAATGGCAATTGTTTTTTAGCTGGTGTGAAGATGTAAGCAGGCGAAAACAATTCTTTAATTACTTTGCTAATTTCTTTCAGCAATTACAGTATCACCAGGTTTATCGATTAATATTATTTAGAGCTTTCGCTCATGCTCAAAATTGAGTCGAAGCTTAAACAGCGTCATTTTGCAAAGAAGTGACTGCTGAGGCGGCTTTTATTTATTGGTCAGCGAATAAGCATAGACGAAACGCCACCTCAGCGTCTGTGTTCTAGCGAACTGCAACTATGTATATGGAAAGGGATTTTGTGTTTCCCCAACATATACATACATATGTACATACTTATATCTGTAGGTGTTAGGCACCCTTGACATTCTGACAAGATTGTATAAAATTTTTCTCACATCATTATCAATTGTTTCTCATTTGTTTTGATGTTTATACAGCTCAAACTAAAAATACTAATGACGCTACATGCCACAATAAATATTGGTAGCATCATCATTAACTGCGACACAACAACGCCAGTCACCCGCGCCATCATTATTGTCAGCAACATCATTATTATTGCTCTAATATTTCTCCTTTTTTTTTTGTTTGTTTATTTATTTAAGTTGAATCTCCGCACCAGTACGAGTGCGATACCATCGAATTACACTTGCACATACACCAGCCCACTCACACAGTTGTTGCCATTGAGCAAATATATTCGTTCGTTTTTTCTTCCCTATTTTTGTTGTTGCTGAAACTTGGAAAAATTTCGTATTTATTTTTCTCCTCTTTATGCACATGACCTCGTTCTAAAGCTGCTGTGCTCCTGCTAATTGATGATGTTGTTTGTCAACAACATTTTTTATATTGCAAGTTTCATCAGGCTGCTTGCTGCTTGTTGTTGCTGCAGCAACATTATTATGATTATTGTGTAGTTAGAAAAGAAAATGTGGCTGATAATTATCATTAACAAGTATTTTATTGTCTTCTTCGTACGTAATCAACAACACATTTATTTACTACTACCATTGATACTCACACTCTCTCGCTCACTCACTCACTTACTCACTGAGTAATACATCTCAGCAAATTGTGTTTGTACTCTCGCATGAATGCACAAGCAAATGAACACACACACACACACACACAGAGTAAACCAAAGTATCTTAACCTTATCATTGATGAAAATAGTTTATAATATAAACTTTATAGGTACATATAAACAAACATACATAGTATATTCATTTTTGCACCAAGATAAAAAAGCTTGGCTGTAAGGCGAGATTTATCTAAGAGGTACACCAAGAAGTTAAGGGCCTTGAAAATTATTTCAAGCCTCATTTTATGTTTGTTGATCTTGTGATAAATTTAAGAAAGGACAAAATGGTAAGTTCACGGTGTTCCAAGAGAAGTCAGCTGTATGACCAACCCCCCATAAATTATTTCTCCACAATATTATTCTCCAACTTGCCGACCTTGTACCTGGTCGCCTTAGTGCAACTCCCATAGAAAGATAAAAAAAAAAAAACTTCAAATTCGGATGTTACGAAAATGATTTTTTAGATATATCGTAGTGGAAAGCTATAATCGAAGTGTACAAGGTGGGCCAAAGGAAATCACCCCATTGGAAGTTGCTCTTATTTTTGCAAATGGCGGCTAATGTCAAATCTGTTTTTACACTTGTGAACTAGACAGCTGTAGAATACAAGCGAAGCAGCCATGGAGCGATACACTCCCCAAGAAGGCGTAATAATAGTGTCTATGACGAAGTGGGCGATTTTGCGACCAAAATCATAATGAGAAATGAGGCTCATTTCCAGCTCAGCGGGTTCTTGGACAACCAAAAAGTGATGCACGAGGAGCCATTACATAACCCTCAAAGTGACTGCTGGTACGCTGTTCATGCTGGAGGAGTCATCGGGCCATTTTTTTCGGGTACCCTGCTGGTCAAACAACAAGGCCCATGTTAACCGAGTTTTTTCTGCCATAGTTAAACGAATTAAGTCTGAAGGACACGTGGTTCCAACAGGACGGAGCAACGGCACACACTAAGCGAGCCACAACCGACATCGGATGACTAATTTTGGCCCAGCTGTTAGATTATTACGACTCTTAGAGATTATGAAGTTCTTATAACCTCTCAGTTATCTTCAGTTCAATTTTTAAATGCCTTCCATGTTCAGTAAAGGAGTCTAATTTAAATAATTAATTACATTGCCATACAGCAATATCAAGCTCTGGGACAAATTATGAACAACAGAAGTATCGAAGGTTCTCGTCTCAGAACTTCCCAGATTAGTTTCAATACTGGCCGGTATAAATACTGTTGCGCATAGATGGCTGTCTTGTTCACAGATTTAAAACCACATGTGACATTGGCCGCCATTTGCAAAAATAAGAGCAACTTACAATAGGGTGATGTCTTTTGGACCACCTTGTTGTAATTACATTTTAGTCATATTTTACTCATTAAGAGATTTGATTTTCAAAATTTTAATGTTTCTTAAGAAAGGCTAAATACAGTTACTATTACTCAAATGAAAGAAATTGCTGATGGAAACTAACGCATGAACAACTTAATTAATAACACATGCAAAGAAATTTTATAGCTTTCAGTGTTGCCATTACAATGATTTTTTTAGTATTTTGTTTTTCACCTATTAATTTGGTAATTTAGTTTTTAAATACGTTTACGCATTAATACTTTCATAGGTTCCTTTCTTCTCTTTTCTCTGAAAAAAAAAATCGTGCTGCGGAAGTTTTTACCATATAATTCAGTTTTCTATTGTTAAATTTGCTACTGACTACTGTTTTTCGTTTAATTTTATCTAAATGTATCTCTAAAATAATTTATTCTATTCTCTTTGAATGGTTTTTTGAAATTTTTTGAAGAACTCTTTTTTTATTTAATAACAAAAAAAAAAATTAATAGCATTATATATAATTTTGTGAGCAGTTTGACACTGTTTGACACATACCGACACTGTTCTTGCTGCGCATACTTTATACAATGTTAAATGCGACAATTTGGCTCCAAAATTTAATAATTAAAATTGTAATTAAAAAAATTAGAAAAAAGTACCTTCAGATTATATGTATACTTGGTCTCGTGTGGAAAGGCCCTAACTCACATACTTTTCAATCTCGGCTTTTTTGCATATTTCCCTATAAGATCATTCATTTACTTCATCAAAATATGGAAAAAAAAACTCGGAGTTTTAAAAAAATTACGAGTTAGGCCCTTCTTACATGAGATCAACGATATTAAAAATGAAAAAAAAGCTTTGGAATAAATTTAACAATTAACATCTAATAAATTTTATAAAGCCTTGATTTTTCCCACACTCATGATGTCACAATTTAAAACAATTCTTATTAATTATTTGCGACCTTTGAAAATGCAAGTTATGGGGCTTTGCGTACGAACGAACAACATCGAATTAGTTCCCTTTGTTGTTTCATTGAAAATTAATACTTACATATAAAAATAGCAATCGAAACGAAACAATCCTGAGTACGAACGAACACATTAACCCCAAATGTATTCGTGTATGTACAAATGTTGGAGGAATTTGTTTACATTTTTTTTTATTCTTGATTACGACAAAAACAAGAGGGATCCCCATACAAACTGCTTTGGAAAAATATAAATATACACATATGCAGGTATGTGTGTGTGTGTGTATCCCACTACTGCCTACTTATCTTCCCGGAGAGCATGTTTGAGGTTATATTCGTACCAACAACATGTTTACATGCACAACCTTCGTTGTGTTGTTTATCAAAACAACTGAAATATTCTTACAATTGTACAAACTTCTGCCCACACACACACACACACACACACACACACGAGCGCAAGCACTCACACGTTTACAAATCGCCTCAACATGCATGCAATGAGCAAAAAGGAGTAAATTGATGTCATTTGGCCTTTTTGAAGGCTCTACTTCGCAGCAACCTTCTCATATACTCTATAAAAAATACAATGTTCCAGAGAATTTATGCGGCCAGGAAATGTCTCTTGCACTAAAGCCATATTCGCTCGAGTTGTGTGGCATGTGGCACTGTCTTGTTGCGACCACATATTCTCCAAGTCGTATTCTTCCATAGCAGGCAAAAAAAAACAGTCGGTTATCATATTGCCGTAATGCTACGAATTGACGGTGACAGTCGTTCCCTGGTCGTTTTCCAAGAAGTAAGGTCCAATCACACCTTCGACCAAAGAGCGCACCAAACAGTGACTTTTTCTGGATGTAATGGCCTCTCTTCAATCGCTTGAGGATTCTCGGAATCCCAAATACGACAATTTTGTCGTACATTTCTCATCGAGTGAGAAATGTGCTTCATTGCTGAAGAAAATTTTGTTCGAAAAATCGCCGTCCACCGCCTGTTCTTGTTGTTCAAGCACCCATTACACATATCTACGACGTTGTGAATGGCCAGCTGGCTGCAGTTGTTGTGTGGGCGGGTGTAGATCTAAATGCAAAATACGCCATAATGTGCCGTAAGACAGTCCTAATTCCTGAGAACGACGAGGAATCCACACTTTCACTTACAGCAGCGATATATTCAGCGGAACCATGATGCACAGCCCTTACAATATTTGTAGCCACTGCAGTCTCTTCATATGTCTTCACAATTTTGCCAATTGCTGGCGTAGTTGAACGATTAATTATGTAAACCCTCATATCCTTTTTTAAGCACTAGGTATATGTGACTGTGGCAGAATCACCATTTTTGTAGCATGTTTTGATCAATTTTATGCGTTGTGTGACAGTAAAGCGATCCATTTTTGTCAGTATCAGACTTTCAACTGAGAAGAATTGGAATTGGTTAAACAACTTAGTTTAACAGATGTTGAATTCCAGTACTATACTTTTGAAATCACGAAATTGATAACAATTCTCTGTCCACAATATATACATACATAACGTTAGGTGTATATCAATACGCCTTACAACGATACGACACTAGCTTGTGTATTGTAGTTTTAAAAAATCATGTTGTTGATTGTTTGTTCCACCATCAGTTTAAAGGAGGCCTTCGTTTAGAGATCCTTCGTAAGTGGAGTTTGGTATGTGGAGGTTTCACTATACACACACACACACACACACACACACACATTATATCTTGAATAGAGTATAAAAACAACAACCTCAACAACAACTACCACAACAGTTAAAATTAAAACAAATAAGCCAGAAACAAACAACAAATAAACAAAAACTTTATCGCAAATATTTGCCCCTCATTTTATTTAGTTGTTGCTCTATTTTGGCTTATCTTCCTTCCTCGCTCACTTTCAACCCCCCCTTTGCTGTCGGTGGCTTGCAGAAAATTCATTTAAGTAGAAAAAGCACCTGCTTGTTTACGGTTGCCTTTGCACGTAATTTCATTGAAACAAAAATTCTCTTTATTTTGTTTCTTCTCTTTTATGTTTTTCTCTTTTATTTTTGTTTTTTTTTTTTTGTTTTTGTGTGTGTGTGTGTTAAGTGCATTCACTACACTTCGCTTTGAAGTTTGCGGTTGTAATTAGTATTGAAAAAGGTAGGAAAAGTAGTAAATCAAATTTTGATTTTAGTTCAATAAAAGCCAAAAGAAATTCTTCTAATATTTGCCCAAATCCAATTTTTATATATTTAAAGAGTTCCAGCGTGCGGAAACTTTCAAAATAAACTTAAACATAAATAAATAAAATTTCCCTAGGTTAGGTTGCTTGAAGGGGTATGTTTGCCCATGTTGTGCAACATGCACTTAAGCCAGTATAGACTTGTTGTGCGTCCTTTAGATTTAACCAGAAACAGTTTGACTCATAAGGCCTATAGAAACTCCGTGTCATTGACAAAGTTTTTTAATTCATTCCGCCAGCATATATGTAGGTACTCCGTAATTGAGTTATGCATGTCTGGTAAGGGGTCTCTACCAAGATATAACAATCGTATTTGTAAGAAGGAGGGCCCTGGCTAAATAGTGGTCTAATGTCTCGATCTCTATCTCACAAGCTCTACATACATCATAAGATGTGCCCGTAGTTGAGAGTGCCCTATCATAACATCCATTATTCTGCTTAAATCGGCCTTACGAAGTTCTAGCAGTCCCCTCGTATTTTTCTCATCTATATCCGCTTAGAGAATTCTTGCATTCATTTATTTTATACCCTTCAAATTTATGATCACTTGCGACTTTAATTTTTTGCCTTTCCACGCACTAGATCAAAATTTGACCTTGCTTAAGCCCGTATGATGCTACATTTTTCTTGCCTTGTTTAAGTTTTGGAGAATAGTGCAAATATAATGTAATAGTATTACACCCATATTCATAAAAACTACTGAAGGTTTATTACACGTTTATTTGACAAATATTCCGTAGAAATACATACGTCAAATAAGAGCTTAATAAGCTTATAGCAATTATTATGAATATGGCCTTTAGAATTTAGTATGTGCAAAGAGTTCAGCTACATTAAGATACATGCAAAACTGTCAATATTTTTGTTGAAGTTAACGATACAAAATCCAAAAAAAAAAAAAAAAAAATTTAAAATTTTTGAACTTAAAATTGACATTTCAAACTTGAATGTTGCTGTGTCAGCGGTTAATGGAGAATTTTTGCGATTTAACCCTACTTTTTTTGAACATTTTTATTTCCTAGCGCTTTCTTGAAATAAAAAGAATACAGCACTTAAAAAAAAAGATACCAGGGGCCAAATTCTGGCACTGGTGATTGAACGATTTCGTTATAGAATGCTGTGTGTCATTTTATTTTGCTCTACATTGTTTTTATTATCGAGTATATTCGATCACGAATGCCAGAACCAGGATTCTATCAATCCTATACCAATTAATGAAAGAAAACTGAAGTATTATGCGGGCTTTAGCCGTAGACATGTCACTTCACTAACAAATATTTATTTTTGATGGCAAAACTATTTTTTTTTTAGCCAGACATTATTTGGATTAAAAACATACCTACATACACATGTACGCACGCACGCACGCACACACATTTAAAAAACATCACGAGGGTATAAATAATTTTTGCTCTGTACTTACCGCGCCAAAATATTTCATCTCTTTGCTTTTCATGCGGCGATGATGTGATGTTGTGGGTGCTGCTGCCGCCGTTGTCGATGTATCGTAGCCGGCAGCAGCCAGGCCATTTAGAGCAGCTGCTGCAGCGGCTGCAGCAGCATGATGGGGATGATGATGATGATGGCCATTTGTTGTAATGACACCACCGCTGCCACCAACTGTATTATTTAAGCCGCTACCGCCACCGCCACCGCCACCGGCACCACCCCCACCCGCAATACCAGCGGCAATTGCACTGGCACTGCCACCACCGGCCTCCATAAAGTCGAAGCGCTTAAACGCATACCATTTGGAGGGATTCGGCTGTATGCCCTGATACAATTTGACCAACATTTTATGTTTCTCTCGTCTGTATTGGGTCAAGAGGACGTTCATTTTGCGTTCGACTTCGGCCTTGCTGCAGCCAAAACGTTCGGCGATTTCCGACCATGCGCGAAAGCGGCATAATTTATCTTTGTACTTGGGATCGGCGCGATTCCACAGTTCCGTGTGTGAGCGATATTGTTCAATCAGTTCCAAAGCATCGTCATTCGTCCATTCCATGATTTTTGAATGCATGAGACTGTTGTGCAGAGCGGCTGGATTGAAATTCATTGAAAGATGAAAGAAACAGTTTGTCTGTTTTTTATTTACTTATTTTTTTTTTATTTTTATTTGATGCCGATTTCTGAGAGATTAACGAGAAAAACGAGAGCACAACAAGTATTTGTTGAGTGGGTGGTTGGTTGGTTGGTTGGTTGGTTGGTTGGTTCAAGAAGGTGGGTTCTGTAATTCCCGTTTGTATTGTCTCGGTATTTCAACAAGTGGTGGATATTCCAAGAGATAGATATGTGACGATATGCTGTTTGCTGCTTGTGATTTTTATTTTTGATCAAGTAAGTATATAAGTTTGTAAACGTATAAGTATATTTGAATATATTTTAATCATTTGGTTTTTTCTCTTCTTGCTTTTTTTGTTTGTAGAGAAATTTTGTGTGTTTGCTTTCTCTTGTTTTGTTGATGGGATTTCTTTTTTTTGTTTGTTTTGTTTTGCTGCTTTATCAAGGAATGTTTCTTAAAATGCTGTAATAAATTTCTAACTTTTTCTGCAGCATGTTGAAGTTTTGATTCTGTATTTTGCTTGTGTTTCTTTTTTCTGTTTATTTTTTTCTTCTGCTAGAAATCCTTTGTTTAAAGGCTTTTTGTTTCTAATAAGATACAAATCGAAGTTTTTAATTTCAGGCTGTTCAAATTGCTGATTTCTTACGTTCTGTTTTTTTGGTTTTTATTCAAACTGCAAATAGAAAAATAGTAAATACTTTTGTGTGAATACAAAATAAGCGTGAAGTTAATTTGTTCTAAAATAAATATTTTTCTCGTTATTAAGCAAATAATTTCAGTTTATAGACCTTTAAAATAAGTTGGTGCTAGAAAAATTAAAACTTATTTAGTAGTTTACCAGAAATTTTAAAGTATTTTTAAATTTTGTCTCGGTTTGCAGTGTGAAAGTTCTTTTCAGACACATCTGAATACAAAGTTTCATTGGCTCTGAAATTCTATTGTACATATTTTTTTTATTGGCAATTGTCAAACTGAAAATAATATAAAAACAAACGTGTAAAAATCTAGAATTTAATTAAACAAATTTTTATGTATTCGTGTCTAATAAAAGTTTAAATGAGAATTAAGATCTGTTTTAAAGAGGAAGCTTTGATAGTATCCAGAGGTTTGTGCGACTGTTGGGCAGAAAATTGGTGCAAGTTTATCTCCAGTTTGGTTCAATTTACGTTTAATTTAAAAAATCTGGAAATACTTAAATGAAGATTTAAAGCAGAATTAAACAAACCAAATATCAGCTGTTTCTATTTCTGAAAAACAATCAAAGGCATCGAATTTTAGTAAAGCAGAGCTATAACGCATTATTCTTGCAGCATCGGGGCATTTTCAGAGTATTCTAATGAAAAATGCAGCTAAAACTGAATTTTTGAAAAAAATTTTATATGCCAACAAAATTTAAAAAGGAGCTGCAATACGTATGTAGTTCAAGAGACACATATTGTATTGTATTATTACTAGGTTGGTCCAGGATGGGCCTTTGCACTGCGACCAAAGATGATCTATTGTGCAACCCTTTGTCCCTCACGAGTTTAATACATCAAGAAACAGTATTAGCTTCTTCTGTGGAAGCCCTTGCAAGTCCTGTGAACCCAATGTATAGGCCTGCAACAGCCTGTGTCTTCTGTGGCCTAGTGCCACACACATTCAATAATCAAGTGTTCTATGGTCTCCTCTTCTACTCCGCAAAATCTGCAGGTTGCCGTACGTACTGGATAGTTCCATTCTGTGTAGATGCTTCTTGCAGGTATAATGGCCTGTTAGCGCCCCACACAGTGTCCTTAGATTCTTTCTATTTAGTTTTAGAGCGAGGTCCGCCCTCTTAGCATCTAAGAAATTTCTTCGAGTGTTCCAGACCCCTAGTGTCATTCCACAGTTTTCCTGTGATGGATGTTGTCCATTTTCTGATCTCCCCCTTGAGAAGGAGCTTGGAAGGATGGAGGGAGTCCAATGAAAGTCCCTTTTGCGTAGGTGTCAGCCAACTCGTTACCCTTGTGCCCCTCATGACCTGGCAACCATATCAGAGTAATCTGATTGTGAGTGGCCAGTTCATTTAGCTTGTCGTGACATTCCAGTATTGTCCTGGATGTGAAAGTATAGCTGCTCAGGGCTTTGAGTACTGACATTCGAATGAAAATCTTTACCAAAATTTAAACTGTTAGAAAAGGGATATACATATGTATGTATGGCAGGTGTGAGCGCGTCCTTGCGCCGATTTTGATAAAATTAGCAACACAGCTAAGCTGTGTAGCTTTATGCCTTTAAGAATTTTCAGCGCATTTCAATGAAAACCAAAGCTAAAACTTCGGTTTTGAGAAAAATGGTATACAGGAGGTGGGTGTTCATAGATTTTTTCAAACTCTATTTTTTATTCCTAGTTTATGCAATCAATACTGGTTTGTAAACTCGTTATTCTAAAGGGTGGTTAAATTGTAAGGACCGATGTTGAATGTGAACCACACCTAAACGCCAAGTTTTTTTTTTCGAATTTTATTTGACATTTCTCTATTTCAGACTTACTCAATTTGAACCATGGAGAGATACACAATCCAACAACGTGTTAAAGTTATCCAGACTTATTATGAAAATGGGCGTTCAAATCAAAATGCATATCGTGCACTTCGAGATTTTTTTGGTCAACTTGATGAGGCACATTTTCACCTCAGTGGATTCGTCAATAAACAGAATTGCCGCATTTGGGCGAATGAGAATCCAAGAGTGATTGTCGAAAAACCAATGCACCCACAAAGAGTGACTGTTTGGTGCGGTTTATGGGCTGGCGGCATCATCGGGCCGTATTTTTTCCAAAATGAGGGCGGTCAGGCAGTTACTGTAAATGGTGTTCGCTATCGTGAGATGATAACGAACTTTTTATGGCCCGAATTGGAAGATATGGATGTGGACGATATGTGGTTTCAGCAGGACGGTGCCACTTGCCACACAGCTAACGAAACAATGGCTCTTTTGCGCAACAAATTCAATGGGCGTGTTATCTAACGTAATGGCGATGTCAATTGGCCGCCCAGATCATGTGATTTGACAGCCTTGGACTTTTTTCTTTGGGGTTATTTGAAAGAAAAGGTGTGCGTCGATAAGCCAGCAACAATTCAAGAGCTAAAGGATGAGATAATTCGGCACATTAACGGCATAGAACCACCATTATGCCTCAGGGTCATCGAAAATTTGGACCATCGGATGGAGATGTGCCGCCGTGGTCGCGGCGCCCATTTGGCCGATATTTTATTGCATACATAATTGAGTAATACCAATATATCATAATAAAATAAAATTACAATAATTTCCTAAATAGTTTGTGTTTTATTCAAAATCAACATCGGCCCTTGAAATTTAACCACCCGTTACCATGAAGATTCTAAATTTTCCGATTCTCCATTTGGGAACAAAGCACTGCTCAATGTTTTGTTGGCTGTGTGGCCAGTGGGTGTCACCCCTGTTCCTCTAGGCACATATTCTCAATTTCTGCCCATAAAAAACTTCTTATATATCAAGCGACAGCGAACAGCTTACCCAGTAGCCATTTGGCCGATCTCATTTTCGAAGAAGTCCTTCCTGTCATGGAATAAAATATTGATTAGCAATTTTTAAAACAGGCTCAACCTCTTTAGCTCGCCTTTTATCTATGTGCTTAAACTATTTAGAGTGCATTTACATCTACGCTTTAAACAGGTTATAAGTTGTTTATCGTGATAAACTTGTTTGAGCAACTTGTTTATCCATATAAATCATAAACAAGTTTTTAACTAGTTTTTGAGATAAGTTGATTGATAATAACCAGTTTTTGCAAATACGACTCTATTTTTTATACTTTCGTCTGGTGAATTTGACATAGAAAAAGAAAACATAATAAAAAAGAAAATAAAACGGAAAAAAAATTATTTAAAAAAATTACATAATGTTAAAACTTCCACAATTCTTGGTGCTATTAAAATATATAAAATTGAAGCATGGATGATGAAAATAAGAGGTGCTTCCCACTTTTCCGCACCAAATAATTAATTTTACATTGAATTTTATTCCATCGGGATGAAAAATATATGTATACATAAATATTTTTTTCCTACAAAATCTTCCATATTACTATTTTATTTTTGATATTGAATTTATTGTAAACCGTCTGAAATGCTAGTGTAAATGGTATAGTTTATAAAACTAGCTTATGATCATAAACTAGTTCAAGAATTATTAGTGTAAATGTACTATTAGTAAAATCACTACACCTTACATAAGGATCACACCAGCCACCTAATATGTCTTGTTAATACGAGCAATAAAACCGGCCGCCTGACGTCACGGAAATGTTTATGCATTTTGTATTGCTTTCGCCACATAAATTTTGCATAAATTTTCAACTTGAGTTGTGAAAGGTCGAGGTAAAAACAAAATAATAAAACAAAGCTTTTGCAAAAATACAGAAAGTATTTAAATTTCTTTTGTTTTACATACTTAATACAATTTGGTATTTTACGTCATTTAATTTTTTTTTTCCAAAAGAAATTTATAGCAAATTTACATTTATGCCTTTTCAGTTTAGATTAATTTACCTTTGAACTAGTAAACCTTGAAATCAGTGAATGCTTAAACCACCTTCAAAAGTAGACAATTCAGCGCTTAAAGTTCAGTCATCGAAACATGAGTTTTTTGCAACATTGCCATATTCTAAATTTGTAAAAATTATTCTTGGCTGCAGTCAAGTTTAAACTGGATCGATGTTGACAGTGAATCACATCTAAATGTCAAGTTTTTTTCTGCATTTGATTTGGGGTTTCTCAATTTCAGATTAATTCAATGTGAATCCTGGAAAGATTTACAATCGAGCAACGAACGCGTTAAAGCTACTCAGGCTCATTATGAAAATGGGATTTCAAAGCAAAATGATCGTGCAGCTTGTACTGACTGTAGAAAATATTGCTGCTGTTTGCGATTATGGGGGGGCTGAAGAGCCATCGTGATGGCCAACAATTGCCTCTCTTGCATTTATACACTAACAAAGTGCAATTGACTTGAACAGCTAAAGCCCCCTTTCTGACCATTCGAAGCGCCGTCAATGGTTTGTGTGAATGATTCATTTTCAAACAAAATCATCTTCAGTGATGAGGCACATTTACACGCCTCAGTGATCCTGTCCATAAACAGAAATGTCGCCTTTGGGCGACAGATAATTCAAGAGTGATTGTCGCAAAGTCAATGCACCCACAAAGACTGTGACTGTTTCGGGCGGTTTATGGGCTGGCGGCATCAGCGGGCCATACTTTTTCCAAAAATGAGGCCCATCAGGCAGTTACTGTGAGTGCTGTTCGCTATCGTAAGATGATTTATGAAGCGAATTGGCAGTTATGGATGTGGACGGTGCCAATTGCCCCACAGCTAACGAAACAATGGCGGTTTTGCGCAACAAATTAAATGGCCGTGATATCTCACCTGGTGGCGATGTCAATTGGCCGGCCAGATCATGTGATTTGACACCGTTGGACTTCTGGATTTATACGTCAATGTTCTAGATACTCGTTCTTCGACCTTTTTTATTTAACTTTATTTGGTTTAATAAATGAGCTCAAGGTCACTGTTGTTGTTCAATAAATATATTTTCTATTTATTGATAAATTATTCGATATTTCGATACTCCTTTGTGTATCTTCTTCAGGAAAATGTTTTTTCTAATATTTTATAAATGTTCAAATTTCAAAACAAATCATAATGACAAACTAACTGAAAAATAAAAAGGTTATTAAACCAAATAAAGTTATACGTCAATGAGATAATTTGACACATTAACGGCATCGAAGCTCAATTATGTCACAGCGTCATCGAAAATTTGCAACATCGGATGGAGGTGGGCCGCCGATATATGTACATATATTATTAATATAAAATAAAAATTCAGTCAAGTACGAGGCTGGCTCGCACACTTAGGGTTCCGCACGTACATACATATGTGTAATGTACGTATGGAATGGCATATGTGAATACATACATATGTATATTGTATAAATTTCATCTCTCTGTCTCGTACAGCTTGAAAGTCACGTTTAATTGTTACTTCACGTTGTATGGGGACACCTAGCAGTTTTCGATTTATTGTTGGTGTTGTACGGCATCTGGGAATACATACACTGTGCAAATTTCGGCTCTCTATCTCTTACTGTTCGAGAGCTATAGCTAAATGTTACTTCGCGTTGTATAGGGATACCTGGTAGTTTTAGAGTTGTTGCTGTTCTTAGCATTTGTTGTTGTGGAGCATATGTGAATACATATGTATATTGTGCAAATTTCATACTTTTGTCTCTCACGGTTCGAGAGTAACGGCTAATTGTTACTTTACGCTGTATAGGGACACCTGGTAGTTTTCGACTTGCTAACTTTTTTAGCATTAGTTGTTGTAGGGGATACATATATATTGCGAATTTCAGCTCTCTGTCTTTTACAGTTTGGTAGCTACGTCTAATTGTTACTTTACGTTGTATAGGGACACCTGGTAGTTTTCGAATTGTTGTTGTTTTTAGCAACTGCTGTTATACGGCATCTTGGTATACATAGACTGTGCAAATTTCAGCTCTCTATATCTTACGCGAGAGTTATAGCTAATTGTTACTTGACGTTGTATAGGGACACCTGGTAGTTTTAGAGTTGTTCCTATTTTTAGTATTTTTTGTTTTAGCGGCAAGGTACAACAACATCCTGTGAAAATTTCAGCTCTCTAGCTCTTACCGTTTCGGAGAATGGACGCTGTGACGAACGGATGGACGTAGAAGTCTCGGTAATAGAATTCCGTTTCACTCTAATGAGTACGGAACCCTAAAAAACGTCGCAGTTAATTTAAAATTTAAAAAATTGTTTGAAGAAATTTTTCTTAAAAAAAAAAAATCTTAAACCTCAAAATCAGTTAAGCTTCATTCACACTACACGTTCTGTTTAACTTGATACAGTTGGCATATTTGTAAAATTCTCTTTTCCATCCCTGGTATACATGATAGCTTCATTAAAGTTTAAGCCAGTATTATAATGCCTTTAACAGTATTACAATGCCAAACGGTCAGTCACGACGGTGACTTGTAGTAATTTATTAATGTAGACAACTTTTAAGTAAATATATTTCTCAGATTTGCAAAACTTAAAAATAGAAACAAACATACAATTACACATTTTATTTATAATGGATTTCAAAAAAGATAGAAAAAACTTCTACTACACATTATAAGGGTCTTATTCATAATAAATATTTTAGCTTTATTAAACTCTTATTTGACAAATTTTCAATAAAAATATGTCAAATAAGAGCCTTATAAGCCTGAAATATTTTTTCTGAATACGGGTGTAAAATTTTAATTATGGGGCGAGGGAGGTGTAACGATATTTCATCCCTTATTGTAATTGAAACATATCAATATTGTCATAATAAAAAGAACTGAGAAAATTCCCTAAATAATTTGTGCTTTATTCAAATCAAAATTGAGCCACTCTTTATTTTGGTCATTATTATCAAACTTATCCTCAATGAAATCATCAGAAAATATTCAAAAAGTTGTCGCAAAAAAAAATATCGCCACTTCCGTTTTAGGGATTTAGGAAAAAAAAACTAATCTGTTTGTTACTACATACATATGTTATGTTGCGCATAAAAGAAATGATTTTGTAACGCGCTTCAGCTAAAACTCAAAGGCCGGACCAAAATATCAAAACGACTTCTAAACGTGTGTAAGTCTGATGGAAAACGCCTTGAATTCGTAGAAAAAGTTGCTGCTGGTTCGAGTACAGTCTTATCATGGCATTGGCTGAAAGCTCGTTAAAAATTTCTAGAACATTATTACGGCAGAGGTTCAATCATTTTGAAGGCTTGACCTTGATTATAGAAAAAGAGTCTATTCAACTTGTAAATTTATTGGAAAAATATAGCATAAAATAGTTGTTGGCGTCAACACCTAAAACATACATACATACATACATACATGTGTACATATTTACAATATTAATCTTGCGCATGTGATAATGAAGCCAAATAAGGAAGAAACTAGGTTTTTTTTTTTTTTGATATTTCATAAATATGTAAGTGTTTACTATTTGAACACGCTTTTATTTTATCTCTCATAAGAATTATTAGATCGACTATCAAAACACCGAATGGAAAAAATGAAATAAACATACATTTACAGAGTACTTATGTACGTACTGTTCTTTTTTGATTGACTACAATCAAAAATATAAAATGAGCTTATTAAACTTTTTAGCTCCACACGTTTTGCCTTTTATTTTTTTTTTTTACTATAATACTATAATAACAAACCAAAAAAAAAAAACAAAAAGCAGCCCAAGCGGTATAAATAGTATTAAATAATAGAAATTAAAAAAGAAAAAAAACCCAACTTCTGTCATTGACGTCAATTTCTTTTCAATAGGTACGTCGTCTAGAAATGAAAAACGCGCGACACTATTTTTCGTAAATTAAATTTTTAGTATTTTATTGCTATTTTTCGAGCGGCCTCAAAATGTTTAACAAATAAAACCAAGAATAGGTAAAAATAAAAACAATCATTGTTGTTAACAAATTCATTCAAAAAGTCTGGCCCATGATGTGCGCGTCATGCTGATAAGGTAACTATGTAACTAGCTGGCTGTTCCTCAATCAGGCTTAACACAATCTGTACACATACGAGTATACACATATTTAATAGCTGTCTAACTTGCTTATGCCCCGTAGTGGTTTAAAAATCGTTTTCAATTCTGAACGAGTAGAATGGAACTAAAGCCCGATAAAATAATTAATAATATGAAAATGATTTCGAGCTGACAAACACTTAGCTGACTGCATTCAAATGACCGGAATTATGGGTTTTTTTTTTTTGTTTCAAATCACATGCACAACAAGTGATTTCCCGAACCTGCGCCGTTTTATTGTAATTTTGAGAATTGTGCTAAAGTCTTTTATGTAAAAAAAAAAATAAGCTTTTGTTTTACATTTTTTCTTAAATCTAAAATATTATTGCCTGCTCCTCAATGTCGCAAGAAAACATAAGCGAACGAAAAGTAGTCACTCGATTTTGAATCAATTTGGATTCCTCTGTTTCGGCCTCTTGCGTTCGCATGGGCTTACATTATAAAATTTTTGGCATTTACTTCACAGACATGCCAGATCGGTAAATTACAGTTTTGTTTGATTTTTTATTGAAGTAGTGACAAAAACTACTAAATTGCTCTTGTGTAAATACAAGCTATATCTGACAAATCAAAGCAAATACATACATATGTACATAAATCAGTACAAAATGAAAATGCAATAGTTATTTTTTGTGGTGTTTTAAAGTTTTAAAGTATTTTTTATACAAATTTAATATATAAATAAATTAAAATTCCTTTAAGATTTTTCGAATCTACTGATGAGTTGATTAACTAAATTTTAAGTTTGAATTGAAATGTATATTTTATATGAATTGAAAGCTGAGTTACATACATACATATGTATGTTCATTTCACAGGTACATAAAAATATAATATTGTATTTGTCTCATCTCGTGAAAAAATCAGTTGCTATCTTCTATTGTTCGCAAAACAACAAAACAATTATGGAGAAGGAATAGAGCATGTAGACCTAAAAATATCTCTTTAAAGAGGTCTCCTTTAAAGAGAACTTTTTATGTATAGCACTTTATTCAAAAAGCACTAATGGTATTACTGTAGTTAAAAATTCTACCACTGGAGAAAAATCCCAAAATTGGCAACATTGTTACGAACAACGTGTTAGTAATGTATTAAATTTCTTATACAATTTCGAATCTACTGATAGGTTGATTAGCATCAACGAAATGTCGGTGGCATAGGGACGCCTGAAATGGACAGAAAACATTAACAAGGTCTAGTTATAGGCCAACTGTATGATTTACAATTGTTCAGTTAACTACTGGGGAACTTCATTTTTTAAAATATTTATGAACATGAAAAAAATACATTCCATTGATTGTAGCAAAATGAAAAATGTTTAAGTTTTTATATAAACTTGATGCCTTCATGATGACAAGCGGTCATTTGGTATGCAACTGTGGCAGCGATGGAAAAGTGAGCGAATGAAAAAACAGTTAATTTTATGGTTTATTGAAAACTATTTTTGTGCGAGACAAAAGAGCACCCACCCGACGGCATAATAGAAATGAACGCTAGAAAGTCACAAATATTATGATATTTGCATATTTTATTGAATGTCTGCAGCGTCTGCATATTAAAATAAACCACACGCCTGCAATCAAACGTGAGTGATGACTTTTATGCCCATGTCCTGGGCACTAAAAAATGTTTCATCACAAAAAAATCTTTCTCAAGTAAAATCGAGCTCAAACTGATTTCTAGAATTTTCTGCATTTTATTTGTGGTTCATTTGTTCATCTTAAATAATTTTTTTTAATAATAAATTATTTTTTATACAAAACTGATTAACACAATAAGAAGTAACTTTATCACTTTGACGCGCACCTGGCATGTGCTAATGAACAGGTTGACGACACACACACACACACAAGTACTTTTATTAAGTGAGAGAGCGAGAGAGGGAGAAAATTTAAGCCGATCGGAATGTTGCTATCTTTATACTTGTTACTACGTTGTACTATTTTTACAAAAAACAAAAAAAAAAAGAATAATAATAAAATTTTGTTTAAAATGCCTAAATGTTATCACTCACTTAATTGCGAAAGATTTCTGTGCTTTTGTTTATTTCAATAATAAAAATATGCGCAAATGTGTGTGGTTTTATGGATCAGTATATTTATTTAAAAGAATGAATTTGTTCAGAATCACCAAAATATGCCAGATTAGTTTTCAATTGTTTCACCTTGCTTGCATGTTCTCATGATCCAGGCCCTAAAAATTTGCACAATATTTTTGATTTCGGGTATCAGAGAAATGCAGTTGCACGACTAAGGCAATGAAAATAAATAAAAAAAAGACTGGCAGAGAAGCCAGCCGTAAGGGCTTAACCGCCGGCTTTTTATTTTAAATTATCAACTGTGCTGTGCTGCCAGCATTACTAACACGTTGTTCGTAACAATGTTGCCAATTTAGAGATTTTTCTCCAGTGGTAGAAACTTTAACTACAGTAATACCATTAGTGCTTTTTGAATAAAGTGCTATACATAAAAAGTTCTCTTTAAAGAGGTATTTTTAGGTCTACATGCTGTATTCTTTCTCCATAAATTTTTTGTTGTTTTGTGAACAATAGAAGATGGCAACTGATTTTGTTTTTTCACGAGATGAGACAAATACAATATTTTTATGTACCTGTGAAATAAATATATGTATGTATGTATGTAACTCAGCTTTAAATTCATATCAAATATACATTTCAATTCAAACTTAAAATTTAATTACATGAAATGTTTTGAATGGAAGTGATCATATCGATCAATTAACTTATTCCACATTATGACTAACAACTCTTGCACATAAAACCCGAACAGAGTGGAGACTTTTGATTTTATTTACTTAGAAAGAAAAAAGTATTAATAATTTTAATTAGCAAATTTCATACAACCATTGGGTCCAAGCGAGTTACATACATATATTTTAAAAATATCAAAATCTCAAGTATATATTAAAAAAATATGAACGATTCTGGGAAAAATAAATTGTGTGAAAATGAGATTTTTATTAAAACAATAAAGTTTATAGATATCTAAGTAGCACTACCATACTTTTTTGAGGCATTTTGGTCCCCCAGCCATGAAAAGCAGTTTAATAAAATACGTGTGTGAGAAGGTTTGTTGTCTTTACTGTGCAACAAACACGAAAAATTTAACAAAACACCAAAAAAAAAATCTGCGTAGCCTGGGGGAACCAGTGTCCGGAAATGGTGTATTTTCCCCAGGGCCACATATAAAATCGGACAAATAAATTATTTTCTTCATCGATATATGAATTCAGTATCACACAAATCTTTATTAATGTTTCTGCTCATAAATTGCTAAAATGTGGTGCTTCAAAAACTCCTTTCAAAGCAAACAAGATTTATAGTTCAGCTGAATAATGAATGCATTATTTTAAAGTCGTTTTATTAATTTTTTTTTTCTTCTCAAATCCCTGGACATAAACAATGTTTGCTTAGGTGTATAATTATTTTGTTTTTGTTTAAAGGCTTAGTAATAGTAAAACAAAATTGTCTATTATTTTTTTGTCTATTCTTTCTAAATTTTACATTTTTAATAAGAAAAATAAAAAACTAAATAAACAACCTTTTAACTAGAAATATTAAAATAAATTTTACATGTTTTTTAATCCACTACATTTGCATGTAAGTGTGTACGCGTGTGTATGGCGTGGTTAAAGATGGGTGTCTGGCGAATTTTTTGCCACATGACACGACCCAATCATATCAGGTAATACACGCAAACCAAAACGAACTAAATAGGCACTAAGCGCATGGACAGAGGATTTGTTATTCCAGCAATAACAAATCCTCTGCGTTTGTTGCCTTTAATATCCTTTGACAAACTTAGAGCCGACATTTCGACGGCATAAGGACCTGCCGAAAACTTAAAGACAGAAAACAGCTGTAAAATTTGAGGTTTTCAGTAGGCAATTTTTCCTAGTGAATTGAGTGGTTGTTATTGGGTCAGTAAGAGCGTTTGGTCATTCGCTAAGAAAGTAACGAATAATGCTAGTTCAACCATTCTGACGCTATTCATGAATGGCCAAGCATTTGCTAACTGATATCTTCTTAAGTAACAGCCAACGACGGGTTCAAACCGAACGATGTGAGGTGAAATCGCATACCGGTGACCAGCGTAGAGGATAAATGAGAACAACTGAATCCGTATATTAATTTCTCATTGACCGAATCTTTGAACCAGCCCCACGTGGGGCTACGTTGCTACACACGATGGCTCAAAGGCGCTGGGAAAACGAGACTCTTATTTCGTCTGCTGGACTAATGCTCAGTTCTGCAGGCGAAAGTTCGTACCATAACGAAAAGTATTAGGGAACTCAAGAACCGTAAATATATTTCTGCACAAGCATATGACCCATAAAGCGATCTTTCAGCTGAGCCGACTAAATCACGGACAGGTTGGGATTGAAAAAGTGCTATTAACAGCACAATGGGAGCTTTCTAGGAGCCAAGGGAGCCGATCTCTTGACCGGCAGCTCGCTAAACATATTAACAGTTACTCGGCGAATAATAAACTGCACATCATATGAGCGCAGGGACAAGCGGAAATAACTGGAAATAAGATGGCAAATTCACTTGCTTTAAGAACAAAATATTTAAAAGCAACATAAGCTCGGAGTGCGTGAAATCTTTAAATCCAACCCAAGGCGCCTCAACTGCGAGTGAGTTCGTACCAACAAAACACGCTGCCATCTCTGATTGTGGTACACGTTTTGTCTTTATAAAGACCAAGTATTAAAATTATTTTGGTAACAAAACATACATGCACACATCTCTGCATATACACATGTATGTATGTAGTATATATGATTTAATTTTTTGTTTTTATCAGCGCACGTGGCTAAATTTTGTTTTTTTGTTTTTTTTTTTTTTTTTTTTTAAAGGTTAGTTTGATAGTATTTAAAGCACCGATCTTGATTACTCGTTTGTGTGTGTGTGTGTGTGTGTATGTTTGATTGTTTGTTTATAACAAAATTAATGAATCATATACTGAAACATTGTTAGAGCTATCAGAACTTGTAGAGCAAAATCAAGACACTCACAATGCAGGCACAAGTTTTGCCGCTCAAATGATCAAAGTTTGATTTCTTTTCAATAGACAAAACTTCAAAACTTTTTCGCAAAATAATGTCTGCTGATTCAGCTTTAATCGAAACAAAACGAATAAAAGTAGTGAAAACCACTCGGCATTCAACACGGGTTATAATATAAAATTTTCGTGATTTCGATTTTATTGGTTCGGAATTGAGAGATTTTTTTTTTTTGCAAAATTGTACAATTTTTTCTTGTTTTTTTTTTATCTTGCACCGGAACTAAGAAAATAGATTATGGGGGAGAAGTTCTCTATATTTCTCCACCATAATTAGTAGTTGCAGATTATTAATTTTTTTTCCACAATGTGAATTTGACGTTACCATATAAATTTAAATACTTGTGATTTTTGACCGTTTTAAAAGAAAGTAATTGGCTTATGACTGCAACGAAATATATACAAATTAATACTAACAAATTTTTGGCCCCAAAAACGTGACCACTATTTTCGGTTTACCCTTTTTGTAGGCCAATGCAGGCATATACATAAGTAACGAAAACGGCGTATAAATTCACTTGAATACAACAAAAAAAATAACAACGAAATTGCAAGCAAAAACTGAAAATTTCGCTAGAGCATATTTTAAGGTTATATTTGCTCAACGAGCAAATACTAAATTTGCGGTAAATTCTAATTATATTTTATCAATATCAGCTTTTATTGCTAAAGTTCAGCCATTTACTTTGCAACTGATTTTATCGGCTTTGAGTCCGATTTTATTTCGTTTTTTTTTTTCTCTACTCGCAAAAAGTGTAATCGAACTCATGCCCATAAAAAAGTTAACAGTTGTAAATCAGATAGTTTGATCATAAAGTTAAGTTATTAAGTATGTATGTATAATATTAAGAAGCAATTGAAATTTACTATTTTCCGTTTTAAAAGTAGACCCCATTAAAGTTTTCTGTCTTTTTAAGTAGTCTGTCTATATGCGTGAATATGATTTTATTGCAAAAGACATTTGCTGGCCGCGTAATTTCTAGTCGTGGCGATACCATTATGCGATTTGACAGCACATTCGACTTTGTTGTGTGGGGCTAAGCGAAAGACCGTGTTTATGCAGATAAACCTTTAACTCTTGAGCACTTAAAAACCAACATTCGTCAAGTTATGGCTGACATCCCCTCGCAAGATGTGTCAAAAAGTGGTCGAAAATTACCTCAAAAGAAAGAATCAATGCTTGAAACACTTCGCGTGGTGATCATTTAAATAATGCAGTGTTTCACACATACCCCCTAATTCATAAAAATTATTACAGGCTTATAAGACTGTTATTTGACATATTTGTATAGAAAATCTGTCAAATAAGAGCTTTATAAACCTGCTATAATTTTTATGAATTAGACGGATAATGTCTACGTTCAAATTTTATAATAAAAAAAAAATAATATCATGAAAAAAAATATTTTATATGTATTTTATTTACGTTTACTTTTGAAACCGCAAAATGGATAGCCCGTTACAACACAAATCACTCAGCAACAATAAATTGTTATTAAACCAAAATGTACATGTACATTCTTAGAGCGCCAAATTAAAAAAAACATAGAGTGCCGACTACTGGTACCTGCTTAGAGCACCTGCTTCAGAGAGTTCAAAAATAAAATCAAAAGTTAGGTACTTGCTGTTTTAATTAGTTGATGTTATCTGGAGCGCACTGTATACAAGCAGCAATGACATAAAAAAGTTTTGTCCAACAGCAATGATTTTCTTTTAACAAAACTTTGTTAATACCCCATCCGATATTTCAGCACTTATTTAAATGCGCATTCATTATAATAATACATACATATGTATAATAGTAATTGCATTTACTGCTCATCATGTACAAAAACTTAGGTTATGTTTGACTGCTGGTAATCCTTTTCGATATGTTCAAACACTTTTATTCAATTTGTAACACTTTGCTTTTAAAATGTGTTTTTTCACATTTTCAATAGGTAAGTGAATAATTTTGTAATTTTTTGTTTCCATTTTTTTTTACACAAACAATACACTTTGTTGTAGTACAAAGAAAAATGGAAAACAAAAGCAATTGAGAAAATAAATTATTTAATTATTTAGAAAACACAATATCATTAACACTTCGGCAAAATAAATCCAAAGGCCAACAAGTTAAAACAACAACAACAACAGCAGCAGCAGCAGCAAAATCACCAAGAAAAATGCATGTGTGCATGTGTGTATGTGTTTGTGTGTTTTTACGGCGGAAGAAGGAAATGAAATTGAAACGACACTTAAAGAAAAATTACACATTTAAAGCACACTAAAAGCCGCAACAACAACCTCAATAGCAAGCAAGAACAGCAACAGCAACAACAACAGAAACAGAAACACACCGAAGGAAAATTTTAAGCGCCAAAACTTTTTTTCTTATTTTGTTAGATACGTTTAAAATGCTTTTTACACACACACACACACACTTGTACCTACATTTTTATCAATAATTTTCTCTCGTTTCAATTAAATTGCAAATTTTTTTAGTTTTATACATATTCGTTTGTTTTTATTGCAATTTCAAATTTTAATATTTTTGGTTATGCACCTCCTAGTCATACATATACATATTTTTTTCATTTCTTGTCTACACGAGACTGTCTCGTGCTTGTTTGTTTTGCAAAAATTTTTTTTCTTTGTTGTTTTTATGTTTTAATTTATTTTTATTATTATTGCATGTTGAATTTATTTCGTTCTTTTTATTTACATATTTATTTTTTTAATTCAAAACGTAAGAAAAAACGAAATTAAATGTTGCCAACCGATAACGACAAACACCGTAAAACACTACCAAACCTGATGAAATCGATTTGTAACTAAAAATGCTCGCAATTGAAATGTGAATTTCTCAAAAACAATTCTTTTGTTTGTGTTCATTTGTGCTGCTGCAGCCGACTGCCGATGTACGAGCACGTCGCTGCGTCGTAGACTCAGTCAGAGCCAACGAACCAACCAACCAACATCTTTACGTGTGTATGTATGTATGTACATGAGTACACAGCATGGTTTTGTTGGGTTTGTTTGCGCAGGGGTGTGTTGTTGGTTTTGTTGTTGATTTAGACGCTGACGCCGATGTCTGGTGCTTGCAGTTGTTATTGATGTTTTCTTTTTTGGATTGTTGTTGTTGTTGTTGTTGTTGTTGTTTTTAAATGTTGGTCGTATTGTTGGTGATGTGATGTTGTTACACAAAAATGAAATAAATAAAATAATTGTAAAAGGTAATGAAGAAAGATAATGCTGAAAGAGACAACAGTGATGATAATTTTGCTCTCTGAAGTTGTTGCGGTCAAAGGCAGGGATGCCAGAAGAAGATTTTTCCCCGCCATCAGCAGCAGCATGAAATATGAAGAATATTTTTTTTTCAAAATTGAATTTATTATAATAAGTAGTAAATTCTTAATAAGATTTATGAAATAAATTAAACCGAAAAAAGGCGTAAAAATCACAAGGACCCCGTACCTCTAGAATGAGCAAGATAGCATATTGCTGAGACTGCGCTGTCCATCCCCGCCAGTCTGTCTACAACAGTGCCCTAAATATGTCAACTTTTTGGGATTTTTATTACACTAGATACCTATACCGTGCCAATTTTCTATGTCTTACAGCGCAAAAGTTGCAACTGATTTTTAAACTAATTTCAGCTTTTACTTTTGTGATATAAGAGTGGTAACTGTTTAGCTTCTGCAAATATGAAGTCTCTATCTGTTGGGGCTTAAAAGTTAAGCAAATTTCAATTTCTTGTATGGGAGCACAATTTGGTGCTCAACTTTTGCAATTTGTTGTTGTAGAGCCCATGTACATAAATACATACCTATCTTATGCAAATTTATATGCTCTATCTACAGGGTCGACCGTCTAACGTTTTTTACTTTTTTCAACTAGTGCTTATTTCGTGAACGCTAACACTTGTTCAGCTCATGTCTGATTTGACAGATAATTAGTTTTATTCCGCCCCTGTTCGAATATGGTTGTGTATACGCTTCGCTAAGTGGGCCTGCATTCGACTTACAGAAGATGCCGATTTTGGCAAAAACAATGAACTTTTCAGTTAAAGCTCATGGTGATCTTGGCGGGTATGTAAACGGGCAAAAGAAAACCCGCATTGAAAAGTCAACGCACCCAAAACGAGTCAGTGTTTGGTGTGGATTTTGGTCCAGAGGCATTATTGGGCCATTTTTCTTCGAAAATGAGCCAGGACTACAGGCTGCTACAGTCAATGGCGATCGTTATCGGGCCATGATGAACGAATTTTTGTTCACAAAAGCTGAAGAGGAGGATATTGGCAACATTTGGTTTCAACAGCATGACGCTACGTGCCACAGAGCCGAAACTACACTGGTTTGCTTTGCGCCGTTTTCAAAAAAAAAAAAGTTATTTGGCAGACCTTTTATAATGACTCAAAAGTTACAGCTTATTTTAGTAAAATATCACGGTTTCTGCCACTGAAGCATTCTTTAATTTTCGATTTTTTTCTGTTTTTTTTTTTTTGTATTTTCTGTTGTAGAGCCCGTAAAACTACATTTCCTGGGCAAATTTCAAGTCTCAGTCTCTTATGATTCAAATGTGACGGCTAATTTAAGCTGATTTTCACAGTTTCTTGTATGGGAGTACCCTTTAGCTTTCAACTTTTTGTTATTTCAGTTATTTATTGCTGCAAAGCCTGTGAAATCACACATCCTGCGCAAGTGTCAATCTTTTATCTCTTATGAATCGAAAGTGACAGCTAATTTTTGGCTAAGCTTTATAATTACGTATATGTGAGCACCCTTTAGTTTTTCACTTTTTGTTGTTTTGGGTATTTGTTGTTGCAGAGCCTATCAAATATGGGCGAATTTCAGCTCTTTACCTCACATCATTCAAAAGTTACCACTGAATTTAGCTAATATATACAGTTTCTTGCCTGGGGACCCCCTTTAGTTTTCAACTTTTTGCTGCTTTTAGTATTTTTGGTTGTAGCAGCCAGGTAAGCCCATATTCTGTAATAATATCAGCTCTCTAGAATGGGACTTGTGACGGTCGAGTCCAGGTACAGCGAAGTCTCTGTTAGAGAGTTTAGGTTTCACTCTGTGAGTACGGAACATAAAAAAAATTCTTAAAACATGTGCAAGCAACTTCTTTCATTTTGACAACATGAGACTTGGCTTTTGGGAAAATGTAACGATTCCCCCACCCGGCAAACCCCAAACGAAAAACTCTAATTCTGGCATCAACGTGACTAGTGCTCATCTCCAGCAGAAATTGAGGCCTACTCAATCCAAGTATCTTAGTGTTTATTATTCAGTACATATTTTTTTTTTCTATTCTTTCATAAATGAATCATTTTACTTGAAGTAACTTTTTTTTCTTTATTTTATATTTATTTATTCACTCTCCTCCAGTCTGTCTGTCCTTCTGTTATGATGATGGCTAAAGTTTGTCATTGCTCGTAGTACTTAAATTTGTAGTTGTTGTTGTCTTTGGCTCTATTACGATCTGCTTTTGTTTAGTTCGCTTTCTACAGGTATGCACACACATACAAACAAATGTACTATTTCCAAATGCAGTTGCCTTGCTGCTGGCTGCTGTTTTTGTTGGCGCAGTCGCTGCGTTTTTTTTATGTACAAAAATTAATGTAAACAACTTCAGGCAAAGCAAGAAAAATGAAAACAAAACCAGTCAAAATGCACTTTAAAACATCAAAACAACTTTACAGTGGGACCGAAGAAATGTAAACATTTAATTGGGCACAAACGATTTAAGGAGTTAGATACCCATGAGGAGTTGCGTTGTACAAACGTTAACGCAATCTCATGTGGTTGTAAGCGTATAAACATGTTGTAGGTATGTACGTATTTGCATTAGGCCGGTTCGTTTTGTTTGGACCAATGTGCATACACACTATGTCGGTGATGATATGATACTGATTTTTCGATAGCTTTTCACCTGAGAAAAAAAGTTCCACAGCATAGGCTAACTGCCTGTTCCTCATTGTCGCAAGAAATCATAAGCGATCGAACTCGAGTCGCTGGATTTCGAATCCATTTGAATTCCTCTATGTCGACAGCTTGCGTTCGCATGGGCTTACGTTTTACAATTTTCGACATTTACTTCACAGATTTATATAACATTAAAGTTTTGTTTGATTTTGTATTGAAGTATTGACAAAAACTGCTAAAATGCTCTTGTGTAAATACAATCCTTTTTAAAACTGGTCAGCTGTATCTGACAAGCCAAAGCAAATACACACACATATGTACATAAATAAGTACAAAATGAAAAAGCAAACATTTTGAAAGTGCGAAAATAGTTTTTGAGGTGTTTTAAAATTGATTCAGGTCCAAAAATGAACCTTTACAAGATGTTTGCTGTCTTTTTTTGTAAAGGTTAATTTTTGGACCTGAATTAATACATTTCAATTGGCTCTTAAAGCAAATAAATAATGAAGTTCATATTTGGGTGTTTTAAAATTTTACAGTATTTTTTTTTTTGTATAAAAATTTAATAAATAAATCATGGACTTAAACCATTGCCCTGCATTTCGTACCAAACGAGGAAGAGGCTAATGAAGAAGTGCAGATTGTTGCGAAGGTGATGCCACCCACTGCTTTTCCATAAAACTCTATGGCGCAGTGAACACTGACAAACTCAGGATCTTCTTCATTCCAGCGAACAAATAAGTGCCAACATCTATTTCATTGTTGATTTTTTAAACTCATGCAAAACTACACACTACCTGTGATAATTGTTTAATATATTTACTAAATAAAATAAAAATGAAATATATGTGAATTTTCCAGTTTTATTTGCCAGTTTATTTTTTTACAAATCAATATAAAATTGTTTCTATAAAAACTCCCACTCGATAGCAAAATAGCAAGTGATGGATTTTGACTGCGTTTGTGTTCGCGGTGCTGACGACATGATTGTAATAGAGGAATCAGATTTTATATGAAAATACTTACGGCTTTTCGACTTCTTGATCGATTCATGGTTGGAATAGAGGAAGCCAAAACAATTTTCTTTCGCTTAGAATGCGAAAAATCGCACGTCTTCGACATTGAGGAACAGCCAGTAAGATTATTCGGAGCATTTTTGAATCATGGTGGTATAGATATTTCAAAAGTAAGGTAAAATCTTCTAGAATATTGAAGAGAGATAGAAATACATACATATGTATATCAATTACATTCTTCTGATTCTTCAACAAAAAAAAAGCCTGTTTAAATGTTGGAAGAACTATTACATTTCTATTTTTTCATTCTGAAAGTTTTTCGCGAATTTTCAAATTTTCTCATCTTGCTTGACTTCTTTTTTTTCTTAACTGTAAACAGGTCTTTTCTTTTTTTAATTTTGAAAATTTTTTCGTGGATTTTCTAGTTTTTGCACTCCACGCGCTTCTTGCAGTTCATTAACTTGTGTATACATGTGTATGCATATGAACATACACATGTAGAAAGTGCCATAAACACCGGCATACAAAACTTTATGATCGGCCTAAAAATGGCGACACAGTGAACAAAATACTAAAAGGGCAGGCACACATGGAGGTAGACGATAAGTGGTTTCAAAAGGACGGTGCCACTTGCCACACAGCTAAAGAAGCGATGGCTATTTTGGGCGAAAAATTCCATGGCTGTGCTATCTCATGTGGTGGTGGCTTCTTTCTTAAGGGTACATCGATAAGCCAGCAACAATGCAAGAGCTAAGCGATGAGATAATTCAGTACATTAACGGCATAGAAGCATAGAATTATTTCTCAGCTTCATCGAAAATTTGAACCATCGGATGGAGGTGTGCCGCCTAGATCAAGCCGGCCATTTGCCCGGTATTTTGTTTCATACATAATTGAATCATACCTACATAATCGTAATGAAAGGAAATGTAAAAATTTTCTAAACAAATTTGTGTTTCGAAACAGCTAGTTGTCCGCCCTGCTAAATACAATCTAAGAAAAGTAAAAGTGTTGCAAGACGAAAAATTCGCATTTTGTACATGGGAAATATGGAATAAGTAGTTGGGTATCATACATTCTTTTCAGATTTTTCGAGTTGATTAGCATCAACGAAATGTGGGCGGCAGGAAAAAGACAGAAAACATTAAAGTCTATTTGAGACCTAAAATAATTTTGCGTTTTTTTAAATATTTTTCCCTGCCGTGGTTGGGAACCAGGTTTTCGTTCACTCTCCACTCATTTTCTAATACCATGTTGTTCATATTTTTGTCTTAGGCCATACTCATTATGATTTATTTGCATTTTAAATCAAAACATGCGGACTTTAGGGCACTTACGCTATCCTATGTATTCAATTGTAACTGGCCGGCACAGTCTTCACAAGCCCGTTTAAAAGCCGCCAGTAGCCGGTCACTTAAACTACATATGTACATACATACATACACACAGATCCATGTACATATCTGCAAATCTACTTACAGATGTAATTTCATTCATACGTTCCCCAAGTCGTTTCACAGTGCATACCTACTTCATAGTTCACACACATTCGTTCATTCAAAATTCCGCACACACACATACATAAATGTGTATGTATGTACACCTCTCTATATGCATGTTGTTTACAGGACACATGCAACAACATGTTTCGCTCTAGCCGAACAAGAGCACAGAAACGCCAGCAGAACATACGAGTAGATTAAAGCAGCTACATTTCTGCTGCGAACAGCGCTTAACATCCCGGCAGCGCAGTCAACGTCTACAAAACTTCGTTTCATATACATATAAAAATAAATAAAACTGAAAAATAAAAATACCTCATAATTAAGTTTAATTGTGAAATTTACTTTAAATACAAAACAACAACAACAACACACACACACACACACACACACGCACACCAACCCCAACACCAGCACCAACAACAAGCACTTAACAGAATGTGTGTAGTTGCTGTAGTTGTTTACTTTTCGCATATTTGTTTTCTTTGGATTTTTGTTTACATTTCCTTGAATAAAAACAAACTAAATAAACAGCAAAAAATAAAATATAAGAATAGGTACAACGCCATGAAGCAAGAAGCCCAATTGAATCAGTGTAGCCACGTTTAGAAGGTATTTTGTGCTGCTTATCAGTACTTCTACAAATTGATATATGTATAGCACATAATTTTAAGTACTTTTTAATTATTTATGGCCAGGGATGCTAAATGAAGGACTTAAAAAATTTATCAAGATTTGTTTTATCGGCATAAGATTATAAGATAAACTTTTTTAATAAGATAGGTACCTACCTATCTGAGTTTTGGCTTCTAATACACTGTGCAACAAACTCAATTTAGCAAAAAGTCGGTCGATTCTGAGAGTGAGTGGTGAAAATAGAGGCTAAATTAGAAGAACCGTAACCTGGCGTTTGTTTATGTTAGTTCGAGTTTTTTTTTTTTTTGAATCGGCGTTCGAACTTTGCATATAAAATGCCGATTTTCAGCATATTGTTTATATGATTTTCTGGCTATAATTCGTCCACTAATTGATATTTTTGAAATCTGCAAAAGCGAAATTAATGCTAGCTATTTCTATTGGTCTCTAGCAATAATTTGGTTTTTACAGATTTAAAATATATATGTATATATATAATATATACATATATAGTCGACGAGAAAACCAGAAAACATATGAAAAGGTCTATTAATGCATTTCCAATGGCTCTTAAAGTAAATAAATAATAAAGATGATATCTTTTATTTTTGTAAATATTCTTTCATATGATATTTTCATTTTCAAATGATATTTTTCACAAAAAGTACCAATTTGCGTTAAAGAGTACTCTTTAGTTTGAATTTCTAATAGCCCCTACTGAATTTAGTAAAAACAACGGAAAAACCGTGAGAGCCGAGGAGTTAAAATAACTCTCACTCACTCTCTCTCTCTCTCTCGCCCTCTCTCTTGCTAGATAATCTTAGAAAATCTCCGAAAACATTAGCAACAACAGAAACATGATTATGCTAATATGTACATACATCTCACTAGCATCATCATAATCATGTTTTATTGAGTCAACGTAATCAATTCTGTACTCTGTTGTCGCTGGCTTAATTTTTGACCATTATTTGTTTCTAGTTAAAACTTTCTAGAAAAAAAAATAAAAGGTCCAATGTTTTTATGGGCGATAAAAACACATCTATGCATGTATGTATGTACATTACCCCTCACCAACCTTTTCAAGAGAACGATAAATAATGAATCCGTCATCATCGTCATCGTCACCAGCATATCAACAACAACATCAACAACGCACATACTAATGTACATACGTATCGATGTGTAGGTAAATGTGTGTACCAACTTACTTCTTAATATTAGCAATAATCATACAAATAAACAGCAACAGCAATAGCAAAAAAAAAAAAAAGAAGAAAAAGAACACAATTATAAACAGCAAACAACAAACTGTCGTACAGTCAGCCAGCAGCTCATACCGACAGTCTGTCAGTCAGTCAATCGGCTTGAACATCGAGCCAGACAACCAACCAGCCGTACAAACAAACAAGCTAGCAAGCAGCCAGTCAGAGCTTCACAGGCCATCATCAGCCACTCACTATTCATTCAATTCACTAATACACTGTTCGGAAAATGAATATGTTCGGTTGTGTATCTGTGTATACTTAGTAGGTATTTTTAAATGTTTTTTTCCATACGTTTTGTTGTTATTTGTGTATTTTGGAAACAAACAAATGAAATGTGTAAAGGAATTGCAGAAAAATATACAAACAACCTGCACTGACGTACACGCTTCAAAATATTTAAGGGAGATAATGTGACTTTGAATGGTATAAGAGAAAGTTTTGATTCTTATGGTAGAATTAGTAACCTCCAACTTTACGTATGTACACTATTCAGGCTAATTGTTACCAGGGCCCCAAGGCGAATTCATGCAGGGTGAACTTGGTAGCAAAGGTTTGATTGCTTTTTTACTTCCTACATAAAATAGCTTTCAGATGTCAAATTTTTTTTCTTTTACAAAAAAATTGGGGCCATTTTATGCCAAAGATTTGTGGTGGTAGAAAAACTTTGTAATAAAAATTTTTTTGTTTTCATAGTTTTTGAAGCACAAATGAAACTTAAAATATTCAGACTTTGACAAATGAAATCACTTTACGCCAAGGCGAATCAAGTATAGGTGGTCGCAATTCAATTCGCTTCAACATTTTCTCTCGAGTTGTCATAAGTTTTGTTGTCCTTTGCTATCAGCTTTGACAACTCAGATGATAAAATCGTGGAAAAATGTTGAAGCGAATTGGGATGCGGGCACCTGTAATGGATTCGCCTTGCTTTACGCTAACAAAATGCATGTGCAAAGCGAATTCATATAAGATGAAGTTGTTAGCACAGCTGACTACTTTTTGCTTCTTGCATCAAATAGTTTTTACATGCCAAGTTTTTTTCTTTGCTTACCAAAAAGTTGGTGTTAGTTTATTCAAAAGATTTTTGGCTGTAGGTATAAAAGTTTTGTGATAATAATTTTTTTATATTTTCCTTGACAGCAAAAATCGAATTCTAATGCATCTACCTGCCGGGTAAGATTTAGAATAAGAAGCCAGGCTTTGAAAGAAATTGGTTTTAGAGGCTTGTAGAGGGGGTCGTGGACCTTCCAAAATGTACAGCGCATTGTATTGCGTTCAGCTGGTATAAAAAACGCCTTGTTGCGAAGCGACATTTTCCTTTTGGTCGATCGAATTTGTCGCGTGATATGCTCCATAAAAATTAATGCGAATAGGTGTTAGTTTGTCGTGTCACTTGGCATCGCGTGTACCTTAATGTTCTTCGGATAAATTGAGTTTGAAGTGCTGATTTAAGGCGAGAGAAATCATTAACAAATATCGTAATACATATGTATGTATGTATGTACGTACATAATATTTTTGACTGGTTTTACCATAATTTTTCCGTGTGTTAACATAACGCTCATTATGATTCATATTTCGATGCTTAAAATTTGTATTCCTTCTTAGTGGACAAAAACAAATAAAAAAAGAAAGAAGAACTGAAGACAGTAAAACGAAATCATCGTTTTCTTTGTGATAAACGTCAGCCAAACAATTGTTATGGGAAAGTTTTTGCGGCTGCTGCTGCTGCTGCTGTTATTTTGCTTTGTCTATAATTGTTACTTTGTTTACAATTTTATTTACCACTACATCTCTCCTCTCACCCACATTTATTTCCACAACTACTTAAAATTATTAGTCATTCTTTCACCCAGCACTCCCGCTCTTTTTTGCCTTTTTGCTGTTTTTGTTGTTTTATACTCTTAATATTGTATGCCGTTGTGTGATGTATGACTGCAATTGTATTTGCAGGGTTTTAATTTTTTGCAGTTGTTGTTTGAGAATTTTATCTAAAATGTTCGTGTTAATATGCAATACATACATACATACATATGCACGCATATAAAAAAATAAACAACATCAACATCTCCATTATAAGCACTGGCAATAATTCCACAAACAAAAGAAGAGGTAAACTGGTAGAGAGTGAGTGCACAAGTGGTAGTTCAAAGTGGGCTTTTATTGGAGTTTAGTAGTTACTACTACATGTTTAGTTCGTGTTGTATTTTTTTGTTTGCAGTTTTTTTGTTGTTTTTTTTTTTGCTGGCTGCGGCATGCAATAGTGAAGAAAAAATATTGTTTTGTTGTTTACTACACAACAACAATAACAGTCATAGGTAGGTATTTATAATTTTTTGTTTTCTTTTTTTTTTTAATATTTTTCCATTAGTTGTTATTTATTTTTTAAGGCAAGAAAGCAAGATTGAAAAGTGGGATTCTTTTGTTGCCTGCTGGTTGTTGTTGGGTGGTGCAAGTTGTTGAAGGTGAGTTTTGAAAGTGTTTTTTTTTCTATTAGTTTATTATTTTTTGCTGCTATGTACCTAATACATAGGTGTTGTTTTTGTTTTTGCTGCTTATTTTAAAGAATAATAAAATGTTGTAGGTACGCAGGTACATACATATGTACATACCTACATAAACATAGCTTTGTTTTGTTGTTGGCGTTAGCTAAATGTTGCGCCGGTGGCGCTTATTTAAGTTTCGGGTATACTATTTCTGTTGCTCGTTGCTGTTGTTGTTTGTTATGAAAAAGTCGTCGTCTGCAATGACGACGTCTACAACAACAGCAACAACTACTTACTAAGCGCATTCAAGTATTATTGTATTGTACGAATGTACATACTTACACACATACATACATACGTATGAAAGAAAGCAATTGCGATGATGATGATGATGAGTTGTTGTTTCATTTTCTTTTGTTCAAGCGCGCTCAGGCCAAAGTGCAATTTGTCGTAATTTCACGCGTTTGTTGATTTATTTTCTTATTCGTTGTTATTGAGTTTTTAACTAAATGGTGTGAGTATGATTGCAACAAGCATTTAGTTTTTCTTCTCCCCTGATGTTTTCTAGAGCAAACATTCGAGCAAATGATTTTTCGTTGCTGTTGTTGTTGTTGTTGTGCTGTACGCTAAAACTTGCTTCCTTCTTCTATTTATTTGTGCTTTTTCTAGTAGTTGGGTATGTATGTTCGTATTTAGTCTTTATTAAATTGCATTGTATGTATGTATGTATGTATGTATGTGCACACATATTGGAGGAAAAACAAGTGCGTATTAGAATATTATTGAAATTGTATTGTAAAGGTTATTTACGAAGTGTGTGTTTGGGCTATTGTTGTGGATTTGCAAACGAATAAAAATTTAGTAACCGTTTAGATCAGTGAAGAGCATTTAGAAAGCCTTGAATAAAAGAGTATAGGCAGGCAGGTAAATAAGAATCATAACAAAAACATAAAATCTTGAAATGGCTTCGAAGCAAATTTGGGTGCTGATGAGCGACATGGTGGCCATGAAACGGCTAGGGTATGTAGGTACATACCTACCCCAGCTAGTAAGTCTTCAACTTGTCTTTTCTTCTTTAAAAATGTTAAACAAAAAATATTTTTCTCAATATTGAGGAAGTAAAAATCGAACTAGAAAGCCCAACAAAATTACACTGTGGAACAAATTGAAGTTAGCAACAGTTAGATCGATTCTGAGAGTGAGGAGTGAAAATAGAGGCTAAATTAGAAGCTCCGCATCGCGGCGTTTGTTTATGTTAGTTCGTAAAATTTTCTTTAATCGACCTTTGAACTTTGCAGTCTAATGCCGATTTTCAGCATATTGTTTATATGATTTTCTGGCTATAACTCGTCAACTAATTGATGTTTTTTAAATCTGTAAAAGCCAAATTATTGCTGTGCAACAATTGAAATTAAAAAAAAAATTGATTTAGCAAATTTTTGTGGTGCTGATAAAGAAGCAAAATGTTGGAAAAATTATCAAAAAGCAGGAATAAAAAATAATTTTTTCAACATTTTCACAAAGCACCACACAATTTTTTAAATCAATGTTTAGCATTTTGATTTTAAAACTAAAAAGGTGGAAAAATCTACAATTTTTATTTATTAATTATAGTACATGCACATTTAATAAAGAGTGCTGATATTCCAATCTTCGGATAAAACGTAAGTATACCTACAAAATATTCAAAAGTCATTTTAATAAAAATTTTAAAGTTAAAATAAACACCATAAATGAAATTGGCTCTAAACTAACACCAATCAGCCGGCCTTTAAAAACAGCTGATTATAAACGCCTGCGAATGTCTTTATAAAGGGTTACTGACTACCTACCAAAAGCGCTAATTTATGTGTTGAATTATTTAAACGATTTTGTTAGCGTTAAAATTGATTACTGAATCTGGTACTGACTGGTAGTTTTCAGTGATTTGAAGCATGAATAACGATTAGGATATTGTGTGCAGCACTAGACCAGGAAATAAATCTTTATTCTTATAAAAACTTTTGGTTTTTCTATTTTATTTACTTTTTCCTCAATACACACAAATACACAAACATCATTCATTCGAACAACAAACAAAAATAAAAGCGGAAATGAAAAATAATATGTAGAGGTTTTTTTTTTGTTTGTTTGCCACAATCAACAAAATGAAACAACCAACCAAAACGACGACAACTACAAAATGCTTATATATGTATGTATGTATGTATGTATGTATATGTATATACTCACACACCTACACATCCATACATGAGTTGAGAAACATTTTCTATGGCACAGGTGAAATAATAAACGTTGCCTCTTCTGGCAAACGGCAAAGAAGAACAATTCGATATTTTACTTCATTTGCTGTGTGCGGAAATTTTGTGAAAAACAGGGGTACCTACCTACTAAACGTTTAAATTGCAAATGTTTGAGGGCAAATACATACATAAATACGAAAAAAATAAGATAAACAACTACAACAAAATAAATTGCAGCAACTACAACAAACAACAATGAAACATCAAAACGATTGTAATGGCTAAACAAACAAAATGCGCGCGCTTGACAAATACAAGCATTAAAATTAAACAGAAAAAAATAACAACAACAACACAAACAGCCAACAAAGTTTTACAAGCTCAACCACACAAGCAAAAGCACACACACACACATACGCGCATTAAAAATCAACAGAGTTGTTTTGAACGTTCGCTCGTTCGTTCAGTTTGCTCTTCTCTTCCGCTGTTTATTGTTGTCAGATTAAACAAAGTTGCAAAATAAGTTTGTTTGCTTATATACTTTTTTGTTTTTTTCGAAATAGCTAACATACATACAAATGTATGTACATATTTACTCTTTTTTAAATTTAAGTCTAAGATACAGTGGAACAAAAGCGTTGAAATGATACAGTTATTTCCGCTTAATTGAGTTTCTAAAAATGCACGATGAGATTTATTATTATTATTATTATTGAAACAAAATTAAAAAAAATCAGGTACGTTCATAGTACAATATTTACAAAGGAACAGAACCATGACCTTTTTGCAGTAAAATATTTATTTTCGTTTGTGAAGCAAAAAAAAAAAATTGAGTGGACGGAATCAATTAAGCGAAATATTTGCTCTTGTTTTCCGCCATTCGGTCTTAATTGGCGAAACAATTAAACGCATATTTTAACATAGACTGGTGTACTGAATGATTTCGTTGCATGATTTTTAGTGCAATAAAGCGGGAACCGCAATTAAGCGGGGCTCAATTAAGCGGAAATAACTGTATAGAGAAATAGTTTAAACAGAGGAATAGTCTAAAGGCTGTGCTTTACTATTCTACTGAATCGTACGATCTGTTAAATATGACATGTGTGTCCAAAAAGTGTGATAGTCTGGGCCATGATACAACAAATAAGGTAGTCTCATGAGCTGAACCGTTAATCATAAGTGTTCGAATTAGAATTGTTTGCATTTTTGTGTGGGCGTGTCCCCAGGTAGGCGTACTGATTAGATCCCACGGTGGCCTGGGAAGCTTTCCATTCCTATCATCCTTATCACTCCCTGGTTGCCCGTCAAGGAGTCAAGTGTATAACCAACTCTCAACAATTATTTCTTTCAATATTTTTTCGAACACGCCGACAGCCCCTCCCACCAACTACGCCTTCATAGGGGGACTGGTATAAGCGTTTTATAGAAAATCGAGAGGATGTTGACGACCATGAACATCCTGGAATTGCACTCAAGTCAACATATGACTTACTGAAGACTACTGTGAAATACTAGTAAAAAAAATTGTTTTTGAAAATCGTCGAATCACTATTAGGGCGGATGCAGAGGATGTTGGCATATCCAACGTCTTATGTCATACAATTTTCTCGCATGTCACTCGTGGATTATCGGTGCTCCAGAAGCGATAGTTTTGCTTGTTTCCCTACCTGTTGAAGGTGAAAATGAGCCTCATCGCTCATTATGATTTTTGTCTAAAAATCGTACACTTCGTCATAGACACGATTATTTCGCGTTCTTGGGGAGTAGTGTATCGCTTCATGGCTGTCTAGCTCACAAATGAAAAAATAAATTTCATATTGGCCGTCATTTGCCCAAATAAAAGCAACTTCGAATGGGATGATTTCTTTTGGCCCACCTGTTATTTAAAAAGAATTCAAAATTCAGCTTTGCTTTTGAACAAACCTCGTATGTATGAACATACTTATGTATATATAACTACATAGGTAGTTATGTATTTGTTAGTGTATATATATGTATGTATATAAAGCTATGTACATATGTATGTTCCTGCTCATTAAATAAACTTAATAAGACACGTGTTACTTCATTCAAAAATTCCAACTGTTGCTTTCTTTTAAAAAATTGGTGAGAAAAGAACATTTCGTACCTACACACACAAATACATATGTACATATGTATGTATGTATGTATGTATGTATGTATGTATGTATGTATGTATGTATGTAGTATGTATGCACGTATTTACTTACGTATGAATGTACATACATACATAAGTATGTAAATATGCTTTTGTATAATATCATACATACATAAATATGTACATGGGTACCTATTCGGTAATATTTTCATATCTATATACACATACATACTATGTATGTATGCGTATGTACGTACATATGTATGTCTGTCCGCTGCAAACCCCCATTTTATTACGAATTCAAAATTGCACAATAATTATTTGTCCATTCGTTCATGTTAACACGTTATTTTTTGCACTCAAAAAACTACTTGGTTTTTTATATGTACGTGTGTACATACATACATACATACATACATATGTACACATATGTACATATGTATGTAGGTATGTATGTATATACATATTTTAAAAATGCTTTAATTTGCATAAAAATCAGCTTTTTAGTGACTTACATACATACATATGTACATATGTATGTATGTACCTACATACTATTTGTTTTTATTTATGAACTTCGCTTGTCTTATTCGACAATAACAACAATCATAAAAACTGAAAAGGGTACAAATTACCGTTATGTGTATATACGTACATACATATGTATGTAGCTATGATTTATTACTCTCTTCTATTCCGCCATACTACTACGCTACAGTACAAATCAAAATAATCAAAACAGAGACAAATACCTTGCTGCCAACAGTGCAGTCTCGGCCGCACTGCCTTAACAGCGCTGCTCACGTCGCTGACTGAAGGTCATTATACAGCGGTTTATTGTTTTTGTTTCATGTTTTTGCGCATTGTTTTGTTATTGAATTGAATTGAAGAAAAAATACACAAATAAAAAATTCTCAATTCACCAACACACACACAAAGTCATACGCACAGATACTTTAACCTCCAGTAGTACAAGAATGCTTTCGCAGTAGTTCTATAAGACAGGAACAGTGTTGCCATAAATGTGTTTTTATTAGCACACCGAACATGAGTCTAAATGTGTGTATTCGAACTAATAATGGCGAATTTGACTTAATAACTAAGTTAAAAGAGTATTTTTAATTATTTTCAAGCGTCTTTGTCAGCTGAGATGGTTAAAGAATTTTTTTAAAGCTTTTGAAATAACATTCGGCGATATCTGAAAATTACTTAGCTCCTATTTCCCCCCCTACAAGAACGACAAGATTTCTTTTGCACAATAGTATTGAAAACAAAAATAATATTAATATTAAATTACTTTTTCAGGCTCAACTTGAGCTTTATCTATAATCTTTAATTTTTGTTTGTTTTGAACTACCATTAAACTAAAAAGACTAACCGTCTAATTCATAAAAATTATAACAGGTTTATAAGGCTCTTATTTGACAGATTTTCCATACAAATATGTCAAATAGCAGTCTTATAAGCCTGTTATAATTTTTATGAATTAGGGGGTAAGCGTTTACCCCCCTACTTACACATGCAAGTATCTTGCTGCAAGTTATGTGTACATATTAAAAACCAATACACTTGCTACTTGCTTGATTGTTTACACAGGCAAGTGCAACCTCATTTTTAAAATGTCGTCAAAGAAAACGGTCCTACAGAAAATTGCTTTACTTTACAAAATAAAAGAGTTAAATGAGAGCAATAGTAATAAAACAATTATGCTAAAAAAGACCACAAAATCACTGTTCTATGTAAGTAAAAAAAAAATTCATTCCGTGCAAATTATCTATTATATTAAAATATGAACTTTATAAGGTAACACTGGGCCTTAACTACAGTCAAACACTAAAGTCGGTTCTTTTTAGAAACAACTTAAATTTTAAAGAGTGTTGCTAATTTTTTTTTAACTATAGTCAAAATCAAAGTTGACTTTAAGCTGAATCAGCTTTAAATGGGTGCCACATTATTTATCGAAGATGGCAAGTTCTGTATCATACAACCTCTTACAAATTTAAATAAAATCCCATCTCTAATGAGATGACTCTGAAAAATTATATATACATGTAAACATACACCTACATAAATGTAAGATTGCGCGCTGTGACTGTGTGCATTTTCATATACACCATTTTGTTTTATTTTTGACGGCGAATATTCGCTGCGAAAAATTCGTCGTTCGTCTCAGTTGTGTTCATAGCATAAAATCGGCTTTTTTCGTCTATAGAAGACAAGAAGCTTACTTTTATTTAACAGTGACTTAAAATTGCTTAAAGCATACTTTTTCGATGTCTATAGTTATGGGCCACTGTTTTTTCTTTTTGTCATTTTACCGATAAGCAAGTAAAAAATATTACTGGTAATCACAATATCTTGCAAGTGAGCTCACAACTTGCAGAAGGTGTATGATGGTATTAGTAAAAAAAATGTCAATGTATTGAGTTGTACTTGCGTTTGTAAATGGGGGGTCAAGTTCCAATTATAAATATACTGCAAATACATGTGCTGGTCGGCTTTTGCGGCATTGTTGCCAATCATTATTTAGAAAAGTATGAATAATAAATCAGTGTACCTGATTTATAGACTCAAAGCTTAAACTGAATTTAAATAAATGTTTCGCTAAGCCAGAATTATAACTTCTGGAGATTTTTTGGATTTAAGTTGTACAACTTTACAGCGATAATTTTTGGCAACACTGTTTGCGGTTGACGACGTTTATTCGTAACAATCAAATATCGTCAAACGTACGACGACGATATTCGTGATTTTGCTCTGCTATTCGTGACGATTCGTAAGCTTTTAACAGGTTCCTTATCGCACTGTGGCTTTATTCACTTTTGTTGGTTTGCCGAGCAGACAAAAGTTACACAAGACGCATTTTGTTTGTATGGACTTTTTTTTTCTTTTGTGGTAATGTTTTTTTTTTTTTGTATTAAACTAAATGCGTCTTACAAAACACTTGGTATGAATAAGTGTGCAGTTTGTTTTGTTTGACGTTAATAATCACACTATTTTTGTTTGTTTTGTTTTTGCAAATTTGTCATAATGTATGCATGTGTGTATGTGGAGAACTACTTAGTTGGTGTTGGCTACACTTGAAAAATTATAGGTACTCATTATAATTTAAAACTTCTCACTTTTTTCTTAATAAAAATTGAGTCACAAACAACTCCTGTTTGGTCGGTAGCGACCAAAAAAAGCATTTTGTTGTTGTTATTTTTTGTTTACAACTAAACTTTATGTGACTACGGAAAAATAACAAGTGCACACACCCACACACACACACACACACACACACACAGCACCTGCTCACATACATACATACATACATAGACACATGTTTTTGTGAGCACACGTATTAACGCATCATCCATACATACATACATACTTGTTATTGTTGTGTGATATTTGTGCATGCACTGTGCTGCAAATAAAGCAGCAGTTCTTATTAATTTTTTGTTTTCATTGCTGCTGATTCGAAATCAACAGCAGCAATAACAAAGAAAAAATGCTGAAACGTAAACGAATTCACACCCGACCGACCAAACAACAGACCGTCGTCTATTTTGCACTGATACGCAAGAACTGCAAAAGAATTTTATTACAATGCGAATGATAAAACAAAAACAACAACAACAACAGCTGAATAACAACTAAAGAAATGCACGAAATTAAAAATATTACGTCGTCGTCAACGCAATGCAATGCGAAACAAACAAAACAATACCACACAGAGAAACACACACACACACACACACACACACGCATACACATTCTTAAACTTTAAGAAATGCTCACACAAATATGCTTTTTGTCTGCAGTTGACGATCTTTGAGGCACAGTGGGACTGTTGCAGTACAAAAATGCATCAAAGTTCACAAATGAACAATTTTTAAAGGATGAAATTTTTTCAGCCTTAGCGTCCAACCTAAATTAGCGCGTCAAGCGTATCTATTATTGCCGTCTAAGCCACCCATTTTGTATGAAAATGGTTGGTTTACACAGCAAAAATACGCTTGACGCGCTCATTTATGTTGGCCTGTTACTTTTCCCTATTCAGGACCAAACCATAGTTGCCAGCGCTAAAATGGGGTGAAAATCGTCAAAACTAATAGAAAAAAAATCGTCAAATAGCGAACTAAACATTTTTCAGAAGAAAACAAAGCAATCTGGTTGCTGATTATGCGAAAAAATCCGCAAATAAGAAACTACTCGATTTTCAAAATAAAAAGGCCGCTATTTGGCTGCTGACGATTGTCATGGCAGACGCTAGTGAAACAGTCTTTATATCTTCTCCAGCCAATTCAAGTTTATTAAGCGTTTTATTTTTTTAAATCTTACCTTTCCTGTACAACAAGATTGAATCTTATCAATCAATCGCATCAAGTCATGAGTAATATGATTATGAGTACAAATTAATTTAAGTCTTACGGTGGGATCACACGATTGCAGCAAGGCACCAATTTTACACAATTTTTATTGGGCTGAATTGGAGCACGATAAAATATTTGTCCCAATCAAATTCTCTGCAATCACATGATTGTCACATTTTACTGAAATTTTATTGATGCAAATCAGTGCAAAACAATTTAGTACCAATATTAAGTAAATTGTTCAAATAAAAATTTTCTGCGGCTATGAGATGTGAGGCATGTACACAAAACTGCCGAGGAACTGTAATATTTTTATCTTCTAATGATCGCAAAAATTTAATACTGTCGTAGAGATAATTCGGCTTTGTACACGTAGCAGCAATAGTTTTGCTTGTTCAAGTATCTGCTGAGGTGGAGATGAGTCTCATCGCTTATTATGATTTTGATAGAAAAATCGTCAACTTCGTCATAGACACGATGATTCCGCATCCTTGGGTAGTGAGTGTATCGCTCCATGGCTTGTTCATTTGTATTCTACAGCTGTCTAGTTTACAAAAGTAAAAACTGATTTGACATTGGCCGCCATTTGCCAAAATAAGAGCAACTTCCAGTAGGGTGATTTCCTTTGGCCCACCTTGTACCAGTTGCAACTCTAAGCAACTAAGGCTTGTTGCTTAGAGTTTCTTACACTCAGAAAACTTTGTCAGTAAAATTAACTGAAAAACTCTTTAAAATAAATGAAATTTCGTTTAAAAACCGTCCTACTTATTATCCATTTAAAGTTACTTATTATTTCATTTGAATTTAATTGTTAAAAAATCCACGGCACCCAATAGTTAAAAATAATGATTTTTCTTTTAGTCCAACTGTCAAATAATTCATGCGTAATCAACTTGTAAATATATTTTTATCTTTTCTTAGGTGGTCATTTGATTTAGTTATAATTTTCTATCTGTATTATCTTCTTATTCAATTCGCTAATTTAATTTTTGTATTGCAAAGCCTCTGCTGAGTTTCGAACATGCCACATCTCGACTTGAAAGCAGCTGCCACGCCCACCCAGCCATCGCAACTATCGCACAACAAATTCAACAACAATCAATTTAAGAAAAGAGCATGTATGCTACATGTGTATGTAGAAACCATATTATAACTATGTATATACGTATTAACAGCTTGGTTGCTTCATGTATGTATGTGCAACATAAATTACTACTGTCACTATTAACTGTCAGCGAAAATCCGTGTTTATAGGTATGTAGTTAGTTTTTTAAAATTAAAATTTCATTATTTTTAAAACGTTTTGTCTTTAAAAAATAACTGCACTGATTACTGCTAGAATAAACTACGGTCGGTTACTGCAGTAATATTCTGAGTGTAGGGCATTAAGTTTGTTTTCAGAGAATGTATGAAATATTTGGTTGTCAAACTGAATAAAAACTTTATTGCCAGCGATGTGAAAGGTTTATCAAAAGCCTTTGATGATGAAAGTTTTTAAAATGAAAAGCAATTGGAAAACCACAAAAGTGTTTGGTAGATACTTGTTGTTGCGCCATACCAGTGCAGTTACCTGGTGTATAGTACATACCTACATATGTATATGTATAACTAGAAGCTGTAGGAATAGCTTACAAGAATATATTTAAATGCTTGTTAAAATTCTTATTAATTCTTGCTTAAATGCTTGTTAATTCTTATTTCCTGTTTCTTTTGTAGTAGTAGTAGTTGTTGTTTTCAATTAAAGAAAAATAAAGGTAAATAGATGATGGTGTTGCCAGACTGTCAGTTTCTTGTTAACTTGCTAGAAAAAAATTTAAAAAAAACGTGGCTTGCTGTTAACTTTTAAATATTTTCAGCCCACTGTAGCTCAAGGAGAACTCTGTAAATAAACGTTGACAATTGCATTTAAATTTTGCGAAAGAACACAACAAATTGTTCTTATTTTTTTTTTTGTTCTTGTGGGTTATTTTTTCTGTTTGTTTTTCGATTCTATAGAGAATTCAGGGGTTTTTGCTTTTATTTTGTTCATTTCTTTCCAAAACATAAAAGAACATGAAGAGAGCCTTAAAAACGGGGGCCCATGCAAATGTTGCGGACAGAGTACTGGGTAACCAAACAACCGACTTTTCTTTACATAAAACAAAAACCAAAAAAAAAAAAAAAAACAAAGAAAAAAAAGTAAAACAAAACTACACTGAAACAAAACAGCAACAATGAGTAGTAGCAGGCAGTAACAGCGGCATAACAAATATTTTATGTTAATGAAGGCTGCTGGGTATGACTCTGCGAGTATGAATGTATTTGAGTTGAGATGTTCTTTCATCTTATTTCTTCGCCAGCTTTTGCAATTGACGTAACAGCGTTTACAATTTGTTTTCCTTGTTTTGTCGTTGTTGCAAGCAGCCGTTGTTGTATTTTATTATGCGAATACCGAGTGGGTTAATACACACACACACACACACACACACACACACATACATATTGTGTACCAATAGCGTTACCGTTGGTGGTTAATTCTTTTGCTTTTTCCCACTAACTTTGAGAAAATCATCTCTGATCGCATGTACATTTTTCAGATTATAAAACATTCATTTAACTTTATAGTTGAACTTGCTGATTCACAATTGTTAATTTCCTTATTTGTCTTTAGTTTGATTTTCTCGAGAAAGAAGAAGTTCGTTCTAAATTTAAGTTTCTTCTACTTGATTTTAGTACGAAGTATAATTGAAAATGAATGTACTTAAAACACTTAAAACCAGCCGAATTGGGAATACAGTGAACTCGCGGCAATGTGAACTTATAAAAACCAAGGCTCTTCACATTATTAAATTTGTTCACATTTTCGATTGCAATATTTTTTACCTGTTTACGAGCTCTTTTATTTATTAGAACAACCCACAAAGAAAGAAAAAAAAAGAAAGACTAGGCGTTGGTAACATAACACATCTTTGTATCAAAACACGTTCAAAGAAGAAAATTTAAGTGAAATTTTTAGCCGAATCTTGAAATGATTTTCCACTTCTGCAAAGTTAGCAAAGAAATGCTAGGGCGCCTTTCTGCTTTTCCGCTTGTTCTTAATTTGAAATAACATTGAAAACATTTAAATACATACATTTGTATGTTGGCTCTACTCTCAAAAAAGCAATTATGCATACACATCCCCGCAAGAAATAGCTGATGGACACGTAACACATTAACAACGTAATTACTAACACTTGCCAAGCAAATTTTTAGCTTTCAGCGTTGCCATTACAATGATTTTTTTAATATTTAGATTTTCCCGTATACATTTTGGTAGTTTCATTTGGAACTACATTTATGCATTAATGTTCATTTGTCCTTTTTTCTTTGAAACAAATGGTGCTGCGGAAGTTTTTTCCATATGATTCAGTTTTCTATTGTTAAAACTGCTGTTGACTACTGTTTCTCGTTTAATTTTATCTAAATGTATCTTTAAAATATTTATTCTATTTTCTTTGAATTGTTTTTTGAAATTTTTCCAAGAACTCTTTTTTTTTGCTTAATAATAAAGAAATTTATAACATTATAACACTACATATAATGTTATAAATTTATTTATTATTAAACAAAAAAAAAAAAAAAAGAGTTCTTGGAAAAATTTCAAAAAACAATTCAAAGAAAATAGAATAAATATTTTAAAGATACATTTAGATAAAACTCAACGAAAAACAGTAGTCAACAGCAGTTTTAACAATAGAAAACTGAATGTTATTTATTGTTTTGTGGCATTTTGAAAAAAGTTTTCGAATGACCACTTTGCTGAGGTGGTAACGCTGGCTTAAAAAAGAAATCACACGTACACGAATGTTTACATCAGTTTTTTTCATTTTGCTCTTAAGAAAATGATAGAAACTCTGATGTTTGAACCCATCAGCAGTGTCGGTCAGATGATGCATCATATGACCGACACTGTTCTTGCTGTGATATGTTCATACAGAAATACGCATGAACGCCATTGTAAGTGTTAAAATGTGAAATAACCGCGAGATATTATAAAAAACCATAAGAAAATAACGTGAAGAGTTTATAAAACATTTAAGAGTAACACATAGCAACACAAATGTTCGGTTTTAAATGAACGTCATATGTAACATGAGCTTATTTTATCGTTGGCCGTTGCTTTTCTGCAAAAAACTGTTGTTCACTATTTAGAAACATAAAATTTTGTTCACACTTTAGAGAGTTCATTTAAGGAAATGCATGTTCACATTAGCGGCTACTTCACTATGGTGGAAGTTCACATTAGCGCGAGTTACCTGTATTAAAGAGAATCAATCCCGTGAATTTTTTAAATGTACGAAATTCCCGGGTGTATTTGTAACCAGCACTTGTATGTGCTTGTTTAAGTATTGAATTTTGTTGAATTTTTTAATTATTACAACAGCCGAATTGGCAGATTGGCTGGACTGGCTGTAGTTGGGGTCCAGGTTCAAACCGGCAAAAAGGCAAAATAATTTATAATTTATTATCAAATTAACGAAGTAGAGTGGAATATTTTATATATAAGTTTGGGATCAAATAGACCTCGGAAACATTGTTTTACACTCAAGACAAATTCAATTCTTCCGCACTTAAATCACTCTCAATTAGAGTCAAAAGAATGGTAAGTGCCAATGTCCTTAAATCAAGTAATGCGTGCTTGTTTTTAAGTACAGATTTTGGCTATATTCTATGTAAAAAAAATTTTGTAAATAAATTGTAGAAAAAAACTTTGAGCCCCTGTGAAGTGCAAGTAATTGTGAAGAAACGAACACAAAATAGCACATATGGAAATGAATGTTCTTTATTATGGAAGTTCACATTAACGCGAGTTCACTGTAATTTTGAAGAAACGAACACAAAATACCACATATCGAATAAAACTACATATATATTTTTGTGTGGCAACGAAAACAGCATTATTTCATGAAAATCCCTTTTTTGAATAGTTCCAACGGTAGCTCTGTGCATCTATTTGCTACTTTTTTTTTTGATTGTGTGTTTTTTTCTTTTTACAGTTAAAGGTTGCCTGCCCCAACACTCAGTTAATCATTATAATAATGATGATGATGATGATTATGATGATGTTTTGTTGACGTAGTTTTTGATGTTTATAGTTTTCTTATTTGTTGTTATTTGAAAAAGGTGTTTATGTTGCTTCCACCACCCCGATAACACCCACACAGGTACATACACAATTCCCTATATTTTTTTAATGCCATAGGAAATGTTTGCAGGACTACAATAATATGCTTGCATTTACCTGCGTATGTATGTATGTACTAGAGGCCTGTACAGTATGAATATCTGTCACTATTAACTGTCAGTAAACATACAATATATGTATCTTTTATATTAAGTAAATACAGTTATTTCCACTTAATTGAGTTTCTAGAAATGCACGACTTTTGACGCAATTAAACGGGAACTCAATTAAGCGAGACTCGGTTAATTGAATCGTCTACGCAATTAAACGCAAATCACTTAATTGAGCCATATGTGCAAAGCGGAACATCCATGCGAAGATGGAAAATAAAATTCATTTCTTTAGTTACATATTAGGTGGAAAATTTTTTTAGGTTTATTAAAAAAAAAAAAAAAATCAGGTACGTTCCTGGTACAATATTATAAAGAAACAGAACCATGACTTTTTTTTGGCGCAAAATTATTTTTTTTTACGTTTGTGGAGCAAACAAAAATTAAGTAGACAGAATAAATTAAGCGAAACATTTGCTCTTGTTTTTCGCCATGCGGTCTTAATTTGCGAAACAATTAAGCGGGTCACGCAATTAAACGGAACTCAATTAAACGGGTATTTTAACATAGACGGGTATACTGAATGACTTCGTTCCATGATTTTTAGTGCAATTAAGCGGGAAACTCAATTAAGCGGGGCTCAATTCAGCGGAAATAACTGTACTAGTAATTAGCTAAATAAGTTTTATATCTATATTCCTACTTTTCAACAAAAAAGTTAATTAGGTTTTAACTCTATGGTCGAACCTCAACAAAGTTAAGTTAACCTTTAATTCGAATTTAACTTCCACAGCAAGTAAGTGAAGTAATTGACAATTGTAATTCAAAAGACTTGCATCGAACTCGTTCCTAATAACGAGCCCATTTACCCCCCATTTACACATGCAAGTGCAAGTTGCTAAATTCATTGACATTTATTTTTTTTTTCTGCAAGTGGTGAGCTTCTCACTCGCAACAGATTTTGATAGCCAGTAAGTAATTTTGTTTTATTTGCATGTCGGTAAAATGACAAAAAGCAGGGTTAGCTTATAAAGATTATATTTTAATTTTAATAGATAACTTAGCAGGAATGATTTTTAGTACCTACATTATTATTTGATTTTACATACCGAAAAATACCATTTGGTAGTTTTTGAAATTAAATTTGGTAGGAAAAAAAATTTTTTTAAGTGGCAACCCTGCTCGTATACCCGAGAATATTGCTGCTGTGGCAGAAAGTGTGCGTGAAGCGCCATCAACATCAACATCACCGTCGTTCTCAACAATTGAACATTTCGGAGACATCACTGAGACGAATTTTGCATAAAGACCTTGGTATGAAGCCATACAAAGTCCAATTGGTTAAAAAAAAAGTTATTTGGCGCACCCTTTACCATAAATGGGGCAATATCTTAGATTGAGTTGTTTGGTTAGTTTTTAGGTTCGTTGTGCTGGTAGTAGGCCAAGTGCCAAAAAGAGGCCTCAGCTGCCAGTAGTGGCCAATTATGAAACTCATGCCCTTGGGCTTGTGACCAAGATATTTATTGCTAATTTAGAGGGGGAGCATTTGGTGTAAGCAAAATTCGAAGAAAAAAAATCTCTCAGGAGAATTTAAAAATATAAAAGTGTATGCTATCACAGTTCATATAGTTAAAATAAATTTAAAAGTAAAGCAGGCTTTTTGTGGTGAAAACAAAATTGGCAAATAACTACATTGTTAAAAACAGGTCGTGTGTAATGCACTTAAACAAACAAGCACCCACATAACAGCCATAACAAGCACCAGCAACAGCAATTGTTTTTTTTGCCGTTGTCGTCATCGCTGTCGCTCACATCTTCTACTCCGTCATGTTGTTCATTAATGTTTTGTTAGTTTTGTTGGTCTTTCGGTTTCGTTTCGTTTCGTTTCGTTTGGTTTGGTTTGATTCGGTTTTGTTGTTGGTTTTTGTTGAAATGTTTTGTGTATTTTGGTGTGTCATCAAACACAACAAAAAGAAACTTTTGTTTCTTGCATTTCATTCATCTATTTGCTTTTATCTTATAGAGTAGTACGTAAGTACGTACATACATACGAGTACATTTTCAATTTCAAAAGGTTTGTTTCATTTTTAATGTGTGTTTTTTTCTTCTTCTTCTTCTTCTAGCCAGTTGCTGTTGCCTGCCGTTGTTGTTATTGCTATTGTTGTTGCGCTGTGCAAAACTGAATTGTTGTTAGTTGCTGCTTTCGAATGTATTGTTGTTTATTTTGGAGGATTTTAAGATAATGATGGTGAGAGAATGATGAGAGGATGATGAGAGGATGATGATGGTGGTGGTGTTGGTACTGCTATTGTTGTTGCTGTTGTTTTGCTTTTGTTGCACTGCAGTTAAAGATGAAGGAGCTTGGATTTGCTAAAGAAATGTGCGAAATGGTTGTGTGGGTGGTTGTGGGTGTGAGCGAGTGTGTTTGTTGAAATGAATTGTAAATAAAAGATTGAGTTGTTGTTCAAATAACTTTTGTGTAAATTGGTATTTGTAGATATTTATAAGGGTTAACAAACTGCATTCGAGTAAAGAAAATTTCGTATTTGGGTTTTTGTTTTTTGTTACTGTTGACATTTTTTTATTTTGTTGGCAACAATTTCAAGATGAGATGAAAACTTCTTGCTGGATGTCTTAATGCTGGAAATGTTGTCTGAATAATGAGTGATGGTAGCGACAAACAAGTTAAAATCGATAAATTCTAAACAAGAAGACATTAAATTTGTTATTTTAAACACTTGATTTGAATATTTGGTTAATTCTATTATTTCTTTATTCTAGTTGCTTCGATATTTTTCCTTTTTAATTATGTATAAGATTTCTTAGATGTATTATTTTTATTTTCAATATTTCGTTTTCCTTTGGAAAACTTCGTCAGGAAATAATGTTTTTCTAAAGGTTTTCTTTTTTTCAAATACAGTTATTTCCGCTTAATTGAGTTTCTAAAAATGCACGCAATTAAGCGGGAACTAAATTAAGCAATACTCGGTTAATTGCATCGCCGACGCAATTAAACGAAAATCACTTAATTGAGCAATATGTATAATCAAGCGAAACACCCATGCGTTTATGGAAAATAAAACTCATTTCTTTAGTTACATACATATCAAGTTGGAAAATTGTTTTGGTTTATTAAAACAAAATAAAAATCAGGTACGTTCATCGAATAATATTTATAAAGGAACAGCACCATAACCTTTTTGCAGCAAAATAACTTTTTTTTACGTTTGTGGAGAGAAAAAAATAAAGTATGCGGAATCAATTAAGCGAAACATTTGCTCTTGTTTTTCGCAATGCGGTCTTAATTTGCGAAACAATTAAGCGGGCCACGCAATTAAAGGGAACTCAATTAAACGGGTATTTTAACATAGATAGGTATATTGAATGATTTCGTTCCATGATATTTAGTACAATAAAGCGGAAAACTCAATTAAGCGGGACTCAATTAAGCGGAAATAACTGTATTACAATTTTCAAGTTTTATGACATTTTTTTGAGAAGTATAATATTTAAAAGCAAAACAAAATATCGAAAATAAAAATAATAAACAAGGACCTCAAGTTCGAACTCTAAGAAATCTTATAATTAATTCTATTATTTGAAATTTTTGAAATATTTACACCGGTATTCATAAAAATTAAAACATTGTTGAAACATATTTTACAACAAATTTTTCATGTAACATTTTTTCTAAAATGTATTTGAGCAACGTTTTATTTTTTATGAATACCGGTGTTAGTCTTTTAGCAAATTATAGAAAAACACTTCTCTTGAAGAAAATGCAGCCATTTTATTTGAATTATACCACAAAAGTGATCCCAAGCTTGACTTGTTTCGTGGGCTGCCAGCCCAGAGTTTGGGCCATATGGGTCCTAGAAAGCTGCCATTGAGTTAAGCTTGACTTACTAGTTAATAAACTTTGAAATTGGCATTCTAGGATTCACAGAAGTACTTTGTTTTTCTAACCTGTTTTAGAGATTTTTTAAAAATTAAATTTTTTTCCTTGAAAATTATAATGAATTTTAGGTTCATTAAATAAAAGTTCATTAATTTCGATAACAACTGTATTCCTGCTGGGATAATTGGCTCTGTTCTATTTTTTTTTGAACTGTATTAAACAAGCCACGCTTTAAAATTCCCTTCTGCCTCCTTTTCATTCTTTTTTTGTTAACATTTTGCAAAATGTTTTCTACCGCACGCTGTCACAACTCATGTGCATTCTTTTTAATAGTAAATAAATAGAAAAATTTTACAAAACCCCAAATGTTTATTTTACCATATGCATGAAAAAAAATGTAAGCACATGCAATTAAACATAAATCCCTCAAAAATATAAATACCAAACTGCCATAAATATTCTAAAAAAAAGGCTGTGTACTTCTGTGTTGTATGCTCCCACTGCTCCGACTTTTGAGGGGGGAAAAAAACGAAGGAAATAATTCTCTAACGACTTTTTGTTTGTTTGTCTAATTTTGAATTTAGTAAATACGTATACAAAAAAGTATAAAAACAACATGTTGTTACGCAAGAAAAAATACATTTTTTAACTACAACCAAGTAAATAATATGTGCGATGGCTTAGGAAATGCAATTTAGTCAAAAGTGGAGGTTCACCACAGATATTTAGCCATCTTGGTTTTTGCGGAAATGCTGCACACAAGAGCGGCAATAACATTTGAGAATGTTATTATTTTCTTTTGATACAACTTCTGAGCAAATTGGCAGGTAGTTTTGGCCGTATCAAGTTCGCCTATTGCGCCAAAAAAACATCTGTTGAAGCTTAATGTTGCAAATGAAAAGATGTGAAGTTAGAAATTACTGGAATGATTCGCTAGTAACAAAAATTTAGTATCACTAAGAAAACCAAATGTTAACTAGCAGAAAATTTTTCAATATTGCTGTTTTTTGTTGTGACATACTTTACTTTAGCGACATTTAGCTGCTGATAGTGTCCGTTTTCACAACTAATTAATATTTATTGGTAGGTGTCTCTGCTGCTGTCAGCGGAGACACCGCCAATCATACACAATTACTTGTCGACAGTACACCAATACATATAAACAGCTCACACGCTTTCGTGACGATTTATACTAATTTCCACTACCACCAAGCCGCGTTAAGGAATTTCGTTCCAAAAAAGGCTAAAACGGTTGAATCGGGAGATCTTAGGAGCCACTGCAAATCGTCAAAACGAAAAATGAGGCGACACGGGGCGCTGCTTTCAGAATATCGGTTGCGGCTCATACAGTGTGTATGGTTGCTCCGTCTTAGTGTAACCACATGTCCTGGAGACCTAATTAGTTCAGTTGCGGCAGAAAAAACTCGGCCAAAATGACACTACCGTGCACGCACCGTCCAATGTTGTCGTTCGGTCAGCATCGTCCTAAAAAAAAAAAAAAAAAATGGCCCGATGACTCTTGCAGCATGACCAGTCACTTTGAGCCAGCGTAATGGCTGCTCATGCATCACTAGAGGATTTTCGGCGCCTCCAAAGCGATACTTTTGCTTGTTTCCTGTGGTGCAAACGAGCCTCATCGCTCATTATGAGTCCACTTCGTCCTCGAGATTGAGAATGGCTTGTGCGTAAGCTACACGCGTTTGGTGGTCGCCAGGCATCAGCTGCTGCACGGACTGGACACGATTATTCTGCGTTCTTGGGGAGTTTATCGTACTGTTCACTTGTATTCTACAGCTATCTAGTTCACAATTGTGACTTCTTTTGGCCCACCTTTTCTTACGATACTAGTTTTGCAGGAAGTGCAAGAAAAATTCATACATTTTTCCCCAGAAATGGTACTCGGCATTAGTTATCAGTAGCTTGTTACTATTATAAGGAAAATAAGAAAATTAAAAAACCAAACTTCCAAAAATAAAAAATAAAAAAACTTCGGTTTTGAACTTGGAGATTTAGTACCTCCTTTTAGTTAATTTTTATTTATTTTATTTTTGCTTTGCCTTAAAGCTTACAAGTTTAGAATGCAAAATAAATTTCATAATCAAAGAAAAAATTGAAGAAAAAAAAAAAATAGCCTGTGAATTTAAGTGAAAAGATTTCTGAAAATCCTCTTGGTCACCCTGAGTGTATGCTTCAAATTTTTTTAGTTTGTTTCTGTGCATGGATGTGTGTGTGTGTGTGCAAGAGATATTAAAAATTAGACAAAACTTCTCTTACTGGTAAACATTCATTCAATCCTATTTATTTAATGTTTCCTATTTTTGTTTCAGATAAAATTACACACACACACACACACACACACAAACATAAAATTTATTTTATTTTTTGCAGTATTTCAATCATTCGTTTTAAAATTTCACCCACTTGCTAAGGTTATTTACTTAGTTTCAGTTTATTTAAGTTTTTTTTTTCTATTTTGTTTATTTGTTATTTGTTTTCTTTGTGTTTATTTTTTTTCTATAAATTTCGAAAAATTGTTGTTGCCATGAAACATCATACAAAACAATACAAATTTTATAAATTATACGTATTTCTCGTGCACTAACTATGATTTTTAACTCCGGCAAAGATGGGTGGCGGATGGGTGAAGGCCAGTTGGTTTTTAGATGGTTCGTTGGCTGGTTGGCTGGTTGTTTCGTTGTTTGGCTGACTGGTTAGTTAGATGACGGGATGACGGGATGGCTGGATGGATGGATTGTTGTTTGTTTGGTTGGCTGAAAGAATGAATGAGTGAATGAATGAATGCATGTTGTTGATGAGGACAAACAAAAGCAAACAAGCAAAAATTGTTGAAACAAAACAGTAACAAAAACAATGAATTTTTAGAAATAACAAATAAATAAATGCAAAACTACATTATTCTAGTTGTTGTTGTTGTTGTTGTAGCTTTCCATATCAATATGAACGTTTTTTACAAAGAGGTTAATAGGAATATTTTTGTAGAGAATAATTCTAGAAAGGGGAATCTGTTTTAATGGCCACAAGCAGAGTAAACTAGAAATGGCTGCAGGGTATGACTTTTAGATTTGTTAAACAAATGATGTGCTTTTAAATCACGTGATTTCTAATATAAGAAGTGAGCATTACTTCAAAAAGACAACACTCTGCCTGGAATAACATTTTAAATGATTTCATCCAGAAAAAATTACAAAAGTCCAGCAAAAATCAGAGCCTAAATACAATTCGGTTTTGGAAATCACTTGTTGTCAAGCTAAGTGATTTTCAGAATAGGGTTTTTGTTTTCAAATACAATTAGGCCTGTTTTGTGATGTGCTTTTGGAAATCAAAAGTGGTATTACTTCAATAAGATGAAGTTGTTGATTATGGAATAAATTCCGAATTATATTTTGAAGGTCTTATTTTTAGAAAAACTTCCAAAAAGCTGCAGAAAGTCGTTATCTGCCACAGTTTGTTTTCAGAAATTACATCGTGTCAAGTAACACGATTTTAAGAACAGACCCAGATATTTTTTATTTTATATTTATTATAATTAAAATAACAATAAATCTTAAGAAGCACTAGCAACAGCGTGCACCAGCTTAGTATTTGTTAATTAGGCGTAATCTTAAAAGAGATAGTTGATAGAGTTGATGGGTACTTGAACATTGTTTTTCTTTTCCTCAATTAGTTGACTTGTTGGTAGAGAAGCAACAAGCTGGGGCAACTAATTTTGTGCAGCAGACGCTGTAAGAGTCTATTGGAGTGGACTCAAAGAGGTTCAAAGCCACCGTTTGCTTGCAAATTCTTAATTGGTGTGAAAGGAATTGCCCTTAGACTGGGGCTCTGCTACCGGAGCTTAGGATACTCTCTACTGTTTTTAAAATTATCTGAACAGTTTTATGGTTCTCTTTCCTACATTTAAAAAAGTTTGGCTGACAGGGAAGACAATAAGCATTTTTCCATTGATTTGCATGAACAAGAGCTAATATTAATTTTGCTTATCAATAAAGCAATGCCACTGTGATTTGCCATATTTTGCTAATACTTCAAATTTGTTTGTCAATAGCTTTAGAAATTGCTTTAATATTTTAGGTCTAACAATAGAACTTGTTATCTTTTTCAGCTGCCTATATGCCACCAGCATTTTGTTGATGCTACTCAACTAGGCGGTACACCAAACAAAAATTAAAGTTCAAACCCTTTTTTATATTTTTTGAGTGCTGTTTTTAGGATTGTTTACTATAGTAAAAATAATAACCGTCTTAATTCATAAAAATTATAACAGGTTTATAAAGTTCTTATTTGACAGATTTTCCATGCAAATATGTCAAATAGCAGTCTTATAAGCCAGTTATAATTTTTATGAATTACGAGGTCTTTTATTGGCTGCATAGTTTAGAATACCAGGACAACTTTGTCAATATAATTGCTTACATCGTTTCAAAACTATGATAAGATGTCTGCAGCAGCTTTTTCAAAGTCCTGATATTTTAGAACAAAAAAAAAAAAATCGAAATTCAGAAAGATCTGTTCATAGAATCTGAAATGCTGTTGATGCTTGTGATATTTTTGTAGACCATAAATCATCGAAAAATTGTGTGGCTATGCATTTTAAGAAACTATTTGTTTCTTAGTTCTACGGTTAAATAAATGATTAATAACATCCCTAAAGTATGCTTTTTATTTTGTCATCAAGTTTCAGAAAATCTTCCACTCAAGTTCCTACAGGGTTGCGTTTCCATTCGTAAACACACACACCAGCGATCGGGCAAACAAACACAACCAACCCAGCAAACTAAAAATTCCAAATCAATTGTATGTTAGTAAGCGAATATAAAATGAAATATAAAATAAAACTGAAAGCTGATCAATAAGCTTAAATACAGACAGTCAGCAATGAAGAGCTCAGCTAGTAAAATAGCCAAGTGCTGCTGCTTAAAACGCGGTAATGTGTGGGCGGAAATGTACATAAGATATTTATCAAAGTGAAATTAAAGCAGCTGTGCCAAAATTGTGAAATTTGTTACGTCCAAAGTTCATAAGGTGCTGATGAAGGGTGTTTGCTACCCAGAAACAGCCGGTTGTCCACCCAGCTATAAAATTATACTTTTCTCTACTTAATTAATCTTGATTTAAAAGTGACAAACCAAGGCTTGAACTTGAGCCTGTAAAGGAATTCAATATAAATGTATGTGAAATCAAATAAAGTTTTTGTTTTTTTAAGTTCAGTTCTTATGGGAATTTAAATTTCCTCAAAAATTAAATTAAAATTAATTAAATTTAATTAAATTAAAAATAAATTAATGCAAGAAAATTTCGACTTTTGTTGAAACCAGTCTAGTTATTTATTTACTAAGATATTTCGTGAATGTATCAGCAGCGATACTGCAGCTACGTATGATTGATATTCTAGCAAATGAAGAGTATGGAATTACAATACGTATACGTGTATGTTCATATGTGCCAAAATGTTTTTATGCAACGACTGGCAAAAGTACCGGGCCGTTACGATTCGACTTGAGAACATTATAGGAATTTTGAAAAATTCCATTAAAAGGTGATCCAACAAACATTGATTGTAAGTAAATTAAAAGGTTTTTAAGGAACTGTATTAATAGTTTTGATTGTGGTAACAAAAATCGCCAACAATTAAGGGGGAAATAAATGTTCAAACAAATGAAAGGTCTAATTTAATTTTATAGTGAATGATATGATTTACATTTGTTAAATATTTTATCGAAGCTTTCTAGTTAAATTTTTTACTTTCTCAAAATTGGGTAAAGATTTTTTGTAATAAATTTGGAATGATCAACATTTTTAAGGACAACTTGATGTTAAGGTATGATTCACAATTAACATCGTGCATATTTGCTGCACTATCCCACATTTATAATTTCTCTGTGTGAAGTTGTGCCAACTGTTTCATTTAAAGTCATTACGATTTTGCCAAAAATTTTGATTCTTGGTGGTTAAAATCGAACCATTTGGTTTGCTGGGAAGGTACACGCTTCCATGTACACACACACACACACACGCACATATTTATGTACTCCTACAATTCCCAGTAATAAAGCAAACAAAATAAAACAAAACTGAAAATAATAATAATAACAAATAAATACTATAGTCCCAACAAAAATAACAGCAGCTAGCTAAATAATAATAACGATAATAATAACAACAACAACAACAACTATAACAACAAGAGAGAGAGAGAGAGAGAGAGGGAGAGGAGCATTGTCGAATTTATGCAGCTTGAGTAGAAAATACAAGAGTTTGTGTTTGTACGCTGCACAAAATATAAAATATAAATATGCACTCACACACTCCCACAAACAGTTGTACCCATATTTGTAGTGCATACATTTAGGGGCACACAAAACATTCTGTGAGTGTGTAGCAGTGTGAGTATCGTTGTAAACGAGCAGTAGTTATTTTGTTGTTTAAACATTTCAAGTTTTATTTTCATTTCTATTATTTTTCTTAATTTTTTTTTTTTACTTCTATTTGTGCTATTTGGTCTTGTTGCTGTTGTTGGTCGGTTGTTATTGTTGCTATTTGCAGTTTATACACGCTGCACATTCATGCATTCATACAGACACAATCACGTTTGTATATTTATATATAAACTTGCAAATAAATAAACCCTGAGTTGAGTTGAGCCTGGGTTTTTTTCTGGCAGTTGTGTGTGAAGGTACTTGGTGTTTGTTTTTTTTTTTTGCTCTATGGCAAGTGAACATGTATTTAATATTTGAATGTTAATGTATGAGTGTGTGTGTGTGTGCATGAGTGTGTGCGTGTTTAGTTGGAAGAACTCTAGGAATGAAGGCAAATGTTTGTTTAGCTTCGTTTATTCGTTTGTTTTTGTTTGTTTGGTTGATATTTGCTTTTCGTTTTTGTTTTGTAAAATAAAATAAAAATAATGAAACAACTGAAATAAAACATAGAAAAAAAAATAAATAACAAAATATAAAATAATTCTAAACAAGAGAATTTTTTTAGTTGGATGGATGGATGGCTGGTTGATGAATCTGCCTTCGACTGTACTATTATTTTCTTTAATTCAAGTATTTCTTATGCCACAAAGCTGGCATTGTATTAAACTATTGTTTTGATTTTGCTTCTTGTGCTGAAAATATTTTTGGCGGAGAGGTTAATTGAAAAACAAAAATTACATTTCATAAACTAAAATACCGAATATGTTATCAGCTTATAAAGCTCTACCTTAACTGCTAAATTACAAAAAAAAACTTTTTTACATGCCGAACAACTCACAAATACCTGAATAAGTGTTAAAACTTTACTTCTAGTACTCATGAATACCCGTACCTAATACTTTCTTTTTGTAAGGTGTTAATCAAGGTGTATTGTACAACAACTTGAAAAGCTCATGGATTTTGTTTGTGTAACAGTTCTACTTAATGTCAGAGTAACTGGGCACATACTCACACGGAATGAGGATTAACTTTTCATCAATTCAAAAAAGGAAAGACAATTATGGAATCAATTAATTTTTATTAATCAAACTTTTTCTTATATTATTATTCTACTGCATGCACATCACGCTCAAGTTCTTTCTATATATAAAGAAAACATTAAGGACCTTTAGCTAAGTGGATAATTAGCTGTTTTGAAGCCGCCACACTTCTCGTCAGCTCTCGTTCTTGAATTCAGGGTCTCATGTTCTTGAGCGACACTAAAGTCACTCAGTCTTGTTAATTGTTGTGTATTATCTGTCTTGGCATTATAGAAAACGGCTCTAACATTTTTGATAAAATCCGGTGTTTGAGGGGTTTCAGGTACCAAAAGTTGGCTAAATCGGAGAAGGGTAAAAAGAGGGTAAAATCGTGAATTCAATATCTCCGGACTTTATCAAGCTGGCATAAAAATTTAAAAAGCAACTAAAAGTATAATAAAAATACATGAACACGTGTCTGGTACTTTTGTGAAATTTTGAATGCTAAATCGGGATAAATCGGATAAAACTGAGTTTTGGTACTTTTTTCTTAAATGCTTTTACCTATAAAAGAGGTATGAACAGAAAAATTTAAAAAACTGAATTGGGCTCTCCTTAAAAAACTGTGAACTACGGTTTCACATTTTTTTTTAAATTTGAGGGTACGCTGCCTTCCGCAACTCTGTATTTCCCATCCAAAAAAGTTCAAAAAGGCTTGAAAGCCTACTAAAAATAACACTAGACAACAAATGGAAAAAAATATTGCTTTTGGTGTGTTATGCCTATATAAAAACAAAAATCATAAAAGTTTCAAATTCTATGGACCAGGTTTTTTTTAAGAATTTTCTTTCTTTCTAGAAAATGAGATTTTCGTAAAAGTTGATCCAGACCTCTAGTCATAACTTAAAAACGGCCACACCGATTTTATCATGTAATACGTCAAAAAATTAAAAATTATCCCAGATTTGAGTTTTGCTAAAATTATTGTTTGATGTCGTTAATAATTTTAAAGTTATCAGGAAAAAAATAAAAAAATAAATAATTTTTTTTAAAAAATTGCAAAATTTTTGTTTTGGCAAATTTATAAAAAATATAAATTTGCAAATATTTTCCAGTTTGTTTTTATTTATTCATATAGCTGCATGTAATAGCAAATAAATTTTTTTATAAATTTTCTAAAATAAAAATTTTGCAATTTTTCAAAAAAAAATTTTTTTATTATTTTTTTTCTTAACAACTCTAAAATTATTAACGTTAGCAAAAATTATTTAAAAAAAGCTCAAAACTCGCATAATATATAATTTTTTGACGTATTACATGATAAAATCGGACTCGCCGTTTTTAAGTTTTGAATAGAGGTCTGGATCAACCTTTACGAAAATCTCATATTTTAGAAAAAAAAAAAAAAAAAAAAATTCTTAAAAAACCTGATCCATAGAATTTGAAATTTTTAGGATTTTTGTACTTAGATAGGCATAAAACATCAAAACAATATAGTGGTCATACATGGTTTTTTTTGGTTGCTGGGTATATATAGACCAACTCTTGAGCTTGTTGGAAAGCAGTGAGAGCAGAGAGGTAATTAGTTTCGAGTTTTCTGTACTAAACAACACGTCAAAAATATGTTAAGTCCCAAATTGTTTGTCAAATGAACAGAAGTTTAGAATACATTGTTAATTTTATTATATTTATGCAGAATTTATAGCATACCGTCGGGTTTGCTCTTAAGCCATGTAAAAGCGAACCCCTCATTTTTCAGAAAACGAAAAAAATACTTAATCAGGTCTGCTGTGAAAATCACTGCTTGAAATCCTGTGATTTTTTTAAAAAGAAACCTGACATCTTGTGATGTTATTTCAAACTTCATTTATAATATAGAATTTTATTTTGTAAAGGTAATTCTCATTATGAGTTTAGAAATCACGTGATTTAAAAGCATGCGATTTGAAGAACGAGCCTGTCACATTATATGGCGCTTGCGAGTTTCCCAAGTTGTTTTTATTCGTTTATTTATTTTTCTTTCAGACAAAACTTTTCAAGATAAGAAAAATCAATCACTTGCAAAATACTATTTTCTGTCATAAAAAAAAATCAATTTCAAATAATTAGCTCTTACATGGTTTAGGAACAAACACGACGATACAGAAACGTTTTTTAGCACTTTCCTGCTCTGCAAGGTTTTCTTTAGCATTTTTTTTTAATTTTATCTAACTTAAAAAAAAACACCCAAAGAAAAACTCAGAAAAGAAAGAAAAAGTGATTCAGAACGTTTCCATATAAAGAAAACATTGAAAGTTACAAAGCACACAAGTCATAAAAAACATATGTTTTCATTCAGAATTCGGAACACTGGAAATTTGCCTGCTAATTTTTATGTTTTATTTTTTGTTACCAACTCCACTCAATGTTTTCTTCTTCAAGCACATTTTCTTGGACTTTAGTTTTCTTTTCTCCACCCAGGTTTGATAATTGTTTTTGATAAATCTTGTTTTCTCCTGTTGAGCGCATTGCTTAACAAATTCATTGTGTTCCTTTTGCCAGATGCGGGCATATTCCCAGGCCAATAATAGCTTCATATAAACTGGACAGTGCTAGGAAAAAAACGAACAATACAGATTTGTTGAAAATATGATAAAATACAAGTTTGCTACAATTTTACATTTGTTTCGTAGGAAGGCTTAAATCGACGCATCTTGGGCAAAAGCTCATGCGAAATAATATTGTCCTGTGGCTCTGTCAGCCATGACTTACTCCAATCTTGTCTGGAAACGACCATTGAATATGATTTTTTAATTTACAAAAAATTTATAATTCAATTATTCTTTTGAAAATTTTTAAATGAAAACAGCGCAGAGTTTTCAGTTCGTTTGTTTCAATACTAAAAAAATTAAACATAAAAAATGGGACAGTGATTTTGTAGTTTTTTTTCTGCAGAATTGTTTTATTATTATTGTTTGCATTTAATTCTTTTATTTTGCAAACGAAAGCAATTTTCTTCAACACCATTTTCTTTGACGTCATTTTGAAAATGAGTTTGCATTTGCCTGTGTGAACAATCAAGCAAGTAACAACAGTTTTATTGTCTCTGTCTTGCAACAACTTGCTTGTATATGTACATGGTGCGTAAATCATTTTGTTGAACACATTTCTGTGTGCAACTATTTTTTGCTCTGACACTTCCATTCCTGAGTTCTAACCATCAAAATGGCAACTAATGGCAAACGTAAAGAAAGTGCCTTTAATTTCATAAAACTTTTTATAAAAAAATATTTCTTGTTATTGACTATTTTTTGCTCGCACAAATTTAAATTTGTGACATTTCCATCCCTGATTTCTAACCATCAAAATGGCAACTAATGACAAACGTAGAGAAAGTGGCTTTAATTTCATAAAACTGTTTATAAAAAAAAATATTTATTTTTATTAAATAAACAAAAAAATATTACCAATCTTTTATAAAAATCAAAATTTTAATTTCCTGCAAAAAACCCTTTTGTTTGTTTCCTGATTGCTCTCATACTTTTCTTGTGGTTCTATTTCTCTTAAATAATTTCCTTTAAGTAATTCACGCATTTGCATACACACACACTCTCTCTCTCTCTCTCTTACTTTTATTAAAACAGTTCCCCTCTTCAATTTTAATGAGTACCAAATTTAGTTTAAGCGCGTTTTTCACACTGTTTGGATGCGGGTGCAAGTTTCTAAAAAAAATTCTTCTTTTCTTATGAAAAAAGTGTATATAATTATAAAATTTCATTAGAAAATGTTTAATTAAATGCTAAATTATTGATGTGACACAAAATTAGCAACGAAATGTAAAGAAAATTAAAGAAAAACACAAAAAAATAGATGTGCAAAGCCATTCATTCCAATGAAAAAATGTGCATACACACATGTACATTTGCATAGATCTATGCTGGTCGCTTTAAGTTTCATGTTCGTTAAGATGTATTTTTGTTGTCGGCATGGTGTTGTTATTAGCAGTGAGTGCATTAGTGAAGCAAGAGGTAGAGAAAGAAATGTTAACATAACAGTCTTGTTAACATTGAGCGAATGAGAGTGCAAACGAGGTGAGCTTTTTATGTATGATCTGTTTACAATGCACATAAGCATGTGTGTATGCATGTACTTCAAGTAATTCTTACACGTGCATTGCATTGTACAACAAGTGTTTTCAAAATTTTTGTTTACTTTTTGTGTTTTGGGTGGGTGACCCAGCAAACAAAAGGGCATAAAATCTTATGCCGTTTTCTTTTCTACAGCAAAGGGCAACCTTTTTAATTTTGTAGGGTAAGCAAGATTCTAAAGGGCATTGTTTTATTAGATGTACTTTAATTATTTATGGTTATGATGATATTTTCTTGTGATCTGTAGTTTTACTAAAATTTTAAAAGTTGCATTTTAGGAAAAAAAAAAAAATTGCAAAATAAATGAGTAATTTTGTAAAGAAACGCAAACGGCATTAAAGTCTAAGGGCCCAACTATAGTAATGTGCTTGATTGAATTAAGGAAAGTGTGTGAATGCACATATTCTAACACAGCACAGCCAAAAGGTATATAACGGAAAAGTAAATGCCTGAAAGTTGCACTCCACTGACACTTTTTTTACTCAACTTTCAGCAAAATTTTCCTTTAAGTAATTTTTTTGAGATGTACTGCAAGTAAAGTGACAAGGTATCAAACACGGTTGCCTACTCCACAGCACATACAAATTTTCAGGATTGCAGTAGAATAATAATTGTGAATTTTAAATTATTTTGTACATTAGAAAATAATTAAAACATTTTTACAGCAAATATGAATGAAGAACACAAATGAATATTTATAGTAATAATTATTAAATTAATTAATAAAAGCTTAACAATAAAAATTATTTTCGAAAGCTGTTCTATAACTTTATGTTTGTAGTAGTCTATTTTAAAATAATAATACTTGCAACTCTTCGCCTTGACGACATTTTTAAAATAAACTTTCACGTTCCTTTGAAAGTGAGCAAGAAATTTTCATGAAAGTCCACAGATTTCATTGAAATTTTTATTCATAATACATATACAAAAACTTAATGAAAGTACTTTCCCGTCTAAATGCAGCGTAAGATCAATTGGATTAAGCAGCGTGCACATTTGACCGCACTTTGCTCAAAGAATCAGATGTTTGTGTGTGAGTGCGTATTTTTGTAAACTTTCATTGAAAAAAAAAAAAAAAAAAATAAACAAACGGAAAGTGAAAAAATAACAAGAAACAAATTTTATCTTAACACTGATACAATTGGCGAACATAACAAAAATTTGTGTGACAAAATAAATGATTTTTACTTCAAGAGAAACAGAATCCTTTTCCTTCATGCCAAAAGCTATCGAAAACTCTAAGGCACAATGTCGATTAATCTTATGTTCTTACAACTGGAACCGCCCTAATACATTTATTTGTCATATTCTCAAAAAAAAAAGAATTTTTTTTCATTTCATTGTGAATTTTTTTTTAATCAAAATTTTAAATTTCCTTAAAAAATGCAGAAAACAAGTTGGTCCAAATCATATCCAGTACTGCCGCGCAATCACTTTGTTTCACACGTTCGTTTAAACGATGAAAATCCTTTTAAGCCTTCATATGCAAATGCGGTACATAAATATCTCCTTCCTGCTTTCTCAGATCCATTTGCTTGGTAATATTAAATTAATTTTTTTTGCCAACAGCGATGTCCTGCCCCCATCAGCTCTCTCTTACGCTGGGAATATGCTCGCCAATGGCTGGAAGAAAGAGATAAGTTTTTGCAAGAACGTCACGCGAAGCCAAAACACTTCAAAAACGATTATATATTGTGGCTGGAAAAACGTAGGCCTCGTGTTAATAAAAACTGTAGGCCACAGGGTGTAAAAAAGTTATTGGAAGAATCAAAAAGGACACCAAAGAAATAGAAACGTGAACATAAGGGTGAAAGCGTGCAGGTTTCGTCTGAGTTTGTTTGCTGTTATTTTACATTTAAAATTTAAAAGCTCTGCGCCTAGAAGCCGTTAAAACGAATTTTTAATACTGTTTTAAATGGAGACGTGAACGTGAGTGTTTACTGCCTCACAATAAAGATTTCAGTCATGGAACACACATTTTTTTTGCTCTCACGGCCAATAGTTTATTAGTAACTTTGCCCATTATAAATGAGCTCTCTTGTGTGATAAAAAACAAATTGTATTTGCGATTGCAAAATAGATGTAAGACGGATTGATTTTGGTAAATGCTTCTCCGTGGCTTTAATCAGTCAGTTTAAGGGAAGGTGGTGAGCGAATACTTCTTATATTAGTATTTATTTAACACACTTCTGAAAAAGTTTTCCCACTTTTTCCCATATCTTCTAATATGAATAAAAACTTCATTGGCAAAAGATTTCCAAATTGATAAAAGGCTAGAATTTTTTTTACCAGCTTTTCTTATACGAGATAGTGGAAAATGCTTTTTTAAAATAAAAAAAAATATATATATAGCTGATCAGAACGGGAAGTTCAAAATTAAAAAAAAAAAAATTTTACTTACGCTTTACGAATTTTTCTAAAAAGGTAATTATGCACGAATTTTTAAATCATACGCTCGCAACCGTGATTCACAAAAGTTGCACATTTCTAGTTGGAAATGAAAGTAAATGAAAAGCTTGGAATGAGTGTGGTGAGAAGCTTTACGTGATTCAAATAATTTATGCAAGTCAATATCAACACCAGTGCCTCGTTTAATTTAAAAAAAAACGATTTTTTCATTAAAATAGAAAATGGGTGACCCAAAGGGTCTGCCAAATAACTTTTTCTTTTTTGAAAATGCTATAAAAAAACTACTGAATATTTTCTCAAATTTCTTTTTTTTATTTAAAAGTACAATCCTTCCCGTTAATAATGGAAAATAATTTCATTCAAATGGTTGCCTCGGCTGGCCATGCAGTAGCCTACACGATCGGTTCAATTTTTAAGCACATTATCGATTGTGTGCAGCTGTATTTCACCAATGGCTTCACGAATATTGTCCTTTAAAGCGTCAATTGTCTCTGGCTTGTCGATGTAACACTTATCTTTGACGGCACCCCACAAGTAATAGTCACGCTTTGGTTTATCGATGAGGATACCAGTTTCTGTAATTTTTTTCACAAGATAACGAACATACGGAGCTGAGGGTGCTTCTCTTCTTCCAAAATCAAGCGTACACACAACCATATTCGTTCAGCGCAATGACAAAACTAATTATCTGTCAAATCAGACGTGAGCTAAGTGTTAGCATTCACGAAATAGGCACTAGTTGAAAAAAGTTAGATGGCGGACCCTGTATATACATACTTAGATGGGTTTCAGATATTTCTCTAAGGGTTTTCGTGTCTACTGATGAGTTGATTGTAATTAGCGAAATGTCGGCGACATATAGACAACTGCAGACAACAGACAACATTAATACGGTGTGTTTTTAGACCTAAAATAATTAGAAAAGTTAACTTTTATTTAAAAAAAATTTTAGTTTTGACTGGTTTTTGATTCCAAAAAATTTTTTTTCAAAACGTCTTAAATACCATCACTAAAATAACTGCCAGTCATTATTTTATTAAACCAATTCTGTATTGCCTTGGTAAGGTTAATCCGGGAATGTGGCTACTAAACATTATATAGTTTTAAATTTATAAAGTTTTTTTTCTGGTTCTGTGAGAAAAAAACACGGCATTTTGGATTTCAGCTGACGATGTGCAATTCGTAACGTATTTTATCAGTTCAATAGCAGCTTTTTTCAATTTAGTGTTTTGTTACTACGAACTTTTTTCTTAACACCCTGTTGTCCATTTCACCACCCACTGAACTTAACTGTTCCCATTCAAAAGCTTTTGTCATCTTATGAGAAACTCACCACCACCGATAACTTTTGACCACAGCTAAAGTTTAACCCCTGCACTTGTTTTTCCATGAAATGTTATGTAAGAAAAAATAGAACTTGTTGTTCCCACTGCACGTGTGCGCGTGTGTGAGTGTGTGTGTATGCATCGAAATTTCTCTTTTCTCTTGTCTCTCTTAAATTTGCCAAAAGTAGCAACAATTTGCCAATTTACTACAGAACAGCCGTCAGCGCAAAAAAAAAAAAAACAAGTTGCAGCGTTGAATTGTTTACGTCAACAAATTGTTGCTTCTCTTCGCATGTTTCTTGTCTTTCCACTTCTTTGCCACAGTTGGCTGTTGTTTGTGTAACACTTACTATTTTTATTGTTGCATGTTACATTTTAGAGTTTATGGATTAGAAAACGCAAATATGGTCGGTCGGCAGTCGTCGATGAATGCGGAGGAATTCTTGTTTTCTTTTTTGTTTTTAGCTTGAATTTTGCATAATGGCGCGCAAAAGAGAGTTGAATGTTTAATTCTTAATATGTTTTTCTTTTTTCATTTGCTTGGATGAAAGCTACAAGTGGTGAAATGTTAATGTTAACGGGATGATGAAATAAAAAGTGTGAATAGCCAATAGGAAAATAAATGGCGTGAAAGGCACAGTGGAATTAAACATGATAAATGTTTAATGTGTAATGAATAATGCGTATTGAACATTTTATTTACTGATTTTCCTATTGACTATTGATTTAGAAAAGCTATAGAGAAAAACCTCTTACCCCCGATTTTTGACTTGGGATTTGAATACAAAATTAGTAAGATTTAAAATAGCTTTCTGTTGTACAGTCTAAAATTATTTTTGGTAATTAATTGTAATAAAAGTAAGGCAACACAATGTAAGTGTTAAAAAATTATCGATAACTCAATAAAAAACAGCTGTTTAAACAAATTTGGAAGCAAGTGAAATTGTGAAAAGCTTAGAAAATAATAAATTGTTTTATAAAAATTATTAAAATGATTTCACTTCCACAGAAGTTGATTACCTTCTGGAAGTAATAAAAAATTTTCTTAATTTGCAGAACAAAAACAAACTGTCAAAATCATATGGCAGTACGAAAAACTTAAATCGATTTTAAATGGGCACGGCAGGCCGCTTAAGTTTGATTTAAATAGCAACTGTTTGACTCAATTTTGTATTTAAATCAAATTTAAATTGAAATGGCATTTAAAATCCAAGTCAAAAATTGGGGGTTAGTTGCTATTAGAATTTCTTGTAAATTGTATACTATAAGGGTTTCTTATTGATTTCACTAGGTTACCATATTAATGTTAACCACAAGTTTTTCCTTGTTGATTTCCTTAAGTTCCCAACGATCGTGTATTCAATTCTTCAATTTCCTTGAGTATTTTGATGGCTGAGTGGCCAAGTGAAAAACACAATCAAGCATAATCATTAAAAAACAAAAAATCAAAAAAAGAACCAATAACAATTACTTTCAATTCAGATTTCCTTATTAAAATAATAAGCATATCTTTTTGCAATAAAGCCAATGAAATATCTTATTAACATAAATAGTAAAATGAGTAGTATGTGCTTTTGAACTCAGACTGGTTGCATATCTGTTTTTTTTTCATGCAGCAAACTATCTATTTTTGCATTGGCTTGTCATAGGACCCAACTGGTACTTTTGTGTACAGTTGCCTACTAGTGAGACTTGTATCGAATTCGTTCTTTTGTTTGCCTTAACGCAACGATCAAACCCGTCTTATATAAATGGGTTCCATCATTGGTTCGTGACAAAATAGTAGAAGAGAACAAGTTAGACACAAGTCTAATACTAGTATTCTATATTTTTTTGTTCAATTTTCACTAGCTAGTTTTGTTTTTATTTATTTAGGGACATTTACATCAATTGAAAAACTTTTTGTAATTATGAAATTTACATTAATAAGTAAATAAATAGTTCATAAAAATAACCGGGTTTTTTTATGTATATTACATTTTTATTAAGATACGATATAAACTATCTTAAGTATTGATTTAAGACAATTAACACCCCAACTAAGTACAGCCAATTACATATTGTCACTTTGCTGACAGGTGTAATACAAATGGGATAAAATAAAAAATAACCGGAAAAAAGGAAAAACAATCTCGTAGTGGATTTTTTTTTTAAACAAACACAAAACTGCGAAGCTTTTTGGCTTGTCTGCAGAAACACCCAAAGCCTTCGGCAGGAATCGAACCTGCGACCTCGGGGACTCTTAGTAGGACTCTCTACCAATTCATCCATCGAGGCGCTCTCGATGGATTTTGGCTTCTACAGAAATAATCATCGCAATCAAAAGATTTATTTATTAATAATGGATGTGTTTCTTTATGTTTAAAATTTAACTTACTTAAAAAATGTTTATAATAAATTCCATCGTGATATAAAAACAAACCAAAACAAATGAACTAAATTCTTTAACTTATAAAAATTGTGTGAACAATTTACTTCCACTTAATTTTTAATGTTTTATTTACTTTTTTTTTGGTAAATCATTTAAATATTTTTCTTAAATGTAACATAAACATTGTTATTGTTCAAAAAAAAAAAAAAAAAGTAGTTATTGTGTCGCATCATTAACACTAAAATGACCATTAAAAATAATAGTGCTGCTGGATCATGCTGGATAAATTTGATAAAATAGTTTTTACCCGGCATTTAGACAGGAAAGTGCTTTCATTAATTTTTTGTATACGTATTATGAATAAAAAATTCAATGACATCTGTTACTTTCATGAAAATTTCTTGCTCAATTTCGAAGGAACGTGAAAGTTCATTTTAAAAATAACGTCAAAGCGAAGAGTTGTGAGTATTATTATTTTAAAATAGAGCTGCCAAGACTACTACAAACATAGATTTATGGGGCAACGTTCAAAAATAATTTTTATTGCTAAACTTTTATTAATTAATTTAATAATTATCACTATAAATATATTTCATTTGATTTAATATTTAGTTATTTGACCCGTTTTTTTCTTATATTTTATATATTTATTTGAGCTTAAGGTCTTTTTGAAATTTGAGTATTTATTTTTGTCAAATTTCAAAAAGACCTTAAGCTCAAATAAATATATAAAATATATATTTCATTTGTGTTCTTCATCCATATTTGCTGTAAAAACTCTTTTTAAAAACGCTACGTTGCAGATTTGCAACATAGCGTTTTTTTAAAATAAATTTTACTATAAAAATTAAAAAAAAATTTTTTTTTAATTTTTTTATGCATTAGGAAGTAAAATTCTATACTATATATTTTTTTCAGTGTATTTGGCAAATTCATGCATTTAAAGGTGTAAATTATTTTTTTCAGTGTATTTGGAAAATGCATGCATTTAAAGGTTAGTAAGTAAATTATTTGCTTTCATTGGACCACTGTGCATATGTTGGTCTGATTTTTGTTTTTTTTTTGTTGTTGTTTTGCTGTTGTTTAATTAACTTACTGTAATTTTGTTGGTGCTCAGCAGCTGCTGTAGCAGCATGAACATTGATTAGTCTGGCTGCGTCTGCACGAGCGAGTACGTACATACATACGTATTTGCAATGTTACGTTACTTTTGAAAAAAGAGTTGCTACCTAGTTTCAATAGACATTTTGCGCGGTGCATTCACACACATTTCATTCAGTATGTACAAACATACATACATATAAACACACATGCATATGTATGTATACATATTTCTAATATACGATTAGATTAACATTAATACAAACAGCAACGGACGTTATGTGGCGAACAAAGTATGTTAGTAGAGGAAAACAGCAACAACAAAACAAATTGAAAATAGAGACCTTTTTTTTGCTTGAATTTGTTGTGTTGTGAATGGCAAAAAATACTACTTGCGAACAACAATAACAACAACAGCATAAAGAAGCAAACAAAAAAGCTCTTTTATTTCCCTCTTTGTATGTGCATTTGCTTTTTCTGCTGTTTTCCTTTATTTTCTTGTTGTTTGTTTGATTACTATATTTTTGCACCGATGTTTGGATTTTAGTTACCGCTGTCATTTTCAACAAAACGGTATTGGAAATTAAAACAACGCTTACAATTGAAACGCAAACGATCAAGAGAGAATAATACAAAACCAAAAAAAAAAAAAAGAAAAAAATAGAAATACACATGAAGAAGGAAAAATTAATGAAAAAATGTAGCAAAAAAAGTGTGGAAATGTGATTTCGTTATGGAAATAATCTGTTTAAGGAAATTTTAATTGATATTGCGAGGCGGCATAAAGAAGTGCAAGATTTTCTAGTGTAATTAAAAAAGGCAAAAACAACAAAAATTATGTTTTAGCATAACAACAAAGGAGGGAGTTCGTGCGTGTGCGTGTGCATGTGTGTGTGTTTGTGTATGTAATTTGTTTTATACAATTTTTAAGTACGACGTTGAACACGGCATAATTTTGTTTCGCAAAAAAATTAACAGTTCAATAAGGAAATGGCAATAATTTCTTTGTAAAATAAAAGAAATTTTATTGTTTTATAAAAGGTAGGTGGCAAGATATTGGGCCAACATATGCTTGACAAAAAAAGATCGAAATAAGAAATAAGTTTAATATACAAATGTTTTCTGAGCCTATTTATATCCTAAGCACTTGGCTTTTCCAAAAATTTGCTCTGAAAAACAGTGTTTTTATTGAAATTAATGAAAATTTTCGAACAATATGTTTCGAATTGTGCACTTGTTTTTCTAGTCTTTGGTCAATGACGAGAAAATGTGAAAAAGCAAAAAAACAAAAATGGAAAATGGCAAGCCAGCGGGCAAGAAAAACACGCAAATAACAAAACATTAAAAGACAACAACAACAAGTTAAAGGAAAAAAAAACTTACCATGGCTGGTAATTCTACTAGTCAATCAACATGCATAAATCAGCAAGTAGACATACATTCATACATACATACATATGTATATGTACATATGTATGTACGTGTGTGTCTGTATGAGCATGAACTACATAAACTTATGTATGTACATATGTATGTACATATGTATGTACATGCTTGCATACATTGTAGGCACAACAAACATTGTAGGCACCTACATACATATGTATGTACATTGCAGCATAAATTTTTATTTACGCTAGTTGCTAAAGTTACATACATACATACATACATACATTTAAATGAAACTACAATACAGGTTTTCTTGATTTCATCACGCACAGCTTTGCATAAATGAATTTAATTTAAAAAATCTGTTTTTCCAATTAAACTGTTTTTGAAAATTTTTGTTATTTTCTTGGCAAATTTCCGCAAACATATGTTTTCTTTTTTTTTTTTATTACAAAACTGAAATCTCTTTCTTTAAACTCTTACTCCCACTCTCGCTCTCACTCTCTCTCTCTCTCTCTCTCTGTTTGTTTACTAGAACAAAAAAAAAAAAACAGCCCCCAATCAAAATTCTTTTACCACCACCCACACATTTACTAGACACAGTAGTACAGTGCATTTATTGTCATGAGCCGCAAACAGAGCGCACTCCCTACAATTGAGAAATGAGCAAAATTCTGAGAAGAAACTGAAGGTGAATATAAGTATGAGCATTTGGTAACTGATTTAAGACAAAAAAAAGCTTTAATTTGCAAATAGCTTTTTCTTTTTATTTTACTCATCTTTCTGTTCCTTAATTTGCATATTTTAGTGTCATCAATTTAATTTCAGCTGTTTTTTTTTTCGAAATTCAGCGATTTAAACACCAATAATTCCCTATAAGCGACTTGTGGTGCCATTTCACTGAGTGACTCAGCAGGGCTTGAACTTTAAAGCAAATGCATGTAGTTTTTTTGGGTTAGCTAAATATGAACTGACCCAACGGCAAAAAAAAAAAAACCATGGATGACCACTATATTTTTGGAACGAAGTTCCTTAACGCGGCTTGCTGGTAGTGCAAATTAGTAGAAATCGTCACGAAAGCGTGTGAGCTGTTTATATGTATTGGTGTGTCTTCAAACAATTGTGTAGGTGTATCCGCTGACAGCAGCGGAGACACCTACACCAATAAATATTAATTAGCTGTGAAAACGGACACTATCAGTTGATAGATGTCGCTAAAGTAAAGTATGTCACAACAAAAAACAGCAATATTGAAAAATTTTCTTCATTTTGTAGCAGATTGACAAAAATATAATACTGCATGTGTCAAAAGTAAAAAAATAAAACAAAAATTTAAAGAAGTATATAAAATTTCAAAAACAACACAAAATAAAACATACAGATTTCACCTTGTATTACATTCGAAGATGAAGAAAAAATGTAAGGAACTTCGTTCCTAACGGGGGTCCTCCGACCGCATTTCTTTTTTTTTTTAGTAGAAAATTCATAAAAATTTCAAATTCTAAAATATGAGATTTTCGTAAAGGTTGATCCAGACCTCTAGTCATAACTTAAAAATGGCGTGTCCGATTTTATCATGTCATGCGTCAAAAAGTTATAAATTAGGCCAGCTTTAGGTTTTGCCAAAATCATTTTTTGTTAACGTTAATAATTTTAGAGTTATTAGGAAAAAATAAGAAGAATAATGTTTTTTTTTTCGAAAATTGCAAAATTTTTCATTTTGGAAAATGTATAAAATAAATCTAAATTAACAAATATTTTTTAGCATTTTTATTTATGCATTTAGTTGGGTTATTTTCCAAAACAGAAAAAAAAATATTCGAGACCGGGTTTTAAGAAACAGACTTTTTTCGAATTATTCGAAAACTGATTTTTCAAAGAAATTCGTGTTTTGAATACTTCAATGCTCAAGAGCACAGCGCAAATTCATGCTCGGATTAATTTACCTTTAAGCTAATAAAACTTTAAATCAGTGAACTCCTAAACCACAGTTAAACCAAGCAAATTAAGCATTTAAGCTTCAGCCCTTAAACAGTACAGAGCTGAATTGGAAAAAACATTTTTAGATGTAGACACCAATAAAAGTGTAAAAGAGAATAAAAGCCTGATTTAGAAAGAAAGCTTTCATAGTGTCCATGTACTTGTGCGACAATTGGCCCAGAAAATTGGTTTAAGTTCATCTAGAGTTTGGTTTAAATTAGAAATTTTTGCAAGAATGAAAGATTATAGTGTTTTCCAATAAAGAACAGAAATATAAATAGATAAAAATTAAAATTTAGTATAACTTTCAAGTATAATGGAATAAGTGGTTGGGTTTCAAACAAACTTTTAAGAATTTTTCAAGTCTACTGATGAGTTGATTAGCACCAACGAAATGTCGTCGGCATATAGACAGCTGAAGAATACAGCAAATATTTTTTGAAAAGGTTCATTTTTGGACCTGAATTAATAAATATCTATTTAAGTTTAATCTTTCTTTGCTTTTAATTTTATATAAAAAATACTTGAGTGATCTGATCTCCATGGAACTGTTTTTTTTTTTTTGTCATTCATCTGTCAGATGATGTCAAGTTGATTTTGCAGTCAAGGCACGAAGCTTTTGCTATTTTGATTGCGAGGTGAAGGTGAACGAGCAAGTGTTGATATGGCATGTACTCATTAAAATACAGCTTGGCATCACTGTTTTGGCAAGTCTTGACACAGCTTTAGATTCTATTGTGCAGTTGTTTTTGTAACTTAACGTTTTTGTTTTTGTTCGCTTGAAATAGTTTAGTGCAGTTTTGGCGCTTTAAATTCACGACAAAAGCTTTGCCTGCACTTGAGAGTGTGTGTGTGTGTGCGTGTGTGCGTGTGTGGGTATAAAATCATAAATTTCTTTGTTTTTGTGTTTATTAAATATCATCAACCTCTTTTTTATTTTATTTAATAAAGGCAGTAATAAAACTGCTGGCAGACATGTAAAGACCGATGCTGATGATGATGATGATTAAATTGAAAAAGACGAACTAATAGAAACGACTTATAGTTTGGATTGTGTGGTGAATTTCAAATTCAATGCGATGTCTTGTTGTGCTGCTTTGTTTGCTGTTATTATTGTTGTTGTCGTTCATACAATACGTGTGTGTGCGTGTGCGTGTGCATGTTTGTGCTTGCATGCAAAGGAATTTGTAAATGTCAAATAGTTTTCCATGGCAAGCAAAATTTTTCCTAAAAAGGATGACTGCTGATTGAGCAGGGGTATTTCGTTTTTGGAACAAGTTGTGTGTTGTTTAGAAAATGAATAGAATAAAAGAATGTTGTGCTTTTTTACAGTGGCACACAAGTCGATAGTTAACAGAAATTTGATTTACCTAAAAAGAAAATAATTGTTAATAATTTTATGTGGCTCAATTTTTACTTCCTCAATATTGAAAATGATTTTTTTTTGTGACAAAACTGGAGTGATCCACTTTTTTAAAGAAGACAAGAAAAGTAAAGTTGAAGACTTACTGACTTACTGGGGTACATTCCACAGCTGTTTCACGACACTCATCATAGTTTTGGCTGTGGGACAACAGCCAGTGCGATTCTATTTAATACACTTCTTTCGGTGTTAGTACTTCTTGCTGGTATTGATTGTCCCACTGTTGCTCGTGCTGTTGTGCTAAAGAATTTCAAACATTTTTGTTTGTATTTTTGTTGCTCGTTGTGGTTTTTGTTTTTTCTTCTTTTGGCATACTCTCCGTTTGTTTTACCAATTTATGAATTCTTAAAGATTAAAAAGTTCAACAGCTCGCAACGCTGAAGTCAAGATTTTTGCTGTCAATTTGGTTGATATTTAAATGCTCTTAACAAGATTTGAGTATATAAAAATTTTGCTTAAACACATAAAAGATATTTGAAAGCTTAAAATTAATTTGGCATTTCATTTTGATGAGCAGCATACTCATACATACATACATACATCTGCTTAAGTATACATGTGCACATACTGTTCTGTACATGTTTAGTATTTCTAGGGGAAGAAAATTTCATATTGAAAATTTTTGTTAAAAAACAATTGACTTGAATTTTCTTAAGAAATGCAAACGAGTCTTGTAATTATTTTTTATGAGTTGATGTAGAAAAAATGCGTTGCCATTCTCATTTAGGCTGCTTAAAAAGCTTTGCATTAATATGTTTGACAGATAATTGCTGGAATGCTCTGCTCTGAACATTGTCAGTAAACACATTTTAAGGATCAAATCAAAGCAAATATACCATCTTAAGACCGAGGCAACCGTTATACCATGCTTTTTGTAAACCGTCTTTAAAGTAACAGCGTAGGAGGAAGTTGATACCGACCTTGTTTTCTTCCATTTGATAAATTAAAGTTTGAGAGGCAACTTTAAAAGTGCATATTGGATTATAATTTTGTATGGTAATTCAGTGCATATCGTAAGCACTACTTAGACTGCAGAACTATAGTGTCATATTGTTTTTTTTTAATAATAATAATAATTTGCTAAAAACTCATCTAAAAATTACTCACAAATTTGTTTTATATTTTTAAAATTTGTTTTGAGCGCTTTTTGTGCCATCTGCTACCTATAACATGAACGTTTTGTCAAAAAAAAAAAAAAAAAAAAAAAAAAAACGTGACCACTACTTTATTGTTAACCTATATTTTGAAAAAATGCATGTATATAGATAAAATTTACATATAAATAAATATTTTAACATGTTTGTCAAAAAAGAATGTGACCACTACTCTGTTGTTAATCGAAATTTTAAACAAATACATGTAATTAAAAATAAATTTACATTGACAGGGCTACAAGATATATATTTAAATTAACATTTTGCCATTTGGGCCCAAAAAGAATGTGACCACTACTTTGTTGTTAATCGAAATTTTAATCAAATATGTTTAATTAAATATTAAATTACATTAACGTAGATACAAGCTACATATAAATAAATATTTTGTAATTTTTACTCTAAAGAATGGGACCACTAATTTCTTGTTGGCCTTTGGTTTGGGCAAATACATGTACTTAATTAACTAAAAAATGCTTATATATTCACATTATAATATGGTACGAGACATGCATGCATAATAGGGTGGGTCGATTTTAAAGAACAAAAATGGGTCAATATGGTGCCAATGATTTTTCACGTGCCTTAGGCATGAAGAAACCAAAAGACCCAACAAGTTATTTTTGTGTGGAAATCCTCCTAAGGGGGGAGCATCACCACCTCAGTGTGTTCGAAGAAAATATTGGAGAGAACAAATTATTGCTAGCTGGACACACATTTAACTTCTAACGGGCATCTTGAGAGGCCCTAACTCATATTTTCTTTCGTGTTGACTTTCACATCCCTCACATTTATCTGTGCCAGGGCGCCCGTAGAGGATTGAAATATATGACCAAATCTTCTATAATGTTTTTCGAATATTTTTGCAAACACTTTGACCTCGCAACACGCCTTATTCGCTATTCCCACACAAAAATACAAAAGCAAATTTGAGAATCAAAGGGATTTTTTTGATATGTCGTAATAGAATTTTTTTTCTTATGTCGAAAGCTATCGAAAAATCGATGGCAGAATATTGATTGCTAAATCGACCGCCCTAGTCCATAAGTGCAGGTTTGTCGATTTTTTCTTTCAAAAAACGTGACCACTACTTTTTTGTTAAACTTATTATTTTGGAAAAGTACTTGTATTTAAAAACTCAAAAGTGCAAAACATAAACGCACGTTTGTCCAAATTTTTTAAAACACGTGACCACTACGTTCTTCTTTAACTGGTTATTTTGGTACAGTACTTGTGTGTAAATAATTTAAAGTGTGCACATATATGCAGGGCTATAGCAAACAAACAACAGTGAGAAGAAATAACAGGCACAGCAGATTAAAAACCGTTGAATTTCTCAGTAGCATATTTTGAGGTTATGTTTGCTCAATGGAAAAATACAATATTTTGAGCAAAATTTGTTCTTACTTTTGCTAAGTTTTCGTAAGGTCAAATAGTTGTGCACTGTAAATGTTGTATTTGCTCACCGAGCAAACAGAACTGCAAAATATGCTTTTGCTAAATGTAATATTTTGCAATTGATTTGGTATTTTTCATTTTTGTTGTTCTTTGTTGTTGTATTCATGTGAATTTGCAGGACTATTAAGTTACTGTTAAGCACATAATTTCTTGTAGTAAAGACGAACAAAAATAGTGGTCACGTTTTGTTGTTCATATGCATTATCAACTATGAAAAGTTACACACAAAAGTTTTATTTGTCTTTGTTCGTCATTTGTGTTGCTGCCTGCCACCACTTGTCACATATTTTAAGACGCCAAAGTGTAAATTTCTGTTGAGGGCGTTGCCAATAAAAACAAAAGTATTTTGCAGAAAACTTTTGACTCGGTTTCTTGTTTTTTTTTTTCTATTTTTCTACAGTTTCGTAACACGTTTGGGCTTTAAATAAAATTTGTCAAGCTTCTTATCCACCGACATATTTATGTGCGAAAACTAATGCTTTTGCACTGAGAAAAAAAAGTTCGAATGAAAATTGTTCAAGTTTTTTTTGACAAATAAAAAATTCCTAGTGTCCGTAGATCCCAGATTTTATTTGCTCTCTTCGGCTTCCACCCAGAGCCTAATGGTCTTCCTAAGACATTTATATGCTATTTTACTTCATTATTAATTTTTTTCTTTGAGTGTGCTGCTTTGTTCAACCACGATTACATTTTGTTTTGCCGCCGCTAAATTGTTGAGCACAGTTGGAAACTCCGCAAACAAAAATCACAGAACTTTCTATTGCAAGAGTTAAAAACCTCATTTTAAATACTTTTGTGGTTTGTTGTTTTTAAGCAGCTGTGGCTTAGACGCATTCCAAGTGCGAAAGGATCTAAACGGCAGCAGCAGCTACATACATACATATTCACTCTGGCTGAGCCACACACTGGAAAATGAATTGCACACTGACTTGCACTGACTTGCAAGCAAGCACACACACTGCCAGCGAGCAAAGTTTAAATAAAAACGAAAATGAAAGAAAAAACCTCTAGAGAATAACTAAACTTAAATCTTTTTTGTGTTGTTTTAATAAATTAAGATTAAAATCTTAAGTTCAAAGACGCGTTGTAAGGATATGTGTGCTAAATAGTAAAGATGCTTTAATAAAATTTTGCTACACTAGAATTAAGATGCTCACAAAATAATGGTGCAATTGCCTATTTTTTATAAAGCAACCTAATGAATTCGGTCGTTGATTTCTGCTTGTTTTGCTGATTAAAGCATTTCTTTTTTGCAGCTCGAGTTCAAACAAGACCAATCTCACACTCAAATCAGTAGCAGCATTTAGAAGCTCTACACAACATTGGGGGCCCACGGGGCCCAGTAGTTGGGAGTAACCTGTGTTTTCCTCTCCTGGATCCCGCCATAAAATTCTTAAATTCTATGGGGTATGCCGGTTTCGTTATTCCTGAAAGTGAAATGGGCTCTATGTGCCCAGTTCTTTAGCTCAGATTTAACTGCGTCGAAAAAACCAAATACTAATTCAACATAAATAACTAGAAATGTCTTTTTAATTTGGCGCTTAAAATATCCCTCCCTACCAGCGCCTTTTGTACTTTTACGAAAAACGTTTAGTCGTAAATTATTGTAGTGTGTGTGTGTGTGTGTGGGTGTGTGTGTGTTGGGAGGGTTTGGTTAGGGGAGGGCAGGAATCATGAGCTGCTTACTTACTTGGCTGTGCTGATGTTTTAATTAAATATTCTATTTAAAATAATATACATATGAAGTCTTGCTTAAGTCTTATGATTGTGTGAATGTATGTATGTATGTGCATGCTGGGTGAACGTTGTGTACGTGTTTAAGCCGTTATCCTTATTTGCTGTTGCATACCTTAGAAAGTATTTAAGTATGGAAGTGCGTGTGTATGTGTGTGTGTGTGTGTGTCATTATCCTTGAAGCTGTATAATCTATGGCACGTCTTATGAACTGGTTATTATCTTCATCCTTTTATTAACATTTTTATACAGACTTACACAAAAACACACACACACGCAGACACACATTGTGTTCGTACATGCAGCCAGGCATTACTTCAGTCGCAGCCAACAACGATCCACATTTATTCACTTCGAGAAAACAAACTATACACACCTCTACATTCTCCCACTCCCACCACTTTCTACGCCCACAATGCGTTCATTATCATTTTTATTTTATTTTCAGTAGTCACTGAGCACATACAGTGTTTTAGTGTTTTTTTTTTCTATGCACATACACACACACACACTGCGATGGAGTTAAAACGTCAATGTTTGCAAAACCATTCATTATTTTTACAAATGATTACACACAATTCCACCTTCAGTCACAGCCCGTGAGTGGAATGATGACTCCTCCATGGCCGCTTTAAAATCAAGACATTTCTTCCAATACCCTGTGGTAATTTTGTGTGTCATTCTTTTACTTGTGCATACTTCGGTTTCCTTTTGCACTCTCATATCTAAGGATAAATAAATTACACTCGATTCTTCTTCTTCTTCGGTTTTGTGATATACTATACAATTTCATTCTTGTTTTTTTTTCTTTCTTTCTAAATCTCTCAACTTCTATCTTTAATCGGCGTGTGTTTTGTAGTCTAACAAGCACTTAAGCTGAATGTAGGACATAATAAAAGGAAATCTAAGGCACGCAAAGGACACTAAGCGTAAAGAAAAACTATAATGAAAATTCTGTTGACGTGTAGTGATTTAAGGGATCGGAAGTAACGGGTTATATATTTTGCGGTTTCAAAAGTAAACGTAAATAAAATACATACATATAAAATATTTTTTTTCATGATATTATTTTTTTTTTTATACCCTTCACATAAATGTGTAAGGGTATATATAAGTTTGTGATTCCGTTTGTAACGCATTGAAATATCCATCTAAGACCCCATAAAGTATATATATTCTGGATCAGCATCAATAGCGATTACGATTGAGCGATGTCCGTCTGTCCGTCTGTCCGTCTGTCCGTCTGTCCGTCTGTCCGTCGGTCCGTCTGTCCGTCTGTCCGTCTGTCCGTCTGTCCGTCTGTCCGTCTGTCCGTCTGTCCGTCTGTCCGTCTGTAGTCGTTGAAATACCGTTTCTGAGAAAACGGTTTGAGATAGAAACCTCATTCTTTCGCTAAAACGTGTGAAACCCCGGTAGTGGGTCTGCTATTGAAATTCAGTAAGATAGGTCCGCGGATAGCCGAGATATATTCAAAAAACCGGGTTTTGAGGGATATTTTGTGTAATTTTTGTATTCAGATTTTTGAAAAAAATTTTTTCTTAAAAACTAAACCATATCATTTTTAGTGCTCATTAAATCCTAGAAATGAAGGAATTTTTGAAATCGGCCCATATATATCCGAGATATAGCGTCTCCCGATTTTTAAAGAAATCGGCTTTATTAGCCAAATAAGACAACTTTTGGCACCGGAGATCAATCAAGATGGTATATATAGGCTATTTAGAGGCAAAAATGGAAAATTTTTCCACATCGGCCCATATACACTCGAGATATAGCGCCTCCCGTTTTCTCAAGAAGTCGGCTCTAAAAGCCAAATAAAACAACTTTTGGTATCAAAAATCGATTAGAATGGAACATATAAGGTGTTTAAAAGCAAAATTGGAAAATTTTTGAAATCGGTCCATATATATCTGAGATATAGCGACTCCTGATTTTTCAAGAAATCCGCTCTTTAAGCCAAATAAAGCAATTTTTGGCACTAAAAATCAATCAGAATGGTACATATAGACTATTTAGAGGCAAACGTGTAAAATTTTGGACATCGGCCCATATACACTCGAGATATAGCGCCTCAAGTTTTCTCAAGAAGTCGGCTCTAAAAGCCAAATAAAACAACTTTTGGTACCAAAAATCGATCAGAATGGTACATATAAGGTGTTTAAAAGCAAAATTTGAAAATGTCTGCAATCGGTCTATATATACCTGAGATATAGCGTCTCCCGATTTTTCAAGAAATCGGCTCTATAAGCTAAATAAAACAACTTTTGGCACCAAAAATCAATCAGAATGATACATATAGGTTAGTCAGAAGCAAAACTGGAAATCTTTTTGTCATCGGCCCATATATGTTCGAGATATAGCGCCTCCCGATATCTCAAGAAGTCGGGCCTGGAAGCTAAACGAAACAGTTTTTTGCACTAAATATTTGTCGGAATGGTACATACAGGCTGTTTAGGGGCAAAATTAGAAAATTTTTGGACATCGGCCCATATGCACCCAACTTTTGGTACCAAAAATCAATCATAATGGTACATACATATGTATATAATATTATATACATATGTATATAATATTTGCGATCATGTATGTATGTATGAATGTATGAATGTATGTATGTATGTATGTATGTATGTATGTATGTATGTATGTATGTATGTAGATACGTTTGTATGCATGTAGGTATGTATGTATCTACATACATATGTATGTATGCATGCAAGTATGTTAGCATAAACAATTTTTTTGCTTTGGTGTAAAAATGTGTATGTATGTACATACATATGTATACACGAGCTTGAAAATGAAAGTGATATAAAGAATTGTTGAAAAAAGGGTACGCAATGAAATTCTTTTAAACAATTGCGTCTTCAAATTCATTCACACAAAAAATCATTTTGGGTTTCCCTACGTACTTACATATGTACATACACACACATGTGTATGATGATACGCAATAGATCATCAACAACGTGCACAAGAAAAAAATAATTTTGTAAAAGCAAGCAATGTAAATATGTATGTATGTATATATGTATGTATATAATCATTGTTTTATGGAACACACTGAAAATATTCAATAATAAAGAATTTATTTTAGAGTTTTCTATTATAGATACATACATACATACATACATACGTATGCATGTACCCACATACGTAAGTAAATTGAAAAGAAAATCACACTTAATGGCAATGTTTAGCATTATAATTCAAAAATAATGCAATTATATGCAATTTTTTGTTAAATAAATTTTACTATAAAGTTAACTGATAAATAATTAAGAAATACATTTTGCTTTTCTTTATTTCATTGATATTAAAAAGAATTGGTGTCACCCAGTGGTTGAACTTGAGCATATTAGGAATTATTTAAATAAAAGTTTTGCAGACTGTGTTAAATCCCGGTAGTGGATCTGATATTGAAATTCAGAAAAAATCGGCCCATATATACCCCAGATATAGCGTCTCCCGATATTTCAAGAAATCGGCTTTAAAAGCCAAATAAAACAACTTTTCGCACCAAAAATCAATCAGAATGTATGTACCATTGTGAAGGGTATTTAAGATTCGGCCCAGCCGAATATAGCACTCTTACTTGTTTTATAATAAAATTTGAACATAGACATTATAGGCCATATTCATAATAATTATTGTAAGTTTATTAAGCTCTTTTTTGACGTTTTTCTACGGAATATTTGTCAAATAAACGTGTAATAAACCTTCAATAGCTTTTATGAATATGGGTGTATGTGTGAAACACTGAATTATTTAAATGGCCACCAAGCGAAGTGCTTTAAGCATCGATTATTTTGAGTTAATTTCCGACCACTTTTTGACACATATTGGGAGGGGATGTCAGCCATAACTTGACGAATGTTGGTTTTTAAGTGCTCAAGAGTTAAAGGTTGTTGCGATGTTTTCAGCGTCACGAGCGAAAGGGTGATGCCCAGGCCTTACAATATTTGTACAGAGCGTCTCGATGGATGAATTGGTAAGAGTCCCCGAGGTCGCAGGTTCGATTCCTGCCGAAGGCTTTGGGTGTTTCTGCAGACAAGCCAAAAGCTTCGTAGTTTGGTGTTTGTTATTAAAAAAAAACACTATTGCTGCGAAAATAGTCGAAATAGATCTCTGGCGAATGGCAGGGACAACCGTTTGGCAGTGTTTTGGATTTTTGTTATATACTTCTGGGGTTCAATCCAATTCAAGTCGTCACTTTCAACACGTTTATAGTATTCATATTCCTGTGCATACATACACTGCAATGTATATGTTCGGGGTCATCCCCTGAGTAGTGGTGCCAGTCGAAAAAAAGAAGCTGTGCGGCTTGTCGTTGCCCTCATGTCCTTCGTGAGAACTAATCTAAGCCTTAAAGGCAGGAACTGCAGCAGTTCTTTAAATATTAAATTAAATTAAGATTAAAAATTTTATTTAGAAGTATTAAAACATGAACTAAATTGTTTATTTGCTTTAAGAGCCAATTGAAATGTATTAATTCAGGTCCAAAAATGAACCTTTTCAAAAATATTTGTTGTATTTTTCAGCTGTCTAGATGCCGACATTTCGTTGGTGCTAATCAACTCAGTTGAGTTGATTAGCACCAACGAAATGTCGGCATCTAGACAGCTGAAAAATACAACAAATATTTTTGAAAAGGTTCATTTTTGGACCTGAAGTATTAAAACTTTTATGAAAAAAAAATAAATAAATGAAATTTCTGGATAAAAAATACTTTTTCAGCACATTTTTTATCCTTTGGAAATACGCCTGTTCACCTCAATTGAGTTTAAAATTTTCTATGATTGCTTGGTTTTTCATTCGACTAAAGGGTGTGCCATCTAACTTTTTTTTCCAACTAGTGCTTATTTCGTGAATGGTAACAGATAATTAGTTTTATCCCACCACTAAACGAATATGGTTGTGTACGCTGCGCTCAATGGGAATGCGTTCGACTTACAGAAGATGCCGATTTTGCAAAAAAAAAATCATCTTTTTAGGTGAAGCTCCGTATGATCTTGGCGGGCATGTAAACAAACAAAATTGTCGCATTTGGGGGCACAGAAAACCCGCACGCATACATTGAAAAGCCAACGCACCCAAAACGAGTCACTGTTTGCTGCGGATTTTGGTCCAAAGGCATAATTGAGCCATTTTTCCTCGAAAATGAGCCAGCAGTGGCCGTTGCAGTCAATGGCGATCATTATTGGGCCATGTTGAACGAACTTTTGTTCACAAAAATTGAAGAGAAGGATATTGGCAATATTTGGTTTCAGCAGGGCGGCGCTACACTCGATGTTTTGCACCGTTTTCAAAATACAAAAATTTATTTGGCGGACCCTTTACTACTTCCTTTTTTGGTTGTGCTCAATATTCTTGCTGATTTTTGTTTTAGTGTTTGTTAAGAACAATAGAAAAAAATAAAGAAAACGAAATAAAAAATAAAACTTGCGCTATCGATCTAAAACAAAAGCATCATTTTGGGGGTTTTTGCACAGAGACGACATTTTTTCTTCGATTTCTTACACCCCCAATGGTGGAGAATGTTCTCAAAGATACGCCGCTCACACAAACATTTCTTTTTATTACTGGTTTCACAGTCTACAATCTATTCATTTGAATATGCTATTCATAGAACTTTCTGAAAAAAATTATTTACATACAAATTTCAGCCACACAATCAACCAGCAGGCATTCCGATAGTTTTACGCAAGAGTTTTTGTTGTTGTTGTTGTTGTTTTCTTTCTGTTTAACTGTAACGAACAAAGCATCCAGATAGACAGAGGAACAGACAGGAATACATACTACATGGTATATGCAGCCTGTTTGCATACATATGTATGGATGTTTATGTGGATGTGTGTGTGTGTTCTTTGCTGCACGTTAACTGCCAACCGTGTTTTTATTTTTCGTCTCTCATGCTCAAACCATAAGTCTCTGGGCAATTGACATTTATTGACTTTTATTTCAACTGCCTGCCTTCCGGTGCTGTTGCGTTTTCCTTCATTGGTTTTTTAATAAAGGATTGTGGTATAAAATGCGTGTGTGCTTTGCTGTGCGTGGGGATGTGTGTCTGACGGGGGCGTTTGTGCTGGTGTGAGTGAAGTAGAGTTTCTTTCAATACTTTAGCAATTTTCTGTTAAACTCTTTTTAGCCCGGTTTTTCTATAGTTTTAACTTTTCTTTGCTGGCATCAACTTGCCGTTGCGTGTGTGCGTGTGTGTGTATTTTTTCATATTTCCTGCTGGTGTGTCTGGTAATTTGTTGCATGCCCATTCATGTTCCGTTGCGAACAAATGTTAAACTTCCTGTCTGGATAAGAGCGCCATGCGTAACAGTGCGTGGGTGTGTGTGTGTGTGTGTGTGCGTGTACGTTGCTTGCGAATTCCCATACATGTTTTCTTCTGGCAAAAATAAACGGCAATAGATTTGACTCAAAAAAAAAAAAAAAAAAACAAAAAAAGTGTGGTTTTTAAAACTGCTCAAATCGATTTGTTTGCATGCAAATTATAATTCCATACTGTGGCAGTGGAGAAAAGACGGCAACAAAGAAAAATGCCTGAGCTCTATAAACAAAATTATAAAATTTCATTCACATTCATATACATAAACCCATATCCCAGTGCTTTTCTCTGATGCCGAATCTGGCAGTTTATTTTAGTGGTGTTGATGTTGGCGTTGATGATGCTAACGATGACACCGATGATGAATTGTAATTTGTGCCAGCTGTTGATGGTTTGACGGGTTTATTATCAAGAGGGTTTTCCACACCCACAAAATTAATGATAAAACATTTGACATGTGTATTTAGGTCGGTCTTAAAACACACACATGTTCGTTACTTTCGGCTGCTGAAAATTATACTTGTGCTGGCATATTGCAAAGCTTTGTAGCCTGCATTACGGAACCACTTGGCTGGAAAGGATTGTTTTAGTTTTGGGTTTGGGTTTGCTTTGCGGCAGGTGGCAAAAAATAACTGACAAATATCACCATTTAGTTTTCTTAAATTTAACTAACGAAACGGATTTCTTTTTATTTTTATCAAGCTATAAAATTTCTTTAAAACTCCCAAATTGTATTTGTTTGAATATTCTTTTATTGATATCATTTGCGGCCAACAAGTCCTTGTGTGCAGTCCTTTTCTGCTATAGATCGGGACCCAGACCAGCATTAGCAAATCTCGTTATGGTTGTGTGTTTGATGTTACTAAGGTCCTTGGTATCGGAAAACCCAGCGCCTACGTCTTCGCAAAGGATGTATTCTGCCGTTTCTCTCGCCTTATTACAGAGTCTTCGGGTATCACTGCTGGCCAGCTTTAGTTTTTTGAGAAGCTAATATCGGTCTCAGTGCTCCAGTATAAACTCCAATATTCTTTCGCCGAGTTTTACAATACGCTCGGACTTCACTCTGCCGGTATTCAGCAGTCTTTTTGCCTGCCGCATGCTTTTTACCACTCTCCACTAGTCAGCAAGGCCTTTCTTCGCCCATTTGCGCTGGATACTGAACTGTTGTTTACAGGGCGGAAGGGTTCAGGACCTACACATATTTGAATATAATAGTAGAAAATTATTACCTGTGCTAACCAACATTTGAAAACTATTTATAATAACGCTGCAGCTATTCTGGACAAAGCTTGTTAAGAAATTCCTTAATTATAATTGAATATTGATGTTTTACATTCAAGAGTTTATTGTAGAATGAAGAAACATAATGGCATCAATGGTGCTTTTACAGAAATAAAGAACTTCATTGATTTAATATTTAGTTATTTTGACCCCTTTTTTTACTTATATTTTATATAATTATTTGAGCTTAAAGTCTTTTAGAATTTGTCAATATTTCGCTCTCCTTCGGAGAAGAAAGCTATCCGCAGGAGAGCGAAATATTGACAAAAATAATTACTCAAATTCTAAAAGATCTTAAGCTCAAATAAATATATAGAATTTCATTGATATTCACAACGGTTTTTGTTTTATTTAAAAAAAAAAAAAATTTTGTAACGGTCTTGTTGAGAAACCCCGTACATTTTTAGATCTCAATTAATTTATTAGGATAGTTTTGGTGTTGGTGTTGCCATCCTCTTGACCCCAGTTCGAACTAGTGTACAACCAACTTTTTAAATGAAAAACAGATGTTTTTTGTTGATATTCTAACGGGCATTACAAATATTAAAAAAAAAAAAAGTAATTTAATATAAATGTATTACAGAAGTTCGATAAAATTATAAAATTTAGAGTAAAATGATATAAAAAAAAAACTAAACCAATGGATTCGATTGCTGTTGGATTAGTGATGAGTGAGGGAAGGGGAAGCTCAAAACAAAAGCTAATAGCGAATAGAGCGCAAAGTCTTGAGAGATCGTTAAAATCCCTTTGATTTGGATGATGGTGCTGAAACAAATTATGAAAATGAAAATATGTACATATGTATATAATTTAAAAACTTGCGGCTGAACCAATCTGCAAATTGAAATATGTGCTTGATGTGGTAAAAGGTGCACTGGGTCCAAGTAATAGAGATGGAGGGTCATCACTTGTCAGCTTAATTGGACTTTTAGCAGCAGTATGCGGAAGTTGCAATGGCTTCTTCGTACCACTTTTATTTTTTATTTATAAACTTATAATTTTAAACATATTTAACTCATATGTATATAAAAGCAGGTTTTTTCTTCTTTTTTGTTTGTTTATATGGTAAATTATTTTCCAAGCAATCTGTCAGCTGTTGCAAATGGTGAATATGCAGCGTTTTTTTTTCTCAACCCGTAAAATCACCAATTAATTTGTGTTATAGGGGATTTACATTTACTCACAGCTTTGAGATGTGTGTTGAAGATGTTGAAAATTGAAAAAAGCTGTTTACATTACATTTTCACCATTTTTCATCTGTCAAATATTATTTCACGTGTTTGAGCAAACTAGAAAACATTACACAGCACGCAGTGTTTTATTCTTATTATAGATAAAAGTATTGTATTACCAATTTTATATTATGCTTAAATTAATTAAAATTTACTTACATTGTTCGTTCACGATCATTGTAGAAATTTTTGATACTTGTATATTTTCTAGTGATGGTATGAATTTTTATAATTTTTTTTAGCTTCTTTTTAGTGATGACATTAAAATAATCGAAAGAAATTAATATCTTGTAAAGATGTTGAGAGATGTTGAGTTTTTTTTTTCACATAGAATTGGTATAGGAAGATGTTAACATCTTGACAAATGATGAAAGATGTAAGATGTGAGTAAGTGTAAAAAGCTTATTACTATTTTTGTGTCAAATCATGGCAAAATCAATAATTATTTTAAAATATACCAATTAATTATTAAAGAAATATAATTTTATAATTGCCTTATAAGCAGCTATAAAATTATAAAATAAGTTTTTAAATATAAATTTAAAAACTTATTTTTACTTTTTTCTTATTTTCAACAACTTTTCGTATTCTCCCGACAGTAACAACCCAGCAAGAACAGTGCCGGTCTGTTGAGGCATCATATGACCGACATTGCTGATGGGTTCATACATCAGCGTTTCTATCATTTTCTTAGGGGCAAAATAAAAAAAAAATAGAAAAAAAAAAAACTGATGTAAACATTCGTGTACGTGTGATTTAATTTTTAAGCCAGCGTTGCCACCTCAATAAAGTGATCATTCGAAATCATTTTTTCAAAAAACCCACAAAATTACAACAATGTATTAATTTCTTTATTATTAAATAAATTCGAAAAATTTCAAATAAACAATTCATTGAAAATATAATAAACTCTTTGAAAAATACATTTAGATAAAATTAAATGGAAAACAGTAGTCAGTAGCAGTTTTGGCATTAGAAAACTGAATCATATGGAAAAAACTTCTACAGTGCCATTTTTTTTCAGAGACAAAAAGTACAAATGAACCTATAAAAACATTAATACAGAAACGTAATTCCAAAAGAAATTACCAAATTAATATGGGAAAATAAAAATACTAAAAAATTATAAAAAAACTATAAAATTGCTTTGCATGTGTTAGTAATCAAGTTGTTAATGTGTTAGTTTTCATCAGCTATTTCTTGCAGGGAAGAGTTCGTACAAATTTTTGATAAAAAAAAAAATCGCCAAGAGTACGTTTCATTCGGAATTCATAATCAGCCCAATCATGAATATTCTCAAGGAATTTTATTCCTAAGGAAAATAGGTTTCTCGAGAAAAAATTCCTCCAATCATAAATTACCTGAGAAACAAAAAAATAAAAGTTGGTAATATCGAAATTTTTTATAGAAAAAAACGAAAAACATATGTTATTAAAATACCTATTTTTGTCTCCGCGGACTATTTTTCCTCTTCGATGTGGCTAAAACAGGGAAAGTTAAAAAAAAATTTCCTAAGGAATTTTTCAACATAATAAGAGGAATGGGAAAAAGAAAAAACTCTCGCGGAATTATCATTCATGATTGGGCTGAATATCAATCTGCCTAGTTTCGAAATTTTCGGGAAAATTCCGTAGCTAGCTCGGAATTCATGATAGCAGCCGGGGAATTCATAATACGCATATTCATGTATTTTATTGGTTGAAATACTGTAACACTATTTTGTCACCCATTTGTTCTCGTTTGTGTGTTTGTATTTTGACAGCTGGGCTTGTCGGGCTACCTGGTATCGAGGTAGCTTGTAAGCATATAAAATTATTTTCATTAAATACATTTGATGGAAAATTTTTTATTTTTATTTTAAAAGTCAGAAAAAAGAAACAAACGAAACGAAAGCAAATAAGGTTCACAGGAAAGCCAGAAAATAAATATATTTATACAAGCCGAATGATGGCTGAAGATGCCATAAGACTTGATACAATGGCAATAACAGACCATGTGGTGGACGTGTTACCAGGAACTTCCCAGAATTGTAAAAACCATGATGATGGCAATGAGGGGGCAGATGTGATGGCGCTACATTCAGTAGACTCATTTGTATGCCGTATTTGTCACAGCAATGAACATGCGGAAAGATTAATATCACCCTGCCTGTGCAAGGGCTCCTTGACCTACGTTCACTCCTACTGCTTGGAGACATGGATCGGCACATCGCGTTGCACAACATGCGAGCTGTGTCATTTTCAGTACAATACAGAACAAACTTTAAGGTATAGCTTATACCAGTCATTACGTATATGGTATGGGAGACACATGAGCCGCAGAGCTTTGCAGGAGGACTGCCAAATGTTTTTACTATTAACACTGATAGCGTTTGGTATAGTCGGAACACTATTGGTGGCGGTGCAGTTCTATATACTGCGAGGCCATATAAATGGTTTGGGTCGCATATGGACTAAGGGCTGGCTTATCTTTTTCCAGTTAATAACATTGGCCGTGTACCTAATAAATGCCTACTTGATTATAAGGGCACAATTATTGCCCTGGTACAGATGGTGGCAGTCAGCCCGTGACATACGTTTGATTTTAGAGAATCACAAACCACCATATGCACCAGCAAATAACGTCAAACGTGAAGAAGTTGCAAAATCATGTGTTGAAACAACGGCTGACCTAAACTGTGCTCAACAAAATGTTGAGGCTGTACTGCATAATGATGAAGCGGAGCAAAGAACACAAAGTTTAGATGGGAAAGTTGAAACGCTGACCACTTTGGACATATTTTCTGACCACAGTAATACCAAGATGACATGGTAGTTCTTAAATGCAAACCTTAGAAACACAGTAAAATTGCAGTGGTTGGGAAATATTGGCGCTTCAATAATCAGCATAGGAATGTCTTTTAAGCGGTCACACAGTCGCTTAAACACAGTTTGAACTATTAATTTGGATCAGTATACTTTGATGATTTTCCAACGTGAAGGATTTATGTGATTATAATAATTTTTAAAGAAAAAAATAAATTACACAGATGAACACGAAAAATGGGGCGTGGCTGAGAGGGGAAAAATTACGAAAATCAAAAACGGAATCGCAATCATATAGTACATATTTATTTTTCATTAATTAAACAAGACTAAGTGGCTTGAGTTTAGCCGCCTTAGAAAAATGTAGCGCTGAGTTCAAGGATCGGTGCTGACGAGAAGTGTGGCAGCTTTGCAATAACTAGTAGTCCATCTAGCTAAAATTGCTTGAGGTTTTCTTTGTCTTGTTTAATTGATATGATAATATATAATGAACTTAAGCCTGATAAATGAAATACAAAATGATAATATGAGAAAGAGTTCGTATAATGAATATTAAATAATTAAACAGTCCCTGGGAGCAGCAGAACATTTGAAAAGGTTAGGAAATCAAAAATAGGAATAAGAACATTTGTCATTTGTTATACAGTTAACCTTTGCCAGCAGGGACATTAAGGCTTAAGTGAATTTTTGTGTATCGTTTATTTATTTTGGCAAAATAATATATTTAACTCTACCGCTGCTTTCACCATTTTTGTTTTATATGTTAAAGCATTTTTTTTACACATATCAGCTCTACTTTCAAATATGTAAAACCTTCTTTATTTCTTTTCCCTGCCCTACAAGTTGTGTTTATAATTTTTTAAAATAATATTTTTATTTTCATTTAAAAAATTTCTTCGTTTTTTGTTCTTTCTAATTGGCAAAAAATGTACAGCTAAAACCAAGTGTTTGTAAGAAAAAGCGACAGCAACAACAACTACCAGAACACCTACACTCCGTTGGGTACTTTGCCAACAAGGATACCAACTAACACTTGTGTAATTTGTCAAAAGTGTGTATGTCCTTTTCACATTCACTTCACATAAAAATGAGAAGAAAAAATTGCTCATAGTTGATGATGATGATGATGATGACAAGAAATGCTTTGCTGTTTTTCTTTTTCTTTCCTCTTCTTTCTTTTTTTCTCTCGTTGTTGTTTGTTCGCAGTTAGTGCTCGGGAGCAGGACATTTTTTACATTTCCTTTAAAACTACAACTACACATGTTGCTGGGTGCCATTTTCTAGTATCATTTAGCTCAAGTATTTATTTCACAAAAGAAAATCATAATAATAAACTCAAAAGTAACAACAGAATGAAAAGAGTAAAACTGCAACAATAACAATTGTTGCTCAGATGTAATAAAACATCATTTATTACATTTTCTACATTTTATACAATTTGTTATATTTTTACTTTCGCTGCTGCTAAAAGGTCCTTTCAGTGTTATACTTTTCCCAAAGCAAGTGAATACAAAATGCTTTCAAGAAATACAAAATGAGTTTTAAAGGGATTTTGCAAGATGTTTCCTTTTGTTTTTTTTTACATTTAAGATATTTTTTTCCTGTTAAAAAATACCTTTAACTGAGAATATGAACAGGCCAGGTGTGTTTGTTGGAATGTTTAAGCATAGAAACTTGTTTGCGAATTGTTGTTATCTTGTGCAAACATTTAAATGTCAAATTTGATGAGTGGCGACAAGAAACATCCATCTTAAATGGAAATAGTTTTTCCAGTAGAACTGAAGTTGTAGTTTTTTCAGCAAGAGGTTCGCCATTTAATTGCTAATTAATCCAGGAGCTGTTAAATTGATATACGCCTAAATAAACAATAGACTTGAGAGCACATAGACCTTATACAAAAAAATGCTTTTTAATGTGATCTTGATCCTTTGTTTTCTATATGAACTGTTTGTAGTAGTATTAATGGTAGTATTAGAAAAAAAAGGAAAAATATATCAACACATTTGGGTGCTGCCAGGCTGCCGGCTACGCTGGTGATGTCCGCGTTTTGCTCCGGCTAAAACTCGTGGGATGGGGGAGTTCTTGTGGGCCAATGTGGAGCGTATACCTACTGAAAAAAAATCATCATAACAGCCGCTTAATGAAATTGTTATGAATACATCAGGGTATCATACGGGCAGGTGTACACTGACAGAATTTTCGTTCGTAGTTCTAATGACTTTATTTAATTAATAATTTTTCATTAAACCCACGAAAATATTCAATGCATTTGTATATAGTGTGGCCCAAAATTAACGAAGCGGTTTGAATTGCTTCATATTTTGCGATATATAGTGCGTCTTGTTTTGCTGCGTTGTGTACGTATCATTTATGATGTTTTACGCTTCTCTAAATAAACAATAATTTCCTTTTTACTCTTCATTAAAAAATTATAACCACATACTGTTCATAACTATTATAAAATTCTTTATTATTTCCTTGAGTTTTCAACTTTTTTTCTTCTTTCTTAATGGTAAACCAATAATTATTTAAAATCAAAAAGTAAAAAACAAGAACTAAACATTCCTTGATATGAACAACAGATTTTATAAAGTTATTCTAAACTGAAATTTTAACATTATTTTTGCAACCATAAAAAAGCAAATATTGCTTATTTTAATATTTTCAACCACAAAATGAAAACAAAATTCAGTAATTTTAACCACAACCATTCCACAAGAGAATTTTTAAGCCAAAGAAGAAGAAATATTAACAAAAAAAAAATGTATTTAGAAAAAACTTTTTGTTAGACAGCAGCTAAAACGAAAAATACTCACACATACTGATGTATAAACACACTGATGGCAAACGATATAGAAAAGGATATTAAAAACAACTTAAGCAGCACTACTCATAAAACGTACTTTTAATACTTTAAATGATTGTGCTTTAAGCAAAACAAAAATTGCTAAAAGCATAAAAAATAGCAACTCCAAAACTTAAATGAAAACGATTAAATTTTATTAAGAAAATAAAGAAAAAACATAAAACAAGTTAATTAATAAATATATAAACACTAGCTGACCAGGCTATTTATTGCTGTAGCTCTTGCATTAGTCTGAAGTAATGGTTTTTCTATAGACATTTTGAAAGTAAGTAAATGTCCTTATTTTACTGATTTAAAGAATTTGCTTCAAATAAACAGCCACGGAAAACAAAAAGAGTTTCTGCCCTGTTAAAACTTTTCATATACTCGTTTTTTGTAGAATTATTTTTAGATGTTTGGTTACTCAACATGGAACTCTCGTCTTTTTTTTCCTTTTTTTGTAATTTTTTTAGTGACAATATTAATTGTAATTTATTTTGTTTTAATTTTTTTTTACTTATACTTCCTGATTTTGTAATTATCACTAGTATTTTTTATATCAAGCAAATTTTTTGTAAAGGACCTGTATTATTAAAGTCCCACAGTTGAGCAAACAAATAAATAAATAACTAAAAATATATTAATAAAATAATTAATGAAAACAGTTTACATATTCTATAATTCCGTCAAAATCGTGCACTCTGCTGAATTTTTTCTTTTTGTTTGGTTAATTTGTCCATAATAAAATAATTTTGCTGTTTTAATATTATAGAAATATGAAAATGCTTAATGGCGTATAATTAATTTGCAATTGAGAAATATTATACACATGCCGTGACAAACACTCACACACGTTTGTGTGTGTATCATATGCTTTAACACAGGAAGAGAAAATATCACTCATACGCAAATTCACAACAATCATTTTTATGCTCCATTGAACGTAAATTATCATTCATTATAAAAATGTTTTGTTTTCTATTATATAAGCAATGGCAATAATTTACATAAACAAAATAAAATAAAAAAAAAAACAACAACAACAAAAACAGCAACTCTAAAAAATGTATGTTACTAGAAAGATAAAAGAAATTAAGTCAATAAAAATTATTGCAACAATTTACTTTCCGTTTAAAATAATTGTTTTATTAACTTTTAATTTATGCTATTATAAAATATTTACAATTTATTACTTGACAGTTAAGCAGGGAAAAAAGTTACTTATTACTTTATAAAAGAATTAAATACTTAAATTCCCTATAATTAAGTTTTTTACTTTAATATACTTTATAGTCAGTTATTTTCCTGTTGTTGTGTTTTGTATTCCACCAACCGGAAATCCGTTTTGAGTAACAACAACAATAGCAATTAAGCTTAAACAGCAGTAATTGGTGACAAACATAAAACAATTTTTTGACGAGCATAAAATTGTGGTGTAGTTTTATTCATGAAAATGGCAACTTGTTGCTTTAAAAACTTTTAAAAATAACAGTTACTGGTTGTTCTTGTTGTTGTTTTTGCAAAAGCTCTTTTTGCGCAATTTCTTTTATATCTGGTAAAACGTACTTCTATAATATGAAAGTATAATGGCATGTAGTTTTTTTTTAAATGCTATATCTTTGCCAGGCAAAGTTCCTTCACAGTGGGCTAAAAATGTGTTTTCTGTGGTGTCCCGGACATCAAGCTCTCTAAATGGTATAAAAGAACTAAACGCCTCTTGTGATATGTTTTTTTACATATTTTGGCCAATACTTCGCTCCCCTTTGGCCAGCTTCTGCTGTACAAACTAATAAATTTTTTTTCAATATTGTTGTCTTGGGAAGGCGGCCCAGAGGAGAGCAAAGTATTGGCAAAAAAGCAGCCGAATGAATTCAATTAGTAAATAAATCTAAAAGAAAAATAATTACCAATAAAACAAAATATAGAAACTAAATTTTAAAATTGTTACATTTTAGAGATTAGTAATACACCAGCAACACACAGAGAATACATTTTAAGGTAGACACGGACAATTTAACTCAAAGTTATGGATATTTAGTTAAGAAAATATTAACGCCAGTATTCATAAAAATTAAAATGTTGCTGGCATGCATTTCAAAACAAATTTCATGTGAGAAATTTGTTCTAAAACGTCTTTTAGCAACATTTTATTTTTTATGAATACCGGTGTATGGATTTAATATTCTTAAAATGTTAGATATCTTAAGGAAAACATTTATAAACATTATGTTAGTCTATGAGAAACATTTGATATGTTAATTTATTATATTTTAGTACTAAAAATAATTTAAACGTTAAAATAAAAAATTTTGGTCGTAGAACTTATCTGTTAATTTGTATTTTTGTTGTTTTATAATTGTATATGTTGTTCATAAACGATGTTAATAAATTTTAAGGCGGAAAAAATATTTTTTGAATGTTTTTTAATCAAATTTTTTCAATCATTTATTTTTTGTTTTTTGAATTTTGTAATTATTTTCCTGAAGATGCTTACAAATTGTTGGCGAAATATCGAACATAAATAAATGTAATTTTTTTCCAATTATTAAAATAATTGAATCTTAAGCTTAAATAATTTTTTTAATAAGCTCAAGATCAAATAATATAAAAATAAACTAAAACAAATTGGTAGCTTTTTTATAGTTTACAATTCAGCTTGAAAAGAAAACTGTTATCACGATAAAGAATTGAAAAGATAAAAAAAATAGTTAAAAATTGATACAACACAACGACTACAGTTTTTACATCATTGTACAATAATGAACTTAATCATTTATTCGCTATAAGAGCCAATTGAAATGTATTATTTTTGTCTTAAGATAGACCTTAATGTTTTCTGCCTTTTTCAGCGGTCCATATACCGCCAACCTTTCCTTGATGCTAATCAACTCTTCAGTAGACTCGAAAAAAGTTTGAAACTTAACTACTTATTCCATAATTTCCATAAACCAAATGAGAATTAGAAAAAAATATAGAAAATTTGTAAAGTCTGTTTTTGGACCTGAATTAATACATTTTAATTGGCTCTTAAAGCAAATAAATAATTAAGTTCATATTTGAATATATAAAAATATTTTTTGGTTTAAAGACACAAAAGTGTACGGCTCTTGTTTTTGTCCAAGTGCATAATTGGCCCAAAACTGGTAATAAATAGTCCTAGATCTTTTCAAATAACTTTTTGTTATGCATTTTCAAAACTCTGTTTGCTTAACATATAAATGAGGAAGCATTAGATATGGACCTATTTTTTTGCTAAACAGTCTTATGATTGACTCATCCATGTCGAGTCTGTTCTTTCGTTTGCTTAAATACATTAAAAACTAAACAGAAACTGGAAACTTAATTTAATTTCAATTTAATAGAGCATAACCATTCAATAGCTTTACTAAGTGGGAAAAAATGTCAATATTTATTTTAACATTAACTTTTAATTTACATAGAGTGCGTATCATTTTTGTAGTATGTGTGTATAGTCCTGAGTCAAAAATTTTGTTGTTGTGGTCTATCTCTGTAATTTTAAACTGCGTCAGAGCACTTGCTCGTTTAAGACTATTTGATAGCTTTGGCTTTGAAGAGCTTTCAGGTTTCGTTGCCTTTAAAAAACGGCTTCTCTAAAAAAGTTTTTTTTTGGATTGTGTTTGGGGATTTTTTTGTGAAAAAAAAACTCCATAAAGCAATTGTTAGTTGTTCTCTCTTTTATTTTATTCAAACTCACCACAGTCACGTGTTGCTGTTGAACAACAAAGCCTTTACATATGGCTCTGCTGGGACACTGTGTAGCTTTTAACCCTCTTTTATACAGTTGTATATTTAGATATTTTCCCTTTATTCACTCTTACGTTTTCACATATTTGCCGATTTGTTTTTATCAGAGATTTTCGTAAATATAAATAAACCAAGAGACGCACACATTTACACACGGCCAAATTGGTTGAAACAGCTGGCTGTGGTTTCTGGGAGCTTTTATTTTTTGACTTTTACTTGAAGTTTGTTGATAAAAATTTCATACTGACTTTTGCATACTTTGGGCTTTTTTAGTTGTTACTCTTTCTCTTCCTATTTCTATTACTTTTTTTTTTTGTTTTTTGGAGGTGGTATTTGAGATATTAATTTGAGATTTGGTCTTCTTCAAATTGCTTTGTACGTACCTAATAAGAAATTTTTTTTATCATTGTTTACCAATTAAGATCTGCCAAAGAAAAGGCTTAAAACTTTTTAATAAATTAATTGCCTATTAAGTTTATCAGGCTTAAGTTCTTTCTACATTATTTTTATTATTGATGTAAATTAAATAAGACAAAGAATACATAAAAGACATTTAGCAGGGTTGATGGCTGCGAAACTTTCTCGACAGCACCCGCGCCGGCTCCTAAAAATGTCACACCAAAACAACTTCATCTTGCGGCTATAGCTAACGAGCGACAACCCTGGTATATTGCAAAAGTGATCATCAGAAAAGTTGATTACGTAATTCTTGCCAACATTGGCAGATAATCGCTGGTCTCATGCAGAAAGTCGTTTACTCACTGTTGTAAAACATATATTTTATTGTCTAATCTCAGGGCTTTTGCATATTTTAATATCATATTCTTCAGTCAATCAAAATGCAGTGCTCTCGCGATAATATTAGTACCCAAATAAATGAACACTCCCAAATATGAACACATTTCTCTGTAATTGACTGCTCAAAAATATGAACAAAAATATGAACAATGAAAAAATATGACTGGAAAAAGAAAAACTCTGCACCAGAAGTAGCACCCAAAAGTGGAAAAATCACTGCATAAAAGGCTTATGCGCATGAGGCATACAAATTTTGTGCCATTTGTAAATATGAACAATCCCAAAAATTTAACTGCCTTTTATTTTAATTAGTTCATAGTATCGGTAGTGCACTGCAGCTGTAATGGAAAAGAATGCGACTAAAAGTATTTTTACATGAAACCAACTTAGTACTATTCTTGCTTAATTGCCTTGAAATAGCACTGTAAGTTATTCTGATTATAGTACAAATTGCTCATCAACACTGTGAAGGCGACTTCCAGCTGAACAAACAAATTTGCATGGTTGTACACTGAGCGTATGAGTGATGTGTGTATTATTAGGCACGTTATAAATCACACATACATACATACATATGTTGCATTTTACATATCAAGGGCTAATGGGGCGTATGCTTGTTATTTTATTGATATATCAACGGTCGTAGATATATAAATTTTTTAATGCCATTTAAGCGGTCGTTTTATAAATGTTGAAACTTGCTAAGTAAGGGCTTATTAATATTTTTATAGGTAAAGTTTTGTCTTCTTTAAAAATATTGGTCTCTATAATTTTACTACTAAAAATATACATTTTTTTATATTGAGCAAGTGAAATAGGACTAAGGCCTGATAAACCATTTAGCAACTGTTAATCGTAAGCAGCTACTGTAAAGCTAATTTTTAAATTGCGATTTCTAATTTAATAATTTCGAGCAGGTGGGCAGAGAATATTGTACCATATTGCTAATTATAATTAAATATTTTCATAAAAACGGGTTTTAGATGTCAGATATTTTTCTGCGCTTAATATTTTAAAAGAAGGCAAAAAAAAAGGTAATTGAATTTCTTTCTTTTAACAAGAAACGAATCAATTACTTTGAAATTTTCCTACCCTTAGCCAGCACCCACCGCTTCTGTTGCAGCTGATTGACAGGTGTGTTGAGGGCATAATATCAAACGAGACACATCTTGTATTTTCCCTTTAACAACGTTATCTAAATTCATATCAGAAAAGTTTCTAAGAAGAAAGCTAAAGAAACCTAAAACAGGTTTTAAATAACAAATCATTTACTTTTTGCTAAATTAAGTAATAGAGAAAATAGCTTGAGAAAGCATTTAAATATCTGAAGCATAAAAGGTTCGTCTTGTTTAAAATTTGTTTTTCTTCGACTTTCTTTTGCAGCGCTACCGAAATTAATGACAGCAAAAAGGAAAACTTTATCTAAAAATAACTTAATATCAAATGATGTCTTCTTTCACCACTAACTGTAAGGCAAATGTCGTAAGGGTTTGGCTAAAGCAAACCGCAGAGATTATGAATATCTAAAAATAAGAATTACGGCAGCTAAGAACATGCTTTAAAAAATATGGTAAGTATTTTTAATTTCTACTTGAAACATGGAATATTTTTCCAGTTTCCTATAGCACTACTCCTACTCAACAAAAAACTTAGCAACACAAATAGACTCCTGCTGTCAATGTTTTAATAAAAAACCGCATTGAAGAAAATAAAAAAGACTAAAAGAAAAAGGAGCACTAAAAATAAAAGGATGATGAATCTTTTTTTTTTGCGTAATTAAAATAGATTAAACGCTAAAACATTAGCTTCTCTATAAGAGATTATTAAAAAGACAGGCTTTTTAAAATCTTAACTGAACAAAGGAGCTGACTTTGTACTCCGTAAATTGGATCAATTTGTACAAACAACAGTTTGTCCTTATTGAGCCTTTGCTTATTCGATGGCTTTTGATATTATGGGGATACGTCAAACAAATGATTTTCGCTATGGCCAAATTAAAATTTTTGTGAATATTTGAATGGGATTCCTTGGCTTGCTAGGCTTGATACGGGGTCGAGGTGCTAGACGAAAAAATTGAAAAGAAAAATTTTGAGGGATTGGTCATACATTTGATACCCCTGCGGGAAACCTGTGACTCAATAGTATGATGGGTGGAAAATCTAATGCATATATTGGAGCTCAGAAAGCCCAAAACATAAAATATGCTGAATTGAAAGCTGAAATTAGTCAGGAATCAAAGTCTATGCAGAAAATTCTTTTTTTCTCTTATTGATATTTCCGTTGCAATTTATTGCACTTTTCGTATTGACATCATAACAAATAAGCGAACAGAGAAAACCCACCTAGTTGTATATGCTCCTAAAGGTATGCAACATTATATAAACTACATCGAAGGCATTTATTCGAAAAACGAGCTAACCTCATTTTAAACACAATTTTGTGCAAAAACCTGTTTCACTAGGTTTATAAATTTCTTTGTATTTTATATACTAGAAGAAAATAAAAGTCAGTCTCACGGTGCCCTTAGAGCAGTTGAACGTATGACCAAGCTTCAACAAGTTTTATCTTTTCAATATATTTCACAAACCCACTGATTCGATGCCACATTCAAGACTGCCCTTAGGGGGGCCAACTATATGACCAACATCCAATAGTTTCTTTTCTCTAATATTTTTTTCGAGCCTACAAAACTACAAAATATTGATACTTGAAAGTGATATTTTATACATAATACTAGACCATACTTTTCCTCATGCCAACAGCTACGCAAAATCGATGGCACAATATTGATTGCTAAATGGATGGATGCGCATATCTGCAAGCTGAGTCATTTATCTTATCACTTGGTTGCTGATTTCATTTTATGCATTGATGGAAGTTATCTACACAACTACGTTAACAATAGAAAATAGTTTATATCATTATACCCTTTACATTTCCATAATCAAACTGATTGTGCATAAAATTCATAAACTTAACGTGCTGTCAACGATGACGTGATAAAAATAGTAATGAAAATTCACAAAGCGATCACCAAGTTTTAATAACAGCACGGTTAACTTTGTTGTTATAGCAATAAACAACAATTAAAAGGGAAATGTTAGTATAGGCTTGATGACGCATGAATGCAATAGTTGAGCCATTCGCCATATATCACATTATGCCGTTGTAAAAAATCGAGCTTTGCTCATTGCGAACAACAATTGTAGTTGACTATTTGACTTCCAGCCGAGGTCAGATGCTGTAAAGCACAAGCAGAAAACTGTTGTCGAAGAGCTTGATTTTTCTGTTGACTTGATTTGACAACGAAGAGGGAGATTAGAATAATTGTAGGGGAATATTTGTATTTGCCAGATGGAATCAAAGTTTCCTGTTAATGGAGCAGAAGAAACATTTCAAGGACGAATGTTTGTTACCTTTACCAAGCTTAGAAAGTTCCAAGATATGTAAATTAATATAAAAATACGCTGAAAACAAAGTCAAAGAATTAAAAAGTGAAATTAGTTAGTAGTTTGCAAAATCGAAAAACACTGGGTCCCAATGACACCAGGCCAGAAATCAAACGTTTAGGCGGGGCATTTTATTATCAGTAAGGTTGTTTTTCCTTAATGTTTTTTAAAGAAATCAACTTAAATAACTTTTAAGTTGAATACCAATTCAAGCTAATTAATTTATAGCTTAAATGTATTAAAGGCCATATTCATAATAATTATTGTAAGTTTATTAAGCTCTTATTTGACGTATTTCTACGGAATATTTGTCAAATAAACGTGTAATAAAGCTTCAATAGTTTTTATGAATATGGGTGTAAATGTTTAGGGATCGGTGGAAATGAGACGTTTTAATTAAAACACTACCGGTTCAATGCCCTTTCACTTTGCAATTCAATTTTATTATTTCAATTTCTTCCTTAAAATCTACGTATCAATACAACTTATAATAACAGTATTTTGCCCCGTTACTGATCATAAATAACTTCACAACAAAATAAATCTGTGCTCACATGGGGCAAATATGTATTAACTTCTTTAAAGCAGTACATCACAATATTTAACAAATAAATTTTGCCTATATGGCTGAACAAAGGTCGTGTTAGTATTTTCGTTATAATTTATTGCACTTTTCGTATTGATATCATAACAAACAGCTGAACAGAGAAAAACCAACTGTTTCAATAGGCGCCTAAAGGTATGCAACATTCTATGAACTATATGGAAGATTCACTTCTTACAGCAATCATACTCGCAAAGCTGATTCCTCTTCTTGATTATGCTATTGTTTCTTAAGAGTATTTAGCAGAATGCAATGTGCAACCGATTAAGTCAAATACTCCAGCACAGGGCACATTTTCAAGTTAAAAAATTGTTGCAACGAAATATTTCAACGATTTGCTATGGTTGCAGTGCACCTGTGCAGCTCTCTAGTACGTGGAATTATGCCAAGTTAAAAAATTTATTGAAATGAAATACGCAAACGATCTGCTCTCACCATATGAATCTACATAAAAATGAGCTGTAGTGGAAACTAGCGGGAGGACATGTGCTTAAAGTAAGATTGGGGATGGAGAACCGAAATTTCTTAAATCAATAGATGGCTGGTGTTTGACTCCAATTTAAGGTAATAGCCAGCTTAAAAAAGCGTCATATAGTAATTATTTAGACTACTACTCAAATACTGCGCTGACTTCCAACTCCTGCAACTATTGCAAAATAAAGAACCTGGTATATGGAAACTATTGCAACTGGTGGTCTCTTTCTTAAAAAAAAAAACAAACACCAATCACTTGACAGTTTTTCAGCCACACCTCAGCCTTTTCGCAACATTGTTCTTACAAACATTCGAGTTGGTTGCTAACTTCTATTTATATGGCCGTACTAAAAATAACATTTGCCTTTTCCGATTAAAATAAAAACCAGACAATAATGTTTACACAAAAGCTTTGCGTTAATTACAATCACAATGTTATTATTATTAAATGAAAGCGTTAGAGCATATTGTATCATTTGTTGGGCCAAAGCTCAATGGCGTCAACACTGTTGACGGCAGCGATAACGAGACAACATTTGCGGCAGAACACCCACTCTGTTACACATTTCCAATAACCAATCACTACTAAGCCACATGCAAAGTGTAACTTGTTGGCAACAACACGAAATTTGCTAAAAAAAAGAAGTTACTACACACACACATAAAGATATCATTTACTCGTACGGATTACAATATTAAGAACAAAAACAAAAGATGTGAGGGAAAAAATTGCACTAAATGATCAACAGGAGTCCAACATTTAATATCGGAAAGGCGCCGTTTAAACACAGTGAAAGGCGTCAGCAGAATGATTTTGGTGTTTGATTTGGCTAGAAAAGAAAAATTTTTGTAGACAAATTTTAATCGAAACGCATTGTGTCAAGAGCTGTCAGCACAAACAAATCGCGCATGGCAGAGAGTGACGGTACCTTAACAATTGCCTTTAAAAGTGTTTTGCAAAAAGTGTTTCTTGTTCGAGATTTTGAATTCTTTTTAATATAATTTTAATTTTTTTAAATTAATTGCTAACGCCAAACGAATAGCTGCTATTTTAGAGTATTAAAGAGTGTAAAGTAAAGAAATAAATTAAATGAAAACATACACTGAAAAACCAATTCAATCCATTTGAATACTTGCATCAATCCCAAGCGGTGTCAGAAGTTCGATAAGTGTGGATTTCCTTTAATCCAGTACATAAAGCTTGTTCCAACTACGAACTTTTCAAGTATTCATAATTGCCCTGTTTCGAATTGAGTAAAGCTCAAATCCGCACTTAAAAACTCGAACGCTGTGCTTGATTTAAGAACATTGGCACTTGCCATACTTTTGACACCATTTGGGATTGATTCAGGTACGGCAGGAATGATTTTTTTTTTAGTTTGATGGTTGATTATGCACTTGATTCGATGTTGCTGAACTGATTGGTATTGATTTAATTATGGAAGGATTGAATTTGTTTTGAATGTGATGGTGGATTAGGCACTTGATGCGATGTGGCTGAAGCCTATTTAATCACAAATTCGAACTGGAATTATTCCGCTTTACTTCCTTAATTTAATAATAATATATAAATTATTTTTTGTCTTTTGGGAAATTTGAACCTGCAATTTAACTATTGCCAGTCCAGCCACTCTACCCATTCAGTTATAGCAGAAATTAAAAAATGAAAACAAAATTCAATGCTTATACAAGCACACACAAGTTCTGGTTACAAACCGGCCCTCTGGGTTCCTACAAGAACCCGTTGTGCTACCTGAAGAGGCGGTAGGTAAAGCAACTCTATATACCACCTACTGGTTTTCCGCTAAGCCAGTTGGATGATTAAAGACTCCATCCTATTTAGTTCGCATTCCGATACAGTTGCTTACCCATGTAGTGTGGGTATACCCAAGTAATGCGCTCTCTTGTTGGACATCGGCAAAGGAAGTGGTCGTCACTCTTCTCCTTCTCTTCATCTCTGCAGCCTGGGCAGAAGTCAATATATGGAAGATGTAGTCTTTTTGCATGCATTCCCATGTGACAGTGTCCTCTTAGATCAATCACTACAGTGTTTAGATTTTGTCGCGGATAATCCAGTTAAGCCAAGGTTCTCTTGCAATTATAGCTGGACCCTGAGAATTCCAAAATCCGGGGCAGGTGACCTCGTTCGACCACCTATCCTGAGCAGTTCTTAACAGCTGTCATTGTAATAGTTATTGAGGGGAACACCAAAGAATTCGTCTATGTCCTCCTGCTGTAAGAGGGCTCCAGATTTTGCCAGTTCAGCTGCCGCTATATTGCCGGACACACTGTTGTGTCCAGGTACCCGGAAAAGATCTAGTTCTAGAGATATTTCACACTCAGGCAGCAAGCTAGATGTTGTGTAGGCACCTGCTACCGCCTTAATGATGGACTTGTTATCAGCACAGATCAGGATATGATTCCCGTATATCCTATAGTACCTTATCCAGTTTATCGCTCTCTTTATCGCTGGAACTTCAGCTTAAGTAAGGTTAGCTGACCTTCCTAGAGTTCAGGGACGGTGGCTCTTGAGAAAGCTAGCTGTCCCCCAGCCAAAAGTCTTTGATGTTTTCCTTGTCTTGTTGAGTTAATATTATTAGTGTTTTATTATTATTGATTTTTGAGAAAAAACCAATAAAAACCATCTCTGCTTCGCTATCCGCAGGAGAGCGAAATATCGACAATAATAATTAAATATTTAAAAAAAAGACCTTTAGCTCAAGAAAATAAAATATATATAAAATATAAAAACAGGGGTCGAAAAACACCAAATAATAAATTATTATTGTATCAAATAAAATAGAACCAACTTAAGCCCCATAAATGTGATACAAAATAAATATGGGGGAAAAAATTGGAATAATAAAACTTTTGGACGTGATAAATTTTCCAATTTGTTGAGTACAACAGTACTCTTAAAAACATTAACCAAAGTAGTGATATTTTTATTGTTTGCCTTTACGGCTTTTTGCCATTTCAGAAGACTGTTTATTGCTTTTTACAACTTTCTTTTTTTTTTGTGTACTCCCATTTGTGTAATGCGAGTGTTGCTGGGGTGTAACTGGCTGTTTCGTAGCCACTACGCTTCTCATCAGCAACCATTTCAACTATAGTTGTGAAAAATTTCACAATTCTAATGCAACTATGTCTTTCAATTAATAATAATAATTTTTTTCTTACAGACAATTCTTCATTTGGCCATAAAACAGAACTGGCATGTGTTGGCCATGATGTATAAAAACGATGAAGAAAACATTTTATTTTAGTGCTGAAAAAAAAAACGAAATAATTCGATAGTTTTTTATATGGATAACATGAAAACATCCAAAAATAACACAATTTTCTTAAAGAAGAAAACGAAAAAACTGGCAAAAAATTTATGTATGTATTTAGTTCAAACGAAAACGAAACGAAAGAATAATCGACGACACTATTTTGATGTTGAAAACAAAAAATAAAATCGAAAATGCTAAAAATATTTAATTATAAATTAACGATTAAAGAATAATAAAACGAACGAAAACAAAAACGAAAACGAATGCATTATATCAAACCCTCAATGCCGCAAACCCTCTACTATGGTAATGAGTCAACAGGATAATAATACTAAGGCTCTGCACATTCCCCTAGAAAAAGAAAATTTAATAAGAACTACCCACACGATTGATTGCACCATGGACAATAGGAAGAAAAAACGTAAAAATCTTCTCAAAGCCTGGGAAATCAAAGAAAATCTTAATAAACAATTTATAAAACCAAACGAGACACGTGAAACGAAAAGTCATCAAAGTGATAAGGAAATAGTGAACAACAAGGAATTTGATTTGCTAAGCGATTTTAGGGGCGAAAACGATGAGGAACATGATGAAGAAAACGTATATAATTCACCAGCCGCCATAATAGATTTTGATGAACAGTTCTGGTCTTGTGGTGTCAATGAAGAACAGCAAAGAAAAACTTCAAAGGAAAATGGAGACAAACGTAAAAGTGATAAAAGTGCGGGCGATAAAAGTGTTACCGATAAAACAGTTAGCGATAACGCTGTTAATGAGCAGTGCATTAGCGATAATAGTGTGAGTGGTGAAGGTGTACGCGTTAAAAGTGTTTGCGACAGAAGTGTTAAAAATAAAAGTGAGAAAAATGAAAAAGAAACCATTGAAAACGAAAACCATGGGAGTAATAAAGCTGAAAATAATAAAATTAAAAATAGCGATGGCAAAAGTGAAGAGGCAAAATTAGAAATTGCAAAAAATTATAGTGAAAAAAGTGCAAGTGAAAAGTGTGCGTGTGATAGTGGAAAAGGGATCAGTAGTAAAAATAAAATAGAAAGCATGCCAGAAAGTAGTACTTTGCTTTCGAAAATGAGTAACGGCGATTGTTCACTGGATATTGATGAGAAGGCTGGCAATATACCGCTAGCGGTAAATGGTTATGAAGTAAGCAGAAAATGCTGTGACTTTTGTGCAAGTGATAATAACAGTTTGTCGCTAACGCTGCAATTGTGCCAACAAGATCACAGTGACAGCTCCAGCTTTGCTGATCTAGAAGACCATGACAAAATCAAAAATGATTTCTTAAAAGGAGAAACTGAGGTGCAAGTCAGTACTGAGCTAATATTAGAGAATAGTAACAATGAAGCGTGTGGTGGCTCTCAAATGGACTACGCTAGTTTGGCAGCATCCAAAAATTGTGTTTGTTTAGCTGCGGCTAATGCTGGCCATCATCAGGTGCTATCGATTGTGGAAAATGGTTTTGTAATCAATCACAAGAACAGTGATGTAAAAGACGCAGCTGCCAGTAACCAACAACAGGATGGTGGGCAGGCGGAAAGAGAGAGACAACAGCTGTGTCTGGTTGACAATCCACAAGATGATAGTGAAGCTGTCATTTTAGAGGACCTGGATTTGCCCAATTACTCACGCAGTTGTGTTTATGAAGAGCGCATAATTGATTTCGAAAACTTTCGCATAATCGAGCAAGTTATCGATAACAATTGCGAGGGAAAACATACAATGGCAAATCCCGAAAAATGTTGCCATGTTAAGGAGTGTAATATGAACACTAACATGCCGTTTGAAGATCCTAAAGAGGGAACTGAATTTACAAACCAGGAAACCAGCAAAGTTATGGCGCTCAAAAAAGAAATGCCCAAAGAAATGCCCAGTAGCTCGAAAAGCCTGCAAAACTCTGCACCAATTTATATGAATCCAGCACTAAATTTTTCATGTTCCGAACTGGTAGCTTTTATAGGGGAGAGCTATAAAGTTCTCGACAATGCCCAGGCAGTTTTCAGCACTGACAAGATCAGAAATGCCCACAGAGCAATGCCAGTGAAAGTAAAAGAATGCTCTTCGTTGGGAAGTTCACCCTTAAAACGCGGCAAGCGGGCAAATAATGAAATGAATAGTACAACTCTACAACGCTGTGTGGATGACAATAATAATACGCGTCGCTATGCTGGCATAACGGCAGCAGAACGTTTAATGCAGAGTTTGAATTGTGATGTGTCCAAGGAGCTGACCCTGACCAAGCGTGCAGCAAAACGGGACATACAGCCCAAAAGCAAAGCCGGTAATCAAAGTAATAAAACTAGTAGTGCCACTACAAAAACACTTTTGAAGGCTTTAAAATCGAAATTGACGCCTTTGGCGCCACCATTTCAACCTTCGACCTCGACAAATAAAACAATATCCAATGAGGTCAAGGTGGGGGTGAATGCAACAACTTCAACTTATAATACAGCTACTTTGGTGAATTATGGACAAACTATCATATACTATCAGCAGCAACAGCAACAACAACAACACCACCAACAGCCGCAGCAACAGCAGCCACTACAACCATCGCCCCAGGTAGTGAATAGCTATCAGCAACAGCTTTTGCAGCAGCTGCAACAGCAGCAGCTGACACTCTCACAGTTACCAACACAACAACAACAGCAACCGCAACAGCAACTGTATGTAGTTCAACCAGCAAATCCTCACCTCCAGTTTGCTCCAGTCCCTCAACAAAACTTAACCCCAAATTCTGGCCATCAACATCATCATCATCAACATCATTGTGCTCAAAATATTTTGGCAATGTCATCAGGTCAGGGTGTGCCCCATATACATTTGCCAACGCCAGCAGCTGCTGCTAATGCACCCACTACAAACAATGGTCATTTATCAAATGCCACAGCAACAGCTGGTACAGCTCTTATTAATGTGGTCACGGCAAATCCGGTCGCTCACCAGCAACACCACCATCACCATCTGCTACCCATACATTTACTAACTGCGGTGGGTGGCGCCACCGGTGCTGCCACCAATACTTGGCCTTTTGTAGAGGCCTCTAATGCCAATGTGAATGCAAATGCTGCAACAACAGCTCCCATTTATGTGGATATAAATGGTGAATTGCGTTCTATATGTCCAGCGCATGGACCACCACCGACAGCTGTGGCCATAACAAATTCAACAGCAGTTGCCAATCCGGCAATAATGCAGCAACAACAGCCACCACCAGCAACACAACAGGTTTGCTTAAGTCCCCTACAATATCCAACACTCAATTTGTCTGCTCAATACAATTCACCACAACAACAGCAACAACATTTTCAGCAGCATCAGCATGCCAATTCTCATCATTACCCTCAGCCCCATCATCCACACCAACATCAGCAGCTGCAGCAGCAGCAGCAACAGCAACTGCAGCCCAGTTTGGCAAATTCTCAAAATTCGCCTTTACGTTTAAAAACTACTGCATCCCTTAATGCCACGACATGTCCAACAGCAACTAATTTACCCATTTCGATTTCATCAACGAATTCGTCTGCAGCTGCCTCAGCCACAGCACCGTCGGCTCCGCCAGCTTCTGCAACACCACCCCGTGTTGTTCTGCAATTGGATGCTGGCGTTTCATTGCCTCTACAAATTGCTGGCAAACGCAAAATATTTCGAGGTGAGTGTACTTTTTATTGCTTGTCTGTATTATTATTTCTTTTCATTTTTTGTTTTGTTTTTTTTTATTTGGTCTCCCCTTCCCTTTTAAGACACCCTGTTCGCAGCAGCAATATTGATGTAATAAAGTAAGAGATGTTGCATCAATTGCTGGCTTTATTACTCAGAGTGAAATTGTAGTGTTCTTAGTTACTTGATAGAAAAGTTACTACATTCATATTAAAGAAGTATTTGTTGGAAAAGGTGTGACCACTTTTCAAGACTTCCTGTCCAGGGGGAAAAATATTGGAACAAGGAAGTCAACAATTTTAAATCAATTGCTGGCTTTATTATTCACAGTAAAATTGTAGTGTCTTTATTTATTTGCTAGAAAAGTGACTATGTTCACGTTAGATCAATATGTGAAGGAAAAAGTGTGACCACTTTTCAAGACTCTCTGTCAGGGGGCAAAGTGTTGGCATAATAAAGCGAAAAAATTTAAATCAATTGCTGGCTTTATTACGCATAACAAAATTGCAGTGTTTTTAGTTATTTGCTAGAAAAGTGAGCACGTTCACATTAAAGAAATATGTGTTGGAAAAACTGCAGCCACTTCTTAAGACTTCCTGTTTGGGGAAAAGTATTATAAAGTTAACATAAACAGTTTTAAATCAATTGCTGGATTTTTTGCTCTGAGCAAAATTGTAGTTGACTGTGTTCACATTAAAGAGAGTGTGACCACTTTTTAAGAAACTTTGTTGGGAAGAGAAATTTTGGGATAATGATGTAAAATCAATTGCTGCATTTGTGGCTTAGAGTGGAGCTATGTTAACTTATTTGGTTAGGTTCACATGAAACAAATATTTACCTCACAAACGTGACCACTTTTGGAAACACCCTGTCAAGAGCAGCAGTATTTGAAAAAAAAAAAGAATGTGAAATGAAATGCTTGAGCATCTTTCAAATACAATTTCGCTGTATGTGTTGTAATCCCTCAGTGAGCAAACATAACCTCAAAATATGCTCTAGTGATACTTTTTAGAATTTTTCCCCTTTTTGTTTTTTTTTTTTTTAAACAAACACAAAACTGCGAAGCCTTTTTGCTTGTCTGCAGAAACACCCAGAGCCTTCGGCAGGAATCGAACCTGCGACCTCGGAGACTCTTGGCAGAGCACTCTACCAATTCATCCATCGAGGCACTTGTAGGTATTTACTGATGTGACAACATGCATGTCTTAGAATTTTCAGTTATTTTTTTGCATGTATTTGGCCAAAATAAATGTTATCAATAAAATAGTGGTTACGTTTTTGTGACCGATTTGGCAAAAATTTGTTCATTTGTGACCGCCAGAAGTATGTGTGTATGTGTATCGTTGTTTGTTTTTCAAAGCAAACATTTATACAAATGTAGTGGTCACGTTATTTTTAGGAAATATTCTTTAATGTGCATGTACTTCAAGACTATTATTTTCACGATTGTTTTTAAAGCAAAACAAAACACTTTGCCAGCAATTGTTTCAAAAGTAATTATACTTACCTGGTAAATTTTGCCCGGTAATGATTTGCTGCCTGGCAGATGATAAGTGTTTAGAGATTATATTTCAATTAAGCAATTAGTGCAGTAATTCTTTTATGACACTTGAAATTCAGCTGTGAAAATGTTTGTTGGAAACAATAAATAGTTAAGAAACAAAAATTCAAGAAGCCAAGTCAATCGGATTAATTTTGCATTCAAAAAGCAGTTGATTCGCTTTGGGAGATATAATTGTCTCTAATGTAGCGGAACTTAACTGTCAGGCTGAGTTGTCGTTTTGTCTATACTTACTTTTTATCGCCAGAGAATTACTTAGCAAATCGCGTTACAGTAGTAGAACAACCATGAAATATTAGAGACATTTTCTTCTCACTCTATATGCAATTCAGTTAAAATTTTTTTTTTTTTTGGTTAGTAAAGTTTATTTTATTATTTTATTTACATGCACATACACATACATTTTAAACACACAATATGCGCTTATGGGCGCATACATTACATACCCAGTGGGAAACGTCAAAGTACTTCTTAATATAGGTCTTATTGGGGGCATGTTACGTCATCTTGTTTATGTATCTGGTGAAGAATGTCTCACACAGGGTCTCAATACTTATTTATTTATTTTGTTTCAGAAGAGTTGGAATACTTGTTCCAAATGGAATTGTTGAAATAAAAGACACAAAACTAGGACCTAGTTTTGTAAATCATAACGCAAGTCCAAAATTTATATGGAAAGCAATAACAAATTTAAATTTATTACAAAAGTTTATGTGGTTTTCTGAACGAATTTTTCAAAGTCGCAACAAATCATGCGTTCACATATGAAGTTCGAATTTTCCATTTGTGTAAAAACCAACAAAAAATTTGCAAACTGCTTCCAAATTTTTTATTGTTTTTCATTTAAACTTTGTAGCGTTGTGTTGTGAATTGTAAATGTGGGGACTAAATCTTCGCTAATTTCTTAAAATATCTTACAAAATAATTGTAGTTTCATAAATGGCTACTTTTGCCCGAGCACTGTCACGTACACATGAGAAGACTAAATTTTGAGTGTAACGACTTTTGTAGAGGCTGCAGAGATAAAGAGAAAGAGGAGGAGAGTACCGAACACTTTCTCTGTCGATCTCCAGCTCTTTCTGACAAGAGAGCAAATTACTTGGGCAGACCGACTCTACATGTGTTGACGAATGTATGGGAATGCGAATTAAACAGGCTGAGGTCCTTCATCCGCTCATCTGACTGGTTCAGGGCAGAGCCAGCAGATGGTGTGTGGAGCTGTTTTCCTAGCAACTGGCTGCTCGTGAAAAATAATGTCTAGGAGATGACCATTTGTCAACTCGAATGTATTATTATTGTTTTGGTATTAGAACAAAATCTTTAGTGCAGCCCTTGTTTTTAACAAACTTTAGGTTTAAAGTTACCGAGGTTCCTGGATTCCAAATGTAAGTGTTACAAGGACTTGCTAAAATATCTGATTTTTGCCACTGGTTGTGAGTGCTTACAAATATGTAGATATACATTTCATTATGGCCGCAGGTTTGATTTCATCAAGACTCTTGAGCTCCAGATATAGGTGCTACGGAGGCCTTCTAAAAACCATTATCTTTACCACTGGGTATATGCAAGTATGAAGTACGGGTTTTAAGTGCTTACAAATATATACATACATATCTTGTTACTGCTGTAGGTTTGATGTTACCGAAGTCCTTGGGATCCAAATATAAGTGCTACATATGTACATAGGTCTGCTAAAAGCTCTTCTCTTTACGTCTGGGTATATTTAAGCAAGAAGTAAGATGAAGGTTGTAAGTGCTTAAAAATACAGTTATATATACATCTCGTTACGATCATAGTTTTAATATTACCGAAGTCCTTGGAATCCAAATATACGTGCTACAAGGACCTGCTGAAAACCCTTCTCTTTACCACTGGCAATGTTCAAGTAGAAGTATGGTTTGTAAATGCTTATAGATACATATATATAAATGTTTTAAATATCGGTTACCGAGTTCCTTCGGATCCAAAAATACGTGCAAGGAGATTATAAATTCCTCCTTTTTACCACTGGGTGTATGCCTGTAAGAAGCATGGGTTGTAAATGCCTGCAAATATGTGCATACAAATACATCTCGTTCTAGCCATAGGTTTGATGTTACCGAGTTCCTTGGTATCCAAATATACGTGCTACAAGGACCTTCTAAATTCATCGTTTTTACCACTGGGTATATGCATGTAATGAGTATGGATTGCAAATGCTTAAAAATACATACATATACATACATCTCGTTCTATCCATCGGTTTGATGTTACCGAAGTCCTTGAGATACAAATGTAAATGCTACAAATACTTTCTAGGATGGTAAAAAGATTACCACTGGGTGTATACAAGTAAGAAGCATGGGTTGTAAGTGCTTACAAATGCATATATCTACATATATACATACATAAATGTTTTCAAATTTCGGCGTCCATGCATATGCCGCCATCTTGACCATATCCTGCTGCGTATGCAGATGTCGCTTTTCTCTTGTATGCTTTTTACCATTAGATTTTTTCCCTTTTCACATTTAACAATTGCAGAATTTTTTCCATTACACAGTAATAACCAGTGTTATTACATTGCATGATGTGTGTGTGTGTGTGTGTGTAAGTACACTCTTTAATTTCTAGCTAAACTTTATGGCAGTTAGTTGTATTGTTGTAGCAAGTGGAGCAGGCAGCAGCATATCATTCATAATAAATTTGTATGTATGTATGTATGTATGTACATGTGCATGAACTTGTACAAACAGAAACTTACATGTGTATGCATAAGTAATTCAGGCATGAGTAAATCATATGTAAGGATCCTCTGCACACTACACAAATGAGTGTGTGTGTGCGCGGAAGCGCCCCTGTGAGCCTTTTCCCCAAAACATGTACACATATACATGTGTTTTGGTGCCTTCAAGTCCATTAAATAAAACTCCATTGTACTCATTTGATTTCGTTTCATTTTCGATTTCTTCCACTCTCCCGGCTGCGGATGTCATGAAGTGTATTTAACTAGAATACAGAACATATTATGAGTTAATATTTGCTTACAATAGAAAAAGAGTAGCTAAATTGGTTTGCAGTTTGCTTAACATTTGCGAAGGAAGATAACATTTAGTCAATGTTCTTTTTCTTTTAAGTTCTTTCATAAAAGTAATAAATCAACATCGTTTCGTTTTTTGAGGTTGGAAAAAATGTTGAAATTTTTGTTGTTTATGAGGGGATTTATTTGATTAACTTTGCTGTCTAGATTGTGTAGGAAGGATTTAAAGATGCTGCCGAAGCGAACTGGAAGTAATAGAATGGTTAATGGCAAGAAAACTATAGAAATTGTGGTGTTAACGGATGTTTAATTTAATTTGTTGCCAGGAAACTGAGAAAGGAAAACTTGTGTTTGCGGAAACAGCAGCCTGCTGGCTATTAATTAGTGAATCAATTGACATTTTAAATATTTGTATAATCTAATAATAATGTTCAATGCATTTAACCCATTAAAAACTAAACATTTGACTATTTCGGCTCATACATAATAAATTTGTTACATGTGTTCACTCCATAACTCTCTAAATGCTTTTAACTTTTTGATTCGCATCCAACTGGCGTTCAAATGAAGAATAAATGCCACTGAAATGCGAATTTTTTTTTTTCATTACAATAGAAAAAAAAATGACATGAAAACATTTTCAAAGGGTTTTGTGTTCATGTAACAACTTTGTAAAACATAAATTTGCTGTTTCCATCGCAGTTGAAATTATCACAGTTAGAAACCGAACTATAAATTATTATTACTGCGTAAAATAAAGAATAATTGTAGTTTATTTTATCTTTTTGTTTTTGCTTCTCGAGGACACAGCAATATAAACAGTTTCTTAAAGTAATAAATTAGAGCGTGTAAATTATTATTACATGGTTACAGCAGCGACAACTGTTGGCCAAAAACTAAAAAATAATTTGCCAGAGTTTTTCTGCCAATTTTTTTTTTTTATTTATACTTTTTTTCCTTGACTTTTAAGGGTTTTTTTTGCAGCTTTAAGGGAATTAATTGAACATCGTTTTAAAGTTCTTGTGGAAATTTCTCAGACAAGTATTCCATATAATGCTTAAAAGGAGCGCAAGTGTATGGTATTTACTCAGATGAGTATTTACGCAGTGTGGTTTATATTTACAGCCCCGTAGCGTCCATTTATGGAAATACATACTTATATCCAAAAGAACAACAAGTTAATAAAAACTATGTATATTAGCAATTTTGTAAAATCATTCTAAAATAAACATGTGAAAACATGCAGAGACATGCCAGAACATGCACAATAGTAAATTCAAATAAACTGCATACATTTTTTTGTGCAAAAAATATCTCCATGAAATAGTGAGGGTGTTTCTCAGCGCATGAACACGTAATATATTCCATCCTAAGAAGGGATTTGTATTTACATAGAATTTTCCTAAAGCAAAAAACCGGCCAAGTATAAAAGAGAGTGAATTTTGGGGCTGTTTGTTGTAGAACGTTACACTTAAAGTCTCAAAATGGTATATTTCAAGTACTGGGGCAGCTGTCGCTGCACACAAATATTTAAAGCTTGCAAATTATATGTACTTAAGTTCATATATACGTACATATGTATGTAGTATGCACGGCAGCAGCACATTTCTTAAAGATTTTTTAGTTGGCTTAAGAAATATTATTAATATTTAAAAAAGAGCACTTTAAAAATTAATATTTATATACCATATACAAAGTGTTTTCAGAAATTGAATAGCAATGACTACAAACACCAAACAACTAAACCTTTAGCATGCTTAGACATGCATTTGTGGTCTTGAACTCACAAACGATTTATAAATCGCAAGTTTTTCAATTTTTTTTTTTTTTTTCAAAATCTAGATCCCTCCCTCTCCTATTGCCTGAAAATGGCCAGAAAAACTACTTTGTAGATATTTCATATTATTTCGTCTAAAGTGCAGGCATGAGCATGTCTAAGTGTATATTAGGCTGCTCCAATAATGTATGAAGAAAACACATTTTTTTGCAATATAATAGCAATATAAGCTCTATATTTGTTTTTATTTCAAGCTAAATAATATTCACCATTAGTATAATGACCAAGTGGTCCACACTATTTCTAGTGTCGTATTTTATAAATTTATTTTTGTAAAATACTTTCAATAAATAAATAAATAAATAATATTCACCATTTAAAGGGAGTCGTATGATCCCGTTAGGTATAAGCTTTAAACTTCACATAAGTGGCACTTTCTAAATGTTCTTTATCAGTTTGTAATAATTGAACGAACTGTTTAGAAACTAGAGATAAATATAGCTACTCACTTTCTTGTTTCCGAATTCGTTAGTGTGCACTGGGCACACCTTTAAATACATCCTGTCAAATAAATTTTTTTTTTTGCTTCCATTTGGGTGATAAAAATTAAACCATTTCTAAGTATATAGTTATTAAAATGTGATTAATATAATCGTTCTTTATGATTTACGATTGTTCAGCACTTGTTGGGCCTTCGCTCGGTTGTACTTCATCAGGCTCGAGACAAACTTCCTCTTGTGGTAAAACTGCAGTGATCGATATTTTTAAAGCTGACAAGAAAAGTAAATGTCAATATTTATAGATGGAAAATTATCATTCGGTTTTTTACGTTTTGAAATAATTATTTTTAAAAACATAAATTTACCACCAGACACCCTAGTTCAGTATTACCATGTCTTTATTTTACTTTAATTGGGCATTCATGCAATTTAAATCATCGTTTGTGAATTCTCTCGGTTAAAAAAAAAAAATATATATTCAGCACTGTTCTGAAAGTCATGTGATTTCAAATCACAGGTTCTCTAGATTATTCCTGGTTCATTATTATCATGTCCTTATTTGACTTTAATTCAATTTGTTACTGCTCTCTGTCAAAAAAAAAAAAAAAAAAATAAGAAAAAACATATAGGCCTATGTTGAAAATCATGTGATTTTAAATCACGGGTTCTATTTTTGGATTATTCCTGGTTCATTATTATCATGTTCTTATTTGACTTTAATTCAATTTGTTACTTCTCTCTGTTAAAAAACAAGAAAAAAAACAGACAGGCCTGTTTTGAAAGTCCTGTGATTTTATATCAGGGGGTTTTCTTTTATTATTCCTGGTTCTTATAAGACTTTAATTAGGGCTTTAATTGAATATCAATTATTGTTTGTGACTTCTCGCTGTTAAAAAAAACAAAGTGGCCTGTTCTGAAAGTTATGCGATTTAAAACCACGGATTTTCTTTAAATCGCACTTGTGATGTGGTGGTGTCATGTAAATCACACCCCTCTTTTGTGTTATTTGATGTGATTTTAAGCTAACGAAAACAAACACGCACAGCTCTTTTAGTTGAAGCCAAAAATCGCAACAGAAATCGCAAAAGCAAATAACAATAGCTTTTGGTAGTAGAGAGCCTTCTCAATTTTTTCAAGGTTGCATGAAGTTTTCTTAAAAAGTTCTTAGTTTTGCTACAAAAAGCAAAAAAACAGATAATAACTTATTATCTTAGACAATTTGTTCTGACTTGATGAAGGAAACGGGAGAAAAAACAAGAAAGTGATTTCAAACTGGTAGTTAACCTGATGGTGGTTGGTTTCAAATCACACAAATTTTTTTGTGTTTAACACTTTTTTTGTGTTTTCAAATCACTTACACAGAAAGTGATGGGAAAGTAAAAACTAAGAAAGCTGGGGGACAGCTGGCTGTTTGTACGTAGCAATAACACTGATCAATGCCCAGCTGTCCGGATCCAATTCATACTTTTAAATGCCTATTTTCACCGCTGCATGTTTCTATATCGAGTAAATTTTAAGATTTCTTTGATCCTACGAAAAATAATCCTCTTAATATAAGCAGTAAATTTTACTTACCATTTTCTTAGAGTGTCTATTTGTTTGGCCATAACAGCGAGCAGATATCTTTACCAACTGCATACAAGGGTCATTTGTTGTAACTGCTCGCAAGCAGCAGAACATTATCATAGATGTCAAAATCAGATAAATGATTCTTTTTTTTACAACTGGGACTATCTCGTTACATGAGGAGTACACAAAGAAACATGTAACTGGTACTGATGCATCAGAAAAATTTGTGCATGTTTGTTGGCCAACAAACCAACACACATACATACATATGGGCAAACAAATGCTTTAATAGGATTCATGCAATGGAATCATGTGAACATAATAACAACAAAAGCAACAGCAAAAACCATTTTTAACAGCAGGACAATGCAGCTGCAGTAAAAGCAACAGCAGCTTAGAAAATAGGAAATTTTCTTTTTCCAACAACTTGTAGTTCTCCAACATGGCTGGAGTTTTTACAATTGTTTTCCATTTAAAATCTGAAAAAATTTTTTTGGCAACATCTTGTTTGGGGAAATAAGAAAGAAAAGACAAAAAACGAACTCCAATTTCAAATGTAGGAAACTAAAACATTTGTTAAATATCTTTAGAATGTGTAAAAAGAAAAGAACTTAAGCGTACAAGGAACAAGCAAGAAGCAAACCATTTGCAGGACAATAAAATAAAATTTCAATTTAACCATAAAACGACGATTTTTATTGTCATATCGAAACCACATTAACAACCAACCGAGCAACCAACCAGCCATCTTTGACAAAAACCCAAAAAATAAAAGATCTTTTAAAATGGCCTTATTGAAAACAGCACATACACACACACACAAGCACGCACTCACTCACACACACATACGCAGATACTAGATAAGCTGTAGAAATAAATAAAGTTTGAAAACTTTTTCAAACGCATTCCTTCAATTGAAGCCATTAGTTTGGCAACGTTTTTATCGATTATATGCTCCTCCTCTTTTTTTTTTTTGCAAAAATGATTAGAAGCACATTTTGTTAGTTTTCAAAGTCAGCATTCTCCTGATGTTGATTTAGATAAATGGCCACAAATAAATTGATTGATTTTATTTTACTTTTATAAGTTGCACATCTTTTTTTCGTTTTGGTTCTTTGTCAGACAATTTGCGGCAATTTGTTAAGGGACAAGTACAAACTTTAAAAAGGACACTTGAGAAAAGTAGTTTGACAAAAAGCAATCATACAAAAAAAAAAAAGATATGCATTGAATGTGGGGCTTCGGCAAATTACTTGCTTTCAGATCAGGTGATTTCAAAACCCAAAAAGGGAGTTTTTTCCCACGAAATAAGAGGGTATTTTATAAATCTAGTGCCTAATATCATTTTAAATATCTTATGCTGTATTATTTTCTACAATAAATGGACAGTTTTCAATATTGTGAAAAATGAAAGCGAGCATCAGCTTTATTCTTTTGTTTTATTTATTTATCGTTTTCTTTTGATCTTAACTGCGCCATACTATTAAGTGCCTGTTTGTTCATATCGAATTAATGTACTGATTTGGACTCCTCTATCATATTCTTTTAGTCGAACGATGACCCGACCGACAAGTCGAAAAGATGTGAGTGTTTTCATACAGCAAATCAGATTCCTCTATTTCGTTGTCATGTTGTCAGTACTGCGAGCACAAAAAATTCAGTCAAAATCAAGCACTTGCTGTTTTGCTATCGAGTGGGAGTTTTTATAGCAAAAAATTATAGTTAATTAATGCTTTTTTCGGGTTCGGGTATGGACTAAATAAATATTTTTAAAATTTTAAATTACAATTTTCTAAGTATTTTTAGGAAACTTCGTAGAGTTATAGACCTTGAATTCTATGCAAAATATTAGAAACGAAAACGATTTCATAACGAAGGTCCGCAAAAGGATATTAGATATTGAAAGTAATATATCTAGATTTCAAGCTGTTAACACAACAGTTGTAGTTCTGCATTCCATCGAACTTGTGTTTAATAATAATACTGACATGCATGCACAAGCATGCACGTGCATCAAGTATAAATTATAAAGAAAAGCCTGATGGAAGATCGAAACAGTTCTGTGGTGTAAATCGATTGCCAGAATTGCGTATAGCGGCAAAAGATCAATCGAACCATCTAGCAGCTGGTTCCGTCCGAAGTTTCCCCCAGGCTAGCACCCTAGCGGGTGCATTTAAAAATTGTGTAAAATAACCTTATCTGGTAAAGCGAATGATGAGGCCTTAGACTCGAAACGATCTTAACCTATTCTCAAACTTTAAATGGGTAAGAAGCTCACCTTTCTTGGTATGAAGGTAGTGGTTGTGTCACAATTTAAGCAGAACTGGCGCTATGGGATGAACCAAACGTAATGTTACGGGGCCCAAAATCCAACAAAAGTTTTTCGCACTTCCAAAAAAATGGTCGCCTCTCTGTTCGGAAAAACTGGACATGTCGCAGCCGTACTACGCCAAACAGTCATCTCAGAGTGGTATGTACAAAACAATGCGTTTGTCAGTTGTCTGGCAAGAAATCTGAAAAACCAATCGCCGCAGACGGGTCCGCATTTTTGAGCACTCAAAACATCGATTTGATGCGTCATTCGCCGTATAGTCCTCACTTGGCACCGAATGACTTCTTTGTGTTGTCCCGTACGTTAAAAAAAAAAACTGAAAGGTCAATGTTTTTTGTTACCTAAATGCAGCAACCATTCAGAATGCTTGTTTTGTGACATAGCTCAAGCAGAGTGGCAAAAGTGCTTCGATAGTTGGTGGGAATATTATGGGAAATATTTCGAAAAACAATAAAGAAATTTTCGATTATTAATATTTTTTTTGTTCTCTAATCCCCAAATGTTAAAGACAACCCTCGTTATCCTGCTACCACTTCAATGCTAATAGTTTGCTTCTTCAAACTTTTGTAGTCACGTAGAATAAAAGTGCGAATATGGCACTAATTGGAAATTAGTGATTTTCGATGCTTAATATTTGTTTTTTCTCTAGTCCCGAAATAAAAAAGGCATTTTATAATTTTGTATTACGTTCAATTTATTCTAGCGGTATGTGATTGGCATTAGGGGCATGGAACTGTTTCGGGTGAGCCACGCTTTTTGTCAGCACCCGCGTTGTGTACAGTGCACAGCCTCCTGTCGGTGCTCGTAGAAGGGTGTTGGCGAGCAACGTGGTGACTTCGAATCAGCTAGTGGCCCTCTAGCTTTAGATTTTTGATCTTTTCAAAAATGAAATGAAATGAATCATGATAATAATGTAAAATTGATCTAAGCCAGACTAATGTAATGCCAAATAATCATAGATGGGAATTTTTCAGTAATAGTACTTTTTCCGTATTTTCTTTTTTTTTTACTGATTACTGAAAAAAAAAAATCATTATTCAGTAAATTTGACTGGTTACGGAAAAGAGAAATCTGGGGCCAAATCATCATTCGATATCGAACGAATTCCGTCCGTCACTTATGCTGTGTGTTTGTTGTTTATTTTGTTTTTGTTTTACATTACTTTTGCTCGATAGTTCATTCGATATCGAATGCGATGATTTGGCCCCAGTATTCAGTAAATTTTACTGATTATTGAAAAAAAAAAAAAAAAATCAGTATTCAGTAAAAAGTACTGATTGATTATTTGAAATAATTATAGAAAAAAATATTTAATTTCAGAGTTTTTTTTTAATAACAACAAATTTTTTTTGCAGTCTCTCTAACAAAAAAACACAGTGATAAGAACTTGATAAATAGATTAAACAAAGACAGCCTGTAATGAAAAGTTAGGGTAGAATTTTGGCTAAACGCTGCTGGTTAAAAACAGTTTACCCGGGTTCAAAGCCACCTGGATGCTGATGGTTGTCGTGGCGCACGTAAAAATAGCCAATAAATCTTGAAATTTTTTGTCCTGGCTTTTATAAAACTCTTCATCCTTGCAATTTCCTCACAAACAATCTTTTCCAATTTTATGGAAATATAATCAAACTCAAACCCAATAAACTTATTAACAACTCTGCATTCTACTAATCTTAAAAAAACCTTGGTAACCTTGCGCCAGCAATTACAAGCATATCAATGTAATTATAATAATTAAAACAAATTTGCAACATTCCAATTCAACTCAACAACTTTCCAACTGAAAGTGTCTCCCATGAATTCGTATTAAAATCGAATTTTCTTTAATTGAAAAATGTACACAAAATTAACTTGCAAAAAAGTTGCTCCTTGAACAACAGCTGCATCATGTGCTACTAATTCCTTTATTGAGACCTTAAATAAAATTCAATACTACTTTTGGGGGTTTTTTTTTTTATTTGAAGTAACCTCTTTTTTGTTCTTGTGCAATTTTCCAATAACAATCTCTTTCTGGGCCGCATGCAGTTCCTTGTATTTTTTTTTGCAGTTTCATTTTAATTTATGGCTCTAAACACTAATCTACATTAAAAATCAATTTTAACTCTAAAAATAGAAAAAGAGAAATTCTATTCTGGTGCAAGCAGCTTGTGTCCACAATATGATAACAGCAACAACTACCTGTGTACCAACAACAATAGATAACCTCAGCAACAAATTGTATTTTCAAAGGACTTTCATTTGAAAGACAAACTGTTTTTTTTTTGTAGATTTTTAAATGAGAGCAGAAGAAAGATTTGAAAAGCATTTACGATGAACAGTTTATATCACAATTAATTGTTTAATGTATAACTGTTGCAAAAGATAAACTGCTTTGTGAATTTGCCACCAATGTTATCAGTTATAAGCGAATTTACAATCCGGGAGTTCTAATTTTTGAAATGGGGCTTAATTTTAACAGCAACTTTAAGTTGCTTTTTAACCCAAAACATTGCTCTGTTATAAGTTTTGGCCATTGGTTATTTATTAAAATAAGCTCGAGAATGATGTGCAATCATTTTAATGGTCCATTTGTCTTCAGTTGACACCACACGGTGTTCTGTTTAATGAACATTTATGATCCATTCGCGTAACAATGAATACCCTGGGGAATCTGGTTTAAAGGGTCCGTCGACCAGGAATGTGTATGTCAGGTATCAGTGTTTCGCAATTGGTCTCCAGTATGCGATTTGATGTTACATTTTCCGGTATAGACTCCACAAGATTTGATGAGATGATGCGCTTCGCGTCCCTGATCGATCCACTCACCCATCATCATTAATCGCATTTTTTAACTGTTGGAAGTTTTTCGACAGTTTTTGCAGTTTTTTGACAGTTTTTTTATTTGTATTGGTTTGTCGTTTTCGTAACCTCATTTTCATCTATGTAAAGTAATTGGCGAATTTTCGTGGCTTTTCGCCATTATTGTTTTTTTAAAACTGTTTGAAGGTTTTTTGCTGGTCTTTCGCCAGTTGTTTTTTTTTTGCATTTGTTTGTGGTTTTCAAGTTTTTCATAATTTTATTTGCGTCCAATATTGATTATTACAATTACTTAAGCGAATTTTTGCGGCTTTTCGCCATTGTTGTTTTTTTGAAACTGTTTGAAGTTTTTTTTGATGGTTTTTTGCATTTGTTTGTAGTTTTCAAGTTTTTCATAAACTTATTTGCGTCCAATATTGATTATTACAAATATTTAAGCGAATTTTCGCGGCTTTTCGCCATTGTTTTTTTTAAGGTTGGAAGGTTTTTTTTGTGGTTTTTTGCATTTGTTTGTAGTTTTCAAGCTTTTCATAAATTTATTTGAGTCCAATATTGATTATTACAAATATTTAAGCGAATTTTCGCAGCTTTTCGCCATTGTTTTTTTTAAAACTATTTGAAGGCTTTTGTTGATTTTTCGCCAGTTGTGTTTTTTGCATTTGTGTGTGGTTTTCAAGTTTTTCATAAACTTATTTGAGTCCAATATTGATTATTACAAATATTTAAGCGAATTTTCGCGGCTTTTCGTTATATGAGTTTGCTTCTTGCAACTGTATCTTTTTTTTTTTTTTGTAATTTTTTGACTTTTTTTCGCCGGGCTTGTTTTATTTATTTTTTCTTGTGGCTGCTGGCATTTTTCAGACCTGTTATAAGCCTGTAATTTGTTAAGGCGAATTTTTCGCAAGCTTTCGGGGATTTTCATCACTTTAGATTTTTAACATATTTTAAGTTTATTTTTGCTTTTCACACATTTTCGCGGCATTAAATCGTTTGTGTTTTGTGTAGCTGTTTGTTTGTTTGTTTGTTTTTTATTGCCTTCTTGGGAGTTTTCTTGGCGTATTCTTCAGCCAGTTTCTTTGTTTCTGTTTCGTAAATCATTTCAAGTCTATTATTTTGTTCCCCAGATTTATGGAGATTTTTCGCTATTTTTTGCCAGGTTGACTAGAGGATCATTCAAATCCAACTACAAGGAAAACTCTTTGTGGTCTTTTGAAATGTTGAACTATGTGTGAATATATTTACTTTTTTCTTGTGAACTTTTTTATTTTCGCTAAATTTTATTTCATAAAGTAGAGAAATCCAAAAACTAACAAAGAAAACACATGTTTTAATATTAAGTTATAAATTATTAAATTGAAGTCGTTTATCCATGTGATCATTGAACATGTAGCATTCCGGAATTTATTGCTTATTTTTTTTTTTTTCATATTGTTGCTTAAGGGGAAAACATTGTTCCTAATCAGCAACAGCATCGCATCACGTCTGCCTTGTGTGGGAAAGGAGTGCTAGGAGACAGATATCCTTTCTCCAATTGCACAAAATTGCTCAATTTAAAGTGTCAAATGATTCTTGCACGTGAAATCGATTTTTATTTGGTTTTATTTAAGCAATAAAATTATTGTTAAAGGACGCAAGAAAAGTTACTTGTTTTGGTAGCAGACAATAATGTCAAGTAAAACAAAACGGATTAAGATGTGTGTGTGTGTGTGTGTGTGTTGTAATGGTTATTTAATGAGTTTTTCTGAGGATAACGGCACGTACAATGATTGCATGTGATTTTAAGTTTGCAATGCTGAGAGGAAGAGAGAGATAATTTAAATTTAAATTGTATTTTTTTTGCAACATTTTTTTCTTAAATAAAAATTAAAAAAAAAATCGCTGTAATGAGAGTTTTATTTTAAACACAATATGGCCACACTGGCTGAAAAGCCTTTCTTGGTAATAAGGGTGACCGAAATTGTTTTAGTATCAGTAGCATCTTTGTATTTTCCCACATTTCATCTTACTTTACGTGGCTGGTTTTTTTATTTGTATTGCAAATGGAAGTCCTTTTCCAAGATTACATCCGATTGTGTTATTCATGGCAGGCCTGCCATTTTCTGCATAAATTATGAATCTCATTTAATATTCTTTGCATATTATGCCAAAGTGTTTGTAATTAAATAGTAATTTAGCCTTAATTGCATTGTCATTATTGTTATGAATACCTTTTAGCTATTTTACCGTACACAATCATTAACCTTTGACTGACATTTGTTGACCTTATTATCTGTAATTTTTACCATTTATTCCGCCACCACATTGTTTTTATGTCTTGGCTGTCATAATATTTTAATTTAATAGAAATGATTTGTTGTTGCCCCAGCAATCTGTGTTTGATGTGAACAAAACAGAAAAGACATCCTAATACAACATTAATTCTATGCTTTTACAGCCTCAACATCGATGGCCTTTTGTCCGGATATTTAGTTGAAAAGAAAAAAATTGCGAAAAAAGAGGGAAAACAAATTGAAATAATATAAGAAAGCCTTGTTAGGTGAGCTGCCATAGAAAAAAAGAAAAAAAGAAATGCGGTCGGGGGACCCCCATTAGCAACGAAGTTCCTTACGTTTTTTCTTCATCTTCGAATGTAATACAAGTTGAAATCTGTATGTTTTATTTTGCGTTGTTTTTGAAATTTTATATACTTCTTTAAATTTTTGTTTTATTTTTTTACTTTTGACACATGCAGTATTTTTGTTTGTTTGCCAATCTGCTACAAACCGAAGAAAAGCAACTGTTGGTCAATTTTTCAATATTGCTGTTTTTTGTTGTGACATACTTTACTTTAGCGACATCTAGCAACTGGTAGTGGCAGTTTTCGCAACTAATTAATATTTATTGGTTTGTGTCTCCGCTGACGTCAAATAGTTTCGCCACTTGCCGCCCATCATACACGATTGTTTGTCGAAAGATACACCAATACATATAAACCTTATAAAAACCATATAATTTGCTCTACCAGCAAGACGCGTTAAGTAACTTCGTTCCAAAAAATAATACAAAAAATACAATAAAATAAACAACTATAATCAAATTGCGGAAAAACACTTTGTTTACATCTGTATATGTATGTATTCGTATATACATAAATTAATAAATTATAAAAACTATGTACGTTTGTAATATTTGTCTATATGAAAAAATAAAATGAATTAGTTCTGAAAAAACTGTTTAACTGGAAACAACATTATTCAATACAAATGCCTCGAAAATGATTTTTTTCTATATGTATGTATATCGTGGGGGAACTTTTATGCCTCATGCTAAAAACTATAAAAAAAAAAAATCAATGCCTAAACATCGAGTGCAAAATCGACCCTCCCTGGTATTCAAATTTAACTCCCTTAACTCGTAAAATCCTCTTTTAGTAAATAAAATAATACTTAAGTCGCTGGTAGAAGGCAACAGCGTAACCAATTGTATTTAAACAATAATCAAAATCACATTTAAGGCCACTTATGTATTTGAAAAGTTTTTCCCTTCCCTATAATAGCACCAGAGCCAGCTTAAATGCATTTGCGGTTGCCGCTGTGCTGCCATAGCAGCCTCACAAGCACACAAACACATGCACCAACTAATATTTTCTATTACAATAACTGCTGCTGTTGCTTTCATAAACGTTAAATATCATCACTTCTGGTGTCTTTATTAAGAGCAATGTGCTTCTGCACATTGTTGCAGTCAGCTGTCACACACTGAGAAGCATAACTATTGTCAGAGTAAAAGCGATGGATGTCAGGAAGAAAGTTTAGCACTGCTTCAGCTGATGGTCGGCCAGTTGGCCAGCGGGTTGATTTCGCAATGTAATTATGATAATTCATGGGGTAGAAGTAAAGAAAAGATAATGACAGGGGTTTCTTTTTTTAATTGAAAGGAATAAAAAAAAAAAAATATTTAGCTACGGATAACACAGTAATTAAGTAGTAATATTTATTCTGCATTAATACGGTCTTATTTACATAAATTATTTAAATAAAAAATTAATTCTTATTTAATAAATTTCTGTACAATATTTTGGTCAGCTTAAATGTTCACAGAAAAATAAAATATGAAGAAAAATTGAATTTTAGATTAAATTTTCTATGTGGAAACTTTGAATAAAAATTCATTTCAAATTGGTATTAATTTTTTTTTTTTTGGAACGAAGTTCCTTAACGCGGCTTGCTGGTAGTGGAAATTAGTAGAAATCGTCACGAAAGCATGTGAGCTGTTTATATGTGTTGGTGTATCTGTCGACAAACAATTGTGTAGGTGTCTCCGCTACTGTCAGCGGAGACACCTACCAATAAATATTAATTAGTTGTGAAAACGGACACTAGTCACAACAAAAAACAGCAATATTGAAAAATTTTCTTCGTTTTGTAGCAGATTGACAAAAATATAATACTGCATGTATCAAAAGTAAAAACATAAAACGTTCCAAAAAAAAAAATTAAGAAGCATATAAAATTTAAAAATTTCAAAAACAACACAAAATAAAACATACAGATTTCACCTTGTATTACATTCGAAGATGAAGAAAAAACGTAACGAACTTCGTTCCTAACGGGGGTCCCCCCACCGCATTTCTTTTTTTTTTTTGAATATTTGCCCCATTGTGAATCTCAATAACAACATAAGTGATATCGACAGCACAGTGGCAGCATTGCCGTAGCCAATATTGACAGTGATAAAGAGTTCGTTCGGGTAGTAGCATGACAAAGCGCTGCTGCTTGAGAACATTCTATAATTACTACAGCGCAACACATAATTTTGGTATTAAATTTTGAGAATTGCACTTGAAAGTAGTCCCAAAACTAATAACTTATGCATCACTTGTTTTGTCAAGTTGGCTGCATTAATAATTAAATGGCCATTTGAATTTTTCGCTCAAAATGGATTTGTACCACTTTTTCTATATTTCAACAGTTTAAAATTAATTTTTTTTTATGAATATGCCAATTATAACTGATAATTCTGGTTTTTTTTTCAGGTAAGTTGCTGCTTCTAGTGGTTACATTACTTAAGTAAGTATGTAAATGCAATTAAGAAAAAAAAATCTTTAAATTGAAGTTCTGAATTAATTAGTTTTTATTAATCACTCTATTAATTGTACAATTATTTGGTGTTACATCAGGGCCTGACTTAAGAAATTTTCCAGTTATTGTTGTACTGAAACAAGATAAAGAAAATATGAAAGACCTTCGACTGGGGCACAACTAACTGTTGGAAAGTCGACACAGGAAGGATGCAGCAAATTCTACTGCTGGCTGCCTTGCAAGATTTTTTTAAATACTATTTGGCTTACATTCTTGAAATCTGTATTATCTGCGTACCCAAAAAAAAAAGTGTGCTAGCAAACAGGTTTCTTGAATTTTTTTAGGGCAATTTCTCTTACTTCAAGTATTTGAAAAATGCTTCGGCAACTGTTGGCATTGATTTTTCTCTACAACCAACATTTAGATTTTAATAATTCTTCTTTAGATTTTCTTAATATGCCATTAAAACATCACATAATCATGACCTAAAATTAAGTCTTATTTATAATCGAATGAGGAATTTCCTCAATTAGCTAATTCTGCTGTAACTGAGCATTTTCTGGCTGCTTCTTAATTGCAGCTCTGTTCAAAGAAAAACAACAAAAAAAAAAAAGGGAAAGCTTTCAAATTGTAGGTTGCGCTGTAAAACGAAACAAAATCCACCTTCCTCCATTCATTTATTTGTTAATTACGTGCCGCTTAAGTCACGAACATCTGTAATTGTAAATTGTTTTATTAAATGCAGCAAAAACATGAACAAAAAAACATTCACAATAAATAATTTATAACTTCCTGGTGTTAAGATTTAAAGAAAACAAGTGTTTTGCTTATTTTATTTTTTTGCAGTGGAAGAAATTATAACAAAAAAAAAAAAAAAAAATGGCCATTCAATCAGGTAAAAATAATATAAATCGAAAAGCTTCAATAGCACAAAATTTATTAGTGATTAAAATTAATTAAAATAAAAAAACTTTAAGCTGGTCTCCATAGTGGTTAGTTGAAAAGCAAAGGGTATGTTGTAGTGTATTAAATATTAAAGTAAAATAAAGTAATAATTTAAGAACTTATGTGATCTTGGAGCAGCTCTTCTGGTATAGAAAAATAATACAAAAAAATAAACAAATATGAACTTAATTATTTATTTGCTTTAAGAGCCAATTGAAATGTATTAATTCAGGTCCAAAAATTAACCTTTTCAAAAAATATTTGCTGTATTTTTCAGCTGTCTATATGCCGACGACATTTCGTTGGTGCTAATCAACTCATCAGTAGACTTGAAAAATTCTTAAAAGTTTGTTTGAAACTTAACTACTTATTCCATAATTCCCATGAACAGAATGAGAATCAGAAATGTTCAAACAAACCTTTAACACAGCAAACATTTCTTTTTTCGTTTCGCAACACTTCTACTTTTCTTTGCAACATTCTATACAACGAGTCACCATTGGTTACTACGATTTGTATTTTTGAAAGTATCAAAAATAAACAATAATATAAAAAATAAATATTTATATTATTTGGTCTATATATTATTAAATTAATTATTCAAGCTTTTGATCTTTGGTTTCTTTTTTATAAAAAATAATGTTAAGCAATTGTTTAATTATTTTCAATATTTCGCCAACAATTTGGTGGCATCTTCAGGAAATAAATTATTATTTATTATTGCCAATTTGCTAGTTACGGAATTTCGCTTTTGGGTATCGATATGTAAAATGTTTTTTGCTTACCTCAATTGAAATTGCTTTATTTTGCTAAGCAATTAAAATGTTTCTTCCCTACTAATTTCATTTAATAAATTTTTGAGACTTCGTCTGGTGACCGTTTGAAACTGCAATTTTTGATTTTTTGTGAATAACTTCCAAAGTTGTGCACCGATTTAAATCATTTATAGCTTTTTTTGTGTGAAACTTTATTTAATATGAGTATTTGAAAATTCATCAGCATAACTTTGTTTTTAGATTTCTTACGCTGTTTTTAAGAACAAAAAATTTCGAACTTTTGCAAAAAAATTAATTTTTTTCATCTTAAAAAAATTTGTATTTTCTAAACTATTATTAAAAGCTAAGTTGCCGAATTTCGGTTTTTGTGTTCTTGGCAAGAGTTAAAAACGTTTTTGAGTTAAGGGAATATATGTAATATATATTTTAAAAATAACGGTATATCTCAAAAACAAGAGCTAAACTAAAAAAAACGGTTAGCAACACTGAATTTACCGCCACTGGGTGCCCCGTCTGTCGGGAAAAAAACAAATGTTTTAAATTCAAGCACAGTGTAATTGTTTAAAATTATTTTTTATAAAAAAACCAAAGATCATTAGCTTGAATAATTAATTTAACAATAAATATTACGTAATCAATACAGGCAAGTACGAGACTGACTTGTACAGCAGGGGCTCTGTACTACCGTACAAGTGGCTTGACCTAGTTCCCTGAGCAGGCACAGCCAGCCTTTCAGACGTAGCACCCTTTCGTCTCTAATATTTTGTTGCTTTAGTGTTGGACGTTGTAGCGGCCAGGCATTTACATGTCCAGTGAAAATTTCAGTTCTCTATCTCTTTTTAATCGAAAGTTACAGCTACATGATTTTCAGAGTAAAGGGTGCCTCCATGTATGAAACACTGTGTGAGCTACCAAATGTTGGTTTTCATTATTGTAAATGCCAAGAAATATTCTGCAAATTTCAAGTTTTTTTCTCTTGCCGCTTAAAAGTTACATCTAATTTTGACACTAAAGGGTTTCCGCATGCATTGGGCACTGTTTAGATTTCAAGTTTTTGTGCTTTTTGGCATTTGATGCTGTGGGGGCCAAGCAACTAATTTCAAGTATTTGTGTTTTGCGGTGCCAAAGTTCAAACTAAAGGGTGCTCCCATGTACTGGACACCATTTACATTTAAGACTATTGTTAATTTTGGTATTTTTTGCTGTTGACAAATTCAAAAAAAAAAAAAATTCACCTTTTTTAATTATTGAAAAATTGCCAATAAGGATTTTGGCTGAAAACAAAAGTCGTCCTAGTTTTTATCTCCTCCCCCTGCGATGCTATTTTGATTTTTAGCATTTCTTGAACAAATACCTGCTCTGTTATAAAATTGATCTGTGCAACAACACTTAATGAAGCGTTAAAACAACGCAGAAACGTTACGATTTCACACATGACTGCTTTTTAACTTTGGCATTCTGAACATCATAACTAACACTTGCACACACCTGCATACATGCTCGTATCAGCAAATGCAACGTTTTGTGCAGCAGGAGTGTAGCACATACGACAGGAGGCAACATCATCAACATTATTGCCATCACGGTCTTTTGTGAGCAAACTGATTGCAATTGCAAAAATTAACAATGAGTATAAATGGGAGTTGAGCAGACAGTGGGGCTAAAGTTAAGAAAGTTTGAGGAGAATATTAAAAATCTATTCAACATAAATTTTTCCAATATTCTAAGCAAAAGACAAATTTTGTAAAGAAAAAAAGGATATTTTTAACAAAATATTTTTTTTTCCAAGAAAATATTTTCTGAATATATTTTAATTGCCGTAATTGCTAAAAAATACATAGATTTTGTTTCAGGTGTTTGTGTTAAAAAAAAAATTCTATATTTACAATTGTTCATAATTTTATAAGGCTTGAATCGAAATGATTTTTTTTTTTTAACAAACCTGGTGTAATCAACATTTTTAAAGAAGACAAGAGAAGTAAAGTTGAAGTTGGCCTCCTTTAGGACCTCGAGGACACTCTAGCAGTTCCATGGCTGTTTCACGACCACCATGTCTTTCTAGTCAGCAGCCAAATTTGCTTCGAATCCAGGCCGTGACCACATTTTGTTATTGTTTTAAATATAACGGGTTATCCAGTTTGCAGTTTCAAAAGTAAACATAAATAAAACTCATATTAAATATTTGATTTCATAATATTTCTTTTTTTTATTATAAAGTTTGAACGTTGACATTGTGTGTGAAACACTACATCATTTAAATGACCACCATGCGAAGTGTTTTAAGCCTTGATTCTTTTGAGGTAATTTTCGTTCACTTTTTGACACATATTGGAAGGGGATGTCAGCCATAACTTGACGAAAGTGGGTTTTTAAGTGCTCAAGAAACCCTTTTGAAGAAAATCACTTTTTTTTTAAAGCAATACAAATAGCAAAGTTATTTGTTTGTCTGCAGAAACAGTCAAAGCCTTTGGTAGGAAGCGACCTTGAGGACACTCTAGCCGTTCATGCCTGTTTTTACAAGCCGGGGCTCATCCGTCTTGAACCTGCTTATTCTCATAAATACATTAAAAATAAAAATAAATTTCAAAATGGCATCGAAGCGATCAAACGAACTGCGATCGCTTTCCCGAAATCGACAGTGGGTTCTACACTGACAATGAACCTTCTTGTGCTGCCATGCCGTACAACTAAATAAAAATTTGTACTCAAGTGAGTAACACCCAGTGCTGCAGCAACTTGGCATACGCGAACATCATCTGAGATTCACTGACTTAAGACAATTTTGCTAACTGGGAAACTCACTGCACACACACTCACACACACACACACACACACACACACATTCAGTTGCTCACACCATTAGGCATTCGCACGCACTTGTCACAAACACTCAACTGTATTTTGCAAAGCAATTTCTCTCTGATGGCACAACTTGGTTTTCTATGCTGAAAATTATTAATGCACTTAAAAATATTCTATCGCACTTGAATGCAATAAGGATAAGGGCACGAAAAGGAGAAAACAAAAAATATCACCTACATATGCTTTGAACGTCTTCTTCTACTTGTGCTTTAAATGCATGTGTGTGGGTGTCTGTGGGCGGGCTAAATGCTTGTTTGTGTATTTGTGCTGCCAGCCAAAACACTTGCACTTGCGACACAGTCAGTTTGAGCCACAAATACTGTTGGCCAAGTTTTTATCTGAGATTTTCGAGGATTTTTCTTTTTCATTTCCTTTGGTTTTAATTGAGGTTTAAGTTTCCTCGCTGCCAGTTTGTTCTGTTGCTTTTATAGGCTGCCCAATAAATGTTGCAGTATGTAGATTCAAGTTTGTGATTGTGTTTGCATTTTGGGAAATTATCACTTTCAAATCCATGAAGTGTATGTATGTATATCCAGAATATACGGATCAGTATTGACAGAACAGACGATCAAATGATGTCCGGCTACAGGCGATTGAAATACGGTTTGTAAGACAACCAGATGAATTGAAAGTTTGGCAAAGTTTATGAATGTATTTGCCATTTGATCGAATGAATTATCGAGTAAAACAACAGACACACAGCATGAGTGACGGAATTCATTCGATTATTAATGTAGAATAAATTTTAAAAGCACAGCATGTAATGAAGCCTGCGGCGATGTTTTCAAATATTTCTTAAAATTTACTTGTTTGGAAGTATTTTTTTCAAAAGGAATATTTTGAACAGGTACTTTTTTATTTTTTTTTAAACATACTTGTTTCAAAAGTCCTTTTTTAAGAAAGTATTTTGTGGATGCGTTTTTAAAAGGGTTTTCCAAAAGAGATTTTTTTTTAAGGTGCCAAGGTACTTCTCAAACTATCATTTTTAAAAAATACATTTCTAAACGGAACATTCAAAACGTACTTTTGCAAAAGGCATTTTTGGGAAAGGTACTTTTGCAAACTGTACCTTTGCAAAAGGTGATTTTTTCAAAGCCTACTTTTTTAAAGATAAAATATATTCATAAAAAAAAAATACTTTTTGAAAAAGTACTTTTTTAAAAATTGTTTTTACTAAAAAGTACTTTTCAAAAGGTACCTCTTCTAAATGGTACTTTTTTAAAGGACTGTTTAAAAATTTCCTTTTTTCTTATATTCCTCAAATAATTACTTTTTGAAAGAGTACTTTTAAGAAAATACTTGCTAAATAGATACTTTTCAGAAGGTACTTTTTTAAGTTTTTATTTAAAAACACCTTTTAAATAAGTACTTTTTAAAACGCAAAATTAAAATTACAAACAAATTTTTTAAAGGTATTTTCCTGCAAAGGCAGTTTCCCCCCAAGGCACTTTTTTCTTAAGGTACTGTTTTCAAGAGGTATTTTTACAATACCATTTTGTTAAAGAGTCCTTTTTATAAAACGTACATTTTTGGAATGATGATCCTTTTAAACGTTTTTTTTTTTTATTACTATCAATTTAGTGTTTTGTAAAATGCGCTTTTTTTAACGCCACTTTCTTTAAAAAATTATTTTTGATAAGGTACTTTTTTCCAAAAATGTTTTTAAAGTGCCTTTATTAAAAGAACTTTTTTTTAAATCGCAATATGTGGTTTTTTAAAAAGGCACTGAATTCAAAAGGTGCTCTTGTCAAAAGGTTAGGGTACTTTTTTGAGGTACTTTTTAAGCAAGCACGTTTTCAGAGGAACTTTATGTAAAAGGCCCTATCTAAAAAGATATTTTTTCAAAAGTGTTCTTAAATTTATTTTTGAAAGGTAGTTTTTAAAAAAAAGTCCTTTGTTGAAGGTACTTTTTGAAAATTTGTGCCTTTTTTAAATAGTACTTTTACGCAAAGTTTGCTTTTACTTTACTTATACGATTTTGGTTTTTTAACTATATATATTTGGAAAGTACTTTTCTTAGAATCCTTTTTAAAAAAAATTATTTTAAGAAGTACTTTCTGTAGGGTATTTTCTTAAATGAATTTTTAATGAAAAAGTACTTCTTTTTAAAAGATTAATGTAGAAAAGTTTAGAAAAGTATCAAAAAAATTATTTAGTTTTTAAAAGTACTGCTTTTTTTAATAGTACTTTCTTCAAGCACTGTCTTTTCTGGTCCCGTTCTTGCAGGATTTGAAGTGAATCTTGTAACATTTATTTTTTTTTAGTTCTTGGCAGTTTTTTTCTAATGTATTATTATAATTATTATTTTTTTTTTATTGCAAAAGTACATTTTTTCAAAGATGTATGTATGTGTTCTTAAAAGTTTTTTTTTTTTTTGAAAAATAATTGTTGAAAAAAAAATCAAGCTCTGATTTATATTAAACGAGTTTTACTTTTACTACCACCTACCGAAATTTAAAGCCTTCATAAGATTTTCAAAAACATTTCCTTTTAAATTTTATATGCTTTTGCGGTTACTCAACACATTCATCAGTAAATTTTTAATGCCACAATTTCATTTCTGTTTCTATACGCCTTCAAGTGAAGCACAGTTGACAGGGGAACGGTTGTAAAAAGTGTCTTTCGTATGGCAACTAACTGATGGAAAGAAACAAAATAGTAAAAACACAGAAATAAATGCAAATGTGCAACACGCGTAAACTATAAAATGGGAGAAAAAAGAAATAAATAAACGCACACAAAGCCACTTGCAATTTATGAATAGAAGACAGGCAGAGACTTAAACAAACTTGGTCATACATTGGCAATAAGATGCAACAGCATCCTTACACGTAACACCTCCAAGGATGCTGCAAGTTTGTAGTGTTTCGCATAAAATTTGTTGAAAGAGAAGAAGAAGACAGTGAAAAAAAAAATATTCTAAATTGACTTTGTGGTGCCGAGAAAACTCAATAAAATTGTAAATGATTTATGTATATACATTTTTTAATTTTTTCTGGTTGTATTTTTTTTTTCTTCTTCTCAATATTCGATGGTTGTATAGACAACAAACACATTTTGCACTTGCTGCCATATTTGGTTGAATTGAGTTTTTGCCATTTTGCTGTTTTGTTTTATTATAATTTTTCTGCTTAAATGATTTTTATGGCAGAAGTTGGTTTTCTGATGAAACTGAGGTCTAAATTGATTTTTTTTTTTGAGAATAAGTTGTAGTTTGTTGTTCTCTTTCTAAACAAAATTGTTAAAAATGTTTCGTTTGGCAAAAAAAAAAAAAAAAAGAAAATACGTATATATATTTTTTATTATGTAAGACGTCTTTTAACGTGTTAAACAGTTTGTGAACTTAGCAATCAAGTTCGTTCGGAAGGGAAGTTATGGCATCAAATCCAGTGCAATGGCAGGCTGTGCCATGTCAGATGACTTGGAAGTCGCACTATGGCTTGAAAAGACAACAAGCTTTATTTTCTGCCAATTACTTTTTATATAAATAATTCCTATAAATTAATAATTAATAATTATATAAATTAATTTTTAAAAACCAAACTAGAATTGGATGGCATTCTCATTGAAATTTTTTCACATAAAATTTTATTAATATTTATTTCAAATACATTCATACATACAAAATAAATAGTCAGTAATGAAGAACTCAGGTATTAGAAAGTCTAAGCCTTGCTGCTTTAAGACAGCGTTTGAAGCCAGGTCATAGGTATCACAGACAGCAAAAAATTTAGAGCTAAAGGGTGTCTCCATACAAGAAACTAAAATTAGCTGTAACTTTTCAGCCGTAAGAGATAGAGACTTGAAATTTGCTTAGAATATGCAGTTGTCAGACTTTTACCCCATCAAATACTAAAAGTGATAAGAAGTAAGAATCTAAATGTTGCCTTATGCATGGGGTTACCCTTTAGTTTGAAAATCAGTTGTAACTTTTGAACCCTAGGAGATGGAGAATTGAAATTTGCCCAATTCGTTTTGAGGACTGGCCTCTACAAAGACAAAACTCATAGACAACACAAAGCTATATTTTATACCACTCATGGGGGAACCCTGTGATTTGAAAATTATCTATAACTTTTGAGCTGTATGATATAGAAACTCCAAATTTTCACAAGATATGTGGTTGCTGGCCCTCTACAGCAACAAACAAAAAAACACAAACAACAAAACGTGGAAATTTAATTAGGATATAATGCACGGGGGCACCCTTTAGTTGAAAAATTAGTTGTTATTTTGTAGCCTTAGAAAGCAGAGGCTGGAAATTTTTTCAGTTCATCCAAGTTTCTGACTGCTACGTGCTACAACAGCAAAGTCCAAAAACCACAAAAAGTTCAAAACTAAAGGGGGTCTCCATACAACAAACTATGAAAATTACCTGTAACTTTTAAATCGTAACAGATAGACGGTTGAGAGACTTGTAGTTACATAGGCTTGCAAACAGTAAATTACAACAGTAACAAAAAGTGAAAAACTAAAGGGTGCTCCCATGCAAGAAACTGAAATTAGTTTTAACTTTTGAGCCGTTAAAGGTAGAGACTTGAAATTTGTCATGGATATATGGTTGCCACGGCTATATAACCATATATTCGACAACTAGCAAAAACTTAAACTTTAAATGATACATGGGGACACCCTTTAGTTTGAAAATTTACTGCAAGTTTTAAGCTATAAGAGATGAAGACTTAATATTTGCACAGGATATGTGCTGGATTTGGCGCTACAATCAAAAAATGCTAAAAACCACAAAAATTAAACATTTTTACTTATTTCAAAGCAGGGAGGCACCCTATACTTTTAAAATCTACTATAACTTTTGAGCCAGAAAAGATAGAGACTTGAAATTTGCACAGTTTGTCTACAAGCCTGGTTTATACAGTATGTAAAATCAAACGCACTAAAAAGTTGAAATTTAATTAGTAACCAATGCATGCGGACACCGTTTAGCTTGAAAATTAGTTGTAATAACTAAACCGTAAGAGATGAAGGCTTGATTTTTTTATTAATTCGTTGAGTTTCCTGGCCACTACAAAAACAATTATTAAAATAATAAAAAATTTAAGTCTACCTGCGTCTTCTGAGTAAAATACATGGTATTTGTTTGGTGGTATTAAACACTTATTGTACGAGTCTCTCTGGAACTTATTGGAGGTTATTTATACTGATTGATGTTCCGTAATTATATTCTAATATAAATTATTTTTTAGATGCTGCTGGTTAAAAAAAACATGTTCCTTTTCAAATACTAAAACCGCGCCAACAAATTGTTATTCAATTATTTCTCCAACCTTTCATAAACATTCCTTATTTTTTTCGCTTCTATCGCTTATTAATAAAATTTTCACTTACTTTGTAAATTAATAATGTTTTAAAATAAAAGTTGAGGAAAGCAAAAAGCCGCAAACAATTAAACCACACGCAACTCTCATGCGAAAAAAAGACATCCAAGCTGTTGCAAGAAACTTTTTCCCCCATTCACCCACTCCCCTTTTTTTAAATTACATTTAACAACCAAATGAATTATTTAAAAGGTTCAAATCACGTTACAATACTTAAAGCCATAAAAAACTACAAAAAAGGAAAGAGAAGAAAAAAAAAGAAAAAATTGTGTTTTACAATAATTGCAATATTCCTCACCGGCAACTTTCGTGTTTTCCAACAACTGGGACCTGTTGATTAAATAGTTTTATGCCATGTTATTGTTGTCTAAACTTTCACCTGATCGCTTTAATAAACAAACTTACAAGTCTGAAGGATGCACCACAATTATAAAATGGTTAATGATTTCAGCACGCACACAATTCAGTTAATCCTACACGCATACGAACACAAATTTATTCCACCCTCATACCACATACACTTCCGTTTCCACAAGGTCACCAACCAAATGAATTACTGTGCAAGTAAACAAGGTAATAAATAACAACTGGTGTATTTTGTTTTATGGTCAAGGTTGGTCAGGCTAAATAAAACGCAAACAACCAGAGAAATCTTTATTTCAGAAATAAATTTCTAATGGCAGCTGCTTGAATTGTTTGCTCGGGAATTTAGCAAATCAAATAATTAAATGCTGACACAAATTCCAAATAAAACACACAATTTTGTAGCAGCAGATTTATGCTGGGCAAAACGATTTTCCAAGCAACTAATGAACGTAAAGAGCGGCGCAAAAAAAGGCAACACAAACTTTTGTGCAGCAAAATGTTTGTCTCAGAAATACATTTTTCTCTTAAGAATAATGCCTGTGAAAATTAAAACGAAAACGTATTCCCGATAGAACTTTCTGTGCGGAAATGTTTTGCACTCAAAACCAAACATTCTACATAAAACATTCATAAACATAAAAACGAAAGTTTCTTTAGAAAACATTTTCTCCACTGAAGATAAAACTTTATAAAATTTTTTTTTTTTTTGAAAAAGTTGATTTGTTTTTACAATAAAAATGCCGATTTTAAAAGCATAAGTTTAAAACTTTACCACCAAAAAATACATATGTATGTGTTTTCACTAAAGAGTTTTAAGTTTAGATCTTCTCATCCCAAAAATAAACATTTTTGTACAAAAATTTTGTTTTGACAAAATTGTGTGGAGGTAAACTTTTTTCAAGACAAAATTTGCTTAAAACAAAATTTTGTCAATACTTTTCATGTCAAAAATAAACGTTATTGTATAAAAATTTAGTTTTGACAAAATTATATCCAGACAAAGTTTTTTTCACAAAATTTTGTCAGGTGAAAATTTTGCCAATATTTCTCCTGCCAAAAATTAGGGTTTTCATATAAAATTTTTGTTTTCACAAAATTATATCAAGACAAAATTTTGCCAAGACAAAGTTTTATTCACAAAATTTTTTCATGATAAAATGCTCAAAACAAAATTTTGTCAAGTAAAATTTTTGCCAATATTTCTCATGCCAAAAATAAGGGTTTTGGTATAAAAATTTTGTTTTGACAAAATTATATCAAGACAAAATTTTGCCAAGACAAAGTATTCTTCACAAAATTTTGTCAAGTCAAATTTTTGCCAATATTTCTCATGCCAAAAATAAGGGTGTTTGTATAAAAATTTTGTTTTGACAAAATTATATCAAGACAAAATTTTGCCAAGACAAAGTATTCTTCACAAAATTTTGTCAAGTCAAATTTTTGCCAATATTTCTCATGCCAAAAATAAGGGTTTTCATATGAAATTTTTGTTTTCACAAAATTGCTCAAAACAAAATTTTGTCAAGTCAAATTTTTGCCAATATTTCTCATGCCAAAAATAAGGGTGTTTGTATAAAAATTTTGCCAAGACAACGTTTTCTTCACAAAATTTTTTCATGACAAAATGCTCAAAACAAAATTTTGCCAATATTTCATATGACAAAAATAAGGGTTTTTGTATAAAAATGTTTTGCTTTCACAAAATTATATCAAGACAAAGTTTTCTTCAGAAAATTTTTTACTCCCGAACTGAATTCCTTAGAGAATTTTTCATCCCAACAGGGATTTCTTAAAATTTGTTTCTAACTATTTTTTTTATTAATGAATCTGGCTGTACAACATTAACCTAAAATATAATACGATATTACTGCCATTGCCGCACTCAACACTTAGTTGTGAAAGAAAAATGTGTTTTATTTTTTTTTTTTTTATCTTGCCAGATCAAAAGTTTGCGCCCTTTTGAGGCCCTCGAATAAAAGTAAGTCCCTCGCAAACAGATTGGGATGATCAGTAACTTTTGCAAAGTAGCTCGTGCACGATTTTTTTAATCTCTTCTCGGATGGTTCAAATATTGAGGTCATTGTGAATGTTATTATTCCGCATATACCACGGAGCGCCCCTGATCATTTTCAAAATCTCTGATGGCCTTCTCTGTAGCTTTTCAGTGTTTGATGTGGCGGCGGAACCCCATAACTGGATGCCATAAAACCATATTGGTTTTAAAGCTGCTTTCTATAGCAGTACTTTGAGGTCTGAATTTAACGACAAGTGAGGCCCCGCTAGCCGGTATAGCTGGATGGTTTTAATTTTCAGCTGAGTAATTTTGGCTGCATTATGGTAGACCCACGTGAGACGCTGGTCGAGATGTATTCCCAAGCACCTAAATTGGTTCTGTTCTGGAATTGTTCCACCATTTACTGAAATGGCAGGACAATTTGCCTGCCTTAACGTAAATGTTGTGTGAACGATTTTCGATGCATTGATCTTTATTTTTCACTTATGCAGCCAAAGGACCTCTTTGCCAAATGGCTCCTGAGCAGTTTATGTATGTTTTCGGGAAGCAGTGTTGACATTTTGTGTATAAGGCCTTCGTGCCAGACTATTTCAAATGCTTGAGATATGTCGATAAATAGTGCAGAGCAGTAATACTTTTTGCTTGCAAAATTTTCACGAATTACATTCGTAATTCTATGCACTTGTGCGATGGTGCAGTGTTTTTTTTCCTAAAACCAAGTTGGTGGTTGGGGACTAAGTTTCTGGAGCTTTTCAAATATTTTTGAGAGAACGGGCAACAGGCTGATTGGACGGTATGATGATACCTGTGTACCATCTTTGTCTGACTGCATACTTCAGATTTCTTCCAGGATGATGGTAATTCTTAACAATGAATTAAAAATACATAAAACTATCCTCAAAGCCGAATTTTGCAGGTTAATACTCACTTTTCATAAAAAACTTTTCTAAAACACTTTTCTGACCAGAGGGCTTAGCTCTTGAGTCAATTGCATCTTGTAAGCGCGTTAATGCAAGTGTTTGTGTATACTGTTCATTAACGACGAGTTGAGATGGACGGCTCTTCAGCCATACTAGCGCGTAGAGCAGCAATATTTTTTTGCAGTACCAGCTGTACGAGTGTGGACTGGTCTTTTTACAACTCCTGCAACGTGGGGTTGCTCAAATTTTCGTACGATTGTGCCGATTGCACGCACATTTGCAGGATTAAAAATTACGGTCGGCTCTATGTAGCTTTCCATGGTTCAAACTGAGTTGGTCTGAATTTAAAAAAGTGTCAAAAGAAATGCAAGAAAAGCTTGAAGTTTAGTTGTGGTCCACATTCAACATTGGCCCTTAGCATCTAATCACCCATTATTAGTAACTTCTGCTTTTGAAGGAAGCATTTCAAATAAAAACATTTCTAATCTCAAGACAATATTTTGAAATATTTAAAAATAGTTTCTGTTGCAACTGAAAAGCTTAAGGTTGCTAATTTTGTTGATTCTAAATTTATTTTATGCTTTTATGCTTCCCTTTTGGGGTTTGCTGGTGATAAGAGAAGTGAATAAATAAAACTGCATGAGGGCTTACGGAGCAGTTTGATTACTTTCTTCTATTTGTTTGCTTAAGTTTTCCTCTTTGTTGCACATTTAAAAGGATGTTGCAGGTGTTAAACTTGTGCAGATACCAACTTTGGCAGTCGAGTTGAGCACGGCTGGCTTCGTGGAAGTGGCAAAACTAAGCAATATGTTAAACTTTGACTGCCAAAGTTTGCTTGAAATTCAGAGAAGTTTAATATGAAAACTGAAAAAGAAAACAGTTTTTTTTGTGGTTTTCAAGAAAAGAGGTAATGATTTTATTGTTGTTAGTTCGTTTTCGAAGGACTATTAAGGAAACAATTCTTAAGAAAATTGAAACTAAACATTTAGAAAACTGTTTTAACTCAATAGTTCGAGCTTGAGGTCCCTTGTTTTTTTTTTTAAATATATTTTCAAATGCTTATTAAATTCAATATTTCGTTACCTCAATAGGTATCTGGTCCAAGAAGAAAACCTCAAGCTCGAACTATTGAGTCAAAACCTTAAGCAACTAAGGTGGAAAAATTAGCATCAAGAATACATTTGGAAAACTCTTTACCAATTGCAAGTGTTTTCTTTGTGTCACTTACTAGTGTTTCAAAGTAGATATTAATTTTTTTTTTGGTTTGCTGGTAGTCGAAATTAGTAGAAATAGTGAGGAAAGCGTGTGAGCTGTTTATATGTATTGGTGTATCTGTCCACAAAAAATTGTGTATGATGGGCGATATCTCCGATGACAGCAGCGGAGACACCTACCAATATATATTAATAAGTTGTGAAAACGGACACTATCAGTTGATAGATGTCGCTAAAGTAAAGTATGTCACAACAACATACAGCAATATTGAAAAATATTCTTCGCTTTGTAGAAGATTGACAAAAAAATACTGCATGTGTCAAAAGTAAAAAATAAAACGTTCCAAAAATTTAAAGAATCATAGAATTTCAAAAACAACACAAAATAAAACATACAGATTTCACCTTGTATTACATTCAAAGATGAAACACAAGCGTAAGGAACTTCGTTCCTAACGGGGGTCCCCCGACCGCATTTCGCATATACATATTAATTAATTCAGAAAAAATTTAAAGCATCTTAAAGTCATGTTCGTTTAAAGTTTTCACCCCCCAAATTTTATTATGGAAAAAAATATCCTAATGAATGATTCATTTGGTGTGCCACCTTTTAAGCGCAACTTTTTCTTGGCTTGGTTAAGCATGTCCAGCGTGCCCCAGTTAGTTGGAGTCATTGTTCGTTCCTTCGGTAAATGCTTGCCTTGGATTTGTGTGCATATTGTTAACAAATTACTTTCGCTTCCAGTAATGACACATTATAATGATAAATATTTTTACGACAAAACTAAAGAGATGAATAATTTTTCGTATTTTGGGTGGCTGGAATTTCCCGCTCAACAGACTCCTCTTTTACTTTTAGTTTTCAGCTTTCACTATGTGAAAAGTGTGGGTGTGTACAAACATAAAACCTGACATGATTTCCAATTTGTCAAAGTTTTTGTGGGTGAATATATTTTGGCTTTTCTTTTGTTTTTTCTATGCGGCCCTGCGCTCACAGCACATGAGCTTTATTGTGATAAATGCACAATAAATCAGTTTTGTGAAATAATATTAACAGAATATTCTTACAAACCCAGTTTCGCATCAAAAGCAGAAGAACTATGAATTATTTGGAGAAAAAAAAAAACAAAGTTTTACACTTCAATGGCAAGAGAGTGTACAAAATGTTCACAAGTTTGTACAACTTAATTTACCTTATTTTATTTGAAACTTTTTCAGGAAGCTAGAGAACTCTGAAAAGTTGTTTATCAACAAATACAATGTGGCTTAAGTTTAAAAGTGAAAGTTTTAATTTAAGAAAAACATGAAATTTTTTATCCAGCAACAACAAGAAACACTTAAAAAAAATTCTTAAGAAAAATTAAAAATAAATTCAATTACAGCCTTAGTTTTTGAAATTGGATTTCGTTTTTTGTTTTCTGTGCGTAGCAAATGGAATTTTGGTGCCATAATTTCTCTGAAACGCAAACTAAATACAGAAATTTATACAATTCCTAGAAATATTGTTGCATATCTCTAGGCACTACAAATTTGTTGTCTCTGTTTTTCAGAATAATTTTAGGGACTCAGTTTGCTTAGACCTACGAATTGTATTCCGTTTGAGTTTCGTGCAGAAAAAACCAATTATGGTTCTACTTACTCCTATAAATCTATAAAATGCTTAAATGCTGCAAAAAAAACACCAAGTTTGTATAGTGTTGCCTACTTTTAGGCACTCAAAAAATTTTTATTTTTTTTATTTTTCTAGTTCAATATGAACTAGGCTTTTTAAGCCTTTTATGTGAACTTTATTAAAATTTTCTTTACAAATACTGATAAGGCCAAATGTAAAAGCGAGTTTATGGTGATAAATGGAAGTTCTTTGGTGCCAAGTCAGGACTATGAGGCAGATGACTCATCAAACCGATGTTTTGGGTGCTCAAAAATGCGGGTGTGAAGTGTGATCCGTCTTCAGGTGGTTGGTTTGCCTAATTTATGGGCAGGAAACTGGCAAACAAATTGCTGTTTGCACCTCAGAATTGACCGTTTCGCGTTGTTCTAGTGGTACGTTTGCGACATGTTCAGTTTTTCTGAAAGAGCAAGTGACCGTTTGCTTGAAAGTGCTTCGTGCGCAAACACCTTGTGTAAGACTTGGCTAATCTTGAAACACTTAAACAGTCCATTACGGTATACTTTCAGGCTCATATGCGGGAATTCACGTTTCGTAACCAGTACCTGGATTGTATGTTTTAAGCATTTCTTACGACCAATCGACATGAGCCTTTTTTTGAGCTATTGACAAATTGCACGGGATCGAATGATTATTTGACAGTCAAATATTTATGCAATGTTGCAAGTGTTCTTTTTTCATTAATTCCTCAAGCTGTCTAAATTTCACGACAGGTCACACGATGATCTTGCAATATCAGTTCGCACACAGCATCAATGGTTTTCGCAACAAACACTGGTTTTGAACGACCTTCACCAAATTTGTCTGGTAGTGAACTACGATCTGAACGGAATTCACCATACCTTCAATAAACAGTGGTCCTTGATAAGCTTCAGCGCAAAAAAACTGAATTAAGTTCGTTCATGTATTGTAGCTGAGTTAATCCAGATCGAAGGTTGTAAAAAATAAGCGCACGAAATTGTTCACGTTTTAATTCTATTTTAGGGCCGAGATGAATTTTTCAAGTTTTTGTAAACAACACAAACAACGCTCTTATGTCACAACATTCTGGGTGGCGTATAACCTCAAAGATGTTCAATTTGCCGGTTGCCAGATGGCAGCACCCGAGTTGCAAAATCCCGAAACATGTGAGGTAATCCTCATTTGTCCCTTAATTTCGTATGAAAGTTTCTGGACTTTCAATTCATTATTTAGTTATTACTCTTAACGTTTGTTTGAATTTTGCATCTGTGGTTTTTGTATTGCGTTTTTCATCGAATTATTTCGTTAACTGTTTGCTCAGTTTTAATTTAATATCTATCATTGTGTATATACTTTTTTTCCCTGGGCAAGTATTGATTTCCAAAACAAACTTTGGCCTCTAGAACATAAAAATAAATCAACTACAAACAACAAATTCATATGTGGTCGATTGAATGAGACACCAACACACACACACACACACACTCACACATACACATTTTTTTAATCTATATTGATATGTGTATACGTTTTCCAAAGGACATTCTTAAAAACACACCCAGGCACAGACACGTAGCAAAAGAAAACATAGAATGGAAGAAGGCAAACGTGTGCATAACTTGAGGCTAAATGAAAAGCAACAGCAACAGCAACAACAACACTACTAGCAAGAACAATAAGAACACACATTGCAAAAATTAAAATGAAAAGATTTGGTAGTGTTTTGTTGTGTTTTTTTTTGAATTCTCTTTAGTCCTGATTACTCAGGACGAATGATATTGAAATTTTTTTTATCGACAACATTGTCAGCTTTCAAGATTTCTTGCTTAATATAGGGAATATAAATATAATACTTTTGGGCTGTTGAAGTAATTCCTTCATGTGTTGCTCAAATGTTGACCAACTTTGGCATGAGAAACAATGTTAAATGCATATTTATTTTTACATCCTTTACAGCAATTGTGATTTCATTTTCAATTCCGGCTCCATAAGATATAAAGGTATATTCTAGACCAGTATTAATAGAAAATTCGATTGAGCAGTGCAGGCTGTTTAAATCAATTTTCTGAGACAACTTCTTGACTTAGAAATATTATTTTATGATGTCACACTATATTAGTACAACGCGTTATGCCATTGAAATTTACTAAAAACGGCTCAGAAGCAGAAGTAAGAAAAAATTGTTTTTAAGCGACAAAAAACGGGAACTTTTGATGATATTAAAACAAAACAAAAATCCATTAAAATTAGCCAACAGACAGACTTATAAATCAGTTTAAAAATAGAAATTCCATAAACACTAACACCGGTATTCATAAAAAATAAAACGTTGCTCAAATACCTTTTTGGAAAAAATTTTATATGAAAAATTTGTCGTAAAATGTGTTTCAACAATGTTTTATTTTCTATGAATACCGGTGTAATAATTTATCAGAACCCAGCACCTTTTTGCTTTTTTTTTGTATAAATTTTATTATTGTTGAGGCGAGCTGGCAAAATTTCATATTTCTTAAAATTTACACATCTTAGAACAGTTTCAAATATAAATAGGATAATAACATATGATTATGAATAGATATATTTTGATTTTTAGATAACATGCTTGCTTTTTTAACAGCTGTACACACAGAAGATAATATGTATTCGAAGAGTAACATATTATTGTTAAAATATATAGTTGAATATATTATGATTGTATACAACCGTAATATGGTTGTCCACAATTATGTGGTCACGACCATCTTATATTATTGCCATAATCCCACTACACTATATGATTTTAACCATAGAATTGTTATACAAAACATAACATTGTTGCAGCAATCATAATTAAACATGTTTTTCCTTTGCGTGCAGTTTCTGCAAGTCTATAATGTTTTGAGAGAGTAATTTGAGTCTTTTGGAATTTATTTTCTAAATTTTCAAGGGCTGCTACACCAGTTGCATCTCTTGAAAATGTTTAACTGGCTGTTCCTCAATGTCAAAGTCATGCAATTGTTCGTTTTCTAAGCGAAAAAAAAAATTGTTTAGGGTTCCTCTATAATGTTCTTTTATGACTCGATCGAAAAGATGTTGTAAGTGTTTTCATGCAAAATCCGATTCCTCTATAGCGATCATGTTGTCAGCACTGCCAAAACATACATCGAAATGAAACTCTCGTTGTTTTGCTATCGACTGAGTGCTTTTATATTTGTTAAAAAGCTGAAAAGTAAAACTAGAAACCCCACATGTTTTTCATTTTTATTTTATTTAGTAAATATATATTAAACGATTATCATCTGTATGTGTGTAGTTTTCCTAGACAGTTCACTTGTTCCCTGGATGGGAGAAAATCCTGTGTCTGTCAGAGGAATACCCTTGTTCAGTGTGTCAAAGTACACAAGCTGTCGATATAGAAGAACCCCAATTGATTCGAAATCGTGCGACTAACTTTCGATCGCGTACATTTTTTTGCGATAGCGAAAAACGGGCAGTTACTTTTTTTTTTCTTATTTATAAAATATTTGTACTGCTAATGCCCGTATGACACTACATTTTCCTTGCATTGTTTAAGTTTTGGAGAATAGTGCGTATACAATGTAATAGTAGAATTTAGTATGCGCAAAGAGTTCGGCTATATTAAGATAAATGCAAAACTGACAACATTTTTCTTAAACTTATCGTTATAGTTATAGAAAATTAGGTTATGTCAGAAAAAATTTAAAATTTTTCAACTTAAAATTCACATTTCAAACTTGAATGTTGCTGTGTCAGCGGTTTATGGACACCTTTTGCAATTTAACGCTTCTTTTTAGGAACATTTTTATTTCCTAGCACTTTCGTGAAATAAAAAGAATACAACACTTATAAAAAAGATGCCAGTTTTGTTTAGGTTTTGTATATTTGTTTCTTTCTAGCAATTGCTGTTTCTTTCTATCAATTCTATTCCAATTAATGAGAGAAAAATAAAGTATCACACGGGCTTAAGTAAATAATATAGTGGTACTCCGCGTTAGGTGCGTTTTTGGTTGCGACTATTTGCATTTGCGATTATATTGCAACTGATATTGAGCACCCTTTTTAACAACTTTGCAAATTTTATTGCACTCCAAATAACAGCTGATAAATTAATACACAATTTTTAATTTTTCACGTTTTATTTTTTTGGTAATTGCTGTTGGCTCCATCTCTACAATTTTTTGTTTGCTTTGTTTTAAAATGTCAGCTGTTCGAGTGTCAGTGTTGCACACGCAATACTCATGCGAAAAAAGCAACACATAATTAGCGGTGCGTAAATGCAAAAATATTGCGGGTGCAACCTTGTATATTTTGTTGTTGGGTTGCAAAGAAAAAGCAACGATTTTTTGCATTCGCACTTACGCAAGACATTTGCACCAAATAATGAACTGCACTTATAGACTTTTTTAAAAATTGATAGCAATTTTTTTTTTAAATTTCATTCCTCAACTTTTGCTGTTTATAACAGCAATAATGTGTATTGAATACCTACAAGTTCTTCAAACATTCCGTTGCAGCTTAAAATGCACCCAAATGTGCGTTTTGGTGCTCTGAGCATTTATGTATTTGACTTATTATTTCCAATTCATTTTACATTTAATATTTATTTAACGAAATTTATTGTATGTAGTTATTTATTTGAACTTTATTGCCACTGCACATATTTCAGCTTTAGTGTTGACAAAAAAAAAAAGTGAATTTGTTATCTCTGTGATGCAGCCAAACTGGAGATGTGACGCTGTGGTGAAAATTTCGCATCACGAGTGATTAAATGTGGAGATAAAATAGGCTCTGTGTTCGTTAAAAATTACTAAAATTTGCCTTGGGAAGAAACTTAAGAATTAACTAAAAATATATTTATTTTCTTGAGCTAAAGGTGTTTTATTAAAATTATTTAATTATTTTTGTCGATATTTCGCTCTGCTTTGGATAGCTTCTTCAGGAAGGAGAGCGAAATATCGACAAAAATAATTAAATACTTTTAATAAAATACCTTTAGCTCAAGAAAATAAATATATAAAATAAAAATAGGGGTCAGAAAAAAACCAAATAATAAATTAACTATGAATGATATAAAAGAAATAATGTAGCAAGAAAACTATTTCATGGACCTTTTGTTTGCTTCGGATGGGACTTGAACGACTGTTGATCAGCCATATAAAACACATCCAATCATCGCAATAATTATATTGAAAAGAAGAACAAGCATGTAAAGTGCAGCTGATTTGAGTTTAAATCAAAATTCGTCAATAGTTAATTTAACATGAATACATGTTAATTCTAGCTGATTCAATGTCAATTTTACATTAATATATTTCCTCAGGAAAATCCCGAATTTTGCATTTTCCATTTTGTAAATGGTGATGGATTGCTAAATGAAATTAGTTGTGAATTTCAGTTTTTCTTTCTATTCTGCTGTATCCTTTTAAATATGTGTATGTTGAAATATTTTATTTTATGTTGCCTTCCCTTGATAGATTAAATGAAATACATATATATGTAGATCTAAAAAAAGAAATGACGTTTTATTTAATGTAATATCCAGGGAATTCAACACAAAATAAAATATTTCAATTAATTGTTCAATATAAAACATTATTTTAGCGCTCACAGCTGATGGGCAAATTTTTGACAAAAAACCAGCACTGACATTAGATTCTTTGATTAGATAATCTAAAGTTCTGAAAACAATTTTGAGCTGAAGAGTGACTGAATTGTGACTCGGACAGCACTTAGATAATGGTAACAACCTACTCAATTTCGTTACAAAAGTTTTCAATAGGACTAAATATTGACAGTCAGTAGTGAAGAGTTCAGGGGCCAAATTCTGGCTCTCGTGATTGAACGATTTCGTTATAGAATGCTGTGTGTTTGTTGCTCATTTTGTTTTTGCTCTACATTGTTTTTATTATCGAGCATATTCGATCACGAATGCCAGAATCCGGCCCCAGATAGTGTGATTGCTAAGTGCTGTTGTTTAAGAACAATATACAATTAATTATGACCTGATGATCGTCGTGGCCCAGCCAACAAATCTTCATTTTAAGTTTTCTTATCTTCTTTCAAAATATTGAACAATTTCACCACAAAAAAATCTTTCTCAACACTGGCAAAGTAAAAAATGGAACTGAAGCCTGATCAAGTATTTCGAACAACGGAACATTTTGGGCTCCAAGTAGGCCGGTCTCATGATTGGTAGCCCATGAAACGAAACGAAACGTATTCAATTAATAACTAAAACAATTTAAATGGTGGGAGAATTTTTCCATAAATTACATTACAATCAAAGTTTTATAACTTTACGATTTTCCATTCTTTTACTTAAAGGCCAATATTTTTTTTTTTTTTTTATTTCCCTCTGCAAGTGAATATGCTAATTAAACAACTTGGCATTCAAGCAGTATGCTGCTTCGTACAACTTTAACGAAAGTTTGTTGTAGATTTTTCAAATCGATTTCAATTGCTTCAAACGTTTTCTCACCAGCAGATGAAACTCTTAAGAAGCTGCAACGCTCAAGGTTGTTTAGAGTGCTCAAATTTTAGTTGAAGGTGGTTGTAAGTTCGTTAAGACTTTAGAATTTTATTGAGTAAATTTTGCACAGGTGAAAGTTTCTTGTTTGGCATTTTAATATTGTGCAAAAATTTTCACTTGTTATTGCAGCAAGTTTGCATGGCAAGAAAGTGAAAATGTGGTTTGTTTGAAGTGTCGTTGACGGAGTAATGATAAATAATGACAAGAGGTCCTGAAAAAAAAGAAATAGCAATATTAAAGGAAAAATTTTTCATTGCATTTACAAAACTGTATTCTATGTGGTTTTTTTGCTTTTCGTATCAAGAAAATAGAACAAAACATTTTATAAGTCATTTTATTTCTTAATACAACAGTTGTAGAATTTGAGAAACGGGCCCCAGCTATGCATATAAAATCTAGATGTCTGTCTATAGGCAACAAGGGCTGCACAAAAGATCTTGTTGTTCGAGGCTCACAATTGGCCTCAAATCATACCAATAATATTATTTTTACCTTTTTGCGCTTTATTAAAAACTCTGTAAAGCAACGCTGTAAATAACACTCTGAGCTGTATTATTTACAGCATTTTCAATGCAGCTCAATCTTTATTAAGTATTCAACTCTGTTAAGTCACTTTGCCAGAACACTTTTCACACTGTTAAACCACTGCTGTAAAAGTTCAGATTTACTGCATATTGTTGACGATGACACAGTTAAAACAAGGCTGTCCCAAATGTGTTGGTTAACTTCCAGTGCTTTTTAAAGGTGGTATCACACGATTGCCGCAATGCACCAATTTTACATAATTTTTGTTGGGCTGAATTCGAGCATAATAAAAAATTTGTCCCAATCAAATTCTCTGCAATCACATGATTGTCACATTTTACTGAAATTTTATTGTCGCAAATTGTACACGATTGCTCTAAATATTATACGGCAACTCTGAGAAACAGCTGTGGTAGCTGTTGACAAACTTTGTTTTCCCAAAAAAAAAAAAAAAAATTGATTAAATGTTAAAAATATGGTTTGTTCATTAAAGCGGAAGAAAATTGCTTCGGCTATTATTATAAAGTTGTGCGGGCTGAAAAAGCAAAAAATTAATGATAAAAACAATTGAATTTTACTAATTGAAAAGCAGAAATCATGTTTGGAAGACGAGTTTAAACAATTTTGAAACTAAATAAATTTATACACACGTATGTTTGTATATTATTGGCGTGTATTGTCTTCTTTGGTTGCGGCATGAGAACACAATAAATATTGGTTTCTTTTTCAGAATTTTTATTGGTGATAAGTGATATGTCAAGTGTTCACACGGTTCACACATCAGGGTTGTATTTGATTGGTACAAATAGCAACAACATTCGTTTTGGTTGCCGCATCAGCCAATAAATTGTGCTATCACACGATTGGCACACAAAATGTAACAAAAATTGGTGCATTGCAGCAATCGTATGATCCCACCCTAAGTCGAGGGCCATCTTCGGTACTTAATGCCCATACTACTGACTTGTACTCCATCTGTAGACAAATTTTCTCTCGAAAGTTCTAAGATAACAATCTTTAAGCTAAAGCTTAAGCCCGTATGATATGATACTGCATCTTTCATCATTTTGGCAAGATGTTAACATCTTCCTATACAAATTCTATATGAAAAAATCTAAACATCTCTCAACATCTTCACAAGATGTACATTTTTCATTTCGCCGTATTCAACATCTTTTGATTATTTCAATGTCATCACTAAAAACAAGTTAAAAAAAACGATAAAAATTCATACCATCACTAGAAAATATACAAGTGCCAAAATTTTTTGCAATGAGCGTGAACGAACAATGTAATTAAATTAAACATAATATAAAATTAGTAATGCAATACTTTTATTTTTAGCAAAAGAGAATAAAATAATGTTTTTTAGTTTGCTCAAACACGTGAAATAATATTTGACAGATGAAAGATGTTGAAAATGTAATGTAAACAGCTTTTTTCAATTTTCAACATCTTCAACACACATCTCAAAGATGTGAGTAAATGTAAATCCCCTACTAGGCGCTGTTCAAAAAAAGAGAAAATCTACAAACAATTTGCAAACTTTAAAAAAATATTTCTAATATCTTTTCAAAATATATAGCAGTTGCCAAATATAATACAAATACAAGACATGTCGCGAAAAGTTGGCAAAATGGAAAAATATAAATACTGTAGTCTTTGAACAAGTTAAACACGTGGCAGCAAACACAATGAGGCACAGACAAGTTTGCTGTATTAATATGAATAATTTTTTGTGAATTTTCGCTGTTTAAAATATGCTGTACTTTTTGAGTTGTGAAAAATTTTTTTAGCCTCTTGTGTTTTTGCATCCCATTGTGCTGTTTACAACTGCACAATTTAATAATACAGATAATATTAAAAAAAAAAAAACACATTAATCAATATTACATATATTAGCTATTTGGGGTCTAGCAGATTTGTTTTTTTTTCTTGTCTAATGCGAAAGGTGCTGCAGAATTTAAAAATTTTTAAAAATACAATTTATTTCTGTAAAAGCTGCTTCTTTGGTTTCGAGTGAAACAGGTTTGAATTTTCTGATTTGTAGTTGACACCAAAATGAGTTGTTAGTTTTGCCGTTGTTTTTGTTGTTGTTTTAGTTTTTATATCAACCACTTGATATTTAAATGCAACAACTTCTTACAGTTCTTAAAGTTGAAAGGCGGTAAATGCTAGAACATTTTCAATTTTCGCTGCTCGTGTGCAAACATTTTTTTTTTTTTTTTGGAAAAACCATTTTAATTTTATGTTCACAAATTATCAACATAATTTTAAATGTTTATTGCTGTTGACCTTTTGCTTTTAATTGAATAAATTAAACTACATTTTTTTAAATTTACAGTCGATTTTTATGGTTTATAACTGTTAATTATATTGTGGCGCTCTTGGATCGATTTTACTTCCTCTGAAACGAGAATGATTTTTTTTTATGCTCAACATTTTTAAAGAAGACCAGAGAAGCGAATTTGAAGACTTATGGGCTGGGGAACGAATATACATTCGGTTAGGCTTCTATAATTTAAGATCGTTATGGTCTTTATCTAGTGTCTTTCCTTGAAAGAATGCAACGTATTTTCGCAAAAATTTGCTACAAGATCACTTCTTTATCTGTCTAATGTTCCGCGCGAGACTAAATGCCTATTTCTGGGCCTACACTCTTTGGAGTCTCGTACACTCAGAAAACTTTGTCAGTAAAATGAACTGAAATCGCTCTATAAAATAAATGATTTATTCATTTAAAATCCATTCTACTTATTTTTGATTTAAATTTACTAATTAAATTGTCAACAGAATGTCTCCAGTTTCTTATTTCAGGAGCAGTGTTGTGATTGTTGAAATTTGTAAGCCCACCAAAACCGTGAAATAAAAACCGTTTTTATTTGGAAAGAAAACATTGAGTTGACAACATTGGTATTGAGTAGACAAATTTTATTTTATCTTGATTTTTCAACTGAGTTTCTCTACTGACATTTCTATTACGGTAGCGACAATGTCTATAGAGACACAATAGTGCCATTGGCGTCATATGGTCGCGTTAGAACCACCTAGTCACTAGTTCCTTCGTCGGTAGTTGATTTGCAATAACAAGCACATGTTGAATGTCAAGAGAAAAAAATCATTGCATGAGGTATAATATGTCACTAGTACTGGTGACCATGTCAATAGTAAATCATTAGAGTTTTTCTTCTGACATTTCCTTCAGTATTCAGTACTCGTACGCAAACATGCCAACTACATAATTTTATCAACTTTAAATTTGATAGCCTTAAACGATGTTCACATTAAATTTTATTTGCTTTTTAACTGCCACATCTGTCTTTCGTTAAGACAGAAATTATGAATTGTCAAACAGCAAATACGCCACCGGCCACAGACATGTGCGATATCTGCTTAAATGTTTTTCAACTTAAGGCTTGATAAATGCATTCGAAGGAAATTCCATCTCTAAATTGTAATAAAATGCCATGACTGACATATTATTGCCCAGACCACTTGGTTGATTGATTGCTTAATTTTTATTTCTGGAAAAGTTTTTGCACGGCAATTGACTCCTCTCAAATATGATTTATTCAACAGAAATATTAAAGTTTATTTACACCTGCACAACATTTTCTCATTAAACGTATGTATGAATTTTAAAAGCACAGAAGAATTCTTCAATCAGCATATACAACAGATTTGGACAGGTGTATATGAATAACAGGGCATGTACTTACTTATAAAATATATGCCTCTACATGTTGACATGATAATTTCTGAAGGACGAAACAAAAGCAGAAGTTTGCGAGGAGTGGAAAAAATTTGCAACAACCTGAAAATGAAAGAAAAAATTCTCATACAACAAAAAATATTTAAGTACACTGAAAGAAAAAGTTTCGTAAATAGACTGATTTTTTACGTTAATGCTATGAAAGATGTCATTGTTTTTGGTGCAACGTAATTCAATGAAACCTGTTTCGTTAAATCAAAATCGTAACTATAACGAAACTATTACATTAATATATTACATTGCTACAACGTAAAATTAAGGAGTTGCTTTTATGAATCTATTTCATTAATATGACGAAGAAATATCGTTATTGCGAAGACTGTTTTTCATAATTCATCGTTCATAGGAAAAGACAAGTTTCGTTTTTACTCTGAACAATTTACTTAGATGAAATCACAATTTTACATTCCCTCAACGGAAGTTTTCGTTAATATAACGTAGTTGTTTCCTGCCAACAACGTGACGTTTCATTGTTATAATGGCAATTAATCGTTATTGAAATGAAATTCATTGCTGGTAGAGCGATTACATACGTACAGTCTTATACACTCAGAAAACTTTGTCAGTAAAATTAACTGAAAACACTCTTTAAAATAAATAAAACTTCATTGTAAAACCATTCTACTTATTTTTGATTTAAATTTACTAATTACTTCATTTGAATTTAAATGTTAAGAAATCTACAGAACCCAATCGTTAAAAATAATGATTTTCCGTTTATTCTAACGTTAAATAAATATATTAATAAATACGCTTTTAATACTTTTATTATTTTCAAATTGTTAGCATATTATAATCATTGAAAATGTTATTCTGCTGAATTAAAATTAGTTTAATATAATTTTTAAAAATTAATAATTCGAGCTTGAGATCACTTTTTTTAAATGATTATTTAATTCAATGTTTCGATACTTTAATGGGTATTTTCTTCAAGAGTTTTTTTAGGTTTGATGTTTAAAAAAAAAAAAAACATTTTAATTAAATTAAACAGCAAAGGTCGAAAAATTAGCATCAAGGAGTAGTTCTATATATTCTTACAATTACTTTATACACTTAAACTGGCCTAAAAAAAAAGTTTTATTCCCTTAACGTAACAGTCGTCGCTATAGTGAATTCTTTCATTGCATTAATGAATTATTTCATTGCGCTAATGAAGCATGACCAACGTAACGGGTTCGTTCCTGCTACGTACTGCTTTTCTTTCAGTGTAGTAATTTACTTTATCTATATCCTAGAAATTTTAAAGCGTAACAGTCGTCACTGTAATGAATTATTTCATTGTATCAATGAATTATTTCATTGCGTTAATGAAGCATAACCAACGTAACGGCTTCGTTCCTGCTGCGTAGTGCTTTTCTTTCAGTGTAGTAATTTACTTTATCTATATCCTAGAAATTTTAAAGCGTAACAGTCGTCGCTGTAATCAATGAATTATTTCATTGCGTTAATGAAGCATAACCAACGTAACGGTTTCGTTCCTGCTGCATAGTGCTTTTCTTTCAGTGTAGTAATTTATTTGCTCTATATCCTAGAAATTTTAAAGCCAATTTTGCTCGTTTTCAACAAGATTTAAGAAGAGATATTTAAGAGTTTGATAACTCAAAAGTAAAGTCAATAAATCGTCAAATAGCTTTCAAAAGGAAGAGTAAAAACTGGAGTTCACGAAATTAATCTATGTATGTATATCATTTCGGTAAAGGCCATAAGCACGCAAAACTTTACAGCTTTCTGTGGTCCGCTTTGAAGTTGACTGTGTTAAATTTCTTAACTCCTGCATACTAGTAAATCCTCTTGAGTTCAGCTTTTGACTTTTACAACATTAACTACATTTGCGATTATTAGGACACCACTTATGCAAGTATGTACGCATGTATGTGAGTTTCTTTGTTCCTCTGAGCCCATTGATAAAATATGGTTGATAATACATAAAACAAAGACAATCAGTTTGTCTTCAAATCTTGGAATATTTCCATAATGGCCCTTATGCACTTTCAATACTTACCACCGCTTACTCCCAACACCACCATAAGACAACACAAACACAATCGCACAGCAATCGCTAGAATAATGCATATTCCATATGCTCGAATATGAGTTTTGCTGATTTTCTTTTCCAGTCATTGAAGGAAACTACACAATGGTAATACGTAATGAGCGAGTAAGTAAACGAATTACTGACGAATCGAATGTTTAAATGAATTGTATTGATCGTAATTAATTAATAGCATTCAGGCAAACTAATAGTTCAATGCAGAGATGTTTAGTTAAGGGATTTTTGAAAGGGTACGTGCTACAAAGCCAAGATTTTCTTATAGAAAATAGAGTACAAAAGGATGAAAAAACATGTTCTTAACATTGAGAAACGCATGCAAACATACCAGTCAAAAAAAGAAGAAAAAAAAACTGCTTTTTATATTGATGAGGATAATGATGCGGCTTGGTAGTTATGGGGATCATCATAAGTAACGTCCAAACACGCATACAGCGATATTTGAGCTTGTGTTTAACAGCTTTGAAAGCTCTTCTTTCAAAATACAATGTTTTGTTGTTGGTAAATTTCATCGAAAATGGAAGCGCTCACGCACGCGTACCAGGGTAAAGACGTCGAATATAAGACCAACGCCTAATTGCTCTCCAATATTTTTTTTTCGTTCACACCGAGCTGGCACCACATCTCCTGGGGGTGGCTCTCTTACAAAAATACAAAACAAACAAAAAATTAAATATAAATATGATTTTTTAACGTGTTGCAGTGGCACTTTTTTTTCTCATGTCAAAAACTATCGAAAATTCAATGTCTTACTGCCGGTTGCTCAATGTCGCAAGAAAATGTAAACGATCGTAATTGATTGGAAATCGCTCGATTTCGAAACTGAGAGCCATGGCGGCACATGGCCTTTTCAATCCCCTGGAAACGTAAGCAATCAGTAGCATTAGCGCATGAGAAGTCGAAAGTCCAGTATTAAAACCGAATTGAAAATTTTTCAAAATGTTTTCGTCATTAATAAAGCGATTTATCTACCCCAGGAGAAAGAATTCGAACAGCTTTCCAAAGGCCGGCAGCAAAGAAATCGCTCGGAAAGTAATAGGTGCGAAATATGAATATGCATCTAGTTATTACTAGTCCTTGCGATTTTATAGTTAAGTAGTATTAAACTTCTTAAGAATGCAAAAAATCCTTTCTAAAACAAAACACTACAAAAATATTTCCCCAAATTTATGAAAGTGTCTTAGAAAATTTAAAATCACTCTCATACATACATTAATATTAAAATATTAGTTTAAGAAACCCACATGTCAGCGATTCTTGTCAAAAGTAATCGTACTTTATTGAAGAATAAATACCAATAGAAGAGAGAAACAACACAAAGCTTTATGTACATGTACATCATTGTAAAGTACTGCTGTCCTGAGAACCTGCAGATATGCGAAACTCCTGCTGCGTTTGTATTTATATTTCTTCTCAAACCTAAAGTACTTTACTTTATAGCAATTTTGGTTTATTGATTTTGACAGGCACACTCTGGCATGGATATCCACGGGAGTCCTTGTTACATTGGTAAAAGGGCAACAAATATGGCAAGTATATAAAAAAAATCAGACATTTCTGACCAATGTCTGATTTAGGTCATACGAATAGGCAAAACACTAAATAAACCCACAAAAAGTGGTTGATATTTATATCAATTTTTTTCATTGGCTAATAGAAGATAACTAATAGAACAGTGAAATAACTGCAGTACCATAAAAAAGTTAAACTATGTCTGTGCACTTGCATTTTGTTTTAGAAAAAAAATCGCTCTTAGTTGCTTTCACTTTGCAGCAATCTTTTGCCAAAAAGGTTGTAGTTTCTGATAGAGTCTATGAATATTAAAAAATATTCAAGAAATTTGTAGTCCTTATTGGAGCTCTCCATATATCCTTTTTTGCTTATGTAAGGAAATTGATCCTAATTTACGTCGCTTTGTTGGTGTAATTAATAAAAATCAAAGAAATGGAATTTTGCGAAGTTTAGTAAAAATATTTAAAAAAAATTTTTTTTTCGCTAAGGATACAAAAATAATTTTTATTAATTTTATAAAAAATGTTTGGCCAAAGGTTGTAGTTTCTTATTGTAACAAAATATTTGTAAAACTTTTGCCGAATCTTTCCATTCCTAGAGAGCTGCCCATATATCCTTTTTTGCTTACATCTAACAAGTTGCTCTTTCTTCAGATTTTTTTCCCATACGGTTGAGAAAGACCTCTTGAGATGATTGTTGGGAGTATTTGAAAACAAAATTTTATATAGATTTAAATTTAATTCGAAAAAATCTTGGTAATTGAATTTTGCCCTAAAGGTCTGCAAAAGGTTGTAGTGTGTTATTGTGTCAGAAAATATTTAGGATTTTCTACGAAAGTTGAGATGCTCAATTACCTCTCCATATATCCTTCTTGCAAGTATGTAAAATTTTTTGTTTGTTTTTTTTTTATCCTTTTTTGTACAAAAAATGTATATGCATTAAGAAACAGACTTCTTAAGATGTTTAGTAGAAAAACGTTGTAATTAGAAGAAAAGTTTTTGGCTGTAATTTTGCCACAGTTTGCTTGCAATATAAGGACTTCAAAGTTTTTTTTTCCATGGCTTACAAGCTGTTTCCTACAAATTATTTTAATTGGCATTGTTCTAGCGTGAATCTATCCAGCATGGCTGAGTAGCCTCTACTAACCTCAAATAGCAAAAAGTGACCTCAGGCTAACATCTCTTTTAAACACCCAATATTCATGGCAAATTTCTGCAAACACTTTGTTATTCTCACTACTTACTACTTGTCTAAGAAACTCAGAATTTAAATATGTAATAATATTTTGATTACATACCAAATAAACACTGTTCAGTTACACAATCCTTTCTAATTTGGGTGTATAAGTTACTGTTTGCAAGTGCATGTGAGACTGACATGGAAAAAGAAAAGGGGAGCGAAAGAGTAGCACTGATAAATAAACAAATACATGCAAATTATTATCTTACGTTTTCTTGAATTTATTCACATGTTATGGAATGACATCTCACTGAGTGACAGACTTAATGTTCGGTATTATTCACCAAATTCTAATCACTCTGGTTTGCTTTTGATTTGAAAGTAAACAGAGAAAACCATTAAAGTAAAATAACACAAATTGTCAAATAATGAAATGTTCTTGCTCTTGCACTAACATGCAAGGAAAATAAATCATGATTTTATTTGCTTAACGTGTGTGTATGCTGCGTACTGGTTTTGCTTACACAAATAATTACTGGCATTAAATTTGTAAGAATTCTAATTGTCCAACTTTTGTGTTACTTGTCGCAGTTAGAAAGACAAATTGTACGTAAATTCTTTGTGCGAAATTGCAGTTGGAAATTAAATTTGTGCAGCTGTTGAATAATATTTGCTTATGTTCTTAACAGAGAAGCTGAAGGATGTCCAGCACGCTTAGTATGTGTTGGAATTTAAAAAATAATTTCTTTGAATTATAAGAATTGAGAAAATAATTTTTGCATTTTACCGGTTAAATTATTAAGATAATTGTTTGAATTGAAAGAGAGGAGATAATTAAATTTTAATTATATAAAAACATATTGAAAATGCGTTTATTTATACCACGCAAATTGCCACTTAGTTAAACAAAAGGTGTAAACAAAGGTATTGCTCTTGCAGGCAAATTTTTTTTGAGTTATAACTTCAACTCGACAATAAACCGATGCTAATTTGGCATTTAAATCGATTTGTAATTTATATTTTTTTTTTAACATTTCTCATCCCTGTGTATTTTTACAACCTCTTGCTCTAAAAACGAACGAAGTTTCGTTTCGCATTCATACAAATGTTTGCCAAAGAGCAAAACTGACACCAACATCGAAAGTCCTCGAAAACATATGAAGGCGAAAGTTACAAAATAACAAGTGGTTGCCGAGTGGTTAAAAGCAGCTGTGCCAAAAATTGTGAAATTCGACACGTTTTTTTACTTTTCTTTACTTAATTAATATTGATTTAAAAGTGACAATACCAACAGTTGAACTTGAGCCTGAAAAAGCAATTTAACATAAATGTATGTAGTTCAAAAATTTCAATAAAAATGTTAACAAAATTTATAGTTTATTTTTATAGAATTAATTTTGGTTTTAATCAACCTGTTTATTATTATTTATTATTATTTTGTTGAGCTGAAATTGTTATAAATTATGTGTTTCACGTCCACCACGATAATCATCAGCACCACAAAGTACACATAGGTAAAATGAGGACGAAACGGGAGAGCATATCAAAAAATAAAAGAAAATACTCTGTTCGTCTCGTTTTTGGAAACTTTCTTGACAAACAAAAGAAAAGAGTTTTCTTTTCAGTTCCTCTTAATTCTACTTTGTGATTTTATGCTGTAAAAAAAGTATGAAAGAATTTATTAAATTAAATGTAAAAAATACGATTTTCGAATGCTCGAAACCCTTTATGAATTCCCAATTTTATGTTCTGTGCAAAAACTTTACTCTGGCAGCACTGTTTTACCAAAACATTTTCATATTTTTCTTAAAAAATTTCGCAATTTCAACATCGAATTATTAATAAACTAAAAGCTTCCGGCAGACTTTGACTTCTGTTATGGGAGGTCCACGACCCCCTCTACAAGCCTATATAACTCATTTCTTTCAAAACCTGGCTCCTTATTATAAAGTTTCCCCGTTATTTTTATTTTCAGGAAATAATATTTTTCTAAATGTTTTTTTCCAATATTACAATTTTCAAAAACTTGTCGTAAAGGAAATTAAAAAATTCTATTATACATATTGTTACGAATTTAGTTGTGAACAGTCCAATTGTAATTGTTCTAGAACGTACTGAATCGTTGTTATTTTATATGTTCTTATATTGTCTTGTTATTATTTGTAAATGAACACAGGAGGTATATACACACATGGATACATAGAAACTTGTTGATAAACAAAGCGGCAGCACAGCGAGTGTGCACATACTGACACACATGTGTAGATAAATAGGCACGACAGCGAAATAAAAGAAACCACCACCGCACGATACAATATTCGTGTGTGCATGTATGTGCGCGGCTCATATGCTTAAAGCTGAAGTTACACAGTACGCTTTCTATGCGTCACGCTTTTCACGCGGTTGTCAAAAAAGTAGGATTAATGCACTTGTATGTGACAAGTTACAGAGCACAAAGCATAGAACGCGTAGACGCATAGAACGCATAAAGTAGACCTACTTTCTACTTTTATATGCGTCGCAAGCGTCATGAGAAAATGTCAGCTGTTTATAATAACCAATGATGTGCCTACTCTCAACGTTATCGATAAATACCTTTTATATCGTAAATTAATTTATAAAATATTTTGCAAAAAAACGTTTTTAATAAAAAAGAAAAGTTTTGTTACAAATTTTATAGATATTATCACGAGTAAAACAAATTGTAATTGTTTTTTTCAACACTTTTTTCATTAACAAAACTTTGATTCGATTTATCGATTGCGTTTGCGTACTTAGTATCATCACTGTTATGTTTACAAATATTTTCAATTTATTAAAACAAGCGATATGGAAGAGAAGTTAATAAATGCTGTTAAAAACCACGAGCTTTTATATAATAAAACCTTGCTGCTCTATCGGAACAAAAATAAAAGAGCAGCTGCTTGGAGTGCAATAAGCAAGGAGCTTAATTTACCAGGTATGTATATACATATTATAATTTTTTCTATCATGCGGGTATATTTCTCATTGGTTTGTATAGAGGATGTTTGCCAAGCTAGGTGGAAGAGTCTGCGCGATAAATATGTCAAGAAGATTGCGGAAAGTTATCGTGCCTCTGGAAGTGGAGCTGATGTAGATGAACCGCAATGGCTGTATCAACAGCAAATGGAGTTCCTTCGTGAACATATTCAACCACGAAGGTAAAACATAAAAATAAGAAATTTTTCTATTAATAAACATTTTACTATTTCCTTACAGAACATTGACAAGCATATCTTCCGAATTTTGCGAAATTATAGAATCAACACCTACTTCGCCGTTGGAAGATATCCAATATCAAAGTGTTGAAAATTTAACTGAGGTATTTATACACATTTGTATGTATACATGCATATCGTTAAATAAATGCAACACGATGTGCCATTGAAAAAGTGAAATAAATTAACCCAGTTGAGAATTGGGAGATTGTTTATGATAATATTAGCAAAATGAGTCTTAAAATTCCTTTAGATTATCAAAAACTGATAAATCAGTTCTGGTGATATTATAATTAACAATCTCTGATTTGCAACTGGGCATGTATGGAGCTCGATTATACCTAAAATTCTTGATTATTTGAGGCAACTTTTCCATAGTAACGTCACGTTCTTTTGAAATTTAGATGACTATATCTATGGCTCCATTCGCAAGAGTAGTTATATTGCTTATAGTTGGCTGTCGGGAAACAAGTTGAAACACAATCGCGTTTGAAGTATTTGCAAATTTTTTTCATATTTTGTGTTTGAAACAACATAACTACGCTTGTGCATTCAGTCTAAGTTTAATGACACATACGCTTACTAATGCAAACATTTTTTTACAGAGTCCACTTTTCGAATATTGCGAAGAGCAACCATCGACAAGCACACCTATCAGTAGCGACTCCAACTCAGTCCCGTCTGAAGCTTCAAATAGTAGAAGAAAAAGAGCTAGGCGGGAGTGTGAAACGGAAGCATTTACTGAGTTTTTAAATAATATGACAGCAATTGCAAAAACCCGGTTTGCCGTTCCAGCTTCAAATGCATCGCAGCATGATGGGTTTTTTTCCATGGTTCGGGAAATATTTAATGAACTGCCCAGCAATGTTGTCAGTGAAGCGAAATTCTTTTTTTTAAATTATTTACGAGACCAAGTGGCAGCCACGAAAAAAGATTGACAACAGTAGTGGAATAGAAGTAAATCTTAATTTATTACTTTTTTTTTACATATTTAATTTCTATTATTCGAACTTTTTCTTATATAATTATTTCTGTATTAAGTTTATTAGGCTCAAGTTCTTTCTATATTATCTTTGTGATTGATATTAATTAAATTAGACAAAGAAAACATCAAAGACATTTAGCAGGGTGGACAACCAGTTGTTTCGAAGCCGCCACACTTTCTCGTCAGCACCCGTCTTTGAGAAAGTGTGGCGGCTTCGAAACAACTGGTTGTCCACCCTGCTAAATGTCTTTGATGTTTTCTTTGTCTAATTTAATTAATATCAATCACAAAGATAATATAGAAAGAACTTGAGCCTAATAAACTTAATACAGAAATAATTTTTTTACATATTTATTTATTCTATGAAATGTTTTTTTTTGTTTTTATTTGTTTTTTTTTGTTTTTATTTGTTTTTTTTTAAGAAAACCTGAAGATGGTTCTAATTTTTATACCCTTTACAAGAATTGTGAAGGGTATGTATAATATATATACATATGTATATATATAAAAAGACTGAAAAATATAAAAAGACTGAATTCTGTACAAATTTTACAACTTGCTTTATTTACTTTATTTATTTAGTTTAATATGTTAAATCAAGGACTTCAAGCCCACTTACATAATAAATATGTTTGTAGTTGATAAGAAATTATGTAAAAGCCACTGAATTTCTAGTTTGCGGCATAAATAATAACACCAAATTAAAACAAACAGTAATAAAAACATTGAATCATATATAAAAATGAATGTGTGTTTGTTTGTCCCTTATAGGCAGCTAAACGGTTTACTTGAAATTTTTACAGTGTATCTCTGTATATCTGGAAGGAACTATAGGCTTTATAAATTTTATGAGTTCGAACTGGGTGGTGCCACGCCCATATTACCGGTATATATAAAACAAAACTCAGCTAATGTTACATAAATTTAAAACATCACGGCATTTTATTTAAAAAAAGGTAGTCACATAAAATGTTCCTTAGGTCAAAAGCGTTTCTTGCCGAGTTGTTAGATGAAAATTTTGGGCCTTTTTGCAACGGTTGTGTTTCTTGCCTCCACAATCCTTTTATAATCGAACCATTTTGCTCTCGATCTGCAAATTCTGGTGGGCAATAACTTCCATCGTGCATTTTCAAAAAATTGTGAAGCAAAACTGTGGCGCAAACAACTTTTTCCGCAGCATCTGGAGTCATGTTCAGAGTTCCTCGCAGTATTCTCCATCGTGCAGTCAATATTCCAAAAGCATTTTCAATGGTTCTGCGTGCTCTAGATAACCTTTTATTAAAGTTTTGCTTCTCTTCACTCAACAACAGTCCAGGATATGGCCTCATAAGGTATGGCTTGAGAGGAAAAGCAGCATCACCAACTAAATAATGCGGAAACACGACATCACTATTTGGCAATGCAGCGTCCGCTGGGAAATTAAGGTTTTCTGATTGCAAAAGCCTCCCAAATTGGGAATGCCGTAGTACTCCGCCATCACTTTGAGAGCCATAAGCACCTATATCGACCGCAGTAAACGTATAATTTGCGTCACATATACCCATTAATACAATGCTATATGTTCCTGAAGTGATGTAAAAGCTTAAGAAAAAAATAGCCAATAATTTTTTTCTAAAATATATGTACCTTTATAATTATAGAAGTTTGAGCCAGAATGCGGTGGGCATGTAATAGCGACGTGCTTCCCGTCGATGGCTCCAAGACAATTCGGCAAGTTCCACATATTTTTGTAGTCCTCTGCTATTCGTTTCCACTCATTCATGTTTGGGAGACATAAATAAAATCCTTTTAACTGCGCCCATATAACCTCACATGTCTCCAAAACTATTCTCCTTACCACACTTACAGACATTTTAAATGTTAGAGAGAGGTATTGCCTGCTAGTACCATGTGCTAAATAGCTAGAATAAAAAGGTTAATGCTTTAGTCTTTGCTAGTCATACGTACACAATTTTAAATTTACATTAAAGTCAGGAACAGCCGGCAGTCGGCTGGAATAGCCCTCGCAGAGTTCTTCTCAAGGTTATCCTTTAGAATAGTGAATAAATAATCAAAGACATCTGAAGACATTCTCGTTGCAATACGAAACTGTTCATGGTCTTCGTTTTTTAATTTTTTATAAGTTGCTGCAAAGAAACCACTCACTTCCCGTTCTAAATACAAGGGACGCACCCAAAACTGCCTAGTTTTATTTTGGAGCTTTTCGTAAGCTCTTATCGCACAAATAACAATGTTTATGAACTCTATAAAGTCCATTAATTCTTTTAAAATTTCAATTTCACTTTCCATTTTGTTAATATTTGTTTTGTATGTTAAAAATATTTGCACAACAGCTGATCAAAACAAAGAAATATGACGCATAAGAAGCGTTGTATGTAACTTGTAGTATGAAACGCATAGAACGCATAAAAAGTATAAAAAGCATCAAAAGCGTGACGCGTCTAAAGCGAGCCATGTAACTTCACCTTAAGTTTCACTGCCGCGTGTATGTATGTCGGTGTGTGTGTGTAGAGCTTTTGTTCATTATTAGTTTTATTGCCAGGTGGCGTGATCAGCTTCTGTATTCTTCTCGACTGTTCGAGCAATGATCATTGAGAGGTATAAAAGCAGCTCAGCTTAACGCTGAGAAGTCAGTCTATTTTTAACTGCGCTAACGTGTAAAGTGTCTTAAGTAATAAAAAGTGAATAAGTAAAAGTGTTCTTCTTTTTATGTTTAAGTAAATAAAGTATTGAACTGTTGAGTACTGTCCACTGAAGAATTGAGTGTTTTAACTTCATTACAATTAAAGAATCTACGGAAAACGTTTTTAAACGGTAAAACTGTAACAATATATACAGTTAACATTCTATATCAGGGGTGCCCAAAATCTTCTTATGGAAGCGTAAACACCAATACGTATACACTTTATTGACGCACACAAAGAAAAACAGAAATGAACTCATAACAAAAAATGATTTCTTCAAGTGTTTCATACTCACGAAATCATTAAAAAAAAAGCAACAAAATCATGAAACAAAAAAACTAAACACCAAAATTTAAGCTTGGCACCAATGTGTACCAACAAAGCCTACGTTTGTATTGCTGTGCATATGAAAGTGTTGTTGCTTTGAACTTGGGGTATGTGTGTATTTCATACAAAGAGTTGTGTATACATATTAGAATGCTCAGCCAATGCTTCGCGCTTTTACAAAAACAAAAGCGTACCAAGCGTATAGGCCGTGGGCACCCCTGTTCTATATAAAACATTTACCACAAACGAAAAATATGTTATAAAAATTCTTAAAACTATCAAAATAGCCAATTGTGTCAATGCAACCTGCACTAGATAAAAATAATATGCTTGTGTTTGACTATAAAATGGTTGCGAATTACAAACACAAGGTTAGAGTTGCCAATAGTATGTTTGGATGGGACATTAGCGCGGTAGCATTTGAATGTTGAAGGCGACAACAATATGATTGAAAATGACAATGGCAAGAGTATGATTGAATATAGCAATAACATAGTTAAGGGCAACTATAACATAATCACTGAAATTAGAATTAGTAGTAATATGTATGTATTATTTTTGAATACATTTCGGCAAGCGTATATGTTTCTCTTCGAATATGTTTACCTCAACCATATAAATTTTGTTATTGTACACTCAATCCTTTTTAGCCAAAAATAATGAATGACAGACAATTGTCCACCCCCGGGCTTAAGCCCAGAGCTGTCTGGGAAAGGGAAGTTATTCTATGAATCCCTTTTAATGAACCCCTTTGCAGACTATTTAAGCAAACAACCACTAATAAGAGGTTGTCATTTGATGCTCATAAACATTAAAAAAAAAATTCATATCTAAAGGTTTATTATTATATGTTGAATATCAAATGTATTTTATACCAACTTATACCCAAAGGTAATGAGCACTTATTTATTATTATTATTTTTTTTTTCTTTGCCAAATTATACGTAATTGTATTCAATTTCAGGCTGACTTACTTAAATCTCATTTCACATCGATGCCAGTTTATGTGCCATAAACAAGGCCAAAGTAATCATTACACCAGCTTAACAAGACTTTATTATAAATACAGGACTATAATAAACATTTCTTGTAAAAACATTTCAAAATTAAGATTGACAGGTCAAACATTACACAGGTCACAAAAAAAAAAAGAAGAGAAAAACAAATATACCATGACTAGACATTTTGAAAGTAAATAGTCATAAAAGAAATCCCCAGGAAATTTCTTTTAAAGGAGATTTATTTGACTTAGAAACAGCTTAATTTTGAAGCTATTCTAATGGCCTGTTACGGGAGGGCGGGTGGTGGCATACGGAAGGCAAATAAATTCCTCAAGTTTTCATTTTATTTAATTTCTATTACCCTGTATTCTATTGAATTTTATATGCCAGCCATAACATAAGCTTTTAACACCTATTTTTTTTATTTATTTTGTTGACTGGAAAAAAAATACATACATGCTGTCAGCCATTAAAGCAAGTAGCTTAGCAAGCACTTATTACCGCAATTTTATGGCGCATAAATGTGTGTGTGTGTGTGCGGGTGCGGGTGTATAAAGGGATGTAGAAACACTTACGTATTCATTGTAACCAAATTACAAACTACAAAAAAAAAATACATCCACATTCGCTTATATTGGTCACTTGGTAAATTTTATAGGACAAGTGTATGTGTGTGTGTGTGTATGTGCAGTAAGTAACTTTTATGTCTCTTTATAAAATTACTGCCTGGCATACATTTAGGCGCCGAAAAAATTACGCACTCACATTTTTACACATGCAATTACCGTTACGCGCAATGAAATTAACTGTAACCCAGCTACATTAAAACAAAAGTATTCCACAATTTTTATTTGATGGCATACGCCGTGTGGCTGTGAGTACCAGCTAAAGAATCATATGAGTGTAAAATGATTTTTTAGTAGCGAAACAGTATATAAAGATGTTTTTTTTTTTTTTTTTTTTAATTAGACTTAAAAAGAGACTCTGGAATTTATTGCTAATTATAAACATTGTTTGGTTACGCCTTGTGAGTCTATGATAGCTGCAGCCCTTAAGCTCAAAAGCATACAGTTAAGAACAACCAACAGCGAATTCGAATCAAGCTTTGACTTGCCAAAAACTAAATTGACAATCTGTTTCAATGTTTACAGATTTGCGACGTGTAGTCTCAATGCAGTTTTTTGGTATGGAATATTTGTCAAATTACAACTTATACGCTAAAATTCTGACAAATCGGCAAATGCAGGTCGTTTCGTAGTCTTCTTCTTTAAATATTTCCGTTTTCAAGTTTTCTAATTAAAACCGGACACAAACCGTCTAATTCATAAAAATTATAACAGGTTTATAAAGCTCTTATTTGATATATTTTCCATACAAACATGTCAAATAACTGTCTTATAAGCATTTTATAATTTTTATGAATTATAGGGAAAATATATACATATCTGAGCTATAACTTGTAAACATTCATTACATAGTTAGCAGATTTTAAATAACAGGTGGGCCAAAAGAAGTCATTCGATGTTGTTCGGCTGTTAGAATATTGGTTGCGGCTCTCGCAGTGTGTGCCGTTGCTCCGTCCTGTTCGAACCACATGTCCTCCAGGCCTAAGTCGTTCATTTAATTGCAGTAGAAAACACTCATTTAACATAGAGCTATAGGGCATTGTCGTTTGACCAGCAGCATGCTCGGAAAAACAACAAACCTATGACTCCTCCAGCATGAACAGCTCACCATGCAGTCACTTTGAGCGGGTGTAATGGCTCCTTGTGCATCACTAGTGGATTCTCCGTGAACCAAAGATGATATTTTTGCTGGTCCATGTACCCGCTGAGCTGGAAATGAGCCGATGAGGTTATGATTTTGATCAAAAATTAAACACTTCGTCATAGATTTCACTTGTATTCTGCAGCTGTCTACTTCACAAATGTAAAAATAGATTTGAACTTGGCCGCCATTTGCAAAAAGTAAGAGCAAGTTCCAGTAGGGTGATTTCTTTTCGCCCACCCTGTAGAACACAAAATTGTTTAAAAGCGAAATTCTCGTAATTTTCAAAAATAGAGTTGCTATATTTGTTTTAACTTTATATGCAGTTTCGAAACAACTACATGTCCACCCTGCTTAATGTCTTTGATGTCTTCTTTGTCTAATTTAATTAATGTCAAACACAAGGATAATATAGAAAGAACTTGAGCCTAGATAAATTTAATACAGAAATAATTTATAGTCTAATTCTATGCTTCAGAATTGTTAATAATTTTATAAAGCTTGAGTTCGATTTTTACTCCCTCGAAATTGCGAAACTGCTGTAATGGACATTTTTGAAGGAGACGAAAGAGGAGTTTAAAATCGTACTAAAAAAGTAACTTCTAAGCATACATTTATATCGTTAAATGCACTTTAATGCCCTGTAATTTATTTTATTTTATAGTTGTTCCCTAATGCAGACTCTTCGACTCATTTCCTTTTGCTGTATTTTTCCACTGTTGTTGCTGCTGCAATATTGTCACCTTCCATACCAACTCTTTCATCTAATTTTTTTCTTTCTTTTCATTTTCTTTTTTCTAACTCAATTTAAAAGTCTCCGTATGGCAAGACATTTACATAACACTGTGAATGTTAAGGAAATGTCAGTTTCTTTACCTTGACACACTTGCCAGCGCACACGGTGGTAGTAGTGTTGTGTATGCAGTTTATAGCAGCTTTTTTTAACTGCTTTCTTTTTTGCAAAAATTTCTCTAGTATATTGTTAGAGCATTTCTAATTTTTTTCCTGCTCCACAGAATTGACGTTGTTTATATACAAAAAAAAAACTCTCAAGAGATGTGTACATATTGTGTCATATGCATTAAATTTCTTCTTCTTAGAAAATAAATAAAATAAATAAGGACAAAGTAACACTTGTCAAAGGACCCCAGCGAATTGGGACACTAAAGCCGTGCCCCAGCTACTTGTTTATTTTTGGTTATATTAAGTTAAATTAGTGGGTGGCTTGGCAGCTGGATTTCTTCGTTTAAAATAGCCACAGTTGATATACTCTTTTGCTTTGGCCAAAGCCAGGGGTTTCCCAAAAAGTCGGCCGCTCATGAGCACAGTGGTTTACAGTGCATTGACAGCACAGTGCGCAAAATTAAAACAAGGGTCTTATGTTGCCAAGCAAAATGATTAAATCTATGGTTTATGATTCAATTGTATTTTAACTGTTTTTAGCGACACTAGAGGGCGCCACAGCCAGAGAATTTAAATTACAAATGGCTTGCTTCAGCAAAAACAAGTTGTAAAGAACTGAATTTTCAGAGAATGCAATTAAACTAAATTTAATGCCAGCAAAGAAAAAATTATATGCGAATTCTTCTCTTAAGGGTATTTTTGATTGTTGATAAAAAAAATGTTTCTTAGCCATTTTGGCTTTGAAAATAATTTTTTAACTTTAATGGAACATTACAAATGTTTTCAAATGTTTCATCAATATTAAAAAATCGTTGAGTTCAAATTGAATAGTAATAGTTTTCTTTTTTTCAAACCAATAAAAAATACTTTAAGATTCCTTCATGTAGTTGCTAACAACTTTCAGTCTCGTTTTTTAAAAACTGAATTTTTTACAACTCTTTTGTTGAAGCATGTCATTGTAGTTTAGCCAATTTTACTTCGAAATTTCTGTTTTTGGTCTGTTTTTCATTGAAAGGAGCTGAAAATTTAAATAATAATTCTAAAATAATAAATACTAGCTGTGCTGTAAATTCTTGTCAAATTCGGCGCTTCATTCTTTTAAGAATTTTTCGTGTCTACTGATTAGCATCAATGAAATATTTGTAAACTCTATTTTTGAACCTGAATTAATACATTTCACTTCGCTGTCAAAGCAAATAAATGATTAAGTTCATATTTGATTTATTAATAATATTATTCAATATTTCGCTTCAGGATAATATTTCGAATTCATTAAGAAATTAATATTAATACATTTTATATAAAAATAAAACGATTGGAAGCTGCAGCAACTAGTTTTTTCCAATAACTATATAATATAAGTTTATATAAATTCACCACCACCAATGCAGACCTTATGCTCATCACCACTTACTGCCTTGACTTTCTCTAGAATATTATTGCCCATTAACGCTGGTGTAATGCACAAAATACGATCATATAAAGTGTTTGTTTTTATAAAGTTTCCATACTATAAAATTTTTATATGCTCGTTTTAATTTGATACTTGTTTTCAAGCCACAAAAACTTTAAAGCCTTCTGTCTTTGTTATTGAAAATATTATATTTGCAGTTGGTGCATCACTTCTTATTATTATGAGTAGTTCTTTTAATGAGTAAAAATAAAATTGCAAAACATGCAGCCAAATTTTGTTTATGTCATAAAATATTTGCCAATGCTTATTATTAATTTTTTATCAACTTTTTTTATGAGTCATCTCATAAAAAATAAGAAATAATAATTACGCCAAGAGTTTTCTTCTCGCAAAATATCCCTATAACTTTTACTCCTGCACTTGTTTTTTTTTGCAATTTTATTTTTCAAGCACATGCATATTGGCTCTTAAAAAGAAAAAGAAGAAGGCAGGGAAGAACTTCCCTTTTTAATAAAAAAAAAAAAAAAAAAAAAACGAACACAAAATTAAATTCATTTCGCTTCATAATTTCCTTTCAATATCTTAATTTTTCATATTCTCAACTTTTGTGGTTGATGATGGTTTGAAATTGAGGCAAAACAAAACAAAAAAAGTTTTCATAATTCTTTTTATTGAGTTTTTTGTTTTTGCAAAGGAAACTTAGTATTTGGTCATAAGAAAAAAAACTATTTTAATAAACGTTATAGTGTCAACACTTCACTGCAGGGTGGCTGTGGAATCAACTGCATTATGAGTTTTTTTTTTTTTTTTTTTGGCTTTTGAGCGGATAAAAAAATGTGGCAAATAAAGAAGGATTTTTGGCTAATTATGGGCAATACAAAGAGTTTGTTTTCAAAGAGAATGAAGCATTTTTTCCCACCAACTAATATATATTCCATTCAATCGGGTAAATGACTCATCCATTCTTTCGGCTCAAAAACGAAATACCTTGGCATCATCCTTGTGTGCAAATTCATATGGAGACATCACATCACGCAAAAGTAAAACATAATTAAATAACAAGTTCAGAGAATTATTTTGGCTGTCATGCATAGATAGAGTACAAGCTATCAATTGAAAACAAACTCCTCATATACCACAGACTATAGCGCCAATCTGAGACACTGCAAGCACAACTCACTTACTAATTATTCAATTATTCGAGTTTTTTTTAACCAAACTCCAGCTCAGCGGGTTCATGGACAAGCAAAACTATCACTTCAGGGGTAGCCAAAACTCCACGAGTGATGCACGAGGAGTCATTACAGCCACTCGAAGCAAATGCATGGTGCACTGTTCACGCTGAAGGTGACTCCTTTGGACCATATTTTTTTTTTTCGAAAACGACAAGAAGTGGTGAGAGAAAAGCATACCATTTGTTGCGTACTGTCACTAACGCTTATTCTGGAAATCAATTTCTAGCAATTGCTAGTCTGGTCTTTAATTAACATGACACAAAGTTCAACCGCTATTGATCTTCCTCTAGCAACCCATAATTCCCAAAAACATATTTTTTTCATTTCTTGTCCTCCAAAAAAAAAAAAAAATATTTTGCGAGAATATTAACAATCCTATAAACTTTTAATTTCAGAAATATTGCTCTGCTTTTTTTTTTAATTTCATAAATTATATCTTCAATTCTATTATTTGCCTTAAATTCCTCAAAAAAAAAAAAAAAAAAAAAACATTATTCATTTTCCTCTTTTATGCTTCTTAGCCATGACATGTTCTTTTTGTTGGCTGCCACATGATGGAACAGAAAGTTTTATTAAACTGTCAATCAAAACTGCAAATCTTCCAACCTTTCCTCCCACCAACAACCAGATGTACTCCCCCACCAACTCAACTAAATTACACAGAAAATATTTAACAAAGTTTTAACCATTTTTCTTAGCTTTACACTTTGGTTTTTTTATGCAAAAACCAAAAAAAAAAAAAAAAATCAATTATTGGTGTCATCTTTTGTCACTAAAGCAGCCAACAGCATATGGTGACCGAATGACTGTCTGACTGATTGCCTGGCTGCTGCCAGCAACACACATCTATTGTACCAGCGCCATCAGTTTGATCACATGTTTGCCTTTTAGCAATAAGTTTGGTGATTTGATTGTTTTTTATGCTTTTATTCTCATTCAACTATTTGCATTTTAATATAATCCTCCCACTCTGACACTTCTGTTTATTTGCAAAATAGTGAGCAGCATATTTTATCCGTTTAACACAAAAAGGTGCCCAAATCTGCACAATGCACAGAAAGCAAAAAAAAAAACAATTCAAACAAAAGTCATGACACACACAGACTCATATACATATGTACATACATATGTACATATATATTCACTGTCAAACCCTACCTACAAATTTTAGATCTTGTTTATACTTTTTGTTTGACAAGGCAGAATTTTAAAAGAATACAAATATTATCCATTTGATATTGTTGAACTTTTTTCTATACATGTGTACATATCAAGGCTCAAGGCTGTGTACAAATTAATAATTTCAAAAAGTGAGCAGTTGAGTTAATTTTGCAGTTAACCCATTTATGTATGTATATTCCATTGAGCTCTAAAAAATCACACAGTGCATCGACGTGACCACTACATTCATGCAGGCGTCTTGAAATCTCTTGTCTAAACAAGAAAACAAAACAACAGAGGATATTGGCGAAGTACTTATGTTAAAAGCAAACTTTAGTACATGCATGGTCATATTAAAAAAACATTTGCCGAAAAACATGTGACTACACGTGTTATGCGTGCAGGCGCATAGAAATCTCTAGTCTGAATGAAAAAATAAGATAAGAAAAAATTGGCAAATTATTCTAGCTTTGACAGTATATTAATCAAGGTGGTGTGGTCACATCAAAAAAATATTTTCCGCAAAAATGTGACCACTAAATTCATGCAGGCGGCCAAAAATCGCTGGTCAGAATGAGAAAATAAAATAAGAGAATGTTGGCAAATTATTCTTGCTTGGACAGAATCTTGTTCCGGATATAGTCATATTCAACAATATTTTGTGAAAAAATGTGACCACTACATTCATGCAGGAGGCCAAAAATCGCTGGTCAGAATGAGAAAATAAAATAAGAGAATGTTGGCAAATTATTCTTGCTTGGACAGAATCTTGTTCCGGATATAGTCATATTCAACAATATTTTGTGAAAAAATGTGACCACTACATTCTTGTAGGCGACCAGAAATCTCAAGTCTGAATGAGAAAATAAAATAAGAGACTAACGGCACATTATTCATGCTTGAACAGAAACTTGTTCCGCATATGGTCATATTCAGCAATAATTTCCGAAAAAACTGTGACCACTAAATTCATGCAGGCGGCCAAAAATCGCTGGTCAGAATGAGAAAATAAAATAAGAGAATGTTGGCAAATTATTCTTGCTTGGACAGAATCTTGTTCCGGATATAGTCATATTCAACAATATTTTGTGAAAAAATGTGACCACTACATTCATGCAGGAGGCCAAAAATCGCTGGTCAGAATAAGAAATTAAAATAAGAGAATGTTGGCAAATTATTCTTGCTTGGACAGAATCTTGTTCCGGATATAGTCATATTCAACAATATTTTGTGAAAAAATGTGACCACTACATTCTTGTAGGCGACCAGAAATCTCAAGTCTGAATGAGAAAATAAAATAAGAGACTAACGGCACATTATTCATGCTTGAACAGAAACTTGTTCCGGATATGGTCATATTCAGCAATAATTTCCGAAAAAACTGTGACCACTACATTCATGCAGGCGGTCAAAAATCGTTGGTCAGAATGAGAAAATAAGATAAGAAAATGTTGGCACATTATTCTTGCTTAGACAGAATCTAGTTCAAGGTATGGTCTTATACAACAAATATTTGCCGAATAAATGTGACCACTCTGAAATCTCAAGTCTGAATGAGAATATAAGATAGCAAAATGTTGAAAAACTAGTTTTGCTTAGACAGAATATTGGTCAAGGTATGGTCATACTAAATAAATATTTTTTCCGAAAAAATGTGACCACTAAGTTCATGCGGATGTCCAAATATTTCTGATCTTTATAAGAAAACAAGATAATATGATTTCGGCGAGTTATTATTGTTGAAAAACAATTTTTAGTTAATGTTTTTTAGAATATTTCCTGAAAAAACGTGACCACTAGACCCTTACAGACGCCCAAAAATCTCTGGTCTGCATAAGAATAGAGAATATTGGCGAATACTTCTTGCATAGACAGATTTTTAAATTAGGTATGGCCACATCAAACAAATATTTTTCGAAGAAAATGTGACCACTACCTTCAAAGAAAAATAATTATTCCGATTACAGGTGCATGTAATCTGAATAATTATTTTTCTTAGAGCAAGGCATCACTATTCTGCAACTTTAATTTATAAATGAATTTAACATTTTGTATAAAATATTTTTGTTGAGAACGTTTCTCTACTACCTTATCCTGTTATTACATTCCTTTATAGCCCTGTCTTGCCATTTGGTTTTCAAATATTTTTTTTTTATTTTGCCCAACTGCTGATGACATGCACAAAAATGTTAATAAATGTAAGAAATATATACACAAGCATGTACATATGTACATACATTATAAGTTGTTATAAAATCACAACCCTGTTTGCTATAAAATCTTAATTTTTAACTTTTAAATTTGCCATGTACGCACAGCATAAAACCGACAACATTCATTGTCTGCCTGCTGTCAGTTGCGTTCCTCTGAACGAACGTTGTTGGCGGCATAAAAATCAAAGCACGTTTATGATTTTATTTCAGGTGGTGGAGCAGATCTTCAGTGGGGATACACTGCACTCACATACTGTTTCTTTTAGCGTTGTTGTTTTTTTGTTTTTTTTTTTTTGTTTTTGCCTTTGCATGTTGAACATAATAAATTTGCATAAAATTTATAGCGATTTTAGTTGCAAAGCAGTCAAACGAGCGGCAGATTTAAAGTGAATCATAATGGGCTCTTACGCTGCTTTATATTTCCTGATATAATTTTTTAAGTGATTTGTATGCTGGCATTGAGCGCTGGAATAAATATCAGAAAATACTTGCTATAAAGTTAAAAACAAAAATGTCATACATATGCATGCTAAATCATTTCACAGAATTCTGAAAGTTTTTTAAGCATACTAGTGTATGTATATAAATGATGTGCTATTTTTTTGACTGGGATAAATAATGATGGACTTAAGATCCTTGATCATTACTAATTATATAAATAATTGACATTAGCGTAAAAATTTTCGAAAATTCTCCTAAACACGAGGACAACAGCTGCCGAATTATGGCATTCGTAAAAGAATATACTCGATAGTGAAAACAATGTAAAGAATAAACAAAAACATACAGCATTCGATTACGAATTTATTCGCCTACGAATGCCAGAATTTCAATGCAAATTTCAGAGTCGCTTTGGCTCATTCAGGAATTGGAAATTTCTTAGAATTAGAAAAAATTCCTTAAGTTTTCAACTAGTTTTGTTGGCTGCAGTAACAATGATTACAATATTCTGCAACTTATTGTTAACAACTTTGCTATAATTTTCGCAGCACAACACCGCACCGCACACGCAAACACTACCACCTGCATTTTGTTGGTACAAAGTGATTTCAGTTGTCAAAGTCTGAATGTTTGCTGATTGCGTTAATCGTTATATCTGTGCTTTAAGCACCATGAAAACAAACAAAAAATATATTTATGGCAAAATTGTTCTACCAGCTAAATTGGCGCCAACTTTTTTACAAACAAAGAGAAAACAAATTTGACATCTGAAAGCTATTTGAGGCAAGAAGTAAAAAATAAACATCTCTGCTACCAAGTTCGGCTTAAATGAATTCGCCCTGCAGTAGTGGTATCAAGGCGAATCAAGTACAGGTGGTCGCAATTCAATTCGCTTCAACATTTTCTCTCGAGACGTCACAAGTTTTGTTGTCGTTTTCTATCGGCTTTGACAACTCAGAAGATAAATTCGTGGAAAAATGCTGAAGCGAATTGGTATGCGGGCACCTGTAATGGATTCGCCTTGAGTGGTATACAGGATAGAGAAGTGACTGTTTTGCCCATTTTTTCTCATTAAATCTAGATGCGTGTGGCGAATGTTAACTCAGATCAAGGTGCCTGCATCCCAATTCGCTTCAACATTTTTCCACGTTTTTTATCTTCTGATTTGTCACAGCTGATAGCAAGCAACAACAAAACGTATGACAGCTGTAGAGAAAATATTGAAGCGAATTGAATTGCTACCTCTGGTAGTCAATTCGCCTTGACTCAGATATTCCGATTCGGCGAATATTAAAAATTGATATTTACATTTCTACTAATATACAAGTGCGTATGTTTATATCCAATTGGAAAAAAATTTTGATTTATATACGATTGTTTATCTCTGTATGCTGGAAAAAACCCAATATGTATCTTTTTTAGCATTTCACTGGAATTTCTGGTATGCGGGTACTAACAGATAAAAATACAACAGTGACAACAACAACAACAACAACATCATCATCTACCGAGTAAAACACTCATAAAATCTTAAAATGGTCAATGGAACCATCAAATACCAACAACTACAACAACATCGTGGCAAGTAAACAAACTCAAACAGCAACAAAAATAATAATAAACAAGACTGTCGGAGTGCAAAGAAGAGGGAAAGAAAATCAACATTCATGAGCACTTGATCAACAACAACAAAAAAAAATGAGAAACGAAATAAATAAATCGCAGTAACAAAAACAACTATTTAAATACAAATAACAACAACAACAACAACACAAATAATAACAAAGAAACAAACTGAAAATTAACACTAAAGATACAACAGATCAAGATAAAGCAGTGTACTCACATAAATGCACATACGTGCTTGCATATGTGTGCACAGTGCTCGGCAAAAGTAACGTTACAGCAACATATGTATGTTATCAGTTGTTCTAAAAAGAAAAACTATATTATTCAATACAAGCAAGATTTTATAACATTTTAACCACAATACAACTAATAAGGTAACCTTTTCGCTACAATAAGAACAACTTCAATAACAATAACATGAATTTTGTACAACTTATGCAAACTGTCAAAAAGGCGCCACTTCTACATTTACAGAAGAGAGATGAACAAAGCTTACGCCGTTTTGTTATCTCGTTTTCGCTGTCTTTCATCTCTGCATTCTCTTGACAACCTAAAGTAGTCCCATGATTAACGGTTAAGCTGACGAGGCTGCCTTATTAGATGCATCATGATATTAACTACAAGAATATACACACGATTTAGAAACATAAAAATGTAAATACTAACACCGGTATTCATAAAAAATAAAACATGGTTGAAACACATTTTACAAAAAAATTTTCATATAAAATTTGTTCTAAAATGCATTTGAGCAACGTTTTATTTTTTTATGAATACCAGTGTAAAAGTTTAATCCTAAATTAAACCTAAATCGAAGCTGATATTTTGGCCATGAGCGATGTGCTTTTTCTGAGAAAAGTTGAATACATGATGGCGGTTGAGTGTTTACTTTTAGCGGCCACTGTATGGCATGCATTGCACACATTGTTTAGTTAAGAAAAACATCCAAACAAGTTAATGGCGAAAAAAAAAGTCAGAAAGAATTAAGAACAAAGATCGTCTGCTGTTTTAAAGAATTTAATAAGAAAGGGGAAGTACATTTTGCTTTGCACTTTTTTTTATTTTGTGAAAGAGTTAAAATCTGGGGGATACTTTTTTTTCCATTCTTATTATAAACACAGCAATGTTTTCTTCAATTTATGAAGAAGTGTGTATGAAAAATTAAGATTTTTTTGTTTTGATAAATTTTTAATTAAAACAATGTGATATCTCATATTTACTACTCGGCCAATACGATTGTTGGGGCCGCTCCAACAACTAAAGAGGCCAAAAATATTCAATTATATTAGTAATTTGTATATTGCTACCACAACCAACAGAGATCTGAATACATAATTATGTAGTTGAACAAATTTTCCGCAGAGCAAGTTTTATTATGTATTCTTCACAAATATTTTGTTTGAGTTGCTCCAGCGTTACTGGTTTGTTTGCATAAACCATATTTTTTTTTTTTTTTGAGATATCTCCATAGAAATAAGTCCAGAGTAATTGAATCAGGTGACCGGGGAGGCCAATTAACATCATCATTTCTTGAAAAAAGATTGTAGCAAGATATTTCGTCGAAATTCCATTGTAATCCTGGCTGTAGGTGATGTGACACCGTCTTGTTGATACCACCTGTTAGTCCAGCCGAAATCATGCAGTTGTGGCACTAAAAAGCTTTCAATCATATCACAATATCGCTTAACAATAACAGTTACCTTTTTTTCCAAGCACCCTGATCCCGTGCCACGTCTTCTTAGGAGGGGCTGCCATACGATAACTGCAAAATCATAATTCTTGAAAATAATTTTTTTGGATATGTTTATGTTTTTCTAAAGCCGCAACCTATCGAAAGATTAATGCCACTGACTATCGACTGCCAAATCGACCCACCCTAGTGCATATACATATATTTTTTCTTTTTTAATATTTCGCTTCTTCCATTCATTAAAAATTTATTGCAGTTGTTTTCTAATCAAAACTTACGATATGAATAAGAGCATGCATATGTTTGTACGCATTTGAAAGCAATTTTTTTCTGTCTTCCCAAACACATGTTAAAACAATAGATTTTTGTTTAATTTTCTTTCCACAAAGTTGTTTTTTTTTTTGGTTCTATTTTTTGTTAATATGCTGCAGCAAACATGCATATCAGAATGCATACAATTATGTGTATGTGTGTATGCATGCATGCGTGTATGTGTGTATGTTGCTTTTGCTCAAACATATTTCTTGTATTTAAAGAGAAAGTATAAAATATAAATTAGAAATGAGCATGTATGAATGGCTGTATATATATATATATATTTTTTTTTTTTTGTTAAAGCAGTATTTAATTTAAATTCTTTCATAAATTTTCTCCAAAAAAAAAAAAAAAAACGGCAGTGTGCGGGATCTGGCGCAGCCACTGCTGTAAATTATGCCAAGTTTGATTCGGTTTGGTTTCGTTATATTCTAGTTTTGTGTGAGTTTCGAATTAAGTGATGTTGTTTGCAATTAGTTTTGAAAATACGAGGGAGGATCTTTCTATGAATTTATTGCTTTCCAGGGGAAACTTAAAACTAATTTGTAGCTTCCTGTTTTATTTTACTGATCAAAATCTAACAACAACATGAAAGGTATATTAAATTAATATTTACGCAAAAAAACGTGACCACTATAATGGTATTGGCTTTACTTTTGGCAATTAAGCCAATGCCGCTTATTCACGCGACAACAAAAACAACAATAAAAATTAGAAAAAAAAAACGTTTTAATAGCCCTCTTTTTTGGAACACCATGTTTCGAAGTTCTGTTGGAGCAGATAGTAAATACAAAGGGTCTAATTCAGGAATATTGCAGAGGGCTTTAATAAGCAGCATGTCTAAAGAAACACAAAAAAAAGGAACGATTTTAATGAACTATTATCAAGGACAAGAGCCTCCATTAAGTCTTGTTCAAGCATATAGTTAATTTAAATAGAAATAAACTTAATTATTAATTTGCTTTAAGAGCCAATTGAAATGTATTAATTCAGGTCCAAAAATGAACCTTTTCAAAAAATATTTGCCAACGAAATGTCGTCGGCATATAGACAGCTGAAGAATACAGCAAATATTTTTTGAAAAGGTTCATTTTTGGACCTGAATTAGTTAATTTAAATATATTTTTGATGCTAATTTTTCGACCTTTGTTTTTTAGTATTTTAATTGTTCGAGCCTTAAGGTCACTTGTTTTTTTTTTATAAGTGTTTATTAAATTCGATATTTCGATATCACAATGGATATCTTCTTCAGGAGTGTTTTGATTCCTGAAGAAGATATCCATTGTGATATCGAAATATCGAATTTAATAAGCACTTATAAAAAAAAAAGTGACCTTAAGGCTCGAACAATTAAAATGTTAAATTAAATACTTAACACACCAGTTTTTTACTCAAAACCTCTATAATTTCAAGTGTTTGCTTAATAACAAATTAAAGCCTGATTCCTTCTCTACTTTTCCACATTAAATACTATTTTATATAGTTAGTGGCAAAATATCATTAAATCTGAAACAAGTATAAAAAAAAAGAATAAACAATTTAAATTATTCAATTGTCATAGTGATGTCGCAGCTAAAACACACGATTAAAATACACTCGCTGTGCATTTAAGTTATTCGTCCTCCCAAAAAAACAAGTAACGTGTTATCCATTTAGTGGTTTCAAAAGTATAGAACAGGAAGTCGATGTCTGTCAAACGAAGCTGTTAAACCAATTTTTTTCTTCTCAGTTGAAAGTCTGACATTGACGAAAATGGAGCGCTTAACTATCACACAACGCATAAAATTGATCAAAGCATGCAACAAAAATGGTGATTCTGCCACAGCCGCATGTAGTGCTTAGGCCCGTATGATATTTTATTTTGCTTTCATTAATTGGTATAGAATTGATAGAAAGAAACAGCAATTGCTAGAAAGAACCAAATATACAAAACGTAAACAAAGCTGTCATCTTTTTTGTAAGTGTTGTATACTTTTTATTTCCAGAAAGCGCTAGGAAATAAAAATTTTCCAAAAAAAGAAGAAAATTGTCTATAAACCGCAGAGACAGCAACATTCAAGTTTGAAATGTCAATTTTAAGTTGAAAAATTTTTCATTTGTTTTTTGACATAACCTAATTTTTTTTATCGATAACTTCAACGAAAATGTTGCCAGTTTTGCATTTATCTTAATATAGTTGAACTCTTTGCACATACTAAATTCTACTATTACATTATATTTGCACTGTTCTCCAAAACTTAAGCAATACAAGAAAAATGTAGTGTCATACGGGCATTAAAAGAGGAGATTATGGTTTACATAATCGTCCAACTACGCCAGCAATTGGCAAAATTGTGAAGAAATTTGAAGAGACTGGAGCGGTTACAAATACTGTAAGGCCTGTGCATCACCGTTTCGCTAGTTCAGCTGAAAATATCGCTGCTGTAAGTGAAAGTTTCGATTCCTCGTCGTTCTCAGGAATTAGGACTGTCTTACGGCACATTTGGGAGTATTTGGCATTTAGATATTCCATACAAAGTCCAGCTCACACAACAACTGAAGCCAGCTGACCCTTCACAACGTCGTAGATACATGGAATGGGTGCTTGAACAGTAAGCGGTGGACGAAGATTTTTCGAACAAAATTTTCTTCAGCGCTGAAGCACATTTCTCACTCGGTGGGTATGATAATAAACAAAATTGTCGTATTTGGGGTTCTGAGAATCCTCAAGCGATTGAAGAGAGGCCATTACATCCAGAAAAAGTCACTGGTTGATGCACTCTTTGGTGCGAAGGTGTGATTGAACTTTACTTCTTCAAAAACGACCAGGGAACGACTGTCACCGTCAATTCGGAGAGTTATACGATAAGCGACTGGTTTTTACCTGCTTGGAGAATATGTGGCTTCAACAAGACGGTGCCACCTGCCATACAACTCGAGCGAATGTGGCTTTATTGCTAACCATGATTTCTATGATTTCATATGTTCTATAATTTTCTTATAATCTGTGACTAAAGCCATTGCATGCTGATGATCGTTATGGTGAACATAAGAAAAAGCTATGGCCTGTTCCCCAGCTATTACTTTTCTTATCTTCTTCAAAAATGTCAAGTAAAATCACACTTAATATATGTAAGTGTAGGTGCCCTAATTTTATAATGCTCCACACATTTACTTAAATTGTTACCATCATTTGTTAAGCTACCCTCGTCTTAAGTCCAAATGCATACATGAGATGTTCGTTTGGCTGGGGATGATTGAGAATGAATTTTTATCAAACTTGAAAACATATGCATATGCTTGCCTTCATTCACTCACACACACACACACACACACACATGACTGTGTACTTTCGTTTCATACTGTTTTTATTATTTCTATTTTCTTTTCCACGTTTAACTGTGCGGTTGGTTGTGGCGGCATGGTTGGTGGCAGTGGTAGAGATTTTAACATTCTTCGTTGTTAATGAGTTGTAATTGTTAAGAGGCACGTTCGAGTATTTTGTTTCTATTTTGAGTTTCTTTTTTTTTCCCCGGAAAAAAAACAAAAAATTATTTGAAATAATTTAAAAGTTAAAGAACAAATTTAAATGTGTGTTAATGTGTTTCAACAAAAATAACAAACGTTCGGTGTTTTTTTTTTTTTTTGGTAGTTTGTAACATCTGCACATACAGACATACACGTGTACATGATAGTGGATTGCAGCAGCCGGTTTGTCTCTTGTGTTTTAGACAACACCGCTTCTACTATGGCATGATATTTACATCTTTGTTTGTAACTTTTTATTTTAAAAATCATATGAAAATACATATGTATATAACAGGTGGGCCAAAAAGAAGTCATCCGTTGCTGTTTGGCTTTCGCACAGTGTACCGTTGATCCGTCCTGTGTCCTGTTGGAATCACCTGAGGTAAATAAGGTAAAAATCACTATCACTAAAAATAAAAATCAATAAAAAATGTCTCCACAGTGAACGCTTGACCACTGCTACCTCGTGACTGATAAATCTGCACAATTGATAAGTCTAACGGCGCTACTTTCCTTCTGCATTGTGTATTACCTTTTGAAATGATCGTATTGCAATTAACAATAAACACCAATTAAAAAAAAACAAGTAAGAGTACTGGGCTGGGCCGAATCTTAAATACCCTTCACAATGATATACATATGTACCATTCTGATTAATTTTTGGTGCCAAAAGTTGTTTTATTTGGCTTATAGAGCCGATTGCTTGCAGAATCGGGAAACGCTATATCTCGGGTATATATTTACCGATTTCAAAAACTCTTCGATTTTTGGGATTTAATGGGCATTGAAAATGATGTGGCTAACTTTTTAGGAAAAATTTTTTTCTTCAAAAATCTGATCAAAAAAATTGCCAAAAATACCCCTCAAAAGCCGGTTTTTTGGATATATTTCGGCTACCCGTGGACCAACCTTACTGAATTTCAATAGCAGGCCTTTTACCAGGATTTAACAAATTCTAGCGAATAAGAATAAGAATAAGTTTTCTATCTCAAACCGTTTTCTCAGAAACGGTATTTCAACGACTACAGACGGACAAACGGACATCGCTTAATCGTAATCTCTATTGATTCTGATCCAGAATATATATACTTTATGGGATCTTAGATGCTTATTTCAATGCGTTACACACAGAATCACACACTTATATATACCCTTACACATTTTCTGTGAAGGGTATAAAAAACAAAAAAACTAAAGAAAAGTTTAAAAACTTTAAACTTCCCAAGAGCATATTTTAAGGTTATGTTAGCTCAACTCTATCTTGCTGGATACAGCATGAATATTTCTCATACATCTTAGAATAAGATGACTGTAAGTTTAAAATGTGGAGATTTATTATAAAAAGTTCTTTGCTTGAATGGGGAACACCCACATTCTTCTTGCAAAGAAGAGCCAGATGCATATCAACTATTTACCCCCTAATTCATAAAAATTATAAGAGGCTTATAAGACTGCTATTTGACATATTTGTATGGAAAATCTGTCAAATAAGAGATTTATAAACCTGCTATAATTTTTATGAATTAGACGGTTAATCTTCTTCCCTACCGCGGATATGCCTTGATATGGTCTTCAATATTTTATTTTCCAGCCAACTTGTAAGCAATCTTTTAGCAAAACTAATTAACATTATGTGCTCCATGTTATCATTATGAATTCACACAGTCTTGAGAAATAAAAATTCCTTTAATTAAATTTTCTTACAAATTACCACGAATTTTCAGTTCAGCTTCTGTGGTCGTTTGGTCTTTTATGAAAATGGAAATTTTATTTAACTGCCATCATCAACGAAGCAGCAAGTTTTTGTTAGTTTTATTTTTCCTCTTCTCTTAACAACTGGGGAGTAAGTAATTTAAGTTGTAGATTTCCCGTGCACTTTGTTTGCTAAAACAATATCCAACGAGCACAACAGCTTAAACAACTGCCACACAGCCAGCCACCAGCCACTTCTTGTAGCCTCCAAAAAACAAAAAAAAAAAAAAACAAAAACGAATACCTGCTGCAGCAGTAGCAACTGCAACGTTGTCTTTTCCTAGTTTGGTTGCTGCAACTACATTTTGCTTTTCACAACTTTTGTGCCCGATTCTTTTTTTCTTTCTTTCTTTCTTGTATGAACCAAACATGCTTAAATAAATACAAAAATCCCAGTAACTTCTTGGTTTTTTGTTTTTTTTGTTTTCAAGTTTGTCTTTTATTTGTAGTGTCGTTTGCAAAGAAGTTCTGGTTATTCTTTAAACCATGTTGCGAATGTGCCAGCAACAATTGAAGTTTTACATATTTTCTAGAGGAACGAGGAGAAAATTACCAGGAGGTGTTTTTTTAACATAAATGGCCATTTATGTTACGGCCGCAGTGACCAGAGGGAGCCGGCTATGTATTGTTGTTGTTGTGGAACGCATGAGACTCTATATTAGCGGAGGTTCCAACCCTTCCCTCTGGGTGAGCCGGCATAAAACTGAAACTGAAAAAAAGACATGGCGCAACCGTAGCACTAAAAGAACGCACTAAAACCAATCGTCTTCAACGGCTGGTTTCAATCACTCTGCCCCTCGCGACAATGCGAACTCTGACACAGTCAGGCACGGATACAGTGGGTGGTGGGAAGGGGTATCCCCCCAAAAAAATGGTAAATATATTTATTTCGCTAATAAGCGATTTACCAATAATAATACTTCATATTCAAAATTACTACCCCTCCCCCCCTCCACAAAAAACTGGGCGGACTGGATCCGCGCCTGGACACAGTGAGTCAAACAACTGCATTCGTATCCACTGAAAACATCGATTTGATGACTCTTCCGCCGTATAGTCCTGACTTGGAACCGAAGGACTTCTTTTTAATCTCCCGTAGGTAAAAAACTTACTGAAAGGTCAACGTTTTTCGATATTTGAAGAAGCAGTTGCTGCATTCAGAATGCATATTTTGGAGATATCTGTATCTGAGGGGCAAAAGTGATTCGACAATTGATTTAAACAAAAGTGTATAGATTTAATTGTTTTTCATATTGAAAAACAATCAATGGTTTCCTAACTTCGAACTACTAAAGGCAACCCTCGTATTCATATACATATGTATATCTGACTCTGTAATATTGTAGCAGTCTTGACAATATGAATTTACCCGTTTGTTTATACTTCACGAAGAGTTAAAGCAACCTATTTAACGATTGAACATCCTCGAGCTGATATACAGAATTAGCAGAGACACCAACCGTATTTGCGGTAGAAAGACTCGTGAAAAATATTGCTTTTTTGAATATTGAAGAAATGTCTGCTTTTCTTTACTTTTCTTTTTCTTTTTCTTTTCTAACAACTTTATATTGAAGAAATGTTTACTTACATTACACTAAATACATTTCAAACAATAAGATAATTTAGAAATTGAGTTTATGCGAAGAAACGAACGGGTTCCATAACGCCAAACTGGCTGTTACATCTTTCTGCATCTCAGAGTGGTATGAACAATAAACATTTTGTTAACACGGACCATTCATCTCACTGCCAAAACCCACCTGCCAGCTGCAATATTCACAAGTGATTCTGACTTGCAATTTTTTTTTTAATAAATTATTGAATTCCATTATTGTCCTAAATTCATTCTCTTAAAATAGAAAAAAAAACACCGCCTTTTTCATCACCCTTGTAATGCTTCAACAAACCCGTGTTGGTTTTCAGATATTTTAATACCTCAACCAAAGCAAATTTCCTTCGCTGCTGCTGCTGCTGCTGTTGATGTTCGCCGTTTGTAACCAACACTCAATCGTTTGTCATTCAAGCCATCTTAAGGGTACGATGGCTTAAAACAATTTAAACTGGAAAACTGAATGTACACATAAAATAAATAAAGAAAAATATTAAGAGGCTGAAGTGAGTTCTTGCCAACTGTTTCAGGTTCTTCAAATGGATCGTTTATTTTTTGTTGGTTGTTTCTATTTTTTTTTTTTTTTTTTTGCAGTTGAAGTGCAACAAAAATTTAAATATAAGCTGTTAATGCAGGGCTGTCATTTAAGTGCTGTAATTAAAAAAAAAAAAAAAAAGACAACAAGCCTTGGTTTAATCCTCAGCTTGGTTTACTTTGATTTAATTTGTTTTTTAAATATTTTTTTTTTTTTTAACAAAACTACAAAAGGAACTTAGATCTCATCTCAACATTAGATCTTAGTCGTAAATTATTCTTTAGATTACTCTTACAGGGCACCATTTTTTTGGATTAAGAAAAATCCATTTGAAACCCCCGTTTTAGGATATATGTAAATTTAAAAATTATATTAATTAATAATTTTTCAATTATGTTAATTAATAATTTTTTAATTATGTTAATTAAAAAAAAGTCACTCGCATTACTCTCATTACAGAGTAAAATACTTAATCAAGTCTCTGTTAGCAAACCAGATTCCACTCGGAACGGATGACAGCACATCCAATCCGTGTACATGGAAAAAAAACCGCAATGTAAAGTTAACATGGAAAACACTTGATTTAAATTCATGTTAAATTTGTACAAAAATAGTGACCTAATTGAAAATCAACTCTCTGCACAAGTTTATTGTTGCTGCATTCGTTCTGTTTATTACAATGGCTGGATGGGTATGTTGGCTGCTTACGAAACGTGGGAATTCCGGTTCGGGTCCCGTCAATGATAACGAAAGGCTTAGTTTTACAAAAATAAAATTGAAAATTTTTTAGAAGTTAACAAATTGGAAATATAATTATATTAAATTAATACACAAAATCATGAAAATAGAATCAAATAAAACCAGCTTGCGACATTTCCTATATTTTTTTATAGCAAGCCAGTCCTGCCTAATATTAATGAAATATTACTGGCAGATGGACGTATGTAAAATTATTTTAAAAATAAAGAAACCGTCTTTAGCACAGTTAAAATTTAAGTGGGCTGCTGATAGCAAACGTGGTGGCTTCCAAACTGTTGGTTGTACCCCAGCTAAAATTTTACTTTTCCGCTTAAACACACTTTTACCACAAAAAAAAAAATCTTTTTCAATTGCACTAAAATTCGAACTCAAACCTGGTAAAATAATTTACTTATATCATATACTCCCAATGGCGGACGTGTGTTACTTTGTGTATGTGGAGTACTCGGAGTAGCCCCATATAGTACTCTATATGGGACAAACCAAGGGAAATCGGACAGTTTTTGGAAAAATTTTTTTTCATTTCCTTTCTTGTTTTTACTGTGCTGATGTTTCTTATCAACAGTACATCTCAGCAAATCTTATGATTTTTTTGGCTACTGGACACAGAGTAATTGAATATTAACAAAATCACGCTATTAGAAAACCATAATATAATTAATAATTTTGTTTTGTATTTTTTAGTTTTTTATCTGCCATCCAAAAACTAAATAAAAAAAAATTTTTTTTTGTGCACAGTGGGCTTGTGTGAGATTTTTGGGACTTAACATTTAAAATAAATTGCTTAGTAAAAGTAATTAGTGCTCTTTGATTTTCTTGATTTTCTTATATGTATATAAAAAAGTAAATCAAAGAGTACAAACAGAGAAAAAAATGTATTTTAAATTTCGAAAATATCATCCCAGCCCATTGTGCAAAAAAATTTTTTTTTCTTGTATAGCAGGCAAGAAATGAAAAATACCAAGTGTTTTTCATTTGGACTAAAACTGAATGAGTTATGTCTGCTTTTCTGAATGAGTTATGTTATGAGTATTTAATTGAACATCTTCTAGAGCGATTTCTTGAATATTCAATTACTCTGGAACCAAGAGCCAAAAAAAATTTTTTTTTAAATTTGCTGAGATGTACTGTTGTAACAAATGAAGGAAATCAAAAAATGTTTTCTAACAACTGACCGACTTCACTTGGAAACCCATTTGGAAACCCATTTCTATGAGTGATATTACGTTAATCAAAAGAAGTTATTTGCTCGCTACAACGAGAGTAATCAAATTTCATTGGCAACGGATTTCTGCCCCGCACTAACACTAATCAGTACCAGGCCAGCCCGAAGACGAGTCAAACGTATGACAGATCCCCAATATATATTTCGAACACCCTGACTCCCTCCCAAGCCTCCTTAGGGGGACTCCCATACAAAAACACAAACAAACAAAAATTCAAGATCTGATGCCTTAAAAATTATTTTCTTAAGACGCTGTAATGGAAGTTCCATTTTCCTCATGCCAAAAGCTAGAGAAAACTTTATGGCATAATATCGAAAAATTGTGTTGCATACAATTCGATCCAGTCTAATACCTAGACAAATAGTCGTATGTATAAGTGTAATAAACAACCTGTAGGCACGTTGCAATTGAAGTCAATAACAATGCAAAAGCTGAAAAGTTACTATTTAAAGAAGCAGAATCAAAAAGTTTGCACGAAAATAAACCAAACTTAACAAAAAAAAAAAAAAAAACAAAAACCGAAACCGAAACCGAAACAATCTTCATATCAACATACGAGATATGAGAGGATTTTACAACAAATTTTGCTTGACATTCCACAAATGAGACGAGACTGACTCCACGAAGATGATGTTGATTTTCTGGCTTTTGTAAGTAGAAATCTTTTTTTTTTCCTGCTGTTGTTTGTTGGCAGTTTTGTTTTTGGATTTTGCTGCTTGTTGCAATTTAAAGTTTTACTTTATTACAAGTTTAACTGTTGCGATATCTGGTTGTGTTGCTTTGTTTTTTTTTTCATGTATTTTGTTGTTGGCAATCAGCTCACACTGACACGAACCCAGTTGCAACATTTATTGGGGAGCCTGTTTGCAACACACTGTGCTACACTCACAAATCTCTGGCTGTTGTTGAGCTGGTTATTTAAACTCTGTGTCTGTTTTTTTATTTTCTTCTTTCAGCTTTCAAGTCACCTTTAAAACAAAATCGAAAACAAAAAACCTCAAGAAGTTGCAAAACCAAAGGCTGCAAACTGAAACAAAAAAAAAATATTTCAAATTGGTGAAAGTTACGTGTTTTTCAAGGTCTTATGAGTTTTTTTCTCCTTTCTGCTCATTTTATTTGATTATACACCATTCGTTCATCTTCGTTATTTGTTGAGAGATTTTCATAATTTTTGGGAAAGTTTTTCTTTCGTTTAATCATTTTGTTGCCTGCCCATTTTAGAGGAGGCGAGCGAAGTTTTCTTTCTTTTACTTCTGCATTCACATGCTCTTATTAAATACCAGGAAGTCTTTTGAGCGCAGGAAAAACTCTTGTGATCTCTTGTGGTTTTGTAATACAATATTTATAGATTGTAATTTTCTTTGTGTGAGAAGATTTTAAATTGCTTGTGCAACAGCGAGTTGCAAGTTATCTAACAATTAAATAAAAACCATAATGACTGTTTAGTTGAAATTGAATTGAATTTCTGTTTTATGGCAGCGATGATGTTCACATCAACTGCAGTTATGAAAATTATTGAAATGTGAATGCAGTGATTTTTGTGAAAGACTATGAGGGCAGCTCAGAAGCAATGCTAAGCACATATTACGAACATTTTAGGGAAAATTAGCAATGATTCCAAATTTGTTGCGAATATAGTTTTTGAAAAACTAATCATTTTAATACTGGTTAGATTTTTGTTTATTATGGAATTCAGAGTTTTCAAACTTTACGCAAATTACCTTCAATATGAAACACTGGTGATTCCAAATTTCGTAAGGAATAAATTTTTGTAAAAACGAAATATTAAAATTTTTGCAAAATTTTCGTTTTTTGTGGATCTTTGACACAACAACATCAATGAAAATTATTGTTGGAAAATTTTCGAAAAAAAATTTGTTTAAAGAAAACTTGCCAGAGTTTTTTTTTTAAATGGCCATAACTGCTTGTATATTAAACACATCGCTAATAGAAGTGAAATTCGGTATTGAAGTCGAAAATTGCCAAAAAAAAAAAAAAATTATTAATTCAAAAATTTCCTCTTTCGGGAAACTTTTGATTTTAAAACTATCAAAATATATTTAATGCTAATTTTAAATTTATAAATAATATGAAATCAAATAATTTTAAATTTCAAAATTTGCCTTAACAGGCAAATTTCAGAATAAGTTTCTCAAGTATCACAATAAGTCTGTTGTTTGATTCGCAAAAACTTTATTTTCATTGGAAGCAAAGATTGCAGCACTTTAGGGCAAAACTCACCAAAACTTATTTCCTAAGTATGCTTGATTGAGCTCATTTAGTTTTACTTTTATCGCTAACTTTCAATTATTTTAGATTTCTACTTGGAGTTCTTTGAGTTTGTGCTCAAATATTTGAGCACAATTCATTTTCTTTTGAGATTTTACAAGACTTTGAAAATTAAAGTTCACATCTTTATAACAACTCTTAAGTTTTTATTGGACTTGTTGTTATTGTTAGTTTTGTTTTCATATGCTCAAGCATTCTATACTGGCTGCAGAAAAGAAAAGCAACAAAATACTTGTGGAATTAGTAGAAAGAAAAAAAAAACGTATAATAATGCCCTTAACCGAGTTTCACATTGAATGTATTTGCGTGTGCGTGTGTGTGTGTGCGAGAATGCTGGTGAATACAACTTTTAAAATTTATTAAACAACTTGTTTTTAGCACTCTTCAACACCACCAACAACAACCAGAAAATCAAAACAGCACTACACTATCCAACAGCAATCGCTTTCAATACACACTTATTTATACACAGAATGGCAGGCAGAGCAACAAAAACAACAAATAAGTAGCAAAAGCTAGAAAAAAAAACAACAAGAAATAAATAACTAGATTTTCTAAAATTACTGGCATCCAAACACACAAACTCACACATACAAAAATTTAACTCAAATTGTTACATGTGTTGCCAGAATCTGTGTGTTGCACTCATGTTGCATACGCTTGTTACTTAAGGTAACAAATACACACAAAGCAACCCACAACATATGGGCATTTCCATGTCATCGCTCATTGGAAATGTACATCTGAAGAGGAGTATAAGTGTTGTTGCAATAAGAAATACTTTATTCAAAAAAATTCCTCAAAGTTTACAGTAAAAAGTTAAAAAAATAAAAAAAAAAATAATTTTTGTATTAAATTTATCAGTTGATTAGGCTTTCTGTGTTATCTTTGTGATTGCTATTAATTAAATTAGACAAAGAAAACATCATAGACATTTAGCAGGGTGGATAACTACTAGTTGTTTCGAAGCCGCCACACTTTCTCGTCAGCACCCGTCTTTGAACTCAGGGGCTCATGTTTCTAAAGTGACAACCATGCCACTCAGCCACCCAAGTTGTTGTTTGTTTTCTGTCTAAATTTTAATTATAGCAAACACACCATTCATTGCTATTATTATTTGTCTATATTTATGATTGCATATTTACCGGGTGAGAGTTTCTCACCACTCTTTTTTTATTTATTTTTTAAATTAATTATTTAAATTTTTTTTTATTTATTTTTGTTTTTTTCTTTTTCCTTTTATTTGTCTTTGTCATGTATGCTATGTTTTCTTTTATCTTGTTGAAGATCCACAAGTCATTCGATTCATTTATTGCCAGCATTTTACGATGACAATAAAATAAATTCAAAGCACTGCGATATTGATACACAGTGAACTTAACTTTTTATGGAAATACCCAGAAGAGTTGGAAGATCTGTGTATGTGTGTCGAACTACTGTCGAACAATTATTTGTTTGAACAGCAAATGCTGTGGCAAGTAGTCACATAAAATATTGTAGATTCATGCAAGAAACATGCATACAGTATGTGTGATATCAACACCAACACGAACACAGAGGCGGTCAGGTAATATGTTCGTTCGTAAGTGTGAATGTAAATTTCAAACATTACAATTTATGAATGTGTAAAGCACAATGTTGTTGCCAGTTTTACTAGTATTTTGGCATTTTTTGCTGTTGTTGTTACTCCTTTTCCTTTTGGCTTAAACCAATAGTGGTGCAACAGCAACAATAATAGTTATAAGTGCTTAACATGTGTATTTCCCATTAAAAACATTCCATACTTCATACAACATATGAACACAATCAAGCGCACACACACACGTACACACACTTGCACACATATAGTTAAGTTTAATTTGTTCTCAAGTTTTTCCATCAAAACAGCAATAATAAAACAAATTATTTTCACAGCTTTAAGTTTGTATTAGATGAGCAAAATCAATACATAATAGATTTGCTGCTAAAGAAAAATAAAAAAGAAATGCATTTTGCAAATCGCTAAAAATGTGACATGAGATTTGAGGAGTGCAAAGAAAAAAAATATTACAAAACCAAAAATTTATTCTATAGTTGAACTTTTATGATTTACAACTTGTGAATTACTTTGGCATAAATGGGATAAAGTTGCAGTGATCAGTGAGTACATACCATGGCTGTTTCATGACCACCACGTCGCTCATCAGTATTCAAATTCGTTTCGAACCCAAGTTATAACCAGCTGCATGCTGTTTTGCAAGACAGCAGCGCTCGGTCATCCTACTAACCAAGTTGTTCTGTATTGACTTTTTGGCAGCCCTCATTTTTACATTCCCCTCTATAACGGCTTATCCATTTAGTGGTTATCCGACATTGTATTCGTTATATAATTGAACCATATCAATGTTATCATAATAATAAGAAAAATAATAAAATTTCCTAAATAATTTCTGATCAACATCTTCCCTTAAAAATGATTTATTTTTCATGTAATTTTCATAATTTTATTTATTTATCTTATGTGATTCTATTTATATTTTGCTAAACTACAAATGCCTTAATACTTATTAGAGCACTTGTAATTAATTAAATGAATTTTCCTTAAATATCCTTTTAATTCAATTATAATTTCTGCATTTGCTCAAAAATACTAAACTTTGTTTACAAATGAAAGAATCTCATTTGAAAAGCACAAGCTTTCTAAACTTTGAGTAGAAATCATTTATAATAGGAATGTTTTTCTAGCATAAAAATTTAGCAAAAAAATAAATTCTCTTTAAATATTTTATTTTTAACTTTAACTAAAGTTGATGGTAAAATCCTCAGAAAATATTAAAGTAGTAATCTGAAATTTTCTTTTACTTCCAAATCCGCATGCCAAAATCTTATTATTTACTTACTCAAACAGATGTAATTTCTAAATAAAAATACATATAACAAAAGAGCTCTTGAGCAATATTATATACATATGTATGTACTTGTGAACGCATAAGTAAACTTTCTTTAATACCCAGTGGTACGATATATGAACTTTTAAATGTTTCTTGACTGCAATTTTTTTTAATGGCAAAAGAGCATACGCACCATGAACAGTGCTTAGCTGAAATTTAAAAGGTATTGGGTCATAACTGCAGACTTCGAAAAGGTGTGCTTTAAGCAATTTTAAGTTACTACTAAATAAAGGTTGGCTTTTAGTCTACTATAGACAAGAAAAGCCCGACCTTAAACGCAAAAGTTTGTCCTGAGCTCACAACTAGTAAAAGTAGTTTTTATCCTATTTAGGTTTGATCCAGTAAATATTATTTTCAAAAGTTAAAACTTTCTAAATGTAAGACTTTTTGCTTCAAACAAATAAATTAAGTTTTTCCTAATAAATTTTTTTTTCCTAATAAGATGTCTCTAAGATTTTAGTTTTAATAAATTCGCTTTGATGTTTTTTTTTTTGTTTACTCACTAATACAATCTTACATTTACAGATGTGTGCGATTACATGTAAATTAAATTTTTAAGACTCATCTCTCATTTGAGATGGTATTCTAATTAAATTTCGATAAATAATGAGGCACCCATTTCATCCTGGTTCTGTTGAAAACCAACTTTATTTTTAATTACAGTTGAATAGCAGATAATACAATTTAGATTAGATTCTATTTTTTTGAACTGTCCACTTTAGTGTTTGTCTATGCTAATGGCTCATTGAATTTTTGTGAGTACATATTTTCTCGAAGAGTTTAAAGCGACCTATAATAGAGCCAGTGAGAGCTGAGAGTTTTAATACAAAAATTGCCAAAACAAAATTTTGTATTTGTGAAGAAAATTTCCAAACCTTTTCTGCTAAACCTTTATTTAATAGGGAATGAAATTTACCAAATTTCTACACAATTCAGCTGGCAAAGAACTTGTATTTACTTGTCCAGCAAATATAACCTTCAAGTGTACCTCTAATAAATTTAATGATTTTACTTCTTTCACTGTCGCTGAGTTTTCTTTTCCTTGGAGTTCCACGCTATAGCCATAGATATGTTTTAGCAAGTTTTGGTGTGTGTACCCATATACTAGTTCAAAACAAAGGTCAGCAAAAAAGTAGTGGTTACGTTTTTGTGGGCTGATATTTATCCATAAAGCTATACCTTTAGTATTTTACGGCTAGGGAGAGTGAACTTGACTAGTTATTGTTCATTTTCCAAAGCTTTAGCGAAAACCTACGAGGTAGCCTTAAGCTGGGGGACACCACCTTCATTTATTTTAATACATTTTTGCTAGCTTAACCAGGCATGTTCTTATTATTGGCCAAAACAAAGCAACAAGCGCCTGCAGACAAGCCATGTAGGAAACTCGAAACATGTGGCTGTACCCCAGCTAGAGAAAAAATTATGTTTCACTTTTTTGGGGGATTTCATTAGTAAAATGTTTACTCATTCTTAAAAACAAGCTTTAATCTCAATAAAGTTAAAGTAGTTTTTGAAAATTTTGAGTTGTGAAATTGGTATCAAAAAAGGAAAATTAAAAAAAATTAGGTAAATCTATGTTTTTATACATAAAGGAAATACTCAAGACACAATGCAACAACATTGTCACAATACTTAGTATTTAATGATCATAAATCTGAATTTCAAAAAGTATACATATATATCATTGGCTTTTACCACTGGGTAATTATTACTTGCTTGTGAAATATATGAAATAATTCTATACCAGCAAATAAAATGCAATATTTATGTGCACTGGAACAACTGCAACAACAACAACTGCTTTAGATTAACAAACACCAAGGAAATAGCAAACATATAAAAGACTCTCAATCTGCCAGTAAACGATGAAGAAGAGAAAACAAATTTCAAACTAAGTCCAGTAATACTTGTGTATCATATTTAACAAATAATGATAATACTGATGCTGCTTAGTTTTATAACTACAACTTTAATATAGATTTAAAACTATACAAAATAATAGTAATAGCAAAAGAATCCTATAGACATGCATACGCTTGCAGGTACAGTGAGAAGCAAAATCGGCTGCATGCAGTCAAAAGGAAAATTCATGTTACTGATTAAATAAGCTGGATAAATTCTTATATGACAATCTTCTATTACGTCCGCCTGAAATTTTTATGATCTTCATGGTTCTGAATTATGTGAGACTGTTTAAGTCCGAAAAATAATTTTTCAAAATTAGTCACTAAAACGAATTATTTGGCATAGAACATGTACTATGTATTTTTTAGTGAAAAAACTTTTGACCACTACTTTGTCACTGTCCCTTTGCCACAATCCACTGTACGTGCTTAGCACTCTCGAATAGATGAAATGGCTACATACTGCCTCAAAAACAGAAAAAGAAAAGGGTACTCGTTTTAATGCAACTTTACTTTGTTGCAACAACAATAAAGAGCCAAGAATGAAACTTGATTTAAGCAATCACTTTACAATTGGATCTTTGTTTCACTCCACAGCAATAAAACAAAAGAAAAGAAAATAAAATCAAATGCAAGAATAACATTTTTATCTATCGTTTCGAAAGAGTGTGGCCACTGAAGCATTTTCAAATGTTTTTTTTTTCTCCTGTAAGAGAAAAGTAAAAAAATAAATATTCAATAATGAATGCTGAATATAAAACGATTTTAGTCCTAATTTTATGGCTCACAAACCAACATTAAAATTTATATCAAAAACAATAACAAATTTGTAAATATTATAAACATTTTTTGTTGGTTTGTACACAAGTATAAAATTCAGACTTCATATCTAAATACAATTTTTCAGGCCTTGAAAATATGTTTAGACAGCAACCAAACTTTTTGAAAAAAATTACTATGAACAAGTGTTCTCAGAACAACGTACAACTACAAAATACGTATAAATTTGCTAAGATCAATATTATTAAAGAAGCAGAAACAGGTACCGAATCCAACTTGCAACTACTGGTAGGGCACTATAGTAATTCCTGAATTGGGAAGCTCGAGTATTTGAGCTGTATGCGATATTAAAAGGGAGCTTGCAGTGCTTTGGCTTAAATATACTTCAATTAAAATTTTGGATCTATTTTTAGATCGACAACAAATGTCAGTAAAAGTAGCAAATTTATAAGTATGGGAAGAGTACACATTAAGGTGTTTTGTAGAAAAGAAAAAATTTGAGCCAGTCACACCTTGAATTTTGTTTGGCATTATTTTATATATTTTTATCTTTTGAAAACTCACATTTTTGTTTACAAAAATTTTGTTGTTGCGACTTTTCCAGCCCTGGCTGCTAACCACCAAAACATCAACCACTTGATAACGTAAAGACAGCCACGTTAATGTCATGACACTTTAGTTAAAAATATTAATTTTTAACCACCAACAATTAAGTCATCAAGAAATCAAGAATATCAATGTGACCAACAAGCAACAAAAGTGGCCATATCTGATCTTTTGATTACAAATTTAGATTATTTTTCAATTTCTGCAATCTTTTTTTATGAACAAAAAAATAATGTCTTAAACTTAAGTATAAAAAAATTCAAGCAGCCAGCTTTCCTTTTGCATAGAATTTGCATATTAAAGACTGCACTCCAGGGATGGAAAAGTCGCAACTTCAATTTGACATCACGGCACAAAATGCTTAAAGACAGAATTTCGAGCCTTTAAGATACCTAAACAACAGTACGCAAAAATAAGGGTTTCTTTGCTTTTGCAAAGAACTGCTGTTCTGCTAAATTGAAGCCAGGGATGGAAAATTCACAACGTCAATTTCACATCACAGCAGATAAGTCTTAAAGGTAGAAATGTGCACCTGAAAAAAACCTAAACAACGGTGTGCACCACAAATAGCAACACAATTAATAAAAAACTAAAACGGAGTAGCAAAAGGGCTTAACAAAAATATAAAAAAAATATTTATTAAATTGTTTAATCGAAATCGAAAATTAAATTATTATTATTTAGAACTGCGTTTATAGGGCTAAAGTTCTTTTTGTATTATTGTTCTGATTGACATTAAAAAATATCAAAGATCCTTCGCAGATTGGACAACTAGTTGTTTCGAAGCCGCCACACTTCCCTTCAGCATCTGTGCTTGAACTCTGGGGCTTATAGAAACATAATGCCTAGAGTTCAAGCAACACTCCTGCCGCTTAGTCACTCAAGTTGTTGTATAATTTCTGTCTAAGTTTTTAATATTAAGAACTAATTAAATTTAAATAATAGTTTTACATCCTACTAACCTCAATTTATTTTCCGTATTTCTTTTTTTAGGTAAGTCAATTTACACCTCCAGATTTCTTTATCGAAAAGTGTTTTACAACTGCTGTAAGTAAAAGATTTAATTAAAAAAATAATTTTTACTTATTCCCAAGCAACTTTTGCTGATTAAACTTTATAAACAAACTCTTGGGAGTTAAATTTATTTTTATTCTTTATAATCACAGCAACATCAGCCAACATTTGCAACCAGTAGCAGAACTTAACCTCAAATGCCAAATCTGTTGTTTCAGATGAATTTGCATAAATTTATTAAATTTTCATTGTGTATAAAATTAGACAATTTTGACTGCTACCTTTTGCTAAAATTTTGTTATTGATTGAACAATTTTTAAGCCACATTCTACAATGCAACCAATTAAGATGGTCAGCAACAAGCCATGTTTTGGGGTTTGAAATGGCAATTGAGGAAATAAAATACACTGGTTTGTGATTAAAATTTTAAAGAACACTTTTACTTAAGTAAGGTCTTAGCCAAATAATATAAACGTAATTATTTATTTTTTTATTTATCTTTAAGCAGCGTCCTCAGACTTTGTAACTCAAGAGTAGAAAGTAACAGGAAATAAAATAGAATATTACATTTTGAAAAGTTTGCTTCTACAAGAAGCAGTGTTTGAGGCAAATATCACATAAAATTCAACAATTAGAACTAAAATATTCCAAAAATTAATTTAAACTAAAATTTTTGACAAAAGTGATTTTAAATTCCAGTCGCTGCCTTATTCCAGTATCTTACATTACAATATTTCCTGTCATACCACTGTTCCACAATTATTATTTTTCAGCCAGTATGCAGCCACTAACGAAACATAAAATTATTATAATTTAAACTTGTACTCGCATTTTTCATCAGCAGCAGCAGTTGGCCAAAAATATTATTAACAATCTACAAAAACATTAAAAAAAAACAAAATAAATAAATTGCCAAAATGTGAAAATGCAACAATATGAGGCAACAATGTGAATGCAAATGCAAATGCATAATAAATGAGGTCATGTTGTGGTAATTAATGCATACATTGGCCATAAACTGCCAGTTAGTTATCAACAATTTTGTACAAACATTAAACAAAAGAGCCTGGCAAATCAGGGAAAACCATTCATCAATAATTACTGGTACAAATTGATACAATAACAAGTTTGAAATGAGAAATCTTCTAAAAATATAATTTTTTTTTTATCAAATAGAGGGCAGCAAAAAAAGTATAAAAATTTCTTTTCTTTTTTTTAAAAAAGAAGTGCCTTTTTTAAAAATTATACTCCCAAAAAACAGAAACTTTCTTAATAACTTCATTGTATAAAATTTACCTTTATGAAAAAAGAACTTTTTCTAAAAAGTATTTTATATATTTATTTGAGCCTAAGGTCTTTTAGAATTTGAGTAATTATTTTTGTCAATATTTCGCTCTCCTTCGGATAGCTTCTTCATATAAGAAAAAAGGGGTCAAAATAACTAAATATTAAAAAGTATTTTTTTTAAAAAGGTTCCCTTTTTAGAAGCATACGCTTTATAAAAAAGTAACCTTTTAAAAAACTATTCTTTTTAAAAAAAGAATTTTTTTAAAGTACTTTTTTTCAAAAGTACCTTTTTTAAAAAGTACTTTGCTTTAAAAATAATTTTTTTTTAAAAAAAGGTACCTTGAAACAAAATTACTTTTGAAAACAGGCTTTACTTTAAAAGTACTTTTTAAAAAAAGGTGCCTATATACATACATATGTATATAAAAGATACTTATTATAATTATGTTTTTTACAAAATGCAGCTCTGGCAAATAAAGTACCTTTTTAACAAAAAGTATCTTAGACAAAAGTACTTTTTTGACAAAAAAAAAAAAAATTAAATTTTTATAAAAAAAAAGTATAATTTTTGAAGCAAGTACTTTATTAAAAAAAAAAGTTTGTTAAAAAATTACCCTTCACCAAAAAGGACCTCTTTTGTCATGCTTCAATTGTGGTGCGTTATTTGTACCAAAGCGCCAGACAAGTCGACAGCACTCTATTTCCGTTGCCTTACGGTATTGCAGAACCATTAACTACGTCTGCATTGCAATGCTGCAAGGTAACTGAATTATAAGTTTTTACTGAATATGGGTGTAGATACTTTATAAAATGTTCACTTTATGAATTTCCATTGTCAAGTCATCATATTATATAAATTATAATTCTTTTAGGCATTTCATAATTGAACTGAAGCTGAGAGGTTATAAAAACATTCTGATTTCACACAGCCTACTATGAAAAATTGAAACGGGACTTAGGATCAATAATGGTGGCAGATGGGCGAAAAAAGTGATCAAAACTCCTGTCGACTTTTTTTTAATATTCCTCCCCAAAAAAAAAAAAATATTTAGATCTATTTTAAAATGTTATGTTCTATGTTTTATGTAAAACAAAAAATAAAATTTTACCATATAAATTGTACCACCAGCGCTAATTATTTTTCTCACTATTCTTCAAGAATTTGCATACTAAAAATGCTGATGAATGTGTGCATGTGTGTATGTAAACAAATCTCAGTTATTGCATGTGTGTTGAGGAGGCTTCTAGAGCTCTGTTCTGCAGAATTGTTTGTTATACAAAATTACTGAACAAAAAACAACACAAATGTTAAGAATGGACAGGATTCTAAGGTAAATGGACATGCAGTAATTTTTACACACACACACACACACACACACACGCCCACATTATAAATGTAAGTGAAAATTTTATGTAAATTATTATTTTTCTTTATTCTTGAACGAAAATAAATTGGGTGGCCTTATAGTATACATATAGTTAGAAAATTGCAAAAAAAAAAAAGGATGTAATCTTAAATTCCTTCAATAATTATATAATTTAGATAATTGAATTGCAGTTGCCAAAGGCGCTTGAAGGTGTAAGGGGCAAAGTTGTGCTCCATAAACTAAAAATTCGAATGCTAATGGAGTCAGCAGATATCACTACTCTTCCACTCCCCTAACAGCTAAATCCGCTTAGATGCTTCCCTTTTGAAGTTTAATCTCCAAACCTGTGGTTGGTTCTATAGTCTAATCGCGATTTTCTTTAAATAAAAATTCCATTCTTATTTTCACACAAGAAAAGTAAAAATATTTACTTAAATTTGGTTCTCTAAATTAGGCCAAAATTTAATAGATTTACGGCAGTCGCTGCAATTGAATTACACATAAAATTTTTTTGTTAAACTACAGTTTTAACTGTAACTGATTTTTTGGTCATTAGTTTGCTCCAGTTTTCAAGCTTTAAATTAGATCATAATTGTAACGCTTTAACATCTTTAGCCAAAAATGTTGGATATAAAACAAAATTGTGTTGGAAAAAAAATCAATAAATACTATTTAAAACTAAAACCTAAAAGCAAAAAAAGGGGGGAAGAAAAACATGTACAAAAACAAAACTCTCACAACAGAAATAAATCACACTGAAATTGCCAAAGTTAAGCTTTTATTTCTCATGGTTTTCCGTTTGTTGTTAAAGGACGGAAAGAAATATAATTTAAATAGAAAAACATGCTCCTGCTGTTGTAGTATGCATTAAATTTTGACCTAAATTTGACGTAGGAATTGAGTTTTCTTTAAAAAGCATTTGAAAAATCATCTAATCCCCTAATTAATCTGCCGCAGGAGAGAAAATCGTTTAAACCACCCTGACTGCCCTGTTTATTTGTTTGCGTGAGTGTGAGTGTGTGTGAGTAAATGCCTCTGTATCAATGACGTTCTGTGTTTTGTTGTTGTGTTGGTTGACGTTGTAAAACACGTGAACTACGATCTGACCTAGCCCACTTTCAATGCTGTTGCTTAAACTGGATGTTAATAAAAATAAAACAATTTTAAAAACGTTTGCTGACTGCGAGTTTGTGTGTTTGTTAGAAATTATGTTGTTGCGTTGTTTTTGTATTTTCTTTAATGTCTTTTTTATGCTGCCGATTTAAATTTGTGTTTGTGTTTTAATGTAAGTGGGTAGGTAGGTAGGTAAATGAATATTGCTGACGTTACACACACACCAGGTATGGTAAAGTGTGTTTGTTTGCAAATACATTAGAATTTGTAATTTCAATACATTTTGTTAGGCTCGCACTAATGAAGAAAACGTAAATGTTTTAGCAAATCATTCCTCCAAAAACTTTCACCAACCCAATTGACAAAGAAGAGCAATCTTCTTAAAGTGATTCAAACAGCTGTTCCAACTCTCAATTCAAAAGAATTTCAATTAATGAAATTCGAAAGAAATCATAATAAGACTCATAAAAGGTAATAAATCTCCTGCATGAACAAAGGGCCTAGTAAAACCCTGGCCTACTTGAGCAATATATTTAATTCAAATATCCGTATTAAAGACTTTCCAACATTTTGGAAAGTTGCTGCAATAATCGCTATTTCTAAACTAAACGCATCAAAATCAACATCTTATAGGCCGAATAGCTTACTAAGACCATGATGAGTTATTTCTTTTTCCGACTTCTTTGGCCAATATAAATAATGATGATCAACGAGCTTAAGATCTTAAAGTCGCTGATTATCATTACTTATAGTTTATTACCACTTTTGTCAAAGGTGCTTGAAAAACTGTTCTATGAACTCATCGAGCCTATTCGTATCGAAGTGCAAGCCACCTCTCCAATTTTGATTTAGACGAACGCACTCTACTATTCAGCAAATACATCGTATAACAAACCAAATAGACAAAAAAAATTTGCTTAGCAACATACCTCGATGTTGCCAAGGCGTTTAATAGTTTAATAACTAATTACCAGACGATTTCTAATATTACTAAGTTAATATAGAGATTCCCTTTGAGAGCTGGGGTACCTCAAGACAGTGGTTCTAGGTCTCCCGTTTACATCTGATATTCCAACTGCTATATTCCAACTGTGTGTAAACAATCAAGCAAGCAGCAACAGCTTTTATTGGCTCTATATTAAATGTTAAACTTGCAACCAGCTACTTGCATGTGTAAGTGGTGTGTAAAAGAGCACTAATGACAAATGCTGCTATCGTCTGCAAAAGGTTTGATAAGTTTCGAAGTTTCGCAAACAGAAGATTATTAAGAAAACTAAGAAAGAGAGTAGGAAAAAGAAGGGAACCTTGCGGTACCCCTGCATTACTCTGGAACTCGTTTGATGAAACACCATCTTTAACAACTCGTCTTACACATCAGGGTAGTGCTCTTCACAATTGTTTAACTTTTTAAAACCTATTGTGAGCCATTTTCAACATCTGTTAAATAATAAAACCAACTGATGAACATTTCTTACCTTCTGGACATCAAAGGTAAGTCTGTCGCCAAATAAAAACCGAGTCAATGCAAGACAAAATTATCATAAAAAATAGCTTTATTATTACTATAAAAGAATTTTATTCTTAAGTGTTCAAGTTTCAAAATAAATAAATAAATAAAATTTGATATAAATTCGTTGTCAATAATTGCCAATTACTGTCAATATTGGCTGCGGCAATGCCATGACTGTGCTGTCGACATCACTTATCTATATGGTTTTTGGTTTTTGAGATTCACTATGAAGGTAAATATATGATTTTTTGCCATCAAAACCTTTTTTGAATGGTGTATTCAATACGGCATTTGTTCTCATTACAATTTGATATGTGCCATTTACCATCCCTGATGAGCATTCCGTATTCAAATGATGAAAAACGTAAGGGATACAAAACGCTTTGAAGCAAAAGTAGTGTAATCAATGCGCTATGTATTCTCAATAGAATTTTACCTGTGCCATTTACCATCCCTGATAATCATATCGTATTTAAATGAAAGAAAAGTAAGGAAAGCAAAAAGCACTGTATTGCTCTGTATCACTTTTGCCAGTGAGACAAGAATAGAAAATAAAATACAATTTGACGTTTTTTCAATCACAATTTTATATTGTTGTTGCTGTTGTTGTTACGATTTTTGGAAAAAGTGTTGCTCTGTCTGTTGATGATGTTTATTTCAACGTTTATTATTTTTTTTTTTTTCACTATATTGTGGGTGGTTGGAAAAATTACAATTGTGTGTGTGCTGGCTGGTGTTTGTTGTTGGCTTGTTTTTGCACAAAAACAAAATTCATCGATTGTTTGCATGGGCATGCAGAATTCAACGAAACTGAATAAAATGCATTGACTTAAATACGTTGCTTTGTTTTTTGCAACCTTTTCTCTTTTTATTCGTTTGTAAATCAATGTGTCTTTGATTTTCTTTACGTGGGTTGGATTCGTGCGAAATCTGTTGGCTGCTGTTGTAATACAAAAGTAAATTCCACACAAAAATATTGATTTTATGTTTTGAACAATAAACATTTTGTTCATTTCTCTTTAGTACATTTGCTTAAATTTTTTTTTTAATGTGTAGTGGAAGTTTTTTCTACCTTTTGTTTTTGAAATCCGTTGTAAATAAGATGTGTAATTGTATGTTTATTTCTATTTTGAAGTTCTGCGAATCTGAGAGACATTCCCACTGAAAAGTTGTCTACATTAATAAATTACTACAAGTAGTGACTGACTGACTAACTGGCATTGTAACACATTCTTTTTTAAAGATTTTCAGTGTATTGTCTTGTTTAAACATTAATGAAGATATCGTATAATACGTTCGTAACAGGGATGGCAAAGAGAATTTTATAATTATGCCAAGTGTTTGTATCAAATTGAACAACTGTGTAGTGGTAAAAGAAAAAACGCTGGAAAGATATATATAGATATATCGGCAGCACACCTCCATCCGAAGGTCCAAATTTTTGATGACGCTGAGGTATAATTGAGGCTCTATGCCGTTAATGTGCCGAATTATCTCTTCCTTTAGCTCTTGAATTGTTGCTGGCTTATTCAATGTGTACCTTTTCTTTTAAATAAACCCCTAGAAAGACGTCCAACGGTGTCAAATCACATGATCTTGGTGGCCAATTACCGTTGCCACCATGTGAGATACCACAGCCACTGAATTCGTCGCACAAAACAGCCATTGTCTCGTTAACTGTGGTGCAAGTGGCACCATTCTGTTGAAACTACATGTTGTCCACATCCATACCTTCCAATTAAAGTTATAAAAACTTCATCTCACGACAGCGAACACCATTCACAGTAACTGCCTGACCGGCCTCATGTAAAAAAATAAAAAAGTACGGCCGAATGATGCCCCCAGCTAATAATCTGCACCAAACAATCACTGCTTGCGAGTGCATTGGTTTTTCGACAATCACTCTTGGATTACCATTCGCCATAAATGTGGAACTTCCGCTTATTGACGAATCCGTTGAGGTGAAAACGCGCCGGAATGTCACTGAAGAGGATTTTCTTCGAAAATCGGTCATCCACTGTTGCCATTTCTGGTCACCATTCTGACCACTGACGACGCTTGGAATGTTCAAGAGGCTTTAGGTGTTGTAGGCGTGCAAATGCAAGTCTCTATGCATAATATTCATTAACAACAAGCAGGAGAGGTGCCATTGTTGGGAAAGACGACGAGTTGAGGTGGACGGCTCTTCTACAGACCCAGTTTGTTAAAATTTTTGCACGATTTTGCCGATTGTGCGCACATTTGGATGATTAAATTGACCGAAAAAATCACGAAGTGTACGATATGGGTTCTGATTGGAACGCTCACATTCGTACTAAGCTCGATTGTGTATATTCTTATCAGACAAATCAAGTTAGGCTAAAATTGAGAAATCTCTAAAAGAAAATTTTTAAATTTATTAATTCAGGTCCAAAAATGACCCCTTTTTACAAAATGTTAGCTGCCTTTTACAGCTGTCTATATGCCGCCGACATTTCGTTGGTGCTAATCAACTCATCAGTAGACTTGAAAAATTCTTAAAAGTTTGTTTGAAACTTTTTTTTTTTTTTTTTTTTTTTTTTTTTTTTAGATTTTATATATGAGCTTAAGGTCACTCAATTCTCAATAAATATATTTTTTATTTATTGATAATTTTTTTTTTTTTTTTTTCGATATTTCGATACTCCTTTGTGTATCTTCTTCAGGAAAATGTGTTTTTCCTGAAGAAGATACAAAAAGGAGTATCGAAATATCGAAAAAAATTATCAATAAATAAAAAATATATTTATTGAGAATTGAGTGACCTTAAGCTCATATATAAAATCTAACAAATTTAAATATAAAGGTCGAAGAACGAGTATACAGAACGTTTGTTTGAAACTTAACTATTTATTCCATAATGAGAATCAGAAATGTTCAAACAAACCTTTAACACAGCAAACATTTCTTTTCGTTTAGCAACTCTTACTTTTCTTTGCAACCTTCTATACAACGAGTTATCTACCATCGGTTGCTACGATGGCAAACATTTTGTAAAAAGGGTTCATATTTGGACCTGAATTAATACATTTCAATTGACTCTTAAAGCAAATAAATAATTCAAAGTTCATAGTTGCATTTTAACATTTAGGTGTGGTTCCCATTCAACATCGGCCCTTAAAATTTAACCGCCCGTTTTCTCTCGTTCCACTGTGCATTCGTTCTTAATGCGTCTATCAAATGTATGACTTGCTTTCAAATATGTACACAGTTGTTATTGTTATACAAAAAAAAAAATTATATTTTTTATCATTTATTTATCATGCTGTTATTGCTGTTGTTGTTGTTGTTGTTATAGTTGTGTTTAAAATTTCATCTAAATTGCAACGGATAACTGAAGTTTACGTTCATATTGACACAGATACGCAGCAAGTTTTTGTTTTTTTCTTTTTTTTGTAATGAATGTTTTTTGATCAATTCTTTTTTCGGTCAATTCTTTCTGATTGTGTGCTTGTTGTTCTTGTTGTTACCATTACTTACTTGATTATTTGTTGTTCTACAGTTATGTATGTATATATCTACATACATATAAGTATATGTATATAAGTGTGTTTTTCTTTTAAAAGAAAAAAAAACACAGGTATGTTTGGAATGTGAATTAAAAAAAAGTTGTTTGAAATGGTAACAAAATGATGTGGAAGGCAGGGTGCGTAAATCTGCTGCCTTTTTCAAATAATAGTTTATTATTTGCTTTAAGGCCAGAGTAAATTTTCAAAAAAAAAAAAAACTAAAAATGTTAAACCTGTTTTCCGATATTTATTTGGCGCCCACCTTTCATTGGTGCAACGGCCGCATATAGACATTGCTGAAATCTCCAACACAGAACACATTCAGAATGATATTTTAGGGTCTATTTCTCACCTGCGAACGTTGTCGTTCGTTCGCACAATTACATTGAAAGCAAAAAGAAAATATTGAATAACGTTCGCAGGTGAGGAATAGGCCCTTAGATCTAAAACAATAGATTTGAATAAGCTTCAATGGCAAATGTTAAATTGCTTTTAGAACATATTTCAATTATATCATATTAAACATATGAAACATTCTCGCTCCCTGCTAGAATCAAATCAATGTGTGAGTTTTCAACACAGAGAAGTTCGAATGTTGGTCAAACAGCATTCAAAGAAATCTGTAATTATTTTCAAAAGAAATATTTATTTTACAAAGTGAATATGTTTTCAGTAATTTAATTGCGTTACAAAAAAAAAAATTATTTTTCCAAAGATCTCCACGAGAGCAATAAATCGTAAAAGCAAATAAATTGCTTAACGTTAATAAACTATATATATTTTTTTTAATTACAAAATTTAAATGACTCTCCCTCTCAGAATAAGCAGTCTAGATTTACCACTTGCTCGACAAATTGCAATTAAAAAACAAGTAAACTGATTCGTTTAATATTCGTGAGTTCTTGTACAGGAATTTTGGAGCACATCACCACCGCTTTTTTCAATTCAATTAAAAACCATCATTTAAACGACAACTATCAAAGAGCATGCAAAAGAAAGAACATATGTATAGGGAAACAAATCTCTTCCATATCGCTGGCACTTCATCCATTAACAGACATCATCATGACCGCCATCAAACAGTATCGAACTAGAAGTCATTTGTCACATAAAATAATTAAAATAAATTAACGAACGACGAACCAGAGTGACTGATTGAAGAAAATGTTGCACATACAAATTGGAATTCCATTGACTGTTTCTGTTCGTTTGTGACATTAATTTAGCAAAAACTAATGAAAAGGAGAAGATGAGAGATGGATGGACAAATGCTAGTTTCCTCTAAAAAGCTGTTTACCAAAAAAAAAAGGAATAACGCAACCGAATTTTTCTTGTAAATAAGACAGCATTATTTATTAAAACAAATTTTTTTTTTTTTTTTGTAAAAATTATCTTTGTTAAAACATTTTGTAAAAATAACTTTTATTAAAAGTATTTTCTAAAAAAGTAAGTATAAAAAACAACTTTACACGAAAAGTACCCTTTACAAAAAATACCATTACTAAAATATTAGTGGCATAAAGTTACTTTTATAAAAAAAGTACCTTAGCCAAATAGTACTTTATACAAAAAGGGAAGTTTATGAATAAAATTTACACAAAGTATTTTTCATAATTAGTATGTTTCGTGAAAAGTTTTTTTTTTCACTTTTACAAAAAGTACTTTTAACAAAAAGTACCTTTTTGAAAAACTACTTGTTAGAAAATGTATATTTTATAAAAAGTTCCGTTTGTAAAAAGTACATTTTACAAAAAAATACCGTTTAAAAAAAAATTTTTTTTTAAAAGTACTTTTTTAAAAAGTACTTTTTTTGGAAAAGTACTTTTTCTAAAAAGTACTTTATTTTTAAAGTACTTACTTTTAAATAGTACTTTCTTAAAAATTACTTGTTTTGAAAAGTATATTTTTTTTAAGTTCTTGTTTCAAAAAGTACTTTTTTCAAAAGTACTTTTCATAAAAAATTTTATTTTCCTACCACTACCTTTTAGAAAAAGCAGCTATTAAAAAAGTACCTTAAACAAAAAATACCCTCTTTAAAGAGTAAGTTTTTGAAAAAGCATCTTCTATAAAATATACTCTGCGTAAAAAAGTACCTTGTATTAAAATGTAAAAGTTTTCTTGTATAAGAAGTTGTAGTTATCAAAAAGTACGCTCCTGAAAAATATGACTTGTTAACTAGATACATGTAACCACTTATTAATAGTTCGTTTATGTTCATATTTTGACGAATTTATTTCCAGTAAAATTGCAGCATTTTTCGCTCTGAGTCAAAACTTTTTGTTTGTTTCTTGTGCTGGCTGCCACAACTGCTGTTACTGTTGCGTTGCTGCAAGGCAAGTACACATTACATATTTTTCTCGTTTAGCGTGACATTAAAATTGGTGACGTTGGCCTTTTCAGCAGTTGAAATATTTTTTCTTTGTTTTTTTTTTTTTATTTGTTTGTTCATGTTGTTGCATTGGCTGGGTCTTGTGCTTTGTGTTTGTTTTGCATGTTTTGTTTGAAATCAGGAACAACCGCAACAACCGTGTTTCATTTAACTTGGCTTGAAGTAATTTTATTGTAGTTAAAACATATGCATACAAGTACATATGTATGTATATGCATGGGCTGGTGTGTATGCATTTTAATACATATTCAGAAACTGATGTGTGAATATTTATAGGAAAAAGACCTTCATGCTAAACTTTATTATTGCTATTTGCAAAAAGCTGTATGCATCTAGATATCTCTACGTACGTGGTGCACATCCATACACATACATATGTACATATGTATATGCAAGTATGTACATACATCTGTAATACTGAAGCTGCCAAGTTCTGTAAAGTACCTGTAAAACAGGTATCTTTCAGTAACTTGCAACTACATGCGAGTATTTGCTGTAAAACATTGATAATTTTATTTCTCTATTTCTGTTTCTACTTCGTTTAATGAAAAATCGTAATTCTACATTCTTGATTTAAAGTAAAACCAGAAAACAAATTGTGTTGCATGCAACTTTCAATACATAAAACATGTTTTAGCAGTACGTAGGCATTTAAGAGTTCCCTTCACATTTTTCTTCACACACACACACACACACATACACAGACATATCTAGTTGCTAAAAGCTAAAGATATAAAATTATACAAAATAATAAACGCAGTTAAACTTTATACAAATAGCAGTGAATATATGCATTTATTTTCATATACTCGTACCTACATGCAGCCATACTTAAATATTTACATATGTAGTGCAAGTATTTATACGAATTCATTTGAGTTGCAACTTGCAACCATCTCGAAAAAATCGCATTGAACAACATCTTAAACAAGCACGTACTTTAAATTGAAAATAATGAAAAAAAAAATCCAAGAGATATTCTTATGCAACCAGTTTATATCAAACCATTTACATCGAACCGGACTCAGCAGGCAGCACAAGGCAGAGATGAAAAAGTTGACACCATTTAATATAAAACATTCAAGCGTAGATGTTTGAAACATTAACGGCTGCATTCAAGATAAAATCATTTTAGTTAAAATGATTTTATCTCTTAAAAAGTAGTTTTTCAAAAACTTTATTCATAATCAGTTTTTTAACTAACGAACTATTTTATCGAATTTATCCAGTATGATCCGTCAGCACTATTATTTTTACTTGTCATTTTAGTGTTAATGATGCGACACAAGAACTACATTTTTTAACAATAACCGAATACGTAACAATGCTTGTGTTACATTTAAGAAAAATGTTTCTTGAATGATTTAAAGAATTTATTCAAACTCGTGATTTAGTGAAAAAAAAAAAATAATAATAAAACATATTAAAAGTTAAGTGGCAGTAAATTGTTTAAACGATTTTTATGAGATAAAAAAATCTGTCATATAATGAGTTTTAGTTTATTTGATTTGACATGTTTTTGTATCACTATTGAGTTTGCTACAAACATATTTAAGAAAATATTTCGTTATTTTGACCCTTTTTTTTTCTTTTTTTTTATATATTTATTTGAGCTTAAGGTCTTTTTATTAGAGAATTTGAGTATTTATAGCTTCTTCAGGACAATAATAATGAAAAATGTTTCTATCTCGTACGGCTCATAAGTTACGGTTGATTTTTAAGCTAAAGGGTGCCTTTCTGTATTGAGCACTATATAGAGTTTAACTATTTGTTATTGTAAGGAACAGAAAACCGGTTACACTGCTCCAATTTCTAGTCTCTATTTCACCTCAGAAATTGCAATTAGTTTTCAAACTAAGGCTTATACTGGCCACCATTTATATTTAAAATTTTTGTTGCTTTTGGTATTTGTTGTTACAGAGGGTAGAGATAACTACATATGCTGTGAAAATTTAAATTTTTTACGTTTCAAAGGCTTTAGTTACTTGTGCTTTTTAGCTTTTGATGTTTTGTTGGTTTTGTTATCTTATATTGTAGAGCATAGGTAACTAAATATCGTGTACAAATTTCAAGTCTCTGTGTCGTCTGAATGGACGATTACAGCCAATTTTCACAGACTTGCATGGATACAACCTTTTATTTTCACTTAATGAGAAGCACTACCTTATCGAATCTTGTTTTGATTTTAGCCTTACATCTTATTTAATTATTGGAATAAACACTAATTTAAATTAAATTTAAAAAAATTGTAAACCTATTTTTTTTAGACAGAAGTTTTCCATTCCTGATTCAAACTCATGTGTATCAGTTTTTTATAGGTATGTCTAACATGGGGTTAAATAAAAATAATAAAAAGTCAACTTGTCACGTGACAGACTTAAAAAACTCCATTTCAAAATATTTAAGCTCTTAACAACTAAACCCCTAATTCATAAAAATTATTTCAGGCTTCTAAAGCTTTTATTTGACATATTTGTATGGCAAATTTGGTAAATAAAAGTTTAATAAACCTGAAAAACATATTTATTATGAAGAAGACCCTAACCGTCTAAGTCATAAAAATTATAACAGGTTTATAAAGCTCTTATTTGACAGATTTTCCATACAAATATGTCAAATAACAGTCTTATAAGCTTGTTATAATTTTTATGAATTAGGGGATAAGAATTTACAAAAAGAGAACAAAATTAAAGTCTGGCAGCTCTGGTGTTCTCATTGGCATGGATCATTTATTTGAGTTGTTAAATTTTCGAATCTGTAATATTTAGTGAGAGTGTAGCTGTTTGACCCTTGCTGTTCTCACAGATAAATCAAGTGGCTTGAAAAGGTGCAGTTTTCAAATTATGTGAACAAAAGCAAAGAAATTAACAAACTAACACCCATTGGGCGCAGTAAAACCATTTTCTTCATATAGTTTTTGTGTTGTATGTACCATAAAAAATATCGTTTACTGCTTTATTTAATTCATATTTTAATTACTCTAGGCTTTAGATAAATTAAACTTTGAAGTTATTAAATCCCAATATATTTTTTTTAAATTATGTTTTAAAAATCGTTTAAATTATTTATTTTTTTTTTTAAATATATGATTTGGTTGCCGTGTCATTAAAACAAAAAGTGGCAATGCTGCTTTCAAATGAAATGCATTCAAACAAGTGCATAGTGTGTTGCCGCTCGTTTACAACATGTTTGATGCTTCAGCGATGTGCCAACAAAAACAAAACATTCCGACAAAAATTCCAACACACAGTTTTACTATTACTACTACTACCACCACCACCACCACCACCACGAACGAAACACAAACGGCGCCATTGGAAGTGGGAGCATATAAAATACTATTAAATTGGAATACAAATGAAAACAGATGATAGTCGTTCTGCTAATGTTGTTGTTAGGTATTGTTGTTTTTGTTAATATACAAGTATCCAACAATTTCTTGTTGTTGTTGGCTTTTTTTGTGGCGACAAAGCCGGTTACGAACCAAGAAACATAAAAAACTACAAAAACAACCCTGCCAGCAAATTGGTAGTCGACTACTAAAATAATTAACTTTACGTTAACTTTTATGGACTAGCTTCAAATTAGCTACAATACAATCGAAACGTAGTGCAGAGTTCACCCAAAATTCAAATACTAACATACACACATACACTGTAAATAGCTCTTGAATTAAATTGCCTATTGTCGCATTCGTTTTAAATGTGGCGATGGCTGAATGGGTTAAGTTGGCTGCTCACCAGTCTTGAGGCTTAGTGGTTCGAATCCCACCAGAGGCTAACAAAAAAAAAAATAGGATGAGATTTAATTTAATAAAATATAATATTACCACCGAAAAATGTAAAATCAGCCTTGATTTGTACATTTTTTTCTGTGGCTACTGACTTTAAAGTAGCTAACTTTAAGTTAGTTGAAAAGTAATGCACAGACGGACAATTGACTACCTCCTAGGACATCGTAATGTTAAAATAGTCAGTCATCTCCATTGAAAATAATCTAAGTGTCAACCACCACCAGTTGTAAAAAAGTTAGCTTATAATTCATTACTAGTTAACTGAGTTGCCGGCAGGGAAATCACAAATGGTACAAGCACACACACGCACACACACACCCATAAATACGTTTCTTCTTATAAGAAGAGAGATTTATTGAAACTCAACGGGAATTAATTTAAAAGAGAGCAAGCAAGCTCATGGTGAGCTCAAGCTCTATTCCAGGGAGCAATTCTCAAATTGGAAAGATGTTTGTATATACATACATGCATATGTAACGATTCAAACACATGCATGAATGTGTGCGTTCCAAAAGGGGGATTTTCGTGGCAGTGCCTTGAAGTGATGTTCTTTTGTTGTGGGGAGCGGGTGGTGGAGGTCTGAGTGTATTATATTGCAAAAAGAAAAAAACTAAACCGGCGCATTGCCAGTTTAACATGTAACAACTCGATTGTTGTTGATATAAATTCCTTTTGTCAAGTACGTGGTACGTAATGGAAACAAATTTTGAAGTGTTTCTTGGTTTTTTTTTTTCTTCTTTATGATGTCTGAGCATTGGAATAGAATATTCAACTACAAAGTGGCCATATCGAAAAAAAAGAAATAAATAGAAATGAGGGGATTTATGAATGTATGTATATATGTATGTATATGGCTTACGCACGCTCAATGTTCTCCTCAAAAAGTTTACGTCAAATGCTGTTAGCTTAGCTTAGGTTAGGTCGATCGGAGGGGTATGATTGTCCATGCCTTGCGGCATACACCTAAGCCAGCATGGGCTTGTTGTGCCTTGCTAAGTTAAGGCGAATATACTACAAATGACCAGCGTGACCCTTTTAGCATCTTATATTATTTATTTAGCAGCGAATTTTTCTTTTAGCATTTAACGTTTTTTAAGCATCATTTAATTGTTTTTTTTACCTTATTTCTTCTATATTTCATATAAAAAAAACCTACATATGTATGTACTTATTCATATGTATCTATACAACGAGTGGTTAAATTTTAAGGGCCAATGTTGACTGTGCATCATACCTACCAAAACGTCAAGTTTTTTTTTCATTTCATTCGACATTTATCGCATTCCGACTGACTCAATTTGAGCCCTGCAAATATACACAATCGAGCAAAGAGTTTGTTATTCAGTCTTATTATGGAAATGGGCGTTCAAAAATCAAAATACATACATACATATGTATCGTGCACTTTGTAATTTCTTCGGTCAATTTAATCGTCCAAATGTGCGTATAATCGGAAAAATCATATAAAACTTTGAGCCAACCAGCTCTGTAGGAGATGTGAAAACAACAGTTGATTTTGCTCGTACTGCAGAAAATATTTTTTATAAAGTTGGAAGCATATTCATTCACAGAGAGATGGACCGCAGAAGATAGCATACCACTTTTATCGTTACAACAAAAGAAAGGAGCAGAAGAATTCCGCACAATAACCAACTTATTTCTTCAACGCAATAGTAATGTGCCAATTTCTCAATATGAAACTTTTGGCTGAATTATTAACTCTGACAATACTTCTTGCAACAGTTCAGAGTCAGACACGGAAAATGTAGCATCAAAGCCTATAGTTATGAAACCTGTTAAGACTCGTGAAATACTGGGAATAGATTGGGAACGAGGCATGCAAATACATTATTACTAATGCTTAAAGAATTCGGGAACAAGGCTATGAAAGCAGGTGTACTCAAAGGGAAGCAAACCTTCACAACAAATTATGTATGTATGTTAAACAAAAAAAATATCGCACTTGTGAGTCAAAAGCGTAACAACTCAAAATTTTTAAATTTTTTACTTTTTGCCATAAACAAAACAAATTTTTTTGTAAATATCATTATAATTTTTCCATTCCTGATTTTATTCACTGCGGTCTTTACCAAAAAATTAAAGCAAACATCTGGCAGCACTTCTGCAAGGGGGGGTTCCTATCAAAATGTTGTATGTTTGTGTTGGATGCAAGTTTGCTTCACTCATTTATGATGTTTGATGTCGTTGACAGCGCCGTTTTTAACAACATCAACTGCACAAATTGAGAATAGACTTGTAAAATGAAAACAATACAAAATTGGAAATAAAGTACACACAGCCAACAACAACTGCAACAACATAATCATCACCATTTTATTGGAAAACAATAACTGGCAATGTGTACGTACACTTGGCAGACAAACGAATAGTTCGATTCTAACATTCAAACCGAACGGTTTACAGAGAAACTGAAATTGTTTTGCGGAAACAGAAAAGAAAGAAATCGTACAATATAGTTTTTTTTTCTTCAACAAAAAATTTATTCGTATAATAAATTAAATATTATATACAACAAATCATAGATACATTTTGGAGAAGAAAATAAAAAGAATAAACAAATGTTTCTTTTTCACTTGTGGATGTTCAAAGACTTGACGAACGTCTTTAATTAACAATTCTAACGAACGTGTGAAAAACTGGCTTTTGAAAAATAAGTATAGAAAAAAGAGAAAATTAAACATTTTCTTTAGCACACAAATTATACGGTACGTGTGTTTATGTCTTGTTTGCCCGCAAGCGAGTGTGTCTGTGTTTGTGTGTGTATGTGTGTGTGTGCGAGTTGGTGTTAATTAAAAACCAAAAGAAATTTTAAGATTTTATGCCCATGGCTTCATTAACTAGTAATTAAAAAAAAAAAAAAAAGAAAGTAAATTTAAAAAAAAAAATAACAAAAAGTTTAAGCTTTAAAAAAAAGTTGCTGGTGTTCGTTCATATTGTTGCAATATAAAAAAACTTTTTGATTGATTTTTACTCCAAGTAAACTTCATTTAATAATTAATTTAAATACAAATATTTTGTAATTAATCTACATGCCTACATACATACATACAAATTTATGTATATATTCGATAGTTGCCAATTGAAGCAGTCTTTCTTTAAAAAAGGTGAATATTTTATTTGGTTTTTAACTTTGCAAAACTGGAAAAATAAAATAAACAAACTCATGCAGGTCTTTAATAAGTGGAATTTCAAATGCCTTCAAGTTCAAAAAACGGAGAAAACCAAAAACAAACAAAATAAAACCAGATAGTTATTTCCGGTTTGAAAATGGCTGGGCATAAAAATTTCTGATTTAAAATGCTTTCTGCTCTAACGAGATCTTAAAGTTTAAACAATTTCTACTAAGGAATTTCAGATAAAATTTGTTTTATTTAACTGCTCAGCCGGAGTGTTTTTGTGTGAGTGTTTTATATAAATATATGTCATAAAAAATATGCTAAATAGGTATAATACAAAAAAAAAAAAAATCTAGTAAAAATACATAAAAAAATTTTGCCTACTCAAGCAAATTTTAAGAGGTAAAAAAAACTTCAATCAAATTATTAAAAATTAAAAATTAAGTATTAAGTTTTTAATGACAAATTTTACCTTTTAATGGAACTTTTTGTAATTTACAAGCTAGTTTTTTTTTTATGGAGCTAAGTGTGCTTTATTTCTTGGTATATTTTTGCCTTTTGGCCTCCTCAAAAACGTATAAAATTTTTTAATACAATTTTTTAGCTCAAGAGACTACTAATATTAAATAAATAAATTAAGTCAAGTACGAGACTGACCCTCACAGCAAGGGTTCCGTACTACCATCCAATTGGTAGGCAAAGGTTACTCCTGGTATCAGGTATCCCTTTGTATTCTTTTTAGTATTTTCTTTTGCAGAGGACAGACAACAACATGCACCGTGTACATTTTAAGCCTCTATCTCTTACAGTTCAGAAGTTATTTTCGAACTAAAGGGTGACCCCGTGATGTATGAATGCCAGTTTAATTTTAATTTTGTGCATTTCTGGTATTTATGGTTGTAAAGGCCTGCGAACTGTACATATACTTTGAAAATTTTAAGTCTCTTATCTCTTACGGTGTCACAACTAAAGTCAATTTTCAAATTAAAGGGTGTCCCCTTTCAAAGGGCAACATGTGAATTTTCACTTTTTGCTATTTTCGTTATTTGTTTCTGTGCAGGCCTGTTAACTGTGCAAAATTTCAAGTCTCCATTTCGCACGGCTCAAAAGCTACAGCCAATTTCAGTTTCTTGCAAGGAAGCACCCTTTAGCTCTTAACTTTTTGTTGTTTTAGCTATTTGTTGCTGTAACCACATATCCTGTGAAATGTTTAGCTCTCTGGCTCTGACGATGCACAACGTTTAACTAATTTTAACAGTTTCTTGTATGAGAACTCCCTTTGAGTTTTGACTTGCGTGTTTTTAGTATTTCCTGCTGTAGCGGCCGTTTAACTACATATGCTCATGGAGACCCCTAGTAAGGCACGATTTCAGTTCATAGTTCTATAAAAGTTACCAGGCATATTTTTTTAAACAATTTTAATTTCTAAAAGAATAAATCTAAAAATGAATTTCATTTAATTTTCCTTTTGGGCAAATGTAAAATAATGATATTACATTTTTGGGGTCAATTGTCAGATTTTCAACAACAAAAAATATCACTTTTAGATTTTTAAAGTTTGCTTAAAGGTGCCCAAGTTCATTTTCGTAGAATGTTACTTGTAATTAATATATATTATATATGAAAAAAGAACAAATAGATATTTAGCTTGATGGACCACTAGATGCTTCGAAGTCGCTACGCTTCTCGTCAGTACCCAAATAACCTTACAGCTGCTAGAACTCACTCAATTTTTTTTCGCTTGTCAAATTAGATTTATAGATTTGTTTGACCATTTAAAGTTCCCATTGTTTTCGTGAAAATACTAGAATAAGTAACCAAGCGTAAAACAGACTTTCGAGATTTTTCCCGTCCACTGACAAGTTGAGTGGCATTGGGGTAATGTCGGCGTCATATAAACGGCTGAACAACTATACAGGAAACTACTAAAAGGCTTTCTGAGCCTTAAAAAAAAAGCAATCTAGAAATTTTATATTTGCTCCTAGAGTGCACTAAATCCACTTAATTTTTTCCTCCCATCTTGCACCATTTTTCTGTATGTTATCCTCCAGTGAAATTGAAAATATGAAATTTCACTTTTGATGAAATTTCTTAATTCTTCGAGCTCTGTTAAGGGTTCGGACTATTTGAATTTACTGAAAGTAATCTAAAGAGCACCAATTCCATTCATTTTTGTCCGCCAATCTTTTGCAATAATCCAAAAATTTTATGTTTTCTATATAAGAGATCAATTTTGTTATGATAGAAAAAATCGTAGCTTTGGACTTCTTGCAACAATAATTTTCATTTGCTCCCAAAACTAATTTAATGTTATGGTGTCTGCACTGTGCATTTGGTTTCAAACATCCAAGATTCAATTCCTTCAATTGTTCACTGCAAGGAAACCAAATGTTACCACGTTAACAGAACTCTGTTAACAAAAATAGGTTTTTGTCCAGGGTTATAAATTTTGAAATTTATCTTCACACACATTTCACAGGCTTACATTACTTAAGGGTTCAAAGATCATTCTTTAAATTTTTAGTTGAATTTATGGTCACATTCTATCAATGTATTTATTTGCATCTTTATGATGTCTAAATTTTCCCTTTTAGTCTATTATGTAATCAGATTTTGTACTCAACGGCTTGTTTTTTTAACCCATGTTATTTTCTCTTATATAAAATATATATCGAACAGTAAAACCTGAAGGCATAAGAAAATAATATTAGCAAATGAAATCTAAACAGACAACAAACAGCATATTGAATTATTAAAAAAAAGAAAAAAAAATCTTATTCCCGAAACAGTGCTTTAAAGACCCATTGTGCATTTGAAAAAAAAATACCTCAAGCTACATACATACGTAGCTATCTACCTCTTGTAGATGATTTTTTTTTTTTTTGTATTCTGATAGCGTGTTTTGTTGAAACAAGAATTTTAGTTATCAGCTTTAATTAAATGTTTAAAATTATCTTAGAAACCCTGAGCAAATGAAATCATATTTTTAACATGGAATTGCTGCTAATGTTTTAATTGATTTCCTGGCAAGTTGTTAAATATCGATAGATTATAATAAAAAGTTATTGGTAACAAAAAAAATAATAAGCTAATACATCAAGCATTACAGTTTATTTTTAACTTTGATTATGTCCAAAAAGCCATCAAGCAATTTATCGAATGTCACAAACTACGCAGTCATTTTTGCCCCGCCCCCTTTAACATCTTTCATTTTTAACAGTTACAATGCAACTGAGTTTTGTTGTTTTTTATATTGAGTCTTCAAATATTGATTGAAAAAAAAAAGTCGTAACAGAAATGGAAAAACATAAAAAAGATTTTACACGCTTTGGCCAATTAACAAGATTTTAAAAACTTTGTAAATTAAAGGGGGAACAACCTGCTTTGTTTGATATTCCCATAAAACAAATTTTTATTCTCATAAAACATTTTATTAATGTACATACATACAACTGTGTATAATTGTATGTGTGTGTGCATGTATGTATAATATAATGGGTTATCCATTTCGTGGTTTCAAAAGTATAGGACTGGAATTCGACATCCCTCAAACTAAGTTGTTAAACCAACTTGTTTCTTCTCAGTTGACAGTTGTAAAAAGACAGCACTTAAAGTAATAAATTATTAAATTAAACAGCTTCAGATCGTTTTTTTTTATAAATTTTTTTTATTAATTTATTTATTATTGTTAATAAAAATTTGTATAAAAAAACGACCTGAAGAAGCTGTATAAATAAGTATTTTCAATAACAAAGAGGATCAAATAGAAAATATATACATAGCTATTACATTAAAAAATCCAAATATGAACTTAATTATTTACTTGCTTTAAGAGCCAATGGAAATTTATTAATTCAGGTCCAAAAATGAATCTTCTTAAACAATTTTTACTGTTTTTGGAACGAAGTTCCTTAACGCGGCTTGCTGGTAGTGGTAGAAATCGTCACGAAAGCGTGTCAGCTGTTTATATGTATTGGTGTACTGTCGACAAGCAATTGTATATGATGGGCGGTGTCTCCACTGACAGCAGCGGAGACACCTACCAATAAATATTAATTAGTTGGAAAACGTTCCAAAAATTTAAAGAATCATAAAATTTCAAAATTTCAAAAACAACACAAAATAAAACATACAGATTTCAACTTGTATTACATTCAAAGATGAAAAAAAAAAACGTAAGGAACTTCGTTCCTAACGGGGGTCCCCCGACCGCATTTCTTTTTTTTAAAAAGGTTCATTTTTGGACCTGAATTAATAGTAAAAAATCGTTATATAGTAACGAAGGTTTTTCCATCAGTGTGCCAGCGAATTCGAGGCGGGCATATGACCACTATTTTGTTTCACACATAATTGTCATACCTAGATTCTCTGTCCAAAACAAAAAAAAAAGAAGAAAATACCTACTACGATAATTCTCTAAAAACTGTTGTTTTTTTTTTCAAAATTAACCCCGTGCTTTATTTTAGGTACATATGTATGTATGTATCACAAGCTTCAACGACGATGTATGTATGTATGTACGGATGTAGGTATTGCCCCTTTTTGGTCCATTAGTTGTTGTCTGATGGTATAAAAAACCCATTAATTAATCAATTAAATGTGCCCAAATTATTTCGGTTTAATCAGCGATTTGCTGACTGCCATGAAACCACAATTGTGATTTTGAAATTACAATTTATTGAAGATCATGTGATGTTCAGAATATTCTTGTCTGTACAGACAGAAATACGTACATATGTATGTATTTACACAAAAGTGTTTGCTATTCAAGCTAAAAACCCTTATTAAGCGAAATCATACACATGTTGACACATATGTGTTTAATTAACAAAATTGTTCCTAATCTTTTTTGTACAGCAACAATTCAAAATTAATCATTTTATTTATGAGATTTATTAAAGGTGTTCAGTCAGTATTTTTTTTTTTTTTGCTTTTTTACCTCCCCGCTTTTTCTCTGCCTCACTTTTTTTAGGGTTCAGTTTTGTGGCTCTTTTTCTTTTGCGTTTTATTATGTATGTCCACTAATAATAATTTTACATGGAGAAATTGTTTATGAAATTTTACACAATCACTTATTGGCGCAATTACAACAATAACAAAAGCCGAATAAGATAAAAAATTTAAATTGCCCGCAACACCAGCGCCGCCAACACCGCCACCATCTTCATCGTCCGCAGCATCATCATCGTCATCATTGTTATCACCATCATAATTAAGAATAATAGCAAAAACAACAATTTGCTGTTGCTGTTGTTGCAGTTGTTGTTGTTGTTGTTGTTATTTTAAGCAACATCTTTGTTGTCTTGTGTTTTTTGGGTTTTTTTTTTGTTTTCGTATAATGTACTCCCTCGCTAGATGCTGACAGAAACTGATGCCAGGCTGCTTGCTCTTCTTCTTCTTCTTCTTCTTCTCCTGTGTCTTCTTTCACTCTCATCATTCAATTGCTTTCATATTTTTGTTATTTGTTTTTTTATTTGATTTTATTTTTTTTTCATACTTATTGTGTTTTTTGTTTGTGTGCCATAAAAGATACTACACCAACAACAACAACGAACACAACAACAATAGCAGCAATAAAAAACCTAAAATTACAATTGTTTTTCTCTGCTCATGTTTCATTTTGATCTGTATGTACATATTTGTCAATTTCTTTTTTGTATCCAACAATTTTTTAAATACACATTTGCAAACACCCATACGCTGCAGGGCTGGATAAATGCTTGCGTATTAGAAATACCATAACATTATACATACATACATATGTGAAGCGGACCACACAAAAGAAACTTTTTATGGGCTTAATATTTGGCATAATAATACTTGGCGAAAACATGAATGTCAGTACCAAGTATTTGTTGCTGGATGTTCATGAAGTCGAGAGCTGGGTGTTGCCGCTTTTTGAAACTTTATTTATCAAAATGATTTGGCCAGCTCAGTGTGTTGTATACATTTGTGTGTTGTAACCCATTGTAGCCCCTGCATATATCATCTGCATGATGGTATATGGCACACACTTGTACATAATGGCGTCAATTGGGCTTTTATATGTATGTATGTACACATGTTTGTGTACATGCACATGCATGCTTTTATACATACATATGCACAAGCAAAATTGTATTGCTTGTTCCTCGGTTGCTGTGTATGTGTGCGTCTGTAATTTCATATTTTGTCTAATTCATCTTTTTCTTTCACATAAATTTTTTTTAATGATTTTCTGTACTTTGTACGTTTCTTTCTTCTATTGCACTTTATAGTGCAGCAATTACTCAAAGACGAGGAACAGCAGCAGCAGCAACAACAACAACAACAGATATAGCAAACAAATCATTTATTTTATTTATTTTCTTTTACAAAAAGAAAATATTAAACGAAGAAAAATTTGCAAAAGATTGAGAAATCTTAACATGATTTCTTTTATTTTTGTTTTGCTAAAAAGTCTCAAGAGCATCAACTGGAAAAGAAATTCAAGCAAGTGCACACAAAATAATAATAATAGAGAAAAATTTGATGAAAACAAAACAATAATAACAACAATACCAAATCAGCTATATACACTCAAAGAAAATTTAATACCGGATGTAGAAAAAAAAAGCTTTAGATGGCATACAGATCCGGCCTAATAATGGTCTACAACCAGAAGAATGAAGTGTGAACCTTCATTCTTCTGGTTGTGCACAGATTTAATCGATTATGCTGACCAAAAATATCTATCTTGGAGTACATGGAATGCCTTCTGCTTTGAAAGTCCATTTTCGTTAAGCGCCATTACGCTGAAATGTGTGCCTCTCTATGTGTGAGTTTTTCACTCATTGAAATAAAGAAATGTCGTATTAGGCTGGCCAAATGGCCCACAATTAGCGTCGCCTTTTATTTCCTTTTAATCAGGCCTGTTTTGACAAAAAAAAAACCACTGCTTGTGTTTTCGTCAGTTAAAAATCTTATCGAAAAACACAAAAAGGTTGTAATCTACTAAGTGTGTTTTTAAAAGCACATGTGATTTGAAATCACATGATTTGCAGAATAGGGGCTGAATTCGTGAACGAATATATTCAATAGTAAAAACAATGTACAGCTAAAACAAAGCCAACAACAACCGAACAGCATTCGATCAGAAATTCGTTCAATCACGAATGCCGGAATTCAATCCCAGCTCTGTTTACTTCGCTTGTATTATTTTGTATTGCAAACTCTTTCGCTTGTCTCTAATGGGATTTGAACCGCTCAGTACGAATGGAACAACAAACATTTTAAGTAGAGAGTTGATTCTAAATTGGGTTATTAATTTTTGTACAAATTTAACCTGATTCTTAATCAACATTTTGCCAGGTTAATTTTGCATTGTGTAAACGTAATGGGAACCGAAAACGAGGTCTCTGACCTCGTTGATCCCTTGTACACTAGATTGCACATGCCTCTTTTTACGTGATACTCCATCAGTGTATTGAATTGGAGATTCGGCAGATCCTGTTGTACCCAACTATAGAGCTGTAGTAGTAGAAAATTAGTTCTGTAAAACTAATCTAGTGACTTTGCAAGCACATTCCATGACTTTTGCAAAAAGATCACGCATTGGATTTCCTATTTGAGTTTAGGAATTGTATCGGATTAATTCTGGTTGATACCAGAGTTTCCTGAGGAAATCATTGCTGCAATAATTCGAATGTTTCATGCGTGGTGTGCTGGGCTACGCCGTCCATGTTGTCCAACTTCATGCGCTTCATCGAAGAAATGACTAAATTCGCAAAATTGGCAACGACTTCACTTTGCCCCATTACCCATTGGTCCGCTGGTTTGAGCTCCTGCTGGTTAGCTGAATCTTGTACGCATGAAGGTGCCGATCTTCGCTGGGTAGTGGTTCGTGAAATTTGAAGATCTTCAGAACGATGCAGAATTGATGTTTTCGGGTTTTAGGCATCACTCTCACAGCAATGTTTTGAAAATACCGACCGATACGCTGAGGCAAAGGATTCTTATTATTCATAAGAAACCCAGTTTCTTCAAATTTTGTTACCACTTTTCGAATGCACTTTCTCGGCTGAAAATTTGGTGAAGTTGGCAAGCAGTTTTAACGTAACTTTCCCCAGTTATGTAAGAAGTTTTCATATTTAAAATGCATTGTTCTTTCAAAAATAAATATAACCAGAGGTGATAGCTGTTCCAGTACAGAGTTGCCACCTTCATGAAAAAATACCCCAATTTAAAAAAGTCTCTTCTTCTGCTTCTGAGACACGCCTTACCAATTAAAACATAGTTTTGTGTTTGAAGTTAAAGTAAGGCTGCAATAAATTCACTGGTTGGCTTTGTGAGTGATGAGTTTATCCGGTTGAGAAAAGCCGGTGGCTTCTTTGACACTTTTTTTTCAATACTTTTCTTCAAACACTGAAAGAAAATCTTGACCACATTGAATACTCTTAAATCACAAGGTGACATTTATTTACACTTAAACTGTGCGTTTTCATTTCAAAATAGTCGTGGTCAGTGTAATTAAAAGAATGATAAATTGTATTACTTCAAATATAGCATGCAACAAAATGTATTACAAGTAATTTAAATTGAATATAAAAACATTTACTTAACGGTCGGTCATGTAATGGAAGTGTAACAAAGCCACAAAATATATTGTATGTGTGCAATACTTATGCACATAGAAACTTTCGAAAAAAAAAACAATTCAGTATTTGAGAGCGCTGTGGTGCTTTCATAATGACACTTCATTACAATTTAATGGCTGCTGGAGGCGCACATACATGCACACTCGTATTCGAAGAAGGGGAAATTTTTGTTTCAGCTTTAGTGAGCAGATCCTTGCCAAGAAATGAAACTAAATTAAAAATTTTATTCATGCTGTTGATAATTAAAAAATAATTGTATCTTTCAAACTAATTTTATTTCATTTTTAATTTAAAAATTTCTCCACAAAAAAAAAAATCTAAATGTATTCTTCATTTTACTTGTGAAATTTCATTTGCTGTAGTGTGTTTTTTTTTTTTTTGTTAAAATGATTAATTGCATTTTATTTTTAATTTTTTTTCCTTTCTTGCTTATTTGCTCATGTTGTGTTATTTCGTTTCAATTGTTTTGTTAAAACTTCACTCTCTGGCGCAAATTTCAAGTACTGCAACATTTTTCTAGGAATTAAAAATAAAAAACATTTTTTTTTTTTTTTATATAAAATGATTTGGATAAAAATTTCAAGTAACTTTTCAAAGCAGTTAAAAAGATAATAAAATTCTTTTGGCAAAATTTACTTATAATTAATCATTAGAAACGTTTAAAATTGGGGATAAAACAAAACGTTCCTTGCTACATGGAGAAAAAAAAAAGAATTATAATGGACAATGAACAGGAAAAAAAGTAATTAATTTCTTTCAAAAAAATTATTTTCTAAATAAATTTTTTTAAATCATCCTGCTTGCTGGAAAACAAAGTAAATGAATAAATTAACAAGCAAATAAATATACAAAAAGTCTGCCAGCAACTGGCTTTAAAACAGCTAGTTGAGCCCCAGCTTAAGTAATAATTTTGATTTATTTGTGTCGTTGGGCGTTCAAACTCCAGCCCATCCAGTTTAAAGCTCACACATTTACAGAAAAACAAATTAATTTAAAAACCTTGAAAACATGGTTGATTTTATGTTTTTCATTTGGGAGTTGGCTGCGTAGGATTTTCTTTTCCATGCAACGTGGTTTTGCATGCAAGGGCTGGGGGGACAACCAGCTGCTTTCTATTTCTCCAAATTACTTTCTGAATTGGGCATCTGATTGGCTTTTTGTCTGTATTTAATTTAGTATTTACTTACGTCCAATATGGGTTGCTGTTTTTAAAAAGAAGCACTTATGCAGCCATCTCTCTGGCGGCCATATTTTCTTGATGTCACTCTACTCTTTAGTTCAATACAAAAATCTTGAAAAATTGTTTTAAACTTTACTAGCTGTTGTAATATTACTATGAAAACACAAAAAAAAAAATAATGCAAGTATCAACCGTTCAAACCAAAATTTATAAACAAATTAAGAGAACAAGTATTAAAGTTTAAAACAGTGTTGCAGGTTTTTCGCATCCACCAGCGAAAGAGATAAAAATTAATTGAAGAAGTCTACTTCAGTTCGTCTTTAATTCGATTTTATTACATCAGAACGGAGAAAGATTTTTTTTTTTTTTGTGATAAAACTGTAGCGATCAACATTTTTAAGGGAGATAAGAATGGATAATTGTCTTTCACATCTACCGTGACGATCATTAGCAGCCGAATTGCTTCAAACCCAGGACATGACTAATTACTTGATTGTTTTCTTAAGCATCCATCACTTCTAAACTGTTCTACAACCTGAGCTCCTCATTTCTAACTGTCTAAACTTTATCTTATTGATCAAACTTGAATTGTATCACTAGGTTTTTTGCTGTTGAGTGGAATGTGTTTTATATTCTTTCATCAATATTCATTTGGTTTCCAATTGATGTTAGTGTTCGTGAATTTTATTTAGTAATTTTCTTTTAATAATTTTGTTTGCTGGGTTACAAATTTTAGTTTCTAGTTACTAGAACATATTGTACTTATGACTAAATTCTAAAGTATTTTAGTGTATAAGTTCTTGTGTTGCTTATTTGTTTAGTTTTCTTTTCCCTCTAAAAACTTTTTGTTACTCAAATTTACTGACGCAAGATTATTTTTTCTGTTCTGTGTGTTTTCATTTTTTTCTTCAAATGTTTGTATAGGAGTTCGTAAATAAAACATTTTCTAGTCTGAGTTCTTTTTTTTTTTTCTTCTCAGAGACGCTCACATTTCGGGCTGGTCACTTGCTGGGCTGCATTTGTTTTGATAAAAAAAAAGTAGCATTAAAAATATGTACAAATATTTAAATTTGTTTATGCTGTGTAGTTTGTTTGTTTATTTAATAAACATTTATCTCTCTACTGTATGGCACTAGATACTCGTCGTACACTGCTACGAATTGTCTAGTATGACGTATGTATAAGGAAAAAGGTAAATAAATAGACTTTTTCCAAATTAGCACTTTGCGAAGAAAAAAATATATGAAACACAAAATGATTGATTATTTTAGAAATGTTTAAAAAGAAGTTGCTGGGTTTTCGGAAGTAAGAAAATGCTATAGACTTCGGAGTTGTAGAAGGTGGGCCAAAAGAAATCACTCTGTTGGGAGTTGCTCTGTGTTTACATTTGTAAACTAGACAGCTGTGGAATACAAGTAAACAGGCCATAGAGCGATGCACTCCCTAAGAACGCGGAATAATCGTATCTATTTCTTGTGGTGCTGAGGCAGAGCGAATTCTGTCGCCGATTCCCCGGTCGTCCGGCACCGACTGCGCAAACATTGCACTGTTTGGCCACCAACCTTGAAGAGTATGGGACTACATGAGACGCTGCCACGAGTGGCCGTCCCCGGAGCCTGCGTTCTGCCGAGAATATTACCCTGGTTAATGAGGATGTAGAGCTGTCGACCAGATGCCGTGACTTGCAATTAGCCATCAGCCGGTCTTCCCTGAGGCGAATTTTGGTCAAAAACCTGCTCAAGTTCCCGTACAAAGTGCATTTCGTGCATCAGCTGCTGCCCGTTGAGCACCAAACACGTGTAACCTACGGCCAAGCCATCCTCAATTTTGAGAACGAAGTGGTCGACCACAATCATAATGAGCATTGAGGTTCAATTCCACCTCAGCGGGTACGAGAACAAGAAAAACTATCGGTTTTGGGATACAGCAAACCCACGAGCGATTCACGAGGAGCCAATATACCCCCCCGCCCAGTGACTGAATGGGGCGCTGTTCACGCTGGAGTAGTCAACGGGCCAATTTTGGTGAAACGACAACGCACTATAGGGCCATGGTAACCAATTTTTTTCTGCCGCAATTGAACGAATCAGGTCTGGAGGACATGTGGTTCTAGCAAAACGCAACAACGGCACACACTGCTCAAGCCACAACTGGTATTCTGAAAACCAAACAACATCGCATGACTTCTTTTGGCCCACCTGTTGTTAGTGGGAAAATGTGAGAGATGATGGGATTTATAAAACTTGTTTGACATTTTAAATTGTTGATCCTGAAAGAGATCTGGAGCTCAGCAATGTTTTCATTACAAACTGATATAAAATTCCAATGGAAGAAGAGATTTACTAAATATTTTAAGAAATTGATTGATTAGAAACATTCATACGCCTTTTGTATATGTTGAAGCGTGCAAGGCGTCGTTGCCGGCTGCTGCAAAAATATTTTAAATTGAAGGCGTTTCCCTTTACCACTTATTAAAGGCCAAAAGTTATGAAAATTGTGTCTTAGATAATTAAATTATTTTCATATTCTTTTTTTTTATTTACAGAGCTCCTTTAGTACTTTAAAACTCAAGCTGATTACAATTTAAAAAATAAAATTTATAAATTAAATAATAATACGAAATAATAATCAATAACCATAAAATTTTAGTGCAATATGAAATAACAATTTGTGATTTTAAATTGAAAGCGAAAGCTTTTAGCAGCATTCCAAGAAGCTTAAAAACGTTTAATAATATCTCTAACAAAGTCCTTAAATTTCTAGCAATTCTAAAAGTAAATAAAATAAAAATAGGAAATATTTTATAAACCAATTTTTCTATGCTCTTTTATAAATCTTACGCCTAACGCTTTGGTTCTGTTTGTCGCCCGGCAGCAACTGTTTCAACGAATTTTCAACACAACTAAAACCCATTTCTATGGAGACCAATGATTCGTAACTTTTCGTCAAAATAAATTCAAATTAATTAACGAATTTTATTATACTATATATAAAAACATTTAAATATTAAATATTTATAAAAAAATTAAGAATATTATTTATAAATTTATATAAAAATAAAAAAAAATTGATAAAAAAAACCAAGTGAAAAAATTTGCTCAGCAAATTTTGTGCAAAATAAATACTTTACAAAAAAAATTAAAAAATATAAATATAAATACAAATCTTATTTAATAGCTAAAAACAAATTAAAAATAACAGCAAAAAGAAAAAATAATTTTTTATATAAATTATATTCATAAAGAAAAATAAATACAAATTAAATAAACAGCCTGCTGATTTATTACAATTTATAAAAAGTTTATTAATTAAATAGCCTTTAAAATCTCTAAACACAAATATATTATTTAAACAATTTCTTTAAAACGCAAACAAAATATATAAATAAATAAACATTAACAAATTAAATCCTTCCTTTTACACAAACAACTCATAATTATCCTGCCAAAGGATTTTCTATCTTCGAAAACAAACGCAAAAAAAAATTATTTAATAAATCCTTAATTATCTCTGCCTCAATTAACAGCTAAAGAATTGTTTTTGTTTAACAATTATACAAATAAAAGCCTTTTCGGCCTTTCTCACTCTCTCTTTCTCTCACACTCTCTATACAACCGCTTAAACAACAACAAAAAAGAAACCTTCCAAACTTGTTCATCTATCCGTTTCTTTGTGTTTTAAACATTTAAACAAATCATTAAAGGCACCGGATAAAAACAAGTCCTTACACCAACAATTAAAAATTTTTTTAAATAAAAGTAAGTACATTTAATTTATTTAATTAAAATACATTTTTATTTATTACACTATTATTTTTCTTTGAAAAACTCAACTCATGTTTAAAGAGAAAAAAAAAAAGAATTTAATACAAATAACCTCTTTAAAAAGGTTATCAAAGCAAAACAAAAATCTATTTACATTAAGAAAACAGCAAAAAAAAAAAACGAAACAAAAAAGAGTTGCTCGCCAACCAACAATTAATGTAATCTATGAATTCTTTTGCAGCGCCACTTTGTATTCTCTAATTAATGTTCAACATTAGCAATAATTAGAAAGTTGAACTTGTATGTGATAAAGAATTTAAAAATAAAATTCTTTTGAATTTTTAAACACTAGAAAATTACTGACCGGGGAATTACGTGACTATATAAACGTTGTTTAGCACTAAAAATAAAACAGCCAAAAGTTTCATTTAACTAGGTTAATTATTTTTTTTTTTTTTTAATGAAAAGAGCAAACAAGTTCAAACTAAAAAGGCTAAAGCATCAGTATCAATATCGAATTTGGCGCCGGGTCCAATGTGTTTTTTTTAAGGTGGATAAATCTTAAGGGCCGATGTTGATTTTGAATAAGCCACCAATAATTTAAGAAACTTATCATTTCCTTGCATTATGTTAACATTGGTATGGGCCAGTTATGCATGGAACAAAATATAAGCCAAATGGCCACTGCGACCTTGACGGCACACCTCCATCCGATGATTCATCCCGGGGCTCCGGTCCACGTACTGCCGAATTGCCCCTCGGTGAGGGGTTTCAGCAAGTCCCTCAGGAGACGCCGCTCTCCCTCGGGAAATGCCTAAGATTTTTAGCCACCAAGCCAGCCGAGGTATCCTGCACCCCTTATACCCCGTTGACACGACACCGAGCTGGTTACGATCAGCAAGATGCATTTTGTGCCCCCGAGGGGATACATAACCACACAGCAAGAAGACCAATCTTGTCAAATCACATGATCTTGGCGGCCAATTGGCATCGCCACCTCGTGAGATAACACATCCATTGAATTCGCCATTCTTTCGTTTGTTGTGTGGTAAGTGGCACGGTCCTGTTAAACTCACATATCTTCCACATCGGGCCAAAAAAAAAGTTCGTTATCATCTCAGGAACAATATTCACAGTAACTGCCCAGCCTCTTTCAAAAAAAAAAAAAAAATACGGTTTGATGATGTCGCTAGCCCATAAACCTCACCAAACAGTCATTGTTTGGGGGTGCATTGGTTTTTTGATAATCACTCTTTAATTATTATTCGCCCAAATGCGGCAATTCTGCTCATTGACGAAGCCTCTAAGGTGAAGATGTGCCTCATCGTTGAAGATGATTTTCTTCAAAAACTGATCATCCGCTGTTGCCATTTCTTGCCACTATTCTGACCACTGACGATACTTGGAATAGAGACGAACGAGCCTTTAGTTGTTGAGCCAGTTGCACCATGTTGGAGTGTAAATGCGAGACTTTATCCATAACGTGCATGAGCGATGAGTGTGAGAGGTGCAATTATTGGGCACGGGGATGAGTGGTGCCCCACGTTCATGGGAATTATGGAATAAATATTTGGGTTTTGAACATTCTTTTAAGTTTTTTCGAGTCTACTGATGAGTTGATTAACATCAACGAAATGTCGACGGCGTATAGACGGCTGTGAAAGACAGAAAATAATTAATAAAGTCTATTTTTAGAGCCAAAATAATACATTTCAATTGCCTCATTTCAGCAAATAAACAATTAAGTTCATTTTCGCATAAGGATTATGCCCATTTTTTCTTTTGCCACAATCAGTGTTTTATTCGTATTTTATTCGCTTTATTCGTTATCTAATCTACTGTTTTCTTTTAACTCTTATTAATTTAACCTATTTTTGAGTACCGATTTTTTGTTTGTTTTGGCTGTTTACTTTCTACATCATCCATCAATCAATGCGTTAACTGAAACTTAAATATTTAATTTTACTTTTTATTAGTTTTATGCAAAAACAACATATTTATTGCTGTTTTATTGGCCACGCAAAAAAGAAAATACCATGACTGCAAATTTAGTCATTATCTGTACAATATAAACATTACCGTCCGTATGGCAGCAACACGAAAACAAATAATAATAACAAAAAAAAAAAAAAAGCAAACTAAAAAGAAAATAACAGAAAAGAGCCTATTAAAAATATACACTTAATGGAAAATGTAAACAAATACCGAAAGCGGCCTTAAAGTAAACAAATAAAAAAAATTTAAATTTTGCTCAAATTAACAAAAGAAAAATGGTGTTGCTTCATGATGAGCAACAAAATGGTAGAGCGACTTGTTGCTATGTAAAGAAAAAAATGCCAGAAAATCTCATTTTATTATATATATGTACATATATCTTATCACAATAAATATTTTAAAATCTTAAAATATCAGCTGATACAGTGGATAAACTTGATAAAAAGCAACATTTTGTTTAAGGAAAGTTGCAAACTTTCCGAAAGTGGTAAACAGCAACAATGTTGCTGGTTATGTATCATGAGTTTAATACAACTTTGGCAACACAGCTTCAGATAGGAAACGCAGCTAAAACCTTAAACATAAAGTTAAAAAAAAACACACACACTATCAACAAAATGTTGCTAAGCTTTTTGCTAAAAATAAATAAAATATGTGAGATCACTTCCTATTATTTTTTACAGCGAAATATAATACCGATATTTTTTGAAATATGTGTTGAACTGTATAATGTTGACCTTTGATATTAATATTTTATTTATTTATAAATAAAATATTTTTTTAAATATTTGTTCAGATAAAGTAAACACAAATTTTCAGATAATATTGCATTTTTGCAAATTTAATCAAGCAACAAAGTTGCTGTTTATGTATCATATAATAAACTCAATTGGATGCACAACCAGCAACATGTTTCTAAACTTTAAGGACAAAATTTTTTTAAGATATTGTTTTATACAATATATTTTTGGTGCTAAACAATTTATTATTTTTTGGATTTATTATTTTTTGTTAGACTTCAGTTCGATTTTACTTCCACATAATTGAGAAAAATATTTTTTTTTTTGTGATAAAATTGTAATGATCATGATAAAAATTGTAATGAGGTTGATAAAATTGGGGTGGTCGTCATTTTTGAAGAAGACAAGAAAAGTAAAGTAGAATGTTTGTTGGCTGGGGCACATATCATGGCTGTTTGACGTCCATTACGATTGCGTTTTTTCGTAATTTCATTGTAATATTGCCGGTATGCATGGCGGCATGGTCTTGTTAATACCACCTGTAATGGTAGTGTTAAAAAGTTTTCAATCATCTCCGGATATCGCTTCCCATTGACAATTATCAATGCGCGGTTTTCAGTTTCAAAGAAGATTCCTCCTGACGAAGTTCCACACCAGACTGTCACTTTTAGTGGATGCAAAGGTGACTGAAGAATAATTTGAGGGAACCGACTATTCTCATTGTGTGTGAAGTTAAATACGTATTTAAGTCCCCGGACTCAAACCACAACTTTTAGCAAAGACAAATTTTGAACTTAACCGAGCACTGTTAACATGTTAACAGTTCTATTTTTATAACAGATGGCATTTGTGGAGAAGATGAGTGGGTTTTATGGAAAAATGTAGACCTCTACGAAGTAGTGGTCATATGGTCATGGAATGTCTGCAATAATCCCCTATATGGTTACTACTACTACGCAGAAGTCCACATTTTTCCACAAGCCCATTCATCTTCTCCAGAAATTTCTTATTTCTTAAAAACATTAAAAGTCATTTCATGGGACTCCAAAGATTGTTTCAGTTGTCCCATGTCCCAGGAGTCATGGCTAAACCTTCAGACAAATTTTGAAATATTAATCTAAAACAAGAGAAAAATATATCAATCAGTTGTTGATTTGGATATACTTTATACGTACATATTTAGCATTTGGCCAAGCGTTTTGTAATTGTCACCTATTTCTTAATTCCGTGACCTCTCTTTCAATAAATTATCGTTTTCTAATAAGAAATTTCTATGATTTCTTTGTGGTTTTGTAGTTAGCTGCTTTTATGCGTTCGCTAGCAAGAGGTTGCTAGTCTGATATCACATTTGAAAAGCAGGTGTTTGTGAAAGGAAATAAAAACAATTTTTATTGAAAGTATTTTGTATTTAAAATACATATTTTTGTTGCTCTGTATTTTGTATTTCAAATACTTGCTTTTGTATTTTAAATACGTGGCATAAAAAGTAATTGTATTTTGTATTTTAAATACACAACTTTCAGGTATTTTGTATATTATATTTTATATACATATACATATTTGCCCAGCAATGTTCCATGTGAAACAACTCATGTTGCGCAACATTTTCTGCAGCTTTAAGTTGCATAAATAAAATGATTTTCTAAAAAATTTATTTTGTACATTTTCAGTTATGGTTTTTAATTGTAGTTCATTTAACAATAAATTTTGTTTAAAATTTTATGGAATACACATTTTTTAAATCATAAAAGTTTACAGCCAAACCATCAGTAGATTTTTGTGAGTGGCTCTAAGAAAGAAAAAAGCACACAGCACTTGAACCCACTTTAAAAAAAAAAAAAATTCAATTTCACAAGTTTTGTCAGGTGTTAAAGATCACTTGTTTTGAGCAATCAATGCTTTTGTGTTGTTACATCAGTTTAATTTTATGTGACCTTATCATGTTGAAGCGCACTTTAGCTAAAAAGAAACACCAGCAGAAGTGGCTGGCTGGCTGACTGACTGACTGACTGACTGGCTGGCATTGTATTATTGAATTCGTAAGAAATACAAAAACCAACACTAATATTTAACAACAATCATGACGGTGAGTTCACTGACCGTTATTAAAAATTCGAAAAGGTATCTGGTTGCTAGTAACAGCTTGAAAAACACACACACACGCACGTACACTGAAACAAAAAATAAACAGAAATGGCAGAAATATTAACAACAAAACAACACTGTATGCATATATAATAATTAAATACACTTAACATATACTGGCGAATATGTACAGACATGTGTTTTTTCACACTAATAAATTAATATTCATAAAAAAAAAACTTACTTTTATATATATTTTTTATGTATGTTTGATTGTTTTTCTGGCTGTAGTTGTAACTGCGAGTGGGTAACCAGTTTCTAATTGAAAAAAAAACTCATATTTCAAAATAATAACATGTTGCCAGCAACAATGTATATGTGAACTTTCCTTTTTTTAAGTTTGAAAAAATCTATTATAGGGCTATTTTAAGAAAGAAAATTTTATTTATTTTTTGCTTTAGGAAAACAACAGTGTTTTTTTTTTTATCAAGCACACAAAAGTGGTATAATTATTTGTATAATTAGTTTAAATAAAATAGTACATTATTTTTTGTCAAAAATTTCGGAGAAATAATGCTTAACGAAATCAAAAAGCCCAAATCTTCACATTCGTGATTTTTTAACCAACTTCATTTACTTTCTTAAAATAATTTTATTGAGCTTTCTAGATCGATTTGCACTTCCTCATATATGGGAAAGATTTTTTTGTGTTAAAATTGAATTGATAAAAATTTTTTAAGAAGTCAAGAAAAGTACAGTTGAAGGCTTACTGGCTTGAGTACATACCATGGCTGTTTCACGACCACCACGTCGCTCATCAGCATCCAAATTTGCTTCGATCCCAGGCCATGATTTTGTGTGCAAATATTGACAATGGCAAAATTTATAAGAAATCTGTTGCTGTTGTCCTAGTGTCGCCCAAGATTAATATTGTTTATATAATTACGCCATTAAAGAAAATGTTGTCAGAAAAGGTTTGCTGTTTCATAAGTATTCATGATTTAATAAAATACTGCTACTACAGCAACAAAACAATTTTTTTGTGTTTATTGCGCAGGAATTCTTTTATATACAGATTTTTGATAGCATTTCGCCCAAAACACGATAGGGACTAGTTATGTACATGATCTTAGGTTCGTAAAGCGAAGCCAAGGGTTTAAGAAAATATCACAGGGACCCACTGCCGCCTTGTTTATTTCGTAACAACACTAAATTGTTGCTGTATACATATCAATGTTTCTCGCAAAATCAAATGTGTGGGCAGATAAAAGTGGCCGTGTCAATTATGTTTGACGTAACAAAATAACGTAAGGTCATATTTGAGTGTGAAGATAAATATGTTTTTCATAAGCGTATGTTGCGCCAACATGTTGGTTGTTGATAGCTACATTTCATATACTCATAACTCACATAATGAAGAAATGTTTCAGCAACATGTTTATAAGCCTGATTCATGTCATTTCGTGTCTTAACAGTATTTCACTTAAAATTTCGCACCAGAGCTTCTTTCAATATGATTAAATTCCTTAATTGAAAACATGTTGAAAATTGTAATGAAATCACTTCATGTGTCCAGCAAATATTTCAAGCTGTAACATGAAATGCACAGATTTAAGGTCATGTTTAAAGTGCTTTTTTGAGTAAATATTTTGTTAAAGCATTTGCACATGTTCTTTACTTGCGTTTGTTGTAAAACACACGTTAAATATTTCTTACTAACATTTCCTTTCATCATGTTTTTCTTCTCCCCCAGAGCTGGAAAGTAAACTGGCAATAAAATACTTTTTAGTTTTGTGTTGTTTTTAACCTTTCACCCTCTCCAGATCTTAAACCACCTCCCAGGTTTCTGTTAATGGTGGCAAAAGGCAAGCAAAGGAATAATTTGGGGTATTTGAGTTGGATGTGGAAAAAGGAAGAGCTTTCAAAACTAGCTTCATTTCCTTAAATAACAATAGTAAGAAAAATGTTGCTGCACTACTACTGTACGCAACTACAAACTTGTTAAATGTATGTATGTATGTATGTGGTAGTGTTTTGCTTTAATAATTTTTTCCAGCAATACAACGTTTATTTTTTAATAAAAATTTATACACAACATTTCGTTCTTCCTTTTTCCAACTTAACGAGGAGAAAGTGTATCTTGAAAATGCTTTTTTTCTGTATCAAAACTTCTAAAGAAGTTGTAATAAAGCAACAACATACAAAATAAAAACAAAAAAACAAGCAGAAAAAGTAAAACTTTTACCCTTAAAAACATCTTCACAGCTACATTTCGTTAAAGTATAATATAACATTTTATTGCAGAGCCATGTACATACATATGTATATACTACCTAAGTTAAAATTGACTTAAGTTGCTTTTTTCTTGATTTTGTAATATTATTTTTTCACATTAGAGAAACATAAAGTTTTATTTCATTTGCTGGAAATGCGCGTGAAGGCAATGAATGCAGCTGCGCTGAAGTGGGAGGCAGAAAAATGGCAATTAGGGAATTGTTTAATTTATTTAAAAAATATATTTTTTTAGTAACGATTTGTTATTTTACTAACCATAAGACAAAGTGGCACAAAAAGAATAAATAAAGTTTTGCATTAGAAAAAACACAGGTCATGGAGTTAATTTTTTTTATATTAAAGACTTTTGTATATTGTGCTAAAAAAAAAGAGGCATGAAAAGGAAATTTTCTCAGTTCTGTTTGCAACTCAGTGTGGAATGCTGTCAAAATAAGTGTAAAAAGATCTGCACCAACTTCATTTCATTTTGCGAGAAATTTTGAAAAATATCCCGCAACTTTACATTTGCAATTAATAACTACTTTATTATTCTTTAGTTACTTCGATTTTACTTGCTCAGCATGCAGAACCTTTTTTTTTGTGCTGAAACTTAAGTGATTAACATTTTTAAGTAACACCAGAAAAGTACATAAAGATGAAGCGCGATTGACTGGGACGACGCTCATCAGCACTGGCATTAAGAAATTAAGAAAGCACATCCGTTTCAAATGCAGCTTTTAATAACAATTGAGTTTTGTTTTCCACCATAAAACTTTGCATGAAGAAGGACTCTCAGTAACATTGATTAGACGTAAAATTTTCTGGTGTAAAACTAAACTAAACTCTGTTGTGTATGGAATGCGGTCAAAAGTGCATATAAAAAATTCATATGAAATAATGTTGCTGCAGTAATACTCTGTTTATGTTGTGAAAAGTTGAGCAATATTTCTGGCAGCATGTTTAATATGAAGCGCAACAATTTTCTAGCAACTTTTCTGGGATGCGAAATAAAATGAACCGATTTTGTTTGGTACGAATTTTTTATTTATTTTGGAGCAGCATTGGATAATTTTGTTTTTTTTTTTGTATACATTGCATACTTCATGTAAATATTCAATGTTGTTCAACATTTTCTATATTTTACTTGAAATTATTTTTCTGGGTATAGTGAACTATTTGCTTAAGAAAATATTATAAGCTGCTTTTAGCAATACTTTTGTATGTTAAATTGAAAGATATTGCCAAGAATAATGGGAAAAGTAATGTAGGATCATGAACACTGATGACGGCGAGCTATATCTGGGTACAAATGAGTATCAAGAACTCGCTTATGGTTCACATCATGAATACTACTTGCGTTGTAGTTCAGGAAATATTTTTCAAATATTATTATTTTTATTTTTTAAATATTATTATTTTTTAAATATTATTATTTTTTTAAAACAGCAGTTGCTTCGAAACTTTTATTTTCCAATAGAGAAATGATGTCATAAAAATATTATATTATTTTATTATAATAATTTGATAATTGTTAATAATTCTATCAGGTTTGAGTTCGATTTGTACTTTTTCCAAATTGAGAAAAAATTGTTTGTGATAATAATATAATATTATTTTGTGCCAAATTATGCCATTAGCTGCGCGAAGCATACATAAAAGCAAATGTTTTCTGCAAAGTTGCCTAAAAAATTTCACAGGTTCGACAGAACTGCCATCTCAAAGCTCTAAGTGTTCTGTTTCAAGTTTTAGCCTTTAATCTGTAACTTTTTTAAGCAACTTTATTTAATTTTGTTAATTATCTTATCGCGTCTTAGCTCGATTTTCATTCGAAATGATTTTTTGTGATAAAATTGTAGTGATTAACGTCTGTAAAAAAAAAGTTGAAAAAGTAAAATTAAAAGCTGACTGGCTAAAAAACACACCATGGCGCTTTCACCTCCACCACAGCCATGATCGTCCACAGCCAAATTGCTGCAAGCCCAGTTCATAACTTAAAATATGTTGACAATAAACTAGTGCTAATAAAATTAGGATTTATTAAACAATTCTTTCCTCCGCACTCATAAGCAAAGTGTCACATGAAATAGAAGCTGTTTAAATAATTTCCTGATGAAAAATAAAAATTTTCAGAAACATTTCTACTTATGTTAAAACATGCTGCCAGCAACTTGTTGTTGTAATGTATCATGTGAACAGGGTATTACTGCCGCAACATTATTTTGTGTTCATTTTTAATTTTTACAACTTGACGTTTGTAGCAAAACTAAACTTTTATTGCGAACTCAACATGACACAATTCCACTTTAGTTCTTTTACAGCTAAAATCTTAGCTTGCTAGATACATTTAATTTTTTTGTTTTTTTTTTTAATGAAGAAGCTATTGCTTCTGCAACATTTTACAATGAAAAAACTACGTTATTACTCAAAATGTGCTTTGGCAAAGTTCTACTTAAAATTTTGAACGAAATAAACGAGTTTGTTGTACAAAAAAATTTGAACATTATGACGAACTTAATTTCAAATTCGTTGCTCAGCTTTGTTGCATTCTAAAACCTTTTAAAATACAAAAAGATAATTTAATTTCGCAATTGAAAAAATGTTGCTGGAAACATTTTGTCTCTCTGCTAACATGTTGCTGGATACCTACTGCCAGGTTATGTCCCCAGTACAAATTGAGGGCAGGATTTTCTTTTAAGTTTGTACGTTTAATAAAAATAGCTAAAATTTTATATTTTTATTCTATAGTGCTTTGTATTTAACAACTACTTATTTTAATTCTTTACTAAACTTTATTCTTCATTTGTCTGTTAAACATATTTTTAAATAAACTCTTGGCAAAGTTTACTTAGTTTTAGTAAACCAACAAAATGACAAAAATTAAATGAAAGAAGAAACAAACTACTGTTTTATTTATTATTATTTTTCACTGTCAGGCGATTTGTCCCTCCATCCGTTCGTCTGTTTGGCGTTCGGTTTTAACAACATGCCGAGTCAATGAACTTAAAATTGTTAGTTTAAGTATTTATCCAAAGTGCTGTCATTTACTTTTATTCATTTTTTTTCCCATACATACTTAGTTTTTTTGTTTATTTAAATGTGCAAAATGTTTATTTGTATTAATACATCAAAGTAAATTTACAAATACTTTCATTACGTTTGCTTTCATAAACACGTTGAGCAGTTGAGCGCTTCAAATGTAGTAAAGTGTTTCTCTTTGGCAATTTAAAGACTTCACCTAAAAAAAAAGCCACTCCTACGTTGAGCATAAATTGTAGATAATCAATAAAGTTTTTTTTTTCATTTCGTTTGCTGTGACATTTAGGGAGAGTTTTGTCAAAGTTTTAATTGCTTTTAATTGCCAAAACTTAAAATGTAAAAACATAAAAAAGTTTTTGGAGACTTGGTAAAAATAATACCTAAAAGTTATTAAATAAACATCAATAGCAGCATGTTGCTTTGGTTGCCGTCGCTGTTAAATCATTACAGAAGCTAAGCGAAATTTTCATTAGCAATATGTTGCAATGGATGCCATCACTGTAAAATTATTGCGGATGTAAAGCAAAGTTGATTTTCTTGCATCCAAAATGGTTTGATTAATTTCTTGGTAAATTATATGCTCTATGCTCAATACCTAACGGGTGCTGACGAGAAAGTGTGGCGGCTTCGAAACAACTAGTTGTTCACCCTGCTAAATGTCTTTGATGTTTTCTTTGTCTAATTTAATTAATATCAATCACAAAAAATAATATAGAAAGAACTTGAGCCTGATAAACTTAATACAGAAATAATTATATAAGAAAAAGTTTTTATATTCTCTTTTAAATTGTATGTGGCAGGCTCTTAAAATGTATATGAAAATTTCTTTGAAGTAAGAGTCATGAATTGCAATACCTGGGGCCGAATTCTGGCACTCGTGATTGAACGATTTCGTTATAGAATGCTGTGTGTTTGTTGCTTATTTTGTTTTTGCTCTACATTGTTTTTATTATCGAGTATATTCGATCACGAATGCCGGAATCCGGCGCCTGCTTAGTTTTCGAAACAGATTGAATAGTGTCTAGCAACATTTTATTTTCTTTGCAATTTGAGTTGAGCAAATGTTGTTCAACATGAAATTTTCAGTAACTGATAGTTTTTATTTGTTGTCCAAGGTATCCTTCATCAGGTAATAAAAATTCGCCGGTAATTGAAATAGGTTGTATCAGACACTAGTCAAATTTTCTATATAAACATCATCTTGCAGTTTTGAAGAATGTTATTAGTTTTAACCACAATATCAATATGTTGCGGCCACGACCTTAACTATTACTTAGTCAAAAGAGTTGGAAAGCTTGTTGCAGATTACTTTATTTTTCACTATTATCTCGTATTAGTTTCTTTGTATGTAATTTTGTTGCCAAATTTCGGTGTATGTATTTTTTTTTCAATATTTTAAACCATTTTTGAGGTAAGGGAATATATGTTGTACTATCTCCTCCATTTTTAAAATAGTGGTATAACTGGAAAACAAGATATAATTTTTTTCCCTCTGTCGGAAAAAAAGTTTCAATGTTTTAACACAAAGCAACATGTTGCCAGCAACAACTTCAATTTGATATTTAGCCAGCATTAACTCCTTGCATCATATTCTCTAAGTATTCTGTTTTTTGATAATAAATTTTGTTATATTAATTATTCAAGCTATTGATCTTTGGTTTTTTGTAAAAATAATATTAAACAATTATTTATTTATTTTCAATATTTCGCCAACAATTTGTTTGAAATATTGAAAATAAATCAATAATTGTTTAATATTATTTTTATAAAAAACCAAAGATCAATAGCTTGAATAATTAATATAACAATATAAAGATCAAATAATATAAAAATAAGGATAATAAATTTTTGTATAGTTTTTCAGAAACTTATTGATTTATTTATTTGTTAAAAACACTTTGCAACATGTTGCTGTTGGCCACCATTCAATCGAAATTGCATATCCTATAATTTTCTCTTTAAAACTAATTTTTATCTAATGTAAAAATCCTATAAATAAATTTCCATATAAAAAGCTTTTTACAAGAAACATGTTTTACAGCTCTTTATCATTTGGCTTTTTTGTTCTATTTTGTCTTTGTAGTAAAGTAATAAAGTTACTAGCAAAAAAATGGCAGCATTAAACAGGACATCCTTAGACTTTTATTTATTTAACAACAGCAACAACATGTAACTATGCACTAAATATTTAAATAGAAAAATCATAAATTGATGTTAAAACATAAAAATATTTCAACATTAACATATAAATTTAAAAAAGCATTCACCAACAGTGTTGCTCCAACATCTCCTTCCCATTTGCCAGGCAGCTAAAAAAAAAATAGGAGCAATCACAGACACTATTTTGTCTCTAGAAATTTTAAATTTGTTGAAAGAGCAAAGAAAAAAAAAAGAGCAAAACTGCATAAAGCACTCTTGAAAAAAGAAAAAAAAAAGAAAATAGAAATTAAAGGAGCCTACTGACGGCAGTGACAACAGTTTGTAGACTTTAGCGTAACGGAAATACTTGTATGCCAAATACTGACAAAAAATGACAACATACTAAAAGGAATTTCGAAAAGAAAAGAAACAAAAAGAAAGAAAAAAAAACACGTAAGCATAAATTCAATTTCTGAAACATTTTTTTTTTGTGCGCTGTTCCAACAAAACTAAATGCCTTGCAAATAGCGTCAAACTAAAACGAAAAAACGTTTTAGATAACGACAGAAAAGAGAAAATCAAAACAGGAACGGAAATGCCAAAAAATAAAAGATTTTTTTTTGTTCTTATGGATTTTCGTATACTTTGCCAAAAAATGAAAGAAAAATTTAATGCAAAACTAATCAAATACAAACCATTAAAAAACAAAAAGAAATTGCAACAGACGTTAGTTGCAAGTGTACGTGTATTTTTTTCAGAGACTTATTGCAGCAGGGTAAAAGCAGAGAATGTGGCACCAATGGCAGTGTATGCACATACATATATAAACATTTAAATTTTAAGCTATCTATACATATAGTATATCAAGCTGCTAGAATAGTATCATCGTAAAACACAAAATGTTTCTGGCAACATGTTGATTACATTTATCTATTGCCTAACTAAAACGTTTTATTACTTCAGCTGGGTATTTGGTTCGTTGTGTAACGATAAGTGAGCTCAAAATAATGCTGCTAGAATATCATGATCATAACAGGCAATTTGATTGCAATTATTTATTCCTCAATTAAACTATTTTGTCACTTCAGCCAGGTATCCTGTTCACTGTGTAATGATAAGTGAGTAAGAAATAATGCTGCCAGAATAGTATCATCAAACATGCAAAATGTTGCTGGCAACATGTTGCTTACAATTACAGCTTCCTTAACTCAAATGTTTTATCACTGCAGCCAGGTATTCTGTTCGTTGTGTAACGATAAGTCAGCACGAAATAACGCTACTAGAATAGTACTCTATTTGTATCATCAAAGCATGCAAAATGTTTCTGGAAACATGTTGATTACAATTATTTATTCTGTAACTAAAATGTTTTATCGCTTCAGCAGGGAACTCTGTTCGCTGTGTCGAGAAAAATGATATCAAAATGGTAACCAAGTATGAAAATGTGCTGCGGCAATAGTACTCTGCTCGTGTTATGAGTACTTATGAAGTGTTTCCGGCAACATAATTTTATCAACAAGTGGAACTGCTGGGCCACGCAATAATGTAAACAAGATTTAACGCAAAAAACATTTTTTTTCTCTATCTCTAAGAAAGTGATAGCTGAACTAAAGCCCAGTGAAATTTTGCCAAATGTGTTCTGTGCGAGCGTGTAACACAAGAAATAAGTGCTGTTCTTCTTATTTCGCAAATGGGAAAAATGTTGCCAGAAAAATGTTGCTTTTGAAACAGTGTTGCAGGATTCTGTGCTTATTTGCTGCATATACATACATATGTTTCTTATATTTAAATGTTCTGTTTCTAAAAGTATACACAATTTTTTGCTTTTAGAGGCCTGTTGGGTGTTAAGCATTTTTAATTGGAAAATAAAAAAAAAAGTGTGGAAACTTCTTGGAAAAATGTTGCTAGAGTAATACTATATAGATGAAAAATTCATGGAAAATGTTGCTACTAGTATTTCCACTAAGCTCTCACATAACAAATGTATCTGGCAACATCATAGCACGTGCTCTTTTTACATTTTATATTTCGTATGTCCCAAGTGAAATGATGACTGTCATGAGTTCATATTAATCAGAATACAAAAAGAAAAAACTTGCATTCTCTAAAATTGAATTCTATAAAATTAAAAGATTAACTAAGATGTCAAAGTACTGAAATGAAAATAGTCATTATGTACTTTTAAAATAGAGAATATTTTGACTTTGTAATTGTACTTTTATCGGGATTGAGTTCGATTTTACTTGGTTAGAATTGAGAGAGATTTTTTGTGATGAAATTTGAAATGATCTATACTTTAAAAGAAGACAAGAAAAATAAAGTTAAAAACTTATTGTCCACCATTTTCTACCAACTTACGAGCAGTCAAACAAACTACCCCTCTGTCTTTCTTAATGTTTATGTGCTTTGTTTTAGAATTGGTTTCTTAAATGATCAAATCATTTGCTTATTCTCTTTGCTGCTCTTTTTGCCTCCTCTGGAGTAAACGTCCTTGCATCAATACTCAGCGGAAAGCCTTTATCTCATGAGCCCTGCAAATGCTTTTCGCTTGGGCTAAAGCTGAACTTTTAATCTTTTCAAAACAATTATTTGTTTTCTATGCTAATCGAATGACCTTTTCGTGTTTTCTTTTTTTATATGCTTGTTTAAAGATTTTTCGGTGGGGGCAAATTTCTTCGAAAAAAAAACAAATAGAAACGAGAAAAAAAAGTGAAAAAGTAATCCCACTTGTGCTTTATAAATATTTCGGACATAATCTGATCTATGTATATTTGCTGTTGCTGTTGTTGTTGTTACTGTTTTGGTAAAAAGATTATTTAAATGGCACTACCAGGGCTGCTTAAATGCAAACAACAAGTTTTTTCTTTCACACATACCTGAAGCAGACTCTAAAGACTTTTTTAAAGTTGAGCTGAAAATTTTATTAGTGGCTAGCAAAAAGGCAAGAAAATTTTAACCCAGGACATACAGTGGCAAAGAAAAGTAAGTCTTCGCTCAGTAATTAAAAAAGCAAGCAAGCAAATAAATAAATAAATTAAACATTAAATTAAAATAGCATTTTTAATAGTTCTTATTTTGCAAACTTTAAAATTGTTTGCCTTTCACCGAAAAGTGTTCATTTATTTTTGTCATTAACTGTATAATTTGTCAAAGTGTAAGAACTGTGCTTGGCTTTTCCTGCTGTTTTCCTCTGCTGTGCTGTGTGTGCTCAAGGTTTTTTCTTTTTGTTGCTTTCAAGGGTTTGTCAAAATCTACAAAAATGGCGTTAAATAATTTTTATGCCATTATTTTTACAGCTTTAACTGGGGATTTTATCGTATAATTTATGTAAAAGTAAACTTATTTTTTTTTTTTTTTTGTTGCACAGAATTCCTCATTTGGTTGTATTTTTTGTGTGGCAGGCTCTGGTCTCTTTGGGTAGTTTTGTAGGTAGTTGAGTAGCAAACAAAATAGAAGACTTGTTTTATATTTAAAAATATATTTTTTCTAGTTTGCCACTGCTTATTATTTTGTGTCTCCTTTTACTTACTGCTGCTGCGGCCTTATTGTCCATTTCGGTATGTGGCTTCATTTATCTTAAGCTCAGTCTGCTTCTGTTTTAGCCAGTTTTAATTTTTTTTCAGTCTTTTTCTTTCCTGCAGAATTTATTCACTATTACATTTTTTTTTTTTTAATTTTTTTTCTCTGTCCCTCAACTGGGTGGTCTCTTCGTATGGCAGGCAGGCAATGCTGTGCTTTGTTTGCGGTGTAAAATATTGTTTTGTTGTTAGTATTTATTTATCGTTTTAATATTGGGTTTTTGAGTATGTTAAAACTATAAATTTACTCTATGGGTGCTTCCATGAGCAGTGTGTTGTGGGTATTGCATGTTAAGCTGGTCATTGTTTCTTGTAGAATACGCTAAAATATGAGGTAAAAAACGTTCATGTGGCGGTACACAAAACCGCACTGCAACGTAAAATTAACATGACAAAATGTTGTCTAAAAATCATGTAGAATTCGAGCACAAAAATTAAGACCTAAACTACAATTGACTTTCTATTTAAAGTAATTATTGTTTCATTCTTTCTATTTGTGGCCATGGCTGAGTTATGACTGCTCAACAGTCATCGGGCTGTGGTTCGATTCCTGTCTAACAAAACTGATATAAGCGAAATATAGAATTAAGTGAAATACATTTCCTTGTTGATTTTCACATATTCACTTCTAGCATAAATTTGTTTTCTTTCGATGCAATGGGTGTTTTCTCCCAACCCCCCTTTCCGTTCAATATTTTGTTACATACCGTACTTAAAGGGCTCCAAAAAAAACATTTTAAATTTCTGAAGAAGATACCCATTGAGATATCAAAATATTGAATTTAATAAACATAAAAAAAACAAGTGACCTTAAGCTCGAACTATTAAAATGTGTTTCAGAAATGATTTTTTTCAATATCGTAGTTTTTTTTTTTACTGACTGTAGTTAGTTTTTTAAGCGACTGTACAAATCAGTTAAAATAAAAATTTCATTCTTTTTTAAACGTTTTATCATTTAAAAATAACTTCACTGATTACTTCTAGAATAAACTACGGTCAGTTACTGCAAAAATATTCTGAGTGTAGTAAACACCCAATAAAATTAGAACAAAACCAAAAAGATATCTCTATGTTTTTTTTTTTCAAGAAGAAAACCTTACCCCTGATTTTGACTTGGGATTTAAATTAGTAAATTTTCCTTAAAATTTAAGTTGGATTTAAAATAGCTTCCTGTTTTACAGTCTAAAATTATTTTTGGTAATTAATTGTAATAAAAGTACGGCAGTACAATGTAAGTGTCAAAAAATGATCGATAACTCAATAAAAAACAGCTGTTTAAACAAATTTGGAAGCAAGTGAAATTGTGAAAAGTTTAGAAAATAATAAATTGTTTTTTAAAAATTATTAAAATGAGTAGCAAAAGTGATAAAAGGACTCCCAATTTCACTGCCACAGAAGTTGATTACCTTGTGGAAACAATAAAAAATCAATTTATGAAACAAACAAAAAAACATGTGCAATTTTCTTAATTTGCAGAACAAAACCAAACTGTCAAAATCATATGGCAGTACGAAAAACTTAAAACGATTTTAAATGGGCACGGCACGCCGTTTAAGTTTGATTTAAATAGCAACTGTTTGATTAAATTTTGTATTTAAATCAAATTTAAATTGAAATGGCAGTTAAAATCCAAGTCATAAATTGGGGGTTAGTGTTCTCATAAGAAAAACCAAGTAGGAAACTTATAGTTGTTATTAGCTATTCTTATTGATTTTATTCTTATTGGTTTTTCCTTGATTTTATTAGGATGTCCTATTGTGCTTGATTGTACTGGTATGTAGTCGTGTGTATAAAAACGTCATGTATTTGATGTTTGTTATGTTATTGTTATTGTATTTCTATACAAAATTTCCACAATACGCCCTGTAGTTGTCAGCTTTGAATATAAGCGGCATCCTGACATGCACAAGCCAATACAAGTTTAGACATTTGCCAAGTATATTGCTTCTCTTGTGCTTAACGAAACACCTTTTATGAAACTAGATTATTTGAAATTAAAACTTATAACTGTAGGAATTTTAATCCTTAAAGATTTATTAGTTTCCTTGTCTGCTGTTGGTTTTCCCAAAACCAAGAAAAAAAATCTATAAAATTATTCTTTGTCATGTGTGTAAAAAGAAAATAACAATAAATTGTACAAACATTTTGTAAAACTTTAGATTTTTGCTGCAACTCCTTTTTTCTTCAGACGTTGCTCAGGCTGCACAGTGTGTAACAGAAAGAGAGGGAGAGGGATAGGGAGAGAGAGAGAGACATATGTACTTACTTTTATAATCCATTTTCTTCATGTTTGTTTGGCATTTTGTTTGCCTTCTGACAAAATGCTACACATTTTCTAAACAATTTATTTGCAAATATTTGTATTTTTATGTGCATTTATTTTATTTAGTCTTTCAAGATGTGCTCCAAAAAAGAAAAAGTAATGCATATGTGTTTGAGTTTTTATACATATTAATTTTATTTCCTGTTTTATTAGTAGATATTTTTCTTCTCGTTATTTGTTGTATTTATTTGATACAATATTTTCATTTTGGATTATTTCTGTGATAAAATATGAATACAGTTTTTTCTCTGGGTTTTAACAAATTGAGCATGCATGCTTGTGCTTGTTCATATATACCAGGGATCTGCAAGGGTACACCATCATTCTTTAGCCAATAATTTTCAGGTGTAAGTTTTTCTTTTTTTAAAGCTTTAGTAAGAAATTTTTTTTTCCTCATATTTTTTCTAAGTAAAATCTTCAGGCATTAAGAAATCTTAGCAGTTTTATGCTCGCCTAAGAAATCATCGTGGCTTTTGTGGAAAAAACAGTTTCAGAAGTGAACACCAAATATAATGAATACTATTGTTTTTGTTCTCTATACATTATAGTTGAATAAAACATAAATGATACCTACTACTGGTTTTTCTACATCTTATATACATTTTGTTTTGGGTATTTGTGGTGAAAACAAACAATAAATTTTCATATATTATCATTGTTTTGAGCATAAGCTCAAGAAAGAAAATTTCTATTTTAGAAAAACCGTCGGATAACAATAACTAATGAATTTTTTTTTAATTCAAAAAACTTCTTTCGTATTTTTGTGTTGAAAACAAAAACAAATTTTCACATTTTGTTATTCTTTTGTACTCAAATTTAGGATTGAAAATTTGTGCTCTTAAAAAAACAATCAGCAGGCTAACAATTTTGCTGTTAAGGCCAATTATTTCCTTATTTTTAATAAAATAAAAATATAATTCGTAATATAATCCTTTAAATTGTCCTATTGTGTCTTGTTAAACTTTCTCGTATTGTTTTTCTATGTTTTCTTTTTCAAAATTTTTGCAACTCTTATTTTATTTCCGTTGCTGGCAAAAAAATAAAGAAAAAATAAAAATCAGCAGCAAATTAAAAGTTTCATCTTCAATACTCGTCGTCTCTTTTAACTTGTATTCCATTTGAACACAGTGATTTATTTATTTACTTTTTTTCATCACATTTTCCTTTAGCATTAAATGTCTATTCACAGATCATGAATTTAGAGGATTCATGTTGGAAGAAAAAAGTAATGTTTAATAGCGATAAATCAAACTACGAATCATATATCAAGTGTTGCTTTTTTTTTCCTCCCCAGTTTACTTGAGTCAAGTTGAGAGAGACTCAGGCATTAACTTTTTGCTCCAACTTAATTTATACGTTTATTTCGTTTCTCCTTTTTTTTTTTTTTTTGTTTGGTTGCTTGCCTCACAGTAGTGCAGATTAGTTTTTCGTTTTTGTTCGTTGGATAACATGTGATGTGTGATACAATTTCCTGTAGATTTATAAAGTAAATTGAGTTTTTATTTACTACTACATGCATCAAATAGTACGAAACTAAAAAAAAAAACAAAGTTTACGTTATTTCGTTGTTTAAAATATAAATTGAATAAAAAACTACATATATGTTTATAGAAAGAAAAAAAATGCGAAACTAAAATTTTCCAATAGTTTTTAAGCTGATTTTTGAATGCGGTGGCAAAACAATACAGGATTAGATTCGATGCTGGATTTTCTGTAAATTTAAAATTGTGTTCTATTAATGATATTTTTTCTTTCAAAGTTTACTTTTGAACACAAAACTGAAAAAAAAACCAGCTTATACACGGTGATATACATACATATGAATATATGCCAATTTTTCCCAACAAACGTGACCACTACTTTCTTTTTGACATCTCTTTGGGCCAATACATGCCTAAGCACAACTTTAATGGCCTATTCAATCACGAAAGCACAAGAAAGAATAAAACAAATACTGAAAATATAAAATATTTCCCTAAAGACGTGACCACTACTTTGTTTTAGACATCTATTTGGGCCAATACATGCCTAAGCACAGCTTAAATTGCCTTTGCGATCATATAAGCGCAACAAAAATAAAAAATTGGAAACATAGAATTATTGCTCAAAAACGTGACCACTAATTTCCTGTCGACTTTTTTTTGGGGTGGGGGGGGGAATAAATAGAATATTAACAATTGAAAATGCATATGCACCAGCATGCACACAAAACAAAAAAAAAAAAAAAATAAATAAAAATAGAAAAACATTAAGACTGTAATATTTGTACAAATAAAGTGACCACTACTATCTTATGAACTACTATTTAGCCAAATAATTTCATAAACCCAACTAGAAATTAGTATACTTTTACATAAAAACAACAAGAACAGCAGAGAAAACAAAAAACTAGAAAACTAAACATTTGCCGAAAATCACATGACCCCTACTTTATTTTTTAACCTTGTATTAGGCGAATAGTTGCACCTCTACCTAATTACTCATAATAAATACAAGCACAAATCGAAAAACTTGAATAATTTAGTAATATTGCTTAAAAAGCGTGACCTCTACTTTTTTATAGACAATTATTTAAGAAAGTATCTATAGAGACATAATGAAAAATGCTTCCGAAGAAATAACCGTAAAAAGAAAATAAAACAGTAACATTAAATATATAACCAAAAACACATGACCACAACTTTCTTGTTGACCCCGATTTATGACAAATACATGCATTTCAATAACTGAAAATCCACAAGCGTGCCCACGAATACAACAAGAAGCAACATTAAGAGTAACTAAGAGAAAACATGAATATTTTACTATATAATAAACTTAAAAAATTTAGTATTTAATCGGAAAAGGGGACCACTACTTCCTTGTTGATTTTGAGCAAACACGTGCATTAAAATAATTAAAAATGCTTCTCGATTTATACAGAAACAACAATATCAAAAAGAATAAACGGAAAATGTCATATATGCAAAAAACATGACCCCTACTTTCTTGTTGGCTGTTATTTTTGATAACTACACGCACGTAAGCAATTAAAATTTGTAAAAATTTATATTTTAACAAAACAAAAAAAAAACTGAAAAGAAATATTTATTAAGTTTATTTTACCCATTTTTTAGTTTAATTTAGTTTCATTTTTACGAGCTATAAGTCTCTTTTATTTATACATATATCCTATTGGTGGGACATTCGATTAACTTGTCCCTCAAGACCCTGGAGTGCCTTTTAAAATAAAAGCAAATACATTTATTTTTTCACACTGTTAGCTACATATTAAATGAGCTAACTCTGTGTTTCTACTTTGCCAAAATTTAGGAATTTGTTCTTGCTAAATTGTAGTGACAAGTAAAGAAACTTTCCAAAACTATTAGCTGGGGTACACTCATGCCTTTTTCATATATTTTAAATAAATTTTCGACTGCCTGTTTTTTTTTTTCATAGATTTATGTTTCTTAATTTTATATACTTTTTTCCAGCATTATAACAACCAACAGTTTTCGCTTGCTTTTTTTCTATTTCTAAAGCAAATATATTGTTGTATGCATGTTTGAATATTGAGTTTAGATAAAGCAATTGATTTTGATGTGGCTGAGAGGTTTTGAATGATTCTTTTTTTTTAACTTTTTTGTGGTTAAATTTTCATACAGATAAGTTTTAACTACTGCTGTTTTGCTGCCAACAAGGATGTAGAAAGTATAGAAAATATTTGTAAAATTAATCCCATCTCCGCAGCAAAAATATAAAAAAAAAAAAAATTCCAAACTCTATTTTTTTTCCCCAGGGAAATATGAAATCAAACAAACAAAGAAATTTCCAGCAAAGTTTAAAGTGTAAAAAATTTATAACACTGATTTTGCTGGAGCATCCTTTCATAATATTTCTATTTGTTTATTTCTGCAGCAGAGTGAAAGAGAAAAAGTATGAGTATGAAAATACATGGCAGCGGATTTAATAGGATTATGAAAACTTTTTCTAATACTGCTTGGAAATTGAGTTTATTTTTAAAGAGCTAAGGTCCTTTCTTTGTGATATGCTCGATTTAGGAATATATATCATTGTGTTTTGGGTAGCCTCGAGATTTGGCCTAAGCCAGCACAGAGCCTGGAGCCAGTGTCCATAAGCATGATTTTATGAATATTTATCACTAGAGATCGTTAATTTTATATGGAATTATTTGACCAATAAGATCATAATCATGTTGCTTACTGGTCTCAAAGAAATCAAGAGTGTCTAATAGAGTGAAATACCAGTATTTTTAGTTATTTAACAGGAATAGATAGTACATGGTGTATTACACACTGTAGTGTGCCAGGCAAAAGGACTCTTAACTCATTTCTTATGAAAAGTAAAACAAGTTAAAAGCGTAGCATATCAGTTTGATTTCAGTGTGGCGTTCGTCTTATAGAGGTTTTTTTTTTTAGTTCAGCCTGATTTGGTATTTAAGAGTTCATACAAAAATTAATCGACCCTTTATGATTCACAACTGTTAATTATTATATAGGGCCTTAGCTTGATTTTTAATCATGAATTGATTAAGATAATTTGTGATAAAATTGTATTCATCAAATGTTAATAATTTTATTGGACTTTCTAAGTCGAGTTTTACTTCCTCAAACCCGATAAAGGCTTTGTGGTGATAAAATTGAAGTGATCAACATTTTGAAAGAAGGCAAGAAAGTTAAAGTTGAAGATTTATTGGCTGTGGTACATACTATGGCTGTTTCGCGTCCACCATGGCTACAGATCGTAAATAATTGCACACTGTTCTTAAACAGCTGCGCTTGGCCAATCTACTACCTGAGCTGTTAATCGCCAACTGTCTATACATATGTAATCCCACTGATAAACCTTCAATTTTATCATTGAGTTTTTGATTTGGTGATTAAAATATATTTTATGTTCTCTTGCCTTGGATTGGGGTTAGATTTCTAGTTGATTTGGATCTTTGTTTGCACTCTTAAACTATTCCTAACGAGTTTTAAACATTACTTTAACTTTATATTCCAACTTTTATGATTTACAATGCTTAATTATTTTATCGGGCTTTAGTTCGATTTTTACTTCCTTTGAATTGAGAAAGATTTTCTTTTCTGTTAAAATTGTATTCATAAAATTCGTTTGTAAAAGACAAAAAAAGTAAGCTTGTAGATTTATTGGCTGGGGGACGTACCATGGCAGTTTCATGGTTTCCACCATGATGATCATCAGCATACAAATAGTTGATGATGGTCGTTTTTTCACCAAAGTGCTTTTGGTTTTTATTTTTTTTTTTTTTTTTATTAAATTTTTATTTTATTTCCTTTTATGCTATTGTATTTTTCAACTTCAAAATCATTTGTTTGCCTCTGACGGGGTGCGAACCGCAACCAGAACCACTCAGCCACTGCTGCAGTTCGAATGAGTGGAATAACAAGCAATAAGTTGAGTAGTTAATTATGATTTAATATTTAGTTATTTTGACCCCTTTTTTCTTATATTTTATAGATTTATTTGAGCGCAAGGTCTTTTCAAATTTGAGTAATTATTTTTGTCAATATTTCGCTCTCCTTCGGATAGCTTCTTCAGGACAATAATAATGAAAATTGACAAAAATAATTACTCAAATTCCAAAAGACCTTGAACTCAAAAAAATATATATAAAATGTAATTAAATATGTTATTATTTTTGGAAAAGTTTAGCCTGATTTTTAAATAATTTTTTTTACCTTAATTTACTTTTTCTGTATTTTAATGTAAAATCTTGCTTTGAATTTGCTGTGACACTAGCACGGCTTCATAATATCTAAAACAGTGGTATATCCGAAACATGTGGCAGTAGTAGGCTAATGCTGGTTCTAGATCAAGTTTCTTTGTAGTATATATAACTTACACTAGGTGAAGCAACAACTTGACAGGACATCAACTGCGATCCTTGTAAGAACTTCATACATACTTGGAAGAACTTAAGAAAACTTAATAATGGTGTCTTTATCTGTAGCGAAAAGTTCCCGTTTTGAAAACCAGAATAAGAGACGAACTTAAGTTCGTCTCGAAAGACGCAATGTATATCAGTATCCACCTTGAAGCAACACTGTGGTAGTAAAAGAATGTTAAGAAAACTTCTGGAATATATTCTAACCCCCTAACTCATAAAAATTATTTCAGGCTTATAAGTCTTTTATTTGACATATTTGTATGGAAAATCTGTCAAATAAGAGTTTAATAGACCTAAAATATTTATTATGAATAAGACCCTAGGAATATTTGTCCTACCCTGACGTCTCTCAAGCCTTAAAAAAAGTGGTTTTTATATTATAGTTTTTCCTTTTTCCTTCCTCCAGCAGCTTTTAATAGGGAAGTGAAATTTGTGTTAAACCCAAATCGCTTTTTAATTTTGATTTATGTACATACTGTCATTGTTAAATGTCATCCATTAATGTTTATTTAGTTGCTGTTGTGAGTTTAGTTTAAATTATATTCAAAAAAGTAAATATTTTTTAAATGCAATTTAATTTATGTATTAGATAATAAAACGTTTATAATTATTCTCTAATAATATGTTTTTAATAAACCATTTAAGCACGCTTCAAGTCAATTTAAAAAAATGAAATTAATTTATGCCATTTTTTCCCAATTTTTATGGCAATACTATGCAAATTATTTTTATGAAAAAAAAACACCACAATTTTAAGAGTCAAATAACAAGCATAAACAATCAAAGCCAAATAACTTATTTACAAACAGAATCAAACAAAAAATCTTTAAATTATTAATAAAAATCTGTGTAGTTTTAAAATAAAAAATAAATTCATTTTTCAAATTATGGCAATATTTGGAATGTAATTTTTACATTGTAAGATTTAATTTCATGAAAAAATTATGTGTTTTTTAAAATGTTTTTTATTGTTGTCGAATTATGAAATTCCGAAATTTAGAGTACTTGATAAGCCATTCAAGGTCTCGAGAAATGATACTGCACTGCACAAGCAAAAATATTTCTTTTTACCCACAACTAAAGGAAAACAAATGCAAAGCGTAGAAAATCGAATTGATTTTATATTACCTGTATTACTACAATTGAAACAAAATATTTTGCTATTGATAATAATTTTATCGCGTTGGAGTTTTATTTAAAAAAGTTAAAGTTAATGTTAAAATAAAAATTAGTTTTAAAGTCGTTAAGAAAAAAATATAAGACAACTGTTCGATTTCTGTGTATTTGAAAGACCATTCCAGGAAAAACTAACTGCAACATCGAATTGAATTTATATTACCTGTATTACTACAATTGAAACAAAATATTTTGCTGTTGATAATAATTTGATCGCGTTTGAGTTCTATAAAAAAGTTTAAAATGGAAAAAAAAATTTTTTTTTTTTGGAAAAAACATCAAAACATTCCTGAAGAAGATATCCATTGTGATATCGAAATATCGAATTTAATAAACACTTATAAAAAAAAAGAAGTGACCTTAAGGCTTGAACAATTAAAATACTAAACAACAAAGGTCGAAAAATTACCATCAAAAATATATGACACATTAATATTTTTTCTGGTTTTTGGCAGTGAAAACACGGAACCCCATTACTGAAACTTCACTGTCCACAAAACCACAAAAAGTTAAAATTTAAAGGGCGCCCCCATACTGTAAAAATTAGCTTTAACTTTTGGAACCATAAGAGCTAGAGACCAGAAATGTAATTTCATGAGCTCGACAGCATGAAATACCCAAAATGATGAAAAAACTAAAGAGCGACCCGATACAAGAAATTATAAGCTGCCTGCAACTTTTGAAACGTTAGAGCTAGAAACTTGAATTTTGCAAGGATATATAAATGCCTGGTGTCCACAACAAAAAGTATAAAGACCTAACAAAAGGCTAAGATTTAAGTGATGTCTGATATATGGCGGCATGGGTATACCCTGCAGTTTATAAATAAGCAGTAATTTTTGAAGTTTGCAAAGTATGTCAAGGAGGCAAACCAGAACATGTCTGAAAAAAGCTCTCATATAAAGAGCAAATAATAGTTTTCTGAGATGACAAAAGATTGTAAATAAAATAGACTATAAAAAAACATCATTCCTCTGGTTAATGTTAGTTAATTTTTTAAATAGAAAGTAAAATTGCGTGAGCTTTGGTTGCCGAGTGGTGAAGGCCGCTGTGTCAAAATTGTGAAATTTGACACCTGCAAAGTTCATAGGTTGCTGATGAAGGGTGTTTGCTACCCAGAAACAGCCGGCTGTCCACCTAGTTATTCTTTACTTAATTGATATTGATTAAAAAGTCACCAACCAGGGGCTGAACTTGAGCCTGAAAAAGTAATTTAATATAAATGTATTCATCATAATTCACTATGACTAAAATTTTAGTAAAATGTTAAATTAATAACTATTTTTGTAAAAATCTACTACCATTGGAAATCAAGATTTGGTCATGTTAATTTTACATTTTTCTGTTGTTTTTTTCTAAGTCTAACCTGCATAAAAAACTAACTCACTTGTTATCATTTGGTATGCAAACTTGAAATTAAATTGAAATTAATCTACTAATTATAGCAGCATATCCATCACAAGCATATTGTTCTCAGTTTACATTTACACAAATTAATTTAGCTTTCCACTTGCAGCACTAGTTCTTTCTCTCCCTTTTTTTTGTTTGTGTCGTCTAGCTTACTGACCCAGTTTAAACACAATCAGAAAACAAAGAAGCATAAGATTGATTTGGAAAGTGCTCTGATCAATTAAATGATTTGTCATTTGTAAACAGAACTAATGAAATGCCAAATATAAGTTGTTGAATAGCACAAATTACACAGGATAATTTTAGCAGCACCAACTTTTAGAAGAGAGAAAAGTTTAAAAAAAAAAAAAAAAAATATTCAAACATTTTTTTATGTCTTATGTTTTATATGATTTTATAAAAAGTTGTCGAACGCATTCGGGTTTTCTTGTAACCCCCCATTTACACATGCAAGTAACTTGTTGCAAGTTATGTGTTCAAATTAACAACCAATACACTGACAGAGACAATCAAAGCTGTTGCTACTGGCTTGAGTGTGTACACAGGCAAGTGCAAAATCATTTTTAAAATGTCATCAAAGAAAATGGTCTTAAAGAGAATTGCTTTACTTTACAAAATAAAAGAATTAAATGAAAGCAATAATACTAAGACAATCATACGGAAAAAACTACAAATTATCAATTATTTTGTATTTAAAAATCGCTATTTTTTTTGCTCTTTTTTTGCATTGTTTTTTCTGCTTTTGCCCGTCTACATGACTTATTAATGGCTGGGTTGCCAAAGTGTGGTCATACGAACTGTTATGGGGAAGCAAATTATACAAATAGCTTTTTTTTTTTTTATCAAATAAATAGTAAATTAATATTAAGAATCCATAAAAGCCATATTTTACTTCCACTTTTTTTTTTTGTAATATTATCTTATTTTGCGGTATGTAAGATAAAAAAAATCATTCCTTGTAAGTTATCTATTAAAATTAAAATATAATCTTTATAAGGCAACACTGTTTTTGTGTTTGGTCATTTTACCAACATGCAAGTACAAAGCGCCTCGATGGATGAATTGGTAGAAGTCGCAGGTTCGATTCCTGCCGAAGGTTTTGGGTGTTTCTGCAGAAAAGCCAAAAGCATCACAGTTTTATGTTTGTTAAAAAAAAACAACTTGCGGAAGTATGATGGTATTATTAAAAAAATGTCAATGTATTGAGTTACTTGTACTTGCGTGTGTAAATGTCAATGTATTGAGTTACTTGTACTTGCGTGTGTAAATGGGGGATAAACCGTAAAAAATTTTAAGCATATGTTTATAAAAGTAAATTCTTATCGTCTAATTCATAAAAATTATAACAGGTTTATAAAGCCCTTATTTGACAGATTATCCATTCAAATATGTCAAATAACAGTCTTATAAGCCGGTTATAATTTTTATGAATTAGGGGGTAAGTTTACATTTTGGGAGTTATGACAGGTCACTCTCAAATACTGGCACATCTTAACCGCATAGGAATAGCGTGAGGAGATGAGACACTAGAGCACTAGTTATGCCAGTGCCCCGCCTTCTCACAAATGCGGTCACGATATTTTGGGAGAGACAGCTTGCCACAAATAACCCAATTAGGGGACATAGGCTGGAGGAAATTAAGAAACTTTGGGAATGAAACGGAGTTCCTATGAGTCAAACTATTAATGGTTATATGCAGGGAGAGAACAACAAGCCTATACTGGCTTAGGTGTATGTCGCACGACATGGGCAAATAAACCCCTTCAATCAACTTAGCTTAAACTAGTTTACATCTAAAACCTTACAGTCCAGCCTATATCAACGCGTCAAGCGTATTGCTGGTGTCTCAACCACCCATTTTCATACAAAATGGGCAGCTCTTCAAAACAAAGTGCAACATTTTCAATATTAACTTGCACAAAAAATGTAGATGAGCAGGGGTTTTATTCAGGGACCGAAAATAACTGTTATCTTTGAATTTTAAATTAAAAAAAGCAACCTCAATTAAATGTCGGAGAATGAAACCAAGTATACTATTTTGAAAGACTTGGACCAAATTGTCAGAAAATGCGATGCTTTTTAAAAATCTGATTTTTATTTTTTCAGGCAAAAATAGCAGTTATTTTTTGATTTTAATTTTTTTTGAGCAAAAATAAAAGTTGTTTTTTAGCTTTTATTATTTCGAGCATGAATAAAGGTTATTTTTTGACTTTTATTTTTTAGAACAGATATAAAATTTATTTTTGACTTTTATATTTTTGAGGAGAAATGAAAGTTATTTTTTGACTTTTATATTTTTGAGGAGAAATAAAAGTTATTTTTGTGCTTTCAATCCCTTTAACAAAGAAATTATTATTTAATATTCCAAATATTCTTTTCTAAATAAGTAAATTTACTGAAAATTTATCTTTGTTTGAAAAATTTGTTTAATAAATATAATGAATTTATCACAAAATAACTTTTATTTCTGCTCAAAAAATAACTTTTAAAAATAAAAGTAAAAAAATAACTTTTATGATAAAAGTTATAACACCTACGGTCCCTGGTCTTATTATTTTTGTTTTTAATACATTTATGTATATTAAATACAGTTCAATGAAATTAAAAAATTTTCAGTAAAATTTTTTGTTTTTACTTATTTATAGTTTTAGCAAACTTTTCTTTTGCTCTTAATGCAGCTAAACGATTAAAAAACGCAAAATAAGTGCACATATTTTTCCAGAAAAAAATTCGTCATTGGGTTCGATTGCTGAAGCTGAATTTGATTTGATTAGTATATGTATTTGCTCTTATTAAAGCCAATTAGAATGTATTATTTTAGACCCAAAATTTTAATTTAATTATTTTCTGTTTAACTGAAAACACTCAGAACATCAGAGTTAAACTTAAACAATTAAGCCTATTGCACCGAAAATCCCTCAAAAGTTTTTAAACAAAGTTCAGGCATAAATTTATAGAAGTTTTACCTCTAAACAAAATTTTTCAATGCTTAAAAATAAAAAAAAAAAATAAGAAAAAAATTTAAATACAAAACCGTGTGAATTTCATCAGCATAACAAAACACCAGAATGTATTTTTGCCCATTTATTTTCGTAGTTTTTTCTTTTCTTTGTTTTTTTTTTTTTTTTTTTTTTTTTGTGGAAAGTTGATGCCGCTGTGGCACACCCAACCAACCGACCAACAAACCCACATTCATAACGCTGTTGTGCTGCTGCAATTTTTGGAAATCAATTCAAGCCATTTATCAAACAAATCATATTTTAGATTATTACATTTCGCCACCAAAATGTAAATGGCAAATGGTATGTGAATGCCATCGTTAGTTACAACCAGCATGAGTAAAAATGAATTTTATTAAAAACCAAACATCATCACTAAAATCCATATATGGGCATTTCCCAGAAAATTTAATCTCCCGAATTCTGGTTGGTAGAAGGAGAAATTTATTTCAGTTTTAATGGAATTTTTTAAGCAGACTTTTTGCTGGTATATTTATTCGACATAAATATGATTGAAAGCAACAAAATACAAATGACTTTGGTAACTCAATTATATATGGTTGTTTCCATGGTTACGCACGTGACATTTGTACACGTTTAATTGTTTTGAATATTATAAAAATATAAATGGGTTGGAATTTTTGAATGAAGTTTTGCCATTGTTACATTTAATGTGATGAGTTCCTTCCAAAAAGTATATAGATTGGAAAATTGAGCACTGGGTACCCAAGTTCCATGCGATCAAAGTTGACTTACGCACGTGACGAAAAACGGAACGAAAAATGGAAGAAGCAGCATGAAATATTGCAAAAGTAGGCGAATTGTAGAAGATTTTTATTTCGGAAAAAATGTTTTTATAAAGGTTTTTAATGGACCTTTATAATCATGGTTTGTTGAAAAACAAGTGTGCATGGGTTGGCTAAGAAAAAAAAATTTTTTTTTTGATTACGCACGTTACATTACGCACGTGACACTTTTTACCTTCATACATATTTTTGTAATTTAACTAATATTTTCAGAAGTTTTTACCATCATTTAAAATTATTATAAGTTAAAATTTTTTCTTACATAATAAAATGTCAATAGTTTTTTTTTAATTTTCTGTGCTTAAAAAAAATTGTCCGAGCGTTTTGATTTTTTAACTAACGGTGGACCATTTCATGGAAATACCCATATTTGCTTTAAGAGCCAGTTGAAATGTATTATTTTAGATCTTATTAATGTTTTCTACAGAATGTTTGAAACTTAACTACTTATTCAATGATTGCCAAGAACGAAATGAGAATCAGAAATGTGCAAACAAGCTTTTAATAAAAAAAACATTTTTATTAAATTACTTTTTCAGGCTTAAGTTCAACCCTTGGTTTGTCACTACATGTTTTCGTCTAAAAATCATGAAAACAAAGCACATTTTGATCTCATAATCGAACTTTATGACTCACAACTTTAAATTACTTTATCGAGCGTTTTAGCTTGATTTGCAAAACAGCTCTGGTTACGAGATTATTTATTATCATATTTTATTTACAATTTCATAGGAAAAATGTGCAAATCATACCTGGCTTGGCTTGAGTTTGTGTCTATTAACTTTTCAATTGTAATGTTTAATAAAAATGACATGGAATCGCCCATATGTATTGAATACTTGAGTACGTATGCATGTATTAGTTGTGGCAGCTTGCCCCTCTTCATTTCTCTATTTTTACGCAAGTTAGTAGTTACAAGGGCGTTATTTCTTTTTTGATTATTTATGTCATGTCCGTCTGGTTTCGTTAAAACAACATCATGTAATTGTGGTTCAAATGCTCAAACTACAATATCCATGACTTAAATTTGCATTAGCGCAAATAAAGCACTTATCTGGTATTTAGTTATTCCAACACATTTTTCCGTTTAGTGCCAACAAAACAGTGATCAAGTTGCTCAATTGCTTGTTGTATTGTTCTTTTGCTTAACTTTTTGTATGCTGCACAACAAGTATTAAGGGTATACAGTAGAGCCGGCAAAGAGCTGCTACTTTTCATTACTCAATGATACTCAATATTTTTCATTCGAGTACTCAATACTGTGCAATACTTTTAACGATTTTTTTTTTTTGAATTATCTACATTGAATTTCTACATACATATTTATGTGAAATATTTAGATGTGTATATATGTAGAACGAACATTATTTTATATTTTAACAAATAATATATCCAATTATATTACTATTATCTTTTATGATTACCTGCACTTTGATAGCTGTTGCTTTTGAAATAGTGTGGCAACTTTTATCAGAGTTGATTTGCAAAGACAGTTCTATTTAGTCTCGAATTTCGCGTTAAATGTGGTTAAAAAGGTGCAACTCTGAAAGTATTGAGTAGCTACTTTGAGTATTGAGTATCCAGAAAAAGTACCAGTATCGAGTACTCGGTACCTCAACACTCATTAAAGGCCGTGTCAGATAAAACTTTTGTTTCGCGTTGCGTTACATACACGCTTTGACATTTGAGATAAATGTACATGTTTATATGGCACTTGTCACATAAATTTTATTTGACGCAAAGCAAAGCAAAAAGTTGGGTATCTTTCAACTTTTTGCACGCTTTGACAATTAACTGTTTTCATTTTCTTTTATTTTCTCTTGGCGTCAACCGAAATCAAAAAAAAAAAAAAATTCGAAATAAATAAAAAAATTTTAGAAATTTAATGAATAAATTCATTAGAAATATATAATAAACAAAACTACAAATAAGTCCATATATAAAATATTTTATATATTCAATATTTTATTGATAAACAAACAATGCGCGGGTCTTGTCAAAGTTTTTATTGTGACATACACTTTTTGTTTTACGCTTTTCTTTCAAAGTTATAAACGTCACGCAAAGCATCAGAGTTTTATCTGACACAGCCTTAATGCATCAGTAGAGTGTACTGTATAAGTAGAGTGGCTCGAGTTAGCAATCACTATTAGGCTATGGATTATTCATCAGCTTTTGATATGAGGAAAAAGTATTCCAGTGCAACATGTCAAAAAAAAAAAATCATTTTCGAAACTTCCAATTTTTAAAATTTTTATTTTGCATTTTTGTATCGGAGTCTCGATAAAGAGGATGTGTTCAAGAGAAAATTTTATTGTTGTATGGGGATTCAGCTGACTCCTCTAAGGGCACCATTAATTTTTCTTCCTCTTACGAATTTGTTACGAATTTGTATTTGTTGAGCAAATGTTTGCTGGGTTTGTTTGCTTCAACACCACCGTTACAGTGTTCATTTCTTTTGCAGTTGGGGTTTTTGTTGCACATTTTTTGTGGCTTTAAAATGAAGTCTAAATGCGATAAATATTTGGTAAATTGTTTAATTTTCTATTGTAGATTTTTGCCGTTAACAATATTAATTTAAATAAACTGTTCAAGTGCAATTGTGTGTGCAAACATGAGTTTAAGTGCTGAGTTTGTTACACGCGCTGGTTATTATTGGCCCGGCCGACCGGTCGGTTGGTTGGTTGGTTGGCTGGTTGACTGCCTGCCTGCCTGGCTGACTGACTGTGTCATGGTCTAATAGTAAAATGCGTATTAAAACTAATTATGGTTATAAACGGAGATAGTACATATTTCGTAAATTCTGTACAATGCACAACAAAACAAGCCAAATGTTTAAAAATACTGAAAAGAAGTTAATTTTTGCCTAAAAACAATAATCACTTATTCTTATAACTCCTTTAAACAATTGAATACAATTTTCTTTCATTTAAATTGTATTAATATTTTGATTTAATTCCTCTTTTTAAGCAAAACTTTCTTTTAGATTTATAATATTTTTGTTGTTGTGCTTTTATCCTCATTTTTCCTCTTCACTGTTACTGATATTTAAACATTTTTTCACTGCATGTGGTGTGGTTTTAATTGGAAAATATGGTTTTGAATAATAGAAAAACCACTTGCAATAACAAACATGAATTCATATTAATTTTCGTTTTTTTTTTTGGTAGCAGGCAACAGCAAAACAGAGGAGCAAGACCAAACAAAGCAAAACGTTCAATTTTGTTCTTTTCAAAACAGTTTTGTTTAAATTCGTTCAGAAAAATTGTTTTAATAGATTCATGAGAAGGAAACATGAATGCATTTTAAAATCCAGAAATTTATATTTCCTTCAAATGTCAGTACACTACAACATTTCGCCTGTACAATCAATTAACCATTTGTGTAGTTTGTCTAACAAAATATACTAAAACATGGCTGTATAATATTTACTTGTGTCAAATGGCAAAATCAGACTCCAAGTAAAAAATAAATGCTCTCAGGAAAGACAATTGTTACAAAAGCAAAAAACTTATGAAAGTTCTATAAAAGCTTAGAAGTTTCAAAGAAAAATAACTACGGCTAAAGAGCGAAACCTCGGGAAAAATCTACAGAGGGCTAAAAAAAAGACTTGAAATATTTTACAAACATTTTAAATGCTTATAAAAATTGGAAAAATTCAGAGCAAACAAAAATAGACCTTGAATAAGTTGAAAAACATTTTAAACAAGTACAAAATGTTCGCACCATACGCAGCTGGCAAAAAATTCCACCCCTAATTGAGGAATTTAAAGAGGCGAGAAAACTTGTAAATATAACTTTTAGCAGCTACAAAAACCGAAACGTTTACAAATTAGCGAAAATTTGCGCTAAATTTGAAAAAGTCAATAAGAATCTATATAAAAGTCTGGAACAGTGACACAGATCAGAACTGGCGAGACAAAGCGAAAAATTTTTAAAATCTTAGAGTAGTTATGAAAAATGCTATACTCCCTAAACAGCGAAAATTCGCGATACATGTTAAAGTCAAAAATAGTTTACAAGAAATTTAAATAGCTACACAAAACAAGCATACAAATGCGGAAACTTGCTAAAATTTTCTCAAATCTTTGAGCAGTTTTGAAAAATGCAATGGAACCCAAAAAGCGCAAAATTTGCAACAAATATGGAAAAGTGAAGAGCAGTTACAAAGCAAACAAAACTGGCATATCAGAAAATGTAAAGCAGTTATAAAAAATGCAATCGATAACAAAACGCGAAAATTCGCAATAGATGTGGAAAAGTTAAAAAGCAGTTTATAAATGTTTTAAATTTTTACTCACAACAAAACCAGCGTATGAGCGCGAAAATAGCGAATAAGTTCTCAGATTTTAGAGCAGATCTAAAAATATACCTTAATATTTCTTGTCTTTTTCAGCCGTCTCTCTATGCCGCCAAAATTTTGTTGATGCTAATCAACTTATCAGTAGACTCGAAAAATCTAAAAAAAAGAAGGTTTGAAACCCAACTACTCATTCCAAAAAATTCTCATGAACAAACTGAGAATCAGAAATGTACAAACAAACTTTTTATACAGAAAACATTTTACGTAATTTAAAGTATATTTTTACACCTCTTATAGCGAATAAATAATTAAGTTCTTTTTTAGAAATAAATATTAATATAAAGATAAATTTTGAATTTCACAATTTGTGCAGATGATTTTCAAATGGGGGTGTCGTGTGACACCCCCAAATTAATCTCAATTTTGGCTTTGATTATTATTTGAAATTTCAAAATACTCTAAAACAAAAAATTAATATAAATTCTAATACAATAAAATTGTTATTATCTATTCATTGCTTTTGGAATTTATCAAAAAACAAAATTGTGTTCTTATTTATTTCAATTTTATATTAATGTTTTCAATAAAATTTTATGCCATCAGTATTAGAAAAATAAAACAAATAATATTTCTATTTTATTTGCTCTCCTTACAATTTCTAATCGAGAAATAACGAGAAAAAAAACAAATATTTCCAAATTAAATGCAATAAAAATTCGCCTTTCCGTTGTAGTTGATGTCCATTTACATGCAGTTTTTCCCAAGTCCATTAAAAATATTGGTGTTATTTTTGTTTGTTTTGGTTTTTCTAAAAACAGCGCAAACAAAAATCATTTCGGGGACATTGGAGCGTACAACAAGCAATGGAAAAAATAAGTTCAATTGCAAACGAAAACTGGGTTGGGGATTTTCCCTTAAATCTATTATGTAGTTGAATAAAAGTTAACACACACATACACGAAAAAAAAACAACTGCTCAATCAAATATGCAGGCAAACGAATTTGTATAAATTTTTAATATCATTTTGTGCCATCATCGTGTTGTTAGCAGTTGCATGCATTTTTAAAAACAACAAGCCTTAATGCCCAGTAGTTTTGGGGAACAAAGATAAAGAATCTGAAAAAAAAAACACAAATTTTGCTAAATTTATTCCTGAAGTTATTTATATTAAATAAAGTGAGTCTTTTCTTACGAATATGTGCTGCAGGACTTAAACACTGCAATTAATTTTTCATCAGAACTGATGGGTTGATTTCAGTGCAAAAAAAACAAAACGGAATATTTGTGCATTTCAATTTATCACCATTCGTGTGATGAACACGCTATAAACAATTTATTTATTACTTTCAATGGTTTGTTAATACTTACACAAATCCAATAATTTTGATTCTCTTAATAAAGAATTTGAAGCCGAGTACATTTTGCACTTGAACAAATAAAGTCTCAGTGAATAAGTTTTTCATATGGGCCAATATACAATAAAAAAAGCTGAAATTCTAGCGCAAAATCTGACATGGCAAATCGTATTTGTTTTAAATTTTGAAATATTCATTTATGGCAAATTAAGTCAAACTAGCATTTGCGGGAAATTCGCAAAATTACAACAAAAAAGACATGCACGTGCATGCACACTTAAGCGGTGCCCTTCTTAAATCATAGCAACATAAAAATTCAAAAGAAAATAAAAGTTCACTTTTTTTGTAACGAATTCTTAAAAGAAAATGAAAAGGAAATGCTGACATAAAAACTGGGATTCTGGGGCACCTCTGATCACTGGCACTATTATCAAAGTGAGAGGTTTAAAATAAATTTTTTTCTTAGATCTTTGTGTTATTAAATATTTCAAAATGCCGAGTTTTTGTTAGTAACTTTTAAATAATCTTTCATTTCCAGTAAAAGTTAAAACTTTACAAAAAATTCAAGTGATTTGCAATAAGTCTTTATTTCTCTAAAGACTGTTTATATTAATTTCTAACTTTTTGTTTGTTTTAGGGCTTTTTATGTTTATGTTGTGAACTAAAGCTTTTAGTTTTTCCAAACAAAATATAAAATTCTGCTGTTATTTATTCCCTGTAGCCGATGTTTGGTATTAAACTTTTTTTTGTTCTACTTGAGCATGAAATTATGGAAAACAAAGTTTTAGGGGGGTTTTTTTCCCCAGCTAGTTTTTCTACCTAAGCTGTTTTTAGAATTTAGGCAATTATTGTTGTTGTTATGGCTTAGAATTTAGCCCCAACTACTCAGCTGTTTCAAGAGTTTTTAATACTCTTACGACAAAAAGCAGCTACACTCGATTTGTAACTACCGAAACAGTTTTAGCTAATGTTTGTATTCTGCTATGATGCTTTTTTTATCTTGCACTTTTTAAATCCGAGGTTGTGTTAACAACAGCATCTTGTCAGGAGGCTTAACTACAACAAAATGGCCAAAAACAAAAAATAAGTCGCTACAAAGCAGCAAAAGACAAATGGTTTCGATTTAACTTTATAATCTGTGGTCTTAGTTGGTGGCAAAACAAAATATGGCTGGCAACAGTGTGCTGATGATGGAATGAGGAAGCTGCTGTTGGCATTTGATATACGACCATCGGATAGAAACTTAAATGTAGCTGAGTTCTAAGCGGTGGTGGTGTTTTGAGAATTAAGTGTTGTTTATGTTTTGATTCTAAGCAGATTTTTTTTTTGGTGAAGAAGAAAAACTATTTTTTTGTTGGCAATATTTAAGCGACAACTTTTATTACATTAAAAGATTTTAATTGAGATTTCAGCAACAGCTCTTTAATTCAATTTTCGCCCACAAAAATTTTTAAAAGTGAAGCCATCGCCAATAATCGCTTAGTTCTAGCGATGTCTCTAACTTTGGCGAGCTATAGAGTTCTAGGGCCGTTGGACAAACTCATTAGAAAAGAAAATCTGCATTTCCATTCAATGCTCATAATAAGATTTCGAGTGATTTATAACGTTTTTTATTTAAGTTTGTACATGTAAATCTCTGCAACCAGACAATGTTAAATACTCGTAAAAGCATAAAACAGCTTTTCAAACGTTTTCTAGTCTACTGACGAGTTCAGTGGCTCCAGTGAAACGTCGGCATTCAGCTACGCTATAAAACAATTTCAATAACCAGCCTTAAGCTGTTGATATGATTTCTTTTTAAATCAATATAATAGTTAATAGTGTTGAGCTCTATCTTTTTACCTTCTACTAAAGAATAGCTTCTTGCTTAGTTTTTAAAAATCAATTTTTAATTAATTCAATCATGTGTATGGGATTTTTATTTAATTAAGCAACAGTCGTGGTAGCAGTTTAAAGATCTTTTTCTTTTTGCAGCAAAAAATCGTTGATTATTATGGCATAATTGACGTACAGTTATGGGCACGTAATCAAATAGAAATTGTTGGGCGGCAAAAAAAAAACCCAAAACTTTATCATGCAAAAGGCAACATTTCTTTTATTTTTTTTTTATTTATTTTTTTTTTTTTAATTTTTATCAAACCATATCCATAACGTACATGGTTGTAATTATAACAAAATGTTATTTTATACAAATTGGAATGAATTCAAACGAACACGCATGCAAACACACTCATACACACTGTTTTTCTAAGAATAATGAAAGGTTTTGTTGTTGTTGTTGTTGCTGGTTTTGGAATACCAGCGGCGTGCTGGGGCACGGAATAATTTCAAATTACATTTTTTAACACACATATCTGGCGATTAAGATATTAATACCCTCACATGCACATATTTTTTTTTTAATGGATGTTAAGCAAAATTTTACTCATACGTTAGCAAACATTTGCATGGCAGAGAAACGCAGCAACAGCAACAGAAATCAAAGAGCAAAAGAAGCAAAAAAAAAAAAACTAGTACGGAAATTGTTCATTAGATGAACAATTTGCGCGTGCAAAACTGCTAAATTGACGGCGGTGTTGATGGTGGTGGGGTGTTTGAAATAAAAACGAAACAAATAAATAAATAAAAAAAAAATAAAAAATAGATGTACACAGTCCTGCTTGTAGTGTCGTTTACAAAATGTATGCAGATAAAAAATGTTTGATAGTACGAAACGAGGGTGGAGTAAAGGGTAACAGGGAACTGCACAGGTGAATTCCGCTTCACATTGAAGCATTTTTCAATACTCTGTTAATTTTAAGCAAATGGAAACTTTCACAAGCATTTCTTGCAAAACAAACTAAGATTGAGTGTAAAGATATGAGGAAATATTTTTGAAAATTTTGTGCAAGAAAACGTGACCACTACTTTCCAGGTAATGTTTATATTGGTCAACTACACTACATGCACAAAAGCAACTAGAAATTAATGTAAATGAGTTAAGCCTTTAGAGCTGCTGAACTATCAGAAAGCCCTACTGCCGGCTTTAGATATATTCCTGCGTAAGCATTCTGCATCTTATTGTGGTGATCGCACACCTGCAAAACTGTAATTATTTTCCCTTTTACAATCACCTGCTGAAAGTTAGGCCCAACTGCAATCACAGGTATCATTTTATTTTATGCTTAAACAAGAGTCTGGTCGTTGATAAATAAATGTTTATGAAAATCTTTGCCATTTTGGGTTTATAAATGAACTTTTTTGGCATTTTGTTTACTGAAGTCTCCAGCAACATTTGCAAATTAGACCGAAAATTTGCGTGGCTCATCAGCTTCTTTAAATGGTTTACACAGCGCAATATTAAAGGGACTGAAAAATCTGGTAGTTTTAGCCAGTTTTTTTAATGCTCGTATTTAAACTTATGTTAAATAAATATTTTTACAAATATTCGTATTCGCAACTATTAAAAATAAATTGTTTTATGCACTTGATGGTCACTTGTTTTAAATTTTTTAAAATTTCATATGTTGCTGTTCTCTGGTGTGCACCGCTTAGAACAGGGACAGTTTGAGCAGTGGTTCCCAGCAGTTGACTTGTCTGGTTAAATGTACACATTTACAGAAACAACAGATTTTCTATCAGCTATTTGGTTTGCTGATTTTTTTATTATTATTTTATATTGTTTTTTTTGCTCGTTTTTGTGTAAATGGTTTTCTTTATACTCTATTTTTAACATTTATTCAAACAATCAGGCGACGCTAAAAATATCAGAATGTACATGCATTTGAATGTATGTACATACAACAAATTTGAGATAAAAACATCACAAATTTGTTTAATAAAAAAGTAACAGCGATTGTTGCATAGACAAGCTGAGTCGACTTTTTGTTGAGTTAAAAAGAAAAAGGCAAGAGAACTTAGTAGCAAGATGCGTCATAAATAAAATATGTACATACATATGTGTACTACGAGCTTAAATTTTTGAGGGAAATATGGAGTTTTCCTGAGCCCTCAAAAAATCAGAATCATTTTTTATAAGTAATAAAAATATTATGTAGTAAAAAAACATGTAAGAACCAAGATCCATTTCAGCTGTTTCAAAGCCGCCGCACTTCTCATCAGCATACGATTTTTGAGCTTAGAGTCTCAGGTTTCTGAAGTTATATGCAAACTATGCAGTTATTATTATATTATTATTTATTATTTTTTTATATTATTATTAATTATATTTATATTTAAAGTTATTATTTATTTTATATTTAAAACTAAATTGTATTCTGTCTACCCAAGTGTGCTGACAAGGAGCGTAACTGCTTAGAAACAACTAGTTGCTCGCCAGTTGAGGGTCTTTGAACATTTTCTTCTATCTTTTCTGGTTTTTCGAATCACATCCATCCATTGAGGCGCCCCATTAATACCAATGACAATTATAATATAAAATCAACTCAAGGCCGCTTAATATAGTGCAAAAATATTTATTAAAAAAAAGTTTTAATAACTATTAATTAGTTTGAAAAATTTGTATATGCTTTCCTTAACTGTGAGCTTCAGGACCTTTTTTATAATGTTTACTCCTCACGAAAACTTCTTTAGGGAAAGCAAAATATTACAAATAAAATTAATTAACAAGGACCTAAAGCTCAAGATTAAGGGTAGCATATAATTATTAAGAAAAACAAGTCAAAGCAAATAGAATAAATTTGAAAAGTTGTGTTAAATTGAGGCTTACAAATTTCTTAATTACTACAAGCATTACACACTTCAGATAATAAGACAAAATAATATTTTTATAAGTTCCTTTTTTTTTCATGTAAAATTTCATTATTTCCCAGCGGTTTCCACAACAGCCACTATCAATTGAGCGTTCAATGAAAAGTTAACTTTTTGAGTATAATTTTGCTAAAAATTAATTTTGAAACATAATTTTAATCTTATAAAAAATACATTTAAGTTTCTGATTTTCTTATATTGAGCTCCCGAGAACGTGATCACTACTTTTTTCTTAAGCTTTATATTGCACAAAGTTAAGAACATTAACAGAAAAAAAATGCATTGTCACTTGGATACATAAAAAAAAACAACGATGAAGAGCAAAATACGAAAGAAACGTAAAAACATGACTATGACTATATTTTGAGGTTATGTTTGCTCAATGAGCAAATGCAATGCAAAATTTACAGAGAACAAAAGTTTTATTTATTTATATTTTTTGCTTCAAATACCAAATATTTGCTCTTTGAGCGAACTTCTGTTCCTGCGGGTATTAAACATCTAGAACCTAGAACTGGTCGAAGTGCACAGGGCTGGGCTCTAATCAAGGCCTACGTCGTCGAATGAATTTCAGTTTTATATTATTTTTAGGCGATTGCTCATTCGATCGCGAGTGTCCTAATTAGGCCCCTGACTGGGGTACTACCTTATAAGCATTGCATTATCTGTAAAGAGAATTTTTAAAATGCTGTTTGCCCAGGATTTAAAAATAATACTGTAGTGTTTTTTTTTGCTTAGTAAAACTTGCTGTCAAACCATTATTTCAATATGTTAAAGCCAACAAAAAAAAAAGGATTGTTTCTCTGTTTGGTAATGTCGATATGACAATTTAAGCAGAAAATTGTCCAAATAAAAATTTTGTAAATGCTGAACTAAAAATATATATATTTTTTAAGGGGAACTTATTTAAAAATCACAATGGAAAATTTTAATAAAAATGTATAATTTTTTTGTTCACAGCGTAATGCATTCAAATAAAAAAATTAGTAAAATTTCCACCAACAATTGTGGCTTTTAAGGGATTAGAACAAAAAAAAAACTAAAGAATTGGGCAATCACATGCAAAAGGTATTTTTTTTTTGTGCACATTAAAAACATGTATAGATAAAGTTTTTTTTAGGGTATTTTTTGTAATTTAATAATGAAACAAAATGCAGTTCGTAGTTTTAATTTCTTGCAAACAATTTTATAGTGCTGTTGTTATCGCATTGACGTTCATTAATAATTTTGCTGTTGGTACGACGTTTGATTAACAAGTTCAATCAGCAAAAAAATAGAAATAGAAATAGAATCGTGCTCAAATAAATGGCTGTGACGGCTGGCTGGGCTTTTTGTTCTGGGTTTATATATTTTTGCTTTTTCTTTCCAAGAAACATGTATTATTTTTAGACATAATTTCATATCTATTGTCAAACAATTATAAACAAAATAGTTGCAAAAAAAAAAAAAAAACAGCTTGAAAATAAAAATTTTATTGCGCACTTCTTTAATAGAAAACATTTCAATTTTCAAGCAATATTTATACATAAATAAATAACAATATGTGTAAATTAATTGGCTTCTTCGAAGACACCATGGGAATTGATAGTTAAATACAGGGAAAAAGTAAATAAAGTAAGCCAGGTAGAAAGGCCCTAGTTCCGTTCTTTTTTTTACCAAGTACAGGGTGCCTGCCGAGGAGATATACGACTTTGTTTATAATTGTTGGTTAAATGAAAGAAATTGGATCATATATTAATAAATGTTTTATCTGATGCTGGTAATTATGTATGGAATCCGATATCGGCTAAATGCCCGCCTCTGTAGGCCTCACAAATGCGAAACATTTTTCACTTAAATCTCACACATTTCACGCGAAATATCATTTATTTCATCACGAATATTTTTTTTTTTTGAGTTGTTCCAGTATTTATGGTTTCTTTGTACAAACCTTGTTTTAACGATATCCCCACAAAAAGAAGTCCAGAGCAGTCAAATCAGGCGACGGCGTTGAGGCCAATCAACATGACGAATTCTGGAAATAAGTTGTTGTGGAAAGAGGTCTCTCGTCAATTCCATTGTAATACGGGCTGCATGCAATGTGTCATAATAAATTTGCCAAGTCTCTACTTTACTTACGACTGCCAAATATGAACTGTTTACCAAAATGGCGGCAAAAGAAAGCAGCACGCAAAATGCTTCAAATCATTAAATTGTGTAGAAAACTTCACCTCATAAAAAATGCGACTTAAAAGGTTCCAAAGAGATCGAAACTTCACCTCGAAAAAAAATTATAAAAATGAAAAAAAGATCGCGGAGATAAAAAATTTCAATGATATAACAAACATGTTTATTAATTTGAATTTAAGAAGCCCACACTTTTGCCATAACAATTATTAGTTGTTAAATTCAAAGCAGCACGTTCTGTTTCACAACTTCTTTTGCCTATAGAATATCCTTATTATCCTTGTTTTATTTGCCTTCCCGACATACTTACGTATTTTAAATTAGCCTCATATATTTCATACACTTAACAAACTATTATACTTTACAAGAATTAATATTGTTTTTGTTGTTGTTCTTCTCTTGCCAGCAAGTTTTTGTGCAAATTCTCTGACAGGCCTCAAAAACTAAAATACATAAATACTTTTGAGAATAAACAGACAATTTGCATTAAAACAAGTATAAAGTGTAGTTTTTTTTATGTGTTAAATACAAAAAAAAAAACAACCCAGATTCTTAACAAAATATTATGCATACATATTGTTTTAAAAAAGAAGAAGAAGAAGAAGCAGCAGCATAAGCAGAAAAATGGAAATAAATACTACATTTACTACTAGCACCAAAACACCAAAAACAAATACATACATTGCAACTGCTCAGTAAAAATAAAAAAAAATAAAAAAAAACTTTCACAATTCACAATACAAGTTCAGATTTTATTGCCAACACCAAAACACAAAATTCGTTTTGTTGCCGAGCAAAAAAAAAAAAAAACTTAAAAAATAGAAAAAACATATCCTTTATATAATTTTTTATGAAAAACAGGATTACTTTTTTCCTCCTTTAACTCATGTCTGCTTTCACATTTGTATAGTTCGCAATAGAAAAAAACTATGTTGAGAACAAAAAACACTGAAATACTGAAAACATTTTGCACTCACTTATTACAAGGAGTAAAATAAAAGAAGAAAATCATTTCATTTGAAGGCTTTAACAAGAGTATGTTTAATGTATCTGATGGCAACAGCATCTATTGTATCTTGTTATACCAAGTGTAAAGATACGAGCCAAAATTCATTCTAGATTCCCAGATGGAAAAAGTATATAGTTTAAACATACGAATTTTTAGCCAAAGAAAAAAACCTTCATAACATGTTTTATTATTGGGTTTTTTATTATATATAGAACAGCAGAAAAACTGGTCCTTCGAACCTAAAAAGTTCCAAAAAATGTTGATAAAAAATTATTTAACCGAAAAGCTACTGAGCTTCATATGAGTATTTAAATTTTAGATATAAGTTCAATTCATTACATTTATATAGTGTTAAAAAAGGTCCTGCGAACCCAAAAACCATAAAGCTAAATAGACCTGAAGAGCTCAGGTGTTAAGACGTCCTGCTGCTGCTGCTGCTGCTGCTACTGAAAAATAATATACAATTAGTCATGGCCTGAGTTCAAAGCAATTTGGTTGCTGACAAGCTACAAAGTGGTCGTGAAACAGCCATGGCATGTACCCCAGCCAGTAAATCTTTAATTTTACTTTTCTTGTGTTCTTTAAAAATGTTGATCACTCCAGTTCCAAAATTAAAGTCAGTTTTCAAAGTAAAGGGTGCCCCCGTACAAAGGGCAACATCTAAATTGTTACTGTTTATTATCTTTGGTATTTGTTATTGTGCAGAGCTGGTAACTGCATATACTAAGGAAATTTCAGGTCTCTATCTCTTACAGCTCAAAAATTACAGCAAATTTCGGTTTCTTGTGCGGTAGCACCCTTTAAATTTTAACTTTTTATTGTTTTCATTACTTATCGCTGTAGAAGCCAAATAACTACATGTCCTGTGTAAGTTTCAGCTCTCTAGCTCTTACCATTTGGAAGATTGGGAGCTGCGACGGACGAACGTACGGATGGACAGCGAAGTCTCATAAAAGGGTTCCAGCTTAAGTCTATGAGCGCGAAACTCTACCAGGTTCACAGTTTCTTGTATAACGACCTGCTTTTAATGTTTGTTGTTGGCCTGCCAACTAAATATGTATACTGCAAAAATTCCAAGTCTCAATCTCTTCCGGCTCAAAAGTTGTAGCTAATATTCAAATCAAAGGGTGTGCCCATGTATAGGGAAAATTTAAAGTTTTGCATATTCCTATTTTTGGTATTTGTTGTACTGTGTAGGCTTGGCAACTGCATACACTGTGCAACTTTCAAGTCTCTATCTCTTACAGTTCAAAAGCTATAGCTAATTTTAGCTTATTGTATGGGAGAAGCCTTATTTTTTAACTTGTTGTTGTTTTAGCGATTTTGTTGTTGTTGTGGAGCCTATGTAACCACATATTCTGCGAAAATTTCAATTCTTTACCTCTAACCGCTTAAAAATTACAGCTAATTTTAGATCATTTTTACAGTGCCTTATATGGGGATCCCCTTTGGCTTTTAACTTTTTGTTGCTTTTAGTATCGGGTCGGGTAACTACATGCACTGTGAAAATTTCAACTTTTGAGCTCTTTAGCTAATTTTCACAGTTTCTTGTATGGGGACCCCCTTGGGTTTTTAAGTTCTTCTTGCTTTTAGTGCTTGTTGTACAGTGAAAATTTCAACTCTCTAGCTTTTACCGTTTGGGAGAATGGGGCCTGTGGCCGACGGGCATAGAAGGTTCAGTAATGGGGTTCCGCTTTCACTCTTTGAATGCGGAGCCATAAACAGCTTCAAAAATTATAGCTAAATAATATTCAACTGCTGAAAAAAAAATTATGATGTTGTCTTTTTCGTAATCATATCAAAAATGGTCCTTCCAACTTACTCAAACAAAACTTAGTGTTACTGCAGCCAAAGCACATACAAATTTTAATTAAGAAATTTCATAAATGTTATGCATTATAAATCATTATACATAATTATCTGCAAGGTTTACTAAAAAAAGGTATAAGAACGAAACATTTCTTTCCATTTAGCTTAAATAAATGAGCATGCTGAGGCATGTTATACATACATACATACATATATACAGAAAAGTGGCATAAATTTTGTGGTTGCCTGTAACACTGATTTTTATGGCAACTTCTCTTGAAGGACCACCCACTGACATTTTCTTTCAACTCTCTTACCATTTAACCCAAATAAAACATTTTGATGGCCATAAAATGGTCCTTCGCTCCATTTGAAAAACATAATACAAATTTTATAGTCTACTTTTAGGATCTTAATTAAAAGAAAACTGAACAATGTTTTATGCTTGCGACCATACTTGAATAAAGAGAAGAAAAGCAAAAAAAAAAAAAAATGCGATGAAGAAAAGCGCAATTGAAAACAGTAATGAAAATTGCCCTCTTTTTTTTTGTTTGTTAAAAGAAACCTTAAAAAATTACGTATTTGTTTTTCAATGCAAATTATTTCACTTGTTCTCTTATAACCTTCTTAGTAAAAAGGATTAATTAATTCATTTTTTCTCGTGTCCTTTTTCCACTTGTCTACTACATGTTGTAAAATGTTTCAAAATTACATTTTTAACCAACGGAATTGTAGTAAAAAAAAATGCATACTACCATAGATTTTATATTTTCCACAACAGAAAATAGAGAAAGGAAAAGAAAAATATTAAAGTATAGAGCTGTTATGTTATACATTATTATATAACTATAAGATACGTATATATATTTCCCATAATTCTGGTATATGAAAATATCATGGAAAAACATTTTGTAAGAAGAAAACAAAATTATTTGTTTATTAAAGTGTGCTTTTTTCTTCTTCCTTTCCAAAGGTCCTTTTTGATGGTTTAGTTTCTTTTGTTAATATGTTAGATGAAAAATAAGCAAATACCCAAATAAATAGGGTGTTGTATTTTTGCTAAATAATTTAATTATAAAATTCTGTGTATAAAAACAGCATGTTGTTGCCGAAGCAAATAAAGTGAACAAAAAATTACCAAGTTTGAAAGGAAATGCTAAAATTTATTTTAGTTTTCTGCCATGACAGAATTATTTAAATTGTGCTCTTATATAAAAATTTAATATCTTGAAGTTAAGTTCAAATGTCTGGGATTTTTTTTTTCATTTTGATTGGGATCCGAAGGACCATAAACCATTAACAGTAATACTTTTAAATTTTTTGTGCCGCATGTCCTTTTTCTGAATATTTCTATTTTACAAACTAGTTTTAGCTCAGCTTTATATTTGCTGTATTTTATTTCATATTTTCCACTTGAGTTTATGTCTATTTAATTAATGTCTTCGTAGTGGCTTAAATTGTTTCAAACTGGTTGCAAAAAAAAAAAAAAAAAAAAAGAATTACACAGAGCCCTTAAAACTACATTTGACAATTTCTGTCTATCTCTCTTTCTCTATGAATTGTGTGCAAGAACTGTTTTTATACATGAAAAAATATGGTTAAAAAAACTTTTTTTAATTATCAATAAAAATTTTAAAATGTTGCTTGTAACAAGAAAGGCAAATAAAATCCTTTTTAATTTGAAAAAAAAAAAATATTGTTCTGCCATGTTGAATGAAAAATATACATATATTCTGAGTTAGACACGAAAGAAAGACAGTTACAAAGAGAGTGAGGCAGATAGACTGAAAGATGGGCGGGCGGACGGACGGGCGCACAGGCAGCCACACACTACAATTGAAACATAAAACAACTAAACGTGACATAAACATTTTGCAAACTTTCATCATGCACAATACAATGGATGAACGACTACAAGCACTACGAATATTAGTTTTACCAGTCTGCTTATCATCATTTTCCGTTTAGAGGAGGAATTTTTATGATGCACATGCTTTCACATCCTGATTGAGTGTAAAAGACAGGAAGCGAAAGGGGTTGAGAAAATTTCAGTTTCTATTAGAGATTTATTTAGTTAAGGGCAAGTTAAAGCGGTGGAGAGCACTACACTACTGCAGAGAAAAACTATGTTTAATTGTGGTTGCTGCGACAATGTTATGTTTTGCATAAGCATAATATAAATGCAACCATAGAATATGGTTACGGCACTCACGTGGTATGGTTAAGGCAAACAAATAATATGGTTGCAGTCACATAACTCGATTGCTGACAAACACATTATGGCTATCAACAACCAAAATATATTTTACCATATATTTCAATAATAGTAATATGTTCCTCTTTGAATTCATGTTTCTTTTGCGCGTGTCCTGAGAGAAAAGCCTTTGAAAATATCTCTTGACTAACAACTTTTGTCTCACTCCGAAACTCTTTTTTATTTTTTTGCCGAATTGTTTTGCTATTCTGCAGCAACAACCAGGGCCAAAATTTAATCTACTAAATTTTTGGCGCTTGATCAACTAATTCAGCGAGGCATCGATAACAGAAATTAGAAATATTCGCCTGCTTGAAAAAATTTACCAGAAATCATAGTAGTAGTTTTCCATCAACGAGTGTTGCTTTTTGTATTTCGTGACTAGAGAACAGAATTACACTAGATAAAGAAAATAGCAAAAACCTTTAGGTATGGTTAAATTAGCTGTTTCGAAGCCGCCACACTTCCCGTCAGCAGGCGTCCTTAAACTCAGAAGTTTCCATGCCGCTACTCTTACGTCTTGCCGCTTGACAAGTTGTTGTATATTTTCTGTCTAAATTCAATCAAGCACATCAGTTATTAATTTTTATTTTTGCATGTGTACCAGGTGAAAGTTTTTTTTTTCAAGTCTTGGTAAAAATTCTTCTAAGATTGTTAATTCCAAATTTAATTTTCTGGCTTACTTTTCTGCTGTTCGCAGCCAATACGCAACAGCTGGGGTGACCGAGTGGCATGAGTATTGCTTTAAAATTTTGAGCTTCTCAGGTCGTCCTCGGATTGCTGACACCAAGTAAAGCCAAAATGCTTTCAATGTTTTATTTATCTGGGGGTAATTAATATTAATCTCAACATTAATATGGAAAAAGCTTAACAGCTAGTTGTCCCCCAGCCAAAATGCTTTCAATGTTTTATTTATCTGAGATAATTAATATTAATCCTGCCGAACGTAATTCAGAATATTTATTGAAGAAAAGTTCGAATAATTAAAATTAGGTTATTAATTAATTTTTTATTATTCCAACTTTTTCTTGTATAATTATTTTTGTATTAAGTTTATCAGTTATCAAGTTCTTTCTATATTATTTTTGTGATTGATACTAATTAAATAAGACATTTAGCAGGGTGGACAACTCGTTGTTTCGAAGCCGCCGCCACAATTTCTCGTCAGCACCAATCATGCCACTCAGAAACATGAGCGCCTGAGTTCAAGGACGGGTGCTGACCAGAAAGTGTGGCGGCTACGAAACAACTATAATATATAATAGCAAGAACTTGAATACGATTAACTTAATAGAAAAATAAAAATTAATTAACTAAAGAATTGAAATAAAAGAGCTACGAAGTGCGAGAATACAAAATTTGCTGAATTATTTATGCTTGTCTCAATGTTAAAAGAAATTGAAGAAGAATTTGAAAGGACATTTTTCAACAAAAATTGCACACTCAGAAGCAAGTTTTTTTTTTTTTTTTTTTATTCTAAATGTCCTACTTGGGTAGGGGAGAGGTGATGAGAGAACCATGTAAGACCCTCGGTACTTTTAGTTCCACGACCACCTTGTCCCCACACCTAGGACACTTTACTTCTATATGACTGATATCTTCCATGACTTGTTTCAGCAGTCCTTTTTTTGTGACAACACATCTTTCAATTTACGATTTCAGTTCAATGACAGATCCTTTACTTAGCTTAAGTGTCGTCTAGCCCTTTCAGTTGTCATTCAAAGTACTATTTTCTGTTTATTAATAATGCTATTCAATGCTGAGGTTTAATAAAAAAAAATTATGTTCATAAAATGAAGAAAACTTTACAATAACTATAATGTGTTGTTAAAACCTTTTCCCATAATTGAGAGCAAATCGCAGGCTTAAATCAAACTATGTTTTATGCCGGGAGCAAAACTATAGCAACTTCTTTCACAACAGGACGAAAAAGTCTGCTGGCAGTTTTTCTGCAAAAGTCGAGTAGTATAAAATGTGTTGCAACTAAGCATTAAATAACCTCAACATTTGCAAAAAAAAAAACTGGTTTACTGCCTCAGTTGAAGGTTGAAGACTGCCGCTCTGCCTGCCTGCCTGCCTGCACTCGTACTGCTCGTGTTGTATTCCTCATTATGATGTTGATAACCATGACAGAAGAGAGAGGGTATAAAATGGCAAATTTTTTCAGTGTTACAAAACTTTTAGTAGAAATATGTTCTTTTAATTCTATTCTATTCGCTTATATATGCATATTTATGCGTATGTATATATCCTTTTCCATTTAAGCTTTTGTTTTTTGAGCTGAAACCGTAAAATATATAGCACACTGAATGCGAACATACTTACATATTCATGTATGTTTAACCAGTAGTTTGTTCTGTTCTATTCTAATAGTCATCATGGTAATAATTTTATAGATTCAAAAGTACAATTTATGCAAAAATGTTGCAAGAACAAGTTGAAAGCAGTGCTTTATAAGTAGATTTATATCTTTTTGGTGCTCGTTCAAAAAATAAGTACAAGTAATAAAAAAAAATCAAACTTGTTTGAATAGAATTCTCATTAAGTATATAATCTAATTAAATTTAGTTAAGTTAGTAGCCAAATTCAAAAAGGCTCGAGTAGCAATTCTGAATTGCCAAAAACAGCCAAAGAAGTTTTTTCTTACAATGTTCCATAAAAAACTCTTGTTTAAAATTACGCTTAAGAAAAAAAAGTAATAAGGACGCTGCATGGAATGAAACAAAAATATATAAATTTATGTAATAAATACTTTCGTAAGCTCATTTTTAAAGCTTAATTAGATATATTTTCGATCGAGTGATTACAACCACTTGAGTTTTTGTTTTCCTTTCAAATATTCGGACACAACTCGGCATGCACCTGCATGCATTATGCATCATTGCAAATGGCACTTTCTTAAGACTACAATGAGAAAAAAAACACACACATACAAAACTTGCAAAATTAAAGCGGCATTTTATAGAAAGTAGTTTCCAATAAAGGAGACAAGATAATATAAAAGGAGCACAAAATACGTTTCTAAAAAAATTATCAAAAATGAATTTTTTATGTCACTATTTTAAAGTATTAATTGCTGACTGCTATAGGTAGGCATTTAAAAATTTAGCTATTTAAAAAAAACTTTTTTTGTTATCTGAAACTGCTAAAACCTTTTTTTATATAAATTTTTAACACTTTTTACTATTTTTAATGGAGCGAAAAGCCACAATTAAAATTATTAAAATTATTTTAAATTAAAAGCATTTTAAGGTGTTCAGAAAAATTGCTGATATCATGCTGGTTACCAAAAAATTTTTTTGAGGAAAGGGATATATGGCAGGCAGGCGTGTCCTTGCTCGAATAATGAACAAATCTTCAGCAGAGCTAAGACACTTAAACTTAGAATTAGCTATATATTTTATGTGCTTTAAAACTAAAAATACTGCAAAAAAAGTAGTTATTGAGAAAAAGGATATATGGCAGGTAGATGCTTCCTTGCACCGAATGAGACAATTTTTTCTCAGCACAGATAGGAGGCATAATACAACAAATATAAATGGATTTACAGTGCAATGTCGATGAAAAATTTTTATAAAATCCAGTTTTTGAGAAAAAGGATATATGAGATGTAGGTCTATTCTAGGGCCAAAAGATACCAAATTTATAGCAATGCTAAAATGCCAAATTTAGCAAGTATTTTCAAATATTCTGTGTGGTTGTGTTAAAAAAGTAAGCAAAAACTAACTTTTAGGAAAAAAAAAATATATGGCAGCTCATCATATAATGAGTTACAAATAAAAACAGCGCAGAGATGTTTGGTATTAGAAAATAAGAACTTCTCTTTATGAGTACAAATGTATTTTCAGTGTGTTTTAAATAAAAATTCAGCTAAAATCTAGTTCTCAAGAAAAAGGATATGCGTTGGGTCCTTGTTCTGAAAAAGAAAAAAATTTTCAGCAGTGCTAAAATGCATAATTAAATTAATATTAATAACTTTTCAGGGTAACTTGGTCAATAATGCAGTATAAATTCAATTTTGAGGAAAAAGGATATATGGGTGGCAGGGCTGTCCTTGCTTCAAATGCAACAAAATTTGCAGAAGTGTTAAAACGCACTATTTAACAAGTTGTAATAAATTTCTAGTGTGGTTCTGTCCAAAATAAAGCCAAAAATTTATATTAAAAACAAAAAGATTTATGAAAGGCACATTTGTTCCTCCTTCAAATTGGTTAAAATTCATAGCAGAGCTTAGATACATGGCTTAAAAATTCTGAATGCATTTCCAGTACAATTGAAATTAAAATTCACAAAAATATGGTTTCTAAGCAATAAGATATTTGTTAAGTAGGAGTGTAGGAGTGGCAGCTTATGACAAAACTTACAGCAAATCTGGGACTCATAGCTTAAAAACTATACATATGTAATTCTTCAGCATGTCTTAAGTAAAAATTTAGTTTAAACTTTAGGCTTTTATAAATAGGATATATAAGATGTAGTCCCACCCTGGGTGTCTGGCCAAAGTGTATAGCCACGCTAAGACGCCTAATCCTTGAAATAATTATAAATTTGTAAAGCACTGAAATTAATAATGCAGAGCAAACACAGTTTTTGTAGAAAAAGGCCGGCCTTGAAATGGATAAGTAAAATTTTGTAGTACATTGTTAGATTTTATAAATGAGCTTAAGGTCACTCAATTCTCAATAAATATATTTTCTATTTATTGATAAATTTTTTCGATATTTCGAATATCTTCTTCAGAAAACACATTTTCCTGAAGAACATACACAAAGGCGTATCGAAATATCGAAAAAATTTATCAATAAATAGAAAATATATTTATTGAGAATTGAGTGACCTTAAGCTCATTTATAAAATCTAACAAAGTTAAATAAAAAGGTCGAAGAACGAGTATCCAGAACATTTTGTAGTACAGCTAAAACACATGACTTAATAATTATTTCTAGAGTTTTATTTCACATCTATAAAAAATGCTGAACAAAATTTTTTTTTGAGATAAAAGGGTAGTCAGTCATGTCCGAGCAAAGAGCGCCTCAAAGTTTGTAGCAGAGCTAAACTACACAGCTTAAAAAGATTCAGTACACTTTAATAAAAATTAAGCTTAAATCTAGTTTAGCGAAAAAAAGGACATATGGGAGTTAGACATGTCCTGGCCCCGAATGCGTTAAAATTTATAGCAGAGCGAAAATGCATGATCGTCGAAGTTGTTGTAAGTCTTCAGAGCATTCAAATAAAAAATACGAAAATTTTCGAAAAGAAAAGTATATATGGGAGGTAGATTTTTGTTTGCGCCAATTGAAACAAAATTTGCCGCAAAGCCAAGACACTTAATTTAAAAATCATGTAAAAGGTAATTTCTAAAAGGTGAGAAAAGTGTTTTGTGGTAATGGTGTAGCAGAAAAAGTAAACTTGAATACTGGTCAGGCTGGGGGACAGCCGTGGCTGTTTTACGTTCACTACTACAATGGTAACCAGCAGCCAATAGTGGCTTTGAGCTCAGATTATAACTTAATGACTATGTTAACTGAAAAATTAATAAATTTTGCTGGGGCACAGCTTGCTTATATATTGAATATAAATTACTAGGATATCAATTATCAATCCCTTTATAGCAAAGTTTGTGTATTTAAATAAAACCTGCTGGGAAAAGTACTTTAAGACCGTAAGCAGCAAATTTAGAATATCTTCGATTCTTGTCTCTGATCTTTGTATGATATAAAAGCACTGCGCAGGAGCCTTTTTATACTGAAAAATAAAATCAAAGATGTGCTTTTCTCTGGCTTTCTAGTGCTGAATAAGAAGCTTAGCCCTAGTTTTCAAGTGAATCATACCAAAATTATTCTTGACCTCGAAGAAAAATGTCAACGTGGCAAAACTGATGTCTCTTTACATGCCAATAAAACACTTTCGAAATTGATTAACAATTTTTATTAGTTTGCAGAGATAGTATGTGCTCTTCTGATAATATATTAAACATAAAAAAGTACTTATAACAACGTGTCATAATTTTAGGCTAAAACAATGAGCCATGTAAAAACCACAATTCACTAAAAGTGATTTATTTATACTGCAAATTATTTATTTATATTCTGAGAAACATGCTGTTGGCTCATAAATTTCTCTAAATTTCAAAACTGATGATGATTTTTATGAGCGAAAAAGATATTTTTCTACAAATATTATACTTGTTTTGATGAATCTAAACAGAAACAAACAAAACCTGGAGCTTTTAAGTAACTGTGTTTCCTTATCAACGGCAAGATGCTCTTATTTTTGTAAGAAAGTGTCTTACATGTGAAAAAAAGGAACTAATTTTACAATTTCTTCTTTCTTGCAACATAATGATGAATGATGAAATTGTTCTGTGCTTTATTGAAAAATATCTGTATATATTCCTTTTTCATAATTTGTTTAACAACAGAAGATGCTGCCACTGCTGAAAGAAACAAAATATTTCAAGTCTCACGTGTCAAACGTTGGTGTTCTGCTCAACTTTTTTACTTAATTTATTTAACTTACTTTTCTTACGGAAAGCGAAGAGTCTTCTCTTTAGTTAGTTTGGTTGGCTGCGAATTGTGTGCAAAAATGTATTTCGGGTAACTTTATACTTTGCTCAGTAGTATTAATATTGTAAATGTTTAATGAAAGAAGCCTTAATGCTATTATCGTTTAAAATGTGCTGTTAATGATGAAGTTGATAGTTCGCCTGCTGTGGTGGCAGGGGCGGTGTGTGTCTTCGCTAAAATTTTTGTAAACGAAAGCTGGCATTATGTTTACAATGTTGCTTTAGAAAATACGGGGTACTGCAGTCAGTGAAACCGCATAAAAATGTATGATGAACAACACTTCGCCCTCCTGTCTTTGTGGCAGTAAATTGTGCTGACAGGCAGGCAGGCAGGCAGGCGGTAATGCAAGAGAAACTGGCAAAGAATGTCAAAATTTAAATAAATTAAGTAAAAGTTGAAATTTCTATGCATAGATAACATTGTTGCAGAGTAGTTTATCGTCTCATTAAGTAGTTAGAAAATAAAACGAAATAAGAAAAAGTGAATGTACATTGTATGTTGTTGCAATTTATTTATTTATTTATTTTTTTTCTGGATTTTTATTTTTAACAACTGTTTAGCACAGGGGGGGGGGGGTTATTTTTGGGTAAAATATTGCAATGGAAGTAAAATTTTTGGCAACCATACACTGATTGGTTGTCTTATACATATTTAGGCCAATTTCATGTGACGGCTTTTAACTTGAAGTCTGTCAAATATGCAAAGAAAAATGAGTTCAGATTATTAAAATATTATTATATATTAATATCTATGTATGTACAATGACATATTCAGTGCAAAACAAGTATTAAATGTGGCTGAAATTAAGCATTTAGCGCTTGAAAAATCTGTACTTAAAACAAGTGCAATGTACTTGATTTATGGGTTGAATTGTTTTTTCAGTGTAGAAATTATTTAAGGATTGGGGCTCCCATACAAAACTAAATTTAGAGAAATTTCCTTTATCACCTCTACTAGCTCAAGGGTGCCTCTGGATAGGAAGATGTTGGCTATTATTATGTAAATGGATGACTGTTTAATTGAGAAAACTGTCGAAGAAGAAAAACTGATTGGGGCCAGTCCAACACCTTGGGAAAGTGGAAGGAAGTTTTTGAATTATTGTATGGGAGCCTCCCCCCCCCCCCCCCCCCTCCATGTGTGTGTTTGCTCGAAAACCGATTGAAAGAATAAATTAGAGATTGTTAGTCATACATTTTATTCTTCCACTAGCACCTGGGAACTAGTTGAGATGGTGTTGGAAAATTTTAAAAAATGTAAAGAAAAGAAACAAAAGGTTATATTAAAAAAGAAAAATAATTGATGAATTATTTCACTACACGAATGTGCATAACGATAACATTGAGAATAGACTCATGGTTAGCTCTCAAAAACACTCCTCTTTACAAAATATACAACAATTAGAAAGTGACGGGTGGTTAAATTTTTAGAGCCGATGTTGAATGTGCACCACACATAAGCGTCAAGTTTTTTCTGCTTTTCAATTGTCACATCTCAGTTTCAGAATAATTCAATTTGAACCATGGAAAAGTATATCAGGCTTATTATGAAAATGGGCGTTTAAATCAAAATGCACTTCTTGATTTTTTGGTCTATTTAATTGTTCAAATATGCGTACAATTGGAAAAATCGTACAAAAGTTTGGGCAAGACGGGTTTGTAGAAGATGTGAAAAACCCATTTCATGTTTGTACAGTTTGTACTGCAGAAATTGTTGCTACTGTTCGCGATAGGGTGACTGAAGAGCCGTCCACCTCAACTCGTCGTTAGTGAACATTATGCCTAAACACCTGCCCTGACACGCTTACAAGGTGCAACTGACGCAACAACTAAAGCGTTTTGATCATTCTAAGCGTCGTCAATGGCCAGATTGGTGACAAGAAACTGCAACAGTGGATGACCAATTTTCAAAGAAAATCCTCTTCAGTGACGAAACACATTTTCAGCTCACTCGATTCATCAATGAGCAGAATTGCCATATTTGGTCGAATGATAATCCAAGACATAACCCCATAAACAGTGGCTATTTGGCGCAGCTTATGAGCTGGCGGCATCAGGGGGCCCTATTTTTTCGGTCAAGCAGTTAGTGTGAATGGTGTTAGCTATCGTCAGCTGATAACGAACATTTTATGGCCCGAGTTTGACGAAATGTGGTTTCAGCCGGACGGTGCTACACAGATAACGAGGCCCTTTGGCGCGACATATTCAATGGCTGTGTTCTCTGGCGTGGTGGTGATGTCAAGTGGCCGCCAAGACCATGTGATTTGGCAGCGTTGTACTTCTTTCTTTGGAGCTATTCAAAAGGAATGGTGTACATCGATAAGCCAGCAACAATTCAAGAGCTAAAGGATGAGATAATTCGGCACATTAACGTCATAAAACCTCAATTATGCCTCAGCGTCATCGAAAATTTAGACCTTGGGATGGAGGTGTGACGCTACGGTCGCGGCAGCTATTTGGCCCATATTTTGATCCATACATAATTGAAGGATCATAATAAAGAGAAGTGAGGAAATTTCCTAAATAATTTGTTTTTTATTTAAAATCAACATTGACCCTTTAAAATTCTACTCTCCGCGTTCTACGGGGTCCAATGCTTTAGGCTGTGTAATTCTACTTTTGTGAGAGCCGCATGGAAGCCCGCGACGCGCGCTATGTAGCTCCATCTGAAACGCGAACACTTTTGCAGCCACAATTTCTTTGCCAAAACAGATATCCCGGACAAAGAGTTCGTTAACGCTCCCTCCCTGTCTCAATTTTCTGGACAAAATATTGGCACCTGTTTTAAAGCCCTTCAAAATATTGTGCAACGCTTATTTCTAAACGCAACGCTTGAACGCTTACACACAATTATCATTATTTATTTACTTCAATTTAAGCGAATCGCATTAAAATAAAACATTATTCCAAATTAAAAATAAGAAAAACAAAAAAAAAAAACAACTGGAATGTATAAATGGCTTATGGCGATTTGTAGGTATTTCACTTAATAAAACTCTTGTAATTACAACAGCAAATAAAAGAGAAAATAATTATTACGTTACTACAACATACTTTTACGTATGATTGACCACGTAGTAAATACTCCAACGATAGTGCTGGCTGCAGCATTAACGAGACATTTATATATGTATTTACATCCAGGGGTATTAGTAAATTGTCGTCGACAGACAGCCACGTCTACTGCCAAGATTATTACGCTTGTTGGATTTTAAATACAATTACACACAAAAATATAATGGCTACACAACACCACCCAAAGATAATGAAAAGAAAGCAAAAACACACACACACACACATACACATACAGAACCTAGAACAAAGACCAGACGACAACTTAACTGAAACGAACAGCATAAAAGTAATTTCGTAAAAAACTTGTCACTTTTGCTTAAAAAGCATCAAATTTCCGTTAATTTTTTTTCTTCTTGTTGCTTTTCATTCTATACTTTTTTTTTTGCTTTGTTTGTAATCGTTTTCTTGATACCCAGGGCTGGGAAATGCCAATTAAAAACAATTGTCATTGTCTAGAAAAGTACATGTTAAAAAAGTATATTACAAATAAAATGTTATTTACAAAAAAAAAAAAAAAAAAAACCAAAAGAAAAGAAAAAATACATTGAGGTATTAACACCTTGTCCGAAGTGTTAATTTGAGGGGATTCACTAAAAGTAATCAACCCCAAACTACTGGTATTAAATGGTTTTATAACTTCTTTTTTTTTTTTTTGCTTTGTTTTTGTCTTCATTCATGGCATTCCAGCCAAATGTACGAGGATGATTTAGAAAAAGGAACAAAATTGAAATGACACTGTTTTTAAGTGCTTGAATAGGAAAAAAAAACAGAATAGAATACAAACCTCTAAGAAGACATACCTCAACAAAAAGGGTGACGGAGAAAATTTTGTAATGTGGCAGCCAAATATTAACAAAAGTTTTCCAAAAAAAAAAAAAAAAAAAAAAAAAAAAACCAAATATTGAATAAAATGTGCTTAATTATGGTTTTCTATATATTATATAAAGAACTGGAGTTGAAATATTATTTTAGAGATTTGCAAAATATTAAGCTTAAAAGTTGTCTTAAGAATTTATGAGGACTATAGTTTAGTTTATAAGATTATATTTTGTGATTCATATACACCCAGTAACGAATTAAAATCAAAATATAAAAATATTTAAGAAAATATTGGTGCTGGGGGACAGCCGTTGCGAAGCCTTAACGCCTCTCGTTAATACAACTAGCTGTTTTGCAGCAGCAACATATTTTGCCAACATCTATACCCTCTTGAGCTTAGGCTCTGGTGAAATGCTTTAAAATTTCATTATTTAATGCAAAATCAGCTTAAATTAAAACGCAAGTCCTGTAAAACAAAATCACCACCGAACAACATAAAATCGATTTAGTTTTCTGCATATTTAACTTGCCTTGTGTTCTCTGTATACGTTAGAAAATATTGCTCTAACTTTATGCCCAAAGGGCAGAAAAAATTGAATATATTAAGCTGGGGGACAACTAGATGTTTTACAGCAGCAACATTTCTTGTCAGTATGTTTTCCCCCTGAGATTCAGGCACTATTTTTCAATATTGAAAAAACTTTTAAGCTTGACTCTTGAATACACAAACAGCTGAAATTAAAACGCAAGTCCTGTAAAACAAAATCACTACCCAGCAACATAAAATCAACTCAGTTTTCTGCATATTTAACTTGTCTTGTGTTTCGTGAGCCCCTGGATTGAAATTCGTTCAGACTGTTTACCTTAAAGGCAGAAAAAATTCCATTCAACAAGTTTAGCTGGGGCACATCCAGCTTGCTTTTTTGTAGAGCAGCCTTATTTATTCTCAGTATTTTTCTCTCCCTGAACTCAGGCTCTGGCTACATGCTTTATTTTTTAATACTGGCATGCTTTCAGGAGACTAAATCAATTCGAAAACTATCGACTATTTCTAAAATTAGTGAAAATCATTTTTACTAAAAATTTTAATTTCATTGAACTAAGGTATTGTAATATGCAAATCTTGCGTACAGCTTTTGTTTCCTATATGCCGCGATCTAGACTGCTGGTAAATCTTATTACAGCAGTAGGTTTGATGTTACCAAGATCTCTAGGAACCAACAACCTAGAGCCCTGGTATGTGCTTCTGGTTTTATGCGCGAGAGTGAGACAGTCGAAAAGGAAGCGTTTCGCCATTTTTTGTTTTCTTCTCATTATAGAGCCTGCAGGAATCACTGCTTACTAATTTCAGGGAGCTTGCAGTTGCCAGTGATTAGCCCTGTTTATAGGATAACATCCTGCTTGTCCAAGGGATTCAGCAGACTTTGTGACCTGCCTCATGCCCTTTAGGGGTTTCGAGTAGCCAGCAGGGCTTTCCTACTCCCCTTGTCGTGGAGTTCTGTCCTTAAAAGTGTTGTTAAGATCGCAGTACGGTTCAATCCCCCTATAAATGGCCTTTTGGCTAAGCAGTACGCCCTTTCGTTGCCCTCACGCCCTTCGTGTCCTGGTATCCATATGAGAACTAGTTTGTTTCTCAAAGATAGAGTCTGAAGAATTTCATAACATTCTCAAATCAGTAAAACGTTACAGCTGCTTGTCTTAAAAAGAAAATAGTGATACGACAGTGTCCTTGGTGTTGACACATTCGAAGCGCTGGTCGAATCAGTCCTTAATTGTTTTTTTTTTTTATGTATTTTATTTACTTTGTTTTATTTGAAAGCATGCAACCTTTGTACATCCTGTTGCCCTCCTACAATTGTCTAACAAACTCATTAAATTGGTCTTATCACAGAAGTAAACTAATCCCCAAAAATAGTTCAGTATTTTCTGCTACAACTGCTGCAATTTCCTTACTTTGGCATTAAACTCAAAAAGAAAAATAAAAGAAAACACACACACACAAGCTGAATATAAAAATAATTCTACCATCCTCAAACAACTTTTAATTATTTGTCACAATTGTCAAATGGTTCTCCGTTATCCTTCTGGTCTTGGCATATTTCGTTATATTCATTCGGATTGTGTTCCAAGTTTTTTTTTTGTTTCCTCTGCTCTCTTGTCTACTTTTCATTAAAGACCTGTCATAATGTGTCTCTTTTGATTCTTCTTTTGTTTTTTAGTGTTTATATTGGTATTATTTTACAATTTCTATTTCAATCATTTACATATACACACTGATTAAATCAATTTGAGTGTGTGTGTGTGTGTGTGTGTGTGTGTGTGTGTGTGAGTGTATTTGATGGATCATGTCTTGAAGGGGCGGCGGACTCATTGTGTTGGAGACATCATCCAGTGTACGTAATATGCATTTAAATTAACAGCTTTGACGTATCAGTTTCTAAGAAATTAATTTTTGTCAATACCATCTACTTAAAAGAACAGCCATTCAAATCTATTAGACTGTAAAAAGTTTGGTATTCAAACAGACGACTTTGCACAAAGGCAAATATGTGAGCTTCTATTTTGGAATGAGTATAAATTCAATTTTTCACTTGAAAATGCCAAGAAACTAATAGCTTTTATTATGATTGGCATTTGAAAACAATTGATCTAAGAGAAAAAGTTTCCCCATTAAAATTAAAATTCGCTTAAGCTGTTTATCTTAAGGGCAGAAAAAATTAAATTAAACAATTTTAGCTGGGGCACAACAAACTCATTTAATAACTCATTTCATAATTTAGCTCTTCCTAAATCCTAATTCCTTTCATGCAACTAAATCAATTCGAAAGCTCTGCCGACTATTTCTAAAAATTGTGATTATTATTATTAGCATTTCGGGCCAACAAATTTATTATTGAATGGTTCTGAAACTAAAAAAAAAAAAATTAATGTGAAAAAAATGCCACAAGAAATTAAAAAATCTTAAAAAAAACTGAGTAACTTTTTTTTCCAAAGTAAAATTGTTTACTCCAGAAAAATCCCACCATTTTGCAAAATAAAAACCATAATGAAAAAAAATTTGGTTTTTTTTTCTTTATATTTCCAGCCCAGCCTTTATATTATTATTTTAATGACATTTGAAAACATTTGCTGTGACTTTGTCACAAATAAATGCGATAAAAATATCATTTTTCCATTAAGTTCTCTAAACTTTGTTTCCAACAATCTTTGAAATTAATTTACAACATAAACACATATGCTGTGTTTTAAATTATTTTAAAAATTTTCTGTTTACATTCAGCTTTTTTTTTTTTTTGTTTTCTTCATTAAAACTAGAAAAAACAGCTTTTGCTGTTGAACAATATTTTCTGTTTTTTTTTCTTCTATTTTTTTTTTTGTTATTATTGCGGAAGTTGATTATTTGTGGCAATACGATATCGTTGCTCTATGTTTTTCTCAAAATGTTTAAATTACTAAATATTTTTCTTCTATATTTAGTAATTTAAACATTTTGAAATGTTGAAACACATAGAAATTTCATTATCAATTCAATTCTTCAATCATAACTAGATATTTAATAAATTCTACTTGTTCGATGCAAAAACAATAATCACACACACGCGCACACGTTTTAATTTTATGTGAACGCCTGAAACAAGAAAGGTGAAAATATATAGTAAGTAAAATTTTCCAATTTGCCACACATAAGCATATTGAGCACAGCCAACGTCAAGCAAATAAATAGTTAACAAACATTCAAATTGAATAGTTATTTTAAGTTGAAAAATACCTGTGTGTAAAAATACCCTGTACAAAACATATTCTCTGGCAAGAAAGCAGCTTTTAATAAAAAAAAACTACTTTTTGCAAAAAGAAGTACCTTTTGCAAAAAAAAAAAAGTACTTTTGCAAAAAGAAGTACCTTTTGAAAAAAGGGTCTTATTGAAAAAAGTACCTTACAGAAAAAAGTTGCTTATTTACAAAAGTACTTTTTATAAAAACTTACCTTTTTAAAGAAGTAGCTTTTATTGAATTTTTTTTAATGGAAAAGTGAATTTTATAAAAAAAAAAACCTTTTTTAGAAACGTACTTTGTATAAAAACATCATTCATGAGAAGGTACCATTTATAAATTTTTTTTTTATTGAGGATAAAAAAGTTTATTTTATGAAAAGACAATTTTACAAAAAGTAATTTTCATTAAAACGTAATTTCTTTACTTTTAGTAAAACTAAGTTACATAAAAAATTGTCTTTTATAAAAAGTTGCCATTAAAAAAAAATTAAAAAAAAATTATTAACAATTATATATTTGTTAGTTGGGCTCGAGGTCAAATTGATTAAACAAAACTCTTGGTATTTTATCTAACAATTCAAAAAATTTGTTAAATCAAATACCAAGAGTTTTATTTAATCAGTTCGACCTCGAGCCCAACTAACAAATATATAATTGTTATACCATTAAATTAACTTAAAAGCTAAATAAATATTATTTTTAAAAATTTCCTTTTTTTAAAAAAAAGTATCTTTAATAAAACGTAACATTACATTAAGAGATAGGTTTATAAAAAAAATTATTTCAATAAAAAATTAGTTTTTATAAAACAGAATCTCTTACAAAAAGTACTTTTGGCACAAATTAACTGGTAAAAAACTACATTTTCCAGAAAAGTACCTTTAACAAAAAAAAAAGTACCCTTCACAAAATACCACTTTTAATTTTCTATTGCAAAAAAGGTACTTTTAGTAAAATAATGTACTTTTGGCAAAAAAAAAATGCCTTTTTATAAAGCTATCTTATAGAAAAAAACACCTTTTTTAGAAACATTTTTTTTTAAATTTTAATTCTTTAAATAAGTGCTTTTCATACATTAAATTTTATTCTAGAAGTGAATTTTATAAAAAAAAAATCCTGTTCTCTTTGTGAAAAAAATCCTTTTATAAAAAAGTACTTTTCAGAAAAAAGTACCTTTTATAAAAGAGAACCTTTTATATAAAATTAAGATACCTGTTATAAAAGAGTTCCTACTAAAAAAAAAATTTTTTTTTAAATTAAAAAAAACCCTTGCTCTGTATAATACCTTGTACTTGTAAAGGTACTTTTATAAACCAGTAACTTTAGAAAGAGGCAAATTATATTTTTTAATAGCCGAATATTCGTAGCTAAAAAGTAGCTTGAGGTTGGTAATCATCATTATGTACAACAACCATTTTTAATAAAGCAATTTTTATAAAAACTACGTTTTGTAAAGCAAAACCTTTCGCGAAAAAGTACCTTCTTAAAAAAAAATACCTATTAGAAAAAGGTACTTTTTTTTAGAGAAAACTACCTTTTGTAAAAAGCAATATTTAAAAAAAGTACCTTTTAAAAGAGTACCCTTGGCCAAGATCGTTTTATAAAAAAGTACCTTGTATAAAAATACTTTTAATTAAAAAGTACCTGTACGAGAAAAGTACCATTTCGAAAAAATATATTTTTTATAAAATATATCTCTTGAGAAAAAATTAAATTTAAGAAAACATATTTTAAAAAAAGTATGTTTTGAAAAAAGTTTCTTTTATTGAATATGTACCTTAACAACAAAAGTACTTTTTAAAAAAGTTAATATTATATAAGAAGACATTTTATAAAAAAGCACCTTTATGAAAAAATATATTTTATAAAAAAATACCTTTTTTAAAAAAGTATCCTCAATGAAAAAAAGTTTCTCATATAAAAAAGTACCTTCAAGTATGTATAAAAAGTACCGTCTGCAAAAGAATACCCTTTTTGAAAAAAGTTATTTTCCCAAAACGTGAACCCTTTATAAACAGGTACATTTTAGAAAATTCTACACAAAAGTAGCTTTTAAATATTATTTTATAAAAATGTACCTTTAAAAATAGAGTACCTTGTATAAAAAAAATTTCTACATATAAAAGAGTACCTCTCATAAAAAAGCACTTTTTATGAAACAGTACCGTTTATAAAAAATATTCTTTTTAAGAAAAGGACCTTATATAAAAAAATTGTTTATAAGAAAGATACTTTTTTACAAAAGTACTTTTCTTAAAAAAATACCTTTTATAAAAAGTACTTTTTACAAAAAGTACTTTTAAAAAAAGTACCTTTTATAAAAAAGTACCTTTTAAAAAATTATTTTTTAATAAAAAATTAATTTAATACAAATGTACTTTTTACAAAAAAAAAAAAGTAATTTTTATAAAAAATAACTTTCATAAAAAAATAGCTTAGATGACAAAGAATCATTTGCAAAGAGTATGTTTTACTTCGTTATTATACTTTAGAATTCTTTTTAAGGCTTCTTGAGCGAAAACTAATTACACGCATGCATTGTAACGAAGCATGAGTTCTTGTTTCTTATTTGAACGGAAATACGGCAAAAAATTTATTTTTATATTTTTAATTTTACATTTGCTTTATTTTTGTATTTGCCATGGAAGCAACAGCAGATAAGAATAAAAATAATAACAAACAAATAATAAGTCTCTTTACAAGTCAATTTGAAAATTACAAAATAGTACAGCGATGACCCAGATTAAAAGAAAAACAACATACCAACACATTTCGAAGGGGGTTGATTTCATATTTGTAAATACTTTTCTTTGAAATAATTTCTACACTAAAACTTAAAATAATTAAACTGAAAATTAAACTACAAAGATAAGTACAACAAATAAACAGAAAAATAAAACGTCAAAAGATAACCCTGACCTTTGAAAATTATCAGCATAAAATATTTAAAGAAAAACTGCGCGTACAATAAGAAAAACGTGAGTTGAGTTGAGTCAAGAAAAGAAAAGTAGTTTGTAACAATCTTATAATAATTAAACAATATTTTTTCCTTTCCAGCTTGAAACACAAATTTTGCTACAACAAGAAACTTTTTTGATATTTTTTTGATATTAAAAAAAAAAATTAAATTGATTACTGCCCAACAGTTACACCCACAAACATCTTGATAGTAAGAAACATTCAAGCAACAATGTTTCTCAGTCAAAACAAGTCACAACAATTAACGAAGTAAAGCGGGCAAATTTAAACAAGAACGATTATTTGTTTATGCAAATAAGACAACAAACTTAAACTGTGTGTATTCAGAGGAAGCTGGTTCATTTAATTAGCAGGCATGGTGCGTAATTCTTCTTCGAACGAACAAACACAAACGCAAACACAAAACCAAAACCAACAGCAGCAGCAGCAGCAGCAGGCAACGCAACGACCGCAAAAACAGAACTCTTTGCAAAAAGCTCAAAATAAAAATTTCAGTAACAACAACAATAATGTGGCATCAACATCTTCTTCCACTTCGTCGTTAAATAGTTTATCATCGTCATCGTTAGAGCACAGCAGCCCATCGGGTGGTATGGTTATGGTAGCGCCACAACAACAACAACAGCAGCAGCAGCAACAGCAACAGCAAACACAACAACAAACTCAACAGCCACAACAGTTTACACACATGCAACATGTTGCCCAACCGCCGCCACATGTCATGCATCAACATCACCCACAACAGCAGCTATCACCATCCGAAGCTGGCACCAATCCGCCGCTGGCAGCTTCGCCGCCTTTATTGCAACAAACTGCTACGCCCCCCCAAGCAGCACAACTTGTACCCTGTGCGGTGCATCATCCCCAACAACATCAACAACAAATGGCCTTAGTAGCCGCCATGCAGGCACACATGGCAGCCACCGGTGGCGGACCCATGCCGCCACACTTGCACCACCACCATCATGGTCCCCCACCACCACATGGTCCACCACCGCCAGCCGCACAACATGCACCACAACCTGCACCGCCCATGGAAAATGGTCATGGTGGTCTTTCACCCAGCGGTTCCACTACCAGCAGTGTCAGCTCGAACAGCGGCACTGGCAGTGGAGGAGGTGGTGCCGGCAATGGCTCTGCCATGGGAAATGGTGTTAACAATCCCAGTAATGTTGTTGCTGGCGCAGCGGCTCCACCGCCACCACCACCCGGGCCCGGTCCCGTTTATATACAATATCACGGCGAATTTTATCCAGCTGAGTATTACATCGCACCACATCCTCATGAGGGCATTTGTCCCCAACATCCACATCATCATCAGGCTATGTGTGCAATTCCAGGAGAATATGGTAAGATACTACACACAACGTGATAAGGCTTGTAAACAGTGGTGCATTAGCGGCACACAAATCAATTTTGTTGTGACAATTAAAAGATTTCAATTGTTTATTATTTTATTGGGCGATTTCACTTGCTCAGAATTGAGAAAGATTTTGGTACAGAAGACAATAGAACTGGAATTGAAGAGTCACTGACTGGGGAACAAAATTTCAAGTTCCAAAGTTTTTTTTTTCAGTTTTTTTTTCTCCTCCAATATGTGAACAACATTAGTCCCCACTTAATGTCTACATTTGACAAATTTTGTTGAGACAAACGTCAGAATCGGTGTGAACAGGAAGAAAAAGACAAAGACTATTTCATACCGAGCCTGACGTTTGTCTCAACAAAATTTTGTCAGGTGTAGACGTTAAGTCATAAGTATGACCCACATTATCTTTCCATCTGGGGTTGTAACTCCTCTCGTGTTCGAGGTAATATTGAAAATTAAAGTATGGACAATTTTATGCAAGCAATAAAATCATTAACAGCAAGAAGTGATTAATTAAAGAAAGGACTTTTGCTCACTGGACATTGAACAGCAAGAGTTTGAGAGAAATGTATAATTCTTTCTTTCTTGCTATTTTCATTTAAGGGACCAAAAAGTCTGTTTTTTAAGATTTCTTTTGTCATGGTCTTCATTAAAATCTTGTGTGTTCCCCTTTTCTAAAAGTCTGAATAAAATATATATTTATTTGTCTGAATAAAATACATATTTATTTGTACTAATTTTGAGGTTTGTTTTTATAAAATGTGTTTTTTGGACACCAGGGTATGTTTATAAAAGGCTCCTTTTTAATACGAGTTACCTTTTTCCAATGACATTTCTTACAAAAGATGTTTTTATGACTTTATTTTTGAAAAAAAGTACTTTGTTATAAAAGGTTTCTGTTCTGCTATAGAAAATGTTTTACTACATGTTTAATATGAGATATTTTTTTTTAAAACTCGCTTTCCTTAAAAAGTCCTTTTGAACAGGTTCCTTTTTGAAACAGTTACTTAACAAAAACTTTTTAAAAAATATTTTTTTTTTATAAAAGAAATATGATGAGTTTGAGAGAGCAGCTTTTGCAACATTTTCTCATGTACTCATGATTAATTCATATAAGATTTTCTATCTATTGTATATTTCGGCAGTCTATTATGAGCAGTTTTAAAAGTATGACTTTAAACAGCGCTTGGCTGCCGGAAAATGTTTCAGCAACATTTTGTTGTTGCAAGCGTTCATGTATATAACGTTTTAATATACTTGGCTGAAACTTTTTAGATGACAATAAAAACGTGGGGTCTCCGTTGTTTCAAAGGTTCATATATAGAATTTTTAATATAATTATGTACCTGAAACTTTGTAGATGTTAATAAAAATATTGGCTCTCCTCTCTATACTTATGTTTTGCTGCAAAACTTTTTATGAAAACTATTTTTATAATATTTTTCAAATAAAATAAAGTCCTGCCTAGTAAATATCATGCATTCATTTTTCACAGCTTTAACTTAATACAAATTCATTTATAACTTTTTTTTCCTTAGGCATTGTAAGTCCCAACCATTTAAGGGAGCAGAGATTTTTACGGCCTACGACTAAAAATTAAAATTTATTAGTGTTTTTCTTTCTACAAAGCCATCAGCAAAGCATACGATTTTCAACCTTCTTTTAATTTAAACCTTCATAAATCTTTTTCGCAATTAATTTCACTATATTTTTATTAATTAACAAAAACCTTACTTCATCGCATAAAGAAAGTATGTATTTGCGTCACCTCAACATACGCAATACCATTTTTATGCCATGCAAAATTATATTTTTACCCAGGTAAACATACCGCTTGGTTTTTATTCATCTTTGTATTTTATCTATTCTAGTGTATTTATTGTATTTATTGTATTGTACATTTCCCTGTCAGAGAGAGAGAGAGAGCGAGAGAGGGAGAGTGATACCGTAATAAAATTTATTTTAATGTTTTTCCATTTACTGGCACAACAAGAACAAGTCAAAATGAACGAGTGAAAAAGTGCAAAAAGCAAAACATTAGCCCAAAAGATTAACACCAAATAGGATTTCATGGTACACAAAATTTACGCTCGTACAGATACAAAACACCAGTAAATACCTCCGTCTTACTTATTCAAGCAGATTAGAATTCTTTGGTAAAAAAAAATTTTTTTTGTACCGGAGCAGGACGATGACAACGATGACTGTTTGTGTGATGGCCATGCCAACGGTGAAAGAAACCAGCATACATAAATGGCAATAAATAAGTACACATACATACATGTGGTGTTCAAAAGAAGACTGAGACGGGGTAAAAGATATAGAGCAAGGCATTAACAAATCCCGACACGTTTGTGACTCCATTCTGGAGTTAGTTCATGCTGTTTTTAATACCTAAAGTTGTTTTACTCAAGTAGGTCTTAGCTTTATACCAAACAGGACAACAGTGATGGTCAAAAGTAAACTCACAAAATATGTATAAATTAACAGAATTGGTGCAAGAAGTATATTCATATGTATATATATATATATATATATATATATATATATATATATATATATATATATATATATATATATATATATATATATATATATATATATATATATATATATATATATATATATATATATATATATATATATATATATATACATATATATTTGTTTTGGAGAAGAATTTTTTTCCGGCTGGTTTCTTTTGGATATACATACATACATATATTTTTAAAAAGGTTTTGTTCTTTCTGAAAAAGATGATAGTTCTCAAAAAGAAGGTACTTACACAAGAAAGGTGAATAGAAAGAAATATATGTATAAGAAAGCTTATTTATTGAAGCATTTACTTCCCTTAAAAGTATTTTTTTAAGAGGTACTGCTTTAAAAGCAACTTTTTTAAAAAGTACTTTTTTTGTAAGTTTTTGTACCCTCCTTAACAAGCCTTCTTTGAAAAAGTACTTTTTTAAAGGTACTTCGTCTAAAGGTACTTTTTTGAGAAAGTACCTTTTAAGAAAGTACTTTTTTGAAGGTGCAATTTTAAAAGGTACTTTATTAAGAAGGACATTTTTAAAAAGTACTTTTTAAAAAAGTACTTTTTAAAAAAGTACTTTTTTACAAAGTACTGTTAAAAAAGTACTTTTTAACAAAGTACTGTTAAAAAAGTACTTTTTAACAAAATACTTTTTTAAAAAAGTACTTTTCAGAAAAGTACTTTTTGAAAAAGTACTTTTTAAGAAAGTACTTTTTAAAAAAGTACTTTTTAACAAAGCTCCTTTTTAAAAAATATTTTTTTAGAAAATACTTTTTTAAAAGATTCATCCTTAAAATGTTCTATTCTTAACAGGTGGTCTTTGAAAAAGTACACTTTTTAAATAGTATTCCTTTTGTTGGGTGTACTTTTTTAAAAAGGTTCATTTTCTAAAACGTCCCTTTTAGAAGCAGCTTTTATTTTCCTCATTATCTTAAAAGATACGTTTTCTTAAGCGCACTTTTTTTAAAAACTTGTCTTTTAAAGTACCCTGTGAAAAAGGTACCTTTCTCAAGGAAAATATCTTAGAAGTTTAATTTTTCCAGTTTTATAAAAGTCCTCTTTTTTAAGTAATTGCTGAAGAGTTGCATATTTTTTTATGAAAGCACTATTTTTAAAATAAAAAAATAAATAAGAGCCGGACTATAATTTAAATTTAAAATGTATTGTAGTTGGAAATATATCATATAAAATTTTCTTAATATTCATATGTTGATTTTCTTTTTGAATATGCGAGAGAGTATACTATTAAAACAATAATTTTATATTTAAGATGTTTTTTTTGTGGAACTTAATTTTTTTCAGAAGTTACTTTTTTAACTTTTAAGGTGACTACTTTTTCTTACTTTAGGTGTTCCTGAATTTGGTTCCAATTTGCAAAACAGTTGCTTACTAAAAGAAGTTTGTAATTTAGTGGTACTTTTTCAATGAATTTCCCTCTGCCTTTAATCTTCTTATAGTCATAAAATGCAAAAGACACTACACCAGACACCCTTTGGGTTGGTGAACAAACATGTGTTTCATATCAAGCGATTCTCTGAACAACTGCTTGTACAAAAGTGTCATAATGCGTATGGATGGATGAGTGGATGGACGGACGGACGGACGGACGAGCATGTTTTGTTTAATGTTTCACATTTGTACGACTACATGTATTGGTTGTCGTTACATGGCGCATCATTTATAAATCTTTATGAGTGTATCAATGCTGTAATTTGGTTACCAGCAACATGCTATTAAAAGCGTTTTTAAATGCATAAATTACTGAAAATAGGGTTTTCTTATTTTCTATTATCCTTCGCAATTGCCAACCCACACCAAAAGAGATTTGGCCAAAATTTCTAATTTCGCTTCAGCCCAGCGCCACGATTAAAGTGGTTGTACGTATGAATGTATTTATGTATGTGTGAGGACAGCGTTAACAGAAAATATGTGATGTTCCAAAAGGCTTTCGGTTTAATATATACACATTTAGGTACGTGTGTGTGTGTGTGTGTGTCTGTGAGTTTCTCGTTGTCGTATCAATGCCATCATTTTTCAAACTCTAAAGATATGAAGATATTCCCTTAACTTGTTGTAACACATATTTACAATTGAGTTTCTTTTTTCTGAAAAAAGTTTTGGCTTTTTCTTTAAACTTGTAACTTGAAATGCGACTCTTAAAAACAATAAAAAAAAAAAATTTATTTTAAATTCTATTACCAAACCGTCATTTATCTTCCTACAATAAGTTTTATTGCGGAGACTTTGAGTTGCCAGCTCAAGGGAAGTCGTTTTGTTTTAAGATTTTGAGCCGATGTGTGTTTAATGATTTGAAAACTTTTGCAAGGTTACGCTCAAGTTTATGTACATGGGGGAGGTATTTGCTGGAACATAATCTGGCTGTCGTTCTGCTACTGAGTAATTGGGCTGTGAAATGATTTAATTTTATTTTTTAAATATATTATTAACTATTTCAAAAAAACAAAAAAAATATTATGAGAAAAAAAAGCCAGTATGAATTTATTTTCAATAAATTTGTATTGACACAATTTGTGCAGACGAAATTTTAAGTAAAATAATGTAACTAAGAGTTAAATTAATATATGTGTGGTTTTGTTCAAAAATTCATGCGAAATGCGGCCCCAATACACAATTAAGAGCCGGATTCAAGTTTAAAATATTCTTGCAAGCCAAATATTTCATATAAAAATTTTTCTTAATATTCATTTGTTAATCTTCTTTTTCAATATGTACGAGTCAGTCTTTTTGTGATTAACATTTTAGGTTTATTCACATTTTATTTGAAAATTTTCTGTGCAACATTAGTCAAATAAACATTTAAGAAACATAAAATATTTTTTATAAATAAACCAAGTAGTCATTGCAAAATGTTGCAGAAAATGTGTCTAGCAACATTTCGTTTTTGTTACTAAACAATTGTTATTAAAAAAAGTTATTAAGTTTTAGCAGTGGAATTCTCAGCAATATCTGGGTTTTGTTTACAAACTTAAAACAATTTGATATAATTTTAATAAAACCAACTTACATCACGCTCTTTCAACTTTTCAAAGGGAAAAATTAAATTTGTTCAAAATTTTCTGCAATTTCGGGGAAGTGTTTACCTTATAAGGCCAATATTCTGGTCGAGATTTTGCTTGGAGGGCAGTCAAAATTCAAGTTAAGTTAAACTAATTTATTAAACCAGTCATAAAAAATATTTAGCTTAAGTCTTAGTCTGATTGTGTTGTGAAAGATATATAAAATGTTTCCAGCAACATTTAATGTTTGCTGGGAATTAAGCGTAGCATCATTTGCTCCTTATGAAAATTCCTACCTTAACTGGTTTAATTTGCAAACATAAAACAATCTTGCATTATTTTAAATCATGCAAAATAATATTATGAAAGTTGACTGCACCTCAATATTCCGCTAAGGAAACCTCAATGTTGCCCAACATTTTCTTCCATTAAACTTTAAGGGCCGATGTTGAATGTGAACCACACTAAAGGTCAATTTCTTTTTCTTCATTTCTTTTGACACTTCAGACTAATTCAATTTGAAAACACAATCGAGCAACGCGTTAAAGTTATTCAGGCTTATTGCGAAAATGGGCATTCAAATCAAAAATATATATTGCGCACTTTGTGATTTTTTCGGCCAATTTAATCGTCCAAATGTGCCTACAGCCGGCACAAATGTGCAAAAATTTTAGCAAACAACAACGCATGCTCGTGCTGCATACAATAGTGCGGCTGAAGAGCCGTCCACCTCAACTCGTCGTCGTGCCCAACACTTGCACCTCTCACTAGTTAAGACTTGCATTTACACGCTTACCAGGTGCAATCGACGCAACAACTAAAGCCTCTTTACTATCCAAGTATCGTCCATGGTCAGAATGGTGGCTAGAAATGGCAACAGTGGATGATCAAGTTTCGAAGAAATTCATCTTCAGTGATGAGGCACATTTTCACCTCAGTGGATTCGCCCATAAGCAGAATTGCTGCATTTGGGCAACTGATAATCCAAGAGTGATTGTCGCAAAACCAACGCAACCACAAAGAGTTACTATGTGACGGGGCTTATGGGCTGGGGGCCCATTTTTTTCCAAAATCCGGCCTGATGGTCCGTCAGTTACTGTGAATGGTGTCCGCTATCGTCAGATGATAACGAACTTTTCATGGGTCGAATTCTAAGATATGGATAAAGACCATCGTCCTGTGGTTTCAATAGGACGGTGCCAATTTCCACACAGCTAACGAAACAGTGGCTTTTTGGTTGGACAAAGCAAGTGGCCATGTTATTTGATGTGGTGGCGATGTCTATTGGCCACCAAGATCATGTGGTATGACACCATTGGACTTCTTTCTTTTTAAGTAAAAATTCAAGAGCTAAAGGATGAGATAATTCGGCACTTTAACAGCATAGAACCTCAATTATGCCTCAGCGTCATGGAAAATGTAGGCCATCGGATGGAGGGCTGCTGTAGAGGCCGCAGAAAATATTTAATCAATTATGCCTCAGCGTCATCGAAAATGTAGGCCATCGGTTAGAGTTACGCCGACGAGGTCGCGCCTGCCATTGGCCGATATTTTGTTTCATATGTAATTGAACTGAAAGGACAAAATTTCCTAAATAATCTGTGTTCAAAATCAACATGGGCCCTTAAAACTGAACCATTTTTTTTTGCCTTAAATTGAGAAGAATCCCTTTATCTTCAAATCTTAATTCCCGCAAGCAGCAACATTAATTCCCCTTCATATTTTCCCTACAAAAACCTTAATGTTTCTCAACATTTTTCGCAGTTTTGAATGGATTTGCAAAAATCTGGCTGCCTTGGCCTCTCCACAACTTTTCAAATGAATTTAAATATGACCAAAAAGTTTAGCAGTTAAATATCTTTTTTTTTTTTTGCTCGTCCCTTGTTTTAAAGCTTATTTAACTTTTGGCTGTTGGTCTATCAGCAGCGCCATCAATAACAACGACGCCAACATTATGATAATGTTGCTTCAACATGTTTGTGTGTGTGTGTGTGTGTGTGTGGAGCGAGTGTGTATTGCCAGAAAAACTTTGCTGCAAAGTTTTATATGCTTGCTTTTGTGTGAGTGTGTGTGTGTGTGTGTGTGTGTGTGTGCAGATGTATGTTAAAATTTGTGCTGGAAATCCTTTTCATTTTAGTTGTTTAAAAGAACAAAAGTGTGAAAATTTTATTTTTGCTTCATTTGTTAAAGTTGATACTTAACATGAGGGATTTGAAACGATTTTCGTACATCATGTGTGCAGTTTATTAAGTTGTACGGTTCAGTCTCTCTTTTGTTTTTTGCAATTTCAAAATTTTCAACATTTTAATTGTTGTTTCTTTCCAATGGGTTGGTTGTTGGTTCCCTTTTGTACATTTGTAAAGTTTGCCAACATCAATGACAACGAGACAAGTGTAAGAAAAAAAAAATGTACAAAACTAAGTTAATACGATTTAAGGATTTGTAATTTGATGTTCATTAATAATACTAAGTACCCATTTCTTCTTTGTTGTTATGGGTCTTTTAGTAGTTGTCGTTGTCGTTGTTGTTTTTGCCCGGCTGGTGTTTTATTTAAAACTTTGCTTAATCTGTTTTAATTTTGTGAAATTTATCATTAAAAGAAAGTCAGCATTGAAGTTGTTTTCATTTTGCGTTTAGGTTCCATCATTATCATTGTGATGTTAAAGAATATCATAGATTGTCTGGTCTGTTGAGTCCGACTACATGTCTAATAACTGACCAAAGACATTAGCTATTTAGCATACACTCACTGTACAGTCTACTTTGTCTTTGCACAAAAAAGGGTGAATTCTTTATAGTCTGCGGCTTGAAGAGAAAGCAAAGATAATCATGGCTTAATAGTTGTATTTGTGCTGGATTCTTTCTCGGCACACTTATTTGGAATATGCCTGTACTGATTTTTTTTAGTCAGTCAATAGAAAACACTGTTCCAACTTTCTCTAAAACACTATAAGTTTGTTCCCGTATTACACGTTGGGAGCCCATGGGATCCCAATTTGCACGAAAACTTACTTGTACGTACTCAAAGTTCGGGCAAGTGAGAGAGCTTTTGAGAGAAAAATATTCTTGTTCTTTTTACACAAAACAGCCCACACACACAGTTTTTCTTAATGCTGGCTTGTACAAGTACTTAAACAATCAGCTGTTGCAAAAAGTAAATAATAACAAACAAAACAGTTCAACTAAATCATTCAACATAACAATAATTTTGATGTTTTTCGATTGGAATTTTTACAAAAAAAAAAAAAAAACCTGCAAAGCTGAAAAACACGTCATCTTCTCAAAATGTATGTTTAAATTTTCATTACAGCATCTAGATAAACCAGATGTTATTTTTTGGGATTGAAATGTGGTTTTTGGTGTTCTTGAGAGAAATTCATGATTGCTCCCACTTTACTGAACTTTAACCAAAAAGTACGGGATCGCACTTTATGTTTGCTAAATTATTTTGGAAAGCTGCAAAACTGGTTTTGCATCCAGAATATTGAGGCCTAGTTTCACTTTATGATGGTCTCTAAATAATTTTTTCACGATATAGAGAAGGGCGCAGGAGTACAATCATATAAAAAATGAGACCTGTAAAATATGGAGAAAACTTTAAGCTCTTCAAGTGGGTGCTAATGAAAATTAAAGGGACTTTGAAACAGCTATTGTAGACTCCAAGACATTTTTAACAATCGGACTGTCTCAAATCACTACCTGAGAGATTTTGAAAAAGGATATGGGTTTGCATCTGTACGAAATTGTTCTCACTCAACAACTTAAGCCATTGGGTCACAACTTAAAAACGATAAATTTTTTTTTTTTTTTAAATAAAATCATCTCCGGTGAGTCCCAATTTCATCTAAGTGGAGCGGTAAATAAATAAAACTGTCGATTCCAAAGCGAAGAAAATCCACAAACTATTCATGAAAAATCATTACATTCACCGAACTTGACAGTTTAACATGGTTTTTAGTCTGATGACCTCAGCGTTCCATACTTCCGTGGAAATGAAGCTGATAACTGTGGTTAGCGGCAATGGAGAGCTGTATAGATCAAGGATAACCAACTTTTTATGGCCGAAATTGGAACAAGTTGAGCTGGACAACTTTTGATTCCAACCAGTAACGTCTTGCACGTGACACCCAGCAAATGCATTAATTAAATTATGGCGAGAAAAATTTGGAGAGTCGATTGTTTTAAGAAATTGTGACATTGAATGTCCTCCAAAAAATTGTGATTTAATACCATTAGACTATTTCTTGTGGGGCTATTTGAAGTCATTGATATTTTTGGAATTAAATCCAGACTCTCTTTAAGGTTTACAAGTCAGTTGTAAACGTGTCATTCATGACATACAAATTTGGTTTAGTGGAAAAAGTACTCGAAAATTGGGTTCTTCGAACTCGTGCCTGCCTCGCAAGTCATGCAGACCTGACATGTGAGGGAGTTTAATTGTATCGATTGTTTGACACATACTGTTTTTCGCCCTCACCGACCATCACGTCGCTCATCAGCACCCAAATTTGTCTCGAACCAAGGCCATTATCAAATGTACAATGTTTTTATACAGCAGCTCCTGATAGTCTTTATATAATCTTATTGCTCAACTTTCCATTTTATCTCTGGGTTTTTCTATTGTTTGAAATGTATTTCATATTCTCTGACCAACTTCTTATAGCTTTTCAATTGATTTTCGTGTTTGTTGCTATTGTATCTGTGCTAACAATGGCTTCCAAGTTTTTGTCGTGCCCAGTAATTTTTAAGCATGGATTTCTACTTCATTGTCTAATATTGTGATTTAGAATTGCTAACAATTTTATCAGGCTTGAGGTACAAATTGAGAGAGAACTTTTTGAGAGGATTTTTCAAATCGTTTTTATATTATTCTACCGCTTTGTTATTTTGATATTGTGCTATTGTTTGAGCTGAAGATCAATCATATCCTTTCACTTTTTAGCCAAAATGATCTGCTTACTTATAGTCATATACGAATTCTCATTGAACTAGAATTTACTCAAATAATTTCTTATATTGTAAAATCATTTTTTTGTTTGTTTTGAAATGCATTCCAAAAAGAAAACACCTTCTACCATACGAGTAAGAGAAAGGCTCAGCATGAAGTATCAAATAGAAATCCATTATTTTAAGTTCCTGCTGAAACACTTGAATAGAACTCAACAGAAAGCAGTTGTAACGGCTCTCTACAAAAAATTTCTCTAGGACACTTTTCTGCAACACAGATCAAGTAGCAGTAAAAAAAAATATATAAAAACATTGCATTTTGATTAATCGTTTAGTTAATTTGTCATTAGTCGTAAGGGTTGACGAAGGAGAAGAAAAAACAACAACAAAATGCAAATGTCTTATATGGATTTGCCAAGTCTGCGGTAGAAAGAAAAAGTCCATTTCATTTATTCTTCTTTATTTTGTTTTATTAATGATGTCTGAATGTAGTCCGTCCATCCGTCCCTCCGTCTGTCTGTCCCTCTGTCTGAGCACGTCTTGTATATTCTTCTTATTGTTATTCTTCCGTTCGGTTTGTTCAGCATTAAGTTAATGATTTCAGTCTTTCGAATTTCTTTAGGTTGTATTCATTTTTCTGTTATTTTTCTCTATATTTTCTAGTTTGCCACAAATAAAGAAACATTTTAATAGTTCAGTTAAGATGATTGTTTTTTATTGCTTTTTTTTTTGTTTTTTAAAGTTCTCCCTCTAAGTCATGCCTGATTTAGGAATTATTTAAGTACTTTTAATGCTAAACTTCCGCCTTTAAAGCAGAGCACAACAATAAATAAAGAAATTAATGAAGTTTTAATCATGTATAAATTTTTAAATAGCAAAATTTGCATAAGAAAAGAATAAATATGAAACAGGATTAGTAAACTAATAAAGAAAAAAAGCCAATCAACATAAAGCAACATTTCGGACTGCAGCAGATTGAGAAAAATGGAAATTTGTGGCCAGAGAGAGAGAGAGAGAGAGAGAGAGCGAGAGTAATAGACAGCTGAGCTAATCCACTCCATTAGATGGTTACACAAAATATTAAAGGTCCCATGCAAATGCAAATTTATACCAGCAAAGCCAGATTAAAAAAGTTGGCTTGATTCTACAGATTCTGAAAGCAAAACCAGATTTTAATTTAATTGCACCCCAGCTTATAAGGCATCAAATTTATTTAATTTTAAGTTCTTTAAAAATAGCTGAAACAATTAAAAATCTACTAAACAACAACAATTGAGTAAAATAGCAGCCAATAAAGAAAAAAATCGATTGGAATTTCAAATATTTTAAACTCAAGAGAACGAAAATAAAAAACAGTAATAAAAGTTCATTAAATATAGAGGTATAGTACGAAAATTGCCTTTTATATTTCGGGATTAGAGAACGAAGCCAATATTAATCCTCGAAAATCACTTAATTGTTTTTTAAAATATTCTCTATGAAAATCTATATACTTTGGCATGCGTTTGCAACAATTGTCGAAGCACTTTTGCCACTCTGATTGAGGCATCTGCAGGCAACATGCATTCTGAAAGCAGCAACCAACCACTTCTGCAGGTGACGAAAAACGTGGACCGCTAAGTTTTTTTTACGTACGGGGGAATAAAAAGAAGTCATTCGCTGCGAAGCCAGGACTATACGGTGGTTACGTCCTCAAATCGATGTTTTGGGTGCTACAAAATGCAGTTGTTGGAGCCGCTGTGTGAGAGCTCGCTGCCCAGTCGGGCGTATATGGCAACTGCCTCATCAAATCGGTATTGTGGGTGTTCAAAAATGCTGTTGTTTGAGCCGATATGTGAGATTTCGCATTGTAGTGGTGAAGAGTGATCCATACCATGGCGTTGGGTTGTCCTGATTTCTTGGCAGACAACTGGCCAACAAGTCATTGTGTACCACTCAGAATTGATTATTCTGCGTTGTTGTGTTGTGATACAAATGCGACATGTCCCGTTTTTTTTTTTCGAAAAAACAGGCGACAATTTGTATGCGAACAACTTTTGTTGGGTTTTGCTCATCTTGAAACACCCATACAGTCGACTCCTGTTTGGGTTTCGGGCTCATAAGCATAAAATTCAGGATTCATCATCTGTCTTGATGTCACAGCTGTGCTTCGCAGCACTGCGATTGTATTTTTTGAGCATTTCTTTCGACCAATCGATATGAGCCTTTTTTGGAGCGGCTGACAAATTGTGTGAAATTCAACGTAAACAAATTTCTTTTGACAGTCAAATATGTATGCTATATTGAATGTATGCTGGTCCCACCAATGCCTAAAGTTGTCTTAATCTCACGATCAGTCTCACGACGATCTTGCAATATCAGTTCGCACACAGCAGCAATGATCTTCGGAACAACGACTGTTTATGGGAGGACCTTCGTGAAATTCGTATTGGCCTGACCTACAACTACGATGGAAATCACCATACCGTCCACGAACCTTGATGGCCAAACATTGAATTAAGTTCATCCCTACACTGTTGCTGAGTTAATTCAGCTCCAAAGTTGTAAAAAGTAATCCCATGAAAATGTTCACGATTTAATTCCATTTTTGAGCCGAAATGAATCTTGTAGTGTGTTTTTTAAATTTTTATGCGTAGTGTGAGATAGTTAAGCGGTCCATTTTTGTCAATGTCAGACTTTTAACTGAGAAGAAGAAAAAAATGGTTTGACAACTTAGTTTGACAGATGTCGCATTCCAGTCTTATACTTTTGAAACCACGAAATGGACAGGTGTGTGGTGCTTTCTCGAAATTCTGAATTTTAAAGAGATCTTTTCCCTTTGATTTAATTAAAATTTAAAAAAATTTTGGGTTCAAGTCCCTGAACTTTTTCGAAAACTGGTGTTTATATTGGTATAGTTGAACTCTTTGTACATGGTGTATTTTCCTACTACTCGTACATACCATTTTCACTACTCTCCAAAACTCGAACAATGCGAGAAAACTGTAGTGTCCTATAGACTAAATAGTCAATTTTCCTATTTCTAAAATTATAAATAAAGTAGAAAAAATATGATAATGACATGAAAATGCCGCAAAGAAAATTTTGTCTCTAGTTAGTAATTTTAGAATGCCGAGGACAGCTCCGTCTACACCCTTTAGTTGCATTAAATTATCAGTTTTTTTTTCGAATACATACTTTCTATCTCTTTGTTTTACTTCTTAACCAATATGTGGGCATATAACTACCCTTATCCTTAGAAATTGTGAAACAATTTTAATAGGAAAAAAAATATCCTTCAAATCAGCCATAAAACTGTATATTCAAAATATTGCTTTTATTGCTATTTTTATGCAATTTTTTTTTTTTGCATTTCAAAAGCAATTTTAATATTTCTGTTTAGTTTAGAGAAGATTTAGCATTAAGTTTATTTATTTTTTTTTCATTCTTATTATTTTTTGACGACGTTACGTTGCAACCACAGTGGCAACATAAAGTGGTATTATGTAAAACGCTTTGTTTTTCTTTTCCTTTCCACACAGCGTATGGCATAATAAAAACTAAACTAAAGCTTTATGAATAACATTTTGGTGCTATAGATTTCTTTGTGCTTTACAGAGTTTATATAATCCTTAACTGTTTGGTGATGAAAGTAAGTGAAAGGATAATGTGGAAGAAAAAAAAGTAAGAGGAAAAAATTCATAATACATTTTTAAGTTTAATTATGAAGTAGCAAAAGTTTAAAGAAATACTAGTTAAATGATTGCAATAGCGATTAGCAGTCAAGAGTTTATATATAAAAATTCTTGAAGAATCGAAAAAAAGTTGGTGGAGCTCGAAGAATTGAATTGTTTCTATATATAAAACAATTAAAGATTTTTTTGTTAAAAGTAAAAAGCTGACCTGGAGCCTGATATAAATATTCAGATATTTTAACAACATTGCATGACTCCAAGATATTTCACCCGTTCGAAAATATTTATTGCCCTTTCAAAAAAGCACAGCTCGTCATATGGAGCTATCGTTGTCTTTCTCGTAATTAAATTAATTTCGGTTTTGTACGGGCTTAAGTTTAATCCTCTTGCTTGAGCCCAGCTGTGTCCGTTGGCTAATGCCTTCTTGGCATTCCTGCACAATCGATTTGGCTCCTTTCGCTTCACGATGTCATCTACTTGACAGACTGTCTCGAAATCTTCATCGGTTAGAGCCCCAGTAAAGTTGCAAACTTAAAAATTCGGTTTTAAGTAACACATTTTTTTTTTTTTTTGTTAATAATTTTATCGGGTTCCATAAATAATTTTATGAGTTTGATTTTATTTCCTCAGATAAAATTCGAGTAATCACAATTTTTAAAGAAGATAAGAAAAGTAAAGTTGAAGATCTTATGGGCTGGGGCACATGCAATGGCTGTTTCACAGTCGTTGTTCCACGTCGCTGATCAGCATCAAAATTTGCTTCGACCCAAGACCATGATTAATTTTTTTTTTTTTTGGGATTAAACGCTCACAATCACTCGCTATTTGCCCTTTCCGCGCATCGCTCTCTCTCTTTCCACCTTCCCATTTTTCTAGTTACCGTACCTTGTAGGGCATATGTAGCAGTCATCTCAGTCTGGAGTACTGGTCCAAATTAAAGGAAAGCTATATGCAGAATTGGGAATATTATATTATTAATTATTTATTGCCTTCTATTTGTCTTTTGGTATCTTTTAATTTCAATTGTATGTAAAAATATTCTAATTACCGTTCACTAAAGCAGACATTTATAATATTTAAATTCTCTTTAATGGCAAAAAGAAACAAATTCTTAAATTTCTTACTAATCTGGTTGCATAAAAATATTTTGCATATTTCTTTAAACTTAAAATATGTATATTGATTCGAAAGCTGTATCATTGCACAAGAAAATTGTTTCTTATTTGTATGCATTTTTTTATATTTTTGTCTTTCTTTGGGCATCCTTGAACCACTTTGGTTTTATTTGAATTTTTTTCTATTATATTTTTTCTCCAAAGTTTTTCTTGAATATTTCTCTTCTGCTTAAATTTTGTAAAGTAAAATTAAAAAGAAAATGTTTTTATAAGAAACATTAAAATTAAAATAACGCAATAAAAAAATTAGTATGCTTCATTAATAATTTTTTTTTTCAAATCATTTGACAAACAACATTGTCAACTTGAGTGGATGGAGTCCTTGTTTATTGTGCTGGTGTTAAGATATAAAAAAAAATGACAACCAAAAGTAACCAACCAAGTAACTGACTCATTGTCTGGTTCCCTCCTTCCCTCCATCACTCCATCATCTTACAGCGCCTTCATTTTCTTTCTATTATTCAATCTACAAGACATTGGCCACAAAATAAAAAACAGAATTTACTACCAAATAGTTACTAACAATGACTTGAATAAACACTTAAAATACGAGTATACTTTACTTACAATATTGAAACACACCAAAAAAAAAAAAAAGAACTAAAAGAAAAAGGCAAAAAAAAAATTTAACTAAGAAACAGTATTTTCAGCAACAAGAAATGCTTCAACAAAACATTTGAAAAATATGAACAGGAAAACTGCTTGACACTGGACGAAGAGAGGAAGAAAAACGAACACAAAACAACATTTCGAGTTTTTTGCTTAATAAGAAAAATCAACATTGTTACTTTTGCTTGGCTGAAAAAATATATTTTATAATATGGTTTTTTTTTCCGTTTTATTGGGGTTAAAGGGATTTAATTGTAAATTATTAAGTCTTAGATGTCGCCAACACTGTAGCGAGGATGGGTATATGTACATATGTATATAAAGCTACACAGCTACAGATACATACTACAGGTTTACAAGTTTTAATTACAAACCTGCTCATCAAATGCAGTTACAATCTTGTAGTTGTTTTCCCCAATAAAATTTTGATTTTGCACAGTTTTGTAGTTGTTTTCCCCAATAACATTTTGATTTTGCACACAACACTGTAAGTTGTTTGTAAAAACCTTTTAACTTTCAATAGGTACGTACTTAATAAACCAATTTCTTATTTATCTAATGAGTTTTTTTTTTTATTATTTCTTTACAGGTAAGTCTTCCACTTGATTTGAACATGAAGCGGCATGTATTTGTAAGCATATAATGTCTAAGTTCACCAAATTACATTTTTCGTTTGTTTATATTTAACGATCATTAAATGCGCTCGTGTGGCACTTTAATTGGAAATACGCGGTGATTTACGCATGAACGCAAACAAAGTTGAACGTGAGCGTAATATCAAATTAAGCCACTGTGCGTGAAAATGAGTGACAAGAAGTGTACTAAAATTTACATAATTTTATTTAAACATTCAAATTCAGTCAAAAATTTCTTTGACGGAATTTCCCACAGATTAAAATTCTGCACTTGTTTCTCTATGAAAAACTTCAAAGTGATAAATCAAAAACGAAATACCAATAATAATTAATTCATAAAATTTTTTAAGAATTTTATTATTTTTTGCATAATTATGGTTTCCGTTTAGACCAATACATTAGTTATTCCTCGTAAGCGTATCTATTCTTTTGCATCAGGTCCAAGTAGTATAAAGCAGTCATGTTTTGTTAACTCACATTTATTCTAAGCAGTTTTTGAAGTTGTGTGATTTTAAAACGGCACTTTCGATTTCAAATCGCACATAAACAGAAAGTGACAAAAATGTTTTCAGCCAAGGAGCCAATAAAGCTAAAGAATATTTATTTCATTTATGGAGCCTCTGTATTGTTATAACTGTATCAGATTTCTTTTTCTGGCCTCCTGCTTACATAATGGGGTCGGTGGGTCGATTTGGGAGTACACAATTTTTTTTCGAGTAAATAAGAGTTTGATGAAAAATATTTTCAACAGGACTAAATTTTATTGAATTTTTAATTACATTAAACGTACGATATTGTTTTATATTATATTGAGCGTCTCGATGGATGAATTGGTAGAGAGTCCAGCTAAGAGTCTCCGAGGTCGCAGGTTCGATTCCTTCCGCAGACTTTGCGTGTTTCTGCAGACAAGGCAAAAGCTTCGCAGTTTTGTGTTTGTTTCTTTAAAAAAAAATAAGATCCTTAGCTGGTTCAACCTCAACCCTGGGTTAATCACTTTTTCTCCAGACTTGTTGAATTTCACAACGCAACTCAAACCAACATTTTAATCTTTTTTTTTTTAATTGTATGGTAGTTCCTTCAGCCTAAGGAGACGTGGAGCGGGATTGGTGTTCAAAACAATATTGGCAAAAAAAATTTTTAAATTTCAGTTGTGATTTTGGAATCACATGTATGATTTTAAATCCATATATGGCATTTAAAAATTACATGTATGGTTTCAAAACCACATGTGTGATAGTAAAGCTACATATGTAAATTGTCAGCATTCTAGTTTTAAACCATGTACGATTCGTATGTGTGATTTTAAAACCACTTGTGTGTAATGTAAAGCATTAGTACCAAGCTACACTCAAGCCAAAAACATAAAATCTCCTACCACTTAGCCAAAAATGGCATATGCAACAAATAAGATTTCAAAACGGCACATGTGATTTCAAAACCACATATGCGATTTCGAAACCACATGTGTAGTTTTAAGACCAAAAGCTAAATATCAAATTATTATGCCTGATTTAGGAACCACAAGTATGTTTTCAAAACATTGCTTGTGATTTCAAAACCACAGTTGTGATTCTAAGACAGTGCCCGTTACAAAGAGAACCTTGAATAAAATGGAGTAAATAAAGACAGCAATACTCTTGATTTGTCTAGTCAACTACTGAGCTAAGTAATAAAATTTCTTGTCTAAGAATTAATTGACGTGAGCTAAAAATCTTCACGCTGCCATCTCTTTATACGAGTATAATGCAGTTGTATGATATAACTGAACAGAAAACGCAACATGTCCTTAACACAAATACACTCAATGTAGTTTTTTTACATTCACTTTAAGCAAAAACTTTAAAGATTGATGTGCTTTAGTTACAAACATAAAAAAATACGATACTATTTTAATTACAATCCCTCATAATGAAAGCAAAACAGTATTTTAAATGAGAATTCTTCTTGGCAATTTGTTTTATTAATTAAAAACTGGCTTTTCATAATTGAGAGCATTAAAAATTAAATAAAATAATTGAACATGCATGATTGCTTGACAAGATCTTCTGCTGTTTATGAAATTGATTTTTCTGTTATAAAAAAAAATATACATACATATGTATACATTTGCAAAAGAAACTGTTATTTAATTGATTTTTATTGCTGGCAACATTTGCGATTTCGTTTTTATTTTTTTATTTTTTTAATTACTGAAATTCCTTTTTGTTTTATTACTTGAAAGATTATGATTTTTGAAGTGTTTTTCAACTTCAGAGTTGCTTTTTAGCTCGTTAACCCACTTAATGTGTTCTATTGGTTCAAATAAACAGATATCAGACAGCAAATAGCAAACATACGTTTTTATTTCTGCTTTTTTTCGCTTCCAAATGCGATATTTGCAATTATCATTAAGGTTTATTACTTTTATATTAATGGATTTTAACAATTTGAACATGAATGAAATGAATTGAAATTGTGGTTTAAAAGAGGAGAAAAAACTGAAAACAAAATGATGAACCATAAAGCAATTGTAAGGCTTCATTTTTATAGCAAATAGTTGCTGAAAATGTGGCTACGATGTAGAGGAGTACAACGATGGCCATAATTGTCGAACGGCATCAAAAATACAAATAAGCCAAATACATGCAATGTAAAACCAACGTTTACGGCTGCATATTTTTTTTTTTTTTTTATCTCCGCCCAGTACTCAGGAGATGACCTCTACATTTTATTATACCTGAACATGATACAACTAATAATAAGGTACCATTTTACTTACAGTGAAAACAAATTCAATAAAAATAACATGAATTTTGCTTTTGCACAACTTCTGAAAACTGTCAAAAAGTCGACACTTCTACAGTCACAGAAGAGAGGAGAACAGATCTTACGCTGATTTGCTATCTCGTTTTGACTGCCTGTCATCTCTGTGTTCTCTTGACAGTTTTAAGTAGTCAGATGATTAACGGTGCAGCTAAATTATTAGTTGTATTATGCACCTGAACTGGGAAAAAACGGGAACGAGAGAGAGGGAGGAAAGTAGTCATAAGTAGAGAGAAAAAAGAAAAAGAAAACATTTTCTTTCGGAAAGTTAAAAAAAGCAGAGAGAGAGCTACTGTTGATTATTACCGAAGACGTTGATTATTCTCATTCTATAAAATTTTTTTTGGACAAACTCAAATAGAGGGTTGCCTTATTATAAGGAATGTCAAGCAGCAAAAACAAATCGGGGCCAGTCGCACACTTAACTACCCCAGAGGCACCTTGGTACTACTTAGGAAGATGGAAGAAGTTTTTTTAGGAACATTATGGTATGCAAGCTCCTCTAAGAAAGCGAATGACTGATGAATGACTGTGTTTGAGATACTTGAGATTATCATTCATTTATTTTCTAACTTCAGAGGCATTTGGTTTCACTAATTTACTACTGCTCTTAAAGAGAATATATTGTATTCTTTATTTCTACTGTAATAGTAACTACTGTAAATAGTAACAACGGCAACCCTAAATAAAATTGTCAAAGACAAAAAATATCAAATTTGTTTCAGTAGATATTAACTAAGCAGGAGTGTTGCGAATAATTTTATGTTTTTGTTGCTTTATTTATTTTTTTATAACCCATTTTTATTACAGTTCGATTCCACATTTTGTACCACTGGAGCTGACTGTTGTGTGAATTACATTTGCCTTCAACTTGTAAGCGGATGTATCACGCTTTTCTTTGAATCAGTCTGCTTAACATTTTCCTTAGTATAATTTTTTTGATTTCGCATTTACGAAATAAAAACACAACCCTAATGTAGCTCGTGTTTGCATATTGTGAATATTTGCCTGATTACAGCCCTGAACACTTATTTTGTGGCAATTAGGCTTCAGAGTCCTGCCTCATTAAATTCAAAATTCCCAATTAAGTATGTACTTTCTTCTGGTGTCTTAATATGACCAACAAATAATGAAGCAAGAAAGTGTTTTATATATTTTTTTTCCAAATATCCAGCTAAACTAAAGTTCTCATCCAATACAATTCAATTAAAACCAAAAATTAAGAGACTATGGCCAAAAAATTGCAACAGTACGAGTACAAAGCACATCTAGCACTCTAGAAACCACATTTTCAATTAGACTATTTCTCATTAGTCTAAATAATATGTATGAAGAGGCAACACTAAAGCAAGAAAAAAACATATACTGGGCTGTTGAATTGTGTGCTTTAAATGCAAATGCAAAAAGAGGCAAAATCCTGAAAAAACAAAAACAAAATTTCAATTGAGAGGTCTTAGAAATGTTATGAGAAAACACCAGACACATGAATGTACAATGTTAAAATTCTTTTGTTCATTAAAATTCTCATTTATAATCTTCTGCTAATAAAAGTTTTGCATCATTGTTTTACAGCCCTGCCATAAAAGACAAACATATATATATATATATATATATATATATATATATATATATATATATATATATATATATATATATATATATATATATATATATATATATATATATATATATATATATATATATATATATATATATATATATATATATATATATATATATATATATATAAGGGAAATCTTGTTTTGCCCTGACTTCCATTAAAATAAATATACAAGGATACACTTTTAGCCAGGTGGTAAATCCAGTGAAAACTTCGAACTGTAGCCAATATATTTAATGGGGGATAGTTAATGCTTCTGCGTCACAATAGCATACAGGATTTTGTTACTTCCCTTTCATTGAATCATTGAAGTTACAAAAACAAAAATTCATTTTTATTGTTTTACTTTTACTATTCAATAAAAAAGTTTTGGTTTTTCACAAACTTAAAAATATATTTGGGAAAAATGTTTTCAAGTATTTTGCACTAATTACATATACATACATATTGTTACGTTTTAACCTTTTCAAAACGTTTTCCGTAGATTCTTTAATTGTAATGAAGTTACAACACTCAAGTCTTCAGTTTACAATAATCAACAGTTCAACACTTTATTTATTTGAACACACTATACTTGTAAACACTTTACTAAAAGAACAACACTTTCACTTAATCACTTTTTATTACTTAAGACACTTTACACGTTAGCGCAGCTAAAAATCGACTGACTTATTCAGCGTTGAGCTTCGCTGCTTTTATACCTCCAATGATCATTACTAGAACATTCTAGACGTTTACAGAAGCTAATCACGCCACATCTATAGTGCGATGTGCGATGACTCATCATGAACAAAAGATATACACACACACCGACATACATGCGATGTGCGATGACTCATCATGAACAAGAGATATACACACATACCGACATACATACACGCGGCAGCAAAACTCAAGCATCTGAGTCGCGCACATACCTACACACACGAATATTGTATCGTGCGGTGGTGGTTTCTTTTATTTCGCTGTTGTGCTTATTTATCCACACATGTGTGTCAGTATGTGCACACTCGCTGTGCTGCCGTTTTGTTTATCAACAAGCTTCTATGTATGCATGTGTGTATATACCTCCTGTGTTCATTTACAAATAATAACAAGACAATATACGCACATATAAAATAACGATGATTTAGTACGTTCTAGAACAATCACAATCGGTCCGTTCACGACCAAATTTGTAACAATATATATAAATCAAATACGTGCATCATATAGTATGATTAAGGTCATTCAATTGATATTTTTAATACAGAATTTATTAAATATTTATGTAATCTTTTGAGTTATTAGAGGAAACTTCTTCGAATAATAATAATAATAATAATATAAATAAACTTTTCACTAATTATAGGACTCAGCTTAACGATTGAATTTCCTTTGAATAGTTATTCGCTTGAATTTTTAGTCTGCTCTTTTCGTAACATAAGCTTTTTTTATTGTTAATTTTTTTTTGGGGTTTTAGTTTAATTTTAATTCCTTGGAATTAAAAAAAAAATTTTTTTGCGGTAAAATTTGGAGTGCTCAACATTTTTTAAAGCAGACAGAAAAGTAAGGTTGATGGCTAATTTTGTGGAAAATAGACCAATTACTTTAATATTCCTTTTTAATTTTTAAAAAAATCAAACATGGAAATTTTTTCCATAAAATTATTCGATTAAATTTTTTTTACTAATAAATAGTCTAAAAAAATGTCTTTGAAAAATATGTGAACTTTCGTTTAATTCAATTTTCTATGGCAAAATTGTTCGAACAATTATTCGATTACAATAAATCAAATAAATAATTATTCGAATAATTTTTGGTAGACAGTTTTTAATTTTTGAGTTTTATTTGTTGCCTATTGTAGTGTATGGATAGATTTGCTTTATTATTATACACTGAAAAAATTTCATGTTAGTATTTTAAGATTAATTTAATAAAAAAGTCAATAACTTGCAATTGCTTATTATTATTCGATTACTTTTGCTAATAAAGAATAAATTAAATTTATTATTTTAGGTCTAAAAATAGACCTTAATGTTTTCTGTTCTTTGCCACCGACATTTCGTTGATGCTGATCAACTCATCAGTAGACTTGCAAAAGCTAAAACAAATCTTTGAAGACCAACTACTTATTGCAAGACTTAAAATTTTTTCTGTATAAAAAGTTTGTTTGAACATTTCTGATTCTTATTTTGTTTAATGCGAATTTAGGAATCTTTTAAGCTTTTAGAGGAAACTTCTTTGAATAATAATATAAATAAACTTTATTAATTCAGCTCCAAAAATGAACCTTTTCATATTTGAATAAATAAAGTTTTTATTTTTCACTATTTATACAACTCAACTTAAACTACTAAATTTTCTATAAAGAACTATTCGTTTAAATTTTGAATCTGCTATAATTTATGTCATCTTCTATATACATATATGCTTTTTCTATTATTAATTACTTTATAGAGCTTCAGTTAAATTTTAATTCATCAGAATTGAAAATAGTATTTTTTTGGTAAAATTGTTGAGATTAATATTTTATAAATAAGACAAGAAAAATAAGGTTGAGGGGTTATTGGCTGGGGAAAAGACCAAGTTAGTTTAATATTGCTTTTTGATTTTCAAATAATCAAACATTGCATTTTTTCCCACCAAATTAATCGAATAAATATTCGTTTACACTTTTTACAAATTAGTAGTGTATAAAAATTTCCTTAAAAAATATGTAAACTTTTAATTTACCACGACAGTTTTATTCGAATATATATTCGATTGCAATAAATCGAATAAAAAATTATTCGAATAATTTTTGGTTTACATTTTTATATTTTTTTTGAGATTTACTTGTTGCCTATTGTGGTGTATTTGTGGATATACTTGAGTTCAAACAAAGGGTTTTAGAGATTTTTTCTAATATTTTACACTGAAAAATTTTTGTTCTTTAATCAAATGAGCCGCGACATTAATTTACTAAAAAAAAAGTCCACTACTTTAGTTTGATTTTTCTTCCTCAGTTAATCCACATGGAAAATTGTAAAAATAATCGCAAGAAAATGTTCACAATTTAATTCTATTTCTGGGCCGAGATGAATCTTTCAAGTTAAGGTGAACAACACAAATAGCGCTCGTATGTCAAAACGTTCTGAGTACGTACATGTAACCTGAAAAATGTCCAATTTTACAATGCAGCCAGATTATAGCCAGATTGCAACACAGGGCTTGCCAAGTCCCGAAACACAAAAGTCAACTCTTGTCTGGACAGCAGGGCAAAATCCAAGAAAAATACCATCATAAAATAATAACTATAGTTGTTTTGAACTTTTCGTTACTCTTATACAGTTATAGCGAATGAACGTTAATTTTTTAGCGTCTGACTTTTAATAAGTTTTTCCTTTTTTTTTCTAAATTTCCAATTTCATTTTAATGCCATACTGCTTTGCATCTTTGCCTACAATTTATTATACTGCCAATAACTGCTCGTATCGAAAACTTTTGGAATTACTCATTAAGTTTATAACTCACCTAAAGGCTTTTCCAACTAAAAGAAAAAAAAACATATTTCGTTTATTTTTTACTTCTTCTAATTTTTGGGCATTATTAAAATTGTCTTAATCTTCGTCAGGAAATTTTCTCTAAAACTTTGAGCTCTGTGCCATTACGTGCTGTTGCTGCTTGGCAGAAAAAGTAGAAAAAGCTGTAGTTTTTCATTATTTTAAATTAAAGTTCACTTTACTTTAATTTGTATGTCGAATATAAAAGAGCATCAACTAAAACAAAAAAACAATCTGCCAAGAAAATGCATTCAGTTCCATATTTGTGTTTTAGTTTTTCTTCATTTTTATGGATCTCTAACATCCGTGAGGTGCAAAAAAAAAAAAAGAAACAGAAAAAGAAAAAACATTTTTGTGAAAGAAAATAATGAAATATACATACATACATACATACACAAACTTGCAACATGTTGCACGTATTAAAGTTTTCTATGTTTATTAGTATGTATTGCCTGCATTAGAGCAAATAAGTATGTGTTTGTATGCTTCGTTGCATATCTACTTCAGAGATGAATGCAAGGAGATGTGTGCTTGATAAAATAAGCAAAAAGAAACAGAAAAAAAGACAACATACAACAAATTCCTCTCACGTAAATAACAAACTCTAATGCTGGCACATACAAAGATTGAATATTTGGTAGGTACAACCACTCTAGCACTGCAAAAGAAAATTTTATGTGGTACTGCATGCCTCTGCATGCACATGTATGCGTGTGCATGTTTAGTTTTACAGTAACAAATAAAAGTAACTGTGTACAAAGTGTTTTTCAAAATATACCCACTTGCACACTAGTTATGACCTGGTGGGCGACTTTTCGATTTCAAAATGATGCAACCATACGTTTTCTGAAGCTTGTTGGGGGAATTAATGAGGCAGCATTGTTTTAAGGAGGGCCTTCTGGGATGATCGAGTAGTGAGCTCAAAGCTAACTAGTTTTAACTGCTTGTTGGCCCCTCGCCCATGAAATCTGACCTTGAATTCCATTAGTTTTTTGTCCTGACCTTTATTTCAGATATTCCCCTCCTCTTTTCTTGAATCTTTTTTACCTGACATTGTTTTTTGAGCTTTTTGATAGGGCTTCCGTACAAGAACGTTTTCATGAATTATTGCCACATCGCCTCTTTCTGTGTCCCCTGGGGGCTCTGAAGAAGTGAAATTTGCTACCAACACTCATTCATTTTCTTATCGACAAAGAGCCTTTCCCATTTAAAAATGCGTTCTTGATGCTTCACACCTTCATTATCCCTTACCATGCCAGGAGGCCTTTAGTTGTTTGAATGATCGATATATGATCGATCCGTTTCTGGCAGCTCCCACAAATAGTTTTATAATTGTTTTCCCAGGATTCTAATTAGTCCCCGAGTGGCACAGTTTGATAAAATGAAACCTACCCAGCAATTGCGGGGCATCTTCGTTATTTTATTACTTGTTGCTAGAAGTTTTGGTTATTTCGCTTGGGTCTAAACCAGGATGTTTCCGCAATCCATGAAGTGTGGTTGATTGCCCATGATGGCCTGAAATCATGTTTGAAAACAACAACTCCTTAAGCTGCGGTCAAATATACACAAATATTTCAAAAAAGTGTAACCACTACTTTGTGGCTACCGCCAACATAGAAACACAGTTGATTGCAATATGAGAGCAATGTGGTGAATTTAAGTTGTTATGGCATTCAAAATTTTACATGTGAATGTAATGTTGTGGACCTACAAACTTACCGTTACATTGGCAAATACTAACCCACAAATAACGTCACCACTAATTTGTAGTAAATGTTTATTTGCAGCAAATACATACATTTAAAGAACAGAAAATTTATGAATATTTCAAGGGATTAAAGACCAAACATAAACTAAAGGAAAGGGCAGGAAAACAACGTGCAAATATAAGATTCTATTGTAAGCTTATGTTTGCTTACCGACCAAATACAATATCTAGAGCAAAATCTATTAAAACTCACCTCAACCAATCAAGTGACTTTCTTCGCTACTCAGTACTCACATGTTAGACCTGTGAAAACCTGTATATATTTGCCACTCGATATTTGTTTAAATTTTTTTTTTTTTGTGTGCGTCGTACCGGGGATGTAAATCAGCTTTTACATCCCTGATGGCTCCAATTTTTTCCATTGTGGAGAATAAAAAAATAACTTGTAACTGTTTGCTTAGCACTGCAAAAACTAATAGTTAGCAATTGTATTTACCTTTAAAAATTTTGTATAAATATACTTCAATGCACCTGATAAGATGCAATCTTTCTTGGAAGTTAACACAATTTTGCATCCCTGTCTTGTATAAACATAGTTTTTGATGTTGTAGTTACTAGTCCAAACAAACTACACAGAATATGTTATATGTATATTCTAGAGTTGTAAAGACAATTTTAATGGATCTTGATCTAGATCATATTAACATTTCCTTTGCAAAATGTTTGCGAAATCAAGTGAGTAACTGCTTTAAATTTTATATTTGCTTGTTGCTTAAACATAACCTTAAAATATGCTCTTAAGAAATTTGCTATTTCTGGCTCTTTTGCTGCGTTTTTTTTTTCTTCTGCCGTTTGCTTTCTATTGTATTTATGTACATAAATGTAGATTGCGCCATCAATTTTCCCCACAACTTTTGGCATGAGATTTTCCTCATGCCATTGCCATACATGGCAAAAAAAAAAAGGATTTTCAAGAAATCTTAATTCAAATTTTTTAATTTTGTATTGGAGTGCCTCTAATAAAAAAAAAAAAATTTGAAGACATCAAATTATTTGAATTCGGTTCTACAATTGAGTACTCTACGGGCGCCCGATGATCCCATATTGAAAAATAGTTGTCCTTACAAATCGATGCACTCCAAAGTATAAACATTTTTAGTTGCCTGCATCCATGTACTTTGTCAAAATAAAAATTAACAACAAAGTAGGGGTCACATTGTTTGGGACCTAATATTTGCCATCTGGCCGTACTTTTACAGACCTGAGAGAGGGAGAGAGAGAGAGAGAGCGCATTCCAATACCAAGTACTTTGACATCACAACACTCAAGTTTTAACATGTTGTTCTTATTTTGGAAATAACTGTATTCTTTTGTTTTGACTTCGGTAAGGCTTATTTATAAATGAAATTTAAAAATACACATACTCGTACATTTAATTTATATTAAAATAACAAAAGTAATAAAACTGTGTACATCTAAAGGAAGAAAATAAGCTTTAAGTTTAATGCGCATGTAACCTACTTTGCATACAAATACTTTCAAAGCAAAAAGAAAAGAAAAAAGTCTCAAGTTTCCGCAATGAATGCGAAACTTTGTAACGCCGCCTGCACGTTTGCATCACGGAGCACTTCTTGTCCTCTTTTTCTTTCGCATAAACGTTTGCTGCTTTAATGGCCGGGCAGCAGCGATGATCATTCAGCTCAGGTACTTTTTTTTTCTTCCACTTTGTTAACACGTTTCAAAAGTCGGCAGAAGCGACTTGAGCGACTGAAAAAAAAGAACATTAAAGAAGAAAATCTTACGACGAAGAAAATTTGCAAGAAATCCATATAAACAAAGAATGCATTTAATAAAGATGGTTGGAGGAGAAGTGATGAAAATTTTGTTACAGCCAAATTGAATCTTTTTTATGAACTGTTTTTTAAAGATACAGGCAAAGAAGAAAAAAAGCATGCAAGATTCTCGAAAATTTTTCAAAAACTTACAAGTGTTGTTGAAGAAATGATTCTTTTGAGTTTAGAAATCACGTGCTTTAGAATCATAAACGCGGCTTTTGGAAAATTTTATTTCTTTGAAATTTTTCTCTCTGTGTATTATTTGAGAGAAAATATTTTTATAATTTTCTAACTTATTTGCTGTTAAACTAAAAGGTCATTGTAATTTATTTGGCCGTCTGTCCCTGTTACTTTCGGTCGGTCGGTCTGTCGTTTGTTGTATTGAAAAATGCTGTTTTGTGCACTCTTCAAAGTCAGAGTTCCTTAAAAAGGTCAATTCAATGTGTTGCACATAAAGTTTTGTTTGTGCAACTTCCGCAGAGCACAACTAATGGAAAAGTCCATGTTCAACAAGAACACAGTTGTGCTTTTTGGTACATTGTAGCAGCATTCACTACAATCAAATGAAACAATTTATGTTGAAATCCGTAATGGCTACAACAACATCATTGTACAACAACGTATTAATAGCAGATACATGAATTATTTTTTCCAATTTCTGTTCATTATAATAGTTTTGCTCTCTCTCTTTATGTACTTGTTTTTTTTTTTGCTTTTTCTTATTTGTTTCTATGAATAAGATAAATTGTAAGAGATCATAAAAGAAATAATTTTATTGTACGAGTAGTACATTGCACGTGTACGTACATTGCACGTGTACGTACATACATACATACATATGTAATAGAAGTGTAGTAGTTTTGTATTGGATTTGTAAATTGAAGTGAAGGAGGAGCAGGAGAATGCACAAAAGATTTTGGGCTCGTCATTAAAATGTTACTTATGATTGTTGCATAAAATATCAGTTGCTTGTTATTGGAATTATGTTCGAAGCACTTAAAAGACACAGAGAGAGAGAGAGAGAGTGACACACAGAGAAATAAATTCAATAAATACAAAAATAGGACATTTTATAAGTGGCTTAATTTGGATTTAAATTTGATTTTGTTTTGTACATTTTCGATAAACAATAAGTTGCTCATTACAAGAAGATTATTATAATTTTTTGTTGTTGTCTTTCGGTAATAAGCAAACAACTGTATGGCTAAAGTGTAAAATATATGTATGTAAATGGTATTTGAATAGTAAAATTATAAATTCAAAAACGTCCAACATTTTTAGGAAAAAAATAATATTTATTAATAATTTAAAAATAATTTTGAAAATAACGTTATCAAAAAGTGTTGTTTTGCAGAACAGTGTAATTACTCTTTGTAGTTTTGTAGCAAAAATTCATTATAAATGAATGTCTTTAATACTTAGAAGTGGTGATTTGTATAAAACTAAATCGCTTGTAATATGATTTATACCACCATTTTTTTCCACGAATTTCTCCTTAATTATTTTCTTACTCTCTTACAAAATTATTTCTTAAAGCAGCTAAAGACAAGGCAACAGTAATATGAATAGAAATAATCCTTCTTAGTGTTGCTGTGTAATCCAATTTAATCTTAATTATCTGACAAAATTACAAATTTTCAGTTTTTTTTTTCTTGTTTCCATTTCAAAGAACATTTCGAATCAAAGTCATGCCAACTATTTATATTAATTTATTTATAATTTCATTTAATGCTGTATTAAATCATTCAGAAACTCCCGCGCTCTACTGGCCCATTTGATGTGCAAGACAGTCAGTTTTATTGCTGCGGCTACAACTGACGTAATTAGAAGACAGCAAACTGGTTTTTGTAGGAACAGGGCAAAGGGAGAGATTTGCTTTATTAATTTCATTTTAAATTGTTAACAAAGAGCAGCAGAAAAAAAAAAGAAAAATAAACTTCTACTGCACAGCAACAATAAAGGATAAAAGCAGAGCAAATGTAATTCATTTTTAGCCCTGCTAACCTTAAAATTGATGTAACAAAAAGACCGCACACCATATTAAAAAGTTTAGTGTTCAGTTGCCTGCCTGCCGTCTCTCGTCAGCCATCAACAGCATCACCTACAACATCAGTTCAATGATGTAACTGGAACTTTGCACACACAGTTCATGCCCTGACACTCGTTCCTTTATGTGTCTTTTGTTTTTTTTTTTTTTTGCTACTTTTTCTTTTCCTCTTTTTGTTAAATGTTGCACAGTTCTTTTAATTTTTTAATTAGTTTTTGGCTGAAATAAACAAAAACTAAAAAAAATCCAGCTCTCAGATAATTGGGTGAAATCTTGTTATTTCATTTTTTTTTTTCGTATTTTTGCCGCGGTGCAAGAAAGATTTCATCTGTATAATTTTAATAATACTAACTTCTAACATGCTCATTATTAACATTGTCATTATCTTTACATATTTTTTATTATTATTTTTTTTTTCTCTCTTTTTGATTGTCTACTAAAAGTCATTCATTACAAGAGAAGTTCGAAAGAGCAGAACGGAAAGCCAAAACAAAACATTTTTACAACGAAGGCGTGACCTTAAAGACATTCGTTATAATTAAATTCATTAAAAATGTCATTATGACAAACGTCACACACAATTGTCTTCTTTTGAATGCTGCTGCCACATTCTCGCATTATCTTGCTCATGTTACATGTTATTTTTTTTTTCTTTTCTGTTTTTTTTTTTTTTGATTTTTTAATAAAAGACAAGTTTGCTTTAATTAAAAGAAATTTTCTTTGGAAATATAAAGTTTGTGACTGGTGAATGGTTAAAATTAAGCAACTGATAAAGATTTCAAATTTTTTTCAATTGTTTGCAATATAAAGGGTCCGCCATCTAACGTTTTTTTCCACTAGTGCTTTGTCATATACATAAATAGTTTTATCCTTCCGCTAAACGAATATACTTGAGCATCGCTTCGCTTACAGAAGTTGCCGATTTTGCAAAAAAAAAAAAAAAAAAAAAGAAATCATCATTTCAGATGAAGCTCATTTTGATATTGGCGGGCATGTAAACAAACAAAATTGTCGCATTTGGGGCATAGAAAACTCGACGTGCCCCAAAACGAGTTACTGTTTGGTGGTGATTTTGGTCCAGAGGCAAATTCTTTGAAAATGAGCAAGGAGTGGCCGTGAGCCGATACATGTTGAACGAATTTTTGTTTACAAAAATGGAAGAGGAGGATATTGGCAATATTTGGTTTCAACAGGACGGCGCTACATGCCATACAGCCAAAGCTACACTCGATGTTTTGAAAAAAAGAAGTTATTTGGCGGACCCGTTACATGGAGTTATGTACGTATAATACTAAGCATACGCATTAGGAGGTTGTCAATTGTGGCATGAAGCGGCCAGAAGGTTTTCTTTGGTAACTATAGTTTTCACATCTAAATCAAATTTGGCCCGATGGTGCTAAAAAGGGAAAGTTAATTTTGTGCTCTACAAAGCTCTGTTAGCATAATATATAACCCGGAAAACTTAAAATAAGCTCTTTGTTCATTTGAGGCTGTGGAAGACTGTAAGATTTATAAAAAAATATTTTGTTATCTTATCTTATTTATTTATTTGTTATAAGAGCCAATTAAAATTTATTACTTTATGCTAGGAACACAACTGGTACGAACGACAAATTTTTCGCCGCAAATATTGGCCGTCAAAAATAAACCATATTGGTGTCAAGGCGAATCCATTACAGGTGCCCGCATACCAATTCGCTTCAGCATTTTTCTACGATTTTATCTTCTGAGTTGTCAAAGCCGATAGAAAACGACAACAAAACTTGTGACTTCTCGAGAGAAAATGTTGAAGCGAATTGAATTGCGACCACATATACTTGATTCGCCTTGATTGGTGTATATGGAAATCCACACAGTCACAGCGTCGTTCGAAATTCGTTGTACGCGGCGAACTTGAAATAGATTTATTTCTATTTGGTATATTTCGTACGCTGGCGAACGACGAACAAATCAGTACCATGTGGCCATTTTGTTTTTAGTTTTCAAGTGTTTTAGTAAAAGCAGTTAATTTTTACTTTAATATTTTTTATTTTAAGTGCTAAGCTTTGACTTTTTGCATTTAAAATAAAAAAGCCAACATATTAGATTATAAAACATGTTTGTAGTGTTTAATTTTTGGTTTTTTAGTAACCAATTTTTTTTAATAATCAGCTGTTCAACTATAATAAGATAAAATTAAAAACTGAGAAAATGGCTACAAGTGAATTTATAATGTTTACATACAAGCAAAAAGGTTTTTACCATAATGAACATGATGTTCATTGTTTTAATTATTTTTACAAAATTTGAAATTCTTTGACTCTTATAATTTTTTTTTTTTTTATCTTTGAACAAACAATAAACAACTTTATCAATTATATCACATCTTTTTGTTTTTCGTCGTTATTGTGCTTCATACGACGAATTTACACAGCGAAATTTAACCGGCGTATTCGTCGTGTTGGGCGAAATCGTCGTTCGTCCCAGTTGTGTTCCTAGCATTAGGTCTAAAAATCCACCCTAATGTTTTCTGTCTTTTTCAGCTGTCTACATGCCGCCGACATGGCGTTGATGCTAATCAGCTCATCAGTAGACTCGAAAAATCTAAAAAGAATGTTTGAATTCGATTCTTAGAATGAATCTTTTTATATAGTTTCTCTATGTAGAAGTTTAGGCTGGCAAACTGCAGTTCGAAACTGCAATACAAAAGAGACTGGACGGCTCAATCTGGTCAAGAGAAGGTTGTGTCATTTATTGAGGCAAAGTGGCAAATAAATCGCCATTAGAACAGTTGCCCAACCTCGAAACAGGGGTGGTGTTGGGACTTCTTGCTTTCACTGCAAGAAAGTGATACATTCTCTGTTGGCGATATACCAGCAGGAATATCGTCCGGTTTCCTTTTTCAGCTGCTGAGAATTTTTTTTATCGTTCTATTTTAGTCAAAAGTTTTTAAATACCAATAAAAATTTTATTTAAAAATTAATTTAAAATTTGATTTTTTATAAATTTTTATGAAAATATAATAAATTTGTCTGGCCATAATTTTACTTGCAACACACAAAAATGCAATTATTCTTTTTTCTTATTAAATGTAAAACTAAATTATCAATAATTTTACGCCACATAAATTTTTGTACTGGCTACAAGTCGTATTACTTCATTTAAAGTAAACTCTATATACATATTTGTATTTTATCGTTAAATGTAATATCAGTTTGTTTACTTAAATAGCAAAAAAAAAAAAAAAAAAAAAAAGAAGGGAATTAAACAAACAAACGAAGGCAACTGAAACAAAAAATCATTCATTTCGGTAATATATTACCCTTGATAAAAATCTCAGTTTTAAACATTTGCCAAAATGTATCGTTAGAATGTTTTATTTTAACGTTTTTAACAGAATGGAGCCAAAAGTTTGTGGCTGGTATCCAAAAATGAACAAGATAAATGCAAAAGAATTTAATGAAAAAATTTACTTCATTAAGTGCAATTTAAAGCAGCTAAAAGAATTTTGGTTTTATGAAAACTGCAAGATTAAGCATACAAAATAATTTCTAATAGCCGATGTAATAATGCAAGATTTGCTTCTGTTTAATTCTGGAAGCCAAGGTGTTGTTTCATATAACCATTTCACTATGTATCTATTAATTTGGAAACCAAAATTTAAATATGAATTGATTTCTGTAAGGAGCAGTCGTAATTGGATCTTAAAATCTATGAAAGTGAATTAATATCCTTATCAGGTTCGAGATAATTGCCTGCGATTGCTAAATCGACCTATCCTACTATATACCCGAAAGGGTAAATAAATTGAGTTTTTTTTTCGGTGTATAGAACTTGTATTGTATTGTATTGTACTATTACTAGCTTGGTCCAGGATGGCCCTTTGCACTTCCACCATAGATGATCTATTGTGCAACCCTTTGTCCCTCACGAGTTTAATACATCAAGAAACAATATTAGCTCCTTCTGTGGAAGCCCTTGCAAGTCCTGTGAACCCAATGTATAGGCCTGCAACAGCCTGTGTCGTCTGTGGCCTAGTGCCACACATTCAAGAATCAAGTGTTCCATTGTCTCCTCTTCTTCTCCGCAAAATCTGCAGGTTGCCGTACTGGATAGTCCCATTCTGTATAGATGCTTCTTGCAGGTATAGTGGCCTTTAAGCGCCCCATACAGTGTCCTTAGATTCTTTCTATTAAGTTTTAGAGCGAGGTCCGCCCTCTTAGCATCAAAGCTAAGAAATTTCTTTGAGTGTTCCAGACCCCTAGTGTAGTTCCAAAGTTTTTCTGTGATTGATGTTGTCCACTTTCTGATCTCCCCCTTGAGAAGGAGTTTGCAAAGGATGGAATGGGTTCAATGAAAGCCCCATTGGCTCCTCTTTTTGCGTAGGTGTCAACCAACTCGTTATCCTTGTGCCCCTCATGACCTGGCACCCATATGAGAGAAATCTGATTGTGAGTGGCCAGTTCATTTAGCTTGTCGTGACATTCCAGTATTGTCTTGGACGTGAACGTATAGCTGCTCAGGGCTTTGAGTACCGACTAGCTGTCGGAGATTATCTTGATTATGACTCCCGTGTATCCCCTTTCGGGTAGGATCCCTAGGGCTTGCAGTATATCATATAGTTCCGCCTGGAAAATTGTGGTGTCCTTGCCAAGTGTTACTGTCCTGCGTGCCCTAGGCCCCACTATTCCCGCTCCAGTGTATAGAACTTTAAGGTGGCATTACTGTTCAAGATGGCGACCGATTAAATGATTTATTCTTTATTCTATTTGGTTTCTTCTCAAAAATAGCTGCGATGACTTACAAATTCTGTAGGACCCTTAAAATGCTGAAGACCTGAAGAAATGTAAATTTTTATTTAAAACCCGGTAGTTGAGCTCAAATTTCTTAAACTGGAAACAGGTAACAGACGTTGTCGACTCATACCACAAGAGAAAATACCTTTGATTTCTGTTCATACAAAGCGAACGTCATGCCACTTTCACAACATGTCTGCGGAGTCCTGTTTCTTCATTCGGAGTATGATTCTTTCGGAGTATGATTTATTGGATTACTAAATAATAAATAAAAACTAGCTATAAAATTTTACTTTTTTTATTATTTAATTTTATTTATTTTTATTTATTAATATAGAAAATAAATTTATATATTATTATTTAATTACAATTAAAGAAAGTACTAACTGGAGCCTTGACTGAAGTACTATAAATTAAGAATTATAAGAAAGAATAAAGAATCCAGTCCAGGAGGGTGGTCCAATGAAATCAAAATATAAATAAATATAAATCAAATTTGCATTCCCATCCACTTGTTAAGTGCAGAAAAAATGTATTCAAAACTGATTTCTCTTGTGTTTCTTTTCAATTTCAACTTCCTTTTCAAACTTTTCACTTTTTTTGTAATATTTTATTTTGCAAGTTGTTCAATTGACTTTTACTAAAAGAAACAACAACACCTCATGGCAAATAGCAGCAGTTTTTTTTATTAATCTTAATCTGCTTCATACAAAAAGGTCTTTATTAGTTTAAAGCTGTTCCAAAAAAATAAAAATAAAAAGGTTAATGATGACTTTTGAAAATAAATAACATTTTAGCAGCTAGAAACTGTTTTATCTCCTCCAACAGCAGCAGCAGCACATCAGCTTGCAAAAAGATGTGATGCTGCTGCTTGTTGTCTTGAGTTTTGTAACAATTTTGTAGCTTTTTATTTTTTATTTATTTTTTGTTGAAGGGGGCGCCACACAAATTGTGGGTGGGCTGTTTAAATAAAGTGTTTTCGAGGCAGGTAAAAATGCCTGAAATTTTCTCAATGACTGAAAAGATGAATAAAACAAAATCAACTGAATTAAAATAGAAAAACAAAATCAAGTGAAATGAATGAGTTCGTGTTTGTTTTAAAAGAAAACTTCACAAAAAAAAAAAAAAACAAAAAACTTGTGTACATTGAAATGCATTGAGGCAGGTGTATCTCTCTGCCTGGCAGCTTTCTTTGTGTATGTCTGTTTGCTTAGAATTAAATCTGTTTTTGATTTTTGCGGTTACTTTTAAACTGATACAGTTCTGCAAACTGTTGCTTTCAGTTAAACATTTGCACACACGTACAAAACTTTCAATTTATCTTGTCCTTTTTTCATGTGCCGTTCTTTTTTTTTTTCTAGTTCAAAATTTAATTTATTGCTGTTGTTGTGCAGCAATTTTCTTCAAAGAGTTTCAAATAATTTCTTTATGTTGGTTGATGCTAAAAGAAAATTCAAAGCAAATCAAGTGGTTGCTGCAGAGATATATGTATATGAAAAACGAAACAGATGTATTCATGCCAATCATTTTATAATTCATAAATTTTACTTCAACAAAAAATCTTTGAATATATTTTTAAATTAAAGAAATATAATTAAAAAAAACATTTTGAATAGAATCTAAATTTAAAGTATGTGTAATAGATCCGATCGATTTCTGCGGTTAAAAGTTTGTCGATATTGTGCCACGGATTTATTGCTAACTTTTGGCAGGGGAAAAATAAAATCCTCCAGAATATATAAAAAAAAAATTATTTTCGAGATGTCCGGTTTTTAACTTCATTTTGTAATACATTTACTATTTCCTGGGACTGAAACCTTTCAATAATACAGAACACAAGAACATACAGTGGAAAGTTGATTAATAAGTCAGTAATGAAGAGCCCAGGTGGTAGGATGTTTAATGGCCGCTGCTTAAAAACAGTACACAATTAGTCATGGCCTGGGTACGAGGCAAATTTGGGTGCTGATAAGCGATCGTGGCTCTTTCACGACCCCCCGCATGAGAGAGCCATGAAGTCTTCAGCTTCACTTTTCTTGGTTTCCTTAAAAATGTTGATCACTCCAATTTTATCGCAAAAGATCTTTCTCAATTAAATTTGAGGTAGTAAAAATCGAGCTAGAAAGTCCCATAAAAATTATTAGGTATTGCCTTACATTGAGAAAGATACATTTTTAACTTATCGTTAATATGTGATAATGAAAAACTGTTACTGAAGAGTTTATCGCTCACGTCTGTTTAAGGTGACTTTAGAAACCCCGCCAACTTTACTGGCAAGTTTTAAAAATGTCACGTATGGGATAATATCATGTACGAACAAAATCCCACCTGCCAGTTGAACAAAAAAAAAAGTATATGTGTGTGGTATTGTCAAGTAAAAAAATATGCCGATTTTATTTTGAAAACGTCTTAAAGCTGTTCTTAACAATTTGGCTGATATCCAATTGTGGACCAACATGGCGTGTTGTTTAAACAAAAGTGTTTTCGATAACCACTTAATTTGAGGGTGAAATCAGGCTGCTGAGGATGCTGCTAATCCACTCACGTTCATCTACAACCCTCACTAGATCAACAGAAGAGAAATGAAGGAAACGAGTGAGAAAAGACGAAAAAGGCGAAAAAAATAAAATATAAGAAATGTGTGAAAATTATGAGAAGAGAATTTATATGAATCTTGATTATTAGCAATGAAATCCATGTGTCCTTGTCTTGAATTTACTTTCCCCCAAAAAAAAAAAAAAAAAAATATTCTTTTCTATGCCATTTAGCTCTTCAAATTTGTTCACTTATTATAATTAGTTATTACAAATTAGATTCACTTTAATTAATTAATTTTTGCTGCAGTCCCATTTCATTTTTGCTCTAATGGACACTTTCTTTTCTTTTTGTTTTTTCCTAAACTATTGCTGCCAAATATTTTACTTGATACAGCATTATTTATTAAAATTTTGGCGCTTTTTCAATGTCAGTTTATGCAAATTTGCAAATACATAACAATTTCTAGTTGCTCTACTCTTGCTGTAGTGATTTAAATATTTATTAAAATTGACACATTGTAGGTATAGACTTATCAGTTCAACTTACAACATTCTTTTATATTCTTTCGTTTTTGCAACGAACAAAAAACAATATTCTTTAATTGAAGCACATAAACAAACAACACAAATAATACTCGAATATATATTCTGCAAATTCTTGTGTGAGAGTGTGTGTATTTCAAAATGTTCATGGTCATTTGCAGTTTTATTGAATATAATTCACTCGTTCATCGATGGATGGCAAGCAAGTTTTCTCTTCATTAAAACTAAATTGGCAAAATGTGTGTATGCATGTATGTGTGTTTGTATTTGTACACAACTCAAATACTGTAAATAAGTCGCCTGCTTAAGATTCTAGTTGAACATTTACAAATATTTAAACATGTGTAAGTAAAAAAAAAGACGAGAAAAGGCAAATAACATAAAATAAAAGCATCGCAAAATTTATACCAAAAATACTTGAAGAAATATTCACTAAATGTCAATGAAAATTTCAATAGAGAAAGAAGGAAAAGAACTGCCATAAACAACTTGAACAAATGATCCAGAATGTAAACAAACTCGAAAATATTCGAAAACTAAAGAACAGTCAAAGTAAACTGAAGAACTGAAAAAGAGAAAAAAAGAACTGCGCTATAAATGTGATAAATATGCAGAAGCTTAAGAAAACAAGGTCAATTAAATTGTTGTTAAGCTCGCAGGCAAAGAAATACGTGAGCAAACAGGCCAAGCCTTGTTGTTAAATATTAAAAATAAATAAATAAAAAATAAATTCAAATATGCAAAGATCAACAAAAAAAAAATTAAAGGAATTTGTGGCATTTGATGATTTGAAATAATTTAAAAGCTCTAATTCCCAACTTCTCAACAACATATCAAATTTCAAATAATAATACCCTAATACCATATTAATTAAGTATTCATCAATACGCCTTCAATCTTTATTGTGAAGACTAATAACACTGTGCAACAGCAAAAAAACCTACGACAATCACCACATAAGTCATATTTTCTTTTAAAACAGCTTCCTGTAACACAATAAGCAGACACTTTTGCTTTGGCGAAAATAGAAACACTCAAATAAGTATTTTCCCAATAATTTTCATCATTACGGTCTCATTTCATTTTTAGGGTTCCGTACTCATCAGAGTGAAACGGAACCCTATTACCGAGACAACTACGTCCGTCCGTCCGTCCGTCCGTCCGTCACAGCGTCCATTCTCCGAAACGGTAAGAGCTAAGGAGCTGAAATTTTCACAGGATGTTGTTGTACCTTGCCGCTACAACAACAAATAATAAAAGCAACAACAAAGCGAAAACTACCAGGTGTCCCCGTACAACGAAAAGTTACAATTAGCTGCAAGTCTCGAACCGTAAGAGATAGAAAGCCGAAATTCGCACAGCGTATGTATTTAAAGATGCTCTACAACAACAAATGCTAAAGACAACAACAACTGTAAAACTACCAGGTGTCCCTATGCAACCTAAAGTAACAATTAGCCGTAGCTGCTAAACTGTAAAAGACACAGAGCTGAAATTCGCACAATATATGTATTTTTATATGCCCTACAACAACAAATACTAAAAACAACAACACGTCGAAAACTACCAGATGTTGCTATACAACGTAAAGTAAAAATTAGCCGAAACTCCCAAACTGTAAGAGACAAAGAGATGAAATGTGCACAATATATGAACTCACATATGGCCTAAAACAACAAATGCTAAAAACAACAACAAGTGGAAAACTACCAGGTGTCCCTATACAACGTAAAGTAACAATTAGCGGTTACGCACGAACCGTGAGAGACAGAGGAATGAAATTTGCATAACATATGTATTCACATATGCTCCGCAACAACAAATGCTAAAAACAACAACAACTGTAATACTACCAGGTGTCCCTTTACAACTATAGACAGCTATAACCCTCAAACCGTAAGAGATAGAGTGTCGAAATTTGCACAGTGCATGTATTCCCAGATGCCTTACAACAGCAAATGACAACAACGACAACAACAACAAGTCGAAAATTACTACGTGTCCCCATACAACATACATAAGTAGCAATTAAACGTAACTCTCAAGATGTAAGAGACAAAGAGATGAAATTTATACAACGTATGTATTCACATATGCCATTCCATACGTATATTACACATACATACGGAACCCGAAATGTGCGAGCCAGCCTCGTACTTGACTGAATTTATTATTATATGCACCCGTTGTTTATTTTTGCCAACTTATAAATATTAAAGATCTTGTATTTTTTGTGAATTTTCAAAAATCAATAAATTAAAACTTTTCTACAAGAACTTAATTTATGCAAAAAAAAAAAATTAAGTTCTTGTAGAAAAGTTTTAATTTATTGATTTTTGAAAATTCACAAAAATTACAAGACCTTTAATACTTATAAGTTGGGAAAAATAAACAACGGGTGCATATAATAATAAATTCAGTCAAGTAATAAAGTAGAACACAAACACATATTCTGTTTTTTGCAGTTGGAAGCAAAATTAAGAGCAACATCCAATAGAGTGATTTCTTTGGCCGCACCTTTTAAATGAGTTACAATTGCAATTTTTATGTCATCAGAATTGAAAAAAGATATTCTTGTAATAAAGTTATAGTGATAGAGTAGGATTTCTAAATGCTGCCGCTTAAAAACAATATACAACTAGACACAACCTGGCTGTGAAACAATTTTGTGATAATTGTCGTCGTGGTGCACACTAAGCAGATATAAGTATGTTCCCCAGCCAATAAGTCTTCAACTTTACTGTTGCCAACTTCTTCAAAATGTAAAATTTTACAATTTTACCACGAAAAAAATCTTTCTCAATAGTGAGGAAGTAAAATGGAACTCTAGCAACATAAAATAATTAATAAATTAAATCACTAAGTTCGCCTGCAAAGTTAAATCAAAAAATATTTTTCATTCGACTATTTCCGTGCACGTGGTTTTCCATTCCAGCGATTTCCTTTCTTTTAGCATGATAAATACATTTCCTTCATTTCTTTCTTATAAATCCTTTTATCCACTAAGAGTTTATTTAATCGCAAAGAGATACTTAGCGAGTTCGTTTTTTTTTTTTGCCTTTCTTTGACACAAGAATTTATGTAGTTCGCGCTGGCTGCTGCGGGTGGGTTTCCTTTTGTCTGCTGAGCACAAAAAAAAAACTATTTCAATTTGCTGTTTAAACTCATGTTCAGCTTGTATGCTTTCACGCACAGAATTCATCAATCATTGTTTAACACAGAATGCAAAACAGAAGGAAAGAAAGTTGTTTCGGGGCTTAAAATAAGGTCCTAGCAAAAAAGAAAACATTTCTTGAGAAATATAAAAAGCAATTGTACGCGTATACAGGAAAGGAACAAGGTTGGTATCTTGAAGAGACATCAAGCTGATATAAGCAGAATCTTGGCCAGCAGTATGCTTAATTTTAATTTACTCATGGTTTTGCTTTCAATTATCACTACAAGTAATTTTTGAAGATTTCTTAAGATATTTGTACATATATCTAAAGGGTCCGCCAAATAACTTTTTTTTTTTTTTTAAACTGCGCAAATTATCGTGTGTAGCTTCGGCTGTGTAGCACGTAGCGCCGTCCTGTTGACAACAAATATTGCCAATATCCTCCTCTTCAATTTTTGTGAACAAAAATTCGTTCAACCTGGCCCGCTAACGATCGCCATTCACTGTAACGGCCACTCCTGTTTTGGGTGCATCAGCTTTTCAATGTATGCGTGCGGGTTTTCTGTGCCCCAAATGCGACAATTTTGCCCGTTTACATACCCGCCAATATCAAAATGAGCTTCATCTGAAAAGTTGATTTTTTTTTGGCAAATGGGCACCTTCTGTAAGTCGATCGCAGGCCCACATAGCGAAGCGTAGACACAACCATATTTGTTCAGCGGTGGGATAAAACTAATTATCTGTCAAATCAGACATGAGCTAAGTGTTACCATTCACGAAATAAGCACTAGTTGAAAAAAAAAAACGTTAGATGACGGACCCTATATAAGGAATTTAAAATTTTCAGAAATATAATAAACTGTATTAATTGATAAAATGTTGTGAAAGTGAGGACCTCCGAGGTTCCGATATGTAAAATCAGAAGGTGTAAAAATTACCAACACCTCGCTAACTCTAATTAAATTGAGTAGCTGCGTTGTGGAAATGACGACTGTTTTCAATACACGAGTATCTTGTGAATTTCTGCAAAACTTGTTGACTTTCACTAGTTTATAAGCCAGAGGGGGGGTATTTTCCTTCTATCACATTAGTCAGTCACAGGCTGGTTTTAGAGGAGCAAAATGTTTGACCAACCTTAAATAAGGTTTTCTCTCGAATATCTTTTTTCAAATCTACTCCTCTCCTTACCAACGAAAAATGTAAACGCGGGCTCCTCCAAAATGATTTTTTTTTATGTAACCTCTTAAAACTTCTTTTTCCTCCTGCCAAAAGTTATCGCAAAATGGATGACACCATACAAATTCCCTACTCGACCCAAACTTGCAAAACACATTTCACATTATTTTCACCAACATTCATTAACTATGAAATTTGCCGTATTAATCAAACTTATAACATGTCAAATAAAAACCATGAGCTTTTTTTTTTGTAATCTGCTTGACATATTTTCCGCTCCCACAACTTTTTTACAAGACCATTAAATTACAAAAAAGAATTGTAGTAAAACTTATATAGTCTTTTTCCTTCCTTCGCTTTTGTTTTCATTTCAATAAACTCTTTATTAGAGAAAATTTTTTGCTTGTCAGATTTTATTACCAACTTTTTTTCCCCTCTAAACTTTTCTTTAAGTTTAAGTTTTTCTCTTTGAAAATCACTACTAATTAAAGCAAAGCATTTTTATGAGGCTTGTTAAATACACTTGTCTGGTGGTTTTTGTTTGAGTGCGGCAATCATGACAACCGCAAAAAACAAAAATGTGTTCTTAAAGCGACCAGATCAATAAAATTGTGAGAAAAAAACTGTTTTATATGCAAAACTCTTAAGGACTTGCGATGACGTTAAGTAAAAAAACACGATAACTAATTATTCTAGTTTTTGAATTGTTTTTTTCGTTTCGCCTCAATAACAGATTCGTGTTACGAATTCCAATAAAGAACGATTTTCAGTTTAGATAAATGATGATTCTGAGTTGAATTGTGTAACAGTCGTGGTTAAGGAAAAAAAATTGCTTTACTTTTTAGTCGAACGAACTTTATGATTTATAAATGTTAATTGCAAAAGTGAATTATTTATTTGCTCTAAGAGCCAACTGAAATGTATTATATTTTTAGCCGTTTGTATTTTTCATTGATGCTCATCAACTCATCAGTAGTCTCGAAAAATTTTTAAAAGAATCTTTGAAACCCAACAACTTATTGCAAAACTCTGAAAACGGTTCTCAGTTTGCTCTTAACTCATTTTGTTTTTTTTTTTTTTTTGAAGATTTACAGGCTGGGGAACATACCATGGCTGTTTCAGCGCCACCACGACGATCATCAGCATCCACATGGTTCCAAACCCAGCTCATAACTAATGGTATACTGTTTTTAAGCAGCAGTGCTTAGTCATTTTCTCACTGGCGTCGTTTTGCCCAGCCATCAAGTCTGCAACTTTACTTTTCTTGTTTTTCTCAATTCCAAAGAATTAAAATCGAACTAAAGTTGGATTAACTAATTGGCAGAAAAAATGAGGTGCTGCCATTTAGAACCACTCTATTATGACTTCAATATGCGATGGTCACAAAAATCCACCACCTCCTCGTTAGTATTTCAGATTTTGTTTGGTGTTTTTTTTTTTTTTTTTTTTGCTAAATATGAGACTTTTGAAGAGGCTGCTGCAGACCTCTATCCTAACCTTAAAATGATGCAATGCAATATACCCAAGAGCTTTGAATTGTGGTAGATAAGAACGGTTTTAACATAGCCGTTGTTTTTTAGAGTTACTAGAAAACAAGTGATAAAAAAAATTTCTTATAGAAAAATTTAAAATTTTTTGAGGTTATAAATTTTTGCATTTTATAAAATCGAAAATTTCAAAAACCACACAGTTTTATTAACTTTTTGCAAAGCCTTTAACACAGAAAACAAATTTTCGTTTTGCAATTCGTGTACTTTTCTATGTTAAAGGTTTGTTTGAACACATCTGGTTCTCATTTTGCTTATGGGGATTATGGAATAAGTAGTTACGTTTTAAACATTCTTTTAAAAATTTTTCAAGTCTAGTGATGAGTTGATTAGCATGAACGTAAAGTTGGCGGCATTATACACCGCGGAAAACTTCTGCTATTTTAGACCTAAAGTAATACATTCAAATTGCCTCTTACTTAAAGCAAATAAATAATTAGGTTAATTTTTGAATATCTGATTTTCTGTTTCTTATGAAATTCTAAAAATATCATAATTTTCTAAAATAAATGAATTTCTAAAAATTTTATATTTTTTTATATATTTATTTTCTTGAGCTAAAGGTATTTTTTTTTTTTTTTTTTTATTAAAAACATTTCATTATTTTTGTCGATATTTCGCTCTGCTTCGGACAGATTCTTCAGAACAATAATAATGAAAATAGTTTTTATTGGTTTTTTTCAAAAATCAATAAAAAAAAACCAATAAAAGCTATTTTCATTATTATTGTCCTGAAGAAGCTATCCGAAGGAGAGCGAAATATCGACAAAATTAATTAAAAATTTTTAACAAAAAAATACCTTTAGCTCAAGAAAACAAATATATAAACAGGGGTCGAAAAACACCAAATAATAAATTTAATATTTTCCTAAAAAAATCTTTTTTTTTTTTTTGTATTTGTTCTAAAAACTTCAGAAATAATACCACCATTCCATGGTAAAATATGTTTAAATAGTTAAAAGCCAGCATAATTTTGAATTTTCGGTACACTGCGTATTCAAATCATTTAGGCAATTTTAAAGCTATGCTAAAAAGTCGCAGCAGCAGCCTCTTAAAAAATGTCACATTTTAGAGAAAAAAAAAGAAAAGAAAAAACACTCAACAAAAATTTGTTAAATTAAATTTACTTTCCCCCTGTTGAACCGTTTGACATTGAGAGGCGTGTTGCTGCAATGATTTTCACCTCTTTTATTTGCTAAACCTACAATGTTTGTTGTTTATGGCAAACATAGAGAATTTACCAATTTCATTTTTATGGTTATTTTAAGAATATAGTTAAATTTTACGATTTTATAAATTAAAAAAAAAACTTGCTATTTTTTACATTTCTTTCTCCATGTTGTCATAAAACATCAACAGCATTTTGTTATTCTGGTGTTACATTTTTTTTTTCTACGAATGATCATAAATATATAAAATAAATTATTAAACTGTAAAAATTTTAGCAGAAAACTTAGTCTTCATTGTCATAAACATTAAAAGACACCACATAAAAACTGTAGTGTCTGTGAGCTGAGCTGAGCTGAGCTGTAGCAAATTATGTCAAGCAGTGAAATTTTATTGAATATTTATGTTTAACAAAAAAAAAAAAAAAAAAAAATATTTTCATAAGAAATATTAAGTAATTTATTTGCATATAAAAAATAGAGTTTATGTTTGAAACTTGTTACTTTTAAATCAACAAGATGTGAGGTTAAAAAGCAAATTGCTTGTGTGTTTTCAGAACAACGCAATGAAACAGTGAACAAGGAAGCACATGTGGAGGAGGCATTGTGATTTAGCTTATTATTCACTCTAATCAAGTCTACACAGTAAAAATAGATATTAAGCTAAACGATATAATTTTATTCATCTATTTTCTAAGAGGTTTTGCTAATACATACTAATCTTGTGCACAGTATTTACATATAAAGATGTGTGTATATAAACATTCGGGGCATTCACTTTGGTCTAAAAAAAAAGGAATTTTAGTTCAACTTCAAAAAAAAAAAAAAATTAAAGAAGCAAATAGAACTTTTAAAATGGTTTTATGAACAAAGAAATCATTGAAATGCAATTTTTTCGATTTGGAAAAAATTTCTGTTACGAATTCGATTTCGAAAAAAATGTATAAGCTCATTTTTTAGAGAGAAACTTTTGAAAAAAAGCAAAAGGATTTACAAAACGAGCAGTTCCTTAAAAAGACATTTTTCGATTTCAAAAAATTTCGAATTCGAAAAATATACATATATGCTCCTTTTATCGGGAAACTCTTGTAAATCGCGAAACAATCTTGAAAACTGACATAGAAATTAAAAAAAAACAGTTTTTTCGATATCAAAAAAATTCGATTTCTAAAAATTTCGATTTAAAAAAAAAAGTAAAACTCACTCATTGACTGAGATGAGAAACTCTTGATGAAAAACTAGAAGGACTTGCAAAAATTTAAACAGCATTTTTTTTTTGATTTCGTTAAAAATTTGAATACATGTTTCTTTTACTGAAAAACACTCCCAAAAAGCAAAAACAATATTTAAAAAAAAGCACCCAGTTATTCAGATACGACTTTTTCGATTTTAAAAAATTTTGATTTCAAAAAATATTTATACGTCCATTATCTTGCTAGACACTTTCAAAAAGCAAAAAAGATTATTGAATATTAGTTTATATGTGTATAAAGGATCCAGTTATTCAATAACGACTTTTTTGATTTTTAATTCGAAAATGTTTATATGCTCATTTTCTTGCCAGACACTTTTAAAAGCAAAAAGGGCTTTGCAAAAACAAACAAAGTTATTCAAACAGCAGGTTTTTTCGATTTGGAAAAAAATTCGGTTTCCTTCACTGAGAAATAGTTTCAAAAAATAATAAAAAAAATTTTTTTATATATAAGCCGATTATAAAGGACCCAAAAAGCAAAATTTTTCGAATTCGATTTCACAAAACAAATAGAACAAAAATATATTGCTCAAAAATGCATGCCCCTAATGTATGTATGTACATGCCTCCAGTATTGACTGTTTTATTTTCATTTATTTCGCTTGCCAGCCATAAAAACGTATTTTGCCAATAAAAGGAAACGAAAATAAATTGAAAATACATAATTTGCCTTTTTAACAGCTCATTGCAAGGACTTACTGCTAATAAATATTATAATAAGAAAACGAACACAACCAATACCCACAAAATTCTCATAACGAGGCATTTGCATATAAAGCAAGGATCGTAAACATTTTGCCTTGATTTGAAGCTCTCTAATAAAAACTATAAATAAATAGATATAAATTGTAATTTGTGGCTTGTAAGCCTGAGCAATATCAACAAATTATAAAACTAGTGCAGACTGGCGATGAGACAGGCAAAACGGAAGCATCGATATCTCTTTAAAAATCATACCGAGACCTGAAATTTAATATATTTCTTAAGCAAACAGAAAAAAAAGTTATACCTGCTGTAGTACAACAAAACGAAAACAGAAACCAGAGTCCTTGTGCTATAAGTCATTTGTGTGCCTTCCCTTAAGTCAGTTTCTACTGTGATACTCACTTCTAATCTAATCCACCTTGGAGTATTGTTTATTTGAATCAAAAAATCTACAAGAATTTTTAGTGCGATTCAAAAAAAGAGAACAAAATTTATAGTCAGTGTGTCAGGAGTAGTTGGTTGGCTGTGCCATGTTTTATGTTTCCTTTGCTTTTTATAACGGAATTTTTTTTAATTATACTTCTCCTTTTTGTGTCCTCTTTACTTGATATTGCTGTTGTATTCTTGAGTACAAAATTTTTTTGGTCGTTTGGTGTTTTTTGTTTTCGACCATCTCCTGCTGCTTCTTGCTGACGGTGCTGCTCCCAATACTTATCATAATATTTGCAGACAACAAATTATGGTTATTTGCAAAAAAAAAAAAAACAACAGCAAAAAGTGTGTTTTCAAAAACAATGGAAATGTCGCAACAAAAAAAAAAAACAAAGAAAAATTAGAGAATAAAAAGGAAACTAAAAGCTGAAATACAATAAAGCCAAACGTGTTGACAGTTTGGCTGACTTAAACAGTACAGGGAGTAAGAAATATATGTGCCAACACACACTCGCCACGAAACACTGGCACGCACAACACTATTGGTGGCCACTGATACAACAACTACAGCAAACAAGAAGGCCAACCGTGAACTTTAAGTAGAGACGACCGCACTCTGTGTTTGTAAATGACAATGAGTATTTCAGTTTGTACACTTAAAAAATATTTGCAACTAACTCCCACTACATTTGTTATTTGAAAAGTTTAAATTTAACCCATTGAGAGCGGCCAGAATTATTTTTTAGCTGGACTTGGACGTTGGCACTATGGAGTTATTTGGCTTTATTTTTGAAGACACTTACAATAAAATAACTATTTATTTGCAACTTAATGGGCTTCAAGCTCAATTTGAATAGTTTTGTGATTTCTTTTTATTAGAATATGATGGTAAAGTGAAAATTAAACAAGCTGAGGGATAGATAGATTTTTTAAAGCAGCTACACCTGTCAAAAGTACCTACTCACTTCGAGTTCAGGCAGTGGCGATCAAACCACTCGACCACAATTTACTTTTATTTTGCACCTCCTTATCCTGAACCTCCTTAGTTCCTTAGGAACTAAGGAGGTTCCAACTAAACACTAGCAATTATTTCTAAACAGCTTGAATTAAACTAAAAGCCATATAAATCTATCTTTCCATGGATTTTCCATATCTGTTACGCGTCGACTAGAGTATCCATCAAATCGTTCGCAAAATAAAAATGGAAATAAAATCTCTACTGAACCCGAGTAAGAGGCATAATAGAGGTAAGGTTCCAGCTAGCTGATCAGAGACGTGGCTGTTGATTCTCAACCCTGGATTAAACGCGAGACAGATAAATCTACTACCTAATTTGGCCTATAGCCAAATTGTAGAGACCAAGATTTATTTCAAGCTAACACACATATATAATAGGCGAGCTGTCATGCAATTAGGGTACACTTCTTACCACCCGGTTGATATTTCAGCAACACCTAGTATAATCAAAATACCCTTCATTATCTTTTGCCTCGCCTTAATAAAGCTTTCGACTATATCTTTGCCATTCCCAAAAAAAAAACATACTTCTTCATACCTTCAAATTCAATTAATAACATATTTATTCAAAATAGTCAAAAGGAGAAAAATGTGATCATAGAACATGTTTACATGTATTAATAAGAGGACATGTGCAAACGAATGCCATTAACCTCAAACCAACGTTCATCGTCCAGGGCTCATCGATTCGTAGTCAAACACAGCAGACAAATCTTATCTATCTCTTGAAATACTTAGCGCATATATCTCTCTAATCTGGATCTTCTCAGAGTAGGCATACGTTGCAGTTGCAGGAAGCAGTTGGATTCAGGAAAATAGCATCAACTCCTGATCAGAATTATCCCAAAAAAGATGCTGATACTCGTCGCTGGGACTACCAAAATTCTTCTCGCCACGATCTCTCACAGGTACTACACTGTAGTCGAGAGATCGATACCTCAACTATGATTATCCAGAATAATCACGTAAGTTTCCCCTAGGGCTTGCTTATACCCATAGGTTGCCAGCTATGAGCTATTTGCCTTGCATGCTCTATGAGATAATGAATTCAAAGTTGTCTTTTGATGCACTTCCAACTTGGTTCTAAAAGAGAACTTGAGGCCTCCCTGCAAAGTGCATTGGCACTAAGAAGACTACTAGAATCCAGGGAAATCTAAAATGCTAGTCAGTCACCATCTTTGGTGCCATTCTAATGCTGAGAATTGTTGGGCTATTTTCAGAGATCACAGTGACTCTTGTCTTGCAACAAATGCCTGATCTGTGAGCTAATAAACTAAAAGGTAAAATCAGATTAGCCTGGTAAAAGACCTAAAGATGGATTTCAATCTTTCAGCTCTGACGTCTTGCGTTGCGACCTTCAGATTCTTCGAGTTTTCTCAACAAAACAGAATGATACGCCCAGAGGATTAACCTCTATGAAAGAGTTACTAAAATAATCTTGAAAGGTTCCCCTAAGACTTGCTGATGCCCATAATATTACAAAGTTCAGATTCTTTGAGTTTTCTCAACAAAATAGGATGATATGCCCAGAGGCTTAAGCTCTCTAAAAGGGTGTGAGGAAAACCTGCTTTCCCAACCTGCTGTCTACCCGTGATTTCTCATTTGTACCCCAGCCACAAAATGCATCATCTAGAGCTTATTTGCGTATCGATCAAGCTTTAATTAGCACTTTTTCCAGCAGTTGACTAAATATGAATTATATAAATTTTAGTCTCCATTATTTTGGCGACACTAAATTTCATAATTGACTGCCTCCATTAAAGGGTTAAGAATTAAAAAAAAATGTTTGCTAGAAATTATGGAGCCATGTACATCGACCAAAAAACTTCTTCAGCGTATGCTACAAAGGAGAAAGAAAGAGAAAGCGACATAATGTAGAGCAATAAAAACTATTTCAATGAGACAGGATAAATGGGTGTGATACACTTTCTGTCGATTATCATAAGTGATAAATGAGTGGCACATATTTCAGTTTCAGTAACTTTTTCGCAAAAAAAAAATGTTCATGGAAGTGACTTTAATTTTATAATTAAGAGTTCTAGTTTTTGAAATTAATGTTTTACAAAATTGAAATATATTCTAAAGCTCAAAACTAATTGAGCCATAAAATTTATTATGTGGGCCAACAAAATTTAAATATTTGAGGGCCAACTTGAGGTTTGTTTGATGCCTTAATATTGTAATTAAAAAAAGAGCTTTAGCCAAAGGCTGATTATCAAGAGCAGGCATGAGGAAGCATTTTATTTAAAACTTATTTCTGTGGAAATTCTTTGGTAGACAAGTTTTTGGTAAAAAAAAAGAAAAAAAAATATTTATAATATGAAAAGAAATGCCAAACATAAACACTAAATTTAATGCTGTGCTGTCATAGAGCAACAAATATTTTCATTCAGTTTCAAGGACCTTTTCTGAACTTAGCTAAAACACAGCGATAACATCAACACTAACTTTTGAATTTAATCTCCCTTAACCTGTGGCTAAGGCTGTTTAAATATTTTAGCATTTTCGTTGTGCATTCCTGTTTAAATTTTTTAAGACATTAAGTTGTTTACTTTCCAACAATATTTTCCTTGTATTTTTATATTGCTACTTGTATTTTTAAAGCATTTTTTTTTTAGCTGGAGTCTTGCTTGTTTGAAAACAAAAGGACAAAAAGCAAATCAGAAAGAAAACAAAAGAAGCCAAAGCTGGCATGTTTTATTACATCTATAGATTTTATTTTCGAATCTTTGTTTGTGGCTGAGAATGATACATTTTAAAATGCGTCCTTGGTTTTTAAGTTTATTGCTTTTTGAAGACCTTTTGTTGTTTATTGTTGTTCCTTCTACCGAATACAATTTCTTTCTTTATTTATGGCTTTTCATTTGCAAATTCTCACCGTCTTTCCTTTTCAGGAGTATGTTTTTCATTTTTTTTTTTTGTTGTATATTTTATTTATTTTTTAGATTATAGCGCATTAAATACACCATACGTTAAAAATGTTTAAAAGAATGAGTACAAAAAAACAAACAAAAAATTGTTGGCATTTCGGCTCTTAACGAAACTCAAACTTTAATACATTTTGACAGGCGAAATTGGCAATGAAATTTGAAGACAATAAAAGATGACAAGTTTGTTTTAATGAAAATGAAATACGAAAGAAGAAGAAGAAGAAGAAGAAGAAGAAGAAGAAGAAAATTTCTCAAGAGCGCGTTTTCTAAGACTCAATCTAAATTTTAATAACCTTTTCAGGCAATTATGTTTCTCGTAGCAACGATTGTCAATTTTATGTTGGAAATAATTAGGTGATACATATTTCTGAAATTCCTTGAACGATATTTGTTTTTTTTTTTTTTTAGCAAAATGTTAAAGAAATATCGAGAAAGAATTTGGTATTGTGATGGGTAATATTTTTTGAAATCAGTTGGATTTTTTAGCAAAATGTTAAAGAAATATCGAGAAACAATTTGGTATTGTGATGGGTAATATTTTTTTGAAATCAGTTGGATAGTGGTGAGAAAATATAAAGAATTGGAAATTATGTTATTGATGAAAAACACAATGATAATACAGTATTTATCGGATATAAGAACATCTCATATAAGAACAAAACGCTTATAAGAAACATTTGCAAAAACACCATATATTTTTAGTGTTTTTGCTAACAAAAAAAGTTTCATATAAGAAAAACGCTTATAAGAAAAAAACTGATAAAAGAACATTTTCCTTGAACACCAAAACCACAAAATGTATAGAAAAAGAATTTATATAAGAAATTTTCAAGGGCAACACTGAATTTATGTAGTTTGCATGGACAACTCTGTTTTCTAACAGTTTTACAGCAATAACAACGTTTTTCTTTTACTTTTAGTGCTCATGAGAAGTTTTTGTTTCTTGCCTCGTAAATAAATAAATAAATAGTACAAAATAAATTATGTATGTATGTACATGTATTTACTACATATAATTTTTTTTTTTTTCAAATTGAAGTTGTCTAGTTTTTTTATATCTATTTACTAAAGGGGTTAATAAAATGAAATTTGATTTGTTTTATTTTTCTATTTACATATGTACATACATATACGTATATACATAAAAAGGTAAAAAGCTCGTATATTCATATAAGAAACAAATGCCTTATGGCCATAGCTACTTACATATATATGAGATAGGTTTCTTGTATAAAATAATTGTATATAAGAAAGAAACGCTTATAAGAAAGTTTTTTCGTGGATTTTTCAAGTTTCTTATATCCGATAAATACTGTATTGAGCAATAGGATCAACTATAAGCACACAGTAATGAAGAGCTCAGGTAGTGGTACAACTAAATGCTGTTGCTTAAAACAATGCCACCAGTTACGACTTGAATTGAGGGAGGGCCCAATTCTTCAGCTACGATTTAACTAAGTCGAAAGATTTCTCGCATTCCAAGGTTGCGTTATTTAAATATCTTGCTTTTAAAGCGTCTGACTTACCTCACTCAAAAACAAACTTTCAGTCTTGTTTATATTGCAAAATGTCAGCTCCAAAATCTGCAACTTTAAATTGTTTGACATGAAAGCGAAAACTTGTCGCTCTCCGAATTTTTTTTGTTTTTTTTTCTTCTTCTTTTTCTATTTTTGTTCTCTCGACACATTCATTTTTATAACACAAATCCGTTTGTCATTTTCATACCGTTGATATAAAATCTACACAAATGTTTTTATAATTTTTAAAAACGAATTCGCTCATCATAAAAATGTCAGCCATTTTCCATTGCAGTCAGGCTAAATAATAGAGTTGTGTGCAAGTACGCGCGCCTGTGTGTGTGTGTGTGTGTGTGTGTGTGTGTGTGGAGCGTTGGAAAATGCGTTTATTTTCACATTTGTTTATTCAGAGCGGAATAAATAAAAAAAAGCAAAAAAAAAAAACCAAAGCAGGACACGCACTGAATGATTAAAATGAATTTTACCATAATGTGTAGTAGTAGAACTGCACATTTCACTGTCATTATCAACATATGAAGTGGATGGCTAAAGGATTTACCCGTAAATAACAAAAGCCTCAGCAGCAAACAAGAAAAAATTTAAAATCCTATTTTTTTTTTTGAAATGCAAAAAAAAGATTGTCACGGTTTATAAAGAACGGAAAAAGATGTGCCATTCATTCACATTTGGTAACTGGCTGCAGCATTTAGTTGCAAACGGATGTTCGAAAATTTCAACTAACAACAAGCTGCTGCTGCTGTTGCTGTGTTGCTGGCACAAAAGAAGCACGGGCTTGACATACATACTTTGCCACATGTATACTCATGTATGTGTGCACACATACACATACATATACGTACATTTATTTGCGCTGATTATTCAACGATTTCAACTTTAATCCATATAAAATTTGTTTGGTTTTTTTCCTGGCTTCTTCAGTCTCTTTTATTTTCCATCATTTACCCTGTAGAGAATTATGCAGGCGTCACCAACAGATGTCAGTACTGTCGCAATATTTGATGAAGATAGAAATGAAAATGATTTTCTTACTTTTTTTTTTTGATGCATTAACAGTTTTTGTTGCATGTTGGAGAGCAGCTTTGTGTTGTACAAAAACAGCAAAACAAACAAAAAATAGTATTTTCCTTAAACATTTGCAGGAAATGAAAAACAAAAGTAAATGTACAACCAATTTGCAATGATGACATTTAAAACATTTTATTTGTGTATATATTTTTTTTTCTTCTTTTAATAAAACATGTTGTTATGAAGGTTTTAAAATGAAGTTTGGTTTGCTGGAAATACATATCAAATTTGCAAGTGTAATGAAAGTTTTATAAATTTTACATTTAAAGTCATTTGTAAAGCTTTTTGCTGCTGGTGTTGCTGTTGATTTTGTTTTAGAGTGGTTAAGTTGTGTGTCAACCGATTCATTGAGTCAATAAAATGGCACTCATAGTTAAAAAAAAATATTGAAAATTAAATGATTTATCGCAAACTCACTTGCCTCAAGAGTAAGAGAGTTAAGCAACATAAGCTTAGTGTGCGTGAAAAGTTTCAATGCAGTTAATTCTGAGCTGAAGAATTGTTCACAAAGAGCAGCTGACTTAACTCTCTTGGAAAATAAAATTTCTGTCGCCTTACACAATTGCATTTGTTAAGACATTGAAAAGGTGTTTACAGTGGTGTGCTTTCAAAGGCAAACGAAAAAATGTACTGCTTTTGACTGCTTAGAAATCTTAGATGAACTTTTTCCGGGTTATACACAACATTGGACGGCGCTTGGACTAAATAACCAAACTATCGAAATAAAAAAGAGCAATCGCCATCATGAATTGGCCAAGAATAATTGAAATTTATCGAACAAAGTTCTATAGGATATTTTTAAATCAATGGCAAACGGGTGAAAGTGCTTCATATATCCGGTTAAGTCGAATCTGCAGTACCCTACTCCTGAGTCACGTTCATACTCCTATATTGGTTGTTATGTCGGTTTTGACTTTGGCATCTTGAAATTTATTTACATACACAGTTCGGCACGTTCTATACAAACAAATTCGTTGTGGGGGGATGCAGACGAGGAGGGAGAAGTTACTTTTTTATAGAAGATACATTTTTGTTATATGCAATTTTTTATTAAATATGATTTTTATCAAAGCCAATTGCTAATAAAAGTTTTTTTTTTTTTTGTAAAAAGTACATATTTTTTAAAAGGTACTATCTGTCTTACAAAACGTGCTATTTTATAAAGGGCATTTTTTATAAAATTTACTTTTAAAAAAAATACTTTTCTGTAAACGTTAAATTTAAGAACTGTAAATTTTTTATAAACAATACATTTATGTAAATAGTACTTTTTTATGAAAGGTACCCTTTTAAAAAAAAGTACTTTTATTTAAAAAAGTACGTGTTAGAAAAAAGTACTTTTTAAAAAAAAATACGTGTTAAAAAAAGTACTTTTTTTAAAAAGATTAAAAAAAAACTTTTTCACAAAGAAGTATTTTTTGAAAATGTCCTTTTTATAAAAAATATTTTTTTTTTTTTGAAAAAGATACTCTTTTATAAAAGAAATTTTTTTTTAAATTTATGTTTATACAAAAGGAACTTTTTGATAAAAAGTTCTTTTTACAAAAGGTATATTTTTCTTTAAACTTTTTGCAATAAATTAAAATAAAAAGATACTTTTTTATAAAACTTTCATTTTATAAGAAAGTACTTTTTTTAAACGGGCTCTTTAAGAAATGTAAATTTTTTATAAACATTACATTTATGTGAATGGTACTTTTTTATGAAAGTCACTTTTTTATAAAAGGTACTTTTTCAAAAAAGTATTATTTTCAAAAAACTACTGTATATTAAAAAGTACTATTTTTGAAAAGAATACTTTCTTGAGAAAGGTACTTTTTGAAAAGGAACTTTTTTATAAAGATTTTTTTTTTGAAACTGTACTTTTTATAAAGTACTAAAAGGTGATTTATTTTAAAAAATGTACTTTTTACAAAAGGTACTTTTGATCAAAAGTCCTTTTTACAAAAAAGTACTTTTTATAAAAAATAAAAAGGCACTTTCTTATAAAATCTAGTAAGTACTTTTCTATAAACGAATTTTTTAAGAAATGTAATTTTTTTTATTAACATTATATTTGTGTGAATGGTATTTTTTATGAGGGGTACTTTTTTTCAAATGTCCTCTATTGAAAAAAGGAACTTTTTAAAAGTAACTTTTTTCTCAGGAATAATTTTTTGAAAGGGTATTTTTTAATAAAAGATACCTTTTTTAAGAAGGTACTCTTTTATAAAAGTTACTTTTTTATAAGAGATACCTTTTTTAAGAAGTTACTCTTTTATAAAATTTACTTTCTTTTTAAATGTACTTTTTTACAAGAGGTACTTTTTGATAAAAAAGTTCTGTTTACAAATCAATGGTAATTTTTTGGTAAAACTTTTTTCAAAAAATAATATTTTTAATGAAATATTATTTTTTACCGAATAGTGTACATTCATTTTACTGTCTCTTTCATTTTATTGTTTCTTAAATCTTTTATATTTTCTTTAAAATATAGTTTTTTAAAATTTACCGTTTTACAAACCCACTTTACTCGTGTTGAAGCTATAAATTTTTTGTTTGTTTTGTGATTAAAAAACTTGTTATTAAAAAATTATTTTTGCCATGAATCGCATTTGCACACTTTGATTGTTTTCCTCTTTTGCTCTCGCATTCCATGCATTGATTTGATTGCATAAAAAGGCAACAACATAAAAGCAACTGGAGAAAGAGGCTGCTACTAAATTGATGGCGACTGGCATGACAATACGACAGATTGAGCAAAAAATGAGAAGAAGAAAAAAAAACAAAACATCAGTTCAACAACCTACAAATGGAAAATTGAAATCCGAAGAGGAAAATTATAAAGAAAATAACAAAAACTGTAGCTGCTGTATTTGTTTTCTTGCGTTCGTAATATTATTATTGGTTCGTTGATTGGTTGGTTTGAGCAAAGCCCGTATGGTAGATGCAGACAAAAAACAGTCGTGAAGATAATTCAAACTTACTTTCCCAGCCTCCTTTAAATCACGACTTCTTTTATGATGTGGTTTCCCCGCCCCTTGCCGCTGCCACGGCTTAAGACTACATTTACTTACCCTGCTGCTTAACTATTCACATAAATGTCATTTTTTCTGTTATGCTGAATCAACTTTTCTTATTTTTCTTTTCGCAGCATCTTTTTCTTCTTCGTATTCTTCTTTGACTGGTTTTTGCAACAATTTTCATCGTCTTCATCACTGTCAGGTTTCATGGCATTTTGTGGCACAAGTAAGGCCACTATTTTCATATGCAATAAAAGATGAAAAAATGTGCCAATACTTTGCCAAACTGGGCAAAAATGCAATACCAACAATAACAACAGCTCTGCAATAATGTTAACGGCGCACAAGAGCAACTGAAAAAAAAAACAAAGAAAAAAGTTGGCAACAAACTGTAAAGCTGCAAATAAAGCAGCTAAAGAAGCGACTATTGAACTGCAAAAAATACTCACATACATCTCTTATCAAATTGTCAGCTTTTTAAGGAGATTCACATAAGCCTAAAAATTGTCATTTCTGTCTTGTGTTGTGTGTTTTTGTAAAGATGGACGGACTGTCTTAAAGGATTACATAGTCAAACAAAAAAAGAAAAAAAGAAGAACTTATTTTAAAAGGGTTTTTTTAAATGAAATGCATGAATGAATTGAATTGTATAGAATGGAATTGTAATTAAATCCTTGTAGCACACACAGAACATAAATAAAAGTCATTTTAATGAAAAAATTTTTAAACCAAGTAAAAATTTTTAGAGTTGCAATCATAAAGATTAAATATTTAATATTGATTAAATCTTTAATAATGTTTTAATTAAAAGTATTTACAATTTTTAAACATTAGTTCAATTTTATATTTGTACTTTATAATTTACAATTATTAATAACGTTAGGGAGTTTTAAGCTTGACTTTACTGCCTCAGCCTTAAGAAAGAACAGAAAAACCCAGTGGTAAAATTGGAAATTAAATATAGGCAGTCAGTAATGAAGAGGTCTGGCAGAATGATGGCTAAGTGTTGCTGCTTTAGTTTCGAAGCCACTTGGTTGCTAATGGTCGCCTAATTCCGCAGCCAATAAGTCTTCAATTTTATTTTTCTTACACCAGGAAAAATTTTCTCATTTCTGAGGAACTAAAATCAAATTAAAGGCCCGATAATGTAGTTAATAATTATTTTCAATTAAAAGATTAATGTGTGCAAAGTAGGCATGCTGAGGGAAACCGAAAATCAAGTGTCTCCAGGTCACCAGTTTGGTCGACTATAGTGGTGACATTGTCAACAGAGTATCTGCACTTTTTTTTTTGCTTGTCATTTAATTATCATAATTAAACAAATGTATAAAATTGGTTCTATGGTACTATAGGAACCATCTAGTCACCAGTTCACAGGTTACTAGTGAATTTACAATAACACAACCAGGTTAAATTACGTGCGAAAAAAAAACATTATGCATATAGTACATCAAACATACTGGCGACAATGTTTACAGACAAATGTTACAACCATGGTCATCATAGGGTACCAGTAGAACCACCTATGCACGAGGTTGCAAAATTGCAATAGATAAAGAACTGTTTGGGGTGTAATATATCACTAGTACTGGCGACCACGCCATTATAAAAGCACTAGAGCCTTTCCGCTAATATGTCATTCAAGGAAATGAAGAAGTAAACGGGAAAAAAATATTGTGTGTTCCCTTTAGCAACATCTGGCCAGTAGTTCGCAAGTAACTAATGGATTTTCAATGACAACTTCAAAAATAGAAGAATATAATATGTAAAGAATGCTGGCGACAATAACGACAGAGTAGCGGTTACGATAAGATTTAAGGTGACTAAGGCTGGTAAATGACAATATAAAAAGGCATTGCCTGCAGTCGGTAGCACTGGTGACGCTGTCTATAGTGTATGTCTATGTATTTGATTAACAATTTACTTGAGGTTATTTTAAAAGTTCTTTGAAGAATTTCAAACGTTTAGCGCGAAATATCAGACTCACATGATTGTGTTGTAATAAAATGCACATAATTTATATCACTGGTCTCATAATTTCTTGGGGGAAAAAAGGAATTTACAATTTATAAACATTAGTTCAATTTTATATTTGTACTTTATAATTTACAATTATTAATAACGTTAGGGAGTTTTAAGCCCCACCCTTAAGAAAGAACAGAAAAACCCAGTGGTAAAATTTTAAGTTAAATATAGGCAGTCAGTAATAAAGGCAACCTTCAAATACGCCTAATACTTTGTAGGGGTATGAACCGTTGGTCTTTTAAAACGCTGTAGCGTATCGTTGGGCTCATGTAGAAAGGCCCTAACTACAATTTTTTTTACATCTCGAATTTTTTTTTTCATGTTTTGACTAATTGCAGTATTTTAGGTCGAACTAAGCAAAAAAAACTTGAGACTGAAAAAAGTTTGCGTTAAGTTTCTTCTACATGAGTAAAATGATATGCTTTTAAAGTTCCAAAATAAAATATCTAGACAAAGTATAAGACATCTTTTGAGATTTCTCTTGAATTTATTTCTTTTTCTTTCTTACTTTCGTAAGCCAACATGGAGTTTATATGTTAAGAGAAATCATATTAAAAATTAATTTTTCATTAAAAATTCATTATAATTTTTGTCCGCAAAGAAATCGCTTTAACACCACAAAACAATTTGTCTTGCCGCCATAAGCAAAGAATTTCTTATTTTGGGCTTCATTTACATTTTATGATGTTTTTAAATTTAATAATTATTCTCACTTAATATTTCTTTCAAACATTCGCACACTTTGCCAGAGCACACACGGTGGTATTTAGGTGATAAAAATTTTTTTTTTTTTGTATCTATTGTTAAAATGGTGTTTTTTATTTCAGCCTGCCTTCGCCTTAATTTTAGAATCACATAAAGTGTGCAAGCGTATTCTCTGGACTTACCTGAGAAAATCTTTCTATCCTATATCGCATTGAGGGGGTTTTTTTTATGTGAAAAGTGTCTGCATCAAATTTGAATTCTGCTGGAGCGCCAGAAACTTTCTATAAAAACTTGAAAACTTTTGTTTGGGTTGTGTGGGCTGAAGGGCGTGAACTATTTTGATGAAGTCTAGCACTTGTTTTTACTTTGTCGAGGGCAAGTTTTGTACTAATTTTAAAGATTGAACAAAATTTATTCATTTGTAATTTTTTCGAAAAACTCAGTTGGCCTGTGGCTGGGGGGTAGAGGGCGAAGGGCGTGGCCGATTTCAATAGTTTTCTTAATTGAAGCCACATTATGTGTGGCTTCAGGATCTAACACCTTTTCTGTTACTTTTTTTACCACAAAATTCTACAATGTTTTGCCACTGTCTTAACGTGTTGTTCAAACAGGGATGGGAACTAGAGCTCCATTAACAAAACCAACCAGCAATTTTTTTTTTGTTCTTTCACTCCCATTTAAAGGCATCTGGTTAAATTTACTGCTACGTTAAGAAAAAAATTTTATTAAATATAATCTGTAGTATCATATCTCGTGCTAATTTTTTTTTTTTTTTTTTTTTTGTTGTGCTTTTATTTTAATGGCAGTTGTTTGTTGCTCATTTTATGGCTTAATTTTAATGGTTTTTTATTTGGCAACATATGGATTTTATTGTTCAACTTTTTTTTTATATATTTTGCACAGAGTAAAAGCAAATTATTGTTTTTCTCTTGCGTACTTTTAGCCATGAGTGAGATGGAGCTGAATGTTTGGCATCCAATTATAATTCTGAATTTTTAGTAAGAAAATATGAATGTTTTCTTTTCTTTTCAATTCATTTTTCTTTATATAATCGAAAAAGTTGACTGCTTTTCATTTCCAGCCAGCCAGAGATGAGATCAAGCTGGCAGTTGTAAAAGGGTATAAATATTCATGAGGAATATCAATTATTTATTAGCCATTATTAACTTAAACATTTATTTAGGCACGAAATAAAAACACCAATAACCTTAATTTAGTATGTGAGAGAAAGTGCCAGTTGAGCAGAGAGAAGAAAAAAGTCGAAAGTTAATAAAATTAAGCAAAATAATGAACATAATCAGGTATAAAACATAAAATGCTGACAGAGCAAAAGCCAGCCGGAAGGCACTCCAAAAGGCAGTTTTGATTTAATTTTTTTATTTTTAAAATTATGTAATTGTTGCTCTACACTGACATAAACTTGTTCATAAATCCAACTTATGGACAATTTAATGGAAAAAATAAATTAATGTTTGAAAAACTTTGAAATTCATTGAATCAATGAATTCTAATGATTGCTTTATTAAATGTTTCATGACCGAAAATCATTAACTAAAAAAAAGTTTTGTTACTATCAAAATTTTTATTCAATTAGCTATTGAAAATAGAACATTATTTTATGAACTTTTTCACTAAGGTTACGAACAGACTTAATACGAGGGTGGATCAATAAGTGCATGACTTTTTGAGTAAAGCACAATTTTTTTTGCAAAATGATCATTTATTTTTCCACACAATCTTCTTTTAAGTCATTACTCTTACTTCAATGTTTCTCTAGTTTTTGTATCCCAAAAAATAGGATTTTCGAGGTCAATAATGTCATAGTTGGCGGCTATTTTTTAGGTGTGGAAATAAACTAGAGTCACTAAGTCTAGAGAATATGACAGATGAGTTACCAATTCGCAGACTAATTCACCGAGTTTCAATATTGGGGCTGCACACGTGTGTGCATTATCTTGATGAAAACAGAACGCTATTCGTATGAACTTTTTCACTAAGGTTGCGGATAGTCTCAATACGAGGATGGATCAATACGTCCATGAGTTTTTAAATGAAAGAGATTTTTTCCTGTTGCAAAACAAAAATAGGGAAATAGGAAATAGTGATTAAAAGCTAAATCCGGAGAATGGCGAATGAGACACTAATTCATAGCACAACTGTTATTTTTCATCATCTTGATGAAGAAGAGCTTTTTTCTTGTTCAAAGAAAAAATTCATTTTTTTAATTTTTGGAAATTCCACGAGTTAGTATATTTTGAACAGTTATTGAACGCAGAGTAAATGATGGAACTGGCTCAAAATTTGACAGTATTCTGTCAGTTAACAGTGTTGCATTTCATATAACTATAAAGCAAGTTTAGAAAGTGACGTACTTATTGATCCGCCCACGTAACAGCTGTACTTCATTTCAAGAAAAGAATAATATATAAAATGTTGTGATGTTTTCAAGTGCTACTTGCAAGCTGACTTGAAAACCGTTGCACAATGTTAAAATATCAATGAACGATTTCATTGATTTAATGAGATCTTTTCACAAATCTAATGTCTTTTTTTCAACAAAATTATGAAAACTTATGCTCACTTTTTAATGAATCAGTTTATTAGATCTATTAGAGTTCATTGCTGTAATGAAAATTGTCATGGTACTAATTCATTTTTATTATAAACGAAAACTCCTACGAAATAAAAGGCCCCTTTAAATATTTTTTGTTTCTTCAGCTTTTCGGGGCCTTAAAAAAATCGGTTTCCTTTCAGTACCTAAATTTTTCACGTCTATTTGCATTTGCAACATTTAGAATATTTAACAAAAACTTTAATTGTATAAATTGAAGCAAAAATTCATTCATTCTTTTTTTTGCTGTTGCAAAAGTTTTTACAAAAAAAAAAATTGTGTTATTGGTACTAAAATGAACCAAGAAAAAAATCGCACCAAATATTTTTCACACAGCAAAACAAATTCGATATTTGCTTTTAATATTTTGGCACAAAATAAATTTGTTTATATAGATTTAACTTTATGACATTTATGTACACATAATGTCTATATCTACATATGTAAATACAATGTTGAAATTTTTAAATAATTCATAAATTTAAAGCTTTTGCAGTCAAAGCGCACAAATTAAATGCCAAATAGGAATACGCTGGCTGCACTGCGCTGCTCTGATGCATCACAATTCATTAATAAACTTTAATAGATGCAAATTTCAGCAATAATTTGTCGTTTCAACAGACCGTGCAATTTGCATTTTTTGGGTTCATAAATTTTTATTTATTATTATTTATTTTTTTCTGAAATTAATTGAAATAAATAATTTTTGGCGTTTACATATTCATTGTGTGCAGTTTTTAGATTTATTGCTTTATTTGATTTATTTGAATGTTTATATTTTACAAATTAGAGAAGCTAATAACAGCACCAACAAAGCAAAAGTGATGTTGATGACCATTTTAATTATGATGTGTGTGCAAATGACGAAAATTGTTTAATTAATTTATATTTATTTCTTTTCGTTTTAGGTAAGCAAACATTAACAAATGTGCTCGCTCTTTAAGAGTCTGCTTGTGACAGACGCAGCACAGCAATCGAGAAATTATTTAAGTGAGTAGAAAATAGTTTTTCACACCAACAACATGTGATGCCAGCCAAGCAAAAGTTATAAAAAAAAAATCCATTAAAAATAATTTAATAATGTCATTACCTTCATAAAAAGGTACTTATATCACCCTGAAAAATGGACATTTAAAAAAGTACGTTCATTCGAAAAATTTGCCTTTTGTGAAAAAGTACCTGTTGTGAAAAGTACGTTTTGTAAAAAAGTACCTTGTTTAAAATAGTAAATTTTGTTAAAATAAATTAGCTTGTGTAAAAAAGTATCTTTTATAATAGTACTTCCTTCTTTTTCATAAATACGACCTTTTTGTAAAAAAAAGCACCTTCTACCTTTTATAAAAAAATTACCTTGTGTAAGGAAATATCTTTTGTTAAAATAAATTACCTTGTGTAAAAAAGTATCTTTTATAATAGTACTTCCTCATTTTTCATAAAAAGAACCTTTTGTGAAAAAAGTACCTTTTAACTTTTGTAAAAAAAATTACCTTGTGTAAAGAAATACCTTTCTTTAAAATAAATTACCTTGTGTAAAATTGTACCTTTTGGAATAGTACTTCCTTCTTCTTCATAAAAAGGACCTTTTTGTACCCGTTTTAAAAAAGTACCCGTTATAAAAAAAGTAACTTTCATAAGAAAGTAGCTTTTTAAAATAGACCTTTTGTAAAAAAAAGCCTTTTGTAAAAAAGTACCTTTTATAAAAAAGTACCTTGTGTAAAAAAGTATCTTCTGTTAAAAAATTAACTTGTGTAAAAAAGTACCTTTTGCAAGAAAGTACCTTTTAAAAAAAAGTACCGTTTGCAAAAAAATATGTTTTGTAAAAAGTACATTTGGTAAAAAAAATGGCTTTTATAAAAACGTACATTTTATGAAAATGTACATGTCACGAAAAAAGTACCTTTTGCAAAAAAGTACCTTTTATAAAAAATACCTATATTAAAAAAATACCAGGTACGGGAAATAGCCTCTATAAAAAATCACACGTGATTCAAAAGTTGCTTTTATTAAAAAAATTACCTCATTTCTATTGAAAAATATCTACTCTAAAAATTAACTTTTTGCAAAAGTTCTTTCTACGAAAATGTACTTTTTATAATAAAGCTGTTTTGATAAAAAAAAAACCTGTTGTAAAGAAACACCTTTTATAAAAACGTGACTTTTAAAAATATTATCTTTTACGCCTTTCTACGAAAATGTACTTTTTACAATAAAGCACCTTTGATAAAAAAAAAATCTTTTGTGAAAAGGTACCTTTTATTTATAAAAAAAAAAACACCTTTTATAAAAAAGTGGCTTTAAAAAAAGATTATCTTTACAAACAAAATTCCTTTTAGAAAAAAAACCTTTTATACAAAACCCCTTTTACACATAATACCTGTTGTAAAGAATGATCTTTTTTTGTTATTTTTATTTCTTAAATTCTTTTCTTAATCTACGTTAAACGCAATCAATTATTTCTTTTTTATAAAATCGAATGTTTGGATAATATTTTATGATCAAGGCATACTCGTTTGAACTTGTTCAGATACATACATATGTATATGTGCTTCGTAAACGAACAGATGTTAGCTGTCCCCCAGCTTATCGTAACTCTTAATTTTCTATGTTCAACTATTTACCACAAATATTAATTTAAATTAAGCTTGTAAAAAATTATCCTATGATAAGATTTTGTTTTCATAAAAGGTTACTTTAAAAATACAAAAATTTAATTCAATATCCAAGATTTTTTATTGCAAAATCTTTAATAAAAACTTTAGTGGCTCTTTTGTTAAAACTATGCTTTTTCTATGGACTATCAGAATGTTTAAAAATAAAATTAAAATATTGTTCCCGAAAAAGTTCTCTTAGTTTTCGATTATTTATGCATGTACTTCAAATCTACTCGCTTATTACTTTAGAACTTGCAGTTTTAATTAACTTTCTGAAAAAAAAAACTTTGACTTTGTAGTAAAACTTTCTACAATAGTTTTTTTTTGAATGTTCACAAAAAAAAACTCGTTTTATGCAACTGTTCTCTTTCTACATTTTGCAAATTTGCATATTCTTATCTTAAATATAAGTGAGAGAAAAAAGTAGAATCTTGGGTCGTTTAATGTTCTTTATTCGAGCTTTTCGAGTTCATTGACAAATTTATTTTACCATAAATCCTTTGATAATCTTATTAAAGCAAAATCAACATTAATATCAATAAAAACTGTTAGTGAAAAAAAAAAATTAATTTGCAAAACAAAATTCTATACGAAGTTGTTTAAATCAGAAAATGAAAAGATGAATAAGAAAACTTGTCAGATTTTTGCCAGGTCATTGTCTAAAGTTTTTGCCAACGTTTTTTAGATTTTTATCTCTCTTGATCAAATTAATGGAGAGGAGGCAGGGATGAGTATAATGCCGTTGTTTTGAAAGTAAAAGAAAAAACACAAACAAACAATTGCGGCAATCACTTACAATTGACTACAAAAACAACAATAAATATTGTCATTTCTTTTATGAAAGTTTGATGACTTTTTTTGTGAGCAGATGACTGGAAAACAATGAATGACCTTGTTCGAAGAGAGTGATATAAAATAAAAGAGTAAATGTATGAATTTTACTCATTAGGGAACTCTGGCGGTTTTATTTTATACATCTATGATTGTGTTAAAGACCACTTGGTTTTTTGTTACACACATTTAGTTATTTGCAAAATAACTTTGAGACTTTTTTTGGAAATTTTTTAGAAAACTCTTAAAAGCTTGCATAGTTTTTTTAACAACAACAAACTTGCATACAATTTTCGATAAACAAAGTATGAAATATGTATGTATATTTTTGACAAGCGTATGACCTCAATTTGACATGTTTCTATGGCAACATGTCGGACTTCCCTTTTTGATTTAATATTTCTTAATTTGAAAATTGTACAAACATTTCTATACCATTACAAACACACACAGACACACATATATTTATATACATACATACATATATAAAATTCAGCAAACCAACAAAACCAAGTTTTCTTTCCATTTATGGCTTATATTTTGAATATGTATATGTATGTATGTATATAAAATATTTTTTCTTGTTGTCCAGCACACGTCAAAGACTTTAAGCAAACTTCAAATGACCAGAATAAAACTTTTCTCATTTATTTAAAAAAAAAAAAAACTTAGTTCTGTTAGATTTCCTCTCGATTCATTCGTTTACTTTTTTTTGTTGCGTTGGGCAAAAAAAAAAAAATGTGTAAAACAAAACAAGAACTTTATATGAGTGAATATTCAGGATAGAGAAATTTCATATACAACCAGTAAATTTGTTGGCGTGATAGATTTTTCTTTTCCCTTATTAACATTTTGTTTTTGCAGAAACTTCCTTTTTCACTAAATTTGTTCTTTTAAAAAAGTTTTTCTTACAGCTTTTTTTGTTTTGTTGGAGATGTTTTGCATAAAATTAAGTTCTTATTTTGCATAAACAGCACACAGGCCACTGATAGCCCAGCAGTAAAATGAATTATATTATATTATTAATGCACCAAGCAGCGCACTAACAGCAGCTTCCACTGGTGCACCGTTCTGTTGCAATCATATGTTCTTTAATCAATGTTTATTCAATTGAAGAGGCTAGAATTAGATATAGAATGTGGCAACCAGCCTAGTCGTTTGGATTGTGGTGCTCTCTACAAAAAATAGCCTAAAGATTCTTCCGCCGTAAACACCACACCACGCAGTAGTTTTAAGCGGGCGTAATGGCGGTTTGTTGCTGGTTTTGCACAGAGATGCGGTGCGGCTAGAATGATTATTTTGTGTGGTCACGTAATCCGGAAATAAGCCTGATGTTTTTACAAAATTTATTGTTGCCAAGCTGCAGATGTTATTAGTTTATGCTAATAAATTCTAAATAATATTTTAGCGTCTTATTGGTAAAAAGGATATATGAAAGGACCTTCCTTGACCTTGATATTTTTGTAAAATTTTTGCACATAACGGAAATTCAAGTAAATTTGCTTACCTTAGTAAGTTCTCTCCAACCAAAAATCCTCTGAAAAATATTACACATAATTTTCTATTGAAAGTTTTGTTCATAAAATTTTAATTTTTAATGCTTTAATAGCACAAAATTATTGTTTTAACTAAAATCCTTTAAGTTAAACCTTTAATGCCGTTTTTAGTGTCATAGTCGAAAAAAGGATATATGGCAGGACCTCTTTTGGCTTAGCTATTCTTAGAGCATTTTTATATGAGAAGAATTTTGGAATGAATTTGCTTACTTTAGTGAATTCCCTTTCACAAAAAACCTATGAACATTTTTCAAACTGTTCAATTAATGTAAGTATTTTTTTTTTGTGAAAAAGGCAGTTTTTATTGTTTTATTTAGATAAAAATTGTTACGGTAATTGAACCAACTTTTAGAAAATGCTTTTGAATATTGTTTTAGTAATGTAATGGTAAAAAGGATATATGAAAGGACCTTACTTGGCCTTGATATTTTTGTAAAATTGTTGTGCGTAAATAATGTTTATGCGAGCTGGCTTACCTTAGTAAGTTTTTTTTTTAGCCAGAAATCATGTAAAAACTTTACAAACCGGTTCCTTTTAATCTTAATGTTTTTCAAATAATGTATAATGTCAATAAACTTGGAAATATCCCCTGTTGTCCCGTTCTCCTGAACGCTAATAGCTAAATTAAGCCGTGCTTAGCTAGTATGAACTTTTATAGAATAGCACATTAATGAAAGAGTAGAAAAAGTTATTGGCTTATTGCAATAAAAGGGAATAGTTGTAATTTAACCACTGGGTCGCCTGGCATATCAATGATCTGGTAGTAAAAGATACTATAGAAACAGTATGAATTTAAGAACGAAGAACAACTTTTTTCGTCATTTACAGTATGTACGAGTACTTTGAAGTGTGTAGAAAATAATAATCAGGAGGTGAAAGTTTAACTGACTGACTCTTAAGCTGAACTGAAGTAAACAGACGACGACAATGAAAGTGATTTTTATTGTTTTTTATGAAGTTCATTCCTTCTTCTCATTTGTTTTCTAGCAATTCTCTACATCTTTTGTTTTTGTCATTTTATTTGTTATTGCTGGATTTGTAAGTTACTCGTAGTAGAGAGTGCAAAGTTATTGAAATCCCAAAATGGAAATGACAGAATTGACATTTTGTGGTTGTTCATTTGAGATGCAATTGAAACTTTTTCTTTGCGACTAATTGAATATGGTCAGAGCGTATGTGTTATGTATATGCTAAGGAGTTTTAGGGGGGATGAATGAAAGAAAATTTACAAACTTTTTGGGAAATTAAATATTTTTCATATTGGCCATATAAAATGACTTTCTACTTTTGACCAAAGTCGGTGCTTGCACATGCATATGCAGAATAACGAGAAGCAGCAAAAAAAATATCAAGAATCAAAAATTCTTTTTTAATGTTGTCACTGCAACAATATATATGTTTATTTATATAGACGAATCCTTATGAATAAGGAAAGAAAACTAAAATTTGTATTAGCTAGTTAGAAAAGCGTTTGTTTCGAAGCCGCTATGCTTCTCATCCACATTCATATAAACATTTAAAAGTACTAAGTTCCACAATTTTTAGCCGCTTAAAGCACTTGGCTGCCAAAATTCAGGCAATTTCGCTTTCGCTGCACACATTTTATTGATGATATGAGCTTTATTGTATCTTTTGGATGATCTGTTACCATCTCAGAAGACTGTTGCTGTTCAAAACTTTATTGTGTGTTAAGTTGTAAGTTCTTGTTGTTCATTACATTAAACAACTGAAGCACCGAGCCTTAGGCTGTCTTTGGATTTAAATAAGTGGATTTTCGGAGCCTCAAAATCAATTACGTCCAGCTGATATACACAACAGTACAACAAGCAATCACACAGCAATTCTTGTTGCATAACAACGCATGAAACATACACTTTGGAAAAAAAAGCTTTAAAAGCTCTTTGCCACAAACTCAAAGATGATGTAACGTAACTGCCGCAAATCGATAAACTCTGCCGATTTTATCCTTGTAGTTTCACATAACTACAGATCGGTGTTGTGTGCTATATTTGCTCTTTATGAAGGCATACTTTTTCGTTCTGCATTTGAAAAACTGGGCAAAATGCTTGTTATATGCCTCGAGGCTCCATGTGATCTAAACAAAAAACAATCAAAGTCCATATGTATCACTTATTTTATAAAAATTATTTCCATTTCATTTATTGCGCTTAATTTTGATTAATAGTATTTTAATCAGAAACAGAAATACACATTCATACACACGTATTTATTGAGTTTCTTTCTAAACGAGACATTGAAAAATTATTAGGAACGACAAAAGAAGAAAAAAGCTTCACAAGTTCTTTGTAGAAAACCAGTTTAGTTTTGGAATTTCAAAGCGATTGCTGTTTGTTTGTTTGTTTGTTTTGTTGTGGCTGTAGTGGTAGTGGTAGAAGTGGCTGCACAAATATACATATTTACTTTTTTTCAGTGTTAACTTGGCAAAAAATTCCCACTTTTATTATACATATTAACTTGGCAAATTCTTCTCAAATGAGTCACTGAAGTTCAACAAAATTTAGCATTGAGATTTTTTACCTTTTGGGTTTTTTACTTTTTGTGTTTCGTACTTTGTGTTTTTTTTTTTTGTTTATGTTCAAAAGAACTGCATTAATAAATCAGTTTGTGCGAAAGCGTGCGTTTTGTTTAATTATGCAGACTTATAACTGTTTTATTTTTTTTTTTTTTTTGTAATACATACAGTTTGTTTTTGCGAAGCTGTTTTTGTGTAGCTTTTAAGATGGTATCACATGTATGGCTCCGAATGTCATGGTAAACACGGTCTATGAACCAGCAAATAGTTTTTACATTAACAGCTATGAAGACAATTTGAAGTTGCCAAGGACCACAGTGGCAGATCGGGCACATCAAATAATGTGACCACTACTTTCCATTGACTTCTTGTTTGGCCAAGTAACAGGATGCACATGAAGAAAAATGGATACATATTTACATTATATAGGTCAAGAAACAGCAACAGAAAAACAGGGGAAAAGATTTTAAAACAGCGAATTTCATCGAATACTAAGGTTATGTTAACTCAACCAGCAAAGACAATACTGAAGGTGAAAAGAAATTGTTTATTGTGCAAAAACAATGCTGGAACTAATATGGTTTTACTGCAAATATTGTATTTGCTATTAGAGCGAAAATAACCTTAAAATTAATTTTAATATTTTTACATTTTCTACCTCTTGTTTTTTCTATTCGATGATTAATGTTTTATCCATATTATATCCGTGAAGTTAAGTTGTTTATATTCAGGTATTTGCCCAATATAAAGATCAGCAAGAAATTAGGGGTCATGTCTTTTGGGCAAAAGTGTGCAAATACGAAACCATTTTGTCTTTTTCAACTTTGTTTTGCCTAAAAACTTGCATAAGAACCAATAAAAATGATTAAACATTCACATGCATATGTCGAAAAATAATAATTAAACAGAAAACAGGCAATAAAATGTAAAAACATTAAATTTCATTCGAGCCTATTTTAAGGTTATGTTTGCTCAATTAGCAATTAAAACACTTTAAAGCAAAAAAAAGAATGTATTGATGTTGCAAAAACATTGCAAGAGCGAATATAAATGTGCTTTTAATGTTGTATTTGCTCCTTGAGCAAACATGACCTCTTACTACGCTCTTGTTAATTTTAATGTTTTTCTTCTGTTTTTCTATTCTTTGTAGTTTGTTGTTGCATCAATATTATATCCATATTTAGTTTATCCATATTTAGTAAAGTTGTCTACATGCAAATATTTGCCTGAAATAAAGCTCAATAGATAAATAGTGGTCACGGTTTTCGGCAGAAATATGCAAATAGAACCCACTGCTGCTTTTTGAGTTTTGTTTTCACCGAATACTTAGAAAAAATTATTTGAAAATGCAAATTTCTTCACCTGGTTTTGTTCAAAAACACCAATGACAAGAAACGAGCAATAAATAACGTAAAAATCCTAATTTTCATAAGAGCCTATTTTAAGTTAATGTTGGTGCAACGAATAAATATAAAATTTATAAATGTGGTCTTACAGTAAATTTGCATAAGTATAGACGAATTTCCCTTAAAATTTGTCTTTGCTCGTTGAGCAAACATAACCTTAAAGTATTGTATTGGGAAATTTTGTGTTTCTACGTTTTTGTTCGCTGGTTGGCTCCTCTCGTTGTTGTTACTTGTTTTAACCATATAAATTTGTATTTATTTTCTGATATTATGTGCACACATTTGCCCAAATAAATGTTTAAAAAAAGTAGTGGTCACGTTTTTTTTTCTGAAAAAATGGGTAATTGTCTTTTGTGGTTATCGTTGTTGTTTGTTATTTTATTCACAACTAAGTTTATATGCATGTTTTTGCGTAAAAAAAAGATCAACAAGAAAGTAGGGGTCACATTTTTTGTTTAAAAAATATTAATATTAATTCTTTTGTATTCGTGCCCTTCAGGCAGTGCAAAGTAACAATGTGCAAAGTAAAAGAGATAAGTGAAAAAAATCTATATGTGGAAAATGTGTTTTTCGGTCCATGGAACTAAGTGAGCAATCGAATGAGCCATGGAGTAAAAATAATGTAAAAGAATATAAGCAACGAATATACAGCGTATGTTAACGAAATCATTCGAGCAGCTCTGGAATTGCAATATTAAGTATCGGAGGGACAATCGCATTTTTGTTACGCATGAGTGATAATTCAGCGTGTTGACTGTAGGTAATTACAGTACGTATACGTATGTGCTAATACATATATTTTAATTTATATTATATTTATATTCATGAATTGCGGCATTCATGATCGAACCAACTATCGAGTATGTATAATGTAAAACAAAATAAGAAACATATACACAGCCTATGCCAACGGACTCATCGAATCAGGTCTGGGTAATTCGGCTCCACAAGAGCTATGTACGTATGATTGATACGTATGATTGATAGTTGAGCATGTGGACTGTAGGTAATTGCAGTACATATGCATATGTGTTAATATATTTTTATTTATATTATTACACAAATGATTATATCCATGATTGCACGTTTACGGATTTTATGATTCAACTGCTGCCTTTCACTATACCTTTTCCTACGCTAATAACCTTCCAACACAATCCTGTGCACAATGTTTGAGCGCAAAATAATATAGAAACAATTATATCCTAAGGATTTCAGCTATTACTGGTAGTAAGTTAATAAAGGGAACATATGTAAATATAATACAGGTAACTTTCATTTCAAGATAAATCAACATGACCAGAAAATTAACGCTCAACTTAATTCTGTCGGCTCCACTGTATTATTAATTACCCTAATTGAAAATTTCTCTGATAAACTTGAGTTATGAAATGTTTTTTCAAATTACTTATAATTAATTTTCGCCCCAAAATATTAAAAGCTAAGAGCTGCCTTTAAATGTGTTTTCTTTTATCACCACTGGCTACTCATTTTTACACGTGCGCTTTTACTGTTGGTTCATTAAGATTGTAATACCAAGTTTTCTGGGAACCATTTTAATAAAATTAAAAATCGTAAGAAGCAAACATACAAATGTAAACAATACAAGTACTTTCAATATCCAGATTATTTTACATTGTTTGCTAAAAATAAGTAAATTAATTTTTCATGTATAAACGAAATTTCTATGAGAAAAATCCTGTTGTGGTAGAAAAAATCAAATCAAATAAATTCAATTCTTTTCATTTGCTTGCTTGCGTAGGCGGTTTTGGTTTTTACCTAAAAATATTTTGAAGCCAATAAAAAAATGTCTATTGAACATCAAAATGTTGATAGAAAAATGAGCCAAACCATGTTTATCTGTATTATAAATCTACAGTAAAAATGCATTAGAGCCTGGTAATTTAATTAAACTGTTTCTGAAGATTGATTCAGTTTGATTAAAGATGTGGCCAGAAAACGTGACCTACACAAACAAATAAAACTGTAAGTACTAAGGATGTGGAGTGGTGTAAAAGAAAATATTGCAAAACCAAGCGTGACATATTGCTATTCGTTAAAAATAGAAATGAGTCCCCATGTATGGCTTGTATGGCTTGACACTGGTAAAAGAAGAAGCTTTTGTAGTTCTGCACACAAGAAAACATTTTCTATTAAACTATTTATACCAGCTATATGCGACCGAAAATGGAATACAACTCTCCTGTTGGGGTCTGTGTCTAAAATTTTATTTTGGGGCTACTCGATTGTGTATAGCAGACGGCGACAGTGACGACAGTAGGGTATCCAACTCTTTCATTTATTCACTGGAGCCTCATGCAGTGTGGGATATGTTACATCGCTACTATAATGGATTTTGCTCAGACAAGATCAGTGATCTTAATCCAATCGTCAATAGCACATCTGTTTGTAGTCGATTTGGCAGTGAATGTCACCACGCATTACAAATGTAAGGAGGTTCAAACCAAACACACACAAACACTACTACCACTCTCCTCCTCCCCAAAACGTATTTTCCTAGTTCCGGTACAATGCGCTTGCATAAATGGGAGTCGTCCCCTGAGTACTGGTCCAAGTTAAAAAAAAAAATGACGCAATGTCTATTACCACCTTAACATAAATATATTAGTCAAATATCCCTCTGCCTGTTAAATAATATTTTTATATGTCTCACATTTAAAACTCGGTAATTAGCATACGTCTTTGAATGTATGTATTTGCTTCTTATTGAAATTCCTATTCAGCAGCTACCAGATAAGAATCGTTGGTTGTACAGGAAATTGACCAAAAACTTGAGATAACCTGTTTCTTAATTAATTTATATTTTTTAAACATTTAACCGCTTGTTTTTTGAAAAAAGTTTAATGCATGTAAATTTAATTGAATTAAAAAAAAATAAGAATTTTCCTCTATCTTATTGGATCTGATTTGTATGCATCAAAATCAGTAATATTCACAACAAAAGCGACACAAAGCTGCTATTTTTGCAATAAAATAAAACCAACTTCCAATTCAATTAAAACTTATTAAAAAGTTGAGAGAAAAAAAGCAACAGCAAAAAACTGCATAAAGAAAAGACAATAACAATAATAATAAATAAAGTGAACGTACTGCAAGACTTGTGTACACATACTTGTGTATGTGTATGTGTAAGTGTGAATTCATCGAATTCTTTTCGTTGTCTGCAGCTTAGCTAAGTTCAATTCAGCTCAGCTCAGTTCAGCTCAGTTGAATTCAATTCAATTGTATACAGTTTTAATTTTCATGTCACGAGGGAGAACCCAGGACATGGATTTTTTTCTTTAATCAAACCACAAGCTATTGTTATTTAGTCTTTTGGCAGCACAAGGCTTTTAGGAAATCTGCTGTAAGTAGAATGTCATCTCGATGTTATGGATACCCAGAATTCTGTCCGAATTGCTGGATTGTTTGAATTACAAATGTTAATTTTTACTGTGCTGATTTTGTTATCGATAAAGCCGCATTTTTGTGGCTCAATTTTCAGAAACTAACAGATCGTTTCTGAAAGTTAATACATACAACTTTCAGAAACGATCAGTTGGTTTCTGAAAATTGAGCCACAAAACTGAGTTGAGTTTTAGTATATATAACAAGGACTTGATTCACACAGTCACTTGACTTTTTTGTGACAATGTCAGTCCAAACATTCTAATCTGCAAAACAAAATCGCAAGTACATGTCTGTACATTAGTTTGCCGATAGTCACAAAAGGTGTTCACTGTCACATCAAGTCACAGAACTGTCACTTTGCTTTGGATAATGACAATTGCCGCCGAGTGTTGTCACTGTAAAGACCTCATTAGTTTTCACTTTCACTTTCTGTTCTTTGCCATTCTCTTCTGGATAAATAATTTCAAACTGCTTTTAGTTTTTTCTTTCACAGCTAAAAAAAAAATGTATCCTTGCCCACTGTAATTTTATGCAAGAACACCACACGAGTTTTTATTAGCTGTTGCATTAGAACATTTGCTTGTAAAAGGAGACACCTTTTGTAAATAATAACAAACAAAATATATTCAATTCTAACTGTCACTTAACATTTGCCCTCCCCGGAGGCACATAAAGCATATTACTGATCCTGTCCAGCTTGGTGCTGTATCATCGAGGTAGAAGGCGTGCAGGATACCTCGGTTATTTTGATGACCAAAAATCTTAGGCTGGATCTGAGGGTTTGCAGTGTGTTCTGAGGGAACTGTTGAAACCCTCTACCATAGGGCAATCCAGCAGTGGGGGGATGGGTGCCCCGGCATGGCTCTACGAGGTCATTACGCCCAATCAGAGGTTGAGGAAGGTGCAAAAAGTACTCTTTTATACAAGGTACTTTTTTATAACAGGTACTTTTTTATCACACAGGTGCTTTTTTATAAAAGGTTCTTTTTTTCACTTTTTATAAAAGATAATATTTTACAAACCATACTTTTCTATAGAATGTACTTTCTTATTTCAAAAAATATGCTTTTTTCTAAAAGGTAGTTTTTAAAATAAAAAATCTTTTTTACTGTAAATTTTAATTTCATTGAACTTCTGTATTGTAATACATTTATATTAAATTACTTTTTCAGGTTTAACCAAGGGTTGAACTTAAGCCTGACAAAGTAATTTAATATAAATGTATAAAAAAGCTTTTTTACAAAAGGTACTTTTTTAGGAAAGTTATTTTTAAAAAAAAAGGCTCGTTTTGAGAAATTGTCTCATGCTTAGAAAAGTCGCTTCTCTTTTTACACAGAAAGAGAAGCGAAAGGGTGCCTTTTTATAAAATGTTTATAGAACGTAATTGTTTCAATTATATGTATATGTAGCCCTGAAGATGCTAACCAATGTTTAGCGAAATATTGTAAAATTTATAAAATATCTAATAGAGAATAAAATATGACCCAAAGCTTGGTGATCATCATAACTCATATGCATAAGTCAAAAAGATCGGAGAAATAAATAACTCATCATAGAACATAATTTTTACAGAAGGTGCTGGCTGTTGCGTTAAGAAAGTTTCGAAAAAAAAAATGGAATTCCGTTTTTAAAGAAATTCAATTTTGTGCGGGGCAATCCCTTAAAGAAATTTGTTACAAAAAATTATTTTTAATTTCTTTTGTTAATTTGTGTGGGCCCTCGCAAAAAACCTCCTGATGCCAATTCTGAATTTTTCTTGCTAAAATCTGTTTTGTTTGCTAACAAAGAATAAGTTTTAGGATTGAATACCTGTTTTGAAAGCAACAAGTGCACAAGGCAAACGGCAAATAACGTTATTTCTACTGCAAGAAAAAAATCTTTAAACTAAAAAAACACTGAACACAAAAAGCCAAACCCAAATATACCAACAGAAATGAATACACGTGTACCAATATACATACATATGTCTACATGAGTATACACATAAAATTGCATGGGTATGTTTGTGTGTGAGTGTGTGTATTTGTGATTATGCTGCTGAGGAAAAAACCTTGTTTGCTTTTTGAATAAAAAGCAAAATTTTGTTTTTTTTTTTTATTTTATCAAATGTTTGACTTAAAAAGTGGTTCTTCAGAACCAGTAATGAAAACAGAAATCAAAATAACTTATAGAACCAGGCTGGCAGCTCCGACAATATACTTTCAGCCCAACACACCTTCACTCTGTGGTGCACATACATATTTCATATTTAAACTGCCTGCCTCTTGGTCTTGTAAGAGGAAAAAATGTTTTATTAAATTTGCTGCTTTGTTTGTTTTTTTTTTTTTAGTTTTTAATATGTGGAACAATTTCGTGTGTTTGAGGATTGAAAGTGTTGTATGTTTTTCTGTGTTTTTTTTTCATTGTTGTTTGCATATTTATTTATTCAGGGTGTTCCGCGGAGAAGGTGTTACGGCACAAAATAGTGTCGTCACTGTTTTGCGCACAGTGGCCAGACTCAGCTCAAAATAGGAATACTTTTTGTGAAGATGAAATGTGTAAGAAAATCATTTTGTTGTTGGCAAAATTAAGGCAAAGTGTAATTAACAATATTTAAAAAAAAAAAAGTCTGTATTGCGTATGAGTAATATTTGGTGCAAAATTTCTAAATTTATTGCTCATACGCAGGAGTCCAAATATTTAAACACTTTGAATGAGTAAGCTCGATATATCTTCTTTCCCCCCAGTTTTCTTTTCAATTCTTTTGAAAGCTTGACTGTTTCGTGTTTGCCACAATATTAAATTTAAGAACAAAAAAAGAAATGCGGTCGGGGGACTCCCGTTAGGAACGAAGCTTTTTCTTCATCTTCGAATGTAATACAAGGTGAAATATGTATGTTTTATTTTGAAATTTTTAAATTGTATGTATATGCTTCTTAAAGTTTTTGGAACGTTTAATTTTTTTTTTTACTTTTGACACATGCAGTATTTTTTTGTCAATCTGCTACAAAACGAAGAAAATTTTTCAATATTGCTATTTTTTGTTATGACATACTTTAGCGACATCTATCAACTGATAGTGTCCGTTTTCACAACTAATTAATATTTATTGGTAGACAATTGTTTGTCAACAAATACAACAATACATATAAACAGCTCACACGCTTTCGTGACGATTTCTACACATTTGCACTACCAGCCAGCCGCGTTAAGGAATTTCGTTCCAAAAATCTTTCTAAATTTTGTAGGACGTAAAACTGTATTTAAGTCCATTAAACAATGAACTCACAATCGCACATTATGAAAAAAGTTCACTTAAACGAAAAAATTAATGTTTTCAACAATTTAAACCTAATCCTGATTTTGCTTGAACTTACTGCATTTTTAAGGATTAATCCTTTAATCTATACCCATAATCATTTTTTCTTTGCATTTTCATTTTTAGGCCTGCTTTTCATTTTCTTGTCTTTATCACTTGTTTTGCTACTGACTTGAGCCGACAGAACCATCAAAAAGCAGACAATCGAGTGACTGTTTTGCTAAATTGAGAAATTTCAGCACAGAATTCACCAATTTAAAAACAATAGTTTTTCTTTTTTTGTATATATTTCTTTATTCAACGGTAAAGCTGTGACACTCAAAAGGAAATGCTCGTACAGTGAGGCATGCTTTATACTTGTGTGTGTGTGTGTGTGTGTGTGTGCTAGTTAGAATGTGTGTCAGAATTTGGGATTTGACAGCAGTGGCAAAAAGACCACCATCCTCATCATCATCGTCATCACCGTAAATAAAACAAACAATGATTTCGCTAAGAACTTTGCTGATACAAACAGTTTTCTATATGCTTGTTTTATTTTTTAGTTTTTTTTTCTCTCTTCGTAACACAAGCTTCTCTTTCTATTGTTGTTAGTTTCGTGTTGTTAGCCAAAAAATGTTGTATATCTGACAACGTTGTCGTTGTTGCTATATTTTGCATTGCCTTTTGCTTTTGGGTGCGGTAATAAAATACAAATTTATGGCCAACTGAAAGAATGTGAATGCAAGGCCAGCCAACTTAAATACTACTTAAATACAAGTCAAGTTTGAAAGTTTCCCAAAGAAGGATGGAAAGACAAACTTGTTTTAGCTTAGCAAAATTTTGACTAAACATTTTTTCATTGTTTAGCAACAAATAAAAAAGTAGTTTTGGATACATTTGCTCATTATGATAATGTACCACATAAATATATCTTTTCTCTGGCACTTGAAACCGGATTAGACTGTTATCAAAATGGAAAGGCTCAGGCCGTGATTATAGCTCTTCCGGAGAAGGTGTGTCTACTGGCGACTTCTCTAATGGTTTCACAAAATTTTCACATTCTGCTGTGTATGCACCACTTACACACAAACAAACTGGCGTACACACTATATGTATATATATATACACGACATACCTTGAAATAAATATCAATAGAAAAATTCTAGCCATTCACTATTGACAAGGTCACCAGTACTACAGACACATTATACTTCAAATAATGCATAATACGCGCATAATATGTGCATATCCTGAAAAGAAGTTCAGTAGCTATTCAATATTGACAAGGTCACCAGTAGTGCTGACTTTTGTATGTGGACATTCCTTGGAGGAAATATGAGTAGAAAGCCTCCATTTATTCACTATCATACTGGTGACCTTACTACTGGCACATTAACTAGGCTGACAGTACTACTGACATGGGGATACCTGCATTCCCTCAAGCAAACGGCAGTAGAAATTCTTTAGTTATTCCCTATGGACAAGATCACCATTACTACTAAGACATTATACTCAAAATAATGCATAATACGTGTATGCATACGTAACAGGAAAGATTGGAGCTGTTCACTATTGACAAGGTCACTAGTACTAGTGACATGTTATACTCCGAATTATACAAAGTGCCTGCATACATACTGTGCAGGGGTAAAAAGCTTCTAGTTATTTAATTTTGTCAAGGTCACTATTGTTACTGACACTCACATACATACATTACCAGTATGTAATGTATGTATGTAACCAGAAAGCTTCTAGTTATTCACCATTGACGCGGTCACCAGTACTAGTGACACCTCATACTCCATGTATTGAATTTTTCTATAAACATTCAGCGTGCGCTAGCTATAGAGACTAGAAATCTAGCAACTGGTGATTAGATGATTAGACCTAATGGGCTCTAGGTTTGCCTATAGACATTGTCGTCTGTATGGTTGACATAGTATATTCTCTGTAACACTTTTTCTATTGGCACTGATACTCCCTTGACAATAAGCTTAAATATGTCATCGATATATGTGCTGGTTATTGAAATTCAACATCTAGTGGCTAGATGGGTGCCAATGAGACCCCAGAATGACCGTGGCTCTAGTCTTTGTTCATTATGGATGGCTGGGTAAATTCTATACAAAACTTTTTGGCACTAATACTGCTGATACTCCGTCAGCAATACTTTTCTCGTCTTTAAAATTCTAATCACAAAAAAACTTTCTCAAATAGGATAAATTAGGATAAAATAATTAATAATTGTAAATCATGTAGTTCGAATATAAAGTTAGAAATTAATGTCACCAATATAGGTGACAAAACTGGTTGCTTGGAAGCACTTGTCTCTCTGCTTCCCTTCCTCAAAAATTGTAATTAAAATGAATTGTTTTCAATATTTTTGAACTAATTTTTCGACCTTTATACTTCCTTGACCTTTAGGTCACTTAAATATTAAATCTCTTTGTTTCAACATTTTAACGCTGCCTTCTAAGTCTGCTTCAAAAAAACATTGTTCGTTTTTATAAAATTAAATAAATTTTACAAAAAACATAAGCACATTGTAGTGACAAAAACAATATTGAAGTACTTTAAGTATAAATTCCAACTCAATTGAATTTTACTTTCAAAAAGTTTAAATCTCAAAATTAGAAGAAACCTGTAGTGGTATGAAAATAAAAGTAAAAAATATTTTGATGTCATTATTTGTTCAAACCTTTCAGAGCTCACAGAAAAAGGTGGAGTTTTCTCATGTGACTGAGCTTGAGTTTCAGTGTCTATATTAATTTTTTTTTTTTTTTTCGTTCATTGAGACAATGTGGCAGACAAGTGTAATGCGAAGTAAAAAAATAAATAAAGATGATGGGAAATAAAAAAGAACCTTAAAACTTAGTAAATATCAAATGAATTGCAGACAAGCCTTAAAATGGGTTCCGATAATCAAACAACCAACAAGCAAATTGAAAAATAAAAAAACTAAAATTCATGACACAATTATTCAACAAAAAATATTAAAGATTTTTTACTGTGTTTTTTAAATTTTATTTGCTTTTTCTAACAAAAACTATTTAAGGCAGGGTTGGGTGTTAATGTTAACTTCTACTAAAACATTGTCATGTAGAACCATATTATTTTTGTGGCAGTATTGGCAGTAAGCATACTATTATCAATTTCGGTAGTCATTTTCGTGATTTTATTGCTGATATTATGTGATCAACCATAATACTTTCACAAAATCTCATTCAGTAGACGTGTTACTATCAAAAATATCATAGTTTTACATGCTCAAGTATTCTATTAAGAAATAGTTAAGGTATACATATAATTACAGGCATATCAAACCGTATTTTATCAGTAAGGTATGGGCGGTAACAACTTCAATTATAATATTGTCATTTCAATGCACTTTTGAAGAAGCCTCTTCTTATTGTATGAATTACATGACCTTAAATGTCATTGGATAAAACATTTAGAATTATCAACATCCAATTTTACAGATTTTCAGAAGTCATATTATTTTTTTGCTGCTAATTTATTGTTTAACAAAAATCATGCAAAAGTTGATGTTGACTTTTTTTTTTACTTTATATGGGGCCCCCTGCTCTCTGTCAATGAGCACTTTAAGTGAGTTTGTTCTTTTTGTTACTTGTTTTGCATAAAACAAGAAATAGTCTTAATTTAACTTAAAGGTCATACAATTGTGTCAATTTAATTAAAGTATTAATAATTATCTCAACTGGGTCTGAGTTGAGCTGCTCAGCCCTTTATCGAAGTAGACTTTATAACATGTGTTTTTTCGCTTTTATACTAGAGATGTGCATGTGAGTGTTTTTTTTTTGGCTCAGTTCACGCATGCTCTCTCTCTCAGAATAAATTTCCTCACGCACTTCCACGCACAAAAACTTTTTGTGGTACTCCTGTTGTACTTTATCGCTTTTCGAAAATATTTGGTATTATAAATTAAGTCTTCAGTACCAGCATAACTTCCTAGCATTTTTACAGTATGTCCTTAGTATTATGTTACGCGGGATGTCAGGTCATGAGAACGGCTCACTTGGGTTCTAGAAAAGTTGCCGTTATAATATGTTCTTAGTAGCCGCATCAACTCCTCAAATATTTTTAGAAAATTGCTCACTTCAAATATGTGTAAAATTGTATACGTATTTAAAAGCAATAAACTAAATGAAAACCAAATGGTGGTTCTAAATCACATCAGGTAAGTGATTTGAACGAGCTTCTTAAGAACATTCGAAGTACTGCAAAATCTGGTACATGTATTATTTTTTGAAGGAATGTATAGTCGAAAGCTAAAGCAAACTGCAATGAAAAGTAAGTATAGGAAAAATATGTGAAATTTTTTTTGAAAACCAAAAGAAGTTAGTAATTTAATTTTTTTTCGCCAAGTCTAGTGAGCTAGCTGCCTTTAATTGGAAAACACGCATGAAATTTCAATTCTAAATCGTGTGATATTTCTAGAATTTAAATACGCTCACTTGTGATTTACACGACCTTTTGATGGCAATGGCACATCTCTACTTTCCACTGACAATTCTAAATAATTTTCATTTGTTGCTGGCTGCTGATGAATCACTCATTTTATTTGTCAAACAATTAGAATTCTAATTTGCCTCCAGAGTCATCAATGTGGCGGAGAAGTGCACAGGGAACTTTAAAATTTATTTTTTATCATAATTTTTTCTTTCATACAGTTTATTTAGGATTATAAACAGTAACGCTCTTCCTTTCTCTCTCTCTCTCTCTCTCTCTCTCTCACACACTCTTTAATTTACTGTATTTTCTTTGGCAATTTCGCTGTGCAAAACTGTTTGTTGTTATTATTGTTGGCTTTAAACGGAGATGTTGAGTCGTTGGTTGGTGTTATTTATAATTAGTGTTAATTGCTTTTAAGCTGAAAAGGTGTTAAATAAGAGTGTCATTACTTTGTTACTTTAATTAACATATTTAAATATTTAGAAGAAGTTGGCGTTGGCTGTTTACATAATTAAATGTTAATGGTATGAAAGAGAGCGTGCACTTCAATTTTTGCAGTAGGTTTGATCAAATTAGCATTAAAAAGCAAATGTTACTGCTCAAGTGACTCAGCGTCTTTGTTGTCAAAGTTTTGTTTATTAAAAATGCAAATAAAATACACATGTATTTCATATTTTCCGGAATTCTTTTCATGTTGGTTTTGAAGAGTTGAAAAACATGTACATATGTGATTTTAATATTATTTTTGTTTCTGTGGCATTTAAAAAGGCTTTAATAATTTGTTTAGTACGTACTTCTTTTACATGAAGCTGGTAACACGGTTACTGTCATTGGAGAGCGGTATAAATTGCCGATAACCAAATTTGTATGTCTGAAATAGCAAGAAATCGAACTTTTTCTTTAGACTTGGCTTCGTGCTACACAGCAAATGCAACAATTGAATTATTGCTAGAAAAGTTTGGAGACTCGATTATTTTAGGAAACTGTGATATTGAATGGCCTCCAAAAAGTTGTGATTTAACAGCATTAAACTATTTCTTGTGTGGCTATTTGAAGTCATTGGTCCCGACTCTCTTCAAGCTTTACAAGTCAATATTGGATGTACCATTCAGACATATGATTTGATTTAGTGGAGAAAGTAGTCGAAAATTGGGTTCTTCGAATTCGTTCCTGCAACAGAAGTTGTCAAGACCATTTAAATGATATTGTATTTGGAACTTCACATTAAATAAATAAATTTTGAATTTCCTGAACAATAAGTGTGTACGATTTTTTAAAGAAATGATAGCACTCCTATTGAAAAACTATGTACAATATTCCCAAAACAAAAACCACTTGAACTTCCCCACTGTTCCTGTGCTTGGCTCAAATTTCGAACGAAAAGAAAAATCAGTTGTCTTTCCCTTTTAAAAAGATAAAAGAAAACTTTTATAATCTCACAAACATTAGAAATCCCTTGCATATATCTATCATAATAAAAAATATTAAGATAATTCTCTGAAAGCTTTTCCTTCCTCTTACAATTAATTTACCCTTTATGAGGAATAAGCCTTCTACGTCTTTTTTTTCTTTTTTTTTCTTGTTCCACTGTCTTAAACATAACATTTTAAACTTGATTTTAATTAAATATTTCCATGCTACTAAGCATCTCGTTTTCTAAGGTATTAGATGCCAGTGTTCTTATAACAAGTATTTAAATAAGAACTATTCACAAAAAAACCAGAATAACTAAATTTCTCTTTGTTTAATAAATACTTAATTTTGTGTGTACTGCAATAAAGTATTTTGAAATTTTCTTTAGCATTAAACTTTTATTTCAAATTAAATATTTTTGGCTCTTCAAAGCACTTTGCATTTATTATCATTCTAATAGAATAATTATTCTTTAAAGCTTATCAAATACTTGTGAAAGGAAACCCCATCAGTTTAATAGTATTTCTCATAAAAACATATCATTTTATTATTTCTCACTGCATTTTAATCATTCTGTAGAACAATAAAATTTCTATGCTAGATATTTGCTTCTTTTTTTTTTTTTTTTTTTTTTTTTGCTTAATTCATAAAATATGCATTCAAGTCTTTATTACAGTTCCAAGTATCTAACAAATTGTTGTACAAAGTAACAGCAAATTAGCATTTGTTGTTGCATTCATGTTAAAGAATTTATAGAAGAACAGCACATAGCAGACACAGTAAGCGTTTAAAAAAATCTTTTATTTTGCGTTATTTGGAGTTTCCTGTATGTTGAGAGACTGACACAAAAAGAATTGTCTAAAAGGAAGGAAAGTGTTAATTGAGAAGCCGTTGAAAGGGACTTTCTCTTAAAGTTTGATACAGATGATAAATAAAAGATTGATTGTCATTCAAATATTTATAAATCTCTTCTACACTGAAAGACTTTTCGTTGATAATTCTATTGAACTTAATTCTTTAACATAATTTCATTATTTCAATGAAAATTTTCATAGCGGCTTTGAATTTTAATAGATCTAATAAATGCATTTCGTTTGAAACTGTTCATTTGTTTTTATAATTTTGTTAAAAAATTATATTAGATTTATGAAAACGTATAGTTAAAACATTTTAGCCCTAAAAATATACCTTAATAAATTTTTCAGCCGTCTGCATGCCCTTGACATTTCATTGATGCTAATCAACTTATCAGTAGATTTGAAAAATCTTATAAGAATGTTTGAAAATCAACTACTTATTGCAAAATTCCCATGAAAAAAATGAGAACTAGAAATATTTAAACAAACTTTTAATACAGAAAACATGGACTTGAAACATTAATTAAAAATGTTTCGTGTCTACTGTTGAGTTGATTGGCATCAACAAAAAGTTGGCGGCATATAGACTGCTAAAAAAGGCAGAAACCATTAATAGGGTATATTTTTAGACTTAAATTAATACATTTGAATGGGCTCTTTTAGCAAATAAATAAATACGTTCGAAATTTAATTGAATCAATGAACAATTGCATTGAGTCAACTTAAGCGTTTACTGCGCTATCAACCTAAAAATCTTCACATAAAACTGCAATATAATTTTTTATCTTTTTTTTTTGAATGTAGTATATCTGTTATTAAGATTGCCCGTAACCCTAATGAAAATAAAAATTGCGTTTTGTTTTCATTATATCAATGAAAAAACTCATACAGTTAATAAATCGTTTCATTCAGTTGGTAATTTTTCGTCATTAAACCAATGAAATAACTGCCAGGCTTAATGACCCAAATTCATACAGATAATGTAACGATTATCAATGTAAATTTAATGAATCAGAATTCATTGATTGAATGAACACGAATGTTGATTGAAAGTTAATGAGTTTTTTGTGTAATAAATTTCTAACATTAACCTCGAAAAGCATTGAATTTATGAGCAAAATTCTTTCAGTGTACAAGCGAATGGCTTGTGGCTTAAAGTCCTTGAAAACCAAACATAATATTTCCATCATATGAAATTAAAGCAGCATATTATACAAAATTACTTTTTTTTAAATAAATTAAACTTTTTTATATTTCAAATACGTGGGAATTTATTTTAATCTCTTAATTATTTATACTCATTTAAGTTTTGTATAGAGGAACTTCCTATCTCTCTCTCTTTCGCTCTTCTCCCGTTACTAAACAAAAAAAGATTTATACATGAGCTGTGAAAAATGTATTTTTTTAGATGCTGATACAAATTGGTTTTGTTCAGCTCCTGATTTCTTTGGTTTTTGCGGTTGTTTCACAAGCAGCTCTTTATAACATAAATTAATTTAATTTCAACCACAAATAAATGTCATTTAAACAAATATGTACAAGTGTAGAAACCACCTGTGAATGAATGCTAAGAAAGAGTTCGGTTCGGTCTCTTGAAAAAAAAAATATATACATTTAAGCAAATAAATCAACTTAAGCACATATTTAATTTAAAGCTAAAGAGCAAAAGTTAAGCCTTAACATTGAACTTAAATCTAAATTAAATGTTGGCGAGATAAAAAGAAAATTAATTACGGCTTCGGGTTGAACACAAGTTAAATAAATTCAACTGAATTCGAGATCTTATCTCTAATAATAAATAGAGAATATAAATGGTACTTCTGGATTATAAATCAAATATAATTAAAAATAACTATATAGATGAGGCTTAGTTTAAATGAAACTTATGACTTGAACTGGGGTACAGCTAGATTTTTTCAAAACCGCCTAAAGAACTAAAAAACTAAAAGGTAATAATAATATTTGAAATACTGTTTTTGGTTAATAATTTTATCGGGCTTGAGTTCGGTTTCACTTCCTTAGAATTGATAAAGACTTTGTTGTGATAAAATTATATGACCAGGCGTTGAAGCAATTTAGGCGTTGTTGAGCATCGTGGTGGACGTGAAGCAACCATGGTATAAACCCCAGCCAAGAAGTCTTCAGTTTACTTTTCTATTCCTCTTTAAAAGTATAGATCACCACAATTTAATCAAAAAAAAAAAAAAAACTCTCTCAATCCTCAGCAAGTAAAATCGTATTAAAGCCGCATAAAGTACTTAACATTATGTTTTCTTTTCAGTTGTAGCGTAGTTTCTATTTTCAAATATTTGTATCATATTATTACTTGCTATTTTTGTGGTCTCGTTGTATGGTTCTAAAGCACTGTGCGGGGTGGGCTAATTTGTTAAGCAATTCATATGAAAATTCATTAGTAAAATAAAAAAAAGTTATATAAGATATTAAGACTTTCACTATTGTTTTATGGCCTGAGTAAATTTAACGAGTAAATTTTAACCTTCCGTTGGTCACTTGTGAGCTTGATTGCTTGAAGTTTGTCAATTATGTTTCTTCATTAAATGTTTGTGTGTGTTACAAGAACTATGTTTTTTATGCTTCTCTTTTCTTTGTTAAATAATTTAAATATTTGTGCTCAAACGTTCTTTTATTATAATTTTTTTCTTTTCTTTTTACACTCAACATTGTTTTCAATTAAAGTTCAGCAGTGAGAACACGTGATAGGAAATGAGTCATCATTTGGTTTGATTAAATTTGAAACACTTCATTTGAACTGCAAATATTAATTAACGTTACACTTAGTACACATATTTTCTAAATACTCTACAACTAACACAAGCTCAAATTAAATCGTGTGAATTGTTTGTAACAAACAGCGAATATTTCTTTGCAATAGTAGAGGATATTCATGGATAAATATTAGAGGAATCTAATTTGGCAAATTTGCCAAAATTCTTCGAAATGAGTGAATTGTCTTAAAGTAAACTTTTGGTAATAATAAATTTCTATTGGAACAGAAGTTTTGTTAGGAAACAAATAAATGAAAAAAAAAAAATCCTGAACTTTTAAAGTCAACGTTTCTCTTTGCCGTAATTTTGCCTGCCTGAGAAGCGAATTGCGAACAGATTGCTGAACTTTAAGTATCGTCTTTGTTTATGTACTTGTGACACAGTTTTATCACTAAATTCCGTTCTATTCGCTCATTCGTTTAGTATTCAAAAAAGCAACAAACAAAAAACACTACGCGCTTGACGTTGCATACATAATGATAAGTTTGACAAGTACACAAAAGAAAACTATTTAATTTTTACAATTATTTTTATGAGAATTTGTTTATTAAATAAACGCCATACCAACGAGAATAGTTTAATTATATAATAATATGCATAATTACGTATGTATGTATGCCAAGGCTTGTTGTGTTCGATGAAACCATGATCTTTTTAAGAACTACTTAAATTTCGTATTCCGGCATTTCATGCTTTTAGCGGAAGTGAGAACTTTTCAAAAGATTTGTTATTATAGTTGAAAAATAAAAAACTAAACACATACGCACGCATATTTATAGATCAAAGCATAATCAAATGAACAAAACAAAAATTTGTTGTTTATTCAGAAAAAAAGTATTATATCTTATGATGAGTGGTGATGAAATAGTGATGAAAAGTGAAACAGAGCTAAACATGTATATTATTGTCACTGCATACACCACAAATCAAATTGGAGTAGTTAGTTTTAGCAATCGATATTTAGGCATCGATTTTTCAAAAGCTTTGGCATAAGGGAAAAATATTCCAGAAAAAAAATTTTTTTCAGAAGTCCAAATTTCAACTTTTTGTGTTTATGTATTTATTTTTGTATGGGGCACTAACCATTCCCAGATTGCCTGTACAGAAGAAGTCAAATGTATGCCCCAGCTGCAATAATTTTTTCTCTCTAATATTTTTATCGAACACACCTAATTCGTGCCACGCCTGCTTAGGGAGACTGGCACACTAAGTAACAAAAAAAAAACCCACCTAATACAAATGCATGTTTCACTCAAATTAAATTCTGATGAAATACTATTCCCAAACGCAGAATTTGCAATGAAATTGTATAATCCATGAGGAAAAGGTAAACGTTAAACATTATTACCAGGACATGCATGAGCATGCTTTGAGCTCAAATAAAATTATGGCAAAAAAATATTAACAAGCGAAACATGTTTCATAAAAATTCTTCGAATTCCTAGTGCATATTTTCTGACACTTTTTTTTTGTAACTTATAATAAATGTAAATGAAATATAATATTTTTAGTGCAATCTAACCAGATTTTTTCCTTTTAATAATTATTTGGCTCAGTGCTCAGTAAACGACTTTCGTAATACGTTTTTAATGCCTTTAAATTATCGCCCTTATTATTGACATTTATTGCAAAAAAAAAAAAAAAACAATGATAATATCTCGTATTCATGTATAACCTTTTAGATTTAGTGCCAGAACATTCATGAGGTGGCCGTTAAAACGAACCCTGCTGCTTTAATTTGACTTGCAATTAACAAAAGTTTTGAATTCAGAAGTAATTCTGATTACGCCTTCTCACATGTGATTTATTTTCGCCCATCAACTAGAAAAAATCTCAAACCTGATTTTAATTGAAAAAAAAAAATTCAAAACTAAGACAGTTCGCATGCAGCTCAGAAATCAACTTAAAATGATTTCAAAGGAAATTTTCAATAGAGTCAAATACATACAAAAATAATAGTAATTTTCAATTCTCCAATAAACATTATTTTCTTTCTATGCCGACTTATTCCTTTTAATTTTTGTTTTTTAGTTTTACAAGCAAACAGCACTCAACAATATTCTCCTGCACTTAAATGTTGTAATAAATAGATTTGTAAATAATATTTAATATTCCATTAAATTTAAATTCTACCCTTACATTTGCTATTTTTGCCATTTTATTTAATTTTATATGTTTTAACAGCCAGTTAAATGTTTTTCAAGTGTTTTCCAAAGTGGGGAAATATTTTATGTTGGATAAAAAAGGATTATTGGCTCTCTACTTCAGTTTGTTTAAAATGCGAATTTTCCTTTAAATATTTATGTACGATGTGGATATAATTTAATTGAAAAAAACAAATAAATAAAACCCTTTGCTATTTACTACACAATTCGATTGGTCAAAAAAGTTGTAGGGACAATTTATCGGTTTGCCTGCGAAGTATTTTACATTGAGTTCAGATGTAATTCTTAAAATCATATTTTAATAAGCAGCTAGCTATCTTTAAGAATGGATTTTGAGTACACTGTCATTGATTTACCTTTAAAGCTCACAACACATTGCAAGAGTTCCGTTCATAAATCCAATGAATTCCGACATTAATTTTATGAAAAAAAAATTCCTTTATTTTCAACCATTTATTAACTTTATATAAATAACTGTTTCCTTAATTATCTGAATTTTGGTCATTAGGACAATGAATTATTTCCTTTGTTTAATGGCAAAAAATTATCAACTGCCTGAAAAGATTCAATAAATATATGAATTTCTTCATTGAGCCAATGAAACCAAAACATTATTCTTATAAAGTATGCTATTGAGTTTACAGATTCTGGCAAAATTAAATGAAGTATGTAAATGTTTAATTTATAAGAGTTTAGCAAGCACATGATCTGGCAGATCTGGTAGATGTGGCTCTTGTAAGTATTTTCTGCCAAGTCCTTTGACATCGCTCTCATACTTTTGTATGCACTATGTTGCTGTTTGTGTTGTACCATTATTAAACCTTGCACTTTGCTTTCATACAGCACATTCCTGGCCAAACATTTTGGCTCCGTCATCCAATTACAGTTAAGACTTTACCATCCCTGCTTTCTAACCTCTAGAATGATTGCTACTTATCATTTTAAAAAAGCGGGCTTAATTTCTTCAAACTTTTGCTGAAAAAATTTGTAAACATTATCGTTTAAAACAAAAACTTGGAATTCATAAGCAATATCTTAAAGAAATCATATATGGCCACTCTCTTCCGTTGGCATTTCTTGTTTAATTTGAAGAAGTGTTTATAAATGTCGATTTTTACTATGGCAACTTAAAAATGATTTGTGATAAAAGACCAGCTCTTGTTGAATCTCCCTTTATATCACAATTTGTTTTTCCATATTGCTCCTGGCCATAGAATTTGATTAAAATATTGTTATTTTTAGGGTTTTTTTTTAATTTTTTTATATACTGTTTTTATATAAAACAATTGGCAAAAAAAAAATTAAAACATAATATCATGTGATGTTAAATAAATTTACATAATTTCATTCACTAATAATTTATAAACAAAAATCTCAATAACACTATTAAATTTGATATTGAACAAAAACGGGAAATGTGGGATATTAAACACTAAACAGTCACAACTTTAAATTTTAAGAAAAAAAAAAGTTTTTCCTAATACATCCTGGTAGAGAGCAAATATTTTTTAGGAAAAGAGTGTCTTTATTCCAATAGTTTCCATTGTTTTGTTTGTTTCAATACAAACTTATTGAAATGCACAAATAAGAACTTGCAATAAAATTGTCAAAATTTATAAACTAAACTTTAAGAGCTGAACTACCAGGGTTGACTGTTTCGGGATTCGGCAGTCCTAGTGTTGCACTCTGGCAACTGACTGCTCTATCAAAAAGCTGGACATTTTTGAGGTTATACGTATTCAGAACGTTTTGTCATACGAGCGCTATTTGTTTTGTTTACAATAACTTAAAAAATTCAGCACGTCTCAGAAATGGAATTAAATCGTGAACATTTTCGTGCGATTATTTTTTCCAACTTTCGATGCGGATTAAATCAGCAACAGTGCATGAATAAACTTAATTAAATTTTCGGTGATGAACCTTCATCAAGAACCATTATTTATCGATGGTACGATGAGTTCAATCGTGGCCGCAGTCCACTCTAAGATGAATTTCGCGAGGGTGGTCCAAAATCAGTTGTTGTTCCGCAAACCATTGATGCTGTGCGCGAATGTGTCATGTGACCTGTCGTGAGTTTCAGACAGCCTTCGGCATTAGTGGGACCCCAGCATACATTCAATATTGCATAAACAATTCATTTATTCACTTTGTATTCCACACAATCTGTCAATCGCTCAAAAAACGCGCTTGTCGGTTGGTCGAAAAAACTGCTCAAAAAATACGATCGCGGTGCTTTGAAACACGTCTATGATATGGGTCCAGGTGATGAGTTGTGGACTTACGCGCATGAGCCAGATAACAAAAACCAGTCGTCTATGTTTCTGTTTCAAGACGAAAAACATCCAACAAAAGCTGTGCGCACAAGAAGCACTTCCAAGCAAATGGTCGACTGGTTTTTGGAACGAAGTTCCTTAACGCGGCTTGCTGGTGGTGCGAATTAGTTGAAATCGTCACGAAAGCATGTGAGCTGTTTATATGTATTGGTGTAGCTGTCGACAAACAATTGTGTATGACACCTACCAATAAATATTAATTAATTGTGAAAACGGTCGCAACAAAAAACAGCAATATTGAAAAATTAACCAACAGTTGCTTTTCTTCGTTTTGCAGCAGATTGAGAATGCATGTGTCAAAAGTAAAAATATGAAACGTTCCAAAAACTTAAAGAAGCATATAAAATTTGAAAATTTCAAAAGCAACACAAAATAACACACAGATTTCACCTTGTATTACATTCGAAGATGAAGAAAAAACGTAAGGAACTTCGTTCCTAACGGGGGTCCCCCGACCGCATTTTTTTTTTTTTCAGAAAAACTGGACAGGTCGCAAACGTTCCACTAAAACAACGAGGAATAGTCAGTTCTGAGTGGTACACAGTCACTTATTTTGTCAGAAATTAGGGAAAACCAGCCGCTGAAGATGGATCACCCTGCACCACGACAATGCGAGCTCTCACGCACTCATCGGCTCAAACACCTGCATTTTTGAGCACCCAAAACATCGATTTAATTTGTCATCCGCCGTACAGTCCTGACTTGAAACCGAATGACTTCTTTTTCTTGTCGTACGTAAAAAGCAAACTGAGAGATCAATGTTTTTCGTTACTGCATTCAGAATGCATGTTTTGGAGGTATCTCCAGAGTGGCAGAAGTGTTCTCTAATACCGAAATTTAAAAGGCAACTTTCCAATTTGACTTATTGAACAACTTTTTAATTTTATTACTTTGAGTTTCTGCTGATAGGAATATACTATCTAGAAAACCTCTAGCACCTTCCCAATTAGTTCATTCTATACCAGTAATTGTACCAGCAGATTTGTGGGAATTACCGCTAAATCTCCCACAGGGTATAAGATAATGAAATATGTGTTTGTGTGGATGTGGGTGTGGGTGTGTAAAAAAATATGTTCAATACAAGTCAGACAAGTGCGGCCTTTTCAATTAAATTAGTGAGCTTAATTTTTTGACTTGTGACTTTTAAAGTGTCTAGTGTTAAACTTTTTTGCATTTACTTATTTTTTGATTTACATTCTTAATACGCTCACATTTATTTCCACAAGAATTTTTATGAAATTTAAATTCATATGTTAAAACAAAAATATATTATTAATATATTTATTTATTTTTCTCTTCTGCCATTGCAGGTATGTATCATTCTGGGCCATCATTAATTGCTGGCAATTGAATAAATTTACTCCTGAAGGGAGTCTTTTAAATACCACTGTTGGCTTCTGTTACAGCATGTATGTAAGCAAATTTTATTTATAAATTAAAGAATGTAGAGTGTGAGATAATTAATAAATAAATCTTTAAGTAAGTGCATAAATTTAAAAATGAAAAATTACATTTAAAATCAATGATACAGTTTGCCATCAAATGAATCGAGTCTATCAGCATTTTATTGGTATTTGTGGCATTAAAGAAGTATATATGTAACTCTTATTCCTCTTAAATAAGTTTAAGGTAGCGAAACATACAAATAATTATGAATTAAATAATATATATCTATTCGCTCTTATTGCTTAGTGAAAAAACAGAAAAAAGTTTGGCAGCTTCAGATCTTCTTAAACAAAATGTCTTAACAATTTTATACAATATTTCGCTAACACTTTGTTAATATCTTTAGGATAATATTTGAAAATTTTATTATTTCAATTAATATTTCAAATATTATACTGAAGCTGCTAACCAAGTGTTAGCGAAATATTCAATAGAATTGTTAAGAAATTTTGTATAAAAAGATCTGAAACTGCAAAAACTAAAATTGTTTTTATATTGCTTAAAAGTACTTGATAGAAATTTTTGCCATAGAAACCAGTTTTTGTAGGCTAATCACCTTCTAAACGGTTTTTGAAAATTAATGTAATATCTCTTAGGCCATCGTTAGCAAACATCAAAACGTTTAGCTCAACTTGACTGCTTGGACACTTCTAATAATTCAACAATTGCGGCCCATCTGTAAAACAAACAAACTCTTAGCGTTGAACAAACCCAAATTAATTGACTCAAAATTAAAAAAAAATTAATCCTTCAAGTAACAGCATGCAAAGGCATGTCTGCACAGAACACTTGTAAGTGCTTAAGTACTTAAGCAGAGCACAAGCTTAAGCTTTCAAATTGCTATGCAAGAAAACAATTACTCACAGCACAAATATATCCACTTACGCTTTAATATGCTCAATATTTTCTTAAAAGCTTTTTCGCCTGCCGAAAACCGTTTGTTTCAATTTACACAGTCATTAATAAGAGCACACAAAAGATCTTCACAAAAAATGAACGTAAACAATTTCTTGTGCTTAAAATTTTTGCATATTGTAGTAATGCCACTGAAAATTCTATAAATTCATCACATGCTGCAAAGAAATCCTTAAAAAGTTCCAACTTGTCATCGTCTCATTATGTAAATACTTCATGAAAACAAAATTACTCGAAATCTCATTAAATTTTGTACGACACACTTCAATTAACAAGGCTTGAGAGAAGCAAAAAAAAAAAAAAAAATGAAGCCTGCAAATACGTATGAACAAGAAAAATGAAATAAGAAAAATTTTTCAACAATGAAAATAAAGCGATGAAAACTCAAAAAGAGTATAAAGACAGCAAAATATCATTAATGAATAAAAATTCCACATGAATGGCTGATGAAGCTGGTAAACAAAAGAGTTGAATAAAGCAGAAGAAAAAACAATAATTCGAACAGACTTTAATTTTGTGGTTTTGTTTGTCTTCTTCTTCTTCTTATTGTTTTAAGCTCCACATTTAATTCTTATCAACGCAGAACAGATGTTTAAGCAGCGGCAAAATTAAAGCGCAGGCTTGCTTATGAAGACAGCTCAGACACATTGCTTTCAACAAGAAGAGTTTTCCAGGGCAGGATTTCAGGCAAATTTGACAGGCACGAAATCTTTATCTACTAAATTTTAACCTTTGATACCTTAATGATATACTCAATATGAAGAGTTGTTTCATCAAATGTGACAAAATTTTGTCACTTAAGGTATGATCACATATGAACTAATATTTGCTTATTTTTCAAAAAAAAAAAAAAAAAAAAAAAAAAAAAAAACGTGACCACTACTCTAGTCATAACATTTTTTTAACAATATATGCATATAAAGAACTAAAATTTATATAAATTCCTATAGATACAACAATAGCCAGCAAAAAATGGGAAAAATTACCTATATACATTGCATGGACATTTATTTAAAAAACGTGACCACTAATAACCTGTTAGCCATTGTTTTACACATATACATAAAATAAAAAACCAAACTGCTGATGTATACAACAGCAATCAACAACGAACAGCAAAAACACACAAAAAAAACACTACGTATTCATTAAAAAACGTGACCACTACTTTCGTGCTAACCCTTACTTTTGTGCTAAGTATACATATAAACTACTAAATACATATAAACTACTAAAATACCAAAAAGGATAGCGTCACCGTTCAAAAAAAAACGTGACCACAAATTTATTGTTAGCATTTAGTTTGAGCAAATACATGCACATAAGTAAGAAAAAAAAATTTAATTTTATATATGGCTACAGAGAAAAAATAGGGGAAAAACGTTTTAACATTAAATTTAACAAGAACCTATTTCAAGATTAGATACGCTCAAGCAGCAAATAAAAAATGTGAGGCAAAATTGGCATTGGCATTGGCAAAGCTTTTGTTAAACCAAACAATTATTTGCTATAAGTTTGGTATTTGCTCATTAAGTGCCTCGATGGATGAAGACTCTCCAAAGTCGCAGGGCTGACACCTGCCGCAGACTCTAAATTTTTGTGCAAAATGCTTCGCTGGTGTGTGCTTGTTAGAAAACAAAGCATGGTTTTAAAATCGGCTTTTGCGATATTTAGCGTTCTGGCGTTTATTTTTCCTTTGGGTTGTTGTTTGCTGTTGTGAGTAGGATGCATCTGAATTTTAGTTGTTTGGCTAAAATAAAGGTCAGCTAGAAAGTTTTTCGCCTATGCCAAAGGTCACCGTCTCTTTAGTTGGTTAAATATTTCATTTGCTTCAGGACAAAAAAATCAGAAGACAAATTGATGCACTCGGTATCAAATGAACTATCGACTTAAAGTAATGTTTAAAAAAATAAATAACAGATACACAGCATAAGCTATAGAGGCCGTTTCGTTCAATTCGGTCGCAGCTCTTTCATTAAATAACTTTCAAATTTGCCTTTCGCAAACTTCGCACGCTTTATGATTATTTGGTCTACATTCTTAACTAAAATATTTAAATTTAGCAAATCAAGGCAGGCTGTCATGGCTTGGAATTTACCGAATTATTTCATTAATTATTGAGTCATTATGACTGAATTATCTCTTTATATTAATATCAAAGTTTAAAGTATTCCGGAATGAAATTGTTTCAACATATGACTCTTGCATAGCATATGAATAAAATAGTTCAATAATGTCTAAATAATGTTGTGTGTTATAAGTAATAATGATTCTCATAGTCATGTCATTTGCATGTCCCGGTAACCGTCGAAATATCGTAATAATGTACCTGCTCTCACAGTCACGTCATTTGCTTGTGCCGGTGACCTTCGAAATATCGTATTTTCTTAGTTGCTTAAACGATACTTGTGGCGAAAAGTGGCATTATGATGACAAGCCTTAATGTGTGATGCGACTGTGAAAATCAGCGCCCAAATAAATCAACTGAAAAAATTTTATTAATTATTTTACCGGGTTTCAGTTCGTCTTCTTCAGTTCTTCATAACTGAAAAAGAATTTTTGTAGTGATCAACATTTTTAAAGAAGAAAACTGGAAAACTTATTGGCTGGGGTATCTACCATGACGGTTTCGTGTCCACTACGCTGCTCATCATCCATCACCTAAATTGCTTCATAAATAACTGCATATTGCAATTATTTATGACCTGGCAGTTGCGCTTAGACATCTTGCTACCAGAGGTCTTCATTACTGACTGTACACTAGATCTTGTTGAGCAAATTAATCACATAATTTTATTATGGGTTCTTATGAAATTTCATAAACAGAGAAATAAAAAATTTCGTTTTATTATCGAACATGAAAATCATTCATTAGAATTATGAATCCAAAATTATTTCAGTATACCGCATCTTATAGTCAGTTCATTAACCTCTGTTTTGTGAGCACAATTTCTCAGTCTCAATCACTTTGCAGTCGATTTGTTAATGAAACGAATTCGAGTTTTAATACATGCCACACTCGTTTGCACGTATGTACGTACGTGCATACGTATGTAAATGTCGAACTGTGTATACATACATACATACATGCAGAGGTATGTATGTTTGTTTTTGAAATCTGCGTGCATTTAAAACTTCAATTAAATTCTTTGAAAACATTAGAAATGTATCTATCAGATATGAAAATGCGGTTTGTTGTTACTCGTAACAGCAATTTTGTATTTCAAACTTGTTCCTGCTGACTCTTACAACTGCTGCATTTGAAAAGTACTCGTATTGCAAAAATGATCTGTACTTGTTGTTGTTGTTGTTGTGTATTGAATTTTGTTTTTCTGTTTCTTTTCCTTCTTCTCTAATGTTTTGTACACTTGTCGGATATTTTTCGCTTCTTTTTTTCACAACAACATCGTTGTTTTAAATGTGTGAGTTTTTTTCTCTCTTGTTTTTTTTTTTTTTTTGCGTAAAAGTCATACTTAAGCAAATGCCGTTAGTTTAGTGGGTTTCAATTTTCTTTTTTTTTTCTCTCTCTATGTAGTAGCTGATGTTGCTGCTTGCAAATGCAAAAGTATTTAGGTCAGTAGCCAGTCAACCAAACAAACCAACCAAACCATCTAAATAACTACAGCAACAGCAGCAATGGCAGCTAAAAACTAACTTGCATACATACATTCTTTTGCCAGCATTGGCCGAAAGTAAGTTCATATGTCTTTGCCCAGTTGGCAAAATTGTAGTTGACGACTTCGATCTAAGACATTTGTACATATGTATATTAAAAGTGAGCAGCTGAAAAAATTTTGTGCTGAGCGATCGATTCCTGTTGAGGACTGAAATACTGAACTAGATTTCAGGTTTAGTCTATAAGCTTGGTTGACTAGACTGTGGGTTGGTTAACAGAACACTTTCATTGTAAGAGCTTCTATTAAAAGGAATGACCAAACCTTTGACAATAGACCACCAGAGTAGTACAAACACAACCAGTGTTTATTTTCAAGGTTTAGACCCCAACTTAGATTACATATTAATCTCATATAAATTTATTAATTTCTATTATTCGAACTTTTTCTTATCTAATTATTTTGTATTAAGTTTATCGGGGGCTCAAGTTATTTCTATATTATTTTTGTGTTTGATAGATAATGTTGAAATAAATCAAAGCTATCTAGCAGGGTGCAGAACTAGCTGTTTCGAAGCCGCCAGACTTCTCGTCAGCACCCGCCATTGATTGCAGGGGTTCATATTTCTACATATGCAAAGATACACATATAAAATAAAAATAGTAATAATGGTTTTGCTTGATATACATAATTAAAAATTTAGATAGAAAATATACCACAACTTGGGGGGCTGAGTGGCATGAATGTCGCTTTAGAAACATGATCCCTGACTTCAAAGACGGGTGCTCACGAGAAGTGTGGCGGCTTCGAAACAGCCTATATTGTCCATCCTGCTAAATGTCTTTGATGTTTTTTTTTCTCTTATTTGATTAATGTAAGTCACAAAAATAATATAGAAAGAATTTCTTAATACAAAATAATCTCATATAAATTTAGCTCTTACAGTAATAGAAACTGAGCTCCATATTTCATCAGTCCAATGACATCATTATTTTGTGCATTACTGAAACCAAGCCACCATGTTTCAGCTAAGGTGCAGCAAATCTACTGTGATCAGCCAAATTGGCTCCCAAGATCAATCTACACGCAACTGATACTCGTGATACGAAACTGCGCCCTTCGTGTGAGGGTTGTTGGGAGCCTACTCTCGTAGAGTATTGATCACCATGAGCACTTTCCGACCTTTTACATACCCCCAAATATGATCAGCCAGTAGCACTTTGTGCCTCCAGGGAGGTGTAGTAGCACAAATATGGTATAACTCTACGTCAGTACCTGGCTTAAAACCCTAACCTAACGTTGCAGTAAACCATGTGGTGTAATTCTGACGTTATACCACTGATCCCGAGCAGCTGGTTGTACCGCCCGGGTGGCAAGCCCTGGTGGATGGAGCCCATTACACAACTCCTTGCTCAGGAGTTTGAGCTATCAAATCTCTGCTGTAGTGCGATTTCCTGGACGGTCTGTGGGAATCACGACTACGGCTGTTAGCCCCATATACTTAGAAACATCAGGCCTTTAACCAGCCCTGATGATCCCGCCGTTGCCAGTATGTTTCAGCCAAGGAAGGCTCCTCAGCCTGTGATCAGGCGGAATGACCACTTAGAGTATTCCCGTGGCTGGGAGATTTCAGCAGTCCTCTCAGGACACGCCGCAACCGTTCAGAACCGGCCTGAAATTTTTGGTGACCCAGATAACTGAGGCACTATGCACTGCACTTACCCCGGCCACAAAGCACCAACATGAATAGGATCAGCAAGATGCATTATGTGCCCCGGGGGGAAATGCAGCTGCACAGAAAGTTTGATTATATTCACCAAGATGAGCACAACACTAGGCTGTAAACACCTTATACCCCACCATAATGACATAAAATGGCCATTACCATACCTAGTTCGAGTTATAAAATAAAAATTTCTTCAATTAAGCCAACCAAACATTATTCGAATGCATACTCTGATGTGTACTCACTATTTTGCCAATGCCGCCGCCATCTCACTATTCACCACCACAACCACTAACAACAACTTTTACTACAACTGCAGCCACTGCTCTGTGCTGAAAACAACATTAAATACAAAACAACAAAAACAACAACATGTTACTGCAAAGCAGCGAAAAAAGCAAGCTTATATGCTAACGTTATTTTTATTAGACACATGTAGCAACGAGGGCAGTTTTAGAATACTTTTCTAGAGAAAAAAATTACCTTATTATTTTTCTAGTTCTCTCATTGCAACAGTGGAAAGAATACGAGCGGCCAGCACAAAAGGGTCAGCCAATTGCCCTAAAATGAAAAAGTTTATTACCAGACGCTTACAGATTTTGTACGCGAAGCCGGTTTAGTTTATACCATGGGGGAGAATATCCCTTAGCCCGGCCAAAGGCCGGGCTGCATACCTTTGGACAAATTTATGAAAAATCACGTTTTTGTAATTTACAAAAACACGATTTTGGACACTTAAAACCGTTTATGAATTCGCGATTCTGCCTTCTCTGTAGAAACTTTGCTGTGGCAGCACTGTTTTACTAACATTTTCATATTTTCCTTAGTAAATTCCGCAACTTCAACATCGAATTATTATGAAACTAAAAGCCTCCGGCAGACTTTGACTTGAGTTTTGGCGGGCTCCCACGACTCCCTCTACAAACCTATAAAACTCATTTCTTTCAAAGCCTGGCTTCTTATTCTACAGTTTCCCCGCACAAAATAAACTTGACCTAAAGTAGTCTGGAAACTTCTCAAAATTGCAAAAAAATTGTTTTTGAACAATAATTAGTTTGACTTTTTGCATTTACCATTTTTTTAATGAATTTCCAAGTGCTACCAACTCCAGCCGATAACAAAGTTGAGTATATTTGTTATTAAATATGAACTAGGTATTGATTTTGCCACCAACCACTGGTCGAACACATTTAAATAACCAGAGTTCCATCATATGTTCATGGCGCAAATAAACAAAACATGGAGTTCGATACAAATCTAATGGACAAACAGATTGAATAAAATAAATTGCTCTACTTGCATTTTACTTCCTCCACCTCATCAAACTTTACTTTCATTCGACTGTCTCAGAATTGAGAAAAAAAATTTTTTTTTGTAAAATTGTAGTGATCAATATGTTTTAAAGAAGACAAAAAGAGTAAAGTGGAAGACTCATTGCCTGGGGTACATACCATGGATGTTTCACGTCCACCACGACGCTCATCAGCACCCATAAAGAATTTTTCAATAGACATTTGAAGCACATATTACTTTATTTTTATATTTTTAAATAAGCTAAACTAATTTCTCCGTTGTACTCGTATATAAGAAAAAACACTAAATGCAGTTTACCAAAAAACAAAACAAAAAACAACAACAACAACAAGAATAAACCGCGAATATTTTGTAAAAGTACATGTTTAGTTTTGTGGTGTGGATAAAATAAACAAAAACTAAACACCGAAACAACAGACGACATGAAAAAACTAAACATTCGTAAAAACAACTTTCGCATTGAAATTGTATCTTATGGTTACGCGTACGTGTCTTTCAAAACTCAAGTCATTTTGGTTTTTCATGCGACATACGAGCAGATACATGCATATGTATGTGTATATTAAGGTGGTAGGATTTAGCAAAATCTTTTAGCTTTCGGCATGATGAAAAACGGTTCCACCGCCACATATCAAAAATGGGAAATGGGAAGGAAAGAACCTGTGAATATATTCACAGATAATGAAATGGGGCGATCTCCGCTGAGCGGATTAAATCACGAACCGTCAGGGATGGCAAAAACGCTATTAACAGCTACTCGGCTCATGGCGAATTGTTCATCATGCCAGGGCATGTTACGCAGGCCGCCGCTCATGAGACCGGCCCACTTGGATCCTAGAAATGTCCCGTGTTTCACGCATGCCAGAGCTAATGTTAATGTTTGCACAAACGTACATATTCATACATTCGTTATTATTCTATTGTAATTGATGAAAAAAGAGTACAACATCATCACATATTTACCTTGGTATTAACCAAAATTTTTTTTTGGTATGTGTGTGTGTGTGTTTTTCTGCAAATGCAAGTTGCGTGTCATGCGTTTAAATGCAGCACTTAAAAATGTTACAATTTTCTAATTCATCGAAAAGTTTATAAAAATACTAATTGCCCCCAATACAAATTGTGTGTGTGTGTGTGTGAACGTTCTCTTTAATAGTTTTTGTTAACAACTTCATATTTGGAACAAACAATTCGAAGAATTTTTTTATTTGACTTTTAGATGAGCAATTGTATTTATTGTGCATAGTTGAAGTATAATCTCCATATATGTTTACAGGCAGCTGTGTAGCAACCCACTTGACCAGGTGATCGGATTGTGAATAATAAGAAAATGTGGCTGATTTTAGTAAGGAAATATTTCCAACATCGTAATGAATTCCCTTTAAACGCTACATGTCACAATAACTCCCACTTCAAACAGAGTCTGAATCAATTTAATAGACAACTAATAATTCGAGGGGCCATTGTAACGGCTGAATAGTAAGGTTGGCGTTAGCTAAAGGTACCTTTAATGGGAGTGAGCTCCAATTTTGGTCCAAAAACAATTGTTATTATTACAATTTAATATTTATTATTTGAACTTTTTCCTCTATACTGATATGGTGTTGGGTTTATTGGGCTCAAGTCCGTTCTAAATTATTAATTGTTGTTCTCAGTTCTCATCAGCAGCCGTCCTTTAACTCAGCAGCTCATGTTTCTAAAGCGATACTCCTGCCACTCAGCCATTCAAGTTATTGTGTATTTTTTGTCTAAATTTCAATTTTATCCAAGCTGATAATGCCCCACATTTCGTTTATGCTGCTCAACTCGTCAGTAGAGACGAAAAAATTTAAAAGAATCTTTATGACTTCAATACATACATATTCTATTATTCCCTTGCCTAATAGAATCTGCCGTCAAATTTCAAACAATATTTAAAAACCTTAATTGTTTTTTTTTTCTTTATTTATTTTTTAGTCTTTATTAAATTTCATTTAATAAGTTTGTGTAGATTTTCTTGCTATCAATGCAGTTTGCTATAAATTTTTATCAGTTTAGAGGGAATGAATGCTTCTTCGATTTAGCGTTTTCCTAATCTCCGATCCCACACTACGATTCCCTCTTTTACAACAATCACAATTGTATTTTCGTATCTGTTTTCACTTTTATAGCATGTCAAATATATATTACTTTTGTTCTCTCCCATCGAATGAATGCATGACTCAACCAGCAACTTAAACTGGGTCACGTTTCTAAGACGCTACTAAGTAGCTCTAAATAATACAACTATTTTCAGTATTTTTTTTTCTTTTTTTTTACTCTATACAATTAAATAATCTCGAGTTTTAATTTAGTTGTTGTCTAAACAATAAACTGCAAGTAAATTCAATTGTTTTAAAAGCTTGCGTGATAATTAGTGAAAAGTGACAATATCCGCTTTTGAATTTCTGTAGAAAAAAAAACACACGAGATAAATAAATGAAAACCATGACACAAAGAGATACCAAAGTATCTGCTCCATGAGCATACAATAATTGTCACATTTTCTTAGAAAAAAAAGAAGGAAAAATGCAACTACAAATGAAATAAGAAATTGAAATGAGAAGAATAAATAAAATTTAACTAAACTTTTTTAATTTACTAGAAGAGGAGCAAAAAAAAAGATAAAGAAAATAGTATGTGAAGAGAAAGAAAAAAAAGTGAAGCTTATGGAGAGAGAGAGAGAGAGAGATAGAGAGAGACAAGAACACACTTTAAATGCCCTGCAGGTGAAATTGTGGCAATAATTTTGATCTGAAAAAACTGTTACTTTTATGAAAAAAAAAAAAAAATGCGAAACAAATTTTAATTTCAACGCTGAAATTTATCACATCTGTGGACAACTAAGGGAGCTAGAAATTTATACCATCAATGAGGCTCTTATGCGCAAGAAGTAGGTTATCAATCACTTTAGATCTTATGTTTGCATAATGCTTCTGCTGAGCCTGGGTACTGTTAATGTTAAAATCATTATATGATCAAAAACAAAAACATATGTGCATGTATCCTAAAGCAAACATTAACTTTAATGCTACCAACCACACACTATCCCTTGTGACTGCAAGGTAATATGCCCTTTAAGCCTCACAGCAATCACGTAGCACAGTGCTTTGTCTCATAGGCAAAAATAAATTTGAAAAAAATGTTAAGATTATTTATATTATTTACATTTTTGTACAGGCCAACATGTTGTCGGAAATAGATACGCAAAAAAATTGTATCATCTAGAATTTTTGTAAGCAGCAACAGAATGCTAAAGTCAAAAAAAAAAACTGTTCACTGGGAAGCAACTTTCACTGGTTTCACACAAGCAGTTCCTGAGAATTAATTTTTTATATATTTTATCAGAAAACTATCTTCGCTGAATATATTTTATGAAAACAATTTTTTTGGTCTCGAAAACCTTTAAGGATTTTTTGTAGGAAATCGAAAAATTGCTCAAACTTGTTATACCAAACAAATAAAAATGAAATAAAAAATGTTGAAAAGGCTCTTAGTTCGATCTGTAGCACTGATGATTCAATATATATAAAAAAAAGGCAGCTGAACCAAACTTTTGAGAAAAAGGATACATGGGGGGTGGGCGTATCCTTGCACCGAATTTCACAAAACTTACGACGAAGCTTATATGTATAATTTTTGTAGTATCTAATTATTTTAGGCTCTTTCTAATGAAAAAACGCAGACAAAAATCAGTTTTCGAGAAAAAGGATATGTGGAAGATGGACCTGTGCTAGAACTGAATTTGACCAAATTGACATGAGAGCTAAAATACACAATTTTAGAAGCTCTTAAGCTTATTTCAACGAAAAACACAGATAAAAATAAGTTTTGGACAAGAAGAATGTATGAGAGGCGGGAGTGTCCTTAGACTAATTTTAGTAAAATTTACATCAGAGCCAAAATTAATATTATTAGCAACAACTTAGAGTTTTAAGTTACTTTCAAAGAAAAGCACAGCCAAAAGTAAGTTTTTTACAAAAAGGATATATGGGAGGTACGAGTGTCCTTGCACTGAATTCAGCAAAATTAACATCAGAGGTAAAATGCATAGTTTCAGGAATAACTAAGAGTTTTAAGCTTATTTCAATGAAAAATACAGTCAAAAATTAAATTTTTAGAAAAAGGATACCTGGGGTCCTACCTTCCATGTGTCCTTTTTCGCAAATTTTACATCAGAACTAAAATGCATAATTTGAGAAACAACTAAGAGCTTTATGCTTATTTCAATAAAAAAATAACACAACCAGAAATAAGTTTCTTAGGAAAAGGATACGTGGGAGATGGGCTTAGCTTTGCACCGAATTTAACAAAATTTGCAGCAGAGTTGAAATTTATAGTTTTAGCCATAACAAAGAGTTTTAAGCTTGTTTCAATGAAAAACACAGCCAAAAATTGGTTTCTGTAGAAAAAGGATACATGGGAGGTGGGCGTGCGCTTGCACCGAATTGTTTTAGCAAACCTTACATCAGAGCTAAAATGCATAATTTTAGAAACAACTAAGAGTTTTAGGCTTACTTCAATGAAAAACTCAACCAAAAATAAGTTTTTTTAGAAAAAGGATATATGGGAGTAAGGCGTAACCTTGCACTGAGTTTGAAAGAATTTACAGCAGATATAAAATGTGTATTTCCAAAAATATTAAAGAGTTTTCAGTTTATTCTAATAAAAAGCGCAGCTGGAATTTGGTTCTTGACATAAATGGTGCATGAAAAGTGGACACCGAACTTGACAAACTTTATATGGTGGAGATAGAAGGCCAAATGCATTCTAATCATAAATAAATCTGAAATCCAAATTTTGACATGACATAAATGATATATGGGAGTCATGTGTGTTCCCAAATCGTTTTTTCTTCCAAGTTTCTGAATCAATACCAGTATACAAAGTGGCTTATAGTTTTGCCTATTCTCTATGTGATAACCAAGCACTGTGCGTCGTAGTTTTTGCCTGTTCGCCCTCTTTTCTGTTCAAATCAATCGTAATAAACATGAACGTAAATTTCAAAACTACTTTGTGCTCAAGATTAATTGCAAACTACAATGCAATCGATGTGCGCTGTTACTTTCCGTGTCAAAGTGATAGAAAGCAATTGTTGGAAAAAGAAAAACGCAATTGTGAAATAAATTTAAAATTTAATTTCTTTTGGCTGCACCAAGTGACTGGCAGTCAATGAAAAGTTTGTTGTTGTCTCATAACGAAGAAAGCTCAAATTATATGTCTTAACATTCCCTGCTAAAGAGCCGAAAAAATTTCACATTGTAATTAAAGAAAAGTTTGCCAGTGTAAGCTTTATTATGTGTATCTGAAGCAGTGCAGCATAATTGTTTTCCTTTCTCATATCTGACAGTATTTTCAGCCGCTAACAAGCAATATATTTTTCTTAATGCCTGCTTAAAAAAAAAAAAAAAAAAACTAACTTCTAGCCATCCGCATATTCATTTCTAACCTTCTGCTGTTTGGCTGCAAAGCAAAGTAAAATAAAATAATAAATTTTATTACGTGCTAGATGTTAATTGATTTTAAATTTTTACCATTTACTGTTACGTTAGCTGCAGTTTAAACGGCTCTTGATGATATTTATTATTGTTTAGATATTTAAACTGGCTCTGTGATGCATGCATGACAAAACATACAAATATTTATGCTGTTGAAATTATTCCCCGTTCGCAAAATACCCACAGAAACATTTTCGTTTTTTGTTGTTGTTGTTGCTTCTTGTTTTTATAACCGCAGGTAGCAGTCGTGCGCGCGTATCAGACTATCTTTCTGTCTATTTGTTTGTTTTTATTTTTTTTTTTTTTTTTACATTTTAGAAATTAGACAAGGTATGAAATTTTTTACATTTCATTGAGAAATTTTACAAAGTCACGTTATGTCAATATTTAATAGTGAATCACTCGGAAAATTTGCACACATAACAAGCCTTACTTATCTAAACGAATTTCTTCACCGAGTGTTATTTATACATATTTATATGTACATGCATGCATGCATATGCATGCACCTGCATGCATGTGTGTGTACACATAAATATTTGCACATCTAGACGAACTTTAGAAATTTCAGTCACATCGTACAGTGCAGCACTAAAACAATTGAATAAATAGAGAAATTTCACTTGCATGCTGTTTGAAATTAAAAAATAACAAACAAAATGCCGGTTTAATGAATAAAATATTAAGCATAATTTGAAACAAAGTTTAGAGTCAGCAGTGCTGAATATTTGATGTGGAAAATTCATTGATAAGATTTAATTTGATTTCAGCTAGTACAAAGATATAGATATGGTCACATACCAACCAAAACAATGTGACCACTAATTTCTGATTAGCCTTCTTCTGGCCATTATTGGCCGTTAGTGGTGGCTATTAAACAAAAGCATAAATTGCATTGTTTCACAAGAACAGTTTTTATTTGATAAAAAATTTTCATAATGGAAAACCAGAATACCAGTTTTTATGCAGTTAGAAAGAAAACATACAAACTGTGGATCGTAAAGATGTTGATTGGTCGTCACGATCACGCGATTTGAAATGTTCGACCTTTTGTTTTAATATTAATAATGATTTGTTGACACTCATATCGTCAGCACCCGTCTTTGAACTCAGGCGGACATGTTTCTAAAGCGCCAACCATGCCACTCAGCCACCCAAGTTCTTGTATATTTTCTGTGCACAGCAGAACATTTGAAAAATCTAAGAAATGAAATTTGAAATAACATATTGAATAATATATGAAATAAAAAGTTGAAATACAACTTACTTACCTTTGCGGTGAGAAACTCTCACTCGATAAATATTGTTACGTTTTAACCTTTTCAAAACGTTTTCCGTACCTAGATTCTTTAATTGTAATGAAGTTAAAACACTCACGTCTTCAGTTTACAGTAATTAACAGTTCAACACTTTATTTACTTTAACACACTGTACTTGTAGACACTTTACTAAGAACACTTTACTAAAAGAACAACACTTTCACTCAATCACTTTTTATTACTTAAGACACTTTACACGTTAGAGCAGCTAAAAATCGACTGACTGTTATACCTCTAATGATCATTACTAGAACATGCTAGACATTTGCAGAAGCTAATCACGCCACATCTTTAGTGCGATGTGCGATGACTCATCATGAACAAAAGATATACACACACACACACACCGACATACATACACGCGCCAGTAAAACTCAAGCATCTGAGCCGCGCACATACCTACACACACGAATATTGTATCGTGCGGTGTTGGGGGTCTTTTATTTCGATGTCGTGCCTATTTATCTACACATGTGTGTCAGTATGTGCACACTCGCTGTGCTGCCGTTTTGTTTATCAACAAGTTTCTATGTATCCATGTGTGTATATACCTCCTGTGTTCACTTACAAATAATAACAAGACAATATAAGCACATATAAAATAGCGATGATTCAGTACGTTCTAGAACAATCACAATCGGTCCGTTCACGACCAAATTTGTAACAATATGCAATGATAAATATAAACAAATAAAAATAGAAACGAATGATGTGTTTGATATAATTAAAAATTTAGACAGAAAATATACAACAACTTGGGTGGCTGAGGGGCATGATTGTCGCTTTAGAAACATGAGCCCCTGAGTTCAAAGACGGGTGCTGACGAGAAAGTGTGGCGGCTTCGAAACAACTAGTTGTCCACCCTGCTAAATGTCTTTGATGTTTTCTTTGTCTAATTTAATTAATATCAATCACAAAGATAATACAGAAAGAACTTGAGCCTGATAAAATTAAAGAATTATTTTTGTCAATTCGTTTTTCATTTATTTCGATTGGATTTTAGCTTTAATGTTATATAATATTTCATTTAACTTCTTTTTTTCTTCTTGAACATTTTCGATCAAAATAAATGTTGTTATAGATTTAATTTAAAGTTTTGCAAACGAAATATATTCATTGAGCTGTCAGTCCAACAATCACTTAAATTCACTTAAAGTTTATACCTATTTCTTCATTTTATTTTAGATTAATTTCTTCCATTTTATTTACTTTTATCTTTATTTTACTGGCATCATTTAGTGTTTCAACAGAATAAAAGTTGATGCATTTCCTTCAGTTTTCATGACAAACAAACAAAACAAAAAAACGTTCTTCTCTGAGGCCATCAACACCTTCGTTTTATTTTTTGGGATGCTGTCGATGAAGCACACAGTAAATCATTAAGAACTTTTAAATGCATCAAGGACTTGCAACAGCATTCTGCAAGTATGCAAAGTTGGAATGGTTGGGAATTTATTTATTTTGTTTTTTTTTTTTTTATTTAACCAATGATACTTGAATAATTTCAGTATATATGCATGTATGCTTTTATTTATGTAAATAAGAGTGTGTGCGTGTGTACATTTATTCCCTTGTTGTATTTATTGAATCAAAAGAAATCAAGTAATAAATATATTGTGTGCTAAATGTACGAGGCATGTTACACACATGTAAGGAAAGGCAATTTTTTTTAAAGTAAATTACTAGTGGGCATAATGTACAATGTCTGAACAACAAATAGTTTGCCCAACTTTATTTGACATTTCATTGCTTCAGTGTTTGACAAATTCAACCATGGAGCATTACACAATTGAGCAGAGCCTTAAGATTGTTGTGGCCTTTCACTTCCTTCCACTTGCACCTTGGATGCGTTAACAAGCAGATTTACCGCATTTCGATAAACCAGAATCCACGAGTAATTGTTGAAGAACAGATGCATTCACAACGGGTGGCTGTCTGCTGCAATTTAGGGGTGTCACACACAGAATCGGCCCCTTATAGAGAATCGGCAGAAAGACGAAACTTTGTACACTGGTGTTGTTTGAGTAAGCCAAAAAAAAAAAATGAGGTTTTGAAAAAATCATTTTAGGGCAGGTTCACCTCTAATATGATATTCTTCTTTTTCATTAGTGCTTCTAATATTAAGCATTCTTGCTCTGCCGTAATTTTTTTTTTTTTTAATTTGCGCCCATACACTTCATTTCATTTAAATGAAAAACTAAATTTGAGCCACAGTTTCGATTAGAATACGCTGGAAAGTTCTTAACTTGTTCTAAAATCACACGTTTGTAGCTTTGCGATAAACTTTTTCCAATTCCGTGGAAGTACTTGACCACCGCCCATATATCCTTTCCCTCAAAAACTTAGTTTATGCTGTGTTTCTTGTTACAATGACCTGAAAGCTCTTAGATGGTCCTATAATTATACATTTCAGTTCTGTGGTAAATTTTGTCTAGTTCAGTGAAAGGACACGGCTACCTCCCATATATCCTTTTTTTAAAAACTTAGTTTAAGCTACGTTTTTTATTTCAATGGCCTGAAAGCTCTTATATGGTCCTATAATTACGCAGTTCCGCTCTGTAGTAAATTTTGTGAAATTCGGTGCAAGGAGGCGACCATCTTCCATATATCCTTTTTCTTGAAAATTTAGTTTTTCATTATAATGAGCTCAAAACTCTTACTTGCTCCTAAAATAATGCATTTTAGCTTTGTTGTAAATTTTTTTTTAAATTTGATGCAAGGACACCTTCACCTCCCATATATCCTTTTTCTCAAAAACTTAGTTTCGTCTGCATTTCTCATTAGATAGAGGCCAAAGTTCTTAAATACTTCTCAAATTATGCATTTCATCTCTGCTGTAACTTTTGTAAAATTCGGTGGAAGGCCACTCCCACCTCCCATACATCCTTTTTCTCGTTAGCTTAGTTTTAGCTGAGTGTTATATTAAAATGACTTGAAAATTCTTAGATACTGCCAAAATTATGCATTAAAGCTCTGTTATGAATTTGGTCGTATTCGTTGCAAGGACACGCCTACCTCCCATATATCCTTTTTTCCAAAAACCTATTTTTGGCTGTGGTTTTCATCAGAATGAATTTAAAACTCTTATGTGTGGTAAGAACTATGAATGCCATGCCAAGTTTTGTAAAATTCGGTGCAAGAAGAAGACCACCTCTCATATGTCCTTTTTCTCAAAAACGTAGTTTTAGCTGCATTTTTTTTATTAGAATGCACTGAACATGCTTAAATGTGAAATGTTACGGTGTCCGCAAAAACTTTTCGGCACGTTGCTGATATTGAATCCTAATTATATATCAGATTCATAGAAAATATGAAACAACGGATAAAGGTCTGCCTCCAAAGTCATATCAAATTAAATAATTCTCTAAAAACTGTTCGTTTTATTTACAATTAAAGTCATGCGTATTAAACCATCTTTTTAAAAAAAAATATGAATGTTTTATTAAAGTTAAGTTAATGCTAATGGTCTTCATGTTCCATTATGACTATATGTGGGCGTTTCCGTCACACCAAACATATCTCGGCCCATAGATATGCTGGAAAATCAAGCTCAAATATGTGGCTGGTTTTTTATCTACTTCTTTTAAATAATTGCATTGACCTTAATGGCAAATAATAATTGTCATTACATTTTTGTATTAAACACCAGCACAATTGTTTTCGTCCAAATTATTTATATATTTTTTTAAACAAATTTAATTTACTCTGTATTGTATTTTATTATTTAAAATTTAATTTTCATTGCAAAGGAAAATCGTTTAAATAAAACTCAGACGTATTTAAAATTCAAGCAGTAAATTAGAGTGTTTTTGTTTTTATTCATCAATTCAATATAAAAAGAAAGAAATATTACAAGTGCATTAACTATGCCGCATTCAAATATATTATTTACCAGTTTAACGAACAGCATGTGCACATAAAAAATGTATGTTTTGTTATAATGGTTTGGGCATCTATTGGTTTAAATATAAACCAGTAGTTATTTTCAAACTGGCAAAACTTATGTTGTCAGTGCTTTAGCCTTGAGATTTATTGTAATTTTAATTACAATAAATATAAAATAAAAAAAAAAATAACCAATGTGACTCTATTCGATTGTGACCAGAACTGCTGCATCCCACCACAATGTCGTATAAAATCTCCAAAAACATTTCGCATACCTGTTCTATTAAACTGCTTTTAGACTTAAAAATATACATAGATATGAATTGATCAACAAATAAATAAAAACAGTTACGAAGCCAACACCAACACTATAACAAATAAATTGAGCCAGGTACTAGACGGACTCGCACAGCAAGAATTCTGTACTGCCGTGCAAGTGATAGGCTAAATGTATCCCTCGTATATGGTTCTCTTTAGTTTTCACTCTTTAATACACCGTGCATATTTCAAGCTCCTAGCTCTTACGGCTCAAGGGGTACGCCTGATTTTAAAACAAAAGGATGTCCCCGTGTAAGAGCACTAATCGAATTTTAACATTTTGCTATTTTTGGTATTTGTTGTAGAACAAAATTTTGCGAACCATATGTTACTGTGTGAAACTGATTTCAGTCATTTACTACCTAGAAAAGTGCATTATATTCTTTGCTTCTAGTATAACTTGTAACAACGGCAGCCCTAAATAAAACCATAAAAGATAAAAAACCTTAAAATTGTAGTTAAATAGATTTCAGCAAAGCAAGAGTGCTATGGATTTTTTTTTTATAATTTTGCTGTTGAACACTCTGTAATACTCACTATTTTATTCGATAAATCGAATGCGATAAATCGATTTGCGCTTGAGCAACGTTATGGCGAATGGGGCAAGGAGAAACTGCAGGATGTTTTAGATTTTGCCATCTTTCCGTATGAACAACATTTTCATCTAAGTGGATAGACAATTGCCATATTTGGGGTTCAGGAAACCCACATGTGGTCTTACAGAAGCAACTGCATCCCTTATGACATCATGGAGCGGAGACTTCATTGACCCATATTTTCTTGAACACAATGACTGCGTAAACATTACAATCAATGGAGACACCTCCCCCACTCTGCACATTATTGATGTGAACTCTCTTTGGTTTCAACAGGACGGTGCAACTTGCCACACATTTCACGTCTAAATCCATTTATTGCGTCAAAAGTTTGATGAGCCGAAATGGTGATGTCAATTAATGGATCAGAAGCTGCGATTTGACAACGTTGGACTATTTTCTGGAAGTCATCTGCTATGCCGACAAACCAGAGGCATTTGAGTTTTTCTATTGCCGAAATAGGATTCCATACACTTGAAGTAGCAAAATGCTCGAAAATTCGTGCTAGTCGCAGTAGTCAGGTGTATAAAATAATATTCTATCTCAAGCCACACAACACCTGTGCTGCACAACAAAAAAAAAAAAAACTTAATAAAATGGAGAATAAATAATGTTTACAAATCACAGGAATACTATTTCAATTGCTCTTCTTTTGAACGCAAAAAGTAAATCGAAGCCTAGTTTTTTTTTTCAAAGCATACCATTGCAAGAAATAATACTTGCTTGCCAGGAGCTGAGTTCGCAGCCCGTTTTGGTGTTGCTTAGGACACAACTAATAAGGTAACCTTTTCACTGCAATAAAAACAACTTCAATAAAAATAACATGCATTTTGTTTTTTGCACAACTTCTGAAAACTGTCGAAAATTCCCACTTCTACATTTACAGAAGAGAGATGTACAGAGCTTGCGCTAATTTTCTGTCTCGTTTTGACTGTCGTGCATCTCTGTATTCTCTGGACAGTTTTAAATAGTCAGATGATCGACGGTTCTGCTGATGAGGTTACATTATTAGTTGTATCATGGTAGTAGATATGAAACAGTAAGTTGTCCCCCAGCTTTCGAAATGTGCTATTCTTGCCTTTTTAAGTAGTAATTCTTACAATTGTTAACACCAAAGTGTTAACGAACGTTAATAATCGCTATTGTGGCATAGAGCCTCTAAGTATTTATGTCAAATGCATAAATTTTAAAAAATTTTCATATTCTAAGCAGATTCTCTTTTAGAAAAAAAAAATGTTTTGGCCATTTTAGTGTTGAAATATTTTCTTGTTGGCCAAAAATTATGAACTTACCACACAAATAAATAACAAAGGGCAAATTTTTTTCAGTCACAAACTCAAATCTAGTTCTATATTATTAATATAAACAAAATAAAAAATTTAAATAAATAAACTATAGCACAAATGTTTCCAATATTTTAGTGTTCGACCAAAAATATGCATAAAACTTAAATAAATTTAATTTTTTTTTTTTGCACTTAATTCCATGTCCATACAAGTGTGTACAAGTATGCATTTCAGGCCGTTTTTTTTTTGTCCCCAACTTTTTATTGTGAAATGTCTATAAACAATACTGTGGTAGGTCGTTTTTATCGTTACGAAATTTACAAATTGTGTCATCTCCAGTTAACTTATTGAATATTTTTTTGCAATTTCTTTTTTTTTTTTTTTTTGTTCTCTCCCAGCATTTGTGTGTTAAAGTGTCATTTTTCATTTGTATGCAGAGCAAATGATGCACAAAATTGCATATGATTTTTTTTTTTTTTTTGTTAATTCAATATAATATATTGTTTTTGTCCTTACATCAGGAACAATAATAAATTGCATGCAAATATTTGTAAAAGATTAATTGTATGAAAGTTTTATCTTCAGCAGAAAAAAAAGAAGAAGAGTGGAATTTATGAGGGCGTTTTTATGAAGCTGTTTAATGCTACTTAAATTGCATGTAAAATGTAAATCAATTAACTTTTGGAAAAACATGTTTTTTATGTGTAAATTAAAATGCTCAAAGTTAAATTCAATTATTCGCAACCGCACGAAAACAGGGCTTATAGTTTTTCAAATGCATGCATATGTACATGACGTATGAAGTGATTTTTTAAAGTGCATGGAGATCTAAGAACAGCGATGACAACAAGTGGGAAAAGTGCTGAAATAGTATGTACTTAAAATGAGCACTTAAAAATGTTTTAAAAAAAGAGATTAAAATAAATTTAGCCAAATACGAGACTGACTCGTACAACAAGTGATCCGTACGAACGTGCTACTAGCTTTCTCTCTTTAGTTTTTATGTTTTTGTTGCTTAATATTATTATTTTCTTGAGCTGAAAGTCTTTTTAGTATACATATATACTTTATAGTACATACTCGAATACTTTTGTCGATATTTCGCTATCCTTCGGATGGCTTTTTTTTCAGAACAATAATATTGAAGAATTTATTTTTTCCCCTGGCTTGTGAAATATCAAAAAAAAAATATTCGAATAATATAAAAATTATTTATACTTAAATGACCTTCTGCTCCGGAAAATAATAATATGAAATAAAAAGAAAGAGATCGAATAAAACCAAACCGAAAAACTTTATAACCTGGGTGATCCGTACCCGGCAATCGAATAGAGTCACATAGTCTATATGTTTTTGTTTTTAGTATTTGCTGTTGTAGTGGCCAGAAAATTACCTAGCCCATGAAAAGTTCAGGCCTTTACCTCTTACGGTTCGAAATATCGCCAAAATATTATCGGCCAAAAGCCAGCCGCGGTTTCAGTAACCTACTTCCATTCAATGGTCCATATTTTCGTTGACTCTGACACATCATTGAGTTTCCATATTTTTAATGTGCCAAATTTGCAAGCGGCAAATAAAGTTGGGCAAATATTAGTAAAGGGCAATTCAGACTATTATACAAGTATAAATACTTTTATCGAGTTTTGTGAGCTGAAAGTATAATTAGATTTCTTGCGACTGTCAAAAAGTCTAACGTTAATTACATTTTATATTCACACCATCACACTTCAAATAAAATAAAAAATTTGAGTGGAAAAAAAACAGCTGTTGCATATCTATGTACATACGTTAATCATACATACGTTTAATCACAGAATAAAAGTGCCAACATAAAACTTTACACGGCGGCAGAAGAGCAATTTGGCGGTGGACGTGCTGGCGCTAAAAAATATTCAGCTGCTAAAATAATAGTTATGTAAAACAGAACCAAATTGAAAAACACAAAAATTTTTATCTTCTAAATACACCTAGAGCAAAATACATTTGTATACGGTAACCAAATTCCAAATTTCGAACCCTTGTATAACGAAATCCAATACCATCAGTGACGGCACGCCATCGGCTGTGAAACAACTGGCTAGTAAATTTTTCAACAGCTGCTTGTGTTAAAAAAACAACCCTGATCGAATGAAATGTATTATCGTTTAGAAAATTTTCAAAAAACGGTGAAGTCTTATGGGATGTCAATTTTTTATCGTATTATTTCTCGTATTCATAACACATTGCATTCACACCATCACACTTGCACGTATTATTTGAATTTTTGGCAGGTATTAATACACAGTATAATAGTCTGAATTGCCCTTAAGCAACATGTATTATGTTTGCACTTGCTTTTGCAGGTGAAGCGCTTATTTTTTAAAATACGGTCATATTGGTCTACAGGCAACGTGACCACTACACACTTGTTGGCATTGTTTTTGGTTTTGGCCAAGTACAAAAACACAAGCCACGAAAAATGTACAATGGCTGTACCATTAACCACCAGCGAAAAAAACCAACAGGAAAAATTGAAACATTGAACATTAAATTCCTTACGAGCATATTTTGAGGTTATGTTTGCTCAACGAGCCTATATATAATTTACAGTCAGCTGTTATGTAGTTGACATCATTGTACAAAACAATGCATTTTTGTATTTGCTCATTGAGCAAACACAACCTTAAAATATGCTCTTGTGAAAATTTATGATTTTATGTTTATTCTTCTCTTGGTTTTCTCGTCTTTGGTTATAGTATATATAAGCGCTGTAAATAGAAAGCCCGTTTTAGCTAAGCGTATGCACATATTTTTCCAATGTAAAGATAAACAAGAAAATACTGGCCACGTTTTTTGCCACTTGAAGGGAATATATGCTTCACTTAATCATATGCTGTGAATTCCCAGCCAAATGAATTGAAACTAAATTTGTCGTTTTCTGAAGGAGGACCGAAAAGATACCATCTGGACGACCAGCAACCCTAAAAGTGAGAACGCTTTACTACTTTAGAGTTCCCATACTTTTGTATGAGTGTTAAAAGCATTATGCTTTGTCTGTTCCTATTTGCTATGCACTTCACAATTTTTATTCAACCACTTTTTCAAATGCTCCTCATTTTTCTAGTCCAAAAAAGAAAAACATTTCATCAGTTTTTTTTTTGTTTCATTTGCCATATAATTATAAAATTATTTAATTAAAAATCAATTTTCCCAATATATGAATTCATTATTATCTTTACTAATTACAGAAAATTGTCATTAGGAAAGACAAAACACGAATATAAAACTGAAATATCGTACTTACAGCACTTACTCTAATAATAGTTGTTACAATAGCAATCGTGTTCCACTAACTTAATTTACAACAATTCACAAGCACATAAACATAATTTTACATCATCACTTGTGACAAATGTAACCATTGACATAAAGTGATTTATTAATATCAAACCAGGCCGTTTTGAATACATTCACCAACAGTGTAAGCCCCAGTATGGATTAGACTTCAATAAAAAAAAAAAAAAAAAAAAAAAGTTATAATTATTTTAGTTTGAATATTAAATAACAGAGATGGAAAGTTTGCAATAAAAATAAACGGGCCGAATGGTTTTTTTTCTCTCTTAAATCAAACACATACTTTGAAAACAGTCATAAATTATTATTTAATACACATAAATGTACACTCAACAGCTATTAATTATACTAATTATTATTATTATTTGGTTTAATCTCTTTCTAGGTATGTAATAACTATTTGAGATGGCATATTCTAACAGCCAGCAGTGAGTAAAGTTCTTTATTTATATATTTTTTATTTTTTTTTCAATAAGTACAAACGATTTACATGCATTTGTTGGTACATAAAGTTTTCTAATTGTTCTTTATCCTTCATGCAAAAGATTGAGAGAGATTGACAACTTGTCTATTACTTTTGACACAGTTGTGTTTTGTCGTTATTGCTCGTACTCGTATTGTAAGTAAAATGGCTCGAATTTGTTCAAGAGTTGTTATCGTTATATTATTAATAGCTATTGTTAAAAATAATAACTGTCAAAATGACGCCATTCATTGACAACAAATACTGTTCTATTGCGTTTGATGGTTGGTTGGTTGGTTGGTTGTGCGTTTTGCTTGTAAACAATTTGCATACATAAATCGAGGGAAGTCAGCCGTGACTGACTGCTAGTAAAAATATATTATGACACATATTTTTCTGTAAAATGATAAAATTTTTAGGCCATTCGTAATCAAATTGTGCTTTTTCTTAAATTGAAGCTTAGAATGATAGTAAATGTGGTGTCAGGGTATGCATCGATAATTGGAAATATACTTGACCTTCCGAGTTGCATTGACTATTGCTCACCGGTCCCAATGATCGATAAGGGACACAGGGTAAATCTGTCGAATGCGTTCTTAGATAGTGGCAAAATAGATCAATCAAAGGACGCGATCATGATTTTTACGGATGGTTCCAAGTCGAGCGCAGGGGTTGGCGGGGGTATACATATTTCCTCTGACCTCAATGGAGGATCAGTTTGAATGTATTATCATTCAGGCTGAAGTTGCATCCAAAAAGCAATCGTCAAACTGAATAAGTTACTTCGGCAACCTGCAGATTTTGCGGAAAAGAAAAGGAGTCAATGGAACACTTGATTACTGAATGTGTGGCACTTGGCCACAGAAGATACCGGCTGTTGCAGGCCTATACATTGGGTTCACAGGACTTGCAAGGGCTTCCACAGAAGGAGCTAGTACTGTTTCTTGATGTATTAAACTCGTGAGGGAAAAGGGTTGCACAATAGATCATTATTGGTGGCAGTGCAAAGGGCCATCCTGGACCAACCTAGCATTAATAATAATAATAATAATAAATACTTCAGGATATGCAAGGAGCATATCCGAATCTGTACTGACAGCAAGACCACAACAAGAGGACATGGATGAATTCATTGGTGTTCGCCTTAATACACTAGTCACTGGTAGACTTTCAATGACAATCAAATATTAAATGTCCAATATGAACTTAATTATTTTTTATTTGCTTTAAGAGCCAATTAAAATGTATTAATTTTTAATTTAATATTAAATGTCCCTAAAGAAATTAATAAATGGGAATGAGGTCGTATTGGTGACAATGTCTACAGAGAAACGCTATTACCACGTCCTATTAGAATAATTTTCTCACTAGTTGAAATTCCATGGCAAAAGCATATACATATAATGTGTATAACAAAAAGCATTACATGGGGTATAATGTGTCAACAGTACTGGTGACCATACGGTTCGTGGTTCTTGTGCCACCAGTTCATTTTCTTTGCCAAGTGCCTGTCAGGTGTTAATAGAAAAAAGTATTGACCATATGATCCTACTAAGGCCATATAGTGACTAGTGCTGATGACACCATTTTAATTTTTACTGAAGAGCGCATATTAAATATCCATGTGTAAAAAGCAATTTGCGGAACATAATATATCAGTAGTACTGTAGACCATAGGGTCCCATTGGCATCATTTAGTCACTAGGCTAGGTATTAATAGAAAAAAGTATTGCATGTATTTAATATGCTAACAATCTGGGCGACATTGTCTACAGAGAAAAACTAGTACCAAGATCACCAACAGGTCCCAATAGAACCATCTAGTCACAAGTTTGTATGTCACCAGTTGATTTTCAATGGCAAACGCATGTGAAGTATCAATAGAAAAAAATGTTGTACATGGTATAATACGTCAGTAGTTCTAAGGACCACATGATCCCATTACGCCTAGCAAATAGTTCAATGAAAAGTCCTTGTTAAATGTCAACAGAAAAAAGCCTTGTTTGGGGTATAATATGTCAGCAGTACTGGTGACGGTATGACCTCATTAGAACTACCTAGTCACTAGTTCTTATGTATCTAATTAATTTTCAATGACAAGTGCGTGAATGTTGCATTTTAATGGAGAAAAACATTTTATGAGGTTTAATATGTCACTAGCACTGGCGACCAAGTCGATTTAAAATTCACTTCATGAAATTTCAAAAATATATAAAATTTATTTTATAAGCCAATAAGTCTTCGGCTTTACTCTTTTTGTGTTCTTTAAAAAAAATTTTGATCACTAAAAATCATTTTCTCAATTCTGCGGAAGAAAAATTGAACTAAAGCCTAAAAAATTTATTAAAAATAATGTTTTATTTTGTAAAAAAAATTTTTACGTTTTTCGCCCCGTTTAATCTGACAGTTGTAAAACCACAATGTTTTGCTTTGCTTTACCTTAGGCATCTATCACCAGTCTTAGTTATGATTTTACAATAATTTACCTTCAGTGGTCCACCTTCGCTCAATTGATGACTTCTGTAGAACACAATGGTGCAATAAAAAGAAAAAAACTTACAACCACACCAAAAATGTACGCCCTAAAATTTTAATACATATTTTTACAGGCTTTTTACGAGCTCGCCTCTTGCGCCGGAGGGTGGCGATGACAATTATATTTTACTACCAAAATAATTTATGTTCATTGTCTGTCTGTTGTCTGTCTGTTTGTCTCCTGTCAATTTGTTTCACCCGAAATTGTATTTTTACACTTTGAACCATCAACAAACAAATATGCACATAAATTTATTTGTTTAACTGATTTGTGGCTGGTCTAGAAAACGCAAGAGACATTTTAATGGCTTAATATTTAAAATTTTATTTTCTTTAGCGGCAAATTTGTGATTTTTATATGTCTGGAGAAAATTTAAATGCTTGTTTTTCTTGTTATATTTTTTAAAAATTTCGATTTAATTTGATTTGAAGACAAAATAAAAGGATTTTTTTTCTTTGCTGAATGCAAACATTTGGCCTGGCATTTAATTACATATTTTGTCTGCTACTCGTTAAAATTAATAATAGTTTTAATTGAAGCCATAACATCAAAACTATTTTAAATAATATGGATTTTTGTGTATCTCTAGAATATTTTGTGGCAATTACATAATTTGTTGGGTTTTGTGTTTATTGGATGACTTAATTAAATAAATGCTTAAGTAAATTAGCTTCATCGGCTTAAATGTATTTGCGAATTATGGAAATAGACTATAACAACTGTGTCTCTTAGTTTAGGCAAAATTTAATATTTAGTTTTACAACATGAAATGTAAATAGCCAGAGGAGGTTTAAAAATGAATTTTTGCTCAGAAGGAGCGAATTTTCAAAATACATTTTTCATACTTTTCCTTTACTTTTTTTCAAAAGGCTCGCTCGTATGGAAACTTGGCCAAACATTTTGTTCATCCAAAAATTTTACTTATTTTGAAGTCAAAACGATTTTCAACTATTGAGAGGACTTTGAAGGGATTTTTCGTATTCTGTGGAAGTGAAATTTTTTTTCCTGTCCCTTTTTATTACACTTCTCAAATCAAAGTAGAAATAAGTAATTGCACATACTCAGCTGGGATGTTAAATTAATACTTATAATGATTTATATGGTACATGCAAAGAAATAGCAATTTACCATATGATTGTGACATTAATATTATGTTTTATATAACGATGCATACGTTTGTGACCAACAAGATATTTTTATTTAAAATGCTGTGACCCATTTTTGGTCACCGTAAACACAGTTTTTGTTACAGTTTGATCATTTTGTTCTCACCATCCATGGAAACAAGATCTACAACCATTTTATAATGAACGAAGCTTTACTTGTGACAAACCTATTCGTTCTATCAAATTTTTCCTTTTACACACATTGTCTGCTGCATACTCTAGGGGGGATTAAATTAAATGCAAAATATTGCCTACTTTGCAGGAGCCAAAAAGTAACAACTTAAGAAGATAAAAACAGCTCATATTTTAATATATTTTTTTTTTAGTTGGTGTTATTTTAAATTTAACAAGTAAAAGATTTACAAGCCAGTAAGGATTAGTTTGGAGTTAAATGAAATAACATTATAACTTCAAGTCGAAAATCGAAGAGCAGTAGAATCTATGAAACAATAAGAGCTTATTTTAAATTTTATTCAAGCTTTACTTGTGACAAACATATTTTAGTTTCCAATCTATCAAATCATAAACACATAATAAACAAGATATTGTTGTGCTTAACAAAGTTTTTGTTGTTACCATTCATATTTAGCTGTGAATGTGTTCTCCAATTTGTGTGTGTGTGTGTTGTGATTGAAAATTTCTGAAAATTGATTAATAAATATTTTCCTTTTATAGAAAAGCAACTTAATTTTACCTTAATAGGATTTTTAATCTTACTCATATTTTACATCTGTCATCATTTTGGCAAGATGTTAACATCTTCCTATACAAATTCTATATAAAAAAAAAACTCAACATCTTTACAAGATGTTCATTTGTTATTTTGCTGTATTCAACATCTTTCGATTATTTTAATGTCATCACTAAAAAGAAGTTAAAAAAATTTTAAAAAATTCATACCATCACTACAAAGTATACAAGTGTCAAAAATTTTTACAATGAGCGTGAACGAACAGTGTAAGTAAATTTTAATTAAATTAAACATAATACAAAATTGGTAATACAATACTTTTATCTATAATAAGAATAAAATACTGCGTGTTCTGTAATGTTTTTTAGTTTGCTCAAATACGTGAAATAATATCTAACAGATGAAAGATGTTGAAAATGTAATGTAAACAGCTTTTTTCAATTTTCAACATCTTCAACACACATCTCAAAGATGTGAGTAGATGTAAATCAAAAATAAAGGTGATTCAGAGTCAGCCAACAAATAATCATCGGGTAGAGGTTCATACAACCTTTTCTTGCTATCGTAATAAAAATTATTAAACTAAGGTTCACCTAAAAGATTTACAACTAACATGGTGCGTTTTGCTTGAGCCTCCCTTTACGTTTATTGATATAATAAAGACCATGCCCACTAAGATCAGTTAAGTTTTTCACTGTTCCAGCGAACAATTTCATTGAGGTAACAAAACTAAATTTTTTTAATATTTCGTTATTTTGACCCCTTTTTTCTTATATTTTATATATTTATTTGAGCTTAAGGTCTTCTGTAATTTGAGTATTTATTTTTGTCAATACTTCGCTCTCCTTCGGATAGCTTCTTCAGGACAATATTATTATTGTAGAGCGAAATATTGACAAAAATAAATACTCAAATTACAGAAGAGCTTAAGCTCAAATAAATATATAAAATAAAACTAAATTTTTTTATTTCGGTTTTAAATTTATTTACTAATTTTTTTTACATTATTTTTAATTAACAATTTGCAAATCATTTTGCTTCCCCCTCCATTTTGTTTTATTATTCAGTGTAAAAATATTATTTAGTAGCTCCAAACTTTTGAATTTTGTTTTATTTTTGTTTTTCTTATATATGTACATACATATGTTCATAATTATTTAAATGAATTCACTTTCAGTTTTCTTAATAACCTTGTGCAAAATACCTCCATGTTGCAAATCGATTGAATCTTTTTTTCTTTCTTCTAACAACAATGAACCAAAATATATTTTGTAATCATTTCACAACAAAACAAACCGTTTTGAACGAAATGTTGCAGAAATATTTCATTCAGAGGCACTACCAACACCAACAACAATAACAACAATGCCTACATGCTATTTTGCCAAAAGCAAGTATAAATAAAATCTAAAGCAAAATGAAATTAGTTGTTTAAAAAGAGGCAAAATAGAGATTTTTTTCTTTCCCAGCCAAAAACAAAAAAATAAAAATACATGCTATAATTTTAATTTTTATAAACTGGGTCAATTGAAGACATGTGTGCAAATGATTATTAAATACATTTTTAGGTGCCATTGTTGGATTGTTTCTTTTTTTTTGTTTTCTTACAAAACCACGAGGCTGATCTAAAGATTTACTTTGAAAGTGAGAAGAATTTCGAGTTTCAACTGCGCTGAGTGTCTAAAAATAACAAAATTACACTGAAGGAAGTCTAGGGGCAAATGGCTCGAAGTCACCATTTTTCTCGACCATATCAGTGACTTATTTATACAGATAGATGTTTTTTTATTTATATTATCTCAAAAACTATAAAAAATTGTGGTGCGGTCCCATTGGAACCATCTAGTCACTAGTGGATTTACAATGACAAGCAAGTATTAAACGTGAATCGAAAAAAAAAATAGTTCATAAAGCTTACTTTTTCAACAATGTTGGCGATAATGTCTACAGAGAAATGCTAGTACCACGATCGTCATAGAGTCCTACTAGAACCATTTTGTCTTCAGTTTTTAGGTCACTAGTTAATTTTCAATGGCAAAGTCATATAAAAAGTCATATGAGGACTGGAAAATTCTAATGGGACCGTATGGTCACCAGTAGTATTGACGTATTATAGTCAATACTATTGGTGTCCATATTTTCCCATTAGAATTTTCCAGTCCGTTATATCACCAATGCAATGTCAATTTCGTTCCATGTTTTTATTCCACCCGTTCAATGTCAATTGCCTGTTAGATGCTGATAAAAACAAGTATTGACTAGTTGATTTGCAACTAGAACTAGTGGCTACATGGTCCCATTAGGGCCATGTAGTCGCCAGTTATTGTGTCTCTAGTTGATTTTCAATGACAAGCGTATTTTAAATATTAGTGAAAAATAACATTTTAAGTGTTATTAGTTCTGGTTACCATATGGTCCTACTGTGTGGTCATAGCTCTAATGTCACTAGCTCATTTTCAATGATAAGAACATGCTAAAAATCAATTTAAAAAATCATTGCCAGTAGCACTAATGATCATATGGTCCCAATAAAGCCATATACACACCAGATCTTATAACACCAGCTCATTCTCAATGACCAAAAGTATTGCAGGGAGTTTAACAAGTCAACAATCCTGGTGACATTGTCTACAGAGAGACGCTAACAGCATTTTCGCGGTATTGTCCCAATAGAACTACATAGTCACTATTTGGTATGTCACTAGTTGATTTTCAATGACAAGCACATAGTAAACATTCATAAAAAAAAAACATTGCACGAGTTGTAATACTTCAGTGGCTCTGGTGACCATGTGGTCCTACGCTTTATTGTGTAATCACTAGTTACAATGCCACAAGCTGATTTTCAATGACTAACATGTGTTAGACATGAATATGAAAAATCATTGTCAGTAGCACTGGTGACCATATGGTCCCATTGGTCACTGGTTCTTATGTCCCTAGTTGATATTTGATGACAAGCGCATTTTAAATGTCAATGGAAAATATCAGTTCATGTGCTGCAATATGTCAGTAGCACTGGTGACCATATGGTCCCACCAGAACCATCTAGTCACTGGCTCTTATTTTACTGCTTAATTTACAATAACAAGAGTTTCGTAAATAACATGCCGCTGGTACTGGTGAGCAAGTCACTAGAGTCTATGCATGTATGTTCTTACTAAAGTCGTCTTCAAATTCACTTTTTGTCATTTACAGGAAGTATAAAATGTCTTTCTTTTTGTAATACCGCTCATGTGCATATTATGTACTTAAGAAATTCTTCTTCTTAAAAGGATTCTTAGAACTAGTGTGGAGTGGTATCCAACTTCTTTATATGTGATGCACGCCGTTATTTTGCGACCACCTTCGTATTTAGAAAATCAGTTTATTCACGGCTACTTAATTCAACAATTTATCAAACCGAACACAAAAGACAGAAATATTTTTTGCTCTGCAGTTTCAGCTATTTACCCTGAATAGTGCAATTACAAAAAAAAATATATAAATATGCTCATCGTAAGAAAAAGAAAACAATTTAACAACCAGTTGTTAAATTTATCATGGTTTTTAACCAATGGCTAATTAATTATTTAGCAAGTTCAATACCACTTAAGAATGAAAATACTGTTTTGGGTGACAGGTTTATATTTCTATACATTTAAAAAGTTTAAGCCTTAAATTATTTTATTCTCTGGAGTCTCATTCTAATGAAAATAAGAAGATTTTGTTTTCCATTTTTTTCCCCTACCAAATTTAATAAAAAGGCTTTTGTTCGTGTTACTAAGAGATTTAATTTGCCAAAAACAAAGTGCACAATAAAATATGCGTAATTTTGTTCTATGCTCTGTTTTTTTCCTTTGCGTTATCAAGAAAACAAAATCGTTTATTTTCATTTTGTGCGATATTGCTACTGTTGCTGTTTGTATGCCAAAATCTTTGATAAAATTCTTTATAACCAATGGCAGCAGCCATACGATTCAAGGATAATAAAGTAATCAGCTAAACAGAAGGAACGAAAAAATGTGTTGTTTGAGCAAAACAAGAAATTTGATAAGCATAAATGACTTTACCATAATATGCTTAAATTTGGATTACTCTGATTTTTATATTTTGATTTTCTTTTCTCTAAAGTTAATAATAATATTATTCACACATTCTATTTTTCTATCTCGTTTCGGGTTTTCTCGCCATAACGTTATTTATTTTATCATTTTGATCGAAAATGAAAAACAAATATTACAATACACATTCACACACAATGTCTGCTGCATACTCTAGGGGGGATTAAATTAAATGAAAAATATTGCCTACTTTGCAGGAGCCAAAAAGTAACAACTTAAGAAGATAAAAACAACTCATATTTTAATATAATTTTTTTTAGTTGGTGTTATTTTAAATTTAACAAATAACAGATTTACAAGTCAGTAAGGATTAGTTTGGAGTTAAATGAAATAATAATAATATAACTTCAAGTCGAAAATCGTAGAGCAGTAGAAGCTATGAAACAATAAGAGCATATTTTAAATGTTATTCAAAAGAAGAATTTTTAAAGTAAATTTCTGCAGTTATCGATGCTTCTTTTGTGTACATTGGGGGAGTTTCCCAGAACGTGATTGAATTGAATTGAAAACAGGGTATAAATCAGATACTTATTTGTCTTACCATCACAAAAACAAAAATAAAACATTGAATATTTATCGATTGAGCAGCTTAAAAATAAAAATTGGTAGGAAAATCTTTTGCAAAAAAAAAACTTGTTATAACGAGAGGTCCCACTGAAACGCACACTGGTAATATTCTTAATATTCTTATGAGAAGGATCGATGGTAATTTTATGGGAAACAAAATGCTTGCTGGGGCTTCGATGGCATACCTCTACTTAAAGGTGCTCTATTTAAAGGTGCACTATTTTCTATCACTCGGAGACATAATGGAGATCCAATGTCATTAATATGCTGAATTATATAAGTATCATCCTTTAGCTTTTTAGTATCCACTGACTTTTTCTTTTGAATATTCCTAAAGAAAGAAGTCCAATGGCGTGAGATAGCATGATGGTAGTGACCATAGGCATGGCGTGAGATGACACGGCTATTAAACTTCTCGCCCAAAAGAGCCACTGTTTCATTTTTGCTATATCACTAATATGTTGAACCTTCTCATCCTTTGGCTTTTTTGAATCTCTCTCGTCAAATATATGTGTTGTTTCGCTTTTAAATATCCCTAAAGAAATGGAACCAGAAGTGTCAAATCTTGTGATTTTATGGCCCAGTTGAGCTTCTCGCCCGAAATAGCCATTGGTTCTTTAGGGTTGGTATGGCAAGTGGCACCAGCCTGCCACCTCACTACACATCGTCCAGGACCATATCCTCAATTTCTAATGATGTTGATGTGCGCGTTTAAGTGACAATAACTCTCGTCGCTCTAAAAATTGTTGTATAAGTCACCTTCTTTCAGTTCTGGAACGATTTTTAAAACGATGAAATTTCAGATCCTTTCTTAAACTTTCATGAGTAATCGCTCTTGGAAATCCCAGTGGAGCTGCTCTTTTTCGCATTAAAAGTGGGGGGTTTTCAAGGAAACTGCTTTCAACCAGTTTAATGTTCTTGGCAGTCCATGAAGATCGACGGGGACCTAGTCGTGGGACATTCATAGCCTGCACACACGTACGAATTAAATTTAGACTCAGTCCATCCCATATTCACCGAATACCAAAGTTTGAACAAAATGTTGCTCTGTATCGTATACTCGTTGCTCTGTATCGTATACTCATATTTTAAATCCTATTAAATTTGATTATACTATAGATGGCCTTATGCTTAATCGTGTACTGGAAGTAAAGGATTTAGGAGTATTTTTTGACGATAAGTTAAGTTTTTCTAGTCATATTTATTATGTTGTGTCTAGAGCCTATTGTATGCTTGGTTTTATTAGAAGGAATTCTAAAGACTTCAGGGACGCATATACCCTCAAGTCTTTATATACCTCTTTAGTTCGAAGTATTTTGGAATATTGTTCTATTATATGGAATCCCTATCATTTAGGTCCATCAAATCGCATTGAACGCATTCAGAAAGTCTTTACTAAAACTGCTTTAAAGTTAATTTGGCCTCATGAACTACCATCCTACGAAGTTAGGAGAAAGTTATTAGGCTTACAATCATTAAACGATCGAAGAACATGTTCCTCACTATTGCTTGCATATAATGTTTTATCAAATAATATTGATTGTTGTGAATTAAAAAATTACTTTGCTTTGTATTGTCCTCCTAGGGAGTTGAGAATTAATCGTATGTTTGAAGAGAGTTATCTTAGAACTAATTATGCAATCAATGAGCCAATTGCAAGATCCTTACATTTGTGTAATGGTTTTACCCCTGTGTTAAATTTTAATGTTAGTTATGATACGTTCAAATTAATGTTATATAAATATTACAATTAAATGTATGAGTAATCTGTAAGAATATAATTCTGTAGATGAAATAATAATAATAATAATAAAAAAAAAAACTGACGACTCTCAATTACTTATGAATCATTGCTCTTATAAAAGGTCCACGACCACTGTGGCAATGTGACTGACAAATCTGCACAATCGATAATTCCTCCCCTCACTTTGAAGTTCACCAAATTTCATGTCGTCAAACAAATTGTAATTAACCAATAAATATGTAAAAAAAAAATTTACAAATATATAAATAATATTTCACATTAATTAAGGATTTCATAGCAAAACTCTCATCTATTTCCATTCGTTAAATCTCTCAACATCCTCTTGAAATCAATTGTAAATAATATTAAATAATTACCAGCAATAAAAGGTGTTTTCAATTTATTATTTGCACTTAAATGCTTCGCTTCCACTTGATTTGAGACTCACAATTAAATTAACACTCCCGACGCAATGCAACAACAACAGCAAACATCAACAACAGTCAGCAAAATCGGCTCTAGTATTTCCCAAGTACATACTCGCTATTGAAAAAAGAAAAAAATTAAGTGAACAATTTTCCAAACGTTTTTCTAACATTAATACTCATTTTACATGTGTGTTAAATACATTTGTAACAATACGCACTCAAATACACACACACACACACACACTCTCGCATATGAGTTAACAGTCTGGTTACAATTTACAACAAACAGTCTGGTGGTTCTCAAACAGGTTTGAATAGCCTTTCTTTAATACATACATATGTATGTATGAACCATGTCGGAAATGAAGTTAACTTCAAACTAACTTAAAGCTAACTATTTTACAACAGATATAGGTCGACATTTGAATTACTTTTTGATGGCAACAACTCATTATTTGAACATTGCCTTGTCCTAGCCAGTAGTCAGTTGTCCGGCGCTGCATTGTTTCTTAGCTAACTTAAAGCTAGCTGCTTCAAAGTGCCCATAGAGAAAATGTAGAAGCCAGGGCTGGGTTTTAGGTTTTACGGTGGTTTTAAATTTTATTAAATTTTATTTCTATTATTATTTCCTTCTTGTATCTCTCTTATTTTATGTTTGTATTGCCAAGTTCTTTTTTGATCCCTGTTAGGATTCGATCCGAGAATGGCTGCTACAACAAGTAATTTAAATAAGGAGCGATGTGACGAGATTTTAAGATGAGACGGAGCTAAATCGCGTTCAAAATGAAGCTAAAAGAAGAAAAAGCTTTTGATTTGAGGCCAAAAAAGGAGCTAAATTTTTTAACCCTTTTCTGCCTTCACAGAATATGCGTATTTATATGCATATTTCACACTAATTATATAATAGTGTTATATTAAGTAAAAACTGGTGAGAGTGCTATATTCTGGTGGGCTGAATCTTAGATATTGCCCATAAAGGCCATGTCCATATACATTTGCTCTTTTTTCGGCCGGAGATGTACATCATTGAAATTGTTTTAAACAGATGATCGGAAATATTTAAGAAATCGATTTGGGACCGCAAATAAAATATTTCTGCTTGGACCATCTATTTTGTGGCACGGTTGGGAGGGCAACTCACAAGGCCAATATCTGCCGCTGACGTGCCAGTGTCGTGTAAACTAAAAATGCTAAAGTGGTAAACGAATATTTTGTAGTAGTTGTTTTATGTTCTTTTTGTATAAATATTTTATGTGCGGCGTAGCCAAAGGGAGGTTTGGGACCCACTGAGCAGTTTGATGTTCGGTAATAAGCTAGTTGGAAGTCTCTGATCAGTCTGGTCCATGCTGGCGTAGCATAATAGGCCATTTTATATTACGAACATATTGCCCAGTGATACCTACAAACCAGCACATGCGTGAGCAAAAAAAAAATATCTCGACGGATCCCCAATCCTTCGCCCTAAATACCCCGCACACAAAAACTTTAAACGAAACAAACACAGCTGCTCTTGAGCCTAACTTCCTACTATGCAAACCTTTTATGGCCACTCATGAGAATTAAGTTTTTTGCCGCAAACAAAAGTGTCAGCAGTTTTTGGAAATGTTATTTCTTCCTTTAATTCCGCTTAGAACCTCTGCGTTCTTGTAGAGTTTTAAGCTAGAGGAAAGGAGCTGAATGTGAATTTGGGAGCTAAGAACCAAACAGAAGGAGTTAAATCTACCTCCCGAAAAGTTAAAATGGTAACGCTGGTAAAGAGTTAGTAGCGTATATGTGTATGTTATTATTTGTAATCCGGGTCCACTCTGCCTTACTTTTAAGTTAGCTTATAGTCAGTCTATAGAAGGTTAACGTTAAGATAACTACTACTCTTAAGTATTAATGTAACTGCTCAATGTCTGACAGGGCATGTTTGGCAGTGCAAAGCGAAGAAAATCGGTTTCTTTGCTGAATATAAAAGCATGTAATTATTACTTAATGTAAATAGTTAATTTATAGTCATCGGCTTGTGAATTATTTGCAAAGTAATTATTTACATGACGAAAAACAAGTTCCACAGTTGTTAAAGACCGTGGAATTTCTCACCTCAAATTACACCTCATCGTCAAATGTGATGTCAAGTGGGTGTTCTTTTTTTTCAAGCAGCAGAGCATTTGTAGTAATTTTTTTGTATACACAAAACCAGTAGTTATTTCTTTAAATTATTTCATGTTACATAAAAACAGTCAAAATAGATAAATAAATGAAGGCTTGAACAAACTTCAACTTCAGGTAGGGGTATTTTACTTGAGTTAAATACATTTACAATTGTTTGAATTCGATTTTTACTTGCTCAGAACTGAGAAAGATTTTTTGTGCTAAAATCGAAGTGACGATTTTCAAAGCTCATTTTGGGTTTTGAAAACATTTTGCATTAAAATATGCTCATGGATAATCATCGAAGTTGAATTAAAATTTTATATTTTTTCGATATGTAAAATAGATTTATTAATGATCGGTTTTTAAAAACCCCACTTTCAAAATGCTTGTTGCTTTCTGAAACAGCTTCTGAGTAAAATGAGCAGCTTTATATTCTTCAAAATTGAATTCAAAACCGAAAACATCGCTTGCTGAACATCTTAATTCATTTACATGCTGGTTTACTTTTTTGGAAACTTTCTCAGACAAATTAACTTACAGATGTGTTTTCAAAGTTGAATTGAAAAACACAATTTTTTCAAAATCGAAAAACAACTGGTTAATGGAAAACCCGATTTTCCAAATTGGGTTTGCTTTTACAAAACATTTCTCAGTAAAATGAGCATCTCATTTTTTTCAACAAAATCTACAGTTTTTCGAAATCGAAAAAATTGCTTTTTCAGTAACTCGTTCATTATAATAATTCGATTTGAAAAATAAGTATATTAGTTTTTAAATGTGAACTTAATTATTTGTTTGCTTTAAGATGAGTTGATTAGCACCAACGAAATGTCGTCGGCCTATAGACAGCTGAAAAAGACAGAAAACATTTGATAGGTCTATTTTTGGACCTGAATTAATATATTAGTTTTTTTTCTTCGAAAATAAACTCGAATACCAAATTGCTCATTTATAAGCTGAATTTTCATTTTCAAATAATTTTTGCTTCTTGAAAGAAATTATCAGTAAAATGGGAACATTTATTTTGGCTCAGAATCGAATTCGAAGTCGAAATAATGTTGTCGTGAGTGTTTTTTTTTTACATAAAATTTTAGCTTAATATTATTTTAAATTGTAATTATGAGAGCCACAATAAAGCATAATAAAGCTAGCTGGTGTAATTAAGCGATTAATTGTTAAATTGAAACTTAAAGCAAAATTTGTCTCACTCTTTTAGTTTATAAGTTTTTTTTTCAATATTAAAATTTCTTTTCCGAAATATTTTCATGGTGATTTCTTAGGGTATGCTGATTATAAAACTATTAAACTAAATCTCCCCTGAGCTTTATGGCTGAGCTTAATAATTGACTTCGTTCCGTGGAGGGTTTTTTCGATGCCAAACACACACTGCATCTGCCTTTGAGTAGAGAATCTCTACAAAAGTTTTTGCTATTGTATAAAAATACTCATACCTAAAGAAATAAAAAGTTTGTTTGTTTACATATAAAAACAAAACCGTTATGAAGCTCATAAAAATATATTTTCGGAAAATTTACGCCAATCAGTTAAATGGTATTTCCTGCTTTTGCTGGTCACGATTTGTCGTTTGGCATATGTCTTTCATCAGCTCTGCACACGAAATATTAATATAATTTTTTGTTTTTTTTTTTTTCATTTATTTAAATGTATGTATATGTATATAATTTCTGACACGAGTATCCTGCACGAAATTAAAATATACATAATAGTTATTATAGTTAAGTAATTTAAGTTTAAATAAAATACAACAATTAAAACTCAAATACATTTTAGTTTAACCTGACTAATTAGTTTTGTATTCATTTTGTTCTTTAATTGCAGGTATGTTCTGTTAAACATTGGCATTTGTGAGTTGGACGGTTAATTAAATGTGCTTAAATGCAGATCATTGAATAAATATTTAATTGCAAACTATATTTTAAAACACTGTGAGTATTATAATAATAATAATATTTGCTTTTAATGTGGAACAATCAACAAAAATTCACACACCGCTGCAAAATGATGTCGTTAAGTCGATGCTTTTTTTGTATCTCTAATAGTTCGTCTAGATAGTGCTGATCCTCATGTCTTGACTTGCTCTCCAGCAAGTGAGTCCTCAAATTTACTTTTATTATTTTCTTTAAAACTCTTCATCAATACAATTTTAACACGAAAAAACTTTGTATTAGTCACTGATTTATTACAATTAAAAATGTTTATATAGTTTTTTGCACACATTTTGCTTTATTTTCAATGAATATCGCGCATTTTGGTGGAACCACTCTTTATATAAACTTGAATTTTCTAAAAGTTTTCTCATTTTTTTCCATTATCAATAAGACTATATAACTCTTTTAACAAAAAATGTTCATGAAATGAATTGGGATATGCTTAAATTTGCAAAAACTTGGCATTTTGGTGGGAAGTGTCCAGGGATGGAAATGTCACAACTTTAATTTGGTGTAAGAGGCAAAAATAATGGCAAACAGAACTGTGCACCTTAAAGTCCCCTATCATAACAGCGTGAAATGATCCGTATATAAATGGCGACAGAGTGCACAAAAACTAAAAGAGCGACATCAACGTTTTGGGAATTGTTTTTGTGCAATAAACTAATTAATTTTTTATTTATTTAGTTTTTTTTTTTTCTATAATTATTTTGTATTGCAAATTATTTTATTCTGTATTGTTTTTCTATATTATTTATATCATTCTATGCTAATGTTCTGATTGATTTTGATTAAGCAGACTAGAGTAACATCAAAGGCCCCTAGCGGGGGTACAACTAGCTGTTTCGCTGCCACCACACTGACGAGCAGCTAGTGGTCTCTAAAAGAACAGCATGTAATTTAGTTATGATCTGAGTTCGGGGCAAGTTAAGTTCGTATGTCATGGTATGTCCCCCAGCAGCCCAATAACTCATCAAATTTACTTTTCTTGTCTTCTTTAAAAATTTAGATTACTACCAATTTTACCATTAAAAATCTTGCTTAACTACGAGAAAGTAAAATTCGAATACTTATTCTATTGTTCCCATGAACAAAATAAGAATCACAAATGTTAAAACAAACCTTTAGAACAGACAACATTTTATCGATTTTATTGTCTTTTTACTTTTCTTTGAACATTGGTGATTCCCATTTCGTTTATGGCAGCAATAGAATAAGTAGTGAAGTTTCAAATATTCTTTTAAGTTTTTCGAGTCTACTGACGAGTTGAGAAGCTTCAAGGAAATGTAGGCGATGCATAGACGGCTGAAAGAGACAGCAAACATTAATAAATAAATAAAATAATGAGTCTCAATGACTAAATTAATGTTTTATAAAAAGTTTGCTAAAAATGTTACACCCATATTTATATCAGATTTTAAAAATATTTCTGCATTTTTTTTTTTTTTGCTCGTATAAAACAAGTTTTATAGCCCATAACGCTAACCAGTTAATTAATTTGCATCAAGCCCAAAACGAACAAAAAAATCTGTTTAATAAAGAAACCTCTCAAAATAATTACATTAGAAATTATTCTTGCTCCAGTTAAACTTTTATCCATTGTAAATCCTGCAGACTTGTTGTTTTACATAAAAGCTGTTGTTTTCCAAAAGCGGCTACAGGGACACCACTAAACACTCACAGACTCACATATGTACATATATGTAGTTCAGTATGTGTGTTTATATATTTTAGTGCGTTATTTTGCACAAAGAATATTGTGCGTATGAACTAAATTTTGCAATAGAAGAGAATACAAAAATGCAACTGCATCATGAGACAACAAAAATAATCACACTTTAATGCAAATGTGCATGTTGCAACAACACAAACATGATTTCAAATCTTTGAGGTTAATAAATAATTACGCAAATTAGTTGTTTTTTTGCGTAATACTGTTGTAGTTGCTGTCGTTGTTTGGTATCGTGGCAGCAAGACATGTAATTTCTTTTGTGTGAACAACACAACACCAACGACGGCAACAATTATTTTATACACCAGTACACGCAGACATTTTTTAATAACAATTTGCTCACATTTGCCATTATGAGAAGTGTAATAGAAGAACACATATCAACAGCAATAACATTAACAAAACATGTCAAGAATTAAATTTAAAAAAAAAAGAGCCCAACTATTCGCCACCATAATGTCTACAAAAATATAAGAATGGCTGGATAAATGAATGAATGAATGAATATAACAATTTTCTTAAGTAATTATCGCATGTAACCATATCTGACTGCCTTCCTGCCTGCCTGCCTGCCTGCCTGCCTGAATGAATGTAAACAATGCAGAAATGTATGCAAATCATGTCTGATATCTGATGTCGTTCGTCTGGCTTTAAGTGTAAAGGAGGGGAGAAAGAAAAAAGTTATAAAATTATTAGCAAGCAAGGTGTTACATAAACAGATTAAATCTTCTCAAGACATCATCAAGACACATTGCGTAATAGCTAAAACGACGACAACAACAACAACAACAACAACAGCAGTAGCAACTTGAGACCTATACTCGTACAACAACAAGATGCTGCCACGAAAAAAATGCCATAAAGGAAAAAGTATTATTAAAATACCACACACAAATTACCTAAAAAAAAATGCCATAAGCTTCCAGACATTAAAAGCTTTATATTCCACATAGATTCAAATAGGCTTATGCACATACAGCGTATGGCTTTCGTATAAAATGACAGTGGGGCGCAAAATAAAAAAAAAATACATTTAGCAGGGTGGACAACCAGCTGTTTTGAAGCCGGCCACACATCTTTGTCTTATTTAATAAATATCAATCACAAAAAAAATAATATAGAAAGAACTTGAGCCCGATTAACTTAAAACAAAATATTAATTCAGGTCCAAAAATGAACCTTTTCAAAATATTTGCTGTATCTTGAAAAGGTTAATTTTTGGATCTGCATTAATACATTTCAATTGGCTCTTAAAGCAAATAAACAATTAAGTTCATATTTGAATATTAAAACAAAATAATTATATAAGAAAAAATTCGAATAATAATATTCGAATATTTAAAAAAACTACGAATTCAAAATTAGAATTAAAAATTTAAGAAAAACTTTGAAATGTAAAAAAATATATAAAATAAAAAGACTCTTAGCTCAAAAAAAATACTAGTATTAAATAAAGAGTTATCGAATAAAGCCGAACATTAAATAGTTTTTAATATTAACATTAATTGTATTCAGCGTTATCGTTCAAAAGTAATAATCATTAAAATTCAAACGACAAAAATTTTAAAACATTAAAAACGCAACTGCAGAAAGTAGCTGAAAAATTAGCACAACGGAAAAATTTACTAAAATTATTTTTTGAAAATCGTAAAAAGTACAACATGGAGAAAAGGCTCGAAAATTCACTAATTACAACAATTTTTGCTTACAACATATATAAAAATTTGTTTGCCAATTTTTCATGAATTTTTGCGCTTTATGAATGTTGCAGTTAGAGAAAACTTGCTTTTCCGTTTCGTTCAGTTTTCAAAACAAACGAAAATTTTGGGCAGAACTAATACTGGTTGCGTATGTGCAGCACTTTCTCTCTCACTCTCTTCTGTTGCCATGAAGTATACACAGCGAGTTCAGTTCAAATAACGGAGTATTTTGTACTAATTGTTTAACTAAATAATTGTATGTTAATATAATAAATTGAATTCAATTAAGGCCTTAATTGCTTAAAACTCCTTAAATCCTTAAAAGAAGAGAAATCAGGTTTTGAAATTTCTTTGACCCACTGTACTTTAAAACATTTTATTGTTTTTTAATTAATACACAAACAATTTCTTACAATTTCCGCATTAGACAAATTTGCTGCAAAAAAGTAAGCCGGCGAGAGAGAGAGAGAGAGAGAGCACACAGAACAAATTGAAACACGTTGAGCACAAAAACAAATTAGAATGAATATTTCTGGTACAACAAACTGTAACAATATTTTATAAATCAACACCAAAGTTGTTATTGCGGCAGTGTCACAGGAATACCTACGCATTTTAGTTATTAAGACCAGCCAAAGTTATCAGCAGACTGCCTGTACATGCAATGAAAATAATAGTAGCTGTTGAACTGTCTGTGTCTCAAAAAGTTTGGTTTCAAACAAAAGCAAATGTAGACAAAAAAAACAGGAAAAGACGCAATGAGATACCAGAAGTGCCTGTAAAAGATTTCGCAGCAAAGTTTAGAAAAGGTGTTGAATAAGTGCTATTTTCTTTTAATGGAAAATTAAAGAAGCCCCATTGAAAATCACGCAAAACAACCAGACACCGAAGTCGAACACTGACACTTAAACACCTGTAAAAAAAAAACACAAACACGGCTGGCACAAAATAAAACACATTCAAACATACAAGGGATTTTGCAGGGACAGACGACAGGTCGTATGAGTTACATTTTCTTTGTAGCCCAAGGCAAATTATAAATTGCGTATACGTTGAGCAATGATGATGGCGGTGGTAGTACTGGTGTCTCGAGTGTTTTGCTTTTTTTTTGCTTCTGCATATATTTTCTTATTTTTAGATTTCAAGAAATCAAATGAATTGAACACAAAAGCAAACGAGCAAAAAGTCACCATTTAAATGCATTCGTTGCTCTGTGTGTTTTTTATGCATTTCAAAAATTTATTTATTAAAAAAAAAAAAAACGAACGTAACGTCAAGAGAAATAAATAAGATGTTACATATCTAAGATAAAATATTTATGCATAGGCAGCAGGTTTAAATACAGCCAAAAAGCCAACAGCAATGTCTACAACAACAGACAACAATGACAACTGATGGTTGGAACACAGTGCAGTAGTCAAGAAAGTAAAAAAAAAAAAAAATTAAGATACAAATGGAACCAACCAACCCACTTGTATGTGTCTGAAGTTTCTTTGTTTTATGTATTTAACTTATGTTATTGTTGTCGTTGTTGTTGTTTTTCCTTTCATTCTTGCCTTTTTTCTGGCTCTGTTGACAAATTTTTTTGTTTTTAAGAAAACAAAACAAAATCATAATTAACCCATGAAAGTCGAAGATGATAACTTAATGCAAATGAAAAATATAGCTGGTAGGCAATTTTCCTAAGAATTATATCGAGAGCAAAAATACTTATGAATTTGATGTATTTAAAGACAAGTTTTTGAATTAGTAAGCTCAAATGATTGCTTTAACTAGCATTAACAATAAGGTCTATTTTTTTTAGACCTAAAGTAATTAACAATAAATAATAAAAAAAATTATCAATTTCGAAGGCGCTACGCTTCTCATCAACAACATTAGAGCAGCAAAACTATCAATACTACATACTATCGATAGTTTCAATGTTATCGATTTGACAAATTTGTATGGAAAATTTGTCAAATAAGAGCTTTAACAACCTGAAATATTTTTTATGAATACCGGTGCTTAAGTTAAGCTAAAAAAATCGATAGTTTAATAAACCTAAAATATTTATTATGCATAAGACCCAAAATATTTTATTGTAACAGGTGGACCAAACGAAGTCATCCAATGCTGTTTGGCTTTCAGAATTTGGGTAGTGGCTCGCGCAGTGTGTGCCGTTGCTCCGTGTTGTTGGAACCACATGTCCTGCAGACCTAATTCGTTCAATTCTGGCGGAAAAAACTCATGGCCCTATTGCGTGTTGTCATTTGACCAGCAGAGGCCAGATAACTCCTTCAGCGTGAGCAGCGCACAATGCAGTCACTTTGAGCGGGTGTACTGGCTCCTCGTGCATCACTCGCAAATTTTCAGTGCCCCCAAAAACGGTGGTTTTGCTTGTTCTCATATCCTCTGAAAATGAGCCTCTTCGCTCATTGTGATTTTGGTCGAAAAATCGTGCATTTCGTCATAGACATGATCAATCCGCGTTGTTGCGCAGTGCACATGTTCACAAATGTAAAAACAGATTTGAAACTAGCCACCATTTGCAAAAATAAGAGCAAAAATCACCAATAGGGTGATTTCTTTTAGCCCACCTTGTAAAAGTAAAATCAAAAACTCAAATATGAACTTAATTATTTATTTGCTTTAAGAGCCAATTGAAATGTATTACTTCAGGTCCAAAAAGAGACCTTTTCAAAATGTTTTCTGTCTTTTTCAGCCGTTCATATGCCGTCGACATTTCGTTGATGCTAATGCACTCATTAGTAGAGTCGAAAAATAAAAAAAAAATTAAAAAAAAGAATGTTTGAAACTTAACCACTTATTCCATAAGTAGTTAATGATTCTCATTTTGTTCATGATGTGAATTATGGAATAAGTAGTAAATTTTCAAACATTCTTTTAAGAAATTTTCGAGTCTACTGATTAATGTCGGCGGCATATGGACGGCTGAAAGAGACAGAAAACATTTGTATCTTACATTATTTTTGGACCTGAATTAATAAATTCAAAGACGGTGAAATTAGTCTGATGGCGAATTGAATATCAAATCATGACTGTTGAGTTTCAATTGTAAACATGAGTATTGAAATAAGTCATTTTGATATAATTCGTTGCGATTTGTTTTTTTTTTTTTTTTTTTTTTGGCATCAAATATATTATTTTCGATGCTTACAGCCAATACTTGCAGTTATGTATTTAGTAAATTCAAACATGTTTGAAGCCAATGGCTTCAATAAGAAGTGTCATGGCTATCGATAAGTTAGCCTCTAGTCAACATCCGTGAGCTTTGCGCATGGTCTTATGTATGTCATCAAGAGAAAAAAGGCTGTATTTTTGTTTTGCATATGAAGCATCTGCAAAATGTGGTCTAGTATCAAAATGTGGTCTAGTATCGTATGCTCATATTATGAGTCCAATTATTTTGCATAATTCTATAAGTGGCCACCTATTTAAGGCTGTTGCTGTGTATTCAGACAACATTAAACAGGTCCAGGAGAATGGATCAGTATGCACGCTGTTGAAAGCCCTCTCAATGTTAATGCCAACTGCAAGTAGCCTTTCTATAAAGTGCACCACATTATGTAATGCAGCGTCTAGTGATGCCTGAATCTCAGCATATCGCCTGCGACCCTGCTTTTAACCATATCGTCAATTATTCTCGCTATGGTTTTCAGCAAGAAGGTCCGACTTGTTGGCTCATAAGCCTTTTGGGCTTCACGGGTTTTGAGATAAAAATTGTCCTTCTACCGAAATATATGCGTGAGTCAGGCATACATTTTTAATTCTTGCTGGATGGATCGAAACTAAATTCATCTTCTTCTCAAAGATTGCTGAAAAGATACCATATGGATGAAGAAGAGATCCTGCGGTCTTGGCGTAATTTTAGATTTAAAATTAACATTTTCTGGAAAATTTTCTACAGCTATAAGCTTTGTTTGATTTTATCGGGAAAAAAACTTTAACGAATTTAAAGATACTTATACCCATAAGTCTTTATATATGTAAGTCGTTGGTTCGAAGCATTTTGGGCTGTCGGCTTAAGGTTCCGCATTGAACGGACTCAAAAAATATCTACTTTAAAGTCAATAAGTCTTCAACTTAATTTTTTTTTTTTTTTTTGTTTTTCGAAAAATGTTTCTTAATTTTAAACAATCGTAAATTATAAAAGTTCGACCTTTTAATTTAACATTTACATATTATTTTGCAAATATGGCAGATTTCTCTCTTTCTCTATTTTAAGTTTTTCTCTTTCTCCATTTTATTGCTGTTGTTGTAATCGTGCTGTTTGTTTTTTGTCTCGGTTAAACTGTCTGTGTTTGAAAAGTCAAGTGGAAGTTAATGAAGCCATATGCAGCAAAAGAATTCAAATGTTTGAAAGTTTACATACAAATAGACCGCTGGCCCAGACTGAATCATTTAAATTGTCAAACAGAAAGGGGAAAGACAGACCTGGCAGACGAACAGCACAAATTTTGTATAGTATTTAAATTTCTAAATACATTAATATGAATGTACATACATAAATACATACATATGTATGTCTGTATGTATGTCTGTATGTATGAAAATATGTTTCTACACGCGTATTGTACTCAGCTGTATCTAAAGACATTTCTTATTTCATTTTACAATGATGTTTTTATATGAAGAGCGTTTAAGACCACTCAAACGAACACTTGCACACATACTCCTCGCAGTTGTTTTTTATATCCATCCTCTTTAGTCTGGCTATTGCAAGTTGCGAGATACAAATGTTTGATAAATAGATTGTTTTGTATCCATCATACAACGTGTTGTCATTTTATAGATACAAAACTTTTAAGCATCTGCATTGATATACTATAATGTTCTTTGTTGCATTTTTTGTAGCTGTTGGTGTTTAATCTAACTACTATTTCACTATAAATTTCCCAACAGAACAGTATTGACGCAATGTCTGATACTTTTGTTCTTGTTTTGTTTTTTTTTTTATTTTTAATAGAAACAGACATTTTTTTATTTTTTTCAATAGTCTTTTGTTAAATATTTGTATAAAATTTAAATAACGTTTATTTTAAGAGCAAAAAAAAATACGTTAGTTTATGTATTTCATTAAGGTCAGCCTTAAACTTCAAAAAAAAAATAAAAATTTGTTTGTTGTTATTGTCAGCTGATTGGAATCTTCTTCCAAAAATTATTTTCATAAAGCTTTCAGAATTTTTTTTTAGCCATTTAAAGCAGAAGCTATTATCAAAGTCTATTAATATAAAGCCTCTGCCAGTGAACAGCTGATTGATTTAGTTCTCTGCTTGTTTTTATCGAAATGTGAAACGCTGTTCTTTTCAAAGCAGAAAAAAAAATTATGCTTGTGAATTCAATTTCATTGTTTCATTCGTTTTAAAAATTTAAGAATTTAAGAAAAAGTTCGGAAAATAATTTTTGTTTTTAATACCCCGATTTTCGTGCGCTTGTCACAATGTGACAATAAGTAATTAAATTTACATGATGTGATGGTAATTACTTCAAATCCGTAAATAAAATAACTTCTGCAGAATGAAAAATAATACATATACATAAATAAAACTTAGTTTTAATCATCATCATGATCCTCTTTGAAGCGGTAAACTCGCTCTGAAGGCCCATATCGTTTGAGTATTTTGGGTGCCAGGGTTTCTTTTGCCGGCAACTGTTTGAATTACGCATTGCAATGCTGTGTTAAAAGAGTTGTATGCTTGAAGTTGCCATCACGAAGGACTTCGTTTACTGTTACTTTTACTGACACTTAGATCTCGATGTAGGCTTTCATTTTTACTGTACCATTCCGTGTTGACTATAGTTCACAGCAGTTTAGATTGGATTCGTTGAATAATTTTTAAATTAGTTATGCTTGCCGTTCTCCAGTTTTCTACGCCGTACTTCCAGATTGGCGCCATTATTGTGTTGTAAATAAGAACCTTATTTTGGCTTGATCTCTCATTTCAAAAATTAATAACCCTGCATCAGAAAAAAAAAACTTACAGCCCACTCATGAATATTCTCAAGGAATTTTATTCCTAAGGAAAATACGTTTCTCGAGAAAAAAAAATTCCTCCAATCATAAATTACCTGAGAAACAAAAAAATAAAAGTTGGTAATATCGAAATTTTTTATAGGAAAAAACAAAAAACATATGTTTTTAAAATACCTATTTTTCCCCCGCCGACTATTTTTCCCCTTCGATGTGGCTAAAACAGGGAAGATTAAAAAAAAATTTCCTAAGGAATTTATCAACATAATAAGAGGAAAGGGAAAAGAGAAAAAACTCTCACGGAATTATCATTCATGATGGGACTGATAGTGAATTTCGCCTTATAGCGAAGGGCCACCCTAATGTACATACTTGCAAATGTGCCACCATTGTGTTCTATTTATATCGACAACATCATAGTCATTGCACAGCAAACTTGTATGTACGCAATGAGTATTGCTTGTGCGAGTACATATTGCGTCTAAGCTCTAGCACCACAAGGCAAATACGTAAATACTAAAGATGAATAGATCTCAAGTGGTTGAAGAGTTAAGAAATTATTTGTTAGTTTCTAAGCTTTTTACTTCAAGTGTAAAATATGCGAGAATATCTTGTGCTATAGCAAATCGATTTTTTTTTTTTTTTTTTTTTCTCTTTGATATTTAAAACTACAGACATATTCACATATTTAAACTGGGCCATTCTTCCTTGACAACGAAAAAAATTATATAAGACTTTGAGGTCTGAAAATCACAAAATTCTTTTGCACACTCATATGGTATAAGTCTGAAGAATAAAAATAGAAATTAGTAATAAATGAAAAAAAGTTTCGCGCTCTCACTAAAAAAACTAATGTTAGGTAGACATAAGTTGCTGAATCTGCTTACATTGGCCTTTCAATTTTAAATTTCATTGTGTACTTTGGAGTACTGCTTGGCTTATCACTAACTTAAAACTAATTTTCCAAATTTTGCTCTAAAATCTATGTAGAGTTCTCTATTATCCCATAAATTAAATTCATTTTTATCACTCAAACTTTTTCTTCTGCAATTATTTTGTATTACATTTATCGGGCTTGAATTCATTCGATGTACTTGTTGTAATTGATTTTAATTAAGCAAAATAACGAAAAGATCAGTGATCAGAACTGTTTCGAAGCCGCCACACCTCTCGTCAGCACCCGACTTTGAACATAGAGGCGCATAATTTCATTATATATTATTGTTTTAAGGCCATATTCATAATAATTATTGTAAGTTTATTAAGCTCTTATTTGACGTATTTCTACGGAATATTTGTCAAATAAACGTGTAATTAACCTTCAATAGTTTTTATGATATGGGGGTTAGATTATATCAATTGAAAATGTAGAGCTCTTATGGCTTTTAGATTTCAGAAAAAACAGCTCCAAAAGGCCTTACATACTATTACCATAAAACTTCTGGTATTTTTTTTTTTTTTTTTTATAATCTTTATTTACAAGTTTTAATTGGTCAGTTCAATTGCCTCAGCGTCATATGACATTATTGAGGCGAGTCGGCATTTTACAATGAAAAAATTAATAGTAATTTAAACTTGTGTTATAATACAAGCATACTTAAATTATGTTATAAATTAGTTGGTTGCAGTTGAAACATAAAAACAATTTTATAATTTTATGCAAGAAGCATTTCCAAATCATGATATAAATATTTCTTCAAACTTGTTTTGAAATTAGATATTGTATTTAAGTTTTTCAAATTTTGAGGTAAATTGTTATACTATAAACAGCCAATGTATTCAATTCTTTGTTTTGTGGTTTCGAGTCTGCACCTTGTGGTTCTTAAATTGGAATTATTTCTAGTAGTAAAACTTGTTTGATTCCGTGAGAAATTGATCGTGTTATGGCCAATACTATTTAGTGATTTAAACATAAATATTAATAATCGTAGTTTATAGATTCCTTTTATAGGTAAAATATTTTTGCAAACTTCTTTATATTACATGATCGTGGGGTAATTAATGGCTAGATTATAAACGGTTTTAATGGCCTTATTTTGTGCTCTTTGGAGAGATTATTTTACTAAACCAAATTCGTATTGATTTTAAGGCTGGTCCTAAAATTTGGCTGTTAAAAAGTAAATAGTAACAAATTTATAACGCTCTTGGCTTCTCCTGTCAAGTCTGTACTTACGGCCTTTTGGACTTTAGATGACGCTATACATATATATTTTTCCAAATAGTGTTAATGTACACTTTATATAATAAAATGTCCATTTTAAAGTGATTTAATAATTTAAAAACTCACTTTTCTTCTATGCATATTTTTATTTCAATTTAGTAAATACACATAATTAAAGTATATTAAAAATTCAAAAAAAAAAAAAAGAATTATTCTAAACATTTTACCACACAAGGAAAAAAAAAGTATTTTATTAAAAAAGTATATTGGTTAGGAAATGCTCGTATAACAAGGAAGTCTGTAAATTACTTTAAAACATGTTTGCCATCGATTACATTTACTAGTCCTAAAACATTGTTGGTACGTATTTTGTTACGATCTGTTACGTAGAGGGGAGAAAAATCTGCAAAAATTGCGTTACGTAATTGCATTTCAAATCTTCTACCAATACTGATGCCTTTCTTAGTACCAGGTAAATTTTTGTGCAGACTTTGTTCATTATACTTCCTATAAAACAACATTGTAGGATGTCTGCTTAGTAAAAAAAATTAAAAATTATATATTTATGCACATACATACACATACACACATGCTTGGACATCTTTTTGTTTTAATTAGCTTTAATTTTAAGTAAAACCAATAAGCCTAAATAAAAACTATAATATTATTTCCAAAGTACAAGAAAATGCTAAATAGTGCATTTATTGTCGTTTAGAATTGAGACTAAGCATTTATTGATATGTTAAACAACTCCTATTTACTTACATTTATGATGCTGCATACAACATGCATAAATGTATTTATAAATACTTTATGAAAAAGCAAGTTGTTGAGCTCTGCTTTATGGATATGGCAATAACAAAAAAGATATCGTCACCTTTAAGGCAAAGGCACGTAACTATGCAAATGCACAAGTTTGTTTGATCAAGTCTCTAAGACTTCCGAAAAATTAAACCAGAATTGTTAGTTAATTAAGATTTATTATTTTAGTTCTAAAAATATACCTTAATGCTTTCTGTCTTTTTCAGCCGTCTATATGCCGCCGACATTTCGTGGTTGGCTTTTAGAGCGAATAAATAATTAAGTTAATTTTTGAATATTCCAGAAAACTTTTACTTTTTGATACTTTCAAGAATACAAGGCGTGGCAGCCAATGGTCACCCGTTGCAACGCCTTGTAATGAAGTGCTAAGAAAAGTAAAGGTGTTGCAAGACTTAAAATGTTTTCTGTATAAAAAATGTGTTTGAACATTTCTGATTCTCATTTTGTTCATGAGAATTTTGGAATAAGTAGTTGGGCTTCAAACATCATTTTTGGATTTTTCGAGTCTACTGATGAGTTGTTTAGCAACAACGAAATGTCGGCGGCATAGAGACGGCTGAAAAAGACAGAAAACATTAAGGTCTATTTTTAGATCTAAAATAATAAATTTCAATTGGCTCTTGTAGCGAATAAATATTTAAGCTCATCTTTGTGTAACTAAAATTTATTTAAAAGCAATTTGCCTAATTTCTTATATTCTAGAACTTCTTGCTTTACATTAAGAATTTCGATTTCCTTTCTGGAAAAAAAAAGTGTGCACTTATTTTACACTATTTTTTTTTTTCTCTCAAAATGCAAGTTTCAATAGTTTAGCGTTTTAATAGAACAGCAAAAGAAAACCTTGTCAAAACTATGAATAAGTAAAAAAACAAATTAATAAACAACCCTGCCTACTCATATTTTCAGTACAAAACAATACGGAAAATGTTGCCCTTTTTTGCAGAAAAAAAAGCGATATTAATCTAGCGGGTTTGCAGAAAGAAAACAAAGTAAATGTGTTTATAAATAATTTTTAATTTTGAAAGAAAAAACTATAAAATGAAGAAAAGAAAACAATATTAATCTAATACCTTGTTCATACATGCATTTCTAATTGAGATAATATTCAGTTTATTGACATAATATTTTTTTGCGTTCATACATACAAATATTGCGCTAACTCAATTAGTATTTGACAGCTGGAAAAAAGTTGTTGTTTTTGTTTTGGTAGTGAGAAAGTAAAAGTGAAAAATATTTTCAAATAAGAAAAATGGAAGAAAAACTGCCTTTTATTAAAAAGATTTTAGTGTTGTACAATAAAAATATGGAATTTGTACAAGTAGTGCGTTCATGTTATGACTCCAAAGCGGCAATAATAAAAAGAAAGAGAAATAAAAATTTGGAAATGCTGCAATGTTTAAACATTTTTATGTTTTTATTTTTATTTTTCATTATTTTGTTTTGTTTGCTTTTGTTGACATTTATCTCGTCCTTCAGCTCGCATTGTATACTTTTGCTTATTAAACACATCTTTTACAGTGTTGTGTTTCATCTTTTTCTCAATATTCAAAGCAATTTTGAGTTTATTAAGCAATAACTTTATTGACTTTTTGTATGGAATATTGAGCTCAATAATGGACTTTATTGCGATTATGAACATGGTATAACGGGTTTGAAAAACGAAAACAAGGTAAATGTGTTTATAAATAATTTTTGGTAGCGAAAGAAAAATATAAAATTAAACTGCGTCCATTCGCTTTCAAGCTGACGCTATCAAAATGTGTAAATTATTTTTTGCAACAATATATTTGTGAAAATTTAAAGATTTATTTGCATGAATGCAAACATACAACAACAACTTAAGCACTTAAATAATAATACCAAAAAGTGCAGCAACAAAAAACCAGCAAACTTCATGTTTGCACATAAATATACATATTACAAAATATATCATATCCTTCTGGATAAACAAGAAAAATATTATCTGCATGATAAATATTATCACAAAAATATTTTTACAGCAATATGCATGCGTTTGAAAATTTATTTATCTCTTTAAGTAGAGCAAATAAACATGTACTGCAATACATACATACATACACACGTGTATGTAAGTATGTATGTTTGTGTGTGTGAAGGTGCACATATAAATTAAATAAATGCAATACTAATGTGCACATTTGAGGGGATAAAAATAATATTTATGCATAATTATCAAGATAAATGTATTAACAATAATTCTGGATTTTTAAGTCTTTGGGAATTTATTAAACACACATTTGGCTCGGCTTTACTTTTGCATCTTAATAAAAATGTATTAATTTGAAACCAGCGTGAATGAGGTGCAATATATCGCACCCGATTTTTAGTGGCAATACCAAGAATTTGTAATTTTAATCAAAATATTTCTTGTATTCATTAAAATCTAGCAAAAAGAAAATGAAAAAAAAAAATAGGTAACGCAAACGATCTAGAAGCAGATGTGGAGTGATTTATGTCAGGTGGATGAAACCATCTGACGCTGCTTCAATGTGCTGCTTCGGTTCCACTCCGATTGTTTAGTGGTTTAGTAGGCTCCAGTCGATACCCCAAATCGCTTTAAAAAAAAAGCCGGTAGTAATTTCTAATTACTAGAGCTTTCTATATGCCACAGAGTGCCTTTGACGACGGCGTGTACTCGTCCACTGCTAACTTGTTCAATTTGTTTGTGCATGCAATCTTAAAAAAAAATATATCTATTTTTGTGGGCTATTTTTGCCATGAAAAATAATGCTTAAACATAAATTGCGAATGAAACTTTCCCTTAATGCTATTAACATGAAACTTAGATAACTAATAAGAAACTTTTGAAAAATAATTTCTTATGCAAAGCTGTTAAGGATTTAAATTTAAAATTTGATGGAATATTGAACTTTTGTAGTATTTTATTTTATGACAAATAAAAGGAAAATAGCATAGAGGAAAAAATACAAGATAATGCTACAAAAATAATATTATATATTTAATATTACATTTCTACCAATGCAAACCTAGTCAGGCTTAAAAGTAATAGATAAAAATAGCTTTGTTTATGTTGCCTACTTTCAGGAGCAAACATCTATATATACTTATTGCCTGCCTGGGGGAACTTAGCAAGCAAAATAAAAATAAACATTGTAAAGAAATACTGTTGTTGTTGACGAAACTTGTAAAAATATTTTCCTAAAGTACAATAATTCTTAAAGTATTTAAAACAGTAAAATTGTAAACCTATTTTGTGTTTAAGGGAAAAATTTACATAACTTATGAAACATAAACAACAACAACGACAAAACATGTATTGGGAAAACAATTTTTGTTTTCTCCTTTGCCCTGAAAACTGAACTATATAAATAACTGTTGAGAGATGTTGTCAAAAGACGAAACCAAAAATATGTATAAATGTGGGCATTTAATGAGCTTAACTGAAAGCATGTTAATCCTCCTGTGCTTAGTACGAATTGGCATTTGGCTCAGGCATCATCACACGCATTAACTTCCTATTGAATGCTTAATTGGCGTCAGTGTTATTTTAAAGACTCGTTTTATTTTTTTTTTGTACACAATATTGTTTTATTTATGAGCTGAAAAACATATTAACCCGTCACTTTTATTAACAATGTCTCTTTGGTTTTATTGCTTATACATTTAGTTGTTTTTTTTTTTGGAATTATCTATATACAAGCCAACAAATTAAAGACTATATCTTATGTACGATCAAAATTCATATGTATAAAATTCCTGAAATAAGAAATGATTTAGTTAACAGCAAGGAACAACAGAAAGCTGCCGCTTTTAACAAGGAATCGCTGTTTTTCCCAAAGCTGTCCTAACATGTGGTTTTAGATTGAACATCATATTTTTCGTTTTTTTAGAATATGCTGCGGCGGCGCACAGTACTTTCATCCATAGACAAAACACACATACGTAAGTTATTTGTTTTTTTTTTATTTGAAACAAAGAGACTCCAAATCATTAAAAATGAGAACTGATTTGCAAAGTACTTTTCTCTATAAAACTTAGCATTTTCTTGAGTTTTCATTATATATATTTTTATATTCCTTAGAATATGTTTGTCGATATTTCGAATGGCTTCTTTGGAACAATAATATTAAAAATTATTAAATGTTTCTCTGTTTATCAACATTCATACTTCTCTCTATATCTAATGAGCTCATCCCCAATTTTCACAGGGCAAATTGCTTGCAGCAATTATTGGGTTTTGTGTTACCTCTATGGAAAACTGCTACATTTGCTCTGAGCCCTACCCAAGTAAACTTGATCTATGCGAGCCTGAAAGCAAGAATAAAATTTATTAAGACTTACTACAAGTAACTTTCCTTCTAAATCTTACTACTTCAGCAATTTAAAAAACAAAAATTCTAAACTGTATTATTTTAGCTCATACTTGTATTTCACTATTTTACCCTGCATTGTTTGTTGCCCAGATGAAATTTAACCTGTTTGTTAAATTTTTTTTATTAAAACAAACAAGCAAAATTTGTGCGGAACAAGTGGTTTTTATTTCCCAGATTTTTTACGTAACACAACATTTGCACTACTGCAAATATCTGGGGGAGTTCTTGTTCCGTTGGCGTCACTTTGCAACAAAAACGCTCTCTGGAAATATATGTTCTTTTTTTTTGCTTGAGTTTAGAATCCTGTTTTATTTAATACTCCTTAACATATGCAAGTATTTAAAAAGATATTTTGTTGTCACTTTATATATTTTTAAGCACATACCGAAAAAACTGTGAACTGTGTGCATGCAATAAGGTCTGCAGCATGAAAAACAAGTAGAAAAAAAATCACATTAAAAATATTTTAGCATTTGCAAAAATCTGGTTTGTGTCACAGCGTAGACAGGCATGCTTTGTACTATAACTACTTTAAAGGGAAGAGTTTTGTATAGTGAAGAATTTTAAATGACAGACAGATGGTTTTAAAAACTAAATTAGATACAAAACTAAAATGTAAGATAAATATTGCATACTTGCAAATGCTGTATTTAATTTCATTTTATGTAGCATAATTTTAGGTGATAATAATTGAGGAAAATTTTTATATAAATTATAAGCTGGCTGTGTTATTTAAATTTTAAGTCTGCAAATTTATTGGGTACGAAGATGTTTTTGCAAAAAAAAAAAAACAAACAAAAAATTTGAATTACTGATGATTTAGGAGAATGAAGTATGATATAAGAAATATATTAATTCAGGTCCAAAAATGAACCTTTTCAAAAAATATTTGCTGTATTTTTCAGCTGTCTATATGCCGACGACATTTCGTTGGTGCTAATCAACTCATCAGTAGCAAATATTTTTTGAAAAGGTTCATTTTTGGACCTGAATTAATACATTTCAATTGGCTCTTAAAGCAAATAAATAATTAAGTTGATATAAGAAATAATTAACCTAAACTTCGGCATTCTTGAGTGAGCTTTACAATTCAAGTTAATTTACAATTTATATTTCCTTACTATCTAAGTAAATATAAATACACTATAAAGAAGTATGGTTCTAAATAAAATTTCTTCAGTTGTGCATTCAAAATAATAGCTTTTCAAGTGATGAATTTTATTTAATACAATCAATTTTTAAAATGAATTATTACATTCGCTGCGCAAGAAATGAAATTTTACGTACCTAATTATAAGCTGGTGATATGGCAACTAAATACAGTTTGTCCATCGCTCAAAACAAGGCTCGTGTCGATTTCTGAAAGAAATGCTCAAAAAATACCATCGTGCTGCTTCTTCGAAACACATCTATAACATTGTGGTAGGTGATGAATGGAGTTATACATATGAGCGCGAAATTAAACAGCAGTCGGCTGTATGGGTGTTTTGAGATGAGCAAAATCTAACAAATGTTGGACTCGCTCACGAAGCACTTCCAAGCAAATCGCCACCTGTTTTTTTTCTCAGAAAAACTGGATATGTCGCATCCATAACACTAGAACAACGCAGAACATTCATGTTGAGTGTTACATAACAATATGTTTGCCAGTTGTCTTCCAAGAAATCAGAAAAACCAACCACCGAACACGGATCACTCTTCACCAGGACAATGCGAGCTCTCACGCATCGTCTAAAACAACTGCATCTTTGAACAACCAAAACATCGATTTGATGAGTCAGCCGCCGTATTAGTACTGACTTGGCGCCGAATAACTTTTCTTTTCGTATTTCCGTACGTAAAAAGCAAACCGAGAGATCAGCCTTGCTACATGTGTTGGAGATGCCTGCATCAGAGTGGCAAAAGTGCTGCAACAATTGGCTCAAACTCATGCAAGAGTGTGTATAGATCATCATGGGGAATATTTTGAAAAGTAATAAAGTGATTTCCAGTGATTAATATTTGTTTTTGTTCTCTAATCCCGAAATATAAAAGGCAACCCTCGTAAGACGTTTTTTATCTAATGTTGTCGTTTTAATAAAAATTATATTAAAATATAATATTATAGGCTGCAACCAAAACTTTTGCAGTGAAAAAGAAGATGTATAGGCTAGTGTCGAACTCATTCATTTGTTCGTTTTTGCCACGAACCAACGATCGAACCCATTTAACTAACATGGGTTCGATCGTGGGTTTGTGGCAAAAACGAACAAGAGAACGAGTTCGATACAAGTCTAAAGACTTGTATCTAATTATAAAATTATGAATAATAGTCACTATTGAAATTACTATTAAAACAATTTCTTTTTTGTAACATTTGCTTTTGAAAACACTTTTATCTTATATTAAAATTTATTAATTTTTTAACAAATCAGCTGTTGCTGATATGTTATACATACGTTTATGACCAAAAACTAAACTCCTTATGTAAACTGAAACATGTGAATCGACGACTCAAAAGCACACATGTCACAACACGTCGTGTGGTGGGTACTTTACAGATAAAACTAATAAGATATGTATGTATATTACATGAATATAATAAGGACTCCCTATGGAAAAATGTTCATTCATTTATGCTGGAATACCCCTTAATCTAAAATCGTTCCTTAGAGAAAATCTTATTGATAAGATGGCTATGATCTGCTGCTTAAAAACAGTACACTATCAGTCATGACCTGGGTTCGAAGCGATTTGGATGCTGATGGTCATGAAACAGCCAGGGTATGTAACCATCCAGTAAGTCTTCAACTTTACTTTGCGTGTCTTCTTTACTCACTACCACTTTATCACAAAAAATCATTTTCAATTCTGGGAAAGTAAAAACCGAAATCAGGCCCAATGAAATATGAATACATATGTAAGCAAAAGCTGTAAATACAACTACGCACACATGTATGTACATATGTAGTACTTTTATACACTAAATGAATGGCTGCTTCTCATGTGCATGTTTCATCATGACTGCGCCACTACAAAGTCTGTTACACAGGAGTGAAGAAAATCCTGCAGTAAAACAACAACAAGAACACATGTTAACATACTCACATGCCCCACAATGTATGATTACTGTAGCAGAATCCAACAATAAAATCTCAATCCAAACATATGTATATGAGAAGACAAAAAAAGAAAATCATCAGTGTACGAAAATCATAAGAGCTCACATTAGATGGCAGGAAAGAATGATGGAGAGAGAGAGAGAGAGAGAGGGTTACAAACAGACCAAAAAACAAACATAAAACAAAAAAAAGGCAGAATGAATATGGCGCCATGAAGTCGGCACTTTTAGTTATATTTTATAAATTTAATAGATAAAAAAAAGAAAGAAAATCGCACAAACAAAACCAAGAAAAAGACATTAAACATTCGCGCCATCAGAAAATTATTGCGAAGCAAAAAAAAAAAACGTTAAAGCCAAAAAGTTTTATGCTTATTTTATATGTATCATCCTTTTGGTTTTTCCTTACGCTCTTTTTTTTTCTTCTCTGAAATGAAAATATATACTTATATACATATGTAATTTTGTTTTATTTCCTTTCAGGTCCTACAACCGTACAAATGGTTTCACAAAATCGTCCACCACCACCACCAATGCCGGTACCCGTACAGGTACCTCAGGGTCAGGTAATGCAGCCATATGTCAATGAAAGTGGCACGTTGACACATGTGGTATTGTCACCGCAGCAATATCAACAACTACATGCCGGCCAAGGACACATGCATCCGCCATTTGTAAGTCTTTCCTTTAATATTTTTGCTCTTCTTCTCTTTTTTTCAATATCATTTTTTTGCTAATACAAAAGCCAAATTGTTATAGATTAATACATACATACATACATATGTATATGCACACATATGTATGTGCCTACATATGGTTATGTGTGTGTGTGTGTGTGTGTGTGTGTCTGTGTATGTGTAATTACATATTCTTTTGATTATTCTTATATAAGAGCTCAAATGTGTCCACTCTTTCTTATTAGATAAATAAAACTTTTGTATATTTTGTCCCCTCCCCTCTTTCTTGTGTTGTTAGTTTTTGACTTTTGCCAATTATTTTTGTATGATTCATACACAAAGGAGCAGGACATTTCTGTTATAAAAAGGTTTTTAACCTTAATGTATCACAAAGACGCATAGAAACAACATAATTCAATACAACTGGACATTGGGGAAAATAAACCCAATAAACCAAATATTTCGAATCTTTCAGACATTTTTGTCATTTGTATAAAACGAGGATTTGCCTTGAATTTTTCAAGCATTACATTTGAAAAAAGTTATGAATTAGCTCTTCAGCAGTAGTTTGATGTTTTCCTTATGTTTAAGTTTTAAACAGCTATAAAGTAATTTTAACTGATTCAAAGTCGCTACGCTTCACATCAGCATCTACTTGATTTTTAATCGTGCTAAATGTTATTATTTTATTAAAGCAGCTTAAACTGCTTTGCTACGAAAGTTCTTAGAGTAGAACCAATAATAGCCGCAATTCGCGCACTACGATGGATCTATTTGATTTTTGGTTTTATTATTGTAAGCCGCTTAAACTGCTCTGCAACGAAAGTTCTGTGGGGGAACCGATAATAGATATAATTCGCGCACTATGATAGATCCAGCCATTTGCTAATCATTAGAAAGTAAAAAACAAACCAAAGTTAAAATTTTTAAAACTACAAATATCTTTGGCTAAGGCCCTCCAGCTTAGGACAGGTTCTTTCTCTTCTTCTCATTCTTCTCTTCACAATTTGTACGGAAATAATTCCGTGAGGTTAGTCCAGTCATCTATCGTGGTTCTCAAGCACACAGTACCCAGCGACATCCGATGCAATGATCATTATGCTAGATCTGGGAAGTTCCAAGAGATCTTTCGCTCTTCTTGGATACTAATGAGACCACAAGTTGTTTGAGTTGAAGCTCGTGGGCTCTGAAAACCGTATTTGCTGCAGCTGTTGCAGGGTAAAAAGTGGTATATGTTTTTCTCCATCCACAGAAAAGAGCAATATTCCCACCATGAAGAGACGTCACCATTTTAGCCATCTTATCGGTGATGTTGCTGCCATGATTGGATTCATGTCCATGCACCCGTTTAAGGGTCCACTTTGAATGTCTCGCCATGTTATTGAAAACTTTTTCAGCGTACTTGGCGTGGTGCAGACTCCATTCCAGGATATTACAACGGTTATAATCAGGATATCTCAAGCGTATATAATGTATTTGTTGAATTTATCTCTACTTTTGAAAGACTACATGCACTTGTAAAACGCTAAACTGATAACAAAATCCTGAATGTATATGCTGCCTTCAACCCTTTTGTCCACCCAGGATCTATCTGTGTACATGCAGATACCTACAGAGTTTGTAGGTGATGCACAGATGTCGAATGATTTACGTGAGTACCTGCCACTAGGGCCCAACCTCACGGTGGTCAAACCACGTGGTGTAATCAAGACGTTACACCACCGCCCCCGAGCAGCCGGAACAACTGCTCGGGTGGCAATTTATTTGCTACGTTACTTGGCCATAACAAAACCCCTTGCTCAGGAGTTGAGCTATCTAACCTCTGCTGCATTGCAATTCCCCAGACGGCTAAGGATACACGACTACCGTGGTAGCCCGAAGTTCCTAAGATCATCAGTCCTTGAACCAACGCTAATGCTCCCGCCAATCTGGTTCCTTACAAAGCAGCGTCTGTTGCTTAGCAACAGCACTACGGGCCCATTTGGGCGACCGAACATAGACCCGAGGGTCTATGATTAGTATGGCTACCAACGTTCCCTCCCATGCGAACTTATGGTAGCAACCACAGCCAGTACGTTTCAGCCAAGGAAGGCTCCTCAACCTATGACCGGCGAGATGACTCCGAAGAGTCATCCCGGGGCTCCGGTCCCCGTACTGCCGAATTACCCCTCGGTTTCAGCAAGTCCCTCAGGAGTCGCCGCCCTACTTCAGGAAATGCCTAAGATTTTAGCCACCAAGCCAGCCGAGGTATCCTGCACCCCTTCTACCCCGTTGACACGACACCAAGCTGGTTACGATTAGCAAGATGCATATTGTGCCCCCGGGGGGATGTAGGTGATGCACAGTTGTAAGAAAATCCTCGGTGATGCCTCCAGCCAATAAATTCGCATGGTGACATAGTCTTGAGATTTATGTTAATCAACTCTCCCGCCATCAAATCAACTGTCAGCCAACATACATAAAAGGCTATTGGAGCTATTCTCGTAGCCCCTGCAGCTAACAACACTATAGCGCCAGCAACCTTCTCTACCGAAAGTATAACAGCTACGAAGTCTAGCGACTGCCACAATACTGATACTCCATAAAATATATTAGTTTTAATAACCATTTCATATAGTCATATAATGCTATCTATCGTGTTAGTTCTTTCATAAAAATCGTTGCGATTTCATTTAAACTACATACGTTTTGGAATGCCTTCCCGTAACAACGAACTCTTAATGACATCCCCAGATTTGGTTTGGTGGGTATGCTTGTGTAGTGCATAAAAACAAATTTAATTGTGTGAAAATGGAAAAATGAGTCTATTGCAAAATTTCATTTCCCAATTCGTTTAATAACTGTTAGTCAAAACCAAGGAAACCGCAAATATCAAATTATAGGTTTTTTTTTTTGCTGTGGAGCAAAAGATATGAAGGCGGAAAGGGATAAAATCCAGCTTCAAGGTAATTCAACTCTTGTTTCATAAGGATTTTTAATTAAATAAATATCTTTTAATTGAAAGAAATTACTAAAAGTTATTTTCTTTCTCCCAAAACCCTTATTATGATTCTGTTCCCCTACGAGAGAGTTATACAGTATTTTTCGGTTAATTGACCCTACGGTTAATTGGTTTCCATGCTTAATTGAACCACATGATCGGGCAAAAAAACTATTGCATACGAACACCATGTGAATTTCCTCGGATAATTGAAACCGGTTAATTGATTTTCCCGCTTAATTCGTTCAAAATTCATGTCATCAAAAATAAATTTCCTCTTACTTTTACCCGGTTAATTGCATTGAAAAATAATCTGGCATTTTTGCACATACATATTTGACATCATTTGTGAAAAACACTGGGTGGCATCTCCGCTATACACATATACATATGTACATTTTTTGCTGTTACTTGCATTTTTTTTCGTTCAAGGTAAAAAAAATTATTTTGAAAAACTTAAAGTGCACATATGCGATTTCTTTTAATTCATTAGTACATAGTTTCAATTATGCGTGATTTCTGTAATTGAACGAATTTGTTCAATTAAATAGGGTTCTTGTAATTGAACGAATTGTTCAATTAAACGGGTATCGGCTAATTGGTTCCCCGGTTAATTGTACAAAAAATTGTGCAAATTTTGATGTGCAATTAACCGAAAAATACTGTAATAAACCTTTGTTGCAGATTAACCCCCCCTTTCAATCGAATATCGAAGATTATTTAACAACGAGTTCACAAGATCCACAACAGCGAGAAATTTGGAATCTCTTTTGTTCACAAAGAAAAGCAAAATTTTATAGGTGAGCAACCGGCTGTTTCCGTTTATTTATTAATTTGTTTACAGATGTATTTAGTTTTCTTTTTTTTTTTTGAGAAATTTAATCGGAATACATAAAACGTCTATTAAACGACAGCAATTCGAACTATTTTTTCAGTTATTGTCTTATATTCTTAACTATCGAAAAACTTGTCCCAGGGGAAAAATTCTTTATAAATGAAGAATTTGTTTTGCAATAATTTTGATTAGTTTCATCCTTCTTTTATGTACCCATTATTTTCGTTTACCAGATTTATCGTTATTTTGCACAAACTAGTACAAAACTTAAAGAAAGTCCATCAGTGAAATACATACATGTTCATAACAAGCCTTAAGGTCTGCCTAAAGCTTTCAATTTCCTTAATACAATAATTGAACAAAAATAAATTTTGTATATAAATATGCCCCAAGTAAATGTATGTTCTAGTTGTTAACTAATCTGAATTCAAATTTATTATTGCTAAATGCCCATTCAGCACATCACAGTGAGGCAGTAACGAACTATTTGGGAATTAAATCACTTATAATGAAATTGAAATTGACCAAATTGTGGCAACAATTAAAATTAATGTTATCTGGGATATTTCGACAATTTGAATCAGTTGCTGCTTTAGTTTTCTATGTAAGAGAAACAATACAACAAATAAAATGAAAACATTCAAAACGTGGAACTTATTCTGCAATGTTAGATAAAAAAAAAATTAGAATTTTCATTTTAAAATTTATAATTTTTCTCGAAAATTCGCTTTAAGAAATTTATTAAATCACTAAAGAAATAATATATATTAGTATTTTCTTAAATCAAAGATTCTGTTTTTCATATTTCAAAATTTTTAATTTTTCTCGAAAATTCGCTTTAAGAAATATATTGAATAAATAAAGAAATAAAATATATTATTATATTCTTAATTTTTTATATGTCTGCACATATTTTTATTACAGAATTACATAATAGTTACTGCAAGCGATGAAGTACATATGTAGAAAAAAATTACGATTATCGGGTTGTTAAAAATTAAAGAATCGCACTACTGGTATCGAGGTACCCTGGTTTTAAGGCTGTTAAGCTTAATGATAGTCCACAAAAAGGGGGACATTTAATGTTTTTGTATTTATTATGAATTTTTAAATAATAAAACTTAACAATTCTTTAATACTTTTTTTATTTTTGCTGGAGAATTCATGCAACATCTCTGAAACTGCTAGCAAATTTTAAAACTAATCGGGTGTGTTCTAGGTTTCGACTCGGATTGATTTAGCAAAATTTTTTTAATCCCCATAACTCATAAATTATTGTTCTCAATTCAGAATGCTTTTACATTAAAACGAGTTTAATTTCATTCATTCATTTTATTTTCCATCATCGTACAACATAAATATTTTAGATATATTAATATTAATACTAAGTTTGAGATATTCCAACTATTATAAACAGATAAGAGATCATTGAAATGTAATTAGGATTTAAGGAGAAAAAAGATAGTTAAAAACCTTATATCTACACACCATATGTTTTATGAGAAATTTTTGGATTGGATCTTAAGCCATCTTCGTGACAGAAGTTGGTGAAGATTTCAATGCTGCAAATTTCGTATCAAATCATAGTTTGAAAATCTGTTGCGATGCTCAAATCTTTGTGTTAGTTTACAAATTACTGTTTCAAATAAATTTTCTTTCAAGTTTGTGTGCAGGTCGATTGTAGGGTAGCGTCTGGGTAGGTTATATATAATCTTTAAATTTTTATTTTGGATGATCTGAAGTTTTTTCAGGTGAGTTTTTGCTCCATCTTGTAGACCACACCTGACATCCGTAGGTCATAATCGGTCGAATACACATTCGATAAAGTAATAATTTATTTTTCTGGTTAAGGGATGAATTTCTATTTAGTAGAGGAAAGAGGGCTCTTCCACACCTTACAGCTTTTGCACATGTTTGAAAAATGTGTTCTCTGAAATTCAATTTTTTATCCACTGTTATTCCTAAATATTTAACTGTATCCTGTATTTCTATGCCTATACCCCTATACCGGGTACTCGTTTTGGCGATTTATTAAAAGGGAATATAATTGCTTGTGTTTTTAACTCGTTCTGTTCGAAAAAAAAAACTTAAATGTCAAATACATAAACAACCGCTTTTTATCAGCTGTAAGAAAAAAATTTTTAAATTATTTTAATTAGAAAAGATTAAGTGAAAAATAAAGTTTTTCTAAAAATGCCCGGAGCACCTTGCCACACATATATCCAATTACGAGGCGTATGCTGGAGGAAAATAAAGAACTTTGTGAATGACGCGTAGTTCCTATAGACCTGTGATTCAAACTGTTCATGTTTAAATCCACAGAGCGCACAGCAAGCTTAAGTGTAAATCGCAAGACATGGGGCAATCAAACCCCTGCAATCAAGCTAACTTGATTTTTTTCCCGTTGTGTCACCAATTCAATATTATACAATTTCTGTTAATTAAACTGTTATTATTTTCTTCTTCCAAATTCATTGATTCTGTTCTACTGTGATGTGTGTAAAAAAATGTTTTTTTTTCTAGATTATAAATTTTTGCTAATATTTTTATTATGAGTATTTATATGCAGAACATGCTTATATAAATACATAATTAAAAATGTTTAAATTAAATAACCTTCTGTCATGTTATTACATTTATAAATAGCATATTTTTTAATTAAACTCATTTTAGTGCCATAAAAGTTATAACATTTCGTTAGTCTCTCCGCATGTAGCTGACAGTTACATTAGAACAAAGGAAAAATAAATAGTTCTAGATATTTCACTGATAAAGTATTTCGTTAAACGATAATAATTTCTTCGAAATATTGTTGTCCACATAAATATCGAGCAAAGGGTATGTCACATGTGATATAAAACGGCAAACAATAGTAATAATATTTTCTGATAATAATATTTGAACAAAAATATTGGAGAGCAAACAAATTATTTAGGGTTTGTCATACATGTAACTCCACTACGGGCACCCTGGAACTGATTAGTGTGATATGAAGAACACCGTTCGCCCATCACAGGGTGGCCATAGTAGAGTTAAATATATGTATGACCAAGCTCCAATAAATTTTTTCGCCAATGGTTTCTTCGAAAATTATGTTTCATCTCGAAAATTATTTTCTTAATTTAGGTCTAACAAATAAACCTCAATGCTTTCTGTCTTTTTAGACTTGAAAAATCTAAAAAGAATGTCTGAAGCCCAACTACTTATTCCAAAATTCTCATGAACAAAATGAGAATCAGAAATGCTCAAACAAACTTTTTATACAGAAAGCGTTTTACGTCCTGCAACACCTTTACACCTTTTGTTGTATAAAAAGTTTGTTTGAGCATTTCTGATTCTCATTTTGTTCATGAGAATTTTGGAATAAGTAGTTGGGCTTCAAAAATTCTTTTTCGATTTTTCGAGTCTACTGATGAGTTGTGTATCAGCAACGAAATGTCGGCGGCCTATAGACGGCTGAAAAAAGACAGAAAGCATTAAGGTATATTTTTTTAGACCTAAAGTAATAAATTTCAATTGGCTCTTATAGCGAATAAATAATTAAGTTCATATTTGAAAATTATTTTCTTAATTTTTTTTGGAATTTTTTTTTCCTCATGCCAAAACCTATCGAAAAATTGGTAGCACAGTCAATATATATTGCTAAATGTAATAGGTGGTTCAGAAGAAATCACCGTATTGGAAGTGAAGAACTTCCAACTTTTGCAAATGGCGGCCAATGTCAAATCTGTTTTTCCATTTGTGAACTAGACAGCTGTAGAATTCAAGTGAACAAGAACCTACAATATTCGTATCTATGATGAAGTGGACGATTTTTTTTTTTTACTAATATCATAATGAGCGATGAGGCCCATTTCTCCCTCAACAGATACGTGAACAAGCAAAACTATCAATTCTGGAACAGCGAAAATCCACGAGTGAGGCACGAGAAGTCATTACAGCCGCTCCAAATGACTACATGGTGTGCTGGAGGAGATGTAGTTCCAGCACGACGGAGCAACGGCATCAAGCCACAACCGATATTCTGAAAGTCAAACAACATCAAATGACTTCTTTTGGCCCACATAGTGGTATACATATCATACAAGATTTATTTCGAAAAGGCTTTTTTGGTTTGATCTCAAAATGTGTAAAACGAGTACGAACTGAATTGTTATTTTATCTGAATTTTTCAAGCTCCGATTTTTTCAGAAATTTTGCAAATTTTTCCCAGATTTCTGCAAAACTTTTATCCAGCAGCCCTGATCGACACTAATGAGAATTTGTTAAATTTTTATTTTATTTCCTTAACAGCATTACAATTTTAATTTTCTTTCTTGCTTTATTTACATTATTCAAAACTCATAAACGACATGAAATTCTAATTTCAATTCGTTCATAAATTTCAAAAGTAAAACTTACATAATAATTTTCTAATCTTTACTGATTATTAATTTCAATGCAGGCCAGAGTGAACATAAATTTGAAGAATTAATAAATTGATTTTAAATTGATAATTGTTAACTAATTAATTAGTTATTAAGAAATTGGTATTATTTTCTTAAGAAATATTTCCATTACTTTGCAAATATTGTTGGCTGTATGCTGTTCCATATTCCGGCTTATTATGTAGACAATTCAGCATATTATTTGTGTAAATGTGAAGTCAAATTGCTTCAGAGTTACTAGACAAAGTTGTTGAAGGTTTAATTTAAATTTTTTATGAGTTTTAAAATTCGAAAAAAAAAACACATTTTAGCAACATTGTAAATTTAATTCTCTATAGCAAAACACAATCTGTTGCATAAATTCATAAAACCACAAAATTACCTTTATAAATAATAAAATAAAATTGCAAAGAAAAAAGCAGCACATACATACATACCTGCAACAAATGATTGCACATGATTTACCGCAACCTGGTCAAATGTAGCATTTTTGAAACCTGTCTTAAAAGCAAAACCCAACAGTATCTGCACGCAGAAAATAATTAGATTTAAATTAAAAAATATATTGCATATTACACGAGAGTAAATTGAAAAGTGATTAAAGCGATATTTTTACAACACATGAGCATGAGACTTGTCAAGAAAGTTTATATGGAAAACAAAAAATGTTTTAAATTATTTCCACAAAATATGATCTCTAGCGCTTGCGGTTTGGGAGAACGGACGGACGGACGGACGCAGAGGTCTTAGTAATAGAGTCCTGTTTTACTCTATGAGTACGAAACCCTTTTAAGGGTTTGGTACTAATACTTTTTTATATAATACTAATACTTTTTTTAATTTTAATAAAAAATTTTTGTAGAGAGACGCACGTATTTACTTAAATAAACGCTTCAATAAACATCAGCCTTTTCTTGTGGGGTTTTCTTCAATTATTATTAACATGATCTTTTAAGCAACATTTTGTTACTGTGAGCAAAGTTCTGAAAATAAATTGAAATGTTAGAAATGTTGCATAAATTCAGTCCCGCATTTTTGTGCATGTTTATCTCTTAGTGAGAGATTAAGTTAAGAAACACGGCAATTATCATAATTTAATTGTAGCCATGACACCTCAATACACCAATTAAAATTGTTTTTAACCCATTTAATATCCCTTTGAATATACATACATACATATGCATGTGTGTGTGTGTGTGTGTTGCGTTGGGTTTGCACGGATATTACACAACACACTTGTACTTTGAAAACAAATGCAACATGTTGAATTCTTGTATTTAATTATTTCTGTTTTTTTTTCCTCATCAAACCGCAAAATCTGTGTAACGTACAATTTGTGGTAGACTTTATGTAAATAATGAACGGCAGGCAGGCAGGCAGCAGATAACCAAACAAAAGCGAAAAGATGATTTTACGTTTTTTTTTTTATCGTTATTTGCATTATTTAAAAAAAAAATAATTAAAATAACAGCAGTGAAATTTAAACAACTTTAACATCTTTTCATCACCAACATGACTAAGGAGTTTGTTTTTCAAACAAAATAAATAATTAAAATAACAACTACGTTGATGACACTTCAAACAAAATTATGCTTACACAGGAAAAACACACGTAGAAAAAGCGTTTTCTTGCTGGAAAATACAATAAAAGTATGTGAATTTATTCCACAAATACAATTATTATTTAATACTCGTATTTCACACACATGTGGGCTCAAACATTAATGGAAATTTATAATGAAAAGACACCAGTGTAGATTATAATTCTTGCTAAGCAAAACTTTTCTTGAAGAGAAATGAAAGAGCAGAAGGCAATTTTTGGCGTTTTCTACGCTACCAAGTGTCTGCCATCAGGAGGTGCACAATTTCAGTGTGCATTCGTAATAATAGTTTGCTATTTGCTTTCAAGTCAGAGTTTAAAGCTGTTTTCTGGCTTCAAATTGTCAGCATGCACAGAGCAAAAACTTCCTAATAGATTCAATAAGATTTTCTCTTTGAAACGTTTTTAGGCTGAGGGGTATCCCAGCAGAGAGAAAAGAAGATTTTTCTATGGGTATTTCTTATTATTTCCATGTTGCAAATCTTATTAATTGTCTCAACAAGAAAAACACATAAAACCAAGAAGAAAACTTGTTACTCACGATTGTTTTTACTCAGTTTCCGATTTGCATGGTACCAAAAAAAATTCTATAGAGAAGAACTTATTGATTCTATTAGGTTTTCTTGTAAATTGTATACAATACAAGAAATCCTTATTGATTTTATTAGGTTATCCTATTAATTTTTCCCTATTGGTTTTATTAGTTTCCTATAAAAACACACGTAAATCATCTTTTTAATTTCATTAATTTGTTGTTTTTTCAATATGGTTTTCCCATTTAAAATAATAAGGAATCCTTCTTGAAAAAAAAACCATAGAGATATCTTATTGATTTTGTTCTACTTTATTAGGTGCTTTTTTCTCTGTGTGTCTTTGGTGCCAGCCAACTCGTCAGTAGATTTGAAAACACCTATGAAATTACGTTCAAGCAAGTACTTCATGTTCTTTTATTTCTAAACAGCTAATGAGAATTCAAAAAATATAGAAACACAATTTCACATAATAAATCTATTTTGAGTGCGTATCTATAAAGCGATTCGCATATTTCAACTGCAATTTTACGAACACGCTTGCTAAATTAAAGCAATAAATACTTTCTTTAATAAAACTTTACATTAAAGATATTTTTAGGCTTCCGTACTCATAGAGTAAAAACGGAACCCTATTACTGAGACCTACGTCCGTCACAGGCCCCATTCTCCTAAAGAGCTGAAAGAGCTACAGCGACAAATAATAAAAATAACAAAAAGTAAAAAATTGGTGCCTAAAACCAGTTGTGCCCTTTTAATGTATTTCTGTACTTTAAATATAAGTGAAATCTTGTTGTACAGAAAATGGAAATAAATAAATAAATAAAAAAAAAAGCTAAAGGGGGTGCACATACACGAAACTATGAAAATTACATAAAATTAGCTGTAACTTTTGAGCTATTAGAGCTAGAGAGCTGAAACAGAATATGTAGTTTATAGGCTCTACAACAACAAATACCCAAAGCAAAGAACTAAAGGGTGCTGCCATGCAAGAAATTGAAATTAGCTGTAACTTTTGAACCGTAAGAGATAGAGACTTGAAATTTGCACAGCATATGCAGTTAATGGGCCTACACAACAACAAATACCAAAAATTTAAAGGTTGCCCTTTACATGGGGGCACCCTTTAGGTTGAAAATCAGCTATAACTTTTAAGCGTCAGAGATACATACATGGTGCTTGTTGTTGACTGCCCTTTACAACAGTAAATACCAAAGAGGAAAAAAGTTAAAACCTAAAAGATACCTCATAAAGGGTCCACCAAATTAATTTTATTTTTTAACGGCTTAAAACATTGAGTGTAGCTTCGGCTGTGTGGCAATAGTCAATATCCTCCCCGTCGTTCAACATGGCCCGATTACGATCGTCATTTACAACGGTCAATGCTTGCTCATTTTCGAAGAAAAATGGCCCAATTATGCCTCTGGACCAAACAGTGACTCTTTTTGGGTGCGTCGGCTTTCCAATGTATATGTGCGGATTTTCTGTGCCCCAAATGCGACAATTTTACTTGTTTGCATACCCGCCAAGTCAAATGAGCTTCATCTGAAAAGATGATTTTTTTTTTTTTTTTTTTTTTTGCAAAATCGGCATCTTCTGTAGGTCGATTGCAGGGCCACGCCCACAGCGAGAAAGTGTGGCGGCTTCGAAACAACCAGTTGTCCACCCTCCTAAATGTCTTATTTAACTAATATCAATCACAAAAATAATATCTACAAAGAACTTGAGCCTGATAAACTTAATACAATAATAACTAAAAGAAATATGTATATTGAACAAAAAAAAAATGTTTTTATGCAATTCTTTTTCCTTTTTAAACCCTTTATTAAAAGAGTATATATGTATATAGATTTGCTTTGCAAAAAACTCACCATTTTAAACGCCGTTTGCGAAGCCATTGGACAAGTTGTTAAACTAAAATTTAAATTACTCGATTTTTAACTTTCCCTTCTTGCACGCTATTGAAAATGGGCAAAATCGGGCTGAAAATTATTGGGATTTAGAAAAAATTAACTGCTACTAAATGATACCACAAAAGAATTTACCCTTTCTTATTCGTATTACTATGACTTACTTAAAAAGTTCGCTTAAAATATGTGCAGTAAAATTCGGTAAAGGGAAAATGAAAAATTATAGGAAATCTGTTTCGCTCAGTGTATGAAATTGAAGTAGTACTTTAGTACTTTTTTTTCAATAGAGGAGTTTCGATTGAAATTTCGTGCGAAGTTTCTCAGTTGAGCTATGTATTAAAAAAAACTCGGCATAATTTGTAAATTCGAGCAAAAAAAAATATATCAAGGTCCGCAAAACGTTTTGTAATTTTTATTACTTGGTTTACAAAACTTCAAAAATTCCAGCTCGCCAGAGATGGAAACGGTATCTGGTTATTATATATACCGATTATAATTGCAAGATTTAAATATTTTTAAGTGAAACATTTTGTGCTCATTCCACTGTGTAGTGTTTTTTTTTTTTTTTTTTTTTTTTGTATAAAAATAACCCTATTTACTACAATATTTTTGAAATAAAACTGTGTGTGTGTGTGTGTATGTGTGTGGATGTAACAGTTTTAAACATTTGGGTCAAAGTTAATGAGTTCGCTGTTTTTACATACTTTCATGTAAATTTATGAAACCATGAGCTGTTTAAGGTTTTTTTTTTGGTAATTTTTTCCACATGGTTTCACAGGTTGGTTGGCAAAGGGATTTCAACACAACAACACAAATGTACCACCATACAAGTAGATTATTTTGTTTTTGTTATATTTACATCAAAAATTGAACACACAAAAAAATGTGTAACAAAAGTGTAGCAAAAAACCCCTTCAAGAGAATTTGCCATTAAAAACGGGTTATAAAGTCACAACAGTAAAAGTTGTAGTCTATTATATTCTACTGGAATTTTATTAAACGCGTGTCACATCAGTGATGGTTGTCATGACAGTTGACCCCTTAAATAAATTCTTGTGAAAAGGTTTTCATTGTTGACATTTCTTTACTGTAGTGCTTTTCTTTTTTACTTTTCTGTCTGTTCTTTCATTAAATTGTAATTAAAATTCTTATAATTCTGTTTTTTTTTTTTATTACGCAAACAAATTTTGTTTGATATTTTTTTTAGGGTTGTTAATTATAATACTTAACTTAATGATATTCTTAATCAAATTTATTATATTTGGGAATTAGTGGAAATTAAATATCTTTATTAAAATGCACTAAAATAATATTTATTGTGGTCTTAACTTTCTAATGTTGGCGTAGTTTTTTTTTTTTTTTCTTTTCTAGCAGAAAAAATTAATTTAATTAATTTTCATTATTCGAACTTTTTCTTATATAATTATTATTGTATTAATTAGTTATATAAGAAAAAATTCAAAAAAATAGAAATTAATTAACATTATTGTATTAAGTTTATCAGACTCAAGTTCTTACTACATTATTTTTGTGATTGATATTAATTAAAAAAAATTAATAATAACTAAATACATTTTATTATATCAGTTTTTGATTTTGGTGTTTTTTTTATGACTGAGAAATTGTGCTACATATGTACATACGTATGTACATATGTATGTCTTTATTTACAAGGTGACAGCAATCGTTGCATTTGTTCTGCTCAGCTGGCTGTCAAAGGTTTTTGCTGCTTTGTATTTTTTTACACCGCTATTTTTGTTAATTAAAAAAATTATATTCTGAACCACCAAACACGAACTTAATTATTTCTTTGCTTTCAGAGCTAATTGAAATGTGTTATTTTAGGTCCTAAAATAGACCTTATTAATTAAAATATTATCTTTTGTATTGCCTCCCCTTGCTACATTAAATAAAGCGTAATTTCTTGTTTTTCCATCTACATATTTCGAACCATTTTATAGTTCACTTTCAGGATCTGCATGTTAAAAATTATTTTTTTTTAAAAATTTTGCAAAAAAAAATTACAAAATTACCTGTTTTTATATGTGTTTTAATATGAATATATTTTGTATGAATGAAAATTTGTTTAAAGACATTTTGAAAATTAAAAATTACAAGCATACTTTCTTATGAAATTATAAACATTTTCTGTTAATTCAGAGGTTCAATTAAATTACAATATGAATCGATATAATCTTTCTTCTCACTTTTATAATTACATGCAATTTGTTCATATCTTATTAATGTTTTTCGTCTTTTTCAGCCGTCTATATGCCGCCGACATATCGTTGATGCTAACTCAACTCATCAGTATAGACTCGAGAAATCTTAAAAGAATTTTTTAAACTTTAACATTTTTCGAGTCTTCTGATGACTTGATTTAGGATCAACGAAATGTCAGCAGCATATAAACGGCTGAAAAAGACGGAAAGTATTAATAAGGTCTATTTTTGGCCCTAAAATAATATATTTTGAACAAAATTAAAACAAATAAATTTTGGGATAATTTTAAAACAATTGCTTTAAAACAGTAATAAAATGCGTTTGTGTGTGTGTGTGTGAATGTTGGTGGAAAATATATTAGCCAGCAAGGGCACATTTTTTTCATTCCAAAAAAGCAGGAAAAACGAAAAAAGTGGACAAAGAAAGGACATTGATTGTAACAAAAGCACCATTGGTGCTGTTTTTCCTTTTGGTGTAACATACATACATATGTACATATTGTATACACATGTACATATTTGTACACATCAACGCTTCTGATAATCTCGTGTTCGATGTGGAGCATTTTAGATTCCTAAATTCTATTTGCCTTTTTATTTTGAAATTCACATCTTAATTTATTTTTATTTATGTTTTTATTTCCTTTGCCCATGAGCATGTTCACACGTGATGAATATTAATTTTTCTTAAAGGCAGTTTCTCCTAAAACTTTTTAGGGAATAGTGTTTTCATTGGAAAAGCTTTTCCACCAGCTTTAAGCTGCATATATATGTATATATTCCCATCATTCCCATACAATCATGGGATGTCGATTAAAGTAAACACATATGCACTAAAAAACAGTTTATCAGCAGATTTTGCTGAGCTGAGCATCGTCGTTGTCCACCTGTCGTGACCGGTGGCACATAATGCATATTGCTGTTCCAGCAAGATACTGTGCTTACCGGGGTAAAAAGGTACAGGATACCTCGGTTATCTTGGGAGCCAAAAATCTTAGGCAGGTTCTGCGGCGCGTTCTGAGGGACCTGATGAAACCCTCCAACGAAGGGCAATTCGGCAGTAGGGGGATAAGAGCTCCATGGTTAACTCTACTGGGTCCTATTGCCTGATCATAAATTGAAAAGCCTTCTTTGGCTGAAACGTACTGGCTGTGATTGCTACCATAAATCACATGGGAAGTGACGCTGCTCTCTTTGTGGTCAGTAGTAAGTCAGTAACATCGTCATCGCATACCACATATATTTTCACGTTGAAGTTTTTGTTTTTTACTTTGTTTTTCCACTCGTCAACATTTTTGTTAAGTCAAACAGCAGTTTAATAAAACAAGTGTGTGGAATGTTTTTGGGGATTTCAAAGAATAGTTATTTTGGTAGGAAAATGTTTGCCTTCGTAGCAACTCTAGTGGTGAAATAAACACGAAGAGAATAACAAAATACCCGAAAAACTTTGCAGCCTGGGTGGACCAGTGCCTGACAATGGACCAAAAGTGGCGGTAGACAAGAAAGTTGTGGTCTCAGTTTTTTTTCTACAAAAAATTGTGAGCCAATAATCCAACGAACTTTTCATTTTGGGGATTTATATATTTATATTTATTTGGGGATTTATATATAATAACAGACTTTGCTGATAATAATGTTAAATGACAAAAATCTTAGTGTCGGAAAAAATATCTGAGAATCTAGTTCTACTAAAAGAAATATAAAAAATGAAGATAAAACACCTCCTTTTGGCAACACTGGCTGCTTGTAATTAAAAATGCAGTACTTTTTTTTGGTTTTCAGCTCAAATTTGTTGTTCATTTCATCTTCAATGGCATTTTTAAAAGTTGCTTAACTTACTTTAATTCTTAATTTGATTTGATTTTAGCAAAACCAATTTTTTTACAAGAATAAATACTTTAGCGTTACACAGATTTTCCATGTCAGTTAATAAATAATTTAGATTTAACTACATACATAGAGCATTTGTATATTAATGCTTGTTTTTCTCCAGATTTCCTAAACACGACAACCAATTAAATTAAAGTTTAGTATCACTTGTTTTTTTTTCATGTGTTATAATTAAATTATTTTAAAACTGTTATCCATATTATTTTTCGAAAGTGAACTGAATAAGAAATAATCTAGATAACATATTTGCTTAAATTTTCATACAAAACAGTGTATGTGTTACATTTACGATTTAATTAAAATAGGAAAGCGGAAAGAAAATTATTATTATTATTTTTTCCGGTTTTATTTTATTTGTGCAAAAATATTGCCTAAATATAAAATAGCAGTGGATATAATAAAACGCAATTATTTAATAAATATTTTTGTACATATTATTTTAATTAATTTTTTTTTTTTTTTGCCTCTGAGGAATTTAATTTGTTTGTGCATTAAAAAAAAACAAGGTACAATAATTAACCAACAAACGTTTAGAATTAAATTTTTGTATTGATAGTATTTAAAGATTCAGATAAATTAAATTTAAGTCTAATTGGAATAGAGTATTAACGGCCCGGGACCGCATTACGGCAGCCGTCTCATACATGCTGTGTGTTTGTTGCTTATTTTGTTTTTGTTTTACATTGTTTTTGTGACACCATTCGGCCCCTGGTGTTATATGAAAACTAATCTTCAAATTACAAAATTCATTTGCCGGTCCGCAATTTTATTAAAAGTCATAATTAAATTTACAGCAAAACGACAATCTTTTCTGTTTAACTTATAAACGAGATTTAAATCTACTTGCAGTTAGAAAAAAATTAAATTCTCATAATCGTTTTTTTTTTTTTAGGAGAAATATAACAAACAAGAAATTAATTTATAATAGTAACACTACATAAACGTGTAGAATGAAAAGAAACGAATACAAAGCAAACATGTTTTCCCACGCATAAATAAATGCTTACAATCACGTAAAGAGATTTTAATAACCCAGTCGATGTTGTTTCAAAAACAGGGGCCAAATCGCCGCATTTGTCGCCGAACAAATTCCGTTACTTCTGCTGTATGAATGCTTCGCTGAATGCAGATCTTTGTACAAAATTCTGGGAAAAGTTATTCTTCCTGGTGGATTGTTTGGAACACTTTCGTGAGCAGCAGTAATGTTTTCAGTCAATTTTGCAGTACATTGTGGTCCCTCCTTCTTCGACATCATTTACTATACGATAAATATTACGTCTTGTTGGCACCTTGTTTTTCCCAAAAATTTCACTTAACTTTCTCATTGTCACGGTAATCGATGATTGATTTTGATAAAATATTTTAGCGATTAGAACGCGTTTGTTTTGCCGAATATTTTTCCATAATAAATATGCCACACCTCTAATTCACGTCTGCCAAATATGAACCGTCAAGATTAATGTTTACAGAAATGGCGGCAAAACAAAGCAGTATACCTTTCCGTAGTTTTGGCCAAATAAATGGCAGTTTTCAAGCCAATTTTTGCTCTGGATATTTAACGATAATGGGTAATTAAACGAAACAATGATTTTCATACGAAAGCGCACGCTTAACATTCGTATGAAAATTATTGCAAAAAACGACAACTGAACCGATTTAAATGAAACATAGAACTTGTTTTGGGGAGAAAAATAGATTGTAACCTGCCTGCAAGGTAGTGCTCCAAGATAGCTAGAAACGTTTCAATTGATTTTTATAAAATTTCTTCATCTATACAGTAAAATAGTCTATGCCCTGGTCTTACTTGACGATCACGAAAGCTGGAATCCCAAAGGGACGATTTATGAACGATTTCATTCGATTAAGAATATTGCGGTTCGGCCCCAGGGTTGCTTTTTTTATTTTGGTCAATTGGGTTTTTACCTTTTTGAGTACAAATTTGTTTGTGTCGTCACGCTTGAAGTATGAAACGAAAGTGTTGTTTAATTTCTTTTTGTTTTTCATATTCGTGTGTTTTAAATAGTCACAAATGAAAAGAAAAAAAAAAAACATAATAATTTTTTTATATATGTAATGAGATTTTCCGTACTACTCTTTGTGATTGTTATAATTTTGTTTCTTAATTTCCTGAGAGATAAACGAAGGGTAAACCGCAAATGCTGTTACTTACTTTTCTGCATGTGTTTGCTAACAAAACCATTTTCCTTTTAATGAATCTCCTTAACGAGATTTGTACAAAACGAGTTGTTTTTTTTTTAATTTTTAATTTTTTCAAGATTGCATAACTGTAAACATTTTTAGAAATTTATGCAGATGGTTGGTAGTTGGTGTGGAATGTTTCTCTTTTGGGTTTTACTTTGTATTGCTGGCCATTAAAATCACATTGTATGCCAATTATAAATTTTTTTTTTCATTCATAAATACATACCTACATACGTACATACGTAATTCATACATACTCGCATATGTGTGTAAATGTAAATTGTGTTGTGTAATGTAGTACAAAAAAAAAACACTATGTGTTAAACTTATTCAAATAAATACCTTAAAATTTACATTTCATTTTTAAATGTACATTAAATTGATCCAAAAAAAAAAGTGTTACAAAAATATTCAAATTAAATTAAAAACTGTTTGGTTGGTTGACGTTGACTATTTTTTATTTAATATTAATTGCTGACAGGTTTTAATTTTTTTTACGCTAGACAATTAGTTAATAATAATATTTAAACAAGTTTTTAGTTTAAATAAATGACTATGAAAAATTTGTTTTTGTATGACAAGGTACGTACGCTGTTTACGGGCCGATTTTCAAAAAGTAATTCTTTCAGAATTTGTATTTTTGAAAGTAACAGAGAGCAAAAATGTTAAATATAAATAATTAATTTAAGACGGGTTTCATATAATCCAAGTTGACTTGGCTAATTGTGGCTATTTAAAACCGATATACGACTAATTCGGTGCTGTAATTACGTCAAAAAAGATTACGTCAAAGCGAGATCTAGTTTTTCGTGAATTTAAAAAAATTTATTTATTGCTATTTTCAAAATTTTTATTAAAAATTTTTGCACACAAAATATCCACTTCTGATCAAAGCCGAGTTATTTTGAAAAATAATGGCAAGAATTTTTTATATATGGGTGTTTCCATGGTTACGCACGTGACATTTGTACACGTTTAATTGTTTTGAATATTATAAAAATATAAATGAGTTGGAATTTTTGAATGGAATTTTGCCATTGTTACATTTAATGTGATGAGTTCCTTCCAAAAAGTATATATATTGGAAAATTGAGCACTGGGTACCCAAGTTCCATGCGATCAAAGTTGACTTACGCACGTGACAAAAAACGTAAGTGCCTTTTAAAGCAGCATGAAATATTGCAAAAGTAGGTAGAATTGTAGATTTTTATTTCGGAAAAAATGTTTTTATAAAGGTTATTAATGGACCTTTATAATCATGGTTTGTTGAAAAACAAGTGTGCATGGGTTGGCTAAGAAAAAAAAATTTTTTTGATTACACACGTTACATTACGCACGTGACACTTTTTACCTTCATACATATTTTTGTGATTTAACTAATATTTTCAGAAGTTTTTACCATCATTTAAAATTATTATAAGATAAAATTTTTTTTTACATAATAAAATGTCAATAGTTTTTTTTTTCAATTTTTTGTGCTTAAAAAATTGTGCGAGCGTTTTGATTTTTTAACTAACGGTGGACCATTTCATGGAAATACCCATATACATTAGATGCCTCACTATAACATATATGTATATACGTTAGAGTGAAAGAACTAATGCAATATTTGCCTCAACTGACAAAACTCTTGCATGTGTGTTAGTACAAAATTTTTGTTTGTGTTAGTTTCGGTCATTCATTTCTTGTAGGGCCTTAGCCCCTAAAATCGTCAAAATGACAACAAATCGTCACATTTGGCAGCCACATATGTAGCAGGCGGGTCAAAAGAAATAATGCGATGTTGTTTGGCTTTCAGAATATCGGTTGCGACTTGCGCGCAGAGTGTTCCGTTGTTTCGGCCTGTTGGAACCACATGTCCTCCAGACCTAATTCGTTCAAATGCGGCAGAAAAAACTCGTTTATCATGGTCCTATAGCGCGTTGTCGTTTAAACAGCGGCGTCCTCAAAAAAAAAAAAAGACCGATGACTTCTTCAGCGTGAACAGCGCACCACGCAGTCACGTTGAGCGGGTGTAATGGCACCTCGTGAAGCACTCGTGGAATTTCGATGTCCCGAAAGCGATAGTTTTGCTGGTTCATATACCCGCCGAGGTGGAAATGAGCCCTATTCGTAAAATTGTCCACTTCGTCATAGGCACTTGGGGAGTGTGTCACTCCATGGCTTCTGCACTTGTATTTTACAGCTGGCTAGCTCACAAATTTAAAAACGGATTTGACATTGGCCGCCATTTGCAAAAATAAGAGCAACTTCCAATAGGGTGATTTCTTTTGGCCCACCATGTATGTTGACGAAGCAATCTTGATGTGTGTCCGCACGTCTATTGATGCGGACTCTAGTCATATGTATTAGCTTTTGATTTTTATATTATGAATTTTTCTATACGTATTATCAATAACCACTCCATTGGCCCCGGCAATAATTTTTTCCGCTTTGCAATCAAATAACTCGTCATAGACCTGATAGCGCAGTTCATTATTTGGTGCAAATGTCTTGCGTAAGTGCGAATGCAAGAAATCGTTGCTTTTTCTTTGCAACCCAACAACAAAATATACAAGGTTTCACTTGCAATATTTTTGCATTTACGCACCGCTAATTACGTGTTGCTTTTTTTCGCATGAGTATTGCGTTTGCAACACTGACACTCGAACAGCTGACATTTTAAAACAAAGCAAACAAAAAATTGTAGAGATGGAGCCAACAGCAATTACCAAAAAAATAAAACGTGAAAAATTAAAAACTGTATATTAATTTATCAGCTGTTATTTGGAGTGCAATAAAATTTGCAAAGTTGTTAAAAAGGGTGCTCAATATTAGTTGCAATATAATCGCAAATGCAAATAGCCGCAACCAAAAACGCACCAGACGCTGAGTACCGCTGATGATCATAAAAAATGTGTTGCAATTTTAAATTTTAACAGGCTGATTCATGTAATATACTTTATGTTTTTCAAACTTTCATATAGCTTAGATATATTATATGGAAATTTGTCAAATAAGAGCTTAACAAACATAAAATATTTTTTTATAGATGTATGTTATATGTATGTACATACATATGTATGCTACCGTAAATAGTTAGGGCACAAAGATTTATTTTATTTATTTGTAAATACTTTGTAATTTTGCAAGAGATGGAAACACGACCTTGAATCTGTCATAAATGTTAAATCAACTTTTTTTATTATTATCTTGTATAAAATATTAATTTATACAAGAAAAATCAATAACTAGTAAAACAGGATTTTCGATTAATTATATACTTACTGACGTATGTATGTATTTTATATTTATTTAAAGCATGCGATCGTTTTTAAGCCCCTCAAGGGTTTATTTTAGAGTTGGCAACATTTTATGGTTGTCCGTACAAAAAAGGAAACGTTATATCTACTAAACAAAAATAAAAACATACCATAATAAATAATAAAAAATCGTTTATACATACATACATACATGCTCAAATTGGCATTGAGTTGTCTTTTTAGTTAACATATTTTTTTTTCTTCTCAAAATTTTTGCTAGACCAAAAACTTGTGTTTAAATATAAAACAACGCTGGCCCATTATCTTGCCATCGAAGAGCAACTAACAGCTTTTTTTCCATTTCTAACGCACATACATACATACTATGTATATAACAAATATCTGCAGCAATCTATAATTTTTAACAAGCCAACAGTAACAAAAATAGAACTTAAAAAAAAACTAAAATCTCTAAGCATTTTATGCCGCATTTTAATGGCGCCTTTTATGCAATTTTCAATTTATTGTATAACAATTCAAATAAACTTTAAGATTTGTGTCTCAAATGAATTTTTGTCTATGTTTTGTTTATGCAAACAATCATACTTACTTACACACATACATATGCATAGAGAAATAAACAAGCATATGCAATTTATAACAATATGAATTACATTTATGAAATTTACCATGTCGTATAACTTACATATTCCCAAATATGAGTGGAACAACTCCAATGACAATGGACAAAGCAATAAAAAAATCCCCAGCCTTCGAAATGCAAAAGGATATGTACACACATATGTACATATAAGTACTTACGTACACATACATACATAAATATTACAAACATTAATTTTCCTAAAAGTACTTCATGGAAATTTTTAAAAGTTGTTGTCTTAATGGCAGAAAATTGCTTCAAGTGTAGAAACTTTAATGCATATACACGAGTGCATGTGTGTGCATGTGTGTATGTCTGCATAGATGGCTGCATATTGTATGTTGTTTTAAAATGGATTTAGAAAGCCAATATGTTAGCTGTCATCATGAAATTTCTATGAGTAATGTTTTATTGAAGCTCTTTTATTGTACTTAAGCATTTAAGCGAGTAGTAATAGTTGTTTTCGTATTGTTAGCTCATGCATTTATCATTTCATTAATTGCAAGCTTGACATTCGAAAAAATATTTTGAGCCAAAAAATATTTGCCATATATTGCACTCACACGCGCGTACATACATACATATACAGTCGCATGTGTGCTTTTTACATACATACATACATATGTAAGTCAATAGCTAAACAATGAATAAGACCTCAATCGGGCACTCATTTTATTCATTATTTGCAAAATATTTTTGATTTTATATTAATTTGCCGGAAAGTTTGAACTGATTTTTTGATTTCTTCGAAGACTGAGGGGAACAATATAATACACAGAAAAAATAGCAATTCAAAGAATTTGTAATATCTATTAAAAAAAATGTATTGAATTAATTAAAACTTGTTTCAATTCGCACTAATTAACTTTATTAATTAACGTATTTTTACATTTATTTGTGACCAATTGCAGTATTAGTATTATTGAAAAGATTGCCTATATAGGCTTATAATGCTCATAGCTTATTCTCAAGATGCAAATACAGCGTCTTATCAAAATCGTTAGAGCCGTTTCCGAGAACATCGAGACATATGTATAAATATACACATATACAAGAATTGCTAGTTTGAAGATATTGATAATGAAATATGTTTTGATAAATCTTTCTTCAATTCTCTTTCGCCCTCCAGTTTTTAAATGTGTTCGTGAAGTAGAATTATTCCAGCAATTTTTACTTTGAAAAAAAAATTTAAATCTTCAAAAACAATGAACGCACCTCTTATTTAACGGCAACACACTCATATGCTACTAGCTGTGCTATCAGTTCAATGTGAATGATCGCTAGCAAAAACTTTTAAGAAGAAAATTGTTTATTTATTTTAATTAACAGCGAGCAAATAATGTTAGTGCAACAGCAAAAGAGTAATATAACAATTTTCCAATTGATAAGAAACGTATCTAAACAGTGAAATAAATCCATACATATGTATGTATGTATATTTGTATGTATTTGATACATGTACACGCAAAGGCTTATTTTGCTTAGTTGGACAAAAATTTGAAGAATCGTTTATTATTATTTGATATTCTTGTGAAACACGTCAGCTTTTTGTTCATTAAAAGAATGGATGGTGAAGAGAATCCAGGAAAGTGCACAAACTCTAATAGTATAGGCATTGCACCACCAATTTTAATAAAAGTATTTTACTGAATACCTATTATGAATAACAAGCTCAGAATTCTAATCTATCACAATATTTTATAATTTTAGTTGACAACTAATGGTACATCACACTTTTATACACCCATACCGGGAGGTTTTCCACCTGGTAGTCAAGGACCTGGGCCATATCAGGTTCCACCACATGGACACATGCCTCCGCAAGCGGGTACACCACAACCTCAGCAGCCTTCTGCCTCTGGAACTAGTTCGCAGCAACAACACTCACCGGCATCACATTCCGCAAATCATTCTCCATCGCCACCAAATAACAGCTATCACAAGGATGAAAGAACTCAGAGACAACATACCAAGCTGTTAAGAAAATTAGACAAACAGCGTAAGTTGAACATACTTGTTGTCATTTTCTTAGATTATAAGCATGCATCCTCAATATGTATGTAGTATGTACATACTATGTATTATTTTTTATGATATATATATACCCTTTTCGAAGACTGCCACACCTCAATTTTTATTTAATTAAAAAGTTTTAAGGACTGATTTTAAATTTGTTTATAAATGTCTTAAGTATGACAGAATTATTACTTATTAAGCATTCAGAATTGCAGAAAATTAGCCTATTAATATTTCATATTTCTATGCAGTGGAAAAAAATTATAATGTAATTATGTATAGATTTTGTTATTTTCCAATACTTCTCTAATTAGCAATCCTTTGATAAAACTAGCAATTCTGTATCAAATGCAAATTCTTAATAAAAATTTCTATAAAAATCGCTATAAGACAAAATAAAACTGGACAAAACTGCTACAAAATTTGCTAAATGATACAAAACTAATTAAATAGCAGACAAAATTATGACAATAGGTAAATTTGCTTTTTGTTCATTGAACTTAAGATGTTACAATAAAACAACACAGATTTATAAATCTCTGTAGTTAATATCAAAACCATGTTTTTATTACATGTTGTAATTCGAAGCAATTGAAAAATGTTCGGAAAGTTCAATAGTTTGTAAATTGTTTGATATTGCAAAATGGTTTTTCTGTTTTATTTCATTTTGCAATATGTTGCCGTAGAAACAATTTATTGGAGCTAAAAAAAAACTATATGTACAATCTTCAATCTACTGCAACTTCTTTCCTGCAATCAATTAACTGCAACATACACATTTTGCCATCAATTTAAAATGCAAACTATATTTTGTTTTTTTTTTTTTGCACCCGATTTTAAAACCTAACCATAATACTTCATTAAAAATGTCGAAATTAAATCACATACATATGTACATATGTGATTTTTAAGTTTGCCCCGTACTTTTTGGGCAAAGTTCGGTAAAATTATCTCAATCATGACTGTCTCAGTTATACACAAATGAAATGAAACAAGTAAGAGTGCTATATTCGGCTGGGCCGAATCTTAAATACCCTTCACAATGGTACATACATTCTGATTGGTTTTTGGTGCGATAAGTTGTTTTATTTGGCTTTTAAATGGACCGATTTTTTCTGAATTTCAATATCAGATCCACTACCGGGATTTAACACAGGCTGCAAAACTTTTATTAAAATAATTCTTAATATGCTCAAGTTCAACCACTAGGTGACACCAATTCTTTTTAATATCAATGAAATAAAGAAAAGCAAAATGTATTTCTTAATTATTTATCAGTTAACTTTATAGTAAAATTTATTTAACAAAAAATTGCATATAATTGCATTATTTTTGAATTATAATGTTAAACATTGCCATTAAGTGTGATTTGCTTTTCAATTTACTTACGTATGTGGGTACATGCATACGTATGTATGTATGTACATACCTATAATAGAAAACTCTAAAATAAATTTTTTGTTATTGAATATTTTCAGTGTGTTCCATAAAACAATGATTATATACATACATATATACATACATACATATTTACATTGCTTGCTTTTACAAAATTATTTTTTTCTTGTGCACGTTGTTGATGATCTATTGCGTATCATCATACACATGTGTGTGTGTATGTACATATGTAAGTACGTAGGGAAACCCAAAATGATTTTTTGTGTGAATGAATTTGAAGACGCAATTGTTCAAAAGAATTTCATTGCGTACCCTTTTTTCAACAATTCTTTATATCACTTTCATTTTCAAGCTCGTGTATACATATGTATGTACATACATACACATTTTTACACCAAAGCAAAAAAATTGTTTATGCTAACATACTTGCATGCATACATACATATGTAGATACATACAAACCTACATACATACAAACGTATCTACATACATACATACATACATACATACATACATACATACATACATACATACATGATCGCAAATATTATATACATATGTATATAATATTATATCCATATGTATGTACCATTATGATTGATTTTTGGTACCAAAAGTTGGGTGCATATGGGCCGATGTCCAAAAATTTTCTAATTTTGCCCCTAAACAGCCTGTATGTACCATTCCAACAAATATTTAGTGCAAAAAACTGTTTCGTTTAGCTTCCAGGCCCGACTTCTTGAGATATCGGGAGGCGCTATATCTCGAACATATATGGGCCGATGACAAAAAGATTTCCAGTTTTGCTTCTGACTAACCTATATGTATCATTCTGATTGATTTTTGGTGCCAAAAGTTGTTTTATTTAGCTTATAGAGCCGATTTCTTGAAAAATCGGGAGACGCTATATCTCACGTATATATAGACCGATTGCAGACATTTTCAAATTTTGCTTTTAAACACCTTATATGTACCATTCTGATCGATTTTTGGTACCAAAAGTTGTTTTATTTGGCTTTTAGAGCCGACTTCTTGAGAAAACTTGAGGCGCTATATCTCGAGTGTATATGGGCCGATGTCCAAAATTTTCCACGTTTGCCTCTAAATAGTCTATATGTACCATTCTGATTGATTTTTAGTGCCAAAAATTGCTTTATTTGGCTTAAAGAGCGGATTTCTTGAAAAATCTGGAGTCGCTATATCTCAGATATATATGGACCGATTTCAAAAATTTTCCAATTTTGTTTTTAAACACCTTATATGTTCCATTCTAATCGATTTTTGATACCAAAAGTTGTTTTATTTGGCTTTTAGAGCCAACTTCTTGAGAAAACGGGAGGCGCTATATCTCGAGTGTATATGGGCCGATGTGGAAAAATTTTCCACTTTTGCCTCTAAATAGCCTATATATACCATCTTGATTGATCTTCGGTGCCAAAAGTTGTCTTATTTGGCTAATAAAGCCGATTTCTTTAAAAATCGGGAGACGCTATATCTCGGATATATATGGGCCGATTTCAAAAATTCCTTCATTTCTAGGATTTAATGAGCACTAAAAATGATATGGTTTAGTTTTTAAGAAAAAATTTTTTTCAAAAATCTGAATACAAAAATTACACAAAATATCCCTCAAAACCCGGTTTTTTGAATATATCTCGGCTATACGTGGACCTATCTTACTGAATTTCAATAGCAGACCCACTACCGGGGTTTCACACGTTTTAGCGAAAGAATGAGGTTTCTATCTCAAACCGTTTTCTCAGAAACGGTATTTCAACGACTACAGACGGACAGACGGACAGACGGACAGACGGACAGACGGACAGACGGACCGACGGACAGACGGACAGACGGACAGACGGACATCGCTCAATCGTAATCGCTATTGATGCTGATCCAGAATATATATACTTTATGGGGTCTTAGATGGATATTTCAATGCGTTACAAACGGAATCACAAACTTATATATACCCTTACACATTTATGTGAAGGGTATAAAAAGCACAAAATTTCTATCCTAACAAATAACATATGGTACATTTTGATGCTGAATGAAAATTGAAACGTAAATTTTGTTAAAGTGAAAGTACGCATTTAGATTTTAAAGTGTTTTGCAGGTCTTTTTGTATGAAATATTAATTGAAAAAAATAAAATTATTGTTATGTTGGTTGATTCAGTTGAACTGTTTTATTTGTTATTGCTTACTTTTTTGCAACAGCTGATTGTTTAACTACTGGCCCAAACCTAGCACGAAGAAAAAGTGCGGGATGTTTCGCGCAAAAAGAACAAGAATATTTTTCTTTCAAAAGCTCTCTCACTGGCACGAATTTTGAGCACGGGAACAGTTTTGGGTTTTTTTTTTTTTTGATTACGAGCTCGTAACTCCAACCTCCATCCCTGATAATACTCCTCAGTGGTTAGATAAATATTGGAAATTTTAAAAATAAAATTGGACCTCAGCGATTATCCTTAGAATTAATTTTGTTTTGTGAACTACGTAGCACGACAAATGTAGTAAAAACCATAATAATTATAGTTTGCTGAAACAAAATCAATACTAATTAATGAAATTATTAAGCAAAAATCTTTTTGCTTGATAATTGTATAAAATTATAATCATAAAAATTTTGTTGCAAATAAGAATTATTAAAAGCGATAAGCAAAAATTCGGTGAAATACGAGTAATCGTCATTTATAATTAAAAAAAAAAAAAAAAAACATTATCGCTTTTATTAGATGCGGTAATGGAAATAAAGTATACATAGTTATTGACAATTTTTTATTATAAACGTTATACAAATTCATATGATTTTTTCTTGTAGATTGTCTAATAGCTGTTGCATTTCTAGATACTTTGAAAAAAATAATAATTTTTGTATATTTTTCCAATTAAATCAAATTTCTTCATTAAAATCTGAAAACAAAATGAAATACAAACAAATTTAAATGTATGCAAACATATATATTTTTTTAAGGTTCGGCCGTATCTTCGCCCACTCATTCGCCATCTCCACGTCGCCAAGAACCTCAAATGAATGGTCACAACAGTAACAATGGGTCTTTAAGGTCACAACATAATAGTAACAATCATCATATTCAACGCAAGCAACAGTCACTTCTACAGCAGCAGCCACAACGCAATGGTAATGTTTCTAATTTTAATAGACAAGGAGCCTCTTCAGTGGCCTCATCTGAAGAAGGTGATGATAATTTTTCTTTAGGTGTCAATGGTGCTGACGGTGATGAAGAGGAAGATTATCAAGCGTCAATAGTTGAACAATTATCGACAATACAAAAGCCTGAAGTAACAGATATCACATCGCGCTCAGCGAAAATTGTATGGGAGGCGCCACCGTGCATAAGTGAGTCTGCCATACAATTGATTAATATGAGGGAACTGCGCTATAATGTTTTATTAAGCGATCGGGCAAAAGAGTGCAAATATAAAAGTCTGTATAAAGGATCCTCATATGATTGCATTGTGCAAGACTTAAAGCCGGGTCAGGAGTATGTTGTTCGTTTGCAGGTGCACTATGAACATTTGCAAGGCACCGCCTCAGAGCCTACAGAATTTACTACGCCAGCATGCGAACCAGATCGTCCAGCAGCTCCCCGTATGGTAATGTGCACTAAGAATTCACTGCATTTACGTTGGAATAATCCTTTATGTAATGGTTCACCGATTCAACATTATCTGTTGGAGTACGATGAGGGCAAAACTGGGGCAAGAGTGGTCAACGATGCAGCTTGCAAATTCATAGAAGCTGTCAAAACTAAAGGAAAACAATATATTATGACCAAATTGCAGCCATCAACAATTTACAATTTCCGTTTGGCTGCAGTGAATGAAGTGGGTGCTTCAGCCTACTCACCTGTTTGTACATTTAGTACTCAAGGAAATCCTCCCTCAGCCCCTAAGCCTCCTACACTGCAAGCATTTAATTCTTCATCGCTAAGACTGGTTTGGGAAAGACGTCAGTCAGATGGTGCCACCTGTATTTACGTACTACAAATGTCAGATCGTGCCTCTGGCCATGGCTTCTTGAATATGTACAATGGACAGGATTGTGCGTATGAATGTTGCCAGTTGCGCAGAGCAACACTGTATTCTTTTCGTCTGAGAGCAGAAAATGAAGCTGGTGCTTCAGCCTGGTCCAGTGAAGTGGTCTATAAGACAGCACCAGAACGTCCTGGTCGTCCGGGTAAACCCTATGCTAAAGGAAAAATCCATGGCACACACTTTCGTGTACGCTGGGAACCTCCAACAGACAATGGTGGCGCCGACATACAACGTTATTATTTAGAAATAAATGGTGGTGGACAGAAATTCGATCGCATTTACAGCGGCATTGAATGTGAAACGACATGCGATCGTTTACAACCAGGAACAACTTATCAACTGAGAGCTTCCTGCGAAGGACCTGGAGGTTCAAGCCCTTACTCAGATGTCAGTCACATCACATCTGAAGCTGTAGTGCCTGCAGCTCCACCTTCGCCCTACTACGACAATCCGCCAGGTCCTTATGCGGCGGTCTTAAGACTTGATAAACCCGATTATAATGGTGGTGCTCCAATACTCGAATTCGAATTGCAACTGCGTAAAGTGAGTGAACAAGAAACAGCACGTATTGTATATCGTGGCAAGGATGCCTATTGTGTGATTAAAGATCTGCAGCCAGGCAACCAATATGAAGTGCAAGTGAGAGCTATTAACAGAATCGGTGCTGGTCCTTGGTCTCCCTGGTTTAAATTTAGTTCGGCGGCAGCTGCCCCAAATTGTCCAGAATCGTTAAAAGTCATCATTAAGTCTTCTACACAATTACATGTCTCATGGCAAGAGCCAGCCAGTAAGGGCGGTGCGCCCATCGCAGAATACAGACTTGAAAGTGCCACAGCTTCAAACGTGTCAAACGCCAGTGAGCTTACTTCTCCACAATCTCCTCCCTCAACAGCATTTCACACTTGCTATCAGGGCTTGCAAACAAGTACAGATATACGAAACTTATTGCCTTTTACTTACTACTACTTCCGCGTCAATGCCTGCAACCTGGCCGGCGTAAGTAAGTGGTCACCTTTAGTAAATTGCCAAACGCCGGCTGCGGTGCCATCTGCACCACAAATCAAAGACTTTGAATTTACTTCCAACGTAGCCACTCTTCGCTGGTCCTCTCCCGAGTGCAATGGCTCAGATATAATCAACTACATCATTGAATATGCTGAGCGCACCATCGCGACTGAGGACAATGCCACGGAATATACCATCACTAATTTACAACCCGAAACTTCATACAAATTCCGTGTGCAGGCCATCAATTCCATTGGATCCGGGGCTTTCTCTCTTTATGCCAAATTGACTACACTGCCTTCGCCACCATCACCACCCAAACTGGAGTGTTCTGGAGTGGGTCACAATTTTATCAAACTTAAATGGGGTGATGGCAAGAACTTGGACTTTACCAAATTCTATGTGGAAATGTTTGTTCAAAGAGCAAAGGAATTCCAAGTGGTATACTCTGGCACCAACTGCATGTGCAAAGTCAACAAGTTGCAAGAACGTACTGCTTATACATTCCGCATTTGTGCCGGCAATGATCGGGCTGGTGTAGGCGAGTATTCGGAAGAATTTGTATTCTCTACCTCTGCCTGTCTGCCAAACAGCATTAAAGCTCCACGTATAGCTCAAAATTTGCCAACAGCTGCCTCCTCTGCGACAGCGTCTACAAACGCAAATAGTTGTGGTTCGCCTTCCAATTCATCAACAGCTGGCGCAATACCTTCAGGTCTGCTGCCAGAAACGCCAAGCTTCCTAACGGGCTTGGGCAATTTAATGTTAGGTGTGCCTCTAACGCTGGAGTGGCAGCATTCGAAGAACTCGTTCTCTGACCGCCTAGAGTACATGCTGCAGTATGCCATAGGCAAGGATGGTGAATTTAAAAAGGTAATTGAATGTCTTGGGATATACATGTGTATGTATGTACTTCCTCACGCTCTTGCTTATTTGTATTTTTGTATTGATTTCAGATATACCGCGGCAGTGAGACCAAATTCACAATCGAAAACTTAGAACCTGGGGGCCTCTACCAATTTCGGGTCTGTCCTATAAGAGTTACAAGTAATGGAGAAGATTTACAAGGTGCATATACATCACCATTCCGTCATCAAGTGCCACTCATACCCTCACTAGACGATATTGATGGTAATCTTTTGGGCAATGCAGCGGCTCAAATGTTTGCCGGCCTTAATGCTGCCTCCGGCAATAACAGCCACTCAACTGGCTCCTGTCATGGTCATTCCCATCACCACACGCACCATTCTCACATGGGCGGACACAGTCACCACCACAATCCCCTACATTCTTCCCATCACAACAGCAGACACAGTGGCCATCATAATAACGCAGGTGGCGGAAGCAGTAACGATACAAATTCAAACTCAAACCTTCATCATCGTTCCGTATCTGCTTCAGCCGGCAGCTCAAGTAGCAGTTCGCACAGTAGTAGCAGTAAAAATCAAAACTCCAATACCAACAATACGCCGAGTAACAACACTTTGTTGATCGGCAGCAATGCCATGGGCTTTATACCGATTGGCAGTATGGCCAGTGAGCTGGCCGCTAGTTTTGCGGGCTGCGATGATCCAAATCATCACCACCACCACCATCATCATGCTTTTCCCGATATCGCTAATCAACTTAATGCCACAGCCGCCACTTCCGGCGGCAGCAGCAGCAGTAGTTCCAATAATCCACAATCAGCTGCCTCTCTGTTGGCTGCCAGCGCAAATCAACTGTTTGCCAACAATCCCATCCTATTACAGGCTGCCACGGCTGCCATAAGCCATCATCAACATGTTTTGGGCCATCATCAGGGCGGTGGCGGCCACAATCAAAATGCTGGTGCTGTCAAACGTTTTTTCACTAGAATCGGTTCGGTTTACTCAAACCGCAAACGTTTCTCGGATCAAGAAAAAGCGGTCATTTTCATGGTTTCATTCCTATTCTTCACCTTTGTCTTTGCCACATTAGTTAAAATGTTTATGCGTTAAATTTCTAAAAGCCAACTTATGAATATGGGATCCAATAATTGCATAAATTTTCTTTCCAAGAAATGTGAATAAAGAAAATTTATAGGAAATACATGGAGTTTTCAAAGAGACTGTTCTGTATTAAGAAGTCTCGCATGAAAATCATGTTGAACATACAATTAAGAATTAAAAAAAAAAAAAAGATAAACTATAACTTGGGGTTAATTTAATTTAGAAGAAGAAGAAAAAAAAATACAAGGGTTTCAGTATCTTACATATGCATACGTACACACATATTTACATACATAATCCATGACTACCTAATTGAACTAAAACATTCCAAAAACAAAAAGTGTTTCAATTGCAAAAATTTAATCTACAGTATTTTTTTTTCTTTTTATACATACGAATACATACTTATATTATAAACAAACTGCGCTATATAATTTTTTCTTATTTACTTTGATTTTCAATTTTACAATTATCATGCTTTATTTATATAGATACATACATACATACATATATGCTTTTATTTGTTGTGAGAGGCTTGAACTACATTAAACATTTCTAAATACATACATACATATGTGCATAATATGCAATGAAATTCTCGTTCCCCAATTGTAATAAATACTAACAATAAAAATAAATAAATAAATAATGTGTAAAAAGAAATAAGATCCTAACTTAAGAAAAGTTAAAGCATTTGTGCAGAAAATGTGGATGGATGGGCTAACAACTTTTTTTTTTCTATCTGTTAAGACTTAATAAACTACGCATACATACATATGTATGTAATTAAAACACATAACTCGATTAAAAGAAAAGTGTTCCTGCTGCAGCCGAGCGCTTGGCTTCAATTCAGTGTACATGCTCATGTGAACATTTTTTCAAAAACATCTTTTTCTAGGTGTGCAATTTTAATTTTTTTTTTTTTTAATGAGAGCTCCCCCTCACACCCTAAGCAGGCTTGGTAGGGGGTCAGTGTGCTCTAAAAAAAATATTGGGATTTGGTCATGCATTTGACTAAGCTGTGGGGAGTGAGTGAGCCTCCCCCCATCACTCTAATTTGCTACAGGGTTCCAGTAGAGGAGTCAAATGTATGAATTTCGATTACAACGACCCCCCCTACCACGCCTCCTCAGGAGGGCCATCAAACAAAAATATAAAAAAAAAATGTGTAAATCAGACGCCTTCTTTGAGTTCTTTGATGTTGTAGAGTTACTTTTATTTCCTCATGCCAATATCTATCGAAAAATCGATGGCACAATATCGACATATTTTTATCCATGCAAATCAACCCGGCCTAGTGTATATACACACATACATAAATTTGCTGCTTGCAAATACTTTTTTGTGAGTTTTGGGTGCTCACTTCGTTCACTTTAAAAACAAATAACTTTTCAAATATTATCGGTTTGAGAAATTCTCCGAAAACCATAAGTCATGAGTGTGACATTAAAATTTGTTCATCGAGGCTGAACTTGCAGTTTAATTGCAATAGATGTGGACAGTTTACAAGAAGCGGGGTAAAAAAGAAGATATTCATATTTAATCGAACATTTATTTGGAAGCTGCAAAAATATGCATAAATTCGTATTCACCAGGAGACATCGTCTGTAACAATTCTTCAGATTTATAGCGCAGAACTTTTCTCTCTAACCGCATGTCCAAAGAATCACTTTCATTACTATATCCTCAAAAAAAGCAATAGTACCAATATTTATTAAACTATACATATGTATGTATGTATATTTCACTGATAATAAATGTATTAACACCCACGTCTAAATTACCCACATTTTTTAAGTGTATTTTTCTATCAACAGCTTCTGTGAAACTAAAGTTGAAATCATTAAAACAGAGACGTTATAGTTACTTGGCGGTAAGTGTGTATATACCGCAGGAATGAATAATTGCAATATATGTAGTATGTATGTAGATCACATCGATCGATATTTCTTTCACTTCAATTTTTCGTTCCGTCTGGAATCAACAATACTACCGATTATAACCAACAATCTTCCAATTGCTAGCTGGGCTAATTCAGTCCTGTGAGTAGTTCGATCGAATTAGTTCGTTAGCGAGTCTCGACACACCACCAGTCTAGTGGCATCGTGGATCTGGCACTTACTTTTAGAGGCATTGAGTAGTGTTTCAATATAACAAAAAAAAAATAGGATTGATTTGATTCAAACATTATTATGAAAGAACAAATCAATAGATGAATGTACGAACACATGTACATATGTATGTATGTATATGGTTATTCCAATTCATTTATTTCATTTTCCACCTTCATGTACTTGCACATACATACGTACATGTGTTCGTACAGACATACATCTATTGATTTTTTGATTTAATTTTTATAACAAATTTGAAAAGAATATAAAAATAACTCTTAAAAAAGAAATAAAATCTATTAAAAAAAAAAGCAAAAAAACACTACGATATAGAGAAAAGCAAAAATAAACTATATTAAATCTGTCCATTGTTTAAAATATAAAAAAAATACAACTAAACTAACGAATTTCTTAATAGACAAACTCTTTTCTATTAAAACTTTGTAATGTAAATGTTAAACGTTAAATAACAAAAAAAAAAAAAAAAAAAAAAAGAAGCAACATTTTATACATACCACACAATAAATAAAAACTTGAATTTCTTTTATAATTAATCATACAAATATATAATAATTATTTTACTTTTTGTAAAGCTTAAAACGAAACGAAAGTTAATACCTACATAGAGAAAAGTGATAAATATATATAAAAATTATTCTGTATACTTTAGTTTTTTCTCTCTCTCTCTCTCTCTCTCTCTCTCAATTTTTGTCTTTGCAAGCTAAAAACAAAAAGCAAATGTTAAAACATATACATATATACATATTAATATGAAGGTAATTATGTAAAAATAAAACAATAATACTAAATTACATATAGAATTGTAAGCTTAGTGAAATCTAAGTACACATATACATAAATACATACCTGATTGGTCTTGTAACTCTCAAAAGTTTTATATGTTTATAAAGCATGTTATGCAATAATAACAATAGTAATAATAATAATAATAGTAATAACAATAATAAGAAAATTTTTATAAATTTCATATGGTTAAAGGTTTTTTGTTTTTTTAATATATGTATAATTATTTTGACCCCTTTTTTTTCTTATATTTTATATATTTATTTGAGCTTATGGTCTTTTAGAAATTGCTTATTTGAGTTTTTTTTTTTTTGTCAATATTTCGCTCTCCTTCGGATAGCTTCTTCAGGACAATAACAATGAAAAATGTTTTGATTGGTTAAAAAAAAAAAAACCAATCAAATATTGACAAAAATACTCAAATAATCAATTTCTAAAAGATCTTAAGCTCAAATAAATATATAAACACCGTTATTCATAAAAAATAAAATGTTGCTCAAATACATTTTAGAACAAATTTGATATGAAAAATTTGTGCTAAAATGTATTTTAACAATGTTTTATTTTTTACGAATACCGGTGAAAATGTTTTTTGGTTTTTTATAAAATATATAGTTTTCTTTTTAATTAAGACATTTGTTTTTTAGTTGTTGTTAAAACTATGTTTGGTATTTAAAATACTCCCCTTGTTACTTCTTATTGTTTAGCTAAAAGCGTTAAGAATTAATTTTTTTGCAAATATTTGAAAAAATTATGTATCGAAATCGAAAGCAACAAATTCATAAACTCTGTTGCAGATGCAATCCGAAGTAGATCAAAGTTACCCAAAAGCATTCCAATGAAATATTTTTGTGCAAATTAGAGAGCGAATGAGAGAACATTTTTTTTATTTCCTATAGAAATTTGCACGACCATAATACAACCTTTTCAATACAATAAAAACAACTTCAAGAAAAATGGCATGCATGTTGTCAAGCTACCTTTATACCAGGTAGCCTTACAAGACCAGCTGCTGCTACACTCAGAAATCTTTGTCAGTAAAATAAACACTGCAGTTACACGACCAAGTTTTGCTATCAAGTTTTTTTCACATACTGCTTGTCAAAATTCAATAAAATTGATAGCTGTGAGACGTAGGCTGCACGCAATTTCATAACAATTCGTTTTCAAGATGCCGTCAAGAAGAAAATTAAAAATAGGTTCTTGCATATTCTGCTAAAACAAAATTAAAGCAACTAAGCGAGCAAGCGATGTCGGGTGACAACGTGGCCCTGGCAGAGTATATTTATTTCTTTTTACTATTTTTACTTTTCTTTTATATATTTTTCTAATAATTTCTTTCATTGAAACAAAAGCCAGTGTTAAGCTCATCTTATTGTCTTTTGCCCCATAAAATTGTTCAAATAATTTTCTTTAATAATAATAAAAACAATAAATAACGCTTTAAATAAATCGAATCTGTTGTGTAAAAAGAAAATAATAACTTATAAAGGAATTTAATACATAATAAATAATAACAATAATAAAGATTCAAAAATTATATTTCAGCTGTTTTGCTACTTTTCCTCTCCTTGAACCATAAAAATTAAAAAACAAAAATTATATAAAATCAAGCTTATTATAAATAAAAAATTTATAAAAAGATAAATAATAAACATATTTATTTATAAACGACATAAAGATGCTGCAGAAAAAAAATTTTTTTCCTTTGATGTTTCACGCTCTAAAACAATAAAACAACTGATAAAATGTTAATATGTTTATATTTAAATATTTATAAAAGAAAAAGAAATATATATAGAGAAAAATCCCTTAAAAAAAACTACATGAAAAACTACTAAAATTTTACTTTTTTGTTAAATGTTTATATTTATATACATATATAAATAGATTAAATTTTAATTATATGTATTCCCCTATACAAAACACACATAAATTAATATACATAAATCTTTTTGCTATATCAACTAGAATTATTATAAATATATATATATATATACACATACATACATACAATTAACAGATATATATATACATATATAAATAAATATTTAATGAAGATTATGATTATTAAATATTTAAATAAATTTAAAACCAATTGAACTTATGTGCATTATTTAGTGGTATGCGGTGTATTTGTAAAACGATTATATGAGGAAAAAAATTATAAAAAAAAAACACAAACAACAACATTTAACTCTTAACTTTATAAAATTATATAATATACATCTACATCTATATATTATAATAACATATTAACTAAAACAAAATACATGATTATTTAACTTTTTTATGTTTGTTTATTATTATAACGATTATGATTTTTATGTGCATTATTCAAAATAAAATTATTAAAAAAAAAACAACAAACCGCGATTTAAGTAAAACGAAATACATTCAAACAAACCATTAAATTACGATTACATATACTTTAAACATTTATTTCAATACAAAAACAATAATAAAAAACCAACAAAAGTACATATATGAACAATTTATGATAAATAAATGAATATGGAAATATTATAAATAAAAAAAGGAATGATAACTTTCTTTCCTTTCACCAGAAAATATGTTGTTGGTAAGTTTGTGTTAAAAGTTTCGAGTGGGGAAACATCAACAACTGTTTTTTTTTCCATTTTCCTTTTCAAGTACAAATGCAAGTAACTGAATACGTTGACATGGTTTTGCTGACACCATCATATTTCTGCAAGCAGTAGGCTCGCTTGCAAGAGATTTTGAGTGCGAATAATTTTTTTTTACTTGCATGTCGGTAAAATGACAAAAAGCAAAAACAGTGTTACCCTATAAAGATTATGTTTTAATAGATAACTTACAAGGAATGATTTTTAGTACATTACACTGTGCTAGTTGAAAAAAACTGACAGACGGGGCACCCATTGGGTAAACCTAATTCGGGCGCGCTGAATTCAGTGGTGCTAACCGTTTTTTTTTTTTAGGTTAGCTCTTGTTTTTGAGATTTATTTTTATTTTTTAAAAATGATGGAGGTGGGACAACATATACTCTACTCCCTTAACTCAAAAACGATTTACACCATTGAAAAAAATACAAAAACCGAAATTTGGCAACAAAATTATCTTTCAAAAATTGTAAAAATCTTTTTAATGTGCTTAGCAGTTTAGAAAATAAAAAAACTTAAATATTTTGCAAAATTTCGAAATTTTTTATTCTTTAAAAGAGCATAAAAAAATCTAAAAATAAAGTTATGCTGATGAATTTTCACACATTCATAACAAGTCAATGTTGAATAATTTGTTAGTTACGGAATTTTACCTTTTGGGTAACGACATGTAAGTTGTTTTTTACTTCCGTCAGTTGGAATTGATTTATTTTGAAAAGCAAACAAAATGTTTCTTAATTTTTTTTAATTTTTGATGCTCCGTCTGGAGACCGTTTGCAACTGCAATTTTTGATTTTTTGTGAATAAATTCCAAAGTTGTGCACCGATTTTAGCCATTTATGGCTTTTTTTTTTTTTTTTGGAACGAAGTTCCTTAACACGGCTTGCTGGTAGTGGAAATTAGTAGAAATCGTCACGAAAGCGTGTGAGCTGTTTATATGTATTGGTGTACTGTCGAAAAGCAATTGTGTATGATTGGCAGTGTCTCCACTGACAGCAGCGGAGACACATACAAATAAATATTAATTAGTTTGAAAACGTTCCAAAAATTTGAGGAATCATAAAATTTCAAAATTTTAAAAACAACACAAAATAAAACATACAGAGTTCACCTTGTATTACATTTAAAGATGAAAAAAAAAAACGTAAGGAACTTCGTTCCTAATGGGGGTCCCCCGACCGCATTTCTTTTTTTTTTTTTTTTTTGTTTGAAACTTTATTTGTTATGAATGTATGAAAATTCAGCAGCATAACTATATTTTTAGATTTCTTATGCTGTTTCAAAGAGCAAAAAATTTCGAACTTCTGTAAAAAATGTTATTTTTTTAACGAAAAAAATGTTTACTTTCTAAACTACTAACACATTTATACAGTTACTGAAATTTAATAATTGGTAATTTTGTTGTCAAATTTCGGTTTTTGTATTTTTTTCAATGGTGTAAATCGTTTTTGAGTTAAGGGAGTATATGTTGTCCTACCTGCTCCATTTTTAAAATAACGGTATATCTCAAAAATAAGAGCTAACCTAAAAAACGGTTAGCACCATGATACAACAAACAAGGTAACCTTTTCCCTATAATAAGAACAACTTCAATAAAAATAACATGCATTTTGTTTTTGTACAACTTCTGTAAACTGTCAAAAAGTCGCCGCTTCTACATTTATAAGAGATATGAACAGAGGTTACATTGATTTGCTGCTCCTTTTGGCTGCCTTTCATCTCTGCATTTTTTTGACAACCTAAAGTAGTCAGATGATTAACGGTTTAGCTGATAAGGCTACCTTGTTAGTTGTATCATGGTTAGCACCACTGAATTCAGCGCACCTGATTTAGGTTTACCCACTTGGTGCACCGTCTGTCGGAAAAATAAAGTTTCAAATTCAAGCACAGTATTATTATTTGATCTTACATACCAAAAAATAAGATAAAATGTAAAAAAAAAGTTGAAGTAAAACATGGCTTTTATTAATTCTTAAATGTACAATTTATTTTATTCATATAATTTGCTTCCCCATAACAGTTAGTATGACATTTTGCGGTTTCAAAAGTAAACGTAAATAAAACACATACATACATATAAAATATTTTTTTTTTTCGATATATTTATTTTTTATTATAAAGTTTGAATGTTGACATTATATGTGAAACACTACATCTTTGAAATTACCACCACGCTAAATGTTGCAAGCATTGATTCTTTTGAGGTAATTTTCGACCGCTTTTTGACACATATTGGGAGGTATCTTAGCCATAACTTGACGAATGTTGGTTTTTAAGTGCTCAAGAGTTAAAGGTTTATCTGCCTAAACACGGTTTTTGGCAAAAAAAAAAAAAAATAACGCTAATAGTGTCTGTCAAATCGCATGATCTTGGTGGCCAGTTGATATCGCCTCGATGAGAAATTACGCGGCCAGGAAATATCTCTTGCAATGAAGCCATATTCGCTGGAGCCACATATTCTGCAAATCGTATTCTTCAATAGCAGGCAAAAAAAGTCGGTTATCATGTGACCATACCGCTCCGAATTGACGGTGACAGTCGTTCCATCGTCGTTTTCGAAGATGTAAGGTCCAATCACACACCTTCGGACCAAAGAGTGCACCAAACAGTGACTTTTTCGGCATGTAATGGCCTCTCTTCAATTACTTGAAGATTCTCAGAACCCCAAATACGATAATTTTGTTTATTAACATACCCACCGAGTGAGAAATGTGCTTTATCGCTGAAGAAAATTTTTTTCGAAAAATCGCCAGCCACCGCCTGTTGTTCAAGCACCCATTCCACATATCTACGACGTTGTGAATGGTCAGCTGGCTTCAGTTGTTGTGTGAGCTGGACTTTATATGGATGTAGGTATAAATCTAAATGCAAAATGCGCCATAATGTGCCGTAAGACAATCCTAATTCTTGAGAACGACGAGGAATCGACACATTCGGGTCCTCGGCAATACTTTCATTTACAGCAGCGAAACGCTGATGCAGAGGCCTTACAATATTTGTAACCGCTCCAGTCTCTTCAACAAATTTCTTCACAATTTTGCCAATTGCTGGCGTAGTTGGACGATTATGTAAATCATAATCTCCTCCTTTAAGCACGATATGTGGCTGTGACAGAATCACCATCTTTGTAGCCTGTTTTGATAATTTTTATGCGTTATGTGACAGATAGTTAAGCGATCAATTTTCGTCAATGTCAAACTTTCAACTGAGAAGGAAAAAAATGGTTTAACAACTTTAAGTTGACAGATGTCGAATTTCATAATTGAGCATAAGTTTGATCTTTTTCTCTATCATAAAGTAAATATTGCTGGAAAAGTAAACAAACATACTTGTGACAGTATTGGTAGAAATGTGTGCCTGTATTAGTTGTTGTTGTTGTGCATGTCTTGCAGGGTAGATTCCAGCCTCCTTTTTTTAAGTTAAAAACTAGATGCTTGTTTAGATATTCCAATTCGAAGTCGTTACCTCAATGATACCTACGTTTGAATCTTGAACACACTTCAGAGAATAGTTTCAATGAAAAAAAAAAGAGATGAATATACTCGCATATACATATATAGTATATATATTATTTTTAATAATCATTTATACAATTAAACAATTTATGACTGCTACAAAACTAAAATTAGAAAAGGTCTTTTTTGTTGTTGTTGTATTTGTATTAAATATTCTTTCTTAATGATTACCATTTTTTATGAAAATTAAACAAAAGTTATATTACATAAATTTATAAAGTCAAAATGGAAATTTATTAATTCAGGTCCAAAAATGAACCTTTTCAAAATGTTTCCTGTCTAGTTTTTCCGCTGTCTATCTATATGCCGACGACATGGTAACTCGTTGTATAGAAGGTTGCAAAGAAAAGCAAAACGAAAAGAAATGTTTGCTGTGTTAAAGGTTTGTTTGAACATTTCTGATTCCCATTTTGTTCATGGGAATTATGGAATAAGTAGTTACGTTACAAACATTCTTTTGAGAATTTTTTCGAGTCTACTGATGAATTGATTAGCACCAACGAAATGTCGTCGGCATATAGACAGCTGAAAAAGACAGAAAACATTTTGAAAAGCTTCATTTTTGAACCTGAATGAATACATTTCAATTGGCTCTTAAACCAAATAAATTATTAAGTTCATATCAAAATGGAAATTGTTAAAAAACGTGTTATTAAAACAAAAAGAAAAGAACAAAGTTATAAAAACAGTGGACGAGCGAACGAATGAACAAACAGTTACATGGAACACCCGTTACGAGCGGAAGATAAAATGTATGTAATGTGTAAGTATGTGTGTGTGTGTGTGTGTGTGTGGGTAGGTATGCATATAAGAACATTTGTAGAACCATAAGTTTAATTTGTTAAATATACGTTTAAAGTTTTAGAAATGAAATCACAACAATAGTAAAAGCAAACGTGTTACAGCTTCTGTCGATGGCGTCTCCACCGGCAGGGGGGGTGGAGCAGCAACTTCGGCAATACTGCCGAATGACCTGTCTGTGTTACACGTTGCTTGAAGCAAATCTCAGAGACCTGTATGACTAGTTTGCAGTTGTTCGATTGAAATCGAAAGTTGTTCCAAGCGCTGCATTAATTGTAACATATTTTCTTGAGCTTTAGCGGCATTGAAATCCTTGCCATTCTCCAGCGAATCTTCTTCGGCTGCAGCCAACTCAAAATGCAATTTGGCAAGACTTTCCTGTTGTTCGCGTATTTTTGTCATTTGATCCATGGTACAACCAGAGCCTGAAGATAAAAACAAATTATTATTATAGAAATCTACTTAACAGTTCCACGATAATGATAATGATACATAAATGTATTTAAAAGAACAACAAATTTTCAGACTTTTTTTGTTTTGTCCTTGATCACAACTTGAACTTGATTTCGTGTTCACACACGACAATTTTAGCAGCAATTTTTATAGCAATTTTTGGGTTTTCATTAGCTTTTATTTTCATACAATTTGACATCTGTTTTGGTGTTACGTTGAGATAAACAACAGCAATACGCAAAATTCTTATTTTAAATTTAAGTTGTTTCACATAAACACTTTATTTGTTTACCACTAAAATATTTTAAGCTCTTGTACTGCAGCACAACCAAAACAAACCCAAACATAGAAAAAAAAGTTAAAGATTAGTCAACTCAAATAAATACGTCGAGTGCGATTTTCATTTTTCCCGTCTCTTAAATCTCAAGAATCGCCCTTATAAAGTTGACATTTATGAATCTTCATTTCACACATCATTAAATTGCACATCATCAATTTTTGTGGATCAACCTCTGAGTTTGTTCTAGAGGAACAAATTGAACTTGAAAGAGGAACGCTAATCAACAGCTCGTTTGAGTTTTCATATCTAACAGGTGGCCCAAAAGAAGTCATCCGATATTGTTTGACTTTCAGAATATCGGTTGTGACTTGCGCAGTGTCTGTCGTTGCTCCGTCCAGTTGAAACCACATGTTCTGCCGGGCTAATTCGTCCTTTGACCTTTAAAACACGTGACCACTACTTTCTTGTTGACCTTTATTTTGAGTAAATTTCATATAAAGAACTAAAAACGCATACGCAATGATATGGCAAATAACAAGGAAAAAATAATATATGTAACACTAACAACGTAAAAAGATTAAATTTCACAGAAGTATAATTTTGAGGTTATAATTGCTCAATGAGCAAAGACAACATTTAGAGCAAATTTGTATGTATTCTTTCAAAGTCTTAGTAAGAAGAAAGAATTGTCCAATAAAAATTTTGTATTTACTCGTTGAGCAAACATAACCTAAAATATATATTCTTATGATTGTGAGTTTAACATTTGTTGATGTACCCATGTGTATGTGTATAATAGAGGCCAACTGAAGAATAGTGGTCATATTCTTTCTGGGCTAACACATGCCAGTGTGAACGTATATTTATTTTATAAAAAAGAAGTTTCTAGCAGCACACGATATAGCTTTTGCTCAAGTGATTTTCGAGTGTGCTGTTCGGTCTTACATTTGATTACTCTAGAGCCTTGGCGGGCACAGGTTCACGCGGGCTTTAGAAGTTGTTCGGGCATTTTCTTATTCTCTTTGTTAATTTTTACTATTTTCCCACCAAAATGTTCCTTAAAATCCCCAAAGCCATTTTATTAAATTGCTTCTTCTACGAAGCCAATCCTTTTCGATCGCTTCTTAACTAGCCAAATAAAAGCATGTAGCATTTTCAATCGATAGTTTGTTGAACAATATATCATAGTTAAAAAAAAAAAAAACTTTCACTCACCAAATGCTTTCAGTTTTCCCGAATGAAAATCATCCAAAAGACCTAAAAGAGCACGCTCCATGTGCTTGACATCCGGTACTTCTGAGACAAAAGAATGATGCTTTATTGGACGTTGATCAAACTTATCGCTGAGACTGCTAATGTTCGCTGATGATATCAGACCGGGATAACCAGCACTAACGCTAATCGATGGCGTGTTAGTGCTGGGTTTGCGTCGTTGTATCAGTGGTGTATTGTCAATTACATTGTGATTGTTAATGTCGTTATTATTGTGATGATAATGATGACTACTACTACTACTACTATTATTATTATTACTGCCGCCAATGATGCCACTGGCATTGCCACTACCACCACCTGCGACGACGCCACAATTACTAAGTGTATTGCAGGCGGTGGGAGCAGATGTGATGGCAGTAGCAGCGGCAGCGACAGCAGCAGCCGCAACAGTAGTTGTAGTAGTCATCAGTGGTGGTTGATTGGACAGACTACAGCCACTTGTAGCATGATGTTGTACGTTATTTACATTATTATTTTTATTTCTATCGTTATTATTATTATTGCTGTTGCCGTAGTTGTTATTGTTATTACTATTATTTTTTAAGTTGCTGCTTATACAGGTTTCATCACTTGCGATTTCGCTATTCAAATGCGTTGCGCCATTAATGATGCTATCACCATCACCGATACTCGTATCTTCATGGTGGGTAGACGACATAATTATAGCAGCAGAATGTTTATGTATTTATTTTTATTTATTTATTTATTATTTAAATTGTAGTTTGTTGTTGCAGTTGTTATTTGATGATGTTATTTTAAAAGTTTGCATTAAATTTTATGATGGAGTAGGTGGTGGTACACAATAAGATGGTTAAATAAACGAAAAATAAACAAATAACAAAATATTAAATAATAAACAAATAAAAATTATTGACGTAAAGGGGAGTCTTAAGAGGTAAGAAAGTATTAAACAGAAAATTACAAACAAACACAAAATTTGGTAAAATGTTACAATAGACTTTCAAAAAAGTTTTGCGAAAACCAATCCTTTGCGTATGGCGCCAAATTAACAACTGACTAACTACATCGTTCATTTCTTTTGGCGTCTATCAGACACACGTTAACAGTTTTTTGTTTCTTTCTTTCTATTATATAATAAGGGAAACAACAACAGGAATTTCTAAATTAGAGGGAAGGGATTGTGTGCTTGAAGGCGATTTAATTTCGTATTTAAAAATTGGTGTATTTTACAAGTTACACATGGTTTGGTTTCTACTTTCTTTGTACTTTAAATTTATGGTTTCTTTAATATGCATGTAAATGTAAATTTAAATGAGTTTAGTTTTCTTGGTGAAGAACAAATATTATAAATGGATTTGTGAATGTGCTGAAATCAACAAGTGTTATGAAGCGAGGGAGTGAAATAATATTTTTATAGATACATAAGCAAGCACGCAAAACCAATAAATTATTATATATGTACAAGGTAAGGTAAGGAAAAGGTGACAAATGTTTGTATCCCGTAATTCTTGGTATGCATGTGTATGTTAATGGAGACAAATAAATTTCACGATTTACATTTCTTCATAACTCGCATTCAACTTCTTTCGCAGCTTTATTTGAGTTGTTTCAAAGACAAATATAATTCGTATGGGATGAAATACTATAGGATATACGGGGAGCATATAGTAATCTGTACTGACAGCAAGGCCGCCATAAACGCGCTTGCGGCTGTTTATACCACATCTAGATGAATGTCGGATATCAGTAAATGAGATAGGGAAACATTCAGACCTGGAGCTTCTCTGGGTACCTGGACACAAGGGTGTGTCTGGAAATGTAAGAGCAGATGCACTGGAGAGATCTGGAGCCCGCTTACACAACAGGAGAACATGGATGAATTCATTGGTGTTCTCCTCAATAGTAGTAAGCAGGTAATACAACGACAGCTGTTAAGAAATGGGGCAGAGAAGGTGGTCGAATATCGGGACTCATAAGAGAACTTTGGCTTTGTTGGACTTTCCGAGACAAGGGCTACACACCCTAGTGGCTGGGCTGTTCTGACAGGACACTGTCACATGGGAGCACATGCAAGAGTAGTAAATCTTCCATACAATGACTTCTGCAGAGATGCAGAGGAGGATATAATCAAATATGAACTTAATTATTTATACTACATATTTTACTTTTCTTTGCAAAACGAAAAAAATGTTTACAGTATCAAAGGTTTGTATGAACATTTCTGATTCTCATTTTGTTCATGGGAATTATGGAATAAGTAGTTCAAACATTCTTTTAAGAATTTTTCAAGTCTACTGATGAGTTGATTAGCATCAACGAAATGTCGGCGGCATACAGACAGCTGAAAAAGACAGAACACATTTGATAGGTCTATTTTTGGACCTGAATTAATACATTAAGGAGGATATAATTTGAAATAAATAAAAAAAACTTTTATATTAAGCACTTAGTTAAAATTGAAATTTTAGCTAGGTGTTTCGTAGCAGCCACGTTTCCCATCAGCATCCATTTGAATTTGAAACCGCATCTGATTAAAAATTTACACCGATTTTTATAAAAAATAAAATTACTAAATAAATTATTCGAGCTTAAGATCTTTTATGAAAAATAATTAGAAACAATTATATTTACTTATTTTCGATTATTTCTAATTACTTTTTTATAAACGATCTTAAGCTAGAATAATCTAGTTAATAGTCTCAAGATTAAATAATATAAAAATGTATTAATTCAGGTTCAAAAATAGACCTTTCAAATGGCATATATGTAGGTGTATTTTGGACCTGAATTAATACATTTCAATTGGCTCTTAAAGCAAATAAATAATTAAGTTCATAATATAAAAATAAAAAATATTGAAATACATTTTAGAACAATTTTTACATGGTAAATTTGTTCGAAAATGTATTTTAGCAACATTTTATTTTTTGTGAATACCGGTGTTCAAATAAAAAAAATTTATAACCACAAAATTCGAATAATTAAAACTATTTTGCGTGAGCTTTAGTTGCCGAGTGGTTAAAGCGGCTGTGTCAATATTGTGAAATTTGACAGGTGCTCATGAAGTGTGTTTGCTACCCAGAAACAGCCGGTTGACCACCTGGCTAACAAAATTTTTACTTTTCTTTACTTAATTGGTATTGATTAAAAAGTGACAATCCAAGGAAGGGTTCAACTTGAGCCTGAAAAATTAATTTAATATAAATGTATTACTATAAATTCAGGTCCAAAAATATAGACCTTTTTCAAATGTTTTCTGTCTTTTTCAGCTATCTATGTGTATGCCGACAACATTTCGTTGGTGCTAATCAACTCATCAGCTGACTCGAAAAAATTCTCAAAAGAATGTTTTTAACGTAACTATTTATTCCATAATTTTTGGACCTGAATTAATACATTTCAATTGGCTCTTAAAGCAAATAAATAATTGCGTTCATATTTGAATAAATGTATTACATTATCAAGGTTCAATGTAATTAGTTAAAACAATTTTTTTTTTTTTTTTTTTTGTTAACAATAATAACAGAAGAAATTGATTCTCTGTATTTTTCTTTTTTAAATTGCTTGAACAGGGAGATATGAATTTTCAATTTAGTTTGTCTGCTTTTCGTTTCTTGAAAATATTTATATATTTATGTATGTATGTATTATGCCTGTATTTATATAAAGTTTGGAATATTTATAAAGACAATGACTATGTGAAGTAAACCTGGAATGGTGCTAAGCATTACAAAAATTATTAACATAAAAAAAATGTAGGAATAAGGAAGTCGGTGTAATGAATAAGACAAACACAAAACAATAAACAAAACAGTAAGCAGTTGGAAGTTTTAAATTATTACATATTGTATCCCACTACTGATACAAAGAATAATTAACGGATTTAAAGTTCCATGAACGAACATCAGACACGCCCTCAGCGACTGTAATGAAACATTTACGAAAAGCACACAAACACCATTACCAAAACTTCCCAATTTTTTAATACTGACCTTCCTCATATTAAATACACTGAGAAGTAATTAATGCGGAAAGGTGTATGGTAGGAAGCCTTTTTTGATGTCATGGGTGAAAGTAAAGTCATTAGAAGCTCCTAGTGTTCATACCTTTTAACAGTTTTCGTGGTCTGGACTTGAATTCAAAACGTTCATCATTGGTGCCGTGTAGATGTGGCCGGGGACGTCTTTCATTTATGTATGTAATTTTGGCAGATGATTGGCCACCTATTTTTTCGGAAGTAGTGGTAGTACGTTCTATAGAGCATGAAGCTGAATTACGGCTGCGAGTAGTTTCGCCACTCGAAATACTCTTTATCTTTGAATGAAAAGAAATATGAAAAACTGAGATAAGGCATGCAAATTAAACTTACGAGACGCACGCACACACACCCAAACACACATGTACTACAACCATACATATATATGGATGCGTTGTTAATCATAAACTTACATTAATTTTGGGCACGGCCATTGGCGAGGCAGGAGTTGGTGCTGATTTGGGGGCACTATTTGTGACATCTTCTTCTGTTTCCACATCTACCAGCTTCTGACGTTCTACAACTTCATCGTTGGGTTCCATAATTTTCTTTTCGTTTAACAAAAGCCAATTTTATGCTATTATTATTGAATTTTCTGCTGGCTTTGTTTTTTTGGCATATACAGCATATTATAAAAACACTTTAATCTTACTTTAATTTGATTTCTACAATACCATGCAATAGATTTCAGCTTTCATGGTTTTCTTTTAGTAAAGAATTGTTCAATTTGAACAGCAGATATTTATTTAATAAAAAAGACAAAAAGTTTATCAACAAACAAAAGAATACAAGAGGAAAAATATACTTTATTATTGAGTATTCACAATAGAAAACAGTATTATTAATTCACAATTTCCCTACACATTGCCATCCATATCTAGAGAGAGGCTCATTGTAACCAAGCACATCACCACATAAAATGGTAATGCAGTGTTTTAATTTGAATGAATTTTTTAACCGGATGTAATGTCAGCTAATTGCAACAAATGCATTGACTATGTTTTTAATTTTGTTGAATAAAAATGCCTACTTGTGTACCGTTTTCAGTTTATTAATTTAATGTACATTATTAAACTTTCTTATTGTAAATTATTCACCTTTCCTTTTAAAACCCAGATCATAAACCATGCTCAAAAAACCCAAGAGACCTAAGCCACATAGACCCACAGTTATACCAAACAGAGCTTTGTCAGCGGGCCCACCCTTAAGAAATACGGGCAAATTGTTTTTAGCCTGAAAGAAAAATTATGGAAAAAATTATGGGAATAAGATTTTAGATGAATTCGTCTTACTTGGAAAAGTTCCATTTTCTTTGCAAGTTTTTCTGGTAAAGCCATGATGTTTTAAATTAGAAAATTAGCACAGATTATGCAATTCTGCAAAATATATTTTATTGTTTCATAAAATGAGAAGTAGTTTATATTTATTAAAAAAAAACCATTTAACTTTTGCTAGAAATATAGTTGACATTATAGTTAACATTTCCAAAATCTAAAATAATATAAAAGAAATTTTTTATTCAACTTACACCGAAAAATAGCACTTTTCTCTACAAAATAAATATTTCTTTTGCTCTAATATTGAAAGCAGCTGAAGAAGAAAATGTCATTTTAAAAATAGATTTGAGAACAGAGGACAGTGCATTTGTAACTGCAATTTTAATGAATTTACGTGCAAATTGTGCACTGGAGACTTGAAATCGAAAAATGTGCATAAAAATAAAATTTAATACAGTACGCACGCTGACATCTCAACCCGATATGTAATTTTAATACTTTTAAGCAAGCAGTAGTTTAATAATAATATTAAAAAAACAAAGACCTAAGTAATTTTCAGTATTCCCATTACTTTTCCAGCTTAATGTCTTTTTTGTTTTCTTTGTATTGTTTAATTTGTAGAATGGTATTTAATACTAGATTTTACCAGCCGATTCGCTCGCTGCTAAGTCCTATAACACAAAAGGCAGTTTTAGCTGGGCAATTCTCCTTTTTTTTTAGACTGGGACCGGTACTCAGGGATGACCCCTATAAATGCATTGCATTGTACTGGTACAAGAATAATAGGAAAGAGGGCTTGGTGGGCGAGAAAAAGAAACTGGGGATGTATGTGGATATTTGAGAAGGCAAAAATATTATAACATAAAAACCGGATAGGTATCTGGTACTTTTTTGATATTTTGTAAAGGATAAAAACAGGAAAAAACTATAAACTGAATTTAATACCCATTGCAAAATTTCTCGATATTACTTTGTCACTTTTTTTAAATTTGGACATTTAGGGGGTAAAAAGGGATACGTCTGTAGATCTATATCACCGGACCTAATACAATTAACAAAAAATTCAAAAAGTGCCTTTTTCGAAATCCTGAATTTCAGGGGATAAAACGAATAAAAGCAGAATTTTGGTACTTTTTTAAATTGTGAGGACAGATGGGAGCAGTAAATAAGTAAGACAAGAATTACTTTCCTAAGAGCAAAATGTCGGATAGCTTATGCAATTTTCTTTACTTCCTAAGCATTTAGGGGGGCAAAGTCGGTAATTGTGTATCTCCGCTCTTAATACAACAGCCGGCAAAATTTAAAAAGGTCTTGAAAGCCTACTAAAAATAATCGGACAGGTGTCAGGTACTTTTTTTTAAATACTGAATTTTTGGGCGTTTAAAAGGGGTAAAACAGAATTTTGGTATGTTTTTCAATTGTGAAGATGGATGGGAGCAGGAAAAAAATAGAACAAGAATTATACTCCTAAGAACAAAATCTGAAAAATGTTTAAATAACTTCCGCTAACAAAGTAGCGGGTAATATGCTAGTTAGTATCTTCATATTTTGCAAGATAAAACTTCGCATAACTGGTCTCTAAGCAGTTGAGAATGCTTGCTATTAATGCGAACATACTGCTAAATACACACATAAAATATAATTCCGAAAAATATAAATGTATCCCCTGCCAAATTGGCAAGTCTTAAAACGGGGAAAATCCCCTCATCTGACATCATTGCTTTTGGCGGGGGCAAACAAAAACAACGATTTCTACACAATACAAGTACATACGATATGGTATGTATGACTGACGTACGTCCACACATACGTTCACTTTATGAACAGAGTGCAAAATTTTATGCACATACGCTTGCACACACACACACACACACACACATACCTTGAATATAATTCCCCACAATCGAATCTACTTGAGCTTGTTTGTGCTTTTCATTATTAAGAGTGTTATTTCTCAAATATTGGCCTTTCTACAGCATTAAGTGCGCCTGGTATGGATTACAATAATTCTACACCGAGTGAGTTTATTTTGAAAACTACCATCATCATCATAATAACGAGGAGCAGCAAGCAACAAAGTGAACGAACGAACGAAGAACGAGCAAACTTGTCCGCTCATTTGCAGAAGTAAGAAAAAAAAAAAATCATGTGCTTTTAAATAAAAAATAGTGAGGAGTGTCTCGTTTGGATTGAATGGATGGAGATGGAGGAGGCTTCTTCTTCTTTGTTCTTTTTGCACAACAAACCCGTTTAATTTTTTTTTTCTTCTTTTCATATTTAGGTACGTACATAGATAATTATTGTACATATACAATAAATACACATACATAAATAAGCACATGTACGTATAAACAATTTTTATTTCGATTTAAAAGTCGGTTGGTTATTGTTTGAATGCTGGAGCACAGGAAGAGTGAGTGAGTGTCTCATAATAACTAGAGGCACCAACATTATTTCAAAACCATTTCAGTGTTCGAGAATATCTAAATTTGTGCTTTTTAAGCGTACATTTTTTACATTCCATTTTTTGACAGTCGCAAGAAATGTATTTAGGCTTTTGTCTCGTAAAGTGCAATGAAAGTACTAATACTTACTTGTATGATAGTCTGAACTGCCCTTTAACTCTCTTGCTGTTGAATTGCTTTTTAATTGCTTACCCCACATTTACACACGCAAGTACAAATGCAAGTAACTAACTGACATTTTTTTACTAATATCATCATACTTCTGCAAATTGTGAGCTCACTTGCAAGAGATTTTGATTGCCAGTAATTTTTTTTTTTTTTTTACTTGCATGTCGGTAAAATGACAAAAAAAGCAAAAACAGTGTTACCTCGTAAAGTTCATATTTTAATTTTAATAGATAAATTAAAAGGAATGATTTTTTTTTATCTTACATACCGAAAAATAAGATAAAATATAAAAAAAGTTGAAGTTAAATATGGCTTTTATGGATTCTTAATACAAATTTATTTATTTGATAAAAAAGCTATTCTGTAGTTTTTTCCGCATAATTATTTTATTATTATTGCTTTCATTTAATTCCTTTATTTTGTAAAGTAGAGCAATTTTCTTTAACGACATTTTAAGAATGAGCTTGCACTTGTCTGTGTAAACAAACAAGCAAGTAGCAACAACTTTTATTGTCTCTGTTAGTGTATTGGTTGTTAATATGTACACACAACTTGCAACAAGTTACTTGCCTGGGTAAATGGGGGGTTACAGGTAAATATTACAGATGTGCGGTTGTTGTGAAAATGTCGTGAATCACGCGTGACCGTGATTAAATTTTAAAATCAGGCACAAAATTAAAATTTCGTGCGTGATTACTATTTTAAGGCAGTTCATGAAATTTCACAAAAAAGTTAAGACAAACAAATACAAACAATTAATAACGCACGCCAATTTAGGAAGAGTATTTTTTCTCATTTTGCAAGTTGAACATTGTTTAACAACGTGTGTACGGTTTTAACTTTTCAAGCCACATATTTTATGGCATTATATTGTTTTATAAATTTTTGTGAGCTTTATGCTAGCTCTATAATAAAAAACTTTAAATGTTATTCTAAATTGTATTATGTATTTTATTAAAATTACCTACAATTCATGTCTATTACTTAATCAAATCTTTCAAAATTTTGTTATTATACCTGATTTATTGTATTTACGTGTTCTCAGTTCCATACTGCAATATAAGACTTAGTCTTGTGTATGGGACATCGAAAAGAAATAAATAAATAAATAAAAATAAAAATAAAAATAAAATAAATTTTTTCGATTGAAAAAAAAACGTTCTCACATTTTTCTTTGAACTATTTTACAATGTAATTTAATTTATCTCAATGTCTACTACATACATACATATGTATGTAATATTAAGCCTGGATCAAAATTTGTAGGGAAGGCAAAAAATGTTAAAAACCCTGGGGGGGATATAGTTGCTTGAGTAATTTTAACCCAACAAGCTACATACATATAGTGCAACATCAAAAATTAAATCTACGAATATAGTTTTTCTTAAAACTTCATAAACAAAAAAGTTTGTTTATGAATAAAAATTAACACCCTGAAAGTATAAATTTCAAGACATTAAGATCGAAAAGCATGGATTGCAAAGAGTAAATGAAATGTAAGAAGAGCAAACTATTATACTGCAAAAAAAAGTAGTCGTATTGAAAATTAAATTGTATCACATAAAAAAATTGTACCCATTATAAAAAGGGGTAAATTTTTCTTTCCACCGTCTCTGAAGGAGTTGATAAACATTTTACTGAAAATTAAGGAAAGCTTGAAAAATGCCAGAAAGCCAGTAGTCTACATATTCCTGCCGACCCTTGGGAATATGAACGAAAATGTTGTTCTCTAGCTCGGAAAATATAAAAGAAAATGATGCAGAATTCTATAATATTAAAACGTATTAGTTTAGATCCAAAAATAGACGTTATTAAAGTTTTCTGTCTTTTTCAACCGTCTATATGCCGCCGACATTTTGTTGATGCTAATCAACTCATCAGTAGACTCGAAAAATTCCTAAAAGAAAGAATGGGAATCATGGAATAAGTAGTTAAGAAATGTGGTTTTGTGTGTGCCACGTAAATTGGGCAAGTTTTTAGTTATTTATTGTTTAATCTCATTTTACCTGGGATTTTACCTAGAAAATTACCTCAAACAAACTTATCAAGCGCCAAGTGTTCTTTGCTACACAACTGCCCCTCCAGATGTTATATCATAAAATTCACGAACCATTTTTCACCCACATACACACACATGTCTATGTGATATCTATACATACGAGTATTTGTATTTGATGCTAGAACTGCACAAACTTTAAAATAAACATACATACATACATACATACCTGTCTAAATTTATATAAAAGCTTAATTTAACTTAATCAGATAAATAATGTTTCGCATTTAATTCATTAATGGGTACTGCAAATTATTACTTAAATAATAAGCTTTTTAAGTTTACGCACACATACATACATACACATATACTAGAATAGATGTATGTATTTCAGTATACATTATATAACAATTATTTACATATTAAAAAAAAAATCCGTAATGAGGCTAAACTTTTCGTATTTGAATACCCTTCAATATAAAATATCATCAAGCTGCTAAAGCCTTTCTGATTTTAACCTCCCAGTATCTATAACTTTCAAAAGTTTTTCTTTGACCATTTCGAAAAAAGCAAATCTCTTAAAGTTTCTTAATTTCAAATTGCTGCTTTTTATTCTTAAGTTTTTTTGCATGAAAGTTATTTTCGTACGATTCAAATATTGCGTTGTACTCTCATCAAGTTCGCGTAGATTTCAAAATCTCTTTTATGACAACCAACAAAACGCTTTTTCTGAAATGCTTTTTTAGTATAGCTTCGTAAGGTGTGCCATTTCGATATGTGTGCGTGTGTGTATGCAGGCATTTACATACAGATAATTTTAGCTTTATTAAAAAGTCCAAATACCTACATGTTTTGATTTGCTTTCATTACTTATTATAAATAAATAATAACAGTTTACTTAAATGTATTTCAAATTTTTGAAATTAAAAACGCCATACAGAGCAGCAACAACAAAACAAAACTTTATGCAAATCAATAGGGAAAAAGCCTGTTTTGTGCTTAAAAATCGAAATCCAAGAAGCGAAGAAAACAAAAAGCAAACTTTGAAAAATAAAAACGTTTACTGGTGCTTTTGTTAAATACCATTTCCCTCCTTAAGTTCACACCTATAACGAAAAATATGAATTCAAAATACATACCTATTCGAATGCAAATAAATACTTACATACGACTTTGTTTTTAATTAAATTGTTTATTTTTTTTTTTTTCTTTCATGAAGTTTCATTTATTTTAAAAAGTGTTTTATAATTTCGTCCCATAGCACTGAAGAGTACGTTCTTCCGGAGTTTTATTCTCACACAGAGCCTGGCTCCAATAGGGGCTGATTGTTAGTTTTGTTTTTTTATTAAGTTTAATTTTTTATTTTATTTTATTATATTTTATTTTTATTTTATTTTTGGTTTTTAGGTTAAGTACTAGTTTAAGTCTTAAACAGACATGATTACTGTCGTTGTAAACTTTTTTAGTATGTTGAGCTACGTAATATAATATTTAACTTTGTATTAGAACAATATTTGCCTATCAGCATGCAGCGTTTTGAAATGTTATTGTGCCTTTAAAATAATACAAAACAGTTTTAAGTTTTCCTTATTTTTGTTACAATTTCATATTTTCATTTTATAATGTAAGCAAAACAAAAAAAAAAAGGCTCAATAAACTCTGAATTGAATTGAATTAAAGAGTGTTTTCAGTCAAGTTTACTGACAAAGTTTTCTGAGTGTAGGGTTGGTGGCCACAATAATCTAATCACTGAAATTGAAGTTAGCAACAATTATTTAAGAATGAGTATTATTAGCTAGTGACCATATGGTTGCCTAAACCATTATTTTTACACTTTTACTTTTTTGCATAATCTTCATCCGAATCCTTTAAATATGTTGATCAATTGCATTGATCACAAAAAAATCTTTCACAATTAACAAAGGAAGTAAAAATCGAGTTGATTAATAATAGGTATAATAAATTTCTCTAGTTCTTGGCTGCTGTTTGATTAAGGCTACTTCTTTCCACTCATAGTGTTCTTTTCACTTCTGCCTCTTCGATTTCATTGACCATGGCAAGTATTTGTTGCTACTACTTATATCAAGTAAATCTTAACCTTAACTGGACCGAGAAAATGGCTTTCATTAGAGCATATGACAGCAACTATTTTGAATTATTAAATGTCTTGAAATTTGCAAGCTAATTTCATTGAACTATTGAGTTTTATTTAAAAATTTACTTATATCTTTCCCTTTTATATTGCCTCTTTTTTGATGTACCTATATTGTAATAAAACTTCTCTTTCTTTTTTTGATCTATATATTTCAAAATAAAAGTATGTAAGCTTGTAATTTTTAATTTTCAATACGTCTTTCAGAAAATTTAAATTTTCATTAATCAAAATATTTTTATATAAATAACGAGGTAACATTTATAATAATTTAAATATTCTAATATTTCTAATAAAATACGTAATTGTATTTAGATCCTGAAGATGAACCGAGAGGTTCAAAATATATAGATCAAAAAAAGAAAAAGAAGTTTTATTATACATCATCAATATACATACATATATATGTACATAAAAAAAGATGCTATACAAAAGGGAAAGATATACATACATACATAAGTACTAAACTATAATTGATGGCAATACAAAAGAAGAATTATTATTTATTTAAAAAGTTCTATGACTCTTAAAAAAACACCCCATAACCAACCACCAAACTCTCAAAACTGAAGCTCATTTTGTGCATACAGGCTTATTTAACTTTATCTCATCTCATGGCTTTTAAAAAGCAGACTATTAAAAAGAAACTTTTCGTACTAAAAACGCTTTTTAAAACACAGCTTAACACAAAATAAATATGTGGGTTAAAAGCCCTTTTCGAAAAATCTAAAACAAAAGCACCTACATACATATTGTATAATACATACATACATACGTATGTAGTATATACGTACATACATACATATGTATATATTGAAACAATGTAAGTATGTATCTAAAAAGCAACCCACACAAGAACTTTTCAAAAGCGAACTTGAATGAAACAACAGAACTGAAACAAAAGAACTTTATTTAATAAATTTCAAAACGGCATAAATTTCAAAGCAGCTTAATTAATTAAGTTAAAAAGATTTTACAGAAAAATAATGATTATTTTTCCCAGCCATATTCAGAGAGACAATTAATAAGAAACTGAATTAGTTAATTTTATAAACAATCCCATTCTTCAACTTCCATTATCCGAAAACTTGTGTCAGAGTAAGTTAGTGGCAGAATTTTTTGGTTGATTTTTTCTGTGAAGAAAGAAGAACAAGAAATAAAAAACGTTCTTTTTTTTAATGAATGAACAACGAACAAATTAATTAAAAAACTAAACAATAAAACAACACAGAAAGAAGTAAGTGTCTGTCGTCCACCATATTGAAAATACACAACAACAAAGAAAACAAGCAACCAGAACGAACGCAGAAGAACCCACCCACCACCATTTTCAATTAAACTTTTTGTAAAAAACAAAATGGATCGCTCACTAACTAAAACAGTTAATAGGAGAACAGCATTTCAAGCAAGCAACGTATTCAGTTCATTGATTCAATTATGCAGTAACAATAAAAAGGTGAGATAAGAGCTTGTTCAAATTTGCAGGGCTGCCATTTCCAAGATATTTTGAAATTTCTAGGAACTTAAACTTTAGTTTGCTCATTGGGCAACAGCTGCAATACTGATAAACTTTTTGAGAAGGGCTAAAAAATCAAATCTGTAGAAATATACATATGTATGCGATTATATCAAGTACACTCAGAAAACTTTGTCAGTAAACTTGACTGAAAACACTCCTTAAAATAAATAAAACTTCATTTAAAAACCGTCCTACTTATTTTTTTTTTTCATTTAAATTTACTTATTACTTCATTTGAATTTAAATTTAAAAAAATCTACGAGACCCATTCGGTAAAAATAATGATTTTTCCTTTATTCTAACTGTCAAATAATTCATACGTAATCAGCTTGTAAAAGTTTTTTTTTATTTTTTCTTAGGTGGTCATTTTATTGAATCACAGTTTTCTATCTGTATTATCTCCTTTTTCAATTCGCTAATTTAATTCTTTGTACTGCAAAGCCTCTGCTGAGATTCGATTATGTAGCGTCTCGACTTGAAAGCAGCTGCCATACGTACTCAGCCATCACAACAATGTTCTGATTCAATAACAATCAATTTATGCACATACATATGTGTATATAGAAACCAAATTATAAATATGTATATACCTATTGGTTCCTTCATGTATGTGTAACATAAGTTACTACTGTCATTATTAAATTGGTTAGTTTTTTAACTAATAAGTTAAAGTTAAAATTTCATTTTTTCTTAAACGTTTTTTCATTTAAAAATAACTGCTCTAATTGCTTCTAGAATAAACTACGGTCCATTACTGCAAAAATATTCTGAGTGTACATATTTTTAATTTACACTGGTGAAACAGATTTCTGATTTCATATAAACAGGTAATCACAAAGGGAACTAACTTCCCAGCAGGCTGTCTAGCTAAACTAAATAAACAATGTCAGTATCATATTATTTAAAAAAAAAAAAACAAGCCTACACAGAATAAACTATTGGCTGGATTCTAATGAAATACTTTATGAACTTTCAACTAATGTTTCTTTTAAGAAAGTGTGAGTGTATTGCAACTTTCAAGCATTTACTTTCCCGTCTAAATGCTACGTTAAATTCATTTCACACAATAAGTTTGTGCTCGAACTTTTTGGGCAAAGTTCGGTAGAGTGAGAGTAATCATGAATTTCTGTCAATAATACACCAAAAACCATATTTCCATCCCGGTATATTTTGATGCTGCAATGAAAATTGAAACATACATTTTGTACAAGTGAAATGTTTTTCTGGACGCATTTCGTTTTTAAATTGCTTTTATATGAAGTACTAATTGAAAAACTCAAAATTGTTGTTGTGTTGGTAGATTCAGTTGAACTGGTTTGTTTGTTCTTGCTAACTTTTTGCAATAGCTGATTGTTTAACTACTTGCCCAAACTAGCTCGAAGAAAAAATGCGGACTATTTCGTGCAAAAAGAACAAGAATATTTTTAAATTAAAGGTTCTTTCACTTGGGCGAACTTTGAGTACGGGAACAAACTTAATATTATTTCTATTCGGAAAGCAAAAAAAAAAGACATATGGTCATAATGCGTCATAATCATGTTTGTATTTAAATACAAATTTAAAAAAAAAACTGTGTTTTTTGTGCTTGTATTGTTAATTTAGAGCTTTTTTAAAATTATTTTGCGCTTATTTGATTTTTTAAACTATTTTGGATTTTTTCGCCTTACCCTGTTTTTTATTAATACAAAATTATTACGAGAATTATTTAAACAAAGAGCATATGAATTTAAACCCACATATAAAGGGTGTCTCAGTAAGAAAGCACTTTTGAAAATTGGTATACTTTTTTCACGCAAGTGGCCACTCTAAAATTTAACAGCAGTCACCTCTGTTTACTACGATTATTAAAAATAGAGCGTTTATCGAAAGATAAATTGTCAGTATAAATTGTTTTTGTTTTTTGAAATTGTTAAAAAAATTTTTTTTGGAAAAAACATCAAACCTAAAAACATTCCTGAAGAAGATGCCCAATGAAGTATCGAAATATTGAATTTAATAAATATTAAAAAATAACAAATGACCTTAAAGCTCGAACTATTAAAATATGAAAGAATAACGCATTATAATTGTGAAAACTGATTACAAAAAAGTTACGCCGATACCGCGGGCAAACTTCGCCAATCTAATATGTCAATCATTCGAAGAGTGGTTAAAAAATCTGAAGAAACTGAGTCGATTATGGATAATAAGAACTAGCTGCGTCAAGGTACCGGTTGGCTTCGTGAATACACAAAACTGTATAATTTGGGACTCAGAAAATCCTCATGCAATCCATGAGAAACAAATGCATCCACAAGGAGTAGTTACTCTGGTGCTGATTTTGGCCAGGCGGCTTGATTATAACTTAATTTATTGAAAATTAGGCCGAAATTGCAGTTACTGTGAACTGCATTCGCTATAGGAATATGATAATGGAATTTTTGTATTTTCAGCTTGATGGCACGGATCTGGACAACCTGCCACACCGCGCATGAAACAATCGACTTATTGCAGCAAAGATTTCCAGAACACATTATCTCAGGAAATGCTGATGTCAACTGGCCACCAAGATCGTGCGAATTTTTTCTTTTTTTTTTGGCTTGTCTGAATGTTCGGGCTTAGAAAATTTCATGAAAATAGTAGTGACCTGTCATCGGCCAGATATTGTCTTCCTAATATAATTGTTTATAATAATAAGACCTTTCGATTTGCCTGTTACAATTCTAATCTCATTTATTCTTTTCACTCAATAACATTTTGTTTATAAAATGTTCCATACTCACTACAATTTGTATTATCAAGTACAAACAAGTACAAACAATACAAATACAAATATTAATCAGTACAATAACATAACACTTCCATAATCGGAACATGTCTTCTTGATCTATAGGTCGTTTTTTTTTTATTAGTGTATTATTCAGATCACTTCTTCAGGACAATAATATAGAAAAAACACTCGAAATATCTACTGATGAGTTGATTAGTATCAACGAAATGTCGGCGGCATATAGACTGCGGAAAAAAGACAGAAAACATTAATAAGATACATATATTTTTAGACCTAAAATAATACATTTCAATTATACAAATATTGGAACATGTCTTCTTTACAATACAATAAAATTATCACAAGTCTGCCATAAAATAATTTGTTTTTATTTCAAAATGAAGAAAGTTCACTCTTAGTGAAACACCCTTTACTTTGAAAAACCTCCAAGTTTGAGGGCAAAAATACACTTGACTGGCAAGTTTGAAACACGCCTGTATACAAAAATATCGCCTGTATGTGGGCACTTCGGTTTGTGGTTACAGATGTATGTACAATGTACATCCATATGTACATATATTGATAATTTGTTCACTCAGTCTACTCTTTCTTTATAGTGTAGTTATTAAAAACAAAACACTTGTGAGTTGTTATGGGCTCTTAATTGAAAATTCACAATTTGCACTATTTCCAGAGTTGTTTTTGTTTGTTAACAACGACGAACGACGACAGCGACTGCTTGCTGCTCCTCATGTTTATAACAACAACAAAAATCCCCATCATATACAACACAACTTGTTTTTTCAACAATTTTTTTGTTTTATTTAATAATTTTAACTTTTTTTTAACAAAATTTGTTGCCAATACCACTGTATTGTTGCCGAGTTTTTTTTTGGTTTTTTTTATTATAAAAGAACGTATTCCAAGTAAATTTTTTTTTTATTATTATAAAAGCACTTATTTCCTTCCATGTGTGTTCATTTCATGCACAACAATTTTCTCCACGTTGCTTTCTGCTTCCAAAAAAAAATTGAAATTTCTCCTTTTTTCCACTTTTAGAGTTGTTTGAATCAAACATTTTTTGTTGTTGGCTGCTGGATTGTGCCATATTGTCAACAAAAAATTGTTTGATCTGTTGCAAACTTTGGTTTTTTGGGGAACAGATACTCAGAAAATTGAGACGCTGACCCGCTGACAAAACGAAAATATTGTTGATTTCAATCGGCAGCAATTCAAACAAAAGTACAAGAACGAAAATAAAAATAGATTCAATAAAAAACCATTTACTCATTCATGTGTGTTGATTTTTATTATCTATTGGCTAGTTTATGATACCTGCAATTATTTATTTACTTGCTTTCCAGACTTGATTTTTGTATTTCCATCATCAGTTTAAAATAGAATAAACAAAATTTAATTAAAAACTCAAATAATGCACTAGAGATGTACACCTGCTGTGAAAAAGTCGTATTACACGTGATTGCTACGTGATTGTGATTTCACATAAATTAATTTAATAAACAAAATTTAATTTTAGAAGCTCATTTAGTATAAAACATATTTAAGGCAGGTATGTAAAGGATCCGCCAAATAACTTTTTCTTTTTTTTTGAAAACGGCGCAAAGCATCGAGCGTAGCTTCGGCTGTGTGGCACGTATCGCCGTCCTGTTTTAAACAAATGTTGCCAAAATCCTCCTCTTCAATTTTTGTGAACAAAAATTCGTTCAACATGGCTCGATAACGATTGCCAGTGACTGTAACGGCCACTCGAAGCAAAATGGCCCAATTATGCCTCTGGACCAAAATCCGCACCAAATAGTGACTCGTTTTGGGTGCGTCGGCTTTTCAATGTATATGTGCGGGTTTTCTGTGCCCCAAATGCGACAATTTTGCTTGTTTACATACCCGCCAAAATCAAAATGAGCTTCATCTGAAAATATGATTTTTTTTTTTTTGGCAAAATCGGCATCTTCTGTAAATCGATCGCAGGTCCACTTAGCGAAGCGTATACACAACCATATTCTTTCAGCGGAAGGATAAAACTAATTACATATCATAAGTGTTACCATTCACGAAATAAGCACTAGTTGAAAAAAAAAAAACGTTAGATGGCGGACTCTGTATAAGGTCAATGTAGCATCTATGGATTCAGTTCCCGCCACATCAAAGACTAAGTTGTAGGGCATCGATATATTATAACCATCTGGGTATTTACATCTCTACTAATCATAAAGATGATTTTATATTTGTTTTTGTATTCGTACCGTTATGTTTAGGCGTATGTGTGTGAGCGCTCGTGCTATTTACATATACATACATATGTAAATGAATTGTATTGAGAACACGTTAATATCTAAGGAATATCAGTTTTCGAGCTTTATTATTCATTATTACAAAATTATTAGCATATTTTTTATATATTCCACCTTTTTATTACTAGGAATATCTAGTAATAAATATATGTACATATGTATGTATGTACATTAGACCGACTCATTTTATGCCGTTTTCCATTCTACAAAAAGGGCAATATTGTTAGTATTGTTTTGCACAAAATGATGGCTAACAATTTTCGATCTCGATAGGGAATACAATTTTTAAAAATTTCCGCAGAAAAACTTTCAAGCTTTCCAACCAAAATAACTTACTCTCAAATTTATAATGCTGATGAGACTGCACTCCTTTGGCGAAAGCTACCACAAAGAAAATTCCAAAAATACAGCATTCTCATATCCCATATCTGCCTTTAATATTTGTACAAAATATTGCTGGAGAGCTGGATCTTCAAGTTGGGGATATAAACCTCAGAGATATTGCCTACAAAAAGAAAAATTAAGCTCAACTTCATCAGATGAAAATTTCTAACTATTTTTGCTACCTTTGATATGTGGAAGAATTTTTCAAAAGTATTTTAATAAATATGTACAAGTTGTCTTATTTCAGGTCCAAAAATAGACCTTTCAAATGTTTTCAATTGGTTCTTAAAGCAAATAAATAATTAAGTTTATATTTGAGTTTTCTTATTGCTTTAAATGTTTTCTTTAATTTTCCGTTTTTTCTCGTTAATTCGGACATTTTGATATTTTGTTTTTAATGGTCCAGCTGAACGAGATTATACTGTATGTACTTCCAAATTGTGAGACATGTAAAAGTACTTCTATTATTTGTTTGTGTGTAGTTTATGCTTTGAGGAATTTTTATTAAACCATTCAAATTTCAAGTTGAGAGGGCGTTACGAAAAATGTTTTTCTATGAATCGGTCTAATGCAGGCAGACATACAGACAGACAGACAGACAGACAAACAGGTATGTTTACATTGATTTATGTGTGTAAATGTGCGCGCACAAATGTTTACAATTTCATGGCAAACAATATAGAACATTTGCTTTATTTTAATTCGATTTTAACATCTAACATCTCCAACACCCCTTTAAGGGGTCACCAACGTACTTTAACACAATTTGTACGTTTGGCGAGGTGTATGTGTGTGTGTGTTTTTTTCGCTGCTTGTTCTTATTCGCATTAAATGAGGAGAAGTTGTTGTTGTTGTTATTGTAGTTTGATTGTCAAGATTCACTTTGAGTATAGAACACGGTCAGTTTGTTGTTAGTCCGTTTATTCTATGTACATATGTTTGTACGAACGAGCGAACGTTTTTCAAAAATGTATAAACAGATTTATGTACATATTTACAAATTTATATGAACATCCAGAAATATGTACATAAATACATATGTACATACACGCTACGTAGGTACTTATATTTATTTGTATCTTTGTTTCTACGTACACACGGTGTATTTATTTAGATGGATAATGTTTATATGTAAGAACATTCAAACGAATATGTGAGAATAAATAAAAAAAAAGCGTTTTTGTTTGAACGTTTGTTCTAAACTTTAGAATCAATCTAAAGGCCCAACGGCACACATTTTGAATGCTGTGCGCCTAATTGAAAATTTCACTAAAAAATGTTTGTACTCTCTCTGATTATGTAGCTCGGAATGAAAGCGCATATTGTAGGTACCCACCCGTCGTAGTATTGAGGCGAACGAAATAAGAAAAAAAGCCATTAGCCAGCCAAAGCAGGAAAAGTTTAACTAACATATAAGGCACCTACCTACCTACAAGCATACATAATATGTATGTACATAGCTATAAAAATAAGCTTATTTATTTGCTTCATTCATACTTTTTCGCTTCGGATTCTATCTTGCCTGAATGAAATGAAGCAATATGTGTTAGTTAGTACCTGCAAAATGTTTTCGCAAGTAATCTAATGCATTTTGCACCCTGTGATTTATCCTGTAAATCTTGTAACTAATTTTCTAATGCTATCTAACAAAAGTATTCATTTCTTTTGCCCTACAGCAAACAAAAGCAAAAAAACTGAAAGAAAATTAATTTCACTGTTCGTTTCTTTTTATTTTTTCAACATTGCTTCCTTTTGAATTTCTGTTACAAGTTCGCCAGCAGTGCGCAAAAGCGTTTTTTTTTTTCTTACTCACATATACCCATACATATACATTCATACGTATGTATGTGCCAACATGTTTTAATAATTTTTCCCCAATTCCACCTGTTTGTTGTTATACCTTCAGATTGTGTGTACATTGATGTAAACAAAAAAAAAAATTATTGTATCAATTGCGTCTACTTCCCTTGCACAAATTGCTGTTTGCCTATTTTCCTAGTCAAGACTTCCCCAAGTCAGTGTGTCACTTGATTGCCAGCAGTCAGACAGACAGACATACCAGACCGATAGATGGATGGACTAATTTTACTTACCCCAACTTGTTTGTAACTTGTGCACCTCGCAAGCAAAGGAATACGAGAAAAAGCAAATTTGCTCATAGAAATAAAATATTATGTATGTATGTATGTGAGATAGGTGGATGATAAATAAATAATAAACTTCTCCATTTAAAATGTATGAAAAAATACCCCTCTTCGTAATATATGTATATGTATAATACGTAAAATATGATTTTTACAGTCTAATTCGTTATATTAAGTTCTTATAAGCGAAATCTCTTGAAAGTTGTATTCATAAACGAGCAATAGTGAACATTTTGTCATACAATCAATTAAATTTGTTTAAAACGACCTGTTTCAACTCAAATATCTCTATAAATTTTAGAACTATAAATTAGAGACGTGCGCGTGAGTGTTTTTTGGCTCACGTCACGCACGCTCACGGGCAAAATGTTTTCAATCACACATTTTTACGCACGAACCTTTCTTAAACACGACGAATACGCCGGTTAACATTCGCTGTGTAAATTCGTCGTATGAAGCACAATAACGACGAAAAATAAAAACATCTGTCATAATTCATAAAGTTGTTTATTGTTTGTTCAAAGATAAAAAAAAAAATTAAATGAATCAAAGAATATCAAATTTTGTAAAAATAATTAAAATAATAAATATCATGTTCATTATGGTAAAATAATTTTTGCTTGTACGTAAACATTATAATTTCACTTGTATCCATTTTCTCAGTTTTTTTAATTTTATATTAAATAATATCAAAAAAAAAAATTGGTTGCTAAAAAACCAAAAATTAAACACTGCAAACATGTTTTATAATCTAATATGTTGGCTTTTTTATTTTAAATGCAAAAAATCAAAGCTTAGCACTTAAAATAAAAAATATTAAAGTAAAAATTTACTGTTTTTGCTAAAACACTTGAAAATTAAAACTAAAATGGCCACAGGTAGTTTTCGATTTGTTGTTGTTTTTAGTATTTGTTGTTGTAGCGTCAAGGCACACCAATATCCTGTGAAAATTTCAGCTTTCTATCTCTTACCGTTTCGGAGAATGGACGCTGTGACGGACGGACGGACGTAGAAGTCTCGGTAATAGGGTTCCGTTTCACTCTGATGAGTACGGAACCCTAAAAAGAATCTTGAAAAAACTATTAGAAGTACTGAAGAGCATTGAAAATGCGTGAAGTGAAGTGAAAAATTTGGCCATCACCAATGCTAGGAACACAACTGGGACGAACGACGAATTTTTCGCCGCGAATATTCGTCGTCAAAAATAAAACACATTGGTGTATATGAAAATGCACACAGTCACCGACGACGCGGTCGAAATTCGTTGTACGCGGCGAACTTGAAATATATTTATTTCTATTTCGTACGCCGGCGAACGAAGAACAAATCAGTACCATGTGGCCATTTTGGTTTTAGTTTTCAAGTGTTTTAGTAAAAACAGTCAATTTATTATTCTAAGCGCTAAGCTTTGATTTTTTGCATTTAAAATAAAAAAGCCAGCATATTAGATTATAAAACATGTTTGCAGTGTTTAATTTTTGGTTTTTTAGCAACCAATATTTTTAATATGGTCACCCCATCAGCTGTTCAACTATAATAAGATAAAATTAAAAAACTAAGAAAATGGATACAAGTGAAATTATAATGTTTACGTACAAGCAAAAATTATTTTACCATAATGATCATGATGTTCATTATTTTAATTATTTTTACAAAATTTGAAATTCTTTGATTCATTTAATTTTTTTTTATCTCTGAACAAACAATAAACAACTTTATCAATTATGACAGATGTTTTTATTTTTCGTCGTCATAGGACGAATTTACACAGCGAATGTTAACCGGCGTATTCGTCGTGTTGAGCGAAATTCGTCGTTCGTGCCAGTTATGTTCCTAACATAATTTGTTGTGCTGCATACATACGTTGAACATTTTTTTTTGCCCACTGTACGAGTTAAATCTAAATTGTATGTTTTACAAGAAACGAAGCATTTCTTTGTTGATTTATTTTGAATGAGCTTCCAAGGGTTACCTGCATAAACTATTTTTCCCCCTCCCCCCCAATTATTAAGTAGCTCCCTGAAAACGTTCGCCACCTTGGCATATTTCTGGTTTTCCAGCTTATGGGGTTCTTATTCGATTTTGTTTTTATGCATTTGCTGTCTTGCACTTCTCCAAGTTTATTTATTGTTGTGTTATTAAGCAATGTATTTTCTTTCATGATCCCCATTAATCATATATGTATGTATGTACATATATAAATATGTATTTGCTACCGTGCTGTAATATTCTGTTATCCCTCTCCAAGAGTAGCCATGTTGTTGTCTTTTTTCAAGATTTTGTTTCCCCAACTAAAAATAACAACTCTCTGTAGGAGCAAAAACTGCAAGTGAGCAACAGCAGTTACACAGAGGCACAGGTGTGTGTGTGTGTGTGTAAATAACAAACAAATAAAAAACTGCCCGTTTCTTTCTATATTGTGTGTATGCACGTGTACTTTTTCCAAAAGTGCAGAAAAAAAATGATTGCTAAATAATTTATGGGCTTGCTGCTTATGTAATAAATTTTTACAGTAATTGTATCTGTTGAAGCTGATCACCTGGTGTAATTAAGCAAATCGAATATAATAAATTATAATTTATTAGAAGGAGACTTTTTTTGTAATCTAACTCCGCATATGTTATACGTCTGTCTCGTGCTATAAAAATAATAATATAGCAAAGGGGAAAAGTAGGCAAAATTATTATTTATTTTATTATTATTACAGCTGCCAGCTACACTGTCATATAAATTTCTCGCTTATTATTTATTATCACAGAAGACACCACCAGTTTAAACTTTTAGGCGAATTTTCTTTTGTGCAGTGAGTGGTGATTGAGTAAAAATTTTAAAATATATTTTTGCTAATAGGATGGATATTAAGAGATGGATGTTGCTGTGTTGTATTAAGCCCGCAGAGCCCTGAGGACAGACAGCAAGTCACTACTATAAGAACTAGTGTATGTATAGCTTTTCACTGTTTAACATGTTTTGTGGAATGTTAAGAGGCTTTTAAGCACCATAAAAAATGCTCTTTTATTAAAAGTGCCTTTTCACTATATATATAAAGTTAAAAGAGATCTTTTATTGGGATTGTATGTATAAAATATAATTTAACAGGAATTAAGAAATTCGAAAAGGTGCGCATGAAATTAAAATATGACTGTTAAATTTACAATCTTTTGCATGTAAACTTTTGAGCACAATGGTTAACAAAGAGTTTGCATTGTTTTTTCTAAGCCCCCAAATAAGCTGCTGGTTTTGTTTGAAGCAAGTCTGGCGTGACCATGTTCTGTTTATAATAAATGGCGGCCTTGACACTGACACTCTGATGACATATGTAAGTAGTTGTACAAGTGTACGGCAGAAAGGTGTACTGTTTGGTTTTGTCGCCATTTCGGTCTTCATAGTTCATATTTGGCAGACGTAGCAAATGTATTATAAAAAAAAAATATTCGGTAAACTAACGTTTTTTAATCGTTAAGACATTTCATCCAAATCATTCGGTAAATAAACGTTTTTTTTTTCGACATTAAGAGATTTTATCAAAATCAATTATCGATAACTGTGAAATTGAGAAAGTTACGTGAAATTTTTGGGAGAAACAACGTGCCAACAAGACGTAGTATTTATTGTGTAGGGAATGATATTGAAAAAATAGATACCACAACCTGCTGCATGATGAATGAAAATTTCAAAACACTTGTCCCGATATTTCACATAGAAAAATCGATTTTGTAAATAGCTTTTTAGTATTAGATAGAAATCTTTTGGCAGTTGAGATTTTAATTTGTGGAGCCATACACTATATTAAGGCAACTTACAGCCACTGTTAGAGGAACTAGCTCTACCGCCCAGCTACCTTACGTTAAAGTGTTCCATTGCATTTTGATATTCTACAGCTGTTTTCCGTTTTAACCCCTCTAACGCTGACCCATCATCACTGTGTTTTCTTCATTTTAAAGATTTCTTAACGCTCCTCCTTGAGCATATTTATACAAATTTTATTAAGCTTTAATAAATCACATCTCTTTCATATGGCCCATAGTGCAGTGTTTTGGTTTAAAGTCTAAAAAGTTGATGCCATAAAAGTTTGCGAAAAGCTGTACGCTGCAATACCTAAAACTTTAAGGAAAGCTATATTTTTTTTTTATACTAATCAACAATTACAATACGAGTAAAAGTTACTAACAACAAAAGTATTTAACATTAAAATTGAAATGTGTATGTTAGTTAGAAGAACATGTTATAATAATAATAACAACACATAAATATTTTAAAATTCAACTAGGTATGTACATACTTTTGCTATTGTTGGGATCACATGTGTAACAGACTAAAAATTTCTTTAAGTATTTCTTTGTTTACAATGTACATTCTTCCATATGTTATTATTATTATTTAAATAATAATATAAATAATATGGTTTTTGAAGTACATACATATACATATATATGTGTATGTAAACTCTATGTTTATGTATGTGTGTGTCATTTTGTTTTATTATTTCAAAACTTTTCAGAGTTTGCGTCATTTCTTGTTATTTGAATAGGTTTTCAGAAGCTTCAGCTGTTGTGTTATTGCACATCAGAAATCAAAACAAAATACTGGGTATAACAGATTAACGACGCGTAGGTTATTATCGTTTTCTGGTTGTCGTTGAACTTTATAAAAGTGAACATTTATACACATATACATATGTATGTATGTATGTATACATGTGCGAGCAGTATGTACAGACAGATGCATTGAAGTGTGCAGAAACTTTTGTTGTGCAACACGTTATGTTTATTGTTTTTACGAACTTGTTTATGAGTTCAATGAACGTTTGTGTTGGCTTAATACAATACACACACGCACACACACCTCCCTGCTTACATTCTCTTGAAATGTTGCTTTTGGCGTTGGGCTCTGGCACAGCATCGATTAGTTTCTGTGACCACTTTACGTACATAAGAGCGAGACCATTTGTTTGGTGCAGAAAAACTTGACAAAAGCTTATGAATTCACTGGCCTAATTATATTGTTTGTAGACGCTTGTTGAATTTTTTTTTTAGGACAGTATAGTGCTCCCTATGCACTATTTAATATATCTTAGAAAGATATATGTATATATGTATATACTGGGTATCCATCGGGAAGGTATACTACAGACAGTGCTGGGCAAAATACATGCTCTGATGCATTTGAAATACAAAATTCATGGAAGTTGTGTGTTTGAAATACAAATTACCTACAAATACTTTTTATTCCATGTATTTAAAATACAAAATAATTCATTCTAAAAGCAAGTATTTGAAATATAAAATTACGGCTTATCCGTTTCGTAGTTTCAAAAGTAGGTATACGACTGGAATGCGACATCTGTCAAATGAAGTTGTTAAACCAATTTTTTTCTTCTCAGTTGAAAGTCTGACATTGACGAAAATGGGTCACTCAACTATGTATCACACAACGCATAAAAATTATCAAAACATATTACAAAAATGGTGATTCTGCCACAGCCACATATCGTGCTTAAAAGAGAAGATTATGGTTTACATAATCGTCCAACTACGCAAGCAATTGACAAAATCATAATTTTTGAATATATATTTTTTTTATTTACAAAGTTTACAATAGCTCTGTTTCTTTACTCTACTTTGGGATCCCAATTTGCACGAAAAGCGTTCCCGTATTTTAAAATTGGGCAAATGAGCGTATTTGTGAGAGAACATTATGCTTCTTCTTGTTGAACGAAACAGCCCGTACTTTTTCTTCGGGCTAGTTTGGGCAAGTAGTTCAGCTGTCATTTGTTTCAAAGAATAATAGAAGAAGTAAGTGTTTTCCGGAAGCTAAAAGAAAAATTTTTGATTGTTATATAAATATATTTACGAATGCATTTATGTATGTATGTATGTACATACATATGTATAAGAATTTATGAATTCCGTTGTGTTCGTAAAAAGTTTTATGCATTGCATTCCTTTTAATACTTTGGAGAAAACTTTTTTAAACACAAATTAAATAAAATACCTAAATATATTTTTGTATAAATTGAGCAGGGACCGGAAATAAGAGTTATTTTTCCATTTTCGAAGAAATAAATCATACACAAATGAACATCGTAGAAGACTTTTAATTACACCATCATGATTTTTAGGCGAAATGCATCCAACATATTGCATGATTTTTAAATTTTTGATGTTTATATTAACAATCAAAAATAAGAGTTAGTTTTTATTTTTATTTTTTTAAATGAAAAATAAAAGTTATTTTTGATTTTTATATTTTTATATCAATAATAAAAACCAATTCAAAACTCTTATTTATTTGTTGATGCCGTATGTATTATAATACGCTGCTTCATTCAAATTTCTATATGAATATAATATATTATGTGACTTATCCATTATCAGCTATAAAAACATGAATGCATAGAAATAGCTTATAAGTTTGGCTGTCGTCTTCAGGTGTTCAATTTTACCATCATAATTGATTTTAAATGTTCCTCAGATAAATTATATCTCAAATCTCCCAATATTAATCTGAGTGCTGAAAATTACCTTTCTACACTGACTTGAGTGGCAGCTACAGAATGAACAATTAAAGCTAATTTTCGAAGCCATGGAAACACAAATTTTTTGCTGTCCCAATATTCCAATAAATTAGCAGAAATATCGAAACGCTTTTCTTTGTAATTGTCTATTTCAAAATAAGCTTTGCGGACATACATATTACGTATGTCACGAATTTTGAATTGATTTTTATTATTGATATAAAAATATACAAATCAAAAATACATTTTATTATTGATATAAAAATCGAAAATAACTTTCATTTTTCATTTAAAAATATAAAAATCAAAAATAACTTTCAATTTTCATTTAAAAAAATAAATATCAAAAATAACTCTTATTTTCTATCTAAAAATATAAAAATCAAAAATAACTCTTATTTCTTGACTTTTTTTTTATAAAGGTCATAAGAGTTACGGTCCCTGAAATTGAGCTGTCAGAACCCTGACGTTTATCTTTTGTGGTAAAACATTTATTTTTATTCGTTGCCGTACTTTTGTGCATTTTTTGTCTCTTATTGAGAGAAATTACAGTTTACTCTCATTTTACCGAACTTTGCCCAAAAAGTAAACAAACAGAGCTAATGTTTCGATTTCAACAAACGTTTGCAGCCAAATAACTTTATAAAAAAATATGTGAAAAAAGCATATTTTCACATATACTTACATATGTATGTCGAGTAATCGGCGCCAACACTTGAGTTCAGCATGCAGTTGGCAATAAACAAAATCGATCGCAAAATAATCGATTTTTAAGACTGAAAACCGATTATGGACTACGTAAGCTGGTCCACTGTGCAGCCATTAGGTAAAAGCATGAAACTAATACTACCCCGAGGAGGAGCTGCACTGTGGCATGTACATACATGTATGAAATCAAACAAGTACCACTTTTATTCTTGCAATTGCATCTTAAACTCATATGTACCCACTACATATAATTTAAAAACATGAAAAACATACATATGTATGTACTCAACTATTACTAGTATGTTTGTTGCTAATCTAGGGAAAATTTTCTTAAGCTTAAAGAGATGTGTTGCGTTCGAAAGATGATGATGTTGATAATGCACAAACGACTTTAGCGTATGTTATTATGTATCACCACATTTAGCTGCAAGTAGTGCTTTGAGCAGAGCCACATCAACTCGAATGTAACCATCTATTAGGCTTAATAGAAAACATTGCAGAGTAATGCCGCATCAGCAATGTCAGCAAGTAAAGAAAGCTTTAAAAGCAGCGCTTCTGCTGGAAAAACTCTTAACGAACGACATTTACATTTTTTGTGGCCATGGATGTTGTAATGCCAAATAATAACATTAGAAAATTCCATGCCAGTCCCCAGTGTACCACAGCCATCTGCAACAAACCATCCAACCATCACAAGCAACCAGACCCGACCGACCACTCGTCTGTGGCATTTCTTGTTTCCAAATGGTTTACAACGTTGTTACAGACAAACAGAAGACAAACACAAAGACATTCATTCTCCTATCCTAGTTACCAATGGTTGGTTATATAGACTAAACTAGGCTGGCTGGCACAGCAGACTTGGTGCCTGGCAGTGGTGGTGCCTCTACCAACCAGAACCATCAACGGTGGTGGCGGCGGCAGCAGCTGCAGCAGCAGAAAAATTCCATGCACTACACTTCATGCCCAGAGTAAGTGAGTTTGCGAACATTGTGTACTTGTGCTCGAAAAAATGAAACGTAACAAATGTTTATACAATCTGTTTACAGCTTGAATTTTCCTAGCATTATGTTTGCCTAGTTGTCTATTTTCCTAGGATGTTAGAAAATCGTTAGTTTATGCCCTCCATAAAGGGAATGAATAAGTACACTATTATTAGCATTAGAAAATTAGATTACAACACACACACACACACATACACATACACACGCGCGCTCAAGCGACTGCTCTTTCATTTTATTGCCTTTCCCTGACTAATTCTCCTCCACTGTGTGTTTGTTTGTTTGTTCGTCGCCGGCACATTTGATACATTCTCAAATATTCCACAAAAGCAAAACAAAGCATTTTACCGCCCGCCTGCAAGCGCTGAAAATGTGCAAGCGATACATTTGACGATGATATTTGTGTTGTTTGTGTTTGTGGCTGGTTGTGCCGTGTCGTGCCCGGCCGGGCCGGGCCGGGACGAATTTGAGCAGCCACCACAATCGTCGTTGCCAGCAACAAAATTCTGTTGTTGTTCTTTTTTAAAAGTCAACAAAATACAAGACGTTGCTGATGAAAATGCTATAGAAAATATTTTTTTTAAATTTGTACGATTTTTCTTCCTCAACATTTTGTAGCAGAAACGCAGAAATTGCAAACAAGATGCAGTTTTTATTTTCGTTTCACTTGCTGCTGTTTGTTGTCATTTATTTAGTACAAGTATTTGTTAAAATGGCAACAACTACAGCAACAAATTTGAATTCTTTTGCTTTTTTTCGTTTTGTTTTTTTTTTTTTTTAATGCGGCTGTGTGAGAGCCAACGTCATGGCGGGAGTCAAATTCTCGTAAATTGCATTGTTATTTATTGTTTCATTGTGCAGTGTGTGATATTCGCGGAGTGCCTTTGATTGTGTTTGTAAACTGCATTTAATCATTCTTCGTCTCTCTCGCTATTGCAACTAACTCTGAGCAACATTATCAAGAATGCATTGTTGATGAGAGCAGTAAAAGTTGTTTTGCAATATCTAGTATAGACATATATACATACTCTCACACTATACATATTCAATTGCAAGCTATAGCTTCATATACTACATACATATGTTGAATGTTCTTCCAAAAGTTTTTACAGCCCAGCAAAAAAATATTCGAGAAAGCTAACAAATGAAATTTGAATTGACAATATAAGAGAAATATATGTATACAGTAAGTTGTAATACAACTTGTTTACCTTTGTGTGGTGAGAAACTCTCACCCGGTACATATGCTATGATAAATACAAAAATAAAATAGAATGGGTGAAATTGAGAATTGAGATATAAAATTAAAAATTTTGACAGAAAATATACTAAGTGGCATGATTGTCGCTTTAGAACCATAAGCCCCTGAGTTCAAGCACGGGTCCACCCTGCTAAATGTCTTTGATGTCTTCTTTGTCTTATTTAATTAATATCAATCACAAAAATAATATAGAAAGAACTTGAGCGTGATTAACTTAATACATAAATGAACTTAATTATTTATTTGCTTTATGAGCCAATTGAAATGTATTAATTCAGGTCCAAAAATGAACCTTTTCACAAAATATTTGCTATATTTTCAGCTGTCTATATGCCGACGACATTTCGTTGGCGCTAATCAACTCATCAGTAGATTAGCACCAACGAAATGTCGTCGGCATATAGACAGCTGAAAAGTACAGCAAATATTTTTTGAAAAGCTTCATTTTTGGACCTGAATTAATATTTAATACATAAATAATTTAAGAAAATTTTTTAGAAATAACCGATCGATGTTGAATGTGAACCATACCTAAATGTCAATTTTTTTCTGCATTTCATTTGACATTTCTGAATTTCAGTCTAATTCAGTTTGAACCAAGGAAAGATACACAATCGAGCAACGCGTCAAAATTATTCAGGCTCATTATGAAAATGGTCGTTCAAATCAAAATGCTTATCGTGTACTTCGTGATTTTTTGGGTCAATTTAATCCTCCAATGTGCGTACCATCGGAAAAATTGTGCAAAATTTTGAGCAAACCGGGTCTGAAGCAGATGGCCCCAGATAAAATAATCCAGCGGCGTTAAATCTCAAGAACGAGGTGGGAAATTAATCGGCCATAACACTTTTCAAGCAACAACCGAATTGATTGGGAGGCTGTGCGGCTCGTGGCGATGGCTTGCTTAAATCAAAGGCCACTGACATCACTATTAGCCAATTGTGGCCACAAAAAATCGGTTATCATGGTTCGCAAAGTAGATAATTTACAGTGACGGCGTTCCCTTCCTCATTTCCTAAAAAAAAGGGCCGCTGATGCCGCCTGACCACAAATCTGTTACTTTCTTTGGATGGGTGATGATTTTTCGAGGATTTTGTGACCGTCATATTCGACCATTTTCTTTGGTTACACAACCGCACAATTGAAAATGGGTCTCAACACCAAAGATGATTTTTTTGAAACAATAAATTTACCACCAGACTCATGTTATTAAAATGGGTTCGATAGTGTGTGATAGTGGCGAAAATGAACAATAGAACGAGTTCGATACAAGTCTATTTTGCACGGCAAAAATTCAGTTTTCCAGAGTGTAGCATTCCATAATTGAAATTTGCGCACGTTTTACTTCATAAATGTCAAAGGATGGCAGCTCAATTCCTGAGATTTCATCATAGGGCAGCTAATTTTCTCTCTAACCTTAAATTTGTTCACCCATCACTTATTAAAAAGTAATATGATTAAGCAGTGTATTTACGGCAGAAGTAAACAAATTGTTTCCTATAAAAAAGAAAATAAATTCTGCGACTGTTTGTGCAGTTGGTGTAGAGCAAATAAAGTTCTACGAGCTGGTTTAAAATTAGTACAAAGACATTTGTTGGGTTGAATTTATTTTCATTGGTCTTTGACACATGAGCGCACAATATTTATTCTTTGCGTCACACACGGGAAAATTTTCAACTGACGTTTGCACAGCTTTATATGTATTTGTATTCCCTTATTACTCAAAAAGATACGCACGTGTAATAATTTTGTGCTGCTCATGTGAAATTATGGCAGGTTAAAAAGAATTGTGCCAAAAAGACATTATTCCCCTCACTGTCATTATTGCCTAAAAGCTGTCATTTTACGCCCGAAAAATTGTTCGCGTGTGTGAAAATGCAAATAAAAATACGTTTTTGTTTCTAGTATTAATCCAGAAACTTTGTTGAAAATAAATTTCTCAGCTAAAACAAATGTACACATGTCCGTGAAGATATGGAAAGTATAAAAGTAATCGTAAGAACAGTGCTGCTCCATAAATTAGAGACAACTTAAATAAAAAAAAAAAAATATGAAAAAATGTATTTATACAATTGGCTGAAAGAATTGAAAGAATCATATCAGTTCACATATTTTATTATGTATGGATGTTTTCGTTTTTATATTTATAGAGATTTATTGGAGTCGAAATTCAAAACGCCTCTTCAAAGTCATCATTACTTTTTCAGTACGAGTTTAATTATCTATAATTGTGCCAATTTCTTTTCTGCACAAAAGGTTACATTTCTTTTGCACTTTTTTTTTCTTAAAATGAGAGTTTTAATAGTTTTGCGAGATTAAGATAAAAAGGAAAAGGTGGCTAAAACCATGTGTAAGTAAAACTAAATCGAGTCAAGCACAGAATACAACCAGAAGGGTCACCAGCTCTGCCGTACTACAAAAATTACCAATTTTCTGTCAAATTTCATGAAAGTGGCAGCCCTGCGGTGCTCGAGCATCCAGTGAAGGACAGCAAACATGAAAATATTTACATAGATTTCTCTGTTGGTAGACTCTGCATTTGTTTACATTTGATTTTTGCTTAGAAAAATTCAGCCCAAATCTAATGCAAACAAAACAGCTTTGCAACCAAATAGATAATAATTATTTGTATTTAATATTTTATTTGCATTGAGTACATCACTAGCTGTACATGGAATATGTTTAAAACTTAGTTTTCAAAGCTTTTCATTCATGTTTTTGTACTTTTTTCGTAAAAATTACAACAAAACCAATATTTTTCAAAACACTTTACAACAACATGTTTTCATTATTTGTTTTGTGTACACTAACTATTTGGTCTCATACACTTATGTTACTACGATTTTCTGTACTGCTCACTTCTGACTGGCCCCCAAACAAATGATATGGCCACTTTACAAAAGTCACTTTTGGGATATCTGTGTAGTCTGTGGAGTCAAGTACGCGACTCACTCGCTCAGCAAGAGTTCCGTACTACTGTACAAGTGGTATACAAAGGGTACACCTGGTATGGGGTACCCATTCATTTTTGACTTCCTATTGATTTTAGTATTTGCTATTCTAGAGGCCAGACAATTACATACACCGTGTAAATTTCAAGGCTCAAAAGTCATAGCTGATTTTCAAACTAAAGGGTGTCCCCGTAACAAATAACAAGAGAAGAGGAAAAAATAATTGTTTCTTTTATTTTTCAATAATAGCTTATAGTCTAAAAGGGAGATCTAAAACGTGAACTCTTGTTAATCGGCTGGTTTCTTCTCTGTCATACAATTATGACATGGCCAATGGATTAATGTAATGTGATCGCTGAATCTTTGGCACTGTCCTTATTAATTTCATCTAGGATATCTAGGCCAACGTTTAATACTTTCTTTTTTATAGTTATACGAGGTTGCGTTTACAAATTTTATATGAAAAATTTGTTCTGAAACGTATTTCAACAACATTTTATTCTTTATAAATGCCAGCGTTCTGACCTTAAGATATCCTGCTTGAAAAAAGAATTTGATTAGAACAAAGTTAATAGAGAGATATCCTATATATAATTCTAATAAATTAGAACACAGTTTTCTCTATATGTATTTCCAACCAGGCGTATGCGTAACAAATATTGTACATTGTGTTGTGCTCAATAGCACTCATACGCAAATTCGATAAATAGTTGGTCTCATGTAGAAAAGCCCTAAGTCGCATCTTTTTTTCAAACTCGGATTTTCTACAGGTCTTGGTTAATTGCAGGATATTATGTTAAAATATGCCAAAGTGTCTCTTAGAGCTTTCTAAATGCGGCTAACGATATTAACTTCACAATTTTGTGTTTATCTTTATCCCACTCAAAAGGGGTCGAGTGAAAATTTGCATAGACAGGATGATTCTTTTATTTTAGATACATATGTACATGCATGTAGATATTGATTTCACTAAATAGTTTATGGGCTTAAAAGTAAATATGAAATCAACAGGATAATTACAAAATAAGTCGTGTGTAAATTATGTTGTTCGGCCTTTTTGATGCCTTTCTCATGTTTTTTTTGTTTTTTTTACTACATTTGTTTCACACACACACACACATATATATATTTACTTGAATATAAACATAAATATTTTATGCCTTCCCAGTTTGGTTTGGAATTTCTTCAGCCCAGATGGAAGCCTCTTTAGGAGATGGGAGAGGCTAATTTTGGTATCTTGTCTTGGCCTTAGACCCTATTTTTGTATGGATGGTGGACTGCGTATGCTATCATGCAGGTCCATTTACAACGCTGCTGACTTTGGACGTGTAGGATGAGCCAAATAAAAAATCGTTTCGTTCGAAACTCACAATCAGAATGTCAATCCTTTTTATTTTTTCAATATCAATAGTAGGGTTGGTAATCAGGTAGAGTTATTTGTTTAAATGTATTCTTCATAAACTCTCTAGCTATTTTAACTTTTAATATTGCTGGATTAAGGCTAACATTTGTATAGTATAATTTTCCTTTCCTTAATTCTACCTTGTAAAATATTTAATTATAATATCTAGTTTTTAAGGTCCTTATACGTATGTTGTGAAAATTTGAATTGGAAAAATTATTATTCTGAGAACTGTGAAAAAAAATAAAGATAAACTTTTGAATAGAGAAGACCTGTTTCTCTGAACATCGTAAGGAAAAATGAAGCTTACAGACATATTGACGTTTTCATGATCGAAAAGTTCTTGGAAGATGCATGATCTTCTGACAACCCATTGATTCACCGATGCTTTTCTTTGGCAGCTGGTTTACAGGCCTCTTATTTGTAGATCTTTTGAATCTTAGAGATAAATGGTGGTCTGATCTTCGACGGTGCAGATCTTTTGTTTTATCATAGGTGGATTAGGACATTGAAATATCTAATACAGTTAATAATACTGCGCAGTAGTACTGTGCGGCTAGTTGCTTTGTGTTCTTTTTTATTTATTTATTTATTTTTTTTTTTTTTTTTTGTATAAATATTGTTGTGCTAGTTTTAGTGTGTAATTATTTTAAGATTTTAGTTTTTAAGTTTAGCTTTAAACGCCTCTCTTTTTTACTTCCTTTTTTTGGGGATATTTTTAAATTTCAATAAAGGACCTTTTTTTAAGAGATGTATAATTTAAATTTAATTTGCTAAATAGGTATATTTGTAATCCTTGATAAGTATTAGTATGTAAGGAATATTGTGTTAATATTAAATAGAATAAATTTAAACTAAATTTGTAATATTTTGCAAATAAATCAATCAATCAATCATAAATATTATAATTGAGTTCCAACTTTTAAGCCTTATCATTTGATTTTAAGATTAACAAAGAGATCGCTGGGTTTTATTTGATGGAACACCACTGTATTTCGGGGTGTGTGCAACACTAAATGCAATAAAATGCACTGAGAGTGCACACAATCAATTGCTTCAGAAAAACAGAGAGCAAATAAACGAGAAAGACTGTAGGAATAATGAATGCAAGTCAATAACCTTGTGCTCTGCTTAAGTCAAATACTCGCATAAAGTACCGCAAAATACAGCGTTTTGTTTTTGCTTTGCATTTTACGTTGATGTATCTGTTATTTTTTGTTTTGCAAGAAAAAAAAATACAGATAAAAAGATTTTAGCCATAATTTACAAACACATTTAAAAAGGAATTGTAAGTCAGTGCGATTTGTTTTAAAAACGTATATTTGCACATATGTATATATGTGTGTATATTTATTCATTTTTTTTTTTTTTTTGCAATATTGCAAATGAGTAAGTAACAACACAGTCATACAATGTTAATGTGTTGTTTTTGTTGCTGTTATAGAAGAGATGGATGAATTCCAATTTTTCGAAAAAAAAAATTATTTATTTTTTGTTGAATATTTTCACAAAAAAATCAAAAGTTGCAGCTACGAAATCTGGGCTCCTTATGCTCATGTAACAAGAACATGCAGTGCGAGTGCACCGATTTATAAAAAACCAATTCACAAAGCACAACAATGTCCCCTTTATCTGTAAAGGATTTGTTAGTGTTGTATTACAACGGTTTGGACTGTGAAGAGAAGTGAGTGAGTGAGTAAGTGAGCGAATGTGTTTTTACATACAGTCAAGTCAACTGGGGGAATTTATGTATATGTATGTATATGTATGTATTTTCATTAAATCAAGCACATGAGTAAAGCACGATATACAAAGACCTAACAACATACATACGTACATACATGTGCAGCCATGTAGGTGAGTAAAAACGTATTCTATTACATGCCAACTGCAGTTGTTTATGATGAAAAGCTTTACATCTCATTTTACATACATACATACTCATATCTGCTCTTTGTTTGATACAACTTTCCCCAATTTCTCCACAACTCACATGGAAATTCCCCACTTTTATTCAATGAAAAAGGGAAAAAGATGTTGTTTTTGTGAGCTGTAATAAAAACTACTCAGTATTTTACATGCGCTGCTTTACTTTAATTTTTCAGCACTGAAGTTTAAGATTTAAAATTGCCACACTTTTTGTGATAATGATAATAAAATGTTTAAAATAAGTGGTGAAAGTATTAAATAAAATTTTATTATTCAAAGAGATTAGAGGAAGTGTAAATTTCTTGTACACCATACATATGTACATATACATACATAGTATGCATACCTATGCAAATGATCTTCGTGGTAATTTTTTAGGTTAGGTTGACAGGAGAGGGGGGTATGGTAGCCCATGTCCTCCAACATACATACACATAAGCCAGTGTGTGCACAACTGGCCTACACTGGATTTTACCCCAATAGTTTTGAACCATTAATTTAAGCTTTTTATAATCGAAATAAAAGTTTATCAATTTTGCGGTTTCAAAAGTAAACGTAAATAAAACACATATATATAAAATATATTTTTTCATGATATTTCTATTTTATTATAAAGTTTGAATGTTGACATTATGCGTGAAACATTACATCATTTAAATGACCACCACAGGAAGTGTTGCAAGCATTGATTTTTTTGAGGTAATTTTCGACCACTTTTTGACACATATTTGACGAATGTTGGTTTTTGAGTGCTCAGGAGATAAAGGTTTTTTCTACATAAACACGGACTTTCGCGTAGCCCCACAAAAAAAGTTTAATGGTGTCAAATCACATGATCTTTGGTGGTCAGTTGATATCGCCACGACGAAAAATTACGCAACCAGGAAATGACTCTGGCAATAAAGCCATATTCGCTCGAGTTGTGTGGCATGTGGCACCGTCTTGTTGAAACCACATATTCTCCAAGTCGTATTTTTCAATAGCAGGCAAAAAAAAAGTCGGTTATCGTGTCCTGATTCCTGAGAACGACGAGGAACCGATACATTTGGGTCTTCGGCTACACTTTCATTTACAGCAGCGAAACGATGATGCAGAGGCCTTACAATATTTGTAACCGCTCCAGTCTCTTCAAATTTCTTCACAATTTTGACAATTTCTTGCGTAGTTGGTCGATTATGTAAACCATAATCTCCTCTTTTAAGCACGATATGTGGCTGTGACAGAATCACCATTTTTGTAGTATGTTTTGATAATTTTTATGCGTTGTGTGATAGTTAAGCGATCCATTTTCGTCAACTGAGAAAAAAATTGTTTTAACAACTTAGTTTGACTGGTGTCGAATTCCAGTCCTATACTTTTGAAACCACGAAATGGATAACCCGTTATATGATTTCCAATTGCTAATAATTTTATAAGTTCGATTTCTACTTCCTCAAAATTGAAAAAAAAAAATTTTCTGATAAAGTGATCAACATTTTTAAAGAAGACAAGAGAAGTAAAGTTGAAGACTTGCTGGCTGGGGTACAGACCATGGCTGTTTCACGGCCACCACGTCGCTCAGCACTCAAATCGCTTTGGATTGGAACATTGACTTGATGTGTCATCTGCAGATAGTCCTGACTTGGCACCGAATGGCTGCTTTTCATTCCCCCGTACGTAAAGAGCAAACTGAGACGTCAACGTTTTTCTAACTCTGAACAATAGGTTGCTGCATTCAGAATGCATTTTTAGACATACCTCAATCAGAGTGGCAAAAATGATACAACAATTCGTTCAAATACATTCAATACAAAGTGTATAGATCTTCATGGGGAACATTTTGAAAACAAAGTGAAATAAAATTTCTAAAATTTAGGTTAAGCAAATGAGTCCGCTACTCGCTCTATGGATGCCAGGAACTGAAATCGCTCCTATTCAAAAATAAAATTCTAATAAAAGAAACTGATTTTTATGACGAAGTAACAAAAAACGTTTTCTCAACTTAAAAACAAAATTTGTTTGTTTATTCGTTCTGTCTGGCATTGTTGTGAAGAGACATTTTCAATTTCATTTACAGTAGTTTTCCGATTTAACGAACATTCGATTTAGTGAACATCGCATTTAACGAACACCAAAAATTTTTTTTTCTACTCGGTATAACGAACAAACAGAAAATCATATAAAAACATAATTGCTACTAAAAAATTACTAAGAAGGAATGTAAACAAAAATGTACCGTTAGCTTTCGTCTTTTAATGCAAGGCAGCTTGATATCAGGTAGCCTTACAAGCCCAGCTGACAACTGCTTTTGGTCTGTTTATCTGTCAAATTGCACAACACTAACACACATACGCGAACAAACGGATGACAGTTAAACAGTTTTTCTACCAACAAAATACATGCAGTGTTTGTTGTTGTTGTGTTTGTTGTAGTTATGCGATTACCTGGTATCAAGCTGCCTTGTTTTAATGGTTTTGTTTGATATCATTTGAGAGTCAGTTGCGTGATATAATTTGTGCTACTTACATACATCAAAATGGGTACATTGAGGAACCCAAAATAAAACACGAAGATGCCATTAAGCATTTCGAAACTTGCATTAAATGGGCTCAATAAAACAATATATGTAAGTAGCTCAAATTTAATACTTTTGAGAGAGCTTCAAGAGGAAGCCATTAAAAGAAAGATATCTATCAGTTCCAAAAAAAAAAACAGACTGTGCTTAACCAATTTTTTAAATAAATTATTTTTGAAATACAGTGTTTTGTTAATTTTAGTTTTATCTTTATTTTAATGAAATATGTGTGTTGTTTTAATAAAATTTTAAAAACACTTTATATGTATATGTATGTTCACCCTTGTTCATAAAAATTACAACAGGTTTATAATGCTGCTATTTGACCAGTTTTTATGGTACACTTGTCAAATAAGAGTTTTATAAGCCAAAAATATTTACTATGAATAAGGAGGCCCTTTGAGTTTTGAATAAAATAGAAGTAATTTTTCCAATTTAAGTTGGAAAGTGCTGGATATAACGAACAATTCACTTTAACGAACCGGCCTGACAACAATCAGGTTCGTTAAATCGGAAAACTACTGTATTTTGTTTATTAATGTGAATGAACACAATGAAGTTACTTGCTACCATACATACACACATTGGAGACACTATAATTTTATTGTTGATTGATATTCCCCAAATACGAACGACGTAATGGTACTTACTTACTGTATGTAATGGGGGTATTTAAAATAATGTTGTTATACTCGGTGCTTGTTGGTGCTTTTAAAAAGTTTTTTTTTTTTTTTTATTGAGTAGGCAGGCAGTCAGCGGCGGTGGTGCACCACGAACGAATTCCAAATTTCTCGTAAGTAACAAAGAGTACTGAGACATAACAGGCTTTCAGAAATTTTAACAGACTGTGCTTACATTAAGTACTCTATGAATTTTACTTTAATTACGCTCAATTGTGCTGTTATTTTAAAATGTGCACGTACATTCTTCAGTACTTGCACGTTTTCTGTATGGCTTTGTGTGGGTATGTATGCTCGTATGTGTTTACAAAAAATGTTTATGCATGTTTGATTGTGTGCAGCTATTTTATACGACAATTCCCCCTTTATTTTAAGCGAGAGTATTGGAATACAAGTGCCCTCCCTGTCCCTCTTGTTACTGATTAATGCATTTATTTAAGGCTTGTTCTGCTTGTTTTTTTTTTTTTCTTATTTATTTTCTTCATCGTTTTATTCAAGTAAATACATACTCGTACATGATTGTTGTGTAGCCGCTGTTTGGCATTGAGTAACGGTTGTTTAGCTCAATTTTTTGCTCAGTGCTTTTGTTTCAACTTTTGCAGTGTAGTTTTAAATTGCATTTTTAGTAATGCACTTGCATTTGCTGATGAAGTTAGTTCGACTTGGCGGATAAAATCTGAAAAAAAGTTTGGTCTTTGGGCCGATAAAAAATTTTTTTCCCAATTTCAAGGGAAAAATACACCAATTGAGATATAAATTTTTGAAATTGGAACAAATTGCGTCATTTTCTAGCGTAGCTTGCCGAAGGTTTCTGGTGCAATTTTTTCAATACGCTTATTTAAAGTTGGGTGTTGTGTTGTAAACAGCTTTAAAATTTAATAATTTAAGTTGTTTTGATGTTGATATTAAATTTGATTTAATAAAAATGTCGAACAGAAACATGTACATAAGTACATATGTATGTATCTATGAAATATGTTTATATGCATAAAAAAGTTTAAAAAAGTTGTTTGCTTTAAAAGCAGTTCACAATAAAGTTCAAAATGTAATTAAAAGAAGCTATCATAAAGTACAAAAATAAAATGTTGCAAGCATTGCTCTCTTAAATTATTTTTGCTATTTACACTAAAAAAAGGCATTTTTGATTTAAGGTTTTATTAAATAAAAGTGTCTTTTAATCCTTTTAACGCCTTTATAATCAGATAATAAGTGACCTTCAGTGGGCTGCTTGTATTCTGAAAGTAACGATGATTCATCACATCCCCATTTACATATTAGTTTCACTTCACTGTGGTTAATTTTATTTAGCTGCTCTGCAGTAAGTGTTGAAAATATCCTTGATGCTGTGTTTTCAAGAAGAGATGAGATTCCAACAGTAACTTTTCGGTCAGAAACTGTAATACCAGTGGGTATAATGCTCTTATTCCTTTCTTGCAGAGCATCATATGATGGCAAAACCTCAACTCCTTTTTCTTTTAATGCTTTTCTCAATATTATATATTTATCACGACTAAGTTGAAGCTGCAACATAAGAGCAATGGCTTCTTCTTCTGTGAAAGCTGAATTAAATGATGGTGTTGGAATGCTCTTAACAATACGATTAAGCCTTTTAGGTGATGCATTCGGAAGAACATTTGCAATTTTCACAGCATCCATGGGTTGATCGTTCTTTTTTAGCATCGCAATAATACTAATCGCAGGTAATACTACCTATTAAAGCAAACCAGGTAGAGCAATAAAACAAATATTCAAAGATTATACTAACGTTGTACTAATTAGGCTACTGTAGAAAATACTGCATAAAATAAACAATGCCTCACCCCCTGTATTCCCAAAGGCTGAATCTGTACTAATTTTTGTAAATTTTAATTGTAAACAGCTTAGTTGTAGCCCATTAATTTTATACCCTTAAAATGAAACGGGGTTTCATATTATAAATGAAACCCAAAAAACTGCATAGAAACCCCCCCCCCCCCCGAGATGCACAACTTGTTTCTACTGTATTTTCTAAAATATTCCTTATGTACAAAATTTGAAAGTGGAAATATTTAGAGAAGAAGACCACAAAACGATCTGCATTTGCAGATTTGTCAGACTTTTACCGTATAAGTTGTAATTTGACAAAACCATACCATACCAAACCAAAAAACTGCATAGAAAGCCCCCTGAGATGCACAACTTGTTTCTACTGTATTTTCTGTACTAGTCAGATAATTACCTCTGGTTTATATATTATTACATTTATTAGAAATTTAAAGCTTTTTAAAACAATTTTTGCAAAAATACAGAAAAGCGTCTTTTAACAAAAGTTTTTGAGAAATAAAATTTTTTGAACTGCCTATAAAATTTTCATTTATTTATATTTTTTTTTTTTACAAAATTTTCCAAAAATATAGGAATTTATAAAAGAAATAAAAAAATGTTTCCAAAATGTAGAGAAAAGATAATACGAATCCCGTAATTCCCAAAAAAAACCTTCAAAAATTCCCAAAAATGGGATTTTTTAGTTGTTTTGCTGTCATTCCAGCAAATATCCTGGGGGGGGGGGGGGACAAATGCCATTTGCATAAAACTAAAAAATACTTATAACTATAAAAAACAAGTAAAAATATTTAGGTTAGAGGCGCGCGATTTGAGAAATTTTGGCCTAAAGTCGGTTTTGTCTAAAAAAAAAATGGGTTAATTTCAGGATGCTACCCTTACGCAACAGGACATAATTTTCAATTTTTTTTTTTCTTTAAAATATTTTTTAAACAATAAGATTTTAAAAAAATATAAACAATATATACTTTACTTTGGAAAGTTCTTCCAGAAATAAGAACAATAAACTTACTTTTTGCCCTAAAAATATGCCAAAAACTGACTTGTTTTGAATTTTTAAATTGTGTTGAATATAACTTTTTCTTTATAAACGCTATATAGTCCAATCTCAAAACTTAAGCTTCAAAACATCTCTCTTATGCCTGTCTGAAATTTCATTGCAATCGAGCCATCCGTTTAAAAACGGCAGAATTATTTCCAATTTTTTTTGCAAAATCCCCCACTGTGCGTTGTCGCATCACTAGCTATAATTTGTAACAATAACGGCCACTTAAACGCTATATAGTCCAATCTCAAAACTTAAGCTTGAATATATCTCTTTCATTGCAATCGAGCTATCGGCAGAATTATTTCCAATTTTTTTTTTTTTTTGCAAAATCCCCCACTGTGCGTTGTCGAATCACTAGCTATAATTTGTAACAATATGTATGTAATACACATACTCTATTTGGTTTAGTTATACACACATTGTTCTGTAAATTAAAATTTTTATTTAACAAGTTTATCACAGTTTTGATATGTATGTGTTTCAGTTTTGGGTGCAGTTACTTATTACACTAACTTTAAATTACTTACTTATGTATGTAATATGTTTAAATATGAGTTTTATAGTAGGTATGTATGTATTACGTTTTTTGATATGTATCGTTACAATTTTGAGAGATATCTCCATTTGTCAGCTAAAACAATTTGTGTATGTAAAAGGCAAACAAAAGTAGTGCATATTAAAATTCATTAGGTTTTTGTGGCAAAATGCAAGCATCCTTAAAATTAGTGGCATTTAATGGAGCAAAATAGTCTTCGTGTAGAAAACGTATTATATTTTCAATGGGACACAGATCAGCTTTGTTGCCACGAGAGTCACGTGTCACACGCAAACTTTTTCCTCCTTCACAAAAGTCTATTTGCTTGGTGACATCATGACCATCGTACACTACACGAAAGTAGTAATCAGTATGAGCTTCGCTTTTGTAAACCTCAAAAGCCAAACGTGCCGCATAAGCTATGAAGGTATTTTCTGTTTGTATGCCCAAAGCAGCTGTGATATATTGCAGCGTCCAATCGTGGCCGGAATACAGGACAAATTTGGTGCGATCTCCAGATATCATGCGTAACATGCAACTGACTATATGGCGTATCATGCCATAAGCTCTCATTAAACCTATGCGTTTGTAAAATGTATGGTGAGCTTCTCGGGTGGATTGCCAATTGGAGAACGACATTAAAGTGGCCACATGATGTGGTTCAATGCAACCTTCTGTAGTTGTTGTGGGCGCGGGCATATTATCATTATGCAACTCTATTAAATTGGCAGCTACATCATCACCTTGACCGCCCATCCGATTAAAGCCAACATCATCTTGATCTATATTAATGATGTCGTTCAAATCCAAATCACTCGATTTAGTACTAACAAAAGTGCTGTCCGAGCCATTGAGATTCCTGCATGGCCAGAGGGCGTCATGGCACATGACTGTGAGCATCGCATCGACAACTTCGTTGGGATCGTTGATGCCATTCGGTGTATGTTGCAACAATTGATTGCCTATACCCAGCATTACGCTCGCCACCATTGGCTGCTGGCTTAATCTGTGCTTTTGCATTTTCATTAGCTCCTTACGCAGCGCATCGGCTTGGGGACAAGCGCAGTCGCTAAAACAAAATGATATACTATGTGATTCTTTGACATTCAACGCCAGCCATTTATCCGTGGGCAGAAATGTGTACAGAAGAGCTAAAGCGGATTGAAATGTGCGTCTTACTCGCGTAGTGTACACAACAACTTCATCGGAGTTCAGGAGTGTTGAATAGGGAGTGGAGTTCATAACATTCTTGCCATATTGACTGTTCGTTGGTTTCACCCATAGGCCCAAAGGGTGGGCGTAAATCTGGCGCAACGTTTCGCCTACATACAAAAGTTGAGCTATTCCTCTTCGAAAACAAATGAAAATGTTAGTTAGACATTTCTTCAATATTACTTACATATATACTATCGTATATATGCCACCGACATTTCATTGATGCTCCTCAACTCATCACTAGACTCGAAAAAACTTGAGGGAGTATTTTAAACTTCACTACTTGTGGTATTATTTTAATAGAAATAGTGAGAATATTATTTTATCTATAACTTTTTACCTTTATTGTTAAAATTAATGAAACTATTTTTTAAAGCTTTAGGTCTTTTAATTTTCTTTATTAATTTTTCGATATTTCGCTAACAATTTGTTTGCATTGTCAGGAATCTTTAATTGAAAATAAAAACAATTAAAGATTCCTGACGATGCTCTAACAAATTGTTAGCGAAATATCGAAAAATTAATAAAGAAAATTAAAAGACCTAAAGCTTCAAAAAATAGTTTTATTAATAGTGAGAATTTAAAATGTTCAAACAAATTTCCGTCAAGTTTCTTGTTTTCTTTTTTGAGTCTGCTGATGAGTGGCGTAGCAGCAACGAAATGTCGACGGCTACAAAAAGACAAATCAAAAGGCCTGCTTAGAACTAAAATAATAAATTTCAATTGGCTCTTATAGCAAATATTGAATTAATTTTTGAGCTCAATCATAACTTTAACATATTTTATCAGATTTTTACCAACAAGAGCTTAGAGTATCGGCCAAACAAATTTTTTTCCAAGTATTTTTATATACCTTAAGAGTAATGATTTCGACTACTCTTGTAAGCATAAAACTATGGGTTTTTATTTCAATTACACATTTAACAAGTGTAATGCATTACTTTTGGGATATATCGTATTTGTCCAAATAATTTTATCGCTCTTTTCGCTCCATTGTCCTAAAGAAGCCATCCGAATGACAGCGAAATATCGTCAAAAATATTCGAATAAATAAAAAAAAAATGGGCAATAACTATAGTCCAACACTAAATTCGATTCTTTTTAGAAACGATATGAATTTTAAAAAGTTTTGCTAACTTTTTCTAACTAAAGTCAAAATTAAAGTTGGTTTTAAGTTGAACCAGCTTTAAATGGGTGCCACATTATTTATCGAAAATGGCGGCAAATTATTTATCATACAACCATTTACAAATTTAAGTAAAATGCCATCTCTAATAAGATGACTCTCAAAAATTACACATATACAAATGTAAGATTGTATAAGTCAGTAAACAACGTTGGGTCAACGTGGAGCCACATTTTATCGATAACTTGTCTCTTTAAAAGCAATGTTAAAAATGTCATATACAATATTTGCTGTAAGAGTTGTAATATCCCAATGCAGCAATACCAGTTCACACAAATACTTACTTATACGTCAACTGTCCCAGTAGGCATTCCTTTTCGGCTAAAGGCAGCAGCGGAAAAGTATGAAATGGCCCAACTTTAGTCCAATACATATGGTTCGAACCGGACACAGAAGTAGAGTTGTACAGAAAGCTACGATATCTTAAGAGAAACCCGCAATTTACATATGCATATCTGAACAGAAACTTTTCAAAAAACAAAACCTACTTATTGACTAAATTATCCCCAGTTATGCCGCAATCCAAATTTGGTATTTTGCGTACATGTGACATGGGACCGCGGTCGCCATGTCGTATGATCAACAAAACACCCTGCAATTTCCAACCATCGAGAATACCGCCATCATCCAAACGATTGATCTGTGTCAATGCCGTACAGCGGACTTTATACTTGGCAAAATTGTTTGATTCCAATAGTGGAGTGGCCGTTAAAACGGCGGAAGAGTATTGTGATTTTCCACTCAAAATGTAGCTTAAAGATGAAGAACTGCGACCAATATACTTGTACATGCCTTGAAATGAAGGGAAAATATTAAAACTGCATACACTGGCTATACGAGTAGTGTACGTACCTGCTATAAGTAAAAATATCCATATGCTTAATATCATGTAGCAGTATAAAGTTCGGTGCTGAGTGGAGAAACGTATCAGTTCCTTGAGGAACATTTCTTTGGGTTTCTCTTCGGATTGCGACTGGGGACTTCAATGGTGATGGTGCTCTTTTCTAATTTGCTATTTTGATCAAATTATTTAAAACTATATCTTTGTTTTTTCGTTTCGTTTAGTGTGTATTGCAGTAAACAATAAAAGAAGAAGTGACAGTAATTTTTATTTTCTTTTCCTTTTCATCCATATGTATACGCTCAAAGCCTGACTTGCGCACTGCCACCGCATGTCTTCAAAAACAGATGTATTTACCGTTAATGTTTTGTTTTTTTATACACGTACTTATTTTTATTTTCAACCGATTTCGTAAATTTTTCATAATATTTATTTAACACCTGTTGATTTACATACATGTTCGAATAACTGTTCCAAACAGGTGGGGCAATTAGCGCAAACCTAAAAATGCTAAACATTAATTATACTACGCAACAAATGAAAAAAAAAAATATTTTCCAATGCCACAAAAATCATCATTACTTCAGATTCTATAGATAGTTTCTATAGCGGGTTCCGCTAAGCGCAAAGAGTCCAAACGGAACCCTATTACTCATACTTTGCTGTCCGTCAGTGTTGCCAGTTTAGATTTAGGGTTTTTCTTTTTCTTTTAAGGGTGAATTTGGGGTGTTAAATTCTTTCAGAGAAAATTTAGGGGGAAACAATTTATTTTTAGGGGATTTCTGTGTTTGGTTAAACGGCAAAATTGCAGCAGTTAGAAGATTTTTCAACAGATAAATTTGAAAACTTTAACGATTTTTAAAGTAAAGTTAAATGAAATATTTTATGTTCATCTGGTAGTTTCAAGTACAGCATTTTGCAACTGGTAATTTCAAGTACTTTTTTTGTTGAGTTGAATGAATTTCTTCCTTATGGGTAATTTCTTTGAATTTTTTTCGGTTTCTTAAGAATTGGTAAAATTAAAATATCTAAGAACCTTTCATAAAATTGAAACTCTTTTTATGAAAATGTTAAAAGGACGTAAAGAGCGAAGAAGACTTAGAAACTCTTAATATTTTTGGAAACACTTAATTTTTTCTAGATACGCAGATAACAATTTGCAGCTTCCTATAAATATGTACTCAGATCTCAATATATTTGTATACAAATAAATCGAAAATTTATAATAAATATACATACACACATACGCCTGTAATCATAACATATGCATTGAAAAATACATATAATGATTCGCAAACTAAAGCAGAATGTTCACTAAAATTTTTAGGGGGATTTTGTAGAAAAACATTGAATTTTAGGGGGTTTTACAATTTTTCTGGGGGGAAGAAATACATTGACGTGGGGAACACTGCTGTCCGTCCGCCCGTTACAGCATCGATTCTCTAAAACGTTAAGAGCTAGAGAGCTGAAATTTTTACTAGATGTTGTTGGGCCCTGCCACTAAAATAAGAAATACTAAAAATAGCGAAAAGTTAAAAATTAAAGGGTGGACCCATCCAGTTGAAATTCTAAAAATTAGCTGTAACTTTCGCATCATGAAAGATAGAGAGCTGAAATTCGCACAAGATATGTGGTTACATGTGCTCTATAACAACAAATGCCGAAAGCTATAAAAAATTTAAAAATTAAAGGGTGGCTCCACACAAAAAAACCTGAAAATTAGTCTAAATTTTAATGTTGCTTCATACAAAGGGGAACAATATAGTTTGAAAAATAGCTGTAACTTTTGAATAGCTGTAAAGTTTTCACTGGATATGTTGTTGCCTGGTAGATATAACAACATACACTAAAAACAACAAAAATGTGCAAACTAAAGAGAGGCCCTCTTCGTCTATTAAGTACGTTGGTACGGAACCCTTGCTAAACGAGTCAGTCAGTCTCATACTTGACGGAGTTTTGTTTCGAGCTATCCAAAAGGCGATTTGTGGCATATGCCACATATTTGATAGTTTTCGTTGAAATATACTTTAGTATGAGTAAAATTTTATGAAATAAGCTTTCTATAAATTTCAAATAAATCACAATTTTTCATGTTTCAAATTAACTATTAACAGGAATATATTGCATATAGTGCACTCATGATAATATTAAGATCCTAATAAATGTACACCCAAAAATATGATCAATTTTTCTCTGCCATTGATTACTCCAAATTATGAACTTTGTACAAAAGCTTTATTATACGATTATTATTTTTTTTACTTTGAAACGCATTTCAGTTACATAATATGTTAATAATTTAATAATATGTTAATATGTTAAAAAATTAGGGGAAACCCCGAGCTATTAACATTTGAATGTCAAATGTTAAATAAAATAGGGTCAAAATTCAAGAAAATGAAAAACACATTTTACTCTCTAACGAGCGTTCTCAATTTTCAATCCAGGAAATACTTTTCGGATAAAATGAGGATCCCAGTGGAACCCGCGGTAACGTATGCTGAACACTCTTATTACTGGAAATATGCACTTGCATTTTTAGTCTGGCAACGCGCTATTGTGAATTATTTACTTCCACAAATCCACAATGGTTTATTTTTTTGTTTTGCGAAAAACTGTTGTTAATTAACAAAACCTAAAAAAATACTATTCACATATTTTCTTAAAACAATCAAGTTGGATCTCTTAAGTTTTATCCACAAAACAGCAGCGTCGAAAGAAGGTCAGCCCTCAAAATGAGCGAACACAATAATCCTGCCATTTCTGTAAAAGTGCCTGCAGTTCAGTTTGAGTCCAACAAGGAGTTTCAAAGCAAAGGTTTGCTGTATGAAGGAGACAGTGGGTTTTTGCGTTTTCGTCACAAAGGCATAACACCGCAGGCTGATTCGCAAGCGAACCGAGAAATTCTTAATACTTTGTTAGCCATTCCAGGACAAAGCAGCAGCAATTGTGTTGAAAAATTAGTGGCTGAAAATATTTCTTATCGAGATTTGGCTTCTTTAACACATGAGGATTTAGAATTGATGGGATATTCACAACCAAAACAACGAGATGAGCTGTTAAAATTTTTTGCACAGTTGCCAAACCAGGATCCCTCATTGGAACAGTAGGATTTTTGTTCAATAATTTCTAATATTTGCACATTACATTATTGGTATTATTTTTTTTAGAATTTATAACTTGAAAGAAGCCTCTAATTATAATCGCCAAATCTTAAATAATGCAAGTAACCATTTGGACTCGATGCACTCAGCTTTAGCAGCTGCCAACTATAAATTGGAAATTATGCCCCCAGAGGACGTTATAGTTGGTGAAAAATCGTTCGCTAGTCGCTTTGTACTAGAAGCCTTGACTGAACTTTATGGTGTTACTGAAGATATTGAAAGAAAACTAACAGAAGTGGAAAAAGTGAGAAAGATATTTATTTCATTAACATGAATTAGATGATTGTTAAAAAATTTGAAATTCGTAATAATTTCGCCTTTTTTAAATACCTATGTAGAAAGTACATTCTAGTTACTTATATTTTTTTCTCTTTATAGATTGCTTTAGCTAAAGGCCAGTCGGCTCGTAAAGATCTCAACAAAACCTCAAACAGTACCGGCTTTTTCTGGACAGCATTTTTGATATTAGGCTCCTTATCTTCAATTGGAGCTTTGTTAACTCTATATTTTTTGAAATTCAAAAAATAATTTTATTTTTTTTTTTTTTTTTTTTTTTGGCTACAGTAACTTCTACCAAAGCTTTGTTGGCAAATAGCACAAAAATTATAGGCGAACAATGTTTAATTAGTATGTAAAGCTTTGAATTCACATTCTCAAGAAAATTACAAATATATAATTTAATTTAAAGAATTATTTTAAGTCTAAAATAATAAATTTCAACTGGCTCTTAAAGAAAATAAATAATTTTTGAATAATTTAAAGAAGTAAATTGAATAAAAATTATTTTAAGACAAACTTATGGACATGTTTTTCGTCAGGATTTTTTAACACATAGTACATATACATACGTATGTTTGAAGCATTAGTGCATATGTACGTTATAAAATTCAATAAGTAACATCGGTATTTCAATTTATTTATTGTTATTCTGTAGGAAGACGTAAGTAGGCTACTTCCGAAAAGATTTTACATCGGATTTTCAAAAAATTTTCATCTTGCCACACCCTTTCCAGTAAAATCTACTAAAAGTTATCATAGCTATTTGGGATACAATATTTCGGAAGGATAAAATATTTGCCTAACTTAACGTCTACACTTGACACATTTTTTTTTTTTTTTTTTTTTGAGACACATCCGGCTCTATATGAGATAATTTTTGTCTCGTGTCTCAGCAAAATTTGATACACGAAGGTTAGTTGTATCATGGACGTAAGTAATTTCCAAAATTTTGTTTTTAATCATATGTTTTACAAATCGTTTTGAAAGAGATAGAGACCCCAATTTGAGCGATGTTGCTCAAAACTAATTTTTCCAAACTGGGTGTCTCCACTAGATATGAACCTGATGTCGAACATCGTTCATGGCGGATGGAGACAGCTCATGGTCATGTTTTGGCTAGCGATGCCTGAGCATCGATGTTCGCCATGAAATGTCATTTTCTATATGACAGCTCTCATGAAAAATACCACAAAAAAGAGATAAATAATTTTTTTTAAAAATAAAATAATTTTACAGATTTAAAAATACAAAAATTTTGTGCAAATATACATACATAAAATACTGAAATAAAGCAAAAATATGAACGAAGTAAACACTTCGACAAATCAAAAATTAGGAATAGTTTGGCCACACGTGTTCTCCATGTATAAAAACTTGAGGGAATTTATACCGTTGCTCTACCGGCATCAGGTTCATGACATGCTGAAGTTGATAGCTGGTGAAGACGCCGAGTAATGTCGTATATGCGACCCAGTCGCCATTAATACCTTAACAAGGAGAACAAAATTAAAAACCGTTTCACAAAATAACGGTTTTATAAAAGATAATCGAGAATTGATAACCTTCTTTTTTGATGCGAAACATTTCATTTCTAATATAACTATTCAAGACAGATAGAGGTGAATTTAGTTTTTATTAATTCTTTATTAATTATTTTCTTTCAATATCAGGATCATGTGAGCATCACCAGAGATTTTTTTCAACACGATTCCTAAAAACACCTCACAGAAAACTATCCCATGTAATAGTAATAAAAACTGGCAACACTGTTTAAAATCAACAAAAAAACACACACAACAAAGAAAATTCAATCAAGAAAATCACTCCCACCGCAAAGCCGGCATTTTGTATTTGGAAAATTTAAGGTAATTTTCAAATATCACAAATGGGAACGATTTATTTTTTAATACATATTTTACAACTTTTTTGTGACATTAGATCTCATTAAATAAAAAAAAAAACATGTCTGTTTGGATGCCTTTGGAATCGAATCCTGATGTGAGTTAACCTTAAATATGTACCTATAATAATATGTATATACGCATAATTTAATGAAAATTGCAATTCTGTCGCCCGTCTGGTGACGTTTTAATAAAGGATGACGATGAGTCATAATAAATACATATGTATGTATCTTCCATGCAAAATAGGTAACTAAGTATGTTTTGTTTTGAAGGTATTGACCAAATACATACACAAATTGGGTGTAACTAATGACTGGGCCTTGACCGATGTGGTTGGTTTGGAGCCTGAAATGTTGGAATGGATACCCAAACCTGTTAAATCTATAATCTTACTGTTCCCCTGCTCAGATACAGTAAGCCATTTGAAATATTTAAGAAAAATAAGTATGGTTACGTTTAATTTGTATGTAGTACGAAAAGCATCGTTCTGAAGAGCATGAACGTTTGTCGGGCGAAGCTCAGGAGCATCCTGAAGATTTATTTTACATGCGCCAGTTTACACATAATGCCTGCGGTACTGTGGCCTTAATACACAGCATTGCCAATAATAAGGAGTAAGATCATTTATTTAATTTTATTTTTTGAGTATATGCTTATCAGAAATGTAATTTTGTAATTAGTATTACTTTGAATGATGGAGCCTTAAAAAAGTTTTTGGAAACGGCTAAAGACCTTTCCCCAGAAGAAAGGGGAAAATCGTTGGAAAAAGATGCAGATATGACCGAAGATCATCAGGCTTTGGCCCAGGTGGGTAAATCAAATCAGAAATTAAAATCTACTAAATCGCTTAACTACTGCTTTTATATAGGAAGGTCAAACTGCCGCCAACCCTGATGAAAAGGTTTATCATCATTTTATAGCCTTGGTAAATGTTGATGGCAAACTGTATGAGTTGGATGGACGCAAATCATTCCCCATTAAACATGGCAGCACCAGTGACGAATCGTTTGTACAAGATGCTGCACGGGTTTGCAAGGAATTTATGGCTCGTGATCCAGAGGAACTCCGTTTCACAGTGATGGCATTGGCCGCTAATCAAAATTAAAATTCCTAAACATCTATTCAATTTCAATAATTTGCCTTGCTTTGAAACGCACTTTTATACTAACTGTATGTTTAAATGTATGAGGTCTTTTTTGATAACCTTATAAAAATCGCTTTAATGCCAGAATGAATGCTTTAATTTTTTGTTTATCTGAATAAACTTTTTTTTTTTATTAAACATTGTATTTGGGGCTTAAGTTGAAATTAGACACATTTCTGAAAATATTTGTGATTGCTGTTAGATTAAAAGTAAATTTTGAAGCCTAGTTAGCTAGGGGACCACCGGAGCAAAATTTTTTCGAACTTCACTCAAAATACATATATGCTCACTGTTTGCAGCAATGCTTAAAACCACTTAAATAAAAAAGAAGCTTTGATCTATATTTCATCATCAGTTTAAATTTTTGCCACCGTTTCGTAAATTTTTATGGCTTGGGTGAAATTTTCCCACCTCCGATGACTATTTCTCTGAACAGTTCCTGTTATTTTATTACCAATAAGAAATGATGATATATTCAATAAGTTTTCTTTAGTTGAAATTTATTTCTTTAAACTAATTTCTTCTTTGAGGAACAGAAACATTAATTTCACATAGGTATCCACATACTGAGGGTATTCCCAGGCCGTGGCACAGCGTATCAAGTCTGAGCGCGTTACACAATGAGCCAAATGTGCTGAAAAATGCAATATGCTTTAAATTTTAAAACCGATGAGAACATAAATATACTGCAATTTATTACCCGCTACATGCGTTTTAACTTTGGCCTCTTTTTCATATCTTGTCAATAGTTCGCCCAGAAATTCAATAAATTCTGGAAGCTGCCATGAACGATAGAAAATCTCATTACAACTTCCTGGTAATCTACTTAAGGTCTTTAATTGTCTCAGCGATTCTCTTGCATTTTTAGTTATATCTTCAAATAGTGAAGAAATTATTCCTAACTTACTACAATAAATCTTAAGTTCGTCCGGATAACTTGTAATAAAATCTGTACAATTTTGATTGGAACTCAACTTTTCCAAAGCTTTGGTTTTTATTCCCTCAATGCCGGAGCACAAAGCTAAGCCACGCTTTTCTGCCAACTGCCATTTGTTAAAGTTATCCTCAACAGCTTTAACGATAACTTCCAAACGTGATTTGCAAGCAGCCACGTTGGAGTCATTAGAGGTAGTTTTTGATTTAGGACTGTCAAGAACTGGAAAAACTTTTATTATATTTTTGAAAATGTAATAGAGAAAAAGTAAATTTACATCTTACTGGAGTTAAATTTTGTAAATAAATAGAATCTTCAGATTTTGCAGGAGTGGAAACCATTGCAATTTTTTATTCCTTAAATTATTATTTGTTTAGAATATTGGAAAGAAAATGAAATAAAAAAATGTTTGGTGTACAACAGGGTGTATCATATAACAATATTGTATTAACCCATTTTGAGCGGTAGTTATATTCAGCCACACAGACCATCTGGGGGGAATTTGCTATGCGGATTTGCTATCTCGTTTTGGCTGCCTTTCATCTCTGCAATCTCTTGACAACCTAAAGTAGTCAGTTGATTAACGGTTTAGCTGACGAGGCTACCTTGTTAATTGTATCATGGAAAAAACTATTACTGCGCTGAAGAAGAGCTGTGGAGAGAGAATTAATTTGCCAGAACTAAACACAAAAATCACAGAATCAGGACAATAATAAGGAAAATTGTTTTTATTCTTTTTTTTACAAAAATCAATAATTTGAAATTTTGACTAAATGAAAAATCTTAGAAAGAATTTGTACTTATATGGACACATTTTTTGAGTACAACTCAACTGGACGACAGGGAAAAGGAAGCCAAGGATGTGGTCTGTTTAGTGGTAAAAATTTATAAATTTCAAAAATTTTTGTCAATTTGTTTTTTTTCTTTTCAAATTTATAAAATGAAAACAATTTTCCTGACGAAGGTACACAAAGGGGTACCGTAATATTGAAAATTATGCCAAATAAAATAAAGTTGAAAACAGTGACCACAACCTGAAGAAATGATGAAAAAAGTATTTTACCATGCAATTTCAAAACAGGGTTTTTATGAATACCAGTAACAAGCTTAAAACATACCTACTACATATGTATTCCAAAAAAAAAATTTTCAAATGCTTAAAAATACTTAAGATTAAAATTTGTTGAAATGAATTCAACACTGAAAAAAAAAATTCACTTATTCGGGCAAAAAGATTATAATTTCATAAAAAGAAACCCGTACAAATCCAACAATACACACACATGCTTAAGAAAAAAAAAACGCATAAAGTTTTTTATGCTTAATTTTTATTTTAAGTAACTTAATCAAATTTAATACTTTTTTTGTTTTTTTGCTAGGACTAATCGTGCTTTAATAAAGGCTTACAGTAGCACTTATTTGTAATACATTTTGGTCCTTTCTGCAAATTACCAGCAAGATCGAAATAATACTGTTCTCCAGTTCGTAGTGAGAGTTTCGGTAAATGCTCCACGTAGGTTAGAAATATGGATCTAGTATCCGGTTGCAGATGACAACCGTATGGGGAGAACATCAAATCATCAGAAAATAAATTCATTTTGCATTTGTCAACATTTTCCTTTAAGTGCGGCGGCTTGGAAGATTGTAAAATATGCATAATTTCATTATGATTTTTGCGCTTAGCTATATCAAATGGGGTTTCATTTTGAAAATTCTTGATTTGCAGATTCGAAAAAGCTTGCAGCAATATTTTCGATAGTTTCCTTTTTCCCATGGCACAAGAAATGTGCAAGGGCGTATCGCCATTGTTGTTTTGTATATTCGGATTGGAGTAGGCGGACAGAAGAATTCTTAGCACGCCTGCATGACCATAACGACACGCTGTGTGTAGCGGTGTATCACCATAATTGTTGCAAATATTCGGACTGGCAGCACGTTTCAACAACTCGCGACAACACTGATTGTGACCATTTTGAGCAGCCAAATGTAGGGCAGAGAAGCCATCATTATTCTTCAAATCAATTTTGGTTTTTATTTGTATGTGATCAATGACATCACATAAAATAATTAAACAGCGACTGTAACCTTTGGCAGCAGCTTCATGCAAAGGCGTATTACCCCTCTTGGCATCTTTCCAAACCCAAGACTTGTTACTTTTTAGCAATTTGATTAAATTATTGTCATCACCTTTCGAGGCGGACTCGTGTAATGTGGTGCGAGTTTCTCCTTGTAATTCTTGTGTGGAATTCGGCAAAACAAAATCCATTTCAATGAACTTATATTCATGAACTGATACAATTTCAAGAACAAAAAATATTACATTGGTCTTAATTTATCCGAACACGCAAAACAAGCAGGTCAGCCAGCTGGTTTGATTTTCAACAAGTACAACTTCATAACAAGCCAGGCTTAAAGGTGGTAAGGCAGGTTTTACAAAATACGTTTTCTGTACAGAGAATGCGAGGAATAGGTACATATATGATAAAAGAAAATTCAAATGTGGCAAGAATATAAAGGTTCTAATAATGTAAAATGTGTAACGTGCTGTACTTGTCAACTAATGTACACTGTAAAATCCGTTAAGTTCAGATCAAAGATAATTTCTTATTTATATTAGTGTAGACATAATAAATTATGAATACAAAAGAAAAAGCCAACATTTTTAAAAATTTAAATAGGTATATTTATATTTAAAAAATAGGAAAATTAATTTTTAATATTTTGTTGTATTTTCAGTTATAAACAAGATCATTGCGATTTTTGTCTTAGGTGAGAATTATGGTTTCTTTCAGTGTGTGTTAAATATGTACGTGTTCTTGTTGTTGTAAAATTTATTTTATTCTAAAGAAATAAAATTGATTCCATGACTAGAAGCTTTGCGACTGTACCCCCCAGATTCAGTTTTAATTTTATGGCTCTTTATTTGATAAAATATTAATATCAAAAAACTTGTTGTTGTATGTTATTTGTGCTATTCTAATTTTAGTTTGGGTTTCATACATATATTTCAAATGAAGCTGTGACAACAGCTTCGAGTAGTAAAATATTTAATATGTAAATGGACTTGCCTTTACAGCAATAATAGGAATATATGTACATACATATGTACAGAGTTTCATGAATTCGCATTCGGTACGTAAGCCGCTTTTCGTTTGTAAAAACTAAATTTTACTACGTATATTCACTGCGCAAACAAAACGAATTTTTTATGCCACAAATCACACAATTTCACACTCTTTTTATTATTTTGCATTCCATATATGTAGGAGGTATTTAACTTGATATTTTTGCAACTTTAATATATACATACATACATTCATATATACATACTTAGGTTTTCTGAATTCACAGCCTCTTTTCATTTGCAACGGATTTGCAAAAACTAAATTTTTGCTCAAACAAAACAAATATTTTATAGCACAAATCACACTATTTTAAACACTTTTATTAATTTTTCATTCCAAATAGGAAGTATTTGGCTTTATAATATTTTAAATTTAATATATACATGCTTAGCTTTCCTGAATTCACATTCATTTGGAAGCCTTTTTTCATTTGCAACGGATTTATTTGATAATAAATAATAATAATAATAATAAAAAAATTTTCAACGCACAAGCAAATCCATGATTTTATATCATGAATCACGCAATTTTAAATCTGTTTAATAATTTTTCATTAGAAATAGCAAGTATTTAACTTTATATGCGCTTAATTTCGGATATTAATTAAAGTTTATTAGAAATTTTCCTTAAAACTTGTACCTTCTGTCGATCCCGCCTAAAAACTGAAAATCGAACATCTCTGTATTTCCGATGATAAGGCAGTGTTGGTGGCTTTTTCGTTTTCGTTCATTTTCATAACAAATACAAATCTGACACTTGCCTTACAGCATCTTTCTGCACGTTTTTAAGTATTTTTTTTTATTGTGCCATTTCGTCAGATTCTTTTTAAGCCTTTCGGAAAGTAATCTTTGTTCGTACTGTTTTTTGTTATATTAATTATTGTGCACAATAATAAGTGTGAAATAAATTCATGTGCATATAAATAAAAGAAATAACAAACCATCCTAAAAACCAAAACTAATTGCACAACTATAAGCTACAAATACATTGTTAACTAGTATTAAAAATTCCTATAGAAAAACAGGTAGGTGCTGGAAAATCACCGCTTTACATTTTATTACATATGTACATATATCTAATGCTAAAAGTCCAATAAAATGATTTATAAGAATAATAACACAAATATTTTTGGTAGTAGCACAAATATCTCATCTTATTCAGCAAAGTTGAGGCGTAATATCTTAATAGTAACTACATATAAAACAAGAAAAGCGAAAATTACCCTTAGACATATTCCGCCGTATTCCAAGAACCGTGCAGAGAAACAAGTCGTGGGAAAAATTTCGGCGGCGGCGGCGCACTATTTATACATATGTACATTAAAAAAATTTTTTTTAATGTTAAAGGTACATTTTCAGTGCCACATAACGGATACAGGATAAAGATTTACATTATGTATTGATTTTTAAACTAGGCAGACAGACATACAACTTGGTCTTGTTGGTAGATGTTGGTGTTGTTGTTTAGTATGGTTGCTAATTTTGTTGTTGAAGAGAAATTTTGATGTTAGGTTTGCGTATGAAGACAGAATTTACAATTTGAAGAAAACGGATTTAGAGTAGTTTTAAAAAACGTCACGCCTTTGTGCCCACACTCGAAATAATAATAGTCGGCGGCGATTTTCAGCCGGGTCGAGCCGATGAAATCGGCGGCTTTTTTCAGCCGATACAAGCCGAAGAAATCGGCGGCGGCGGACATGACCTAAGTTTACACCGGCGGCGGCTAGCCGACCGGCGCACGCCGCTCGACTTGTTTCTCTGGAACCGTGATTGAAGTCGTATAAACTTGGCTCTAAAAGAAGTTCTATCTAAAACAGGAAATATACCTAACAACGATGATAACTCTTTAAATAAGGTATATTGTCTCAATCTGAAAGACATGACATCTGCCATGATACAACTGTATCAACATTAACCATCTCCGATACCGATAAATTAGATAATTTAAAGATCGACATCGGTTGATCCGTAATAAAAATAACCGGCTGTTGTATAAATAAAGTATATGTATGTATATCCTTAATTAATAACATGTAGTAAAATCACCCAAACTCGTAAAAATGTGGAACTGATTAGTATTAAAGGACTTAATTACTTCAATCTTCAATCCAGGGTGCCTGTAAAGAAGGCTCCAAATATATCGCCAACCCCCAATATTATTTTCTCCAAATATTTTTTTTTTTTTTTTTTTTTGAAAACGTTGCAAAACATCAAGTGTAGCTTCGGCTGTGTGGCACGTAGCGCCGTCCTGTTGAAAACAAATGTTGCCAATATCCTCATCTTCAATTTTTGTGAACAACCGATTTGTGGACCTATAACGATCGCCATTGACTGTAACGGCCAAGAAAAATGGCCCAATTATGCCTCTGGACCAAAATCCGCACCAAACAGTGACTCGTTTTGGGTGCGTCGGCTTTTCAATGTATGCGTGCGGCTTTTCTGTGCTGCAAGTGCGACAATTTTGCTTGTTTACATACCCGCCAAGAACAAAATGAGCTTCATCTGAAAAGATGATTTTTTTTTTATTTATTTATTTTTTTTTTTTTTGCAAAATCGGCATCTTCTGTAAGTCGATTGCAGGGCCACTTAGCGAAACGTATACACAACCATATTCGTTCAGCGAAAGGATAAAACTAATTATCTGTCAAATCAGACGAGCTAAGTGTTACCATTCACGAAATAAGCACTAGTTGAAAAAAAGTTAGATGGCGGACCCTTTATGACTTTTTTTTTTAGAAAATAAATACTTGTGTTGTGTGGTTAATTTTAAAATTATGCAATGTTTTTTTTAATATCAACAAATATTCGGTTTGCTTACATTTTGTTCGAACTTCGCAGGGTGTCCGGCTGAATGACGGCCATTTTGGCAAACATTAGTCTTGACAGTTCATATTTAGCAGTCCTAGACTAGAGACGTGGCAAATTTATGATGGAAAAATATTCGGTAAACCAATGTGTTTTAATCTCGTTAAAACATTTTATCAAATTCAATCATCAATTATTGTGACGATGAGAAAATTGCGTGAAATTTTTGTGAGAAACAACGTGCCAACAAGACTCACTATTTATCGTGTAGTGAATGATTTCGAAGCAAGACGGACCACAACGTACTGCGACATCGGCTGATAACAGTACTGCTGCTCGTCTTCAAAGAACAACTTTTGCACAAAAATTTGCAATGTAATGAAAAATGTGCTGCAAAGGGCTCACATTTGTGAGGCGGACATTTATCTGATATTTTATTTCATACCTCATTGCCTACAATAAATAACACATTTATCAATATAAGATCTAGTCTCTTTAATTTAAAAAGTGGTATATCTTCCTGACGGACAGCTTTGACTGTATGTAAAGAAATTTTTTCAGAGATTCTTCTACAGGCTGTGTTTTTTTATTTTATTTACTGGTTTTAGATTTATTTCGTTTAATCCGCGCTAAAAATCAATTTCAGCATAAAGTTGGCAATGAATAGTCGGTCACAAAATAATCGATTCTTAAGACTGAAAATCAACTACTATTCACTAATACATACATACATGAACATCTAACAAGTAGAATAATATTCTGAGATCTTGACTATTTTATACTAATAGAGAGTTCAGGTATGCTAGCGAAAAAGTGTAGTATTAGTATTTAAACCCAAAAGCAATGATCTCAATTATCTACCTGGTAATTTTGTCGAATGGGATAGTCTTGTTCTGTTTTATTTTATATTTTTCCTTTTTTTATGTTTGCTTTTGCACTCAGCTTGATTTAGTGTATGAGATAATTTCAAAAACAAGTTTAACATCTTTGAAACTGTTTATACCTACATAGATATTGTTGCTAAAAAGGATTATTTATAATAAAAAAAAGGTTGATCGTCTGCATAAAAAGCAGATGCTTTATGGTAAATCGAAAATTGTTTTTAATTGTGTGTAGGTATGTATGTATTTGAATTTCTTGTAAATTTGCTTGTGAATCCATATAAATTTCTTTGTTAATTAACTATGTAATGCATACATTTACATACACATATGCGTGAATTACATATGTATAAACTTACATATCGCACTTGCTCCTCAAAAGCGTAACAACTCAAAATTCATGAATTTTCAGCAGAGGCCAAAAACTGTTTCTGTTGATTCTAACGATATATTACAGCAAAGAGAGTCATAACGTTTTTTTATTTTTGTACCAGAAAAGAAGACAAATCAAAGGGAGATTTTTACAGTGGAACCTCTATTCTTTGGTTTTTTTTAAAAAGTAAAAATTTGAAAATTTTGAGCTGTTACGCTTCTGAGGAACAACTGCGATATGTACATATGTATGCAAATGTAATGGACGAAACGGCTTTATTGGTTTTTTAATTAGTTTGTTTGTTTTTAATTTACTTACATTCGTACATTCGTTTAGAAGACATTCACGCATTTCCCGTAAAAATATGCATGTCGGAACTTTAAACGCAAACGTACGTACATAATTATAACAAACAAACAATTTCAAACAGGCTTATAATTGGTCATGGTTTATTTTATCAAAATATATGTTGGTATGAATTTTCATGTTTCCAAAATCAAGCTCTACACTACCAGCAAACTTGGAAAATTTTCAGAAATAGTAATAAATTGGTCATTCGTAGTGATGAGTGAGTTTTAGGGGAAAATGTGGGCTTTTACGAAGTAGTTACCATATAGAAAAGGTGGTCTGTAGGTTTATCTAAGATTCCTGGTGCGTGGGATATCTGAAATAATCTATGGAGTCCCATAAAATGACTTTTTTTTAAAACACTCCATATAAGACATTTCTGGAGAAGATGAGTGGGTTTTACTGTGTTAAAGGTTTGTTTGAACATTTCTGAATCTAATTTTGTTCATGTGAATTATGAAATCAGTAGTTAAGTTTCAAACATAGTTTCAAGAATTTTTCGAGTCTACTGATGAGTTGATTAGCATCAACGAAATGTCGGCGGCATATAGACGACTGAGGAAGACAGAAAACATTTGTAAGCTATATTTTTGGACCTGAATTAATATATTTCAATTGTCTCTTAAAGAAAATAAATAGATAAGTTCAAATCTGCTTGTATTTTGTTTCTCCAATAATAGTAGGGAGACTGTCAAACCTACAACAACCACATGCATACATATGTATGTCTATATAGCTTATGAAGAAATCAAGCAAAATCATATGGAGAGATGCATTGACCTGATAAATAGGCCTTGTGTTGGTCTGTTATACATATTGTGTATTTATTGTCTATATGTGTATAAATAAATGCTACATGCTTTATGTCGTCTTACGCATCATAATCGTACATACATACATTTTTAAGAAAAGATTTTTCATATATTTTTAGCAATACTTTTTTAATGGTGTTGGTCAGCAAATATATTCTCTATACATATTTATTATTTTGTTATTTCTTTTTTTTTTTTTTTTTGCTTATTTGATTTAGTGCCAATTTTTCTACTTTGATTTGAGCGAAAAATTTGCCACAAACGCAAATTAAGAAAATAATTCACAAAATAAGCATTTTTTTTTTTTTATTGAAAAAGTACTTCAAAACATGTGGAACGAAATTTTTGATGCAAACTTTTTCACTGTTGAATTTCAAACAATTTTAATAAATACATTGACCCTACTAAAAAGAAACGATCTTTAATTTTTGCAATTCTTTAAATTTTAATTTTTTTTAATTTTTAAAATTCTGCTTCAGCAAAATTTCATTGCGGGCTCACATTTTATTTGAGTTCTGGGGAAAAAAAATATTCAGAAAAAAAAATTATAGTTATTAGATACGCTTTGACTCGTGTAACCAAACCATTGAAAAACTCACACTCAGCCTTGCGAAAATGTTAAAAGAAAAAAATAAATGAATTTTTTGCGTTTAAGAAAATGAAAGTTGGTCTTTTTTTTTTCTTTTTTTTTTTTGCAATTTTCCAATAGCAAGTTAATGTGCTTAAAGTAATATTTTCATTTTATTTCCAAATAACACGTACATACATACGTACACTCATTGATAGTTGAAGGCAGCATTCATCAACAGAAATTTATTATCTTTAAATTAGCATAAAACATGCACGTAAAACCGCATGTTCAGACGTTTGTACAGGCATTTTTTGAAAGCTAATTGCTGTAGTTTTCAAGCCCATGCAACCAACCTACTAGTCCACATTCGCAAGATATTCACATAAATAAAATCATTGTACTCTCGTACACATGCTAAACAGAATTTTATTTTATGTAGAACGCGATACACGTAAAAAAAAAAGTTTAAACGTACCCAACAACAAGTAAAACGGTTGGGCTTTGTTTTTATTTTTTATCAGAAAAAATTTAAAAAAATTAAAACAAACTAAAATACAATTTCACTGTTAATATGCATTTAGTTCTTCATTTCTATTTCAAATTTACTGTATTCGCTACCTTGTCCGCGTTTAATTTTTATACAAGAATTTTGCCAGGCAGTGCATGGGATTAACCTGAAGCCTACTTGTTTAACATGTGGCTGCTGCATTGACAGTGTACGAGGGTTGCCTTTTATATTTCAGGATTAGAGAACAAAAACCAATATTAATCAACGAAAATCATAATCTTCATGTTTTGATTGAATTTTCCCTTGAAAGTGAAATAAAGTGACTTGTAGCAACTTGAAGTGTTGACTGTGTCATACGGCGAGTTCACTTTGTCTCAAAAAAGTGCTAATACGAGTAAGTGCTACATGCACTTTTCAGAAACCGAAAAGATATTAATGACGATGAGCGTCTTGGAGTTGCAATCAGGTCAACAAGTGAAGAAAACATTGAACCAGTGAAAAAATTTGTTTTTTAAAATCATTGAATCACTATTAGGAAAATTGGCATCTCAATCGGTTCATGTCATGTAGAAAGCGTAGGGTAGCGAAGTTTATTCCCAAATTGTTGAATTTTGAGCAAAAGCAACGTCGCATTTGTATCGCTCAGGTGTATTATTTTGGCCAAACTCAATTCCTTAATCATGCCTCAACCACGTTATTCACCAGATTTGGCTTCCCGTGACTTTTTCTATTTCCAAAACTAAAAAGAACAATGAAAGAAAAGCGTTTTGCCACAATTGATGAGATAAAGTCAGAGCCAGAAAACGAACCGGGAGCCATTCTGAAAAGCGCATTTCAGAAGTGCTTTGAAGATTGGAAGAAGCGCTGACGTAAGTGCTTCATCGCTGAGGTGCACTACTTTGAAGGAGACAAAATGAATATTGGTCAAAAAATAAATAATTTTCAAAAAAAAAAATTAAATTCAAATTTGAACTTAATTATTTATTTGCTTTAAGAGCCAATTGAAATGAATTAATTCAGGTCCAAAAATAAACCTTTCAAATGTTTTCTGTCTTTTTTCAGCCGTCGATATGCCGCCGACATTTCGTTGATGCTAATCAACTCATCAGTAGACTCGAAAAATTCTTAAAAGAATAATTGAAACTTAACTACTTATTCCATAACTCCCATGAACAAAATGAGAATCAGATCAAACAAATGTCGGCGGCATATAGACAGCGGAAAAAGACAGAAAACATTTGATAGGTCTATTTTTGGACCTGAATTAATAACTTCAAATGTTTAATTTATCTTTTCTTTTGAATAAACCACTGTTTGTTTACTTAAAAATTTTTAGAAGCCCATAAAGAAACATTCGATACTAGCAAAACTGTGCATAGGATTTTACTGTTGATGATGCAGTCAAATCTATACTGTCCCATCTGTATATTTTTTGCACCGTTGCACTGTGTAATCAAACAAAATCAATGCGGCCTTAAATTGTTCAACTTGTTTTCTTTGTAGCAAAGTTGTTAATGAATATGAAGTTTTAAAGAGCTTAAACTTAGTATTGAACTTTGTCTACAAACCCGATTATAAGGCATTCACACCAATGTTGATCTTTACACGCACATGAATATTCATACACACATACATATTTACATATGTACATGTGCAACTCTGCACTTTTCATAAGTACCTATACAATTATTTTTTACTTTCTAATATTTAAAAACGACTTTTCCCATCTACTTTTTCTTTGCGAAATTATTTGAATGCCATGAAAGAAATTTTCTTTAATTTTTGTTCAACGAAAATACATAAATTCAAATCATGTCGTTCGCCCGCTCGCTCGCTGTGTAAAATATGTCAATCTATCAGCTCTATTATACACATTAATATGTTCTCTTTTCTCTTCTTTTTGCCAGAAATAAAAGCAAAATACTAGCCGGTTTTCATTTTTAGTATATTAAAATTGTTATACCTTAAACTCGTACTGTATGCACACTGACCAGCGTGACCATTTTAGCACTTTTGGATCTAGATTTAGCTTTTTTTATTTTAGCTCCCAACACCGCATTTATCTCTTTTTAGTTCCTTTCCTCAAACTAAAAACTTAAAAAAAAAAATAACGCAGATGTTATCACGGGAATTAATCGTCGTGGCGTTTGAAAGAAAAAACGATAAAATTATATTTATTCCGAACATTTGTCGTTCGATACTATTGTCATTTTTTGTGTTTTCCAAATCAAGTTCAAGGCAAACAAAATATTGATATATATACACAACTACTTAAGATAGCAAGTTTGTTCACGTACTCAACATTGGGAGTGCGCGGAATCCCAATTTGCACGAAAACTGTTCCTGTATTCAAAGTTGGGGCAAGTGAGAGAGTTTTTGAGAGATAAATATTCTTGTTCTTCTTGCACGTAACAGCCCGCAATTTGGGCAAGTAGTTAAACAGTCAGCTGTTGCAAAAAGAAAGCAATAACAGACAAAAAAGTTCAACTTAATCATGATACAATTAACAAGGTTGCCTCGTCAGCTAAACCGTTAATCATCTGACTACTTTAGGTTGTCAAGAGATTGCAGAGATGAAAGGCAGCCAAAACGAGGTAGCAAATCCGCGTAAGCTCAGTGCATTTCTCTTCTGTAAATGTAGAAGTGGCGTCTTTTTGACAGTTTGCATAAGTTGTACAAAAACAAAATGCTTGTTATTTTTATTGAAGTTGTTCTTATTGTAGCGAAAAGGCTACCTTGTTAGTTGTATCATGAACTGAATCAGCCAACATAACAACAACTTCGATGTCATTCAATTAGTCTTTCATACATCCAAACATCCAAAATGTACGTTTCAATTTTCATTACATCATCAACATATACCAGATGTTATTTTTTTTTTTTTTTGGCTTGGAATGTGGTTTTGGTGTTCCCGTACTTTTGGTGCTTTTTTATGTGTTATTGAGAGAAATTCACGATTGCATTGCAATTGCCAAAAAGTGCGGGAACAAACTTAGTAAGAGCTTGTGACACCAGATGTTTGTCAATTAAAACAGCTGCAAATCGCAAGAAGTAACAATGGTTAGAGTTAAACACTTATTTTAGCATTACGGCTTTGCGATTATGCCCATTATTTATTTATTTATTTATTCCATTTGTAATATAACAAGCCGTTTAGGCCAAATCAATATATATATCATAGTTCATTAATACTCGAGTAAATTATGGTATAAGCTCATATATATAAAAACTAACTAAAATATTTTTTTTTAAATTAAAATACAATAAATTCACACATTCTTATAATTCATTCATTAATAACACTTTGTGTCCAAATGTTTATAACGGCTACATTATCTACACTATACCTCTACACCTCCTCTAGGCATAAAAAAAATAATCATCAAACAACTTATATAATATAAGTGGTCAAGCGAACTAAAACAGTTTTGTCTTGCGAATAGAACTTCTGGTAATAAACAAATTTAGAATATCGATCCAGATTGTCCCCATAAATCGATTTATTTAATATTTCCAATAATCTATTTGTTCTCTAATGCCGAAATATAAAAGGCAACCCTCTTACATATGTATATGCTCATATTCTGTGAAGACAAAAAGCGGTAAAAAATTTTAGCTCCATGTCTTATTTAAGTCTGGTCACACTGACATTGACTAACTTGTTTAATTAAACAAAAAAAAATTAAAAAGATGCATGCATACATACATACATATGTACATTCATTTGTTGTGCAAAAATTCTCAGAGAGGCAACATAATGAGAAAAAAAGGGTTTACAAAAATTATAAAAAATTTTTTTGTAAACGTAAAAGATTTTGCTAAAGATTTTTAATGCAAATATATAAAATTTTGCGTAGGTGTAAATGTAGTATTCAATTTCAATAAAAATCTTTGTACTTTGAACATATGGCTGGGTTATATACCATGACTGTTTCACGACCACCACGTCCCTCATCAGCACCCAAATTGCTTTGGTTGTCGTGAAACAGCCATGCTATGTACCCCCAGCCAATAAGTCTTCAACTTTATTTTTTTTATCTTTAAAAGTTGTATCACAACACAAAAATCTTTCTCAGTTTTGAGGAAATAAAAATTGAACAAGAAAGCCCGATAAAATTATTAACAATTATAATGTTAAATGTGTAATCTGCACACTCTACTTGTCAACTAATGTACAGTGTAAAATCCTTTAAATTTAGTGGATCAAAGATAATAATATATGTATGTATGTTTTTCTGATTAAAGTGTGGAGCCATTATACAAAATCAATAGTAACATGAACCAATATGTAATTAATTTATATTATTCGAACTTTTTCTTATATAATTATTTCTGTATTAAGTTTATTAGGCTCAAGTTCTATAGATAATATAGAATCTTTGTGATTGATATCAATTAAATCAGACAAAGAAAACACCCTGCTAAATGTCTTTGATGTTTTCTTTGTCTAATTTAATTAATATCAATCACAAAGATAATATAGAAAGAACTTGAGCCTAATAAACTTAATACAGAAATGAACCAATATGTTTTAATTGCACATATTGCAGTCACGATTTAGCTGAGGCAGTGTTACGATCCAAACATACGAATAAAATAAATGTTTTGCTGGCTATAGGGTTGATGTTATAGAGTTGTCTGCAGTCACTCCAGTTTTATCAAAAAAAAAAAAAAAAACCTTTCTCAATTTTGAGGAAGTAAAAATCGAACTAGAAAGCCTGCTAAAATTATTTGTGTATAATCAAAACGTCCACCTACATTCTCTATTTCGCCTTTTCGCTCATAGATCACTAGTATTTTTCTATTTCCATTACAATGTAATGCATACATATGTAGAGGTCATCCCCTGAATACTGGTCCCAGATAAAAAAGTCATACTGTGTAATTATTCAAATGCATTATTAATGGTAACAGGATTGGATATAAATTATTTGGTCTTTCAAAGAAATGTATAGTGCATGCAGAAAAATCCTTCCAATTTTATTGTTTCATTATAATGCATTTCCATTTATGTTTGCTGCAAACCCTATAGATACGCTAAAACACACTTGTTAGTTTGGTTTAGAGAACAGCAAAAACAGTTTAGTTAATATTTAAACGTGGTCACGAAAACAATAAGACTCAGCATATTTTAAACGAAACAAAAATGTAAAACTAAATAAATAAAATAATATAAAACAAATACGAAAATTATAAAAAGAAATTACAAATTTCAAAACGTTTTTTGTAGCAACGAAAATTCTGTTTAACGAAAACCGTGGTCCTATTATTATTTTAAAAATAGCCGTACGTAATCAAAGAGAATATTTGCCTTACTTTTTTATGTAATTTTAATTAAAATGAACAAAATACAAAACGTATACAAAGCGGTCAAAAAACTACAAATTGATAATTCATAAATAAACATTTCACACTTGCAATAAGTTAATTTTTTTTGTGTGCGAGCTAATGTTGTGTTAGTAACGGCTTTTACGAACTGTGATACGAATACATACATACATATGTGAATGTGCGTGAATGTTTTTCCATAAAAAAAAACAAAATCTGTTTGCAATTATTTCATTATCAAGGTCGCGTTTTAAAATTAAATACTCGTACATAAGATATTTTATTCATTGTTTTTTTTTCATTTTTTTTCTTTCGTTTGATGTGCGTTTAAATCGTATTAAGTGTTTGTTATTTTACAGTTTTTCCTTTTGTGATGTGTTAACGAATTTGTATTTCTCGGTTTATTGGTGTTTCGCGTCATGCTCAAATGGTTTTTTTTTTTTTTGGTTCTTACAAACCAAGCTGTCTACACTTATTTCTTTAATTACCTTACACAACAGATTTTATTCTTCGTACTTATGTTTTTTTTTACATTTTTGTTATTTCCTTTATATATTTTTGTTTTATTTACTTGCACATGTCTACATTCATGCATACATAAACAAGTGTACGGTGGCTTTAATGAATAGAATGTAAAAGCGCTATTTTTGCACGCACTTTTGACAATTGCATAACGGAAAAAAAACGCTGCAATTCGTTGGATAAGTCAAACATTTGTGGTAAGAACATTAAAATACTAAAAAAGAATTTACATTGAGTAATTATTAATTTAAAAGAGGAAAGGAAATTGCTCCAAATAATAGCGTATAAAGCTCTAAACACATAGACGACAGCAGACTGCAAATGCTGCCAACTTCAAGTGCAGCCAACTTCAAATGCTGCTCTGAAGTCGGCTTCATAATTATTTTGAAGACAGCAACAACATAATAATCAGCTGGTGTGTAAATCAATTTCGAATTTTTATAAATATTACAAATTCAAAGTTTAAAAATATAAAAAATGAGCGAAGAAAATTTAGCGAATTTTATCACAATAATTGTTAAAATAGCTCAGACTACAGCTGAAGTGTATAAAGCCCATAAGACGAATAGTACAAGAAACCGAAGATGGTGGGTTCGCCCAGTAAATATAACCCATGATGAGGAGGGCATTTACAAAACATGTGTACAACAGCTCAAGGAAAAAGATGAAGAACACTTTTTCAAAGCAACCAGGATGAAAATTAAATAAAATATCACAAAAAATTAGCTCAAACGAAAAAAATTGTTTTGATATTGAAAATGAACAGCTGTGTATTTTAGCAATGCTACTTTCAGGGATGCCGTATTTCTTATTTCATAATGAATAAAATTGAAAATATTGATGAAAAATGTAATAATATCACGAAAAAACTATAAAAACACATACATTTATTTATTTATTGTATTTTTGCAATGTTCTTTTGTGTTTAATATTAAAAAAAAAAGTTTTTGTTCTAATTTGTCCAATTTATGTATATAATGGCAACACTATATTTGCTTATTTGCTGCCCGTCAAAATAGAAAATAGCCTGAGTTGGCAGCAGCAGCAAATGCTGTTGTGCAGTCGTGCTGCCCTGCTGCCGTCAAAATAATCGTTTTCATTTAAACACATGCATTTTATTTTTGACATATTGCTGCTTGCTGTCTGCTGTCGTCTATGTGTTTAGAGCTTAAGTTGTAATTTGACAAATATTCCATACCAAAAAAACTGCATAGAAAACTAACGCCCCCGGGATGCACAACTTGTTTCTACTGTATTTTCTAAAATATTTTTTGTGCACTAAATTTGAAAACGGAAATATTTAAAGAAGATACCGGTTTTATTTTTTGTCAATTGCCGCATCGTTAACATATTTAATATATTTATGTACACTGCCACCAAAACTCAACACGTTCGCCACTAAGCAATTTATTTATTTCTAAAAAACAATTTGATTAATTATTTGCTATAAGAGTCAATTGAAATGTATTAGTTTAGGTCTAAAAACATACCTTGTTAATTGTTTTGCATATATTGCAGCCGGCGACATTTCGTTGATGCTACTCGACTCGTCAGTAGAAGAAAAGTAAAAGTGTTGCGAAACGATGAAATTGCTGTCTCAGTATTGAACATTTGTAATTCTCATTGTGTTCATGGGAATATTGAGATGCGTAGTGAAGTTTTAAGCATATTTTTTAGTTGTTTTTCGGGCTGAAAAAGACAGAAAACAATTAATAAGTTCTATATTTAGGCCTGGAGTAACGCATTTCAATTGGCTCTTTTAGCAAATAAATAATGAAATTCATTTTTGAATTTTCAAAGCTATGGACATATATGTATGTATGTGGCAGAGTTCGCTAAAATTTAAAAGTTCAAAAATGACTATATGAGCCAATTGAAATTTATTATTTTAGGTCTAAAAATAGACCTCGTAAAGGCACACAAGTATACATTAACACCGGTATTCATAAAAAATAAAATGTTGCTCAAATACATTTTAGAACAAATTTGATATGAAAAATTTGTTCTAAAATGTATTTTAACAATGTTTTATTTTTTATGAATACCGATATAAGGCTGTATTTTTGAGTTAAACTAGGTTTAGTTAAACTGAAAAAAGATATGTGCCGCCATTAAGTCTAAATTATTATTTTTTTTTTATTATTTTACGAAAGAAGAACATTTTAAGTAAAACTAATTTCTTTCGTTATAAAATTTTTATACGAAGTTGGTAGTTGGCGGCACATATTTATTTTCAGTTTAAGTAAACCTTGTTTAACTGACATCTCAAAAACCCAGACTAAATCAATAATATTTAAACAATTGTTAAACAGGTGGTTTTCTAGTTCTTACACAATTGAAAATAAATAATAAAAATATTAAAAATAATATAAAAAAAAAATCAGACCCATTGTGCATGAATATTCTGTTTAAACAGACCTTCTTAAAACATATTATTTATAAAGTTTTATTTTATATATTGAAAACAGAACAAATAATTGTTGAAAAGAATTATTACTAAGTATAACGAAATCGTATTCGTCCAGCAGATGTGAAGGCTCAAGTAAATGAAATAAAATTAAGTTTTATTGTTTTAAATATGTACTATATATATTTTAAATATATACATATGTATATATAACTTTTCCGTCAAAATTTCGTTATAAATACCGACCACATTTGGTGGTTTTAATCACAAGCAAATTGACAATTAGTTTTGTTCAGTTGATTATTAAGCAAAAATTAAAATGAAATTCTTACACATGTTATCCCTGTTGTTGGTAGCCTTGGTGGCCTACACTTCGGCCCAGTGTCCACGTAAGTTTAACTTTTTTCAGAAGATCGCTTAACAATTTAATATTTACATATATATTCAATTCATCATTACAGGTACTCCTTCTTGCAGTGGTGCTCGCGATCTTGGCCGCAGAGGACCTGGTTGTGCTCCCCGCACCACTTGGCATTATGATGCTCGCCGCAGACAGTGTCGTGAAATGCGTTACCTGGGCTGTGGCGGCAACAATAATCGTTGGTGTACCCGTGCTGCCTGTGAACAGAGATGTCGTCGTCGTTAAGGAATATTATTCAAAATTCCTCCCCCCACTGCCCAAAACTTGATCATATTTTTGCTGAAATAAATTGAGCATGACTTAACATTTTAAAAGTCTTGGTTTTTTTTAATACAAATCTCCCCGCCACAACTGTGGCATGTCTTATAAATTACGTTTTTGGGCTAGAAGTGGGATTTTTGGCCTTCTCTTACTTTTGGTCAATTTTATTTGTCTTTGAGAGAATTTTATGCCTGCTCTCATTTGCACAAAATTTCCCCGAACTGTAAAGAAACGTACCAAGGTAACTTGATACCAGGTAGACGCATAACTACAACAAACACTTTATGTATTTTGTTGGTAGAAATCCTTAAAATCCTGTCGCCCATTTGTTCGAGCTTGTGTGTTTGTATTGTGTATTCTGACAGTTCTTCAGGCTAATAGCAGTAGTCAGCTGGTATCGAGGTACCTTGAAACGTACCTATGTTTAGGTAAATAAATTAAAGCTGTGTATACTCAATGTATGAGTAATTAATCTTCATTTCGTGTGTAGTGGCCCATTCCAACTAAATACCAATTTTGTGTTCAAAGAAAAATATATTTTTTTCTTTTTTTTCAATCCAAAGCAACTTTGGGTTGAATCGTTTATGAAAATAAATGTATGATTGATTGGTTGTCTTTTTGTTGTTTACATTTATAATGTATATTTGACATTTATAATGTATGTAGCTTCAAATGGTTTCATCATCGCCACAAAAAATTTGTTATTTTTCTGTTAATATTTTAAATAGCCCCATAATGTACAGATGTATGAAATCATGTGAATTACACATAATCACGTAATTTTTCTTTTATATTTTCTTTTCTGTTTTAATAAAATAAAATATATTCTTCACTTTGTTTTCTCGCAATACTATTATTTAATTATTTTTTGGCAACTATTAAAATTATTTTTGAATACGTTCATGCGGGCCTGTGTCTCGATTCACCTTGGGAACTATTTATTTTGCTGTGATGTCATAACTTTGTCAGACGGGGCAATACAAGTTTGTTTTTTTTTTATATACTTTTGACAGTAACAGATTTTTTGTGTTGCTTGTTTACGATTTAAAGTTACGTGCCTTGCAGCGTTACCGTTGAATTTTTTCAGAAAGTTTCACAAAGAATGGAATTCTTAAAAAAAATTTCACAAAATAAAAAAAAATACCTGCATTTTGGGGAATATAAAAAATCTGTCCGATTATCCCCACGCTTCTATTTTAGTATCAAAAATACCTACATGTAGGGATTTTCCCCTACTTCTGGCAACACTGAGCTAGATAGAAATAATTATTATACACTAGCAAAAAGTTTTTGATGTTTGGCCCAATTGGGATTTGAACTGGGTTTAATAGTCGGCGGGCTAACCATTTCCGCCAGGGCAGCCCATTAAATGCTAGCGATTACGCTGCCGATCTTTAATAGGGGAATTTACTAGTACTTTGGCGACAGTGTACTCCGCACTACCGGGATAAAATCAACGATGATTATGTGTGGGCATGGTGCCGGCATGTTGAAAGTACCCTGTCGGAAACCAAGCCAACTTTAAGCCAACATACAGCTAACTATTTCACAACAGGTACTGGTTGAGGCCTGAATTACTTCGCAATGTAAACAACTGACTATTTTAAGATGGTGATGTCCTAGGAAGTAGTCAATTGTCTGACGCTGCATTACTTTTCAACTAACTTAAAGTTAGCTACTTAAAAGTCAGTACCCACAGAAAAAAAATGTACAAGTCAAGGCTGATTTTACATTTTTCGGTGGTAATATCTTATTTTATTAAATTTCATCCAATTTTTTTTTTTTTTTGTTGGCCTCTGATGGGAATCGAACCACTAAGCCTCAAGACTGGTGAGCAGCCAACATACATACCCACTCAGCCATCGCAACATTTAAAACGAATGCGACAATAGGCAATTTAATTAGAGTTATTTAGCGTGTATGTGTGTATGTTATTATTTCAATTTTGGGTTAACTCAGCACTACGTTTCAGCTAATTTGAAGGTAGTCCATAAAAGTTAACGTAAAGTTAATTATTTTAGTAGTCGACTACTCAATGTCCGACAGGGTAATTAACGAATCTACACACACAGAGCTGGCCCCCTACACTAACTCTGGGAATATATGCATATACATATGTATGCATGTATGGAAGCTAAAATAAATTCAAAAATGATGACGAAATATTGCCGCAAATTATAGCTTCGTGAAGCATTCTATGTAGCAAAATGTTTAGATATTTTGCAAAATTATTTCATTAATATACTATTATTATTTCTACCAAAGAAAGCAATTAAATCACTCTGACATTTAATAGCAGCAAATAAAAATTTAAATTATATTTAAAATGACTCGTTTGTAATGATACAATTGAATCTCGTCATCATCACGTGTTTTTTACTGGAAATCTAAAATATTGAACGATATTGTTTTTATTTGTTTATTTCATTCTATTAATTTTTTTTTTCCTAAAGTTAAGACATAAACGCCCCAAGGAATATAAATTATTATAGTGTTCTGTCTGCCATAAACATAAACAAGCATACAAATACATACATATGTACATATGTATCTATATTTATCTGTCATTTAACAAATTGTTGAACTTGTATTTTTGTATTCTCTTCATTAAGAACAAAAAACAAATTGCTTTAATTTCAGACTATTACCTAAACGTGCAAAACCCGTTCAGAATGTTTCGCAACACAGCTCTCTCACAAACACCTACCTACAAGCTGATACTGGGCTTTGGATTATGCACTCTTGGCGGTGCCATGCTGTATGCCTACTTCAAAACCCGAGACGATGATGAAGAAGAGCAGCAACAAAATGATAAAGCAAAAATGAAGCCGACGACGACATCGTCGCCTAAAAGACAAGCAAAACAAGCACAAAAAGAAGTTAAAATAGAGTTGAAAATTGCCAATGAGCATGTTCCGTTGGTGGCAGGTAGACAGGGGGCAAATCTGAAGTCTATAGAAAATAAAACGCTAACAAAAATACTTTTTCGGTGAGTATTCATTCAGTATCAAAAAGTATTAAATTCAAAAATATTAATACCTAGAGTGGGTCAATTTCGTATGTACATATTAAAAAAGCCACTAAAGTGGTTATCATAATCGTAATCTACATCTAATTCTACGGATGTTTGACCCAGAGAGCGTGGCTCTAAAATCAAAATCAAGCTTCCAATTTTTAAAGAGAATCCTTGGAAATGAAGAGTTTCGATTTGGTATTGTTAGAATACATACTCATACTCTATTCAAGCATTGAATAGAGTATGAATCCCAAGGGATGTCAGAAGTTCGGTAAGTACGGATTTCTTTAAATCTAGTACGTTGAGCTTGTCTTAAGTACGGATTCTTCAAGCGCTAAAGACTTAATTTTAGACATATTCAATCCCAGTTTTGGATTGAATATAGCTCAAATCCGTACTTAAAAACAAGAACGCTGTTCTTGATTTAAGAACATTGGTACTTACCATACTCCTGACACCGTTTGGGATTGATTTAAGCATCATATGACCGACACTGCTGATGGGCTTATACATCAGGGTTTCTATCATTTTCTTAAGGGCAAAATGAAAAAAAAAATGATGTAAACATTCGTGTACGTGTGATTTATTTTTTGGGCCAGCGTTACCACCTCAGCAAAGTGATCATTCAAAATCTTTTTTTGCAAAATGCCCACAAAATTACATATAATGCCATTAATTTCTTTATTATTAAATAAAAAAAGAATTTTTCGAAAATTTTCAATTGCTCTCAATTTCAATTACTCTCAATTATGAAAATTTGCAAAAAAAAAAAAAAAAAAGAGTACGAGAACATCATTGTGCAATCATTTTCATTTTTTTTTTTTTTTAGAACAGCTGTTAAGTAATGCTTGCTGGGTCCTGGTCTGTTCTGAAACTGAAGAACTTGAACTTGTCGCCACTGCTTTTTTGAAGTTTAAATGTTATTTGACTTAAAACCAAATCAGACCAGCTATTCGTACAAGCATAAATTGAAAACTATTGATGACATTTAATTAGATATACGTACATACATACATAATAAAAATCTGGTTATTTGTATAATAGAATAAAAGATTTTTTTTTCTTCATATTATCCATAATTATATTTCAGGGATAAAGATGATTCAAATAAAATTTGTGAAATAAACGGTTATCCCGATAACGTGAAGGAGGCCCGATCTTTGCTTCTAAAGGAAATAGAACGAGCGCCAATTGTCACAGAAGAAATTTATGTTCCGCAGAGTGTATGCGGCAAAATAATGGGTCGTTGTGGCGAAGCAATGCAAGAAATTTGTCGCATTTCCTTGGCAAAAGTCTCCATTGATGCTGGCGTGCGCAGCGCGAATAGCCGACGCATCACCATCACCGGCAATCGTCAACAAGTCAATATTGCCCGTAAACTGATACAGGATAAAATCGAGGAAGATGAATCTCTCAGAAAAGCTGTCGAGGAGGCTGAACAAAAACGTGAACCACGTCGTTCTCCCACCAATAGCATAAACTCAAGCATGTACTCGTCGCAAACTTCACTCAGCTCACATTTGCCACCGCGTGAAAAACTACTGGCTGCCAAAAACGATGAGAAGCCCATGGAAGTTTATGTATCGGCTATTGCCTCACCAGCCAAATTCTGGGTGCAGCTTATTGGTCCCCAAACTAGAAAGCTAGATGATTTGGTGGAAAATATGACTGACTACTATAATGTTGCCGCAAATCGTGATATACATCAAATACATGAACCTTATCTCGGACAAATTGTCGCTACTATTTTTAAACATGACAGCAAATGGTACAGAGCCGAAGTTGTGGGCATTTTACCAAATCAATACAACCCTAAGGAAATCGTATTGGATTTATACTTTGTCGATTACGGTGACAGTGAATATGTGCTACCTCATGAAATCTTTGAATTGCGTACAGATTTTCTTACTTTAAGGTGAGATTTTTTTTATATACATATATACATATGTACATATCTGGGGTGTTTTATCATATAACATCTTAAGGCACACACAGACAAATCAATAATCAATATTTTTTCGATTGATTATACAATAAAACTAAATAGAAACTTGTTTGTACATAATTTTATATTAGATTCCAAGCTGTTGAATGCTTTTTAGCCAATGTTAAATCAACATTACAAAATGATCCTGATACTTGGGATGAACAATCAATTCAAGCATTTGAAGAATACACTCAAGGTATAAATAAGAAACAAAAAATTTTGATTAACAACAAAAAAAACAAAAATCTAATAACTTTGCAATTTTCTTAGTGGCTCGCTGGAAAAAACTAATCGCCCGAGTTGTGACATACAAAGATCGCGTCAAGTCTCTTACGGGAAATACTGCAGCGCGCGAAGGTTCTCCTATACCGGGTATAGAAATTTATGAATTACAAGAAGGTAAGTAAATTTCTTAAAACAAAATACTTCCTTCGGTACATTTTGGGCAAAGTTTGGTAAAATGAGCTCTCATCATGAATTTCTCTCAATATATAGTAATAGACAAAAAAGCACAAAAGTAAACTCAGAAAAAGGAAGCTCAGAAAATACATACATACATACATTTCATAATATGTATTAGCAACAATTTTGATTACTATGTCAGTGTTATTATATTGCTACAGCTACATATGTACATATGTACATATATTATTAACATGATACTTCAATGTTATTGTGCCTGTACCTCGATGTTATTACAATACTACGTAAATGTTATTGTGGTGCTACGTTGTCATAGACTACGTTAACGGCTCCACAGCAAGAACAGTGCATGATGCAGAAACATCATAGTTTCTATCATTTTCTTAAGGGCAAAATGAAAAAGAAAAATGATGTAAACTTCTTTTTTAAACCAGCGTTACCACCTCAGCAAAGTGATCATTCCAAAATTCTTTTGTTTTTCAAAATGCCCACAAAATTATATACATACAATACATAATACAACGCTTAATAGCATTATTAATAAATAAAATATAAATAAATTTATTATTAACTGCCTGTTCCTCAATGTCGAAATCGTGCGATTGTTCGCATTCTAAGCGAAAGAAAATTGTTTTGGGTTCCTGTATGATGTTCTTTTTTTTTATTCGAGCAATGACTCCATCGATAAGTACAAAAGATGTATGTGAGTGTTTCCATACAAAATCCGATTCCTCTATATCGATCATGTCGTCAGCACTGCGAACACAAACCTCAAAATCAATCACTTGCTATTTTAATAGACAACATTTTATACATATTTATTAAAAAAAACTGGGAAACAAAACTAGAAAATCCACACATATTTTTATTTTATTTAGTAAACATATTAAACAATTATCATATGTATGTATGTAGTTTTCCTAAACATTTCACTTGTTCGCTGGATGAAAGAAAATCCTGAGTTTGCCAGAGGAATACCCGTGTACAGTGCATCAAAGTACTTTTAAAGTACTTTTTAAATGTCAATGAAAAAACGGGCTCTTAAATTTTAAAGGCCACAAAAACAATTTCCACACTTTTAAAATGTTTGCTCTTTTATTTTGTACTTGTTTAGGTGTGCATTTGGTTTGGCTTGTCAGTTTTAAGAAGCGTTGTATTTACACAAGAACAATTGAGTAGTTTTTTTCAATACTTCAATAAAAAATCAACCAAAAATTTAATTTGCCGATCTGGCATCTGTGTGAAGTAAATGCCAAAAATTTCATGACGTAAACCCATGCGAAAGCAAGCTGTCGATATAGAGGAACCCAAATTGATTCGAAATCGTGCGACTACATTACGATCGCTTACATTTTCTTGCGACATCGAGGAACAGGCAGTAAATAAAAAAAAAACAGATTTTCGAAAAATTTCAAAAGATAATTCACAGAATAAACTATTTTAGAGATACATTTAGATAAAATTAAAAGAAAAACAATAGTCAGTAGCAGTTTTAACAACATAAAACTAAATAATATGGGAAAAACTTCCGCAGCACCATTTTTTTTTTGTTTTCAAAGAAAAACAGGATAGATGAACCTATAAAAACATTAATGTATAAACGCAGTTCCAAATGAAATTACCAAATTAATACGGGAAATACAAAATGTTAAAAAATCACTGTAATAGCAACGCTGTAAGCTACAAAATAGCTTTGCGTGTGTTAGTCATTCAGTTCCCTGAAGGAAATGTCAGTAGAAAAACTCGAATGATTCACTATTGACATGGTCATCAGTACTAGTGACATATTATACCTCATACAATGATTTTTTCTATTGACATTCAACATTTGCTTTTCATTGCAAATCAACTACTGACAAAGGAACTAGTGACTAGGTGGTTCAAATGCAACTATATGACGACCATGGTACTATTGTTTCTCCATAGACATTGTCGCTACCCTGATAGAAATGTCAGTAGAGAAACTCAATTGAAAAATCAAGATATAAAATTAACAATGTTGTCAACTCAATGTTTTCCTTCCAAATAAAAACGGTTTTTATATCACGATTTTGGTGGGCTTACAAATTTCAACAATCACAACACTGTTCATAAAACAAAAAACTGTAGACACCCTGTTGACAGTTTGGTTAAAAAAAAAAGTCACCAAAATAGGCGAAAAATATAGCGACTTGGAGCCACTTGACTCTAGATGTCCTTCAGGGTTATTAATGTGTTAGTTTCCATCAGCCATTTCTAGTAGGATCTCTTTTTCTAAATTGTTTACAAAATTATAATAGTGTGGCCGTTTTGATGCGACTTTTTAAAGTAGGAAACAGTTCTATTAGATTTAGCTAGCAATTTTCAGTGACTGAATCGTACGATTGATTGAGTAGGATAGTGTATCACCGCCTTAAATGGGGACGATCGGAGAAACATTTATAAAATATATGTATATGTATGTAAATATACATATTTTTTTGCAGGTGTGGAAGTTAACTTGGGCCACATGATGATCTCAAACGGCTATGCCAATCCTACAAGCGATGATTATCCACGCGTAAGATCGCCCCAACTACCACAAAGCCGTAGCAGTTCAAATGATGCTCTATCATCGTCTACTTCATCTGCCAACCAACCACTAAAACCTCAATCACCCACACCTGTAGCTTCCAATAACACTATTTCATACAAAGAGAATCATACTGAAGCAGAAAACTCTCTTATTGAAGAACAATTGCGGCACTTAACGAAACTGCAAAATGTGTGCTCAGTAAATGGGAATGGGCATGTTAAAATATCACCCGCTGAATTAACAAATCACAATTCCTATAAGTTTTCTTAGATGTCGAATCGTTGACAATAAATTTCAACACAATTATTTATTTTATGCGTGTGTACTTGTTTTTAAGGCAGTTCAAATGTGTATTTTATATTTAAGTGTAAATAGTGCTTTTTTGAAAATTTCATTCATTTCAAAATCTGATTTTATATTATAAACATTATATGTTATTAGATTGTAAGATTTTCTTTTAAGCCATTTTCAACTTTGTACTTTTTTAACAATAATAAAAAAAAGAAGTTGTTTAAATGTTATTTGTTCAGTGCAGAAGCTCAGCGTTGAAAAAAAGGCCATATGGAAAAGTTTCTATTTGATGCACAATGGTAATAAATTTATAAATTTCACAAAATAAAAATAATATAAAAATTGCATTGAAATAATTAATATATTTATTAATCTTTAAGGAAATTAAAATTTCTGATGTTATTTATAAAAAAAAAAATTCCAAAAATATAATTTTAAATTAAATTTAAACATTTCCAGGCCTGGCTTACATGCCTGTTTGTAAAACTAGAAAATGCAATTGAGTAATAAGAACACACCATAACTATACGATTATGTATACAATGCATTCGACGTTAGTTCGAGCTTGTGAATTGAATGATTATCTTAAGAAAAACTAAATAGTTTTAATTGAATAAAAAGAAATGGATCTGTACTTCTCTAAAATACATATGTATATTAAGTTATTACAAAAGAGTGAAGAAAATTCTTCTTGTTTTTTTTTTTTTTTTTGTTTAATTTCTTTGTATTTAATGTTATTTTGTTTTTTTTTTCTACAAAGAGAAATCCACACATCATCCTTCAATAAAAAAAAAAATATATAAAAAACTGCAGTAAATAATAAAAGTAAATTAAAAATAATTGACAATGTCATTCGACAACGCAGGCTCCCTTAAGCTACGGTCACACTAACAAATGTCAGCAGTCAAATAACGGGACCACTGTTCTCTTGTTTCGGCCAAGCACATGGATACAAAAATGCTTATACATACACATGGACACATCCACAAACACCAACGAAAACAAAAGTCGATGAAAAAAGAGTTGAAGCATTAAATTTCACAAGAGTATATTTTAAGGTTTTGTTTGCTCAGGGAACAAAAACAAAATTTACAGCGCATAATTATTTGATCTTAGAAAAACTTTGCAAAATAAAAACACAAATTTGTACCAAATTTATTGACACTCGTTAAGCAAATAAAACGAATGAAATATGCCGTTGGGAAATTTTATGTTTTTACGTTTATTTTCCTTTTTTTCTTTTTGTTGTTGTTTTTCGTTGACGAATCTGTATGTATGTATGTATGTATGTGTGGGTATGTACATATGTATACGCAAGTAGTGATCCCGTTTTTCTGTAGGCAAAAATGGACAAACAAAAGCTTAAATGTGAGCGTATCTTTAGTTCCACGTAAAACAATAGCAACATTTTACTGTTATTTTTAGGGCCGATGTCGCGTGACATCGCGGGGATGGCACTAAGTTTTTGATATTTGTCCTGAATAAATTGAACTACTCTTGAATTGACTTGAAAATGGTATTAACTGATTGTATGCAGTTCTTTGCCATATTTTTTTTTTTTTGAATATTTATCTATAATCCATGGGCTTATGACAAAATTATACTCATATAAGATTGTTCTTATAGTCTACCAATACTATACATATTATAGTTTTGTGATGCTCTTTTATTTTTTTATTATTATAAATATTTATGACACGTTTTTTATTTAATCTTTTATTTGCCATTTTTGAACATTTTTAAATAAGATATTTGAGATTTACACAAAACTACACTCTAAAGAAGTGTATTACACTTTGTGTTATGGTAAACTACAAAATATTGATACTATGCATATCGATTACAAAAAAATAAAAACGAAGAAAAGCATGTTTAAAAATGTTTTAGCTACTAAAACATTTGAAATTAATGTATGTTTATTTACACAAAATAAGAAAGTCAATTATTGCTTTCTAAAAATAAAAAATAAAATGTAATAAAAAGCTAAAATTACGAGTTTTGATATTTACATTTTAGTCTTAAGTGGCCTAGAGATGCGCAACCAACTCTTCGCACAATTTGATTGAGTGCATGCAGTCGTACTTGTTCGGATGCTCGCACATGCGATCGGCTTTGCTTAAAGCAAAATCAAAAAATTTTGATAGTTTTCTAGGTACCTTACACTGCAAAGTATGTACTTTCATTAAATTTTTGTATACGTATTTTGAATAAAAAATTTCAATGAAATCTGTGACTTTCATGAAAATTTCTTGCTCAAGATAAAGCAAAAAATCTGCTTACAGCCAAATAAAATCTATGAAAAAATCTTGCATTTTTGAAGCCATATTTTTATAAACTGTAAAAACTTGACAGCAATTTTTTTTCCATTAAACCATTTTATACTTGCATCGCAAGTGCAGCGTTCAAATTTGTGTTGCAATAAACTTCAATGCGAAACTATTTGTGGACTAAAAGGCTCAGCGTAGTACAATCGTATTATTTCTTATCACAGAGGAGGAAATTCTAAAATTTGTGGCGAAAAAGTTTTTGCAGCACGCTCTGCAAACCTTTTTTAGTTGCTTCCATATCGTACATGCCAAATCTTATGCACTTGTAGCAATCATGGTGCAATATTCTGCATTTACCCTCACCCATAACAAAGTACGTAAGTGAAAATCATTCAATCTGTTATAACGATTACAAAAAAAAATTTTGATAACAATTAAAGAAAACTTTTTCGAAGTCGAAAGAAACAAAATAATATTAAAAGCGAATACAAAATTTGGGTAAAGTTTATTAAAAATCAAGATAAAAAAACACCTAATAAATATATTCATATACCTAATAAAATATATGTATATGTGACGCGCAATATAGAAAGGGACCTAAGGGTAAAAACCGGTTTTGTTCAGGAGAGCAATTTTAAAGATTTATGTAAGTACGTGTATCTTTGGTGTACCATCACTTTCATAAAACACGCATATCTCTGGGAGGAAACACTTTTGGGGCATGGGATCGGTCTCATTTGAGGCTTAGATGTTGTCCACATGCAAAAAAAAAGTTAAAATTGATTTTGTTTTACCCTTAGGTCCCTTTCTCTATGCGCTGTCACCTACACTTATCTATGTACTACTATAAATATATGTATAATTATTTCAATAATTGAAGCATATGATCTTATATTAAAATATCATTAGTGGTATTGATGGCAATTGGTGGCAGATAAATTGCCCTTATTTGACTTCGAAGACGGGCAATTTCTACATCCTCCCGTTCCAGCTCTCGTATAAGTTGGGAAAATTGCACTAAACCTTCACGATTGCCAGGAAACCCATAAGATTTGATGACTTCTGTTTGCAATTGCATGACCAACGGGAATACATGTTGCATCATTAAAAGCATCTCCTTTCCAGCTGAAGCCTTAGCTTCAGAAAGTTTTTTTGAATTTTCTGATTGATTAACAGTGCGTATGATGTCTATTAAAATCTGTTTGGCAGTATCGTTGTTAAAATTCATTTTATTACGCTGTTGTTTCAATAAATGCTTAATTAAATGCAAATTACTATAAAAATTATACAAAAAATACTATTTTGGTCACAGATCCAGTCTGCTGTGGACTTGGGCAAATTCGTAATATAGAAATTCGCCTTGTTCCAAACATTGTTTAGAAATTGCGCTGCCAACTGTTATTTAAGTGCGCAATAGAACATTTGAATGAGCTTGCCACTTGTTTTTCACATTGGCCTTGTCAGACACTTAACAAACTGTCTACATTGGCCATCGATTTGTATGCTCAACAAACAGATTCTTGGTCGAACATGAATTCAACTAATGTAGACAGCTAATGTTCATGTTTAAAGCGTACAATTGCGTAAAACAGCACATGAACACCTACAATTGTATACCACGTACAAAAACATGAATATATTATGGTTTGTTATTCTGCCGGCTTTATGTTCATGAGCAAACAAATTGATGTCTCGTGTAGACGCAATGTTATGATTTTAGCCAAGGGAACCTCTACTGAGCTTATGAGAGTTCTTATTTATTCATTTCACTACGCTTATAACTCAAAAAAGTGTAACGTAACAATATTATGTGAGCTGTAAAAGTTGGGTTATATAATCTAGGAGCTCCAATGTAAGAAAAATTTTTATAGTACACAATATTATTATGCTCAAAATTGTTGGAATTGAAATGGTTGTTTATTTTATAAGTAATTATAAAAAATCTATAAATACGTACATATTCCTCAAACTGCGTCAGAAATTGCGCAGCGGCAACTAATTTCGTAATTATTAACAACTCTGTTTTTTCCACAGTTCCTTTTTTATGTAGTCTGGCATCCTTATTTAGAAAAAACTTTTTGTCATTGAATTTTTTTTATAATAAAGAGGGGTTTCCGAACGTTTAATATATTTTTTTAATAAAAAAAAGAACTTGCGCAAAAAAATACATGATTTTATTATCAAAAGATTTACAGTTCTTCTCTAAGCTTAAACATTGTTAAATGAAGAAATACAATTTTTAATTCCTAAGCTCTGAAAATCAAACATTTGGGAGCTGGCTAAAAACGTAAGGAGCGACACGTCTGTCTGGGGTCAAGTTTTATTGGTCATAACAAGAAGGCGGACGGAACAATAAATAAATATCAAGGTTCTTTGTGCGATAAATACCTTTTTCTTAATTCAATAATTAATTCTGCCCTTCCTCACACAGCTCACATCTCTTTGAAGTACAGAAAATTTGTATTGTTAGAAAGTCTGGAAATTAATTTGTAATCTATTATGGAGGACGGTCTTACAAATGAGCAAACAGAGAAGGTTTTACAGTTTCAAGATCTGACAGGCATTGAAGATATGAGTGTTTGTCGGGATGTCTTAATAAGACATCAATGGGATCTGGAGGTATGTAAATATGTAAATGCGTACTGCTGCTGGCACATTGTGAAGATTTATAATGGCTTAAACAAAGAGATGTTTTGGTCAAGCTGTACATAGTTCATAGTTCCAACGTTGTTTACGTTAAAACGACTTTTACCCAAATTCCTTAGAAACGTTAGAGAATCTATAAAATGTGATTTTCACTGGGCCAGCCCCTTCAAAAGTATTTACTTTAAATGTTTTTGTTGTATATACATACATACATATGTTATAATGATAGTATTCGTTATTACCAAGTTGGCAAAATATTACCTGCTTGAAACGTTGACAACAACTAAGAACTTTTGTAGGTCGAAGTCCGGCCGTAAAAATTCTGTTCCGTTACGTAAAAATTCTGTTGCAGACAAGCGAAAAATTTCGAATGATTTTTCCGCTTCTCTGAGTTGTGAAAAAAACAAACAATTCCCTTAGTACCATTTGTTACACTCTGAACGTCAACTAGATGCAGACTTGATTTGGGAGTTTTCTTTAAATTACCACAACTTGGCATATTCGAATAAAAATTTCATGGAAGCATTTCTTAAAAGTGTTGTATCTCTTTTGATTTAAATAGCAGAAAAATGTATGGTTTTTTGTTTGTTTTAAAGGTGGCCGTGCAAGAACAAATGAATATACGCGAAGGTCGACCCTCTTCATTTGTGGGTTCCAGAGATGTCAGAGCACCAGCCGTCATAAATGATCGATTTCTGCAGCAAGTATTTTCTGTCACTATGCCCGGCGGCCGTTCTGTACGAAGCTCGGTGCCAGGTCCAGTGCCGCGAAGTATAACAGGCATTATAGGTTACATTTTTAATATGGTATTCCATTATTGTTATTCAACAATATCAAGCATTTTGAGCGTTTTCCTCACAGGAAATGAGGAAAGAAGTAAGTTTTTAATTCTGCCAACAATTTTCGTTAGAAGCGTACATATTTTTTATTTATTCGAATATTCTTTTCGATATTTCGCTCTGCTTCGAATAGCTTTTTGAAAAAAACGCAACCAAAACAATTTTCGATATTATTGTCCTGAAGAAGCTTTCCTAATGCGAGCGAAATATCGACAAGAATATTCGAATAAATAAAAAAATATATACGCTTATAACAAAAAAAAAAAAAAAAAACAAAAAAAAAACTGACAGCTTAAGAAAATAATAATAATAAATATAAAAAATGTATATTTATGCCTACATTTTTCTTTTGTTAGTTGTCACAGATCCCTTGGGTGATGTTATGAGCTTTATACGGTCATACAGCGAACGCTACCCTGAACATCCTGTCTTCTATCAGGGCACATATGCACAGGCTTTGAATGATGCCAAACAAGAACTACGTTTTTTGTTAGTGTATTTGCATAAAGATGCAACAAAGAATCCAGATGTCGATTCGTTCTGCAGCCAAACTCTATCGAATCGTTCGGTAATCGATTTCATAAATCGCAATACATTATTCTGGGCTTGTGATGTTTCATCTCCGGAAGGCTATCGCGTTTCCCACTCAATAAACGCCAGGTTATATCCTATTATGGTTTTAATAGCATTGAGAGCTAATCGCATGGTCATAATGGGTCGTTTTGAGGGCGATTGTACCGCCGACGAATTGGTGAATCGCCTGCAGACAGTTATTAATGCAAATGACGTTTGGCTAAGTCAGGCCAGAGCAGACCGTCTAGAACGCAATTTCACACAAACTCTGCGCCAGCAACAGGATGAGGCATATCGTCAAAGCTTGAGGGCAGATGAAGAAAAAGAACGTCTCAGGCAATTGGAACGGGAAAAAGAAAAAGAAGCTGAAGAGGCTTTAGTTAGGGAACTGCAAGCTGAAGAAAGACGTAAAGAGGTAAGTGGTCGAAATACCTTTAAAGCACGTATAAAAACATTAAACTTTTCTTTTTTAATATGTGCAGGAAATCGCTCAGTTAAAACTAAATATGTCAGAGCAAATCCCAGCTGAACCACCCGCCGATGCTGCTAATGCCATCAGTGTGGTTTTTAAACTACCAAATGGCGCTCGCATTGAACGTAGATTTTTGCAATCCAATTCGTTGATAGTATGCAACTCACAATTTTTATTCGCAAACATTTTATTTTATAATATTACTTTTTTAGGATGTTTCCAATTATTTATTCTGCCATCCCTTTTCACCAGACGTATTTGAAATAACAACGAACTTTCCAAAACGCATAATATATTCCAAATCAAATGACATGGATGATGCTGCTGCAGTCATTGCGAACAAAACTCTATTGGAAGTGGGCTTGAAAAACCGCGAGGTCCTTTTTGTTAATGATTTGGAAGCGTAATATCAATTGTGTTATAGCAAATGACATGAAATTATTTGAAATTCCAAATAGTTTTTCCCCGCTAACAACAACCGAACGAATAAAACATCATATGCTGCTACTAACACCCCATTACGGCAAATATTATATGTTTTATAGACCTAATACCATTTTTAAGCATAAATAAAAAAAAATGGCGTTGCTGCGCAATCATTGATGGAATTCCTAAGTTTGTTAAATTTTGATTTGTATTTTTGTTTTAATTTAATATCTTTTTTTTAATTTATTTTAATTCTTATTATTGAAATTAAATTAATTTCTTAAGTAAGCACATTGCTGGAACATCAAAAAAACATAAAAATAAAATATTTTTAGTAACTTAAAGAAAAATCTTTTTTAAACGGAAATAGTTTAATACTTAAATATGAACTTAATTATTTATTTGCTTTAAGAATTCTTACCGTCTAATTCATAAAAATTATAACAGGTTTATAAAGCTCTTATATGACAGATTTTCCATACAAATATGTCAAATAGCAGTCTTATAAGCCTGTTAGAATTTTTATGAATTAGGGGGTTAATCTATATCGCACCCTAAATCAGAAACAGTCACAATTTGAAAATAAAAGATAATCAAGGGAGAGAACTATAATTTTTTTATATTTATTATATGTTTATTATTATTATTATTATTATATTTATTATTGTTATATTTATTATGATTATATTATTTTCTGTCTTTGATACTTTCAAAAATATAGAAGTTTGCAAAGAAAAGTAAAAGAGTTGCAAAACGAAAAAAAATTTTTACTGTGTTAAAGGCTTGTTTGAACATTTCTGAGTCTCATTTTGTTTATGGGAATTATGGAATGAATAGATAAGTTTTAAATATTCTTTTAAGAATTTTTCGAGTCTACCGATGAGTTGATTAGCATCAACAAAATGTCATATTTTTGGACCTGAATTAATACATTTCAATTGGCTCTTAAAGCAAATAAATAATTAAGTTCTTTTTTGAATATTATTATTATATTTATTATATGTTTATATTTAGTGATCTAGATATAACTACAATTTTCTTGGTATCAATTTTCGTGGTTGTATGACAAGGCGATTTTGAGTCGTGATTATTTATGATTTAGTGTGCGATATGTAGAGATTTTTATCTGTTTAAAGCTAGTGCGTATTTGGGCTCAATTCGAATCATTATCGCTTTTATTTACAAAACAGTTTTTCCAAAAGTACAAAAAATAACGGCCTTAATTCTGCAATTCACAATGCAACGCCAGTGTTTAAAAGAAAAACAATAATACATCTAAATTTGGAGGAAGAAAAGTCGAACTTAAAAGTCCAATAAATAAATAATTACCAACTGCAAGTGTGAAAGTAACAGACAGATCTGTTCTGAAAAACACTGAACTTGAAAACCCATGATATTTTGAGGACAAATAACGTCAGAAAACTGATGTTGTGCTGCTTTTTGTGAGTATATATCGTTTAAAAATGTTATTTAGGCCTTCAGATATGATTAGTAATTTTAACTTGTTGAGGCAATTAGACTTGTGTCGAATTCGTTTTTATCACGAACGATCGATCGAACCCATGTAATTTAAATGGATTCGATTGTTGGTTCGTGACAAAAACGAACAAAAGAACAGGTTCTACACAAGTCTAGAGGGAATACCATTTAATATACCTAAAATCATGTGATTCCAGCTCAGACCTGTATTTGTATAAAATTTTTGTTGGCTAGCACAAAAATTTAAAGGCCTGTCACAGAAATAAATGTTGATCGAAAATGATTTAAATTCCGAACAACTTTTTTGGACAATTCAAAAATGAAATTAATTATTTGATTTAAGAGCCAACGGAAATGTATTAATGAAATCATAAAAATATATAATTTCACTCCGATGAATTTGATCACTTATTTGCAAAAAAAAAAAAAAAAATTATTGGTCTATAAATAGACCTTAATGTTTTCTGTCTTTTTCAGCCAAAGCAGAATAAAATGGTGGATAGTTTTTGTATGGCATACAAAAGAAGAAGCAAACTACTTAATCAGTTTATCAATTACCTTTTGAATTTCCTTGATATAGTATCATATCGTACTTCGTTACATACCAGTAAAATTTGTGAAAAAATGTATTTTAATCAATTACTTTCGGATTTTTTGCCACCAACGGGTTTTTGGAGTTTAGGTGGCGATATTTAAGACTTGTTTGCTTTTGACAAAACAACTTAATTTGCTGTCATAACAAATTGAAAACATTTTTTCTTAATTTTCTACAAAAATATTACAATTTTATAGCGAAGAATTGAAATGAACGACGAGTTTGAAAACAAGAGGAAAGATTTAAAATGTTGCTGTGCCGCAAAACAATGTAAGTTAAGAGTAAATTTCATCAAGTAATTATTCGATTTTTATTAAATATGCGTACATACACACATACCCTTCGTTGGCGAAAATGAAGATATAAATATTGTATTGAATCTTCAAATATGAACTTAATTATTTATTTGCTTTAAGAGCCAATTGAAATTGATTAATTCAGGTCTATTTTTGGACCTGAATTAATATTGTATTGAATGTTCAAAAATGAATTTAACTATTTATTTGAGCTAAGAGCCATTTAACATGTATTATTTTAGGTCTACAATTAGACCTTACAAATGTTTCACTGTCTTTTTCAGCCGTGTATATGCCGCCGGCATTTCGTTGATGCTAATCAACTCGTCAGTAGACTCCAAAAAAACTTCAACAAATGTTTGAAACCATTCCCATGAACACTAAGAAAATCAGAAATGTTCAAACAAACCTTTAATACAGAAAACATTTTTTTTTGTCTTGCAACACTTTTACTTTTCTTCATAAACTCTATACAGCGAGTTACGCTTGGTTCCTACGATCTGTATACAAATTTGTATACTTACCGTCTAATTCATAAAAATTATAACAGGTTTATAAGGCTCTTATTTGACAGATTTTCCATACAAATATGTCAAATAGCAGTTTTATAAGCCTGTAATAACTTTTATGAATTAGGGGGTTAGTTGTTTCAGGCTCAAGATCAGCTGTTTATATAACAATAATTAAAAATGCATTTATATTAAATTACTTTTTCAGGCTCAAGTTCAACCCTTGATTAGTCACTTCTTAATTAATATCAATTAAGTAAAGTAAAATTTTTCAGTAAAAAAAATAATTAAACATTTTTTTTATACATTTATATTAAATTACTTTTTCAGGCTCAAGTTCAACCCTTGGGTTTTCACTACTTTTAATCAATATCAATTAAGTAAAGAAAAGTAAAATTTATTTGCTAGGTGGACAACCGGCTGTTTCTGGGTAGCAAACACCCTTCATCAGCACCCTATGAACTTTGGACGTGTCAAATTTCACAATTTTGGCACAGCCGCTTTAACCACTCGGCAACCAAAGCTCACGCAATTCTACTTTCTGTTTGTATACTTAATTAACATTAACCAAAGCAATGATATTTTTTGCAGTCTTGGACGATATTTGTCGTCTCAGAAGACTGTTGCTCTCTGTTTATATGAAAGCTTTTTAATACATGTTCTGTTATGCATCATTGAGATCTAGATGCTCTTTTATTGATACAATTTGAACATTTACGCCATGCCCTGCGCTATTAACATTTTTTTTATATTCCAATATTTTGAGCTCCGCCTTCGCTCTTCTTCAGCTGAGCCTTGAGCCTGAAGCAACTAATTAATTACTGGAAGAATATAAGGTCGAAGAAAAGAATAAAACTATTCTCAGAGTGTACATTGTTTATAACGTTATTGTTTCTACAATAAATGCAACAATTTCAATATATTCCTTTGTTATTGTTGAAATACTCCCGGGTTTCACTGGTACTTATTTATGGCCAGATATCAAATGAATAAAATATTTCTAAAATCGGTAACCACAAAACATTACTTTAGGCCGCTAATTAGTAAACGGTAACACTGTTCGTATGAGTGTTATTTGCTCTTTTTAGAAAATGGCTCTGACAAATTGTATGTTACGTATACGCCTGTGCGTGATGATGGGCGACAATGTTGATGCAAAAATTGATAACGTTTTTTTCCCCTCACAATAAGTGCAACAATCAATATATTCAATATATTTTTGCAAGCTTTTTTTTTTATTTATAGTATATAATGACATTTTATTTTGTTTGATCGTTGTCGAACTAAAATATTCCGTTGGTGTCTTAATTGCCATTTCAATGTGGGTTTAATTTTCTTCACTGTTTTATTTCATAAGTGCTCGTCTATACTGTGAAATATTTGCTTCAAAAAATTTTTACTTTTTGTGAATCTTTTTTCACCATTCTAGCATTTGAATGGATGAAATGCTCAATGAGAATATAGTGGAATTGAGATACTTAATAAAAACTTCATGTACTACATCTGTAACCCTCTCAAACTCGATGTTTCTGAAGCAAATGTTTCACAGTACGGACAGGCACTAAACATTCGTCTCTTGAGTTATATTAAAACAAAGAAACTATATTACTACAAAGCGGTTTTGGTATTTTATACAGAATGTGAAAATACAGTCGTCGCCATCTTTGAGGTCAGGTCTCATTGTGAACGTTCCGCTTTTGTATCTTCTAGTCGACTAGGTGATGTATTTATTTTTTAAAAATAACAAAACTACTTTGCACTTACATCAAGCAGCTATAAAAATAAAACAGACATGGACTATAATAACGACAATGAGAATAAGGACCGAATGAAACTCGCCCTTTATTCCCCGTCTAGACCAGCAATAAATATGTTTAGCGCTTATTGCGGCAAAAAACGTAGACAAAATTTACAGTTAGGTAAAGGGTATTGCGAAAAGTTCTCAGTAACTAGATTTAAAATAGGAGAGGAGAAAAATTGGGTAAGAGCTTAATGTATTGGGTCCACTAATACGCAATGCTGAAGGTTGGATGAAGGTGTAGGCCGATTATAAGTGCAAATTGTGATTTTTTAATGAGTACACATCAGATTCTTGTCGCAATTTCTTTACTGTACTCGTCATCTTCATCAGATGATGAAAATGCAGCAACACTCAAATAACATTTTAATTATTGTTGGAGGAGATCACTTCTCTAATTAAAGTGCCGTCACTATCGTTAATCCCTTTATTGCTTTAAAAATGCATTAATGTTGTTGTTGTTGTACTCTGCGTATGTTCAAGCATAAATACGTAATCACCCCTATCGTGAGTAAAATGTGAAATTTTTATTCCCATAAAATTTTCATTTCCCAAATAGGGAAATTTGCTATCATGAATGTTATGGCAACGTTTGGGAGGAAAGGAAATTTATTGAAAATTTGTGGATAAGTAATGTAAAAAGTAATTAAATTTATGTTTTATAACTCATAAATAGAAATTTATAGTTAAGAAGGTAAAAAGAGTGAATAATACGGCGTTTTCAAGCCTGTTGAATATTTTGAAAGACTCTCTGCTGGAAACAAAAAGAAATCATTTGGTATTCCGCCCATCGTAAAACTAAGCGCATGTTTACGTTTTTTTGTAAAAAACGTAATCTCTTCCAAAACCAAAAAGGTTTTTGGTTTTGGAAGAGATTACGAAGTAGAAATGGCGCAATCCACTTTTTGCGAAGTGCTCTCTAAAGTGTTGGATGCTAAAAAGAAAAGTCTCTGCGCAGAATGGATAAAATATCCATTGATAAAATTCCATTCATGAACTTTTTTAATAGGAGGGCCACCACTTTTTAGTTCTTCTGTAAGCGAATGCCAAAAATCTTTAGAAACCTTCACAAAACCACATGCAATGGGTGGGTTATTTTGCACCCTATTGAGAATCCTTGCATGTTGCACATTATTTATTGATTTAGATCTAAAAATGGTTTTCACCTAATTTATATATCCATTAAAATGTAGCAACTACTTGCATTTTTTTTCTAGTTCCCCAAAGAAAATGAAATAAATGAACAAATTAACACAAAAAATGGAAAAAATTTCTTTGAAAAATCCATTTCGAATGGGAACACATTTTATGGCAAAAGTTATTCATGATCGCACTTTTGGGAAATGGGAAAACATTTTAGGGCAAAAATTATTCATGATAGGGGTGCATATATTTTATTTGCATAAATTCTTTCTATTGCATATTTTGCACTTATGTATATTATTTTAAAAGCTGCGTAATTCTTAAATTTAATTATTAAGATATTATATATTTTTTTGCTGCTCTTAATAACGGACCACATTTTTTTATACATATGTACATACATAAATGCTTTCATAATTCAATCAACTTTGTAAAAATTATCACTTTTAACTTTTCTTTTGACTGTCAAGCAATAAAGTTCAGTTTACTCATTTAAAGGAAACTCATTTTTTTTTATTTGCATCAATTATTTTTTCACGGGCTGTAAATGTTTTTCAATAATGAAAATCACCGCTGAAAAACTGTTTTTATTTGTCAATTTCAACCAGAGTGCTGCAAAGTTTTTTTTTTTAGATTTACAACACTGTTTTTAGATTTTATCTATTACAAATTATTAAATGTCGAATATTTTTCGTGGTACCGAAAAATAATTTAAACTTCCGCGATTTCGACAGCTGGCAAATTATGACTTCTCCAACCGTGATCAGGCTGAATAGAAAAGATTTTCTATATAAAAAAAATTTTTGTGCTGAAGGCTATCGCAGCAGAAACAAACGAATTGTTTTCTATAGGGATTAGCTTTTATTTTTTTGTGTTATTTATTTATTTATTTATAAGCTAACTTAAATCTATGCTTAGATCTAAGCTAACAAGATTAAGCTATGGCTACTAGGCCTTAAGCTGATTTTTTTGTGTTAAATTTTATTAAAAATGAAAAACAAAAAAGTCAAGGAGAAAACGTGCTATTTTTCGTATTAAAGATTTGTTTAAATGTTTTTGATTCTCTTGGGGAGTAATAAGAAATTTTCAAACATTTTTTTAGTCTACTGACAAGTTGAGTAGCTTCAACGAAGTGTCGGCAGCAGTAGACAGCTGAAAAGGACAAACAACAAATAATGAGATAAAATAATACAATTCAACTGGCTCTTATAGCAAATAAATAATTAAATTCATTTACATTATTTTTTGAATACACACATTAATTTTTTTTCACTTCGATAAATTTAGATCAGAGCGCCGATGCTTGCATTTCGGGGAACACTTTAAAAATATTGCCCAGAGTTGTAATTTTCAAAAAGTGCCTCAAAGCTCACAACTCTTATGAATCAACTGTAAATGTGCTGAATGATGGATTGGTAAATAAACAAAATGTTCGTTAACAGTTTTTTTTCTTGTCCTAACTTATTTTATTTCTTTTAAAGCACAAACGTCATCTAGATGTCACCACGGACGCAAGTGATACTATTGTCCGTATTTATCCGAAAGAGTTGGAAAACAATTTCCTGCTGCCCAGTCAGTCCTTACAGATCTGTGTCTGTATTACGCCCAAAACAAAATTAAGAATCAATAGACGTCGTCATATTTTCATAACTAGCCAACATCCAAATATAACTTTTTCCATACCCATAATTATTGCAGCCAAGTCTGATGATGAGAAGAACATATGTGTGCCACTGCATATACAATTTCCAGCAACTACAGTTGAACAATTTTCTTATTATAAAACGATAGTTTATAATAATTTAGACAAGAAGTTGCAATTTTCCGTGAAATGGTAAGTGAATAAATAATAAGCGTATACATATGTATGTACATATGGTATCTTAGTTATTTCCCACCAAAACATTTCATGACTGAAATGCTGTTGCGTCATGGGCGTCTCCACGCGCAACAATTATTTCCGAACATAAGCTTAATGCTCATGTCGGCAGACATGAGTGCTGGTCCAAAAGTACATTTTATTTGATTTCTTTTTTTTTACTTCTCAATTTCAGTGCTTTTCCGAACCTCACAATTGAAACAAAGTCTTTCAATATTAAAAGAAATGATTATGCTGAAATATTACTGAAACTTCACTGCAAAGATCTAAAAACTATTGAAAACAGTCTGAGATTTAAATTTAATACAGGTAATACGCATTTGCTGTTTGTAAATTAAAGTTATTTTATTTTCTAAATTTTTTTATCAACAATAATTCCCTTCTTTAAATTTTAAAACCAGTTTTCCTCTTTTTTACCAACAGGTGATAAATTTGATGTAACATTTACACATGAACCCCTACAATGGTCCTTATTTGCTGATACTCAAAGCATAAATTTTCAATGTGTTGGTTTCAAGCGTAGAAAAACGCAGCAGATATTAATATGCAACGATTCAAATAAAACTATTGTCTTCAATATGGATTTTGTTTCACAAGAGGAAATGAAGAGCGATTTCGAAAAAATACTTTTTACCAGCGAACAAAAAAACACTGAAAACTCTTCAAATGTGACCACTGACTGCGAACAAAATGTACATATTGACAAGTTCTCATACAAACATTTTGCTTTTGAGCCCAAATGTGGCACCATTCATGCAAACTCTTCATTTGCCGTGAAAATTTCGTTTTGTCCAGTCATGCATGAGGATTTTGCACCCAAGGAAAATGAATTTTCGCCATTCCATATAATTGCAGGTGTTCTGATTTCTGTCAGAGATGAGCCAAACACTGTTGCGAAAAAAATTTCTTTGAAGGGTGAAATAATAGGACCAATTATTGAAATATTGCCAGATATTTTGCACATAAACGATATATATTTTGGAGAGGAGCAGCTTGTTGAGGTCACTGTACAAAATAAAGATGGTAAATAAATAGAATTTCTGTAAAATGTAATAGATAACACAGTTCAACGGCAACAGTAACAGCGTTTTGACGCTAATCAAGGAAACCAGAAAGTTTGTGTGTATAATCCAGACATCTGGGGACAAGATTATATTCAGTAAGTTTGTAGAAAATATTCAGGCCAATGTTTTTGGAGAACATATTCACCCCTATCGTGATTAAAATGGGAAATATTTGTCCACATAACAATTTCATTCCCTATGAAATTTGGCAAATCGCTATGGTGCACTTCATGGGAACTCATGTCCGTGTTACCAGTGCGTGAAGAGTATGCATTGCATACATAAATGTAAAATAAATAAGAAAAATATAAAAATAGTAAGCTGGGTAAAAAAGAAAAAGCTGTGTAAAATTTTTTAATTGCTGCTTTTGAAATAATCCTATAGCTAGCAAATGGTTCTGATACAAATCTTTTTTTTTAATTCCTTATCCATTTGTTGTGTCTCCTGTCTTTTTTTTTTTTTTTTTTTTTTTTTTTTTTTTTGATTGATTTGAAGGAACTTCATAGCAACTCAGCTCTATAATTACAACTAATCACAAAGTTAGAAAATGAGCTGTATCATATTAAGAAGAATTCATTATTATTTTCAATTCTCTTTAGTTTTGCTTTCCAAAGCAAATAGAATAAAAACAATCAGCATGAATTTTCGACAAATTCGAGAGCTTAATCAAATTTAGTCATAACAAAAAACTGTAATCTCCAATGGACATTGTCGTAATTTTTTAATCTCCTTTATAAGAAAATATTGTTATAATCCCATTATTTTTGGAAAAGTTCGAAATTGTTTTACGTTGCAATATAATACAGTAAAATTTTTAAATTATCTGCTTTGAAAATTTCCCCAAATATTTAGAATAATGCTCTGCTTCTGTTTTATAGATTTATGTGATTCCCTCGTTAATTTATGTGAAGTTCCAAATTTGGAAAACTCTCGTATTATTGCAACACCAAAAGATGGCCTTCTTCTAAAACCAAATAAAACGGGTGTTTTTCAACTACAATTCTATGTAACAACGATGGGTTCATTTCTTATTCAGTTGGAACTAAAAGTTAAATATGGTGCTAAATATTTAATTATTTTAAAGTAAGTTTAGCTAAAACAAAAACTTAAATGAACTCATAATCAGCCCAATTATGTATGATAATTCCGTGCGAGTTTTTCTCTTTTCCCATTCCTCTTATTATGTTGATAGATTCCTTAGGACATTTTTTTTAACCTTCCCTGCCACATCGAAGGGGAAAAATAGTCGGCGGTGGCAAAAATAAGTATTTTAAAAACATACGTGTTTTGTTTTTTCCTATAAAAAATTTCGATATTACCAACTTTTATTTTTTTGTTTCTCAAGTAATTTATGATTGGAGGAATTTTTTTTCTCGAGAAATGTATTTTCCTTAGGAAAAAATTCCTTGAGAATATTCATGATTGGGCTGAATATGTGTCATCCCCTACTCAATATTGGGAGTCTACAAGATCCCTATGTTTTTCAAATTTACTTCAAATTCTATTAAAACTTGGCCCTAATGGCATAACCGGCCCCCATCCAAATTTGACCAAACGTCTGTGGAAGTGCTCTTAAGATTGGTCAACCGAGAGAAATTGTGAGAGAGAATCATTATACTTTTGCGTTCAGGAAACATATGTACCTCACTTTCTCTTCGTGCTAGCTTAAGCAAGTAGTAAAGCAATCAGCTGCTCAGAAAATATTAAACATAAACATAAAATTTGATTTAATTCGACAATATACATACACATAAACTTAACATTTTCTACAGAAAAGAAAGGCCACAGAAATTAAAAAAGTGATGAGCCTTCTTTAAAAATACTAAAAAGAACTTAGCATATGGAAAACAAATTTTTAAAACTTTTTAAGGAAATGAAAGGCATTTTTCCAGCTTTCAACTTTTTTTTCGAGTTCTGACTACGTTGCTGTACAGCAGCGATATGTATCGTCCTTCTCACTGTTTTATTTTTTGCTGATTCAATTTCTTTTCAGAGGCTATTCCAAGCCGGTTCAAGTTAAAAGTTTTCCAGAAAACATAAACTTGGGCATTATTCCAATAGCTATACCCCAAAAACGTCACGTCTTACTTTTCAATCCACTAACCATACCAATAACTGTGCAATGCAGCGTTGCTAATGATGGGAACGAAACGCCGTTGGTTTTAAATGTACATAATACAGAAGAAAATTTGCCCATCACGGTAAAAGATCCATTAAATTATTGCCACAAGTTGTCTGAGTACCATCAAGAAAGCTATGATAATTTTCCTAAAGTTGAATTGATACAAGGTGAAGAGGAATACACTTTATTGAGCGGACATTCACAGGCTGATGATGACACATCTTGCAGTACAGAATTTGTTACCGCGGCATTAGGCAAGTCAGCAAATATGTTTTGCTATTAAAAATGATTAAATCTTTTTCATTTGCAGATCTTATACCTGACATGTCTTGCCAGTTGATATCACATTTAAAAACCATGAATATATTAAATAAACCCGAAAAGGAGAAAACGGTCATTGAGGAAGTCTTAAATGTGCTACTTAAAACGCCATACTTCTGTCATTTGGATAAATATAAAAATTACACACAACTGGATTGGAATTCATTGGCAATCGATCCACAAGAAATTTACTGCAATACAGAAATTATTTATCTGAAACCAGGAACTGGAAAAGCTGTTTCAATTATAATTGTACCGAATGTTTTGGGTTACCAAATAAAACACCTGGCGCTCAGGGTCTGTCCGTTGGTAAAATCAACAGATCATGAAATAACAAATATGGACTTCAATCAAATTGTTAATACGAAAATCTTGTCTTCTGAATTATGCATTGAATATACCTGCTCTGTGCCGGAAATTGTGTGGGAAAATATTATTGTTATTATGAAGGATCAAGTGTATGCGGGAGAATTTTATGATGTTCAAATGAAATTTCATAATAAGAGTGAAATTGGCGGTTTCTTTTACTATGATGTCATTGTATGTATGTTTTTTTTTTTCAAAGTAAAATTATTCTTAAGCTCAACAATATGATTACACTAATTTAGCCTCAATCGAGCTTGGGTGTCCTGAATTTTCCAAATAAAATATGGAAATATTTTATAGAAGCTGGTTCAACAATAAATGTGGCATGTCAAGTAAAATTTACAAAACTGGGTCTTATAAATTTGGTTGGATGGTGAGTCGATATACATACATATGTGAATGTATGTATTTTTAATATTTTGGAATCCATGGGGGTTGTCACGATTTTGTCGGAATTGGATTTGACACGACAAAAAAACTACTTTGACTTTGTAAAATCCAATGGCAGCAGTTTTTCATACGAACTAGTATCCGTGTCTAGCTGGAACAGAAAACCGATAACATTGGATTTCATGGCAACAAAGTAACTTTTTGTTGGTTTAAAATCCTATTCTGATAAATTCTATTGCACCACCTAATGGGTTGCTTTTCTGCAATAATGACTAAAAGATGAAACTGGGGACTCAGTTATAACCCATCAGTAATGAAATACAGCTGTAACTGTGTGTAATAAAAAAACGTATCTACTTATTAATTTTAGGTTATTTTAGCTCGAATTCAATATGAATATCGGTATTGCATATATTTTTTATCTGAGTATCGGTATATTACCGTCTAAAAGGCGATTCATTGCATTTTTATTTTTTAACAATATTTTCTGCGAAATTTTGAATTTTACGTTACAATTACAACTTCAAGATACTCTCAGTGAGTTATATATAGGTACATATATATATATATATAAACATTAAGGCAGTATTTCACTCACTGGAAATGGCTAGATAAATCTGATAGAAACTCGCATCAAAACTGCCACACTATTAAAATTTTGTCACCAAATTCAAAATGACAACACTGATTGCATAGAAAAATATACTGACTCTTCCTCTCAATGCGAAATTCGTTCGCAATTTTGTATTAAAAGCCACAACAATTTTGAGGTTTTTTTTTGTTGTATCCAATTTAAATGCGTGAAAGTAAACTTCTGTCGCAATTGGAGAAACAGCCAGATAGTTTTTGAAATTTCTCTAAAAACTAGCAATTCTTAGAGACTTGTCAGAAAATTTTTCACACACATACACTTTTAGTCTAAACTATCACACTTTTTGAGTACACGTTCCTACAACAAAAGGCTGATGGAAACTAACACATTAACAACTTAATTACTAACACATGCAAAGCAATTTTATAGCCTTCAGCGTTGCCATTACACTAATTTCCAATTTTTCTTTTAGTTTCCGCAAAACATTTATTTCTTCTATGTCATTGTTTATTTTTGTGAAACAGCTGACACCTGAACTACTTGCCCAAAATCTAACAAAAGAATTTAGCATCCATCCACTGTAAATATCGTATCTTTTTCACGAGTATTTTGGCAACTGAGTTAACACATTATACGTCCAAGGACTGTTTTAAGTTGAGTTTTATTTTCAAAAAATTATATACTTGTATTTATGAACAAGCACTCTGGAAATGCTGGTATCTAGAGAAGACATAAAATGTAGCCTTATACAGTTTTTAATTTAAAACTCGAAACTCTTCCCATTAAGGTTGGAAGAAATTTTTTCAATAAATATGTTTGTTTTTGTAGCATTAAATTTGTTGGTGTTCCCAGAAGTTTTCCGTTTCGTATTCAAGCCGAAGTCTTGCCACCCAGAGTCAACATTTTGCCGCGCAACATATACAAAAACTTGGCAGTTTTGGAAACAACAACATTTCATATATTCATAGAAAATGCCACACCCACTACCACTTGGTTTCAACTAAAGCTAGTAGGTTACATGGTTAATTTTATTATAAAAAATTCTCTTCATGAAATTTTACTTACAGAGAGATGACTCCCGCATGTCTTTTGAGCCAAACGGTGGTCAGTTGGCTCCTAATGGTCAAGCTGCTTATGTTTCGCTAAATGCTGGATTTCAAGATCCGGGAATATACAAAAATATTTTATATATCGTATTGGAATTTGAAGTAGTTGAGGTAAAGAATGGGTAATGAAAACACAGTTACAAAAGTGAAAGGACTTTGAGTAAAATAAAGCTTAAGAATTAGTTGTGCTAATATCTTGACTAATGCCTTCCCACCCTCAAAGCAAAGATATTGGGTTATTATTCTATATATAGAAATTAATTACCACATTGAAATTCGTACGCGAGGAAAGTTTGTAGGTGATGCAAACAATTTCTATTTTCAAAAGAAATCACCCTATTGGAAATTGTTCTTATTTTTGCCAATAACAAATCTGGTTTTACATTTGTGAACTAGACAGCTCTAAAATACAAGTGAACAAGCCATGGAGCAATACACTTCCCAAGAACGCGGAATAATCGTGTCTATGACGAAGTGGACGATTTTTCGACCAAAATCATAATGAGCAATGAGTCTGATTTCCACCTCAGCGGGTACTTGAACAGGCGAAACTATCATTTCTGGGGCACCGAAAAACCACGAGTGATACACGAGGAGCCATTACACCCACTCAAAGTGACTGCACAATGTGCTGTTCACACTGGGGGAGTCATCGGACCATTTTTTTTCGAGGACGCCGAGTTTTCTCTGCCGCAATTGAACGAATTAGGTTTGGAGAACATGTGGTTCCAACAGAACGAAGCAACGTTACACACTGCGAGAGCCACAACCGATATTCTGAAAGCCAAACAACAACGGATGACTTCTTTTGGCCCACCCAGCATTTCTCGTATACACGAACATTTAAGATTTTAGACACCAATATAAGAATTCGCAATATATTTACCGTGCTCACTTGAAATCGTACAATTGGTGTTCTGCAAACATTAAAAGAAAATAATATTTTTTATATTAATTATTATAGCAAATTCCCATTACAATCAATGTCAAAGGACTTCCCATATTCTTTGAGCCAGAAATTCGTGGCAAGGATATAAATTTTGGTTGCCTATTTTGTGACAGTGAGGATATTAATTGTGGTGACAAGCAAAATTATGCAAAATTTATAAAAGTAATTAATAAAGGTTTGCGTTCATATCGCTTAAGCATTACGCGAACTAAAAACTCTCCGAAACACAGCTGTTTTATAAATCCTATGCCCGCGAAATTAACCATCAAGCCAAATAATTTAATAATACCTGGCCTATCAGAAACCAGACTTGGCATCTACTTGAATTCCACGGAAGCAATTTCGATTTATAATGAATTTCGTGTGCAGTTATCAGAAGAAAATAATATCAAGCATATGGAGAGCAATCGGTTTACAGTAGCGGCGAAGTTTATAATACCAGAATTATCTTGGAATAGAAGAGAAATAACAATGAAATATTATAGAACAAGTCATTGTGAAGGGTGTGAACAGTGGGGTAAGTTAAAGAAAATGTCGACAAATAGGACAAACTTACAAAATATGCATACAAAACATACTTTGAAAAACTGATGCATGCTAAACTGAGTTGCCACAGTATTGGGGACATTACAAATGGCCAAATGATATAATTTTAAGAACTCAATGTAAATATGATTTTCAGTTTGTGTTTACAAAGTCACAGCGTTGCCAAAAAGGTATAAACCAGTATAATTTTGGATTTAAGAAAAGCTCGAATTTCTATTTTATTTAAAAAAAATATAATTTTCATTAGTTGAACTAAATCTAGTTTAATTTAATTTTTTTTATAGTGAACTATGGGATTTACAATTGTTAATAATTTTTATTGGGCTTTATAATTCAGTTTTTACCATCTCAAAATTGAGAAAGATTCATTTTTTGTGATAAAATTGGAGTGATCAACATTTTTAAAGAAGACAAGAAAAGTAAAATTAAAGACTTACGTCGCTCATCAGCATCCAAATCTGGTTTAAATGAGATCTCAAAAACACGGACTTATGCCCATAAAAATCATTTATAGTTAAAGCTCCAGATTAACAAAACTTTTCAGTAATTTAATTGCAGCTTAAACTTGACTGTAGTAAATCAGTGAGGCAATCGTTATTGATTGTTTTCAGAAACAGAAATTTGGCAACATTGCAAAAAAAGTTCAACATCTGATGTTTTACACTGTTTGATGACTTCGCTTAAATATGGCTTAAGTATTTATTGATTTAATGATTTACTGCCTGTTCCTCAATGTTGCAAGAAAATGTAAGCGATCGAAATGTAGTCGCTCGATTTCCAATCAATTTGGTTTCCTCTATGTCGACAGCTTGCATTCGTATGGGCTTACGTCATGAAATTTTTTTTATTTACTTTACAGACATACCAGATCGACAAATTAAAGTTTTGGTTGATTTTTTATTGCAGTATTGACTACTAAATTGTTCTTCATAAAACTATTCAGCTGTATCTGACAAGCCAAAGCAAATACATACATAAATAAATACAAAATATAAACAGCGAACATCTTGAAAGTACGGAAATAGTTTTTGCGGTGTTTTAAAATTTTAAAGTATTTGTTTTTAGTAAGTACTTTGAAGCACTGAACACTGGTATTCCTCTGGCAAACTCATGATTTTCTTCCATCTAGCGAACAAGTGAACTGATAATTGTTTAATATATTTACCCCCTAATTCATAAAAATTATAACAGGCTTATAAGACTGTTATTTGACATATTTGTATGGAAAATCTGTAAAATACGAGCTTTATAAACCTGTTATAATTTTTATGAATTAGACGGCTACTAAATAAAATAAAAATGAAAACTATGTGAGTTTTCTAGTTTTATTTGCTACTTTTTAAACAAATAAATATAAAATTTTTTCTACAAAAACACCCACTCGATAGCAAAACAACAAGTGATTGATTTTGACGTTTGTGTTCGCAGTGCTGACGACATGATCGATATAGAGGAATCGAATTTTGTACGAAAACACTTACGTCTTTTCGACTTGTCAATCGAGCCATCGTTCGAATAAAATAATAATTTCCCTTCGCTTAGAAAGCGAACAATCGCACAACTTCGACATTGAGGAACAGGCAGTTACTAGCTTAAACAGAAATTCAACCAAACTTGAAGATGAACTTACTTACTTTGAACGTTTTATTTTTGACTTCTCATTAAATTCCTAAAAAGAATGGAACAATTAGCTAAGTTTTAAACAGTTTTGCAAAGTTTTCGCCATCGTAGCTGAAAAGCTAGACAGAACACAATATTATATTCTTTTAGAAGTAAAATAATAAATTTAAATATTGAATTTATTTTTGTACTGCTTCTCTTTTGTACAGAAACTGTAAGACTTAAAAATAATATGAAAACATGTGTGGAGAATGTGAAATTAACAGTATCAGGACCATTTCAAATAAAGCAATTTTTGGAGCACATCTACGAAAATGAATTGAAGTTTGCCATGAAAGGTTTTGAGATCAAGGAATTTTTCCTAGCGTTGAACAAGGATATACTCAGCAGCCGTTCCAAGAAAGTTTATGAAGGAAACATATTGTGCTCTGCCAACTTAAGAGTTCAGGTAAAATATTCTAAATCAATATTGGGTTGGTTGTCTTGCCAAATACATATGACAGATGAAATAATATTATTAACAAAAAAAAAAAAAAAATTCTCGAGTACCACCAATATAATTTTATTAATATTTATGTATATATTAATAAAATTAATATTAATAAAATTAATATTAAACATTTATTTGACAAATATTGCACAGAAATATTGTACAAAAAAACTTTTTTGCGAATCTTTATTATGATTTAATTACGTTTTTATATAACAATTTATCATAATTCTTAGAAATAATAATTTTTCATAATTCTTAGAAATCCGTACGCCTTAGAGTTTTGATGTATATTCCTAAAATAACCATTCCACAAAACCAAATAGTGTTGGTCACCAGCAATGAGGAAGGGGAAACTCATGTAGAACTGATCAACTCAGGACAAATGCCTGCCAATTATAAATGGAAAAAGCTAAAAGAAGAATTGAGATACATAAGCCAAGTTCGTATAAAAATTTCCTTATTCCTAATAAATATTTTAGGTTTATTAAAATCGTATTTGATCAATTTTCTTTTGAAATTTGTTTAATAAGAGTTTTGTAAACCTGAAATATTTTTTTATAAATAAATGTTAGTATAAGGAGAGCAACACTACCAGTTTCTCATAAGTATATAAAATGTAAGAGACTTAGGGCGAACAATCATGGTAAATTACCACAGCCGCATTCTTGTTATATTCGGCCGGGGTAAAGTCTGATTTCTCAAGAACTTAGACCAGAGGCCGAATTACGCCATTCGTGATCGAATGAATTCGTAATCGAATGCTGTGTGCTTGTTGCTTATTTTCTTTTTCTACTACATTATGTTTACTCGATACTCACGAGCACCTTAGTTCGGCCCCTGTACGTGAACAAGATTTGGTGGGCCGAAATTGTGGCAATAATAAAAAGTGGTACAAAACACAAAACTTTTTAATAGCGATTTATATATACCTCGGCTTTAAGTGAAGGTATTTAAGATTCGGACCAGCCGAATATAGCACTCTTACTGGTTTAGTTTAATATTATTTTATTATTCGAGATAAATCTAATTGCTTCTATTTACTTGTTTATGGGTAAATAAATAAATAAATTATTTTAGGTCTAAAAATATATCTTCTTAATGTTTTCAGTCTCTTTCAGCTGTCTATATGCCGCCGACATTTCGTTGATGCCAATCAACTCATCAGTAGACTCGAAACATTCTCAAAAAAGAATGTTTGATACTCATGAACAAAATGAGAATCACAATTTTTAAGAATTTTTCGAGTCAACGAACTGTCGGCGGCATACAGACGACTGAAAAAAACAGAAAACATTTGTAAGGTCTATTTTTGGACTTGAATTAATACATTTCAAATGGCGCTTAAGACAAAAAAATAGTTAAATTAATTATATTAATTTTATTTGATCTTCTTAATTCTTGAAAAAACTAATTTGTGTGGCTTCAGATCGTTTTTTTTTAATATAAAATTTATTAACAATATTATTCAATATTTCGCTAACAGTTTGTTAACATCTTCAGGATAATATTTTTCTGAAGATGCTAACAATTTTATATTAAAAAATTGTATATTAAAAAAAACGATCTGAATCTGCATGAATTAGTTTTTTCATTAATTAAGTTAATTTTTAAATAAATAAAAGAAAGAACCTTTAGCTCGAGTAATAAAATAATATTAAGAGTATTAATATTTACATCAATTTTTACATCTACAGGAAGATAATGTTGGACAAGTGGCTTCTATGGTCTTATCCGATATACTGGATACAATAGAACAAGAAACAATTGAGCCAGAGTTTGAATCAGAAACAAACATGACCAGACGATATCAAAAATACAAATGTATTCGAAGACAAATAAATGATCCCTTAAATGTCAAAGAAATTTTGTATGAACTAATACAAAATTTAGATCTGAGTGCCAAACGTTATAAGTTGAGCTCCCAGGCACCGGTGGCAATTGCCGATGATTTAAAAAAAACAACAAATTACAACAGATTCGGAAAACAGTATGAAATAGATAAAGTAATTTCACAAGATGCAAAGTCAAAGGAAACTGTCATGAACTTCAAACAAATTAAAAACTTGTTCATAAATCCAAATTTTCAATCGAATTCCTGCAAAACAAGTGTTGCTGCTACTAAATACTTGGCTACAAAAGACTGTGTTTATCATATTTTGGATGATATTTTGGACCACTTGAAGTTAGAAGACAGTTGTGGCAGTTTTTCAATGCCAAGCAGTGAAACTTGCAAAGTAAAAAGCTCCGTATACTTTTTGGAGAAATGTGGACAGTTGCAAGAGATGCAGAAAATAAAGTGCGCATTGCATATTCCGCCAATAAGAGAAGGTATGATGATGAATGAAAGGTAATTTTGTTGCTGTATTTCGGTTTTTATGTATGTATATTTTGTTCAAAATTTTAAACCGGTTTTGAGTTAAGGAAAAACAGTTAACACCACCAAAAACAGTCAGTGCACCCGAATTAGGTTTACCCACTGGGTGCCCCCTCTGTCGTGTTTTTTCAACTAGCATAGTGTAAGTACATATGTATATGTTGTTTCACATAACCACTTTTTATAGGTTTCGAAATATGTGCACTGTTTCAATTAGATGTGGCTGGCGGTGAGTCGCAACAGTTAGAAATAGTTTTGGTAAATCTGAATAAAGCTATAACTGTAAGCAAGCAGAAAATTTATCTTGGCTTAAAGGTGAGTTGTAACAATAACTGAAAATTAATATAATCTGATTTAATTGAAGGAATCATATTTCAATAGTCCTATTCACAATCTTGTGTAAATGGTATTGCATCTACGCTATACGTCATATGTTGCCTATCTGCTTTTTCGACAGTTAAATTGCATGTGTTTGTATGAGCGTTGCTTCAATCACTACATCTCCTTCAACGCTAATCTTGGTTTTTTTTATCGTGACTGTACATTTACACTTGGATTGTGTTGAACGCTCTTTTTCAATAATTTTCCACAGTGTTTCGCAATTCAAATAACGCTTTTAAAGGATTAAATAAAAAATGTGTTTATTTTGAAAAGTACCCCGAAAAGTGTAATATTAAAACAATAGATTATATTATTTGTCTTTTGACAACACTTTCACTCTCTGGGTATAATTCTAACAGTCAAGTCGCCTGTTTGCGATTATGACAGTCGAAACGATATATTCCATTATCGCTTAAGTACTAATTGTCACTAATAATTGCAAGCAATGTTTTTTGCTAGTCATACAAAGTTGTGAAAAATTTGTCACTTTATTTTTGACAGTCACGGTTTGAGGTGATTATGAGAATCAGCCCCTCTATTGGACATCAAACCCCCATGGCTCTGGAGACCTTTTTTTTTTGAAAGCTCATACAGACGTACATGTGATTATAATTTAACACCGTTCTCTTCTTAACATTTAGCCCTGGTATGAACGATATCGATCGACCAGTTTCATCGAAAACACAACAAACTATCAGCTATCCTTAACACTGCAAGTCATTCCGAAGGTTTTAAATCATGAACTGCCAAAGATTGCTTTGGGTTTTTGCAATATTTTGAATAATAAAACACTTCATCTATCACCTTTTCAAAGTGCAATTATAAAAGTTGAAGGAATTATGGGTTTCACGGAAGATTTTAAAAGAGAAATAAATATAATTGCAAATGACAGCAAAGAAAATACTTTGGAACTTTGTGGTCATGGTTTGATGCCCATGCTGACAGTGCTGAAACCCAGCTTACCAATTTCGCAACAACAGTCGGCAGAAATTCATGAAGAATATAAATTATTGCAAAAAATTTATTATTTTGAAATGTTTAAGCCGTTTACGGATCAAGATGACGATTTCTATTGTACAATGCCAGAGGAAGAGGAGTCTCAGAGTTACTGGACAAATTTCCATACCTCATCAAACATTAGCGACTACGGATCTCCTGAAACTGTTTTGGAAACAAATGCAGACCAACGTACTCGTATTCTTCGGTTAGTGGGCACTTATGTTTTTGTCAGTCAAACTGAAGATTTGCCAAATTATAAAGTTCTACATCAATTGCTGGAAACAGAAAAGTTCCTCAATCGCTTACGTTGGAGTCCAGAAACAAGCACATTGCTGAGCTCTTTGTATCACAACTACTTGTTGCATTTTAAAGACTATGATGAACAATTAATCATCAATTTAAAACATTTCAGTGTGCAATCTCTGCCATTTCATTTAACACCCCATATTTTAGATATGGGCAGGGTATACTTAAATCAATTTCGGAAAATTATCATACCGCTAGACTTCTATGGACCGGGTAAACTGATTGCAGCCGCAAGTACAGCTGTGAAAATCTCCGGACTATGGGTTGACTTTCAAGTTATCGAAAAGTAAGTTATATTTACATATGAAATGATTCATAAAAAATTAAGCTGGTGTAAAATTGTAAATTTACCATACGCTCAAAAATAAAATTACTTAAGCATAATTCATATAATTTCTTAACAATAAATTCACCTTTATTGTGAAAAATTTGAAAATATTTTCGGCTAAAAAATGTTTTTCTGCCTCTTTATTATTGGAGGTGTAAAAAGGTCGAATTTTTTCATACAAATAAATGAAATATTATTATGAACAAGATCACACAGGACAATTTTAGTTGAGTAATTCTAAAGTGCCCAGAACATGTGCAAGAAAGTCGTCACTCACGTTTGATTGTGTGCGTGTCGTGTATTTTAGTAATTTGCTGCAGACATTCAATAAAAGATGCAAACATCATAACTTTTGTGTGTTTTAATTTCATATTATTGAAATATTGATTGAAAAGTGACAACAAAGCAAGGATTGAACTTGAGCCTGAAAAAGTAATTTAATATAAATTTTTTTTTCATCCGCGCTCTTTTCCATCACTTTGATAATTGCGTACCAAATGACCTCTTTTCATCATGAAGGCTTCTTAAAAATGTTTGATTTTGCTTGAATCAAAGCCAGAGAAAAGAAAGTTGTTGATTGATTTTGCATCCTGGAATGCATTTAATTCATGTTTTGTATACTTTTAACAATCAAGTTCCCCTGTAGTAAATGGAAGAGGGGCATCTACAAGGCAGCAAGAATTATTATTATTATTTATGCTAGGTTGGTCCAGGATGGCCCTTTGCACTGCGACCAATAATGATCTATTGTGCATCCCCTTTCCCTCACGAGTTTAATACATCAAGAAACAGTACTAGCTCCTGCAGTGGAAGCCCTTGCAAGTCCTGTGAACCCAATGTATAGGCCTGCAACAGCCTGTATCTTCTGTGGCCAAGTGCCACACATTCAGTAATCAAGTGTTCCAGGCAGCAAGAATATTGTAACGAATTGTCCATGAAACAATGAATTACATTTTTGTTACTACAACGTCACTATTCAATATTCAAAAACATTCACATTTAAAATTTTTATAGTAAATAATATTTTCAGGCGTTGTCAGTAGTACAACTGACTCTACCATAAATTACTGCAGTCACATTTCCAGCAGGGTACAAACGAACATATGTATGTATATCTATAGGCAGAGCTGGTAAATATTTGAAATACATGTACACTAAAGCCCCGACTTGCGTCGTTCCGATTTGCGTCGTTTCGATTTGCGTCGCTTTTTAAAACTGGAAAAATTCGATTTGCGTCGTTGCGATTTCAAGTTGCGTCGTTTTGACCCCGATTTGCGTCGATTCGACTTGCATCGTTTTGATTTCGATTTGCGTCGCTAAACACGGTTACATTTTTTACTGCATCATTGTGGATTACCATTTTTAGCATTTGTAGTGTAGTATGTATTTAGCATCTTGAATTCATTAGTTTTTACAACTTCTGGCAACAACGCTCGTCACCTGTACGTTAAGAAATTTTCAGATTGCGTGAAAAAAGGGGAATCCCCTTTTCTTTTTTATATAAGTGGTGCTAAGAGCAGCTGTCTGGTTATGGTAACAATTTAGTGTGTGATTCACCAGAATATGCCTTAAGGACGTAAAACATGAGTCAAAGTAAATAGTATACATATGTACATATGTATGTATGTAAATACATATATTTAATTTTTATGTTTTTTTTTTCTTAATTTATGGTTTTGTTATTTCTTTGTAATATACATATGTATATAAACATTTGTTGAAGTAAATTAAATAAATAAAAACGTATTCATACTAGTATTTTTGATCAAAAATACAACATTTTTTGCTTTGTTTTAAATATTTTCCCCAACAAATTAAGTTTCAGTGCATTTATATAGAAAAAAGTGATTCGATTTGCGTCGAGTTTCTCCGGTCCCCATTAACGACGCAAGTCGGGGCTCTAGTGTATTTAAAATACAAATACGTAAGCTTCTGTTTTTTCATTTGCACATTTATTTATCTATTTACCACGAAATTTCAAATCAAATGAGGTTTTTTTCTGCCGCTTAATAGTAGAGACATACAAAAATATCAAAAACTTTTGATTTTTGCTGCAACCAGCACGATCGCAAGTACGAAATCAAATGAGTGATGAGTTCTTATAAAGTGATTTTCGATGATTAATATTTGTTTTTGTTCTCTTATCCCGAAATATTAAAGGCCACCCTCGTACTAAGAGATAATTTTTCTTTTTTGCAGTTTTGAAAATATCAAGTTTATTTACTATCGCACAGAAGTTCTAGCAAATTCTTGTGATAAACCATATCGCAATATTTACGAGCGTATCAGGGATGAAGAAATGAATCCGCAAATTCGACATGCCCATTCCTATGATTTTAATGCTCAACAACAACATGAGCGTATTATAACGCATAAAGATAAGAAATGTCTGAAGAAAACCTACGATAGTTTGAACAAATCAATACATTTGGAAAGGAAACATAATTTTACTTACTGTAAAATCGCTGGAAATAAAAAATGTCCTAACGCTACCAATGTTAACATCAATATACTGTTTCGCCCACAGAAGGCATACTTTGAACACAATCAAATTCTCGAAGATTATCTCTTTATTGATGTAAGTAATTTTTAAGGATATCTGAAGCTAAAAAATTGTTTTCTTGTTCGAATAGTCGTCTGAGCACAACCAGTTGCAATAAATATATATAGAATGTCCAGCGGAAAGGTATACTACTTTGTTTTGCCGCCATTTTGTTAAATATTAGTCTTGCCAGTTCGTATTTGGCAGACGTGAAGTAGAGACGTGACAAATTTATAATGGAACAAAAAATCGGTAAACCAACGTATTTCAATCGTTAAAACATTTTATCAAAATCAATCATCGATTACAGTGACGATAAGAAAGTTACGTGAAATTTTTGGGAAAAATAACGACACATTTCGATTTCGCAGAAAGGGGGACTGTCTGTAGCTGATAGGCCCACGCATGGACCACAACGTACTGCAAGATCACCTTACTGCCGCTCCAGAAAGTGTTCAAAACAATCCATCAATCTCAATTTGACGCCGTGCTCAGGAGCTGGGACTTGAAAAAACAATTTGGCCACAATTTTGCACACAGATTTGCTTTGTAGTGAAAAATGTTGTGAAAGGGTTCGCATTTGTGAGGCGGACATTTAGCTGATATTATATTCCATACATAATTGCTGACATTAAATAGAAAAGCATTTATCAACATCCATTCTCTTTCATTTAATCAAAAATTATGAAAAAACAAAGTTGTATACCTTCCCGGCGGACACCCTGTAGGTGCAAATTGTTAATTTATAAAATATAATTAGTATTTTCTTGAGCAAAAAATCCTTGAAAAAGTTCGATTATAAAGTTAAATTAATGTATAAAAATGGATAGGGCCGGCGCCAAGCTTGCAAGCGCTGTCATCACTTGATACAGTAACAGCAAACACAAAAATCACTTGGAAATCAGTTGGATGTTGGCGAGAGCATATAAAATATATTCCAATCAGAAAGAGACACTAATAAAATGTAAAGCTATTCAATATGATTACATATAAACCGTCAGTGTTGAAGAGATCTGAAGCTGCTGCTTAAAAATATAGTATGCAATTAGCTATGCCCTTAATGCGAAGGAATTTGAGTGCTGATGATCGCCGTGGTGGACGTGAAACATCCAGCCAATAATTCTTGTTTTATTTTGTCTTCTTTAAAAATGTTGGCCACTATAATTTACCACTTAAGATTTCTTGTTAATACATACATATTTAGCTTAACCACTATCCAGCGGTTTTTTCCTTTGAGTGTTTCTTTTTTGGGCAAATGTCCTTTTTTTCCTCTTTATTTTCTTAACATTAGTAATTTTCTAATATTTTAGCTTTTTTTTTTATTTTACATACCTGCCATCATCCTTAAACAAATAATGATCTTTTACATTCATTTCAGTTACACATGGGCACCACACTGCCTATACTACTACGAGCTGTAATTATTGATCCAAGGCGCAAGGACATTTCTTGAATTGAATTATTAATTTGAAAAATTTTTTGAACTATTTTTTGTTTCACATTATTACATACATTTACAATAATTATAATTTACATTTTATGTACAGATAAAAATTAACTAACAATACATATTTAATTGGCGGAAGAAGTAATGGAATAGCATCAAGACCAGAAATGATGTACAAAATGGCAATCCTGCTGCCTTAATCCAGCCCATAATGCTAAAAAAATAAAAAAGACATTTATACATATTATTAATAGGAAATATTTATTAGCATATTAAAGTGAATGGGGTCTTAAGACGGCACTTGCTGATTCAAAGCTGTCGGTTTTTAAATACAGTGCACTCGCGATAATATGAACACTTGAACAAAATATGAACACTTTTTCTCTACTCCAAAATAATATGAACTTCGTACAAAACGTACAAAACACGAATATTTATTTCTTCATTTCTTGAAACGGATTTCAGTTACACAATATGTATAAAAATTATTGTTATTAACATTTGCATGCCATATGGTCAAATGATCAAATAAAATATGGCATTTTTTAGTTAGGTTTTACATGTACACAGACGCAAACTCATGTTTGGTTTTTAAGCGTTAATTAAAATTTAAAAAATAAACAATGAACAATTTATATAAAGGGTCCACCATCTAACGTTTTTTTGTTGTCAACTAGGGCTTATTTCGTGAATGGTAACACTTAGCGCATGTCCGATTTGACCGATATATAATTAGTTTTATCCTTCCGCTGAACGAATATGGTTGTGTATACGCTTCGCTAAGTGGGCCTGTGATCGACTTACAGAAGATGCCGATTTTGCAAAAAAAAAAATCATCTTTTCAGATGAAGCTCATTTTGATCTTGGCGGGTATGTAAACAAGCAAAATTGTCGCATTTGGGGCACAGAAAACCCGCACGTATACATTGAAAAGCCGACGCACCCAAAACGAGTCACTGTTTGGTGCGGATTTTGGTCCAGAGGCATAATTGGGCCATTTTTCTTCGTAAATGAGCAATAAGTGGCCGTTACAGTCAATGACCATCGTTATCGGGACAGGTTGAACGAATTTCTGTTCACAAAAATTGAAGAGGAGGATATTGGCAACATTTGGTTTCAACAGGACGGCGCTGCATGCCACACAGCCAAGGCTAAACTCAAAGTTTTGCGCCGTTTTCAAAAAAAAAAAAAATTTATTTGGCGGATCCTTTAGTTATAATGCCTACAAAATACATTATTTTCTAACTTTAAAGGAAAAAATATGAAATTTAGGTGCAAGTGCCGTTAATTTGGCGAAGAGACATGCAGTGACATCATTGGACCTGGAAAAAGAAAAAGTCTGCGACCGTGGGAGTACACAAAAATGGTAAAAAAAATTAAATAAATGATTTATGCGTATGAGGTATAAGAAATTTTCTGCCATTTGTAAATGTAAACAATCCCAAAAGTTTGAGCTGCCCTTCTTTTCATTAGTTCATACTATCGTGAGTGCACTGTAAACGCTGAATAGACCGCTTTTTGTTTAATTTTCAAAAGCTGGACTTTCGAATGCTTTTAATTCGCATGTTTTTTTAAAATTTTAAACTTTTTTTCAATATTTTATAAAAAATATTACCACCCATATTCATAAAAACTATTGAAGATTTATTACACTTTTATTTGACAAATATTCCGTAGAAATACATCAAATAAGAGCTTAATAAACTTACAATAATTATTATGAAACTTACAATAATTATTATTTATATGTATCTAGAAAAATGTCAGAAAAAATATCTAGAAATTTGAGTCAAACAAGAATTTAAGTAAGAGAATGCAGAGATGAAAAACAGCCAAAACGAGGTAGCAACTCAGTGTAAACTCTGTTCATATCGCTTCAGTAAATGTAGAAGTGACAGTTTTCAGAAGGCGTGCAAAAACAAAATGCATGGTATTTTTATTGAAGTTGTTCTTATTGTAAGGAAAAAGTTGCCTCATTAGTTGTATCATGATCTTAATGCTGTTAATCGTGTGCGTGTGTGTGTGTGTGTGTGTGTGTGTGTGTGAAATTTCTGTCTGCCTATGACTTCGCCGACTGTGAAAGCTTTTTTAAGCAAGACCTACCTAAAAGAGAAATTCAAAAAATTTCTGCCTTTCAATTTCAGAATTCTAAATTAGGTCCAACATCAAAGTAATTTTTTTTGTCGGTTTCAAATCCGATTACGCTTAAACCGGATTCGGTGACACCCCCTCATAATAATTATTAAACTTAGGAAATTCAGTGCGTTTTAAATTTTTAAAATTCCACTTGAAATATGCTCTGATAGAACACCACAGTTGTTATTTAAAAGTTATATGTATACCCACTCACCTAAAGTCGTCGGGATAAAACTCATAAGGCTCTGTTGGCATTTCTCCACAATTACTTATAATTACCGGATGTATAGGATGGTCATCGGTATCTGTTTTTATCTGGAAAGCAACTCAAAAAGTTTCACATTTGTCTTAAGAAAAGCACTGCTCGATTTCCTAACTTACATCTTCGATAATTGATACAATGTCCATACCCTCTATTACTTTGCCGAAAACTGTATGCTTGCCATTTAGCCATTGTGCTGCGACAGTTGTTATATAAAATTGACAGCCATTGGTGTTGGGCCCACGATTTGCCATGCCCACATAGCCCGGTCTAATATGCTCTATATCCAACGCTTCATCTTCAAAATAATCACCATATATACTTATAGAGCCAGTGCCATCTCCATTGACAATATCCCCTCCTTGGATGAGAAATCGACTAATGACTCTGTGAAACTCAGAGCCCACATATGTGGTTCCATTTATACCCCTCAAGCAGATGTGACGAAAGTTTGTCACCGCCTTGGGAGATCTCTTGCCAAATAAACCGAACACTATGCGACCTAATGGTTTCTTTTGATATTTTACATCCATATAAATCTTTGAAGTGACCGTAAAGCTTAGACCCAAAACGCAAGTGTATAAACTCTCCAGTAAAATAAAAGCTTTTATTAAATTCATATTTATCGCGATTATTTTACTTTGATGAAATTAGAAAGACTGAGTGGCATTTCATTTCGTTGCGATTTCATTACCTGTTTCTTTTTAGTGAAACCTCAAAAGTTCTTTCATTAAGGTTTTCCCATGTTTACAGTTTAACAAACCCGTGATTATTTTACATTCTTTGGCCTAAAAGCAATAATATATCGATTTTGTTTATTACTACTATAGGACAGCAATGTTCATACATACATACACACATACATAATTAAGGTAATACTCTTGGCATAGCTGACCTAGAAAATGTTATGTAATCCGAATTATTACTTTCAAGTGCATACTTTTTCTTTTCATCTTATTATGGGTTTTGCTAGAACGTACCTACATACATATGTATGTATGTATTTAAGTAACGGGTTATCTATTTCGTGGTTTCAAAAGTATGGCATTGGAATTCGACATCTGTCAAACTAAGTTGTTAAACCAATTTTTTTTTGTTCTCAGTTGAAAGTCTGACATTGACGAAAATGGATCACTTAACTGTGTATCACACAACGCATAAAAATTATCAAAACATACTACAAAAATGGTGATTCTGTCACAGCCACATATCGTGCTTAAAAGAGGAGATTATGGTTTACATAATCATCCAACTACGCAAGCAATTGGCAAAATTATGAAGAAATTTGAAAAGACTGGAGCGGTTACAAATATTGTAAGGCCTGTGCATCATCGTTTCGCTGCTGTAAGTGAAAGTATTGCCGAAGACCCGAAAGTGTCGATTCCTCGTCGTTGTCAAGAATTAGGACTGTCTTACGGCACATTATGGCGTATTTTGCATTTAGATCTACACCTACATCCATATAAAGTCCAGTTCACACTACAGCTGAAGCCAGCTGACCACTCACAACGTCGTAGATACGTGGAATGGATGTTTGAACAACAGGCGGTGGACGGCGATTTTTCGAACCAAATTTTCTTCAGCCATGAAGCACATTTCTCACTCACACGGTGGGTATGTTAATAAACAAAATTGTCGCATTTGGGGTTCTGAGAATCCTCAGGTAATTGAAGAGAGGCCATTACATCTAGAAAAAGTCACTGTTTGGTGTGATTGGATCTTAGTTCTTGAAAAACGACATGTCACCATCAATTCGGAGCGTTATGGTCATATGATAACCGACTTTTTTTGCCAGCTATTGAAGAATACGACCTGGAGAACATGTGGTTGCAACAAGACGGTGCCACATGCCACACAACTCGAACGAATATGGCTTTATTGCAAGCGACATTTCCTGGCCGCGTAATTTCTCGTCGTGGCGATATCAACTGGCCACCAATATCATGCAATTTGACACCATTAGCCTTTTTTTTTTGTGGGGCTACGCGAAAGACCGTGTTTATGCGCAGATAAACCTTTAACTCTTGGGCACTTAAAAACCAACATTCGTCAAGTTATGGCTGAGATACCGCCCAATATGTGTCAAAAGGTGGTCGAAAAGAATCAATGCTTGCAACACCACACTTCGCGTGGTGGTCATTTAAATGATGTAGTGTTTCACACGCAATGTCCAACGTTCAAGCTTTATAATAAACTAGAAATATCAGGAAAAAAATATATTTTATTTACGTTTACTTTTGAAACCGCAAAATGCATTATATTCACTACCCATTTGTAGCACAGACATGAATGAGTTCCCATGACACTCACGGTAGCAATTTTCCCTTCATGGGGAATGAAAGTTTTATGGGGACAAATATTTCCCATTTATTTTCAACTGAGCATTTTTGCACACTTCTATTTGCTCATGGTTTGTTTTAGTGCAAATGAGAAGTGCAAATACACAGATTTTGTTGTTGTGTGAACAAGAGCAGAGCATTTTTGCTCACATTTGCTTCGTTTGCATTAGCCATCGTGAAAACCTTCAATATTTCATATAATATAAATTCCTAAGCCTAAACGGAACATTAATAAAGAAACAATTTTAAAACCAAAACGTGTTAATCATATATTTGTATTTTATTGATAAAACATTATTAATTTGCTTATACATATGTATTTCAAAATTAACTATTTTCTAGTTGCTTGTAAAAAAATATCTAAATCAAAGCTTAAGAATATTGTTGACTATTCACTACATAACAAATATGTTTATATTTAAACTATATAGTTGTATCATTAAATCTTGTTGTTATATATAAGTTGTGTGTACGTATGCGTGTAAAAAGGTTTGTGTGTAACTATTTCTTAAATATACTTTTCTAAATTTATACATTTGTACAGTAGAATTACTAGTTACAATTTGCAATGAATAATAGTTCTAAATGAAAACATACATACGAACATGTTAATGCAAAAAGTAAATAAAAAAGGAAAAGTAACAAAGTATTTCAAATTAAAAATGCAAAATGGTACGTTGTTGGATAAGTTAGTTTTTACAATGTGAGTTTCTAGCATCTTCAATATTTACATTTATCTAGTATTGTGTATTTCTTTAGACACATAAATTTTAGTATGATATATAATTGTGTTTCATATTTGTAACACTGATTTTACAATCCTCCGTATTAAACCCATGCGGCAATCCATCATTTAAGGTGATTGCTAATTTTTGACAGGCAATCAGGCTTGTGTTAGTTATAGTCCCTTTCAGCATGAGAGCGCGGGCGGACGGGTAGAGGGAATGGCTTGGCGTTGTGTACAGCACACAGTCTGAAGTGGATTGTTACTTTCCATAGAGCAAAAAAAAAAAACTTAATGCGTTTTGGGAAATTATATTTATCCTAATAGTATTAAGTCTTTACTTCATATCACAGTCGTTAGTTTAAGGTGAGGAATTAGATTTTGTTGAGTCTTCCTTCGGAAGCAGGGCAGCATTAACTGATTCCTATATCCGTTTGCTTTTGTTGGGATGTATGTACTTACAGGAGCTGCCCAAACGACAGTGACCGCGCATAAATGCTTTACACATGCCATTGTTGTTGATACCGCCGCCGCGCATATTAAGACCAGAGCCAGCTGGCCGCCAATTTCCACCCCCTCCGCTGTTGTCTTGGAAATTAGAACCGCCACTTCTCCAATTGCCGCCACGATTGTGACGATTATTGTGGCCACCGTTCATCATTTGGGGTGGGAAATTATTGCCCATGGGACCAGGACCCATACCACTCATCATGGGACCGTTGGGACCCATGGGACCAAAATTATTCGGACCATTATTAAAACCAGGTGGACCTCCCATAAAAGGACCTCCGAAATTTGCAGGAAATTGATTCATAAAGTTCTGTGGCGGTCCATTGTTCATCATGGGACCAGGACCTGTTATATCTATAATAGGACTGCCATGGCTTCCATTGAACGAATTGCTCATCATGGGGCCAGGCATGCCATTACCAGGCCCTTGCCACTGGCTTTGAGGACTGTTGTGCATGATCGGTCCATTAGGCACACTGGACGCCTGATTACTACCAAAGGGATTGACGAAATTATTATAGGTATTGTTAACACCAGGCTTATTATTGTTGTTGCTGTTCGGTAAACTATTAACTTGAGCGGAGGGACTATCAAACATATTAACCGGGCTGCCCAGACCTCCGGTTCCCGATAATGCATTATCGCCTTGTTTTGGTGAGCCACGTGGTTCTGGCCATGGCATGCTGGTGAAATCATTAACAGCATCCGGGTTGCCAGTTAAATCATCCAAAGGTATCAAAGGAACATCATGGTTAAACACAGGCTCGAAATCTGCTTCCGCTGGTGAGTCGGGTATTAACGCATGCGTAAAGTACAGAGCTCTTAAGGTGGTCAGTTCACGTTCAGCCTGTATTTTTCTTTGCTTCGATTGATTTCCTTCGGGATGTGGTGGCACATCATCAACTTCTATTAGCGGTTTCCAAACTGTTTGAATATCCATATTATCTTCATGATTGAAACCACGTCTAGCCATAACTATAGCATCGCGTTCGTTGAAACGTTCCAAGTTCTTCATGTCCATAAACGAGGTCTTGGTCACATTGCAACGCTCATTTTCATCCAGTTCAAAGTAACGTATTTGTTCAAGGGTTTCCTGTGGACGCCACGTTAACTTCTTTTTGGGTCCTTTGCGACGATGTAGCATCAGAACACCGGGAGGACCATTTGGTCCACAGCCCGGACCTGGTTTTTTCTCTACCACAAGGTCAACGTCTTCCTCCACTTTAGGCGCATATGGCTGGTCTTGCCCGCTGGGTGAGGAGGCACCTTCAGCTACGACATTTACCTCATCACCATCTTTAGTAATGTCAATGTCCATGGCTTCGCCATCAAGGCGTTCCAATTTCTTTTCTTTAGCCACCTTTTGTTCAATGTCTTCTTTGACTTTTTTCAATGGTATATCATCATCGTCCTCAATATCTTTATCATCTGCTGAAGCAGCTTCCAATGGAACTGCTGGTGGCTTAACAGCGGCTTCATCATTTTCTTTGCCAGTTTTAGTGTCTTCAGATTTTGATTCATCCAAGGTGTCCTGATAGAATTTCAAAGGAGCAACTTTGGTTGCTTCTGGACTGGTAGGTGTGCTGGGAGGGCCGTCTTTGCCACTTCCCAATGGTGTATTCGGACGTTTGCGTTTAGTAACCTTTTTGGGTCCCGTTGCGGCGGAAAGAGCATCAGAAAAGAGATTCGTCTCAACAAGGGTTTGTACTGAAAATTGCAAAAAGAAAAAAAAATTAATAAACATGAGTATAAATTTAAATAAATTATAATATAATGTATATAAATAAATTAAACATTTGAGAAAACATCATGTTGTGTAGAAGAGGCTTTTGCTGACAACAGGACACTGAAAAAAGATATAAAACATAAAATAAAACGTCCTGCAAACATTTTAAAAATCAAGAAATTTTCAGGTTAATTAAGAAAGTGTTCTCTTATTTTCTTGCTTTAGTATTGTTTAAACATTTTTTAAGTTATAGCAAACATATTTCTCTAAATTTAATTTATAAAACGAAAATATAGATCGCATTTTGCAAAATAAAAAGTTTAATTATATCTTATATTAAATTGAAATTATACAGGCCTGTTTTGTAAATTACATGCTTTTAAATCACGTGATTTCTAAAATTAAAATGAGAATTACTTCAACAACATACTATTCTATAAGTGATGCCTTGGAAAACATTTCGAACGATAACACTAGAAAATTCACAGAAGACCAGCGGTGCGAAAGAAAAATCTATCGCACTACTATGATAAAACTGCAGACATGCCAAAGCTTTTCTTTCACATCACAATATGAATACAATAGACCCCTTTGGTGCCAAATTGCGGCAATCGTGATCCAATGAATTCATGATCGACTGCCGTGTGGTGTTTGTTGTTTTTTTGTCTAACAATATTTTTACTCGATAGTTTGTTCAATGCTGTAATTTGGTCGCAGTGTATGGGATTGTCATAGAATAAGATCTTATCGGCATCGGATTTGAAATCAATAAAATTATTATGATGGTATAAAAACCAATGGTATTGATTTTTATACCATCTAGACTTTGTGTCTAATTCCAAAAAACCGATCACAGTAGATTTCATAACATCGAGAAGTAATTTTTGGTCGGTTCCGAGTTCGATTAAGCGGGTGTGTAATTGAATCCAATCTTAACGTAAACGGATTTGAAACCGAACAAAAATTGCTTTGGTGTCATCAAATCGAATTAGATACTAATTTTAGTTCGTACCGAGAATCGACGATATCATTGGATTTCGTGACATCAAAGCAGTTTTTGGTCGGTTTCAAATCCGATTACGATGGGAATGGATTCTATGACAGCCCCGATGTCAGAATTTCGATACAACTTGCTTTTGAAAACATGTGATTTCAAGCAAAATTGATTTTCAGAACAGGCCTAATAGTAAAAACTTGTTTTCTTTGCTCGCATTGTTATGAAAACTTTCGTTGCAGTAAAATTTAAACGGTATACTTCTAGTAGGATCATTATTCACACTTTTTGTATTTTCCCTTACATCGAGCTTTGGAATAACTAATTAAACCTTTAAACTCAAATCAAAAATGAAATAATGAGAACCAATATTTTATTCTGAAGATGCTAACAAACTATTAGTGTAATATTGAATAATATTGTTAATAAATTTTATATAAAAAAACGATCTAATAAAGCTGCAGAAATTAGTTCTTCAATAAACGATTATGATTATGAAATTCGTTTCGAAAGCAAAACCATTAATATCAGTTTGCTAAATGTGTTCTCCATCGAAATCAAAAACTTTGGCTGAACAAAATACACAAATCGAAATAACGAATAAAAAACCGGAAACAATTTACAAAATAGTATTGATTTCCAGAATGCAATGGCAGATCAAAACAGGATTAAAGGTTGAAAAATTAGAACCCATAATATCTACCACATCTGTCAGTCACGGAACTAGAATTTCGATAAAAAATTATTTTAATTCCCAAAAAAGCTTCTTTAGAAAATTCAAATCAAACAATTTCTCGGAATTACGATTTCGAAATGAAATCACCTCATGATCGAGTTTCTGTATAAGATGGTGCAAAAACCATTTTAAAACACTTTTTGCTTTATCAATGAGTTTGTGTGTAAATTTGCTTCTTTTTATTGCACCACATTTTATTTTAAAATCACAAAGGTCAAAGTCAAGGTCAAACAAAATCGATCGTATATATGTATGTACGTACATATAAATAAAAACAAAAATTGCAGCACTGCATTTGGAGAGAGAACTTCAAACACAATCTCTCAAAAAATCAAATTTGTCTCTTCAAATTTAACTCGTTAATTCAGCCTGTCGCAAGTATTTTCCAGTCAACTTCACTTGTAACGACGATGACGACTCGACTCTTGCAATAAGGGGTCATAATGATCATTCAATTGAGAACATAAAATCCAACAAATTTAGCAAACATTTCAGAATTGTTATTGTTGCTTAAATTTTTTTTTCTTTTGTATACATATTGCACATTTTAAATGTCTGATATTGTGGTTTTCGCAAAACCACCAAATTTCAATCTAATTTGTAGATCAATATTGCAATTTTTTTTGTTGAGTTTGCAGTCGTCTGAGCAGTAGTGGATTATTCTAAGAAAAATCCAAGCTGATTAGCTGTACTTTCAAATCGAAATATGAAATCACCTCATGATCGAGTTTCTGTATAAGATGGTGCAAAAACCATTTTAAAACACTTTTTGCTTTTGTGGAATACTGTGCAATAGATTTACGAACATGGCAAACATTTATCAAAAACAAGTCTGCTTAAAATGGCATGTTTTAATAATAAAAGAAAAATGGAAAGATTTTTATTTTCAATTAAACTCGGGAGACTTTATGAGAATTTTTAAAGTCAATCTCTTATCGAAATATCTGCCACATCAGTGGTTAATGAGCAGTCAGATCATTATATGCTGCTAGTGACAATTGTCACCAAAAATCGGTAGCAAAAAATGTGGCTTTGCCATGATGTGACAATGAGAACCAGGCCCTTCGAATTGTATATTCTAGTAATTTAATTACACACTCAATTTGACATTTTAGTCATCGTTTTAAATAAAGTATTTTAGAAAGGTCATCCAGAAAGTGTCCTTCTTTAATGGCCCTGAAAACAGATGTCAGTTTTTGATTGTAATGTTACTTTGTTTGAGTTGAAGGACCTTATTATTATAAACAGTATAACATCTTCTATCACAAACACATAACAACATACGTGACGCAATTCATTCGATCACCAACGCCGTAATTCGGCCCCAGATAGAAGTTGGATTGCACAATTTCAGTATGTGTTCTTGTTATAGACTAATGGTTTGTCCTACAATGTCGATTATTAAAATTCCTCTAACATCATCGTTGCTCATTAATCCAGGTGATGGGCTAAGCAAAATGAAGTTGATAGTTTTTTTCAAGTTATTTGATCTTTAAAATGTTAGCAAACGTTAACGTTCGTCATCGTGGGTCAGCCCATAATACTTGTGAATTACCAATTTTGAACACCCCCACAGTGATTGAATAATTTCAACAAATTATGCAACGGAATCAGCTGAAAAACTTTTCTTAATTAACAGCTACATACATTTTTAATTAAAAATATGCACATTTGTATGTCAGACGAATTGCACATCCAAGGGGATGGAAGAAAAAAAGGAAAGTATCGTAATTGTTTTTCTTTGTGTTTATTGTTTGTAGCCTTCAAATATTTGAGAAAACTTAGAAAAGGAAAACGGTGTGTACGGGCCTGCTCTGCCAATAACGTGTTTTCAAATCATGCGATTTCGGAAAGCAATGATACTACTTCAACAAAACTAAATTGTATATTATGAATCAAGTTCCAGATAACATTTTAAACGTATTTCCATTAGAATAACCACAAAAGAGAAACAGAAACTACTTTTCTGATCGAAATAACCACCAAACATCATACACTACTTGTCTGATGTAATTTGTCCACCAGATATCACGTGATTTCAAGTATAGCGATTTTCAAAACAGACCTGTTAATTTTAGATTTTGATATAAAAATTAAGATACACCGTTTATATGTGTATTATGTATTTAAAAAACGTGTATCGATGTGACGAAATTGGTTAGTTGTCTAGAAAAAAATTCTTATAAATTTAGTGTCTGGCTCACGACATCACTCGATAGCGCTTTGCTACTTGGAAAACAAATTTGAAAATTTTATTGCTACTTTCAGTGCTTCTGTGTAAGCGAACGATGTGTAGCGATATCATGGGTCAGGCACTTATTTTAGAAAAATCTCACCTCTGGAGAATGTTGGCAGTAATTAGTGCCAAGAACGAGTACAAAAGTAAAAATTTTTTAAGTTGGATCGATATCGATTCAATTACTTTTTCCCCCATAGACAATCAATTAAGATATAAAAATCTATTCTTTACTGCCTATGACAATTGGATCTACGATCTGGAACAAGTAGCGCCACTCGGCGCCAGAAAAATTCTTGTCGATAGCACGATTTATTACAACAACAACTACTTAAGGTGCCTGTTTATCGCAAACAATCCAAAGTCGCCCCAAAAATGTTGTTCTGCAATTCATAACGACGGGAAAGTAAATATGTATGTAGGATGTCGATTTTGAAATCGACAAATCAAAATCTAGTTCTTCATTAGCATTAAAATATTTCAGATAAACACACACACACACACACACACAAGATCTCTAAGGCCTTTGAATCAATTTTAATCCTATCGTCACCTCTAATGCAATAGAGCACAAAGGACAAAAAAATCAAAGTTGTAATTTTTTTTTGAAGGATGTTATTATAAATATAGCATTTCTCTAAAAAATTACATCGGTTTGCAATTTTGATGGGAGTCCGTTAAATCCTTTGCATGAACGGTGACGATATGAAAATAAAAAAAGTAAAATAACTAGTTTTGTTTGTTGAATACCTCGACTCATTTAGAGTTGGCAGAGTGATCTTCCAATAGAATCCGAGGTTGAAGGTACTGAGTAGAGTGCTGCAGGCAAGCAAAAAAAAACTTTGCAAAACAGACGTGCGAAAAAGAAATCATTCTTTTTGTAGTCTAGTCTACTAAAAATATTTTAATTTATTTGTGAAATACCTAAGAACACAAACCGAACAGATCGCATTGAAATAGAAATACTAATGCTGCTGACTTATTACAGCAAAAAAAAAAAAAAAAAAAAAAAAATTTGGTTTAAATCTCTGTTCTGAAAATCACTGCTTGAAATCATGTGATTTGCAAAAGCAAATTACATCAAAAACCTGTTTAACTTTTGTGATTTCTCTAATAATAAGTCGTTTAAAATGCTATTGTAGTTTTCATTTATATAATATAGAATTTCACTTTGTTGAAGTAATACACAACGAGTACTTGAGTTTAGAAAACAAGTGATTTTTAAATCACATAATTTGCATAATTTCTATTTAAAGAAAAAATATTGATTTCATAAGCGGTTTTATCAAGAAAACTTAACAATAACGCCTGCACTATAGCTGCACTACTGTAGTGCATTGTTTCATCTTTCTTTTTTCAAAATAAATTATACATCTGGTTAAAATCCTTTGAGCTTGGTGGCATAATTTATAGAAAACACTTGAAAAATATTTTCACACCTTACTGACGTTTCCGCAAATTTAGAGTTTGAAATAAAAATATTTGAATGAATAATGCATAACAGGGGAGGTGGACGTTAGTATAGTCATTTGTCTTAATATCATTCCGAAATGGAACAGAAAATAGAAATATTGCGCATTCCCTAAATCAACCTTATATGCTGGGCCTTCTCCCTCCTCATATACTATACCAGCATGGCGACAAAATTTTAGTTAAAAAACATTTATCGAATAAAAATCAATTTCACACAAAAGCCATGCGAGTCCAATCAGAGAAGGTCTAAATCAGGAGAATTCTGAACGCCAAGATAATAAAAAACTTCTGGGCATTTTCTAAATTAAAATTATATGCTGGATCTCTTCTCTCATATACTATACTATAAATGTTTATATCTAATAAAAATGGATTTCACACAAAAGCCCTGCGAGTCTAAGCAGAGAAGGTCTCAATCGGAAGGATTCTGAACTCCAAGATAACAAAAGTTTTACTAGCGTTTCTCTAGCTCTTTCTTTCTCATCCCCTTCCACGCAGTACACGAAAAATAAAACTGGTTTTGTCACATGCGTACCAATACATACGAAATTTTCAAATAGTTGCAGCGAGAATTCTTTATCGCGAGAGAAGATTTTTCGTAAGAGGCATTCAGCGGGCATTTCAGTAACAGTTCCCTACTTTGATAAGCTTAGTCCGAGTCTTCAGGATAAAAAAAAGGTAGCGCTTTAGTGTTTGCAATTATATTGGATTTGATGCATCATCATATGTTTGGAAATTCATCATGTGGCGGTACTGCTCCCGTCAAGTGTTAAAGAAATGTGTAAAGAATATGATGGGCATAACATACGATTTGGTGCAATCAATAATCTAGTGTTTTTGATTGCTGCTTATTTCAGTTATTTTTTTTTTTACAATTCGTTTGAGCATTGAATTTTTATTTTGTCTTAAAATAACCTAAAAATTTTCATGATAAAAAAGTTTAAAATATTCATAAAATTATGCCTGTTTTGTGAAGGACCAATTTCTCTCCTTTTCCAACAAACCCACTGAATTGATCACAAATTTATTATAAAGCAAAAAGTATAAGAGTGACTATACCGGTAAGCGCAACAAAGACCCAAGGCTTTACACAGAAAACAAAGTGAAATAAGGCGTATGGTGTAAAAACAAGCCGCCAACTGCAGCACTTGATAAGACATATTAAGAAATAATGCACACATTTTCCGAAAAGAACACAAAGAATTATAAAGGAAACAAAACAAATGCATAATATTTCTAAGAAAAGAAAACACCATTAGATTTGAATATTTTTTTGGAATTGGAATGAAACATAATTCATGAAAAATTCACCATATCAAGTTGCTATTCGAACGAAAGTAAAAATGGGGCGAACAAATCCTCAGCTACTTTTTCAATGGTGATTCATATACCTATAGCGGTGTACACTAGAATCTAGTGGAAAGCTCTAAAATTGGAAACCAATAAAATTTTAGTAATATCTTCCATTTATGTATATTTTAACAGAAAAATAAGTGCAAATAAACGCAAAATTCATAAATTGTCGTTTTCAAATCCGCATGATTTTGTATAAATTCAAAATTTTTATTAGAAAAAATTTAGCTTTCAAAGTCTCCCTGCTTAAAATGTTAACAGGTCTGCTCTGCGAATCACGTGATTTTAGAAATCGAAATTGATATTACTTCAACAAGACAAAATTGTATTTCATAAGTCAAGCCCCGAATAACATTTTTAACATCTTAAGTATAGAAAAATTACAAAAAGAGCTTCATTAAGAAGCCAGTTTTCTGACGTAAATAGCGTGAAAGCATAAATATATGTATGTATATATTTTTGGACTAAAAACATTTCTCAGAATCAAAATTATGTTTTTGTTAAAAACCTCTTACATATAAGAATAAAAAAGTCGATTCACCTTACTTTCACGAACCATTTACTCATAGTCACGTCATTGGTTTGTGACGACAGTATTTAATGCGCTGTGTTCTGCTGGTCGCTTAAGTGACAAGTGTCACGAAAAATTGGTAGCAATTCTTACACCAGTCACACAAAATGACAAAAGTGTCACTTTATTTCTGTTCGTGACGATTGTCAACGTGTAATGTATGCCAGAGAATGTGCCACTAGTTCACCACAAGTACCGCGCTATCGAGTGAATTCGGATTCTAGAAAACCTCCGTTTATTGAAAGAGTAACAAACATTATTGAATATATCAAGTACCCTTTAAAGATTATATCATATTTAACAACAACTTTTGTAAAGGCAATCTTTTACAGCTCTGTATATACACATACATTTATATACATGCATATATGTATATCAAACCACAATGGGACCTTTCTAGAACCATGTAGGTCGATCTCATGACCGGCAGCCCGCGAAACATACTATGTATATGAAACCAAGTGTAAAACTATCAAAGTTTGAAATTTTTATTCAATTATCTTTTTCCAAATACTCAATGAGCTTTAGTTGAAGTATATTTTTCAAGTGTAGTTCAAAGTCAAAAGATAAAAATACCATTAGATTTGCATTTATTTGCAGAATGGCACAAACACAAGCAAAATATGAATGAGGACGTATTTTTAATGGCAATAATTCAAGTAGCGTCATTTGTTTATCCACTATTAAAACCCCCTAATTTTTTAAAGTGACACACACCTGTGACGTCAGCCTGAGTAATTGAAATACGTAACACTCATTGACTGATAGAAAGTGAAATACACACATATATGTATATATTTATATCGATTTATAAGCCTAACGAATAAAGAAAATCCCATTTCTTTTGAAATCTTCACAAATTGGCTTATTCGCTAATGCTTAGTTTCAAAGATATTCATCCAGAAAGGCACATTGCTTCAAATTCATGTTTGCGATTTGAAAAAGCCAAGCAGGAGTTTTGATACACTGAAACGTTCAGATCTATTTGATTTATTTGATACACTGAAACGTTCAGATCTATTTGATTTATATGACACTTTCAAGGGAATATATACACTCCATGTTCTGAACAGCACATACCGCATAAAATTAACGTTTTCGATTTGAAAACGATCAGCAGGTGTAATGACAAACAAGCTAAAAAAAAATCTAACGTTTCTAAAAATGTTACGTTTTCAGAGCGCTAGTGTATACTGAAGTTATCTGTAGTATTATACATAAGCTGCCGTTTAAAGAGAACGTTATTAAATGATATACAAAATACATTTAATATGTTTTATTTTCATTTTAAGGACAGCTGATAAAAACTTTAATAAAAAACCAAACAATTTGAATTTAAACATTTTCTCAAGAGTTTGCATTGAAAAAAAACGTGACCACTACTTTTTTTTTGTACAAATACATGCATGCACAAAAAATTCATATGCATTCCTATGGACACGACAACAATAACGAAAAGATTTCACTTGAGCATATTTTAAGGTTATGTTTGCTCATCGAGCTAATACAGAACTCAAGAGCAAATTTTTAGAACTGGAGTTTTCACCGGTCATGTAGTTACCCGGCCGCTACAACAAATGCTAAAAATTATAAAAAGTGGAAAACTGAAGGTTGTTCCTATACAAGAAACTGTGACAATTAGCCGTAACTTTCGAGCCATAAGATTTGAAATTTAGACAGGGAATGTAGTTGCCTGGTTTCTACAACAGCAAATTCCAAAAAGTTTAAATTTAAATAACGCGTAATACAAGGAAGCCCCCCTTATTTTTGAAAATTAGCTGTAACTTATGAACTATAAGACAGACCTGAAATTTGCACAGGATCACATCTCCAACAAATGCCAAAAATAAGGAAGACTAAATGGTGCCTAATACAAGGGGACCTCCTTTTAGTTTGAAAATTAGCTGTAACTTTGAGCGATAAGGGATAGAGACTTGCCATTTCCACATAATATGGACAAATATATGTGTGTAAGTTAGGGATTTCGCAATCGGTATTGTGCCATCGATTTTTCAATAGCATTTGGCATGAGAAAAAAGTTCCGTTACAATATAGCAAAAAAATAAAAATCATTTTGGGGCATCTGATTTTATTTTTGCATGTGAGCTCTGTAAAGTCGTATGGAAAAATACTATTGGGGGTTGGTCACACATTTAACCCCTCACGGTCACCCTTAGGGGGTAAAAAAAAAAAATATAAAATCGCAAAAGGTCATTCTCATACAATAACCTATATTTCACATACTTGTATTTAAACATGTATAACAGATTTTTATGCAATCCTATACACGATCAGTTCTTCGTCTGCTACGTGTAATAGGTAGTATGAAACCCCTACAGTGCGTGTCAGTTTCATACTGAACTGAATTTATTTCTATTTATTGATACATCCATATCTATGCATATGCATTTTGGCCAACGTAAAGGTTAACCAGAAAGTAGTGGTCACGGCAATGTGGTCGCTCCTTTAGTAATTTTCTTTTTATTGAAACACTTTTTGTTTATAGTAACGCTGGCAGCATTTTAATTTGAATGAATTTTATTTACACAAAATATCTGTTTTTATAATTCGAACGCAGCTTCGAAAACTAATAAAGCAATATATAAATAGCAAATCATGACGATTTCAGAACAGGAACAAATTAATTTTGAGTTTTTAAAACGCTTCTTGGACGCTTTTTTTTAGAATTTACAACGGAATCAAATTAAAACAGATTTTACATCCACCAGCACAACGGGACCCAAGTGGGCCGGTCTCACGGCTGGCAAGCCGTGTGAAACATGTTACGTACATGAAACCAAATTCTTACACTGTGTACGAAATCTTGAAAACAATAAATACTACACCACCAACGAGCATTTTCCTATTACATGGAACCTGTTCAAATTGAATTTTACTCTTCAGATGAGGGAAAATGATACGAAATCAAAAGGTTTGCTAAGAAAGTTATGTAAAATATGCTTTTGTATTCAACGCAATTGTATTGGAATTGGATTTGTATTGAAAACGTATAAGACAGTATTCAAATTATATAAGACTGTCAAAATTAAGAATACTGCAAAGAAATATTTAAATAAACAAAACAAAATTATTAAAACAATAATGCATTATTCGTCTAATCGCAAGTTGACTAACACAAAACAACTTGATAACTATAATACTTTTGTTCTCATGTCGTCTTTCGTTGCTTAGTTAGTGTATATTATTCTTCTACAACAACTTTAATATAGTAAATATGCAATGTCTTCTTTATAAATTGCTACCAAACTTCAAGGACTAACCAGCTCAATTGTTTATCATATTTTATTGTTGAATATATTTTTTATTGGTTTTGATCTTAATTATGTTTTTGTTAAATTCTTTAAAATCTTATGAAGTAGTTATTAGAAAAAAAAATAAATAAATAAAATTAAAGAAAAATATATTTTATACTTATCACACATATTTACCACCGTTCTGAAAAGTTTTTGTGTAAAACAAAAATAAAAAATTGCTTAAAAAAGAAATGTGTTACACCTCCCTCTCACATTTATCACTGCGTCATTATAGCTGTCATCTTCAAGAAATGTTCAGGTTACTCTCGGCTTTAAACCTCATTCGATGCATATATAGTTGGTTAATGCTTGTCTTGTTGGTGTTTCTTCATTTATAATATTCCACTTATTTAATGCGCTATATTATTTAATTTAAAACAACTAAATTTACAATAGAAAAACACTCGCGTATGATATTTAAAAAATCAGTTTGTTACGGCGTTTACTAGGGTATTCGAGTTTTGGTTTTAAGTATGCTTAATTTGATTTTTGAGCAATTCAAAATATTATAGATTATAACATTTATATGTATGTATGTATTTATGTATAAAGCAAACTAACGATATCTGTTGGACAAACGAGAGCAAAAAAAGCAAAATTACTAAAAGTTTTAAAGCAGCAAACTAATTGCCGCTTTCGATATCTAATTGCCAATAGAATTCGATTCTTCTCGAGTTGGCTTCTTATAAATTGTTAATCGTTTTATCAGGCTTGCGTTCTTACAAATTTAATATTATACTTTAGTTAGTATGAAAACTAAATGTTAGCGGTAGAACGTTATCAGGTCACCTTCAGATGTAGGAATTAAATTTATTTTTGTTCATTAGTTAATTCGATATTGAAAGCGATAATCAGAGCTCAGTCCTTCCAAGTTCTAGCAGTTGTGAATAACTCTAAAAGAAAAAAAATTCCCTCAAACATACATATATGCTGGCATGTAATAAATCGTTTAACAATGATACCAATATGTTGTAAACAGTATAAAAACTAGACATACTGGCGTTCGAACACCTTCGAAAAGTATTCAATTTTATTATTTTTTAATAGTTCATTCGATATCGTAAGCGATGATTAGGCCGCAGTACGATGAAACCTGTAAGTTCTAGTAGATGTGTACATTTATATTTTACGTCGAAAGATATATATTTTGAGAGAGACCAAAATATACAGATCTGTCACAGAAATTATTCCGAATAGTTTCGACTACGAATTTTCAATTCGATCGATTTTGTTTTAGCTTATTCAGACTTCGATTGATTTACTTTATTCCATTATATCTTTTTATATTTAAGTCAACTGTGGAGTAAAATTTTGAAAATCAACACACTGACATATTTTTAATGTCAATTTTAAAATCCATCATAAAAATAGATAATTTCATTCGGAGAAAGTTGATCGCTTTTAATCTTCTAAAGTTTTTTCAGATTTGAAATAATTTTCAATCAAAGTAAATGTCTGTGATAGGCCTGCATATACAAGTAAACATGCTTGGATAACTGACTGACATGTTTAATTAGTGGGTAGAACAAAGAAACAGATGAATGTTCAGTTTAAACTGTCACGACAAGTATCAAACAGACACAACGTCTGCGAGATAAACGTTTGCACATTGCTCAAATGAAATGTGGCTTGTAGGCTTAGCAAAATGTTTGCGACTTGAATATTGATTCGTTCTGCCAATCACTCTAAAACCAGTTTTGTCCCAGTTCAACCCACTTTGTATAAACAGCTTCGCGCTAACGAATTGATTGTTTTATTTGTGCATAAAAAAAGCTGACTATGAGAAATAAAAAGCTCGTTGACCTTTACTTGTATACATACATAAATACATATTTAAAATAAATAAAACAAAAAACGAATGAAACTAAAAACGCCCATATCAGACAAAAGCATTCCCAAAATATATACATATATACATCACTTTAACAAGAATTGATATTTAAACGTTTGCCAACACTACATTCAATTTAGCATAGACACATTCACAATTAGTTAATGTCCGCGCTGTTTCTTTTTTCTTCTCGTTTTTCCCATGTGCTTTAGTACATTTGCATTTGTTTTTCCAAGCACCATAAGCTTTTATATAGTCCAGATGCTATACTTGGCGAAAATAGATTTGCAAAATACACTGCACTGGACTTGAGTATTTTTTTTTTTCAGCAAAAATAAAAGCACCAACAAAGAGATCAAATAGAAACATTCTGCACTGCCACAACGAACAGATTAGAGATGGATGATGGCGCATTGGAGTATAATATTTTCATGTCCATTGGCAAGCCACCATGATGAGTAATCACTACATAATGTTTTACATTTCGATTTTTATCTTTTGTTCACACATTGAGATACAACAAAGTGAGAGTGTCTAACCCAAAACACATACTTGGCCGCTGTTTCTCTATAACTTGTTGAGGTTTGGTAAAATATTAAAAATTAAAATTAAGTAATTAAAAAAAAATTGGTACTTAAATTCAAAAGCAAAAGCCCAACAACAACATAACTGTTTTCTCTGTAAATAGACAAAGAAGGGGAAACGGAAATTAGTAACTGTTTCCATGGGAAAATACTTACTCTTTTTAGGTGGTATGAGTTTAATAGCCCCCGGTTTCTCATTGGCAATAGTTACATTATTGATATCGATTTTGGCTTTCTTTTCTGTTGGCGAGTCTTTAGGCGGGGGAGATGACCTTTTCAATGAAGATGGCAGAGATGAAGGTAATACTGTGCCAGGTGGAGTTGTAGAAGATGGCTTCTTTAGGCCCTTACGGGAAGGTGGTGGAGGAGCCTCTTCGGTTAAGCCATGTGAACGAAACTGAGATTTATATGTTTTAACCGTTTTCGCTTTCTCTGTGTCTTTTCTAATTTCTATAGACATTGAGGCCTTTTTAGAAGGAATTGTTATAGATGTGGGTTTATTGAAACTTTCAGAGTCATGGGATGCCCCCAAGTCCTCTTTTGGTTTCTTTGGTATTTTACCAAGTTTATCCATGGAAGTAGATGAAGCAGTAACTTTTTCTAGTGTAATCCTGTCCTTTTCCGTTTGAGACTGCTCTTGTTTCTCTTTACCTTTTGAAGAGGACGATGAAGATATTTTTTCTTTGTCCCTGTGCTTGTCCTTGGAGCTTGACGATGAAGAACTGGACTTCGAAGAGTGTGATGATGAGGATGATCTGTGTTTGCTACTGGAGCTGGAACTACTGCCGCTGCGATCTTTGTCTTTATCTTTGATTGAACTGGAACGTTCTTTATCACTACGATGTTTGTCATTGGAACTAGAACGGTCCTTGTCACTACGATGAGATGATGATGAAGATTTTGACTTACTGGATGATGACGACGAAATTTTCGAAGACAACGATGAAGACTTATGACTAGAAGACCGGTGACTTGAGGAAGACGAAGACTTGTACGCTTTACTCTCTTTATCCCTGTCTTTTTCAGTGCTACTATTGCTGCCACGCCTCTCTTTATCTTTAGAGTTGCGGCGGTCCTTTTGCCTATCAGATTTTTCTATATCCTCACTTAATTTTTTATCTTCATGTTTTTTTGTATCATCTACTTTTGATTTTTCTTCTGAGCCACTGTTACTATCATTATCTTTCTCTAAGGTTTTGTCTAAGGAAGAACTATTTTCGTCGCCTTCAGCCATTGAAACCGAATTATTATATGTATCTTCTTGGACTTCAGATTCGTCAGCTTCTTCATCAACAACTTCATTCGATTCCGCTTCCTCCTCTTCTTCCTCTTCCACGCTTGCCTGTGCTTGTGGCGAAGCGTGTATAGGTTTAGTTGATTTAGGTGGAACTTTAGCTAAAATAGATTGGCCATCTTTAATAATAAACTTATAGACCAGGCCAGACTCGCTGGCTTTCTTTTGAGCTGGTGTTAAAGTATAGTTAGTGACTATTGGTTGTGGATCAACTCCACCTAGTGGATCTTGATCATCTACTTCTCTTTCTCTGGTGTTTTCTTTTTTATGTTTTTCATTGTCTTCCCCTTCTTCAACCTCTCCTTGGCGCACAGAGTCCTGCACTTTGTTTGGTTTTTTATTTGATTTCAATTTTTGTTGGTCAATTTTTGGTTTTTGCTCCTCTTGTTGTTGCTGCTGTTGTGCATTTAATAATGTTGTATTTTGATTCGACGAATTCACTACAGATGCTTGCTGTTGCTGTACATTGACAGAAATTGCCTCCGGTGCAACAACTGCTACAGTTGGTGTCTTTGTAACTGGAGCTTGTGGTATCATGCTTGTTGTTGATAGCGTTGCTTCAGGATTTTCCGTTACAACTTTAAGCCACTGCTCTACAAGACGTTTAGCCAAAATACGTACACCTAAAATAAAGAAATAAATACATAACTTACAATTGCTAAGCAAATTTTCAGTTAAATTCTCAAATAAATACATATGTACATAGATTCTAACAAAATTTTACTGACAGTTTTCAATTTTGTAAGCTTTCATTTTCGTATATTTTGTAACACAAAGTGCATGCATACATCATGCTGAAGAGGATTTTTCTATTGCAATGTAGTAGTATTTTCAAGTATTTTCTAATACTAAATTAAAAGAAAGAATAGTTTTTATACTAAAATGCAAATGGACAAGTCTTTCAACATTATTTGCGAAATGTACGATGAGTTTTTTTTTTATTTATTCTAGACTGATTAAAACATCAATATTAGTGATTATTCCAGAAAAAATATCAAGAATTATTTCAGAAAAAAAATTAAAAACACAGTAAGATTTGTTTTTATAACAAGTATTCCGCATTAGAAATTGTTGTAAAAAACAGTACTGCAGCAACAGGCTGTAAAAAAAATTACTACTTATCATTAAACACACTCAACATCATCATTATGTGCAAGGCAGCTCGATACCAGGCAGCCTTACAAGCCCAGCTGACTACTGCTTTTAGCTTGTAGAACAGTCAAAATGCACAACACAAACACACATACGCGAACAAATGGGTGACAGTAGTTCAAGATTTCTACCAACAAAATACATGAAGTGTGTGTTGTTGTTGTAGTTATGCGACTACCTGGTATGTATCAAGCTGCCTTGATTATGTGATTTTTAACTACACCAAACACAAGGAAGCCCGAAAAATCAGTTATGCCTGAAAAATCATTTAGAGTTAAAACTTTAGTTCAACAAAACTTGTCTGTGATTTAATTGCAGTTTAAATTTCACTGTAGCAAATCAATGGACCATTTATTATTGATTGTTTTCAAAAATAGAAATTTGGCAACGTTGCAAAAAAAATGCGTAAATTGAACCAACACCCAAAAATAAACTTGCATTGATGTTTTAGGCATAAGGGTGATTGATCATAAACGAATTTTTGATATTTATCGGCTAAAAATCATATAGCACAAAAAATTATCATCTGTAATGCGTTAAATTTGTATGTGTGTACATATATTGTTAAATCATACAATAAGATTATTTAATAACGAAGCAATTTTTAAATGTCAACAAAACATGAAATAGTAATAACATTTACGGTCGATTTGAAATAATTTGCTTATTAAAAAAAGAAAAGAAAACGTGACCACTACTTTCGTATTTGTATTTCGATTTTAATTCTGGCTACATACATGTATTTAAACAACTAAAAATTCATATGAATTCACATGCATACATCAACAAGCACTTAGGAAAAGAAAAATACGAAAAAGAAACGTAAAAACATTAATCAATTTCAGCAGAGCTTATTTTAAGGTTAAGTTTGCTCAATAATCAAATACAACCTTTAGAGGTAATTTGTGCTTGCTCTTGCAAATTATTCGAAAATCAAATAATTTTTCGCCGTAAGCTCAAGCCTGATAAAATTATTAACAATCTTTCGCTTCTTGTATATATTGTATTTGATCATTGAGCAAAATAAACCAGTGAAATTGAATGTTCTTACGTTTTTTTTTCCTATTTCTTCTTTTCGCTATGGTTTGTTGATTATCCATATACACATAGTATGTATGTATATGCAATTTAAGCTGGGTACAAACATGTACTTTTCGAATACAAAAGTCATCAAGAGTAGGGGTTTCTTTTTCTATTTTTTTTTTTTTTTTCAAAGTGACTGCGCCTTAAGTTTACTTGCACTTTGCATATGTGTTAACAAACAATGGGTTTATTTATGATTTTTCTATTTAAAGTTGTCTATGAACATTTTAAAAGAAATTTCATTAAATTATTTTTTATTGTTACTGGGCAAAAATAATTTTGAAGTCGTTGAAAATGTTTCGTCATACAAGTCTGTTGTAAAAATCACTTTTCTTGCAATCACGTGATTTCTAGATCTTTTATGATTTTTTCTAAAGTTAAGTCGATTAAAATTTTATTCCAGACTTCCACTAATAACCTAGAATTGTGTCTCAAAAAGTAATGCTTATTTTGAGCTTCGAATTTACGTGATTTGCATAACAGGCCCGATAATGAGGAATTCTCATTCATTGAACTAGATGATGTCGTTTAAAATCACTTATATCTTTATTATGAATAATAATCAATCTTCGATAATCGTCGAAAAATTTTATCAAAAGAATTTTAATTTTGTATTATGAAGGACATTCAATGTACAAACGCTATTGTGAATTCCGCATATATAGATTATTCACAATAGTAACATTTGTATCAACTGAGCCTTAAAGATTATTAAGTTATTTTTGTGCAAATTTATTTAAAAAGTATTAAACTGATGCAGAACGAGATTGGCTAGGAATAAAATATTTATATTAAGGAATGCTGCCAACTCTTTGGAAATTAAATTCAACACATATGTATGTATGTGAATAAAACCAATATAACTGTATAAAAAAAAACTTTTGAGCACGAGCCTTTTGCAAGTTGAGGATTGCTCTCCATCAATGAAACTAGGTTCTCCAACTCTTATTTCGTTCGACAAGAGCGACATAAAAAGCGATATTAGTTCAAATTTAGTATTTAGTTACTAATAAATTAAGCAAAATGTACTATACGTATTGTATATTTTTTCTACTTTACCTACTTTATCCAAGAAAAAATTGCATTCCATAAAAAATTTGTTGAGCAACGAAATTCATAACAACAATTTTACATTCGTTGATCGATCTTTGATACTAAGCGAATATCATAGCACGAATGTTGTTCATAACAAGAGCCTTACTTTATCAGAAAAAATCTGGAATAATTGAAGTAATTGCAAATATCATGTACGTCATCTATTTGATACTTGGTTATTAAACACAAATCAAAAATCAGGTTCAAAATCATGGAATATACTTGGATTCAATGCACTCATTTTATCCAAGACTCTTTTACCTCAATTCTTACACAAACAAATGACGACCAGAACAGATGCTTAGGTAAAAGCCATGTGTTTTTCAACTAAATTGAACCAGATCGTATGCACTTGTACCCATGATTCAACCGCATTTTTGTTATGAAAGTTTTTGCTGGGCACTTGTATGTAGTATACTTGTATTATTTTTTCTGCAGCTGTAGAGTCCAGCAATTTCGGACCGTTCGTTTCAACACATTTCAGAATTTTTTAAAAGTATTAATGCATTGAGCTGCTGGCAGTAAGGGCCTTGTAATCATGTCACTTTATCACTTATCATTAGTCTACAATTATGTAATTATTTTCTAATGCTTTATAAATATGTAAATACTTCTCTCTATGCACCACACAAATCAAAACAGATGAAGAAGTGACGATACTTCTATAAATAAAGTATTTATGTAGAACACTCAATGTGTTACTTAAGAATTTTTCTTTTTTTGTCATTTTTTTAAATTCAATTTTCTATTTTAAGACCTTTTTGAAACTATGTAGCTGTAAATTAAATTCTACATTTAAAAACAATGTCACACCTATTATTGCTCTTACTTTTTTCTTTTTTGCTGTTGCTGTTGCTTTGTTTGCATTTGCCTACTGCACACTTCATGTTCGCATTTTTCACTCTTCGATTTTTTCTTTTTTTATATTTTTTTTTTGTTCTGCGACTTTTAAACAAACTTTGTGCATAGTAATTCAAGCAATTTAACCATAAACGCATGCACTTAGATGAGCGAGCAGTCTGGCTGGCACGTATGCAATTTTAAATTTCTAATGATATTTTATTGCATGTTTTCTTTTATACCAAAAGCTTTAAAGCTTTCAATATTTGTGGATACGAATATTTGTACTAATATTCACTGGGTACGTGTTTGTCTGTAATTGTGCGTGACTCGTTTTATTTACAAAAAAAAATTAATCTTCATATCAAAAACAATAAATATTTTTTTTATTGTCCATACATCCGAATCCGGTATTCGCTTGAACTTGCCGAGTACGAATAGCATGAAACATGCGAACATTCATCAATTATTGAGCCAATCCAAAACGAATATTCATAACGTCTCTATGTTATTAATACATATGTATATGCTTGTATGTTAAAAAATTTAACAACAGCATATTAAAAATTTTGTATGGAAATTTCCATACAAAATTTTTAATATGCTGTTGTTAAATTTTTCAACATACAAGCAATAGTATTTATTTACTTGCGAAAAATTCGCCAAGTCAAAAGAAGATTTAAAATGGATAATGAAAACGCTTTTGAGCAGGTTTTCTCAATTTTTATTTCTTAGTTTTGCAAATTTTTCGCGGTTATGTATCGGTTATTCTTTTTTTTTTTAACGATTTATCGTTCTTATCAACGATTTGAAGTCCGTTTTTTACTTTTCATGATTCATGGATGGATTTTCGCGCTTTTGCATTCTATTATTCGCAATTATGTAAGAACTTTTTTTAAAACTATTTTTTACTTATGCCGATTTTTCGCTTTTTGCACCCTGTACTTTTTACAGTTGTTTAGTTTTTAAAAAAAAAAAAACTATTTCAGGTATATTTTTCAATTTTGCAAAATTTTCACAGACTTTCGCCCTTCTGCACCATGTTGTCGTTTGTATCAGGTTGAGTTTTTTGTAACTGTTAAATATTTTTATGAACTATTTTAAGCCTGTTTTTGACTATTGACGATTTTTCGCGGATTTTTTTTATAGCTTTTTTGCATCCCGTTACTCGTAATTATTTTAGATTTTTTAATACTATTGTGGATCTGTTTTCTGCTTTTGCAGATTTTTCGTGCTTGTGCCCTATTATACTTTTTGTAACTGCTTAGTTTTTTTTAAGAAACTATTTCATGTATACATGTTTTTGACTTTTGCACATTTCGCGCTTTTGCGTCATGTTGTCTTTGGTAACAATTGTGTTGTTTTTTCGTATTTGTTAAACGTTTTTATGCACTATATTTTAAGTCCGCTTTTAACTTCTGCCGATTTGTCGCGGATTTTCGCGCTTTCGCACCCTGTTTCTTGCAAATATTTAAGAACTTTTATTTTTAGAACTGTTATATATCTATTCTTGAGTTTTGTAGATTTTTCGCCCTGTTATACTTTTTGCAACTGTTCATTTTTTAAGAATATAATTCCAATATAATTTTGACTTTTCCAAAATTTTCGTGATATGTATTACATAATTTGTGTTCTTTATAATTGCTTATGGTTTTACGAACCATTTTATGTCCAGTTTTTACTTGCCGATTTTTCGCGTATTTTCGTGTTTTTATACACCGTTGTAGGTTTCCCAACTATTTAAGAATTTTTTTTTTTTATTATCTTCTTTTGACTTTTGTAGATTTTTCGCGCTTTACTTTCTATTATTTTATGAAACTATTTCAGGTATATTTTTGAATTTTGCGAAATTCGCAGATTTTTGCACTATGACGCTATGCTGCTTTGTATCACTTGTGTTTTTTTGTTTTTTTTTTTTTTTTGCAATCGTTTTAATAAACTATTTTTACTCCCTCCATTTATTTTATTTTTGCAGATTTTTCGAGTTGAATTAAAAAAAAAAAAAAAACTTGACATTTGCGAGTTTTTCGCATATTATCGCGCTTGTACGTCTTGTTATGCTTTACACAACTGCTTAACTTTTTTTATTTAACCTATTTTATACATACATATGTAAGATAATCCAATATAAGCTATGCTAATATAACTCTACTCAAAATAAATTATTCGAGAGTTTGGAATAGACTAAAGAAATTTTAGTACTTTTTCTTTAGTATAAACTCTTGAACAATTCGCGACCAGTAATAAAAACGATTGTGTAAAAAAATCATATTTATTGCGGTTCTCGTAGTGTTCCAGAGTTTCGCAAAACTATCGTGTATATTACGGTTTTTGAAATGTTCAAGAGTTTGTAAAAGACTTAAGAAAAAGTAGTCGGATTTTCTTTCGTCTACTCCAAACTCTCGAAAAATTCTGGACCCGCAATAAGCAGGATAGTTTAGCCAGGAAAAAACTAATAACGGCAGTATTCGATTTTTAACGGTCCTTAGTTCGATTTTACTTCCTCAAAATTAAGAGATTTTTTTGTGGTAAAATTATAGTAGTCAACATTTTGAAAGAAAACTCAAGTTAAATACTTTTTGGCTGGGGAACATACCATGGCTATTTCACGTCCACCACGACTCTCATCAGCACCCAATTTGCTTCGAACCCAGGTCATGACTAATTATATACTATTTTCAAGCAGCAACACGCAGCCATCCTACTAACTGATTTCTTTGTTACTGACTGTCTATATTTAATCTTATTGATCAACTTTCAATTTTATCAGTATTTTTCTGTTGATTGGAATATATTTTATTCTCTTACATCCAATTGATTTTTGTATTTGTTGCTTTTGTATCAGTAATGACAACGCTTCCAAACTTTGAGCCGGGCCCAGCGATTTTTAAACATTAATTTAGCTTTTTAGTCGAACTTTACGATTTGAAATTGTTAATTACTTTTTCGGGTTTTAGTCATATTTTACTTCGTCAAAATTTAAAAAAGATTTTGTGGTAAAATTGTAGTGATCAACATTTTTGAAGTAGACAAGAAAAGTTGAAGACTTATTTATTGGACATCCCAAAAATGATTTTTTTGACTTTCCTCCTCATACCAAAAGCTACAGAAAAATCGATGGCACAATATCGACCCTCCCTAATGCAATGATTCTTAAGCTACAGTCAGTAAACCCGTATCACGTACGTTGAGGTAAGTTGGCATATACTTTAACATAAACAAAAATTAGTTTTAACTTTATAGTCGAACTTTTTATGTAATTTACAATTGTTAATTATTTTATGGAGCTTGAGTTCGATTTTTAAAATTGTTGCTGTTTATTCAAAGCGTATCGTTGCCTTTGGCACGTAGAAAATCTACAGATAATAGATTTCTACGGTTACGAAAATCAATATTTGGCAATTCATCACTGTTCACTAATCATCACCTGAAGTTGGACGATTTTGAAGAGTTTGAAGCGTTAGAAGTTATACGAACGAAGCAATCGGCTCGACATCGATGAACTGAACTGAACAGTGCTCGTAAAATGCATATACTTGTTATTCAAGTATTTAAAATATAAAATACATTTTTATAAAAAAAAAACTTTCCACTACTTTCACAAAGAACAGATTTTTTAAAATATACACCCAGACTCTTGGTGAAAAATAAATAAAACCTACTAAGGCATATAATCCATAGACTGGGAGAACACGAAGTGCTATTACACTATCTGCCAGGCGCACGATATCAATCGACATCCATCGCTCGTTTAGTTACACGCAAAATGTGTTTTTGTTTTGGCGAATCAAGTACAGGTGGTCGCAATTCAATTCGCTTCAACATTTTCTCTCGAGACGTCATACATTTTGTTGTCGTTCGCTATCAGCTTTGACAACTCAGAAGATAAAATCGTGGAAAAATGATGAAGCGAATTGGTATGCGGGCACCTGTAATGGATTCGCCTTGCTACTACAAGTCATGAGTAGTTACAAGGCGAATCCATTACAGGTACCCGAATACCAATTCGCTTCAGCATTTTTCCACGATTTTATCTTCTGAGTTGTCAAAGCCGATAGAAAACGACAACAAAACTTGTGACGTCTCGAGAGAAAATGTTGAAGCGAATTGAATTGCGACCACCTATACTTGATTCGCCTTGAGTAGTTATAAAAGAGCAGATAACGTAGTACATGACGTAGCGCTACAATAACATTTACGTATTAGCAGTATAGCAATGTAATAACTAACATTGAAGTAGTGATCAAAATTGTGGTCAATATTTTAAAATTTACGTCTTTTCTCAGTTTGTTATAAATATTAACATATTTCTTTAGGCTTTTAGTTTCAGAAAATTTTAAAAACCACCAAAATAGTGTTAAAAGTAACGACTTGAATACACTGGCTATAGACAATTCAAGCGACAACTGTTACTTCAAGTTAGTATATTACACATTTTAATGTTATTAACATACTACGTCAAAGTAATCCTGCTACTACTTCATTGTTAATAATCTGCTACCGAAAATGTTTATAATCGCAAAAAAAATAAAACTTCGAATATAGCAGTAGCTATAAAACAAAAACATAAATTAAACCAGTAGCCAGGCGAATTCATTACAAGGTGGGTGCATTGACATCTGAAAACTATTTGATGCAAGAAGCAACCAAGTTCACTTTGTATGAATTCGCCTTGACCAGTAGTAAACCATATAGTTTTTTAGGAAGCTGCCGCATTTTTGTGCTCCCAATTCGCTTGTACATTTTCCCACGATTTTATCTTCTGAATTGTGAAACTTGATAGCAAACGACAACAAAACGTATGACGTGTCGAGAGAAAATGTTGAAGCGAATTGAATTGCGACCAACTATACTTGATTCGCCTTGGCTGCTACATGGTTTTCTGTATCTAATTTTTGTATATAACAGCACTATTAAAAGAGACAAAGTTCTACAAAGCAAAATAAAAAATGCTGCTGATGCCGCTGCTAGCAATTGTCAAGAGCATCATTTTAGCAATAGTAAACAGTAGTTTTAATCCCGTACTCAACATTGGGAGCCGCATTTGCACGAAAACTGTTTCCGTACTCAAAGTTCGTGCAACTGAGACTGAGAGAGATTTTGAGAGAGAAATATTCTCGTTCTTCTAGCATGAAACAGCCCGCACTTTTCTTTCGTGCTAGTTTGGGCAAGATAGTTAAACGTTTTCGTGTAATGGGATCTCGCGGGCTCGCAAAGTTGATCACAACTATAAATAAGGTCTCTGCAACTCATACAACATTTTGTGCGTATTTAGTTTGTGTAAATACAATTGTGTTTACTTCGGTTCCGAAATGTTTGAAAATTCAATCAGCCCAATCATGAATATTCTCAAGGAATTTTATTGCTAAGGAAAATCCAATCATAAATTACCTGAGAAACAAAAAAATAAAAGTTGGTAATATCGAAATTTTTTATAGGTACAAATAAAAAAACATATGTTTTTAAAATACCTATTTTTTCCTCCGCCGACTATTTTTCCCCTTCGATGTGGCTTAAACAGGGAAGGTTAGAAAAATGTCCTAAGGAATTTATCAACATAATAAAGAGGAATGGGAAAAGAGAAAAAACTCACGGAATTATCATTCATGATTGGGCTGAATATTTTTGATGTAATTTTAATTACATTGATTTATGTTGTAACACATTTATTTATACGATTTTTAACTGGCTCAAATTCAACCCTTGATTATAAATATCAATTAAGTATATAAAAAATGTATTAAAATAAGATTTTCCAGCTCTACCCTCGTAACTGATTTATTATTTTCATAACCTATCTTGGTTGGATGAGAATAAAAGATATATAAATTATCAGCAAAACACTCGTTAGCTTTTGGCAATATGCTATTTCGATCAAAAGACATGGCTATTTTAATTTTGATGTTTAGCGTTCATTACCCCCGATTGTTTTAAATTTGTGGCCACCACTGTATATTAGCTTACAAAAAACGTGATCACTGCTCTATCAGGTAGGTAATTAGAGCGTGCCGAGAAAAAAAACTTTCCTCTAAGAGGGAGTGGTAAGAGGTGGGCGTGTTCGAAAAACACAGAGAATAAATTATTAGGGGTTGGTCATACATTTGACTTCTCTACGGGCACCTTGGGACTGATTAGTGTGATGAAGGGAAAATCAAAATTGAAAAATATACAAGTTACGACCTTTAATACTAACCAGACCCAGAGTGCCGGCATAGGAGTCAAATAATGTATAACCACCCACCAATAATTTTTTCTATCTAAAATTTTTTTCGAACACACTCTGTACCACACCTCCTTAGAGGCACTCTCATACAAAAACATTTAAATCCGGGGATTTCAAACATGATTTTTTTGATATGTTCTTTTTTTCTTGCCAAAAGCAAAAATGTATGGCAAAATATCGATTGAAAAACTCACTCACTCTGTAATATACATATCGATAAATCAACAAGCAGCAACAAGAGAAAAGAAAAAAAAAAATATTTTTTTCCAATTATGTACCCCGACCAAAAATATCTTTTGTACAACCGCCACTCTTTGCGCACCTCACGGAATGCATTCAATGTAAAAAACATTTAAGGTAAACTAACATTTAGTAAATAATAGCCCACAAACAACTTAACAACTACTCTATTATTGACCTGTGTTGTGGCCAGTACAGATAAAAATCCATTAAGTATGTATGTATATACATATGTACACATTAATAAATACATCAACAACCAACCAATAACAAAAGAAAAAAGTAAAAAAAAAACCTTTAACATCAGGCTCATTATTACAACTTATCGATACCGATAGCAAACATAACCTCAAAATATATTCTTGTACAATTTACTCTCTCATTTATAAAAATTATTTCAGACTTATGTATAATTATTTCAGACTTTGACAAATTCCCATGAAAAATTTTGTCAAATAACCGTTTAGGCCCGTTATTACAACTTGTCAATAGCTAAAGGTAAATTGGAATCCGTAAACGCGGGGGTGATTTTTGAATAACCAAAAAATATTTTGTTTTTATGAATCGAAAGTTTTCACTTGGGAATCTTACGACGAAGTGAAGCCCATAAAATCCTAACTGTAGCCATCGACAAGTTGTAATAACGGGTCTAAACACTTATTTGTTGAATATTCCAAACGAATTTGTCAAGCTTTATAAATGTGAAATATTTTTTTATGAACAAGAGTGTAAATTTTGCATAGTATATTTTAAGGTTATGTTTGTGAAACTAGCATATACAAACTTTACAGGGAAAAACTATTTGATATTACAAATACTTCATATTTAATTTTTTATTTTATTTTTTTGTAAATATATACATATTTGATTTAAATTTAATATTTGCTCGTTGAGCAGATACAACCTTCAAATATGCTCCATATGAGTGTATGTGAATTTTGGTTGTTTATATGCGTTTATTTGCCCAAAATAATAGTCACATATTTTGGCAAAAATATTTTACATGACCAAACGTTTACACATGGTTTTTCGAGTTCCGAGAGCATTTGATTGAATTTAATGCAAATGTTTTCAATTGTAATATGAAAATTATTTTAAGTTTGAAGTATACAACACCACATATTATTGGTCTCATGTAGAAAGTCTTGCCTAATTTCAAATGCATGCACTGGGCAGCTGTTGCTTGCTCCGCTTAACTTCTTGAATAGTTGACGGTTATTTAATCCAAAGTCGCAGGGTTTTGTAATTGTGCTAATTACGGTTATCGAATTGTTCAAGAATTTGAAATATACTATAGTTCCACTACTTTTTCTTTCTTCTTTTACAAACTCTCAAACATTTTGAGAACTGAAATAAAGACTAATAACAATTGAAATCTGTAAATAGAACGCTAAAACTCTAAACCAGTTTTCTAAGTTGCTGTTTCTTTTTTACTTTAGTTACTATTTGCATGGCGTAGCATAATTCTCTCTCTCAAAAGCAATGCTCTTGCCGATACAATTTGGAGCATATCGAAACAACATGGCAGCAACGTTTTGTAATTTAAAAATCTGATTTTAGCAAGGCGTCCGTCTAATAATACTGTTTCAAATAATTGCCAACGTACAAAAAAAATAATAATAAATAAATAAAAAACATAAGAACGTTTTGAAGTAGTTTTCCCGAACTTATACCCATTCAATACGTAGTCAAGAATTGTTAATTATAAGCTTCTGCTGATAAGTAAAATTTTATGTTAAAAATCGATTGGACCTGGTGTGAAGTTGATAAACATAGTTATGCACAGAAAACGATAGAACGTTACTAAGCAACAAAAACTAAAAGTTAGTAAATTGCTCAAGTTAAATACAGACAGAAAGTAATCAAACGTTCAAGTAGTATGGCGACTATACGTTACTTCTTAAAATAGTGTGCAATTTAGTTATGAACTGAGTTCGAAGTAAATTGGAACATTTTGATTTGATCATCCTAGTGAACGTGAAACAGATATTTTTGTATCACAGCTTATAGTTTTCAAATTTATTTTTTCTTGTCCTCATCAAAATGTTAACAATAACCACAAACATTTTCTCAATTTGGAGGAAACTAAACGGAACTTAAGCAATGTCAGTTTTTCTGTTTTTTCCTTCTGGCTGGGGGAGCTACTACAAGGAGTGGATGTACTGTGATTTATTATTACATCCACAAGTATATTGATACATGTTGATATCTGTTTTAGTTTGTAATACCTTTATATTGGCATTGATGGCTTAGTAATATGATTGAAATAAATAATAACGGATCTTCACAATTTTTGATGCTCTATTTGACTATTTTGCTTTTTTTCCTTTTCTAAAAACTGTAACAAATTAGATGCCACTACAACTGTAATGTCTGATGACGAGAGTTTCAATCGACTTTTTAGTCTTTTGAGAACTTGAGAAGGCACGATTGTTGCAATACGCTTCAATCAACTAATTTCACAGTTCTTCAAAATCTATATGAATTTTATTAAATTTTTAAATTTGCAATAACTCTTACCTTCATTCCCACCATCTTTGCACAGGCCTTTGACGAGTTTCGGAGCAGAGTTTATTTTTAACCGGTGAACATCAACTGGGCACAAAAGTAACAGTTCCAAAATCTCTTGAACAAAAGGCCAATTCATAGCGCGTATAGCATCATTTAACCATGTATAAACTAAAGACCAACCACCGGTACCCATAAATTCGCCCAATAACTCAGTCTTTGTGCATTTCAGAATTTGCACATAAATGCACTTAGAAACCAGTTTTTTGGAGAATTTTGTCATTAAACTAAAAAGAAGAAAAAAGCAAACAAAACATAACGATAAGTTTTGCTAACACATCATTCCTAAAATTACAACTCTGGTTTTACAACAACTGCCAATGTAAGATAAAATAACACTAGCCAGCTGTGAACACCTGTTTTCTCTTTTTTCCTACCTGGCTAATCTCTTCACTCTTCCTGAATTCAGTATTCCGCCATTATCGTCCAACAGGACCTTAAGGCAAGTTAATAATTGTAAGGGAACAATCCGTGGCTAAATAAATAAAAATAATTAATTCACAAATCTTCATGTTTTCGTAACTTCTATTTATTTTTTTACATATTCAAATAGAGTTCCAACTTACCATTTTGATGCCGATTCACGTGTCTATAAAAATTGCTTTAAATTTGTAATAGATTTTTGCTTAATTCTTCAAATTTAACAACTGTTGTTGTCTCTCTTGCACATGTTCCTCTCTACTTGGGCAATTCTGCTGCGTAATAATTTTTCCACAATTTATCTTTTGAGGTTATGTTCTTTTCTTTACATTTAAAATTTATCTGAAAACGAAATTAACTAGTTATTTTTCCACATTTGCACATAGCCATGGCAATGCTATTTAATTTATATGTACGCAAGTATATTTTGCTTTATTTTCACTGTTACGATCAATAAAAAACAAAAGAAAATCCCTTAAGCTTGAATTATCTACATACATAAATACTTCAAACCCCCCTCCCTATAAAACTAGTTTTACAAATGATTTTATTCAGTATTCGTTTAGCATAAAATTACCTAAATTAAATATTAATATTTAAATGCAAACAATTGCATGCAACAAAATATTTGTTAAAACGAGTTCCACTCCTTTCCTTGTGTTCGACTGCAATCCGCTTGATGAATTATGTATGTATAATGGCACCAGATAAAAATAATCAATGTCCCAAATATTTTTGTAATAGATTAAAACAGCAGTGTTTCGTAAAAACATGTACCCTAAAACTGGGATGCCATACTGGCATTGAGTTACATATGTGAAACATCAAAGTCGATGAAAGTAAGCAAACGTTTTATATTAAGAATATTTTTACTCCCGCCGTTTTTTTTTAATACTGAAATTATACCCAATTTTTTCATTTGTATTAATTACCGATTTTTATTTTTAATCTTTCTTATACCAACATTTCTTTTTCTCATCCCAGTTGAATTACAGGTGTTACGTTTAACAGACCTAAAAGTGAATAGGTATAAACCGGTGTTTTGAAAATATTTGAAAAATTTAAGTCAACACCGAAAAACAGGTTTCTTCCTTTCCAATAAAATATAGATTTGTTTTTAGCTTCTTCTATTAATTATTGTTCATCAATTATCAAATATTCTATATTATTTGGCCTATTTACCAGGTCATGGCATCTCTCTATACGATTTTTGTGTTCATGTTGAAATTGTCAAGAAGTTGTGTTTTGACACCTCACCACTATTAGTACACTAACAATATGTGTATAAGCCGGTTTTTGTAGAGTTGCACCATGGCCTAATTATCAGGCCAATGCATCTTTCCATACGAGTTTTTCATGGTGAAACTCTCAAAAGCTATACAGACGTATGTGGTTGTTGTAGGTTTGACAGTCTCACCACTATTATTACACAAACAAAATACAAGCAATTTTGTTTTTGTAGAGTTAAACTAGCCTTATTTTACGGGCCTGGGCCTACACTTAAAATTGCTAAAATTTTGTAACAAACGTGAATTCAAAATAGGTAATCTCATTAGTGCACCACTGCGGCAGGTGTTCCTAATTTTCATGCTGGCAAATCATTAGCTTTTCGGAACGTACTGCAAAAATATTAGGTACTTTGCAAGGCGAATTAAACCGATTTAAATGGCTTAATCCGCTTTGATACTTTCGTAGAAAAAACAGTGCTACACCAAATCTGTGTAAACTTTCTGAAACTACAGCAGCATTTAATGTACTGTTGTACTAATTTTCGATTACAAGTTTTGTTTATAAAAAAAATAATGTTTCAACAAGCCGTTACATTTCTGATATAGCTCCGAAAGCTTGGCAGTACACTTCACATAGAATTTTTGTTTTGATTTATCAAATATCAAGGCCTATTCATCAGTTCAGTGCAACTGCAAAAATTCTGCTTCTATTTATTTTGTGCAATAGTACCGGCTGCCAAACATATATAAACAACATAAGGCTGTATAACACAAAATATGGAGTTGTGTAAACCCAGGATACAACTAATGTTAGTTGTATCACACATTATCCGAATGGGAATTGTCAAATACATTTTAGAGATGTTCAACTTTGTTTACGAAAACAAAACATCCAATATTTAATAACAAGCATATCAACAATATTATCGAATATGGTTTTAGCGCAAAAACAATTTGGGTATTTATGAATCGTATCGAGAAAAGCTTCCCACATTTCAGTTTAATTAGAGCAGTGTGAAACTTTTCTTTCACATTGCAGTATAGATCAACCCCTGACAAGCCGCCATTAGAAAAAAAAATACGGCGTTTACAAATTAACCAGCCTCGGAACTATTCTCCACTAACAACTCTGCAAGAGAAACAAAACACCATATACGGTTCTGAACTTGGATAAAACGATACAACTCTGTTTTTATTCTATTACAAATTATGTATAACTTGCTGACGCCACCCGACGCCATTTTATATTTTGATAAAAAAAACGCAATTTCACAACTTCTCCATATAATGCAAATCTAATTTTATAATAATTACCATAAATGCCTGCTTTCTAGTGCAATCGTAGTATGTATGTATTACGTTAGTCCCCTTGTTCACGCTTCCATCTTCAAATTTTATACCATTGTTAAATCCTTTAGATAAAATTTATATTTTTCGCTCGAAGCGCTCTGTGCAAAATCTCTTATAAACTAATAATAAAAGACTTGCAATTTATTTAATAATGTTATATTTTCCTTAACAATTGTTTTACAACAGTCCAGAATATTTTCCTTTGTAAGATTTTCTTTTGTTTTTGTCAATCGTTTTCTTCCGAGTTTCACCAAATAGACGTCCAACTCACCCGTATTCACAAAATTATCTGAGCGTACACTGGAAATTTTCATAGAATTCAGCCATGTTTTTTGCACAGTTGTATGTCGTTCACACAGAGGTGTATTTTATGGCATCAATCAAATTAGGTGGCAAGGCGAATTTATAACAGTTGAAATTTAAATAATTAAATATGTGAAAAGAAAACTATTTGTAGTTGTAAATTTTCTTTAAATAATTTCAAATTATTTGATATTGAAATGTTGCGTTGTTTCTGTTCAAAACAGATGATGCATAGCTACTAATAATAAACACAAAAATAACTTTTTGATTAGTTGAGCCAGGTGTTTGGTACTGTTTTCAAACACTGAATTTTAAGGGGTTAAAAGGGGTAAAAAAGCGTTACTTTTTTGAATTGCAGAGACGGATGGGAGTAGGAAAAAAGTAATACAAGAATCAGACTCCTAAGAAAAAAGCTTCGAGTGCGCTATGGAATTTTTTTTTTTTACATTTTAAACATTTAAGGGACTAAAAGGGATAAAAACGGGTAAAATATTTAGCTCTGTATCTACGGACCCAATTCAAGATAAGAAAATGATAATGAAAACGTTGTACTACTAAATAGCCATATTTTTAGGGTGCCGTACTCATAAAGTAAAAACGGAACCCTATTTCTGAGACTTCTACGTCAGTCCCACGGTCGCAGGCCCCATTCTACCGAACAGTAAGAGCTAGAGAGCTGAAATTTTCACAGTACATGTGGCAGCCCGTCTGCTACAACAACAAATACTAAAAATAACAAAAGGTTAGAAACTAAAGGGAGCACCCACACAAGAAACTGAAAATTAGATAAAATTAGCTTTAACTTTTGGACCATAAGAGCTAGAAAGCTGAACTTTTTACTGGATATGTAATTACATAGGCTCTATAACAGCAAATATCCAAAACAACAACAAAATTAGAGCTAAAGGGTGCTCCCACACAAGAAACTAAAATTAGCTGTAACTTTTGAGCCGTAAGAGATCGACTTGAAATTTGCAAATTTCACACAAATACCAAACAGTAAAAAACTTAAATGTTGCCCTATACATGGGGAACCCTTTAATTTGAAAATTAGCTATAACTTTTGTATCGTACGAGATAAAGACTTGGAATTTTCACAGTATACATAGTTATATATTTGGCAGGCCTCTCCAACAACAAATAGAAGAAACTGCGATCCTGGTGGGGTTCCATACTCAGAGAGTGAAAACGGAACACTTTTATGAGAGTTCGCTGTCCATCCGTCCGTCCGTCCATCCGTCACAGGCCCCAATCCTCTAAATGGTGAGAGCTAGAGAGCTAAAATTTTCACGGGTCATGTGGTTATCCGGCTTCTACAACAATAAGCACTAAAAACAACAAAATGTTAATGTATGTATATCTAAGTAAACCAATTTCAGAATTAATAAAACCCCAATTATTTTAAAATTGTTTCATAATCATAATTCTTTATTTTTGTAAATGTGCTTTTTATAAATTTGTGTGAAGTTTTTTTTATTTTTATTTTCATAATATTTCAGCCGAAATGACCTTCGAGGGCTTGTGTGTTAAAATTACTAACTACACACACAAACTTTTACTTAACAGTGAAGAAGTCGGAATTTTTCACTAACCCAACGAGTAATAGTTAAATTTTGTTAGATATTTTATTTTAAAGGATTTAAAACTTAATTGGCGTCAAATATATATTTAATTAGTCAAATTTTGTGTATAAGCCCTCAATAATTATTTTATCTTTATAAATTATTTATTGTGCGTTATAAGCATATGTGTGTGTGTGTTTTATATTTTTATGTATTTATAAAGAATATACATACGTACGTACATAAATATTCTTATCTTGAGTTATTTCTCAGGCTCTAGGTCTTCTTTTTTTTATAAAATAATAAAACTCGTTTTATAAAGAGTTACTTACCCTCAATGTTAATAGTTCGAGCTTTAAGGTCACTTGTTTTTTTTTTTTTTTTTGAAATGTTTATTAAATTCAATAAAAAAATACCCATTGAGGTATCAAAATATTGAATTTAATAAACATTAAAAAAAAAAAACAACTGACTTTAAAGCTCGAACTATTAAAATATAAAATAAAAGTTCCATAAAAATAAAAAAAAGACATGTCGACAACGATTCTTACATTTCCTAATATAGAAATTAAATTATAGCTATTTAAAAAAGCGAGTTTTATTATTTTATAAAAAAAAAATCCGATCAAGTATGAGGCTGGCTCGCACACTTAGGGTTCCGTACGTATGTATGTGTAATGTACATACGTATGGAATGGCATATGTAAATACATACATACTTATGTAGACTGTATAAATTTCATCTCTCTGTCTCTCACAGCTTGAGAGTTACGTTTTATTGTTACTTTACGTTGTATGGGGACACCTAGTAGTTTTCGACTTGTTGTTGTTGACATTTGTTGTTGTAAGGCATCTGGGAATACATACACTGTACGAATTTCGGCTCTCTATCTCTTAGGGTTCGAGAGTTATAGCTAACTGTAACTTTACGTTGTAAATGGACTCCTGGTAGTTTTAGAGTTGTTGTTTTGGAGCATCTGTGAATACATATGTATATTATGCAAATTTCATCCCTCTGTCTCTCACGGTTCGAAAGTAACAGCTAATTGTTACTTCACGTTGTATAGAGACACCTGGTAGTTTGCGACTTGTTGTTGTTTTTAGCATTAGTTGTTGTAGGGCATATGTGAATACATACAAATATTGTGCACATTTCATCTCTCTGTCTCTTACAATCTGGGAGTTACGGCTAACTTTTACTTTGCGTTGTATAGGGACACCTGGTAGTTTGCGACTTGTTGTTGTTTTTAGCATTAGTTGTTGTAAGCCATATGTAAATACATATATTGTGCGAATTTCAACTCTATGTCTTTTACATTTTGGGAGCTACGGCTAATTGATATTTTACGTTGCATAGGGACACCTGGTAGCTTTTGAATTGTTGTTGTTTTTAGTTTTTGCTGTTGTAGCGGCAAGGTACAACAACATCCTGTGAGAATTTCAGCTCTCTAGCTCTTACCGTTTCGGAGAATGGACGCTGTAACGGACGGACGGACGTAGACGTCTCGGTAATAGGGATCCGTTTCACTCTGATGAGTACGGAACCCTAAAAAGGAAAACCTAGAGCCTGAAATATAACACAAGACAAGTACAACTTGGAAAGTAGGAGAAAAAAAAATATTACAAATTATTAACGTAAGTATTCTTTGTGGAACAAATTTTCAATGAAAGTTTAGTGAACAAATGTTGCACAAAATTGCAGCTAACAGTTAAAACTCGAAGACAATGGATTTGAAAAAATTCAATTAGAAAAACAGACATGCAAATCTTTTAATATTTTATTAAAAGAGAGAGAGAGAGAGACAACTAAATATATATTTTTTAAAGATTTAAACTAAAATTGCATTTGATTGCTTACAACTAAAATTGAAAGAAATGAAATATAAAAAATAATTGTATCCTCAAGTTATATCTATGAATGCGTGTTTATTTGCCATAACTTTTTGAACCTAGACAATTGTTATCATCACTTTTGATTTACAATGGCATTGAAAACCTGACCTTATGTTTATCTTTAGAGATTTTTCTAATGTTACGTCATTTAAAATGTTATTCCAGAATTTCAACTTAAAAATGAGAAAAATCTTCAATTTGATATTGAGAAAATTGAAAATGAACAACAAGCAAATACAAAATTTACAGCCAACAATTATTTTATTTTACAAAAAATTTGCAAACATAAATTTACTCAGTTTTGTATTTTCTCATTGACCAAACATAACCTCAAAATATGCTCTTTGTGAAACGTAATACTTTTATGTTTTTTTTTTAAATATTTTTTACCTAAACCAGTTGATTGGTTAAAAGTTTAAATGTCGATTTAGCAATCGACGATATCGTGCCATCGATTTTTCTATAGCTTTTGGCATGGGGAAAAACAAGTTGCCCAGCGACATATCAAAAAAATCCTTTTTCTGAGGTGCCCAAATTTAATATTTTTGTATGGGAATACACGTAAGGGTCCGTGGTACAGGGTCGATTGGTTAGTAAAAATATTGGGAAGAAAAAATTGTTAGATGTTGATGTTTTTTGACCTCTCTATGGGCATCCCAGGGGCAAGTTATGGGGGAAAAATTGTATATTTTTCAAATTTAAAATGAATGCTTGATGGGCTCTTTAGTAAAAAAAATTTAAAAACATCAAGCACATCAAGTACACGAAATAGCAGCAAGAATTTTGAATGTAGTTACGGTCCTTTACAAATCGACCCACCCTTATATACATTTTTATATATTTTTTACTTATTTACGAAAATACTTATATTTACAATAGCTGTGAGTCCGTACTCAACATTGGCTGCCCGCGAGATCCGGATTTACACGAAAACTGTTCGCATACTCACAATTTGTGCAAGTGAGAGAGATTTTGAGAGAGAAATATTCTTGTTCTTCTTGTTTGAGGAATTAGTTTAAAAAAATCAGCTGTTTTAAAAACCAAACAATAACAAAAAGAAAACGGCTTGTCTGAATCAACAAACACAACAGCAATTTTGATATTTCTTAAATCATATTTTATATAAAAGCCCCTGCGAAGAGCTTTAAAGTCAGAGTGCGCTCAGCAAAATATTTGTGATTTTCCAAAATGAGCGTTTTTTTTTGTTAAATTAATTATTCAAGCTTTTGATCTTTGGTTTTTTTTTATAAAAATAGTTCTAAACAGTTATTTATTTATTTTCAATATTTCGGGAACAATTTGTTGGCATCTTCAGGAAATAAATTGTTTTTTTTTTTTAATTTTATAATTATTTTCCTGAAGATGCCAACAAATTGTTGACGAAATATTGAAAATAAATAAATAATCAAATATGAACTTAATTATTTATTTGCTTTAAGAGCCAATTGAAATGTATTAATTTGGGTCCAAAAATGAACCTTTTTAAAAAATATTTGCTGTCTTTTTCAGCTGTCTATATGCCGACGACATTTGGTTTTTTTTCAAGTCTACTGATGAGTTGATTGGCACCAACGAAATGTCGTCGGAATATAGACAGCTGAAAAAGACAGCAAATATTATTTAAAATGGTTAATTTTTGGACGTAAATTAATATAAACAAATAATTGTTTAAAATTATTTTTTACAAAAAAAAAAAAACAAAGATCAAAAGCTTGAATAATTAATTTAACAATCTAAAGATCAAATAATATAAAAATAAACCAATAAAATGCGTTTTTTTTTATAGAAATGTGGTTTTCAGTGTTCACACGTAATTGTCTGCGTTTTTGCTAATATTGAGAGAAATTCTTGATTGCTTTCACTTTGGCCAAAAAGTATGGGATCAAACTCAATGATTTCGTATTAATAATTATTTAATTTAATTATTTCGAATTAATAATTATTTAGTTATTGTTATTTCTCAATTAAATACTAATAATATTCCTCATTTGTATATAAAATTTTCTTAGCTTCAAATAGAAATTCTGATTTGCAGTATTCTCAATACTAAATTAAAATGCTGGCTTATTAGATGGCAAAAATGCCAGTCAAAAGCCAAATGTATGATGAATATGTATTAGATATGAATAGAAAGTCAAAATATGTTTATCACTGAAATAGGTGCTGATGAGAAGCGCAGTGACAGCCAGTTCCCCAGCTCAAGTCAGAATTTCGCTTAATTTGTATGCTAGTATGTATCTTATATAAATATTGGATAGCTGAGTTGCTACTTTTTCAAAATGATAGCGCAGGCGGCTAAAATTATTATACTTTAGCAAAATCATAATTATCGTAATAATTTTAGTTTATGATTTCAGCTCCAAATCATAACCAATCCACTATAAACATGTATCCACCATACTTTTTCTTGGGTACTTGCTTCAGTTTCCCGAAAGAGCAATAACGTTAAAGCAGGTTTAAATGAAAGGAAGTGAGAAAATTATTTTTTTTTTAAATTTGTATTAATACTTCATTAATTTCATTGATTTCTAAACTTAAGAGATAATATATAAAAAAATATTATAGCTTATTTATTTTTGAGTATTTTCCAAGCGACATTATGACAAGAGAATTGAAAATTTTTAATTTTTCAACAAATAGTAAAAATTGGAAGAACCTATAATCTATAATCCTATAAAGTTTGAGAGAAATCAGAATAGCGAAATTTTGAAAGTATTTTGAAGAATTGCCGTTTCACCGATGGCTGGAAAGTACACAAAAATCAGCTAAAATATTTCAGTTTGGATTAGTAAATTGTCTTTGAATAGCATTTGCTAGACAATTAACAAATGTTTATAGATCCGCTTTCCTATTTGTTCCTTTTGAAATCGAAGAGTCCAAAGTACTTTCTGCTTAAAAATATATGCAGGTATGAATGAATGTTTGCATATGTAAAAGTGTACATATATGTATGTATATGTAGAGCTTAATTATCTTTTTGATCGCTATTATTAAGTGCATTTGTTAAATCTAGATTATTTATTAAAGTTGCTACATTATCGTTCTCCAACAAATCAATAGGCTGGGTAACCGAGGGGTTTGTTTCCAAATTATTAATCTCATTACCGGGCGCTGCAGGTGTGTCAGTAGTAATATCTTTAATTTCTACGCCACCTACAGCACCTTCCAAGTCCTCTAAGGGGGAAGTTTCAGCAGCTGTAGCTGCAGCGATAGCTTTTGTTGGCAATGTTAAATTGTTGGGGTTCCCTGTCACTTCTACAGTTTCTGCCTTGACTAAGCTTGCTTTATAAGTATCATTATTCTTTTCGAAATTTCGTTGAGGTTCCTTGAATTTTACACTATTTGAAGTGTTAGAACTAGTGGCCGGATTCTGGTTGTGTGAAAAATTATTAACTGGTCTTAAACGTCTGGAATTGTAGGTATTGTTGCGCTGATTTAAAGTAGGACTTTCAGAACGTGCCCTTTGTAGCGGATTTCGTTGAGCAGCAGCCGGCGATTGATAAGATGTTGGTACAGCTGCTGCTGCTGCTGCCGCTGCTGCCGTGGCTGTAGAGTAATCATAATCCCTCGATCTACCAAACTCAAAGCCATTTTGCCATTGTACATGTACATTTTCATAGGATGGATCCTCATAACGTCTGGCATAAGGACTATGCTCAGCTTCGCGCAAACGGTTCAGGGTATTGTGCACAGGCCTGGCGGTAGTAAGCTCATTTTGCCTACGATGATATGTAGCGGCTGCATGCATTTCAGCCCTGGCATTGAAACGTACCACATCTTGGGGCAGACCAGTAAGACGTGGTGTGCCATAAGGGTTCGCCATTTGTGCAGCGGCCGAGGCTGCATCACAATCGACACAATCACGAGAAAACATGAAATTGAAATCGATTACTTTGCAATCGGTTCCCTGTCCCATCCACAATGGCAGCCATTTGTTAACCAATAGCCATTGCAGACTTGATTTTGAAATGCGATTTAAAGTGCTGTTGTTTTGTTCGGCTATGGTGGAGTTATTGGAATTTGAGCTTGCAGATATTTGTGATTTTTGTGCTGCTGATGTGTTGTTGTGCGATGATGATGCTGATGATTTCTTTGTGAGAGCATTTTTTAGGGTGGCTACGGTTGTCTTTTCAGTCGTTGTTGAATTGGAATTTTGTTGTGAATTAGTGGAGTTTTGTTTCGAACTTAAATTGAGTGCCTTAATCTTGGGTATGGCACCAGTTGTTCTGTTCGAGGAAGTTGTCGGTGATGTCTCCACATTGCCGTTGGCATTTGGATTAATGAGAGGGCCAGCAGAAGCTGCACGAGACTCACGATCTTTGAATATATTAGGCGTAATTACTACAAGCAAAAAAAAAAAAGAGAAACAAAAACTATTATAAATATGATAACATAATATTTTCAATTTTATAAATTTCATATTTGAAAAATAAAACATCATTGCAAAATTTAGAAATATTAGCGGAATTCACGGTTGGATATTGTAGATCTCTTACACCTTAATAAATTTAAAACACGACAATATACAACCCTTTTAAATTTAATGTATTTAAATTTAAAGGCCAACAAAATGGTAGTAGTCATGTTGTTTTTTTTTTGACAAAAATGAGTTTTTATATTTGACCGTACATTTAGCGTTTTCGTATGATATTTTATTACGTGCGCTGCTAATGAAAAAAATTTTGACTAATTGCAATGGAAAGAAAGGATATGACATTTTTAGAAAAGTAAATTCCGTATTTAAAATTTTATTCCGCTCATAACACTAAAAGTAATTTCATTCTGAATTTTTGGCGTTTTCGTTACTTAAGAAACCAAACTACGGAATGAGTTCTTATGATCATATATGTAGTAAATGCAAAATTTACAGTGAACAATTATTTGTTTTTACAAAAACTTTGCAAGATCATACACATATCTACTTTAAATGTTGTATTTGCTCGCTGGGGAAACATAACCTTAAAATCTGATATTATGATTTTTAAAATTTTTACGTTTTTTTTTTGTCTTTATGCAAATGCACATGAATCGAGCCTTTGCTGCAAAAAAAAATATTTTTTAAAAAACCCAAACAACTTAATTATTGTTTCCAGAGCCATGCAAGATACTTGCTTAATTTTTTTTTCTCATAACATACAAAATTATCTAACGTTTAGCTTTGCTTTAACTAAAAAACTGAATGTTATGAGTTATGGCGCTATTGCGGCAACGGCTCGCCACTAATGCACGAGCTTGACCAAATTATAGCTCAACAAAACAGTAGGGGTCATATATTTTTTTAAAAGAAATTTAGTTTAGTGTATATGCGACTGTACCAAAAATTGGGCTTAATTCTTTTATTTTAAGTTTTTTAATCTAATCCTCGGAAACAAAGAGTCGAACTTAAACCCAAAATAATAAAAAAAAGCTGCTTACCATTAACACTTAAATTATTAGTGCCCATATTCAGATTGCTGTTGACGGACGTGGAGCCGCCATTACCAGCAGCTTTATAAATATTGCCCATACTTTGAGTATTTTCACCATGCAAACAACTAAAAAATGACGAAGAACTATTCTTCACATTATTGCTGCCATCTTTGTGAACATTCCCGGTTAAAGAGCTACCAATAGCCGATCCGGTACCACTGCTACAGCTTGACGAATTGCAGCTTATTGTTGAAGTAACACTTGAGCTGTTAGTAGTACTTGTACTGCTTATGCTGGAGCCTGTATTAAGACGTATATGACCAACAGTGCCAAAATGAGAATGGCCCAGCACAGCATAATGGCCGCCCAAATTATAGTGATCAATATTGCCGCAAGATGAGCTCAAATGACGTTCAATTCGTCCAATGCCATGGCCGATGACATTTAAACGACCATAAACACGAGCTCCGTTTGTATTGCGGTAAATCGGTTCATCACGTATTTGTTCATAAATGTTTTCGTAGCGTATGGGAGGCTGGTAGTGATTGAGATTGTAATAGTTTTGGGATTCGGTGTCATCAAAGCTGCGCTGACGATGGCAACCCGTGGAGGCAGTGGTAGCTGAAGTACTGGTGTTATTATAATGGTTGCAAGTAACACCGTTACAGCGAAAAGCATTGAATCGAGGATTGGCTGCAATACAAAAGATTTTTTTTGTTTTAATTAACTGTGAGAAAAACTATGTCAGGACTACACATCATACCAGCATGTAAATCTAATTGAAAATTTCTACGAAAACCCAAACCCGAACGGACAGATCGTGGTATATCGTAATTGATGTTTCCACTGCTGCTGCTGCTACTGCTGCTGTTTTGACCGGCATTTATATTTAAGGCATTCGCCCGATCATATAAATCATTGCGATAGTTAATGTTGTTGGCGGCAAGTCTTGATTGCTTTGCTTGTGAGGCATTATTTTCGTTAGTGGCTTGTGCTAGTGGTTGCTGAGCTAAGACTGGTTGTTGGTGTTGTTGTTGCTGATGTTGTTGTGGTTCTTCAGCAGGGGCATTAGCATTGTTGGCTGCCATAATTGGTGCTGCAACGACAGCTGCTGCACCAACTACTGCACCACCATGAGCGGCTGCGTTATATTGTTCTATACTCTCGTAAATATTTTCATAATGTGGATGAATTTGTGACTGTAGCAGTTGTTGTTGTTGCTGCTGATTTGTATTATTTATTGATTGCTGTTGTTGCTGTTGTTGTGTGTCGTTACGCACATAACCTACAGCACCTTCAATTGTACCCTCAGCTTGACTGTTTTCATCATCCACAACACCGTTTATAGATATAATCGCCGCTTGCCTGGAATATAGAACCGATTTTTTTATAACTACTATAATACGAAATTTTTCACTTGGTAATCTACAAAACCCAATTTGTGAAATACTGAGAAATGTATGCGCTTATTTTATTGACAAACATTATTGAAGAGCAAAGACTTTTAATGCCAGGCTCGGATGTCGCTCCACATCGTTCGCTTGCACAAAAGTACTTTTGAATTTTGTGGTTGTTTTGCATGTAACTAAGCGAGCGAGTGATGTCGAGTGACATCGTGGCCCTGGCAGTTAAACGCGTTTTAAAATGTTATTTAAAAATGTATTTTTTTCAATTTGATTTCGAAATAATTTTATATGCATATATTATCAACAAACGAATACGAAACAACAAAAAGAATTATTGAAAAGCAACTTCTTCGAAAAAATTCGATTTCAATTCAATTTCAAATAAAATGTATAATATTCATTTTACTTACATAGAATCTTAAGAAGCACAAGCATTTCCAAAATCGATTTATAAATATTCGATTTATTCGAATTTAACTTCGAAAAAAACAGAAATCAAATTGGGCCTAATTATTAAAAAGAAAAAAATTTTTTTCGAATATGATTTCGAATAAATGTATGCACTTAGTTTATGTGTTTCATTAATATCGATTTAGTAGCTTCGTAGTTTTATATACATATGTACATACTAGCTGACCACCCCATGCATTGCTGTGGCTCTTATAATATTTTTAAATATTTAAATAATATTTCTGTGTCGATTTCTACTTTTAACTGGATTCTACTGACAAACTCATTCAAGAAAGAAAACTAATTTAGAAGATCGCTTTATAAATGACTGAGTTATTAAAAATACGATTCTTTCGATTTCGAAAAAATTTAGGGTTTTACTTCGACCTCGAAAAACTTTTATATGCACATTTTACTACGAAGCCTTTTTCAAAAAACACAACGAATTTTGAAAATTCTTGCATCAATATAAATGATTGACTCATTCAAGCTGTTTCAAAACCAAAACCAAAACAAAAAAAAAAAAAATAAAAAATAAAAAAAAATCGACTTCGAACAAAATTTATATGCTCTTTATATTGAGAAACATTTTTAGAAACCAACAAGAATTTTGACAATCGGTTTATAAATGACCGATTCATTTGATTTCGAACTCGATTTCGAAGTTTGAAAATCGTTGCATAAATGACCTGCTTATAAAAAAGAAACTATTTCGAAATCGAAAAAAAATCGACTACGAAAAATATTTATATGCTCATTATATTAATAAACATGATTAAAAAGCAAAAAGAATTTTGAAAATCGGTTTATCAATGATCGATTTATTTCATTTCGAATTCGATTTCGAAAAAATAGAAATAAAACGTAGCATATATTTTAAGCTGGACACACGACATTTCAACCAAATCGATCAAGTAGTTTCAGAGATTAGCGATTATGTATACAACCTAAACAACTTACCGTGCTAATGCACCCTGCTCTTCTATTCACATGGGCTTATCTATCATACACACACCAGCATAACTGCGACCAATGGTCATCGAAGCTGTTAGTATGCGCCAAGAGTCAGTCTCAGGACTATAAACCTCAACCGAAGACAGATTAGAATCACCATCATCACCACCCACCACATACAGGAGACCATCATGAGCCACAACGCCGGCGTTACGACGACAGAACGACATGTCAGCCACAGAGTGCCATTGGTTTGTTTCCGGATCATAGGCTTCAACAGATTTACGAACCATGGGACCATCATGACCACCCACAGCATACAAAATATTATTGAGAACACCTACACCGGCACCACTACGACGGGCTGACATATCAGCTACAGCATGCCAATTATCACTCTCAGGATTATAACGTTCCACCGAAGACAAACATTGACGGGTGAAGCCGTCATAGCCACCCACCGCATACAGCAGACTATTAACCACGCCCACACCCACAGAACTGCGTCTAGTAGACATGGAAGCTATAAAACGCCAGATTTCGTTTTTCGGATCATAAACTTCGGCACTGGAAAGGCCAGTGGTGCCATCAAAGCCACCCACAGCATAAACGCAGCCATTCAGCACAGCCACTCCCAGGGTAGAACGTCTACCTTCCATGCTTTTGCTAGTGGACCACTGGTCGGTGGCAGGATCATAAACATCAACAGTGCGCACACGCAAGGAGCCATTGAAACCACCCACAGCATAAACTCTATCACCCAAAACTGCCAAACCAGCTCTGAGCATAAAAATTATAGTAAATCATTAAACAAGGAAATACTTTTTAGTCTTCATATTTTCATACCGGCATCTACGATTTGGCATTTCAGCCGCTTGATACCATTTCTCTTCTCTCAGGTCATAGCATTCCACCGAGCGTATGGCTTTGGGCGCCTGTCCACCTATAACTAACAATATTTTGGGAAATCCTACTGGTTTTCTAGGTATAGTTCTTGCAGTCTTTATCTCATTTGGCAGCAAGTGATATGTGAGAGCCTCGATTATTAAATTTTTGCACACAATATTTCCCTCCAGCAAGGGCTCCTTATCGACATTTTGTGTTATGTACTCTTTGGACAGGAGAGGCAAACGCACGTGTTCCATTAGTTCAGCGGTATATTGGTCACGTAAATTAGGATCAAAACGTATCCAATTGATGACAGATTCATAAACTTTTTCTTCGCCAGCCACAGAAATTCGATCGTTGCCTATAAGATTAATAACCTGCTCTGACGTTAAATTTAAAAACTCATCAAACTGTATGACTTCACTGCAAATAAGAAGAAGAAAAAATATTAGGAATATACACAAGTAAATATATAATCTCCCAGCAAGAACAGTGTTGGTCATTTGATGCATCATATGACCGATATCATTTTCTTAAGGGCAAAATGAAAAACCTGATGTAAACAATCGTGTACGTAGAACGAGTCATTTGAGAGTTATGTAGGAATTATTTAAATAGTCTTTTGCAGCAGCGTGTGAGTCAAGAATCATATGAGTCTCAGTTATGGATTATCTAACAACTCTCAAAATACTCAGACGCACAATTCCTGCACAATGCATATGAGTATGCATTGCATTTTAAACATTATAAGGTTAAAGGACGACCGTACCAGAAAATGTGTAAAAAAATTATAATTATTAAGAAAAGTAAAGTTTTGTTATTGTCACTCGCGGGGACCGAAAATAACTGTTATTTTTGATTAAAAAAAGCAACCTCAAGGAAATGTCGGAGAATGAAACCAAGTATACCATTTTGAAAGTCTTGGACCAAATTGTCAGAAAATGCGATATTTTTTAAAAATCTGGTTTTTATTTTTTCAGAAAAAATAACAGTTATTTTTTGATTTTAATTTTTTTGAGCAAAAATAACAGTTATTTTTTAACTTTTATTTTTTTGAGGAAAAATAAAAGTTATTTTTTAACTTTTATTTTTTTGAGCAAAAATAACAGTTATTTTTGACTTTTATTATTTCGAGCATGAATAAAAGTTATTTTTTGACTTTTATTTTTTTCGAGCAGAAATAAAAATTATTTTTGATTTTTATTTTTTCGAGTAGAAATATAAGTTATTTTTTGACTTTTACTTTTTTGATGAGAAATAAAAGTTATTTTTGTGTTTTCAACCCATTTGACAACGAAATTATTATTTAATATTCCAAATATTCTTTTCTAAATAAGTAAATTTAACGATTCACTGAAAAATTGTCTTTGTTTGAAAAAGTTTTTTTAATAAATATAATGAATTTATCGCAAAATAACTTTTATTTCTGCTCAAAAAAATTAAAGTCAAAATATAACTTTTAATTTTGCTTGAAAAAATAAAAGTCAAAAATAACTGTTATTTTTTTTTCGAGAAAATAAAAGTAAAAAAAAAAAACTTTTATTTCTGTTCGAAAAAATATGTAATAAATAACTGTTATTTTTGCTCAAAAAAATAAAAGTCAAAAAATAACTTTTAATTTTGCTTGAAAAAATAAAAGTCAAAAATAACTTTTATTTTATATCGAAAAAATAAAAGTGAACAAATAACTTTTATTTCTGCTAGAAAAAATAAAAGTCAAAAAATAACTTTTATTTTCTGACTTTTACGATAAAAGTTATAACAGTTACGGTCCCTGGTCACTCGTCACATCATCAGCAGACGAGTCTTTTAGGAGTTGTATACTAAACATGCTAATTTTTCAAAGTATCATCAAATGGCTACTGTTTTCATACAAAGCCACTAATGAAATAAGATAAAGTTACTAATGAACACCAAATTAGTTTTTCATATCAAATGTCACTTCTTCCCCGCTTTTTCCCGAATAGTCGCCATTGTTCTTTTGCACTTACTTAAAATGTTGTTCTATATAGGTTTCGGCATAATTGACCAAATCCACACAACCATGCATATCGGCGAAATCTCGTATGCCCAAGCAATTACTTGCATCCAACTGCGTTTGCAAGTAATCGCAACAAGCATCTCTTACATCAGTTAATTGCAAGAGATTGGCAGCTGTTAACAGTACTTGTACATTGTCTTCATTCACCTCAACTGTAGAAGTGTACACATATTCGATTAGCAGCTCTAAGGCATGATGATCAATGCCCTGCAAGGTGATACGACCCTGTCGTGACTCTTCGAAGCCAGTAAACATGGCATAGAAATAGGGACTGCATGAGGCCAATACCATTTTATGGGCTGGTATTTCAATATCTTCGGCCACCAATGTAACATCGCACAATAGATTTTGTCTGTGAAAGAAATAAAAAAAAAGTGATGATGATAAGATCAACAATTTTGGAATAAATGTTGTATCGATTTCCGCTACAACTATTATTATGCCTTTTATCAAAAGGCTTTTAACAAAATTTGTTTCATAAAATACCCGCTTGTCTTTGATTTTAGGGTCACTACACACAAAACAAAAGAAAACTATTTCCAAACGTCGAAAACAAGATTATTTTAACCTTTTCGATTGTGATTTTGCTACATAGAACTTTCATTTTAATTCAATCTGATCTTGTATTAATCTAAAAAAAAAAAATTTTTTTGCTTATAAAACAACATTGAGTCCCGTTGATTTAATATGTTAATAAAGTTATAAAAAATATAAAATGAAAATTTAAAGTAAAATAGTGATGGTGCAGTTTTTATTCAAGAAAAATGTAAACTAATAACTTGTACGTGCTTTAAATAAATTTATTTTATTAAATTTGTATAATTTTTTTTTTTTTTGTAATCACTCACAAACCAGTTTAACAAAACAAATGGGAGAAGATTTTGACAGCAGCCTTCTACTCTTCTACCAACAACTCCTGTGTATTTTTTTATGTTCTGCTAGTGATTGTACCTACTAAATTTGCCTTGATTTTGACCAGAGGTGGTATATTCTCATTGAAAATTCAAAAGAAAAAAATTATGTTTTTGTTGTTCAAGAGGATATTTTTTTTTTACAAAAGTGTATGTAAACGTATATATGTATGCATAAGTATATTTAAAATCAGCTAAAAAGTTATTTTTTGGTGATATGCAGTTAAAATATTCAAAAATAGGCAAAAATGGCATAATATGCAAAAATATGTAGTGACAAATAGAAGCCATTTTACTGTACATTTCTTGATTCGCATAGTTATTTACATTATGTTGATCTCAGACGGACAACAGCATATATGCATTTGCATAAGAGACGTGTCCCTATTTATTATTGATTAAGCATAACCTTAAAATATGATCTTGTGAAATTGAATAATGTTTTTACGTTTTTCCTGTTTTCCTTTTTGTTGTTGTTTGCTGCTATGTCCATATACATAAATGTATATACATGCCTACATATATGAATTTTAGTTGTTTATATTCATGTATTTGCCTAAAACAAAGGTAAAAAGAAAAGTAGTGGTCACGTTTTTTGGGGGGAAATGGGTGTATATTATTTCATGTGTGACCGCAGCTTAGGATTTTTATAAATGTAAAATATTTGTTATAAATAAGGCCAAAAAAAAGTGTTAAGCCTTTTATGTTGTTAAGCTACATACGGTCACATATGAAAGAATATGCATACATTTTTGCCCAAAAAACGTGACCATTAAGTGATATACATATGTATGTATATCAAAGACTGAAATTTATATATTGTCATGTGGATGTAATAACAAACAATAAAATAAGAGGGAAAAATCAAAAAAGCATTGAATTTTGCAAATGCATATTTTTTGGTTATGCTTGCTCGACGAGCAACTATTTACAACACTTATGATGGTTTTGTTTCTACTGACAGCTTTCAACGAAGCTAGTTAAAACATTTGTTTTTGTTATTTAAACGGTTCAGATTTTTTTAAGTTTTCTTACGAACGCTTGATCAGAATCGAAATAGTGAAACCGGCAGTGTATATCTTTGTTTTTTTTCTTCTGTTTTTTTCTTCATTTCGGTAGTGTATATTGATGTATCCATGTGTACGAGCATTTTTAGTCGTTTATAACCAGATGCTTGGCTAAAACAAATACCAACGGAAGAGTAGTGGTCACGTTTTTTTAAGGCTAATATTTGAAAATATTACCGTACCTTTATTTGACAAATTTGATAAAACAATATTTGTTAATAGTAAAATATTTTTTATAAAAAATCAAATACAAATAAGAACTTGGGGTTTTATTTACATAAATTTTTTTTAAGTTTATTCAACCGGTGTCTAAACCTGATGAATTTATATCATGACAAAAGTCAGATTCCAAATGAAATAATAACAGAATACAACAATTATTTAATATAGAATTTAACATTTATCATGATATAAATTTATCAATTATAGACACCGGGTAAGCTTTTATTTGACTAAAAGTTCAATACAATATTCGCCAAATAAAAGATCAATAAACATCAAAGTCAGTTTATGACTAAAAAGGTTAAAGCCTTTTCAATTCATGGCTAAAAAAATATATATACATACACATGTATGCACAAACACAAATAAACGCATAATATTAAATTGAAAATTAAAAACTCTTACTTTTTATAAATTTTATTGTGCTAACATAAGCACACATAGCGGTTATTGATTCCGTACTTAAACAAGTTGAAAAAATATACATACATATGTACATATGTATATACGGAAACTGATATGACAGCAAATATTTAACAGAACATTTGTGACAATCTATTAAGTAAATTTTGACTTAATGAATAAATAATCACTCAAACTAATCAAGTTCAGGGTCGAAATAAAAATAAAAGCATTGCCCGTTTAGACAAAACAAAAAAAAAATGAGCTTTAGCTGTTTAAAAATGTAGAAATGTTTGTTTTTGAAATTTACATTTTAAAACAAACAAGGCAAAAGTCAGCGGAAAGCAAGTATACAAATAGAAATGAAAAAAGGCAAATAAAAATAAGCACACACTCGATAACGCCGAAATGGTTTATATATTTATGATAAAGATAAACGTACTTATAAAATTTGATAAAAGAAAAAATAGTAAAACGTATGTACATATGTATAAATAAACAAATTTGTTATGTGATATTGTTAAATATAAAAACAAATATTCTTCTAATCAATAAAAAAATAAATTGTACATTATTAAAAAAAAAAAAAAACAAAATCAGGGACATAACAATTATCACATGTATAACAATTATTTTTCTTAACGTTACTTTTTGGAATCAGGAGGAAACTCAGTTTTAATCTTTAATTAGTTAAACAAAAATTTCATTAAACTTGTTTTAATTGAGGAGGACTTTGAGGTGGCCACTTAAGAATTGTTTTGTTGCGCATTTACAGCGAGAAAAGCGAGTTCTGAAACAATTTCTTACGCTGAAATATACTTGCCCTCTAATACATAAAAATTATAACAGGCTTATAAGACTGTTATTTGACATATTTGTATGGAAAATCTGTAAAATAAGAGCTTTATAAACCTGTTATTATTTTTATGAATTAGACGGTTGATATTTAAATAGAAACTAATTTCTGGCTAATTTTTAAATAGCCAAATTGTAATATCATTCATTCATGAGCCATTTTGTCTGCTAAAATATTTATTTGATGATTACAATGTCTATGCGTGTGAAGTTAAATATGCTTGACGTAGTGATATAACGTAACGACACATTTAAGTGTAAAGATAAATATGTTTTTCGTAAGCGAACATTGTACGAACATGTTTATCTGTGAAATTATAATAAAATAAAAGCATATTTAAAACTATGAATAAAAACCTTTAACATTTTAAAATTGAGAAAACTAGAAAATAATTTTTTGAGACAATGACACCGTGAAAAATCGATGATCGCTGAAAGAATTTGGACATACATACATATATGGCAATAATTTTTCAAGTGCAACTCAACTGGACCACATGGAAAAGGAAGCCAAGTATGTCGTTTATTTAGTTGTATATGTAGGTGCCATTTCTCAATTGTATTTGAGAATTTTGAAACAAATTTTTGAAATATTTTGATTTCCAATTTTCTAGCTCTTACGGTTCAAAAGTTGTAGCTAATTTTCAAATTAAAGGGTGTCACCATATACATATAGGGAAACACTGACATTTTTACCTTTTAGTATTTTTGGTATCTGTTGTTGTGTAGGCCTGGTAATTGCATATACGGTGCAAATTTCAAGTCTCTATTTCTTACGGTCCAGCTAATTGTAGTTTCTTGTATGGCAGCATCCTTTAGTACTTAGCTTTTTGTTATTTTTGTTGTTGTAAAGCCTATGTAACAACATATCCTGTGAAAACTCTCTAGCTCTTATGGTTCAAAAGTTGCAGTTAATTTTAGCTAATTTTCACAGATCCTTGTATGGCAGCACCCTATAGCTCCAAATTTTTTGTTGTTTTGGATATTTGTTGCTGTAGATCCTATGCGATTACATATGCTGTAAAAATTTCAGCTCTTATGGTTCAAAAGTTACAGCTAATTTTATCTAATTTTGACAGTTTCTTATATGAGGACCCTCCATATCTTTTTGTTGTTTTTAGCATTTGTTGTAGTAGCGGCCCGGTAATCACACTAGTACTGTGAAAATTTCAGCTCTCTAGCTTTTACCTTTTGGAAGAATGGGGCCTGTGACGGACGGACGTGCGGACGTAGAAGTCTCAGTAACAGGGTTCCGTTTTTACTCTATGAGTACGGAACCCTAAAAGTACACATGTGTATATATTTTTTAAAGTTTTCTGGAAGATGCCAACAAGTTGTTGGCGAAATATTAAAAATAAATTTGTAAATAAAAGAAAAGCAAATTTTAAAAAATTTGGTAATAAAAAATAAACAATTTTAACAAAAATTTAAAAGCTGAATTAAATGAGACATCAAATATTATATAAGATCAAATAAAATATATAATTAATTAAAAAATTAGGTTCATTGAGCTCTTTGTTGACAAATTTCTCTGCAATATTTATCAATTAAGCGTTTTGAGAAAGATAATGGAGCTTATACCAACTTTAAAACAGGCAAACAATAAAAAAATGACCCTTTGATAAACAAAATACAGATGTGATATATGTACATATATACATACTAACATACATACGAATGCATGTGGACTCATATACAATACGACTTTCAGCCAGCCAGTTGTTTGCGTCTGTCTACGGTTCTTTCGTTTAAATACATTTCATTATCTTTTGTTTTCATTTTCGCTATCGCTCAGTCTCTTTGAGTTGAATTAAAACTTATGTTTTATGGGATATTTAAAAATAATTATTTTATATTTCTTACTTGCGCATCTCGTTCATGGCTTCGAAGGAACGTGTAGTATGCAGTTCATTGTGATATTGGCCCACACAACGGTCTTTACTGTTAGGTCTCTGTATGTGCTTTTGAGAACTTTCGTCTAGAGAATTTTGGCTGGCATAACGTAATAAGCAGCTGCAAATAGATTAAAATTAATTATAAATTGCAAGTATGTACTATACATATAAATTTATAATCTAAAGGAATGCAAAGATTAGTGAAAATTTATTTTACTATTTATTTATTTATTTCAGTAAAGTAATTATGAAGCCCTATATGGCCAGTAAAACTATTCTTATTTACAAATTGAATGTTTTATTTCAGAAATCCCTCAAAAGGTAGGTATTTCTTTTCAAAAATTACATTATTATACATATATTATGAATGGTATACTTTAGTTGCACCCTGTTCTGCAAAACTTTAGCAGTTGTGGACGGCTTTTTAATGGTTTGTGTTCTATTTTGAAAGTTCTGTTTAGTGTTGGAAAGCATCAAGTGACAATACACAGCTCTTTTTAGTTTTTCAAAAATATTCAAAAATTAGCATTATTTATTTTATTATTATTTTAGGTCTAAAATCATTAATGAGTTCTATTTTTGCACCTAAAATTTTTTTAGGTGCAAATTTTTCAAAAATTGTACAAAGTACATTTGACGGCTATCTGAAATAAACAATTCAATCATAGGTTACATATGTAAGTTCTGCTCGTTCCAATTTTAATGGAAAGAAAATTTCCTTCTATGAATATTTTTACATTTATGATTGATAATAGTAAGCTAAAATCCAGTAATAAAAAATTTGCACCAAATAATCAGAAACAACTACTACTAATTTTTTTTAATTAAACAAAATATTAAAAAATTAATTTAATATTTTAACTTAATAATTCTAGCTTGAGGTCACTTGTTACAAATGTTAAAATTTTTTTTTTTTTTTTTTTTGAAAAAACATCCAACCTAAAAAAATTCCTGAAGAAGTTGCCCATTGAGGTATCGAAATATTTAATTAAACAAGCATTAAAAAAAAACAAGTGACCTGTTGAGCAACATGTTTTATACAAATACTTGTTTAAAATACACTTTGTAAAACAATTAAAAAAAATATATATATACATATGTATGTATGTATATGTAAATATAAATTATGTTTTTGAGTTTTATGTTAACAAAAAATAAAATATTTTCTTACTTCATATTGTACCATCTAATAAAGAAGAGCAAATATAAATTCTTTTAATTTAAATTATAACATCCACTGGATATTGTGTACTGAAATAATCAGATAGTCCAACATGGCCTCAAGCACGAATTATTAAGTTAAAATAGGTATTAAACAACAAAGTTTTTTGTTTAATATTTTAACTTAATAATTCGAGCTTGAGGTTACTTGTTTTTTTTTTTAGCATCAAGAATATAAAAAATTAATTTCGTTATTTATTTGATATGTATTATTTTTGGTCTCAAAAGAGAGCTTATTGATTGTTTTTTCGACATTTCGTTGATGCTACTCAACTCGTCAATAGACTCAAAAAAAAAAAAAAAAAAAAAACAAACAATAAGGTCTATTTTTATACCTAAAATAATACAATTAAACAACATATTTTGCGTTTATGGTTTATATTTGTGTTCAACTTTTTGATGGTCTTATTTAAACCACTCTTTTAAATTTCTGAACGAAGCACAAGTGATTAACCAATTAAACAAGACGCAAAAATAATTAAAATTATTTGCAGAAAGTCGCAAGCATATGCAAATATTACATATCGTTGGGTGCTTTCTGTGTTGGCGCAACCAACAAAATGTATTAAAAAAACAGATACCTACATACACACATACATATTATATACATACATATGTGTATGAATATGCACAGCCTTGGTAGTTATTTTTTAGTATTCCTTATTCTACAGAGAACTATTATTTTCCATAAAATGTGCTAAATTAGTCGATAGTAAAACGCAGGTTTCACGGGCTGCCAGTCATCAGACCGGCCCAATTGGGCCCTAGAAGTTCCCGTTGTAAAACCCATGTTAAGCAAAAACCACATAAGCCAGTGACACCCTACGATATGTTTTTATGTAAATTTATTTATCTCTGCCTACTTACATACCACAAAACAACCAGAAGGGTCACCAGCTCTACCAGACTACAAAAATTACCAATTTATTGCCAAATATATTGAAAGTGGCATCCTTACGGTACGTGTGGATCTAGTGAAGGACAGCAAACATGAAAATTTTTATATAGCTGTCTCTATTGGTTGGCTCCGCATTTGTTTACATTTGATTTTTGGTTAGAAAAATTCAGTGCAAATCTGATGCAAACAAAACAGCTTTGCAAGCAAACAAATAATATTTATTTGTATTTAATATTTTATTTGCATTGAGTATATCACTAGCAATACATGGAATATGTTTAAAACGTAGTTTTCAAAGCTTTTCATTTATGTTTTCTACTTTTTTCGTAAAAATTACAACAAAACCAATATTTTTCCAAACACTTTACAACAACATTTTTTCATTGTTTATGTTTGTTTTTGTATACACTAGTTGTTCTCACACGCTCATGTTGCCACGATTTCCTGCACTGCTCATCGCTGGCCCGTCCCCAAACAAATGATATGGCCATTTAACAAAAGTCATTTTTGGGATATCTGGTTAGTCTGTGTTACATACTACATATACACACATCAATGACATTTTAGACAAGTAATTTTATTTACCTGCCCCTTTCCATGCTGCCTTCAGCAGCTGGATTTTGATTTGCTGCTATGGCTGCTGCATTACCAGCCGCTTGGCCACCTCCACCAGACACATTATTGGGCAGCGGATTATTATTTTGATTGTTGTTGTTGTTGTTATTAGCACCTTGTTGTTGTAGATTTTGATTTTGTTGGTTCATAACTCCCAATGATGTCAATAAAGCACTCAACGATATCATGCAGATCTAACACGCACACAGACGCACAAAAGATCGACAGACGTACCGTCTCGAATAAATAAAATTGCAGTTTATATTTTCTAAAACGACATAGACAGCAATTGCCGCAGCTGCAGTAGCGGTAAAATGAAAACACACACACACACACTCTTGTTTAATTTATTGTACGTTATCTAAACGAGAATATAAAAATGTTATTTTATTTTAACCTACACATGTATATGGGTCAGGGGGTAAAGACCTTTACTTTAAATTTATAGAATAATCATAAGCTGGTAATTACTAAAAAACTATATAACCACAAATGTAGAGAAAAAAAAGTCCATTAGAAGTCTCTGTTATACCAAAATTTTTCACTTTGTCTAGCTAATCGTTCACTGAATACAAACTTTGTTGTTGTTTTGCATATGTATGTAACTTCTTTTCTTAACACTGAGAGTTAATTTTTTATTAATATAAAAACTATTATACCCATAAATTTTAAACAGTCCAGTTTTCTATGCAGAATTTTATATATTTTTCTCACAAACTCGCTTCTGTTATCCGCTATCACACAAAAACACACAAGAAGAAAAAATAAACTTGTGGGCAAAAAAGTGAAAACAACAAAGAACAAAATAAAAACAAGTCGGCATAGTTGCAAATAAATAGTACTAATATCTAGCGAAACAGCGTTGGATATTACAGTTTAAAAGATTTTTTAAACTTAAAGATTAACGTTTTTTTGGCAGAGTTTTTTGTAAATGTGTAAATTTGTTAAACCTTTATGTGGCCCGGTCTAAAAATTAACAGTAAAATTTATGATTGTGAAGCTAGTAGAAAATAATTATAATATGAATAATAATTTTAGAGATCTTTTATTTCTTAAGACAACTTCGAATTTATTGTCAAACTGTAGCACTAAAATCATAAATGTTGCTATTAATTATTCTATTATCACATATTTGAATTTATAAGTTTTGAAGCAATAATAAGTATTACTAAATATAATATAAAAGTTGTTCTTCCTGTTTCTCAAAATTTTTTTTTTAATTCTTATTGCTGTTTTCAATACATTTATGCGAAAGAAACGAACGAATAGCCCTTAGAGCGGTTTCACACTTTGGAAATTCAAAGACAGATATTATTTTGAAGTCCCTTTCGGTCTACCCAAAGCTTATACACTTGGAAAATTAAGAGACATACACAAACACACATACCGCACAACCACACCACAGCACCACTTCCGTGCCGGCAAACTTCGTCTGTCTATCTTTCAATTGCCAAAGCGTTAAACTCTACTTGGAAAAATAGACGGGTAATTAAGATATTAAAAATTGTGGTATCATCTTTTTTGGCATATATGTATGTACACAATTTTTTTTAGTGTAGTTAATATGTGTGTTGTTACGTAAGCAACAAAAAGCTTTTAATTATTTACTTTAATCAATAACTCCTCAGTGCACTATTGAAAAACTGCAGTTGTGTTTTGGGCCCGGAATAACTGCCAAGTTTAAGCAACTGAAATATTTCTACCCTGTGTTGCGCTCTGGCAACTCTTTCATATGCATTCCAATCAGTTTCCGTCGCGATATTGGCCGGTGAATATGCATCTCGTAAAGTTTGGAAATAAAGTTGTTTTTAATTGTGTTAATTTGCCAATATAAAACGTATGATTGTTAAATATACGTATTGTTATAGCATTAGAGTACTTATAATTTTATGTGGGCTCTATAGTAAAGTGAAAAATGAGTGTTTTTCACTAGTGCAACAAGTGCATGTCGGCATCTTTATGTGTATGAATGTATGTACATAATAGTGTGTGCCTGAGTGAAATAGCAAATCATTACAATGCAAATATTAATGATAATGAAATAAATAAAATGAAAATGTATTAAATCTACTAAAAATAGTGGTTGAAATATGTTGGAATTCTTGTGGTTCGTGCACACACATTTCCATAAACGAATGCGCCAAAAAAGTAAACAAGAGATGAAAACAAAAACAACACGAATGAAATGCCAATTTCTACAACAGTGCCACCAGATGAGTTTGTGAAATAGTAGTGCCAAGTTTGTTAAAAATTAAGAGTTCAAGGGAAGTTAATTTGATTGGTCTATTGAAAACGGAAATAGTAAAAATAATATATCTAAAACAACTGTTAAGTATAAAAGAAATTAATATATTTATCAAATGCATTAAATCATGTTTTCGTTTAAATATGTACATCGGTATTCGAGTAATTAACTTAAGTTGATTAAAAAGACAAATTAAAATATTGGCTGCACAGCTGTAATCAGAGTTCCAATTCTTCACTCACTGATCACTCACGCACATGAAGAGTGAAATCTTTTTTTTGTTTTGTTTTGCTCTCCTCATGTATGATGAGACAAAATACATTTTGCTTTACTCACTCTTTGGTTATGAAGTGCGAGCACGGTTTTCAGTTTTATTCAAAAATGAAGAAAAGCAAGAGTTTATTGCGTATTCATAAATGAAGACGAGCATCGACGTGAAAAATTTTGTAGCCATGTGCACATCAAAAATTTAAGACAATTTCTTCGCGAAGACAATTGTAGTTTTTGAAAAGTTGCTCACATTTCTTCATTGAACAGCATTCATGTATGCATGCCTACTCGTCGTAATAAAATGTGATGGGTAGCACAACAAGTGTGAGGGTGAAATCGTTGATTTTATTCTTCAAGTAAAAATATACATATGTATGTATGTATGTATATTTGAGCTATTATTTTTATAATAATAAACAATTTTAATTATTTTATTCCTACGTTTTTTTTAATATTATTATCGTTTTTAATATTTTATATTTTTATATTAATTGAGCAAGAGGTCTTTCCTCTTACAGTTTTAGTTTTAAATTACATACATATGTATGTATGTATGTATATACTTATGCACATATTTGCCAATATTTTTCACTCTTCGTCTAATAGTTTGATTGGAAATTAAAAACAGAATTTAAAATAACAAATACATATCTTAAAAGAAAAAAATGTTGTTTTTAAAGAAAGGTCTTCCAAACAATAATAATAAAAGCATTTAAATTTATTTCTTATGTTATGTTTCATGGGATATTTCCCTACGGAATGATCTTTCTTCCTTTGGTAATGACACTAATCATATTTTAGTAGATTTGGTGTATTCCTTCAGGCACGTGGCTGACGATATTTTGTGTAAAGCCTTATAGATACATATGTATGTAATTAGGTAAGCACAAACAATTTTTTTGTTTGGTTTAGAATGTGCGAAATTAAAACTAGCGGATGTTTGAAGATGATGTAAATAAAGTATTGTTGAAAAAAGGATACACAATGAAATTATTTTTGGCAATTTCATCTTCAAATTGACTCATTCATATTTCCCCACCAAAAAATTAATTTGTTTACCTACCTACTGACATACATACATACATACTACATACATACACACATATGTATGTGTGTGTGTACACCATTCATGTAACAAATCATCATATTGCTCTACGCAACAGATAATCTGCAGCGTGCCCAAGGAAAAAAATCCACCCTTAGTAACAAAGAATGTAAATACATCCTCATTGTTTTATGAAGCAAGTACACTGAAAATATTCAATAGCAAGGAATTTATTTTAGAATTTTTTATTATACGTATGCATGTACCAACATAAATAAATGAAAAAAAACTCACTTAATATCCTGTTCATACATGCAGCAATATTCAAATTATAACAATTAAAGCCATTATTGAGACAAAATTTTCATATAAAAATTACAATTAGCTTATTGGCAATTAAGAGATAATTGTTTCAATAATGAGTAAAATTTATAATGCAACACTGTTAGATTTGTATTAACAGTACGATTTGTATTAACAGTACAATAACAGTACATATTGAACACTCCTTGTGAAAATTTTACTAATCAAATGTCAACAAAATAAATAAAAAAAAAACAATTTTTTTTTTTAATTTTTTATGATAAGGGGTGTTTTTTTTCGATGTATACAACTTTAAGTTGCAATAAAACAACGATGGATTATTTGATTGGCATGAATTTTACTTATCCGAAAGATAATCTTGTGGCATTACATTTTAAATATGTATGACTTCTGGCATATGAGCGCCACGGCTGGCGCGGATGTAGTCCAATCTGGACTTCCAATTTTCGATGACTTTTTCCAACATTTCTGGCCGTATATCGGCAATAATACAGCGAATGTTGTCTTCCAAATGGTCAAGCGTTTGTGGCACAAGCATGTTGCGCAGTCTTGTTGAAATCACATCTCCTGGACATCATGGTTATTCAATTCAGGAATGAAAAAGTTAGTAATCATGGCTCTATATCGATCACCATAGACTGTAACTTTCTGGCCATCATCGTTTTTGAAGAAGTACGGACCAATGATTCCACCAGCCCATAAAGCTCACCAAACAGTCAGTTTTTGTGGATGTAACGGTGTTTCGACATGCACTTGAGGATTAGCTTCACTCCAAATGCGGCAGTTGTGTTTGTTGAAGTAGCCATTCAACCAGAAGTGCGCTTCATTGCTAAACAAAATTGTGCGCGATACGTATTCCGCACAGAACCATTGTTTTCGAAATAAAATTGCACTATTTGCAAGCCTTGTTCACGCGGGAGTTTATTCATGATGTACATATTGCCAAACCAAACTGAGAATAGATCACTTGACACCTGTTAAATGGGTAGCCATCTGGAACAGTAATGCCAACTTAGAGTTCTATACATCGAAAAAACACCCTTTACAAAATAACCAAATGTAAACAATAACTTTTTCACCTGCCAAATGCTAATTGTCGTAGCAATATTAAGTATGTATGAACACCAAAACGATATTGCCAATTAACTGAATATTGTTTCAATTAAAAAGGCATATGTGAACTGCATATAATGCTAATGTTTAGTATTACATATAATTGATTGAACTTGAGCATACTAAGTATTATGTAAATGAAAGTATTACAGCGCAGTTCAATATAATTAAAATATAAGTGTACGTGTATTGAAATAAGCTTTACCATTTTAACAAATACAAAATCGTTTCTCTCACTGTAAAACAGAAATGAGTTTCTGTTTTACAACTGCTGTGTGTGGCTGCCGCTTGTCTATACCTTTTAACAGCGTATACATACGTCTCATATTCAAGTGTGAAGATTTTGCATTGTCAAATTTTTGCACACACATTTGAGAGTGATCAAGAAATTAAAAATTTTCTACACGCACATATATGAGCAGGCAAGAAATGAAGAAATTAAGCTATTCATTTTTGAATGCGAGCAACAAGCAGTTGACGTTTCACTCTTGTATAGTGAAGATGAATAATTGAACTTTTACTTCTGTTCATGACGATGTGTAGTGAAGAAACATTTTTGAAGATCTACTCATTTATGAAGAGCAGCAAAATACATTTTTGAAATTTCATACATGAAGATTTATCATAAATGTTTAAAATAGAGTGTTCATATATGAATTTTTCTGAACCCTGGCTGTAATGTTTAATAATTTTTATTTACGTGTGTATGCATTAAAATTGTGATTATATATATCTTTTAAATGTGTTTTTTAAAGCTTAAATTAAATCAAACAGTTTAAAAATACAAGTGTTTGAATCGAGGAAAATATGTTGTCAGTAAATTTTGTTAAATATATAATTTATCATCAGCAAGCAGAACAGCAACTTTTCTAACAAGTTTCAGGGTGAGTAGTTTATCAGTTCTGGCATATTTTTATACTAGTCTATAGTTTTGAGTTACTCTTATTCACTGTTTTAATTATTAGCTGTAATTTGTTGAAGGGTTTTATTTTTAACACCAAAACGTTATAAAAAATTACCTTTCTACAAAAGGTATCGGTTTGCCGGGTAACGGAATACATTTTTGATAAAATATATGAATCGATATCAACTTAATACATACTTTTCGTTTTACTTTTCTTAGTTGTGACAAAATAAAACTGTAACAGATACATATGTATGTATGCCACATATTTGAAAAGCTCATTCCTTTACATTTTGTTTGCCAAAAAGCTTTTTCTTTTTTGTAGAGTAAAAGCTTTAGAGATTTGTTTACAAAAGCCTGTTGGACCATATACAACTAATGTATCCTTTAGTTATCCCAACAGCTTGTAACTGTGCGCTACAATATATTCAGAAAGTGTTTGGCAATAAAATTAACAAGTGAAACATATGTTCATATTCACAAATTACAAACACATATACGTGTATACACATGTATGTGTATTGAAAGCTGAAATCATCTGTTAAATACGCAAATAGTAAAATTTTATTTCATGTTACTGATAAATAATTTTCATAAATTAAAGTTAATAGATAAAATTTGCAAAATAAAAATGAATTAAATAAAAATTTCAAACTAAACATATGTATTCTATAATCATTGAATATTTGATTATTCTATATAAATTTTTTCAATTTAAAAAGGAAAGATTAAAAACACACTCATATTATATATAAATATATACATATATATATGTATGTATGTCCTTATTTAAGCTTTTGCGTAAAATTCCATACAACTAAGCAATCCCAAGCAAACGGTAAATAGGTATAGACATATGTACATACATGCTTATATAAACAGTTTTGTTTGTGTGTAATGTACACAAAGATGTACGTATCTATATGTGTTTGAGATATTGCCGGCATTTTCTTCCCTACATTAAAAAAGTAGCACCCAGGCAGGGTTTGGCTCTGACAAGGCCTTCCTACCCTATTCCATACTGAGATAATTTTTACGCAATTGTTTCTCAATAAACCTTCGTAAGTAAACTTCATTGAATGCTTTTTTCCACAGGCTTCTTAGAAGGCCTGCTGAGGCAGGGAATGTGGAAGGCCTTGTCTTAAGTGGTGTTGTTTGTGGTCCTGAAAAAAGCCAGTAATTTTCTATACAGTATGTTGTCATATATTATTTAAAAAAAACAGTTACAATAAGGCCTGAGGTTTGGAAAGCATAGACACATTTTCCTCTGAGTTCTTATGAATTTTGTTGTTAAAGACGAATATTATCTGTACATGCATTTAGGCAAATGTGTTAACGATTGTGTATTGTGTATAATAACCCTGCAAACATTTATAATCGACAATTTCTCTTAGGCGTAAAGCCTGTGCTTTAAAAACATGATACAATTGATAAGGCAGCCTCGTTGAACAGTTATTCATCTAATTTCATAAAACTGTCAAGAGCAAGGTACCTTTATACGAGGCTGCCTTACAAGATCAGCTGACTACTGACTCAAACTTGAAGATCTCTCAAAATACACAGCACAAACACACAAAAGCGAACCAACGGGTGACAGAATTTGAAGTATTTCTAGCAACGAAATATTTTAGTATATGAATCACTTCAGAAGGCAAGAAAAATATAATTCTGTTTTTACTTTCTTTTTAATAAAAAAAAAATAAAAATTAAATAAAATAAAAAAATAAAATAAAAAAAAAATAAAGAAATTTGTTAAGTAATTATACTTACACTTAAATAATTACACTTACATTTACATTTTTTCTGGGTTTTGCTTGCCTTCTTATATTGAAACCTTTTACTAAAACTGAAGCGTTTGTTGGTGTTGTGACATGATTTATTAAAAATATTATAAAGGCATGAAAATTATACTAACTTTCACTTTTTCTGTTTCACTATTTCTATTATTGATTAGAAAACATTATAATCTTTTATTGTGGAAAAGGGTTTAAAGATAAATTACATACAAATTTTGCTTGTGAAGTTTCGATTCCACAAAAAAAAAAGATATGTGAAGGAAGTAAAAACAATTTAAATTCCTTAAAATCAGATTATATTTATAAAAGTTATGAATCGAATAAACTTTTTCACACCCGAGGTAGTCTACTTTGACACCCAGTAGGACACTACATAGTGGCTCACATTTCAATGTTCTTAAATACTGCTCGCACGTTTCACAGATACGGATTTATTATCATTTTTCCCGTTTGGCCCCACAACAAGACGTTGACTATTTTCCCTCGTTTTATTATCTGTCACCCAGATTTCACAGGTGTTCGCCCCATTAGTCAGCAAATTTGAGAGATTTTGAAAACATTTACTTCTATATTTGTGCAAAGAATGAGATTTTCAAAAATGTTTCAACAAAGTTTTAACTTTGTTGACTCATATTTTCTTCATTCTCAGGCGTATTGCACTTTTCAAGATATACAAAAAAGTGAGACTCATAATATTGTTGTTCACAATGTTAACAGTTTATTTTGGAGATGCTGCTTGAGGCAAAATCTCATACATACGTCTCTGTGTGTGTGTGCTTTGTTTACTTTTTAAGCACATCAGCAACAAGAAACACTAAAAGCCATATGATTAATCTGTAAGCCATAAATGAGCTTTAAGTGGCCAGAGTTGTTTAAGTTGAAATCAAATAAGTGCTAAAAAATAAGTTTTGTTCTTAAATGCAAATTAAAGCTAAATGGCATTTGATTATAAACTCAAAAATTGGCCATAACTCTTACCTTGCTGATGAACAAATATGTACATGTCTCTTAAGCCATTTTCACCAACTCATTCTTCGTTTGTTTGCTGGGTATTGCCAAGTTTGTGTTTGTGGGTGTATGAAGAATACCGTTAGACATATTTTATTATTATTATTTGGTGTCTAATTTTGTCTTAGAGCCTGCAAAGCACAAAAACAAAATTTATTTTAACTCTGTGTTGGCGACAAAAGTAATTAAAATATACGATATAAAATACAAGTAAATCAAATCAACTTGTTACTGTTCCAGTAATTGTTGGTTGATTGTGTAAATTCAAAGAAACACAAAAACCATTAAAAACGAATAAAAGTGTTTGCAGGTAATAAAAAATCAACAGGTTTTTCCCCTGAAATCAGAATGTTGAAGTTCACAACAGTTTATTAAAGTGTTTGAGATTTAAAATTAAATTAAAGACAGAGGCAATTTCATTGGCGATTTTCATTTTTTGGTAAGTATAATTTTAAAAGGGCTTCTGAACCACTCTCTATCTCTCTCTCTCGCTCTCTCTCTTTTTTTCTCTGCCTCTTTATGCCCAGATAGCTGCTACAAAAATATTATTTCTTATTATTCTGAAGTAAATCAACTGTAGCCTCAAGAAAATGTCAGTCGAAAGGCTCTTCTGACTTGTTTGCTTTTTTTAGGATTTTATTTTCCCAAAATGAATTTAAGTTTTATCACTAAATAATCAATTATTTATCTATATATAAAATTGTAACCTGACTGACTGACTGACTGGGAGATCATCGCCCAGCCCTAACGGCTCAAGCTAGAGTAATCAAATTTCATATATGGGCAGTACTTCTGATGTATGGATCCACTAAAACGGGATTTTTGGAAATTCGTGCCGGAAAGGGATAATTACTGGTAAAAGTAGGTAAAATCAATAATTCAATATCTTCAGGCTTCATGGGCCTGGGTGGTTTTCGATGATTAAATTTCGTTTTTGTTCTCTAATCCCGAAATATAAAAGGCAAACCTCGTATTGCGAATACACATGCTAGTTGACTTTTGTGGCTTTGCTGCCAACCAGTATTATTATTAATAATAAATAGTCAATGTGTTAATTCAGGCCCCAAAATAGACCTTACAAATGTTTTCTGTTTTTCAGCAGACTCGAAAAATTCTTACAAGAATGTTTGAAACTTAACTACTTATTCCTTAATTCCCATGAACAAAATGAGAATCAGAAATGTTCAAACAAACTTTTAACTTGGGAATTATGGAACAAGTAGTTAATTTTAAAACATTCTTTTCATAATTTTTCGAGTCTACTGATGAGTTGATTAACATCAACGAAATGTTGGCGGCTGAAAAAGGCAGAAAACACTTGTAAGGTATATTTTTGGACCTGAATTAACACATTTCAATTGGCTCTTAAAGCAAATAAATAACTAAATTCATATTTGAATTTCTGATGACGCATAATTTAAACTGAATGTAAATAAAATGAAAGTTTTGCTAAACAACAGTTTTACCACCCCCACCAATTTTTCGGGCATAAGACTGTTAAACATCTTTTGAAATCTATTGAGATGCAATTGGCATTTTTTTCACAGATTTTTGCACTTCTCCGAAAAATTTTTTTGCTTTTGAACAACATACATTTTTTAAAAAATACTTTTGTTGAAGTCCATTCTCAAAAAAAATTTCCTCCATTTGGTGATTATTATTATTATTATTATTATTATTATTATTATTATTATTATTATTATTATTATTATTATTATTATTATTATTATTATTATTATTATTATTATTATTATTATTATTGCTAGGTCGGTCCAGAATGGCCCTTCGCACTGCGACCATGAATGATCTATTGTGCAACCCTTTTCTCTCACGAGTTTAATACATCAAGAAACAATACTAGCTCCTTCTGTGGAAGCCCTTGCAAATCCTGTGAACCCAATGTATAGGCCTGCAACAGCCTGTATCTTCTGTGGCCAAGTGCCACACATTCAATAATCAAGTGTTCCATTGTCTCCTCTTCTTCTCCGCAAAATCTGCAGGTTGCCGTGCTGGATAGTCCCATTCTGTGTAGATGCTTCATGCAGGTATAGTGTCCTGTTAGCGCCCCACACAGTGTCCTTAGATTTCTTCTGTTTAATTTTAGAGCGAGGTCCGCCCTCTTGGCATCAAAGCTAAGAAATTTCTTCGAGTGTTCCAGACCCTCCATTTGGTGATAGTTTTTTAAGAATTCGCCTTTTTTTTATACTTTTCGATTTAATTCAATGGTAACAGATGTTGTTTTGCAGTCCAATTGCAACTATTGCGGAAACATTTCACCATCATTGCCAATTGATGTTGACAAGTGGGAACGAAACGGTTATCTAAAATTTTTCCAACTGTCTTAAGCATTCCCATGTGGCGTATGAGTATTATCTAAATTACTATGTATATTATTAATCATACGTCTGCATTAAAGCTAAACAAAAGTATGAGAGAAAAATAGAAAGTATGTAAGAATATTAAAAACATCTATTTTCTTATGGTCTGTTTTCTTTTTATTTGGATATTTTCGATTTGCTTAATTCTTTTTTCTTTAAATACATAAGGATACGGACAGATTATCAAACATTTGCTGTTAAATAACGGGGCCACTGTTCTCGTGCTTTGGTCAAGCACATGGTTATACAAACAACTAAAAATACATATACATACATATCAACACATCAAGCAAATATGTATGTGTATTTACCTAAAATACTGCTAAGAAATAAATTGTGTTTACATTTTTTAAGCAAAACTGAAAAAACAAAATTTTAAGTGTGACCGTGCCTTAAGTCACACATAACAGGCTTTATTTCTTGCCCCAAACCAAAAACACAGCAAATCAGTTTTAATGCTTGTTTGTGGCAATAAAAACCAGATATTAAAAAACAAACAAAAAAAAGTTAAGTAACTTGCCACTACTCTCACTCAGGCAGCATGTACAAGTATTAAAAGCTTTTGCGTTTTTATTAAATTTCCCTATTCCTTTTGATTTATTACACTCTTCTTCGTGAAAAGTTTGTATGACTTTTAATTTTATTGCTCCGTTGATGTTAACATGACTCTAACCTATTTTTTCATATTTTTCTTTTTTCTTTATGATAAATGTAGGGATTCCTGCCGTTAGTCATCTCAAGATAAGGCCCACATAATTGAAACATGTAAAATCATATTTCATTCCATTATTTCCACAAGCTAGAAATATGCTTTTATGTATGTGTGTACATACATAATGTTCTTCCCTGTGTGTTGTTGCGTTTTATAGTCATGTAACAGAATCAAACAGAAAAAAACAGGGACCGTAATGGACATGAACAGTTTTGCTGAAATTGCGTTGTAATCGTTGCTGTATGTGATTCATTTTAAGTCATTGAATGATGACAGTGAGATATCAGTTTTCCATTCTGCTTGTAAAGACGTTTATTTTTGATAATTATTTTTCACCTGCAAAACAACGATTATTTCCAACTTTTTTTTTCTGGCTTGAAAAATTTTGACAATTGTCATTAATATTGTTCGCATATTAAACTCCATACAATACATTTTTCTTTAATTTTTCACTAATTAACTATACTTTAATTAAAAATACTTTAATTAATTATTAATCATTAATTAATGTCTGTAAAAAAAACGGCAGTGCCACAGTCGTCATATGGCCATTTAGGTACTAGGTACCAATTTTTAAGTCACTAGTTGACTTCCAATAACATTTTATGGGACACGATAGTGAATCACTAGAGTTTTTCTATTGACATTTCCTTTAGGAAAATTAGAACATCACTTTGTCGGCAGAACAGATTTTGTTTTCGTGCATGATAATGCATAGATTTTCTATCTTAACCAAACAATTGTCTATTGATTCTCTATATAAAACTATAAAAATATTTCAATAGCCAATAATGAACTCATTTATTTGTTGAAAAAATTCAAAAATTCTATTCAAAACAAATTTGAACACATCGTGGCATCTCCGACCCCTGGCATATGAATAAAATACCAGAATTCTTGAATGATTGTGTGATTATGTTATTAAATGCGCATTAATTTGTACTGTTATGTGATCTATTTCGTAATTAAAGTTGACTCTATAACAGACTGAATAAGAAAAAGAGAAAATACATAAAACAATGAAAGTGCTGTAAAATAAATTAACATTAACGAATACAAATCATTGTCAAGTGAATGAAACCCTTAGTTGACTTAATTCAAGGAATTTAAAACTGTCAGTCTTTCAGTGAGATTTTCAAAATGGCCACACCACAGACTTGCCAACCCAATGTGTGTGTGTACTCGAATATAGATGTTCATATTTGTGTCTCATGTTCATAATTGTTTACGTTAAGATGGATAAGTATGGATTACACTAGATATGTAGGGCCAAGTAAATAATAGACATTTTTCTGAAACTTGTAGATTATTAACAGTGTTGTCGTTTCTGCACGAAAGTTATCAATCTGTTGAAAAGGGAACACATGGCTTTTACAGTATTTCAAATTTAGGTTGTAAATGCTTGTCCCAACTGTGAAACATTTGTTGCAAAAACTTAAAAAAATTTCTTTTGAAACTGCATGAAGTGAGAATCATATACTCAACCAAGGTTAGGTTAGGTTGATTGGAGGGGTTTGCTTGCCCATGTCTTGCGACATACACCTAAGCCAGTATAGGCTTGTTACGCGCTCCGTGGATTTAACCGTGATACAGTTTGATCCATAGGTCTATAGGAACTCCGTGTCATTCACAAAGTTCCTTAATTTCCTCCAGCATATGCCCCGTAATTGGGTTATGTCTGGTAAGGTGTCTCTCCCAAGATGTCGGGATCGTATTTGTGAGAAGGCGGGGCACTGGCATAAATAGTGCTCTAGAGTCTCGCTGTCCTCCCCACATACTCTACATTCATCTCCTCTCCCGCTATTCCCATGCGGTTAAGATGTGCCAGTAGTTGAGAGTGGCCTGTCATGACTCCCATTAGTCTACTTAATTATTTGACATATTTGTATGAAAAATCTGTCAAATGAGAGCTTTGTAAACCTGTTATAATTTTTACGAATTAGACGGTTCGTGTTTGCTAAAGTGAAGCACCTTTCGTAAATTAATTGTGTGGAAATTAAGCTGGTGCTAATAACAATTCTGAAATAATATTGCTGTACGTTTTCATTATGTCACAATTGAAAAGAATCCTTAAAAATGTTTAAAGATTAAAACGTAATAATGTATGTATGTGCTCTCCTTTCTCAGCAAAACAAACGTTTTTTTCAAAAATTCATGTATTATTAATGGTATGTGTTCCAAAGAGGAGCCTTGACATATTTTTTCCATTTTACCGAATTTTTTTGTTTTTCTTTTTATGATAAGATAATATTGGTTTACATTTTGGTGTCATTTTATATGTTTTATATTTGGTTTTATTCATGTAGGAATGGTTGTTTTTTGGTTGTTCTTAGAAACTTTATTGCTTTGTTGGCATATACTCCTTTGTTTTGTTAATGCTACATTTACATACATACACATATGGTAGACAGAGTACCCACAAGCATTTTAACAAACATGCCCTGCAGCTAAACTTCTAACTACATAGTCATGTTTTGGGACTAGTCAATAATATTACTACATAGTTGGGACGAGGTAAGAAACATACGTTGTTTGTAGCTTTTTTCAACTGTCAGCTGATCTCTCAAGTTCACCTTGTTTAACAAGAGCAGAAGCACAGATCCCCGAAGACGAAAGTAACTACTACTATTTTTCTAATCACATGCTAGCAACTTTGTCTGCAGGGTGTATCTATCCTAAAAAGTTTATTCACTTGTATAAATGGTTTTTATTGAACCAGTTTTCTATACACATGCATGCATGTTTATACATCAAGGCTGATTCTTAACTCAATACTTTCAAGGATTGTGTTGTATCCAGCCACATTAAAATGATTGCTTTTCATAATCCATTTCAATTTTGACTGACGAGACGACATATGGCTGAAATTATAGGAAACGAAAAGTTGCCAAGGAAATATTGTTAAATATGTTAAAGTTATCTGTTTTGTTCTTTAAAAAAAAAACGAGCAAGTTTTGAATTGAGGCTGTAGGTCAACTGTAGTCAATAAGGGACTTATTAAAAAACCAAAAAAAAAAAAAAAAAAAAAAGAACTGTGTTGAGGGTTACACTTTCTATTATTTTAAATAGGGATAAATAGAATTTTGAACTTATATTAATACAAAGTGGAAAGTATACTACTTTGTTGGTCTATAATTTTTTATAATAAAAAATAACCTTCTCATCGTCACAGTAATCGATGATTGATTTCGATAAAATATTTTAACGATTAAAACAATACCGAATATTTTTCCATAATAAATTTGCCACGTCTCTACTTTATGACTGCGAAATATAAACTGTCAAGACAACTGCAAGTAATTTTGACTCTTATGCGGAAACTGTCTAACAATTTATTTATTTTTTTTAAGGTTTTGAGCAAAAACCAGCATACAGTAGAATTTAGCTTAGATGGTTAATGTTGTTAAATTATCTACAATTTTCATCTTATTTATTTGCTGAGTATTTATCTTTAATGCGTAGTTTACTTAAGCTCTTTTATCTCCATGATAAAACTGTTCCATGGAAAGTATTCCTGCAGGTTTTTAATACGCATACTACCGAAAGCTGCAAAAAGTCTAAGTAGTAGAAAACCTCCACACAAACTGTCCTTAAAATCTTGACGTCATTGAAACAATGCGAATATGCCTTCCGCTATCAACTGAAAACAACATTTTGATATCCTCAGGTCCAACAAACGAAGGCATTGCAAGCATGTAAACATTTGATATTTTTTTAAACAAATATTGTATGTGCAGATTGAGAGCCCAACTTGATATGTTTGTTTGAAAAAATCTTTTAAGAGGGGATTTTTGTTGTTGTAATTGATTGATGATTGCAAAACAAAATTTGTTTAGTATTTCGAATAATGTTGTTGTTCTTACTGAACAGTCACTTCTTTAACAGTCCTCTAAAAAGCTATCAACAAAGAACAATATTCTATGATATGAAAATGCATTTTATAAATTCTAAATTGTCATTCATGCATAAAATCTATCCCCATTTATTCCAATGTACTGGCAAATAAATCGATATATTTTATGAAAAGCTTATAGCACATCACAAAGATTTCACTTATATCGCTACATATTTTGCGGATGAGTAAATTACTAGTATTATTACATGTTTATTTGACAAATACTCCGTAGAGATACGTCAAATAAGAGCTTAATAAACTTACAATAATTATTATGAATATGGCCCATATTGTTTTATATTTGAATTTATGCACAAAATCAGAGAAAATTGTATGAGTTCTATATAAAGTGTTGCCACTGATGGAATTTATCAACGTTATGGAACTGTTACACATACACGCATACAAGTACATAAATAGAGGAAAATTAGTTTTTGCTTTAACACCAGAACATGAATCGCTCTACAAAGAAATCAAATCAAGTTTTGAATTTTTCAACTGAGTGAACTTCTTTTGAAATCGAATTTATCCCCAGGTTACATAACAATAATTTTCGTTTATAAGGTTTAAAGAAAATTACAAAAAAAATAAAAATAAAAAACTTTTTTTGATACAAAAAAGAAAAAAAAGGAGGTAAAAACTATATTATGAACCATTACTGCTAATCAGATTATTTTTGTTTTAAACGTAAAATAATTAATTTATTGTAATCATTACTTTTGATTTTCCAACTACAAAAAATTTAAAAATAGTCGGGATTACTTTAGATTATTAAAAAAAAAAAACAAAAAGAGTTAAAAGTAGGCCAAAAGTAGTCCAACTACTTTCAAGGATTATTCTTAATTCTTTGTGATTATTAAAATATGAACTAAATTGTTTATTTGCTTTAAGAGCCAATTGAAATGTATTAATTTAGGTCCAAAAATGAACCTTTGTGATTATTTTTTACATATCTTCATTTCACTTCAATACAAATTTAGTTCGTTTTATTTGCCATAAATGTCATGCAAAATGAAAACTAAAAGGCAATTTTATGCGAAATCAGCTTTTTCAGCAACGAAGCTGTAGAACTTTATAAAATAAAAAGAATTGAAAGGCATCTGCTACCTGCATTTATAGCGGTCATTACATGGCAAAATACTGTTAAAGAGGTATTGCGTCCCAATTTTTTCGAAACTCTCACTCAAGTATAAGTGCATGCATGTGCATATTAAAACCTCATTTTTGATGTACATTTCGTGTATTTAGATTTACCCTTTCAAAGCCCGATAGATGTTGAAATTATGAAAATCATTTGAACAGCCACACAGAGTACAACTGAAGCAAAAAATCGAAAATTTATGCTACAAACGTGTTATCGAAGATTTAAAAAGTTTCAAATAACACAACTGAACCGAAAACGCGAAAATTTGCACAACACAAAAAATATGTTCAAAATGGTCTAGAAATGATTTAGGCGGCTGTATGCAGCACAATTGGACCAAAAATTTGCAAATTCCGAAAAATGATTTAAGCTTTGTATTTGCAACCAGTGTGTATACATATACATATGTATGTCTATACCCTGTCGGACATTGAGTAGTCGACTACTAAAATAATTAACCTTAAGTTAACTTTTATGGACTAGCTTCAAATTAGCTATAATACAATCGATTTGTAATTCACTTTTTGTGTACTGGCTATAAGTTAGCCCAAAATTCAAATAATAACATACACACATACATGGTAAATAACTCTTTAATTAAACTGCCTATTGTCACATTCGTTTTAAATGTTGCGATGGCTGAGTGAGTATGTTGGGTGCTCACCAGTCTTGAGGCTTAGTGGTTCGATTCCCACCAGAGGCTAACAAAAAAAAAAAAAAAAAAAAAAAAGAAAGTAGGATGAAATTTAATTTAATAAAATATAATATGAAAAATGTAAAATCAGCCTTGATTTGTACATTCTTTTCTGTAGGTACTGACTTTTAAGTAGCTAACTTTAAGTTAGTTGAAAAGAAGTGCACAGTCGGACAATGGACTACCTCCCAGGACATCGTAATGTTAAAATAGTCAGTCATCTCCATTAAAAATAATCTAAGTGTCAACCACCACCAGCTGTAAAAAAGTTAGCTTATAATTCATTACTAGTTAACTGAGTTGCCGGCAGGGTATATTTTCAACTTTTTCTACCTACCAAATACATACGAGTATGTAATTTAATCCAAGTAATGCGACATAAAAATATAAAACAACTTAAAAAATTTCATTACAATTCCACTAAGTGGCCACAACAGCTGTTATGGATTGAAAACAATCAAACATTTTTACTTTAATAAATAAAAACTCAATGTACTTCTTCGATACCTCGAAAACGAGACGGAAAGAAAACAGGCACTTGAACACCACAACAAACAAAAATGTTGATGATTAATGGCAGCATGCTGAAGAACAGTTGCTCATAAATATTCGCTGATGATTTAATAGAGAATGGAAAATAAAACGCAAAAAGGACATACATCCATACATACATACGTACCCCCGTTTTTATAAAAGCATTTTAAATTTAATAAATATAAAAGCATTTTGCGTTTCGTTTTCTAAAAGACATCATCATCATAAAAATTGTGTTGGGAATATTGGAAAAAATATTGTAATAATCCATTAAAATGCCAGTGGAGTAGAAATACATGGTTTTAATTCAAATAATTTGCACTTAAGCTGGCGATTGTGATGACACAGAAAATAAAAATTATGGCCAGGCAGATAAAACTACAACTGTTCAATATTTTAATTTAATTAAAATGCACGCAAAGGATACATTCTGTATTCGAGTGTCACATCTCATACGCATACAAAGTTGAGTTTATAAATTTTATTTTTTTTGTGCTAAATTTTCTTTTTTTTATGATAATTAAACAATTAAAGGTAGACCATTAGGATAGATCAATTCATACTAATCAGTCGTCCCAGGCTGCCATTAGAGGTTTTAAATAAATTACCAAGCTCCAATAATTTGTTTGCTTAAATTTTTTCGAGCACATCGATCCCTTACCTCTCCCCTTATGAAAATACAATAAAAATTTAAAATCGAGCGCCTCAAAAGTGTTTTTTTTTTGATATGTCATAGTGAAATTCACTCATGTCATAAGTTATCGAAAGGTCGATAGCACATTAACAATTGCTAAATCGCGCCACCCTAATGTACAGGGAATCCGATATTAAAATACGAAAAGATGAGTTTGAAATCGCATGCCTCGAAAACAATTTTTTTTATATGTTGTAGTGTAGGTTTTTTCACTCATGTCAAAAGCTATCGACTGCTCAATATTGACAGTTGATATTGTTCCACCGATTTTTCGATGGACATGAGTAAACGAAGTTTTACTATGACATATCAAAAAAGTAATTTTCTAGAATTTAATTTTCATTGGTTTATTAAATTGAGCTTAAGGTCAGTTTGTGTTATGTTATGTTATGTTATGTTATGTTATGTTATGTTATGTTATGTTATGTTATGTTATGTTATGTTATGTTATGTTATGTTATGTTATGTTATGTTATGTTATGTTATGTTATGTTATGTTATGTTATGTTATGTTATGTTATGTTATGTTATGTTATGTTATGTTATGTTATGTTATGTTATGTTATGTTATGTTATGTTATGTTATGTTATGTTATGTTATGTTATGTTATGTTATGTTATGTTATGTTATGTTATGTTATGTTATGTTACGTGGCCTGCCAGCCATGAGACCGGCCCACTTAGGTCCTAGAAAGATTCCGTTGTGCTGCCCGAATAGGCTGTAGGGAGATAGCTCTTCATACCTCCCGCCGGTTCCGACCTGAACCAGCCCGATGAACGGATGAAGGAGTCCACCCTGTCCAATCCGCATTCCGACACTTTAGTGTCGGTCTGCCCAAGTAATTTCCTCTCTTGTTAAAGAGAGCCGGGCATCGACAGAGAAAGTGTTCGACACTCTTCTCCTCCTCCTCATTACTGCAGCCTCTGCAGAAATCATTATATAGAAGATTTAATCTTCTCGCATTTACTCCCATGTGACAATGTCCCGTTGGAACAGCCACAAGGGTGTGAAGTCTTTGCCTCGGCAAGTCCCACAAGGCCACAGTTCTCCTATACTCATAACTGGGCATAACCCATATCAGTTTATTTAAGAAAGAAACAAAACACGTCATAAAAAGTATTTTATTAGATGTGTCGGACGAATATTAAAATATTTGAATAATTGTTAATTACTTTGTCAGGCCTTAGTTCCACTTTACTTCCTCAGAATTGAGACAGTTTTTTTCTTTGTGGCAAAATTGTTTTGGTCAATATTTTTCACGAAGACAAAAAAAAAGCTGAAGTCGAAGACTCGTTGCTCATTGTTCAGCCATCTTACTACCTGAGCTCTTCATTACTGACTGTCTATATTTAATCTAATTGATAAACTTTCAGTTATATCACTGTGTTTTTCTGTTGATTGCAATATTTTTTATATTCTTTCATTACAAATGTTTTCTGTCTTTTCCAGCCGTCTATATGCCGCCGACATTTCGATGATGCTAATCAACTCACCAGTAGACTTTTTTAAGAATTTTTAGCTTCACTGTGCGGCAGCTTTGGTTGTATTAAGTCAGATATGAAAACCAATTGAGGTTTCTATACATTTTCATTACTTTAGGGTTAAAAATTAATCTAACTGATTGCTTTCTGTCTTCTTCAGCCGTCTAGAAGGCGACGAAATTTGTTTGATGCTTTTCAATTCGTCAGTAGAGTCGAAAATAATTTTTTTTTTGCTTATACATTTTCCAAAAACTTTAGCGTCGCTTAAGGCCAGCAAAAATGTTAAGTGTCAGTTCAGCGGTATTGAATCATTTAAAACGAAAGCAAATTTAAACATTTTGTTTTCGTTTTTTATCGCTGAACTGATCGCTGACTGAACCTGTTAGTCCCAACGTTTCTATAAAATTCTTTTAAATTCAATTGTCTGTTGTTGCTGTTGATCCAGATATTTTCTGAACAAAATGATTTTTTGTTTTGTTATGGGACTCAACACTGTGTGGCGATCCTTAAATTGGCTTGAGTTACCAGTGATCTCATTAATTGTATTTTTTATACATATTTCAAAAAATGTTGCTTTAAGATAAATCTCCAAGGTTCTATAAACTTCTATCGATTTTACCAAACAAAAAAAATTACTTTCTTAATTTTCTGTGTAGGCCGCAGGCTGTTTAAATCCCCCGAGGTTACATCCATTGTAATAATTTTGTGTACATATTCCTAAAACTTTACTATATTGTAGTGTTTGTGTTGACACATTATTTTATTAAGCAATTTTCTTTTTTGTTGTCATTTCAGTTCTTTATCAAACATTTTCTCCTGGATCATTCATTGCAAGTTGATATTTGGTAAGCAACAATTGTTTTTATTAACACAAAGAAATTACCTGTATGTATGTTTTTTCTTTAGCAGTTTTATTTGCCAATTAAGAGTTTGGTTGGTTGTGACGCTTTTGGTGGCAAACTTTGCTAAAAGCTTATTCAATGTTAACAACAGCTTAAATACCAAAAGCTTAATAATAGGAATTTTAATTAACAGGTTTCGAAACCCGATAATTAAATTAAATAAAGTTGAAAATTTAATTGCTTGAGCTTGAGGCCACTGCTGTTGTGTTGGGTAAAAACTTTCATGTGAGTGAATCGTTCGTTCTCTTTCAGAAAGCTTTAGTGAATTCATTCTCTGCTGAATATTAAACGCATTTCTGAAAAATGGAATAAGTCTCATTTGCAAGTAAAATATGTGCTTCTAACGATTTATTAACACGTTTTTTTTATTAAAAAAAAAAAAAAAACAAACAAAGGTCATTATTTTTGAGAAACCGGTTCCAAGTGGATTAATTATTTGTATGAATAGTGCAACGTTAAAACTCGAAAAAACATAAAATGAACCATAAATGGGTTCGTAGCGATTTGCTTGCTGATGATCGTCGTGGTGGAAGTGAAACAGCCATGGCATGTTCCCCAGCCAATAAGTCCTTACTCTTACTTGTTTTGTGTGTGTGTTTTTTTAACTATTGATCACTACCATTTGAACACAAAAAATTTAGGGAAAATGTCTCAGTTAAAATGAGCCAAAGTGTATTTCAAGACTTTGAAGCCAACTGTTTATTTTAATTTTGTAGGCAAAATCTCTGATTTACAATTGTTAACTATTTTATCAGGCTTTAGTTCGATTTTATTTCCGTAGAATTGGAAGAGCTAATTTTGTGTTAAATATCTGGTAATCAACATTTTTAAAAAAAGAAGAAAATAAAAGTAAAGGCTGTTTTACTTCCACCACGTTGCTCATCAGCATCCAAATTGCTTCGAGCCGAGCTCATAACTGAGCGTATAACTGTCATTAAACAGCAGCACTTAGCTATTGTGCTTGGGCCTGGTGCAATCAGCTGATCACAAGACGAGGGGATGTCCGCCCCTCTTTCTGAATTTCTGTTTCCAGGAAATTTCTCTTTTCTCCAGAAAAATATTTGCCTAGAGCAAGAAATTCCTTGAGAACATTTGGTTTTTAGCAAAACAACAAACAAAAAGTTTTAGCAACTGCTGGCAAGTTACATCTGTAAACATGAGTGAATTCGACATGAATAAAGAAACATTCATCTGTTTTTGTTTTTGTACCTACAAAGCTACAAAGAAATAATTTATACAATATTATTTAATCTTTTGGCTGTTGTTGTTGCTGTTACGCAATTTTAAAAAGTCATAATTTACAAAAACAAACTGAGCAAAAAGAAAACAACAATTATATGTATTTTTACGGGGTGCTAATTGAATGTCCGCAATTGGTTTTAAATGCAAATAAACAGGTAAATAGTTTTAAATGTATTTAAAATAAAATTTAACCAGCATTATTTCCACCTTAAAAGTAACTGAAAAAAATCTCAATAAATTGAATGCACAAAACAAAGTAGAGGATAACAAATAAATTGATGTTAAAAATTAAAACGTAATGCACGACATTACAAATCAAATAAAGTTTATTGCCCGGCTGTGATTTTGTGTTTTTTTTTTGTTTGTTTTTAGGCTTTAATAGTTTTTACTGTGCGTTTGCATGCTCCTTATTCGATGACTGACCGTTTGATTGCTTTGTATTGATTAAATAGGTGCAACATTGAAATATTTCAATAAATTTTGTATTAAAAATTAAATCACCATTAACGCACAAACACGATTTGTGTTCAATAAATGACGGAAATGCTTGAAATTTAATAAATTTGTTTTTTTATTCGAGATTTTGTTTGTCCTCATGTCTGTTGTTCATACCAGTTGGCTGTTTGCTGGCGTTTTTTTTTTATTACATTTTGCTGAACATTTTTGTTCTTAAAAGAAATGTGTTGGCGCATTTTGGTAGTGTGGTGAATATTTGAATATTTGAGCTGCCGAATATTCGAATCTTTTTGTGGCATTCGTATACTTCAAACTTAGGCAAATACTTTTTGTGAATACATATGTTTAACAAAGATCTGTGTTCTTGGGGCATATTGAGCATTTTGTAATTCGAAATATTGGGCATAATGAGCTCGTTATATTTTAGATTAGTTAATTTGACAACACGACTGCAACAAATAACAAATTTCGCCCAGTAGGTACTACGAAGCTGTTGGTAAAAGTGGTTCTTAGTGTTCTTCAAGCAACTACATATACTGTGAAAACGTCCATTCTTTATCTCTTACGGTTCAAAAGTTACAGCCAAAGCACTGTCACTTTTAAATCACAGGGTGCCTCATTGTGTAAGCCTCTCTATTTAAATTTTTATTTATTTTTAGTTTTTGGTAGCTGTTGTCGTATGGCAACTGCTTATCCTGTGCAAGTTTCAAGGTTCTATCTCTTACGGTTCAAAAGTGAAAGCTAGTTCAAGTTTCTTGTATGGGGTCAGCTTATATGACCTCATATTCATATGATTACAGAGTCTATCTCTTATGGCTTGAAAGTTACAGCTAATTTCCACAGTTTTTGTATGGGGACACCCTTTACTTTCCATTTTTTTCTGTTTATAGTATTTGTTGTTGTTGCGGTCGAGTAACCACACGTCCTGTGAAACTTTCAGTTCTCTAGCTTTTAACGTTTCAGAGAAAGGGCATTGTGACGAACGGATAGCAAAGTCTTAGTAATAGGATTTCATTTTCACTCGGGGAACGGTTCCTCAAAAATTGATGGCTGAATCCACAAACCCAGCTGCATCGTTTATTGATGTGTTTGGAGCCGAGCTGTTAAATTTTGATTACGATTATTAATCAATTACATTCTTTTTCAAAAATAATCGTGGTGCTTACTTTATAATTCTTCAGGCAATTTCTGATTAGTAATTGATTATTAGGGCAAAGAATCTAAAAATAATCCGAATTACTTTTGGTTATTGAAAAAGAATTAGAAATACTCAAAAACAATGCAATATATATGTATGTAAGACTGACAGAGCTTGAAATTCCAAACAATTTTTACTCGATTTCTTAATAAATGTCCCGTCATATATGCAAATAAAGGGTCTGCCAAATAACTTGTTTTTTTTTTTGAAAACGGCGCAAACATCGAGTGTAGCTTCGGCTGTGTGGCAAGTAGCGCCCTCCTGTTGAAACCAAATGTTGCCAATAACTTCTTCTTAAATTTTTGTAAACAAAAATTCATTGAACATTGAGTGGCCACTGACAACATCCAATCCTTGCTCATTTTCTAAGAAAAATGGCCCAGTTATGCCTCTGGACCAAAATCCGCACCAAACAGTGACTCGTTTTGGGTGCGTCGGCTTTTCAGTGTATGTGTGCGGGTTTGCCCCAAATGCAATAATTTTGCTTGTTTACATACCCGCCGGGATCAACATGAGCTTCATCTGAAAAGATGATTTTTTTTTTTTTGCAAAATCGGCATCTTCTGTAAGTCGATCGTAGGCCCACTTAGCGAAGCGTATACATAACCATATTCGTTCAGCGGAAGGATAAAACTAATTATCTGTCAAATCAGACATGAGCTAAGTGTTACCATTCACAAAATAAGCACTAGTTGAAAAAATAACACAAACAAAAAAAAAATCTCGAAAATTTTGCACAACACAAAAAATTAATTCAGAATAGTCTAGAAGGGGTTTAAGCAGTTGCAAGCAACGCAACTAATTTTAAAAACTACGTTTATAAACAGTATATACCCTTTTGGTAAAAGGTGTAAAAATATACTGCATTTTATATTGTTATTCTTAATGGAATGTGGCCACACTACCCATTCAAACATGCCCCTGTGAATACTGTCAATATTATATTTTAATTATGAAACCCGTTAAGCCAAAAATACTATGCATTTTATTCTTCTAACCATTAATACGATTTTTTCCTAAATCTGCTGTCTTACAATTCAGTTATCACAATGTGACTTAAACATCTCTCTGTGAATACCCTTAATACTATTATTCTTAATTACGAAACCCGTTAAACAAAACATATTATGCATTTTTATCATCTGGCCATTAATAAAATTTTTCTAAATCTATTTTCTTAATATGGCATAAAAGTAGAAGAAAGAGAGGGACAGAGAGAGAGAGAGAGAGAGAGAGAGAGAGAGAGAGAGAGAGAGAGAACGGTAGAGAGAAAAAGAAAAAGAATTTTGCATTAAGTCAAATGCCTGTCTGATGAACATTAATTGTCTATGATTAATCACCCTTATTCTGCGTTTCGATTACGTTCCCGCACTCAGTTACGCTCGAATCGAAAGTACGTATTCTGCAAAAAAACTGAATCGAAAACCGTTAGTGTATACATAACTTAGAAAAGCGTGGCTTCGATCGTAACACGGAATACACACAATCGAAGAAACAAATCGAATCGAACTGAACACAGAATACCAAAGTTGTCGATCGCGGAAAATTTCGATCCGAATCAAAATACAGAATAAGGGTTGGTTTTTCTAACCAACAATTTTCATCACTTTGTGTTCATCATTAATTTTTCTTGTTTTAGTTGTTTATAATGAACGCCACAAGTTGTCAAATTATAATGTCTATGAACGTCACTTCTATACTCGTTTTTTATTTTTTCTTCTGACCATTAGAGTGAGAAAAAAATCAATAATTTCCTACAACATCTATTTTTAGAGCACCGTTAATAAAGGCAAAAAAAAAAAATAGAAACAAATCGTTATTGTATCTTCATCATTAAGCTAAAAGAGGGCAAGTGACACTGATAATAGCAAAAAAAAAAAAAAAAATTGTGAATAAATATTTACTTATTTGCAAAATGCTGGAAAGACATTGAACCGAATGTGGCACTTGCAACATTAAAGTTTATTCGCCCGACGCCAAAGGCATAAGGAAAAACAAAATAAATAAATATATGTACATATATTAGACTGCCAATTGGGTGCAGAGGTTGAAGTGGAAATTTTAGTCAATTTGCAGAAAATCTAATACGATAAACAATTTTTCTCAGATTATTTAGTCAATCACATAATCGAGCTCTTATTTTGGATTTTTTTTTCATTTTGCAGCAAATTGGTTTTGTAATGTATTCACATTTTTATTCACTATCTAATCACGAAAACAGACTTTGGCACTTAGTCTCCCAAGCCATTTAATAACAGTTTATTAATAACTATTTTGATAATGACAAATTGGGTTTTCACTAATGATTTGTAATGCTTGTATTCATCGGCAACTTTTTTGCATTGTTTTTCAACTATTCTCGTCTTTTGTTGAACTATTCTTGAAGTAGCTGCCAATTCGTTTTGGTTTATAGTAGGCGATTTTTTCACTAAAAGTGTTGAAGTTGGGCGAATAAAAATTGTATTCGCCAAAGAAAACACAGCATGTACTTATACAATGCATGTATGGATGCACATGAATACATGTTTGTGTGTATGTTTGTATGTATGGGTGTCTGGTAACATATTTGTATTTTCAAACTTAAATAAAAAACGTGATAATTAGCATACCAAAGTTCTCCTAAGAACATTGATTTCTGCACCAATATTTTCCTTTTAAGTCACAGGAGATGGGGGACTGTCATTATAAACTCTCTCTTTGACGTAGCCCCACAAAAAAAAATCCATGGGAGTTAGGTGGAACGACATTGGCGGCCAGGGGTTGTCCCCCAGGCGACTGTTCAGTTTTTGGGATAAATTTTCCCAAAGTAAATTCCTCGAAGCCCGGACTGTGTGCACAGTCGGCCCACCCTGTTGAAACCATGTGTGCAAAGAGTATCATGAGTGATCTCACAGGTTTGGCAAACAGAATTCCGTAATCATGCGTCGATAATTTTCCCCTTTCACATTCGTCGCCTGGCCTCAAGAATTTTCTAGAAAAACTTATCCAATGCAAATGTGGTTGATATTTTAATCGAGGACTCTGGCCTCGCTTGAAGACCAGTAATGGCAGCTTTGTTTGTTGACGTGGCCGTTTGAGTGAAAATGCGTTTCGTCGCTCCAAAAACTGGGACTTACAGTGCGGAAAGCCTTCAACATCGTTTCACAAAGTTTTCTTTTCAAAAATCATACTCACTTTGTTTCAGTTTTTGAACGATTTGAACTGAAAGAGGATGGAATTTCAGATTCTTTTTCAAAATTTCATGAATAATTACTCCTCAAAGTCCCAGTTAGACTTCTCTTTTTCATAGTGACAGCAGCCGATTTTCATGTAAACTGTTGGGGACCAGTTTAACCAGGGACATTTATTTACATTTTAAGTAAATTTACACTCCGTCCCTTACGTATTCGCCGAACACCGAACTTTAAACAAAATTGTCGACGGGCAATAGCGTAAGCATCATTACTCTTAAAAAACTTCTCGACAGCGAAGGCGCGATGCTCACTTCACCACTGCGATATCGTGACTCGTATATGTCGCCGACATTTCGTTGATGCTAATCAACTCATCAGTAGACTCGAAAACACTTAGCATCAACGAAATATCGGCGGCATATACGAGTAGACGGCTGCAAACGAGAGAAAACATGAATACGGTCTATTTTAATAATATATTTCAATTGGCTGTTATAGCAAATAAATAAATAAGTTAATTTTTGAATGTTCGACCATAAAGTTAAATTCAATTTAATATTAAAAATTTATTTTATACGAGAGCCATCGTTACGAACAGAGATGCGACGTTGGTGGAGTGGGAAAAATATTGGGGACATATCACTATAACTGACCCCACGGTAGTTATAGTACATCTTCTTTTAATCATAATTTACCTAAAACTTTCTACAATGTAGGTTTTTTTTTGCTACGAAAAACATTTTTTGGAGGAGCTCCAGCGCAATTTTTACATTTTTTTTAATAAAGCGCTTACTAATGTTCACATAAAAGGTTTATTGCTGCATATCCTGTTAGTGGGGGATAGAAATATGTTGATCCGTTTTGCAAAATTCAATGCTTCAATACCATTTGCATAAGATTGTGAATGGAACTTATGTACTACTCATATTTCTACTTTCTACACTTTAGTTTTTCGCTAAGAAGAACGTTTTTGGGAGGAGCGGCAGAGCAATTTTGGGCTTTTTTTTCTTTTTTTTTTGTTGAATTAGGCGTCTTCTAGGAAGTCAGTCCATTGTCGCGTATTTGGCTAGCAGAGGATAGATATATGTTAAAAAATTTAGCGAAATGCAAAGCTGCAATACCATTTGCATAAGATAGTGAATGGATCTTATGTTTGTACCACTCTTAAGTGCTGCAACGTTGGTTATTGCTTAAGAAACAGTCAAAGTTTAATATATTTCATTGTGCTCTGTGTGCTTATGGCCAACGTTCTTAAAATATAAATTGGTAACGAATACTTTCTGCTGAATTCAAAATACAGTCGAACTTCCATAACTCGAATCACCATTATCCCAAAAAAAAAAAAACTTCGACTTACGGAGACTTCGAGTTACAGAATTTTTTGTGATAGAATAAAAGGTTTTTGTATCATGTATTTTTATTTAAAATAGCCTCTAATGGAAAACTACATACTTAAGAATATAAAAAACAAGCATATGTACTCATATACATACGTATGTATTTAAAAATTTACAGCTAAGTAAAATATTCTGAAATAAGTGACTGAGCAAGCAACCAAAGAGAGTAAAACAAACAAACCAAAAGTAAAACAAAAACAAAAAACCAATTTAACAAGCAAAATTCTTCGAGTTATAGAGTTCATGTGTATGTTTTTTGTTCGAGTTATGGAGAACTTCGACTTATAGCAGTTCGAGTTACGGAAGGAAAATTGTATGTGATTTGTTCTTTTAACGCTACTGCCAACAAAATTAGTTCGACTTAGAGAAAATTCGAGTTAGAGAAGTTCGAGTTATGGAAGTTCGACTGTACATATTTCCAAAGTTCATGGAATCTAGTTTATGGATTTTTTTGGGTACTTATTGCGAAATCATTAAAAGAACATGTGGCACTTTTATTTTCTTTTGATGTTTTAATGGCCTGCATTCGCATATAAAAATCTATTTACAAATTACATTAAATGTTTATTAAATGAAAGAAATAACCATTTTAATTGGCACATTCGAGCTTTTCGAAATTTATTTCAATTATTGCCACTTTCTCTATTTGTCTTTCCTTTCGTTAGTGACGTAAATACTTGTAGTAATAATAATTTTTTCTTGCTTTGGCCCACAAAACACAACAAAAACAAACCTTGAACTTGTAAAAATTTATAATAGTATATAAAAAACGCAAATACATAAATGAAAACAATAAAATGAACATAAAGTAGTGAATTCAGTTTTTTTTTCGTGATTTTATTGTTCAGTTAAATGATTGCATTCTTTTTTTTTATTTTTTTGTTGTCTAAATTTTTTATTTGATAAGATAAATTCGCTCTTGATTTTAAATTGAAAGCGAACAAAGTATTTTCTATTTAAATGAGAAATAAACGAGCAAAACTATTTTTATCTACTTATAAGCCGTAGATTATTCGATAAAGGTTGTGAGATTTACTTGAAGTGACTTCAAGTGATCTTGATGTAGCAATCATCACAGAAACGTAATTTCTTAAGCAATTCAGAAAGCAAAACCCCACAAAAGTTCTATGTTTCATCTACAGATTTTCCATTGAGTCTTTAAATTCGTTTAGGAAAGTGTTTTTGATTTTTTAGTTTCTTAGATCATTTTTTTCTTTGAAAATATTCTACTAAAGGCAATGCGTATCGTTTTAAGTTTAGAAAACCCACTTTAATTTTGTCATTTTCGCGATATCGTGCGCACGTACTCAATGCTGAACACTCATGGTAAAGTGTAGTTTTTCTATTTGTGTTATTTTTTACCGCTATCTTATTTGTTTATTTTTAAGTATTAAAAATTTAGGTTAAGTTCCTTCAGACGGTATATGGAGAGGTCAACTCAGGTTAGGTGGGGTTAGGTTGATAGGAATGGTGCAATGATAGACAATTTCTTCCGACATACCTTTAAGCCAGTATAGAATTGTTGTTCGCTCCGTGGATCCAACCATAATTGTTCTGATTCATAGATCTATAGGAAAATTTGGATTAAGTTCTTTCAGATGGTATATTGAGAGCACAACTTAGGTTAGGTGAGGTTAGGTTGATAGTCCTTAAATGTACGTCTTCCGACAAACACTGAAGCCACAGTAGGCTTGTTGTTCGCTCCGTGTATTTAATTATAATTATTTTGACTCATAGGAATTCGCTTCAAGTTCCTTAGCTCCCTCCATCATATACCCCATCGATGGGTTGTATCCAGTAAAGTGTCGCTTACTAGATGGCGGAATCGTATTTGTTAAAGGACGGGGCATTGCTCTAAAGGCTCATTATTCTTCTTATTATTCTTCTTCAGATGAGCCAGTGGTTGTGAGTGACATGTTATTACCCGCATTATTTTACTCAACTGTCACTTGCTAATTATTAGTACGAAGTTTTTAGTTCTTAAGGGTTAATTTTGGTTTTGAATGAAACAGAAACAATTTACAAATTTTTTTCATTTCTTTTTATTATGATAATGTTGGAACAAAATATTGGCCAAATGGCCGCCTTGACCTCGGCTGCACACCACCATTCTATGGTCCAAATTTTCGATAACCCTGAGGCATAATTGAAATTCTATGTCCTTAATGGGCACCTGAATGGTTACTGGCTTAGCGACGTATAACTTTGCTTTTAAATAACCCCAACGAAATAAGTCCAAAGATGTCAAATCACATGATCTTGACTGCCAATTGACATCGCCACCACGTGAGGCAACACGGCCATTGTTTCGTTAGCTGTGTGGCAAGTGTATTCCTAAATTTATTTAGGGGGCTACGGTCTCTCTCCATTTTAGTGAGTTCCTCAATACATTTCATATAATTTAAATAGGTTGCTCCTACAATAATATGCCATCACGCATATTCTTTCTCTACATCTACAACTAATATGAAATATACTTTCAAAAGATCATTATACTGCTTTGTTTTTCATTTAATTTTCAATATAAAATTTTATCTGTTTAATTCCATTTACTTAAGTTTAAACAGCTGTATTAGTCCGTCGTCGATCGGTTATACTTTTGTTTTCCAGAATAAAAAAAAAAACGAGATTTTGTAAATAAACACATTTTGTGTTTGTTGCTCAGTTGTTTGTTTTTTTTTTTTTTCTCCTGATATTTCTTTATTCGTTATTTTATTTATATTTTGTTCTCATCTAGACATGATTTACTTTCAATTTAAGAGACATTAAGCATTTTTTCTGATTCTCTTATAAATATCTAAAACAGATAAAAATGAATGTAAACATTTGTAGGAAGTAGAATTGAGCAACACAACGAACTTCCTTAAACTCTAAAGGTGATTCCAAAACAAGACCCAATAGAAATGAAAATTGCAAACATTAAATACCTGTTTATTTTTTCATATTGAGGTTATATTTTTAAACAAGGCATACTGAGGACTTGTACATATTCTATACAGTATTTATCGGAATACATACAATATTCCAAAATTTGCACAGCTTTTTGAGCTTAAAAGACTTTATAAAAACTCTGGGTGCTGATGAGCGTCTTCCTTAGCCAATAAGTCTATATCTCTACTTTTCTGGTTGTCTTTAAAAATGATGATCACTACAGTCACACAAAAATCTTTCATAATTCTAAGTAAAAATAAAATAACTAACAAATTATTCAGTTTAACTACCTCATACTCTTCTTCTGTTTTGCTAAAGTGTCCTTTTTTAGCTTTTTTTATCACGCAATTCCTTTTTTATCAGTTTACCACATAAATTTAATTATTTATTTAATATGTACATATATCTTTATTTTAATTAATTACTGTTGTAGTCATTTTAATTACCGTACACTGTTCTAACTGATACCGCAGTATTTAATGATAAAAAAAAACACCAAACATGTAGCATTTAACTGGTGGTAATTTATCATAGGACTCATTAAGAAATATATATGTATGTACATACATAAATAAAAAACAAAAACCAAAGCAAAGAAATTTAATAAATAGATGTTTTTATCATAGAAAATACCAACCGACACGAGGAATACAAGTTTTGACAAGACAAAGCAACTGACAAAATTGTGTTTTTCATTAAAAAAAAGAACATTTTTAAGGCTTTTAATTAACCAGCAACGTTGCCAGACAATAAAAATAAATTTTAAATTGAGGGGATTTTTTTTAATTATATATATGTCTATTCCCACACGGCCTATTTTGGTCAGTTGCAGTTTTTATAAATTAAAACAAATTTATTTTGCTTCTTTCTCCCAACGTTTCGCCCATTTTTTGTGAGCTTCTTTAGGGGGTTTGATCTTTATTATCTTAAGAAATCTAACAATTCAAAATAATAAAGATCGAACCCCTAAAGAAGCTCACAAAATGGGCGAAACGTTGGGAGCAAGAAGCCAAATAAATTTATTTAATTTATATAACCTGGCACTGACCAAAATAGCCTGTGTGGGAATATACATATGTATAACCAAAAAAATCCCCTCAATTTAAAATAGCATTTATGCATATATTGGTCACAAAAAAAAAAATAAAAGAAAAATTAGATGTTTGCGGAGTTTTCTAGAATTTGTGTCTTAATTTTTAGTAGAGCCGAAAAGTACAACCGAAATTAGAGCGTCAGGCATATTATTGCCGTCTAAGCCAACCAATTTGTATGAAAAAGGCTGGTTTACACAGCAAAAATACGCTTGACACGCTAATTTAGGTTGGCCTGTTAATTTACAATTGTTAGTTGCATATTTAATGGTGCTTAGTCGTGTTCAATAGTTCTAAGAAAGAAAAGGAAATTAAGTTTGGTTACATTCCCCACAACTGCCAATTGCTTCGAAGTCAGGTCATAACTAAATCGCTTGCTGTTTTCAAGCAGTAGTGTGTAACTCTGCTACTACCTGGTCTTTCTTGATTGCTAAATGTCTGTATAAGAATGTAAAGAAGTTGCTGATGGACTGCGACAACAATAATTTTAAAGTAATTGGTTTTAAATATGAACTTAATTATTTATTTGCTTTAAGAGCCAATTGAAATGTATTAATTCAGGTCCAAAAATGAAACTTTTCAAAAAATATTTGCTGTATTTTTCAGCTGTCTATTACTACGTAGTAACCAATGGTGACTCGTTGTATAGAATGTTGCAAAGAAAAGTAGAAGCGTTGCAAAACGAAAAAAGAAATGTTTGCTGTGTTAAAGGTTTGTTTGAACATTTCTGATTCTCATTCTGTTCATGGGAATTATGAAATAAGTAGTTAAGTTTCAAACAAACTTTTAAGAATTTTTCAAGTCTACTGATGAGTTGATTAGCACCAACGAAATGTCGTCGGCATATAGACAGCTGAAAAATACAGCAAATATTTTTTGAAAAGGTTAATTTTTGGACCTGAATTAATAGTAATTGGTTTTAAATAATCTTGTTCCTGTAATTCAATTTGTCACCAGTTTTAACTTAATATTTATTCTGGCTTTGTAGAATTTTAGATTCGATTTTAAAATAAAACAAATTCTTTGAGGTGCTTTTTATTTTCAGCTTCACTTAAATAAAAGTGAATTTGCATATTATTATTCGCAATGATATTAACTAAGCAACACACAGAAAGCATAAATTATCTTTAGCTGGGGGACAGCTAGCTGTTTTGAAGCCGTCACACTTTTCATCAGCACTCGTATTTGAGCTCAAAGACTCATTTTTCTAGAGTGACATCCATCGCAATCGGTCACACAAGTTGTTGTATATTTGCCGTTTGAACTCAGTGGAACTGCTTGGGCTGAACTCTTTTCGAAAAAGTACGACCTTGTGATAGATACCCCGACTTATAAGCCACACGAAATAGTGGATCTTTGTGGATGAATCGACTTTTGAATAACCACTCGTAGTCATTTTCACGGAGGAAAGTGGCTGACCATAAAAATCAAGAAGTGGATTTTGTCTTGAGCTCCCAGTCTCATAAAAGGCTTGTACATGGCCCCTGAGGGCACGTAATACACCTTGTTGATTTTATTCATCTTGGTGTTGTGTCACCAGAATAAATGAGGTGCACGATACTCTGGTTATCTTGGTGGCCAGAAATCATAGGCATAAGCAATCAAAACAGACCATATGATTTTTTGGGTAGAGATGTGGTTTTTAGTGTTCCCGCATTTTTGTGTATTTGTGTCTACAATTCATGATTGCTCTCACTATACCAAACTTTGCCCAAAAAGTGCGGGATCAAACTTAATGTAAGACGAAATAAGTAACAAATACACATCATATGTGACTGAATTCATACGATCACAAATGCCGTAATTCGGCCTCTGAATACAATTTCTCCAGTGGTGTACTATGCAACAAGTAGACGTAATGTTTTCATATAAATTTGCCTTTTAGCGCAGTGCTAACAGTTTGCTGAATATGAGTAGGTGAATCTCAAATATATAATTTTGTGAGTAAAATTAGAATAACTCTATTCCGTTGATACGTGTTACATCTAATTCTTGTAAAAACATACTTGCACACTTATCGTAAAAGAGCATTGGTTGCATTTGTGGGATATTTACAAATTTTTGTAGAGTGATACATACTCTCTTAAGCCAGATGGTTTAAGGTACTCAAGAACGAGACAAACAATCCACGCTTGTTTGTGTTTATCTTAAAGGATGTAAAATACGAGTATTAAAGGCCCGAGCTCAACAAGAACTGCATATGCACATATTGAAACAGAAATCTCCTTTGTGAAACCATTTGTATGAGTTGTGGCAACGCTAAACGTAAATAGTACTACACTAAAATAAAGAGAAATTGTTGGGGTTTTTAATTGTGCACTTTTTGTTTCAAGAGAAACAGTTAGAGAATAATTTACGGTAAAAACCAAATAGTAAACTCTTTGTAGAAATACAGTTCGTTTCAGTTGCTTGCTGCTGTTGTGTTTTGTTGTTTATATGAGTTCAATACAAAACAAAATTGATCAGTTTGCTCACAGAATTTGTCGCGTTCAGAGGCGGAGAGTTGTTGGGAATTTAACAAATCGGCTCCATCTTTTTTTTTGTGCCAATTGCTCTGAAATCTACAAGCTTAATTTTTTTTTGCAGTGGCAGGCAATTCAGTTTAATAACTGCAAGCATTTGCTGCAAGGAGTTATACCAAAATACAGACATAATTTTTCTTTCGTTGAAAAATTGTAAACGTTTTGTGTGAATTCTTTAATAAAATGCCCGATAAAATATGCGCTTAAAATGAGCGACCTATTTACAACAAAAGAAAAAAAAAGAAATATGTGTTTTGAGTTCAAGCAAGAAATAAAAAGATAACGAAAGGAAAGATGAAGAGAAATTCTAAAAAATAAGCTAAAGCAAAATAAAAAAAAAATATATAGAATCGAATACATCGAGTAGCCAAGTGTTAGCGATAATAAAGTGATTAAAAGAAAAATAAAAAATATGCAAGTATGTGTATTTTTTATGCTCCACAATACACACAACGTGTCCAAAAGTGAGAATTTAATTGAAAAAGAAAACTTACCAAAAATAGGTATTTATCATCTCTAAATATTCATCTCTGAATTTCTTGTCAAAAGAAGCAAACAAAGCAAACAAACCCAGTAATTTTTTTCTTCATTTCAAAACAGAGTCCGAAAAAAAATATTAAACTCTACTTGTTTTAGAGATTATTTTGAATAAATGTGCTGAACTTGTTAAATAAATCATAATAATAAAAAAAATTACAAATGCAGCCATTGAAAATTTTTCTTAAGTGAAATAGTTGTATACTTACTTGATATAAAAAATAATACTACTATAAAAAAATTTAAGAAGATCGTGTTTGTTACATGTCAAAAAGTAAATCAAAGAAAAAAGAATTTGGTGTCTGAAACGGGGAAAAGAATTGTGTGTGTGTTTAAACGTGTTTTGCATTTTAAAGCAGAAAAAGTACTCTGCCGCCTGCAAGATTAATTTAAAGCCGAAATTTGAAAGGTAATATTTTTTTTGCAATTAATGTTTTTGTTTATTTCATGTTTTTGTTTATTATTTCGTGGCAGCAGTGCAACTAAAGTTAGAAAATAAATGCTTACACATGGCCATATGTGGAATTCGTTTTAAAAATAAGAAAAACAATTTAAATATAAAATAAACAATTGAAAAAATATTTACATGTACTCAAATGTTTGCTTAACAAGTTTAACAAAATGTTATCGATAGCAGTACACAGAAAAAACCACAAAGTAAAATTAAAATCATGTTAAACTTTTGCTTCATAGTCCAACTTTATGATTTATAATTGCTAATCACGTGATCGGGCTTTAAATTCGATTTTATTTCCTCAGAATTTGCTAAGAGTTGTTCTGTGATAAACTTATAGTGATCAACATTTTAAAGGAATCCAGATCATAACTAATTTTACTGTTCAAAGCAATTTGGTTTCGTGATTAGTGTCGTGGCGGATGTGAAACAGCCATCGTATGTTCTCTAGCCTGATACTCGTAAGTCTTCAATTTTAAATTTCTTGTCTTCTTTTACAAATGTTTGTCACTACACTTTTACCACGAACAAAATCGTGCTCAATTCTGAGCAAGAAAAATTGTATGAACTGATAATGTACACAGAAAGAAAAAGCTCATATTAAATTTAAGTTTCTTTTACTTGATTTTAATAGGAAACGTACTTGAAAATTTAAGTAGGCATGACACACAATTGTATTTAAAATAAGCCGAATAGGGATTACACTATGCAACAAATGGAAAAATATTTCTATATCTAATTGACCACTATATTTTTACGATGTGTTTTGCATAAAAGTCATAATTATTTAAAATTTAATGGTCATGTTTTGCTTAGAATTTATTTTCTAGAATATGCGATTTTCGGACAATTTGATCCAAAGCTCTAGTCATAACTGAAAAACGGCCGGTTGGATTTTATTGTGTAATATGCCAAAAACCTTAAATTATTATAGCTCTAATTTGCACTAATATCAGTTCATAGTGTAGTTTATACTTTTGCAATTATTGAGAAATAAGAAAAAACATTTTTTTTTAATTGTAAAATTTCTTGATATAGAAAATTTATAAAAAACAGAAATTTGCAAATACTTTCCAGTTTTTTATTTTTTCCTAAAGCTGCATATAATAGCAATGAAATCAGCCCTTATTTGTTAAAATCTGTGTGTAAATTTTTAATTTATGCCCGGAAAATAAAAAAAAAACACTTTTTTGCCGTCATTGCCAAATATTGTAAAAACAGCCTCAGTGACATAAAATTTGTACTTTTATTGTTTTCTACGTAGAAGATTAATTGAAACGGATTCATGGCAGCTTTCTCTTCACCTGATGGCAAATTTTGAAAAGTTGTGCTTTAGAGCAGTTTTCGGATTTGAGGGCCCTCAAAAACGCCCTTCGAAATTTTTCTAATTGAAATATTTGTAAATATTGTTTTCAAATAAGTGATTGCTATGCTGTCCTTGTTTAGCGCCTTAACAAAATTTATAACTAAACCCAGCTGATAAAATCACCTTCTCCTTTCTAATTAGGGCAGAATATTTTACATTTACATTAGGCCAACTGTACCCAAATGTTTTCGTCCTAGCCTTTTATAAATAATGCATTTTACGATCGTGGCTATCCCAGAGGCAAGGGAAGCAGCAGTACTTTGTATAACCATCTCGAAGACCAGTTAATATAGCAACAATTTTTGACATTTGTGCATGTCATAGTCTTTTTTTACTATACCTTTTTTTATTACACCTGTCAACAAAGTGACAATAAATAATTATAAAAAGTAATTAACAATGAACTTAATTATTTATTCGCTATAAGAGCCAATTGGAATTTATTATTTTAGGTCTAAAAAATAGACCTTAATGCTTTCTGTCTTTTTTCAGCCATCTATATGCCGCCGACATTTCGTTGCTGCTAAACAACTCATCAGTGTTGTTGTTTGTACTCAATCAATGTTTGATGAGGTGTTTAGCAGCAACGAAATGTCGGCGGCATATAGGCGGCTGAATAAAGACAGAAAGCATTAGGGTCTATTTTTTAGACCTAAATTAATAAAAAGTTGTTATGTTGCAAACATGCTGCTTTCATTCTAGACGAAATGTCAGCGACTTTTAGATGGCTGATAAAGACAGAAAACATTAATAAGGTATATTTTTAGACCTAAAATAATACATTCTAATTAGCTCTTAAAACAAATAAGTAACTCAATTCAATTGGCTCTTATGGCAAATAAATAATCGAGTTCAGTTTTGAGTATTCAAAGAAACCGTTAAAAGTGTGGAGTAGTATTGAGTATCCAAATGAAAAATATTGAGTGTTATACAGTAACGAAAGGTGGTAGAATTCACTGGTACTGGTATACTCTATGAGTATGGGAACCTAAAAAATTAAGCAAAATGGAAAAAGTGATGTGTGGCATGTTTGATGTGTATTTATTTTTCTTTTTACTTTAACATAAAAAAGAAAAAATTATCTGTTATCTAAATATTGAGCACCCAAATAAAAAGTATTGTTTATTATTGGGTAGTGAAAAATAATAGATATTACCAGACCTTTAGTCTATAGTATATAAAACACTGGCTTTGATGACGATTTTCTAAAAATATAACTCTTACTCTGGCTGTGCAGTGATGACAGTTTTATGCAATTTAAATTTATTTTCTTATGGCATTCATTTCAGCATTTTCTTTTGATGGAATAGAAAAAAAAATTCAGTTTTTATTCGCAATCAACACATGGAAACAATTTCTTTCTTGTGTTCGTTGTGAAACATATAAAATTTTTCGCTTTTTTTCACTTTTCCAAAGAAGAAAAAAGTTGAAATGAATAGTCATATTGCAAATTATGCATAATATTAAATTTACCTTTAAAAGTGATGCATAAACATATTTTTTAAAAATTTGCTAATAGACTGTTAAAAAACAAAAAAATGTACATATTATTTCGCTTGCTAAAAACATTACCCGCTAAAAGTCTTCTTTCCCCCAGCCACGTTTTATCTTTTTGCTTAATTTGCGTTTCAGTTTTTCCAAAAAACTTTCCTCAGTTCCTCGTGTTGTCATTCATTAATTTATTTTGATTGAAATTTATGGCGTAAATTTCTGTTGTTTTCAGCTGCTTTGCTTTTGTTTAAAAATCACATTTGTTTTTAAAATGATGTATCACGAGAGTTCTTAGGACATTCTTTGGAACTGGCTAATTAGCTTTTATTTTATTCAAATTATAGCAAGTACATTGTTTTTCCCAATTAAAAATTGAGAAATATACTGGGTTTTTATGTCTAATTACCTTGTTTTGTAGCAGCAATTTTCTGCAAATTAACTGAACTCTTTTTGCTGGTTGGCTTGTTTGTATTTGATAGTAAAATTCTTCAATAATATTATTTTATCTATAATTTTTGACTTTTATTGTTAAAATTAATAAAACTATTTTGTTTTAAAGCTTTAGGTCTTTTAATTTTCTTTATTAATTTTTCAATATTTCGCTAACAATTTGTTAGCATCGTCAGGAATCCATTTATATTAAATTACTTTTTCAGGCTCAAGGTCAGGAATCTTTAATTGTTTTTATTTTTCAACAATTAAAGATTCCTGACGATGCTAACAAACTGTTAGCGAAAAATCGAAAAATTAATAAAGAAAATTAAAAGTCCTAAAGCTTTAAAAAATAGTTTTATTAGTTCTTCAATAATTATTTTGTAACCTTTTTCGTGTCCCACAGTGGCTTAGAATAGTTGTTAATTGGTCAAAATGTGATATATATTTATTTATTTTCTTTGCGTACATAAAACACGGTTGTGCTACAGCCATGGTATGTACCCCAGCCAGTAAGTCTGCAACTTTGCTTTTCTTGTCTTGTTAATTTTTCTTCTTCTGATATTGAAAGCTAATTTAGAATCCTTTTCCGGTAACAACTGCCTACTCGTTCAAAGCTATACGGCAGTCTCGAATTTTTTGGTGTCGATACCTGCCTTTGGACTTATAACATTCTTGCTGCCAGTAAAAATTTAGCACCCCATTTAATCTGTCGACCCTTAGATGGCAATTTATGATATAAAAAAATCACACTTTTCCTAGAAGTGAATTCTGCATTTGCGAGTTTGATATTAAAGATTTTAATCACTCCAATGACATGGTTTGACGTCTTCTATCAAATAAAACTCCATTAATGGGAACAAGTTGCTACTGATAAGATACTGTTGATAACCAATAATTTATTCGCTTCGCTTCAATCCAAAACAAAACATGCGATAGAAAACCACACAAACAAAATTAAGTGGGAAATTGTTTATGCAAATTCATAAGAAATAAATAAATAAGTGAAATAAAATCAATGTTATGCGCAAGTAGAAAATAATGAATGGTGAACTAAAATCTGTGTATGTATGTTCACATGCATAAATGTCGTTTGTCAAGATAATAAATTAAAAAAAAAAAAAAACAAAATACATCAATTAGCATTGACTTGACGAATATATTAAGGTGTCAAATAACTGGAAAGTTTAAGCAGTTAAAGACACAACACTTCTCAGCAAATTGTATTGTAAGGCGAACGAAAAAGTCATTATACAAATATTTTATGGTTTTTCTATTCAGGCATGAGGAGGTGAAAGCAAGTAAAAATATTAATTTAGTGTTATTGTGTCAACACAAATTTTAAGAATGACGCACATTTAATTAAATTGCCTTTTGTTTTCTAATAATGCAGGTTCTAAACTTTAGTTTCACAAAAAAAAGAGCAAACAGAAGATAAAAGTTAAATAGATAATACAACTAAAGTTTAGCTAAATGTTCATTGATCACTCTCTTCTATATCCCTTAAGATTCAACAAACACTTTTATGAAATAAAAAGCAAGAGCAATTGTAACTTTTTATTTTCTTGCAAATAGAAAACGTGTCTGGGAAAGTCTAACAGCACATATTGGCAGTTGTTTGCAAACATGTGTTTTTCAAAGGTAACATTTTTTTGAATCAAGCAAAAATTTTACTAAAATGCTCAAAATTTGCCCACAAATAACAATTTTTATTTTGGCCAACTACATTGATACAAACTACCAAAACTGCAAATGTATTAGGGTGGTTCGATTTAGCAACCAATTATTTGAAAAAAAGAAATTCCTCTACAACATATCAAAAAGGTAATTTTCCAGGCATCCAAACTCGAATTTGTTGTATGTGAGTAACCCAAGGAGTCGTGGCATGAGGTCGAAATTTTAAGAAGAAAATTTTATGGCTAAAACTATAGAATATACAGGGTGCATATTCTAATCTGTACTGACAGCAAGGCTGCCATAAGCGCAGCCTTATGGCAGCCTTTTTTTTTTTTTTTTTAAAAATTATTTTTTGCAAATTCTTGAAATTTTGTGATCTTTAAAACTGCATAAAAAATTGAAAAATTAAGCTATGCCAACAAATTTTCCCGTGTATATAAAAAATTATGTTTGAAACAAAACGAGCTTTAAATGACAAAAATCTGTGGGCAACTTTTGATTTTATTCACAAAACATGAAAAATTGCAGTTTCAACCTGTTACCAGACGAAGCCTCAAAAATTGAAAATAATATTTTCTTGTTAATTAAAGTACATTGCATGTTCATATAAAAAGTTTTTTGTAATTATCTAATATTTAGATGTGTTAAAAAAGTGTTATGAAATCCTTTTGCATAATTTGTACTATTATGCAAAATTATGCAAAAAGGTTTCATAACACTTTTTTAACACATTTTAATGTTAGATAATTACAAAAAACTTTTTATATGAACATGCAGAAATGTACTTTAATTAACAAGAAAATATTTTTTTAAATTTTTGAGGCTTCGTCTGGTAACAGGTTGAAACTGCAATTTTTCATCTTTTGTGAATAAAATCAAAAGTTGCCCACAGATTTTTGTCATTTAAAGCTCGTTTTGTTTCAAACATAATTTTTTATATACACGGGAAAATTTGTTGGCATAGCTTAATTTTTAAATTTTTTATGCAGTTTTAAAGATCAAAAAATTTCAAGAATTTGCAAAAAATAATTTTTTTTTTTAAAAAAAAATTTTTTTTTTCTAAAAAACGAAAAAATGTTTTTAATAAATTATATATCAGATTAAAGGTTATTTTATTGTGGAATTTCGGTTTTTTACTAAAGTTCAATAAACGAAAAATTTTTTTAGTTAGTTCAATACATGCAGTGCAACCTCCTCCATTTTTAAAATAACGGTAAATCTCGAAAACGCGAGCTAACCTAGAAAAACGGATAGCACCACTGAATTCAGCGTACCCGAATTAGGTTTAGTCACTGGGTGCCCCGGTTATCGGTTTTTTCAACTAGCACAGTGTTATCATTCTTGATCATTTACAGTTTTTTTTTCAAAACGGTTTGTCTGTCACAGAACGCAAAATCTCTTTCCACTCATTTATCATTCCATGTTGCGTTTTTTTTCGAATAGAGGGATATATTTCGCTTGTGTTGCGCCTAAACATTTTCCAAACATCGAAAACTAAGCTGTACATTTTTCTATAAAAATTTGGTGCAATCACCAAATAATGACATATACAGAAAACCACATTCCTTATACCCAGACATACTTGATATGGAACAAGATAAGAAATTTAACACTTTCAGCGAAAAAATTCACTAAAAAGATTTGGGATTGAAAAGATAGCAACCAAAATATGTATAGTAGGGTGGTTTGATTAAAAAAGCTCACGTGAATCATGCGTAAAACAAAATTTTCACGACAATCGCGCATCTCCAGTATGTACACTGAATAAAAATTTGAAAAAAGAATTTTCAACATTTTAAGCTATGCTAAATAAATTTTTAATTGATTTAATTGATCATTCAAATTTTAGTTAGATCGATTAAAATTTTAATTAAAAAATTTGATTAGTAAAATAATGTTTTTCTGTGTACTTTTTACCGTCAAAATTTTATTAAAAAAAAAAAAATAAAGTAAAATTTGTAAACTACATACTTTTAAAATAACCATAACAGTATGTACCTATAAGCCTAAAGTAAAAATAAAGATATTTTTTTAACACCCTGTAGTTACACAACGAGCTCTTATTGCCATCATCAGGCCATGTGTTTGAAATTATAGATTTACATATTACCACTTGTTCATACACTAATTCTCAGACAATTTCGATTTCTATGGCGAAACAAAGAACTTTATTCGATTTTAAGGTGTAAAAAGAACATTCCAACAATGTTGGTAGTTATTATCGGTGATAATTAACAAAATAAAAGCACAGCACTTTTTTTTTAGCTTCTGAAAACATTTCAGGAAGCAATTACGGAGAAACTGTGTAAAATTTTGAAATGTTTTATCAATTAAAAATTTTGTGTTATTTTGCTTTTTCAGAGCAATTTATGAGATACTTTAAAAAAAAAGTAACTAATTAGTTGCAATTAAAATCATGACGATGTCAGCGTTGATACGATTGCATTGGTTTCGTTTTAACTTTTAATACTGTTTGTTTACACACGCGCGCTCAAACACACATTCTAACAACGATGTACATACATAACATATGCAGTATGTAGCGCGGTGGAGAAAAAACCAACAACGTGTTATTTTACTGTGTCAACCTGCTACAATCACATTAAAATGAAATTCTTGTTATTAATTTATCATGCGGTTGTTTGCACACCAACAAAACACATTGTAACCAGAACACTTTATGGGTTCCTTCTAAAGTTGTGACGCTCAGCGTGTTAGTGAGTGAGTGAGTGAGTTACTCAAACGATTCAGTAAATTTAAATATGCTGATACAGACATTTTTCTGTGATCTTTAATCATAAGGTTGTCAGTATAATATGCTGATTCAACATATGGTCTGAGCCCAGCTTTGGAAAAATACCAAAAGTATATTAAATATTATAAATTTTAAAAAGTTTTTTTCCATTAAGAGATTTTCATCAAACATTTATTACTTTTCTGTTTCCGGGAAAAAGTAATTAAAATCGAAAAAGAGTAGAACACACTAAAAAAAAAAGATAAATTAGCCAAAAATGGCAACTCTGCTCCTGTGTTGGTTTGAGCGTGTGTTTGTTTTTCAAAAGATAACAGGAAAAAATCACTTATCCAGTGTGAGTAATAATGAAGTGAAGAGAAGAGTAATATTTTTAGTGATGACGTTAATAACGATGATTACCGAATTAAATGTTTGTGTTATTCTTAACAAAATATGCAATTGAATTGTTGTTGCTGCGTAATACCTCTCAAGATTTTAACACTTTGTAAAGTTAGTGTTTACACAGATGACTACTTTGGACTAAATATGTATGTATTGCAAGTAGTTATTTTTATGCGGTATAGTAGTTATTTAGAGATGGTATGGTGTAAGAATGAGAATGCAGTACAAAACATATGTACATGTTCATATGAAAATTATAAATTTAGCTGCTACAGTTACACAATACTTACGATCATCGTTGCTGTTGCACACTGGTTGATGTGGAGAAAGGGAAATGGAAATAATTCTGTAGTTTTTAAGTGGGAAGACCGACTCTAATAAAATTTCTTACACCATTACATCATCGAGTTTTTGATAACTTTTGCCATGAGGAAAACAAAGTTCCACTACGACTTATGAAAAAAAAAAACATCATTTTGAAGGCGTTCGAGTCTTTTTGGTTTTTGTTTTTATTAGAGCCCCCTTAAAGAGGTGTGGTAGGCTGAGTTCGAAAAAAATTTTAGTGAGAAAAAATTATTGGAGGTTGGTCCTTCATTTGGCTTCTTTATGGACACCCCGAAAACTAAATTTCGCCAAATCTGTGACCAACCAACAATAGTTTTTTCTGCCCAGTACTTTTTTCGAACACATATTAGCGTACTAGACCTGCTTAAGGGGCTTCCGTAAAAATATAAATAAAAAATTGCTTATCGGACATTTGGCAAATAATATTTTTTCATGTCGTAGTGGAACTTTTTTTTCCTCATGCCAAAGGCTAATGATAAATCGGTGGCAAGGTATCGATACATTTTTGTCCATACAAATCAACTTGGCCTAATATGCAATCACAATTTTTTTGCTGATGAAAAACGCAGTGGCTTCGAAACAGCTTTACTTTTTATTATTTATATTTATTACTGTTATTTTTATTATTCATAATTTATGTCAGTTATAGGAATCTACTTACATACGAGTAGGAACGAGAGTCTACTTTTAAATACAATCAAAAACCCAATTTAATTTATGGCACAAAGAATTTTGCTACGGAAAAGACATTGCAAGTCTGTTTTGCTGGTTCGTTATCGGTTATTAAACAACAAACGCTTTGTCATGACCTTGAAAGTTCCAATATACACGGCATATTAAAATCAGATAATTTTTGTTTTTGTCATTGCAAATATAAAAAATCTACGAAATATAAAACAAAAAAATCAATAAATCAAACATCTTCAAAATATTGACCAACAACAGCCAACCCAAACATGTACAAAATTAAATCGCAAATTGTTCAAGAAAAAAAAAATTCCGCCTTAAATTTTTCTTGATAAAAACACTTTATCAAATTGAATTACAATTCATAAACGCCTTTACACTTGTCAGAGTCTCACCAACATGATGGGGCTCTTCTCAACAAGCAATTTAAACTAAATCGTCTTTCGCATAATGAATGTTATTATTTGTTTGGTTTACAAAAAAAAAACTTATTATAATTTTATGTTATTGTTTCTCTGTGAACTTATTGTGTTATGTTAAACACGTTTTCAAGCAACAAGTTCAAAGTATTTTGTCTCTTTTATTTAATATATCAAAAAATATGCCCAAGGCTACTAGGGCAAACCTTCTTAGGATTAGTGGAAGATTACAACTTTGAAAAATTCTAATACACATACATACGCATATAAATCTGAAAAAATCTCACATAAAACATGCAATTCAAATGCGTGGGTTTTTATACAATTTTTTTTTCTTCAAAATTCACCAACAATTACCGCAGCTTTTATTCAGATTATTTGAAAAACCATAAATTGATTTGGTTGACTAAGAAAGAAAGCCAACGAACTGCCTGGGAATTTGTTTGTCTCGTGACAAATCGTTTGATTTGCTGATTAAAGAATTTTTTTTTTTTTTTTTTAGCCAAAGCGGAATTTGAAAAACCGCTTACGTAGAAAGTTGTTTTCTATTCTGCCAAGTGAAAAATTAAGATTGCTCATAGTCCGCAAGTTGAAATAAGAGAAAAAATATTGGAAAAAAAATATAAAAATATACATTGTAGAGTACATACATACATATTGAATTTCGGACTACCAGACATGGTAGCGGTCTGGGGAATTCTGCTGCAGGACAGATTAAGTGCTGGCACTCCCCAGCAAGTGGTTGTATTGCGGAACCAGGATAAATGTAGCAGATAAATTGCACCCACACATCTGTAACCGGTTTTTTGGAGCTGCTTTACACCAGGTGCATTGAATTCATTGTCCGCCAGGTATCGGCGTAAATTAATTCACATCTCTCTGCCGCAAATGTAATGACATAATATACTTGAAATTTAAAATAATCTACACAAAATTTAGTAATCTAATTTAACATAATGCAGTAATATAATGAAGTGTACTGCACTGTGGCGTAATGTAACTCAATGTAAGATAATGTAATTTTATGTGATGCACTGCAATATAATCATATCATACGTTTTAATGATGAAGTGCCAGATTGGTTCCCAGCACTTACTCTATAAGTACTTATTACAGGACATAGGGACCTATGAGTACCCCGGCGAGTATCATTTGACTTTTCCTATTCACTTTTAGAAAAGAAAAGCAAAAAAAAATATAGAAAAGAAAAGCAATACCCTTCTTGGCACTTAAAGTTATTTCATGTTGTCCATTTGCTCAACTGCCCTTAACGAATACTTTTGAATGTGGAGAAGCAGTGACATCTTTGATATTGGTTTCTTCGTTTTCCAAATCAGTTAAAATCACATGAATGCAAAAAAAAAATAATATTCATTTTCATTCAATTTGTGACAGAATATTTTTTAAAGCCACTTTCTCGAAAGCAAGTGTTTTTGCAATTGTGAAAAGCAAATAGTCTTCAGAAATTCATTAAAAAATTTTAACGCAAAACAATTATAAAAATATGACAAAATTATTTATGTACACGGACGTGGTGTACAAAAGATGGAAGTAATTAAAATATTTATTAGTTGCACTAAAATACGAGCCGAAAATATTTTACTTATACTAAATATGATTTAATATACAAGTAAACAAAAAAAAAAAAAATTGTGTCTACATGAGTCAAAAAGCAGGAATTTGTTTTTTCTTTTCTTTTGTTTTGCGAAAGAAAATTTTGCTAATTGAATGCAAATCAACTGTGAAGAAAAATATTTTTAATATTAATTTGCATACACATGTGGACACTAAAATAGCATCAGTGTGTATAAATTAATTGAATTCAAGATAAACTCTGTAAAATACGTGAAGATGTTGTTGGGTGCAAGTCACTGCTCGACTCGACAAGACCCGTCGTATGTTTGGGATAGTGTTATGTTATGCGGGCTGCTGGTCCACTTGGGTCCTAGTAAGGTCCCGTTGTGAGATAGTGTTGCTAATTTAGCCTTTTTCTTTTGACTAGACTATATTTAGTCAAAAGAAATCGTGGAAAACTAAAAGTAGTATTATATTATGTAATATTATATGATCGTGTAACAATGAAGCCCCATGAGGATCTGCTTCACAAGATGGGTCTGATTCAAAGGGCTACTTTATACAACTTTGTTGTGCTCTGTTGCTTTTGTTCGTAATTGTGAGTTCTTATTGCTCATTATATTGGGCTTACTGAGTAATTATGTTTTCAACTTGAAGCTGTATTTGAATGTATTAGTTCTTCTGGCAAAATCTTAAATAACTTTATTATCTATAATAAGGTTTAAACATTTTATGCTATCACTATTAAATTGCCCATAGCTTTATATATAGATTTTTATTCGTTGAAAAAAAAATGTACTTAAAACTAAGAAACTGTTTTTCAGTTGTTAACTAAACAAAACTTTGTATTTTTTGTGTTTTTGTTAAACATATAAGGCAAAGTGCAATTAAATGAGAACACTTGCAGCAAAACATTCCATAGAATTAAACAAAATCTTTTTACATTCGCAGATGAATTCAACACATGCTGATAATTTTAGTATTTTTCTTTCTTTGAGCTTAAACAGGAAACCGAAATGCTATTAAAGGTGTTTACATAATTAAATATTTTACGATTTCTTTTTATTGTAACCAAAAAAAAAACTCGATAACAATTGTTGTACGCCTGACTGGTAATTTTAAATTTTTACTGTTTCCTGCAAAAAGTTTGAATTTTTGCTTCATTTAATAGAATATGCCAAAAAATGATACACAAAGGAAGTTTTTTATGAACACAAAAAAAAAAAACAAAAATCATCTCTCGAAAAATGTCTACAAGAAGGAAGGGAATGAAATATAAATTTTTTCACAATCTAGTAATTAAAGATAATAAATTGATAAAGTAAACAAAGGGAACAGCAATAAAAGAACAATAAAAAAGTTAATAATATATACATATATAAAAAATCCTATAGAAGCACACATTTTTATTTTTTTACAAGCATAGATGTCTAAAAAAAGTAGGTCTAATAAAATGTTCCCTCTCCAGACCGTGAATTTCATTAAAATTATCTAACAAGGTTGAAACCATGACCATAGCTGCCACATAAAACGGAGTGAAAATCATCTAAATTACCGGAGTCATCGATTTGCTCCGCTAAATTGGACGATTTCGTCAAAATAAGAAATAGCGCGTTTTTAAAATGAAATGAATATTGAGTGTAAATACAATGAAATCTTTTCGGAGAATTTTATTAAAATTTTTTTTATATTATGATAGAACAAACTATAACAATTACATAGGTCAGGCTAGGTTGATTAGAGTGGTTTGTTTGGCCATGTCTTGCGACATACACTTAAGCCAGTATAGTCTTGTTGTGCGCTCCGTGGATTTAAATATGATGAGTTTGAATCATAGGTCTACAGGAACTCCGTAACATTCACAAAGTTCCTTAATTTCTTCCAGCATATGCCCTGTAATTGGGATATGTCTGGTAAGATATCTCTCCCAAGATATCGGGGCCATTTTTGTGAGAAGGCGAGACACTGGCATAAATAGTGCTTTAATATCTCGCTTACATTAAATATCAGCATATATTCTTATGCGGTTGTAGTTGAGAATGATCTATCATAACTACCATTATTCTACTGAAATCGGACTTGCTAAGCCTTAGTCGTCCCCCTTTTTTGCCTGGTCTGGGTCCCACTTCGTTGCTTTCGTTGTGCCAGAGAGTTAAATGGGCTCTATGAGCCCAATTCTGAAGATCAGATCTAACTGCATCACCCATACTAAGCTTATGTTGTTTAATAGCGGATTTACATTTACTCACATCTTTGAGATGTGTGTTGAAGATGTTGCAAATTGAAAAAAGCTGTTTACATTACAATTTCAACTTCTTTCATCTGTCAAATATTATTTCACGTGTTTGAGCAAAATAAAAACATTACACAACACCAAGTATTTTAATTCTTTCTTATAAAAGTATTGTATTACTAATTTTATATTACGTTTAATTTAATTAAAATTTACTTACATTGTTCGTTCACGCTCATTGTAAAAATTTTCGACACTTGTATATTTTCTAGTGGTGGTATGAATTTTTATCATTTTTTTAATTTCTTTTTAGTGATGACATTAAAATAATCGAAAGATGTTGAATACAGCAAAATGAGAAATGAACATCTTGTAAGGATGTTGAGAGATGTTGAGTTTTTTTTTATATAGAATTTGTATATATGTATGTAAGATGTGAATAAGTGTAAAAAGCAAGTGAGTTTACTCTCGCATTTCCAGCTATTCCCGCATGTTGTATCACCCATATGATGCGCAGTTCACGTCGAGTCGAGTAACTGTCTTTGTAGCGTTCTTGCAATCCCAAATTGTTTGTAGTTTTCTCCACTCAGCTGAGATCGCTCTAATGGCCATTTGACTGTCCCCGAATATATTCACCGGTGCTAAATTTACCCAATTTAGAAAAAAGTAAGTATGACGAAAAATTAGTTAGCTTTTCGTGCTTCCTTCAGACATTTACTTTTGGGAGTTAAAGTTTCTAAAAAAAAACTTCAAATATGACATTTTTCAAGCAATTTAAAGTGATAAAAGATTAAAGTGTTTTGTGTAAAAAGTTTCAGCAAACTGTTTAACATTGTTTCTAATAACTTTTAAGCCTATTTTACTTTTCACAGTTCTCACTTTCAGTAATGAACTAATATTTGCTAATTTATTTGCCATTACAACATCAATGAATTGCCTGAAAATATTTTGTTAACTACTGCGCAATGAAAACGATTAATTGCTTTTTTTTAATTATTCATTAATTCAAAAAAATATGTTTTATTGTTTACAAAACAGAAAAATAAATCAATAGAGTTAATTGTTCTAAAATATTCCAATTAACACCATCGTCAGCATTCTAAATTGCAAACTATTTCATAATGAATTAATTTGAAAGCTTCTAATCACTGAAATCAGCCGTTCTTTATCGTCACAGAGCCAAAAGATGATCACATGAACGCCCATCAGGCGCCATTCAATTATAGACATTTATTAATCTACTACCATCGACATTATCACATCTCTGACACAATGCAATATGACAGGCGACATCATCTCAACACTGTGTTAAGTTGGCATGCAACAACATTGCAACCCACCCCCTTTCTGAGAGGCAATTGTTGGTTTTATAATTTACAATTTGCCTGACTCTATAAGTTTTTGCTGTTTGTGAGAACTAGCAAACTTGTAAGTCCATTAAGCTCCTTACTGTTTGTGCCCCAGCTCAGTAGACCGTTGTGACTTTAAGATACATATGTATGTATATGCTTATGTAAAAATAAGAAACGATATTGCTGTTCTGTGTTTTTTTTTGTTAAAGCTTGTATCTTCCTTAATTAAAAAGCACATTATTTAATTTAAAAATATTTTTGCTTGAATTAAAGGGGTTCGTTCCTTCGTTCATTGGCAAGTGTTTGCTCGTACTTTTATTTATGTACTTGTATATTTTGTGCATCAAATGTTTTAAAAGTGGCTGAACGAATTGCTGAAAAACAAAATAAATACTTTGACGTGAAATTGAAATGTGAAATACAAACAGCAGTCAAGCGTGTTAATAAAGTTTTTGATTGACAGGCAGATTTTGCTGTGAAATAATAAATATAGATTTTATTTCACTTTCAATGACATGGTACGTGGTGAAACATGAGCTTGATAAAAGTACTTTTATTATTACATCTTAAAAATGTAATTGGCTGCAGTCAAAAATATATTTTTAAACATTTTGAAAAGCACAACACCTAAATGCAAAAAGTAATTTCTAAAACATGTACTCATACATTAGAATCGGTCGATTTAGCTTTTGGTAGGGGGGAAAAAAGTTTAACTATGAGACATTCGATTTAATTTTTTTTGTATTCTTTAGGGGCAGGTGCATTCGAAAGAAATTTTGTGGGGTGCTCAAACGTTTGCTTGTAAAAGAAGGGCATATAAGGGATAGGCTTTTATGAGTGGTGGGCGTGTCCTTGCATTGGAATGTATTATTCTGGCGGTATGTAGGCACTGTCAGCGTATTCTAATGAAAAACTTCTTTAAATGTATGGGTGGTAGGGGTGTTCTTGAACTGAATTAGACAAAATCTGTAACAGAGCGGTTGTTCCGAAATGAATCTAAGAATTTTCAGCTCATTCCAATGAAAAACGCAGCCAAAACTGAAATTGTGAAAAGAAGCATGAATGGGAAGTGGGCGTGTCCTGGTACCGAATCACATAAAATTTACAAAAGAGCCAAATCAGTATTTAAAAAAAATGTTTGTTACACCTGTCACAATGTGACAATTGTAAGTAATTGAATTTACATAATGAGGTGTTAGTTATTTTAAATCAATAAATAAGATAATTTATGTCGAATGAAAAATAATACCTATACACATATAAAACTTAGTTCTATACATTATCATGACCCTATTAGAAGCGGTAAACTTGAAAAATAATACCTATACACATATAAAACTTAGTTCTATACATTATCATGACCCTATTAGAAGCGGTAAACTGGCTGTGAAGGTGCATATCGTTTGAGTATTCAGTGTGCCAGTGTTTTTTTTATTCTGGCAGCAACTGTTTGAGTTCGCCTTTGGAATGATGTACTTAACGCGTTGCATGTTTAAGGCTTTTGCCACGGATGACTTCTTTTACTGTTTTGACAAGTACCATTCAGCATTTACTATAGTTCGCAGTATTTTAGTATTTCAAAATAAACTTAAGAGTCATATACTAACAGTCAAAATTCAATTTGTGATGAAGAAGATATATGGGAAGGGGGCGTGCCTCTAAACCAAATTAGATGAAGCTTAGAGCAAAGATAAAACAAGTATTTTTCGAAACATTTAAGAATTTTAAGCATAAGGGCAGCTAAAATTGAGTTTTTGATTTCAAAGGTGTATGGGAAATGGACTTGTGTGGTGGCAGGTGGGCGTGTCCATACATCGAACTTGACAAAATTTATAAAAGAACTAGAATGACTGATTCTCGAAGAGCTCCAGAATGTATAGCTTACTCTGTAAAATCCAGTTACAAAAAAGTTTTTGAGAAAAATTGTGTATGGGATATGGGCGTGCACATGCTTGGAACTTAACAAAATTTACGCACAATTCTGGAAGCACCTATACATTTTTCGCTCATTCTAGTGAAGAGCCAAGTTGAAACTTATTTTTTGAGAAAAATGTTATACAGGAGGTGGGCGTGTCCGTGTACTGATTTTTCGTTCAGACAACGAAGTGACTGAAGTTGAAACTCCAACGCTGGCACAGGCAATAAAGGCTTCTAATGTTCTGTTAAAAATGTTATAAAATTGTTCAGCTATATCAGAACCCGATAAAATTCAAATGTATCATATTAAAAATTTCAATTAAGTATGGCACAATTAAAAGCAAAGAGCTCAAGTTATATAAGAGCATATTTTAAATGAATTCATAAATGTTAGTAGGTATGTACCTTATAAATATTATAGGTATGTATGGATAGTCTATATATGAATCTGTATTTATATTAATTTTATGTTTCAGAGAAAATAAATAAAACTGGTTACATTTATGCATGTTTTAATACAATCTCTATTGAACATGGTTTTCGATTATCCATGCTGAGCCAATAGGTTCCCATAGAGCCGCATAATCCAGGTTCAACTGTAATTATTTTTCAAACGTAGCGGGAGAGAGAGCGCACTCATCAAAGAAGTAGCTGTTAAACAGTGTCCTAAACAAAGTTCTTTGAAAGAGCATTATTATAAAACCTTTTGTTTTAAGCAATTATTTTAGAAAACTTTTTTATAGCAATTTTTAAAATTTCTGTAACACTACCTTTTCTTTTTCTCTTATTTCAGTTTTCGTCAGAATTTAAATCATCACGCTGGCTTCTCCAAATAATACAGCTCCGCCCGTGCTTTGGCGGGCGCGTCGTAAAGTGGGTAAGTAAAAAAAAAAAACTTTTGAACTTCCAAAGTAAAAAAGGAAAACAGTTTTAAACATAAAACAAAACTTTCTCAATGCAAAGTAAACAGAATTTAATGTAAGTTTAATGCCCTTAAAACTGTTTATTTTTTATGTAAATGATATGAGGAAAACTGTTAAAAAAAACTTTTATTGTGCCATTACAACAGCTGTAAAAAGGCAACAGACTGGCAAATTTTTCTTTGTTTTTTTTTGTGTTCTCTGATTTTATTTTCTTTTTATTGCCGAAACCATAAAATTTCTCAAAAGTATTGTTGGCATCCTTCTATTTGGGGTTAATAAAGAAGTTTCTGAGTAAAAAGTTGTATCTATTTTTAATGATTTGCCTGGAAGTTGATATTTGCCAATGTTGGCTTAACAACTGTTAAAAGGAAATCCTCTATAAAATACTGGCACTGCTCTGGCCCGAAAAAATATTATATTTTATCAGCTTATTTCAATCAAAAATTATGAAAAATTTTCATCAATATTTGTAGCGCAAATATAGAAAAATCGATATATTTAAAGAATATGCTGGGAAAGCAAATCGAAACTAATTTTGATGCTGAAAACTCTTGTTTTTAGAAAAAGGAGATTTATAAAAGTTGAAAAATTAATAAATTTTTAAGCGAACTAAAATAATTTTCGGAGTAGTTTTCTACTTCTTCAACCTTCTATACATATGTACTACTGCCTCCTTGCTCCTCTTCATAACATTTTTTCCCCATTCCCATACAATCAGTACTGATCCATAATAATTGGAAAACGGCATACATACATATGTATGACGATTAAGCAGGATAATTAGAACTCCGTCCAACCGAACATTGCACTCGTACTTATTAATTTTAAAGTTTTTGCATTTAACCCAACTGCAGGATGCATGACTGCGCTATTTTCATGTATTTAGTTCATTATAACAGCTGACTTTAGCTTTTCTTCTGGCCAATTTAATTTAATGACACATTTTATTGGCAGAGTAAATTCCGTTTCTTGAATCTCCACAAAACATGCAGAGCTTTTGTACTCGCATTGCAAACATTTCATTGTGTGAAATACTTTATTCCACAATTTGCCATTTAAAACTGGGAAGAAAAAATGGTCTCAGAAATAAAGTTCAATGATTTTGCAATATTAACCGGCTGACGACTGGTTTAAGAGAACTCATGACGTTTTTCAAAAGGAAAGCAATAGGATTTTCCTTAAAAAACTTTTAGCATATTTAGAAAAACCGCTTCAAAAAGTACCTTTTAATATTAGCAACTCGTTTGTATTAAAATGAGTTTTGGGAAAGCACCTTACAAGAATATTTTTGGAAAAGTATCTGTTCAAAAAAGTTATTTACAAAAATTCTTTTTCAAAAAATAAATTTTATAAAAAGTACCATGTTTAGAAAAAGAGTTTCTAAAAAAATAACTATTAATTAGAATTAAAATGAGTTCTTTGAAAGTACTTTGAAAAACATTTTGAAAATGTATCTGCCAAAAAAAGTTCCTTACAGATATACTTTTTCAAAAAGTATCTTTTCAAAAAAGTACCTTTTAAAAAAGTATATTTAAAAAAGTATCTTTAAAAAAATACCTTTCAAAAAGTCTCGATTAAAAAAAGTTCTTTTTAAAAAATAGTAAATTATTTTTTGATTTAAAAAAAGTATATTAAAAAAGTTCCTTATAAAATGTATCTTAAAAAATGTGCTTTTATAAAAAGTATCTTAAAAAAAAATTACTTTGAAGAAAAGCACCTTTTAAAAATGGCACATTTTCGAAAGGCATATAAAGCCAATAAAGCACCTTTTAAAAAAAAGTATCTTTAAAATTCCCTTTAAAAAAATTACCTTTAAAAATAATAACTTTTCAGAAAATATGCTCATAAAGAAAATAACATTTTTTATTTTAAAAAGAATACCTATTATCAAAAGTGTCTTACAAAAAAAAAAAAAAATACCTTTAAAAAAAGTACCTTTTAAATAGTACCTTTTTAAAAAATAGTACATTTTTAAAAAGTATGTTTAAAAAAATAAATTTTTGCTTTTAAGAAGGGTACCTCAAAAAAGGGTGCTAAAAGAACACTATTTAAAAGGAGTACTTTTTAAAATTATCTTTTAAAAAAAGTATCTTCTAAAATACTTTTTTGCTTTTAAGAAGAGTATCTTAAAAAAGATTGCTAAAAGAACACTATTTAGAAGGAGTACTTTTTAAAAATATCATCTTTTGAAAAAAAGTATCTTCTAAAAAACTGTCTTAAAAAAGTTTCGTTTAAAGAATGTTACCCTTTAAAAAAATGTACCTTAAAAGAAGTTTCTCTCTCGAAAGAGTGTGCTTACAAAAAGTACCATTTTGAGAAGAGAGCCTTTTAAAAAAATTATCTTTTGCAAAAATTATATTCCAAGCAAAATATTTTGTAAAAATCTTTTAAAATAAATGCCTTTTAAACAAAAGTTTATTTTAAAGCACATGTATATTAAAAAAATAGTTTCTTTCCAAAAATACCTCTTGAAAAAATTATCTGTTAAAAGCTGCATATATTAGTAAGGGGAGAGTAAAAACGGTAACTTTAAAATAGTACCTTTAAAAGCGTACAATTAAAAAAATACCTTTTAAAAAATTACCTTTAAGAAATACTTTTCAGAAAAAATATCATTAAAATAAAACAAATGCCTACAATTGTCAATAATTTTATTGGGCTTTCTAGTTCAATTTTTACATCTTCAAAACTAAGAAAGATTTTTTGTGATAAAATTGAAGTGATCAATATTTTCAAAGAAGACAAGAAAAGTAAATTTCAAGACTTACTGGATGGAGTACATACCATGGCTGTTTGCACTTTACAAAAAGTGCATTCTATAAATTCTTCTATCTCTCTATGGGTTAAAGGTTTTTTAAAGCAACATCAGCAAACGGTCTTTTGGTTAAGTTGTATGTGTAAGTAAGTCAGCAAAAATACATGAGCGCACAGAACAGGATTAAAACATTAAACTTGAGGGAGAGGGCACGTCATGTCGCTTCTAGCAAAGCGAAGTTAAATTGTTTTTAAAAGCAAATTTATGTAAACATAAAAGCAACATTTTATTTGTGAAAACTGGGTCAACATCCTTTAAACGGAATAAAAATAAAAAAAACAATTTAAAACAATTTTGATATGCGTATCATTAAAAACTGCATACGACATTAAGAAAAAATAAACAATTTAAAGAATAAAGTTACGATACAAATTAAAGTAGCAGTCACCGGAAAAGTTATGTGTTGAAACTATTTTTAATATTTTAATGAATTTAATTTCTCTATTAAATTTCCTCTCGCAAGTATACAGACTACTTCTGTGGTTGTGTGGCATACTTTAACTTTTTTTTATTCGCTCTTTAAGGACTGCTAAACTTCTAGTGTGGGATGATTTTGGTTCCTCTGATTAATTAATTTTTAGCGGTTTGAGAATATTTTGTTTCCTCCTGCCACGGCTTCGTTTTAAATTTCAAAAATGTCTCACAGGAATCTTGCCTTCTGTTTAAACCAAGAAACTGAAGACCAGCACAAATTGTTTCAAGTTTTATGTGTCCTGCTGCCATCGTAGTAAAGACCACAAAATAATACGAATAAGACGCAAAACAGCAACATAAATTACTTTCATTTTTCTTCGAAGTATCGTTAGAAATTTGGTTGAATGTGCATAACTAATTATAATTGGTATCAAATTGTGGTTAAGATACTTATATACCTTTGGTTGTTGTTGTCATTGTTATTTTTTCAAGCAAATTTAAATGATGGCTGTAGACAGTTAGAATCTTTTTTTTTTTTTTTTTTTTTGAATAATGTGGAAGGCGGAGGGAAGTTGATGATTTTAAGAAGAATTCTAAGCAACTGTTCCTTACATACCTTGGACTACGAGCCACAGAGTAACTGAGGTATTTTACTATACTGTTAATAATTACCCGGGAAGAAATTGCCAGTCATACAAAAATTCTAGTATTGGCAAAACAATTTTACACAAGATTCTAAAACGCTTTGCCAACGACACAGTTTTCCATCTTTGTCGCATTCCGTACTCATAGAGTGAAAACCGAACTTTTTTTACTGAGACTTCACTGTCCGCCCGTCACAGACCCCATTCTTCCAGACGGAAAACGCTAGAGAAATGAACAGAACACGTGGCTACCGTCCCATTTACACATGCAAGTAACTTGTTGCAAGTTGTATGTACGTATTAACGTAACCAATACACTGATGGAGACAATAAAAGCTGTTGCCATTTGCTTGATTGTTTACACAGGCAAGTGCAAGCTCATTTTTAAAATGTCGTCAAAGAAAATGGTCTTAAAGAAAATTGCTTTACTTTACAAAATAAAATAATAAAACAATTATACGGGAAAAACTACAAAATCACTGTTCCATTTTTGTTGTTGTATTTTTTGTCTTTTTTTGTGTATTGTTTATTCTGTTTTTGGCCGTCTACATGACTTTTTAATGGCTGGTTTGCCAAAGGATTGTCATACGAACTGTTAGGGGGAAGCAAATTATACGAATAGTTTTTTTTTTGTATCAAATAAATAATAAATTTATATTAAAAACCTTTTATAGCAACTTTACGTTTGTAACGGAATTGCGAGTCTTACCAACGACATCATTGCCATGTTTTATTTCATTTCCAAAAAAGCCTTCTCTTGAGTAAAAGCTTCATGTAACCGATACTCAGAAGGTTGACAAAATGTACTCAGCTTTTTTTTAGAGTTTGCGCTCGTTCATGCGAGTATTCTCTTGAACAAGTTTAATGACTGTTTAATGCCGGCACTTCATTAGTCATTGTCGGTATTGCTGTTGTGGCTTTCGTGCCATTTTCGCCGCTGTGTATTTGTGCAACTGCATGTGTATTTGCATGCAAGTGTGTTCTAATGTTGTCAAACAAAACAAAAAAAGGAACGCCACTAGAAACGTAGTACGGAAGCCATTAACCGACAGACCTTTCGTTTTGTGCATTTTTTCTTCCTCTCTTTTTATTCTCCTTTCATTTCGTTCGTCGTGATGTGTCTGTGGAGGTATCACTTTTTTGCGTTAAACGTGACTACAAGTTGATTAGCGGCATTGTGGCTACAAAAAAAAAAAAAAAATGTTGCTACACAGGTACTTGCGAAAAGCACTCATGTGCTTGCAAGCTCTAAACTTGTGTACAGTGGTATTGCAATTTTTGAATTCTTAGAAAACATTCTGAAAGCATCTTCAAATAATTTCCTTCTGAAGAAAAATCTAATTTTAAGAATGTAAATACAAACTAACCGCCAGTTTCACCACCGCAGCGTGCAATCCAATAATAAATTTAAATATTTTATTGTTGTTTCACGTCTAAAAATATACTTTATTAATGTTTTCTGTCTTTTTCAGCCGTCTATATGCCGCCGACATTTCGTTGATGCTAATCAACTCATCAGTAGATTCGAAAAATTCTTAAAAGAATTTTTGAAACTTAACTACTTATTCCATTCTATTCCCATGAACAAATGAGAATCAGAAATGCGTTTTATTGGTACGCTTTTTCTCCCAAAAATTTCACGTAACTTTCTCTTAGTAATAGATGGTTGATTTTTATGAAATGTTTTAACGATTAAAACACCTTTGTTTACCGGATATTTTTTCTATAATAAATTTGCCACGTCTCCACTTCACCAAATATGAACTGTCAGCGCTAATGTTTACCAAAATGGCGACCAGATAGCCTGTACTTATATTATTTTTATTAAATTTAATGAAAAAAATAAGCTAAATTTGTTCGATAACAGCGAATACTATAATATATTTTCTTATCATACTGTAACTTACTATAATACATGTAATTGGCAGACTAAACAACTTTATATACATATATAATTAACAGCCGGTACGGAGGTCCTAAGAAAATTTACTTCAACATAAGAACTGCGTATAAAGAAAACCTGCGGAATTTTACGTTGGTAAATTTCTTAGGCATATTTCCGCGCACCGGCACGGAATGTAATGAAATTTTTTTTTCTTTTATGGGTATGCTATAACTATTAGTGGATACTTTTTTCCACCAACTCAAACTAACATAAATGTTCATACTTTTATTTGGCAGCAGAATTTTCGTAATTTAGTTTATAGCAGTTAAAAAAAAAAAATTTAAATCGATCAACATGTTTTTGAAGAGTATTTACAAGAGGAAGAGATCGGTTTGTCATTTGTAACAAACCTCTCCACATAAATTTCCACAATTATTTTACTCTGTAGAGATAATTGCTAGTTCCTAAACGTAGATTTCTTTAACTTCCGTACCGGCCTTAATGCTATAAACACATTCGTCACAGCAGGCTGCATGACACATGGCTGCAAAAGTCGCCTTGTATCCAGCCGGCTCTATAAACATTTTGGAAGAAGAAGCTACACATACATATATAATGAAAAATTTAAATAGCAATAAAACTTATTTTTGTTTGGTTTAAAATCTTAGTTGCAAAAATTTATTGCTGCAAATGAACAAAAATGTTCAAATTGCAGAAATTTTTGAAAAATTTTCAAGTTGTAAAATTTAAATTCAAATATTAATTGTAACGTATTGTTTTAGGTCTAAAAATATACCTTAATGTTTTTTGCCTTTTTCAGGCTATTTTTAGACCTGAAATAATACATTTCAATTGGCCCTTAAATCAAATAAATAAATACATTTGTGATTAATTTTAACCTTATAGTCGAACAGTATGATTTGCAATTGTTAACAATTTTATCAGGCTTGAGTTCAATTGTACTTCCTCAAAAGTGAGAAAAACATTTTTTTTTGGGATGGATTTGTAGTGATGAACATGAACATTAAACAAGACAAGAAAAGTAAAATTGAAAACTTATGTGCTGGAGGTACATACCATGAACGTTTCACTTACACCACGACGATCATCAGCACCCAAAATATTTAAAACACTAATAAATCTGGTCTTGGATGTACAATTTTAAATGTCATTCACTGAATTTTATATAAAATATTGCCTGAAAAAATACTGATTGATTCCACTGTTGTAAAAATTTATTTCTTAGATGTTTGTTGTATAATTTCAATTCGTGTGTGAGTGTGTGTATGTGGATAAAAGTAAATGCAAATATTCCCTGCTTGAATCAGTGGGCTTAAATATAGCAGCTGTTTATTTTACCCCTTTTTAGTTTCTCGTTTTAACCCCCGGTTATTCAAACTGTGTTTGTTTTGTAGGCGGAAGTTTTTCAATGTCGTGCCTACTGATAAAATAAGTATATACGTACATTTCAGTCTGCTTTCATATTTTGTTGTTGTTTTTTTTGCACGAAAAAAAACTTAGATTTTGAATTTAATATCTTAAAACTTGAAATAAAAATGGTTTCAAAATCTAAAGTTGATATGTTTTTTGTTTAACTATTTAATAAGTTTTTTTTCAATAATCTTGAACATATCGACTAGGCCAATCTACAGTGGTACATACAGTACAAACTTGAAAGTCTTGATTTAAGACATATCTTTTAAGCTTTTTGGACATTCTGTACAGAGTCTTGTATATGCGTTTGTATTCAGTAAAGTGCCCAGTCTATAAGCAATAAACTCGTCAATCGTTTGGTTTTGTACATCACTAAGAAAACAACTGCACAAGAGCTACAGCATGAGATAATTCGGCAGACTAACGATATTCCAACTTGGAACGCACACAGTTTGTGATGTGTACAAAGTAGAGATGTGAGCGTGAGTGTTTTATGGCTCACATCCCGATTGCTCATGTTCAAAATAATTTTCCTCACCAACGAAAATTTTTTTTGGGCCTCACGTCACTCACGCTAACGAACACAATTTTTTCAATCACTTATATTCACGCACGAAAAACAAAAACAGCTCTCACAAACAATCACATTTGTGTTGAAACCAAGTAGATTGTGACTGTGATCGGAAGCAATAACAGCCTAAGTCTTAAAACATAGTTTCGAGAAAGCTGTGTTTTAATTGTTCAATATAGAACAATTTCTTTGAAAAAACTTAAAGTTGGCAATTTAGTAGGGTTTTTTTTGTTTTGATAAATTGAAAGTTATAATATTAAATAATTTATATAAGATTTGATCAAAACATGTCTTCTGGGATATTTTTGAGCTTATTGCGGATTTTATAGGACTTTTATTAAGGATTACTTCAATTCTGTTTTGTGTGTATAATTTTAACAAATTTTGCCAATGACATTTATTTGAAATTCATATGAATATGAAATTCTGTTATTGTAGTTCATATAAATAAAATGCAATACAATACTTTGCATTGAAAAATAATTCATGAAAAAATGTGTGATAACTTTTTTTTTCGAACCAATTGGACTTTGTTTGGCCTCATACCAAGTTCTTTATGTAAAATTCGACTCAATGATGTCTCTGAATTGCTGAATTGTTGCGAACGACGATGAATTGGTATTGATGGCGCTTCACACACACTTTCTGCCACAGCTTTTCCCTTTTTTCACAAGATAACGAACATACGGAGCTGACGGTGCTTCTCTTCTACCAAAATCCGTACGCAATTTTCGCACACATTCTGCAACATTACCATGATTTTCAAGGTAATGTCGCAATATTTCCCAGCGTTGTTCAAGTGTATACACAACTACATATATTCGTTCAGCGGAAGGGTAAAACTAATTATCTGTCAAATCAGTGTTACCATTCACGAAATAAGCGCTAGTTGAAAAAAAACGTTAGATGGCGGACCCTGTATATGTATGCATTAAGAAACACAAAGAAGCAAACATTACGCATATTGCTTATGTATTTTTATCCGCACTTTTATTATTTATCCACTACAAAATTTCAAACCAAATGAGGGTTTTTCTGCCACACAATAGTGCAAACGTGAGGGGAAAAATTGCTTCAACAAAAATATTAAGAAATATTGGTATTTGTTTCAAGCAGAGCGGATAGCAGGTACACAAACACGCACGACCTCACATACAAAATCAAGCGAGTGACGAATTTATTGCATGTTTCCCAGGCATTTGTGTCTTAACTTTTTGAAATTTTCCGACAGCAACGCTGATTTGAACACTGTTGCTGGTAATTGTGTTTGAGGTATCAAACCTACTGATTTAAGCACCACAAAAGGTTTTAAACTAAGCCTATAGTATTATTAAATTATCAATTATATTTAAGTTGCGACAGTCTGAGCGTAGGGTATATTTGATTTTTTTTGACAATGGCAAAATGTCTTAGAAAATCCAATGCTAGTTTTAATGCCGCAAGCTGCCCTTTAAAGAACATTTATTTTGAGTTCCGAAAAATATTGCACATATCATTGTTGTTGTTGCTTGAAATGTCATTAAACAACATTTTGAACAATGTTTACAAAAACTTGGAAAAATAAAAGCAAAACAAATCGTTAAATAACTGCAGCAAATTCAATTTGAATTTAAAAACTTGTTCAAAAAGTACTCAACTTTGAGTTCAAAATTTAGAGTAAAAGAGCATGCAGCGAAGATACGCTTAAAGCAGAGTTATCAAAGACAAAACAAAACATAATAAACGAAAACTTGAGTGTCAAGAGCAAAAAGATAAATTCGCCGCAGCAAATGATTAAAGCAAAAATATCAAACAAATAAATAAGTGCACTAGAAAATGTTTCAAGCAAAAGTTTTGCTTTAGTATCGCTGAGATATTCGTCTAAAACGGTTGTTCTGGGAAAGTGCTTAGACATTTCGTAAAAGAAAATAAGAAAAAGCGTTTTTTTTTTATTTTAATTTTATGTAAAATTTCTATATGAAATAAAGAAAATTCAAGTGGAAAAAAGCAGAAAAATAAAAATGTATAGAAAATTTGTGGTGTTGAGATTGACACAAAATTAGTGGTTATTTTAAACTTAAACTTTTTAAAAAGAAACAAAAAAAAAATTGAGTGATTTATGGATATTTCTTAATGTTAATAAATAAAAACAAAACATGATTTATGATGATGTGTTATACTTTTGTTTTGAACTCCGCATTCTAACAGTTTTCATGAGCCAAATCAAGAGTTCAGAGTAATACAAAACAAAACAACAAAATAAAATGTGCTGAGAAATGTAAATCATTTTAAGTTTTAAATATTTAAGCAAAATATACTTGAATATAAAATAAAAATTAAAAATAAAAATATTGTGTAATATTTATGTATGATAAAAGTGAAATAAAAATCATACAAAAAATCATCAAGTGTTTCAAAACAGAAAGTTTACAAAAATACGATACCGAAATTTTGAAATTTACGGCAGTCAGTGCTTTTGCTGGCACATAAGTTGGAAGTATGTTTCAATATACGAGTGTATTGCAAAATAAATATCTAATTAATTAAAATCAAGTTTGAAGAAAAAAGTTCATTGCCTTTAATTCAATTAAATTTTTCAATCTTCAGTGTGCGACGACGACAACGATGCTTGTTGGTTTGGTGCGTGTTTGAATTTTTCTGCTTCTTGCTTTTCTGTTTTCATCTGAAAATAAATTCTTTTTCATTCATTGATTCAATCATAAATTAAAACGCAACAACAAAAAAAAACATACATAAACAATATTCATTCCATACCATCGAACAGAAATTTTGTGAATATACCGAATTGTACATAAATTAATAAATACAAACATACAAGCATATGGTACCTACATTGATATAAATATTTGTATTTATTACACACATACCTATACCCATGTGTGTTTGTATATATAGATTGATTTTTTTTTTGTTCTGTTAATTTAAATGGTCTGCAATTGCGAAATTGAGAAAAAACAGCAACAAATAAATTATAGAATTTTATGAATGTTTGTATGTGATAAAGGTATAAACAAATAAACGAACAAATATTCATGCTTTACTCATACATCTAAGCAATAATATACACTACATAATAAAAGTGGGCTCACAATGCTCACCCGCCATGTGTAAAAGTGATCAGGTTGTGATATAAATTTTAAAAATTTTCAATAATCAGACCAAGGTAATTCGATACCAGGTACTCTTACAAGCCCAACTGACTACTAATTTCAGCCTGAAATACTGTCGAAATGTACAACACAAACGCAAACAAATGCTTGACAGAATTATAGTATTTCTACCAGAGATGTGCGTGTCACGCGTGGATCAAGCGTGATGATTGTGTTGTTTTTTTTTTTTTTCTTTCAAAACCTATGTAACCTTTTTTTCTTTATATAATTATTTTTGTATTAAGTTTATCAGGCTCAAGTTCTTTCTATATTGTGTTTGTGATTGATAATAATTAAAGAAGACAAAGAAGACATCAAAGACATTTTAGTAGGGTGGACAACTAGCTGTTTCGAAGCCGCCACACTTCTCGTCAGCAGCCGTCCATGTGGTTCCAACAGGATGGAGCAACGGCACACACTGCACGAGCCACAAGCGATATTCTGAAAGCCAAACAACATCGGATGACTTCTTTTGGCCCACCTATTACATAGTTCGAAAAAAAATGTTAGTAGTTTGGTCCGGCTTTTGAGTTCGGTTTTATCTTTCTCGGAACTGCGAAAAATTTGTTTATTTGATATAATTGGAGTGACGAACGTTTTTATAGAAGACAAGAAAAGTGGCTGTTTCACGTTCACTACGACGCTCATCTGCGCCCAAGTTTTGAGGAAGTAAAACCGAACTCAAGCCTGATAAAATTATTAACAGTTGTAAACTATTAAAATTCGACTATTCGATGATTCGAAAAAAAAACTTAATATACATTCCTTTTAAAACCTTGTTTTCTGGGACCGAACATCTATTTTTTGTTTAACAGAATAAATGGTTTAAAACTTTAGAAACCCTTCAAGACGAAATTATGTTACGCATAGTGTATCACGTACCTGCAAGTCTCTCACATCGCTATAGCCAGCATTGCCAACTGCTTATAAGCGAAATATGCTTAGTCAGCTACTTAAATGTTCTTTTAAGTTAAAATAACCTTCAAATAAATACTATTGTGCAGTAAAAACTGTAAAAAGTCGTATGATAAACATTTGTTCTTATCAGTAAACAGCCCACCAAAGCAAAATATGAGGCTTTTTGATAACTTAAAATTCTCAAATATGTAAAAAGGCAAGTTTATGATTCTGCTTAAAGTCATACAATTAATATTAAATAAAAGAATAAAATTAAAATTTACAGTAAAATGTTAAATAAAAGATTTTATATATTCTTGTGTGTCTTCTATGTCAACATTTCATAGGCGGCACCCTACTTAAAACTGTGGTTCCTTTTAATGCTCATTGTCTTTATGAACACAATTTTATACAAAGCAATATGTTGTTCGTGAACGTTTGATGAGAGCTGAAGTGTTTTTTGTGCTGCTTTGTAGACGATGAGAAGTTGTAATACAAGCAAGTGTTTTTGTTTACGAGCTCACCAAAAAAAAAAAAAAAAAAACCATAGTTAATAAAAGTTTATTTGAACAATTATGTATAGATATTTGCGAAATACAACATTTACAGCAAATTTTGTATATTCTCTTGCTTATTTTTTGTACTATGAAATGATTGTGCGCTTTAAATTCCGTACTTTTCTACACTAGCTAGCTACAATACAATCGATTTCTAATTAATTTTTTGTGGACTGACTACAAGCTAACTAAAAAGTAGTGCAGAGTTGATCCAAAATTCAAATAATAACATACACGGTCTACTCTTTACTCAAATTGATTGCTGTCGCATTCGTTCTAACTGATGGAGGTTCATTGTTTCGATTCCAGCCAGAGTCTAACAAAGGAACCTGGCAGTGCAAAAAGAAAATAAGTGAAATATGAAAAGAAAATAAAATATAATGAAATTTAATTTAATAAAATATTACTTGCAATAGTTAACGTCTTTTTTCCAGTTTTACGTTTCATTGGCGTGTATTTGGAATGCTTCTTCCAGCCAGCCAGCCTCTTACTTAACTGAATTAATTTTTTTTTGATGATATTGGGGAATAGTTTTCGTGAGGAAATTGTAAAGTTGCTATATTATGCTGTGGGAGGAATCTTATCCCCCTTCCTCCAAAATACTATACTTCCTTAGACGCCATAGGCAAGCCCCTGCTATTACTTTATTAAAACGCATAAAAAGCCATCAACTTCCAACTTTTAATTTGATACTTTTCAACTGTGAAATTTTTATTAATTTTTCTTTAAGCCTTTACCCATACAAACAAAATAAAAAAAAAACAATGTATGTGTTCTCTTATCTCCTAGAGGGCATACATATTTGTTTTTATATTTTTCATACAATTCTCAGAACCGTACACTTCAAGTGAATGCATTGATAAGAAAATATCGAATATTTTCGTAACACTCTTCATAAGCTAATTAAGACCTGCTCAATATCTTTCTAACAATCGATTTTAAAAATGTAGTTTTTGTTTTGTTATTAAAATGTCATTTTTATTATAAGTTAAAGCATTTCATTCACGTTTCGTAGTCTTATAAATGGTATTTCCCGATAAAGGGTGGCCCAACCAATACGCAAAATGTTAGTTGTAAATAAAACAAAAAGTTTTCGCAGAATTATATATGTATGTACTACAATGGCGTGTGAAACCAAATATTGGCCAAATGCTTACTATAGCATCTAGGACATATTATCAATGTCTAATGAATAATTATCAATGAGTAATGCTATAAAACCAGTTGGGGCCATTATCACAACTTGTCACTGCTCAATTGCTTTACTCTTTATGGGCGAATTTGCCAAAAAGCAAAACAAAGAAGTGTCAAATTAAGTTGGGCAAACATTTTCACATTAATATGTAACTCACAATTCACATTGAGCATTATGTTTGGACCACCCTTCTGCAAAACAACATTTTCTGATAAAAAAAAGATTGTGTACATATTAGTTTTCTCAAGTATATATCGAATGTTAAATTACAAAGAATTACAATTACAAAAAGTTAGAGACGCACTTATGTCGATACTCCAAAATACGATCCCGCCCCTTAGGAAGCGACACCCTACCGGGTATAACTAATATGTGGAGTATATGCTGGAAAAAACTCAGGGAACTTTGTGTACGATGGTTGCTTTTGTCGCTTCGGGATTTGGCGACCCTAATGTTGCAATCTGTCAATTGACAGCTCTATTGCAAAGTTAGACATTTTTGAGGTTATACGTACTCACAAGGTTTTGACATGCGAGCGCTGCCCAAAAATGGAATAAAATCGTAAACATTTTCGTGCGATTATTTTTTCCAACTTTTGACGTGGATTAACTCAGCAATAGTGTATGGATGAACTTAATTCAAATTTTGGTGATTAAGCCTCACCATGGAACAGTGTTTATCGACGGTATGGTGAGTTCAAGCGTGATCGTAGTTTTCTCCCAAACAAATTTCGCGAGAGTTCAAAATCAGTTGTTGTTCCTAAAACCATTGATGCTGTTGCTAGATCGCCATGTGACCTATCGTGAGATTGAGACAACCTTAGGCATTAATGGGATGAGCATATATTCAATATTGCATATTGGAAACACTCGACATGTCGCAACCGTACCACTAGCATAACGCAGAGCAGCAGTTTTTCCGTTGTCTCCCAATAAATCAAGAAAACTAACCGCCAAAGATGGATCGTTCTTCACAACTACAAAGCGAGCTCTCACACATCGGCTCAAACAACTGTATTTTTGAGCACCCAAAACATTGATTTGATGAGTCATCCGCTGCATAGTCCTGATTTGGCACTAAATGACTTCTTTTTATTCCCATACGTAAAAAAACTATCAAATCCCTCTTATCAACCTAAGCTTAGCTTCAGACACACCTTTTCCGCGCTTTTCGGGAAACGATGGAATTTTTTGTTTCACTATTTTTCGACTCGAGAACTTCTCGCTAAAGTTAGAGAACACCACCACCAAAGGCAAAAGACCCTTAATTTTTTTTTCTGTGTAGTCTTTATGTTTTTCTTTGTTTACCTAGAAACGCCGCCAAAGAGAATTAGTTTAGCTAAGCTGTAATCTATTTTGAAATTAGATTTTCGAATATACTACTGGCACGACTAGGCCAATTTTTATAATTGTACCCATATGTGTGCTCATGTGTAACTAAGAAACAAGATTTAATACTATTCGCAGTTAAACATTAAAAAAAATTAGCACATAATAAATAAAATATTATAAAATTTCAGTTCTTAGAACTCATAAAATATCAAAATTGTTATTGAAAATATTATGAATGTATGTGGTCAGTTTGTTTTTATATACATACACACATATTTACATACATATGTACACACATTGTTTACGCACACACATATATACATATGTACCGCAAAAAAAAAAAAAATGTTTTAAAATTAAACAATTTTAAACAATAAAAAAAAACCAGTGAAACCTTGAATTTGTTTAACCGCTTAAAAACGCCTCTGTCTGTCTGATAAAAAAAGATTTCACGGTTCTTCCTCTCGCATTAAGAATTATATAGACAACCAATTTTTATCATATGGTTGGTATTCGCCTCTTCCTCTGCTGGCTAAAAATGATCTTTGCAAAAAGTTCTTACCCTTTTTTTTTAATACATACTTCGCTCATTAGTTTAATAACAATTTTTTCTTCTACCTTTAAAACATTAATTTGGATTTTCAATCAATATGAATTGAATTATTTGAAAAAGTAAATGTTTGCGAATTGTATTTAGAACGATTTTATTTTATTTTTGCTGAAAAATCATCTGACAGTAGAATTGTGGTTTTTGCTCTTTACCATTCAGAAAATGTGCATACATATTTCTTTTGTCTGTTTCTAAAATAAATGCATGCACAACACAGCGAACCAGAAAGTTATTGAAACAAATTTCAGGTATGGATAATGTTGTGGGTTTGCCATTGCCATAAAATATGACTTGAAAAATTTATATACCATACACACATAGAATAGACATTATATAATTATTTGCATGAATTATGAATTGAGTCATGAAAATATGTTCAAACATTATACTTCATTTTATTCTAGATATTAATTGTAAACAGTCAATGATGAAGGGATTTATGACAATTATATCTGAAACAAAATATTGACCAAATACCTGCCAATGGCACAACTTTATTCAGTGGTGCATATTTTCTGTGTCATAATATATTTATTATTGTTAAGTCTATGGACAAAAATCTTTACAGTTCAAGATAATGAAATGCAAACACTTAAAGCTCTAATTATTTTCATGCAGATATGTTATGAATATAAAATTATAAAAATTATACAAAAATAAAATATAGGCTAATAATTTTACAGCTATATATTTATTTATTTTTTTATCCATTTCCTATACAACAAGATAACTCTTAACGATTCAGAAACATTCTGTAACTCATAGTTTATTCGATTTTAAAAAGCAAAAGCAACTGCTAACATCCATTGCGTGCATAATTTGTACAATTGTATGGTATATTAAATAATTTACAAGATCCAAGATCTCCAGCTGAAAGAGTAAACGAAATGGTGAAAAGCAAATCAGGACAATCAATGGAACCATTGATTATGTCATATAACAGAATTGTAGGTTGAACTCTTCCGCGAGACTCCAAAGAGCGTAGGCCCAGAAATAAGTATTTAGTCTCATACTAAACATTAGACAAGTGTATGAGTAATTTTGTAGCAAATTTTAAGAAATTTAAGAAACCCCATGGTTGAATTTGTCAAACACTGAAAGAAAGAAATGTCCAATTAAGCTGGAAAAAAGAGTTGACGTTATATTCAAGATCGAATGCTGTTTGTTTGTTGCTTATTTTCGTTTTGCTTTACCTAATTTTACTATCGAGCATACTCGGCGGATATTCGGCCCCTGTTTACATAGACTTTCTTAAACCAGTCAATGTTCTGCTTATTGACAAAGTGGTTTTTCTGTTTACATAGAAACAATTTAATTAATGCAGCAAGCAAATAGCCTTCATATAAAAAAATAGTTGATTATTTGGTTGGGCTTTTTTAGTTCGGTTTTGCTTCCTTAGAATTGAGAAAGATTTTCCCAAAGTAAACAGGAATAGTAAGGTTGAAGGCTTATTGGCTGGGGAACATACTATGGCTGCTTCACGTCCACCATGACGAGCATCAGCACCGTCATGGTGGACTTCGAACCCGGGTCATCACCAAATTGCATACTGTTTTGAAGGATTAGCACTTATCCATCCTACTACCTGAGCTTTTCATTACTGACAGTTTATATTTAATCTTATTAAACAACTTTTCACTTTATCACTGTGGTTTTCTGTTGATGTTCTCCGTTTGTGTTTGCTGGGTGCGATGAGTGTTTCTAAAGCTGCCAAAGAAAATATTTAAAAATTTACGGTACATAAACGACGAATTTTCTTTCGTATGCATTTCGTATAATTATGCGATCGTTTGCATTTTATGTTTGTTTTGTTATTGTTTTTTTTTCGATGTTTTTCTCTCTCACTCAGAATAAAAAAATGTGCAAAATTGTAAAACGATGCAATAAAAATTTGAATAAAATTTTGCATTAACAAGACGACGGCATCTACTTGTCTGCATTTGCTAAATTACATTTTTAGTAAAATGAAAATAGAAATACAAATATTTATACATAGATATGTGTGTAGAAATAAAAACTTTGTTTTGTTTTTGATTTTTGAAGAAACTACTCACGAATTCTTTAATTAATTTTACAGATGTTCAAATTTGAAAAATTAACTCACTTTAAATAATTTTACATCATATGATTAGCAAACATTTTTTTGGGCTCTAATTAATTCGACATGATTTTCATCAATGAAGTCGGAATTTGTCTATTGTCTGACTGAGTGACTGACGACTTTCAAGAAACATTTTTATAGGCGAAATTTAAAAGTTTGTAGGCATGTGACAGGCATGCTTATGGATACATAGGAATGTATAATGTTTAGGCATTGATGTGCATATGTGTATGTGTGAGTGTATTATATATGTACATTCGGAAAAAGAGTTGCCATGTCAAAAGACATGGCAACAAAGACATCATCCCATGTTGTTTGTCTTTCAGAATATCGGTTCTGGCTTGCGCAGTGTGTGCCGTCCTGTTGGAAGCACATGTCCGCCAGACCATGCAATCTACTTTGAGTGGGTGTAATTTCTCCTTGTGCTTCACTCGAGGATTTTCGGTGCCCCAGAAGCGATAGTTTCACTTGCTCACGTACCCGCTGAGGCGGAAATGAGCCTCATCCCTCATTATGATTTTGGTCGAAAAATCATCCACTTTGTCATAGACACGATTATTCCACGTACTTGGGGAGCGTATTGCTCCCTGGTTTTTTCACTTGTACTCTACAGGTGTCTAGTTCACAAATGTAAAAACAGATTTGACATTGGCCGCCACTTGCAAAAATAAGAGCAACTTCCAATAAAGTGATTTTTTTTGGCCCGTAGAGTATTATCGAGTGTGCGTTTTGAATTTGTGAGGCAAATTCTTTGCAACATAATTGGTATTTAATATTTATAATGAATGAAATACATAAAATTCTCTTATAATGAAAATAAATGATATCCAAATAACAATCTGACTGGCTAAATGAGTTTCAAATGGACAAACAGATAAACTGCGAATGGGAGTCGTATAATTGTGGGTCTCTGTTGTCTAATTTCAGTTTTTTATATTCAATTGCATGGTGCGGTTTTGTTTTTTTTGTTTCTTGTAGATTACATACATAATTTGTATCATTATCACAATGAAATATTCACACTTAAATACTGTCTAACATTCACTCATTTAAATATGTACACACAAATGTATGAATGTACAAACCTATAAATTTGAAAAATGTGACTGAACTAAAAAGCCGTAAAATACAAAAACAAAACAATTTATGAACGTACATATGTATGTGTGTGTGTGTGTGTGTGTGTGTGTGGTATGCATCAAATGTGTAAGCGAGTGAGTGAGCGAGTGGCTTTGGTCTTATCAACTGCATGGTTGATTTTATGTACATAAATATGTATGTATGTATATACTTATGCATGTATGTATGTATATATTCATGTATGTGCAAACACACAGCTGCTAATATTTATACTACTCTTTTGAGCACCTCTCTGTTCCCCAACCCTTTCCCCAGGAAGTGCATGAAAAAACAACAAAACCATCAACAATAACACGTTATAGAAGTAAAAAAGCAAAAAGCACAACAACACCAACAGCAAAGACAACAGCTTGATAAAAGGAAAAACAAATATTCACTTCTCTTGCCTCTTGAGTTTTACAGTTGTTCTTCTGTTCAAAAGCCAAAGATAATTTCGAAAAAGTAACAATTGCAACAACAGGAATGAAAACACTGACAGACATTTACTTTATTACCTTTTCAGCAATAAAATAAAGCGAAAAAAAGGGCAAGTATAGCCATATAAAAAACAAAAAAGAGTTAAGAACAAGCTTCTTGTTACCTCTTAAGGTAGTCCTCAAAGGCAGGGTTGGAAAACTCAGTGCCAATGTTTTGTTAATAATTTCGCGAAGTCTTGTACTTACATATGTACCCCCAAGAGACAACTAATAAGGCATTACCATAAAGCTGATGGAGCTACCGTTAACCATCTGACCAAGGTGTACCTTGATACCAGGTAGCCTGCTGACTACTGCTTTTAGCCTGAAGAACACAACACAAACATACAAAAGCGAACAAATGGGTGACAGATATTAAAGATTTCTACTAACAAAATACATGAAATATTTCTTGGTGTTGTATTTGTTGTAGTTATTCGTAAGTGTTTTTCGTTGTTCATACGACGAATTTACACAGCGAATTTTAACCAGCGCATTCGTCGTTCGTCCCACTTGCGTTCCTAGCATAAGGTTGATGATTTGCTAGGAATTTGGTTTTTTTTTTCTTTAGGTTGGTAGAAACATATCATTGAAAAATCAATACTAGAAGAAATACTTGCATTTGCGTCAAAGCAATAATTGCCAAAGATATGGCGAAAAATGAAAAAAGGCTACTCCTACGTTCGGCATAAAAAAACTTCTTTTATTTTTGTGAAACTGGCAATGAAAATTTTGGTCTAAAAGGGTCTAAAATCATCAACTAAATATTGGCAGCTGAAAAGACAGACAGAAAGTAAAGGCTTAAGATAATAAACTTTCATTGGCTCCTACAGCAACTAATACATTAATTTTGGCTATTTAATAACTGTAAATATTAATATTAATAACTATATTAATTAGTAATACAATACTTTTTTGTTCCTAAGCAAAGTTCTGTACACAAGTCTATGTACATAAATATTTTACCAAATGGCAACACGTGTTATATTCTAATAGGGAATTTCCATTAAGATCTCCGTAGTGGCTTTTACACAGTAATATAATTTTAATTTACGCATTTTGTCAACTGTGTGTTCACGCACTTTAAATAAAATGTGTATGATAATATAAACACATAAGCCCACTCAGGAACACATAAGTAGATGTGTGTACGCAGGTATGTGTATTTCTACTAATTGATATCATTTGCTAATCAATTGCTATAACATTTTGACGTCAATCCCATTTTGTAACCAGTCAGTCGCACATTTTAAAATATACAACTATTTCACTGTACAAATAATAAATTTCTCTAATTTAGTATTGCCAACATTGTTGATGATTTTCAATATGTTTTTACAAAACGTTAAATGTCAAACCCTTAGATATTCTGTTGAAAAATATCCTTACGAACGAAAACATTCGCAAATAATTGTTTTGGCAAAACATTTCATTTATTAAAGTTTTGTAAATTTCACTGCCAGTTTCACATTTTTGAACCTGTCTAAACGATCGCATAAACACAATAGCGCAGTTCATTATTTGGTGCAAATGTCTTGCGTAAGTGCGAATGCAAGAAATGGTTGCTCTTTCTTTGCAACCCAACAACAAAATATACAAGGTTGCACTCGTTGCATTTACGCACCGCTAATTACGTGTTGCTTTTTTTCGTATGAGTATTGCGTTTGCAACACTGACACTCGAACAGCTGACATTTTAAAACAAAACAAACAACAAATTGTAGAAATGCAGCCAACAGCAATTACCAAAAAAAAATAAAACTTGAAAAATTAAAAATTGTGTATTAATTTATCAGCTGTTATTTGGAGTGCAATAAAATTTGCAAAGTTGTTGAAAAGGGTGCTCAATATCAGTTGCAATATAATCGCAAATGCAAATAGTCGCAACCAAAAACGCACCAAACGCTGAGTACAGCTAATGTACTGTTGTGTTTTTAGCCCGTTATGTTAAAAACGCGGTTTTGCTGATTTTTTGATTGCAAATGAAAGTAAAACACACTGATCTTTTTTATTTACAACACTTAATAGTTCAGTCTTTTTTTTTTTAACTATTTTGTATTCTGTAAAAACACTTTACTTGAACACTTGACACAGGTGCAACACGGCTGTAAAAACCAGACTGACTGACTGCTTGTTGTGTATCCTAGCACAGTTAGAACCACAAACTAGCTTCTCCAGCTATAGTTTCGTACTAACTACCTTAGACCTATATAAAATAGAACCATTTACCAATAGTTAGTTACTCAAAATTAAATAAAAATAGAAAGTATTTACATTTATATTAAATTGCTTTTTCAGGCTTAAGTTCAACCCTTGGTTTATCACTACTTTTAATTAATATCAATTAAGTAAAGAAAAGTAAAAAGTATTTACATTTACTTATCACTCCGCAGCACACTATCGAAATCTAAATTGTATTTGACAAAAAATTCATTGAGTAATGAAATTTTCAACAGTGCTGCCAACATATAATACCAATTTTATATTCGTTGTTCGATCTTCGATACTCAGCGAATATCGAATATGCTTATAATAGGGGGCTTTACCTTGTTTTGGCAACTAGTTCGAGCAAAGTAATGATAACTCGTTATCACAATTAGAGAATATAGTTTACATTTACGAGTTGGTAGAAAGATCCAATATGAAACAAGTAGACTCACTCATAAGACCTTGTATGTGGAGTTATGCTGTTTCAGTAAAAATTGGCTCAGGAAATTCAAAGTCGAGAGCGCACTCTTATATTTGTTCTCTGTATGATTACACCTTAAGCTTCTAGCTTAATATGTAATTACAAATGATTTGTTGGAAAGCACAAAAATAATTTAAAAAAAATTTGACAAAATAGGAACTTGGAACCTGCTTCCATTTCTGAGTTCAACTCAAGCGTCCATATCATAGCAGCGGGTAAAATCTGAGAAAACCATTTAAATTGCAACCAGTGTTAAATTATTATGTCAAATATGCACTGAGCGCCAGTAGCGCCCTTCGTGCAGTCTTTAGTGTTGTTCTAACAAATCATATCAAATTGAAGTTTAATTTCAACATACAATGTATGTATGTGTGTACATGTTTACATATACATGCTAATTACAACGTGGCATCACTGTCTGAGAATATTAAGCAGTCTTCTGTTTATTTTGTTCTCACCATATACTTTATTTTCTTGCCTGCTTTTGTGGCCATTATTTGCCATGCACGATCATGTTTCGTATACTCTCAAGCAAGCAAAATATCAAAAATGAAGGCGAATTCATGAAATGATTGAATAATGGCGATGTAATAAAGTACAAAACAACTCAAATGGTGAAGAGAAAGAGAACCATTTTTATAACTGTTAAATTATTGCTCATTTAATAATAAGTTTTGTTTATATTTTTTTGCTTTGTTTTTTTTTTGCTCTGCTTTTGTTATAGTTTCGTTGTCAAAACAAATAATAAATACACATGTACTTACATACATACATACATACATATGTAAATATTTGTCTACCCCCACAATGTCTCGAAAAGATAACAAACGAAATAAGCGAAGAAAAGAATTGAAGGGAAAGAAAACTTAAAGGTACGTAGTATAAAATAAAAATATGTAATAATAAAAAAAAAACATTAAACGCCAACGCTGCTACAGTTTGTTTATACAAAAAGAACAAGAAAAAAGAAATAATTATGCAAGAAAAAAAAGGAGAAATAAAACTGGTTCAAATGATGATTATGCAGCCCAAAGTTAAGCCACGTGTAAAAAAATGTGATGTCTGATCGATGTCGTCTGTATACATATTTTAATTGTTTGTTGCTTTTTCAGAGTTGTTTTGTCTGTTTGCATTTTATGCAATATGTATGTTTTTTCAAAGAAGTTTTTTTTCTCTGTCTACATTTTATACAATATGTTCTTTTAAAAAATTTTGATTTCTTTTCTTTTATATTTTATTTCTGTAAATTGATCCTGATTTTGCTGATTTATTTTATTTTTTTTTCAAATAACTTTTGCCTTTATATCAAGAACTTGCTATCGGCTTTGATTATGGGATCTTTGAAGAGAATATCGGACAGTTTTATTGTTGTGCATACACATACAAATGTACATAAGTATATTAAATGGTTAAAATTTATCATATTCAGTATTTAAGCAAATTTTTATTCAAAAAATATTGGAGTGAATTTTTAGTCAATAAGAGCTAATTGTTGATAGTTTTATCGGGCGTTCTGCTTCGATTTTTTGCTTTCTCAAAGTTGAGATAGATTTTTTGTGATAAAATTGGAGTGATCAGCATTTTTAAAGAAGACAAAAAAAGTAAAGCTGAATACTTACTGTCATAACATGGCTGTTTCATGACCACCACGTCGCTCATCAGCACCCTAATTTGCTTCAAATCCAAGCCATGTCTAATTATATACTATTTTTAAATAGAAGCGAATAGCTATTCGATCACCTGAGCGCATGATTAATTTCTTAGAAATTTCCTTCCAAAAAAATTATTTTAAAAAATTTCCCTTGTTGGGGAAAATTTCCCTACGTGGGGAATTTTGTATTTTACTTTTATTTTCACAAACTATTTAACAGAAGTTACATACTCTTGAATTTTATGTTAAAAAGTTATAAAATTTCCCATTTAGCGAAGTTTTTATTTGAAATATATTTCCATGAAAATTTTAAGGTTTTTTATTTTATACGATATTTTTTGGTTTGCCAAGACACAATTTCCTTAATTGGAGAAAATTTTCCTGAGGCAGGAGCTTTTTTATTTTACATTCATTTGCTTAGCAATAATTATTAATAACATTCCTTAAGTTTTTATTAAGAATTTATAAAATTTCCCTTTGAAGGAAACTTTCATTTTAAATATGGTTTGGTGAAAATTACTAATGTTATGTTCTTTAGAGGGGGCTTGCAAAAAATTCCTATAAACCAAAATTTCCCTTTGCTGGAAATTTTTATTTATTTGAAATGTATTTAAGAGAAAATGATGAATTTTGAATAGCAACTTCCTAATTGGGTAAAATTTGCCTATGAGGGAAATTTTTATTTCGCAATAGTTTTCGTCAAAAAATTTACATGAAAATTTTTTTAACTTATATTTAAAATTTATAAAATTATGAATTTTTTAATAGCAAAGTTTATATTATAGGGATTTCTTCAACAAGCTTACTGAAATAAAAATAGTGTTTGGCTCACGATACCGATTGATGGCGCTTGCATAATCAAATTTAATATTCTAAACTCTAGTCTAATCTTAATTATCTCTTTTAAGATTATGCCTAATTAATAAATACTAACCCCCTAATTCATAAAAATTATTACAGGCTTATAAGATTGTTATTTGACATATTTGTATGGAAAATCTGTCAAATAAGAGCTTTATAAATCTGTTGTAATTTTTATGAATTTGACTGTAACCCGATAGCCACCGTTGCTAGTGCTTTAGAATTAAGATGTTTTGTAATTTTAATTATAATAAATATAAAATAAAATATAGAAAAAAAATAGTTTGAAGTCAAAAGCAACTAGTGCATTTCCAAACACATGCTACTTACTCATTTTGTCTGTAGGGTGTTTAAGCCCATGTACTCGTACTTAAGTACATACATACATCTGTACATACGTATATTGCCCTTCATTTAGTGTGTCTTAAAACATATTCTATGTAAATTTTTCGTCGTCGAGTTATAAACATTATGTTTACTTATTTATTATCTAATTAGGCACAATTTCACATGTATTGAGTACGGCCAAATAACCAGCTCGAGGTCCTTCTCCTTTTCTTCTTTCACACCCTTTGACACCATCATGTTTGTCTGAGCCGCTGACCTGAAGTTTGTGTAAACATACATTTTTGCCGCCACAAATTTTTTCCTACCAATAGTGTTTTTCAATAAAAATTCCCAAGCTATTTTTAATGGAAATTTTTCCAGAGACATCATAAAATACTGTTTTTTCTTGCACAGACATTATTTGTCAATACTGGTAGTTATTAACACCTGGATAATTGAACCAAAACAAATTCATAAAATAATAAAAAAAAGCAATAATTTTATGTAAATTTTCAATTTTGCTGTTGAGAAAGCAGGCATATTGGTCAAATGGAATTAGCCAGTCAACCAGATCGTAGCAGTTGTTAAATAAATTAGAGTCTTGTTGTTAAGTGAAAATAAAGATGTTGAAAACATTTCGTCTTAAAACCACCATGACGTTTGTCTTTCGTCATGGCTATTTTTTTTTGTTTTGTCTTGATTTGTTTTGCATAATATTTGTGAAAGAAATTTTAACTTTAATTAGCAATCATAAATAATTGATATATGCAAAAATTTTATGAGGTTCTTTAGGAATGTATGAATGTATGAATGTATGTATGTATGTAACTCAGAAAAGGAGACACATTATAATAAAACATTCCATTAAGCAGTTTTTGACGAAATTCTAGAAACTTAAAAATCAATAAAAAATTATAAAAAGAATAAAATAGAACTGTTTAATATCTGACCAATATGTTGACTTTCAGGTGAGTTTTAAAATCCTCCTTAATGCAAACTCAACTTCGAAAAAGTCCTGCCTGTTAGAAAAAAATATTTAACATTAAAAATTTGCTAAATAGTAAAACGGAGCCGTTTGATTGCTCAACAATATGTTGAGCTTATGTCCACTTTTATAATCCCCCATATTGCAATTGTCGTCATTGTCCTCACGTCAAGTCAACTTCGAAAAAGTCCTGCCTGTTAAAAACAAATATTTAAAATTAAAAAGAATAAAACGTACCTGTTCGCAAATAAGTTGACCTTGTCAAGTGGGCAGACTAAATCGATTTGTATGTACAAAAATTCGTCGATATTATGCCATCGCTTTCTCCACAGATTTTGGCTTAAGAAAATTTTTTGGTGTATGATCTCGCTTTAAAGCGTATTATATGGGGCCGGTGTGTGTGAAAAAAATATTGGATAGTAAAATTATTGGAATTGGTCATACATTTGACTCCTCTAGGGCCATCCTGGGGCTAGTTAGTGTAACTAATCAGTCCCAGACTATCCGTAGAGGAGTCAAATGTATGACCCACACCCAATAATTTTTTCTGCCCAATATTTTTGTTGTTGCAACAAATCGACCTAGTACCACGCCTTCTTACGGGGACTGTTTATCACTACAATAAAAAAAAAAAGACTTTCTCAAGCCCGATAAAATTATTAACAATCAGAACTTCCATTTCAAGCAAAACCGTGCAAAATAAACACACATTTTTTTCAAAAAAGAAATCGGCAGTAGTGTCTGATGGTTGATACCATAAAATCGCCTGACTGATAAAACTATCGAGGTGCAGTTACCCAACAATAACAACAATTTATTGGTAGCAGTACTAGAAGCAGATTTTCTTAATCACTTCACGACACGTGGCGACAGTCAATATCAAAATCAAGCTTACGGTTTCATCATATTTGGTGACAACTAATGCTTCTTCTTATTAGTAGAATAGATATATGAAGGAATTTCTGTAAATTTATGGTGGTAATTGATATTTAAACGACTGGCTTGACGCTAGTGATTATCACAAGGAAGTGAATTGACACTACTAGTCAGGGTCACAAGCAAATGACATGTGTATGAGAATCAGACGGCTAGACCCATCATGATAATCTGTATGTTTTTCAGACTACCAGAGACGTGCCCATGAATTCTAGTGGCCGCATTCGCAGATTCTTCAAGAAATATTTTGTAATATATATGATGATAATATTAAATAATTTTCTAAGTTGAGCAATAGGTTAAATTGTATATACAGCCAGTAATGAAGGGCTAAGTCAGTGAAATGTATATGAGGTGCTGTGTAAAACCAGTATGCAATTTTGTTATGAGCTGAGTTCGCATTAAATTGGGCCCTCCTTATTAGTGTATTGAACGTAGAATATTCATGATAGGTTCCCCAGCCAATAACTCCTCAATTTCAGTTTTCTTGTCTTCTTGAGATATGTTCATCCATACAAGTTTGCCCAAAAATATTTTTCTGATTTGACTAAAGCCCTGTAAGTAGTTCACACATTTAATTTTTTTTTAATAAGCCTATCACCCAAAATGGTTGCTGATGAGAAACGTAGCTGTTTCGAAATAGCTAGCTATTGCCCAGCTGAAGTCAAAGTTTTGTTTTGTAAAATTCATAATTGTTAATTATTAATAATATAAAATATAGCAGTCATTTGGACTATTAGCCGGTAGAAAAAAAACACTAAACTACGTAAATGCTAGTTCATTAAAACAAAATCAACATTTCATTTACCTTTAATCACTGTGCAGCTGTATGGAATCTATTTGCTTTTTATTAATTAATATTTTTCTGAAATAAAAAAACTATTTTTGTCGTTCTGGAAAAAGAACGCAATTAAACTAACCCGTCTCAATTCATTTCATATTAATGTCACAGCAATTTCTGTTTGATTTATTGACTTCCGTTTTCAAAGACTTATGAAATTCACTGACATACATAAATTTGTCAGTACAGACATCACTTTAGTTTTTATACACACACACCAGTAGAATTTTGCCCAGTAAGAAAATAAACATTTTTAAATTGAAGAAAAATTTTGAAATTTTGCCTCCTTTCAATTTGTATTGATATGTCATAATTGAATGCTTAATTCACTTTCAATATTTTCAGATTTGCATTTTGTGCTTTTTAGAAATATTTTGTTAAAAAATTTTCGTGTTTTTTTATTTGCTTTAATTCTGAAATTTAAATAGATATAATCTAGTGTGATCATTGGGTTGTTTACAGTTCAATTGAAAAAACATATTTAAGCCAAACATGTATTATTACGTAAATGTAGGAATTTTTTTCTCTCATTAACAAAAAATAAATGTGCATAAAAAATAATGGCACACTAAAATCATAAAAAACCATATAATACAACCAAATATGGCTGAAATTTCTAGAGAAGTTTAACAACCATTAAATAATAAAATAAAATTTAAATAAATAAAATTTAAATTTATTCTGCTTAATCTTCTGACCGCGGAAGTGAGAAAAAACCAAACAGACAGACAGAAATGGCCAGCTGCACAAAACTTCTAGTACTGGTAAAACAATTTTGCACAAGATTCTAAGCTGAGAAATAAATTTTTGCTGATAATTAACATTTAAAATTTTATCACAACGGGACCTTTGTAGAACCAAAGTGGACCGGTTTCATTACCGGCGGCCCGCGCTACATAACATTTAAAATTTTATTTCTCTTATTTAAAGCTATTGCTGCAAAATATCTCATTGTTAATAATTTTTCTTAGCTCTAACACTTTTTGATAGTTTCAACTTTCACATCACATGGCACCATTTGTGTTTATTTAGAAATCATATTTGATGTTTTGAGTGCATATTTTGTACATTTTTAGGTGTTTTCAGTTGTCTAAGCGTTACTGTTGGTCAATTTTGTTCTGGGTTTTCATCAATAATTTTTGTGAAAATCATTTTTTGTGTCCTGCCAACTCACTGATCGCAATTTTTTCGAATTTACTTCTCTCATTGGCAGTTTAAGGGCCTTATTCATGATAAATATTTTTGGCTTACTCTTATTTGACAAGTGTTCCATACAAATTTGTCAAATAACAGCATTATAAATCTGTTACAATTTTTATGAATAAGGGTGTAAAGCTTTTATTTATAATCTTTTAAATAATACCAAACAAAAGTTTTCATACAACTTTTCTTTTTTTTTCTTATAAAATTTTCTATAAGTAAAAAAGAATATAAACTTTATCATTAAAATTCTTGGAAGTTTTGCCAATCCAGTAACGTTGTTTTTGGCCGAAAAATCCTTACGACTGAAGTTGCTGAATTAACCCACATTTTTATAGACATTTTTGTTGCCTTAAAAAAGTTCAAATATTGCAGAAACGTGATTGTTTTTTATTAACCTAAAAAAACACATTTAACTATGTTAATAGATAAACAGTTGTTAAATGCGCCATAAAGTTTTTGCAAATTACCAAAATATAAATAAAGAAAAAAGAAAAAAAAAAACAAAAATGCCTTAAAGAGTGCATTGAACTCTATAAAAGAAAGAAAAATAAATGTCATCAATTGGGGTGTTCAACCCTAAAAAACAGGTGACTTTTATTGTCTATTAAATTTAAATTATACGAAAAAAAAAAACCATTAAATACATTTATGTATATACTTTAAACAATTACCCAGCGGTAAAAATAGCGATAAGTCGATTTGTGCCTACCAGCAATAACATTATTTAGTGCTTTTTAAATTTTATTCTAGATATTTATAAAAATCAATAGTCTTAGATTAAAATGTAATTTAGTGCATTAATTCCATACAACATTTTCGTAACACTAGTTTTAAAAAAAAAGTATTTGTTATGTTTTCAAGCCTATGAGTAAAAGTTAGGCTGCTGAATATAAGGCAAACTCTTTCACACAGCAGCTATATTTTTAAATAGACAAATAATTTAGTCCTACTATGTCTGAAATTGAGCAAAGAATAAAAATTTAAATTAAATATAAAATTCGGTCTTGACAGAGAATATTTGGTAAATGGCCAGCCGCAAGGGCAGTTTCTTCATAGCAATGAGTATTGATTTCTTCTACAAGCCATCTAAAATATTAGGACACCAGGAAAGATAAAAGAATATCAAATGTTTTCTCGGCGTATTCACTGTATATGCTTAAGTAATTTTACCACTGGGTATTATGGTCTTACATATTTAGCTGTAGTCTATTGCCATATTAAATAATGCATTTTCTCTTTTGATTTTTGTGGACATTTTTACAATAATTTTATTATTATTGAGTTGTTTGGGTCAATGTATGATTAAACTTTATCATGCGATACAAATGCTTTTTTTTTTGAGCAAATAATATAATGTGTAGGTGTTTCGTAATGCTTTGCAGTATTGTTTGCACTGGTTATAAACATTTCTGTCTCATGACAGCCGTCTTATTCCCCAACTGAAATAAGATTTTTTTTAGTCAGAGAAAATTTCAACTAAAACCTTTTAAAACAATTCTTAATAGATTTTTCGGACTTGAGTTTGATTTCAGTCTTTTTTAAACATTTATGTACACTGTCAGCAAAACCATTTCAAAATAGTTTTACTAACGTGCCACAAATTTCTCACCAAGAGGAATCCTTTTTGCTACTTCTGCCACAATACACTGCATATGCAGGTGTTGTCGCCTGGGGAATAATAAAAAAAAAAACTAAACAACGGAACTTTTTAACTTTTAGTTGAAACGAAACTGGAATTATTTAAAGAAAATTTATTTTCCAGCTAACTTTTGTATATAAAAAAATACAAAGAATTTTTAGAGAGAAAGTGTTCAAATATAATTAATTTTTAATGTTTCTAATCAGATATGCGTTCAGCTAGATCTTATTTTAATAAAATTTTTGCTGAAAACAAACTTTACATCGCTATGTTTTTAGTTAAATTTTCCTTAATTTAAGAACTTATTTTAGTAAAATTTTTACGAAAGCAAACTTTACAGAACTACAATTTTTCAACACAGGGACTTTTATTTGAAGAGTAACTAAGATTATGTAAAGCAAAGTTTTTGTGTTCAACTGATGTCAGAAAAATTTATATACAGATTTTCTTTAAACAAAAATTTTATTTTGGGGGAAAGTTTTCAATTAATATATACATATATAATTGTTGTTAGTAAAACTTTCCAAAACTCATTGAAATAATTAATTTGGATACATTTTTACTAAAAACAACTTTCTATAGCTAAAATATGCCAGCAGTGGAAGGAAATTGTTTTTGAAAGCAATGAAGGAAATTTTAAAATAAATAAAATTTCCCATAAGGGAAATTTTTTAATTTCAATATTTTTGCTTTAATTTTCCTTTTCTAGGAGAAATAGGAATTTCAGTAAATTTTTACAGAAAATTTCTCTAAAAATTACAACTATTTAAAGAAGTTTGTACAAGAATAGTGCTTCAAATAACAATTTCCCAGCAAGGGAAATTTTCCATTTAAAATTTTTTTGTTTTGTATTTTTTTGAAACTTTCTCAAAACCCTTTTGAAAATCATTATTTCAGTAAAATTTTTTAATGGAAAATTGCACATAACTAAAATTTCCCATGAAGGGAATTGCTTTTAAAAAGCAACTAGAGTTTTTGCAACGAACTTTTAGTTCTCTCTAGTAGTTCTTTTGTTGAAATCCTACTTTAAATATAATTTCCCCCCCACAGGAAAATACATTTTACCTTATTTTTGGTAAAATTTTCCTATTTAAAAATCACTTTTTTAAGTAAATTTTAGTGAAGTTTTATAAGAAACTTGCTATCTAACGATGATGGTAAAAATGAGTCTTCTTCTAAAATATTCTAATATGCTTGAAAGTATTCACTCTTAAAGACCTTGCCTAGAGAAAGTGTTATATAAATAAAATATTTCTACAGGGAAGTTTTTTACTTCAAGAATTTGTCTGTGTTTTTAAGAAAATTCTGCTTTAAAAAAGTTGTTGCCATAGTTTATTCACAAATAATTTTGTTAAACTAAAATGTTTAAATAAGAAAATATGTTTTTGAAAGAAATATATAAATTTTTTAATAAATGCAGCTCTAAATAAAGGTAACCCAACAAAGGAAATTTTTAACTTGAGAATTCGCCAGATCCAGAGATTCACTTTTATTTTATTTTTTTATAAAACTCACTTCAATAGCTTCTAGCCAATGAAAATTTTTTCAAAACCAAAATTTCCCTTCAAGGGATTTTTTCTAGCATATAAATTGTAAATCGGTAGTAATGTAAAATAAGAATTTTTTTATTATTATTTTTTTTTATCTGTTTCAGCAGCTCTACGCTACAACTGGGTATCTAAGAAATGATGTTCTTAACAATAAAACCATATACATATATGCATATGTAGCTATGACATAAAGTGTAAAATCATAAAAGTATATGACTGAAATTTTTTATGAATATTATATTTCTTGTATGATTTGCATGTCGGATGAATTACTGAAAAACAATTAAAAAAGCTATAAATAAGAAGCAGCAGACTGTTATAAAAATATTTAAATGCAAATGGCCAAGAAGACCATAAATAATATTTCATATAAAATATTTAAGCATCACATTAGTATTTAAAAGGATTGTTTTGCCACTTTTTTGTTGGCAGTTAAAAAAAGCCAGTTAAATAAAATTTATTTTTAGTTCACACGAAAATTTAAGGCATTTACTGAGAAGTATGATGTTTATAGAGGCAAGATTAAAATTAGTTTTGTGGAAAAAGTTTTGCCAAAATTATAAAGTTGCTTAACTATTATTTTTCCCCGAATACTTGCACTTTTATGACTATTTTTGCAAACTGCCAGAAGCTTTAAATGTCATGTGTACTTTAGCCACTTTGCCAAAAATTGTGACAAACTTGTTAAAACTTTTTTTTTATTACTGCAAAAGCTGTTCGTAGTAGATACATCTGAACAGCAGCACTAAAACTCTTTGAAAATGTAAGTTTTATGTGGTGGATCACAGCTTTAATGCCATGTGTTTGTATGCATATATAGATGTATGTACGCATATATATGTATATAGAAAAATAGTTTCTTAGAAACAATTTGTTATTAATAAAAACGACAGATTAGAAAAGTTAATACCACTTTGGTTATGAGAAATGTAATTATTTCAGAGAATTTTTCTTTTCTGTGAATGAAATTTTGCGACTTTAGGTTCACTATAAACACTCATGTTTGTTGAAAAATTTATCGGAATGAGAACTTTTGTAAAGGGAAAATCGCAAAATAACAGATTTTTTATTTAAGTAAAACTTGTTTATATCATTTCTATGGATCTGTCATTTAAAAAAGTTTTTGCAGCAAAATTTGCACACCTTACACAATTTTCTAAACCAAGAAATTTATATAAATTTCTATGGAAAAATTTTTATCAGATTAAAAGCTTACAAAAAGGGAAAATTGCATAATGGAAGATTTTTAAGTATGGTAAAAGTTTTTTATATGAATTCAATAGATGTGTGATTTAAATGAGTTTGTACAATGAAATTTTCATTGTACAAATGTATAATCTATTTTTAAAACTAAATTTCCCTTATTGGGAAATTTTTGGTACACCAAGTTTTCTGTGCAAAAATCTTTTCAGAGAAATATTTATTAGACACTTGGAAATTTCAAAGCCTTATGGGCAATTATTTTCTAATTTGAATTTAAAATAAAACTTTAAGGTCTAAAAAAAACTGACTGCAACAGATTTTCAATTAAGACTTCCGTTTTGAGCCTGTTTTTTTCAAAAATACAACGTTAACTAATTACCTGTAGTATTTCTTTCAACTCTTTTTCTTTTCTTGGAAATGTAAAAGAAGAATAAAGGCATTAGATTCAGGTTTTTTTCTTGTTGGAAAAATTTAAAAGAGAGAGATTTGGTTGTTGTTTACAACAAGCTAGAAGAAAAAAAAAAATTAAAAAAATGTTTTATCACGGCCAAGTTTTAAACAAAAATGCAATAAGGAACTACGGATGTCAAAGTGTATTATTTTAAGTCAATATTTTTAAGCCGTCTGTGTGCCGCCGACATTTCGTTGATGCTAATTGACTCATCAGTAGATTCGAATAAGGCTTAAAAGAAGTTTGAAACCCAACTACTTATTCTACAATTTTCATGGGCAAAATGAGAAACAGAAATATACAAACAAACCTTTAATACAGAAAACAATTTTATCGTCTTGCAAAGGTTACAGAAACCTAGCCACTACAGCTTTTTAAATAAAATCGATTTCAAATAAGTTCGTGTTCCCGATGCTCTGGATCGGGTGAGTTTGTTTCATAGCTGGCATAATTTTCGTGGCTGCTGCTGCTTTACTTTTTTAATTTTAATTTTAATTTAATTTCCTACAAAATTGAGAAAGATTTTTATTTTTTTTTTTTTTTTTGGAGAAAGCTGGGATAAAGATTGAAAAAATCTTTCTTAAGGTAGTAAAAATCGAACTAGAAAACCTGATCAAATTAATCAAAATAATTTCCCTTTAGCAATAATGTTTCATTGAATTTAAATTTAATGCCTTTATCATGTAAAAATCACCAGATTCTTTCTATTTTCTGTTTTTTTTTTTTTTTTGCAAAAACAAAATACCAAAATCATGTGAAATTATCGCTAAACGTTAAAATTAAAAATATAAATATTTACTTTAATATTTATATACACAAATAACTGTAAATGCAAGTGATACTTGAAACGGAAACTCATTTGTTTTACTAAAACACTTCTCATAATATTAAGCAAATTCTTTTGGAACTGAAATATTTATTAATGTTTTCGCTAGAAAATGACGAATTTCCTTGAGCGAAAAAAGAAATGAAATTGTATCAATTATTTATTATTCCAGTGTTTGTTTTGGCCCAACCTACTACTAAAGAGAATTGAAAACGAAATCATTTTACGTTTTTCGCTAGATACAAAAAAAAGAAGAAAAATTGTCACAATAAATGGGGATTAGAAATATTTGCAAAATAATAAATTGCGCAAAAAAAGAGCCGCACGACCTAAGCTAATAAAAAAAATCTTAAGAATACACATTTAAATAAATATTGTTCGGAGGTATAGAACTTAAATATAAATTCATTTGACAGTAAAAATCACTAAGATGATGTATGTTTTTGTTAAACCCATAAAACACTGGCAGAACTCACTGGCCTTGTTGTATCGGTTATCGTTGTATCTGAAGAGACAAGCGTTCAAACCAAACTCGATCTTGAAATGAAGGCATTACAGTTTTTAAAATCTTATAAGTTTATTTACAAAAATTAAAACAAATTTGAAATTCTTTTAGATCCATTTGATTTTTGAAATTCAGTTTTGAAACGAAGGCATTACAAGTAAAAAAATCTTTTTTTCATACAAATTCAAATAAATTAGAAATGATTTTTAGTTTCGAAATTCCTCATTTGATTTTTTTATGAATACTTTCTTTAAGTCATTCAATTAGTGGTTTTGGTTGCTCTCGAAAACCTCTTTCGTTTTGGGGTTTTTATAACTCAAAAATGCTCAATGGCTCTTTTCATTTCTATTCAATTGTTTAAATTCACTTACTTACGCTGCAATAAAAGCTGGAAACAAAAACGCACAAAATTATATTGATTTTATTGTGTGCATTTAATTTGCTTTGAGGGCACAATTCATTTACAAATGGCTGGCTGACTGGCCTGGCCCGGCCTGGTGTGGAGTGGCTGGCTGTCTGAAAAAATAAAGAATATACAATAATACAAAAAAAGAAAACATAAAATTCAAAAGAAATGTAATGAAATAAAATCATTAAGACTTTGAATGGAATTTTTATCTTTTATTTTATTTTGTTGTTGCTGTTGTTGTTGTCGTTGTTGCATTTTTTGCATTTAATTGAATTTTTACAAATGCAGCAATTAAGCGAATGTATTCAGCGCAGCGCAGCAGTGGCCAACCAACAAACCATTAAAGCTGCCATACAGTCGTACGTCGCCGGCCTGTGCACACAGCTGTGGTTGGTCAGTAAAGCAGTATTTTCCCGATATTCCCATTCAAGAGGATACATATGTATGTTGCCATCAGTCAGCCAGCGCGTCACTTCATTTGGTTACCATTTACTTTTCTCAAGTTTTTGTTTTTGTTTCATGGATGAATGAATTTAGAATTGCTTGCGTTTGTATGTCAGTGTAAAAATATTTATATGTACAAACATTTTTTATATAAATTGTAATTATTTTTTTTTTGCATTTGTTTTATTCAATTTGTGCTACGTAGTGTTTGCACAAATTTTGTTGTAAATACATACCGAGCAAGTGTACCAGAGAGCTGCACTTGTAAAAAGCAGTCATAAGAAAAAAAAGCACAATAAAATTATTAACAATTGTTAATAATTTTATAACTTTAATAACTAATTTTATTAACTATAAAGTTAAAATTAATGCTTAAAAGTTTGAAACCTTTGTTATCACTGATACAATAGCAACAAACAAAAAAATCAATTGAAAATTAATTGAATGTTGGTAAGAGAAAAACACAGTGATAAAGTGAAAAGTTGATCAATAAGATTAAATATTGACAGTCAGTAATGAAAAGCTCAGCTGATAGGATCGCTATGCGCTGCTCTTTTGAGTTGTATCCCTGTGAGTGTGTATGCAATTCGGGTGCATATGTATCAGCATGAAATTAGTGGTCACCTTTATTTGGGCAAAAATGGGCATATGCATCCTTTTAAAACTTTTACATTACACAGCCATGCAAATAAGGAAATGTCATTAGATAAACTTTAGTGATCCACTATTGACAAGGTCACCAGTACTGCTGACATACTATGTTTAATACAATGCCTTTTTCTATTGATATTTAGCATGCATTTATTATTGAAAATCATCTAGTGACCTCGAAACTAGTGACTAGGTGGTTCCAATATGACCATATGAAGACAATGGTACTATTGATTTTCTACAGACTGTCGCCAGTATTGTTAAATTAGTGAGCTCCACATAATTCTTTTTTCTATTGTTATTTCATATGGGGTTGCCAGTGAAAGTCACCTAAGGACTGCCTAGATGGTTCTAATAAGAACACATAATAAATTTTTCTTATATTTCCATCAAAACGCAATAAATAAAAAGATGCAGACAGTGCGTTGGCAATATGTACAATTAGGCTAGCGGCATAGTTGCTACAACTGCTGGCTTAGAGACACTTTGCTCTAGGCTTTTCTTCCCTAAGGAATCTTGGTGGCCAGTGCCTCTAAGTCACCAGTTGTGTCAACAATGTCGGTGCCTTATTTATGTACTCCATAAACGGAGCGTCTGCATCTTTTTATTTGACGGTTCTTGATCGGGTGATCACTATTTCACAAGAAATAATAGAAAAAATTATTGTATAGAGTTCAGTGTGCCCAAATACTGGAGATAATTTCAAGACAGAGAAACACTGAAACCACAGTCATCATGTGCTATCATAGAACCATATAGTCTTTAGTTCTAAGTTCATTACACGATTTGCGATCGTGTAGCAGTGAACCGAATGTGCATGTTAAACATAAACCGGTACCGGCACCAATGATTTAGATATACTAAATAGGCACGCGTTGCAGTTCTCTGATATGTATGTACATATGTATGAGTACGTATCGGTGGCATGTGTTTTAGACTTTGTTGTTAATTGTATATAAAGCTTTTGATGTGTGGCATGTTTTACGATAATTAGCATCATGTTGGTGGCAATACTATTCAATGGACTTATTCAGTCAATGAACTAAAGAGAGGATTGCCATCATACATATGTACATATGTATGGTTATCTGTATCCACACTCATACATACATACTTTTACATTCTTATTTGGTGCTATATGAGGAAGCGAATGTGCAGTTTTCATTTCATTTTAAACATCACTGGGCTCACGGATTTTGCATCATGCATATGAAAGCTAAATTTTAATTAAATTTTATGGCAAATAAAAAAAGAGGAAATGTGACAATTATCGTTACAAATTTGATCGCTTTTTTGCTTTGACTGATAGAAAATATACCGCCAGTAAAATGGAAAAAATCATATTTAGCGTGCTTCATTATTTTATGATAAAATTTTAAATCCCTTAATTACAAAAATATAAACGGAAGCAAATTGATTAGAGAAATGGCAATTGCCCAATTCACAAGTATATTGCTTAACTGTAAAGGCTGCAGTATTCGGGCAGTATTCCTTTACTCAAGTGCCATGTTTTGAGAAAAAGTTAATGGAGCTCATTATTCATAATATGGACTTCAAATACCTACAAAGAACACAAGTATGGTAAAACTACGAAAACTTGCTCACGTACATTTTTAAAACTGATGTTTGAGAAATATATTCCAAATATTCCTTCCATATAATTGCTATGATTGATATTAACTTAACTAGAAATAGTAAACATGAAATACCTTTAGCTGGGGGACAACCATCTTTTTGAAGCCGCCACATTTCTATACAGCAACCATGCTTGAATTCAAAGGACAATGTTTTTGAAAGACGAGTGCTGCGAAGAAATGTGGCGTTCTCTAAATTGCTAGTTGTCCCCCAGCTAAAAGAGCTTTGATGTTTTCTTTGTCTTGTTTAATGTTTAATTTTTTTTCAATTAGTAAAGAGTAAACTTATGTGTATCCATAATATAAAATAATTATAAAAGCAAGGGTTCCATTAATTAAAACTAGTTTATTAAAAACGTAGCTCAAATTCTTTTATACGGTATGTTCGTTCGTAGGATAGCGTAATATTCCAGTTATAAATCGTCAGCAACCGTTCTTGAGCTCAGAGGCTGGTTATGTATCTTTTAGAAACATGTGGCGGCCTCAAAACAGCTGGTTGTCCCCCAGCTAACGGTATTTAATGTTTACTTTTTCTTATATAATTGATATAAATTACAACAATGATATGAACTGAAGGTATGGAATTCTTGATGTCCCCCAGCTAAAGGCCTTTATTGTTAAATTTCCCTTATATACAAGTAAGATATCTATTGGCTCTGGAAGCGTAATAATAAATAAATTTGGAAGAAAAACTACGAATAATAAAAATTAGGTATTATATTGCAGTTGATTGCTGTTTTTTTAAGCCTTACGTTTATATATGTATGTACACTCAAGAATCTTTACAATCATAAAATAAGTTAAACACAAAAACTTTTACGTTTATAATGTAAAACATAAATGCCATTTTTATTATTACAAGTACTTTTATTACTTGAGAAATTTTTATGGCGCACAATTTCTTTGGCTGAACGATTTGGTGTTAAATAATAATTAAAATAATTTCAAATAAATCATTATAAACATAAAAGCTATTACTAAAGCGGTAAAAAGGAATTTGTAACAATAACAAATAGAAAACTTTTGATTTTGTTTAACAGAATTTATTAGGTCATTAAAGTCGTAAAAAAGGAAAACGGTACTGCAGTTGAATGACCTTAATTTTGTGGTGTATTTTAATGCTCTAACTCTTTATTAAATAAAGCTTATGGAGGAGCCTGTGATTGAAATTGGTAAATGGTAAGAGGCGCCCAAGTATTGTGCAAATATTTCTGCCTTAGAGTACTACAAAAAAAAATCTCACAACACTGCACAACATAAATTGAAAGTATAATTCCTGCTTTGTAAAAATAACTGTGTGGCAAGTAAAACCATCCCGTTGGCATTAAATATAGTGCAGGTCCATTTTCTCCACTTCTGCCCGCTGTTTAATAATATTTCTCTCCTGGGTTTAGATTGACAAACACCGAAACCATGAGATATCAAATTAAGTTGGCCAAAAAACCTCAGAGTCAGGTTTGACTCGCAGTCATTATTATGCATTATAGTTGTACCACCCTTTATATAACTGCTGCTAGTTATCATGAACTGAAGCGTACAATTTGTTTACTGAAAATATTGCCTAAAAGTTCGCTTAAGATCTCCAACATGTGCAGGCAAACGTTTGTCTAAAATATTAACTACGCAACTAGATACATGCTTTCTTATCTAGTTCTGTTTCTGGTGCTGTGCAGCCTTTCTGAGATAAAATCATCCTAAGTAATTAATTTATATATAAACCTCAAATATTTATTTCAGTACAATATTTTCTAAAATATCTTATTATTATGGCTCATAGTTTGTGTAGCCATTTTTTTGTTTTTAGAAAATTCTATTGTAGGGTTTGTTTGTATTTTGCAAGCAATAAATTTAACGCTTGAGTTAATAAAAGATTTATACTTTTAAAAATAAAACTCACAAAAATGTAACAGTAAAAAATATAAAATATACAGGCAGAAATTACTAAAATTATCGATTTGTATCCGTTTTGACACGCCCGATTGATTTCAATAATTTTTAAATAAACTGATTGATCACCCTCGTTTTCATATAATTAAAATAATTTATAATTGCAAATTATTATTATTATTTTTTTTTTGGGCTACAGTGCGATTTCCAATTCCTCAGATTTTGTTGAGATAAAATTGGTGGGGATCATCATTTTTAAAGAAAGTAAAGTTAAGGACTTGTTGGCTGGGGTGCATACCAAAACTGTCTCACATCTAACACAATGCTCATCAGCCCCTAAACTGCTTAGAGCCCAGGCCTTGCATAATTATAAAGAATTTTTGTGAATAAATTTTTTTTAATATTCTTTTGCTTAAATTTCTGTCATGAGATAAACCTAAAAGAAACATATCGAAATTAAAAAAAAATGTGGCTTTACTTTAATCAAAAATCTAAATCTGTTTCGTGTTTGAGCTATTAGCAAACCAAAATTTATTTGCCGAATGTATAACAAACTTTTGACGGCTTAAGATTTATTAGTATAAACTTTTCACATCAAAGAAGTTTCTTTTGACGATTCTCCTCCTTCCTTTTTGTCTTGTTCTTCTTCTTTTTCTGTATAGATGCGTATACATTAGAGGGCACCTTATATGTGTGGGTTAGGTTTTTTGTTCGCAATGAAAAAATACATTGCAGAACATCTTAGGCAGATTGCTTTTCTAGCAGCAGTTGTGCCACAGCCACTCCCCCAGGGTATAGAAAAGTGTGCAAACATTTACAAAATATAAAATGAATCTCCATTCGTTTGTTACTTCCTACACTTTTTCCAAACATACTTACTTCGTATCTCTACTCATTAGGGGCGATGCTATAAAAAAATCAATCATTTGAGTAAACTTTCTTCCCTTTGCCCTACTTGCACTATATGTTAAAGGGACTTCTATTCAAAAGTAATATATTCTAAAAATATAGACAACCAGCCATGAAAAGCTCAGGTAAAAGGATGGCTGTGGGCTGCTGCTTAAAAACTGTATACGCTTAGCCATGACCGGACTACGAAGCAATTTGGTTGCTGATGAGTGTCATGGTAGACGTGAAGCAGCCAAGGTATGTACCGCAGCCAATAAATCTTCAACTTTACTTTTCTTTTCTTCTTTAAAAAGGTTGATGGCTCCAATTTTATCACAAAAAAAAATCTTTCTCAATATTGAGGAAGTAAAAATCGAACTCAACCCCGATAAAACTATTAACAGTTGTTAAGTATTTTATATAAAACTATCTAGAGCTGTAAAAATAATTCAATACACAAAATCAAATAAAATATAAGTCTGTTATTTGAAAAATAACATTTCTACATCAATATTCTTCCCTTTGTTTTACCTCGATTAGTTTTTTGCTTTGCCATTTTCTCCCTAAATCTTTCAGAGGACCCAGTTTACCTCTGGAGTAGTGATATGTAACTTGGGAACTCGCTTTCTTTTCTCGACTTTTCTTCAACACAGACCATTCCTCTATATCCTCTTATTAGGGGCGCTTTCATAGAAAAATAATGGGGGCTATTCTGAAAAACGCGCCGAAGAGGTGAAACTTTCCTTGGCAAACAAAAACAAAATATGAAGAATTGTTGGTGTTTTCCCTACATCGCAAGAATAAAATTAACGAGGTAGTTGGCCACACGTATCTCTTTCACCAGTAAACGGTAAATTTTGTACGAAACATAAAAACAATTTGTTTGTACTCTTGACATTTTGTTCTTGTTTTACATGTACAGATTCACTTCACTAGCACGTTTTCCCGAATAAGCACCAATATGTTTTTCCTAAATTTTCTCCCAATAGTCCCAGAAGGTTTCAAAATAGTATGACCACCAACTATCAATATTTGCTTGTCGACATTTTAATACAAAACAAACAAAAACGAAACTACCTTCTTCCACACTAAATGTAAAATTTATGACCAACTTCCATTAACTTTTATTTCTCCACGTTTGCACACAAAAACCGACCTGCTGTCGCCCCTCCATGGGGGTGGGGTGGAATGGCGATTCTCTTGGTCCTCCACAGCCACCATTAGTGCGCAATGGATTTGTTAGAAGATAATTATTTCTGAAATATTGCTGGCAAAACATTGATTGATGTCTGTCTCACATTTTATCCCACTCGAGTTTATACCACGCCTGCTTTTGGACATTTCCTAAGTTATCAAAATTTTCTTGAAATTGTATGCCAGTGCGTCATAACGTCTTCTAATGAAGTTTGCCTTAAATTTTTCGTATTGAAATTTTTCGCTACGAAAAATATTTTTAGAGGCAGTGACGGTGCAATTTCTTATTTTTAAAAATAAGTTGCACTCTAATGTACACACACACACACACATCTGTGAACATTTCATTTATTTTCTGATAACACATTAACATCAATTAATTTTGTTAATGTTTTCCAGCAAATAAACTAAGTTGACTTAAATCTGCCTAAGAAATGTCCATTAGATGGAAGTAAAGTAGAGTAATGAAAATATTTATCCTAAAAGTAGACTCTACAAAATGAAACATTTAATGCCTGACAGTATACTTAAGGAAATAAATATTCTAAGAGTATCTAATAAATGATGATTAGGCATTATTTTTTATGAACAGGAAGGCGTACATAAAAAAACTTGTAAAGGAAATAATTTAAAAGCAAACATACTCTAATAGAAAAGTATATAATTATATTTTTCTTCTCAAAATCTAGTTTTATGTTCTCAAAAACTTTAAAACAAATTTCATAAAATTTATTTTCAATACTCAGCTTTTAACTTTAACTTAAATAATCTGAAACTGCCATCTGCTGTAACTGTTAGATGGTGTAGTAAATGTTCGCAACTCATAAAAATCTGTGGCCAAATGAGACTTAATTTGCAGCATTTTGCCGTTTATTATTAGACCAAGTGGACTTTTTACTTACATACAGATTTCGCTTTGCAGCCATAAAGTTTGTGCAAAATTGTTTTTAATATACAATTTTCAAAGAGCTTAAGTCATTAGTGCTCTGTTACCCATTAAAGTTTTTCAATCTTTGATGGCCTTTTAGTCAGATTTTATAAAGAATTTGTTTTTTTTTCTCCTGATTTTATTTATTTTTAGCTGTAAGGCGTGTGCGCTAGATATTGTGTGCTTAAGAAAAAATAAAACTTCTAGGGAGGAATATTGTTTTTAAGGATGAAGTTGTCATAAACATTACATTGTCATATTCTTTGTTCGTTTATATCTATAAAAATATTAAATTGAATATCTAAAGTTTGCGCAAATCTAAAAGAAATTTCTATAAAGTTTTGTAAAGATAGCGTTTTAATGCACTTGAGTATTTTTTTCAAAAGTAGGAAAAACAAAACCATCTTTCTTAATTGAAATGAAGTAAAAATCCCAGCCAAGCCCGATAAAATAATTAACAATTATTAATGTCAAGAATTTTTAATATTTTAACCGGGCAACTCTATAGTTTGCATGTCCTATAAAAAGAGTTGCCAGGTTAAAATTTTAAAAATTCTTGAAATTAATAATTGTTTATTATTTTATCGGGCAAAAAAGTGACCATCTTTGTAATAAAAAAAATATTGGGGGGTGTCATAGAATTCGATCATATCGGAATTGGATTTAAGAGCGACGAAAACATTGCTTTGACGTTATAAAATCCAATGTTGTTGGGTTTTGTTTTGAACTAGAATTTAATTCCAGATTATACGAAACACCAATATTATTACACAAAAGTAGCTTTTACGTTAGTTTCAAATCCGATGTAGTGATTTGTAGTGATTTAAAAAAAAACTTAAAACACAATTTTTGCAAGCATATTAAGCTTTCCAAAAGCTTGGTCCAACCTGTTTTATCTGGATCTTGAGGAGTTTTAAATTTGCTGGCCCTTCAAGCCATTTCAAGATCGTCTGGCAGGCCTCATTGCTGCCATATACATGAATATGTTGAAGCGGTTGTTTTTTTGTTCTCACTTTCTGTTTTGTTTTATAATCTTTTTCTTTCTTCAATTGTTCGCAACTAATTGAAGACACGAGCACGATATGATAATAAGATTTATTATTTATTTACTAAAAATTAAAGTAAATTTTATAAATGAATGCTAAAAACATGAGAAATAAAAAGCACACATGAGAAATAAAAGCAATTTTTTTTTTTTTTTTTGGAAGAATATCACTGTTTTGCAAACTAGTTAATTTTGTTTGAATATTTTATTTACAAAAAGTTTGTTCAGTTGCGCTGATGCCTTGATAGCGAAAACTTGTTTCTGGAAGAAGCACATGTCATTGTCCTCATGCCTTAACTCTCATTCTTTTTTATCTCAATTGAAGCTTTTTGTATGGAAATGTGAAAAATGTGAGTTAAGGCCCTTCTACATGATATCAACAAATGAGCAAATTAAAAGAATTTTACTTTTTTTATGTATGTTCCAAAACCGGTTTTCCAAAAATAGCGGTTTTCGGGTCATTCGAAAAATCGAGTTTAAAGTGTCGAAGTGTGAGCCATATTGAATTTCGCTTGAAATTCTGGCACACGCCTTAAATTTTAGATTTGAGTGTTGCTTGCAATTCTCGATGTCATCATGTTGTGAGGAATTGCAACCTAAAAACTATCCAGCCTAATGCCCATGCATATTCATTATCAGAAGAACTGGTGATTGCTTTTTCTTTCAGTCTTTTCAAACCTGATTTTTGTCAACTGAGAGCTGATTCTTATGCTCCCATCACATCGTGACTATCGTCACTAACGAACACTAAGCAACAGCTTTGTCGCTTCTTGTGACTCTCTGGTGATTGGTAGAATAGAAATCTGTGCGGATTGCTTCGTGTTATTCTTGACAATTGTCAATTAAGCGACTAATAGAATACATAGCTTCGGCTGTCACTGTCATAAACAAGAGACGTGTCTGTGAGAATCCGGTTCACTGTCCTGTTATATGTGGTTTAGTATCGTCCACATCCATATCTTCCAATTCGGGCCATAAGAAGTTCGTTATCATCTCACGATAGCAATCACCATTCACAATAATTAACTGATCGGGCTCATTTCGGCAAAAATACGGCCGGCTGATACCACCAGCCCATGAACCACAACAGACGGCCACTCTTTATGGGTGCATTGGTTTTTCGACAATCACTCTTGGATTATCATGTGCCCAAATGCGGCAATTTTCATAATAAGCCTGAACAACTTTAACACATCCCTCGATTATGCATCTTTCCATAATTGAAAAATGAAATGCAGAAAAGCATTGTCCCTTAAAACTTAACCATCTGTTATTGTGTTTTGTTTGCTGTTTCTTACCGCATAAAAATAACGTTTGTTCTTTTGTTTTTGCTCCAAAATGAAGGACATTTCCAAAGCGATATGTGCAGAATTTACTTACTTTCAGTATGGTCGCCTTTCATGTATTTTGTGTCCGCAGCATTTGCCGGGCAGGTGCATAGTGATCGCATTTTCATTTACAGTAGACACACGATTGTCAGCTCCCCAGCATTTGCTGGCCAATTACATAGTAGTCGTATTTTCTATTTAACTGAGACATGTGATTAACGTTTAGAAACAGCTAGTTGTCCCCCAGCTAAATATCTTTGATGTTGCCTTTGTCTGGTTTAATTAATATCAACCACAGCAGTAAAATAGAATGCATTTGAGGCTGATAAATGTAAGACAAAATAACAATGGAAGAAAAAGTTCGAATAGTAAAAAGTAATTCATTCAAAAATATCTATAAGATCTGTACAATTCTTTGGTAAAAATAATGCAAATGTTTGCCAGTCATATAAATTTAAAAACCATGCTGTATATTTATAAAAGTGATGGAGTGTAAGCTTGGAAATAAAAGCTCTCAGCAGGCAATTCGGAGCACACTGCTTCAGCCGAAAAATCTTGTGAATATTTATTCCAAGCCATATAGGTAACAAATTTCCGATTTTACTTTTGCATTTCATCGCTAAGTGCAGCTTATTTTTGTTGACCATTATTAAGTTATTAAGCAAAAAAAAAAAAAAAAATCTTGTACCACCTGGCGACTTCTTGCTTCAGTTCACAAAATTTTACGGTTAAACATTAATTTTAATTTAATACCTTTCATCTACGTCAATTCAAATTTTTAAAGCGTGAATTTATGTTAATGGGAATTTTACACATGGATTGAAATTGGTAAAAGTTAAAAGAAAAAATATATTTTGTTCACTCACCACCTGTATGGCAGGCAGGCAGGCAGGTGCGATTAAATAAATTGCGTTACAAAATAAACCTTAAATAAAAACTTGTCACAGTTCGTTATATGTAAAACTGTACGTATTGTTATTGTAAGTGCGAAACAATCAAAAACAATGAACTACAGTTTGACAAAATAAACAGTGTAAGGCCTGAAAATATTTTATGATTTAAAGCTGAGCTTTAAATAAGTAAGATAAAAATTTCTTAAAACTTTGAAATCTTTCATAAAAAAAACTGGTTTTTAACAAAATGCCTGGTAGACTTTGCAGACAAACCGTCTCTAATGAAACCAAGAGATTTTGACGAAAAAGCTTCGAAAGCAAAAACTTACTTGGCATTATTAAAAGCTTAATTTGAAGTTACAATAAATATATAATGATTGAATATTTACCATTGATAATTATTTAATGGGCTCTTAAGTGTGGCCTTAGTTACTCCAAATTGAGTAACAGCTTTTGTTGTAATAGATTATTAAAAAAGGCAAAAAAAAAAATGTAAAGCTGCAGACTTTCTACATTATATTATGTCTGTTTCACTTGCGCCACAACCATCATCAGCACAAAACAAAATACAAAAACAACATGTAAATCGAACGTCTCGAAAATGATTTTTTTTTTTGATATTTCGTTTTAATTTATTGACCAGCTTTTAATTTTATTTTATTATGCATTTCATTTTTTAATATTAAATAAATTATTTTTTTTAATTTAAAATAATTTGAATTAATTTGACACGTCCAAAGTTCACAGGGTGCTGATAAAGGGTGTTTACTACTCAGAAACAGCCGCCGGTTGTCCACCTAGCTATGAAAATTTTACTTTTCTTTGCTTAACTGATATTGATTAACAAGTAACAAACGAAGGGTTGAACTTGAGCCTGTTAAAGTAATTTAACATAAATGTATTAAAATTAAATCATTATTAAAAATTCTATAATTTTTGTAGCTCCTTCATAAATTAAAATTTTACTATTTTCTCTTACAAATTTATTGATCAAAAGTGTTTGCTACATTATTTTTTCTGTGTGAAAGTTTGTGGCTGCAGGATTTAATGATATAGAATATGCCTTCTCGCTTAAGCTTTAGAATCCTTTTTTAATTAATTATGTTAATGAGTTTCTTTTAAATGCCCTTTAATATTAAGCTTTCTTATATTAAGATACTTGCACTAATTAGAAAACAATTTTTTTTGCCGCCTGTTTGTTGTAAATAAAAGCTGCTTTGTAGCATTTTTAAAATACGAAACTTTTCTTTTAACAAACTGTAGTGTGCGGCTCATTTACCAAACCAGCTAAAATATTCTTCAAAATAACAACTTAATTACAATTTTTCTAAACAGCAACAATGAACAAAAGACATTTATTTGTAGGCAAATTGCGCACATAAGAAATAAAAACAACAGTAGAAGAAAATTGAGATATTTTTGTGCCTTGAGAGAATAAAATGTATAGAAAAACATTTTAATGTAATCAAGACTACAAATGGAAATGGCTGCTGGCGTGGTAAAAACACGAAATCAAAAAAAATTCAGAAAAATTTTCTATCTCTACCAAGATTTGCCATGAAAAGGAATTAACAAAACAGTTGAGACTTTATAAATAGCATGCTAAATGCTGCCAGATAATTAGCTGATAAAAATTTCTAATTCTTATGTACATATGTATGTGTAGTACAAAGCTTAAACATGAATTGAATGAAAATCTTAAGCATATACATATAATGCATGTAAAAAAAATTTTCGGCTTATGTCAGCTGCGCTATTGTGATGATAATCTGAGAACTACATGGGTACAACACAGCCATCAGCTTGTTTCCTAATTATTTATACATCGAAATTGTCTTGAACACTCATGTGCATACATCATACATCTATGATCTACACAGGCTTCATACATCAATATATAACCAATAACTTTTGCTGAAAAATTATTGCTTAAATAAATAAAAATTACTTATATGTCAAATAAAATAAAAATTACTTATATGTCAAATTAATTTGTTCAATTATATATTCTTATGCGGACATTTCCTTCTGAAATTAATTGGTACACTGAAAAAACATTTCAATCCATTTGTATTCGAATCACTCGCAGGCGGTGTCAGAAATTCGCTAAGTATTGTTTTCCTCAAATCAAGTACGCTGTGATTGTTTTAATTGCGAATTTTTCAAGCGCTAAATACTTAATTTTAGTCATATTCAATTACAGCTTCGTATTGAAAATAGCTCAAATCCGTGCTTAAAAAAAAGAAAGCCTTCTTTATTCAAGAACATTGGTACTTTCCATACTTTTGACACCGTTTGGGATTGACTTAAGTATGGAAGGACGAAGTTTGTTTTGATTATGAGGTTTGATTATGAACTTGATTCGATGTTCCCGAAGTCTATTTAATAGCGTACCTGCAATATTCCTATCACTTCCTTAATTTAATAATAACTCATAAACTATTTTGTTTCTTTGCCGATTTGAACCTGCTGCACGTCCAGCCACTCTATCAGTTCAGCCATCGTAGCAATTAAGCAATTGAAACAAATACAAGAACACTCAAGTTCTGGCTAAAAACACACCCCAGAATTAAGCATTTATATTAAGCCTTAACAGGATTGATTCACTTTAATAATCGCTATTCGGCGGGTTTTAAGTACGCTTCTGTGTTATGCGTACTTAAATTTTGAAATACGCTTTGTACTAAAATCAAATAGAAAAAATTTTAATTTAGTATGAGCTTTTTCTTTCTGTGTATAATGTTAATCACGCTTAAGTTAATTTTTTAAAGATCATTAGTTGGGGGACAGTCAAGTATTTCAAAGAAGCCACAATTATTGTCGTGACAAAGAAGGCAAACAAATTAATTTTAAATGCTCATTGGCTGGGGGACAACTATCTGCTATATATTTACCATGGTTATCACGAGCCTTAATTTCATGCTTATGGCGTGTTGCGATGATTACGAAATATATGAATGGCTATCCCCCAGCTAATACTAAGCGAATGTTGCAGAAGCATGGCTGTGTTCCAGCTAAAACATTTTTTAAATTTACTCTTCTCCACATTTTAAAAATATTGATCGCTACCATATTTCACAAAAATAAAATCATTTTCAATATTGAGGAAGCAAAATCGAACTAAAGCGTACAAACAATTATAAATCATATAGCCTGATTATAAAGTTAAATTATAAAATAAAACTCGCTGGGTGTGGCACAAAGCTTAAAGACCCTGTCATCACACTGATCCAATAGCAACATCCACTTGGAAACCACTGCGAAGTTGGTAAAAGAATATAAAATATATTCAAATCAACAGAAAAGCAAAGTGATGAAATTGAAAGTGCATCAATAGATGAAATACAGACAGTGAATCAGTGAGCTCTGCAGGCAGTAGCATGACCAAGAGGTACTGCTTAAAAATAGATTGCAATTAGTTGTTACCTAAGTTCCCAACCATTTGGTATGTGGTAGACCTGAGAGAGTTTTAGCAGGTTCCCCAGCCAATAACCTTTCAACTTTACCCTTCAGGTCTTCTTCAAAAATGTTGACCACTCTAATTTGATAACAAAGAAAAACCTTTCTCAATTCTGAGACACCAAAAACGAACTAAAAGTCCAATAGCTTAAATATACATAAATAATTAAAGTTTCGTTAATTTTAGTCCTTGGCTGTAAAGCCGTAATAACAAAACTACTTTAAAGGAATGCTTTTAGCTTAAAACATTTAAACGAGTAGTGCGAAATCCACTACAAAAAAAAAAAAAGAAGAAAAATAAAAAATGAACAAGCTAAACGTAATAATATTTAAAAGAAAATTCTTGCAGAAAAGAAAAAAAAAGTTCACATAAAAAGGGTGCATTGAACTTAACAATTTTAGTTTTAGACTTTTGTACGGGATGGTATAAAATCTTCGAGACACAAACAAATTCATTTACTAAGTATAATTGGGCAAAAGTGAAAATAAAAGTACGCACGTGTAAAATAAACAGACAATGTTTAAATATACATATTTATTTATTATTTCGGCTATTTTTCTTTCTACTGACGTCAGAGCCGGCGTTAAAAAAAGTAACAGGCAAAACAAAAAAACAAAGAACTCTATTAAAACGAGTATGTGTAACATAAATACTGGCCACATGTCTTATTCCAGATACGAGTAAAAAAACCGGAGCTTGTACTTAACAGTTTTAAACAAATTACAAATTTGTTTAAAGAGAAAATTTTTCGTGTAAAAGAATTTAGTGAAAAATTGAGTTGAATTGCAAAACTACTGAAACATTTTTTTTTGTGGTGGTGTTGCTTTAAAAATTTTCACATAACAAGTGGACCAAAAGAAATAATCTGATGTTGCTTAGCTTACAGAATATTGTGTTTGTGGCTCGCGCAGTGTGTACTGTTGCTCCGACCTATTGGAGGCCCTCCAGACCTGATTCGTGCAATTGTGGCGGAAAAAACTCGATTAACGTGGCCCTATAGTGCGTGGTCGTTTGACCATCGGCGTCCTTTAAGGAGGGGGGCGGGGGGAGTTTTTACTTTCGCGGCTACCTAAAGGTCCTTGTGACCAAGCAGTCCAGGGTGCCCGCAGAGAAGTCAAATGTATGTCCTCCAATAATCTATTCTCTCCAATAGTTTTTTTTTAACATTTCGAGTCAAAACCGCGTTTCGTTTGAGAGATTCCCATGCAAAAACACAAGAAGAAAAAACAGAAATTGGAAATCGGGCACCTCGAAAATAATTTTTTTGCCTTAAGTCAAAATCTGTCGAAAATTCAGTGACACAATATTGAGTGTTAAATCGACCTACCCTAAAATACATACTCTTGTTTAATCCAGTGTCCGCAAACACTTCCTATTTTCTCTCTCTCTCTCTTTCTCTCTCACACTCTCTTCCTCCTACTTTCCTAGTTCCGTTGCAATACAATACATGTGTAAAGTTCATCACCTCAAAACTGGTTCAAGATAAAGACAAACAAAAAAATACTACTATTTTTACAAAATACACTTTATATAAAATATAAATCATATGAAATAAAAATTTGTGGCAAATGCTGATGAATAACTAAAACGATATTTCCAACCAATGTGTATAATCAAAGTATTAAGTTTTCAGTCATTTCCTTTTTTTTTTTTTGTCGATTTTCTTGCATGTACATTTTTGTGCAGCAGCCTTTGTGTATTCAAGGATGTCATCAGATACTGAAGCATGAGCAAAATAAAATTAAATGGAAAATAAAGAAAGTCATCAGAACTGAAAACTGAAATGAAATTGCATTAAATTGAAATGCAACGAATATGAAGCAGCTCTAAAAAAAATTAATGACAAAAATAAGAATTGAAAAGAATTCTGGCGTTTTCTTGTCATGAACTGATATTTTACATACGCTGTGTTCCTACACACCCTGAACGCAGACACAGCTCTTAAACAAACAGAAACGGTGCACAGTGCTTTGATGGCGTATAAAGAAAACACAGAAATAGAAGCAGACAGATGTTTTGTTAAACAGCTGATGTTTTACTTTGTTTGATGGCTGAAGCTTAAATGTGTTTCAAGTATTGTTTGATTCAAAGATTTACTACTATATTAAACGTAAATTTAACCAAACTCGAAAATGAGCTTTTACTGAGTACATGAGTATTTCAGGCCTGCTTTGTTTGTTCACAACAAAATTCTTAAAGTTCTTAACATTTTATGCAACGTTGTTGATATCACAATTTGACTTACTAACCTTTAATGTTTTTGTTTACTAAGAAGATTCTAAAAGTTCACTAAATATTATTTAGCCTATTTTTTCAAACTCTTATCGTGTTTTCTCATACGTTTTTAATTGCTTTTAAGATTTTACTGCATTTACTGTTTGTTTAAGTTCAAATGAATTAATAAACATAAAATTCCCACTAGCAAAACGTTAGCAACTTTGCGACAAAGTTGTTTGTATTTTTTTTATCCATTTTAGTTTTCCATAAATTTGTTTTTCTCATGCTTTATAATGGAGGAAATCCATAAATTGTATACAACAAACTGATAAAATATACTTTTAACAGAAAATACAAGTACTTGATATGAACTGAACAACTTTTACAAACTTGTGTGTTTAGCACTAAAACTATGCACAGTATCATCGGTTCGTTCTTAATCCAAGTGCTGTTTTTCTTGCTGCAGCAATTTACAGCATGAGCATGATTTATAGGGGTTTCTTTGTGCTTGAACATTTCTGATTCTCATTTTGTTTAGGGGAATTTTGGAATAAGTAGTCGAGTCTCAAACCTTCTTTTAAGAATTCTACGAGTCTACTGATAAGTTGATGGGCATCAGCGAAATGTCGGCGGCATATAGACGGTTGCAGAAGACAGAAAACATTAATAAGGTTTATTGGCAGACCTTAAGAAATACATTTCAATTGACTCTCAAAGCAAATAAATAATTAAGTTCATTGCTGAATACAAACAAAAAACAAATTTCATCAAACAGTTTGAAAAAATGGTGAAATTATCGAAATCTATAGCAGGGAATGCCAAAATCAGCCATATCAACTGCCTTAGAATATTCTAAAATAATCAAGAACTTAAGTTTTCCTTAAAGTAAATCACTACCAATATTTTAGCTGGCAAATCTTGAATAATGTATTTTCTGTTTTTAATACCGTTAATTTGTGCATGAAATACCCTTAAAAAGGGGGGGGGGGAGAAAAGCTTTAATACTACACCATGTCTTTAACTTTTGTCAACAAAATACAAAAAGAAAAATAATATATTTATGTATGTATGTACTAAATATGTATGTACTAAATAGAGCAACAAGAATCATAAAAAAAAGAAAAATAAATGGTAAATGAAAAAGAGTGGTAGTTGAAATTTTATAGTCTGCTGTAAGAAAAAATATGCACAATATACACAAGCTCAGCTCGCATTTACAATGTATGCAAATTGTAAACGTGTGTTTGTGTGTTTGTATGTGTGTGTACAAAACGAAGTCTCTGGCAACAATTTGTTGCTCCTAGAAAAGTAATCTTACAACAGAGCCATAAAGAAATACAGGACCATCCTGCAATATTTGCATGCCAAGTTCGAAATTTAATACCAACACAATTGCACACACACACTCACTCACTCACTCACTCATAAAGGGCACACATTGTTGTACAGTAATCGTATATCGTACATTGTATTTCTTTTATTTGCGATTTTGTTGGTTTTTTTTGTTTCTTTCAAACTCGCACTGAGTAGAACGAGGAAAAGGTATTTATTATTAAATTCTTTTTGCAAACTTAATTGACACATTGTTATGTCATGCACGTGTAATTTCTTTATCAATTACATGTTTGTTGAATAAAAAAGAAACACAAAACTTTAATAAAGCACGATTTTAATAGTGTCCAAAGACAAAACTGTATAATGAAAATATAAAAAAATAATATTATAACTTTTTTAATTCTTAATTCATGTCAATTACATAATAAACACGGCTGGTTAAACTGGTAAATACCAATAATCTGTTTAGTGCGAAATTATAAAAACCAATTTAATTGGCGCTTATATTCTCCGAAACAATTAGAGTGCTAATGAAATAATTTAGCACAAAAATTACTTTAATTTAATTTAATTCACTTCATCTGAAGTGCATACCCACATTCATATCTATGTATAAAAATAATTACCTTGAATCTCATCTGATATTCAGTATTTTCTAGTCTTGTTCATTAAATTTTCCAGACTCAACGTAAGTTGAAATTTAAAAGAGGCTTACACAGGCGAGTAGTAGCAGCAGATAAAGCAATTTATCAATTTGGAAAACAAAATGCGAATATAAAGCCGCAAGCAAACCCCCAATATTCGCATAAAAGGACACCTAACAGCCGCAGATGATATGTTGTTTTTGGACAGTTAATTTATAAGATCTACACTCAGAATATTTTTGAAGTAACTTACCGTATTTTATTCCAAAAGTTAATGAAATTTAATTTAATTTTAACTGAATTGTACAGTTGCTTAAAAAACAAGCCAAAGATAAATAACAATTTTCGGTCACAGTTAATAATGACAGTAGTAACTTACGTTGCACATACATGAAGGAATTAATCTATTAATACGTATATACATATTTATAATTTGGTTTCTACATACATTTGTAGCATACACACTCTTTATTTAAATTGATTGTTGTTGCATTTGTTGCAGCTACTTTGGAGTCCAGATGTTGGCTGTTCGCATCTCAACAGAGGCTTTGTAATACAAAAATTTAATAAGCGAATTGAAAAAGAAGGTGATACAGATAGAAATCTGTAATTAAATAAAATGAAGTAAAAAAAATCAGCACCCAAGAAACAATAAAAAAAATTTGATTTCTCATTAATTATTTGTCAGTTTTAATAAAGGAAAAATCATTATTTTTACCGTAGATTTTTTTAACATTTATATTCAAATGAAGCTGCAGAAATTAGTTTTTTTCAAAAAAATTAAGAAGATCAAATAAAAATTATGTATTTTGTAATTAAAATGAAAATGCTAAATGTTTTTTTTAGCTTGAGGTCATATTTTATAATTTATTTTTAAAAATTATTTCCAATATTTCGCTAATCTCTGATTAGCATCATCAGGGCTAATGTCAAACAACAACAACACCATAAAAAATTACGCAGGTTTGATTATAAAAAATTATAAATTGGACCACAAGCTTGAAAAAACATTTAGGATTTTCAGCTTAAAACTAAAAAGGCCAAAAAAAATCCACAATTATTATATATTATGTATTTAGTAATTGGTAAATTTAAATGAAAAACAAGTAGAACAGTTTTTATACCAAATTTCGTTTGTTTTAAAGAATGCTTTCAATTAATTTTACTGACAAAATTTTTTGAGTGAAAAAATGACTACCTTGAATCTCATCTGATATTCAGTATTTTCCAGTTTTGTTAATTAAATTTTTCAGATTCAATGTAATTTGTAATTTAAAAGGGGCTTAAAACTTACATACATTAGATCCAGCAATTTATTCAGTTGAAAACCAAAATACGAATTTAAAGCTGCAGGCCAACCACCAAAATTCCCTTCAACTGACATCTAACAGCCACAGATTGTATATTGTTTTTGGACAAATAATATATTACCTAAATAAGATCTATTACTTTTTTATTTCATATCGAAAAAAGAAAATATTAATGGGTGTTATTAAATTTAAGTGTTTTTGTAACAAAACAAAAAAAAAAACATTTGTTATATAAATAAAAATTTAAAAAAAGACGCTCCTTTTCCCAGTCTATTTATATCCATTTCCTATCAAAGTTTCTGCCATAATTCATATACATTTATTCCATTGCTTCAATATGTTTTTCCAAAAAAAAAAAAAAAAAAAAAAGAAATACTTGCCATAAATTTTCCATTGACATGAAGACAACTTAAAAAAGATTTATTAAATAACTTCATGTTGAATATAAATCAATAGCTAATATATACAGAAATTAAATTCGCTGTAGCAGAATGTGTATAATATAAACATATGCACATATGTATGTGTGTTTCACTTTTATTTCGCCATTCAATAATTTTTGCCACATTTTTATTATTTTGATTTTTGCATTACAATAATTTTCTCCGCTATACATAATAGATGCGCTCACGATAACAATAATGATTTTAATAACAATCACAAACATTTGTTGTATTCCATTATTTATTACAAAATAAATTTATCTACAAAAATACAAAGCACACCAACGAACACACATTTACATAATAATTTTGCAATACAACAATAGAATTTACAAAATTTACAATAGAGTACTCGAGAACAGATAATACAATGAATACGAATACAATGGTTGCGAAACTACGAGTAAACAATACAGCAAACACCACGTAGAATTTTAGCACATTCATCTACATTTACAGTAAAACCTCCATAAATGATTGATTTTGTGAGCTTTTTATCAGATCGGATGTGTTTTTTGTGATGTGTAGTCGTAATAGGTGAACGCTTGCTCTTTTTTCAAAAGCTTAATTTAGAAAATTTAGAAAACACATTAAATAATATACCGTTTTATTAAAAAATTATTTTTTTTATATAATAAAAACATATTTTTATGAATCCATACATTTATCCAAGATAACAACCATAACAATATCATACGGAAAATAACAGCTTATCGTTTTATAGATATTATGTTATTAAAATTTATTTACTGATTATTATTTTTAAATAATTATAACGAAGACACATCTAGATGGATTGATAGGTTTAGCAAGGACAACAACCACATGAAAAGAAAAAGTGAAATAGTAAGGCTTTTATTTTATAAATGATATGCTATTTAAACTGATTTTCTAACTATAATTTTTTTAGGAATTATAATGAAGGGATTGATTGATTTAGCGGAGACATCAACCATGTGTACTAAAGAAATAACGGGTTATGTATTTTGCGGTTTCAAAAGTAAACGTAAATAAAACACGTATAGAATATTTTTTTCATGATATTTCTTTTTTATTACAAAGTTTGAAATACTACATCATTTAAATGGCCACCACGCAAGTGCGGTGTTGCAAGCACTGATCCTTTTGAGGTAATTTTCGAAAACTTTTTGATACATATTGGGCGGTATCTCAGCCATAACTTGACGAATGTTGGTTTTTAAGTTCTTAAGAGTTAAAGGGTTTTCTGCGTCAATACGGTCTTTCGCATAGCCCCACAAAAAAAAGTCTAATGGTGTCAAATCGCATGATCTTGGTGGTCAGTTGGTAACGCCATGACGAAAAATTACTCGGCCAGGAAATGTCTCTTGCAATAAAGCCATATTCGCTCGAGTTGTGTGGCCTGTGAAACCACATATTCTCCAAGTCGTATTCTTCAACAGCAGGCAAAAAAAGTCGGTTATCATATGATCGAATGGACGGTGAGAGTCGTTTCATCGTCGTTTTCGAAAAAGTAAGATCCAATCACATTATTCATAATCGATTTCAAAGCTGATTGCTATTAAAACCATTATATTGTTATTTCCTTTAACATTTTTTCTTTTTGAGCACAAATTGTTTGAAAGTAACGCCTGCGTTTATTTAATACGTCATAGAATCCTAAACAAAATTGTTATTATGACTGCAGAATAATTTGTATAACACATTTTATAATTATTTAGTTCATCAAATTCCCACCTCAACAGATTTTATTTTATACATATACATATGGTGTTGAAATGAAAACAATTATAAACTGTCCCATGTACGTTGTAGCTTATGATAAGAATTCTGCTATTTTGCGCATTTTAACTGCTCTTAACTGATTATAATAGATTTCAATGTGTTTTAGTTTCTTTTTTTTCATATTTTTTCTTATCTTATCTGGAGGCGTGTTAGAGTATGGAGGCTTGTTGCAAATGAATTAGTTAAAAAAGAAAATATTGTGCTTTTATTTTATTTAAATTAACATATTCATGCCTTCTGTTTGTAAAGGTCGCAGCATCTTGACGAGATCTTTAAATCTGTAAGAAAAAATAAAATTTTTTCATTGGGAAATAAATTTGTAAATTAGGGTGGGTCGATTTATAAGGACAAGAACTTGTCGATATTGTGCCATCGATTTTTTCTAGAGTTTTGGCTTGAGAAAAATAAGTTCCACTACAACATTAAAAAAATTATTTCGAAGTGTTAGTTTTTTTTAATTTATTTGTGATAGTTCTTTTCAGGAAGCATGGTACCGGGTCGTTTATTCGACCAAAAAAATATTGCGGTGTTCATACATTTGACTCCTCTATGGGCATGCTTTAACTGCTTGGTATTTATGGGAATGGAAAATTTCTCTTTCAAGTCATTGATATTAAGCAGCACCTTAGAGAAGTCAAAGGTATGATCGACGATTTTTCTCCCTACAATTTTTTCGAACACACTAGCCCCGTGTCACTTTTCCCTAGGGAATGCAATAATACGAAAAATAAAAAGCTTAAGATTTTGCAGCTTTGAAAATGCTTTTAAATTGTTAATAGTTGTATCAAAGCTTTACCTTGCTGAAATTATTGGAGTACATGATCCTTTGTTAAATGAAAAGGAGTAGTTTCAATATGGTCCAATGTAATGGAAACATGGACCATGATGAATAAAAAAAATTATTTGGCAATGCTCGCAACACATGATTACCATGCGGTAATCCATGAAGTAATTTAAGGACTAACCCTGTGTTAATAATGTGGGGAGTAGTTACTTGGACTAGTTTTGTAATAAAAATGGAACATGTTTTTTCCATATGGTTGGATTACTTTTGGACTAGTCCTGGTTCCTTATAGAATACTCTGTACCCGCGTGTAAGCAGTAGTCTCAATTTCTGTAGGGGTGTCCGATTTTATTATCTCAAAATTAAAGGAAATTTTTTTTTCTGATAAAATTTAAGTGATTGGCATTTTCTAAAGAAGACAAGAAAATTAAAATTGAAGACTTACTGGCTGCGATACATATCATGGCGATTTCCCTTCTACTGCGACGCTCATCATCATCTAAATTGGTTCGAATTTAGGCCATGACCAGTGATATACTGGTTTTTAGTGTTTAGATTAAGACAGTCAGCAATGAAGAGCTCAGATGGTAGGATGGCAGAGGGTTGCTGCTTAAAGGACAGTATACAATTGATCATGGCCTGGGTGGGAGGCAATTCGGCTGCTGATTAGCGTTGTGGTGAACGTGAACCAGCTAGTGAGTATTCAACTTTACTTTTCTTGTATTTTTTAAAAAATGTTGATCACTCCAGTTTTATCACAAAAAATTTTTTTTTTCTCAAGCTTAATAAAATTATTAACAACTATTGTAAATCATAAAACTCTACTGTGAAGTTAAAGTCAGTGCTTGAAAATGCTTTTTATAATACACATACTCTTAGAGAAAGTTCTTCATGAAATAAAATCGATTACCAAATCGACCCACCCTAAAATACGTACAAATTTTTTTTGCAAATCTTGTTTTTAATTGTCTGTAAAATAATCTACATTTGAGTATCGGTGGGGAAGTAGGAATTTTAATGTGTTTTCTAGTTTCTTTTATTTTCTAGTTTCTGTTTTTTTTTTCTTCTTGGGGTTTCCGTTTTGAGTGAACAATTCCGCTTTTAATGACAACAATTTTTTATAGTTTTTTTTTTAATTAGATTCTAATTTTTTTAACAAGTTCTACACTCTTGCATTAATTAGTTTTTTCAGTGCATGAACTTCTAACCCAAAAAAAGTTTTTAATATTGTAATAAAGACGTTTCTGAGTGAAATTTTTTATTTTGTTTTTTTTTTTCATTTTACAAATATAAAATTAAAGGATGTAAATGAATGAAATGAATTCTGTGGAAGTAAAATCGAACTTTAAGTGCGATAATGTAATTGTAAATCAAACAGTTCGACTCTAAAGGAAATTAGTTACACCTCCCAAGTGTAAATCACTTTTCCTTAGAGTTTTGTCTTTAATTTACATTTTTGTATTATTTACTCATAGAGTCTGTCCGTACTATGAAATTGTGGCTGCGAAAACATCGAGCTTGTTGGCACTGCCAAGAAAGGACTGATAAAGTGCTTCATGTACAAGAAGTTTTTGTTGAGTATCTCGTTGTCACTACAATACTCATTGAGTTTTTCATTCTGTCAAGTTAAATGGTGAAATGTTTCACTGTAGTTTCAAAAGAAAAATTTAAAACTTTTTAAAGGCAAGTGTTTCATAGTATGGACAAGCAAGTTCAGCCTTAAAATTTTTAATTCTTCTAATTTTTAATTTCAATAAAAAATTTTAGCACAAAAATTGATTAAACCATTGTTAAAATGAATATTTGAGATTTTTTTAAGCAAATTTCTATTAAAAGAAATTTTAATTTTTTATTAAGTTTTTCGTTTCCACTTGGAAAATGAATTACTGTTCAGTAAATCTGAAAAATTTCATTAAACCGCTTAGACTTTATGTAAATCAATTGAAATTCCCATCAAGCATTTTGCTCTAAACCAAACTAATTAGAAAATGTGGGAGAAAAAAAATCCCAAGTGATTTGATACGAAACACTCGTATGACACTTGGCTTTATCACATCACATCACACGACACCATACCACACACAATGCAACGCAATGCAATGCAATGCAATTAAATTAAATATTTTTCACTGTAAATAAAATTGAGTCATGATATAAAAGAAAAGTTTTTCATTCTACTGGACATTCAATAAATCAATTGAAATTTTATTGCTTCTATTAAATGACGCTTTTTTCTTGGTTCACGGAATGATAAAAAGAATTTTTTTTTTTATAGAAATCGTTATTGTAAATAAAAAATATTATTTCTACGAAAAACTATGGCGCATAATAAATGAAAAAAAATGTTGTAATTTTCTCTAAACAAAAAACATTTATTTATAAAAATTTCGACGAAAAGTTATTTCTATTAAAATAATATGTGTTGTAATAATTGACATCGTGTAGAATATTATGTTATATTTCGCGGGCTGCCGGTCATGAGATCGGCTCACTTGGCTGCTAGAAAGGTCGCATTGTGTAGGGGAAAAGTTTTACACACCTCCAGCTAGTTCAGGGCTGAACGGATAAAAGACTCCACACTGTCCAATCCGCACTCTGACACATCCGCCAGCCCTTGTAGTATCGGTCTGCCCAGTTAATTTGCTCTCTTGCTATAGAGAGCCAGACACCGACACAAGAAGTGTCGGACATTCTCCTTCTCCCCTTCATCACTGCAGTCTCTGCAGAGGTTATTGTGTGGGAGATGTAGTCTTCTCACATGTACTCCCATGTCCTCCATGTCAGAACAGAGACTAGGTTGTGTAGCATTTGTCTCGAAAAGTTTAGCAAAGCCAAAGTTCTCTTATAATTATAGCTGAGCCACTTGAGCCCCGATATTCGACAGGTGATCTGCCTTTCCAGCGCAGTTTTTAGCCGTTGTCGTTGTATTAGCTGTTTACAATTATTGGCGGAAATTCGTCCATGTCTTCGTGTTGTAAGCGGAGCAGTTCACCCGGTCGATTATTGGGACTGGTGAGCAATAGTCAATGCGATTCGGAGGGTTAGGTATCCTTCAATTGCACGATGCATACCCTGCGACAGCATCCCTCCACATGTCACCTGCCTTCAACCTTATCACCGAATTCGTGGCATTTTCCGTAACCATACGTTCGGCTGGCAGCCACTGTAGCATAGTAAAAAGAGCCTTGGATGGTATAGAGCTGGATGCGCTAGTTGCCATCAAGACACAACGTGTAAAAGAAACTTGTTTTTAAATTATTCTATTTGAAAGTAAATTAGTTTAATAGTCTTTTATCTTTGCTCGATCACAGGTAGTTTAGCTCGGCGACAGAGTCTTTTTTGAAATCAAGGCGAAAAGGGGAGCTCCCCAGAGTTTCATTTCTGCACCTATCCTTTTCAGCAAGTTTATTAGTGCCCTTCTTGATGTACTGAGCAGTTGTTCAATTCATATGTACGCTAATGATGTTCTGCTTTATAGTAATTGTAATATTTATAATATCAGTCTTTGCGCTGGTAAGATTAATGGTTATCTGGGAAGAATTGACTACTGGGCAAGAGCAAATGAAGCAGATATAAACCTAATTCGAATGACAACTTTAAAATTGTTTTGGTGATGATGAAACTGCCCCCGCCACATCCACATATAAATCTGGAAATAACTTTTAATGAAAAGCTTACTTGGTCCACTCATAGCAACATCGTCTCAGCTAGAGTATATTGTATGCTTGGGAGCTTATATACATGCAACATTTAAGCCCGTTTGATATTCGGTTGTTAAGGTACGGTCAGACTATAAAATGTTGGCCGTCAACTAATGGAATCATTAAACTAATGGAGTCACAGCGCAAAATCTGACTTAAGCTGATTTTGCTTTGCGTCAAAGAATTCTGGAAGTAATTTATTTGAGCAAGACTTGACATTTTTTTTTCCTGTTACGGCAAACATGAGGCTCGTTCATTGTGCGTCAGTAGCCCGCCCTCCCTCTTAGTTTTTGTTATTAAGCTGAAATAATTTTTATGACTGTAATTTAATTAATATCACTCACTGCTTTTAACTGTTTTGCTTTTATTAGCGTCATATAGTGAATGCAAATGTCAAAATGAAACAGTATTTCATATCGTTCGAGTTAAATTGCAATCTATATTCATATTTCAATTTAAATGTTCATAACAGAAAGAAAATTTGAGTTATAATGCTGTTTTTTATGACGTACATATACTGGAAAAGTAAATTAACTATGTGTTTGTGTGCGTGTTCTTGCTGTTGTCTTCATTTTAATGGCAGATGTCATAAAGAACTAAAAATAAAGATTTTCACTCAAACTTACAATCTCATTTTTATGTGGATAAAGGTCAGTTTCGGATTTCTACTTGTTACATTATTAAACTTATTGTATTGTGTTTTAGTTGTTCTGATGTGGTAAAAGTAAAGTTTTTGGTTATGAATGAAAATATTATGTTAAAAATAGTTAATTTAAAATGGATGTTGTTGAAACTTATGTATTTGTGGCCCTTTAGCACTTTGTAATAAGTAGCAAAACTATTAATTAGACAGACATGATAGATTGAAGAAAGTTTAAAATAAAGTTTTTCATTAGTGTGTAGATTGAATAAAGTTTTTCATTAACGTGGATATGTTTGGACATATGTATTTATTAGGGTGGTTCAGTTTGGTAAACGATATTAAGCCTCCAATATTCGAAAGCTTTCAGCATGAGAAGATAAAGTTCCACTGTGATATATCAAGGAAGAAATTTTCAAGGCGCCCGATTAAAAACAAACATTTTTTGTATTTTTGTATGGCAGTCCTCCTAATATTGTGAGAACAAAATTATTAGAATTTAGTCATACGTGTGACTGCTCCATGGACTACCTGGAGCTTGTTAGTTTCTGTGCCGCCTCGATAACGAAATTTTCCTAATATTTGTTTGGAAAAGCTTCGTGCACGAACAAATTTTGTTGGATTTTGCTCTTCTGAAAACTTCCATACAGTCGACTGCTGTTTATCTTCGGGGTCATATGCGTAAATCCACGATTCACCTCCAGTCACAATACCGTAGACGTGTTTCGAATCACCGTAATCGTATTCTTTGAGCATTTCTTACGATCAACTGGCTTTTTTTTTGAGCGATTGAAGAATTTTGTGGGATCCAACGCAAACAAATTTTTTTTGATGGCGAAATGTTTTTGCAATATTGAATATATGCTTGTCCCACTAATGTCTAAGGTTATCTCAATCTCTCGATGGGAAACCACATGACGATCTTGCAATGTCAGTTTGCACACAGCATAACTGGTTTTCGGAACAAAACCTGATTTCGGATGACCTTAGCGAAGTTCGTTTTGGAGTGAACTACGACCACGATTGAATTCACCATAACTGGTCTTTGATGTAGCTTCATCGCCAAAAACTGAGTTAAGTCCTATCGATGCCTTGTTGATGAGTTAATCCACGTTGAAAGTTGTAGAAAATAATTGCATGAAAATATTCAAGATTTAATTGAATTTTTGGGACGAGATGAAGCTTTTAAATTACTGTAACATGCTCCTGGGTGCCAGTGTATTACCAACCACCAATAATGTTCTCTTCCTAATTTTGTTTTGTGAACAGTGAACCCGTGCCTCACCTTCTTAGACAGAGCTCCAAAAATACAAAAAAAGTTGAAAATCAATTGCCTCGAAAATAATTTTTTGATATGCTGTAGTGGAACTTATTTTCTTCATACCAAAAGCTATCGATGGCACAATATCGACTAATTTTTGTAAATACAATTCGACACAGCCTAGCATATATATACTTAAAATACTACTAGTTAAGAAGGTGTGATTTTAGTGAATATCTAAACAATATAAACAATGATATTTCTCCTTAAAATAAAAACAAAAATAAAAAAGCGACAATTGTTAGATAAAAAGAAGATTAATAATTATATGGACTCTGTATTGGTTATTTAAGATATTAAATTAATCAAAAGTAATCATAAAAATAAGGTAATGTTTAAATACATTTTAAAACAAATTTCTACTAAAATATTTGTTTTGAAATGTATCTGAAGAGCATATAATTTTTTTATGAACACCTGTGTAAACATTTTTAGTTACTTATTTGATGGCCGCAACACCACATATAGACGGATAAAGTGACTGGCTGCTTAGGATTCTATAAGCCAGGGACAATATGTTGGCATTAGTCAAGTCTCAGTGGTCCTGAAAGACTGTGCAAACCACTCAGATATTCACATTATTTTTCTGTTTTAACAAAAGTGTATCATTAATCTTAATGTATTGGGTATTATTGAACAGGATAGTGACCTTATTTTAAAGCTAAAATATTTTCTTCTATAATAACAAAAAATCTTGTTTATTTTTAATATTTTTATTTTATTTTACTTTTGGAATTTGCCTTTAATCTTTTGCACTCAAATTTTTGAATTCAAATTTAAAGCAATGTCATTTTGCTAATTTATATACCTACATATGTATGGGGGCTTTTTATTTCTGTAGAAACAACTGTGCCAGGAGATTATCTTGTCAAATACATATGGTCAGATCGACAAATATTTTTGGGATATTGTCATTCGCAGAAAAAAGTGAAATAAATCAACGAGCACCACCAGCAGCACACTGAAGTGATTGAAAAATTGAGTTGAATGCCAACAATTTATTTTATTACAGTTATAAGTTTAATAATAAAATTAAAAGTAAATAACAAAAAAAAAATAAATAAATAAAAATTCTGTACATTTGAAAAGACAACCGTTTTTAGCATGAACAATTTCATTATTAAAATTCATAAACTTAAGTTAAGTGAACTGCAAATAACTTCTGTGTTAAAAGCAACAGATTTAAAACGTTCAAATTGCACCCTCAAGACAAATTACCGACAACGTAATTGTATAACAACAATATCATTATTACCAGCTTATGGCAGAGCAACAACAATTATTGCCCAAACAGTACAGCAATCCTTAAATGCAACTGTGGTAGCAGCAATCTCATTATTAATTACTTATTGTTGTACAGTTAATCCATTGCTAGTGTTATATGTTGTAGTTGTTGTTGTTGTTGGATACATTAATAAAGAGACTTTGCTGTGAATTCTTAAAATTAAACTCATTAAAACGGAGGGTTTAACATTTGCATTGCTTGCGGGCCCAATGGGCCAGGCTGCAAGTATGTGTAGATTTCGTGGTTGTCGTTATAAAAAAAATAAAACCAACAAAAATCAGCAGCATCAACAACAACACCAACAACACCAACAGCAGCAGCAGCAGCAACAGCCGCCTGAATCTCAACAGCAGCAGCCGCAGAAACAATATTATAATTGTTCTTCCTCTTCTTCAATAATATCATCAACCGCAACACCAGTAGTCCAGTTACCAACAGCTGGCACTACAACTTTAACACCACCAGAATCACCTGCAGGTGAGAAAACTACAATAGTTATGAGCATGAGTGTGAGCATCTGTGTGTACATACAAAAGAGCTCGATGGAGAGCAGCCGACAAAAACAATGAGACTTATTAGAGCGTATGAGCAATATTTTTTTTCCTACAATAACTTTTTATTATTCATACGCGTGTAAGAAATTGTATGCAAAAACACACATACATCAATACGTATGTATAAACATGTGCTCGTCTGAATAATGGGATTTAAAAGACAAAAATAAAATAATTTTTTTTTTTCTTTTATTAAGTTTCAAAGAAATAATAAGGGGTTTCACTATGGCAGTTCAAATGAGGCTAATCTGAGCAATAATGCACTGCCGACCTCGTTGTAGACCAAAATTAGCGGCGGTGGCGAAAAATGTTAATACAATAAAAAACATATTCACGTAAATTAATAATAAGGTTATTATTAATAAATTTATTAATAAGATTATTGTTGATAAATTTAATAATAAAATTATTATTAATAAATAGACTTTAATTTAAAATAACAAACGAATAAATCACGTTTTGATTTCAATTTATATGGCTGCCGTTTTTCAAAAATAAAATCAGATCAGAAACGGTTTGAAACACAAAAGCCGCTGCGTACCGACTTGAGGCCAATCTATTGCCAGTTCGAGTTTTTGCAAATAAAGCAGATTTGCATAAAAAAGAAAAGAAATGGTGCGCTCATGGTCAAGCATAAAATGCACTGCAAATTGCATATTTGCACAGCTACCATAGTGAAAACCCTTAACAATTCATTTTATACTTGACTAAATTATGCATGTGACGAATTTATGCTTGCGTTGAATATCAGACACACGTCAACTTTTTGATGTGAAATGAAAACAAATGAAACATCGCCACAGCGAGAGATGATATTGCTGTTGAATTTCCCGCTCAAAAGAGCCATTGTTTAGTTGGATACGAGGCAAAGGAAAGCGTCCTGTTGTTACCACATCTCGTTCATATCCTCATTTTTTCCGTTGCTGCGATAGCGAACACCATTTCTAGTAACTGCTTGAGCGACCTTTTTTTTGGAATAAGTACGACCTGGTGTTGTTGCTGGTCCTTAATTCTCATGAACAAGTAACTCCTTGGGGATGCGTCGGCTTTTCGAAAAATCCCGAAAAATGCAGCAATTCTGCTTGTTAATGACGCCAAATTCTGCTGATAAAAAGGAGTAAAAATTGCACGAAATGCATTTTGATTTAAAGGCTCCTTTACGGAAAAGGTTTCAAAAATTTTAACGCATTGCTCCCTGGTACTTCTCCATAGTTCAGATTTTGAAATAGTGAAGCAGGAAAATATCAAAAAACTTGACATTAGCAGGGCATGACCCACAGTTGGCACCGTGCGTTATTATTGGTGCACTCTTTTTTTCCAACATATAATGTAAGCAGTGTTCACATTTTAAGTTGCTCTTTCAAATATATAAAACCTCAAGGAAATGGAAAAAGTGTTTCTAAATTCCAAAAAAAAAAAAAAAAATTATTTATCTTAATATTTGTTGTCATAGAAAATCCATCCAGATTTGTAAAACAACAAATTGCAAATGTATTCAAATGTACATGTCTTTTAATGTTTGCATATTTATGGATGAGTGCTTTTTCGTTTTGCCACAGAAAATAAACCATCTTTGTGTTTATGCATGAGTACCGGCTTGGGTGGGTTTTAAATCAACAGATTTGTGTTTTTTTTCATTTAGCACAGTTCCTAAATACTAACAGCTTTTAAAGACAGCTTACGTTTACATTGATAAGCTTAATGGTGAAAATATTTGTTTAGTAATGTATTTAAGTTTCCACCCTAAGTTTTTTATTGTAATATTCCACCATAAGTATTTTTTTTTACAGAAAAAAAGTATAGTACTAAGAACTTTTCATATGGCTTTCTATTAAAACATTTTTCAAAAGAAAAAAATTTTGAGTCAAACTCGTCTGATCCCAATTATTTGTCTTAGGAAATATCTTTATCCCAAAATATTTTGTGGCAGACATTTTTTTATACATCTTACCTTTTTTTCTAGGAAGTTTTTTAAAATGTATTTAGCGCATAACATTTGCAATGAAAAATATGAGGCAGGGCTTGAAACGAAATGTAACTATGTACATGCTTTTGAACAAATCTTCTTTTTTCAAATTTTCGTCTCAAATATTCTCCTGTTGGAGAATTTTTCCTTGGGAAATATTTTTGTCCCAAAATATTTTTTGACATCAACCTTTTCTTATACATTTTTCTGTGGAAAATTTAATAAAATTTATTTAGGTCTGATAGCTTTCTATTGAAAAATATGTGCCAAGCATTCGAGACAACAAGTAAATACAAATACAGCCCGCTTTCCATTGAGTAATTTTTCTGTCGAATATATTCCTGTTAAAAGATTTGCATTCCAAATTTTTTTTTCTAATTGCATCAAGTATTTTTTCAAAGGAAATATTTTTGTCCCAAAATATTTTTTTTGGCAAAAATCTTTTTTATATATATTACAGTTTTCTACTAAAATGTATTTGGGATTTGGTTTTCCATAAAATCTTCCAAATTTTCCATTAGGATAAAAGTATACACATGTTGTTCAAAAAGTTTTCTTTATGGCTAATTTTTGTCACAAATAAATATTTGTGACAAAAATTTCCTGCTGAACCATTTTCGTTGTACAACTTTTTTTTTTGTTTGCAGCATTTTCCTACTGGACAAATTTTTGTCCCAAACTACTTCTTTTCGAAAGCTTTTTTATAGAGAAAACTTTTTGTCATACATATTTGTGGGACATAAAGATCTCTATAGCAAAATAATAGCAAAAAAGGGATTTCAATAAAATATTTGGGAAGAAAATATTAGTCTAAAAAATGTTTTGAAACAGATATACATGTTTCCCTTTGAATACTTTTTGAATAGTGTTTTTAATTCTTTTTGAACAAAGTTGAGCAACTTTGTTAAAATTTGCCTGCTCTTGCAAACAGACAGGCTTCGGAATTTCGGATACTCTCTTTGAGTTAAGTTTAAATAGAGAACAAAGCAATTGCTTGTTAATATATTTGGACTAGTGATTCGAATATGAGTAAAATAAGAACCTTTTATAGAATATATATTGTTTAAGTTCCCAAGCAAGTTTGTGCACTTTGTGCACTACGGTCAGACTATAAAATGTTGGCCGTCAACTAATGGAATCATTAAACTAATGGAGTCACAGCGCAAAATCTGACTTAAGCTGATTTTGCTTTGCGTCAAAGAATTCTGGAAGTAATTTATTTGAGCAAGACTTGACATTTTTTTTTCCTGTTACGGCAAACATGAGGCTCGTTCATTGTGCGTCAGTAGCCCGCCCTCCCTCTTAGTTTTTGTTATTAAGCTGAAATAATTTTTATGACTGTAATTTAATTAATATCACTCACTGCTTTTAACTGTTTTGCTTTTATTAGCGTCATATAGTGAATGCAAATGTCAAAATGAAACAGTATTTCATATCGTTCGAGTTAAATTGCAATCTATATTCATATTTCAATTTAAATGTTCATAACAGAAAGAAAATTTGAGTTATAATGCTGTTTTTTATGACGTACATATACTGGAAAAGTAAATTAACTATGTGTTTGTGTGCGTGTTCTTGCTGTTGTCTTCATTTTAATGGCAGATGTCATAAAGAACTAAAAATAAAGATTTTCACTCAAACTTACAATCTCATTTTTATGTGGATAAAGGTCAGTTTCGGATTTCTACTTGTTACATTATTAAACTTATTGTATTGTGTTTTAGTTGTTCTGATGTGGTAAAAGTAAAGTTTTTGGTTATGAATGAAAATATTATGTTAAAAATAGTTAATTTAAAATGGATGTTGTTGAAACTTATGTATTTGTGGCCCTTTAGCACTTTGTAATAAGTAGCAAAACTATTAATTAGACAGACATGATAGATTGAAGAAAGTTTAAAATAAAGTTTTTCATTAGTGTGTAGATTGAATAAAGTTTTTCATTAACGTGGATATGTTTGGACATATGTATTTATTAGGGTGGTTCAGTTTGGTAAACGATATTAAGCCTCCAATATTCGAAAGCTTTCAGCATGAGAAGATAAAGTTCCACTGTGATATATCAAGGAAGAAATTTTCAAGGCGCCCGATTAAAAACAAACATTTTTTGTATTTTTGTATGGCAGTCCTCCTAATATTGTGAGAACAAAATTATTAGAATTTAGTCATACGTGTGACTGCTCCATGGACTACCTGGAGCTTGTTAGTTTCTGTGCCGCCTCGATAACGAAATTTTCCTAATATTTGTTTGGAAAAGCTTCGTGCACGAACAAATTTTGTTGGATTTTGCTCTTCTGAAAACTTCCATACAGTCGACTGCTGTTTATCTTCGGGGTCATATGCGTAAATCCACGATTCACCTCCAGTCACAATACCGTAGACGTGTTTCGAATCACCGTAATCGTATTCTTTGAGCATTTCTTACGATCAACTGGCTTTTTTTTTGAGCGATTGAAGAATTTTGTGGGATCCAACGCAAACAAATTTTTTTTGATGGCGAAATGTTTTTGCAATATTGAATATATGCTTGTCCCACTAATGTCTAAGGTTATCTCAATCTCTCGATGGGAAACCACATGACGATCTTGCAATGTCAGTTTGCACACAGCATAACTGGTTTTCGGAACAAAACCTGATTTCGGATGACCTTAGCGAAGTTCGTTTTGGAGTGAACTACGACCACGATTGAATTCACCATAACTGGTCTTTGATGTAGCTTCATCGCCAAAAACTGAGTTAAGTCCTATCGATGCCTTGTTGATGAGTTAATCCACGTTGAAAGTTGTAGAAAATAATTGCATGAAAATATTCAAGATTTAATTGAATTTTTGGGACGAGATGAAGCTTTTAAATTACTGTAACATGCTCCTGGGTGCCAGTGTATTACCAACCACCAATAATGTTCTCTTCCTAATTTTGTTTTGTGAACAGTGAACCCGTGCCTCACCTTCTTAGACAGAGCTCCAAAAATACAAAAAAAGTTGAAAATCAATTGCCTCGAAAATAATTTTTTGATATGCTGTAGTGGAACTTATTTTCTTCATACCAAAAGCTATCGATGGCACAATATCGACTAATTTTTGTAAATACAATTCGACACAGCCTAGCATATATATACTTAAAATACTACTAGTTAAGAAGGTGTGATTTTAGTGAATATCTAAACAATATAAACAATGATATTTCTCCTTAAAATAAAAACAAAAATAAAAAAGCGACAATTGTTAGATAAAAAGAAGATTAATAATTATATGGACTCTGTATTGGTTATTTAAGATATTAAATTAATCAAAAGTAATCATAAAAATAAGGTAATGTTTAAATACATTTTAAAACAAATTTCTACTAAAATATTTGTTTTGAAATGTATCTGAAGAGCATATAATTTTTTTATGAACACCTGTGTAAACATTTTTAGTTACTTATTTGATGGCCGCAACACCACATATAGACGGATAAAGTGACTGGCTGCTTAGGATTCTATAAGCCAGGGACAATATGTTGGCATTAGTCAAGTCTCAGTGGTCCTGAAAGACTGTGCAAACCACTCAGATATTCACATTATTTTTCTGTTTTAACAAAAGTGTATCATTAATCTTAATGTATTGGGTATTATTGAACAGGATAGTGACCTTATTTTAAAGCTAAAATATTTTCTTCTATAATAACAAAAAATCTTGTTTATTTTTAATATTTTTATTTTATTTTACTTTTGGAATTTGCCTTTAATCTTTTGCACTCAAATTTTTGAATTCAAATTTAAAGCAATGTCATTTTGCTAATTTATATACCTACATATGTATGGGGGCTTTTTATTTCTGTAGAAACAACTGTGCCAGGAGATTATCTTGTCAAATACATATGGTCAGATCGACAAATATTTTTGGGATATTGTCATTCGCAGAAAAAAGTGAAATAAATCAACGAGCACCACCAGCAGCACACTGAAGTGATTGAAAAATTGAGTTGAATGCCAACAATTTATTTTATTACAGTTATAAGTTTAATAATAAAATTAAAAGTAAATAACAAAAAAAAAATAAATAAATAAAAATTCTGTACATTTGAAAAGACAACCGTTTTTAGCATGAACAATTTCATTATTAAAATTCATAAACTTAAGTTAAGTGAACTGCAAATAACTTCTGTGTTAAAAGCAACAGATTTAAAACGTTCAAATTGCACCCTCAAGACAAATTACCGACAACGTAATTGTATAACAACAATATCATTATTACCAGCTTATGGCAGAGCAACAACAATTATTGCCCAAACAGTACAGCAATCCTTAAATGCAACTGTGGTAGCAGCAATCTCATTATTAATTACTTATTGTTGTACAGTTAATCCATTGCTAGTGTTATATGTTGTAGTTGTTGTTGTTGTTGGATACATTAATAAAGAGACTTTGCTGTGAATTCTTAAAATTAAACTCATTAAAACGGAGGGTTTAACATTTGCATTGCTTGCGGGCCCAATGGGCCAGGCTGCAAGTATGTGTAGATTTCGTGGTTGTCGTTATAAAAAAAATAAAACCAACAAAAATCAGCAGCATCAACAACAACACCAACAACACCAACAGCAGCAGCAGCAGCAACAGCCGCCTGAATCTCAACAGCAGCAGCCGCAGAAACAATATTATAATTGTTCTTCCTCTTCTTCAATAATATCATCAACCGCAACACCAGTAGTCCAGTTACCAACAGCTGGCACTACAACTTTAACACCACCAGAATCACCTGCAGGTGAGAAAACTACAATAGTTATGAGCATGAGTGTGAGCATCTGTGTGTACATACAAAAGAGCTCGATGGAGAGCAGCCGACAAAAACAATGAGACTTATTAGAGCGTATGAGCAATATTTTTTTTCCTACAATAACTTTTTATTATTCATACGCGTGTAAGAAATTGTATGCAAAAACACACATACATCAATACGTATGTATAAACATGTGCTCGTCTGAATAATGGGATTTAAAAGACAAAAATAAAATAATTTTTTTTTTTCTTTTATTAAGTTTCAAAGAAATAATAAGGGGTTTCACTATGGCAGTTCAAATGAGGCTAATCTGAGCAATAATGCACTGCCGACCTCGTTGTAGACCAAAATTAGCGGCGGTGGCGAAAAATGTTAATACAATAAAAAACATATTCACGTAAATTAATAATAAGGTTATTATTAATAAATTTATTAATAAGATTATTGTTGATAAATTTAATAATAAAATTATTATTAATAAATAGACTTTAATTTAAAATAACAAACGAATAAATCACGTTTTGATTTCAATTTATATGGCTGCCGTTTTTCAAAAATAAAATCAGATCAGAAACGGTTTGAAACACAAAAGCCGCTGCGTACCGACTTGAGGCCAATCTATTGCCAGTTCGAGTTTTTGCAAATAAAGCAGATTTGCATAAAAAAGAAAAGAAATGGTGCGCTCATGGTCAAGCATAAAATGCACTGCAAATTGCATATTTGCACAGCTACCATAGTGAAAACCCTTAACAATTCATTTTATACTTGACTAAATTATGCATGTGACGAATTTATGCTTGCGTTGAATATCAGACACACGTCAACTTTTTGATGTGAAATGAAAACAAATGAAACATCGCCACAGCGAGAGATGATATTGCTGTTGAATTTCCCGCTCAAAAGAGCCATTGTTTAGTTGGATACGAGGCAAAGGAAAGCGTCCTGTTGTTACCACATCTCGTTCATATCCTCATTTTTTCCGTTGCTGCGATAGCGAACACCATTTCTAGTAACTGCTTGAGCGACCTTTTTTTTGGAATAAGTACGACCTGGTGTTGTTGCTGGTCCTTAATTCTCATGAACAAGTAACTCCTTGGGGATGCGTCGGCTTTTCGAAAAATCCCGAAAAATGCAGCAATTCTGCTTGTTAATGACGCCAAATTCTGCTGATAAAAAGGAGTAAAAATTGCACGAAATGCATTTTGATTTAAAGGCTCCTTTACGGAAAAGGTTTCAAAAATTTTAACGCATTGCTCCCTGGTACTTCTCCATAGTTCAGATTTTGAAATAGTGAAGCAGGAAAATATCAAAAAACTTGACATTAGCAGGGCATGACCCACAGTTGGCACCGTGCGTTATTATTGGTGCACTCTTTTTTTCCAACATATAATGTAAGCAGTGTTCACATTTTAAGTTGCTCTTTCAAATATATAAAACCTCAAGGAAATGGAAAAAGTGTTTCTAAATTCCAAAAAAAAAAAAAAAAATTATTTATCTTAATATTTGTTGTCATAGAAAATCCATCCAGATTTGTAAAACAACAAATTGCAAATGTATTCAAATGTACATGTCTTTTAATGTTTGCATATTTATGGATGAGTGCTTTTTCGTTTTGCCACAGAAAATAAACCATCTTTGTGTTTATGCATGAGTACCGGCTTGGGTGGGTTTTAAATCAACAGATTTGTGTTTTTTTTCATTTAGCACAGTTCCTAAATACTAACAGCTTTTAAAGACAGCTTACGTTTACATTGATAAGCTTAATGGTGAAAATATTTGTTTAGTAATGTATTTAAGTTTCCACCCTAAGTTTTTTATTGTAATATTCCACCATAAGTATTTTTTTTTACAGAAAAAAAGTATAGTACTAAGAACTTTTCATATGGCTTTCTATTAAAACATTTTTCAAAAGAAAAAAATTTTGAGTCAAACTCGTCTGATCCCAATTATTTGTCTTAGGAAATATCTTTATCCCAAAATATTTTGTGGCAGACATTTTTTTATACATCTTACCTTTTTTTCTAGGAAGTTTTTTAAAATGTATTTAGCGCATAACATTTGCAATGAAAAATATGAGGCAGGGCTTGAAACGAAATGTAACTATGTACATGCTTTTGAACAAATCTTCTTTTTTCAAATTTTCGTCTCAAATATTCTCCTGTTGGAGAATTTTTCCTTGGGAAATATTTTTGTCCCAAAATATTTTTTGACATCAACCTTTTCTTATACATTTTTCTGTGGAAAATTTAATAAAATTTATTTAGGTCTGATAGCTTTCTATTGAAAAATATGTGCCAAGCATTCGAGACAACAAGTAAATACAAATACAGCCCGCTTTCCATTGAGTAATTTTTCTGTCGAATATATTCCTGTTAAAAGATTTGCATTCCAAATTTTTTTTTCTAATTGCATCAAGTATTTTTTCAAAGGAAATATTTTTGTCCCAAAATATTTTTTTTGGCAAAAATCTTTTTTATATATATTACAGTTTTCTACTAAAATGTATTTGGGATTTGGTTTTCCATAAAATCTTCCAAATTTTCCATTAGGATAAAAGTATACACATGTTGTTCAAAAAGTTTTCTTTATGGCTAATTTTTGTCACAAATAAATATTTGTGACAAAAATTTCCTGCTGAACCATTTTCGTTGTACAACTTTTTTTTTTGTTTGCAGCATTTTCCTACTGGACAAATTTTTGTCCCAAACTACTTCTTTTCGAAAGCTTTTTTATAGAGAAAACTTTTTGTCATACATATTTGTGGGACATAAAGATCTCTATAGCAAAATAATAGCAAAAAAGGGATTTCAATAAAATATTTGGGAAGAAAATATTAGTCTAAAAAATGTTTTGAAACAGATATACATGTTTCCCTTTGAATACTTTTTGAATAGTGTTTTTAATTCTTTTTGAACAAAGTTGAGCAACTTTGTTAAAATTTGCCTGCTCTTGCAAACAGACAGGCTTCGGAATTTCGGATACTCTCTTTGAGTTAAGTTTAAATAGAGAACAAAGCAATTGCTTGTTAATATATTTGGACTAGTGATTCGAATATGAGTAAAATAAGAACCTTTTATAGAATATATATTGTTTAAGTTCCCAAGCAAGTTTGTGCACTTTTTGTTTTGCTTTTTCTTGGGAAATCTTTGTTCCCAATTCTCTGAAATATTTTTTTTTTCGAAATTTTCATTAAAGAAAAGTTTTATTGCCTTAATTCTATCCTAATAATTTTCTTTACGAAAACTCTTGGCGAAAATTTTTTTTAAATGTCGTGCCCCAAGCAGTTGAAAAATTTTGTTTGTCCCAAAATATTTTTCTGTAGAAAAAATTAGTTTAAATTTCTTTCCAATATTTTTATGGAGAAAAAATTTTATGGAAAAAATTTCTTAAAATATATTTTGTCCCAAATATTTGTTAAAAGATTTTGTCCCAATTTTTTTTGTCCCAAATTTTTTTGTAGAACAATTTTTTAGCTTCAATTATTTTCTTCGATTTTTCTAAAAACAAATCTAGTCCCAAAGTTTTCCATATACATGAGAGTTTTTGTTCCAGAAATTTTAAAATCCAGTATTATGCCTTCCTAAAAGATTTTTAAGTTACATTCTTTTACATTGTACTTTAAAATATGTATCAGCATGTGCATAAATATTAAATTATTTATTTTAAATAAGTTTTATATATACATACATATAAATATGTATATATTTTTTTTCCCCAGCTAAAAATTTAGCATTTCTGTATAAATGGCAATAAAGAAATAGCTGCATTGAATTTTCTTAAAAACATTTCTATTTCAATTCCTGGAAGCAACGTTATATTGAATCCAATGTGAAAATTGTGACATGTGTAAATAAAATTTACATATGAATAACAAGCCAGCAAGAGGAGTTGCAACAAATAAAATGAAATGTGTATGCACATAAGAGCAACAAAATGGAGAAATATATTTAACAACTTTTGATAAAATTCAAATATTATTTACATATTTCAACTATGAGTGGTGATACGTGAAAGCAAATAATCACTTCTTTAGTAAACGAAATATATATAAACTAAATTGAAACTATTATGTGAAGGAAAAATATATCAATTAGTCTAATATTTTCCAATACATATACAACTTATTTTCAAATAAATTGTTTTTTATTAATTCAGGTCCAAAAATGAACCTTTTCAAAAAATATTTGCTGTATTTTTCAGCTGTCTATATGCCGACGACATTTCGTTGGTGGTAATCAACTCATCAGTAGACTTGAAAAATTCTTAAAAGCTTGTTTGGTATCTGCATGAGTTGTTAATTTGGGCACCGTAACATTACGTTTGGTTCATCCCACAGCGCCAGTTCTGCTTACCAAAAGTGGCCCACTGGGCACATTATATCACAACCACTACCTTCATACCAAGAAAGGTGAGGTTCTTACCCATTTAAAGTTTGAGAAACGAAATGTCGTCGGCATATAGACAGCTGAAAAATACAGCAAATATTTTTTGAAAAGGTTAATTTTTGGACCTGAATTAATACATTACAATTGGCTCTTAAAGCAAATAAATAATTAAGTTCATAAATTGTTTTCATTAATTCGTTTTCTTGCTTTTTTGTTTGTTTGCAGGTTTACATTTACGTAGCATTGAAGAACCCACAGCTCAATTGTTTTCACTGAACACCCCACATAGTTATAATTATAATAGTAGTAATAGCAATAGCTGTGGCAGAATGCCAGCGGAGCTGGGGGGCACAGGCTACGGTTCCGAACAAAATCTCCTGTTAGGCAGCCGTACCGGTGTCCCCCTAGCCCTTAATCAATCTCACCACCAGCAGTCTCCGCAATTGCAACACTACACAACCAACAATTATCACCATAATTACTATCAACATCAGAATTCCAGTTCTCCAACAACGTGTCTTAATCCACTGTCATCGCCACAACGGCAATATGATCCAGAATATGCACGCATGGAATCATGGATGGATGAAAATCAAGAATTTGTACAAGATTATTTTATAAGGTAACCATTTGTTTCATTACTTGGTCAGAAATTATAGTCAGGCAAAAGCCTGAAATGAAAGTAAAAATTTTACCAATTTCATTTCGTCCAGCTGTTTAATTAAGTATTTTTTTACTGTTCTTCTTGGCTTTGGTTTTAAAAGTTTACAGCTCAAGTGACATGTTTTTAATATATACTGATTTTAACTTATGCTTAACTTAAGTTAAGTAAAGGCTTACAAATTAAATTTCTCAAGCTAAACTTTTGCGCGCACAAAAGAGTAGAGAAATAAATGAAAATTTTGTAGTTTGCGATACATAAACTTTCCAAAAGTTTGTATTTAGAGGATGGGAGAAACCATTGTTTTGTGGGAGAAGAATTTTAGTATAAAGAAATGTTCTTCAGTAAAGAAGCAGCCATGTTACCCTGTATTCTAGTATAATAAGGCGTTTTGCAGGGAAGCCACCATCACAAATTTTCTCCTTAAAAATTTTCATCACAAATATTCTCATTAAAGGATTTGTGATGTTGATTTTTCGCCGCTTTTGGTGTTTTCTTAATTTCTTGTTTTGCGATAAGAATATAAGAGTATTTTGGTATGTACCCATATGAGAGTATAACAGTTATGGTATGTACACCAGCCAGTAAGTTTTCAACTTTACTTTTCTGGTCTTGTTTAAAAATGCTGATAATGCTGAATTTTATCCCAAAAAATCTTTCTCAATTTTGAGGAAGTAAAAATTTAAGTAGAATGCACAATAAAATTATTAACAATATAATATTAAATTAATGCGTGAAAAATATGACTACAAAATCTTGCCATAGTGTATAAAATACCATTCAGTGGAGTGTTTTGTTTGCTAAATATTTTTCTATGAACAATTTTTTGTACCCCTTATTTTTATGGGAAAAACATTCAATTTATGAATTTTTCTCTGTCAATTTTTTATTCCAACTATTTATAAATATTTACTCTAATTAATTTTATTCAGAAATATTTAAAAGCCAATAACTGGAAAAACCCACACACCACAAACAACAGCTATTAGCTAGAAATAAATATTTTTAGGCATGTTTTCATATTTTGATGAGCTAAAAATTTGTAAAAATCAAATTAATTTGAATTATTGATTGAATAGAAAATGTTATGGCTTTTGTGGCAACTTCTTCGCCCACTAATGTTTTGCACAATGACAGAGAAATTCAATAAAACGTACAGTTTTATGTACATTGGCTGGCATTTAGTTAAAACCATTTCCAGGACATTCTTTAATTTTTAGCATACCTTTTAAAACCAAAGACGAAAGATCATTCATCTCTTTTCATAACAAACGTATAAATAATTCAGCTGTAAACAATATTTTCCATTTCCAATTTATTTCTCATTTTCATTTTCATCTCTTGAATGCTACGTGTAATTCTGTTGATTCATTTGTTTTTTTTTTTTCGTTTCTTTTACTTTAATAGAAAAGCCACACGTCAGGTTGTTGATGCCTGGTTAGTTTCTCATGCAACTACAGCTGGCAACGATACCTCAAACACCTCACCCACACATCCGAATGGTCAAAATTGCTCATCGCGTGGTGGTTCCGGAGCCACAACACCTGTCAGGTAAGATTCCTCATATTTTCGTTACTTTTTTGGGGTTTTTTTTTTGGAATGCCTTCAATAATAATTTTTGTGATCTAAAGCGTTATTGGTAGTGACGGTAAAGTTTATATAAAAAATCTGTCAACAAAAATAATCAAATATTTGCGCTTGTTTTCTCAAATATTATCTAAGTTCGTGCAGCCGGGAGCTTTTGCTATTACGAGTCTTATTACATCAATGTTCTTTTTTGATATTAGTGATAAAGAATTTCTGTTTTACTCAATGAAACCTCCCACTCATATCGTTTGGATGTTTCTCTTCTTACATTACTTGCATGCAGCCTACACAATAGAAAACTAAAAACAAATGAATGTAAAATTTGTAATTGTAACTGAAAGCGAAAATTTTATTGACACATCAAATGTATGAGTAAATGTCTTCTTTATGGTGGGTGGAAAATGTGTATGTAATTAAAGAAGTTGCTCATAAAAATCAGGAGCTGAGAGCTATAAGATGTTTGAGGTAATTCTAGATGAGAATGGACGTCGAAGATTTTATAGTTCTAAGAAAGCAATATTGTTGGTGTTAGTTTTTCAAAATGATTAGTTCCAAAATGTAGACAGAAAGGGCAGTAGAAATTACAGTGTACAACACAAAAAACAAATATTGCAAGATTTGATCTATACATTTTGCTAGACGAGACAAAAAACAACACATGTATCTGAATTTCATTTGAGAGGGCTTTATTTTTCTCAGCTCTGGCACTTTCTCATTGTTAATCGGCATAAAAAACCATATAATCCTTACATTTTAGATACAAAATGTACCCAGCAGTTTTATGCTAAATGTTATCGAGAACATTTTTGTAGCTCCTCACGATATGGGTCTATTCTTCCTCCCTTCTTCTGAAAAAGAGTCAAAAACACTATCAAAAAACAGGGATGGAGGGGAGTAAAATGTTCCGCAAAAATATTATCCGTGAAATTATACTATAAGTCTCTGAGTACATCAAAACAGAAAATTCAACCAAAATGTTAGAAATAACACAACAACAAAAGAGACTTTTTAGTTAATTTAACATTTTATCATGAATTATTTCAACACGTTTTTATTCTCTATACATATGTCGATACGCCTTTGTACATCTTGTAGGAAACTTTTCCCGTTCATAACAGGCTTATCAAATTTCTGTCGAGTTGCATAACCAATTTAAGGTTTTTAGCCCAAAAAAAAATTCCATTGCATATAATTAAATTTCAAGTGTACATGTGCATATTTTAGTCATATATACGGCAAAATCTGTGTTGGGCACTATTACAGCGTTCAAGGAATTTTACCTGATTTCATTAAGAAGCCATTTTTATGCAATCTGACTGGGTTGATTAATGAAATCAAAAAGTTCAGAGTCCCAATCTTCTTTGTCGCAATCTGAAAAAAATGCATTTCATGAGCTTAGCACTACTTAAGTGGTTTTATTACTTCTAGACAAAAATGCCAAAATAAAATTCAGTATTTTTGAAGCGTAAATGAATATTAATTCTAAGATGCGGGGAACTCGTAGTTCAATTTATTTCTTGTTTCTGTTTTATTGAGATCACTGTGACGGAAATCGTCAAATGCAATCTTTCCTTATTGTTACCAGCTCTGCGAGATGTGTAAAAGGCCCTGGCAATTCAATGGCAAGTTAATATCAATAAAATTATGCACAAAACGTATGCATTTAAATTATTTGTTATTTATACAAACGGATTGTGATATGCTGAAATTGAAACAATCTTATGAGAACCGTTATTACAACTTGCCGTTAGTTAAAGTATGAATTTTATCGGTCTGATAAATCATTTCTCGTTATTAAAACTTTAATTTGAGCAAAATTGAATAGTAAGTTATTGGGACGACCATCTTATTGGTAACTTTAACGAGAGGTTTAGCTTTTGCATGTACCACATTTGGTTTTGTCTTTGCTATATCAATCAGCTCCATCATGAATGGTAATTCCGTGAGAGTTTTTTCTCTTTTCCCATTCCTCTTATTATGTTGATAAATTCCTTAGGAAATTTTTTTTTTAACCTTCCCTCTTTTAGCCACATTGAAGGGGGAAAATAGTCGGCGGAGGCAAAAATAGGTATTTTAAAAAACATGTTTTTTGTTTTTTCCTATAAAAAATTTCGATATTACCAACTTTTATTTTTTTGTTTCTCAGGTAATTTATGATTGGAGGAATTTTTTCTCGAGAAACGTATTTTCATTAGGAATAAAATTCCTTGAGAATATTCACGATTGGGCTGAATATGAAATAATTAATTTATTGGAAAAATTTCCCTGAAAAAAAAACAAATTTTTCATGAATTTAGTCTTTCTTCAGACTTGAACACTTCAAACATTAAACACAATTTAACGAAAAAGTAATTTTTCTTACTAATCAGTGGTAATAATGAAAATCGTTTATCGGCTAGTTTATCGTTCACTTCTATTAAAGGTACCTTTAGCTAACGCAACAAAAAATCCCCAAAGCATAAAAAGCGTCCTTATTTTAGACCCCAATCCCCAAACCACATTCTTAATCTCTATTTCGAAAAATGTACATCCGATTTGGGCACAAATCTGACAACACTGGTGTATATTGTTTTTTCCAGCAATTCTAACTTTGCTTTATTTCGAACAATGGCCTCTGGCAGTTGTAACCTTCTCAGAGCACATCGCATGCTATAAAAAAAAAAAAAAATTTAAGTGCAACAAATTACAGCCACAAAACATTTCAAACATTTAAGTCCGTAGTGAAAAATCTTAATATTTTCAATTCCTACATTTTCTTGTGTTTTATTTATGGGTGCCTGAATTTTCATGTTTCTTCACTTGTAATTGGGCCTTACAACACTCAAGCGTTAAAAGTTTTTTTTTTGTACATTTTGCTCATTTTTTGCTTTGCTTATCACAAAAAGATCACATTTAAATGCAGTAAAAACAATTTATATATTTTTGTTTCTTGCTGAAGTAACATAAAGCACACTAATCCTTTATGAGTACCCAGCCTTGTGCTGTTTCAAGTGGAAATGAAAATAAAATATTGTAGTTTACATATAAATACATGTGTATATGTATTTCTATGTAGCTCAAAGTTTTGTGCAATTTTGGATGTGTTTGCATATTTTAATAAGGGATCATTTAATCAAAATATGAAAAAAATGCGAACTGACACCTGTGTAATTTAATTTAAACTCTATCCTCAGCATCATCGAAAATTTGGACCATCGGATGGAAATGAGCTTCCTACACCGCCGAAATTTTTTTCCATGCATAATTGAACCATACCAGTATTATCATAATAAAAAGAAACGACTTAATTCAATTCCATAAATGAACCTTACAAATGTTATCGGTCCCTTTCAGCCGTCTATATGCCGCCGACATTTTGTTGATGCCAATCAATTCATCAGTAGACTTGAAAAATTCTTAAAAGAATATTTGAAACTTAACTACTTATTCCATAATTCCCCTGAACAAAATGAGAATCAGAAATGCTCCAGCAAACCTTTAACACAGTAAAAATTTTTTTTTTTTTGGGTAAAATAAATTTCTTAAATAACAAATTCAAAATCGTGAAACAGGCAGGAGATTTTGTTCGCTAATGTCATGCATTGTTGTTATTAAAGAATTGTGCAGAGAATAATTTCGTTTTACCGCAGCTCTTTCATTATGCAACGTGGTGTTGCTACAATTAAGCGATATATCAATTTGTTGTTCTATTTATTTATTTATTTTTTTTTGGCATTTTGTTGGCAGTTGCATGTGGTTGTGGTGCAAACTGTAATCAAGCTGTTGTTTTTACTATTTTTTTTTTCATTTTCAGTATTTTTCTTTGTTGTAGTTGTTGCTGTTTTCTAAATGGTATGAACAATTTTACTAATGACAGTTTTTGTGCATTTTCTCTAGTTGAGTGTTTCTATTTGTGCTTTCCCTGAGGGTGTGTATTGTTTAGTTTTCATTTCTTTTTTTTTTTTTGCGAAATGCAAAACTCTTCTGTATTCTTTTCTCGCAAAGGCTGTCAAATTTTGATGAAAATATGTTGAGATTGCTTAAAATCTTTTCCAGCATAAACTAATATAAAACATTGTTGGGAGATTTTTTATTGTCAAATTAATTATTCAAGCTTATGATCTTTGGTTTTTTTATAAAAACTAAATTTAAGCAATTATTTATTTAATTATTTCTGTATTAAGTTTATCAGGCTCAAGTTCCTTCTATATTATCCTTGTAATTGATTTTAATTAAATTAGACAAACAAGACATCAAAGACATTTAGCAGGGTGGACAACTAGTTGTTTCGAAGCCGCCACACTTTCTCGTCAGCACCCGTCTTTGAACTCATGGGCTCATGTTTCTAAAGTGACAACCACCGAAGTTGTTGTATATTTTCTGTCTACATTTTAATTATATCAAACACACCATTTCTATTTTATTTTTCTATATTTATCATTGCATAAACTTAATACAGAAATAATTATATAAAGAAAAAGTTCGAATAATAAAAATTAATTAATTATTTATTTATTTTCAATATTTCGCCAACAATTTGCTGGCATCTTCAGGGAATTTTCATTTGAAACCAGTTTGCTATAAAAATATAAACTTTGTTGTATATCATTTGGGAGTATAAAATGAAATATGAATAGTTTAGCTATGATTTTGTCGAACTCTTGAAAAATTCAACAAGATAAAAATGCCCAATTTATGAAACATAATAAATCACTTAAAACCAGGACGGCAGTGCAAGCAAATGAAAGCGTGGGCGAAGTGAATGTTAAGAAGAAATCAAAAACAAACTTTTCAAAAGTATCAAAACCTTATTTTTTGTTTGTATTACATCATTTTGCAATTTTCTAGAGAAAAAGCTAATTACAACTTCAAAAAAAAAAAAACACTTCAATTGGCTCTTATAGCGTATAAATAAATAGATTCAATATCAATCAATTTATTAATATGGAATAAACTTAAGCCTGATAAACGTAGTGTAGAAATAAATACAGAAATAAATAATAATAATAAGGAAATTTCTATAGGGCTAAAAATAGATCTTATTATTTTCAGCCGTCTATATGCCGAGGATATGTCCTCGATGATAATCAACTCATCAGTAGACTCGAAAGATTTTAGAGGAATGTTTGAAATCTAAGTACTTATTCATGGGAATTTTGAAATAAGTAGTTGGTTTTCAAACATTCCTTTAAAGTTTTTCGAGTCTACTGGTGAGTTGATTGGCATCGACGAAATATCGGTGGCATATAGACGGCTGAAAAAGACAGAAAATATTAATAAGATCTATTTTTAGCCCAATTATAATTTTCTTAATATGAACTTTATTTCTATAATTATTCCTGATGAGTTGATTAGCTTCAACGAAATGTTGGCGGCACATAGATATTATATATATTTATATATATTTGATATATATTTTTAGATCTAAAATAATATGTTTTAATTAGCTCTCATAGCAAATAAATAATTCAGTTCATTTTTGAATAAATAAATAATTTAATTTAGTTTTATTTTATAATCAGTTTTTAAAACTCTTTCTGTTTTTCCTTATTTTTAGAAAAATATCTGCCCATGAATTTGAACGTGGCGGTTTGCTGAAACCCATCGTCAATACAATCGATGGCACACCAACCTTTTTGAGTTTAGGACCATGCAATGACAACACAAATACAAGTTCCAGTAATGGTAGTGTAAGTGGCACTGGTGGCAGCGGTAGTGGTGTTGGTAGTTGTGGTGGAAGTGGTGGTGGTGGTGGCGGTGGCGGTGGCGGTGGAGGAATTGGTAGTGGTGTGGGCAATATTGGTACTAACAGTATTGGTTGTAATACACAGTATCATCATAACAATCATTATCATCATAATAACCAACAAACGGGTGCACATCATTATCATCATAATTACTATCGACCGCAACGTTTGTCGCGCATTGAACTAAAGCAATTGGACGAAAAGGAATTAATATTTGAATTGGTAAGGTATTGTCTAAGTAAACAGATACTAAAAGAAAAACTAAAAGTACAAAACCAAAAAAAAAAAAAAAAACTATCATACTAATAATGAAGTAATGGAAGCGTATAAGTGTATATTTTTTATTAACTCCTTTTTGCTGGTTGATCCCGATAAAAACATTGCATGATTCGATTGAAGTTAAGTAATACCAAAACTAAATAGTTAAAAAAATTTATATCAGTTGCACTATATCACCTTCAACTAGCCATTCTTGTGAAGTAAACTATTTTAAAAACATCTCGTTAAGTAGAGTAGACGGCAAGTACTTATTATAAAATCTAAGCATATATATAAAATGAAGTTAAATAGTTTATTCAGTCCAATTAAGGCTGACTCATTCGATTGGAAAGTGAGGTGTTTTTCAAAGACGGCGAAGACGACAAAAACGTATCACCATTATCTAATCTATTAAAACCTATGGTATCGCTCAAGGTCAATTTTGCCTGCAAAATCGTGTAAATTTTGTCGCTACGAAAATTGTTTACGCGATTTAAAAAATATATGAATAAAGTGAAGAAACAAATAAAGTTCCCACAAGCCATAAGTATTCAAATTTGTTTTCTGCTCTTATAAGTTTTAGCATAAAAATTAAAACTCGTAAATAATTTGTAAGGCTGCTGCAGTGGATGGAACAATTTTATCGAGATTTTTGCAAAACACCGCAGACATCTTAAAAGATGTGTGCAGCCAAATTGGATAAGAGCTTAACTTTTTGGCTTCACTGATATGCCATGTTGAAGGTTAGATGATGCTACGATGTGACAAAAAGTACTAATTAAAACAGTTTGAGTGTCGAGCCATCGTAAGAGGACCAAATGCTCAATTTAAGTAGTTAACAGCAAACTAAGAAACGATTGGGTTAAAATTGAACTCCATTATTTCTCACGGAAAATCAGTCTAAAATACACGTCAGATGCTTTTGGCAACTTTGCTAACAAATCATTCAATCCAGCTTTATTATATTCATCACCTTTTTCGAAATATTAGAATGACACAATACCTATTAACTGGAAAATTTTTAATTATTAAAATTTCTCAAAACAAGTGTTCTCGGAAAACTTCACTTAATACATTTATACATGATTTATTAAAAAATGTATGTTTTGAAGTTAAATTTTGCCTTAAAGAATTTTTTGTGCACCACTGTGCGTTTACTTATTGTTTTAAGAGGCATTTAATTAACACTCATACGTCTCCAAAGCTTTCATTCTGTTGGTGCGAAAAGTTATTCTTTCGACGCAAAATTATTTCAATTTAAATTGAAATGTTGCTCTTGTAATAACCATTAATTAAACGAGTAACAAAGATGGTTAACTTTTAACAACAAAAGCAAAAAATAAGTAAAATGAGTAAAAAATAAACTTGATAAAAACTCAAACAGCAACCATTTAACTAATTTAAAATTTTATATTTTTTCTTCTCTTTTCTTTTGTGCTGAAACATTCTGCAACTTAAACAACTTCATTACAACAATTTCGCTTAAACTTTCGCAATTGTTTTTGACGATGATGACGATAACGATGATGATGATGATGGCGATGGTGATGATGTTCATTAAATACCCAACAATGTCGCAACATTGTTGCTTTTTGTTGCATTGCGATGGCCATTGCAATAATATTTCTTGGCGTGCTTTGCAACCCTTTTCAACACGTTTGCGTCTTATTATTAACACTTTTGGTGGGTGTTGAAATGTGTCGGACTGACTGACTGGCTGGCTGAATATTGTTGGTGACTTGGGGGTCACGTGGGTGCCTGGCGGTTGATGAAATGTTTGCTTCGACTTTTTTTTTCTTCTCTTTGTTATTGTTGCATTTAGGTAAAGGACATATGCAATGAATTGGAAGTTCGTACTTTATGCCATAAAATTCTACAAAATGTTTCAATATTGTTAAATGCTGATCGAGGTTCATTGTTTTTGGTGCAAGGACGTTGCGGCGGTGGCAGTGATGGACTAAAAAAGTAAGTAAATAAAAGAAATATATTTATATTTTTTACTTTGTTTGATATTACGTGTTTCTATTTGTTGTTTCAATTATAATACGTCTGTAGTGGAGTGTTTTAGCATTGAACATATTTTTTAACTGAAAATAATTAAAAAGAGAGAATTAAAATTATTCTTAAAGAAAAAAAATTACTAAGCATATTGATACAACCAAATGAGCTATATTTTTTTTTATAAAGCATTAGTTTTATGTAACTTGAGTTTTAACAGTTTCGACAACTTACCACTGAAAGGATATTACATTGCTTCGTATATTATTGCAATATTTCGTTATCCTTCTATAGCTTCTTCAGGAGAATAATATTAAAAATATTCTGTTTTTGAAGCTTTCCTAAGGAGAGCGAAATCTTACAAAAATATAATAAATAAAATATATACAAAAAAGTATGCGATGAAGCACCTTCAGCTCAAGAAAATGCTTACATTAAAATTTTCTAAATTGAGGGGATTTCTTGATTATACGTATGTATATTCCCGCACGGGCTATTTTTGGTCAGTTCCAGGTTCTTTTAAATTAAAACAACTTGATTTTGTCTCTTATTCCCAAAGTTTCGCCCATATTTTGTGAGCTTCTTCAGGGGTTGATCTTTATTTTTTATGAAATCTAACGAACGCAATTAAATCAAATGATTATTGAACAATTTTTACGTATTATTGAAATTTACTTACAAATTTTGTTTGGTCACTAAAAAAATAGAAGTTAAGATTTTCTTTTTTAAACTCGTTTCTCGTGACCTTCAAATATTGAAGCTGCTTAAATTCTTTTTAAATTTGACCTCAAGGTCAAATTTATTGAAAAGAAAAAATATCTTGCATGTGTATATTCCCTTTAATTGAAACGAACTTCAGACCACACTTTTTCAGTCTTGCAAAAACTAATTCTATTGACTATGCATTTTATTTTTTGCCATTTTACTAAATGACCCTCAAACTTTTCACAAGTTCATCAATGCAAAAGATTTTTTTATAATAATAAACTAAAACAAAAAAGATTGTTTTTTATTTAATTTAGCTTGTATGCCATTAAGGACACACACATGCATATTTTTTTAACGCATGTCCACAATATTTTCTTCAATGGATGTTGAAATTTTTTAATGTGATATAAATATGAGATGTGTGGAAGGAAAAGCATTTTGTTTTTTCGCCAATATTAGTTTGCTTAATAGACCAGTTATGAAAAAAAATATTAATATGCTTGTTAGTAACAATTACGCTCACTTTTCCGCCTTCTTTTTTTTAGCTATTTGTGTATTTATATTTGTATAGAAACTATTTATAAAAATATCTACACTCTGGCTGCAAAATATTGTTCATATTGAGCAAGTAAAACCAGGTATCTTTAGATGAGTAGTCTTTTGACAGGTAAATAATCCCGTCAACGATATTTGGTAGAAAAAACTACTGTCACAGCAATAGAAATAATTAAAAGAATAGCAGAATTGAGCTTTTATTTTTATGTATTACCGTGACAGTTGCTAACTGGCGAATAATTTTCATTTCTTAAACTTTTAGTTAAACATATTTTCCAAAACTACTAAGTTGTAATATTCTTTATAAATTAAAGTATAAAAGAAATATCTATGACACTCTCACTAAAGTGCAGTGCAATAATTTCATAGACAATTTTCTTGAAATCCATTTTAGTTTTTTTAATAAAGTTTTTGAATATATGTACAAAACTTACCCTCAAATGTCGTATCAAACCTAGTGAATTTTCATTCTAGGCAAATTAAAATTTTAATTTCATTCAGTTTCTTTTACTAAAATTTTTTCCCAATTTATACTGTCAAACAACTGACTTTATGGCAAAATCTTTCAAACATTTAACTTATGTTCTTACACGGATAAAATCATATTTTCATGTGTGCATTTGGCTTTCATTTCTTTCATGCTATTTTTTGCGCTTCTCTCAGTATATTTGCCCAACACCCAGAGACATGTTTGCGGTTGTTAATAATAAAAACCCAACTCAGCACTAGCAATTGCATTAAAAATTTTGTTAGCACGTTTCTTTATGTTTGCGCGCTCTTACATTTTTTTCTCTCATGTTTCCTGCCTCAACAAAAATAGCCCTTGTTCTCTATAGTATTAGTTTTTCCTCCTTGTTTTTTCTTCAATAAATGAACTCATACATGAAACAATGGGTGCATGAAGCATACATTCAGGCACTTGCATTTTAATGAAAGCACACACATGCTGGTAGTAAAACAAACTGATTTGCCGTTACACAAACTCACATTGGCTTTATTGTGTGAGCGAAATATGTGTGCGTGTGCATGTGTAGGCACTTTCTTTCTCTTCTCTTTTGTTCGCCATTAAACATGTTGTTCATGTTATTGAATGTTGGCTATTGTTTGAGAATTCTAAGTGTGGGTGGGCCAGTGTATGCGTGCGTGTGTGAGTTTATGGTAAAGATATGTTCAATTACAGTATCTACTAATTAATCACCTGAATGACCTTGACACTTTAACATGAATTAAAAAGAAAAAAAAAAAATAGATTCAAAGTTTTTCGAGGTGGAGTCAGCAATTTTTTTTATACATGTGTATAAATAATTATTCTAGAAGGTTGTATGTGTGGCATTGTCTAGATGGAAATTTATGTTGCACTAGAGGTTAAATAAGGAAGTTTAATAAATCCATTAAATCTCCAAGAGATTATTCGCACAATTTGTTTACATTTATTTTGTATTTTTTTTTTTTTACAACATTTATCTTTTAAACATATGTATTTATGCAATTGTTAATAGTTTTATCCTGCTTGAGTTTGACTTTTACTTTCTCAAAATTGAGAGAGATTTTTTTTATGATCACTCAATATTTTTAAAAAAGACAAGAAAAGTAAGGTTAACGACTTACTGGCTGAGATACATACATACAAAAAAATCTTTCTCAATGTCAAAGAAGTAAAAATCCATTTAAAACTATTGACAATTTTATATTATATAGTTCTAGTATAAAGCTAGATTAATTTATGTTAAAAATACCGGTCGCCCAAAAGCAAAATTTCAGCACTTTTGACGAAATATAGAAAGGTCCCACTGAAGGTCATGATTTTAGTTCAAAAGAATACAAACGGTTTTTAAAAAACTATTTTAACAGTTCTTGGAATTGTCGATGACAAGTATATATTAATTAACATATCGGCCAAATGCCTGTCACTGCTTGAGTGGTCCATATTTTCTATTCCTCTGAGACATAATTAAAATTAAATAACCCCAGCAAAAATACGTTTCACATTAGTGAGCAATAAATAATTTTCACGCCTTATAAAACTGCCTCTCTGGAGCGTATCCATGGCTGCTGGCCATAGAAACCACATATGCCTTTAATATCGAATTTATTTTATCAAGCTACACAGTGCATCCACCCTCCCCCTTAGGAGGAAGCAACTTGTTCAGCGATTGAGCTTTTTCCTGCAAAACCACATTTTGCACACATTAATTCTCGTAAAAAAATGCTCGCTGAAAAAAGAGAAAGATGATACACTAATATAATGATACACTAATATATGGAATTTGGCCTTTTGGGTATCGATATGCAAGTTGTTTTTTACTTCCGTCAGATGAAACTGCTTTATTTGGATAACCAAACAAAATGTTTCTTCCGTACTACTTTCATTTAAGAACATTTTTTTAGTTGTTATTTTTGAGGCTTCGTCTGGTGACCGGTTGAAACTGATATTTTTGTCAATAAATTCCAAAGTTGTGTAACAATTTTAGTCATTTATGGCTTTTTTGTTTGAATTTTTTGTTTCGTTATGAATGTATAAAAATTCATCAGCATAACTTTATTTTAAGATTTTTTAAGGAACAAAAAATTTCGAATTTTTGCAAAAAATTTAGTTTTTTTCATTGAAAAAAAAAATTGTTGTATTTTCTAAACTACTGAGCCGATTAAAAAGGTTTTTATAGTTATTGAGAGGTAAATTTGTTGGCGAACTTTTCAATATTTTAAACCGGGAATATATGTTGTCCTAGCTCTTCCATTTTTAAAATAACAGTATATGTCAAAAACAAGAGCTAACCTAAAAAAAACGGTTGACACCACTGAATTCAGCGCACCCGAATTATGTTTATCCAGTGGGTGCCCCGTCTGTCGGTTTTTTCAACTAGCATAGTAGTAGCGAAGAAAAGAATCATATAATGCCGAAGTAGGTTACTAAGCGGTAGCACATAATCTCTCGCTTAGAACCTGCTACCAGGTAAACCGATGCTTTTGCTGAGACGTTAATATGCCTCATCTTTTATCACCAGAAATGTTCTTCACTTATTGACGTACACTTTTTCTTTTAAGTATTCCCAAAGAAAGAATTCCAATAGTTTCAAATCTTAAGATCTGGGAGGTCGCAAACACCGACTTGTAAACTGCTTAAATGTGGAAATTTTGCTTGTTAACAAATCCACTAAGATGAATTTGATCCCTGTTGCCTCTTTTGAAATTCACTTCAACCAGCAATTCGCCGTATTGACTGACGTTGCTTGAATTTTCATTATAGTTTAGCCCTTGAATCAATTGGATTATAAGATTCAATTAATTCATGGGCTATACTTTTAAAACTATTAAAAATTTGCATCCGTAATATGCGTGAGATGTCCAATAGTCAGGAACGACGAAGAGTAAATGTTGATCAGTCTTCTGCCATGCCTTCACAAACAACACTAATGCTTTTTAATTTGAAATTAATAGCTGAACTATGTGCTGTACAACTTTGTCGGGCTTGAGTTCGATTTTTACTTTCTCCAAATTGAGGATGATATTTTGTGATAAAATTCGAGAGATCAATATTTTTAAAGAAGACAAGCAGAGTAAAGTTGAAGACTTATTGGCTGGGGTTGGACGGCCCCATTAGATCACTTTATACAAGAGGTACTCTTTGTCTATCACATGCACGGTAGTACGGAACCCTTGTTGTGCGAGTCAGTCTCGTACTTGGACAATTTTTTTTTTTTTTGGTATTTTGTTAATTATAGCATTTTACTTGTTAACTTATGTTATTTTGCGAATCACCATTCGCCATGTTGAAGCGGCTTCAAAAATGAAAAATTACAATTTTTAACATGATTTGGGAATATTTGAGTAGTTTGCAAGATAAGAACAAAAAACCATAAAGCATTAATATTGTCATAAGATTTTTTTTCTAACATATTGTACATATATGCTTCAGTAATCACTGTTATCCTCTTTAAGGCATGAACACCATTAGTCATACGACAAACTGTATACAAAAACTTGTTAATAAGTTTGCGTTGAAAACTTAAAAGCAACTAAAATGATTTATTATAATTATATTTTCTTTTGCAGTTCATTTTGCTACCAAACTTTTTCCCAGATCTATTTTTTCATTAATCCTCCTACTAAATATGTAAACGAAATACATATGTATGTTTTTTGTATAAATTTACACTTTTCTGCCTGCGTCATCATGACGCCTTCAGTTTTTTCGCTTGTTTTTAATTTTATTTCTATTTTAATACATATGTATATACTTCTACTTTTTTCCATTTTTTTTTTAACTTGATGGTAATTGTTTTCTTTTTTAAGCTTGTAACAAATGTTGGCATGAGACTTTTGCATTCTCCTCCTCTATGTTTAAATTTTTAATAAAAATGTATATTTTGTTTTTAGTGTTTTTTGCGCTTTTATGGGATTTGAACAGAGTAACTGTAAATTGTTCCTAGTACAATAGTATTAAGGATATTTGAGTGAATTTGCATATTGCAACGAATGATTCTATCTCGGTGCTCAACAAAATCTTTTGGCTGGCATTCAGCTTGTTTGTTTCTTTCTTTCCTTCTGTTCGCTGTTTTTCTGGCATTTACTTTGCAGTGATATTTAATATTTTTTCATATTGTTCGAGTGATGATATTTTCATTTATTTTTTTTTTTATTTTAAATAGTTTTTGTTTCTTTTTAATTTAATCAGAGATGCCCTTAAGAGAGTAAGAAATGTACAACTTTAAATTAAGGTATTGTGTTTTATTAATTGAATAAAAAGTAAAGTTTTTTTTTTCGGGTGGATGATATTAAAATGCAGTTTTTAGTTTTTAGGTGTAGTTGTTTTGAGCAACTGTATAAAGTTTTATATTTCTGTATAAAAACATGCAAATTTAGAGTATGAACTTAATACTTTTGTGTTTTTTCCCACATAAATATCACGATATATTTTAGATAAATTTAGAAAACTTTTTGAACTGAAAACTATAATTTGCTGATGCTGATACACGTAGGACAAAATACTATAGCTTTTGCTGGGGTACAGCCAGCTGCAATTTTAAAAACAATGAGAAATCGTTTTCTTTTTGTTCTTAGGAAAACCTTTTTTGAATGAAGCGCATCTCATAGAGATAAATATTTACCGTCTAATGCATAAAAATTATAACAGGTTCATAAAGCTCTTATTTGACAGATTTTCCATACAAATATGTCAAGTAGCAGTCTTATAAGCCTGTAATAATTTTTATGAATTAAAACAAACAGTAGTTTTTCATAGCAGTAAACCAAAGTAAGAAACCTTAACTCAAAAAGGAAATACCCTTTTCAACATTGCAGAATGAATGTTTATCAATGTCGAAGTTTCTTTTGTCTACACCAAAATCGTATCGAGATGATAATAATTATAAAACCATGTAATGTTATACTACTTGCTAGAATTCTTTAAGTTTATCGAAAAAAAATCTTAAGGGTACAAGCAACTTTAATAAATTATTAATTAAAAGGCCAGATTAAATTTTTGCTTGAAAAATGGTCCCAGTAGAAACAAGTTGTGCCTCCGTGGGGAGGGGTTTTCTATTCAGTTTTTTGGTTTGGAATATTTGTCAAATTACAACTTATACGGGAAAGTGCCGACAAATCTGCAAATGCAGGTCGTTTTGTGGTCTTCTTTTCTAAATGTTTCCGTTTTCAAATTTTGTGAGGAAGAAGTATTTTAGAAAATACAGTAGAAACAAGTTTTGCCTCCGTGGGGAGGGGCAACTTGTTTTCCTTTTCTTTAACAGCTGATTCATATTTGATATAGCACACTACTATTATTTTAAGACTTCTGACTTTAGGACGACCCTTTGAATACCGTAAATAATTTCAAAATAATCAATCTACTTTATGGAACGAAGTTGCTTAACGCGGCTTGCTGGTAGTGGAAATTGGTAGAAATCGTCACGAAAGCGTGTGAGCTGTTTATTTGGATTTAGTTTATCTGTCGACGAACAATTGTGTCTGATGGGCAGTGTCTCTGCTGGCAGCAGCGGAGACATCTACCAATAAATATTAATTAGTTGTGAAAGCGGACACTATCAGCAGCTAGATGTCGCTAAAGTGAAGTATGTTACAACAAAAACAGCAATATTGAAAAATTTTCTCGGTTTTGTAGCAGATTGACAAAAAAAAAATACTGCATGTGTCAAAAGTAAAAAATTATAGCCCATATTCATAATAATTATTGTAAGTTTATTAAGCTCTTATTTGACGTATTTCTACGGAATATTTGTCAAATGTACGTGTAATAAACCTTCAATAGTTTTTATGAATACTGGTGTAAAAATTTAAAGAATCATAAAATTTGAAAATTTCAAAAACAACAAAAAATAAAACCTACATATTTCACCTTGTATTACATTCAAAGATGAAACAAAAACGTAAGGGACTTCGCTCCCAACGGGGATCCCCCGACCGCATTCCTTTTTTTTTGTATGGGAGCCTCCCCTCCCTAAATTAACTCACCCTAGTGTACATGCTTAATTTATAGTATTATTATCTCTTCAATTAGATACGAAACCTTTAACTAGTACATTAATTTTTGAATTTTTTGTAGATGTCTGGTTTCCAAGCTTTTCGATGTTTGTCCGCGCAGTACTGTCGAGGAAATGGAGCAACAGAATGAAGTACAAATTGCTTGGGGTACTGGCATTGCTGGTCATGTTGCAGAAAGTGGCGAACCGGTTAATATACCAGATGCATATCAGGTAAGAAGGCGATTGCGAAAAAGCAAAGCACTCATAACGAATGCTAAGTTTTTAAATTAGAAATGAGCTGGTAAGGTTTTTATATCCCATTAAGGGTTTCTGTCTTTGTTCAGCCGCCTATATGCCGCCGACATTTCGTTGATGCTAATCAACTCATCATCGTCTACTATTGGGTTGATTAGCATCAACGAAATGTCGGCGGCATATAGACGGCTGAACAAAGACAGAAAACCTTGATAGGATATAAAAACCTTAGCAGCTCATATCTGATTTAAAAACTTGTATACCTTGTCATTAACAAGGTATATTTTTAGACCTAAAATAATAGATTTCAAATGACTTTTATAGCAAGTAAATAATTAAGTTAATTTTTAAACTTTTGATTGCATTTGTGAACCTTTCTCCGCACCAAGTTGTGTTAGACGAGAACTTTCTGTAATAATAAATATGGCTGACAAGACATGAGGTGGCAAACTGCCATCTGCAAATTTAATTAATTTTCAAGGTCATGAGATGTTTTAATAAAAAAGAGTTTCTTGAATTCATTGCATTATTATTTAACAGCAGAGCTAAACTAATAATTTTATTTGACAAACAAAACAAAATTGGAAAATACTAACAAAATCTTTAGTAACCTTCGTCGGTGGCTTAATAACTACGCATCACTTAAGTAAATAAATTAAAACAAAACTTCAAAGTCGGTATAAACAGTAAAACATGCGCTTAAAATTAGTTTTTAAAGCAAAAAGTAAATAATGCAAGTCATGTTTAAATAATTTAATAAAATGACAAATAAGTGAATGAAAATTTATGCTTGTATCAAGAATATTAAAAAAATTGTCTTGTTATTTGTTTTTAGAAACAACAAAAAATAAATCTCAAATTAAAATTAAAGGCTGAACTCATTTCGTCTAGAGTTTATACTTTCAATGAAAGTGTGCAATGTAGTTTTGCTTTTCAGCTGAGACTGGATTCTAGAATCTATGAGAAGCTTTCCTGTTTTCTTGTTTACAAAACAGGCTCAAGTTCTTTCTATATTATTTTTGTGATTGATATTAATTAAATAAGGCAATGAAAAACATCAAAGACATTTAGCAGGGTGGACAGCTAGACGTTTCGAAGCTGCCACACCTTCTCGTGAGCACTTGTCCTGTCACCAGGGTTGGGCAGTATTTGAAATACGTATTTAAAATACAAATACGTATTTTGTATTTGTATTTTAAATACGTATTTTGTATTTGTATTTTAAATACGTCACATGAATGTATTTGTATTTTGTATTTCAAATACTAAGCGCTTCAGTATTTTGTATTTCAAATACTCGTGCTCTCAAAATACATTTTTCAAAATACATTTTCAATTTATGTTAAAAAATATGCGCCAAAAATTATTCCATCAATTAAAAATACCGAAAATTTTACTACTGTTTTATTTCCAAAAAATAGCAGTACCATAATTTAATTATTAAAAGTACCTGTGTAAAGTAAACGCAACTGAATGCATATTAAATAATGAAAAAATAAATAATCTAAAACAAGAGAAAAAATATCAATCACATGTTGACTTGGATATACTATATATAGTTATATAGCATTTGGTGAAACGGTTTTTAATTGTCACTTATTTCTTAACTCCGTGGTAGGCCTTTCAATAAAATATCGTTTTCTTATAAGAAATTATTGAGAATTTGTCGTTAGCTGTTTTTCTTTATTCGCCATCAAGAGATTTTTTGTTTTTGAAAAACTGGTGTTTATGAAAGAAAATCAACATTTTTTTGATTACAAGTATTTTGTATTTTAAATACATATTTTTGTAACACTGTATTTTGTATTTCAAATACCTGCTGTTGGAATGCAGTATTTTGTATTTTAAATACATGGAAAAAAAGTATTTGTATTTTGTATTTTAAATACACAACTTTCATGTATTTTGCATTTTGTTTTTTAAATACATCAGAGCATGTATTCTGCCCAACACTGCCCACTGCGGACAGACGGTTAGAGAAGTTTCAGTAATAGAGTTCCGTTTTCACTTCATGAGTACGGCACCCCAAAAAGTGTCACAATATTATACATAAATCATAGTTTTAATTGCGCAGGATGCAAATACGAAATGAGCAGCATAGAACAAATTGATCTTAACAAAAACTTTGCACGAGTAAGCAAAAATTTCCTTTGCAGAAACGTTTAAAAAAGTATATTGTTTTAGGACGATCAAAAAGTCATTATATAAAAAGGAATTAATGTAAGAGAGAAAACTTTGTAAGCAGGTGTTTATACTCTTAAAAACAAGATGTGTTGTGCTCTTATTATCTATTAAAGTAATTTTCGTCCTTGATCTTAAATGGCCTTAAATGAAAATTAATAAACTGCAACTTAATTTAAATTCACATTGAGGTATCATTTTTTTTCTATTTTAGTCAGTCAATAGTTAAAGCATTTTATTTTTCAATACTAAATGCCATTTCTACAGTAATTTTTTTTATTGCTTTTTTTTTTCTTCTTTTCCACAGGATGAACGTTTTAATTGTGAAATCGATACATTGACCGGTTATCGCACCAAAGCACTTTTATGCATGCCAATTAAGGATTCATCGGGTGATGTCATTGGAGTGGCACAAGTCATTAATAAATTAAATGGAGAACATTTCTCAGAAACGGATGAAAAGGTAAATTACTTATTATTTTAAACACAATATTAAACTTATACAAAAGTATTTTACTTTAATTTAAGAATTCCTTTATTAGCTTGCCAATTTTGTATGAATGCAGAAGTTAAAGAAAACTTTTTCAACTGTGCCGCAGTTGTTTATCCACTAAATGCAAACAAATGTATAACAAGAGTCATACATCAGTTGTTAGTTAATCTTGCCGTTGAACAACTGGCAAAGTTTCTTCGTTTGTTTTAACATAAACTTTAAACTTATTTTAAGTTTTTAATTCCACATCAAACTTTATACAAGTACATTCTCAATGCTTCTGCTCTATTCTTTGGAAACTTTAAACAATAGAATGCTTCAAGTTTAAATTGAAACGAAGTTTTTGAAGCTGTGTTTGGCAAAACTGAAAGACTGAAATATAAATTGCTGGTATTGTGTTTAGATTTAAAACTACATCAGCTGTTTTTTTTTTTTTTTTTTTTTTTTTTGGTGTGGATGTTGTGAAGCAGGAAATTTGATAAACATAGAGGGGGACTTTAATATTTAGTTATTTTGACCCCTTTTTTCCTTATATTTTATATATTTATTTGAGCTTAAGGTCTTTTAGAATTTGAGTAATTATTTTTGTCAATATTTCACTCTCCTTCGGATAGCTTCTTCTGAACAATAATAATGAAAAATGTTTTATATATTTATTTGAGCTCAAGGTCTTTTGGAATTTGAGTAATTATTTTTTGTCAATATTTCGCTCTCCTTCGGATAGCTTCTTCAGGACAATAATAATGAAAAATGTTTTGATTGGTTTTTTTTTCAAAAAACAATTGGAGAGCGAAATATTGACAAAAAATAATTACTCAAATTCCAAAAGACCTTGAGCTCAAATAAATATATAAAATATAAGAAAGAAAGGGGTCAAAATAATTAAATATTAAATAATGAAAAATGTTTTGATTGGCTTTTTCAAAAACAAACATAACAACAAACATATTTGTAAATTTCTTGTACCCCATTCTTGCTTTTTCGTAATTCCTTCACTAATCTGGTGCTTTGAACTTTTTATTCGAAATTTCTCCTGATATTCTTTGTGTATTTCGTCTTCTGGGAAATTCTTATTTAGATTTGCTCTTCTTTTATAGATTTAATATTTAGTTATTTTTACCCCTTTTTTTTCCTATATTTTATATATTTATTTGAGCTATAAAACATAGCTCTGCTATCATGAGCTATAAAACATACTGCTGGCTAGTTAGACAAGAAAATGATGCTGTGAAGTGTTTACTTAAGTTCCATACACTAAACTGTTAGGTATTTTTAAATCTACCCAATTATATACAACCAATTTCTTTCGGTCTTATATATTAAATTTACTTTCCGTCTAATTCATAAAAATTATAACAGGTTTATAAAGCTCTTATTTGACAGATTTTCCATACAAATTTGTCAAATAACAAACAGTCTTATAAGCCTGTTATAATTTTTATGAATTAGGGGGTTTTTATTTATTATACCTTGTTCATACATGCATTTCTAATTGAGATAATATTGAATTTATTGACATAATATTTTTTGCGTTCATACATACAAATATTGCGCTAACTCAATTCGTATTTGACAGGTGGAAAAAAGTTGTTTTGGTTTTGGTAGTAAGAAAGAAAAAGTGAAAAATATTTTCAAATAAGAAAAATGGAAGAAAAACTGCCTTTTATTAAAAAGATTTTAGTGTTATACAATAAAAATATGGAACTTGTACAAGTAGTGAGTTCAAGTTATGACTCCAAAGCGGCAATAATAAAAAGAAAGAGAAATACAAATTTGGAAATGCTGCAATATTTAAAAAATGTTTATGTTGTTATTTTGTTATTTTTATTTTTTATTATTTTGTTTTGTTTGCTTTTTTTTTGACATTTATCTCGTCATTCATCTCACATTGTATATTTTTGCTTATTAAACACATCTTTTACAGTGTTGTGTTTCATCTTATTCTCAATATTCAAAGCAATTTTGAGTTTATTAAGCAATAACTTTATTGACTTTTTGTATGGAATGTTGAGCTCAATAATGGACTTTATTGCGATTATCTCAATAAAGGCGTATGTATGAACATGGCATTAGGCTCTTATTTGAAAAATTTCTATACTTTACTATTTTATAGAAATTAATAAACAGAAAAATAATTTTATAAATAAGCTAGAATATATTTCGTACAATGGCGAATACAAATAATTTAGACATGTTTTCCGATATTTCAATATATCAGTTTTTAATTGTGTAAATAAAGCTCTTTTAAAACATCTTTTTTTTAGTTTTGGGTTGAATATTAGTCTTGAGCTACTCACTGCTTAAATTTAATTGAAAAATTTTCCTCTCATATACATCTTGCATTTTTCCATTTACTTTTGTTTTACCAATTAATTAACATTGCTTGTTTTTTTTTTTTTTTTGTTTACCCTCAAGGTTTTTGCTTCCTATTTGCAATTCTGTGGTATTGGTCTACGCAATGCCCAACTGTATGAGAAATCACAGTTGGAGATCAAACGTAATCAGGTGTTGCTGGATTTGGCACGCATGATTTTTGAAGAGCAAAGTACAATAGAGCACATGGTATTTCGTATACTAACACACATGCAGAGTCTAATACAATGCCAAAGAGTTCAGATACTGTTGGTGCATGAGGCGTCCAAGGGAAGCTTTTCGCGAGTATTTGATTTTGAAGCCAACGATTTGAGCGAAGAGGAGTCCACAAATCGTACAAGTCCATTTGAATCAAGATTTCCCATTAATGTGGGTATAACGGGGCATGTGGCAACAACGGGAGAGGTAAATTCATTTAAAAAAAATAAGTTTAATATTATATAATTTTTTTTGAGCTAAAGCTACCTCTAATTATTTTATTTGCTGCTATTACGCTGTCCTTGCGATAGCTGCTTCAGGGGAATAATATAATAGTATTGGCCAGAAGTGGCTATGTGAAGGGCAGCGATATATTGGAAAGTAAAATAAATAGATCGAGGGGCTTACAGATCAAAAAAATAATGAAATATTCATCCCTATCGTGAGTAAAATGTGAAAATTTTATTCCCATAAAATTTTCATTTCCCAAGTAGGGAAATTTGCTATCATGAATATTATGGGAACGTTTGGGAGGAACGTTTTTTTTCTAATAAAAAAACGAAAAGTTCGTTCTCATACATGTATTGAAAACAATAACAAAAATTAAGGAATTGTTATTGTTTTCAATACGAATATGCAAATGAAAACATCTTTCCCATTTAGAAAAACCAGGCAGTAACATGGTTTTTGTTTTGAGGTTTGAAATTGTCTCTTCAAAAGCATGCATAAACGCTTGCGAGTGGGAACACAGCCAATGAAAAGAATATTATAATAACTCATAAAATCCGTTCTCTTGCTGTTGCAGACTGTGAATATACCAAATGCATACGACGATGATCGTTTCGATGCCAGTGTTGATGAGAATACCAATTTTCAACATAAATCAATTTTATGCATGGCCATTAAAAATTCATTGGGTCAGATTATTGGTGTTATACAATTAATAAATAAGTTTAATAACTTGGTAAGTTTTTTCTGTCTCTTCTCCAATGACCACCAAAGCAAATGAATTTATTTTATATTATTTCGTTTAGACTTTTACCAAAAACGATGAAAATTTTGTTGAAGCTTTTGCTATCTTTTGTGGCATGGGCATACACAACACCCACATGTACGAGAAGGCCATTGTTGCCATGGCAAAACAAAGTGTTACACTGGAAGTTTTAAGTTATCATGCTTCGGCCACCATCGATGAGGCTCATCGTTTAAGGGTAAGTTTATCCATTTATGAGTAAGTAAAAAGGTCCCTGACAATAAACGGCAGGCATAAATTATCTTTAATGCCAAAAAGCATTAATTTAAATAATTTAAGAGTTTATCTAAGCTAAAATGTGTTCAAGAAATGAACATTTGATTTCCCAGCAGGAAATTTAAATAAGATATTTTTTATTCTAATGTGTGTTAGCGTGACAAAACGCATATTATTTTTGTCAACAGCGCATAAAAGGATTCATCCTCTTTTCATAATTTATTACTGACTTCTTTTCTGCTTAGTTATTGCGTATTTTGTTTTGGTAGGTTTTTGAAGTCAGTTTGTTTTTATATAAAAATTTTGAATTTGTGTTGCTGGTGTCATTTTTATATGATGAGTTATAGCCAAGAAATCAGAGCAAATTCATCTTCGAGTTTGGTTCAATTTACGTTTAGCCTGGTGAATCTTTAAATCTGTGAATGCTTAAGGCATATGTATGTAAATGAAGAAAGTTTAGGGTTTGACCTATAATCAGTAAACAGCTTGAAACATCAACTATTTGACATATTTTGCAACGTTGCCAAATTTCTATTTCTAAAAACAATCAATTTTAAACTGTTTACTGTTGTACTACAGGCAAGCTTAAGCCGCAATTAAGTCACAGACAAGTTTTGTTAAACAAAAATTGTAATTCTAACTGATTTTCTGGACATTATGGCTGAAATTCTCATTTTACATACATACATATGTATCTTTCTTATGATTGAATTGCAGCTTAAACTTGACTATTTATTGCAGTCAAGTTTAAGCTGCAATTCAATCATAAGAAAGATATGTATGTAAAATGAGAATTTCAGCCATAATGTCCAGAAAATCAGTTAGAATTACAATTTTTGTTTAACAAAACTTGTGTGTCAACCATTTATTAATTAGAATTAAAATAATGGCAATAGAAAATAAGGTAATTGAATTTGGCCAATTTTGTATGAAAATAATAGTCAAATCTAAAATTAACTCGCTACTGAAATTGCTGGTTATACCATTCCTGCTAATTGTTTCGCTAGCTGATTGGATACCGTCGTTGCGAAACAGTCGTGAGGTTTGAGATTCGAATGCAGTTGGGGTTAAACTTTACAATATGAAATAAGCAATATAAAAAGTAAATTAAAGAGAAATTGAATGAATTAAGTGATCAAAACAAAACAACAAAAAATAATAAAATTTTTTATTTTGATTAATGACATATTAAATCAAAAAAAAAAAAATGAATTTTTTGATAACAAACATAAAACTGCAGGAAACAATAAAGGAACACTGTACTGTAAACTCCAAAGCATTTTGTTTGCCTACAGAAACACTCAGTGTCTTCTGCAGGAATCGCACCTGCAATTTGGGGAACTCTTTATAGAGCACACTGTTAATTCATCGAGGAACTCAAATAAGTTAATTAATTTTAAACCCAATTCTGAATGAAATAACAGGCCACTCAACTCCTGACTCATTAGTACCATACATGAATAGAGGGAGGAAATGCATGTAGAGCTTGTGGGGAGGAGAGCGAGACCTTAGAGCACTATTTATGCCAGTATCCCTCTTTCATACGTTGAAGAAAATCAGAGAACTTTCTGAATGATATGGAGTTCCTATAGACCTATGAACCAGTGTTTATGGTCGTATCCATTGAGCGTGCAACAAGTATGTACATATGCTGGCTTAAGTGTATGTTGCAAGACCTGAGCAAACATTTCCCTCCAATTAACCTAACCTGATTCCGAATGAACGGCAATTAAAATAGATTAAAAATTGCGAATAAAAGAGAAAATTTGTCTGTATTATAAATTTATTAATAACTTAACTTATTATGATGAATTATTTAACGAATTCATTCCGAAGGTACACTAAGACTGGTTTTTTGAGATATCAGTTAAACTAGAATTAGTTGAACTGAAAAAAAAAATTGAGCCGCTGTTATCAATTTTATATGAAATTTTTGGAATAGCTTGGATTTGCTTAAAATTGTCTTTTTTAGAAATAAATAATAAAAAATAATATCATTTCGCTGTATTGGCGGCGCATGCCTCTTTTCAGTTTAGCAGAGATCTCTAAAATCCAGCCTAAAATAATTTATTAAATCCTACACCATGTTACTGGTTCAGAGTATTTATTTTTGGCATTACCTTCCCGGTTCCTTTTGATTGTCTTTATACAATGGGTATTTCTTTCTGACGTTAATGTTTTACGCTCTCAAAATTAGCTACTCATTCTCTCAATAATTTGAATATCGGTGGTGCAAGAACGAACAAAAAACAATTTTAACATTTAGTAAAGCTCTTATGCGAATCAGTTCAACCGTCCTTTTGAAAAAGCAGAAAGTTATCAAAAGAGTAATTCGTACCGAACTATGGATTTTCTAGTCTTTTGCCGGTCGAAACGCTCTGGCTTCGCTTACGAGGTTGAAGCGCACATTTCACTTCACTCGGCATCGTTCGCTTGCACACAAACACTGAAAGCAAGACCAACATTTTAAGATTTGTTATTGCTTTGCTTGTGTGTAAGCGAGTGAGCAATGTCGAGAAACATCGTGAAATAGCCGGAAAGTAATTGCTTGGCTAGTTCTCACTTCCAATTCGTAATGCAGTGGCACTTATACTGTTCCGCCTCTGTTTTTTTTTTCCAAACCTTGTTTCTAATTTTTGGGTTTTATTGGCAATTATCTATTTGAGTATTTTCACTTGTTTGTATTGTTTTAAATAGCCGAGTTTAATGAGTGCCTCGTTACTATAAATATCTTTTTAGGTTAAGACAATAGAAATGTAAACATTTTATGTTCATTTAAAGTGCTTTGTGTTTCTGCTTCGTTTCATTACTAATTTAGTATCTGATTTGATTTATCCCTGCTCGAAACCCATTTTCTGGTTTACACAAGTGTTTTCCACAAACTTGTCAATGTAATAAAATATAAACTTTATTTTGGTTTTATTTGAGGTTTCAACATAAAAATGTAAATTAAAATCTGTGGTAGAATGGCAAAGAAACATTTTACCACAAAAATCCTTTCTTATGTTAAGTGTTTTTATATGATAAATTGAGCAATTTAACAATATGTCAAATACTTTGACAAAGGTTTAAATGTGAAATGTTGGTGAGCAAAAAAAAAAAAAAGAAAAAAAGAAAAATGGTAAAATGTTGTTTTCTAATACATCGATGCATGTGTATGTAAGTATGTACTATTTATACTAATAAGTTCTTAGACAAACTGGGCAGTCAGTCCGTTTTGGGATTTCAAGTGTCTAAACGACATTATGAAATATTTAAAAGAAAGAAATATTTCAAAGACTAAATGAACTACATATTTGTCGGTTTTTTTTTTTATGTTTATATTTATATTTTAAAATATGCCAGTTATTAAAAAATCACAAATGTCAACGAAAACGTTGATTTTTTGTAGTGCGTACTTAACGATACATTTGGCTACACGTCAAAGTAATTATTAAGAATACCTTTTACATGCTTAGTAATAAATATCATACTTTTTCAAAATATGCGACTTGTTAAAAAAGCAACAAATTTTAAACCTGTGTTCGGTCTCTAAGTTTTCAGCATGCTTAAATACCGCCGACATTTCATTGGTGCCAACCAACTGGTCAATAGATTTGAAAACATTTGTGAAAATATGTTCAATTAGAGTAAACTGCTCATATAAAGTTTTTCGAATTCAAAATCGAAATATGTTTGAAATCTAAAACAAACTTTTTTGATAACTTGCTCATTTATTTTATGATTTTCAAAACTCTTTATGTTTTCTAAAAGCGTTTTCAGCAAAATCGGCAAATAAAATTTTTGAAATCGACAAGTTTTTCGAAATCCAAAAAAAAAAAAAAATTTTACAACGATTTTCCAAATTCGTTATTGCCTTTTAAAATGGTTTTGGGGAAAAGTGGACATGTAAATCTTTTTCGAAATCTAATTTAAAAGCGACAGTAGTTCATAATCTAAGAAACTGCACGCTCAATTTTAGGAAAATTGTTAGAATATTATTTTGCCTTTGATGTGTCTCTCAGTAAAATATATGAGCATATGTTTTTTTCGAATTCAAAATCGACATTTGTTCTAAATCGACAAAATTGCTTTTCTAATAACTTGAGACTTTAATGAAAATGAAACAGTTGATGACAATTTGTGGAAAATAAATAATTTAAGAAATTATTTGCCCTATTTCAATATTGCTTACTGCAACGCTTTTGGAGGTGAAATGCTTCAGATTTGTTAGTAAAATAAATCTGTGTTTCCCAAAAACACAGAGCACACAAAATTGAACCAAAACGCCTGGAATCTCTGTTATTATCTGTGTTTTTATTGTCAAATACTTCTATGGTAACTTAAACTTTAAAAATTTGGCTTTCAAGCTTTCTTAACACCAATTAAAATAATTGGTGTCGTCTTGGCTTGTGTTTTATTAATAAGACAAATAAAGGTCCAGCATCCTTTTGGTCAACCCAAAGGATGTCTCTATTCAATTTCTCATTTTTCTTATGCTTTCTTTTGACATCATTTTCATAGAGATGTTTGCAACATTTCTTTCAAGTTCCCATTAATCAAGTGCCAGCTTTGTTTTAAAAATAGAATTTTAATTATTTCATTTTGCTTTCTATTTCTGCCAAGTAGAAATTTGATGTTCTCATGGTCATTGCTTTTCATCTATTGTAGCCAAAATCAATCTTTTCTAAATGGAAATTCAATCCATTTTGCGACATTATACTTCAATTTGTCTCTAACAAATGATAAATTCATAATAGATTAGAATAACAGTATTAAAAAAAAAAAAAATGAAAGAAACAAACAGGAAAATGCAGGCATGACAGCTAAAGCAATTTTAACAGTAAATCTTTTGGGTCAAGTAATTGAGACATGTTGATTTATGTCAATTGATTATTCGTTTTGCCATCTCTTTCAAGATACTAAGATAAATGAAGAATTGTTTGCCAGAACAAGCAATTAAACTATTCAAATGAATGTGATAAGAGTGATTTATTCGCTTGCGTCGAATCGTAAATGCCCTACACAATAGCCATGTTCATATGCAAAGGTTTATATGCGGGTTTGCCTCTGCTAGTTTTTCCTTCCTCAAAATTGTTTTAGCTTCATTATGCTTTAGCAAATCTATATTTTTATGTATGTATCAGCAACAAGTTGACAGTTTGTAACGCTTGCCTAACGATGTAGCCATTGCTCTATATCAAATAACAAAACCTTTATGTATTAAAGTCCTTTCAAACAAATGTGAATTTTTATTATTTGTTTTTATTTTTATTTTATTTTATTGATGCAGAGCAGAAACTGTCGTCATTTCCGTGCTACAAAATGTCAACTTTTCTGCGGGTTTCGTGGATTAGGAACCAATAATTTTTTATTTTAAATAACCATTTTTATTACCAACTGTACTGTTTTGCTTCAAAAACAATTTTTGCCTATCAAAATGCCCAATTTCATTGAAAATCGGCTTAGATTGTGTCTGGTTTATGTATAAACCGATATCGAATATTTTTGTTATTTGGTTTTAAATAAACATGCTAAACACTATTAAAAATTTTAACAATAAAAATTAAAACAATTAAGTCGGTTCTTTTTAGAAACAACTTAAATTTTTAAAAGTGTTGCTAATTTTTTTTTAACTATAGTCAAAATTAAAGTTGGCTTTAAGTTGAATCAGCTTTAATTGTTTGCCATATTATTTATCGAAAATAACAAATTATTTATCATACACAACCACTTACAAAATTATGTAAAATCCCATCTCTAATGAGATGACTCTCAAAAATTGTGTAAGATTGTATTAGTAAGTAAACAAAAACCATCAAAGCGAATTCCATGAAAGTAAAATTTTAAAGAAAATTCTGATTAATAATAATAGTTACTAAAAAATCTTTTAAAGTTGTTAGATTTATTTGACCTTATGAATTTAAAATGTCTGCTTTTTTTTTGTTTATCGGCTCTAGGTCAGAGTTGTTTTAAATAAAACTCTTGTGTGTTTTATTTTACATTGATTTTATTATTTTCAATATTTCGAGTACCTTTGGTACTCTTCTTCAGGAATTTTCGTAAAGTTGTCAGTCTTATTGTATTAAATGTAAATCCTTTACTTTACTAAAATTCCTGAAGAAGAAATATTGAAAATAATAAAATCAATGTAAAATAAAACACACAAGAGTTTTATTTAAAACAACTCCGACCTAGAGCCTATAAACAAAGAAAAGCAGACATTTAAAAAAATCTTTTATTTACTTATTTAATGTAAAAAAAAATGTACTTAAAAAGCTTTTACGTTCAAAAGTGAGTTTTGTGCTGGTTTTTGCGCGTAAAGTCGGCCTTTTCTCGTCTATAGTAGACAAAAAGTTTCATTTCGTTTTGCAGTGACTTAAAATTGCTTAAAGCATACTTTTTCGATGTCTATAGTTATGGCCCATCATTGTTTTGTGCGTTAATTACACGAAATGGGAAACCTTAAATAATTTTGTTTTCGTAGTAATATGTATATTTTTAATCAATAATTGCTTCTTGTTCTCCTTACAGCGCTTAAGAGTGCCTTCCGCTGCTCATTTTCGCTTGCATGACTTTCGGTTTGATGATATACATTTCGAAGATGATGATACCTTAAAGGTAAGTAACCTGAAAACTATTTACATATTCGTATGGTATTCAATTAATTTTTCGTGTTGCAGGCCTGCTTGCGCATGTTTTTGGATTTGGATTTCGTAGAACGTTTTCATATTGACTACGAAGTTTTGTGTCGTTGGCTATTGAGTGTTAAGAAAAATTATCGCAATGTCACGTATCACAACTGGCGGCATGCCTTTAATGTGGCTCAAATGATGTTTGCCATATTGACGGTAAGTTGATTTTATTTACAGCCTAATTTGTTCTTAATTTCAATCTTTTGCTCTCAAATCACACTGGATACATTTTACTGCGCTTATCACCCCACACACATATGCAAAAATGATTATCAGAGTGTCTTGAGGTGTGATTTTTAATGTGGTAGTCCTTCGTTAGCCTCTAAAAATGGCTGTTTAATGCTTTAGATTTTCTAGGCCCATGGCTCGTTCTCATGCTGCATAGAGACCTCTTGGTGGATCATTTTTGCATATGAGTTTTAAAAATTTTCTTTTAAATTTAATTTTAATTTTAAGCTGAAGATCGTTGCCTTAATAGAGAAGGGAGCTTACTCGATTTGTTTTCTCAAAGTCGAGTATTAAAAAGGTTTTAATATAAAATTCTCTAATTTGTCAAAATAAACCAAAAACTTGACTCTCACAAATATGAATATACAACCTTCTGTATTAAGTTAGCGATATGTACATTACGGTGGGTCAATTTATCAATATTATGCCATAGATTTCTTGATAGCTCTTGGCATGAGAAAAAAATAATTTTCGAGGCGACTCAATTTCATTAATTTGTATTTAAGAAAAAAAGTTCCATCACTACGTATAAAAAACAATCGTTTTTGAGGCAACCAAATTTCAACATTTTGCAGAAAAGAAATCATTCTTGATTATTCCAAACTTAATATTTAGCTTACTTTTATATGTTACTCCCCTTGAGAAGACGAGCTCAGGGCCGGTGTGTTCGAAAAATATTGTACAGAAAAAAAATTATTGGGCATTGGTCAAGCATTTAATTCGTCTTCGTGCAACCTGGGATGTATTAGTGTAATTAGGAAACATACTCAACCTGAATGTATGACCAATGTATGTCAAATGTATAAATGAATTAAATTTTTTTTCGAATATATCGAGTCTTCTTAGAGCCATAGAAAAAGTTTAACTGCCTGTTCCTCAATAATGAAGCTGTGCGATTGTTCGCATTCTAAACGAAATATAAAATTGTTTGGGTTGCTCAATGATGTTATTTTATGGGAACGACGACTCGATCAACAAGTCAAAAAAACGTGAGGGGTTTCATACAAAATCCGATTCCTGCATTTCAATCATGTTGTCAGCACTGCCAATACATATGTCAAAATCAATAATTTGTTGTTTTGCTACAGAATGTGAGTTTTTAATGTGAATATTTCATATTTGTTTGTTGAGAAATATTAAATATAAGAATTAAAAAGCGAAAAATATTAAAAATGCAAAAAAATAAAAAGATATAAAAATGCATATGTGTCAACATATGCATTTGTCAACAATTAACAAACGAAACTGCACTTAATTATTTATTTGCCTTAAGAGAAAATTGAAATGTGTTATATGAGAGAAAAATTAAATGAGAAGTATATAATTTTTATTTGATCCTTTTAATTATTGAATAAACTAATGAATACAGCTTCAGATCGTTTTTTAATATAAAAATTAACAATATTATTCAATATTTCGCTAACAGTTTGTTACAAATTAATTACAAATATTATCCTGAAGATGCTAAGAAGATGAAGATGCGAAATATTGAATAATATTGTTAATAAATTTTTATATTAAAAACGATCTGAAGCTGTATAAATTAGTTTATTCATTAAATGAAAAGAATTGTTCAAAATGTTATTTCAAAATAGTAAATTTATATAAAAAGAATTATTGACAAGAAAAAAATTATCTTATTAGCTATTCAATATTCAAAAAACTTTTACTCTTTGATACTTTTAAAAATTTAAATCGTAGTAACCGATGGTAACTCGTTGTATAGAAAGTTGTAAAGAAAAGTAAAAGTGTTGCAAAAAGAAAAAAATGTTTTCTGTGCTAAAGATTTGTTTGAGCATTTCGGATTCTCATTTTGTTCATGAGAATTATGGAATAAGTAGTTGAGTTTCAAACATTCTTTTAAGAATTTTTCGAGTCTATTGATGAGTTGCTTAGCATTAATAGACGGCTAAAAAAGACAGAAAACATTAATAAGGTTTATTCTTAGACCTAAAATAATTAATTAACGATTATAGTTTTCTGTAATACTTTTGCATTTAGCTAAAAGAAAAAAAATCAGTTTTAATTCAGGTTCAAAAAGAGACCTTTTTCAAATGCATATAGACAGCTGAAAAAGACAGAAAACATTTGAAAAAGGTATATTTTTGGCTCTGAATTAATACATTTCAATTGGCTCTTAAAGCAAATGAATAATTAAGTTTATAATTTTAAAAAATCATAAAGAAAGGCCTGAGTTTCAGCATATTTTCACTAACTTACGACTTGCTGAAATGAATAAAACTATAAATTTTTTATTTAATAGCTTCTTAAAAAAAAACGTTTAACTTTTTAAGCACATACAATAAAAGCTCTTTAGCACATTTACAAATATTCACTTACTTTTATTTTGCACTCATTTCTTTGTTTGTTTTGATTTATCAAATGTAGATGATCAGCTTTACGCTGGATTGCATTTGCATAAGAACAATTTGGTAGCTTTTTTTTAACGTTTTGATGATAAATCAACTAAAACTTGTAGTTTACGAATCTAGTATACCTAAGAAGTAGATAGTAACCGTCTAATTTTTGACAGATTTTCCATACAAATATGTCAAATAACAGTCTTATAAGCCTGTTATAATTTTTATGAATTAGGGGGTAAATGTTTATTAACGAACGCCGAAATCCAGGCCTTCAGTTTTATTCTAAATGGAGCGAGTACATTTCAATCGTTTATATTTTCTGGCAACATTGCGAAACAGGCAGTAAAAGTGTGTGTGTGTGTGCGCTTCAAAATAATGTTTTTTTTTAGAAATTGATTCACCCTAATGTACGTTTATACATAAAAACACATTTATTATAATTTTATCTGTTAAAAGAAAAATTGTTTCGACTAATCAAAGATTTCCCATCATGGACAGGCTACACAATGGTGGAAGATATTTGGTGAAATTGAATGTTTGGCGCTAATAATTGCCTGTTTGTGTCACGACTTAGATCATCGGGGGACCAATAACTCATTTCAAATCAAGTGAGTTTTTGTTTTATTTTAAATAATATAAGTTTTCTAAACGTTTAGCTAAAATATACATACATACATGAATTTTGTTTGGTGCACTTGAAAAAAAAAATTTCATATTTTGTTACTGTTTTGAATAGAAACTCAAAAATGTAAATATGTGTGCGTTTTACAAAAACCGGTAGTTAATATTGAGTTTGTTCAATCCTTGTTTTATTTACAATAAGTACTTTCTTGAGTTAAATATAAAGCACCTTTAATAAAACATGTATAAAAGAGATTTTTTAGCTCAAGAAAATGCTGGTATTGAATAGTATATGTATGTATGTAATTTTGATATTCATTTTTGTATTTTGTTGATTGATTTCTTGATTTTCCAAATTTAGCTTGAGCCAAGTTTTATTTTAAAATACCTTTCTTGCAGAAAATTTGTTCATTTGTGTTTAGAAAAATAAGAAAACTAAGCTCAATTTAGCAAATCAAGATTTGATATAATTTAAATATATACAATTTCTAATCTTTAATACTTTTAAATTTTATGTAAAGAGCTTCATCACCTTTGGCTCAACTATATTCTACTTCTACCATGGAACACCATCATTTCGATCAGTGCTTAATGATCTTAAACAGTCCTGGCAATCAGATTTTAGCGAATTTATCATCCGAAGATTATTGTCGCGTTATCAAAGTATTAGAAGATGCTATTTTGTCTACCGATTTAGCCGTATATTTAAGGTATTTTTCTAATTAACAATATTCTCTTAACATTTTCAAATAATAACGCTCTCTCCCCTGTAGAAAACGTGGCACATTTTTGCAGTGCGTCAACGAGCAGCCCATGAGCTATTGGCTGGACGAAGAGCCGCGTAGTTTGCTGCGTGCCATGAGCATGACAGTGTGTGATTTATCGGCCATTACAAAGCCTTGGGATATTGAGAAGAGAGTAGCTGACTTAGTCAGCTCAGAGTTCTTTGAACAGGGTGATATGGAAAAGCAGGAATTAAATATAACACCTATTGTAAGTTCCATTTGGCAGGCAATAATTTATCGTATTTTTAACCTCATACTTGTGTTATTTAAGGACATTATGAACCGTGAGAAGGAAGATGAATTGCCAATGATGCAGGTTGGCTTCATTGATTCCATTTGCTTGCCAATATACGAGGTAATTTTTTGTAGCATGATATAACCAATCCCTTTTAGGGTATTTTCTATAATTTTCCTAACCAAAAAGTCAGCTAGAGTTAAAACTATAGTTTAACAAAACTTTTCTGTGATTTAAATGCATTGTAAGCTTGACTGTTGTAAGTCAGTAAACCATTTAATATTGACTGTTGTTAGAAATAGAAATAGAAACAGTTGTTTTCAAAAAAAATTTGCTGTTAAAAAAAATATCTCTCAAAGAGGTATTCCTTGAAAAGGTACGTTTTGAAAACACAAGCGTTAAGAAAATGGGTTTCAAAAAATTACCTATTAAAAATAGTAACTATTAAAAATGGTGCCTTTTTAAAAAAAGGTCACTTCAAAAAAGTAACTTTCGAATATGTGCCTTTAAAAAAAAAGCACGTGTTAAAAATATCACCTAGTAAAATACTTTTCATAAAGTAATTTCAAAAGATATTAATAAAAAATACTTTTTAGAACATATATATTTTTAGAAAAATACCGTTTTGATACCTTTTGGAGACAGGCTTCCAAATGTGAAAAACTTTAGCAACTCTGGGGTAAAGACCCAAAATTAATTTTCACTAAATGTAAACTTTTATTTCGCAAAGACCAGACCAACAACTTTCTTAATATTAGTAATTTCCAAAATGAACTTAATTATTTATTTCAGGGACCGAAAAGAACAGCTATTTTGAAAATTTCAAATCAAAAAATCAGGTGGATATAATTTGTCTATCAGATATTTGAATACAGCATATTGATGCAGTTATGCAAAGAAATAATAAATTTAAAAGACTTTAATTTTTTTGACTTTCATCAAAAAGTCACTTTATAATAATTATTTTTTGACCCATATTTTTTTGGTCAAAAATAAAAGTTAAAATTTGACTTTTATTTTTTAAGTCAAAAATAAAAGTTACAATATGACTTTTATTTTTTAAGTAAAAAATATAAGTCAAAAATTGGCTTTTATATTTTAAATCAAAAATTAAAGTTAAAATTTTACTTTTATTTTTTAAGTCAGAAATAAAAGTTAAAATTTCATTTTTGTTCCTAGAGGCAGCAGATGTTAAAAAAGTTAAATAAAATTTTAATTAAATATTAATACAGTTTTTATTTTTAGAATTTTAAGTACATGTTGTATTTGTATTAAAACAGAGAGAGAAAAAATTATAATAGAGCATATACATATGTATACAAAAACGGTTATTGGCTAGAAAGTTAAGAAGTTGGTGTTTTGCATATTTTGCTCTGAAAATACCAATTACATCTAATTTCCTTTATTTCAATACTGAATTGTTCACTCTTTCATTAACCAGTGTTGTTGTTTACAACACTGATTGTCATCGATCTTATTTTTCTTATATTTCCATTACATTGCTATTATTATGGCATAGCCAATTTTTTTTTCTGACTTAAGAATGAAAAGTAAATTTTTAACTTTTATTTCTGACTTAAAAAATAAAATTCAAATTTTAAATTCTATTTTTGAGCGAAAAAATAAAAGTCAGACTTTAACTTTTATTTTTGACTTAAAAAATAAAAGTCAAATTTGAACTTTTATTTCTGACCGAAAGAATAAAAGTCAAAATATAACTATTATATTTTGGATTTTTTGAAAAAAGTCGTAACTGTTACGTTCCCCGATTTATTTTCTTTGGCAGCCAATTGAAATGTATTATTTTAGCCTTATTAATGTTTTCTCACTTTTATGATGAGGTGATTAGCATTAACGAAATGTCGGCGGCATATAGACGGCTGAAAAAGAGAGAAAACCATAATAATTTATATATATAGACCTAAAATAAATAGCAATTTCCTTTTATTAAATAAAAATATAACTTTGCTCTGTTCAAAAGCAAACCGGTGACACAAAAAATTAAATTTTACTGAGCTAAGCCTATGAATATCTTAATTTGGAAGCTATATGAATTAAATTTATAACGCTTTCGATAGAAATCAAAACATGAGAGAATCTTTTACTTATGACGAGCAAGTAACGATTTTCGTGTTATTTTTTAGGCTTTTTCACAACTATCTGATAAACTGGAACCTCTGGTGGAGGGAGTTCGAGATAATCGGCAACACTGGATTGCTCTCGCAGAGGGAGTAGAGACAAAGCAAAATATAAAAAGCAATGGTATTGTGAAAAACAAACATAATCGTAACGGCCACAACAAAAGTCTTGTAAGTCCACCAGATTCAATGCAAGCCCCGACTACCGATGTCACTACAGAACCACAAAAGGCAAATCAAGAGAACGATGCAGAAGCAGAAAACCCCACAGAAAATGATGCAGAAGATGATGAAACGGGTATCGAAGCAGATGATGACGACTCGGAAACAGAACTCTTACAGGAACACTCAGCCATATGTTATTCGACGGCCTCCAGCCGTCTCTCAACGCCGCCTCCTACTGGCGAAGAAGATAGTTCACCGAACTCGCCCACCAAAAAGGGCTCTCTCACCGAAACCCAAGCCCAAATGATAGCAGCCAATGTAGACAGTCTGGGCACGAAAACAACCAGACAGCGTAACACTTCTGCCAACTCTATGTGCCGGAATTGTGAAAGCATGCGTGTCAGAAAAACATCTTCACTCAAGGGAGCAGATGAAATTCTACACTCAAGCTGTGGTAATAAAGCCTACAGCAAAAGCACACCTTCCATGTCAAATTGTGGCATTGGTGCGAGTCATCAACAGAATGCTGCAACAGCGCAAAATAAACATCATCATATTCGTAGTAATTCCTCATCATCCTCTGCAAGCACCTCGCAACCAAAACAAACACATCATCATCATCATCATCACGGGCATCATCATAACACTCATCATCATCAGCATCATCATCACCACTACAGTAGCGTTGGCTCAACAACTGGAGTTGGAGCTCTAACTGCAGCTGGCGCTGGCTTGAATGTATCCAATCAATCCACGCTCTCGGAAAGTGATAAAATACCAAAAATCGTTGGTAAGTTAGGAAATCTTGACACAAATTTACATCATATTACATCTACCTCCAATGGTTGTTCCGCGTATGCGGCAATACCCAATGGTAATTTCAATTACTTGCCAAATAATGTATTATCACGGCGTCATTCAGAAACGAATGGGTCCACGAATCTAACCACCAATTTTTGCAGTAATGCCCCCCAAGCAACGATAACACTACCAACATCAACACCAACACCAACACCGACACCAACACCATCACCACTACCACCACATCCTACCATAACAACAGCAACAACAACGAGTCAATCCATAACAACCACCCCCCAAACAGCTTCAATATGTGATAATAAATAATGGAAGGCTTAAGAATAATAGTGTTAAGTTACTTTTTAAGTTCGATAACGAGGTAAAGCTAGTAAGTACATACATATGTAAATGTTTCAACATTGTAGTTGTTGTTTCCTTCTTTTTTGTTCAAGCAATTTAAGTGTTTGAAGTTTTGAGCCAAAACAGAAATTCTGTCAGAGCAAAATGACTAGATACTTCTTTTGCTGCATGTAAATTGTAAAATAGAAGTCTGGCAAAGAAGCAAACAAGAAAAGAATGAGCTGCTTATGGCAGTAAGTGAATAAATGAGAACAAATTTTATAATTGTAGAAAAGTATTCAAGGAAACCATTAACGCTTAAGGGTAAATTAAAAATTTTGTTTCTAACCACTTTGTTTCTGCTGAGGAGAAAATTAACAAGCATGTTTAGCAAATCATGCTCCCTCAAATCACGTGATTTGTGAAATTAACAGTAGCGTTACTTCAACAAGATAAACTTGTGTATTGAAAATTAAGCTTCATGATTTGCATTGCACTCTTTTCCAAAATCTTTCCTTCAAGTTTTTTGCTTTTATAAAAATAATTTTTGTGAGGTGTTTGACGGAACACGTTGCCTTGTGTTTCGAGTACGCCATGTTTATGTGCATGATACAACAAATAATTCCATAAAATTTCTTCCCATGCCTTGCGTTGTAAATAAAAAAAATTTTTGAAAAAAAAAACAATCCGAGAAAAAAATTTGATATTATAAATGTATAAGACGGTTAGAATTTTGAAAAATTTGGGACAATGAAAAATTAAATTTTAATATCGCAAAATCAATGTTAATTATTTACAAAATTTACTACTGCTCACAAAATTATTAAAAATTTAAAACAAATACATATATTAATTCAGGTCCACAAATAGACCTTCTGACAAATGTTTGCTGTCTTGTTCAGCCGTCTATATGCCGCCGACATTGCGTTGATGCTAATCAACTCATCAGTAAGTAGACTCGACAAATTCAACGAAATGTCGACGGCATATAGACGGCTGAAAAGTACAGAAAATATTTGTAAGAAGGTTTATATTTAGAACTGAATTTAACATACAAAAAATTTTTTTCTCTTTAGGCAGACAAATCTAAGAAAAAGTGGTTAAAAATAAATTCTGTCCTTAGTGTGAATCTTATTTTCAATTAAAATTGTGTTATTTAAAATACAAAAAAATAAAACACTTAAAAAAAGAACTTCTGAACTATAGATTTTTAACAAATATAAACAGCATTCAAAACAAAATAGAAATCTTTAAACATTTAAATTAACTACCACCTTAATTTAAAAAAAATATATACATATATACATATATATTATGAAGTTTCCTATTACTCTATGTTTAAAATGATTTAAGATAGTAAAACTAGTTGTAGCAAAGAAAATAAAAACAAAACTAAAATTAAGTTGAAATTATGTAGTCACATGTCATACAATAGTTTTTATTTCAATTCAAACTTAAATAAATTTAGTAAGCAAAAACACATACATAGTTCAATCTGTAAATAAGTTTAAGTTGCATTCAAAATACAAAACAAAATAAAATCCAAATTTAATTAATTTCTATTATTCGAACTTTTTCTTATATAATTATTTCTGTATTATTTGAAAAAACTATTTATTACAGCTTCAGATCGTTTTTTATATAAACAAATTTTTATTTACAATATTATTCAATATTTCGGTAACAATTTGTTATCATCTTCAGGACAATAATTGTAATTAAATTTAATTACAATTATTATCCTGAAGATGATAACAAATTGTTACCGAAATATTGAATAATATTGTAAATAAAAATTTGTTTATATAAAAAACGATCTGAAGCTGTAATAAATAGTTTTTTCAAATAATTAAGAAGATCAAATAAATATTTCTGTATTATGTTTATCAGGCTCAAGTTCTTTCTATATTATCTTTGTGATTAATATTAATTAAATTAGACAAATATCAATAATTAATATAATAATTGAGCCTGATAAACATAATACAGAAATAATTAAAATCCAAATTATTAAAAAGAAACCAGTGGCAAAGTGTTTTAAAATTAACTAATTCATGGAACCACTTAGACGAAAAGGTATTGCTCTGTGCATTAACATGTCATTGGAAGGAAGTGCTTGGCTCTTGACCGCCCTAGACTAAAGAAAAATCATTGCAGAGTTTCCATGAAGCCTCGAAATATGCATGTTATTTTTTCAGTAAGGAAATCAATTTCGAATACGAGGATCGTATAAATACTCAACCTAAATTAATTTAAATTATTACAATTGTTTAACATTTTCAGAACATCTTCCTGGTGGGCTTTTGAATTTTTGAAATTTTTTTTTGTCGTAGTGGTCGTGCAACAGCCTTGATACCATTGTACCCCAGCCAATAGGTCTTCAAATTTACTTTGCTGTTCTTCTTCACAAATGTTGATCATTATAATTTCACCACAAAAACTCCTTCTCAATTCTGAGTAAGTAAAATCAAACTAGAACTCCAATAAAGTAATCAACGAGTCTGAAGATGTATCAGTAAAATAAAAACAATATCGTTTTGTATATTCTGTGTCTTTAACTTAATGCAATTAATTTATTTATAAAAAAAAAAAAACATTATTATATGGTATCGTTTTTAGTTTCGTATTTAAAAGTATTAAAAATTAACTAAAGACAGACTTTGAGTGCTAAAGAAAAAACAAAAAGTTTGATACAGACATTTAATAATTTTCTTTTACACAACAAAACTTAAATGTACTTTTTACGAGGGCAGTAATTAAGATTAAAGATTGTTTTATGACTTTGCAAGTGAATAAAATTAAAACAATGTAAAGGTATAAACAAGTTTTAAAGAAAAGAACATTAGAAATGAACCAACAGATGCCAGACAAAAATCGATCGCTTAACGAAATAAAAGCTTACTGGAAGTTATTTATTATATACAATTATTTATAGGTTTACGGTTTATGTTGTACATATATACATACATACATACGTACATACATATAATATAAGAAAAGTGCATACATAAAAAGTCTTTAACGTTTTATTTTCCAATTACATAAATAAAGGTAGAAAAATATATATTATATGTTCTTATTCATGTAGCTAATATATTATTATATTAACTTAGTTGCTTTTTCTGTTAAAAAAAAAGTATATATATGTATATTTATAGCTTTGTAGCTTTTTACTGCTAAATTCAAGTGTTTCTTTTAGTATGAAAAACTTACAAGGCTTAAAGGTGGAAAGTTTGTTGTTCGCAAGCCCTTCTAATCAAATGTCAAGTCTTATTTTTCGTCCATAACGAATCTAATCGTTCGTTTGCTTAACTACATTTGAAACCGAAATAAAAATTTGAAATTTGTCAGATATTGCTGAGCTGGCTGGCCTTGAAACATTTCCTTAATTTTTTAAACTAATGGCTGACGTAAAGGATTTTGTTGTAGTGGTTTCTTGCATTTCAAGTATTTTCAAGTATTTTCTAAATTCTAATTAACGTCTCTTGTTGTTTAGTTTACAGCGATGCTATGAAGGGTGTTAGATCGGGAAATTTAAACAGATTCTGCGGCCTGGATCGTTGTACACGTGTTGCGGGTCCATGAGAATGACGAGACTGGGGATTGAAATTGCCATTTTGTCCATTTAGATAAATGCCGCATTGCGAGTTGCACACCTCATCGCGTAGAATGGCTTCTTTGGGCCACTGCCTGATCAGCTGACCGCAATCGGTTATGCGCAAAGAGGCACATTGAGCCTGTTGGTAAATGAAAAACAAGTTGAGCAATTATTGCATACCCTAAGAATTTGAATAAAACTTACGCCTTCAGTGGAGCAGACACAGCTGGTGCAGGGTGAGGGAAAAGCGGATTCTCCTACTCTGACATGACGATTGCCAATTTGACAGCCCTGCACATTTTCACGCCAAGCACTCAAGTCGATTTGAGGCATAGAATGGCAAGGCACACGGGGATTTCTAATATGAAACGCAATCAAAAATTTATATTATATATTAAGCCATGTGATGGTGTGAAAATAAAACTTACAAGAAATTACTAGGCAAATCGAAAGCTGCACGTTGCATGTCACCGGGAATTTCCAAATTCTCACAAATAATTTTCGACAGGGTGATCTTGCGTATCTCAGCTAACTGGGCTTCAGTAAATTTGACTTCACGATTTTGATTTTCATACCTTGATACAAATTTATAAAAAAAAAGTTGTTTACCCATTTTAATTGCATACTTATAGAATATTTCCATGACATGCTCTTCGCTCTCCCATTTGTGCTTAACATCCTAATCAGGAGCGAAACAAGGTGCTTCGCCATGCAAACTTGTGAGAGCGAATGAAGTTGCTTCGCGTTAAGCTACTTGCGAATCATGAAAAATTCCTCTCTTCTCTAATTTATGTCGCAAGTTTATCATTAAAATCATGTAAACAAAAAAAAAAAAAAAAAAAAGCAAACAAAGAAAACATGATTGTCCCATAAGAATAAAAGTTAAGTTCTGGATTGTATTTAATGCCCTGCCATATGAATGTGGCGTTTTCACGAAAACACTTTCACTTACTTCTTTTGTCCATTTAGAAAAGTTTGCTTCACGAAATCAATGAAAACTTTATGTTGGCTTGTTAAAAACAAAAGTCAAAGACAAATAGTGTAAACAGTGTGATTCATAAATATAATTGAGAGAGCGAAGCGGGTGATTCAACTCGTAATGGAAACATACTATTACAATTCTTCTATACTATTTATTTATTTATTTACTCACCAAAATCTGTCACATTTTCGAAGCTGCCTGAATTGTATACCAATTATACAGGCCAATGTGGGACCCACCAAACCTCCCTGCAAGGGTCTTTCAGTCATAGCGCCGGGGAATAGATCAATGTCATCCACAGTGGGGTATATTTTCTTAAAACGATTAATAACTTCAGTGGGAATTTCGCGGCTTAAATCATTCCAGTTTGAAGCCCGCTTCAGATTGCACAGTGCACGATAATTGTTGTAAGAGGGAATGCCATGATCACGAGCTAAAAGTGAATATAAAAGAAACAAGTTTTTTTTTTAACATAAAAATAACCAAAATAACTATTTGTAGTTATAGCTCTAATGGATTTTTCTAGGGAACGAATTTAATCCTGACAAACGTTATACAAAATTATAATGAAATGCGATTTATTTAGTTGAATACAATTTGCTTGCGATTTTAGATCAAAACTTACCTCTTTGTATATTTAAAGCAATTAAATCAATGCCAGAAAATGGAATCTTACGATCTTCGAACAGATGATTGGTCACTTCACCGGTTATAAACTGATCTAAAGTTTCCATGGGAGTGGCCACCAAACCACGCATTATTTCATCAATAATACCAGGCTGAAAAAAAAACAAACAAATGTGAGTTAAATATTACACAGGTAATAATCATTTTTAATTTTTATAAACATTCTTGAGCTTATCTAAGGTTTAGAGGCGAGTAGAAGCAACAATAAAATTTTTTAAATTACTTTTAATTAATATCAGTCAGAAACACTGACAGGCACTACTTTCGGTGTTGCTAAATAACGTTTTGCAGAATTCTTCTTATGCCAAAAAAAAAAAAAAAAAAAAAAAAACAGTCTGACTTAAAACTATTGTTTGCTCAGAGTTTCAGTTTCTTTAAATTTAGTTTAAGCATTAAGTCAGTAAATTAGTGTTTCATATTATTGATCACTTTCGAAATAACGGTTGGCAATAACTGAACTGTATTCAACTGGCACGTTTACTTGCAGGCTAAGACCGAAAATATCATTGGCAGTGAAAACGCTTATTTGGAAAAACGTTTATTTTATAAATTTTTTAAATTCGGTTTAAGCTTTGCAGCAGTAAATCAGTTTAGCTGTTATTATTTAAGTTTTCACAATTAATAATTGGCAACAATGCCACAAAAGTCAACTAACACGTATTTTAGCAGTGTAATTATAATTCTGGTTTAAATGCTTTATGTTCTTTATTTAAAGGCAGATTAAATAGTCATTCAATGTTTTACCAATATCCTGGCTTTAACATAAATTAATCTGAAGGAACATTTAAACGGTCACTGAATTTTCGGGCCTTAATAAATCTTTGATGTTCAAAAAATCAGTGGCCGATAATATGTCCTGTAAAACAGATATACAGGATGCGCCATCTTACATTTTTTTTTCAACTGGTGCTTATGTGGTGATGGTAACGTTTAGCTCATGTCTGATTTGAAAGATAATTAGCTTTAGTCTTCCGCTGGACGAATATGCTTGTGTATACGCTTGAATAACGCTGGGAAATATTGCGACATTACTATGAAAATCATGGTAACGTTGCAGAATGTGTGCGAAAATTGCGTACGGATTTTGGAAGAAGAAAAGCACCGTCAGCTCCGTATGTTCGTTATCTTGTGAAAAAAGTGAAAGAAACTGGTTTGTCCTCATCGATAAACCAAAGCTTGAAAAGCCAAAAACAGTGCGTACACCCGATAACATTGCTGCTGTGGCAGAAAGTGTGCGTGAAGCGCCATCAAGATCAATTCACCGTCGTTCTCAATAATTTAACATTTTGGAGACATCATTGAGACGATTTTTTTCAAATTCAAATAAAAAAAAATAAATTTGAGAAAATATTTAGTAGTTTTTTTCATAGCATTTTCAAAAAAAAAAAAAAAAAAAAATTATAATTTGGCAGACCCCTTAGTTTAAGCTGACATTAAACGAAGAATATTGCCCGGTTAAATTTCAATTATAAATATACTGACCCTTGTGAAATTGTTGCCAACCACTGCTTGGAAAACGTAAACAATACAGAGTAATTGGATTATTTATTCAAGGCTGAACTTTAACAATATCCAATTTCTCTAAGAATGAGTTCTGACTGGCAGATTTTAACAGATTTCCATTGTGGCTGACTTATGTTAAAAAAAAAATAAGTGGCAGATAATCTGCCTTTTCAGCTTAAAATATGATTAAACTAGGAAATCTGTAAAACAGTAAACACTTAAACTACCACTAAGCAAAGAAAATTATGCGCTCAAATATGCCAACTAATAAGGTTTTGCTGCATATTTGCCAACCATTATTTTGAAAAGAAAGAATAAAAAATTATAATCTAATTTGCTGGTGCAAACTGATCCTAAATAATATAAAAGTTAACAGAACCCTTTTTGGGTGCATTATGTCCACAGTAGTTATATTGTTCACTTAAATTTATGCTTTTATTAGTAAGTCTTTTGAAGAATATTTTTAAACGAAGAAGATTGCATGTTTAAGCTGCAATTAAAAGTGCACTGTCAATACACCTGCCAGCTGCCTTTTTTGCCAATCATTATTTAGGAAAGCAGAAATATCATATAATTAACTCATTTGCTGGTACAAAGCATAAACGGAGTTTAAACGATATAAAAATTTGGCTAAGACAGACTTCACACACCCCCGTTATATGTAGGTGGCTTATGACCAAAATCTCAATGGCACAAATTCTATTTTTGCACATTGAATTATATTTTTATGAGTAAATCATTGAATAAACACTTTTAAGCGAAACAAATTGCTTGTTTGAACTGAAATTAAAAATGCTCTACAAATACACGTGCCAGCTGTTATTTGTGGCATTGTTGCCAACCGTTATTTAGAAAAGCATGCTTAATGAAACTGGTAAATTGATTTACTGACTCAAATTCGAAATTGAATTGAAATAAAACAAAAGTTTTGCTAAAATAGAATTTTAAATTGCAGAGAGTGGGCTTAAAAAATGTTTGCAAATTAATTCGTGGAAAAGAAGTTTCAAAGCGTTTCACTATACACCCAGCAGTAGGGTCTATTGACGGTGTTGTTTATATACATATGTATATAGAAATGTAAAATAATTTACCTGCAATAAAGCGTCCATTCTAAAGAAACCATCACGCAGCAATATAGGAGGATCAACGGGTTGATGTTGAGCACTTAAACGAGGAATATGGGGTCTTAACAGGGAATGACCAATACGGAAGGCAGCAGCAGCAAACTCATTGAAAACTATAGGTGAGCAGGAGGGATTGTAATCCTTGTAATATCCCTGTGGCAGCAATTTTAAGCCATACAGATTGACTGCATTCCAACTTAAGATACGGGGCAAGAACTCGTTGAATGTTATGTGCTGGGTTTGGGCGGAAACAATGCGTCGGGCATGATGATACAATTGATCGCCGGTCCAATGGGGATTAACGCCCCTTAAGCCCTCAACAATACGGTTATGTTCACGCAAGAATATGGTATGAATGGCGGTAAGACCAGGCTGTTCGGAGGCACGCTCATCGCCACCTATGAAACAGAGATTGTTACGTGATTTGCACTCTGGATGAGAATTACTCTGAGGCAGTAGTTCCTTGCCCCGTATGGGATGAATGGTGGAGTTTAAGCGACCATTAAAACCACGTAACTTATTGGCCACACACACATTTTCACCATAAACCATGGAGGCGTCTAAGAAATGGGTATTTTGATTGACCTGATCACGTGGACCCAAAGTCAATTGGCCAGGCAAAGATCTCATGGAGGGGAAACACAAACGCTCACCGCTGGTCACATTCACTTCCGGATAGTAGTAGTCACCGGCAGGCACGGGGAACGGATTGCATTCTGGATGAACAGTTTGCTTGGAATCGCATCTTCTACAACTGGGTATGGATTCATGGAAGCCCTTGTGGATGGGTGTTAAGGTCAAATCATGATCCAAGAACTGGGCATACTGCATGGTTATCAAGGCATAGCGTGTGTGCAAATTTGAGATATCGGGATGTATGAGAGTGGAAATGGTTCTGGGATTTGGTAGAGGACTACCAGTAATTGTCACCAAGCGAGGCTTAGAAATGCCATCATCGTACTGAGCCGGCAGCAAGCGAGAAAATGTGGTCAGTGATTTGCCCCAGTTGGGATTACGCAAGTTGTTGCAGTAACCGCTGATAGTACGGAAGGGCGAAGTTGTATCACAGGTCACAATAGGCTCATCACAATCACTTTCAGCTGGGCGATTATTCAAAAAGCTGTTTATATCGATGGTTTGCAAGGACTCGGTTAGCTCATTGCGATTGAAATGTAAACCGGAATCAAAGGCTTGGCGCTTGCGTCTGTTGATGGAGGTCAAAGTGTTTAAAATTTCATTCGAAGCTAATTCATACATCAGTGAGGAGTTGGCAAGCAAAAGAGCATTGCGATTGGCCTTGCTGAAGGAAGCCGCCACGCCATCGGGGGACTTGGCACTGATACCGCCATCTGTGAAAGACGAAAAATTAAGCAAAAACCATTTTGAAAAATATGACTTACAGAAATCGATGTAAGAAAAAACTTACTTGACAACCAGGACTCATATTCAAAACGTTTGCGTTCTTCCATTTCAACCTTGGCTCTTTCGATAGCTGCTTCCAGCAGATCTGTATTCAGTTCACTTATAACTTCCTTGACTTTGGGCTCCACTTCAACATGTTCGATATTTTCCTCTTCTTCGGGACTGTTAAGCCAGGGACGCAAATCGAATTTCTGAAGTTGGTCACAAGTCAAGCGAGTATTTCTAGCATTGGAATAAGACATAAATATAAATATACATTTCAAATTCTTGGCATAATTCATAAATACGTACAAATAATTGTCTTCTCTGATAAAAGCTTTCGATTGAGCTTCCTGCACTTGATGTGAGGCACACAGCAAACCAGACAGCGAAGTCTGTCTGATAGATTTTAGCTGCTCCAGTGTGAAAGAGGAGGGCGGTAAATCATTTTCATACCAGAAACGATCAGTTCTCTTAAGGTGCTCAAACTGCAAACTCAACAGGCAAGTAACAGTGGGACCAAATAAAGCACCCACTGCGGGGTCTTCTAACAAGGCGCCAGTCAGTAAGTCTATATCATGGGCAGTTCGGTAAATATCCCTTAGATTGGTAATATGCTCTTCGGGTATGTTGGAGTATTTGGGTAAATTATCGAAAGTGATGTTGCCATTGTCGTTGAAACGTTTCTCACACAAATCCAAAGCCTCCACATATGAAGGAATGCCATGATCACGGGCACGATGTAAAGCTAAGGCCAACTCTGTCCAACCCTCTTTGTTTTCAGTAGCTGGCACAAGGGATTTTTGCAACGCTGGCACTGTCAGCAATTGAGCAGAGGACATGGAGTTGGCAAGCTGAAATAGAAGATGGTTTTTCATTATATTAAAGTAAGACACAGGCTGTGTGAGTTCTTATTTCATAAGGCGCACAGTGCTTTGATACCATTTGAGGTAGGGAAACATTTTGAAGGAGCTATGGTAAAATATTTTAAATATTTTAATGTGGCACAGTATCGTACACTACTTTTAGTAAGAAAAAGCTGTATTTATTTCAATTGAAAGTCGGTTATGTCTGCCGCCAATGTAAGATAAAAATGTAGTGAGAGGCCGACGATATCACTGGACATCTTTCGCTCTCCCAAAAATACTGGAAGTAACAACCAAATTCTTGTAACTAAGAAGGTGAGCAATATAGAAGGCATCGTGGGCTTGGCGATTAATTTTGTTTTCTTTTTTATAACCCATTTTCATTACACCTGTCAGTCAAGTGACAATAAGTAATTAGATGTACTTAGGTGGGCTGTTAATTACCTTACATCAATACTTAAGATAATTTATATCGTATGTTAATAAAAATAATTTTTATATACATATAAATATATAAAAATCAATTTTTTTTAAACAGCAACTTGACCCTTCAGGTAACGACTAACTAAATGTAATGGTGCATATCGCTTAAGTCTTCTGTGTGCCATTTTTAATTATCAATATTTTTTTTAAGCTGTTTTAGAGCTTTATACAATGAAAACGGGACCTCATAAGTGAAATTTCGCTGTCTGCTTTTCAGTCGTAGCCACCAATGCTACTTTCGATGTGCTGTTGATGTACATATATTTTTTGTATACTGCCTTGTTACAATAGTTGTAACTGTGTGATTTTCATGAATTATATATGTACATCGGGTGGGCCAAATTAAGGCTTAAGTTGCTTAAAATGCAATAAACCAAAAATGGTGTGAAATTTGGCTAATTTATTATGTTGTAAAGTATTGCATAATTGTTTCGGTTACACATAGATTAATATTTTATTCATATGGCTGCTGCGGTTGGCCTTACAGTCTCCATTTCATTGTACCAAGCTTAAAACACATTGTTTTGCAGCTTCTTTTTAGACAATCCGCATCATCATTTCGATTATTTAAATGGCCATCGAATATTTGACGCTCTAATTCAACTATTTCATGAGATCTGTAAAAAATTGCAGTATTCTGTTTAAACCATAGTTCACATCAATACCATAAAGAGAGGGCATGAACAAATTGATTATCATGGTATGATTGGTAATAATGTGCCTTCAATGCACAAGCCGCATCAAACAGTCACTCATAATGGGTGCATTGGCCTCTGTAATACCCTACATATGTGCGTAATTTTTTCTTATTAACGGTTCCACTAAAATGAAAATGAGCATCGTCTAAACTACAATTGTTGAGCGTAAATCTAGTGATTTCGTTCAGGGCAGACAATATACTGGGAGCGTATTGCGGCATTCGTGGTTTGTGGCACTTATGCTGTGGGTTTGTTGCTTATTTTGTTTTCGGCTTACATTATATTTCTTCAATAGTTCATTAGATCACAAATGCCGTAATTCAGTCCCTGTCACTTGTGACAGAGTAAAAAAGCACAGGCATTTCCAGATTCCAAATAACCAGTTGCTCAAGTTTAAACCTATTAATCCTTTTAATGCAAATTAGTACAAAGCCAATTTTTTAAATGTGGTACTACATCTTTTGAGAACTATCGCCTTCGGTAATACACTTCATTAAACACATTAATATCATTTTTATATTTAAGTTTCTTAAAACTAAAATTTTAAACTAATTAATTTTTATCACTCGAATTTTTTCTTATAAATACAATCATTTTATATTAAGTTTATCGGGCTTAAGTTCTTTCTATATATTTTTGTGATTGCTATTTGTGAAATACGACAAAGAAAGCAGCAAAAACGTTTAGCAGGGTGGACAACTAGCTGTTTCGAAACCGCCACACTTCTCACACTTGAAGTACGGGTGTTGACGAGAAGTGTGGCAACCTCGAAACAGAACGTTGTCCACCCTGCCAAATGTCTTTGAAGTTTTCTTTGTCTTATGCAATTAATATCAATCACAAAAAAATAATATAAAAGGAACTTAAGTCCGAAATAAAATTTTCAAAAATTTCCAGACCTCTTTTCATCGTTTCCAACTCATGCAAGGAATATTAAATAGATTTGTTTAAACAAAATATGATATTATATGACTCACCATTTCAGGAGGATACATGGTTAAAAATGCCGGCATAGCACTGGTAGCAAATTCATTGTAAATACCACCACGATTTGTACTAGAATAGTTGGTTGCATGTTTTTCAGCAGTAAGTCTTCAGAGAAAAAGAAAAATGATGCAACAAAATTTATAAATCCAAATGCATTCTAAAGCGGCAATTGAGTTTACCTTAAACCTTCTTTGGCTGTTGTCTCTTGACCCAAAACTAAGGGTAAAAATTCATTGTAAGTAATGTGTTGAATTTGAGCGGTTATGATGCGTCTCGTCTCCAAAAAGATGTCATCTTCTGACCAGTCGTTATTGTGATGTCCCAACTGCTCGGCAATTTGATTGTGTTCTTGCAGCAGCGCACGATGTAAAGCACCCGTGGCACCAGGCACCGAACAATGTTTACAAGCATAAACCTTGACACCACCGCTAATGTAGGTGCGTAAATCTTGAAAATCCTTTAATGTTGAGCCATACAAGCCGCTGCCATCAATATAGGCTGAGGCCACATTCATTTGCTCTCGTTTATCTAAATGAGATTTAGTAAAAATTAAAGACCATATTCATAATAATTATTGTAAATTTATTAAGCTCTTATTTGACGTATTTCTAGGGAATATTTGTCAAATATGGGTGTAAATCTATTGGTTATAATCAAAAGAAATGAGTATGCAAACTTTTTACTTAAAGAAAAAGACTTTAGTACAGAAATTTGCTAAGCGTTTGTCTTCTGCCGAGAAGATTTTGTTCAGACTGATTTTCGTCTGAGGTTTTTTTTATGCAGAGTGTGACATTTGTCAGCTGTAGATGGTAAATTATCAAAACCCTGCGTGCTAAACGTGAACTCGTTTGGCTTGCAAATTACGCCATCAAGTCCATTTCACTCGAAATATGTGACATGGCCGAAATGCAACAAATGATTGTACTTACGTTTTGCACACGATTCACTCTCATAGCCAGGCGCAGAACGTCTATATTCCCTACAGCCTGCTCCTGAACGCACATAGCATCGTTCAACTTCAGTGGCATTGTGCCCGACAGCTGTGTCACAACACTTTCCATGTACTGGCATTTGACTGACCTCAATTAAATCATTGGCCAATAATTGACCCCATGCTGGCAGCATGGCAGTTATATGTGCATGTCTTTGTTCCGGATCCACATGCTTGTGCAGCTGTTCTATAACATACTCAGCCTCGGGCAAATCATGTGTATCATGCGAACTTCTTGGCCTACTTATGCCATCGGCATAGTCGGCTCTTAGCAAACGAAGGAAGATGTCACCACGTGCGCCCCATTTACGATGCGATACATTGTTACATTCACCAGTGGGCAAACGATATTTACTCGGTGGGCAAACATCATAAATGGAAGCAGTGGAACTTTCGGCATTATTGTTACTACTGCAGGCAGTTAGAGAGCGCGCTCTTTCCAGATGCAAAGCTTTTAGAGCAGCCGGTTCGAGATCCTCAGGAATGCGTAGTAACAGGGCAGGGGTGCATAAACACCTAAAATAAACAAATGCAAAATAATATTTAAATAACGTAAGATAATAGACTAAATTGTAGTTGAATTTGTAACAAAAATGCTGGCTTTTATTAATATGGGCATTTCCATAATGTTATCACACATGGCTGAAATAATAAAATGAGACTTTGTTTAAATTAAACAAAAAAAAAAAAAAAAAAAAATATATTGGGCCTTTTTAGCTACATCTAGCTAACAACAAGCAAATAAGAAATCCTCTCATTTTTAATTCAAAATGGATTTGATAAAAAAAATTGCCTCTTACCCCTAAAGACTTATATATGCTGCTGTTGTTTGAAGGTCATTAGAAAATATAAGAAATAGATCAATGGAAAGATTGGATCTCAGTTAAAGAAAATTATTCAATCCCACTATAAAATATATTGCTCATATATATCGGAAACTCGCTGGTAATAATCAAGCTTAGAAAACTACATAAGCCAAAAACTATTTATGGCAACATTGTGTCAAAATGAGAATCGTGTGAGACAAAGGCCATGAGCTAAAAGAAGCACGTGTTCTCTTATTTTTGCAAAACTGTCACGTACAACAACATGGAAAATCCCATATATAATTTTTTCGTACCACTCTGCTCTTACGCAGTTCTTCTTCTTTAAACAAACGAATGTGTTCTAAAGAAAACAATAGTTTCTTTTTTCCTACCTAAATACCATATAATGAGTGCAATTAATTTAAGTACCCAATCATTTGATAATAAAACTTTGTGAGCCCCAAGAGTTCTAGGCGCACTCATAAAACTTATAAATTTAAATAATATTTGGCCAGCAGCTATAAAAACTTCTGGCACAAGCATTTGTTTCTTCAAAAGAAAACAAAAGTCTTTATAATCATGTCTAAACTTAAGCAATATTTAATTAGACAACCATGATAATCTAACTAACATCTTTTGCATGAACAAAACCTTAAGCCGGTATTGTAATTACATTTTGTAGAGATGGCCATCAAATAAACAATACATTTGCTTAGACAGAAGAGACACAAAAAGGAAATGACAGTCGCAAATTACAGCCTAAACTGATGCTATCAAAAGATGTTTAAATTTGAACAATAATCAAATACTGGGCACATGTATACGTACATATATTTATTATTTATTATTTTTCTACGAAAGTCAGAAAAAAGAACAAATGAATACAAGAATACAAGCCCAGTGGCCTGAAACTATATCCGGCTTAATATAATTACAATGTATACGTATACCGGGTGTCCGCCAGGAAGGTTTGATTGAATGAAAGAGAATGGATCTTATATTGATAAATAATTTATTTTAGACTACAAAAAATGGGCTGCAAAAAAGATCAATGCTTTGATTAATGTTAGTTAAGTATATAAACAGAAAGCAAAATTGCGTGAGCTTTGGGTGCCGAGTGGCTAAAGGGGCTGTGTCAAATTGTGAAATTTTACACATCCAAAAGTTCGTAAGATGCTGAAGAAGGGTGTTTGCTACCCAGAAACAGCCAGTTGTCCTTCTAGCTATAAAATTTTGCTTCTCTTTACTTAATTGATATTGATAGAAAGTGACCAGCCAAGGGTTGAACTTGAGCCTGTTAAAAAGATGATGTTTACAGTTCAATGTAATTAAAATTTCAGTAAATTTTTTTTATGTTCATGTTTTATGTTTATGCCTCTGCTAGGCTCACAAATGCAAGGCCTTTTGGGCACATTTTACATTACGTTCTCACATATTTCATGCGGTATTTTATTAATTTCAGCCTGAAAGTTTTCCTTGAGTTGCTCCAGTGTTTCTAGTTTGTTTTGCTGTGTTTGTTTGTTTGTTTTTTCGGATACCGCCACAAAAAGAAGTCCAGAGCAGTCAAATCAGACGATCGTGGAGGCCAATCAACAGCACCATTTCTTAAAATAAGTTGTTGTGAAGAAACGTCTTGCAGTAATTCCATTGTACTCCTGGCTGTATGTGATGAGGCACCATCTTGTTGATAGCACGTGTTAATCAAGCCCACAGCAGGCAGTTGTGGCATTAAAAAGTTTCAATTATGCCACGATATCGCTCTTCATTGACAGTTATCGTTGCGCCGTTTTCCCTTTCAAAGCAGTAAGGTCCAATAATTCCTCCTGGCCAAATAGCACACCAGACTGTCACTTTTAATGAATGCAAAAATGACTAATGAATAACTGGAGGCCTTTCCATAGACCAGAGCCGACTAGTCGCTTTATTTACACATCCATTCAAATGAAAATGTACCTCACCACTCCTTATGATTTTTTTTAAATAAAAATCGATGTTATTTGTGCGACATCCTATTGGCATATATATATCTCGACTTCTGGAAAAACCTCTTGTATCAACTGCAAATCTTTGTGCAAAGTTATGGCCAATGTTGTGCTTTGAGCTCTTGAGCACTTGATGCCGTGTTAATGAAAGTTTTTGAACGTTTTCTTTAGCCGATGTTGCAGTAACTTATGGTCCATGCTTGGGCCTCTCAGCCACAGCCCCTATTTTTTCAGAATCATTTACTACACTATAAATAGTGCGTCTTGTTGGCACGTTGTTTCTCCCACAAATTTTGCGCAACTTCCTCATCATCACTGTAATCGATGATTGACGTTGATAAAATGAGCCCCTCCCCCCAACCCTTTAACCCCACTTTCCCTTCACCTTTCTCCTCAATTCACCCCTCCTTTCTATCTTCCCTGTTTTCCTCCCTCCTACCTTGCCGCCTCCTCTACCATTGTCCTTCATTTACACTTTCTGCTCAAGTTCTGATTATCACAGTCTACCTGTTGACAGTTTGGTGGTGTTGTGTATTTGTTTGTTTGCTACGTCTCGACTTAACGACTGCCAAATATGAATTGTGAAGAGAAATGTTTGCTAAAATGGCGGCAAAACAAAGTAGTATACCACACATCCTTGCAATGAGTAAGTGTTTTTAAACACTCGTTTTTCCTGTGCTAGCCCAAAACTGTTATCAAAATATATATATATATATATATATATATATATATATATATATATATATATATATATATATATATATATATATATATATATATATATATATATATATATATATATATATATATATATATATATATATATATATATATATATATATATATATATATATATATATATATATATATATATATATATATATATATATATATATATATATATATATATATATATATATATATATATATATATATATATATATATATATATATATATATATATATATATATATATATATATATATATATATATATATATATATATATATATATATATATATATATATATATATATATATATATATATATATATATATATATACGTACGTATGTATATTGGGGTGGGTTGACTTGGCAATCGATGTTGGGCGAAGGATTTTTCGCTGGTTTTTGGCAAAAGGAAAAAATTACTAATTACGATGTATAAAAAACAAATGATTTGCGGTAGCACACCTAAGGGTTGGTCATAAATTTGGTTCCTCTACAGGACCGTGTATGGGAACCTCGAAAATGAAATTTTCCAATCCTTGACTCTAACTTACCGGCAGCAGAGTGTATGATGACTTCAGGGAATTTCTGCACAACAATGTAAACCATTTAAATTTAGACACCGCGAAAATTATTTAATTTTTTTGGTATGTTGTGGTTTCAAAAAGCAAAAAGCTATCGAAAAATTTACGACACAATATCGAATTTGTGCTCTTACTCTCATGTGTGTACATAGATGCAAAATTTGTTCTTTCAAAAACTCGATTTTCCATATAAAAAGGGAAACATTTTTTTCAGATGCAATTAATTTTTTTCTGCTAAAATTATTTTATTATTTTTTTCTCTCTCTAATATTTCAACAATTTGAGTATTGAATTCTCCCACTGATGTTGTGTTTTTTTTGTTTGCTTTCATTGAACATGAGAATCAATTAAGTTCATTCTGTAATTTTAAGTCACGTTTTTGAGGCACGAGAACAAAGTTCAATAATTTTTTCTATTATATGAATTTGAGTTTAATTATAATCAGCATCAATATCTTTTGATTTTACAAAAAAAAAAAAAAAACACTTTGTATTTTTATCAATAATTTAAAAAATAATGCATAAAAATTTGTCATATAAAAATATTTTTTATATTCTTGCTACGTTTGCTGGCTGCTAGTTGGTAGGGTGGATATGCGTTGCTGCTTAAAAACAATTTGTCTTGGCCTGGGCTCAAAGCAATTGGGATGCTGATAAGCGACGTGGTGGTCGTGAAACGGAGATGCTATGTACCCCAGCCAGTAGGTCTTCAAATATATACTTTTCTTGTCTTCTTTAAACATTTTTTTTCGCTATAATTTTATATAAAAAAAATCATTCTCAGTTCTGAGGAAGCGAAATCGAACTGAAACCTGATAAAATTATTAACGACTATAAATTTAATATTAATGCTTAAACAATTGTTTCGCTACAAGGTATTCGTATTCTATCGAAAACTATGAATTTTGGCAATACAATTGCTGTTTTCTTTTGTTACTAACTCAAGGAGACAGGTTGTTTTTTGTGTAGTTGCTTGAGAAAATATTATTGTGCTGAAGAAGCTATCAGAAGGAGAGCGAAATATTAGCTAAAGAGTTAGAATAAATATAAGAAACATTTGTAATAAAAATACCTTTGGCTCAAGAAAATATGAATATTTCCTTAAGAACTTATTTCAGAAATTTTAATTACTTTAAAGCAACAAAAAATTCTGCTTTAAAACCGCAATGCTGGTGAACAACAAACAAACAAACAAGTTTTTATCATTAGCTTATCGCTCTATTGAATGTTCAAGGAAATATAACCCTTTCAAAAATCTGCATTAAATAAATAAAAATAATAATATTTTAATTAACCTTGAAAGAATGGCCAAAATAATACCTTGAGTTTAGGTTTAAAATTTCATACAGTTTTTATTTTATTTGATTTGCTAAGGAATTTGTTTGGAGATCTGAAAATAACCAGATCCCCTGATGTTTTGCTTTAACTTTTTTTCTTCTAAAAACAAGCCAAGACAAGACAAGCGAATACCGAAAACGCAAACCGAATATCCGGCTTTTATAAATTTAGAAATAAAATAAAAACGATTGTAGAATAAGTGAATAAATATAGCAAAAAAGTATTCACAAAACCAAGCAACAATTGTGTAGAAAAAATATTCTTAATTAGATTCCAAAATGACAAAATTATGTTCTAAACGAAAACGAAAACATAAATATTCATCAGACTGATGAAATGAAATGATGGCCAAATATTGAGCGGTTTTATTACTTCAAGGAAAAAAATGTGAATAAAATTTAAAAAAAACGTCTGAGCTTCGATAATTATAGAACATAATAAAACAGCGGAAACTCTTAAAAATGATTAAATTAACAAAATTTTGTTAAATGAAAAAGAGATTTATGTGTTTCTTTAATTCGATATTAATTCTTAAATTTAATGTTTTCTATTTGTTGTTTCCTTTTCTGTATCGATCTCTATTGTTAAAAAAATACAGTCTTACATGACACAATGGTATTTTAAAAACCTATTATTAACAAGTCTAAAGTGTTGGACAAAAATATGTAAGAAAACAATTTATTGGCACTACAAGCGCCGACAGCAGTAACGTGTTAGTGGTTTTGTTTTCAAGTTTCTTGCTCAATACTCATTTATTGCTTTTCATTTTACCGAAAATATTTTAATTTATGGGTGAATTTAATTTATTTTGATTTCATATTTATTACGTTTAATAAGTAGTTAGTGCGTATAAATTTTTGGTTAATTCAACGAATTGGTAAATGAAAGTTTATTATAGTAAATGAATTTTAAATAATTTTAAGAAATATTTTATAGATATCAAAAGGTCCAGTACATCTTTAATTAAAAATTTCTTTATAACAAGATGGCCAAAAAATGAAAGCTGGATAAAATTCAGTAATTAACTTGTATTAGTTTGATTAAACTTTTCGGTGACATATTCACACTCTTATTCATAACAACTATTTGAGGCTTAAGGATTTATTATTTGACAAGTTTGCATGACAAGTTTGATACAAAAGAGCTCAATAAACATAAACACCGGTATTCATACAAAATAAAAGATTTTGTTGAAATACGTCTTAGCACAAAAATTTCATATAAAATTTGTTCTAAAATGTATTATTATTCAAATTAAGAGAAAACCCAATAGCGTCACAAGATTTACTGAAGATGATTCATAAAAAAATTCATTGGAAGTTTTTCTATTTTCTGTTTATAAAGCTTTTATTAAATAAACATGACTTGCCCTCGAAGAAAACTTCATAAGTGTATGATTTTATGCACATATTTTCACGATTTCTAATTTTTATTCGACAGGGAATTGTCTTTTATGTCAACCACATATTTTCAGTAAACAAATGATTCATTCAATTAATTCTTTAAGAATGCATTTGTTGTGGGATGAGCAGCTTTATTTTATGTCACAAATAAGTTTTAAGAGGCTTTAATTTATTTCCTAACAATAAATACCCCTTAGATTTCTTAATTGTTTGTGTTAAAGAACAATTATAGATCAGTGAATTTTAAATAATTTTGTTGAATGCAGCAGACAACCAACTTTCATTTCGTAAATTTGAATAAACAATTTGATGAGTGGTCACTAGACCGAGTCGGTCCTCATACGGAAAAAGTTGTGTTCCCACAAAAACACCTTTCTCTGAAAATGTTCCCACTTAAGCTAATAAAATACTAGTCCTTGTGCACTGGTTATAAAAACACCCTTCTTTGACAAAAAGCATTTGAAATTCATAAGTATTCACTAAAATTGGTGCTCCTCATGTTTCCTAGATTTTCTCTGAAAGAAATTGGCCTAGTTAAAAAGCCTCTTAATTACCATCAAATGAATATGAATGATTAAACATGAAAATAAAATTCATAAAATAATTTTTTTCATGTTACTGTTTTTTCTCTCAACACCACTGAAGTTAATACTCATGTATATGTGTTTGGAAGTCAGCAGCCAGCCGATGAATTTATGTCAGTGTGTGTGTGTGTATGTGTAACAATAATTTTGAAATCCGGTTCATAATTTTGCACACTCTAATACTGAGGAGCGTTTTTTTCTCTATAGCTTTTGTTTGTTTTTCTAATTTTTCGCTGAGTATATGCGATGATGTTGTTGAATGCTGCTGCATGAAGGTCGTTAGCAGCAGAAAATATTGCTTTTAACACTAATACAATTACAATACGCTGTAAGATGCTCACCCAGACACCACATTACCAACGGTGAGTGGCAGCAAACAACTAACATCATCTGAGTAAATTTTTGCTTAAGTCAAATTGATAAAAAAAATATTTATATTTACATGTACGCGCAACAAATTTGCCAAAATTTGCATTTTTAAGTTTTATGAAGTATTCTGTATATTTAAGTAAAAATAAATATGTTAATTACTTTTTTTTGATTTCTGTCTAACTTATCTCTCCAGTGCAGAGTGCAGTCAACATTAAAGGTAAATAATTAAAAAAAACAATAGAAATAAAATATTTATGCAAATATTTATGTAAATCATTCCATGAACAAATAATATGCAATCATGTAAACATAAAATTTATTACCGTCAAGAGATGCATTCCGCAAGTGTCATCAATTTATCGTATATAAAAAACAACTATTGTTTAAAATGAAAACACCAAAAAAAAATGGCATTCAAATATGCAGTTGACAATGTTTAAAACGTTTAAGAATTTAGTTGCTGTTGAGTGCAACAATTATTACTAGATACATAAGAGATTTGTATTATATTTGAAATGATATACAGCAAATCAAAAAAAAAAAAACCTGCACCATGTGCCTTGCATTGAATACAATATCACCTCTCCAAATATTCTACCTTTCCCTAAATTTGCAATAGTGAAAATATCAACCGTATATAATATCATGCAAAAATGGAGCCAGTGTTGTCAACTTTGAATTATTAAAAGACACTAAAATTGAGAAAATAATGCTTGGTTTTCAAGAATATAGCCCTAACGTCGATACACTGAAAAACGAAATCAATCAATTTGTACCCAACGCAATCCCCAGTTGTCTTAGAAGTTTGATAATTACGGATTCCCTTAAATCAAATACGTTGCGCTTGTTTTGAGTACCGATTATTCAAGCTCAAAACACTTTATTTAAGCCATATTTAATACTAATTTCGGATTGCATATAATTAAAATCTGCACTTAAAAACAAGCATGTGCGAATTAATTTAAGGACATTTGCACTTAGTATATTTTGACACTGATTTTAATTGATTTAAATACGGGAAGGATTAAATTTGTCTTGCACTTGATTCGATGTTTCTGAAGACTATTTAATCCCAAATTCCTTCTACGTCTTTACTGCAATAACAATTTATAAATTGTTTTATCTCTTTGTTGATTTGAACCTGGAACTTAATTACTGCCAGTCCAGCCGCATTACCAACTCAGCTATCGCAGCAATTAAAAAAAAAATTAAATAAAATTCGATGCTCATAAAACCACACACAAGTGCTGGCTACAACTACATCACAGAATTTTGTATTCATATTAAGACAGGTACAGGACTAATTCTCTTTAATAATCCCAATTCGCATTGTTGTGAGTACACTTGTGTCTTGTGCGTAATCAAAGGTTCAAGTACGCTTCAGTTGAAAAAAACTTGAATTTAGAACGAGCTTTTAATTTCTGTGTATTAGTAAAAATCAGAATGTTGCTGAGATACATTTTAGAACTAATGCGATATTAAAAATTTGTTTTAAAACATATTTAAACAACATTTTATTTCTTATGAATACCAGTGTAAGTTTTTTCTTATATAAAAATTTTCTAAAAAATTTCATATAAAAAATAACAAAAGCAGTTCAAAATTAATTAAAACAATAGAAATCAAACAATTTATTTGGCACTATTTTTTACAAAATGATATATTAGTGAAGTTCACTATGAATTTGTTATTTTCCATGCAGCTTATTTTCATACCCCCTAATTCATAAAAATTATTACAGGCTTATAAGACTGTTATTTGATATATTTGCGTGGAAAATCTGTCAAATAAGAGCTTTATAAACCTGTTATAATTTTTATAAATTAGACGGATAGAGTTTATCGAAAATATAGCTATATATGAATTAAAAAAAATGTAACATAGATTTGCTAAAAGTGTTTCTTTTTTTTTTTAAACTCAGTGTGAGCTGCACTATTAGTTTTTGCAAATATTTTTAAAAATATACCAAAAAGTAATAATTATACAAAATTAATGCAGCTGATATTTTAAACTTATTTAAGAACAAACTTCATGCAGAATGCAAAGTTTATGGAAACAAATACTTCACAAGTTTTTCACGATAGGCCAGTATGTGTTTTTATGAATGTCTCTGATTAACCACTGGGACTAAAGTTAATTTTTATTTGGGATCGTATTTTAATTTCTAAGAGTTTCCCACTACTAGGACTAAGTTCGTTTCTTGTCTGAAGCCTTAGTTCACTTTGAATCAATTTATACATTTCCTCTCTAAAGCTGTTTTTCCAAATAATTTTCTATTTTTATATTGTTTATAATCACGTGTTTGATCACAATCTAGGAATTGTAGTAATATCTCTTGCTGCTTGGCTGTTAATTTAATGGCACGACTTAACAATTATTTGCTTCTATAATTTTTTACTATGTGCAGAAAAATTCAATAGTTAATTTTTGTTAGAACCAAATAATCAATTAACTTTAAGAATTTCAAGACAAGTCATTTTATTTATTTTTATTTTTTTGTTCAATTATTTACTGCAAAGTGTTAACAAAGATGTAGTGTGTCATCGCTGATCGTGTGGACAAAATTATTCGAGTGCAAAAAAAAAAACAATTTTATATTAACTATCTGCTTTAAAAAATGTAGAAAAAAACTGTTGTGCATTTTGTAATATTTATTAAAATGAAATGAATTCACACTGTAATTACTTAATAAACAACTGTATTATATGATGAAAAAGATGGTTTCTTGCTTAAGTCTTTCGTTTGACAAAGACTAATTTCTTATTAGAAAGTGTAAAGTGCAAAGGATAAGATACAATTAAACTTAAAATTCTGCAAAATTTCTTTACCAGCCAAAAAAATATTCTGACAAAGTCCAAAAAAGATCTAAAAAGGTTCTAAAATAATTTTTTTTTTTTAATATTTAGTTGTTTGACCCCTTTTTTTCTTATATTTTATATATATATTTGAGAAAAAAAAAAAAAAAAAAACATTTTTCATTATTATTGTCCTGAAGAAGCTACCCGAAGGAGAGCGAAATATTGACAAAAATAAATACTCAAATTTCAAAAAGACCTTAAGGTCAAATAAATATATAATATAAATCTTTTTTTTCAAATGACATTCTTTATCGCAAAAACGTGAAACCAATGGAAGAATTCAAGTCGTCTGTATAATACTGTTGACTTATTTATTTGTGAAACAAAAAACGAAATTGCTATTAACTTATCGAAATCAGGTTCTAAATCAGCAAATATACTTTTTTTCAATTCACTCATGAGAGATTTTACCATAAATCTTCACACTAACGTCCCAATTCATGAATTGTTCATCTAAATGTTGCACTATTCCTCACCATAATAGTAATTAAAACGCCAGCCAGCATTGTTGCTCAGCTTTGGCCCAAAGAAGTACAGAGGTCTTACTTACCTAAAAAGAAAAGAAAATAAAATAACATAAAATTTTTGCTGTTTTTGTAATGAAACATATACATACATGAAACATAAGCTTAACAAAAAAATCATTAATTATATAGACGTTTTTAAACCACAAAATTTTGCATGCATCTCTATTTGTCAGTGATATTCAAATTACCGTTTGCCATAAATGCTCGTTGCAAAAGTTTCTTGCCAATCTTGATCATGTGACTCTATCAAAGGTTTATGCCACAAAAACACAGTATGGCAGAAGAAGACAAAAGAAAACTTATTATTTCTGCATCCACCTTTTGTTTTGATTTCATCAAACCACCAAAGTCACATGAGTAGATTTTGTTTATGGAAATTTGAGTAAAACTGCAAATATATTGCACTTCATGATCATGTGACTTTCGCAAACTTTGTTAATTATTAGCTGCATACAGACGACTTTATGGCAAAACATTAAAAATCTTTGAGCGCATACAGGTTGTATTAGAAACAAGTCAAGAAAATATAAATACAATCGAGAAATGATGTGTATGAACTAAAAGAAAAGTGAGAGATGCTTCTAAATATTTTTTTACAATTTCTTTATGTTGATTTGTTGCTGCAGTCACATGGGTGCTTTGTTTTTTGGCTTTGAAGTCTATCACTTTAACACATGATCAGGTGACTTTCCAAATGCAAAAAGAATTTCATAAATTACGTTACAAGTGACAAAATTATTAAATAGCAAGTTTTTGGATTTGTGAAAAATTAAAATTTTGAATTTGATTTCTAAAAAATTATGTGGTCATTTTACTACGAAACATTTTCAAAAACCAAAATGTTTTCAAAGGCTTACAACTTAATAGATTATGCAAACTGCAATGTCTTTCGAGCTCAAAAAAATGTTACTTCAAAAAAATTTTACATACCCATTTTACTGACAATAAGTTTTGAGAAAAAAAATTGCGTTTGAGAATCGTTGTCTTATTCAACCCCTCATGAAATTTGATAATAAAATTCAGTAATCTTCAGGCATTGTGCGATTAAAAGTAGATTCATGTTTAAATTATAGACCAAACTGAACACGTTTAACAGTAACAAGTGTAACACGAAAACAGTTGAGCGGCTAAAAACGATAAGTTTGTTCCCGTACTCAACGTTTGAAAGCCCGCGGCATCCTAATTGATGCGAAAACTGTTCGTGACTTTTAACGGAAAAATATTCTCATTTTTCTCGCATGAAACAACCCGTACTTTTTCTTCGAGATAGCTTATGTAAGTAGTTAAACAGTCAGCTGTTGCCAAAAGTAAGCAATAACAAACAAAACAGTGCAACTGTATCAATCAACATGACAACAATCTGGACGTTTTTCAATTAGCATTTCATATAAAAATAGCTGGCGAGCACTTTAAAATCTAAATGTGAGCAGAAAATTCAATTCATCTTTTTAAAATGTATGTTTAAATTTCCATTGCTACATTAAAACATTGTTTTTGGGATAGAAATGTGGTTTTCGCTCTCACTTTACTGAACTTTGCCAAAAAAAAAAGTATGGCAAGAAACTTAATGTTGTCAAAAATATTGTTGCCACCCATATAATGACAATTTTTATTTTCATGTGCACAACTTTATCACAATAGATGTAAAATTTTTAAACAATTTCTATTTCAAGAATTTTTCTTTTCGACTCTGCAAGGGTTAAATGGTTTGCAGCATTTTTAAAACACATTTGAATTTCATAAACATATGCCCGAAACTCTCTCAGTTTTTTTTCATGAAAGTTTTTACGAGCTTTGGAAAATTGAAAAAAAAAAAAAAAAACAAAAAGTGGAAAAACCTGCTTGCTTAACAAATTTTCTTATTTTACTTGCGGCTTACCACAATAGTCATATGCTGCATTATTGCATGTGAAAAAAAGTTTTAAGAAATTTTAATAAATATGCTGGCAGAATTACGCTCATTGTACAAGCCACCGAAAATCATGATCATGTGACTGACTGACTTTCGATAAGCACGTTTCAACAAATTGCATCTTTGTACACTCACATACAAGCAAACTTGCACACAGATTTCATAAAACAACATAATATGACAACAGTTATTGGAAGTTTTCAGCTGATTAACACCAATCCCAAGGAGTTGGCTTTGACTTGAAAAAACTCACTATTTAAGCATGTATTTCCTTTGTTTTTCATTTTGAGTGGCTTTAAAAGTCACATGGTTTTTGTAAAAGTTTATATTTCCAAATCATGATCATGTGACTGCAAGACAAACGAAAATTTTTGGATTTTCAATATGCGCTTTAAGCACTCACTATCACACTGATATCGATGACTGCAGGTAGAAATTAACTTCTTTTTTTTTTGCCCATTTTGGTTGTTCAGCAATTTGGTAATTGTATTAAGAAAGAAAATACTGTGTTATAAAGAAACCCAAATGAAGAGGTTTTTCAACAATGTTGCTGTATGGTTTTTGTTTTTGCTTTAAATATTTTCACTGCTTTTGTTTGTTTTCATTTTTGATGTTATTTATTTATATTTTTGCAATAAAATAGCAATAAAAGTAACTGGTATTGCAGCCACCGGTATTGCGAAATGTTTTTCAAATGCTCTTTGAAATTGTTTGGCTTTTTGGAATTTTGTTTTCTAGGTTTTCTTTTTTTTTTTCTCTATGCCATGTGTAAGAAAGATGCAGCGAATAGTTTATTTTAGTGCTTGCTGCTTAAGTTTTTTGTTTGTTCTTTATAAAACTTTTGTTTTGGTTAAAATATTTTAGGAAATGTTTTACTTCGTTGGTGAATATTGTGTAAACATGAGCGTTTTCGATGTTAACCAATACCTATGAACATGTGGGAATAGATTAACCCGCTTAACAGCGCGTCTTCAATCATGTTTGTGCTAATTTTTTAATGAACTAAGCGTCTCATTTTCCAAATTCCAATGTGCATGATTGCAAACATTTTTGTATACCCCAAAGCCGTCTAACAATCTTACTTATAATGGCATTTTACAGAGGATTCACTTGATTGAAAACTAAAATTACCTACATTTTTTGAGTGCCTGATGTTAAAGTTTTTCTTTCTGAAAATATGCTAATTATTGCACTGCATAAAACTAAAAAAGACAAAACGAAAAAAATACTTAATTGTATCAAAAGAAAGTTTTCAACAAGAAACACGTAAAATTTCACAACAAAAACAAGTTAATGTAAAAAACAAAAATAATAAAATAAATTACAAAATAGATTAAAATCAAAAGCTGCAGGTGGGTGGCTTTTTAAAAATTGTTGTTCGCTACTTTTAACTTTTAGTTATTCGTATGTTTAATTTTGTTTTTTTAGCGTAATAGTTTTGAAACGAAAGACCTGAATAAATTTTACGCCCGTTGGCCGAAAAAATATTAGTAAAGTTAGTCAGTTAAATAGATACGATTACAAAATTACAAGAAGTTATAGTAAAATTAGTGCAAATATTTAGGCACAATAAATGTTACATATGAATTCAATTTCTTAAGTAATTGGTGTAATATTGCGGAATTAACTAATTACAACGAACAAAAATTAATTACGCCATCACTTTAATCTGATTAGATTTGTTTTAGACCGGTACTCAGTGGGCAATTTTTTTCAGATCAATGCAGCGGTGCATTGCAGAAGAACGAAGGAAAATGCTAGTCTAAGCACAGCACACGGATTGTAAATTTACTTTTTAATGAGATCCATGGCTTTGTTAAAGTAAAACCAATTAAATCCTCTGTTTTTATTATACGACCTCTTGCTTATCGAGTTATTTTGTATTAAGTTTATCGGGCCTAAGTTCTTTTGATAATATTTATATGATTGATATTAATTAAATAAGACACAGAAAATATCAAAGACATTCAGCAGGGTGGACAACTAGCTGTTTCGAAGCCACCACACTTTTTGTCAATAACCATCTTTGAACGCAGGGGTCTTAGAAACATGAGCCCCTGACTGCAAAGACGGGTGCTGACGAGAATTGTAGCGGCTTCGAAACAGCTAGCTGTCCACCCTGCTAAGTGTTTTGCTGCTGTCTTTGTCTTGTTTAATTGATATCAATCCCAAAAATAATATCGAAAGAACTTGCTTCCGATAAACTTTATATTTAATAATTAGTTTAAAATTTTAGTCGAGCTTTATTATGTAGTGATACAATATTTTCAAGAAGACTAGAATATTACTTAAAAGGGCTTTTCCACGTTCACCACGACAGCAAAAATTGTTTCGAAACTGCAACTGAAAGCTTAGAGATGGACAAAGTCCAGTAACTAAAGCCTTAGGTAGTAGGAATGCAATCCATTGCTGCTTGCAGGTTATTTACGTTGTTGCGAACGTGCGGTAGCCTTGTTACGCTCCCCAGCTAATAAATATTTAAATTTATTTTTCTCGACTTCCTTAAAAATGTTAGTGACTACAATTGCTCTCAACCAAAAAAAAAATCGTTCTCAACTTTGAAGAAAAAAAAAGAAGCTCTTAAGCTTATTAAATAAGTAATTAAAAATTCTAATATATTATTTAACCAATAATAGCACAATAATGAACTAATTGAATAAAATAAACTGTTTTATAATCCAACAAAAATTTAGGTGGGGCAAACGTATTTTGTTTCTCTCTACAAAGGCCTTTTTGTAAGCCCCATTTATGATTTATTCACAGATGTGTTGATATATTTTCAAACTACGAAAACATTTTTAATGTTTGCAGTGCTTAAATTTTTTGTTTCATAAATTTATTCTTTTTTGTAATTTACTATTAAACATACTTGTTTGCCAACCATGTGCTTTTTACTTTTGCTTACGTTTTTGCGTTATTAATGGAGCGTTTCATTGGTATGATGTCAGTTTCAATTATATGCGCATGTTGGTTTCTTTTCTACTCTCCATTTTCAATATTTTACAAAACTATTATTGTTGCATGTGTGTGCTTGTGTGTGTGTGTGTGTTTCTTTTTATTTATGTTATTATAAAACATTTTTTTGTAATACTGCTTGGCTAGTCATATTGTCATATAATATGGTAAAAGAAATATGAATATCCATTTAGTACAATTTTCTTTAACGATCATGTTCATTATCATTGGTTTAAAAATCATATGTGACAGAAATGGAACAATGATATTGTTATGTTTTCGTTTTGCAATTAGCAGGGAAAAACATTGTCAACGAGCAAAAGATATAAAATAAAGTGCTTAAAGGAAACTGAAAAAAAAATAAAAATAAATGTGCTTGCATTTACATATCGTGCATTAACACATGCGCCAAAAAAAAATGTAAGAACACCAACTGGCAAGCAATATTTTTTGGAAATCGATACAAGAGATTTTGCTTTCACTCGAAAAATTTAGCACCAGCTGGAAATGAATTTCAGTTAAATGTTTTTATACAGAATTTGTTCACTGTGGATTTTAAAAACATATGGTTCAGTTTAGTTTTAATTGTATTCGTTTTTCATGTGTAGGTCCAAGCCACTTTTTGATTGATGTTCTTAAAAATTTATATAAAAAATTTTGTGAATTTTACGTGCAAACCAAATTGTTAAAATCCTGTTGAAGTTTGAAATAAAAGTATTTTAATTGTTAAATAATTTTTCTTAAAGTATTCAAATGATTGCTTTAGCTGATATCAAATTTAAACAAAGTCTTCTAATATTTAATAATAAAAGCAAAGTTATAGCTTTAGCTGCAAGATAACTAGCTGTTTCGAATCCTCATGCAATTTATCAACTGTTTGTTATTTTTCACTAAAAATTTTCAATTACTTTATTGGGTTTTACTTCCTCAGAATTGAAAGAATTTTAGTGATCAAAAATTTTGAAGAAGACAAGAATAGTAAAGTTAAAGATGTATTGGCTAGGGAACATACGATGGATGTTTCACGTCCACCACAATGATCATCAGCATCAAAACAAATTAATCAATACATTAGATACAGGTAGTCAATAATGAGGAGATCAGTTAGTAGGATGGCTAGGCACTGCTTTTTAAAACTAATAAGCAATGACCTGACTACAAAACAACCTGACACAACATGACACAGTCATGATATGTTTACCAGTCAGTAAATCTTTAACCTTACTTTTCTTGTCTTCTTTAGAAAATGCTTATTGCTGCAATTTTAGTACAAACAAATATTTATCAGTCCTTAATGAATTTCTCGTGCTTTTTTTTTCTCAGTTCGGGGTTTTTCATTACTCTTTTACATTTCATTACAAAGTTATTTATACTTTGTGAATTTCATTGATTTTCGGGGATGTATTAATAATTACAACAGACTATTTTCTTTGTTGAGTTTTCCGGAACAAATTCTACACACCCTAGTGGCTATTCAGACAGGACACTGTCACATGGCAGTACATGCGAGAAGACTAAATCTGCCATACAATGACTTTTGCAGAGGCGGCCGAAGTGAACAGGAAGAGGAGGAGGAAGAGGAAGAGGACAGTGTCGAACACTTCGTCTGTCGAGATCCGGCCCTCTCTGCCAGCAGGGCAAATTACTTGAGCAGACGGACACTTCATGGTCTGGCGGACTCTCATCCGTCCATCTGTCTGGTTCAGGGCAGAACCAGTAGTTCTATAAATTAACCCTCGTTGCCTTAACTTGCCCCAAGGCGCCTTTATAGTATTCGAATGTATGACCTCCAGTAGTTTTCACCATCCAATAACAACACCAAACATAACGTTTCACTAACACCCCTACAATGTAGCAGTCTTTGCCCTTAAAACTTTTTGGCTTTTAAAATTAGTCGCTAACATCATGTGTTTACTTGTTTTATAAAATTTCCAAAATATTCTTTTATGATATCATCTACCTTATGAGGTAGATCATCAAAAATGTGTAATATATTTAACAATTATACCATAAAACTGCATAAAGTTATTTAATTTATACATACCCAATGAGTTTTGCAAACGCAATATTTAATCAAAAGATAAAATACTTTTAAACAAGTTTTCCTACAAAACTCAATTCAATTCTTGCCATGAAAACACAAATACTCGTAAACCGAAATGAACAAATTTGAGGCAAGTTTACAATGCGTCAATTGAAATGAAATGAACAATTTATTTGCAAACAAACGAAGCATGAAGATCGTCTTGTTGCAGGCCAACGCAATTAATAACAACAAATTAATTTAACAAAATATGCAAATACAGTTCAAGTGAAAAAAATTTTTAGTTTGTTTTCCAAAAAATATTTCAAAAAACAAACAAAATATTTTTGAATTTTTATAACATTTTTTTTTTTTACATTGATTATTACGTTACAAAAACGTATTTCTCAAAATGATTATGAACATATTTTTTTCATGAATTTTTACCAAGGTTAATATTTTTTTTTTTTGTCTGTCTGTCTGTCTGTCTGTCTTCTCTCTCTCTAATGGCGATTAGTATGCAAGACTTTGCGTTTAATTGTTAATTAATAATAAAAGAAATATTTATGTGGAGGTATAGTTTGTTTGTGCAAGGTCACTATTTTCCAAGAGAGTTAACGTGACTAAATTCCTTTTCTTGAACGATTGGTAATCAATCGCATGCACACTGGCATACAATTTGTGTGTGTGTGTGTGTGTGTGTAACCACTTGTCTGGTGCTGGGCCACGCAACACAATGCAACATAAATCAATTTAAATATCAAGTATGTTGCAATAAGTGGTTAGACTTTAATAATAAAATGTTAATCAAAACGAGTCAATCCAACTGGAAAGATAAAAATAGTAACACGAGCGCAAATATTTATGTAAGCCAGCAATTAGTTTGAAAATTTCAGAGCACTTCCTGTTATAATAAAAAAATAAAAAAATTATATATATTATTTTATATAAATATATATTTAAAATCAGAGTTCTGTGACGATTATCCCTGCCATAGTTACTTTTTTTTGACATAGCAAAGCTATATGTAACTATGATAGGAAGAAAGAAACAAGATTTTCAAAAGAGAAAATTGCACCAATTGCAAAATTTAGGCCAAACTTTTTTTACAGAATACAGATCAACAAGTAATTTCGGGTAAAACAGCATGACAAGATATATAAGTAGCAGCTGGGCTGAAACAAGTCATTCGCTGTTGTTTGGTTTTCAGAAAATTTTGTTGTGGCAGTGTTTTCCGTTGATCCGTCCAATTGGAATCACATGTCCTCCGGTCCTAATTCGTTTACTTGCGGCAGAAGAAACTTGGTTAACAAGACCCTACAGCGCACACCGTCCACTGTTGTCGTTTGACCAGCGGCGTCCTCGAAAAAAAAAATGGCCCGATGACTTCTCCAGCGTGAACAGCGCACCATGCAGTCACCTTGAGCGGTTGGAATGGCTCCTCAAGCATCACTAGTGGGTTTTTGGTGCCTCAAAAGCGATAGTTTTGCTTGTTCACTTACCCGCTGATATAAATATGAGAATCATTGCTCATTATGATTTTGGTAAAAACATCGTCCACTTTGCCATAGACACAATTATTCCGTATTTTTGGGATGCGTATCACTCCACGGCTGGTTTATTTGTATTCTACTGCTATATAGTTCACAAATGTAAGAAAAAATTTGGCATTGGCCGCCTTTTGCAAAAATAAAAGCAACTTCCAATGGGGTGATTTGTTTTGGCTCACCTTGTAGAACATATATTTATTGGCCCGATTGAAAGAAAGTAAGATATAGACCCAGTTGGAACAATTTCAATAATAATTTTGAGTACCGAACTGACACCGAAAATGGTACGGGATGATTTGAGGGAGGTCACAATCCCTATGAAAGGTGATTGCAACTAGAGGCAAAGTTAGAAAGCTTATGGAAGCATAAAATAAATTTAATATTTGATAATGTGTAATCTTCATAACATACATATGTATAAGTAAAAATCTGCACCGTGATTTTTTATAATTTATGTAGATCAGAGTCTTGCAATTTGGCACAGCCTGGGTGGGATAGGTACTTTCATGTCTAGGGAGAAAAATTTAGAAATTCAAATAACAATAATAATAGATTTGATATTCAAAATTGTCCAAATTTTTCACTTTCAGTCTGCTATGTTTGTTCGCTATCTCATTTTGTAAAAGTTCGCTATTGATCGCTAAACGTACTCGCCTGTGATTTAAAGAAAAGGTTGGAACAATTCTTGGATTTTGAGATTCAAGACATTTTAACTCACATCCCTGGAATTTAGCCTGATGCAGTTTCTGGCACTTTGTATTATTTGTATTATTTAAAAAAAAAATTAATAAACAAAACTGTTGCTTTTAATCCAAATTCTTTTTCAGTCTATTAATATTTTCTTTTGTCTAGTTTGTCTATCAATAACCAAGAAAAAAAAAATTAAAAATTACAAGTTTATAAACATCATTAGAGTAGAAGACCATGTACTACTTTTAGTCTTAATTTTTTTTCTTCATTTATTTTATTTCAAATATCTTCTGATATAAGAAAACAACTCTACAAAAACTTGTGTTAAGTCTTGCACTCTGGGTGAAGTGAAGTGAAGTGAAGAAACAAAACACAACACACATTAAAATTGAAAACAAAATGTGGTTAAATAATGAATATGTTCATACTGTCTTACAAACAAACATACAACAAAAAGAAAAACAGTAGTTGTTTTCAATACTTCTTATTTTTCATTATTATTTATTACCTGTGCACACAGAGTTTTAGCAGTATCATTGTATTATTGATTATCGTTAGCATTATTGAATTGCTGTTAAAGTGTAATGAAATCTGCCAGTAATAACAACTAATGACATTTACAAGTTTCTGAGTTGAGCGCACAGCGGTTGAGTGCTCAAAAATTTGAGTTGAAAACCAAAAGTAGCATTGACTTTGTGGTATGAGAGCTGCTTACGAAACAGCGTCATATTTATAAGCAAATTATTTACTTATAATATGCTTTTAGCATACATTTTTTTGTGTATGCACATTAATATTATTAATTCTTCATTTATTTATATTTGTTTTTTTGCCTTTATGAACAAAGCATGAAATATGAGTTTTGTAATTTATACAAACTTCCTTATTAAAATTAGTAGTACATGTGTTGTTTCATAGCTAACAAAATCCCAACAACTTAAATGGTGTTCGCATAAAACCGATGTTGAATACATTTGGAACTTTTTTTTTCCTTTTCCTAATGAATATTTATGGAAAAATGTAGACAAATTTGCAAAATCACTTAAGTATCGCTTGTGTTATTAGAACTGAATAATTAAAGACTTGAGAGCTTTTTGCAACATGATTCTTTAGTTTGAATAAATCAATGTTAAAGGCATACATTTAAGTACAATAAATTTCAGGTTCTTGCTAATAGCTAAGTTGTTTAAATACGACCAAAAATTGGAGATGGCTTGGTATAATTGTTCAGTGACTGGTAAGACTTAACATGAAACAATTTAACAAAACCTTTTATTTCATAAATAAAGATTTTGTATTTAAGAGCTAATTAAAGTATATTATCTCAGGGTTGAAGGCACCCTACTGACCAGATTTTCAGCTGTTTATATGTTGCCAACATTTTATTGAGTCAAGAAATAAAAGAGGTGTTACTAAGCAACTGCTTCAATATAATGGATTTTTCGAGTCTTTTGACAAGCTGAGCGGCATCACCGTAACATTAACCACTAATAGATGGCTGAAAAAGACAGATAATACTAAGGTCTGTTTTTAGACTTAAAATAATATAGTTCAATTTTCTCTTAAAGCAAATGAATAAGCTCACTTTTGAAATATATGTAGAAATAGAGACTTTAAAGAGCACTGAAATCGAATAAATGATTTCACAGTATTATTACCCCCTAATTCATTAAAATTATTTCAGGCTTAGACACTTATTTGACATATTAGTATGGAAAATCTGTCAAATAAGAGCTTTATAAACCTGTTATAATTTTTATGAATTAGACGGTTAGACTTTAAAGTTATTAATGCTAATGGTTGAAAAGTGTTGTTAAGATTAAATTAAATAATCAATTTTTCCCAGTTTCTGCGAACTCTGGCTTAGGAATTGATTATGTTTGCCAGACTGACTTTCCCCGAGCATCTGTTTAGCAACACAATTTTTGATTATAACAGATAAAGGATTTCTTTTTTTTTATATATTGTAATTACATTTAACTATGCTGTAATACATTTATTTATATTATATATTATGATTCTTAGCTTATGTCTTAGTTGATAATTTTTTCATAAACATCAGTTAAAGAAAATTAAACTTATGTAGCAGGTGGACAACTGGCTGCATGTGGGCGCAAACACTTTACGTCAGCACCCTGTGAACTGCGGACCTGTAAAATTTTACAATTTTAACACTGCCGCTCAAACTACAACTTGCTTGTTTAGCTCATGTAATTAAACTTTCTTTATGTTATTTGTTTTATGGCTTAAATAATTTTCGAGAGTTTTTCTCGTCAAAAGGATTGCAACAAAAAGAAATACAACCATCAGTTCTAGTTTCTGCTTATTTAGCAAACTGTGTATGGAAATTTAAGAGCTACTTCAAATAATTATATATTATTCTATTACTTGGCATTTTAACAATTAGGAGTAATCATCACACAAATGTCAAATTATGATGTCTTGTTTATCTATGTTTTAATTTTCATAAAGATTTACAAACTTTTAATTTTTAAAACAGCATACTATGTCGAACCACTCAAAACTAATTTATCAAAAATCAATAATGGCTTTCAAAGTGCATTGAACTCCACTGTATTTCATTTGCGAAAAAAATCATCAACATTCTTTTAAACGCTTGACGTAACTGATGACGTAAAAAACTTAACATTTAGAAGCCAAACTACTTTTGAGAAGGAAGTAGCAAGCTACAATTTGCATTCAAATTTACAGTCATGGCATTTCTTTCACATTTTAAAATTATTGCTTAGCAGCTTTTAAATCTTAACAATAAGTCAGCATTTTTCAGAAGTATTAATATTTTGTTCTATACAGCCACCCCCAGTTCAGAACGGGAATTCTTACAATGAAATTGTCTTTTAAACTTGTTTTAATTATGAAACAACTTCAAAACCTTCAATTTTTAATTGAAAACAAAAGTCTCTAGATTAAGATAAATTATAATGTATAGACATTCTAATTTCTATGGTATTTAAATTATAAAAAAAAAAAATTATGGTTTTTTTCAATCAAAAATATTTAAAACAAGTTTGTTGCTTAAGTCTTTTGATATTTTTAAATAGGAATTTTATGATTCTTAAGTTGAAAATCAAATTGTAGAAAAGAGAGCAAAACCGTTAAAAAATTGTTATATAAAACCACCTACTCATCAACCAGCCGAGTTAATTAAAATAATTTTAAACATTAATTTAGCTTTATACTGGCAACTAATGATTGGGCTTCATCGCGGTTTTTTCTTGTCTTAACTGAGAAAGATTTGTTTGTGGTAAAAATGTAGTATTTAGCATTTTTAAGGAGGACCAGAAAATTAAAGCTATAGATTTAAGGGCTGGGGAACGTACTATGGCAACGTCATGTCCACCATGACGATCATCTACAAGTGCACATCAAACTTTAAATTTTTCGTAAATTTTTATTGAATTATTAATTAAAACTTTTGCAAAAACGAACTTAAATATTTATTTGCTTTAAGAGCTAATTGAATGGTTTTATTTAACGTCTAGAAAGAGACTTAATTTTTCAAGTCTACTGATTTTTCTAGCACCAAGGAAATGTCGGCGGCATATAGACGGCTGAAAAAGACATAAAACTTTTTCTTTAATTTACTTACATGGTTACCTTACTGTTTACAATTTTTAATTGCTTTGTCGGGCTTTAGATCGATTTGACTTCTTCATAACTGGGAAAGATTTTTTGAAGTAAGATTGTATATCTTTAAGGCGAGCAAGTTTAGTTGGCGCAAAATACTATGGCTGTTCTTTGATGTGATCATCAGCAGCCGAGTGGCTTAAAATTCAGTTTATAAATAATTGCAGACTGTTTTTAAGCAGCAACTTTAAGCCACCCTACCACCAGAGCTCTTTTATGCTGACTATCTACAATTAATCTTATTCACTAAACTTGAATTTTATCGCTGTTATATTCACTTTGTTAAAATGCATGTTATAGAATCTTATTTTTAATTAAACGTCGATAAATGTTTTCTATTTAAAGTTTGTGTCTGTTGCTATTGTTTCATACTGATAACAATGTTCTCAAATTGTAAGCTGGGCCTGGATATTTTTAAACATTAGCTTAACCTTATAGTTTCACGAATTCGGATGCTCATAGTTATCGGGGTGGACATGTAACTCACATGGTAAGTGCGCTACCTTTTAAGCCTATAATTTTACTTTTCTTGTGTTTGTCAAAAGTGCTGATCACTACCATTTTAGCACAAGAAAAAATTTTCTCATTTCTGAAAAAGCAAAACCGAACTAAAGCCGTAAAATGTATTTAGCAATAGACAGCTTTTGGCTGCTCAAAATATTAAACAGTTTTTCTTTATAGTTTTATATTAACTTCCATAAAATAAACCTTAAAAACAATTTAATAATATTCTAAAAAAACGGTGCAATATATTTTTAAATAACATTTAAAGTTTGACCTTGAATGTGTTGAGCAAAGTCGTTAGGTAAGAAAAGCAGCAATGATTTCTGTTACGTGTTTGGCGGCGCTTAAAGTTAAAAAAAAGCAAAATAAAATGTCATTCGCAAAAGCAATCTAAAGGTTCTATTTTTGGTGCTTAAAACAAATTTTAAAATAAATATACAAGTTCTTATATACCAAACCAGTGGGCTTGAGTGTCATTTACTCAAGTATTTTTGTTAATTTATTTTTTACTCTGTTCTTGATAAATTTCAAAGTCAATTTTTTTAAAACATTTTATTTTTTATACTTGCACTTGTACTGGATTTGCTCATTGCTGCCTTACAGTGTCTGTGGCATTTTAATGAAGTGTATGCTTCTTCTTTTTTCAAACAGTGTGAAATATCTGCTTTGTTTAACATTATATTAATGACGCTTGTAGTGAGATTTCTGACGATTTTTGAGTATAAATTTGGTTTTACTTTGTCTTTGATTTAATTATTTCGCTACGCATTTTCAAAGCTGCTTGTTGCATAAAAAGTAGGTGTTTATGACCATGCACGTGCATGACTTTGTAATATTTTCTTTTATCTATTTTTGGTTGATGTTTTACGATTGGAAATATGTAGGCGCTAAAAAAGCTGTTATGTAATTTATTTAAAAGCCATACACGAGAAATAAGCTAAACAGAAACTAAAATATGATTTAGTTTGATGTGCTACACTGCACAAGAGTTTCCTATTATAATTTTTAAATATAATACACCATACGGTGTACACCTTGGTGCTTTCAGAGAAAACATTAAAATTTTGTTTTGGACTATATTAAAGTTTCTCCTTTTTTGCCTGATCGCTTAGTGTAGCGGTATGTGACCCCCTACAGCTGCAGTCAAACTTAATAGTTTTGCAGCAACAACTAGGGCAGATGTTTTTTTTTATACTAAAACTCAGAAACAATGCTTTTATAAGTTTAGAAATTACAAAGTTGTCCCAAAGCTCAATTAGAGTAGCAAAAAATTCACATCTATTATTTAAATAAAGTGCACAAGACAATTTGCTTAACGAAAACTTTATATTTCGAAAATTTTCCATTCTCCATACATAAATTTTCATATACTCATACATGAATTTACAATTTATAAGCAAAAACAACATTTAAGAAAATCACTTAAACGATATAATGCCACCGATTTTCTATTGTCTGCATTTTAACAGGCTCTCTCTCGTATTTTAAAATTCCTGTCTACATTCAGAATACAAAAAACAAAACCGGCCATTTAAAATATTTATTTATGCATTTTTTACAAAACAACCTGTTTCTTTTCAACAAATTAATAAATATTTTGTTTGTTTTAATTCTCATACATTTTATTTTGGCACAAAATGATCGTAATCGTTCTTTCTTTGTTTAAAGGAGTGGGTACATTTTTATACTCTCTCTGTAGTTTCAGCAACTTTCTTTCTTTTTGTTTGCAGGCTTTAATTTTTATAAAAGGAGTTCAAGGTTAAAAAAGCCATAGAATGTACATTTAATTTTAAAACGTTTAAATATTTGGATATGACTAGAATAAAAAAACACTTTAACAGTCTTAAGCCATAAATAAATGTTAATATATTTTTAAGAATAAATTTACTGATTTTGCTCAATGAGTTTGAAACAATTTTATACAGAAATAAAATTGTTTTAAAATAAAACAGATCTTTCCAAACAAAATCTAAACAAGATTGTTTTAGAATAAAATAGATTTTTCCAAAAAAGAAAAAAAAAATCTATAGAGTTAAACAAAGACAGCCAGTAAGTAACAAAGAGGTCAGATAGTATACAAGTGGTCATGACCTGTGTTTGAAGCTGAGTGCTGATGAGCGTCGTAGTGGACGTGAAACTGCCATTGTATATAATTCAGCCAATAAGTCTTCAAGCTTACTTTTCTTGTCCTCTTTAAAAATCTTGATCACTACATTTTTATAAAAAAAAAAATCTTTCGAAATAGCATATAAGCAAAATCGAACTAAAACCCACTTAAAGTAATCAACAAAACAGCTAACATGGCCTGTATAAAGTTCTGAGTAAACGATTTCAAAATATACATATATTTTAAAATATTTATGATGATATGTGTATTAAAGACGTGAACATATCAATTTGAAATGACCTGATATGGATGGTATGAAACCTGGATAAGCTCACTTCTATGACCTTTACTTAAAGAGTACATATGTATTTTTTTGCAAAAACGCAAATTTTCCCAAACTGAATTATTGATGCTCCTTTACAATATATTAACTTAAATTTCATCTTGATCGATTTTGAACTGATTTTTCTTTTAGGCGACAAAAAAAAAAGATGAGCACAATCAAGCCTTAAAGTTACTGAGACATAGAAAAAGTTACTTACTATTGTTGAATTAATGGGTGAAAAAAAGAAAATGGGGAAAGTTTGTGGACTTTTGATCAAGCACAGAACATTTATTTTTTGCAAAGCTGAGTAAATAAAGATTAACTATTGTTTATTTGTGTATTTAGTGACCAGAGTATCTACCTATGACACTAGGCAGTTACCAGCACTTAACGAAGCTTCTTTCGTATTGCAAGACCTAGACTATATAATATAAAAAGACACAACAACCACGAATGTATACTCTGAAGGACTTATTTTTAGAAACTTTCACCCGGTATGATATATGCTATGATAAATACAAAAATAAAATAAAATTGTTGTGTTTGATATAATTAAAAATTTAGACAGAAAATATACAACAATTTGGATGGCTGAAGAGCCCCTGAGTTCAGGGACGGGTGCTGACGAGAAAGTGTGGCGGCTTCGAAACAACTAGTTGTCCACCCTGCTAAATATCTTTGATGTCCTCGTCTAATTTAATTAACATCAATCACAAAAATAATGCAGACAGAACTCGAGCCTGAGAAACTTAATACAATAATAAATATATCATGCTTATTAAGATCTCCTTTGACAAATATCTATGCATAATGTCCCAAATAAGTTTTTAGTAAACATAGAATATTTATTTAATAGGCCAATAAAAAGCATGACTATAAATCACAAAAACCACGTTCCCTCTGAACAAACGTTTCCAAAAGTTGGTACAATTGAAATTAACATAAATTGAAAGTAGAGATTCTGAACTGATGATAAAGAATGACGGCCATATTCATAAAAACTATTGAAGGTTTATTACACGTTTATTTGACAAATATTCCGTAGAAATACGTCAAATAAGAGCTTAATAAACTTACAATAATTATTATGAATATGGCCTTAATTTTTTAAGCATTCAACTTCAGTATGCTTGGGACTATTAAGAGAAAATTTTATCATTCGGATAATGAAAGGGCTTAATCAAATGCTCTTCACTGTATGAAGGAACAACTTTTCTCCTACCATGAAAAACATCATTCATGGAACGAACTTTTTCATTTCATGAAAAATTTAGTATTTTGAATTGTTTCAAAATACATTTGCATAATTTTTTTTTTTTGCTGAATGTAAATTTTTCTTAAAACTCCACATTATAAGTAAATACATTTATAAATTTCCTTAACAACAAATAAAATTCCTGCTTTTTCAATTATAACACAACAACTACCATTTTCTTTATTAAAAGCATGCAAAGCAGTCCAAAATGCCGAAAAAAGAAGCAACAATATTTAAAATCATACAAAAAAACGTTAATTATTACATAGATAATGAAAGCCATTAATTACAAATGTTATACAAAGAAAAACCAATTTACTTTTAATTGCAATTAAAAACAAGGAAGTTGGTTTTAAAGAAAAATAAAAAATAATTTCTAGCAGGCTTAAAAAATAAGCAAAAATAAATGAATACAAAAAAAAAACAAATATTTTGCTTGTGAAGGAGTAACTTATTTGTATATGAATTAGTTTTATACACTTTTCGTGTCTAACATAATTATATGAATATTTTTTTTATATAAGTTATTATGATTGGTAATATCTTAATTAGTTCATGCAAATTTTTTCCTCAAATATTGACACAATCAAATACATATTTTCGATTAGATAATATTTAGTGAAGAAACCAACGAATAAGACTCTGGGAGTGACTTGTTGATTTGTGGCAAAATTTATTCCTTGACTGGCCATTTTAAAGCGGGCTCGTTTACGTACACACCTGTATGTGGATATGCATGTGTTTAAGTGTGAGCGTGTTTGTGTTTATTTTATATTTCGGCTTTTAAGGTTTTCGAACGTGTCTTGAAAGTGAAATTTATTTCATTTGTATCTCTCCTCTTCATAGTCGTTTATTTTATTTCTTTATAATATCTTTCTTTCTTCTGCTCTTTTCTTTATTTATTTTCATCTATCAATACTTTATGAATTTTATTTTGTATGCTGGTTTTATTTTTATTATATGCTTATTTTTTCTATTCACTAAATTGCTTTGAAAAATTCCCAGCGTAAGAGCGAGCACCAACAACTACGTTGTGTAAAGTTATATTTAATTTATTTATTTATGTATTCAAATATCAATTTTATTGTGGCTTGAAATTTGTTAATCTATTAGCATTCGAATTTCAGCTATTAAGTAAGCGAGTGCCTCGGTGGTATATAAAATTTAAGCAAAATATGTCAAATGCAAAATAGAGTGAAGTATTATGAAATTTGTTCAAGAAATACATGACATAATTTTGCTGTAATTAATTCAACAAGTAAAAATGATATTTTGCATGCGAACATATCAAAGTGGAATAAAAAACATTGAAATTTTAAAAAAATGTTTTTGATAACTTTCGTTTGTTAGGAAACACTATTATCATAATTATTTGCTTTTATTAAATTTCGATTGCACATAGATTTCTGTGTGCAGTGAAAAATATTTCCTAAGCAATTTCATGAATGACCTTGTTTGCTGCTTCCAAAATTAGAGAACAATCCGAGTTTCACATTCAAATCATGTACTTGAAATTTATGCAGAAATAAAATAAGCAGGACCTAATGAGTGCATGAAAACAAGCAAAATAAAACATTTAACACTCACAAAAACAAACAAAAAATAAAAAATGAAAAAATAAACACAAAAGTAATAAATCACCAGAATATGATCAGATCACTGGTAAACCCCTACAACAATTGCAAAACAAAGTCCTGGTTTACTTAAGAATTGTATTTAATTCAATAGCCACATTAAGTACTTTCCAAATGTATGGAAAGTTGCTGAAATGACAGCTATCCCAAGCCAAAGAAAGGCTCATCTTAAACAACGTCTTACAGGCCAATTAGGCCACTTACACTGCTCTCAAGTCTCCTTGAAAAAATTATATTCAAGTGTATTCTAATAGAGAGAGAGAGCTACCTCTCCCTAAACACCAGTTTGGATTTAGATGAAAGTACTCTTTTACCCAGCAAATAAATAGAGTAATAAATAATATAGCGGCGAATATGGGTAAAAAAGAATTCTATTCTGTAAGATACCTCGATGTTGCAAAAGGCGTTTGGTAGTGTATGGCTAAAAGGTATTCTCCACAAATCGAAATCACAACTGCCAAAAGATTACGAAAATGGATTTTTCTATGTAGAATACAAGCAAGAGTGTTCTGAAATTTGCTCTATGAGAGCTGAAATAGCTCTAGTCAGTGTACATAGTCCAATGCTTTATCGCCTGCTTACATCAGACATTCCAACTCCAGCGTCAAATAATAATATGATAGCAACATTTGCTGATGACACTTTTTTAATGTCATCCCACGAAAGCTTCACTGCATCTACAGTAACTGCTCAACTACATGTTCGAAATTAGGCAATATAAAAAAGAACAGTTCAAGTAATCTAAACAAATACTAAATGTTCCACGTATTCAACCAAATGTCTCACCCATTGTATCGAATCCAAAAGCAAAATATCTTGCTATGAAATCATTTAGCTGAAATAAATAATTAAATAATAATTGACTCCATAGTCATATGGAAAGATCACATTACGCAGAAGAAAACAGGGAGAGCTCGAATAACTTATAATTGGCCCTTGATAGTTGAAAAAAAAACAGTTTTATTTTTAATCAATAGTTCAGGTGAAATTTACATACATACATAATATATCCTTTTTTAAAAATAAATCAAATAAAAATTGATATTACCCTAAAAACCATAAGCAACAACTAAGAATGCTTTTGATTTGTCTAAGCTTTTTTAACAAAACAATTGTCCAACGATTATGATTTAAACGAACATAAACTTTAAAGTTTTTTTAGCCGGCTAAACTGTACAAAACCGTCCACCATTTTATTTTAAAAAAATAATAATTTTTTTTCCCACAACTATTTATGGAAAAACTGATTTTTTAATTTTGATTTTATTTTAAATAAAACATAAGATTTTAGTATTCACTAAACTGGCTGACATGTAATTAAATCATCAATTAGTATTTGCCTAACAAAATTGACACTGCAAACTGTTTAAATTATGGAACATTAATTTAAGCGAGCGGTTAACAACAGTCGTTAAAGAACCTGTTTTCCGAAAGAACACGTTGAATTTTAATCAATTACAACAAAAATAGAAAAAAAAATTGCAAGAAACACAACCTCAAACTCAAAATGATTAGATAAAAGACTATGAAAGTATAAATCTTTCTTAGCTCTATCGTGGCTAAATCAAATACAAACATACATAACAATTTATTTAAATGAGATTTAACAGCCATGAATTCATTAAATCGAAGACATGTTCTTGGCATGAATATTTTTATAATATGAATTTCCTTTATCTATATACTAATATTGTACAGAGGAAAGATTTCTTTTTTCATCAATACGATTCGAAACTAATAGAGCAGCTAAGCACATTAGTTCACTGTTTTGAAACTATATTATTCTTTGTTGATAGGGGCTGTGTTTCATTTGACCATGTCCAATTTTCCGGCAATTTATTTTGAATTACTTAAAACGAAGGATGAATAATAAATGCAATAGCAAAATGGTGATGACAAAAGTGACAAAAAATTCAGAGAACTTGTTGTCTTGGTATAAACATTCGATCTTAGCGGAATCAGATTTATAATTGACTAAAAAATGATTTAGGTGTAATGAAATCCAATTTTGTTGGTTATTTGTTAGAGCTTCATGCTTACTTCTAGTTCGTACAAGAAACCGGTACTCAAAATTTTTTCGTCGGTTTCATATACTATTCCGGTAAGGGAGGATTCTGTGACAAGCCCGAATATTATCTGTTGAGTGAATTGAAATTTATATAAGATACGAAACGACTAACGTTGATGGGAGGGTGGACCGATCAATCAGGGACACCAAGTGCATCATCAGTGGATTTTTACAACCATCGGACAATGTGATGTCAGATCGCATACCGGTTACCAGACTAGGGGACAATTGCGAAACATTGGTACTTGCTGTGTAAACGCAAAGAACTCAAAAACAATTTATTTTGCTGTCATAAAACAAACCAACATCTGATATGGACTACGGGAAGGGTCTTACTCTGTTTTTTTTGTCACCCTTTTGCAAACAGAAAATAATTAATATATGCTACTATTACACAGAGGAAAGGATTGATTGCGTGTTCGTTGGTTTCAATGAAATAAACTTTGAACCTGAGCAACCGCTTGAAAAAATTCTTTCATGACTGAAAAGCTACCTTATTAATATTACGATAAACACACGAAAAACTTATTATTTATTTGCTTGAAGAGCTGATTGAATTATTTTAGGTCTAAAAATAGATCTTAGTAATCTTCTTTGTCTTTATCAGCCATCTATATGCCGCCGACATTTTGCTGATGCTAATCAACTCATCAAGAGACTCGAAAAATCTTAAAGGAATGTTTGAAACCCCACTATTTATTCCAAAATTCCCAGGAACAAAATGAAAATTAGAAATTTTCCTACTCGATAGTGTAGTGTTACGCTGAAAAAACGAACCTTATTATTTATTTGCCGTAAGAGCTCATTGAAATGTATTATTTTAATAAAAAAGAAATGCGGTCGGGGGACCCTCGTTAGGAACGAAGTTCCTTACGTTTTCTCTTCATCTTCGAATGTAATACAAGGGGAAATCTGTATGTTTTATTTTGTGTTATTTTTGAAATTTTGAAATTTTATATGCTTCTTAAAATTTTTGGAACGTTTTATTTTTTTACTTTAGATACATGCAGTATCTTTTTTTTTGTTGTCAATCTGCTACAAAACGAAGAAAATTTTTCAATATTGCTGTTTTTTTGTTGTGACATACTTTACTTTGGCGACATCTATCAGCTGATAGTGTCCGTTTTCACAACTAATTAATATTTATTGGTAGGTGTCTCCGCTGACAGCAGCGGACACAGATACATCAACACATATAAACAGCTCACACGCTTTCGTGACGATTTCTACTAATTTGCACTACCAGCAAGCCGCGTTAAGGAATTTCGTTCCAAAAAATATTTTCTGTATCAAAGGTTGTTTGAATATTTCTATTATTATTATTATTAAATATTTTTCATTTTGTTCATGGGAATTTTAGAATAAGTAGTTGGGTTTCAAACCATTTCTTAAGAGTTCTCAAGTCTACTGACGAGCAGAAAACATTATTAAGGTCTGCTTTTAGACCTACAATGATTAAGAAAACTTAAAAATGTTCTAAAACATGTAACGGGGTGTGTGCATGCTTTGAAGTATTTGCTGAATATCCATAAGAAGCAGAGGCATACATACCCCTGGTTTGCCACAAAGCGCTTACAATTTATTGGATTTTCGAGCAGGAACTGAGTAAAAATTTTAAAATAATAAAGTGCTGTCTGTAACTTTTATGTATCTATCTTGACAAGGTCTTGGACTAGATCTTAAAGAATGCAAAATATGCAAAGATCTAACTAAAAATCGTTTACAGTTTTAATCTTTCGAAAAAAGTCTTTAAAAATTACTAAACTTTAGAGCATAAAATTATAACTTGAAAATAAAAAAAATTTTAAGTTAATTTCTCGTCAAACTAATGATAATGTTAAAAGCTTTTTAGTTAATTGCACAGGTCAGTACCTATAAAAGTGCCAGCGTTGTGTCATTTACTTCCGCAAGCGTGTATCTCAATATGAAAATTGTTAGTCAAGAACCACACATTCTGTATACTTGAGCTTATAAACTACAAATCTAAACATCTATTCATAGTAGTGATTAATTTGTCACATTGAAAAAACTGTTTTTTGAAATTTAAAAGGTATATCTGTTTTTTATGTAAAGGAGAATCATTGAATTATTAGCTCTTTGTTGGCGACATTTAGTAAATTTTTTTTTGCTACTTATCAATAAGACAAAAAACTTCAATAGCACAGGTCACATATAGATAAAGTTATAATTAAGAAATACCTGCTCGATTGAGAAAAATATTTGACATAAAACGTTATTTAGTTTGTGCTTAAGGCGCTTTTATTTCGAACCTCTTTTGTTGCATAAAACCAAGACAAAAGAAGTTATTAAATAGCTGATAAAACTCAAAAAGGTTTTCATTAAAAAATTATTTCATTAACCCAAGCGAAAGAAAGCCTTGAACTATATTTTTGTAAAGCCTTTTCAAATTCATAAAATATGTAGATTTATTTTGTAATAATTTGTAGACTTTGAAACCTAAGAAAATTTACATCATATGATATTAATGCAATTAATGGAAACTAATTGCAGCTGATGAAATATGCACTTATGTATATAGCAAGACAAATCATTTAATATTTACAAAATCAAATTATTGCGAAATTTTCCCTGCAGTCTGCAGAAATAGTTTTTTTAGTGTTGTTCAATTTGTTGGCACAATTTAAATGGTATCTCGGTACTAACTTTTCCTTTTTATTTTTTGTGTTACAAAAATTTAATTTTCATTATCTGCCTGTTTAGTTTTCAACATATTGTTACAAACTTTCAGTCATCTAATTCGCTGTGCTTTGTCTCTTTTCTTACTGTAACATTGATAAGATTTGATAATTAGTTATTTTGACGTTTTTTTTTTTTTTTTTCTTATATTTTATATATTTATTTGAGCTTAAAATATATAAAATATATAAAATATTTATAGATTTAATTAATTTCTATTATTTGAACTTTTTCTTAGATAATTATTTCTGAACTAGAGCCTGATAAACTTAATACAGAAATATTTATAGATTTGTTTCACATGCAGCTCGAAGCAGTCCAAGCTACTCTGAAGTTATCAGAAAAAAAATTCCACATAAATTTTTTGGATAAGAATTGAATAGACGACCGATTTTTGTTTACATGCAAAACTGAGTCTAAGCTTATTTGCAAAAGCAGTTTGACATTTTTCTCTACCAGGGTTTAGTTCGATTTCGCTTCCTCAGTATTCAGAAAGATTTTTGCCACAAAAATTCTGTCAAAGGCCCGATAACACAATTAGCAATTCAATAATTTCTATATTTTCAGCTGATCTGCTCTTCAGTTTTAAAAAAATGTGTGTCTTACTCTTAACCGAAAATAATTTTAATTTCACTTATAATGATGATTAACATATTGATAAAAAAAATAAAATTATATTAAAATTCTAATATGAAATATTTTAAGCAAATTTCTTGCTAATTAATTTTTTTATTTTTTTTTTTTTTTTTTTTTTTTTTGAAGTGAATCACGTTTCCCAAATGCACAGGCAGCGGGAGGGAAAGAGAGAAACAAATAACAAAATCATTTATTTACCAGAGGTCAAGAACATGCTTAATAACAATTTGTGTTGGCAGCAAAAAATCAAATATTTTGTACGGGTTTTCCAAAGACGTAAAAAGCTAATAATGTTTTGAGCAAATAAATATGATCACTTTATTGCAAATTCATATAATGGAATGAAATGCATAAAAGTGAGATGAAATCTTTTATAGGAAAATGGTAAAGGCTTTGAATACACAAGTTCAGCAGTCAAAATCGGTGACTCACTGTGCATTTTAGTAGACAGAGTGTCCTATAGACACAACAGCGTGGCACATTTTCGGCGAGTCTATTCAATCTCCAAATGTTTACGAAGGTTGTCATCATATGAGAGTTGACTTGTAACCGCAGTAAAATTTTATCAAAACGGTAGAATAAAAGAAAAACAAAAAAAATACTTTATAGTCGAACTTTATGATCTACAATCGTTAATTATTTTATTGGAATTGAGCTCGATTTTTACTTCCTCGAAATTGAGATGTTTTGTGATAAAAAGTGACCACAGGAAGAAGACAGAAAAAAAGGAAAATTGAAACTGTATTGGCTGGTTTGGCAGTTTCACGTCCGCGTAAATTCTTCGACGCAGAACAAAATGAGTAAGTGTTTGATTGAATAAACAAACATATGTTTTTGCATCTTTTTTAGGGTTCCGTACTTAAGGAGTGAAAGCGGAAATCGACTAGGCAGACATCCCTGCCTATCCGATTATCTTTCCCTCAGCCACATTCTTTGATACAGATCACGCTAGATACAGATTCACTAGATATGTAAGTGCAGGGTGTTCACCAGGGAGGTGCACTATTTTACTTGCTTATAATTTTTGATTAAATAAAAGAAAATGGATCTTGTATGATATATGTTTTATTTAATGTCGGCAATATCAGATAAATGTCGGCTTCACAATGGCCTCACAAATGCGAATCTTTCTGAGCACATTTTTCAATATATTCTCAGACGTTTCACGTAGTATTTCATTAATTTCATCACGAATATATTGTTTGAGCTGCTCCAGTGTTTTTGGACTTTCTATCATAAACCTTTGACTTCACTAGCACGGCACGTGCTAGTTGAGTTTTGCGGCATTGTTGCCAACGATTATTTCAAAAATCATTGCAATAAATGGTAAAGTGATTTACTGACGCAAAGATTAAACTGAATTTAGGTTAAATAGATTTTGTTTTTTAAACAAACCCTTAACCCTTGGGGCATAAGTGAAAGAGGCTAAGCCTGACAGTGACAGTCTCGTACAGGTCTGAATATATTTGTATGATAGTGGGACACCTACAGGGACATTTTTAACCGATTTTTCTGTGAATGAATCGTTTGAATAAAAGGTTTGAAATTAAACGTAATATATATTTTCAAATATATGTATTTTTAAATGTCATAGTATTAGTAAATAATATACATAGAAAGAAAACCAAATGTTTAATTTTTACCTTTTTTTGTACCTTTAAAACTTTTTCATATTTAGTTAATTTTTATATAAAATTTATTTTGAAAATTTATTTTTCATAAAAACTCTTAAGCTTAATGGAAAACACTGTTACATATCATTTAACTTGAACTCACCATAATATTATACCAATTAGAAGTTGTTGTTGCTCCATTTTGAAACAGTTCACTTTGAAATCCTCGAGCAGGATGATGTTTTCTCTATTATTTCTGTAGTTTTTGATTTTTTTTTTTATATTAATAATTAATTACACATTAAATTATACTATGACTTTTTTCTTAAATAATTTAACTTAAGTTTTTAAATAAATTATAAAAGTAAAAAAAATTTTGGCACTTTTCCGTAATAAAATTAACTTGAAGAAAACAGGAAACACTTTTGTTATTAAATTCTTTTTTAAATAAGTATTTTTAGGCACTTTATAAGCATTCGCTTCTTTGCAAAATTGATTTCTATTTTTCTGAAATCTTTTATTTATTTATTACTGTTATAAAATATTTATTATATTATTATTTTTTCTTCTTTTTTGCTATAGATACGTCTTGCCAAATAGATAATAACCGATAAAATATAATTTATATTTAATCCTTTCACCGTTTAGCATAACGTTATTATTTTGAACACAAGCATTGAGGCGAATTTAGAAATTCAGTTGTATTTTAAGGACTCGTAAGTCAAAAGTGGCAAAAACGAACGATTTCGTTAAACACGATGATGAAATGTAACATGAAACTGTAAGTCAACACACTAAATCCCCAGTATATTGATGTATGTAAAACCGAATGAATACCACTCAAAAATAAAACTGCGCGCACGCGTGCTAACTGCAGCAAGCGCTAAAACAATCTGTAAGCTTTGCCAAAGCTAAGCGAGCGCAAAAGTGCAAAGTTGAAAATATGTATGTGCAAACAAGCAGGCACTCAGTCGCTCACATACACGCACTCAAGCTCGCTCCAACACAATCACACCTTCAGCCAGCGAAGACAAAAATTAGCTGTAAGTCTAAAGCAAACAGTTGTTGTTAGCCCGAATTGTTTGTTGGCTTTAACTCGTTTAGTTGTTGCTTTCTTTAGGCAAAGATTTCGTTTTCATTGGTTTTGCGCGCACGTAAGCAGTAGCTGGCAGCGCTTACTCAGTCCGTCAATCGCTCACGTAAATCCCAGCGCACATACACCTACACACCCAACACCACGATCACTAGTGGCCAAACAAGAAACTAAATATATGTATAGCTGTGTGTATCTAGTAATTTACGAAATTTGTACTTTTTCGAGACAAAACTTGAAGTAAAAATAACAAAATGTCTCAGACAAAAGAAGCTTAAGAAACAAAAATCTATATTGTCTAGCAGGCAGCAGACAGCAAGCAGCACGCGTTCGATGACTTTATTTCTTGTCTTTGCTGGCTCAAAATAAAACTTTATCTGAAAAGCCCAGAGTGAACGTCTAGTGCTTTTAACTCTTAAGCACTCGATTTGCAACAACACAACCACATGTGCACAATTTTGTTAGCTCTTTGTAATTAAAAGTTTTAAAAGTGCGCCTGTGTGCGGGTATCTTATGCTTATAAACCGGTAAATGTCGAAGTGTGAATTGGAAAAAGCACCTTTTTGTGAAACAAAAAACCAGAAGTAATTAGTACTCTTTTTATCCCGAAACACCCTACACAAAATTATTTAAGCCTAATCATTATTTGAGTCACCTTTTCAGTGGAGGCCTTAGAACTCAAATAGAGTATCTACATTTGCAATTTTGATTGATGACACGCATAGAAGAAGGAAGAGTATGATAGAAATCAGTGGCAGATAATTTGCCATTTGTTTTTTAATTTAAAATATACTTAATATGGCGATTCTATAAAACAGTGAACCACTGTGTTATGTATAGATAACGTGAACAGAAACAACAAATAAGGCCTCAGAAAAATATTTTGGTGTTGGCTGCATCGGGGACTCGAACACGAAACCTCTCGCTCACTATTCAACGTGCTAACCATCTGAGCCACGACATCCATTTTTGCAGACAGCTGACGTATGTATGTATGCATCACCAACAATTCGGTGATGCCATTCAACTCATCAGTGGACTCGAGAAAACGTAATAAAATATTTGAAACTTTACACTGAAAAAACAATTCATTTGTACTTAAATCAATTCCAAGCGGTGGCAGAAGTTCGGTAAGTACGGATTTCCTTAAATCAAGTACGTTGAGCTTGTTTTAAGTATGGATTTTTGAAGCGCTAAAGACTTAATTTTAGACACATTCAACCCTAGTTTCGGATTGCATATAGCTCAAATCCCTGAACATTGGTTCATACCGTACTTTTGAAATTTCTGAAAGAAAGATAAATTTTCTAACATGTCTGCTTCCTGACTGCATGTTATCGCTCTAATTAGTGAACAATTTAGGTGAGCAATTATTAGAAGGTGAATGAATTTTCAGACAGTTTAACACTTTAAAAACAAAACATTTAAAGACCTTTTATTACCCGTATGTACGTACATATTTTCAGCACGATTTTCAAGCATAATAAACTTGGCTAAGGACAAAGAGGTGATTAAAAAGTGTGTTTTTATGTCGTCTTTGGCAAAATATTAATTACGAAATTTATTCAAACTCATAAAGCTTGCAAAAGCAATTTGCGCTCTCCAGCTAATTTTGCAATTATGGCTCGAAAAATAAAAAAAATAGAAGATGAAAAAGAAAAATATTGTTCAAACAATTTCTGAGATAAGAAAACATGTGCTCAATTATCTAAAATGCAGCATATCTCTACACTCATAGACTAATGTATGTATGTATGTGTGCCAGTATGCTCACATGTTTCAAATATATAGTTATGACTCTGTCTGTATATTGATCTTTTAGCATACATACATACCTGCATATGTGCACAATATGTAAGTAAGTCGTATGCGATGATCACATGTTTGTATGTATGTATATATTGATAACAAAAAACAAACAAAAATTAACTAAGCAAACTTTCAGTAAGTCAGAGAGAAAGTGTGAAAAAATTCAGCCTCCACTCGGTGTTCAAGCAACATTACACACTTCATAGACGTAAAAAAAATGTTCAAGCCTCAACATTAACGAAAAATTGCAACTGGAACAGCAAAAAGAAATTGACTTTATTTTTGTTCCAAAAACTGTAGAAGATGAAATACAACTTTAAATAAAGTTGCAAAAATAAAAACAAACAAAAGGAACCAAGAAAACAAAAACATTTTTCAAGTCAAACGAAAGTAAAATCAGGTCAATATACGCACCTTATTTTGCTGGTAATCGTTGGGTATGTGTTTGGTTGCTTGCTTGTTTGTTTGTTTGTTTAATGGCTTTGAGGCTGAAAATAATTTTAATATTTTTGCATAATTTTGTAATTTTGTGTGAATATGTACATACACGTATACACATTGCATTTCAAAAATATATACATATGTATGTGTACTTACATTAGACTGGTTCATGTCGAGCAGAAAAAAAGTATTTTTGTTGTCTCCGCGAAACGAATTAAGGACGGGGTTTTCAGATTTATTTTCACCCTTTTCGCCGGATTCAAGTGTAAAAGCTGCGAAACTGCTTTTTATTTGATTTTCTCATTTTGATGGATATTCTGAAAAATTCGCCGAAAAAGTGAAACTTTTCTTGACAAACAAAAACAAAACATAAAGAATTGTTTGTATTTTTTTAACATTCCAAGTATTTAATGAACTCGTATCTCTCTCCCTAAAAAATGGTAAATTTTGTACGAATCTCAAAAACAATTTGTTCGTGCTGTTGAAATTTTATTCTAGTTTTCTAGTGAAGTGCATCAACTTCACGATTACATTTTCCGAATAAGCACCATTATATTTTTAAATTTTTCAAATGATGAGTACTACAATTTTACCATAAACAAATGTGTCTCAATTTCGGGAAAACAAATTGGATTTAAAATCCCGATTACGTTATTACTAAGCAATTGTATATCTTGAAGATCACTATAAACTTTGAACACATTCTCAGCACTAATAAAATAGCAACAAATACGTTTTTCGTTGTGAACGTCTCATGGGTACGAATGAAGTTTTCAGTGATTCCTTGTATGAGGCATGTAATCGTAATCGGTGAACACGTGTTTGTGCTTATTTGAAAAAAATTTTCACATCTATTAAAATTTTATCAATGTTTGTCAAATAACAACTTAATGGACATAACATATTTAACGTTAATGTTTAGAGTCGTACTAACAAAATGTATAACAAGACCTGCCGTGGTTCTTTTGCCTTCTCCGTTTTCCCTCTATATTCTCTAAGTTTTGCAGTAATATAGAGAATGTGTTAACTGATGGTGATCGGATAGTGGTGCCGAAGGTTTATATACTCAATGGCTGTCATAATGTTGTTATACCTAAGCTTTATTTTGCCAACTGCAGCCATAATGATTTAAAAATTCAATTTTGCTTCCCGGGCGATTAATAAAAATTTCCGGTGGCACCCATATGTACTTAAAACTCAACATGTTATTCATTAGTATCTCTAATAACGCCTAAAAAGTTTTTTCCCCATTCCATTCCACTGATGCTTCATGTATTGTGAGCCCGTGTAAATCAAAAAGAATAAATTTTTCTGTGAGTCCATCTAATGTTTATGAGTATGCATATAAATGTGGTTTTATTAGGGTTTGATGCATTTTTGAGTTGCAATATTTTTTTCGTGTTTGTGTGTTCGCTGAATGCTGCGTATTTTCATTTTTGTGTTTTGAAAGGCATCACGCGGTTTAAGTCAGTCAATATTTGTTTTTTATTATTTCTTTTTTTTTGGCAATTTTGTTCGGTTATTTTTAATATTTTTAAAATTACCTATTTTTTGGAAACTAAACCAAATATCTTTAGCGCTGTGTAATTTATATTTTGTTTACTTTAAACGAGATTATTTATGCTGTGACAATTGCCTTTTTATTTGCAAATAATAAATCATTATGCACATATTCGATGGTGGATTGAAAAGTTTTATGATGGACATTTTTAAGGTTCTTAAATTCATATCAAGTGTGAATGCAATGCTTTATACGAACAGAAAGTAATACTATAAAAATTGTACATGCCATACGACTTCGTCATTTTTGATATTTTTCAAAACAATAATACCTTCGATTGGATCAGGGTTTTGTTTCAGTGTAGCACACACAAGATAGCTTCCTACACAGAGCGAAAACTTCCTAATAGATTCAATAAGATTTTCTCTTTGAAACGTTTTTAGGCTGAGGGGTATCCCAGCAGAAATAAAAGAAGATTTTTCTATGGGTATTTCTTATTATTTCCATGTTGCAAATCTTATTAATTGTCTCAACAAGAAAAACACATAAAACCAGGAAGAAAACTTGTTACTCACGTTTGTTTTTACTCAGTTTCCGATTTGTATGGTACCAAAAAAAAAATTCAATAGAGAAAAACTTATTGATTCTATTAGGTTTTCTTGTAAATTGTATACAATAAGGATTTCTTATTGATTTTATTAGGTTATCCTATTAATTTTTCCCTATTGGTTTTATTAGTTTCCTATATAAACACACGTAAATCATCTTTTTATTTTCATTAATTGTTGTTTTTTCAATAAGGTTTTTCCATTTAAAATAATAAGGAATCCTTCTTGAAAAAAAACCATAGAGATATCTTGTTGATTTTGTTCTACGTTATTAGGTGCTTTTTTCTCTGTGTAGAGTCGATAGTTTTGCCGCCGATAGCGAGCCTTTAGTGATAGTACACAATCGCTCAAAATTTTTATTTTACAGATAGTGGCATTTTATTATTATATTTTCGTGCTCTTAAACATAACGATTACTTTAACTGCATGACCTTCGCCTACATAAAACTGCTCATATGCCAGGGATGAAAGTTTCACCATAGCGTGCACTATTTTTAAAGTTATTTGAAGCATGATAGTGTGAAAGCTAATTGTAATTTACGCTAGATTTTTTGACAGTCGCAAGAAATGTATTTACACTTTTGTCTCGCAAAGCTCAACGAGAGTATTAATACTTGTATAACAGTCTGAACTGCCCTTAACTGGATTTTGCCTTAAAAGCTTTAATACGAAATCATGTGGAAAAAATAAAGATTGAGTAATCAACTGCATGAGCAGTTGATAACTCACTTTCTTCATAAGCAACCTTGCGAACTGCCCTCGCTACACCAGGTACTTACATACTTTCGTATGTATGAGTTTGTGCATGTTATCTGGGATACATCATCGATGATGATGTAACATCTCGACAGTTTGTTAAACGTTTCTTTTTTTTCAAGATTTTTTCTTCAGTTTTATTGTTTTACCTCATTGTTGTCTTCTACTTGTCTTGATTGTTTTGCTTTTGCAAATGTGCCATTGAGTGCCTGGTAAAAGGTCTGCTGTCGTTTATTTGTTTTTTTTTTCTTCTTTTACTTGTCGCATCTGCTTTTGTAGTACTTTTCGGCACCATTATTTATTTATTTTATATGTTTTGTTTTTGCTAAAACTCATGTGACGATATTTTGGGGAAAAAATAAATCTACTACACTGAAATCAAATTTCGATTTGCATATTTTATTTTACTGTGTCACAATAAAAACTCTGTAAAGAATTTAGTGAACGAACAGTCAAAGAATTGACTATTCATTCAAATGAAAATAAAAGTAAAAATTAAATGTTTTTGAACATATTCAGTATATTTTAAAGGGCTTTGATGTCAAAATTCTACAAAGCCTGTTCATACTCAATGCAAGTACATTTTTTCTTTGATGAATATACCCCTTATAGTTTGTTTTTCTTTTTTTTTTACTCGGCTTTCGTTTTTTCGTAATCGAGTGTCAAGATTACAGCGTATTCAACCCAATTTTTATGACTCTTATTTAAGTTTTTTTCTTTTGTTGCTGTTTTGCAACTTTTGTTATTTTATTCAGTTGTGGATTTATTTATTATTCAAACAGGATCTTGATTTAAAGGCTTTTGAAAGTCCATTTAATTCAAGGCTTAAAACATCCAGACGTAAATTTACGCTTAAACTGTTCATAACAGGCTGTACACTGAAAAATATAAATATATATTATTAATGTTAAATTCAAATTTGTAATTCGAATAATATGTTGATTTACTAAATGAATAAAACACTCACGCCCGTATTCATAAAAAATAAAACGTTGCTCAAAAGCATTTAAAAAAAATTGTATATGAAAAATTTGTCGTAAAATGTGTTTCAACAATGTTTTATTTTATATGAATACCGGTGTCAGTGTATAACTAAATAAAATGCATTCACTAGTTTCGGGCTGATCTCTTTTATAATTTTGCCACTATCCACTTTTTGTTCGCTATCTTTCGGAAGGGGTTTCCAGATCAACATTATTTATTGTAAGGACTTGCGCCATATTTCATAGCTACAGGTCTGAAATTTAATACTAGTGTTTTCTTGAGCTAATAAATATATGTATTTACGATGAAATATATAAAAACATACATAATTATTTTAGGTCTAAAAAAGATCTTTCTGTCTCTATGCCGCCGACATATCGCTAATCAACTCATGAGTATTCCAAAATTCCCATACTTTTCAATAACCTAAATTAGCTTTTGATCATCTCAGACAATTTTGTCATACTTCAAGAATTTTTCAATTACAAGCGGAATTTCCGCTCGTTGCATATATGTGCTTTGTTACTGTATGTGTAGGTGCTGCCAGCTTATGAGTTCAGTGAACAACAGTTTCAGGCTCTTTGCAAATGGCACATTTTAAAAGAACAAGCCGCAAAAACCGGGTCTGCTTAGTTTACAAGTACCCTCTAGTACTACATACTTCCAAAGTTTTATAAAATAATTAGATTCTTTTGTGAGTAATTGCATATATTCATTGTATTTATATTGAGCCCTGAGCGCAAAAATAGCATAATCGACAAAAAACTTAATTTTAGAGTAGCATTTTCTTTTGCTTTTGAAACGTGGAAATGAACTACTTTCTTTTGAAAAAACTTTTGAATTATATTAAAAAAAAGTGCAAAGGAATGAACAACAGAGAGGAAAAAACGTATCGAGCGCTGTTGGCCAGTTTAGATATCCAGCTTATTTGTTGGAGTATCTACGTTATGGGATTACAGTGAAAGGTTTTAAAGAGACCCCAATAAACTGTGAAAAGGCGATTTTCGACATCAAATATTGTCGCAGCAAAAACCATTCGATGCTAAAAAAAATATAATGTGCAAAACAAGTGTTTTTCCACTATTTTGATGAAAAAGAAAATTTCGATATCGAAAGCCCTGATTATGATCCAACTTCTGTAAAGTTTACTTTTTATTAGTTATGCTATTTTGGAGCTTAGGGCTCTGTATGATAGCAGCTTGTATGGTAGCAGCTTTATCTTACTTATTGATTAATTGTTTTTATTTAATTAATTTGATAAATTTTTGTTTTATCGATCATTAAAATGTGTGTTTTTTTACAATGCCATAAAAATGCACAATAATAAAAGTAAATTTCGGCACCTCTGAACTGATTTCGATTTCATCGATTGGAGTGAATTGAATTCTTCAGAAAACGGATGACAACCTTTTTTGAAAATGACAAATGATTTGATTATTGGCAAAAACAAAGGTTAATAATTTTTCGACTAATAACAAATTAAATAAATACTAAAACCAGTTTTTAGTGTTGAACAAAGAAGACTAACAAAACGGAACTTTAAATGCATGTGATATTAATTTCAAAATTTAAGCCTTGGTTCTTAGCAAAAACCCCCAAAAAAAATCGCTTTGTGGCATTTCAAAATAAGTTTATCGAAGCAGGTAGAAAGAAGGGCAAATAATGGGGTAAATAAAACAGTGAAGTAAGGGTGGGCGGTTGTAAAAGATTATCCAACCATAACGAAGGCTAATAATTGTCAATTACACATTAAATACAACATTCTTGCAAATTTCAATTTAACATTTCTCTGGCTCTGTATTTAAAAAATTGAATTATAGAAGGGTCACACAATTGGGCAAAGCATTAAAGGATTTATTTAAGTCTAACTCATCCCGACTTCTCCAGAGCTCTCTAAATTAAGTCAGATTGAAGCAAAATATTAATCAAGAAAAAGGTGAGCTTAAAGAAAATTATATTCAAAAAAACTTATTAAAAGGTTTTGAAAATTTGTATTTAAAATTTTAACTTAATGTGTCTTAAGGTATTCATTTTAGCATTTTTCCTTTGCGGTATAATTGGAAAAGAGAAAAATATTGTTTTTTTATAAAAAAGAAACGTGGGAAAAATTCAAAAATCGTTTTTTGTAAGCTTGTTTTAAAAAATCTTTTGCATCCTTACAAAGGTGCAATGAATACTTATTACTTTTCAGTGCCCAAAAACAAATATCAATAAATTAATAGAAAACTAAATAAATTAAGTCAAGTACGAGTCTGGCTCGCACTCTTAGGGTTCCGTACATATGTATGTGTAATGTACATATGTATGGAATGGCGTATGTATATTTTATAAATTTCATCTCTCTGTTTTTACAGCTACTTTATGTTGTATGTGGACACCTAGTAATTTTCCACTTGTTGTTGTAATTTGCTGTTGTAAGGCATCTGGGAATACATACACTGTGCGAATTTCGGCTCTCTATCTCTTACGGTTCGAGAGTTATAGATATTACGCTACGTTGTAAAGGGACACCTGGTAGTTTTACAGTTGTTGTTGTTTTTAGCAATTGTTGTTGTGGAGCATATGTGAATATATATATATTGTGCAAATTTCATCCCTCTATCTCTCACGGTTCGAGAGTAACGGCTAATTGTTACTTTAGGTTGTATGGGGATACCTGGTATTTTTCAACTTGTTGTTGCCTTTAGCATTTGTTGTTGTAAAGCATCTATAAATACATACACTATGCAAATTTCAGCTTTCTATCTTTTACGGTTCGAGAGTTATAGCTAATTGCAACTTTTCGTTGTATGGGGACACCTGGTAGTTTTCGACTTGTTGTTGTTTTTAGTATTTATAGTATAACTTTTCAGTATGTAATGTGTTTGTCACAACTAAAAAAGAGAAAACTCTTTTGAAAAGGCTCTAGATTCACAACTTTATTTAAGCCAACACCTTTTTTAGTGCTTGCTATTAAGCTATTAAGCTATGCTGTCGTCTTTTTCACACAAAGTCGTTTTGAAAAGTTATTTAGCTTGCCAACAATAAATTAATCTAACAGAAATGCAGGGGTAAGTGCCAAATATGCAGCTCAATACAAATTGCTTGACGCGTGAGGAGCCTGCGGCTTTCGTTTTATCTGTAAATTTGTATGACATGTGAAACTGCTCTCTTTCATAGAAAATGATCATAAGTGGAGTGCTCAAATATGAACTTAATTAATTATTTGTCTTAAGACCCAATTGACATCTATTAAATCAGGTCCAAAAATTAACCTTTTCAAAAAATGTTTGTTGCATTCTTCAGCTGTCTATATGCCGACGACATTTCGTTGGTGCTAATCAACTCATCAGTAGACTTGAAAAATTCTTAAAAGCTTGTTTGAAACTTAACTACTTATTGCATAATTCCCATGAACAGAACGAGAATCAGATATGTTCAAACAAACCTTTAACACAGCAAACATTTCTTTTTTCGTTTTGCAACACTTCTACTTTTTGTATTTATTTTTGGAGTGCAATAGTTTACTTAGCTCTTTATAAGTTTTCGATGAAAACAAAGTAAAAAAGCACAGGTTATGTATAATATTATATGCCTCTACACCAATAGACTTAATAATTGTTGCCTTTTTCTAGTTGTCGTTTTTACAACTAATTTCGCAGAAGTAAATTTCTAACCCTTTATTCCATATGTACCATGCTGAAGTATATGATGAAAATGCAGGCATATTATTGACTTGCTTTAAGAAGCTTAAAAGTACAGTCCTTATTAATTGTTATCTTACATGTTTTCTCACATCTAGCAAGCTATTCATTTTACCCTTAGCAGCCACTAAGTATAGAGCTGGCAAAGCTATTTCCTATTAATATTAAAATAGTAAATGATAGTGACCATATAACTTTAATCGATTATGTAATGATAGCATTAGGGCAAAGCTCCAAAATGTGTGGAATAAAATTATTAATAGAACATACAGAATAATAAAATAAAATAGTCAAATATTCAACCGATCTCTTACCAGAGGCGCCTCTTTTCGTAAAGGGAAATCAGTATACGAATTAATTACACATTAGCAATTTCTGGAAGGTGCCATTGTCTGATTTTAACAAAAAAAATGTGTGGTAGGATTAAGACATCATAACAATTATGCTAAGTTTTATGGTGCAGAAAACGTTTACAACCAGCTGATGCGACCGACGCTCCCCAAACCAAATTATAAAAAATGTTTGTAACTGTTCCACCATTGTTCTTCGTACGGAGTTGTTGTATGCAAAACGTTGTTTTACTTCTTATGTGACATATCCTAAGAAATAAATCTGCAGCAGTTTATGGTCAGTTATCAGCTAAATATGTTAACTAATGAGATTTAGTTTTGGTTAAAAAAAAACAATAATTCGGTCCACTTAGCTGAAGCAAAGTAGAATTAATGGCAATGCAAATATTTATCAATCAAACATAAAATATAAATTTTAATGCTTCAATGATTTTACCTAATAAATTAATTTCTCTTAACTTCAATATGTTTCAATCGGCTATCGTGTAAAGTCATTTAAATGGGCCAAATATGCAGCGCAGTAGATAGACTTTTAAATTTATACCCATAAAAACGGAAAGTGAAGCTGATAATAAAGTTCACGTTCAAGCAATTCGATTATCAAATCATGATTGGCAAAAACCTATTAGCTTCACAAGAAACAAACAAAATATAGCAAAAATTATATTTAATTAATGATTTTCTTTTATTCACCAGCAGTAACACCGACAGTCTTACAACCACCACCCTGATATTCATGATCCCAAGTTTAATATCTTTCAATCCAAATAACTTTATTTGACTTCATGAAAATATTATGCATAATGAACCAGTTATTTTTTTTTTTTTTCAACCCAAGTTGAAAACATTTATTAAGGAAATTTTTAAAGCATATAAGAAGTTGTGTGAGAAGAAAAATTGTTAACTCATGGGTTTTTATTAAAAGGCAACATGCCTATAGAAATAAGTTGTTTCACTGCGTCATCAGCGCACTTGAACCTTCAACAATCTAAAAAGCAAAAAAAAATGTCTAAAAGTTTTAACATAAACTTAAGCCCGCAGATTGTAAACATCATCTTGTGTTACTGAAAGAGAAAGTCAATGCTACATGTGATGTCAGTTTTTAAAGACTCCGGTATTCACATATCTATTTCACATCTGAACGAACCAAATCATAGCTGACCACAACTTTAATGTGCGTATAGTGTTGCACATTTAAACCAGTAAAGGGTTGGCTTGGTTGGCTGGTTAACATTCTTCAACCGCAACTCAGTGCTTACGTTGAATCAGCTTAACCGAGAAATTACATGATGCTCACACATACAACTCATCATTTTCGTTATTATGTAATTGTCAGTTAATATTAACGACTAGTTAAATAAAAAACAAGCAACAAAATGCAAACGTTTAGCAAATCCAAAGAAGAAGACATTTTTTGAGTTGTAAAAGGGCTGCTGTGAAGGAAATACAAAAGACTTAAGAGACAAGCTGTAAACTTGTGTTCGTAGGAATTGTAAACGTGTTTTGCAAGCATTTTATTTGTTATTTTTTTTTAGTGTACATTTTATAAAATCACATTATTTTTTGACTCTGAAAGGTTTGTGTTGAAACAATAGAATTCAAAATATATAATACCCCTGCAGGAGATGAAACCAAAATTTTACTAGTTCAAAAATACCCAGTACTGATTCTCCACTGTTAACTTTCCTCTTTTATATTGAATGCGCTTTCCATGAATGAAGCCTGCAAGAATGCTTAATGCTTAAATTATAATAACTTATGTAATAACGTTGATACGAAATGTAAACTACTCCAATTGACTCTAGTTGAATACCAGTACATCTTACTTCAAACGGTTGCTAGGACGTCATTTTGAATTGTATAAGTAGTTAAATGACATCAGCATTTATTTGAAGTGGCTGAATAAAATACTTTTTAAACAGTTTCCAATTCTTATAGCTGATTGTCTATTCCGAAATAGTAGAAACTCTTATGATTTTGATCCTGTTAGCCAGGGTTGTGTTACGATAATATTGACAAGACATTTTTGGCCAAAACTTCTGTGTTTTTTTTTTAAATAAATCATTTAATTAATTTTTATTATTCGAACTTTTTCTTATAAAATTATTTTTGTATTTTTGCTGTAAATTTTAATTTTGTTATTGAACTTCTGTGTTGTAATACATTTATATTAAATTACTTTTTAGGCTCAAGTTCAACCCTTGGGTTTTCACTACTTTTTAATCAATATCAATTAAGTAAAAAGTATTAAAAAGCTTTCATATAAACAGAGAGCAACAGTCTTCTGAGACGACAAATATCGTCCAAGACTGCAAAAATATCATTGCTTTGGTTAATGTTAATTAAGTATACAAACAGAAAGTAGAATTGCGTGAGCTTTGGTTGCCGAGTGGTTAAAGCGGCTGTGCCAAAAATTGTGAAATTTGACACGTCCAAAGTTCATAGGGTGCTGATGAAGGGTGTTTGCTACCCAGAAACAGCCGGTTGTCCACCTAGCAAATAAATTTTTACTTATCTTTACTTAATTGATATTGATTAAAAAGTAGTGAAAACCCAAGGGTTGAACTTGAGCCTAAAAAGTAATTTAATATAAATGTATTTTTGTATTAAGTTTATCAGGCTCAAGTCCTTTCTATATTATTTTTGTGATTGATATTAATTAAATGAGATAAAGAAGACATTTAGCATTTCATTAACTTTCTTTTCATACAATAATTTAGTGTTTCTATTAAAAATTAATCTAATTATTTGTTTACTAGAACAACCTATAGAAATGTATTATTTTGTGAAGAAAAGTAAATATGTAGCCAGACGATAAAATTGTTTTCCGTATTAACGTTCAAAACTTTAACTAATAATTAACGGAAAGTGTTTGAAAGAGGAACCATCGCCCTCCACTGATAATAGTTTTGTAACGCTTAGTAATGTTTGCATTTAGTTTTATATTTGAAACGTAATTTTTTTAAAGCAAAATATGCATGTACATGTGTGGGCGATTTTAGTTTAAGTAATTGTCAAAAGTCGTGATTTAGTTGTGCATAAGCTATGATTTTATTTTGTTATCTTTCAGGTAAAGTTCTGATAGTTTCCTTGAGCTCCTATTGAAAGCAAAAACAAACAAATTTTCACATGCTGTTGTTTTCAAGACAAATTCAAGAAATTAAATTTTTATGTGTAAGCAGGCACTTCAATAACAAAAAAAGTAATCTATTTATTTCTTTGCTTTGTTTAGTTAGTACCAATAAGGAAAGATACAAACCAATCACAATAGAGCACATATGATTGCTCCCTAAGGTATGCTTTGGTTTTTACATATTTCGTTAACCTACTTTATTTTGTTGAGTTCTGCTGCGCACAGTGTTGCCGTGGTTAGTTAGATTTTAGGCAGCGAAATTCAAGTTAAATATTAATGCAAAATTGTTTAATATCAAAATATGTCAAAAATACATTTCAGTCGAAAAATTTATTAAAATTTAAAAAACTTTTATACAAATAAGATCCCTGAAGATGTTGGAAAATCCTAACGAAAAGTAGGAAAAAAAATAAAATAGTTTCATTAACATTTTAGGTCTAAAAATAGACTATTAATGTTTTCTGCCTTTTTTAGCCGACATTTCGTTCATGCTTATCAACTCATCAGTAGACTCGATAAAACTTACTTATTGTAGTGAAAGGTCGAAAATCGGCTGCAATTCTCAAGAAAACTGGAAAATGTAAATACTAACCTATAATTGAAAACAATTTTAAATAACATATTTATGTATCTATATTTATAATTTATTGGCTAAAAGATTAAAATTTGTACTATTAAGTGTTTTTCTTTTGCTTATCAGCTTCTTCTTTGGATGCTTTCTTCAACATCATTCTCGACAATATTCTAATTAAATATAAAGGTAACCAGAAAACTAAAAATATGCCTACAACTACACATAGTAAAACATCTAATAATAAGTACTGATACAAGGGTATAAAAGCTCCATATGATTTTAGAAAATCGGCACCCTTGTAGCGGGCGATATACTCAATCCAATAGGAAGCCTCCTCCAAGGGATGCATGGGATTGTCACGGAATTTTTGAGACATTTCCATAGCTTTTTGTTTGTACTGCGGCTGATTGACAAGCATCTCTATATTATGTTGCAGCTCATGAGATGAAAGCTCTGCAAAAGCCATTGATCGGGCGTATCCAGCTCTCACTGACTTAATGGTATTGCGATGTTGATCGCCATACAAGGGGATACACAGCATTGGCTTGGCCCAGTATAAACCTTCTTGGCTGCCAAAGATGCCACCATGTGTTATGAAAACTTTGACATTAGAATGAGCTAAAATGTCATTTTGCGGCAACCATTTTTGTATCATGACATTCGGAGGCAAATAACCCAGACTTTCGTTTTCATATTTCCATAAAACATTTTGTTTTAGATTGCCAAAAGCTTTTAAAATTACAGCAATTTTATCCTCAGGCATGTCGGTGCTTTTCATATAAGAGCCCAGAGAAAAGTAAACAACACCATGGGTTGAGTTATCTATAAAGGTCTGGGTGAAAAAAAATAGTTAATTCTTTTTTAGGATTAAAATAATAAAATTCTAGCTTTGATGTAATTAATCAGACTTAAAATATAGAGTTTCAAAAAAAATTATTTTAAAATATTCTCTATAAATTAAAAAAAATTATTAAAAGTAAAATATAATAAATAAAAAAATAAATATTTTTATTGAAATTCCCCATTCAGATAGATATTTTCATTAAGCCAATATATTAAACTATAGATAAGGATCCGGCTTTATTATAATGGCATCAATTGCTAAAAATAGAAGAAGTGTGCTGCCAGATTTTTATAGATTTTGTACGCGAAGCCGTTATTGGTTATACTATAGAGGAAAAAATCCCTTAGCATGGCCGCAGGCCGTTTGCCAAGAGTAAATTTTGTATACCCATGTAAAAATTTATGAAATGAAATTAAAAAAAAAAATACGATTTTGGACGCCTAAAACCGTTTATGAATTCAAGATTTTATGTTCTGTGCAAAAACTTTTCTCTGGCAGCACTGTTTTACCAACATTTTCATATTTTCTTTAGTAATTTCCGCAACTTCAACGTCGAATTATTAACAAACTAAATGCCTTCATTATACTTTTTCTTTCATTTTAGGAGATTCCCCAACCCTTTCTACAAACAAAGCCTGACTCCTTATTCCAAAGTTTTCCCATAGACACAATAACATTTCTATTTACACTTGCAAAATTTAGCTGATGTTTATTGCAGATGTGAAAAAATACTTCACTTCAGTTGCCAAAGTTTCAGTGAATAGCCATACAGGCTCTCCGGCGGAATTTTGGCACACATTAATCGTCAGAACTCATAGCCCCATGAGCCCTGTAGCACACTTTTCCGGCGATCACCCTGTATAAAAAGGAACATAAGAAGCCATTAAAATTGTTAGAGCTTCAGTTGTCACTGTTAAGCAGTTTTGTTCGCTAATGCGCTTACAGTGGTGCTTTATTTATCATTTTAAGTCGGTACTCATGAAAATTACAATGTTGCTGCAATACATTATAGAACAAGTTTTGGATGAAAAACTTGTTCTGAAACGTATTTCCACATTGTTTTATTGAAATGAATACCGATGTTAGATTTTATGTTAATTTTAAACAATAATTGCAATAGTCTTGTACTAATTGAGCAATAAGTTCATTGACTTTATTGCATGGAATATTGAACCAAATAATTAGATTGGATGATCACAAACAAAGGGATTGCCACCTGCACCCACTATAATACTGAAATACATTTTAAAGCAATTTCTCGTTATAAAATTTGTTCTAAAATGTATTTCAAATTGGTTTCGCTTTTTATGAATACCGGTGTAACTCCCTAAAGTTCTTTTACACGTCGTGTATTTCACAGTGTACTTGTCATATCTCACATGTGTGAAATGAAAGCAAGGTATAAGTAAATGTCTAGAGTCTAACTCCGGTATTCATAAAAAATAAAACGTTGCTCAAATACATTTTAGAACAAATTTGATATGGAAAATTTGTTCTAAAATGTATTTGAGCAACGTTTTATTTTTTTATGAATACCGGTGTAATAATATAAATAGCCGGAGATAGAAATTTAATTTAGGTTTTTGGTCCTTAATTTAAAAATACCTTAATATTGGCAGGCAGAGGCTTGGCAGGCTTAATGTGAGCTCCTCCCACATCAATTAAACCAGGCATACTGGGTCTGGGTAAATCAATACTTCTGTGGCTGTTTATAAGCATCAAGGAAATATTTTTCTCCAGATCTCTAACATATGGCAGGGGTCCTTTCAAATTAAAACAATGTTTCTTAAGTTGTTATTATTCAAACAAACAAATAGTATATAATTGTTTACCTTCTATGTAACCGCCAAAGTGCTTTTCCGCTATTTCTTGCATTTTGGGCATATAATACCATCGCCTCCAGACCGCATCATACAGCGACAAATACGTATTGTAAAATCTTTCTTTGAAATTCATGCGATCCGTATTCGATAATACCAAATGCGGTATAACAGACCAGGGTGTTATAAGACCCATTGCATGGTCCATATTATCAGCATAACCCATAGTGCCAATTGTTACAACGGGACACTTAAATTTATGAGCAAACATCAAAAAACTTTCATGAAAGAATTGCTCGAGAATGAGTAAATCAAATTTCACATCACGATCTGCTATTAGAGACTTGACTTTGGCATTATTCAAAGCATATTCGGTGGTCAGTAGACCCACATGCCACCACATTTGTATATTTTGAAAATCGTTAGCAAAACGCATTTTAAATACATTCTCCTTGGGAACTAAAATAATATAAAGAGAAAAAGTTTTATATTAAACCCACTTTGCGAATTTGACAACTTACAGTAGTGTGGTATATCGAATTTGGGATGAATTATAATTTCCGTCAAATTTGGGTGCGGATATTTGGTGGGGTGATTGTTGACGCTGGTGATGTGATGACCTCTGCTGAGCAAATCTCGTTGAAAGTGCTCCAGCCACATCCAATGACTGGGGGCTGGAAATGGTCCCATAAATAAAATTCTATAGCCATGGCTGCAGCCGAAAATACTCAGTGCCACCAGGTACTGCAGTAATTTGAACATTTGCATCTAAAATTGAAAGCAGGAAATATTAAATAAACATCAAGTAAATGTTCGCCGTCAAAAAATCGAGAATAGGCAGCAATTGTAACAGCTGATAGACAACAGTGAATATCGTTAATAAGTTTTACTGAATAGCAAACTTGCTGAAAACAGATATAATAATTTTGGCGTTACGATTATCATAATAAAAGCTACAAACTCCAGCTACAGGTCTGCCTTAAAATATTGGAAAAAACATTTTTATTTATATTTTTTATTTATACTAGTACTGATAACAATAGTATAATGTCATTAAAATACATTATAGAACAAATTTCTCATTTTTTCTGAAATGTATTTCAGCAACGTATTCTGTTTTACGGGTACCGGTGTAGTTAAATTGTTTGGCAAAGAGTTGTAATATGACTTTTGATTTTCTTCATGATATTCAATTATCATCTCTAACACTCTGTCTTCATTCAGCTGTGTTTGATCCTTTCAAAGTTAAGAGTCTCATTTAATCTTTATAAGGACAACGAAAAATAATATTTTATAATCATCACAACTTACACACATGCTTTAAGTTTTAAAATGTTGGCCTGTCTTAATTATCAGCTGCAAGACTAAAGAAAAATGTTGAAAACACAAAGTTTTTACAAAAAAAAAAAAAAAAAAAAAAAAAAATTATTATAAATGGACTGAGAGCTACAGTTCTCAATTTAATTTGAACATCTCGCTGAAAGAGATGCATGCAGATTTCTTTTGCTTTTTGTATTTTATCAAACTTGAGGAGGAAACTCAACGTTAGAGGAACGAACTAAATTTTCGAAAGAAAATAATGTTGCATCCAACCATTTTTTAATTTATATGTTTTATTTCCATCCATGTCCTTCGTAATCAGCCAATAAAAAATTCATAATATAATATTTTTACGCTTTACATTTTTTCTTTGCTTTCAACACGAGTTTTATGTTTTTAAAAAGTTTTTCGAACCATTTAACTTTTGCAACTCAAATTATTTCTTTAACGCGCTTTAAATAACACGGTATACCTTAAGCACTGAGCTACAACTTCAAACTGGTTGTATGTTTGAGATTACATTATTTAACATTATATGCCACTTTGCTTCTTTCTTTTCTTTTTTTTTTTTTTTTTGTCCTATTTAAAATATGCGTTTATCCATCCAATCAAAGCCTTTACTTTCGTAATTGTTTCATAATTTTAGTGATTTATCATGATTGGACATACATACATACATACATAACATACATATGAGCTGGTTGACTGCCAATAATTTGTTTATAACTACAGAGAGTATTAGAAATGGATTGCATTGAACATTTTACGCAGTGCTAGATAACAAATTTATTAAGGGAAAGTGCCCAGGCAGAAATTGCCAGGCCACAAAAAAAAATTCAGGTGCTAGCAAAATAATTATACACAAAATGCAAAAACATTTGCCAGTAACGCTTACGTTACTTACAGCTTTCGATCTGAAAAATAATTCTCCGAAAAACAAGTAAAGTAAAATTTAGAAAGTCGGAGAAAAATATAATACAAATAATTTTCCAATACCTTTTCAATACAAAATATATGATTTTTGTTTTAATTAATAGTCAAAAAAAAAACAAAAAAATTAGCACTGCTGTTCATAAAAAAGTGTTTTGCGAAATTTTGTGAAAGTAAAACATATTTCATATGAAATATGTTCTAAGACGTCTGTCAACAACACTGTATTTTTTATGAATGCCGGTGTAGGACTTTCGATGAAAATATTCCCTTTTAAGTATATACAGAAACTTCAATACTGAAAATTTCTGCTACAGCTAAAACTTAATGACCATATTGTTGGCCTCATGTGAAAAGAATCCAATCGGCACTTTTCTGCCCCGGGGTTTTTTCATATTTGGATTTATTGAAATTTGCGTAAAACCCGAGAATGAAAAAATGTGAGATCAACTATATCTTATCCGGAGAAACGTAAATATTTTCATACAAAGTGACTGTTGAAGAATATTTCCTACTGCTGTTGTGTTAATATATGTACTTGCTGTATTTGTATACTTTTGTACTTGTTTATAATATTTTGTCTCATAATTTGCGAAGTCTTCTTCAGGATCGACAAATCCAACTTCGTCTTCAAGATCATATAATTGTGCAGTAAGATCCTTAAGTTGATCATAAGCATTGTCTAAACGTGATAAACGAGATTCAATTTGCTCTATCTCAATGTCTTCAGGCAAATTTGTAACAAACGTTAGAGCTCGTGAAATTGACGATTTTTCCATTGCAGCCATTGTGAATTGTAGATTATTAAAAATGTTCCCTACTTACAGAATTGGTCAAGATTTGTTTGTTATTGCTTGTTGCGTATAGCTGCGTACTTCCAATTGTTGATATCAAAGCCTGTTGCCTGTCGCTTGTCGTCTGCCTGCAGTTGCTTATTTGTTCTTGTTGAACCCAAATTTGAATGCAAATCTATGCGTTTTTCCCCTGGCTTGTTTGCCTTTGATAATTAAAATGTTAATGATTTTTTCCCACTGATTTAAAATCCGATTCGAAGGACCAATTTGTTTATGTGTTTGTGGACTGTTCTTGTTGAAAATTTTATTGAAACCTGAATAAAAAATTGTTGCTTGCTTTGACAGGAAAATTAAGAAACAGTGACTAAATTTTAAAGGATGATGTTAATTTTGGATAGAACACAAATTTATTAAGAAAATTTTGTGAGTTTTTTTTATTATTACAATAATATTTTCTATGGTTCAATATCGGACAAAATGGCAGCCGCAACCTCGGCAGCACACGTCTACATGATTGTCCAAATTTTCAATGACGCTGAGGCATAATTGAGGTTCTATGCCGTTAATGTGCCGAATTAGCTCATCCTTTAACTTCTGCTTCTTTACTTTAGCCGATTATTTGTAGAGCATAACCTGCTTAAAAAACAAAATAATTGAAATGAAAGCATTTTTCAGCAAATAATCTATAATTATAAATGAGTTCTGGCTGTAAAGCACGTTTTGACAATAAATAAATAACAATAAATTGCAAAAGCAAATTCTCCTTTGAGAATTTTTGGCGTTCAACCAATCATTGTGCATGCAGAATTAAAATAATTTATTTATTTGTATACAAGTACATTTTATGCAAGTGTAAGTATTTAAATAAATTATTATCAAATTCTTTTTTTGTTTTTTTTTTGTTTTGTAGCATTGAAGATGTGCAAAAAAAAGTGTGTCAATGCTTTTACTTGAAGTTTATTGAACTGGTATCAATCGACTTCAGTTGCTTAACCAATCACATATAATTGCTATTAATTCATGAAAATTGTGCGCAAATTGTTTGAAAGTCGCCAATGAACTCTTTGTACTAAGCTCATTTTAATTGTTATACCTTTCGAGGGTTTTTTTTTATAAATTTATTTATTTATTTATGAGCCTTAGACAAACGGGCATAAGTGATTTTCAGCTATTCATGTTATCTTTGCTGTTAAGATAACTGGTTGGATATTTCTTCTACTTATAGTTTTTTTTTTATCTCGAGGCCGTCGAATTAATCATTTATTTGATGATAACCAACCGTTTTTAGATAACTGTGTTCTCATTTGTGTTTCATGTAACATTCAGCATGCTCATGCATGTTTGCAATAACCCCACTTACAAATGATGGTTACTGTCAGTTGTAAGTTGGACATTGGGACATTGGAAGATAGACGAAGTTTGTTGGTGCCGAAAGGTAGCGGTATACGATTATCTGTACGACAAATTTGTGGACATTTTCTGTTTGTTGTAATTTTAATGTTGTCTCTTGATTTTTCAAGTGTGTAGGCTTTGGGCAAAAATGTCTACCTTTCAATTTTCAAAGAAGAGCTGTAATCCGTGCCTGCAAAAATGGAGAATTTTCAAAAAATCTTCTTGCTGGCAGCATTGTTCTTGGCAATTCAGCTGTTTCTGTGTAACAGGTTACTATTAACCATGTTCAGTTCGTTCTATAATTTAACATTCTAGTTAAAAACAAACAGTGCCTGCATATTATTGAATTTTATACTCAAAATCCATGTCCCGCTAAGAAAGTAGTACATAGTACGGAAAAACTGGTCATTTTAGGCCAGCTTGTGATTCGACTATTCGAAAATTTATAACAAGATTACGCATCGAGATTACATTATTAGACACTCAATCAGCAGCATACGTACTTAGAGTGCAGATAGAGAAAAATAACGCAGCTGTATCGGTCAGTGTTGTTGATGACCATGCATTGTTCGCAATAACTGGGAGTCCTGTTACTCATCTACTTGGAAAGCTTTGCAGTTGGGTTGAGGTGTAAATACTCTTAAAATGCAGCTGCAGCTGCAGCTGGATTCTGTAAATACTATGACAGTAGACGTAACACTAAAATATTTAAAACTATATTTTATCGCACTGCTGCTTAGTAGCATTTTTAATTATATCCGCTGTTGGCTAAAATCCGTTGGTTTTTTTTTGTCGCCTATTAACAACACTTGTTATTTATTTAAACGTTAGAGGGTATTTTCCACGCAACGTATACAGAGGTAAAAGGCTGTCAAATCAGCGTAAACTCTGCTCATTTTGCTTCAAGCAATGCTCTAAAGTTCGTAGCAAAACATAATTTTTCACAGCTCTTTTAATACAGCAAGAAAGAGTATACAATGCAAAGAGTATATCCAACTCTTTTTAACAGGTGGTCTATCAGCTGATTTGGGTGGGCTTCAAATGTAACTTTTTTCACCACTGTGATTATCTATAAAAGTTTCAGCATGTATGTCATAAAAAATAGCGAAAATACAGATTATATTATTAAAAATGGAGCAACATTTACTGAACTTAAAAAATTCCTATCCAAATGAAAGCAAAAATACAGCTGGTAATGATTATAAAATCATTACCAGTATATTAGAAAATCACCAGAGACTAACACCGGTATTCATATAAAATAAAAAATTGTTGAAATACATTTTAGAACAAATTTTCCATATCAAATTTCTTCTAAAATCTATTTGAGCAACATTTTATTTTCTATGAATATCGGTGTAAATATGTAAAAAAAAACACTTTTATGGGATCGTTAAAAGTAGCAGAATCACGCTACTGATTCAAGAACAGAGGACATAAGTTTGGGTCTTAAGTTAAAATTAAGAAACAAATTATTAAATTTTTATGTGTCGAACCGAATTTTATAACTGAAAATCATGTTAATTAAGTTATTAGTAAAACCTAAATTATTATATCCAATATGAAGCACAGAGAGGACAAACAATGATAACTTTGTGTCTCCAAAAATTCAAGAAGCCTCGTCCATCACATGTACGCCGTCACATATAGATACATATATTTTTTTCACTGACCAGAATTTATTGTCTAGCTATTTATTTTTTGAAAACCTCACAATTTGCTGAGCAGTGTTGTTTTCTCCCTCCTTAATAATTATGTTCAGTTAATTATATTATTTTCATACGGAAAAACAATTTGCGACACTTGAGCTGCTTTTGGAATTACAATTAAAAATTTTATTATATATTTTTTTTTCTAATGTGTTATAGATTACATTAGTAAACAAAGAATATTAAATTGAATAAATAGTGAAAAGCTTAGATAACATCGGCAGCAGACAGTTTTAAATGTTTTTATTTTATTAAGGTTGGTATAAAAACTAATCTTCAGTATTTATTTTCTAATTTTTAAACACACACACCTTTTGTGTCTTTTAATATTTTTCACAAATTTAATTTAATTTTTTTTTCTTTCTTGATTTATCGGAAACTAATTATTTTTAAATGATATATTTCCGTAACGTTCAGCACATTATTTCTGTATACAATGTAAGCGATTTAAGCACTCTGTTTAGTTACAAGTTTAGCGTCCGTTTCGAATCGTTTAGCAATTATCACTGAATTTTTGCAAATGTTTTGAAAATTTTATGAAAATACCTTTTTATTGTTTTGTTGTAAAACAAGACAGAAAAGCGAAATGCATTTTATTTTATTATTTTGTGTTTTGTTTTTGCAAATAAAAGTTTTTGTATTTTGAAAGTGACACTGTTGGAAACGAAAATATCTACACCAGTCACTAGGTGGACGGCTAACGAAGTCAATTGTTAGGTTAAACTAATGCAACCGGGAGACAGCAAAGTGCTCTGTTTCTCAAAACCTATACATAATTCAAGTAAATACCCATTCACAAAAATTTAATCGGCCAGTTTATCAGCATAGAACCTGTTCGACATAAATACATTTGAAACAAAAACATATCCAAAAATCTAAAATTCGAGCGTTCGAACAGATTCGATATCAATAAACTGAAATAGTCATCCCGCTTGCGCCCCCTTTTTGTTTTTGAGGCGAAAGTCAGACGCTTATAGGTGACCACTCAACATCTGTTTTGAACAAACAACATATAAAAATATGTTCATTGCAATAGTATATTGACACCTGGATGTAATAATAAATGCCCGTTTAATTGAAAATAAAACCTTGGCAATGATTTGTTTTAAACTCTATAAATTTTTGTTGTACATACAAGTTTTACACACAAATTTTCTAGCTTGAGCGTATAATAAGCGTTGCTTTAAAAATTAGAAATTTATAAATTAATATTGTATACAATATTAAAGACAACAAAATAAAAATAACAAAAAATAACGTTATGTTGACCTGCAAACAAGTTCCGCACGCAAATTCAGCAATTATTTTAATTAATACAGTGCGTGGCATTTGTGTAACATCGATTAATTTTAAAAAAAATATTTCATGGAATACACAGATTTAGTTATTGAATCAGTCTTACTTACCTTAAAAAAAGGGCGTCAAACTAAGAATTATATATATCATAAAATCAGAATATATGGAATAGAAAATTATTATAATATTTGAAATATTATAATATTTGAATGGAGAACCATCAACATATTCGTACTTTAGTAATTTTCTACAAAGCTAAAAACAATCAATATACTTTGCCATAAGATCATAATCGTAGCAAAAGTATTATACTTGTGATAACTTCAGCAGTTTCAATATAAAACTCGTTATCAATTTAAAGAATTCATTTTTATTTTACTTCTATTTCATTGAATGGTTTCTCAGTAAGTGAGTTCTTAATATTACACATAATATTATTTACTTAAAGAAATGGAATGCAAGGAATTTATTACCGTTAATACGTAAATGATCATTATTTGTTTAACTTACAATATATTTACATAGATACAAATGCATATTAACATCACTCAATGACTATGCTCAAACAAAGAGTGTTAAAGTGTTTGAACCATAACTCAACCAAAGTGATGCTTTTATAGAATAGGTAAATACCCTACAACTTCCCCCTTCATAATTTGATTCCCATATGCAAATGTATGTATGTACACACATATACATGTGTATATATACACTTTTTTTCATAATTATTAATTTATAGGGTACTTTAAGTCATGATACTACGTACATTTTTCTATATAGACTTGAAAAAAAAAGATATTCTAATTTTTTTTTATTACATTTATAAAGTTTATAAATATTAAGAGTTTTTCTGTTTTCTCTCTCTTAAATTGTACTTTACATTGTTATTTTGCAATTCATCTTCAATATTTACATTTTCAATATTTTCGGAATTATTTGATTGATTTGCTTTATTTTGCAAGTGTTCTCTATCGCTATTTTGTTGGATATTTGGAACTATTTTTTGCAGCGGATCTGCAAGAGTTGAAGGAATGTCATTTAAATTTTTCGGAGGTTCAGTGCATAATATAATTTGGTTGGCATGTCTTTTCCATGTTTTGCTATTCTTTGTTTTTATTAAGTACGTTTGCTTACCTAATTTTTTTAAAACTGAACCTCTAACCCACGATGTTTTGCCCGGTATTGAATAATCTTTGCAAATGACGTTATCACCTTCGTTTAAATTTTTTCTTTTACCGCCTTTGTGGTATTTAACTTGATTTGATTGCGCATTTTCTACGTTAAATTTTACTTTATTTTTACTTAATTTGACCACATGTCTATTTGGATTTAGTAAATCTAATCTTGTTCTCAATTTGCTTTTATTAAACATTAATTGAACCGGTGAAACACCAGTGCTCAAATGTATTGCGTTTCTATAATCAAATAAAAATCTACAAAGAACACTGTTGAATTGCGATACTGGCACGTTTCTAAGACATCTCTTTAAGGCGTTTTTTACCGTTTTCACAGCATTTTCTGCCTGCCCGTTTGTCGCTGGATGCCCTACAGGTGTTGTGAAATGTTTAATACCGTTATTTTTTAAAAAAATTTTAAATTCATTTGATACAAATGAAGTACCGTTATCTGAAACCATACTTCTTGGTAACCCAAAACGCGAGAATAATTCTCTTAGAACTGCGATTACAGCTTGACTAGTTGTATTTGTGCCCATATCGATGCACTCAATCCATTTACTGGTGCTGTCAACCACAATTAAGCACCAACGTTTTAAAAACGGTCCAAAGAAATCTATATGCAATCGTTCCCACACCTCTTCTGGTCTAGGCCAAGGAATAAGTTCCTGCTGTGGTGGGGATTGCCGCACCATTAAGCATGAGTCACATTCTCTAACGACTTCTTCTAAATCTGTGCCCTGATTCGGCCACCAACAACATTCACGAGCCATAGCCTTCATTTTTACGATTCCCATGTGCGATTCATGTAAAAAGTGAACAACTTCACTTCTTAAATTTTGTGGTATAATTACCCTATAACCCCAAAATACACTATTGCGTTCTATTGACAGTTCATTTCTTTTCAAAAAGTACGGTAATAACTCAGGTTGCGGACATTTTGCAGGCCAGCCTGACTCTATATAATCTCGTACCTTTCGTAATACTATATCATTCTCCGTTTCTGCCCTAATGGTCTCAATATTCAACATTCGCCTTTCGTTTTGTATCTCGTTCACATAATTAACGTATAAGTCTTCGGAAACATCATTGGATTCCGCAGTTGTTTCACAAGGGTATCGTGAAAAATAATCGGCTACATTAGCCCTTGATTTTATGTGAGCAATCTCAAATTGATACCCCGACAACGTCAATGCTATTCGTTGTAATCTATTAGAGGCCATTACTGGAATTCCTTTCTTAGGGTTGAAAATATGTTGCAAAGGTTTATTGTCAGTTACTAGTATAAAATTTCGCCCATACAAGTACTGATGAAACTTTTTTATCCCAAACAAAATCGATACAGCTTCACGATCTAATTGTGAATAACGCTTTTCCGTATCCGTCAACGTTCGCGAAGCAAATTCTATAGGCCTTTCCACATTGTTATCATCGATCTGCGATAATACAGCGCCCACCCCTACAGGACTGGCATCCACCGTCAACCTCGTTCTGTAGTTACCATTAAAGTGTGCCAAACATTTTCCATCCACTAATATTTTCTTCAACTTTGTTATGGCATCAGAACATTCACGAGTCCACTTGAACTCCACATCTGCTTTAAGTAGTTTATGCAAGGGATGTAGTAATGTAGACACATTTGGCAAAAACCTTCTATAAAAATTCACCACTCCAAGAAACGCTTGAAGTTCTTTAACATTATTCGGGTTCGGAATTTTAGAAATGGCGCTAATCCTTTCAGGATTCATATGCAATCCCTGTTTGTTAATAACGTGGCCTAAATATTTTATAGAAGTAGAAAAAAATTCGCACTTTGCTGGCGATAGTTTGAAACCCGCCTCTTTTAAAATACTTAACACCTTTTCTAAACGTCGAATATGAACCCTACGGCTAGGAGCGCTTATCAAAATATCATCCAAAAATACTACAACGCCGTCCAAACCCGCCAACAGAGAATCCATTATTCTCTGGAATATCGCTGGGGCGGAAGCTAGCCCATATATCAGTCTGGTATATTCAAATAAGCCCTTTGACGTTGATATGGTTGTATATTTCCTCGACTCCTCATCTAACTCTATCTGCTGGTAGGCCATACTTAAATCAAGTTTGGTAAACTCCTCGCCTCCGTGCAATTTTGAAAAAATTTCTTCTATCCGAGGCAATGGATACTTTTCTACCATTAAATGTGTGTTTAGCGTCACCTTAAAATCTCCACAAATTCTTACGCCACCATCTTTTTTCAATATCGGGACTATCGGCGTTCCCCACTCGCTATATTTGACCGGTTTCAAAACTCCGATACTAACCAATTCATCCAGTGCTAATTCAACCTTACTCTTGATTGCTAAAGGCAATGGTCTTGGCCTGAAAAATTTTGGGACAGCATCCTCTTTTACCTTCAAGACAGCCTTACTCAATTTGAAACGACCCAAACCACCATCAAACAACTCGCTAAACTTTTGCACTATTGGGTTGCTTTCTACTTTCTGTAGCGAAGACGCGTAATTTATATCACAAATTCTTATCTTAAAAGTCTTTATAAAGTTTCTGCCTAACAGTGGTGGACCACCATTTTTTATGACCATAAATGGAATGCACTTCTTTTTGTTTCCGTGCTCCACTAACAAATCACAAACTCCCATGGGAGATATTTTCGTACCATTATACGCTTTCAACAAAATGTTCGCCTTTCGAAGATGATAATCGCCGAAACAAGCTTTGAAAGTTTTTTCTGAAATAACGTTATTTTCTGAACCAGTATCCAACTCCATAGCAATTAATTTATTATCTATAAATACATTTATTTTTATTGGCCCATCTTCAGAACTTATTAAAGAAAATAAACTTAATTCCCTGTCAACATTTTCTAAATAATTCATTTTGTTAGTTTTGCACATTTTTTTCAAATGCCCTTTCTTATGGCATGTATTACACTTATAGTACTTAAACTTACATTGCTCGCTTTTATGATTTCTGTAACCGCAAACCTCACATTGTTGATCGCCTTTTTTAAAACGTTGCTTTTGGTCTTTGTTTCTCGTATCCACCTTATCTCTGCCGCCAGGTACTTTTCGAATAAAATTTACACTCTCTTCTTTAATTGCAATGGTTTCATATTGATGTTTTACATATTCCGTAGTGTTAGCTATTTCTAACACCCTATCAAACGAACACTCTACTGGCTCCAAAAAAATTTTATCACGTGCTGCACCTTTCTCCAGCCCCATCACAAATTTGTCACGGATTGCCGTTGATAAATTTCCGCCAAACTCACAATTTACTGCCAATGCTCGAACTCGCACGGCCCACTCATTAATAGTTTCTGTAGCTAACTTTGAAGCATTATAAAATTTATACCTTTCCGCGAAACCCGATGTCGTTGGCCTAAAATGTTTTCTCAAAGCCTCCACACAGCTTTTATAGGTTGTTGCAGGATCTTCAATTTTTCCTGGACTTACTAAGTTTTGTAGCAGCATATACGAGACTTCACATAAGGAAGTTAGCAAAATCGCCTTCTGCTTAACTACATCAGTTATTTCGTTTGCAACAAAAAACTGTTCCATTTGATTTTGAAATATTGACCATGAATTTTGGGTATGGTCAAAACTAGGAACCTTACCATACATTTGCGTGGTTGTTTTCGTAGTCATTTTTAAACTTTTTTTCTTATGCAATTGCAATTAAATTTACTTTTATAAATTTGCTCCTCGTCGCCACTGTGATAACTTCAGCAGTTTCAATATAAAACTCGTTATCAATTTAAAGAATTCATTTTTATTTTACTTCTATTTCATTGAATGGTTTCTCAGTAAGTGAGTTCTTAATATTACACATAATATTATTTACTTAAAGAAATGGAATGCAAGGAATTTATTACCGTTAATACGTAAATGATCATTATTTGTTTAACTTACAATATATTTACATAGATACAAATGCATATTAACATCACTCAATGACTATGCTCAAACAAAGAGTGTTAAAGTGTTTGAACCATAACTCAACCAAAGTGATGCTTTTATAGAATAGGTAAATACCCTACAATACTAACAGCCCCCTTAAGTCTATGGGGACAACCGATCATATGCTCTTGGCATGGCTAAGAAATGATTACGGTGGAAATAACCGAATAGTACATTATGGAATGTACATATTTTCGGTACTTGCAACTGAAGAATGTGCCCTCAATATTTGTATTAACACAACAGCTGTTCATTGGTTGTTGCAACTAATTAATAATTAAAAGCAAAGTGTTACCAGAAAAACATTACAACGAGTTTGACTATCACTACGATTCCATTTTCTCTGTTTGCCTTAAGCCCGTATGACACTACATTTTTCTTGCATTGTTCAAATTTTGGAGAACAGTGCAAATATAATGTAATAGTAGAATTTAGTATGTGCAACGCGTTCAGCTATATTAAGATAAATGCAAAACTGTCAACATTTTTGTTGAAGTTATCGATAAAAAATGAGATTATGTCAAAAAAAATGTAAAATTTTTCAACTTAAAATTGACATTTCAAACTTGAATGTTGCTGTGTCAGCGGTTTGTGGACAATTTTTGCGATTTAATGCTTCTTTTTTGGAAAATTTTTATTTCCTAGCGCTTTCTTAAAATAAAAACAATACAACACTTACAAAAAAGATGCCAGTTTTGTTTACGTTTTGTATATTTGGTTCTTTCTAGCAATTGCTGTTTCTTTCTATCAATTCTATACCAATTAATGAAAGAAAAATGAAGTATCATACGGGCTTTAGAAAGAAATTAGGACTCCATTTAATCAATGCAATTAAACTTTTTTCTGAATGTGAACCTGTGAAGGGACACAATTTTATGTAATATCGTTATTTAATATCATAAAAAATATCTAGAAAGGAGGAAAGTTTATTAACAAGATTAAATATAGATAGTCAGTGATGAGGAGCTCAGACTTGAAGATGGCTAGCTATGCGCTGCTGCTTAAAAGCAGTATACAATTAATTAATTTCTATTATTTGAACTTTTTCTTATATAATTATTTCTGTATTAAGTTTATCAGCACCCGCGCTGACGAGAAAGTGTGGCGGCTTCGAAACAACTAGTTGTCCACCCTGCAAATGTTTTTGATGTTTTGTTTGTCTGATTTAATTAATATCAATCACAAAGATAATATAGAAAGAACTTGAGCCTGATAAGCTTAATACAGAAATAAGCAGTATACAATTATTCAAGCGCTGTGTTCAAAGCAAATTTGAGTGCTACTGAGTGATGTGGCGGTGGTGATACAGCCAGGATATGTATCCCAGCTACTAAGTATTCCACTCCACTTTTCTTGTCTTCTTTAAAAGTGTTGGTCACTCCAATTTTATTACACAAGAAAAAACATTCTCAGAATTATCAGCTATAATAAAGTTCGATCTATAAAAACTAAGGATAAAAATATCTTGGAGATGCCACTGCGCTGTACGTAACTGGGCAGACTTTAAAGCAAAAAAAAAAGTACAATTTAATTTTGGGAATGTCTGCAGGCTTTCCGAATTCATTATTATGTCAATGTTTTTACTGACATAATTAAAAATTTTTTTTTCTTTCTTTATTGAATCTGTCAGTTCGACATTCACAATAAGTATTAAAATCTTAACCTAAAATTAAAAATGTTTATTGAATTTTACAAGGTTGTTTGTTACCCCTTTCATTCCAAATGCTGTAAAAGTCCATGAAAAGAACATTTATGAGAAATAAGCCTGAAATAATGTTGATGTTGTAATACTGCGCTCATTAGAGTGGGTGGCAAAATGGCTTGGGTTCACCTTGTATGAATTGGAACATTTTTTTTTAATAATCAACTTTTGTAAAGTTTCAACGTGTATTTGAATAGCAACTCATGCGAATTTCTAAGCTCACTCAATACAGTACGAGATCAAAGATTTTTGCCAAGCTGTAAAGTTTTAAAGAAAAGAGACTCTATACACATGAAACACAGTGTACAGATTGTATGTTTAATAGCATTCATTTTGTGTACAAACATTTGCAAACGCTAGACTTTCGTTTTATTGTTATTTATTTACAAAATAATAAGCATTTGCTAATAAACCAGACATATTGCTACAATGTTTTCTTATCTGTCAAATTAGTTTAATTCGTTATTTGTGTTAGTGCTCATTAAATCTGTATAAATATGCATATATGCATATTTATACAGATATATACATACATATGTATGTGTATGTACCTTTGTCTAGTCGTATCGAAGGTTTAATACAAAAACTAGGGAACTCGATTCTGTTTTGTTCCAGAACTGAAAATGTTGCCTTTTGCTGTAGAAAAGAGATGGGCAATAGACTTTCTGAATTATTTTATCCAGAGCTGTTTTATTTTTTTTTTAATCTGTTCAATTTTTGAGAAGGTTTACCTGCCGATAATTTCAAAAATATATTTTTAAACAAATCAAGATGCGCGCTTTTTGTACTAAGCCATCGTTAGGTATTTTATGTATGTATATATTTCGTTAGCATTCGTGTTTGAGTTTGTTAATCCATTTGTATATTTTTTATATTATTTGCTCTGACAAAAAAATTGTATTTCAAAATGTCATACGTAAATGTTATCAGGCATAAAGGACAGGTGAAATTCTCAAATAAACAACCAAACGTGGTTTATTCAACCACAATTTATCAATTATTTCCTTATGGGGTCATGAAATGATGACATTTACATAAAGGTGGGGAGTAAGTAAATAAGATATAGAAGTAGGAATATATGAATAAGTACTTTGTTGAAATTTTGTCATTTTCTATAAATTAATGGAAGAATTCATGAAAATAATATACATGTTATGGTCTTCTTCCTGAAATCAAAAGTAAGAAACAAAGGAAACTAATGCAATTATAAGTAGGACTTTAAAGATTTCCTTAGAGATTCTTTGCAGTAGAAAACCAAATTACCAAATCGAAGAAAAGAGAAAGTAAATGCTTAAGTTCTATGTTTCCTCACAAAAAATATGGTTATTGCGACAGTATTCCAAGAACAGTATTCTACGGTTGCATTGTTGAATTTATCAGGCTAAAGTGACCATAGTCTTACAAAAAAAAAAAAACATAAATAGCCATACTATAGTATTTTGACGCTAAGTAACTATTGCCGTTACTGGTAACATGGTTTGATGGTTGAATGTGACAATAATGTGTTTGGTCACACTATAGAGTGATTCAGCAGCCCAAGTGCACATATGTATGCTTAATTGCATGCCTTAATTTTTAAATACAGCAGACAAACCTTTCGATACTCACAATCACTTACCGTTAGCTTCGATATGTTACTGTACATCTCTTGCTCGCTTAAAGTACGGTCAGACTATCAAATATTAGCCACCAAACAACGGCTCCACTATTATCTGGTTATGGCCAAGTAGCAGGTGGGCCAAAAGAAGTCATTCGACAATGTTTGGCCTTTAGAATATCGGTTGTGGCTCTTGCAGTGTGTGTCGTATATCTTCCGGACCTGATTCGTTCAATTGCGGCAGAAAAAACTCGGTTAACATGGCCCTATAGCGCATTGTCGTTTGACCAGCAGCCTCCCCAAAAAAATTTTCCGGTTGACTCCTCTAGTGTGAGCAGCGTACCATGCAGTCATTTTGAGCGTGTGTAATGGCTCCTCGTGCATCACTAGTGAATTTTCGGTGCCCCACAAGCGATAGTTTTGTTTGTTCACGTAACCGCTGAGGTGGAAATGAGCCTCAGCGCTCATTATGATTTTAGTCGAAAAATCGTCCACTTCGTCATTGACACGATTTATCCGCGTTCTTAGGGAGTGTACTGCTCCAAGGCTTATTCACTTGTATTCTACTGCTATTGAGTTTAGAAATGTAAATCAGGCAACTTTCAATAAGGTGATTTCTTTTGGCCCACCTGTTACTGGCATACAAAAAACGAAAATTTCATTTGAAGACATCAACAAACATCGCTGAAAAGGAAAAGTCTGTGAAAAAAGGTTAATAATATTAATTTCGTAAAAAGGAACAAAACTAAATTTACAGCCAACAACTATTTGATCTTACAAAAATCATCACGAACTTGCTCTAAGTTTTATTTGTATAAGTTGAGCCAACAAAAGAGTGACATATGTATGTATGTTGTTGTGAAATTTAAAGCTTTTATATTTTTTCCTCGCTTTTTTTTTTCTTTTCGTTGATGTTAGTTAAAGTATTCATATGTATTTTGCCAGAATAAATACAATTTTACTTCAAACTTTTGTATCTGCTCGTTGAGCAAACATAACCTTAAAGTATGCGCTGATGAAATACATTGTGAAACTGGCGGTTATATTTTTTTAGCCATCACCAAATGTTCTCTTGTGCTAAGAAGCTTAAGCTGGTGTAGTCAGGAATTTCAAACATATGTATATGTATGCAGTCCCTGTATAAAAAAACTATTTAGTAATAAACCTACAGAAAAACTCTTAAGGTGCGACCCTTAACAGTTTTTGCAGCCAACATTTTATTCATTAATTAATAAAACTAGGCTAATTTAAATAAAACGCCCCCACAACTATTAAATAACAAAGCATGTGGATACAATAAAATATACTTATGTATGTATATTTAATTATAATGAAAATTGTCAAACAGATTTCATCAGATTTGTAAAGCTCTTATCTTAGATGTATTTTGTTTTTAAAGCAAAATAATCTTGAAGAATTATTATTTTTGCGTCAGCTGCTAGTAATGCATATGGTGAAGTTGATGTCTAACAGCTCATTATTCAGCAAATCAGCTTAGAGATTTTTTTTTTCAGTTCCGATGATAATTGATTCATATTGAAGGGCTCTTAAAATGGTTTCTTTTGACGGCAATAGTACTAAAATTTTTTTTCCAATAAGCAAAGACGATTATCAAATGATATTCTAGTTAATCTCACTGATATAGTGAAAAATTATCTTCACCAATTTTACCAGAAACTGTTCCGGACTCTATAAATAAGAGCAATTTTGAATTCATAATTATTTGATCGGATTTTAGCTAGAGCTGAGGAAGTACCACAGAATTGAGAAAGGTGTGACATTAAAGTTGAACATTTACTCGTTGGAGTACATGCCATGCCTGGGCAAAATCAAGTGAATATTGGTGAGAGAATATAAAATATATTCCAATCAACAGAAAAACAAAGTGATAAAAATTTAAGGTTGATCCATGAGATTAAATATAGGCAGTAAATGCAATGCAAAAACGAGAGCTCAGGTAGTAGGCTGGCTAAACGCTGCTGCTTAAAAACAGTGTGCAAATATTCCTGATCTGGCTTCGAAGCAATTTGGATGCTGATGAGTCTCATGTACCCCAGCCAGTAAGTGTTCAACTTTACTTTTCTTGTCTTCTTTAAAAATGTTGATCACTACAATTTTATCACACAGAAAATCTTTCTTAATTTTGAGGAAGTAAAATAGAACTCAAGTCCGATAAAATTATTAACTCATAATTTTATTTCTAACATTTCTATACTAGAGATGTACAATTGTATTCTTCAGAAAATTTTCTTACGTTTTGATATTTTATAAAATTTAATATTTGCTTTTTTCGACTCTTTTTCTTATTATATAATAGTATTATTTTGTTAAACTAAAGCTATTTTATTACATAATTCTTACATATCTTTGTGGCAGTATTTCGATGTCCTTCATTTGGCTTCTTCATGCCAATAATATTGAAAATTGTTCTTATTAAAATTGTTGGTCGATCAACGTAGATCGCAAAATTAGGATATATTTATATACATATATCCACTATATTTTGAATGCTAATGAGACACTAATTTTAATGTTTACATGTTGTGTCTTATTTTATTTAATAATCTTTAATTACCAGCATTATATCAAAAATGTATCATGAGCTTGATGAAAAATATAAATAAAGTTATACTAAACGAATCTACTAAAAATTGCGTGAAACTACAATGAAGTCTACTGTGATGCTGTTGGGATGTGAGTTTTTAAGAATTTTCCTTTGCTTCATTTCAATTTTGGTTTTACTTTTCTCCTTTTAAATAAATGATTAATTATTCTTTTTAATAGTACGCTCTACTCTTGAGATACTACAAATATAAAATTAATGAAGAAATTAACAAATTTTCAAAAGAAGAAGAAGAAACAACATGTTTCCAAATAATTCTCAGGTCAATGACTTTTCCCACTCGTTCTTAATTTAAAAAACTACATGAGCCGTGAAAAACGTCATATTTCAAGTCACTCAAACTCTTCCTATTAAATCTTTATAATTATCGAAAGCGTGGGAGGGGGGAAAATGCATTTTTATAAATTGTTTTAACTTCACTTATAAAGAAATACTTATTTTTAAATAACTTAAGGGTGGCAGTAGAGGTAAATATTTGTTCGATTATGTTTGATCGCCCAACTTCTCTTAATGCAATTCGAAAAACTTCATCGTGAAATGAAATAAAGCAAATAAAAAGAAAATGAAAACAAACGCCAAGCCCTTGAATATTCGACAGAAAACAAAACTAATGTGTAAAAATATAATTTTATGCATTTTGGAAACTAAGGGGGGAAAAGCACACTAAAAACCAAGTGCCGCGAAAAGTCAAGTCAGGAAGAAAGTAAAAAAGTAATTAAGTAAAAATATAAAAAACAAAATGCAGACTAACAAAACATATCACGATGGCTTAAATTTATAGTCGTAGTGCTTTCAAAACCACATGTTGCGACCAAACTAAGCTAGAGTGGTGATGGCCACAGAATTTGGGGGGGAAGAGCAAGAGAGAGAGAGAGAGAGAGAGAGAGAGAGCTGTAAGCGAATCAAAACAATTTTATAATGGAAAAGAGTGTTTTCTGGAAATAAAAAAGGTTATGTAAAATACATTGGTGAAAACACCTCCCGTATAGGTTGATATATAGCAGATGTATATATGTATGTTTTTTAAGAGAAAATGCCATAAGCAAAAATAATCAATTTGAACCATATCAAACGATATAAACAGCGTGTCGTTACTCCCACGTAGAAAAACCCTAATTTGCAATTTCTCCATGTCGGTTTCTGGCATATTTTGATTAATTGCACAATCTTATACATTTAAATATAATAGAACCCCGAAATTGAGACCACATGAGACCGACAATATACACTTGTGAAAATGATTGTTGTGAAGCGTATTTAAGATTCGGCCCAGTCGAATACAGCATATGTTATTGTAGCTTAAAAAAAGTTTTACAATACCCTCTAGGCTTAGACTATTTTTGTTAGCAAAGTTTCCTTAACTAGAGCCCAGAATGGTCAGTGTTTTTGTCACAAATAACATGGTCTGGCCAGCTTTTGTGTAAATTTCTGATTATAAAATTGCTTTAGAAATATGCTCAAGATCCACATTTTGCAAATACGCCCTTAATAACTCATCTTTTATTTACACCTAGATATGCTAACACAACAGCTAGAAAAACTTTCAAACAAATATTGTGATAAAATATTTTCGTGTGCGTGTTTGCAAGCGTGTGCTCGCCTGTCCCTGCTTGACTCCAGAGAAAATCCTCTCGCCCTCTTTGCACGGTTTATGTGTGAAATTCACCACAACTTATTAAAAATAAAATGAAAACGAAAGGAAGACCGCAAAAGTCAAATGTCAGTTCAGCAAATGAAATGAAATTATGCATGCAATAAAGACATTTATAATTGTTTTCATTCGTTTTTAAACAGCCAGGGATGGACTATATTCTTGTCTCTCACATATTTTTTTTTTTGTTGGACGAGTTTTAATAATTATTTGTTCAAATAACTAAGGTCTAGATGCAACCAAATTGGTGAAGTTATTTTAAGTCTAGAAAAGTTATGAAAAGTTGGGTTAAGTTACGGTGGCATATAAGCAAATATTTGCCAATTTTCGCATAAAACACGTGACCACTACTTTCTTACTGAACTTTATTTTCAGCACATACATATGTATATACCAACAGCTAGAAATGTATATATATTGACTTGGATGCAATAGCTAGCAACAACGAATACAAAAAAAAAAATTAGAAAAAAAGCATAAATACAATAAATTTCATAAGAGCATACCTTAAGGTTATGTTTACTTGCAAAGTTTTTGTAAGACCAAATAATTGTTCGCTGTAAATTTTGATTTATTCGTTGATTAAACCTGACCTTGAAATATACTCTTGTGAATTATAATTTTTGCCTGTTTTTCTCTTAATTTTTGTTTGTTTTCGTATCTATGGGAAGTTATTTGCTGTATTAGTTATTTCTAATTAACTAAAGCATCGCCTCAACAAAGGCTTAGAGTGGTTACGTTGTTTAGGGACTTATATTAGCCAATAAATACATTTCTAAAGAAAGTGACTTTCTAAAAAAAATTACTCTTGAAAAAATATCGTTTTGAGAATGTACGTCTTTAAGAAGGTACGTTTTGAAATGAGATTATTTGCGAAAAGTATATGGCATTTAAAAATGTACACTTAAAAATATTACAACTACTTAAAATTTACTTAAGCTTCTTTGAAAAAGATATTTTTAATATACAAAAAAATTCTTTAAAAAAAAACTTCAAAAAAAATATTTTCAAAAAATACCATTTTAGAAAATACCTTTTCAAAGAAATCACTTTTTAGAAAATTGCCCTTTAGAAAACTGCCTTTAAAAAATTACATTTAAAACAGTGAATTTTTAATAAATTATTCCGAAAGTGGTGCTCTTAATGAACAGTACAGTTTATAGCAATTTTAATCATGGCAGCCTTCATAATAAATTTGACTGAGTGAAATGAGTTGCGGCGACTTCGAACGAAAGGGGTTATATACATATAGTCAATATGTTTGTTTGTAGGCTGGAAAGGTTCCACACAACGTTTTGTTAAAAATGTGTGGGTCTAAACGTGTCTTTTTCAAAATACTGTGAATGGAATGCGCACCCGCTCTTCATCACAATTTGGGTTTGGTTTTTCATGCCATCAAAAGTGGGTTTGTTATTTTCACCATTGATAACATGCTCATTAATTATTTCTAGTTCTTAAGGATCCATAAAAAATTTGTTTACATCAACTAAGGGATTTAATATTTTCATATATAGATAGCACATACATGCATACGTTCATACCTACACATAAACAAACACAGCCATGTGCTGGCTGCCTCTGTGTTTGTTGCTATTACAGACTGTGAGGGTTGATTTTATGAAATTGAAGTTTTAATGGATTTATTGTTGTGCGTTTTTTTTTATTCTCAAGGGCCACTATTTTGTTGCAATTAAATGATTCTGTTTACATGAAATAAATTGAATTGAATGTACAAATGAATTGTTGGAAAATTGTGTATTAGAAAAATAGAGAAACAGGAAAGCAGCAAAAATAATTTTGATTATTAAATAGTGATAGTGATACAAGTCAAGCCGTTTTGTTGGGAGAAAAGAAAATTCTATGCTGGTAAAAGTGCTGAAGCAAAATGTAATTTTAGTTTTAAGTGGTGATTTTGACGACAGGAATATAATTAACACTTCGAACTATGAGAAATATTAATATGACAGCAAAAAGCAATAAAGGAATTGAACATTTTATGAGCCCGCAGTTACGCCAGAAAAATATACAAAAAGACAGAGGGACAGGCAGCGCTAGAAAGAAATAAAAAGAGAATGCAAAAATATATATCGGCAGATTTTTTTAAACAAAATTATAGACATTCTACTTAATTTCTTTTTACTATTTGAAAACTAGTTAGTGATTTAGTTATGAGCCCTGGCTGCACCCCAGCTAATACTAAATTCTTGAAATTTACTTTTCTTCTTACGCCCTTCACAACCAGTATTAAAAATGTACATATGTAAGCAAATTCGTACTTGTGTTTGTTATTCCACAGTTTTCATATCTGATCGCACAAAATCCAGATCACGGGATCTAAAACCTAGAATGTCGTTTTTACAGCAGAAGCTGTGATATGTCATAGCAAACCGGTTTTTTAATCAATATCAGTAGACAAGTCGACCCGCCCTATTGCTTAGGACGAAAAAAATGTTTCTCCACATGGGAAATTCCCCACTTGAGAAATCTCACCTATAAAATAATTAACTATTAAACGAATATACATACATATATGAACAATTACAAGACTATTTGTGTTTCCATAACAACTATTAAATTTTTTTTCCATTAACCATTTTCAAAGAAAAATAAAAAATATTAAAAATAAAAAACAAAACAGCCTCCAATTTTAAAAGTCATCATTAGAGTTAAGAATATATTTTGCTAATTTTTTCAAAGATCTTATGAATTTATTTTCAATGGCTAACTATATTTAAGGCGTCCCTACCACAGACGCTGAGCAGGACAAGTTTATTTGGATCAATGAGAGTATACTCAGTTAGTGGAAATTTCAGGATTCTACGATTTTCCAGTATCCCGGGGATTTTGGGAAGCCCAAATACATTATTTTTGATAGTTTAAAATATTTATCCTGCACTTTTTAAGTTTTTTATTTCGCTGAACATTCTTTAAGTTACGAGTACCGTCACATAAGAACAAATATTTGACGTGACCACTACTTTTTTTAAATTAATTTCAAGTAAAAACATATAAATATTCAATTAGAAAATTCATATACATTCACATGCCCCCAATACCGCAAGAAAAAGAAGGAAAAAAATGTAATTACACTAGTCTTTACAAGAGAACCATAAAATATGATGCTACCCTTAAGAAATAGCCATATTGGCCATCATAAATTTGACAGAAATACGACAAATATGACTAATAAAACACTTTGTGAACTGAGTTCTTATAACCAGTAGGTAATAAATATTTTTCGATTGATTTGAAGACAACAACAACAACAATAACAAAAATTCTCAAACCCATTAAAAATAATTAAAAGTTAAAAAAAGGAGAACATGCTTCACGAGAATTTATGAATAAAAAACTTCTCACACACACACACACACAGAACAAAAGCCATTGTAAAGAAATGATAAACTTGCCACAAAATTGGCATGCATCAATGAAGCGCGGAAATGTTTGTTAAGCGTGGGATGAGCATGTTGCCTGCTCAAACTTGTTTCAAAAAACCAAAAAAGTAGAGAGCAAAATGTAAGGAAAAATTTCACTTTTTATTAGAAATTCCTATAAAAAACAGTTGTTTGATCTATATCTATTGGTCTAGCTGTTCTTAGTTATAACTTCCCTCATTAAAAACATATCAGGCTCATAAGAAAATTAGGCTCAAGTCGACTTTGATAAGCATATTATAATGCATATTAATTTTTGTATTTTATTAAAAACATAATTATAACTCTGATGAGAAAATTAAAAGCAAAATGTTTTGGAACGAAGTTCCTTAACGCGGCTTGCTGGTAGTGGAAATTAGTAGAAATCGTCACGAAAGCGTGTGAGCTGTTTATATGTATTGGTGTACTGTCGAAAAGCAATTGTGTATGATTGGCAGTGTCTCCACTGACAGCAGCGGAGACACATACAAATAAATATTAATTAGTTGGAAAACGTTCCAAAAATTTAAGAAATCATAAAATTTCAAAATTTTAAAAACAACACAAAATAAAACATACAGATTTCACCTTGTATTACATTCAAAGATGAAAAAAAACGTAAGGAACTTCGTTCCTAACGGGGGTCCCCCGACCGCCATTTCTTTTTTTGTCTAGGCGAATGCCCGTACTGGACCTTGCTGAAAATATAATATTTCTTTTTGTGCGTTGAGCAACCTTTAGCTTCAAATATGCTCTTGTAAAGATTAGCGTAACTACACATTTTCCCCCTGTATTTGCATTTTTAGTCGATTGTGTGTATATTTCTGCTTTAAATTAAGATCAGCAAGTGGTCACGTTTGTTTTTGTGAGAAATATTTAAATATTTGTTCATACGTGAGAGTAACTCAAAAGGTGTTCAGGGACTGAAAAACTTAAACAGTGGTGAATAAAATTTTTAAAACTATCAAAAATAACGTATTCGTGCTTCCAAAAACTCTTAAGATACTTAAAAAATATTGGAGTCCTGAAATTTCCGTTTGTTGAACTTTAACCCATTGATTTAAATGAATTTGTGCCAAGTCAACGATAGAAAAATAACTTCAAGGGATCTTGAAAGAAATTAGCAAAAGACACTGTTAGTTTTTGTGTTGAATTTTAAAATGCCTCACCAAATGATTACGTATTAGCACAACAGAACCTGCTGGGACCCAAGTCAGCAAGTCTCACGAGTGGAGACCCGTGAAACATACCATAAGTGATCATGCATGTGCATGTATTTTTAATATTTTTTTATCTCTCTCGTATTAAGTGGAATTCTTCCAAATTAACTGGTTGTTATAAAAAGAAAAGTAATTTCATTCACAAATATTAGTTTATATATTAAACAAACAATCAATTGCAACTACAACTGTGTGTTTATGAGATTGACGAAAGACATCCGTAAAGCAAAAACGAAATTATTATAATAACAGACAGTAGAGTGTCATGAAGAATGTAGTTTAATTGTATTGAGTTGCGTGCGTGCGTGGCATTAAGAGCAAATAAAAATACGATGGACTTTCATTGGCCGACTGACAGACAGTCTGTGAAAAGTGAAAAGTAGACAAAACCTTTGACCATGCGGGCAAGCAAATTTTCGACGCATGACCATTATATTTTAATAACAAACATATTGCACTGCTGCTGTTTGGAAACTGAATTTGAATAGAGTACAAATGAAATTTGGAGAGCTGCACCCTTTTCATGTTTTCAGCGGATGATTATTATAATTCTTGTTTTTGTATGGTGAACAAATTATGAGCAAATAACTAACTATGTAAAAAGTTTAAATTAATATTGACACATTGTCAGTTGTGACAAATCATGTCAATGTCTTCATTTACAATAATAAAAATAAGCCAAACAACTGCTGTCAAATTCAAGCATAAACTCATCAATTTCTTAGGAAAGTAGCAGGGTGGTCGTTTAATTGATTTTTGCAATTGTTTTTCTTTTTTTTCATCTGTGATTTAACCTTAAAATTTTATTACACGTTTTTTATTATATATTCTTAATTGTTGCTTTTGGGGTTAAAATGGCCAGGCTTATCATTGTAATCAAATATGTGGTATTGGTAATGAAATGAAATGGGTGTGCTTTTCTTTATTAGAAAACAAACCGAACAGTGTAACAAATTAAATAAATATTTTACCTAAAATTGTATGTTATATACTGGATGCTTTATATTTGGCGTGAATAACATGGTGTTCAATGAAATGAAGCATTTTCGAAGGCCGTACCTTTAATCTATTGTTTATCGTCACTAGTAGTGACAAACAAATCTTTTTTTCAATCATGTTTTCAATTTCAAACAACACTTTTTTTTTCAATTTTGTTTTTGTTTAGTCCATGATTGTGGTTCTTTTGTTGTTCATTGAAACAATGTTTTTCTAATTTAATTAGTAAAATATTAAAGCTAATTTATTGATTTGGAATAGTTTTGGTAGATTTTAGCATTAATTGTGGGAATTTTATTTAAATATTGTACGTCAATTGTTAAGAATTTCTTTAAATTGAGTACCTGTTCGTTAGTAATTTTAACAGGAAATGTTTTTAGCAAACTTTTATGCAAATTCTTTTCCAACGAATTAAGGGAAAACGTAAAAAGGTTTTATTCATTTAGGAATGTTCTCAACTCTTCTCAGAAGTAAAAAAAAAAGTAATTAAGCACTAATCCGGAGTTTTGAAAATGTTTCTAATGACATCTGGCATCGAAAAACAGGTTTTTGAGCATGAAGGAGTACATGTATTTGATAAGTTTGTATGCAGAGGAAATGTGGTTGGTTGAAAGTAATTTTTAAGCTACGTATAGACGATTGTAAAATCTTACAATATTGTCAGAAAAAGTATAGAATATTTTCAGCCCATCGTGAGAACTTACAATTTCTTCCTGACAATAGTGTAAGCAAAAGCATTGGCAGGCCACCTACCTAACAATTAATTGTCAGTTAACTGTCAATCGTCTGAACACTTTGGCATCATCATTGCTAGTACATTGTCAGGCATTGGCATATTGTAAGATGCATAAATTCTCAACACCTTACAATGGCGTCATTGTCAGACTAATGACAAAGAATATTAAAGAAAAATGTGTGTGTGCAAAAGGGAGGGAAAAAACAAGAGAATAGTAAAAATGTGAGTACGAGAGGTAAAAAGTTGCAGAAGAGAGAATAAAAAAATTTAAAACATGGTTATTGAGCGAGAAAAATAAGAAATGAATTATGGCATGTGTGTGTGTGTGTGTGTGTGTATTTTGATAACGACAATTGGCTGGCAGTTTTTGATACGTAGAAAATCTTACATCTGTGTAAGCTGACAATTTTCGTTGGTAACTAAATTTATTGTCAGGCAATTGTCTGGCAATGTAATTGTAAGATTTTCTTGCAGTTGTCTGAACTGATAATTTTCTTACTGCTGACAATTTTGTATTTCTGGCAATCTAGTACGTTGTTAGGTCTTACAATATTGTAATATCTGGCAACCATCACGTGAATTATAAATTAGATTTTCTTTCATCAAATGCAATCATAAACTTTAACTTAATACTAACAAAATAATACATCGCGTTTCAATTTTAATTTATATGTGTGGCTTTCCAAAGACAAAATAAGATCGGCAGCGGCTTGTAACACAAAACTGAAATCCGGGGCGGGTGCGTGCCAACTTGACGCTGCTGGACTTTGCCCTCTGTGACGTATATTATTTATATATTTTATGTCACTAATAAATGTCACTCTGTTTACTATTTACACATTCCAGTAGCGCCATTTAGAATTTTGAAATACACAAAGAGAATTTAACCGAAAAATCTACAATTGTGTTCATAAAAGTAAGCTAAATAATATGTTAACTACAGCAATGAATTTTTAAACATTCAGCAAGTAACGATTTCTAGAAAAGACCCAGTGATAAACCAAACAGATTTTGCAGATTTGCACAGCTACCATTGTGAAAACCCTTAGTATTAAACTACAGGCTCCGCCATCTAACGTTTTTTTCAACTAGTGCTTATTTCGTGAACGGTAACACTTAGCTCATGTCTGATTTGACAGATAATTAATTTTATCCTTCTGCTGAACGAATATGGTTCCCATCCAAAAAAGTGTCAACAATACTGGGGTTTGTCACTACTATGAAGTCGTATTTGTACATTGTACATGTACATTGTAATATATGGAAATCTTTAAAGCAGGAATTTGAAATACTAAAGCATCTTAGTTTGTGGGGTATGGAAAAAAGTGATCGAGCCGAAATATTTTATTGAGTGAGTGTCATTGTGCACTTAATAGGAGCAAAGTTCAAGGAAAGATTAAGAATTCCCGATAATAATCAGTAACTGCAGCATAGTTCTCCATTGAGGGGTAAGATCTAAAGTTTACCCCAATAGTTTTAATTTTTCACCTTTTAACTATACATTATTACCCCCTGTCGACACCGTTTAAGGAGCTACCATCCAACATTTTTTTTCGTAAATTTTACCCCCACCGCTCTAATTAGTTTCAAGGTAGGCTGCCTCTGGAGGAGTTGCATGCATGACCAACAATTATTAATAGATTTAGATCGAAATTTTTGCTCTATGTCTTCTCCTTAGGGTTGCTCCCATACAACACTAATTTATTGAATTTTGGCCAAGTGCTAACTGGACGCAAAGTTTTTTTTTAGTTTCTTTCTTAAAGAAGAGAGACTTAGGGCGACTTCCATGTTAATAAACCCGACAAAGTTAATAGCCCCTGGAACTTTTTGGCTAACTTTTTTGCTATTCTACTGTAATATATTAGTTCAGGTCAAAAATAGACCTTTCAAATGCTTTCTGTCTTTTTCAGCTTGTCTATATTTTCAAGAATTTTTCCAGTCTACAGATAAGTTGATTAGCACCAATAAAATGTCGACGGTATATGGACAGCTGAAAAAGACAGAAAACATTTGAAAGGTATATTTTTGGTCTGAATTAATACATTTCAATTGGCTCTTAAAGCAAATAAATAATTAAGTTCATATATATGAAGATTCTACTAGTATATTATTTAGCAAATTTACGCGTACGACTCTCCTAGTTATTTACCTATTGCACTTGTTTTATCATTATAAGCTTTATTAGCCGTCTAACGGTTTCACTTCTTTGAACTTATACAGTAAACAATTTATCTTAATGGAAAAATGTTTTATTCTAAAATGCAATATGTCATTCAAATTGTTGAGATAGGTTCAATTAAACGCTCTAAAACAAAAACTCTTCTCCGTACGTATGAACATCTAACAAAGAAAAGGGCGCTTAACTTGCCTAAATAAACAATTCCATTACACTTTATGTGTTTGTATCGGCAAAAAAAAAAAAAAAAAAAAAAAGATAATACAAACAAGTAACTTAAATAAGCAAAACCAAAAACGCACACACCACGAGATAAATTCAAATAAATAATCAATTGAAAAATAACAAAAAAAAAAAAAAACAACAACACGTTCAAGTTGTATATCAGAATGTTCTAACCAGACAAATCGTTGTGCTACATTCCCTGAGACCCTAACCAAAATTCCCATATGTTTACACAAGAATCATATAAATAAATATATAATAATCATCATCAATTTAATAAAATGATCATCATTGTATTAAACAAATAAATGCAGCAGCAAACAAACAACCAGGCAGCCATTCAGCCAATCATGTGTGGAACAAACCATAAAGTGGATGATGGGATTCTTTCCAATACGGCGAAAAGGCATGTATATATAAGTAAGTCGCACAATTATTAGAAATGGAGATGAGCTGGTGGGTACAATATGTATAATTTATCTCCAACTCAAATTGTGGATGGGATTAGGAAATTAACACACGTCCTAAACTCATGAAATAACTCAACAACAATTTTTTTTTGATATCAGGTCCCAAAACCATATCTCTCATTGAGTCCACCAATTGAAATTTTTTAATATTAATCTTAACTTCCCCTTTACAGAATTTTATGCTTTACGGATTGTTAAAAACTTTGTACAAGCAAAGAAAAAACATGCTTAGTTATGGTTGCAGTAACAATGTTATTTTCTTTATAATGATTATAATGTTGCAATCATAAATTATGGTTAAGAAAACCATAGAATCTATTTCAACAATAATATGGTCCCCTTCGAATACAGAGTTTTTCTGTGTGTCGGGCGCTTAGTTGGATTTTACTTCCCCAAAGTTTTGGTGCGTTCTTATCTATCCTAGCTGCAAACTCATCAGTATTTCGGTTCCATGGATAAGTTTTATTTTGAAGACTCAAATATCTTATCATCAATTTAAAATAACCTATTCAATTTGATAGTAAAATACATTCCGAAATTCCAAATTATACTGGCCTAAAAACCTTTTGTTACAATTTTTAGACTGCCATGCTATTAATGACCATTCCATGTCAAATTATATAATTTTCGAAAACACTTCTTTCGCATATTGTGTTTAGTATGCTGTCAAAATACATACGTAAAAAATATGTATGTATGTGTGAAAAATTCATGGAAAAATCTTGCTAGAGTAGTAGTGCATTTTCTCATGGTAAAACAAACAAATGAAAGATGTGAAATAAAGCAAGCTGAATTTATGTCGCATAGAGGATCGCAGGTCACGTGGATTTTGTTCACATTTTAAAGGTCATATTTTCGAAAGTGAAATAATGAATGTTACTCAATATTCTCCACAGTTTCGAACACATCCATCCCCTAATGTTCTGAATTTTTAGGCTAGTTAAATTTAGCTTGTATTTCCAATTTGAAACCCATTTGAATTGACTTTAGTGAACAAAACGAGAATCCCTTCGTAGCATCATCTGTTGATGCGTACTTTTTAGCACTGAAATTGTACCATTCTATCGGCCTTGCATTTACAAAACTTCCACAATTGGAGACACACACACATTCATTAGAAAAAAAACAACATATTCGAGATAATATAGATTCAAAGAACATCAAAAAACTAAATAAAAGAAAAAATAATCAAATAAGAAAAAAAAACGTAAACAATGTTGGGCACCAAAAACATGTGGTGCATCATGTTTGTTTTTGTCGTCTTGTTGCATTTGTTTTAACACCAACTGCTTGCAGCCATACAAAGTAAGTATGCATGTGTTATTCCCTTTATACTGTTGCCTAAACACACTCACAAACATTAACCCAACCAGCACAATTTTATGCATGTGATGTCCTATGGTTCCGAAGAAGAAAAAATAGTGGCTACAACAAACACAATTTAAGCAATGAAAACCAAACAGTGTATGAAAATTTGAAGATTACATGATATTTTTTTCAATGCGAGCAGAATTTCTCTTGTAAAGTGTAGTATGTGGCACCCACAACCTCAATTTAAAGCGGGTTTTTTTTCCAAGATAGAATTTTGTCAGATTTTCATATCAATAATCATACGATTGCATTACAATCTATAGTATATAATACTCATTTGAACAGCTATAAAGGAAAAACAAATTGAAATGAGTTTTCCTTATATCTTGAAAGAGTGTAAATTTATTTTTATATATTATCCGTCTAATTCATAAAAATTATAACAGGCTTATAAGACTGCTATTTGACATATTTGTATGGAAAATCTGTCAAATAAGAGCTTTATAAACCTGTTATAATTCTTATGAATTAGACGGTATGTATTCATCTATTATGTGAACGAGATACCTGCACAATAGTCAGCAAATTTGGTTGCTGATGGTGGTCGTGAAAGAGCCATGACAGGTACCCCAGCCAGTAAGTCTCCAACTTTACTTTTCTTATCGTCTTTAAAACTGTTGATCAATCTAATTTCATCACAAAAAAATTCCTCTCAATGTTGAGGAAGCAAAAATTCAACTCCAACCCGATAAAATTATTAACAATTGTATTGCCATAATAGGGTTTTTTTCTATTTGATGTACTAAAAATGTCCATTACTCTAATGAATTTTCATTGAATTATTGCATTATGCCCATTAAAATTGAATCATTCTTATTTATTTATTTTTCATAATTTTGTTGAAATATATCATTGCATTTAAAAAAATGTCATTGAATCACTGAAAGTTTTCTCCAGAGCATTTACTTTTTGATCCTTATTTGATTCGTTAATAAAATTTGGATATACGGCAAAATATTTTCACATTTCGTAAAGATTTAAAGTCCACTTGCGAGTATTACGCACCTAAAAAATATCGTCACACATAAAACAGCATACGTTTTTTTTTAATGAAGTATTCTGAAGTAATTTTGTTCATAATTGCAATGAATAATAAAAAACTCAATTAACTTTCATTCAACGTTGGGATGCATGATCTCTATTTCATTATATTTATATTAATGATCTTTTGTTATTATTTTCATTATTAATCTAATGAATTATTTCAATTATCCAATGACTAAACTGAATTTTTAACTATTAAAATTATTTTGAATCTTAATGATATACCTCATAAAAATGCAATAGTTCCACGAAAAAATTCGTACTTTCTATGACTAGTTTCATTTAAGGCAAACAATGAAACAAATGAAACACTGCATTAGCTTAGAGTTCATACATTTAATGAATTAATCATTAATATCAATGAATCCGTTATTCACTGAATTAAAACATTGCTTGAAAGTGACTGATTTTTTCTTGATATTATTATGGGAGTTCATTGGATTTATGGACGAAATTATTTTAGTGTATGTTGCTTAAATAAAGGAACGATTAGACAAAAACCATCCTTTATGCCTGTTCAAGAAAATTGTTTTAATGTTTTCATTAGTTCTGTAAATAGACCTTAATGTTTTCTATCTTTTTCAGCCGTCTATATGCCGCCGACATTTTGTTGGTGCTAATAAACTACTCGGAAAATCTTACAACAAATATGTCAACGTATGGAAGAGTTCCAATATATTAAACTATATTATACTGATGCTACTTTATACTGCTGACAGTGCCAAGGCGGCCTAAAAATCATATAACAGTAGTTCACTACGATGTTTTGGAGCTCAGCCGATTAACAGTCAGCACCCAATTGCAAATGTTCACTGGGATAGGTAGTATGGCGCACATGATAATGGCGTTATTTAAAATGTTTATGGTTAATGTTCCAGTGGCAGAAGAAACGAACAAAAACAAACTTTGCAGCTTCCAAAAACAAATATAAAAACTAAAAATATCTCTCGACTTTTATTAACACATGTTGTGTTTGGAGAACATTTTGTACATGATATCACACGCTTTATGATGCCAGATGGGAAAAAATCCAATTTAACTGTTTAGTGAATTACTGAACCTAATTTTTTGGAATCAAAATGCTCTTGCGAGCATACGTCCTTCAGTTAGTAGCAGTCATAACAATAATTTGAATTAAAGGGCATCTAGTATAAAACTATGTACGTTTTTTAAAACTCCAACAATGTTGAAATTGTGAAATTTAGCACGTGCAAAGTTCATAGGTTGCTAGTGTAGGGTGTTGGTTACCCAGAAGTAGCCAGTTGCCCAACTAGCTATATTACGTTACTTTGCCTGGCTAAATTGATATTATAATAAAAAGTTCAACCAAAAGTTAAAATGGAGCCATTTTAAACACCATATAAATAAATACCAAATCAGTTTCATTTTGACTTTCCCCCCCATAATAATGCCTGGTGAATAAATCTGGCAACACATTTTATTTTCTCCCAAGAGGACCGATTTGCTCCCTTCCATTTTAGTGAGTTTTTAAATTTAACTTAAAACACTTATTGCGCCAAATGCTCTTGAATAATAGAAGAGCAATTAACAAAAACAAAAATGGGAGCCTTTTCTTAACAACTAAAGATCACTTTAATTACAATATGTAAAACAAAAACAAGAGGAGTAAAACCATGAAAATATATATGTGCTATGAAATCTAAAAGAGAATACTGACTGGCATCTTCAGCCATACAGAGGCACAAAATAACCAAATTTTCATTCATTAATCCACATCCACCGCTACTGTGTGTGTGTGTGTGTGTGTGTGTGTGTGTGTGTGTGTGTGTGTGTGTGTGGGTAAGTGAAGAAAATTTGCTGCCACTACTCGGTAGCAACAATAGTTGTCGCTGTATGTAAAGAAAAATTTACGGTGCGACTGCAAGACTCCAACACACTCACACACCCATTAAACTGCGGCAACACAGATACTACTCAGTCAAACACACTTTCACACTAAAGTTACTCGCGGGTGCGCCCTGTATGTCTGCTGCCGTCTGCAGTCATTTGATTGTATTCAAGAGTTAAAAGTTCGCATGAACAAAATTTTTTTATTTCTTTTAAATATGTACATACAATATATTGTTCACCAACGAGAAATTCGTTTCATTTTCATTTCAAGAGGCCAATTTTTTCGTTTAGTCTTTGAGTAAACGTCGGACATAACGTTTGTTTTGTTTGTGGCAGACACGCGTGATCAGCTCACTGAATGATGGGTGAACGTTGTTAACGGGGTGCGTTTTTGTTTTCGGTTGTTCTTGATAAATAATACAACCACAATTAAAGAATCGAGAAAATTTATGTGTTTTTAATAAAACGAAAAAACTGAAATAAATAACAAACTAAAATTTATGAGTGTTTTATATGATAAATGTATGTATGAGTGTTCAGAGAAAATGAAATTTTGAATAGAAGTTGGGGAGTTTTTGTTTTTAATATATAAAAAATATTGCCTGCCACAGTGTAAAAAAGTTTTAGTTTAAAAATAATTTTCTTGATTTTCATATGTTGTTCTTAAGTGAAGTGTACAATTTTAAGCATGAGTGATGTTTTGTTAAAACGAAGAAACACCAAATAAATAACACTGTTTATAGGGATTAATTTTAAAATTTTTTAAACAAAATTAATATAAATACACAAAGAAAAGTATACGAAATTCTTAATAACTAAAGTGATGTTAAGAAGTTTTTATGGAATAAAATTAAATCAGGAGAAACAATCTTAAATAGCACTTCAGATAGACCATGAAAATAATTAAAGCAAAGTATTGAAATTTTATTTTTTAGCTAAAAAAAACAGCAAATAAATAGTGGACTAAAAAATGAACACAAAAAAAGACTCACAAACAACAAACAAATTGCCAGTGCTAATAAGAATAAAAAATTTCTTTTGGATTTTCAGCTCAGCAAAACTTTACAATTCTCTCCCGTACAATTACAGCTGTGTATGAGTAAATTATTTTAAATAGCCTCTGATTGACTTATCAGACATTTAAAATGCTTAAAGATTTCGCTAATTAGGGTCATGTGTAATAAAAGTGCACCGCACCATCCAGCAAACTGTTTCGTATCTCACATCCGACAGAGTTTTACATTTTCAAAACAATGGCCGAATTCAAAGCTTCAAAAATAATTCCAAAAACAATCTCTCAAAACAAAAACTGTCTACAAAAGATTTAGTTATGAGTTTAATGATCGATTGCTTTTAAAGTTGTTTCTTCAATTACAACAATAAGTGAAACAATTGGACTTGTGAATACAAACAATGAGATAAAATTTTAAAATTAAAAGTAAAAAATAGTACAAATTAATTTTTATTATTCGAGATTTTCCTTCAATAATTTTGGAACGAAGTTCCTTAACGCGGCTTGCTGGTAGTGGAAATTAGTAGAAATCGTCACGAAAGCGTGTGAGCTGTTTATATGTATTGGTGTACTGTCGAAAAGCAATTGTGTATGATTGGCAGTGTCTCCACTGACAGCAGCGGAGACACATACAAATAAATATTAATTAGTTGGAAAACGTTCCAAAAATTTAAGGAATCATAAAATTTCAAAATTTTAAAAACAACACAAAATAAAACATACATACTTCACCTTGTATTACATTCAAAGATGAAAAAAAAAAAACGTAAGGAACTTCGTTCCTAACGGGGGTCCCCCGACCGCATTTCTTTTTTTTTGGTACTCTGCATGTGGAGTAACCCAGCCCGCGCTGCTGGACTATGCATAACTTTTTATAAATTTAATTATGTTTCGCGTAATTTTTGCTACTTCTTCTTTCATATCATTCTTCTGTAGACAATAACAAATACAACAAAAAACGAATGGGCGAAATTGGTGCAGCTAATCAAGCGAGATGCCGTGACCAAGGGAAAAAGATTACGTTTATCGGGCATAACTTACTTCTATAAATATATATTACTTTATTGTTGTGATTGATATTAAACAAAGAAACATGTCATTGCCATTTTTAACTGCAGGATAATTACCTGTTTCGAAGCCGCCACTTCTTCTTATCAGCATTCGTTCTTGAACTCAGAGGCTCATGTTTTTAAAACGACACTCATGTTGCCCAGTTTCAGTGGTAATCGTGAAAATTAAAATATTGTTGAAATACAGCTTAGAAAAAATTTTATGTGAACAAAATGTTCTAAATTGTGTTTCAATTGCATATTGGTTTTTTACCAATACCGAACCAGAAATGCAAATTGTAGGAATTGCAAATGGCATGGCAAACTTAACACTTTTTATGAAGGGTGCACAAGTATATTATTATGATGAAAATAGTTTGTTTCTTAAGCCCCTTTATTGGGGTAAAACACAAACTACATACATATGTACATTGAAAACAAAAACTGTCCACAAAAGTCATGGCAGAACGACACCAAGCCATACATTCCTCTCAATCATGTTATTTTAATTATTTAATTAATTTATGATTTCGATGTGCAAACTGCGGGAGACAAATAAATTATTTTTAATAACGCACATAAAATCAGCGAGTCAGCGAGCAAAACAGCGATTTATGGGAACTTTTGAAGATAAAAAAAATATAAAAAAAAAAAAAAGCTAAAGTAGGCTGTTAAATGTATATTTTATGATTTATGCTAAAAACTATAATGATTTTGTAAATATATGCATGATTAAAAGTTATGGACTTCACAATGCAGTAAAGAGAAATAGTTGAAATTTGTTAAATATTTCAAGGATTTCAAAATGATGATATGAATGCAGATGTTCAGCAGGTGCAGGGAGGGAAAACCACATCGCTGAATTGCAAAAGGTATGCAATTCTGCTTCTAATAACAATTTCTCAGTGACTCCGAATAACTGATAAACTACTCTGCCAGACAGTGATCTGCTGCACCATTATGTTTGTATACTTACGCTCAAAAAGTCACTGGGCGTAAAAGCCCTGGTGTAGCAAAATGTTTACAAAACTAAACTTAATAATTTATTTGCTTTACAAAACAACTGAAATATATTATTTTAGGTCCAAAGGTCTATTTTAAAATAATGCAAACCTCTTACTCTATATAAATTTAGCTGCAACTATGCGTCAGTAAATCAGTTTACCATTTATCCCTACAAAATCAGTGCAAGTTCATCTTCGAGTTTGGTTTAATTTACGTTCAAACTATAAATTTTTGAAAGCAGTGAATACTTAAACCGCATTAAAGAGAATGAAATTTAGCTTTTAAGCTTCAACCATTAAACAGTGAAATACATCAGGTGTTTGAGAATTTTTTCAACGTTGCCAAATTTCGATTTCTAAAAGCAATCAAATTCAAGTTGAAGCTGCAGTTAAATCACACAAAACTTTTCTTAAACTATAGTTTTAACTCTCACTGATTTTTTGGGCATAAAACAGAAGAAAATTGTGCATTTTCACTTCACTTTTCAAAACATTGCAAATACACATGCTAGTAAGCTTTTTCGTTTGTCTTGCCACTTTTTAATTGTAAAATCATGCATAATAATATAAGTTCATCTTTGAATTGGGTTTAATTCACTTTTAAGCTAGTAAATTTTTAAATCAGTACATACTCAAACCTCATTTAAATTAAGGAAAGTTTGCATTTAAAATTCAGTTTCTTGCAACGTTGCCAAGTTTCTATTTCTAAAAACAATCAAAAAAAAATTCAAACAGCTGATATTTTGCTTTGTTGGATGATTGAAGCTTAACCGTTAAGTTTTATTCATTTAAATGGGGTTAAAGTATTCACTTACTTAATGAATTACTATTTAAAATGTAAATTAAACCAAACTCAAAGATGAACTTGCATTAAATAGATGGCAACACTGGCGCAAAAGTGAACTAGTCGTTATACAAACAGTGTATATATAATTGGAGCTTAAACGGACAAGTTTCCTCTTTTAATGTTAGCTTAAGTCTTTACCGTTCTACAAAATTTTTGGTTCAAACAGATTTTAAATGAGACATAAACGTAAAAGCACAAGCATCTATTCACATGATGCCAAACAGCGCCTTAATAACTGTGCCCGTCTCAAAAAACAAATTAACAATTTGAAAATCTATTTTTAACAAAAATCAAAATTCAAATACTAGAAATTTCCCCCCAAACAAATACAACAACTGACTCTTATACTGAAAAATAGTTTTTCCCCCATTTTAATTTGTCTTTTTTTTTAAACAAAACAAAAGAAAACATGATTTTTAGCAGCAATTTCTTTTAACAACTTTTGTTGTTTATGAATACTTCTTGGTGAATTCTCTTGGTGCAACATTTGTTCCATGCCCATCTTTGAATGTGTCGTACTGCAGCATTTGATGCCACAGATTTCTATTTGGCTTCTTGTAGTCTTGCAGGCAGTTGTTTCTATTTTTTATGCTGTTTACTGTGTGAAATCGCTTTGAGTGTGAAATCGTTTGATGTTGACTTTTTAGAGAAATTGAAGACGGGAGATCTAAACAAGACACACGCCATTAGAAATGCCTAGATTCGAAATGGTTTCAGTTTTTCTTTTTGCTTTTTGAAAACTTTTTTTTGCGCAAATCTTCTAAAAGAGGGGTCATTTCTTTAACATTCAGCTTTAACGATTTTCCATGATGTAAATGTAAAACAAAAGGGACGCGCTCTGGTGGTACCGAATTTAAAGTAATTTGGCTGATTTCTCTAATAACTTACAAATGATTTGTTATTTGAAATGGTGTCAGACTTGTGAACTTAAAATATTCATGGAATTATACGCATGGCAATAAATATTGCTGAAGACAGGTGCCTGACAATAATTTATCATCGATGGTATTGAGGGTATATTCCTCTAAAAAACTGACTAACTACTTTGTTTTGCCTGAAGATTTATGCGCCCTTTCATGTCGTTAGCGATCGAAGAAAGGTAGAACCTAAAAAAAAAAATATTGGTTGCGTTCATAAGAAGTAATTTATAAACAACCTCTGACCTCGAGAAAGAATTAGGTCTAACGAACACTACAAATATGCTGCCAAATGAATTTTCATTAAATTCATGGAGTTATGCATTAAGCAAACAAGAAACGAAATTGGAAAAAAATAATTTTAAGAATAATGAAAAACCAGTAGATCACTATGCAGATTTTTTTTAGCAGTGTTGTCTCCAATGCAATAATAAGCAATGTAGGACAGCTTCATTTTTGTTTAGGTATTCCTCGGCTTAATTCTCGATCAATCAAGGAAACGTACAACTGCACCAATAGTATCTCAGAGACAACGCTTAACACAGCCATGTTCATAAAAGGATCGTTGAAAATAAATAGTGCGTATATATATTGGCATATATCAATACACAAACAACGCAACCACTACTCTTTTGGTTTGGCCAAGTACACGGACATAAACAAGTGAAAATCCATGTGAATACATCAAGAAACGTCAACATAGGGATAACAACAGGAAGAAAACGAAAAGAACTTTAAATGTCGCAAAAGTATATTTTTGAGGTTATGTTTGCTCAATGAGCTAACACACAATTTACAGCGAAAAATTATTTGATCTAATAAAAACTCTACAAAAGCGAATTAAAATTTGCTCCTAGATCAAATATAACTTTAAAAAATGCTCTAGAGAATTTTTTGTTTGTTTTTTTCTTGCTTCTTATTTCCATTATTGTTTGGTTGTTTTTGTTTGCATGTGAACATTTTCAATTTTAACCCTGATCACCACATCTTGGCGTCCAACTTACATACATCACCAAGACGTGGAATAATAAGGTCATTGAATATCTTGTGCAAAACAGCCACTATATTGCTGCCTGTCCGGTAAGCAGCAGCTTCATATTTTGCAACCACATATTGTCCAGGTTCATAGCCCCGATTTCTTTGCTCAAGAAGTTCTTTAGGGTCCCACGTTAGCGAACACTATTCACGGTAACAGCTTGGCCGACTTCTACTTCTCGAAGAAGTATGGCTCGATGATGCCTTAGAAGCTTATAAACCTATTCAAGCAGTCATTGTTTGCGGATCCATCTGCTCTTGTAGCAATCCCTCATGATTCCTCATTTACCCAAGTGAGGCAATTCTGCTTGTTAATAAGTCCACTGCGGTGAAAGTGTGCTGATCTAAGCTATCACGTAGAGCACGAAATTCATTTTGATTTGAAAGCGCATTTTCTTACAACGTTTTAGCAATCTTAATGCGCTGCGCTGTTGGGCATCTCAAACCCTGTAAAAAAGAAATTTCACATTCAATTGGGTACAAATCTTGAGGCTGAGGTGTTTCCCACAAATAGCATCTAACATTATGGTTGGACTCCCCTTCAAAAACGAAGTTTATCGCCCATTTATGTATATCAGAATATTTATAAAAGGTTTGATTAAAAACTGTGAAATAAAAAATTAGTATTAAATTTGTTTTAAATTTTTTAAGAGGTTGCGTTTCTATAATGATTTTGATCACGATCGTCTGTCTTTTCCTTTTTTCTGTGAGCGTGACTGAAAACTCCCTTATGATATTGATCTCGATAATAAATTATATATGTAGCATGACAGCTGACATGATTTTTATCTTTCACTACCGCAAGCAAACAATTTGGCTCATCAGATTTAAGCTTTTGTGAAGCTAAACTTTCCAATGCCTGCTGCAGCTTGCAACGAAAACGAAACTTTTTATGAAAACGAATCTTGATGGGAAATCTTTGTTTATCATGAATATTTAATGATGTGCAAGATTAAATTTATTTAATTATAATTTTTCCATAAATTATTTAAATAAGAGAACCAGAGCTTCTCTGTCCTAGACTCTCTTGTTCTACACCAGATGAAAAACTAAAATGTTCAGTTTTTTGTCTGCTTTCTGCAATGGCGTCTGCAAACCATCGAAACAACATTTCGATTTTTACGATAATTATAAACGTAAATTTTAACACTTGATAAAGCCATGAAAACCAAATAGAAAATTGAATTTGCTTCTCAAGAAAAAGGCATTTAATAAAATCTTTTTGTTTGCTTTGTATTCACCTAAAATTTGAATGCTGTTTGCAACCAACTGCTTTCATGCTTTTAAGCACAACCATGTTTATTGTTTGCAGTCTGTTTATTGCAAGTAGTTGGTTTTTACAACATCATGTCTGAGAGTCACCGAAAAAATTTCTATTTTTAATGACAACAATTTTATTTGCTTGAATTCGGATTTATTTTATTTTTCTTTGTAAAACGTACAAACAACTAAACCTGGAAGTCAATTGCACTTTTATGCTGGCCGTACAACCAAAGAGCATTAAATACTAAAAATAAGAAAAAGTATCATCAAACTAAACCATAAATGCCGCCTCTAATAAGAAAATTTTTAACTTTACATTTTACCAGAATAATAAAATAATCATACTTACACGCTACGCTCACCCTGGTAGTCGTCATCATTTTGAACAAGAAATTACACGGATTTCAAAATAATAAAAATCTAAATCTATATTAAAACACATAAATGACAAATCTTGTGTATTTAACGTCTTGAAGTAAATTAAAAACAGAAAAGATAGAAAATGTAAAAATATCCAAAATATATACAAGCAGCTAAAGAAATTAGTGATGATTTAAAATTACTTCAAATGCGCCAGGGGGAAAAGGGGAAGTAAACTCAGGGACAATATTGAAGGAAAAAACTTTGCTGATCAGCGTTTGTCGATTTACACCGAATTACAAATGTAATGAAATGAATAAAATGACGGTAGATTATTATATAACTTGCCATATTGCTGATCTATTTTTAGTAAGATTGAATAACCTACTAACCTAATAACTTATTTACATCAAGGTGTAAAGGTGTGACATTTATCGTGTGCTGTGTTCCTCTCATAATGGAGGCCATACAGCCTCACTTGACTGTTTGCGCATAGTCAACTAGCGCAATAACCAATCACTGTTTATGATCACCAAACGACCTGGGAGACATTAAATTATATTGCTCTTTTTACGATATCGAAAGCGGTAATTTTTACGCTGATGTTATCTTGAGTTACACGCAAGTATAATAGAACAGCGTACTTAGCGCCAAAGAGAGTTTTTCTCTCAACTCTCTGTCGAAAACTAAATAGTTTAGACAAAGCTTTTTTCACACTCTATAATTATTTCATATTTTATTTCTTCAAATTAATAAGATTGGCAATCCTTCCCCCATTCTTCTTCTTCTTTATTCACCCAATATCGAACGAACTAACATCCGTATTAAAATGTCTTCTTAGTCTAAAACAAATGTTATTTTTAAGATTTATATACTTATGTTTTTCGAAAGACAAAATGTTCGTTCTAAACATACTCACATACAGGGGCATCTTAGACTCCAAAGGAAAAAAGACAAGCCATCTGTATGTTCACGAACCAACAAGGGGATGGTTGCGTGGTTGCAAGTGATATGATGTGTTTCTACAATAGAGCATTTTGATTTTAAACTTTCAAACAAATTTTATATTAAATTGAAGAAAACTCTTAAAATTAATTGAACTTGACACCGTGTAATGTAGTTTTTTTTTCTTTTTCATTTTCATTAAAAGGCTGCTCAGGAAATACGAATAAATAGAATAACATATTTATATAGAAGATAGAAGTAAGTATTTGGAAAACATTCATTTGAAGTGCAGTTTGCTAGCGGCAGATAAAAATAGCTTTGAACTTCATTACCGAAAAAATTAAAATACTAACAGAATAATTTTGTGTTTTAATTGTAACAAACGTGTTGTTTTCAACAAGAATGTCTGCCACAAACAAAATGTAGTATCTTAAGGAGAAAATTTCTCGCAATAAAATGAGTTGTAATAAATATTTATGGCAGTATTCCTGATAGAAAAATAAAGTATTGTGCAATAAAATAATTTCTAATAAAAACAGTTCGCTTGCGGCAGTTTTTCTAATAGTTTTCTATAGGGTATTGTGCAATAGTAACATATTATTTGGGGCTTTTAAAAACCCCTGCCTCAATTAGCAACAAAATCTGTTCTCGAAATCAAAGAAACAAAAACAACAAGGAACAAATAACCAACATCATTTCAGAACCATTGTGCCTCAATAAAATGCTGAGAATTTCCAGCTGGTGCTTAAAATAAGAAAGATGAATAATTATTTAAATATTTATTACATTTGCTACCGAATTAACAATCAACGTTTATGGCAATCAATTTTAAAGTGATAAAAATCTAATAAAAATGTTTCCTAAAGAATTTTTAAAAACACATTAGTTTTTGTCAGAGTGTGCGTTTAGAGTGGCTGTCCCTAAAAAGGAGCCTTCAGCAAGCAGCCCTCTTATTGTAATAAATTATACAACATACAAGTGGACAATTTAAGATCATCATACATATGTATGTACATACATGAAAATATGGCGTCAACACAACAAAAACTATTAATCATCATTTTGTTCACGTTACAACTGAGTCGTCTGGGAGATGGAATGAAAGGTGAGTAGAGATTCAAAAAATCTAGAATATTTATGTTTATATGCATTAGTTCCTTTCAAATGGAAATAATTAACGAGTGCTACATTTTTCCCCCAATTTTAAGTTAAAAAATATTTTCGTTTTAGTCCAGAACTCGAACTTGTAAATGATCAAATATTTTTATTGAATTTTAAATCAAGAAATGAGGTTTTAGTTTAAAGATTTCAGCGACATATATTTGTCGTTCATTCCAGTTGTGCTACCAGCATTGGAAATGCAAAACTCAAGGGAATGTTCAGATGCTACAAACAATGGTGGATGTTGTGCCTTTAGAGCAGTTGCGTCCAAGCCCGCATACAACGACACTGGAAAGCTCTAAAAAGAAATAGTCGATCATTCGAAGAAAAACAAACTACTTCAAAAATGCCCCAAACATGTTTTTGTTACATTCGTTTTCTCAAAAGAAATCCGTTTTAGTGAGAAGTTGTGTAAGTGGAAGATATTTTTGTTGATAAAAAGCTGTGGTATAATTCCGGAATTCGTGATCGAATGATGTGTGCTTGTTGCTTAACATTATTTTCGCTATCGAATTTATTTAATCACGAATGCCGAAATTCGGCTCCAGCTTTTTATCAAACAATATATCTGTCACTTACGCAGATTTCCGCTACAATGGATTTTTTTAAGAAACGAATGCAATAAGAACGTGCTTGGGACATTTTTGAACCAGTTTTTTTTTCGATTAAACGCCATTCTTTGTCAAGAGCTTTTAAAGCTATTTGACACAAACTCAAGTATTAATGTATATGGAGTTGGACATATCTCATCATTTGGAGATATCTGATCTATTATGAGTAATGAATTACATCTTTTTTTCAAACTCGTTTATTAATGCTGAAATAAAAATCCAATTCCTGTTAATTTATTTCAAGCTTCAATTCTGGGTTTAATAAAGAAACTCAAAAAGTGATTGCGCTTTTCAAAGGAAATCTTTCATAAGCGAAACAGATTTCTTGCAATTTTTCATTTCTCTTAAACGAATTTGATGGTACAATCAATGTTTCCTTGTTTGTTTACAAAATAAGCAGCAAGCATTGCTGTCTGATTGGTCGGTGTACTGTTGTGGGTGTGAAAGCACAAAAGCTCGTTTGTATAAGCTCACACTATGCATGTGAGCTGGACATAACTGCTTTCGATCATTTAGGATTTATTATTATAAAGGATATGATAAATTGTGCGAAATGCTTTGAGTTTGAAAATCAATGTAAATTGTTTATGTGCTTATAACTTGAGGATTGATTCTATTTATATCAAGTAGTATTTCTTTTTATTTAGTTGTACATATAATCGAAATAATCAAGGAATCAGTTTTCAGTCTTGTCAAGAATTTTCACAAAGAAACCAAATGCCTTTTACATAAAGCAAAATAAATTAATTAATTTATACAGTTCTATATAGTATCAATATAAATTCGTTTAAACAAGCCTTAAGATGCTTCAATTCACTAAAGTAAAATTATGTATTTGGGAAAAATTGGCAATTTGTTCAACCCATCCTAAGCTTTGCATAAGAATTGAAGAAGCGATTCTTACACAAGTAAATGTATTTCACATCATATATCAGTACTTTATTGTTTTCAAGAAAATGTTTTTAAAGCTTTATATGTATGTATGTAGATAAAAAATGATATCTTAACAAGAAGTGATAAAAAAATTGCAAAAGAAGCAACCGTATTTATCGCATTAACTTGAAAATTTCTAGGAAAAATATGAAAATCTCATTAAAAGAAAAACAAAACAAAAAAAGATGACCGCCCTTGTTGCGAAAGAAGAATGCTACGAACAGCCAACCGGCAGCAAATTCAATTCACAAGAAAAAGCCAGACCATACGAATATACCCAGCAAACATATGAGCATGCATTTGGCATCACAAAATCCTTATATCAATAAATATTAATTTAGGTCCAAAAATTAACCTTTTAAAAAATATATTTGCTGTCTTTTTCAGCTGTCTACATGTGGCGACGACATTTCGTTGGTGCTTAAGAACTCATCAGTAGAATTGAAAAATTCTTAAAAGTTTGTTTGAAACTTAACTACTTATTCCATGAACAAAATGAGAATCAGAAATGTTCAAACAAACCTTTAACCCAGCAAACATTTCTTTTCGTTTTTGCAACTCTTATTTTTCTTTGCAACTTTTTGATACTTTCAAAAATACAAATCGTAGTAACCAATGGTGACTCGTTGTATAGAAGGTTGACATATTTCACAACTTTAGCACTGTCACTCGAATCACTCTGTTACAAAGTGTTTTTTATTTTGTTTAACAGAAATCAGCATATACCAGGAAGGTAGATAGTAGAAGTTACTCTTGACATTAAATTTGCATAATACAATCGAAAACAAACCTTATTTTCCATATCATCTTTTTTTAACTTCTAAGATTACACTTGAACAACTGGTTTTCTTACGATTTTCACGAATCAGTCATAAGTTATAAAAAGTTTCAATTCACATGTATCTTAAAATTTGGACAGTATTTCAGAACTCACTTATAAATTGAGATCTTGCTCTATGAGTTTAAGTACATGTATTAAAGTGTTATTTTATATGTATTTCTACAAAATATATGCAACCAACTCCAGCTTACTATGATCTGGACACTTAACAGTCCATATCAATATTATCTGGGATCAATCCTACATGAATAATTATTAAAAAAAAACTGACTAAAAAGCAGCAAGAAAACCATTAATTAGTTTAGAAAAATTATAAAGAAATTCAAAACAAACTCACAGTCCAAAAGCCGCCAAAAACATAATTTGAATGCAACAAATGCCGGCTGAAAACCCCCAAAAATAAAAAATAAAACACACACAAAGAATAATACAAATTGGCAACCTATCAAATTAGAAAATTAAAAAATAATTAAAAACAAAAAATTAACTCAATTTTTACGAAAATTGTATTATTTTTTTTTTTTGTTTTTTTTGCTTGAGAATAAAATAAATGTGACTGAAAAATTAAAAAAAAAAAACACACGAGGTTCAATAAATATCACATGTAAACACACCAAAAATAAAACGAAAACTTAAAAACTCTAAGAAAAACAAAATTGTGCGTGAATCATCACGAAGTGTGACACACTCTGTGGCAAAACTAAACACACAAATGCACACACTGTGTGAAAATGACGTCATATGAAGAGGAGCAGTGGTAAAAAGTTTTTCTTAAATCACTAAATAAAACTTAATGCAAGAAAAAAGCTGAATATTTTATGCATAATAACGAAATAGATGTGTTTTTGATGTTGGACATGCATGCAAAGGAGTGCAGTTTTATATTGTAACAGAAATAATGGGTTAAGTTCATTTAATAAGCAAATAGGGAAATATACCTTTTGTAAAGCGTGAAACCACAGAATATAACTACCAAACTGTCAACTAATTACAGCCAATTACACGTTGAAATACATGGCTAAATATATTAAATTTGATTATTTGAAAAACTATTTTATACAGCTTCAGATCGTTTGTATATAAAAATTTTATTAACAATATTACTCAATATTTTGATAACAATTTGTTATTATTTTCAGGATAATATTTGTAATTCTGAAGGTGATAAAAAATTTTTATCGAAATATTGAGTAATATTGTTAATAAAATTTTTATATAAAAACGATCTGAAGCTGTATAAAATAAATTTTCAAATAATTAAAAAGATCAAATAAATATTATATATGTATTTAAATTTGATCAATTTAAATGCATTTAATGCAAACAAAATCAAATTAAGTAACTATGGGCTTGAGGAATGGGTGCGTTTTTAGCGGTTTTTTCTTGTCCTCTATAAGACAATTACATCCAACATGTAGTGTGGTCTTGTCAAAACGAGGTAAAGTAAACTTTATTTCCACAGTGTACTAAAATAAATACGCACATTTATTAAGAAATGTTTGTGTGAATGAATAAGAAAATTAAATTATTGGAAACTTTATCTAAACAAAATTGCTAAAAGAAGTCATTCCCCATGTTGTTTGGGTTTCAGTATTACGGTTGTGGTCCACGCAGTGTGTGCCGTTGCCGTTTGACCAGCGGCGTCTTCGAAAAGAACTGGTCCGATGACTCCTCCAGCGTGAACAGTGTAACGGCTTCTCGTGCATAACTCGTGGGTTTTCGGTGTCTCAGAAGCGCTATTTTTGATTGTTCACGTTCCAGCTAAGGTGGAACTGAGCCTCATCGCTCACTATGATTTCGGTCGAAAAACCGTCCACTTTCACTTTCTAGTTCACAAATGTAAAAATGGATGCGGCATTATTCGCCATTCGCCATTCGCCACAATAAGAGCAACTTCCAATAGTGCGATTTCTTTTGGCCTATCTTGTATTGATGAATGTCACGTGCTAAAATTTTATTAATGGCCTGTTTTCGGGGCACAATTTGTCTACACATTGTGGCGTCTTGCATTTACGTTTTTCAGCAACAAATGTCAGCAAGTATGGCCACTTACGTCCCAGCTGATATTATTTTCTTGACGTTATTTTACAATAACAACAGGCAGCACCAACCAACATCGAAAGTTGAACGATTTTGAAGAGTGTAAAGTTGAAAGTTACTATTGTAATAACTCCTCCATTAGATACAAATTTTTACGTAATCATCAAGTTCAAGCCGATTTTCGTCAGCTTTGCACATCTCCGGAAAACACGCCAATTAATAATAGCATTTATTAATATTTTTCTAGTCACTTGCAAAAAACAAGATCAAATGAATATTTTATTTTTAGCCATCATTAAAAAGCCAAAACTCTATTAAAGGAAATTATTTTTAATAAACCACAACAAAATTACCGCATAAATGAATGAATTAATTCATATACACGAACTTGCCCCACTCTACATCGCTCGCCTTGTTGAACCAAATAATTTGTTTTTTTTTTCTTCCTTTGTAAGTTATCGCCGGCATCTGATCAACAATTTTCTTGTTGCACGTTTAATGTTGCAAGCGAGAAAAGCACTAAAAATGCAAATAAATAATATTGAAAAGAAAGAACAAAAAAAAACAATCATGACGAGAATGTGCTTTTACAAGTCAAATGTCAGGCGTGAAAAATGCGTCGAGTGTTTTTGTTTGCACTGATGCATTCAGTTTTATTTTGCACACTTTATTAAAGCGGCAGCGGCAGCAGCAGCGCAACAACCAACACCAGTGTACATGTTGTTGTTGGTATAAACAACTGTATGGAAAATTTGTTATTGTTGCTGCAGTTCCCTTACAGTTTCTGTTGGCTGTTTGGAACAGCAGCTATTTAAAGAATATTCATTTTTTTACTGTTTCATTTTTATTATACATATTTTCTTTGCTCTACAAGATTTGCAGTCTTTGTGTGGCAGCCTGCAGGAATGACGTCTATTGGGAGTTGAAAAAGAAAATAAAGAAAAAAACATTTTATATAGAAAGGTTAAATAATATGTAAAGAACATAAGCTAAAGCTTTTAATTTTGTAAAAAAAAATTTTATAAAATAAATTGTAAGAAAACAACGGACTTCGCTATAGAAAACTGATAAATCTAAACTCTATAGGGAAAGGTAGCATTAGTGTAACATTTTAGTTGAGCAAGCACACCAACCCCGCTCAACGCGTCCTTAGGACTCGCATACAAAAGTACAAAAGGTTTTAAATGGAACTCCTAGCAGGTGATTTTTTCTTTTAATATGCTGCAGAAGAACCTTTTTTATGTCAAAGACTATCGAAAAATCGATGGCACAATATCGGTTGCTGAACTCATTCATCCTCGGAATACTCTTCTTTAGTTAAATTTATATCAATGGCTGCAAGCATGAACTTGCATAACAACATTTTTCCTTCTTTTTATAAAATCACTGAATTCCACGGAGTAAAACAGTTTTAAGCGTTATACCATCCCTGATACTGCTGGCCTCTGATGTACATATATATATAACTTGTGTATGGCCAAATTTAAATATGACTGACTCTATTTTTCTTGGAGTATTTCGTGATTAATGTATCTTTTCCTATTTTTGGCATCAAACAACAACAGCACACTTTAGCATACAATTTTTTATTCACAACGAAATATGTACACATGTACACGAATTGAGGACACAAACATGTTCAATTTGCGTTTTATTTTACTTTATTAGTAAATTTTTTTTTTTTAGCTTTTGCCTTCTGTTAAAATAACAAAGAAAAAAAGGAATATTTTAAAAACAAGGGTACTATTTTAATAAGAAAAACATTGCTGTTTAAAAAGCCTACTAACCCAGTAAACAAACCGGAGTAGCAGAGAGCACAAAGCTTATAGATTATTCTTCAATGCCTCCAAGACAAATAATACTACCATACATTTTATGTTATCAGCAAAAAAAAAAAATAAAATTAAAATGTCGACATAGTGATCCCTGTTCCATAATGAGTCATTTGCCACGGGCATGCATATGCACGTCTCTTCCAAAAGTTTAGCCTTTAACTCAACTATTTATTTTAAGCCTGACAGATCTTAATATTTCTGTAGCAAATGAAAAGCCAACAATAAATTCTGTTTTAATTTTATATCTGAACTATTTTATTCCTCCTCCAAAATGTTGTTGTAAGAATAATGCACGCCCAATCGATGTTTTTAAAAATCACAAATTTATATTTTCAATAAATTGAATCGTCAATAACCATATCACATATGTTTATTTTCACACAAATTTTATACACTTTTTTAACGCTAATTAGCAATAATCTTCTAGTCAAATTTTTGAAGTGTACAAAAGTGAAAAAAAACACTATTTATAATATCAAACTATAATGACCCATATTTATGACAGCCAGCTATCATAATAAATATTCAAACAGCTTAGCAGTGAAAACTCTCAAAAAACATGGAAGAGATTTTCCAAAGCAGCACACAAACAACTTAATTAGAGGCAAATATTTCAAAACTTTAAAACAGTATACGATATTTTGTCTAAAAACAGTGTGAAGACAAAACTGAAACATTAAGAAGGAAAAAAATTTGTGTTGTGAAAGTTCAATAAAATATTAATTTATGTAGTGGACAAAGAGCTGGGAAGAGTGCCCAAAGCAAAAGGCCATATACAAGGGTTGTAGCTTCTTTTTGCCATGAACTGACACAGGAAGGGAGGTTTTTAGAGAAAAAATATTATTTTTATTTTAGCTTGTGCTAGCCGAGGTACTAAAGATCATTTCTCAGTGTAAAAGCGGGGTATAAAGGGCTAAAATTCGTTTCGTTTCGTTTCTAGTGAGGTAAAATATAAGACCGAAGACCACTAACATTTTCCTGGCAACATTTTTCCTGAGCACACTTCACCCAAGTGAACTCACGCAAGCTTCCGTCGTGGCGTTTTATAATGCATTAAAATACATTTTGAATTGCACCCTGTGAGCAGAGAATTGTGTTTCATAGGTCGTATATTTTGCTCTTATTGTTATAAGCCTGATAGAAGAATTTAAGTTAGGAATCGAAATAAAAAAAGGAACTAATTGACTTATGCAATTTTTGTCCGAATACATTTTTCTACACATCAAACCAATTTTTATAATTATAGCGTCTTCACACTGGCTGGTTTTACCACCAAATACCAAGCTATAATTGTAAAAAGTGGTTTGGGAAAAAATTGCATAAGTCATTTGTTTTGTAACTCATTAAATTGAAGTTACCCATCTTGGAAAGGTTACATAATGCTGCTTTTTTGGAATAATAAATATACATATGTACCATTTAATACCACATAAGCAACTTAGAGTCGGAGGAGGAACATTTTTTTTTTTTTTTTTTTTGGGAAAAATTTAGATTTTGTAACGTTTCCAACACTTTAACTTTGCTATTTATCAAACGATTTACAACAAATATCTTTTGTTTGAAAGCTAATATGAAGTTCTTGAAATCGAAAAAATTTTATGGAAATCCGTTGGAAAACACCGAGGATATAAATCTTACAATTCAAAAATGCAACAAATCTCGGTATTCACTACATTTAACGTTTTAAATACCCTTTTCAAATTGACCTAAAGGTATTTTTGTTCCGTATGGTTTTCAACAAAACCGAGTTCGTACATGAAAGCGCCTGAATATTTTTTTTTCTCAACTTTTGTATTTTTTTTATTATTTTAAAAACGTCATCATTTTGAATACTAGATGATCATTTTCAATACGTTTTGATCATCTTGAAATAAATTTTAATATTTTTTGATATTATGCAAGAATTTTCATCACTTACTTTAATCGTATTGAAAGGCATTCAATATTTCGTTTTTTAGTTTCTAATACTCCTGAATACATTTGACTACTTTTTATCAGTTTTGAATCTTTTGGATCATTTTCAATACCACTTGATTATTCCGAATACTTTTTCAATAAATTCATTTTTCAGTTTTTGAATATTACTGGATTATTGTAAATATTTTTTAAAAATTGTGAATACTTTTTGAAAATTTCTAGTATTTTCTCTTCTTTTTAAAAATATTTTTTTTTTTTAATTTTAAATATTTTCAAAAGAATTGTTCATTTAATTTTTAAGATATTTTAACAATTTTAATTACTGTTGAATAGTTTTTAATAACTTTGAATATTTTCTTATAATTTTGATTAAGTTTCAATTAATTAGAATACTTTTTAATCACAGAGCAACGTTTGTCAGCAACACTTCCCATTTCCAGCAACCAAAACTTCACATAAAATTTCCTTTACGATAAAACTGCCCATAAAGTGGAAGCAAAAATGTCCATATATTCTGAAAAAAAAATCTCTTCAGCACACATGTTGCATTCAGGAAGTTCCTTAGTAAAGTCTGCAGATTTTTTTTTTTAGCAGATTCGTAAAGTAATATTGCAGGTGTGCGTTTCCAAAAGTTTCTGATAAAGTTGTAAAATATGTGTATTAAATGGTTGTTTTATGATTTTTACCCGTAATTTGCTTTAGTTTGTTTTCTTTTGAGCCAAATTATTTAACAATTTTGCAGCTGTTGTGTGTGTTTTTTTGCCTTAAGAGCAAGGATTTCTTGTTTTTTGTGTGCTTTTGAAATGATCATTATCATTATTTTAAAGCACATGTTGGCTAAAAGGTGAACAAAGTGGAATGCCAAATTTTGGTTCACTGGGCTTTTTGATATACCGAAAAATTATACTGTAATGAAAGGAATTTTTAACAAGTTTTGTGAAACAGATTCAGAGTTAATCAGATTTAAAAAGTTTTGTTAATCAGTCACAGAAAAAAAAATTTACACGAAAGCGAAAATGAAAACATTTTTACCTCTTCCAGAAAACGTAAAACGCAAACGTTTTCCGTATTCAATTCACCCATAGTGAAATATAAATATTAGTTTTGGGGAATCTGCATCTGCAAAACGTTTGATGAAAATTAAAAAAGCAAAATTTGTATGGGCCGCTGTATAGTTCCCGATATTTTCGCACAAAAATATAAACATATTGCGTTTTGTGTACTTTTTTCCTGTTTACAACGATGCTGTTCTACCGGGGTATCAGATAAATTAACCATAAACCGGAGGCCTTTGATCTTTGCATGGTAACTCTGTTTTTTCTTTTCATCAATTCACCATGCATGTTGCAAGCAAAAAAATCACTGGCAAACAAAATCTTTTGCAAGTGAGCCCACAACTTGCACCAGTATCATTATATTGGTGGAACAATATCAAGGTATTAAGTTACTTGCGCTTGCTTGTGTAAACAGGGTGTTAAATTTATTTATAATTGAAATTTAAAATAAAAATACCAATTAATTGTCTTCTGTTGGAGAAACTAAACTTTTTTTTAATAGCAAAATAACTTTAGTGTCAACCTGACACCACCAAAACTAGACATACTTAATAAACTTACAAATGAGAAAAGAAAAATTTAATACTTAACATCTTCAATTAAAAGATAAAAATAGTCGTAGATTTATTTCAAATTGTCTGTACCAAAACCACCAATGGCTTCTTATTGCTTGAGTCTTGAGCCGAAAAGAAATCTTTTGATTAAATTTATGTCATAAGCCAAACACCTTGTTAAAGTATCTATTTTAAAACATAAAACATAAAAATAATTGCTTTTCATTCTACTCACCTCCAATCTCCAATTTCAGTTTCATTCTTTGGCGATGGTTACATATCGATGCCGCTGCAGGAGGCAAAAATGTCTACAAACATTCGCGTTAAATTTCGCACACATCAAGAGAACGCATTTCTGTTTATGGCCCATGGTCGCACCGATTATTGTCTAATGCGTTTGGAGGCTGGAGCCATTAGTTTCACCTATAAAATAGAACGCAATGTGGTGCAGGTAAATTGATGATTAACGCTAAAGAAAAGCATTTCTTCTATTTGCAACTGAGAGTTAATTAAATGTTTCTGATTTCATTCATTATTTATTATTATACATACATGAATGTAATCATGTGCCATGTGTATTTCATGTAGTTGCGTTCACCTAAAAAACAGAAGCTTAATGATCTTGATTGGCATGACGTCGCTGTTCAGCGTTATGAAAATAATATCACTTTGCAAGTGGATGGCACGATCATAAGAAAAACTTTGCCGCCAGAGATGGGTGCTTTAAATGTGCATTTTGGCACGTTCTTGGGTGGGCCGGGCGAATACTCGCCAGAGTTTATAAACGACCTGGACAGTTTCCGTGGTTGTATATCGGATGTAAGTAAACAATATTTATTTCGTTATGTGTTAGAGTACTTTTATTTTCAAAATCAAAATTTAATGTCAAACCGAACTTATTTTTTTATAATTGTTAATAATTTTATCGAGCTTTAATTCGAATTTTTTATTGTGTTATTTAAACTTTTTCTTCTACAATTATTTATGTGTTGCGTTTATCGACCTAAGCTCATTCTATATTATTTTAGTGACTAACATCAGCAAAACAAGACGATGAAAACAGCAAAAGCTTTACACAGAAAAAAAAGCACCTAATAAAGTAGAACAAAATCAATAAGATATCTCTATGGTTTTTTTTTCAAGAAGGATTCCTTATTATTTTAAATGGGAAAACCTTATTGAAAAAACCACAATTAATGAAATTAAAAAGATGATTTACGTGTGTTTATATAGGAAACTAATAAAATCAATAGGGAAAAATTAATAGGATAACCTAATAAAATCAATAAGAAATCTTTATTGTATACAATTTACAAGAAAATTTTTTAGTACCATGCAAATCGGAAACTGAGTAAAAACAAACGTGAGTAACAAGTTTTCTTCTTGGTTTTATGTGTTTTTCTTGTTCAGACAATTACTAAGATTTGCAACATGGAAATAATAAGAAATACCCATAGAAAAATCTTCTTTTCTTTCTGCTGAGATACCCCTCAGCCTAAAAACGTTTCAAAGAGAAAATCTTATTGAATCTATTAGGAAGTTTTCGCTCTGTGTATGCTTGTATTCAAAAAAATTAAAGTCTTTGTTATATGTGTTTTATTTGAAAATGTTCATACAAAAATTGTTTAATTTGGTTATGAAATAGATATTAATTTTTTTTTTAATACAAGCGTTAGTGTAGGAGATAACTAGATGTTTCCGATAAGCCACACTTTTAGTATACACCCGTCCCTGAATTCAGACCCTTATTGTGGCTTGAGCGTCGTCTCACAAATAAGAGCCTCGGAGTTCAAAGATGGGTTTTGACGAGGAATGTGGCTGCTTCGAGCCTAGTTGTCGCCCAGCTAAGGAACTTGGATGGTGTCGTCATAGCAGTAATTGCTAATTAACACAATAATGTTAAAGCTCGATAAATGTAATACAGAAATATTTGTAAAATCTAATTGTAATTAATTCCGCCTCATCATATTCTTCCCCCATATTGTGTTTAGGTATTTTACAACAATATAAATGTTATCAAGAGAGCCAAAGAGGGCACGGGGCATACTGATAGCAAAAGAGTATCGTGGATTTGCAGTTCTGAATTTGAGGGCACTGCCAAGGACAGTATAAGTTTTCTAAACAGTGACTCTTATGCTCTAATGTCTAAGGAATCACAGGCAACTGGAGAAACGTAAGTAAATGGATAGTTAAGCGATCCATTTTCGTCAATGTCAGACTTTCAAGTGAGAAGAAAAAATTGGTTTAACAACTTAGTTTGACAGATTTCGAATTCCAGTCCTATACTTTTGAAACCACGAAATGGATAACCCGTTATTATGTGGGGAACTAAAGCTTCGTATAGACGGTTCTTAGATCTTACAATATTGTAAGACCTAACAACGTGCTGGCATTCCACTGGAAATACAAAATTGTCAGCATTAAGAAAATTATCAGTTCAGACAATTGCAAAAAAACTTACAATTTCATTGCCAGACAATTGTCTGACAATAAATTTAGCTACCAACGAAAATTGTCAGATTAAACGAATGTAAGATTTTCTACGTATCAAAAATTGTCAGCCAATTATCATTATCAAAATACACACACACACATATGCCATTATTCATTCTTTAACCATGTTTTTAATTTCCTTATTTTCTTTTCTGCAACTTTTTACCTCTCGTACTCACATTTTTACTATTCTCTTGTTTTTTCTCTCCATTTTGTACACACACATTTTTCTTTAATATTCTTTGTCATTAGTCTGACAACGACGCCAGTATAAGGTGTTGAGAATTTATGCACCTTACAATATGCCAATGCCTGACAATGTACTAGCAATGATGATGCCAAAGTGTTTAGACGATTGACAGTTAACTGACAATTAATTGTTAGGTAGGTGGCCTGCCAATGCTTTTGCTTACACTATTGTCAGGAAGAAATTGTAAGTTCTCACGATTGGTTAAAAATATTCTATACATTTTCTGACAATATTGTAAGATCTTACAATCGTCTATACCTAGCATAAGTATTGTATACTAAAATGCATTAATGAAATTAAAAAAAAAATAAATTATTGAAACGATAGAAAAGATTTTGGTGTGATAAAGTTGTAGTGATCCACATTTTTGAAGAACTACATTTTGTTAACTACGTTTAATTAACTTTGTCAATTTAACATGCAATTTCAAGATATTAATTCCTGCTAAAATAATTTAGTTTGAATCTCTGAACTTTCAGCTTATATTTAAAATTTCGCACCATGGAAGAAGCTGGTGTTATATTCTATAATGGCGGCTTTGATTTTGTTCTGCTGGAAATTGAAAGTAAACAGTTGAGTTTCCAATTCAATAAAGAGGGCAGTTTAATTAAACTCATGCCCAACGAAACCGTCTCCGATGGCAAATGGCATAAATTGATATTACGCTATAATGCTGCAATGGCGGAATTAATTTTGGACGACAAAGTGTATCGCGATACACACGATAATGACACTAAAGTTACTATAAATTTGGAGAAAAGTATATTTATTGGTGGCGTGCAAGAGGACATGCGCAGACGTTTGTGGCACAAAGGTCTGAGAATAAACGATCAAAGTTTTATGGGCTGCATGAAGGATATACAGATAAATAACTTGGATTTGGGTTTTCCACAAATGAATAAGTCCCAGCACTTGGCATTGAACTGTGTGTGGAAATATCCTTGTGTGGAATTCGAGCCGTGTCTGAAGAGTGGTTATTGCAATCAATATGGTGTCGATGAATTCATCTGCTACTGTGATCAGTCATATTGCATTAAAGCGGATTTCGAGGGGCCCTACAAGGTGGGTAAAATAAAATTGAATTCTTGTAAATTTTTGTTTGGCCTTCAGTTAACAACCAACTAAAAGTGAAATCAAAAAATTAAGTTGCTAAAATGTTATTTTTATTGCACAGATTTTCACCGAAATAAGTCCCACTGTAGAGCTACTGTATGTTTCCCCCATGGAGCTGTTGGAGGGCGGCACCGTATTTCTTTCGCCCCATTTCTTGGATATTTTATTAGACACACGCAAAACTTCTGGAATTTCTGATTCTTCCATTGTATTTCATGTGGTTCAGCAGCCCCGTTACGGTCAATTGTTGCATTTCTCACCCGAAAAGAATAATTTCGTTACCTGCCGCACATTTAATTTAGTTGATTTATCCACTGACAAAGTCAAATATGTGCACAATGGCATGGAAAACTTTAACGACCATGCCACTTTGGATTTGCAAATTTATGGTGACGTACACAAAGTATCTGAAAATCTTTTGGGCAAACATCGTTTCATGTTACATGCCAACATCACACCCATCAATGATCCTCCCCAACTTAAGATACCAGCCAATAAGATTTTGCGTGTTATAGAGGGCATAGAGAAAAATTTGGATATAGATTTGTTTAATATTCAGGATCCTGACAGTCCAGCTGGTGTCCTGATTTACACCATTCTGCCCTCAACAAATCCTCAAGAAGCATTTGGCCGATTTATAGTTAATGGCCAGTCAAGCATGACTTTTTCCCAGGCTGATGTCAATATGGGTAAAGTGACTTTTCTGTACAACTCAACGACTTCAGAAGCCTTTAGCTATCAGCTGTTGATGCAGGTATCAGATGGCATAGAAACAAGTGATACAGTCTTTCTGTCGGTCTCGGTTCATCCTTTGGAACTGCGTTTGGTTAACAACACAGGACTGATTATGATACATAAATCCTCGTTGCTAATAACACCCTCAAATTTATCCATTGGCACAAACACTGTCGACGAAAATATAGATGTGCGTTATGATATTGTTAAGGCGCCCCAATACGGTGCCATACAGCGATTGAGACAAGTGGATGCCACCTGGGTCAATGTGGACTGGTTCAGTGATAATCAATTACTTTTGGGTCACATACGTTATCTACACAATCATGATTTTCCCTGGCAAGATGAATTCAAGGTAAAGATATGAAACTAACTCTTGAACTTTATAAAAAGTAAAAGTAAAAAGTGTCGAAAAACAATTAAATTGCTATTTAGATATAAAGTTTGTTTAAACATTTAAAAGTCGTATTATTCTCAGAACACTACCTCCCTAATTCATAAAAATTATTACAGACTGTTATTTGACATATTTGTATGGAAAATCTGTCAAATAAGAGCTTTATAAACCTGTTATAGTTTTTATGAATTAGACGGTAATAGAATAAGTAATAAAGCTTAAGACAGTATTTCAAGGCTTTTTGAATCAATTTACGAGTTGAGAAGTAATAAAGAAACATCGATGGCATGTAGACAACTAAAAAGTTTGACAGAAAACTATGCAACATGTCTTTATGCATTGCGTATAGTAAATTGAAGTTTTATTCCTAAAATCAGTGTTAAAAAAATTGCTTAAAATTTTTTGTGCGATTTGATTTGAAAGATCGTAAGGAATGCTTTAAAACATCTTTCATAAACTGCCTTTGCTTTCTTATTGGTCCCATTGTGCTGCCTGAACAGATGGTTGAATTACACATCTCTGCACACCAACTATTGCTTTTTATTTGAACCAGCAAAATACTCGTATAAAGAATCCCATCCTGCTTAGTACGCATTCAAAAACATCAGTCAACCTGGTCGATCTGCCCCGATATTTCGCTCACAGACCAGAAAAGTATAGGCATCGATGGAGGCAATATTCTACAGTCCCTCTTTCCCTTCACTGTTGTGGTTTCTGCAAAAGGTGTGATACCGAAGATTCAGTCTTTTTATATGTACACCCACGGGACAATGTCTCGTTAGGACACTTAGAAGGCTACGCTATCTTTATCGGGCAAAATTTCAGAGAGCTAAGCTTTTCTTGCAAATATACCAGGGCCATTAAATTTATGACATGTGATATTACTTGAACACCTACCTTGTACCGCTCTCACTAACAGCTACTAATCTGAACAACACTGAAGGCAGCCATGCAGTTCTATTTTATCTGGAACAATGTTTCAAGATACTGCATTATGTCCTGGTGCCCAGCATAGCTCCAGCTCTGTATATCTTGCTACCTGGTTAAAGGTTATCCGGCAATAACTAATAAATCCAGATGTCATATAGAATCTATCTATGCCTTCAGCACACGTTAGCATATGAACCTTATAGATCGTGATGTGCCTCATTGTGCTGGGTGCTTTCTTTATCGCACTAATTTTGGCCTGCGTAACACTACCTCCATTTTGTAGCCTGCACTGCTAGAATTTTATTAATAAATCCAATGAATTTTTACATTAATTTTATAAAAAAATATTCATTATTTTTTTACCAACGTTGGAGTTCATTGAATCAATGAATTCCTTGAGAAATGAGTTCTGTAAGATTGGGGTGAATAATGTGGTGCCTACAACAAGTTGTGCCCTTTTAACATATTCCTATTGTTATATAATTAAACACTAAACTATATGCCGACGACATTTCGACTTGAAAAATTCTTAAAAGTTTTGTTTGAAACTTAACTACTTATTCCATAATTATCATTAACAAAATGAGAATCAGAAATGCTTTTTTAAAGGTTCATTTTTGGACCAAAATTAATACATTTCAATTGGCTCTTAAAGCAAATAAATAATTAAGTTCCTATTAAACAGAATAGTTAACAAATTTCTTTAGCTCTCTTTGAAGTTAATTCAAAATTTCCTCAAAGATTTAAGTTTTATATTTTGTATCTTTTCTTCCCTCTAGTTTATTGCCTCTTATGGTTTTGTGACAACCCAAACGTTTGATTTTCGCATCACGTTTACTCGTCTTCGTATCAATTCCCTAAAACCTTCCATGATTGCCATAAATGGCTCCCGAGAATTCATACTCACCAGCGATGTTCTTGCATACGAAACCGTGCCCATTGAAACGTTTCCACGTAATATCATATATAAGATTTCTAATCCCACTAAATATGGCAACATTTTTGTGGAGGGATCCAAAAAGTATGCCAAAGTAAGTAAATTATTTCTTCGCAAACCAAAAACAAACAAAAATGAAGCATTTAAAATATCTTTATTAACAGGAAATGGATTCATTTACTCAGCTGGATATTGATAAGAATCGTATACGGTATAAAACGCATCACAGTTCCTATTCCAGCTTCTCCGACTATCTGGAGTTTATAGTATCGGTAGCTGAGTGCGATGATGTGGTGGGCAAGTTGAAAATCATGTTCTCTCCCTTGGAGGAGTTAACAAATAAATTGTCATATCAAACCCCCGAAATTCTACATGTACAAGAAGGTGAACGTGCCTTGATAACGAAAAATCATTTTGAGATACGTTTCAATATCTATGAGAGTTTAAAATTTACATTAAGCCAAAAATCGAAACATGGCACTTTGTGCCGCTTTGACGAAAAGGACATGAAAGTGCTGTCCATAACAGAATTCAGCTTAGAACAATTGTTTCTCAATGAAATTTATTATTGTCATGATGATAGTGAGTCCACAGAGGATGCCTTCGACCTGCTAATTTTATCCAGTGATGATACTGATTTGCAGTTTGTGGCCAATATTGTGGTAAGAATTAAGCTGAACAACGATAATGCTCCTTATCGCACAATGGAGCGCATCTTCCATGTCATGAGGGAGGGAATACGCACTTTAAATACCGAGGTGTTGCTTTATCTGGATGCTGATGTTAATACCAACACCTCGGATATACACTACATACATATATCTTGCACAAATGGAGCTTTTTACAAGTCGGGCCATTTTGTGGACAGTTTTACACAAGATGATATTGCCAATCGTCGCATCATGTTTCAGCACAGTGGTGCTGATGTTGGTACGGCTTCTTTCATTGTTACTGATCGCCAACATGAGGTCAATGGCCTTTTAGAGATACACGCTTCGGATGCTTTCGTTTCAATGCTGCCCACAAATGCCACAATAGTGCAGGAGAGCAAATTTGTAATTCTAAAAAACAAAGATTTCATATTGGAAACTAATTTGGATATGAAACTGGATGAAATTTACTACGAGGTCATTAAGCCACCAGCTTATGGTATTCTAATGTATTTGGGCCGGCCAAGAGCAAGCGAAGACTCCTCATCTTCCACATTGCACTATAAGTCATCCAATTTGACTTCGTTAAGTAATTTTACCCATTTGGATATTGAAAGAGATCGTTTGGTATATTGGAATACCGAAATCGCTACCATGGATAAAGTGAGGTAAGCGGAAACGTTGCACATAATGTCAAACAGCTGATGTTTTGCACTCTTTGATGACTGAACTTTAAACGCTAAATTTTCTTTGTTTAAATAAATTTTTTAAGTGGTCACTGGTTCAATGATTTGCAAGCTTAAATGTAAATTAAACCAAATTCGAAGATGAACTTGCACTGAGTTTTTGAGCATTAATGCTAACTTTGTTCTTAGTTTAATAAAAAGAAAGTTTAGCCCATATCTTTTAGTATATAATTGCCCAATTCACAAGCTGGTCGTATTGTTGTTAAGTCGTATTTGGAGAGACAATTTAAAACACAATTTTTTAAATTGAAATAAATTTTCAAACAATTTATGTTTCTCTTTAAGAATTGTGTTTGAAATTTTCGCTCACAATACAACTTAACAACGATACGACCAGCTTGTGAACTGGGCAAATATATTTCGTCTAGCACGTAATTTTGTGCCTTTGTATGCTAAAGTATTTAGATCTAATTACGTAAAATCTTCTCCGGTTTCAAAAATGTTCCTGGAGCTTTGTAAATATTATCTGTATTATACTGACTTTCCCCTATAAAATGTAATTTAATTTGTTATCTTAATAGCTAATTCTGTTTTATAGCCTGCAGAATCATTAATCTCTAGACTGAAATAAAATAAATGCATAAAAAAAAATTTGATAAAATAAATTTAAATATGAACTTAATTATTTATTTGCCTTAAGAGCCCATTGAAATGTATTAATTTTTAAAAATGTTCATTTTTGGACCTGAAGCAATGAAATAAATTTTATTAAAAAAACTTTTTCTTTCTTAAGATATCGAGTTCATATAAAGAACATAACAGCTGAAGGTGAAGTAATGTTCCGGATTTATCCCTCCGCCTACTGGGAGCCTTTGCAGGTAAAGAAAAACCAAACTCTCTTTGTAGAAGAGTCAACGAGCGTTTTGATTTCTAGAGACATTTTGGAGGTGAGTTTTTTTTAGTTATTTAGCTGCATAAAAAACCAAACTTTCACTTCCCTCCTCCAAACTAATCGTAGGTTGTGCACCCAAACATTTCACCCGGCGACATTACTTTTCTAGTCACCTCTTCACCTTTACACGGTTACCTGGAAATGCAATCAATGTCTTTTGATGATGAATACAATTGCAAGGTCTTTGACCAATTGGCGGTTAATACTGAAAAAATGTTTTACATACAAGCCGGTGTTAATCAGTCCACCGATTATTTTGTCTTCGATGTTACGAACGGCATTACTTGGCTGAAGAATCTCATGTTGCGCATTGTTATCATACCGGAAAAATTGTACATGCATTCGCATATTGTTTCAGTGGTGGAAGGTAAGACGGTACAATTAAGTACCACCGATATACAACCATTTTCGGAATACTATAGAGGCAAAATATTGGAATATATAATAACCATAAATCCCTTGGCGGGCTACATAATGGCCGGCAGCTCAAAAGTTAAACGTTTTACTCAGAAACAATTAGATCAAGGATCTATACAATACATACACAATGGCAGCGAAAATGCCACAGATACCATGACCTTGATAGCCACAGCTCGTAATAAAGAGAGTGAACCGTTTGAATTGGAGTTTTCGGTGGTACCGGTTAACGATGAACAACCCATGGTGGTAACAAATACCGGCTTGCAAGTGTGGAATGGGGGCAGGTATAAAATACGTTACACAGATTTGAGTAAGTTTTATATTATTAATGTGTATCAACCAGTTTCGCTAAACAAATTATTAAATTCATGCATTGCATTGCAGTGGCTCGCGATTATGACACTCCCGCTGAAAACCTCACTTTCTGGATAAATCATATTTATGGTGGCTATTTAGCGTACAGATCTTCGCCCGAGCAGAAAATCGATTCCTTCACCCAGAGTGACATAAACAATGAGCAAGTGTATTTTATACACGATTCGAATGCCAGGCGCAATGAAATATCTTTTATAGTCTCAGATGGCTTGTTTAATACCACCGAGCAGCTGCTTAATATTGCCATTAAGCCCATTGAAATAATATCAGATCGCAATGAAAACTTGCATGTATTTCCTTTGACGAAAAAACAAATTTTACGTGATCATTTGTTTTATAAATGTTCCGATGAAGAGAGAGAAATTCGCTATAATATCACTGTACCGCCCAGCTTGGGCCGCATTGTGAACGAGTACATGGAAACGGGTGGCGGCCAGGCTCGTGAGGTCACTGAATTTACCCAAGGCGATATAGATAGCGGTCGCATATTTTATGAACATACTGCTGTTATTATAGAGTTTCGCATTAATGATTCGTTTTACTTTGATGTAGTGGCCGAGAGGAGCGATCGTTTGCTAGACCAAAAATTCAACATTGAAATATCGGTATCATCAGGAGGTTTATTAAGATTTTTACCCGTCTCTAAGTTGTCAGTGGATGAGGGCGGTTCAGTGCCCATCAAATTGGATTTTTCAAAAATTTTAGAGTATTTGAAAACCCGAGCGGGCTTAAACAATCCAGAGTTGTACATAGAAGCATTTCAAAAGCCCAGTCATGGTAGAATTGGTTTGGGCCATGAATTTAGACCCCTGCAAAAATTTCACCCCAGTGATTTTTTCACCAAAAAAGTCTATTATATACATGATCATACAGATACATTAGAGGATACCATACTGATGTCGGTTTATTTGGAGCAAGGGTGAGTTAATAATACAAATAAAAGACATCTTTGTAGTTACAAGGCTAACAAGTTATTAACCATCAGACGTTGAGATAATTGTTAACAACAATTTAGAAATGATTTGCTAGCAAATGTTAACCAAACTATTAAAAGTTTTCAGGCAGTAGTAAGTTTAACGTAGGGGCTGTATTTTAATAAACATTTTCGGGAAATTCAACCATCATCTATGACCAGCTTTGGGAAACAGGTAGAGCAATGTTTTTGGAAATGGCCAGCAAGTTCTAGAATCAATGAGTCAAGTATAAGAGCATCATATAGGACGCTAGTTAGAAAATTTACTCTATTACATTTGAAAAACGGCCATTCACTTAACGTGCGCTTCATGAAAGTAAATTGTTGAGATTTTTAATAACTTGTTAAATGGGCCTAAGCTTGGCTTCACTTCCTCTAAGCTGAGAAAGATTTGGGTATTTAACTGAAATGGAGATTATTGGTCAAGGAAACGAGAAAACTGAATCAAAAAAGTCTACTATAAGAAAAATTATAGAAAAAAATTACTTTGCCGCATCCTTCAAAATGTAATTATTTTTCTCTGCTTATTAATTCTATCCAGCTCTCTAAGTTGGATAGAATCCTTGAAAAATGTTTTGAATTTTTTTTTTTGTTGTTGTTGTCAAAATCAAACAATATGCTAATGTAAACTTCAGTACCTTCTCTTTAGAATCTTGTTTATTTTAAGCAATGTACTGCCTAGCTTGGGTTCAGGCAGAGCAACAGAACTCTTAGCGGCTTCCACCAAACTTTTCACAACGTCACAACTTATAACATAGTCCGCGAGGCTTGCTAGCTTAAGAGATGCTTTACTAATGGGGAAATGTAGAATAATTACTACAAAAGTAAAAGCAGGTTTCTGACAAAGGCAGGTGCTGATCAAAAGTTTGCTGGAATAGCTAGTTGTACCCCAGCTCAAGCCATAATATTGCATTGTTTGCGTTTTTAAATCAAAATCGTATATGGCAGCCATTCAAATTATAAGTCCAAGAGCCAAAGGCAGTAGTAACAATACTCATGCTGGTCTAATTTAAGCTTCAGTAGCGATTGAGGCAAAAAAAAAAAAACTATATGTTACCCTTTGTTCTGTAGAAATTTAGCATTAAGAAGCTGCAAGCTAAAACTAGAAAAGTATTTGATTACTTAATTCTTTTATATCCTCCTCTTACACAGCAACATCTTCTTGTGCAATCTCACCATACCGGTATCGATAAACCCCATCAACGATCAGCCATTCAAATTGTTAACTCATTTGCCGCAAATGACAGTGGTGGAGGGTGAGAACCGCACTATTACTCGCAATGTACTGTTAACCGAAGACAAAGACACGCCACCCGAAGAAATTGTTTACGATGTCATGAGTGGTCCCACACTGGGTGTATTAAAGAAAATCAACAAAGACGGTGAGGCCGAAGAACTACTGGCCTATTCGAATCAATTCACCCAAGCCGATATTAACAACGATCGTATCATATATGTGCACTTTGGCACACCACTTTCCACCACATTTTGTTTTACAGTTTCCGATGGCAAATTTAATCCCGCCTATGAAATTTTCACAATTAAAATTGCCCCCATTTCATTGCTACCCGCCGATCACCAGTTGCCGGTAGAAGTACAGCAGGGCTCTACGACGGCTGTTATGAAATTAGATCACATCGGCTTGCGCACAAATGTGCAAGCAGTGCGTCTGGCCTACAACATCACCAATTCGCCATTGTATGGCATAATTGTGCTCAAGCATCAGCCCACTCTGAGATTTAATCAACATTTGTTAGAGACGGGCCAGATCAATTACATGCAAACTGATTTGAATAGATCTAATGATACCTTTCAAATAAGTGCTTATGTGCCGGGCACTAATTACGCTGCCACAATAGATGTTGCGGTGGAAGTGGAGCCGGTCATAAAAATTACCGATATATCTATGCAGAGTTTCAAGGAGGGAGAAAAAATACGTTTAATGTCCCTACTGGTGGCTGATAATCCTTTGTCGTTGAAGTTAAACAAATTTAATCCAAAATTTTTGATAACCAAAATGCCCACAACTGGGCAAATACGTAAGATAATACGTAGCTCCGGCTTGGCGGCTGACAATCAAAATGAAAAACCCACCAATACTTTTTCCTACAAAGAATTAAGAAGCGGTGTAGTCTATTTTGTACCATACGATACCGTCGAACACACCCCAGAGGACGAGGATGTGTTCGAATATCAGCTGCATATAAAAACCGTGCAGCCAGCTCAGGCTGCAGTGCAGATTGTTTATCGTCAAGCTGCCACAGAGAATAATGAAACTGTTACCAAGGCTCATACAGATTTCTCACTCAACTATGTGGCCATTGTATGTGTTCTTATCATTTTACTCATGTGCATTTTAATTGTAATGCTGATACTGAAATTTCGCTACTTAAAACGCCACAAGGCAAATATATCCAAAGACCAGCCGCCCTCTCTGCCCTGTCCACCCGATCTTACTTCAGTTTCACCGCAACACCATTTACCACATCATCATCAGCATCATCATCCTGCCCATCATTATGCCAGCTCGGAGGCAGACTCAGTGCCGGTTACTGGCAATTCAACGCCTCTACCTGGCTTTAGCAATATACCACATTGTAAAGTAATACCAGTGGAAAACTACAAACATGGCTATCCCGACTATGATCCCGATGAAGATGAGACCGATGACACATGTGATGCGCAGCAAATGATGTTGCCGCAACGTTACAACCCTTATCAATTGGAAAATGATACTTGGAGCTCTTCTTGTGATATGGCCAATGAATTTGGTGGCTACTCCAGTGTGCCACAGAGTACGGCGCAGGCGCAACCAGCTTCGGCCACACCGCCTTCAGCGCCGCCCAGTAATCCTTTGCTAAGGCGCAATCAGTATTGGGTCTGAGTATATATTATCTCTAAACGCTAATTTCTAGATTTAGATTCTGTTTAGCTGCATTAAAAATAAATTTCACTTGGGGTTTTAAGTCATTGTTGTTGTTACGTTACGTAGTGAGTTAAAAAAAATATGGTTTTTTAGGACATACGCAATCGACCTTAAATCCTTTGCTTTACACAGATTTTTTTTACTAAAACCATCATATAAATAAGCACCAATTAATCGAATTAATCGGGAGTCGTCTTACGCCATTTGTAAGCCAATGAACCAACGAGTAAAAACAACGTAAGATAATATAACTGGAACTGATTCGATCACTAACACCGTAATTCGGCTCCAGATCTACACGGTGTTATTATGAAAGCCGCTAGCACGTCTGTGGTACACAACAATTAAATGTAATTAAAGAAAATTAGCTATTGACTCAGGCCTTGAAAATCCCTTCTAAAATCACTTAACTTTCAAAACACCCAGAAACCAACCTATTTATTCTTTAAAAATGCAATATTTCATTTCGCTATCGTACTTCAAAAAAACCCCCCCGCCAATATGCATTTACATACGTAAAGTAATTATGAGACCCCAACTCGCAGTTTTTCACCGGTATTCATGAAATCTTAGAAATCTATTTATTTTGAATAAATACAATATCTCATTTCGCTGCTGTACTTCTCAAAAAACCACCAATATGCATTTACAAACGTAAAGTCAGTACTTCCAGTTTCCCACCGGTATTCATAAAAAATAAAATATGTTTAGAATACATTTTATTTTATATGAAAAATTTATTCTAAAATTTATTTCAACAACATATTAGTTTTCCTGCATACATTTTTTTAATGCTCAAAGGAAATTTATTTTTTTTTAAAGCTAAGCAGACATTTTATTAACGTTTTTCGTTCGTTCGTTCGTTTGTTCGTTTTACGTAAACAGTGCTTTCAAAGTGCCTTAAAACTTAAATGAAAATTTTAAACTACTTAATTTATTTTCACTTAAGTTTGTTTTACTTATATATATTAAGAATTTCACAACACGATTTAGTTTGTAAGGTTCAGTAAGCAAAACAGGATTTAATTTAAGGATAAGCCAAATTTTAATGGCATATCCTAGAAAAGGGGCTACGAAATGCAGTAAAATAAACTATATTTTAATCTTAAGCAAAGTACTTTTCTTCTAGTTCAAATTGACATTAATAGTAAAGAAAAAAATTGAGTAAAAAATTATAATTAGATTAAATTATGACTTGAGCTGGGAAACAACTACCATGCAGTTTTCTTCATGACACATTTGAAAATACCACGCTACAAGAGACAAATGCATGCTCACTGTGAACACTCCACATAGAATAAGTTTTTTAAAAATCAAAACTTATAAGACATCAAAAACCGACAGCGTGTATTTTGTAGATTCCGTTGTAGATATCAATGCCAACCTACTAGGCTATGCATAGGTGTAAATGTAGTATTAATCAGTTTACAGGTGCAGTCATCAACATAAAACACAAACTTTTCAGGTCTAACATATACAAAAAAATGTCCCCTTTTAAAAAGTTATATATTTTCAGCCTTTGCTCTAAAAATGTAGATTTTTTACTGCTTCAGAAGTCCTTTTTTTTTTTTTTGTTAAAAATAATATAAATAATAATATAAAAAATAAATAATAAAAATAAATAATAAAAATAAATAATATAAGCCAAATTAAAAAGAAATTAATTTAGTTTAAACGCATTTCCATAATTATTTCACTGTTGAAAAATAAATTATATTTTATATATAAATTTCTCATTCTTCATGTTGCCATTAAATATATATTTTGATTTTAGTTTTAAATAAAAAATTTATTCGAAACGAAAAATAACCTGTCTAATTTGTAAATTTAGTAATAAACGATTTGTTTTGTAATTTTCTTATTATAAAGAAAAAAAATATGCATAAATATTTTATACGATTATATTCATATTTATTGAAGTTTATTGTCAAAAACTTAGTTTCGAAATTTTATTTAAATGGACCAAATGGATCTTTTGAGACCATACTGTGTTTAAGGTAAACCTAAGAATAATTATTGAGTATTTTTTTAATAAATGACAATAATATTAAATCAAAATATGAGAGTTTTTAAAGCTTTTTTGACACAAGAAAAGTTAACACCAAGATTCCTTAATACCAACAATCACTTCATCTATTTTGTTGGCGCAATTACTCTATACATATTCTGTCTGCCAGTTGTTTGCGTTTGCATTCTGTATTTATGTGGTTTGTAAACAAAAATTTGACAGTTCAACATCTAAAATCAGTAGGGAGCTGGTCTTGTAAGGCTACCTGGTGTAAAGATAACTTGTGTAGCACAGAAAACTTCACTGTCAATAGTTGTTAGGCAGCTCTAAAAGGCATGAGAGAAATCTATTACTTACCCGGGACACTTTCATGCTGCTTTTTTACACATTGATCTCTATTGATTCCTTAAAACATGCATATAGTTTTATGTGAACAACGCCACGGATGATAATACGTGACACTCCAACAAAGTGCAAATTATCACAAAGTGTATAAATATTTCTGATTTTAGAAAGTTTATTGTGCTGGAGTAGTCTTTATGCTGATATTTCCTTGATGTCAATCATAATATACTGAATAGAGCAGTAACCATCTAAAGACACAAAATATATCAAGAAGATCACCTTACCTAATCAGAATTGTGCTTGCTACTCAATATTTACACACAAAGCCTGGCAAAATTTGTTAACATTTGCATTGCGCCACGCACTGTTTCTTAAAATCAAATACAACCTTGCATGCCTTTCTTGCTAGCACATACATATTTGTTGCTGTTTTAGCCACTGTTTTGACAAGTCTGATATTATTTTTACCAAAATATAATAGACGGAAAGTGTTGTTAAGCTGTACAGCTGCACAGACTTGACTGAGGGTCTCCACTAGCCATAAACTTGGTATGAACTTCATGTTGAACATGGTCATGTTCAAGAGATACAAAATTATTAGAAAATAGTTTTACAGATTTAAAAATGCAAAAATTTAGTAGTATACATAAAATACTGAAATAAAGCAAATATATGAATGAAGTAATCAATTCGATAAACCAATAATAATGAACAGTTTGGATACAATTGTTCTCCATGTGTAAAAACATGAGCGAATTAATACCGTTGCTCTGCCGGCGTCATGTGCATGTCATGCTCAAGTTGATAGCTGGTGAAGGCGCCGAGTTATGAATGGAGCTTGATAATACATACACATTGAAAATCTCGCCAAACTGGTAGAAAATTTGGAGACTTTTGAGACTTAAGCCGAAAACTAGACGAACAATATTCAATTTGCCTCAGTAGACTTACAAACTTTGAAGCACTATGCAAATGTTTGATTGGCGAGAGTTAAAAGAAACCAAACTGGACAAAATTTTAGTGCACCGAAGTCAGCGTAGGTGTAGTTCTATGTATTTACTTTTCCTGGTTTATTTTAACACACTGAACAAACAATAACTTTAATTAATTATTTTATTAGTATATGTACTAATTGGCCGCATCGAGTAAGTACCGATACTTTTCGTCCGATAGCAGATGGCTATCTATATTTTATAACAGATATTGTATGGAGTAAAAGAATGGATGGGCTTGCGATATCGTTTCATCGTTAACCTCGAAATAAATTCGTCTTGAATTCGATGATTTCATTACACGATATAATAAACACCTCGTTTTAAACAACCCTGCAAGAAATGGCTGATGGAAACTAACACAGTAACAGCTTATTTACTAACCCATGCAAAGCAATTTTATAGCTTTCAGCGTTGCCATTACAACGATTTTTTTAATATTTTGATTTTCCCGTATTAGTTTGGTAATTTCATTTGGAACTACGTTTATGCATTAATGTTTTTATAGGTTCATTTGGTTTGTTTTCTTTGAGAAAACATAGTGTTGTGAATGTTTTTTTCCATATGATTCAGTTTTCTATTGTTAAAACTGCTACTGGCTAATGTATTTCTCTTAATTTTATCTAATTATGTCTTAAGTAATTTATTCTGTTCTCCTTGTATAGTTTTTTTTTAATTTTTCGAAAGAAATAAATAGCATTGCATGTAATTTTGTGGGCATTTTGAAAAAAAATTTCGAATGATCACTTTACTGAGGTGGTAACGCTGGTTAAAAAAATAACTCACACGTATACGAATGTTTACATCAGTTTTTTCATTTTGCCCTTAAGAAAATGATAGAAACGCTGATGTATGAATCCATCAGCAGTGTCGGTCATATGTTGGATCATATGACCGACACTGTTCTTGCAGGGAATAATCTAAAACAATAAGTTGCAATCTGCAACAAAGTTTAATTATACTCCAACTGTGAAAAGTGAATGGCAGTCCACGCATTTTTATTTTTAACAAAACTTCATTATATAAACCGTACCGACGATGTTACTTCATGTTATCCAATTATCATTATTATTTTTAACTCTTATATTTAAAGACACTTTTAGTTGCTCAGAGAATGATGATTCCCAACTCGTGTCCAGCCTTAAATTGACAAAACCAAAGAACTGATAAAACTTTGACATTTTTCTCTTAAAGTACTTTCAAGTTTATTTTAAAAAATATCAAAATTTTTGCAAATATAATATCATTATAATCCTTTTGAATACGTATTCATCAAATACAATTTACAATTTTACATTAAAACCTAAATACTTATCTCATTAAGTGAACTGTGATGGATGATGTGAGTGCTTAGAAGGAATAATTATTATAACTACATTGTATTAATGTTTTCTTAAATCACAAAGTACTCTCACAGAAAGGAAGACTAAATTGTTTAAATTACAATCTTTTTACTTAAGAATAAGAATTAAAAAAAAAATTGTTTGCACAAGTTATATCAACAACAACAAACATTTACAGATATCATCTTTGTATTTAGAAGTCTACATATTAATACATAAATTACACTGAAAGAGTTATGCTCATGGATTCTATGAATTTCAACATTAATTCAATGAAAGGATGGTAAGAAAGAATTCATTTTCCTTAAATTAATATTAATGGCTGTTTCGTTAAATATATAAATTGTCTCTGTTGAGCTAATGAAGTGTTATATATATTTGTTTAAGTACAAAGAATCATTCACGAATGCAACCATTCATTAAGTATATGAATTTCTCCATTGAGTTAATGAATGAAACATCTCACATTTATTGAGAGTATCATTAAGATTGCTGCTAATCTTAATACAAGATGTGCTCCAATAATATACGGTTTTATGTGTGATGACATTTTGGCAGATTTTATGTGCCTTTAATGCAAGTGAGCGATAAACCATTTAAGAGTGACAGTCTTGTGGTCAGCGAGAAATCATTTTGAGCCACTGTGCAACGCTCTTCTTTTCTGTGGCTGTATGTTTAAGTATTTTGACCGCAGAAACAAAATCATTTTAAAAATGATTATCCTTAAAACTAACTAACTTATGTGTATAGCAAATACAATTTAAAATAAATAAGCGTGAAGTAGTGCATGGAATTATTATTAAAACTAAAATTAGCAAATTAGCTTACGTAAATACTGGACCGCTGCCGGCTTTTTCTGAGACTGGTGTCACGACCAAACCCTGATTGTCATACGAGTACTCATTGGGCTGGGGCGATTGTGTTGGTGTGGTATTTTCTGCCGGATGGCGTGAGCTAATTGGTGTTGTCACTGTGCGCACAGAACCTTCTACACCTTTTGAAACAAAACAAAGAAATATCAAATAAACAGCTTAAGCAGAAATCCTTCTTAAAAAGTCATTAGTTACAACAGGCAAGACGTTAAATGCCACGCCATTAAATCAACTGACTGACTAACAGTCAGTCCTTCTGTTTTATTTACTCTCTTACCTGTTAAACTGTAAATTTGAGACGGCGCTCTCTCAATGTCATTGATCGCATTCAAGTTGGGTATGGTGGTGCCAATGAAATCTTTACCGTTGCTCAGTGTGGCAGGGTGAGCGCCTTCTTTTCTCAATTTCAACTTTTTCATCAACTGTCCGAAGCAACGTTTCTGCCTCAACCACTTAATTAATTTCCAGGTAAAATGACCGCTCGTGATTACAAGCAAGACAATCAATAGTATGAGTATAACATTTTGTTGCACTTGTATGTGATGAATTTCATTTTTGAGAGGTTGTAATTTAATAAAATCTGCAAATAAGTAGAAAAATTATAACTAACAATTTTCAAAAGGTGTCATCATTTATACATATTTTTTATTATTATATAACAAAAATTTATCTGTAATCATAAAATGATTCATGATTTTATAACCTGATAAGTTTTTTCGCGTTTCACTGCGTGCCGTCTGCTTGAAACACAAAACTAGAAGTGTACATAGTCATTTTCACTAAATTGCACTGATAAAAACAAATAACACTCTTTAATATTTTAACATTTAACTCTATTATTATGCTGTGAAAAAAAAACAAAAACTGGCCACTTATAAAAAGTCTCCGTACGACAATGTCTTGCTTTTGACGAAATATATTAAATGATTTTATTTATTCAAGGGTGTGCAAATATAATCTAACTTATTTTAAAATAGAACAAATAGGAAGTGTAGGATATTACATAAGGAAGGATATTACATAAGGAAGCTAAGAAGCTTTCACAGAGAAAATATTTTTAAAACTAAAATATTAAGAAATCTATAAATTTTGGCAGGTAATGAAATGGGTGTTTCCAGAAGAAAAAAGTGTCTTAGAAAGGAGATTTCCAAAATCAACAGGTTAATATTTTAAAAACACAAAACATTACTACTATTTCTTTTAGATAAGAAAAATGAAGAATTTAAAAAAAAAATCATCCAGAATGCACATGAGAAAGAATGAAAATTTACTCAATTATTATTAATGTCTAAACATTAATTTAACTTCATAGTCAAACTTTATGATTTAGAATTGTTCTTTATTTTATCAGGCTTTAGTACGATTTTTACTTACGCTGAGGCGAGAAGGATTTTTTTGAGATGAAATTGTGGACATTTCTAAAGAAGAAGAGCCAGGGAACATACAAAAGTGATAACTCAATGTGTACTGTTTTTAAGAAGCAGCGATTAGCCATCCCACTAACTGAGCTCCTCGTTACTGGCTGTCTTTATATTTAAAAAAATGATCAACTTGTAATTGTATCACTGTTTGTGTATGTTGATTGGAATATATTTTATATTCACTCACCAAAATCCAATTAATTGGTACTGTGCCAGTTCGAAGTATATATCCAGCAAAATTTTTAAAGGAAACGAAACTTCCAGCTCTACATGATTACTCAATCGCACTGCCAGTTCGTACCTCATTAATTAGATTAATTTCTGGTACGGGATGATTTCGATACCATCTTATTTAAAATTCACTGAGATGATAAGTTTATCGACCGTCAATCCAGAGATCAAATAATCAACTGAACAAGCATCATGTAAAACTTTTTTGAAATGTCTTACGCCCGGTAGACAGAAAGCGAACGAGCAACTCGTGTAGAAAATGTATATGAAAACAATTCAAGTTTTTGGATTTTTGTCATATAAATGTTCAGAAAGAGTCGCTTGATGTACTTTGCAAACAAAAAGTAATAATCTTTTTACCAAAATGGGTACTGATGTGAAGCATAGCGGCTTCGAATTAGCTAGTTACTCCCCAGCTAAAATCTTAAAGTCAGACTTCTTACCCTTTAGGGCCATTATTACGAATTACCGTTAGTTAAAAGTAGGATTTTATCGAGCAGATAAACCATTTTTCATTACGAAATTAATTATTTATTTGCTTTAAGAGCCAATTAATACATTTTTCATTACTATATCTTATACTTCCTTTTAACAAAAAGTGAACGTTAACAATAATCCAACTGATAAATTTACCGGAGGTTAAGCTTTTGCATTTATCACATTTGGTTATGTCTTTGCTATATCAAACTTTGATAAGGAATTGGAAAAATTTCATTTTTCCTACATTTACTCTTTCTTCAGACTTGAACCTTTCAAAAGTATTTCCACAAATTAACAAAAAAACAAATTTTTCTTACCGACCAGCCAGACAATAATGCAAATTGTTTACCGGCCAGTTTATCGTTCACTTCTATTAAAGGTACCTTTACGTCGTAATAGTGGCCCTTATTTTTATTTGTCAATTTTAGTATTCAATTGAATTTGAAGCCTGTCTCCACATACTGATGTGGAGTCAGTATCTGGCTCGAAGCCTTAACCTGAGGGTGGATCAAACCACGTGGTGTACTTCTAATGTTACACTACCGCCCTCTAACAGCCAGTTATAGTGCTCGAGTAGCAATTAATTTGCTACTGTACTTGGCCCGCAACATAAACATTTGCTATGGAGTTTGAGGTACCTAATCTCTGATACAAGGCAATTCTCAAGACGGCATGCTGAAATTACAACTACGGCTGGTAGCCTGAAATTCCTAGAAAGATCAGACCTTTAGCCAGCCTTGATGGTCCCGTCGTTCCAGCTCCTCACAAAGCACAGTCGGGTGCTTAGCAACAGCACCGCGGGACCATTGGGACCCCCGAACATAGGCCCAAAGGGCCTATAGACAGTCAGTAATGAAGAGCTCAGGTAGTAGGATGGCTATGCACTGCTGCTTAAAAACATTATAAAGTTATTCATGGCCTGGGTTCGAAACAGCCATGGTATGTACCCCAGCCAGTAAGTCTTCAACTTTACTTTTCTTGTCTTCTTCAAAAATGTTGATCACTCCAATTTTTTCACAAAAAAAAAAATTTCTCAATTTTGAGGAAGTAAAAATCGAGTCCAATAAAATTATTAATAATTCTATAACTTACAATATATCTTTACAGATAATATCTTTACATTTATAGATATTACCAGTCTCCGAAAAATTTTCAGCGGCCGAATTAAAGATACCGCCATAAAATTTCTTTGGTAAACACTTACACCGGTATTCATAAAAAATTTTACAAAAAATTTTCATATAAAATTTGTTCTAAAATGTATTTGAGCAACGTTTTATTTCTTATGAATATCGGTGTTGGGGTCTTATTCTTATTCGATAAATTTTCCATACAAATACGTCAAATAAGAGCCTTATAGGCCTGAAATATTTTTTGTGAATAAGGGTGTTAATCTGGAGTGATGGGAATTATTCCAACAGCATAATTACATTTAATAACCTACCACTACACTCCCGACTGCAAGCACTGGGTTCGTATTTGATGTCCTTTGGGTCACAGGCACTACTGCACGGTAAGCAAGTTTGCTCAAACTGGGAACAATACTCTTCAGTGGGACGGCAGGTTTGGCTGTGGCAGTTAGTATCGCCCACAGCCCAGGCCATTTTGGCCAAGTGATGAAGCATAAGAAGAGTACAACAGCTGTATTTTATAAATATTGAATCCATGACTGCAATTTTATAATTTTGTGCCACTATTGTGTTGTTTACTTTTATTGTTGTTGGTTTTATTGCCTTATTTTCAATTTGTATTTGTTATTTTTTAATGATTTTTAGTTTTGTTGTTTCCTCAGAACGTGATCGTTTGTTTGAGTGGCAATTGTATGAAAAAAATTTCATTTGTTTATTTGGTTTTTTTCTTTGCAATTTCGTAGCTGTAGTTTAGTTAGCAAAATTTCTCTTTTTGTTAATGTGTGTAAGTGTTTATTGTAAAAAAAATAATAATTAATTATACAAATTATTTACTGGCTTAAATAACTGACTGATGAGAGAGTTAAATTGTGTCTTGTTGTCGTTAAAGCGTTGATTTGATGACTAATTTTTGTTTGGTTAAACGTTTGTTTCGCTTTTTTTTTTTTTTTTTTTTTTTTTGTTAACTCTAAAGCGAAAAAGAGTTGTTGTTTAACAATCTTTCGAACAGACTTTTAAGCCGATATATGCGCTATTGTGGTCGTTGTTGTTTAAGCTGCTTGTAGACCATTAACTGGTTTTGGTTCATGTTCGTTGCAGCAACAACAACTCTCTTCAAAACTGGTTTCACCATTCGCTTAAAAAATTCTTGTACATACTTTTTTATACATTTTAAGAATTCTGTTTTTATTATGCATGTTATAAAATTTTTATGAAATTATTATGGTGTTTAAGTCAAAGTTATTTATTCCACACTTCAATACCACTTAAACCACAATTTTGTTTTTAATTATATTAACAAAAATTAACCAAATTACTTTTATTTTAAATATTTCTGTTTGTGTTTCTATTTCCAGACTCCCAATTCAACCCAACCGCCGCATAATCTTTTGAATACTAAATACCTCTACAGCAACTCACAACTCACAAAACCCCATCAGCGGCAAATAAAAACCTGTTTGAGTTAAATTGTGGTTATCAACTCACTGTGTTTGTTGGAAGTTATTTTAGGCCGTTTTAAATATTTTAACTATGTATTACTTAACAAATTTACTCTTCTCTTTTTGGACGTAAAATTATTTTCCATAAGAATTGGCTGTGAATTGACGTGCTCGGTATTGCGTTATTTATAAATGATCTTCATTCTCTACAACCAATAACGAACACTCACGTTCTAACTCACATTTTATGGTCATTTACGTTTACCTGCTGTTTTCTGAGTCGTTTTACGTTCATATCAGGTGTGTCGCATTTTTCTCTTTAGAACCAAAATGAAACTAGTTAGTATGAGTTAAAAAAAAGTACGGCGTAAATGAAATGTCTATAATTCAAAAAAGAAATAAGCAAATGGAATGTACCTACGAAACATATGTACGTACATACATTGATAGAAAGTGTATGTCGATAAAAAATATTTTCATATATGTATGTGACGTGCAAAATATGAAGGGACCTAAGGGTAAAAACCGGTTTTGTTCAGGAAAGCCATTTCAAAGGTGTACCATCACTTTCATAAAACGCGCATATCTCTGGGAGGGAACAATTTTGGGGCACTGTCACATATATGTTTTCTATTCTTAAGGCTTTTTTTAAGGCTGGCACCAGCCCTCAAAGAATCACCTCTATATATGCTTTGCATGGTATTGGAACTAGGTAAATAGGAAAGAGGGATTAATGAGTGAAAACCCGAAAATAGGAAGTGTTTGTGGACGTTTGATTAAGCAAAATAATTAGAGAAATAAAAACAGAACATTTATTTTGGCAAAGCTGAGTAAGCCAGGATTAACTGTTGCTAATTTGTCTGTTTAGTGTTCACTGTGTATATCCAGTTAATGAAACCTCTTCAGTATTGCAAAACTTTGACCATACAGAACAAAAAGACGACACAATAGCCACGATAAGACCTATTACGAATTTATAGTTTGAGATATTGAAATATATAATTTTTATAAAGTTCTCATTTGGCAAATATGTATCTATACATAATTTGCTAAAAAAAAAAAAAAAAATGTTTAACAAACATGGAAAAATTTTTTTTAAATAAGCCAATAAAAAAAACCACACATTAACCTATTGTGACTACACATTACGAAAAATGTTTATTAATTTTAGAAATCTCTAGTTAATTTTGCTAAAAATTTGTTAAGCATGAAATAGTGAGGTTAAGTTATGTTAGGTTAGGTTGAGGCTTTAAGTTTATTTGAAAACTCATCCAATCATTCAACCAAATTGATACATCAAAGCAAACGTTAAAACAAAGTGGAATCCATTGCTTTTGCTTCGTGGCTGAGCTATAGATATGTATGTGGAACTTAGAACAATTTATTTGTAATTCACATTTTACTTAATATCTTCATATGCAACTTATTCCTAAAACATTTTGGTGAACGTTGCATTTGCAGAATTAATGGTAGGGCTGGTTTTTCTAAAAGTGTATGGTTTTTGTGCATTTCAGCCTTATGAAAAACATACATAATTAATTTATGTTGCACTCCTGAGTAAAAGCTGTTTGGCTGTGCTAAAATGTTGGTGTCTTAAATAATATCACTACAAATTGGTAGCACACATTGTTTGAGAGGCTTTGGAAAAAAAATAGGGAATTAATATTAAATTGAGCTAGTGTTGACAGATTGAGAGATTTATCCCTTATTCGGGGATTTGTTTTTCGAAATAGTTGTTAAACAATTTGCACTAGCAACTGATAAATTCAGTGGAGGCTATATACATATATGCTTTAGCGATTTAAGCCAATTTTTTAGGGGACTTTCATTGGATATTGTATACCTTTCTTTTGCTTATAACTGCTTTAATTTTCACTTATCCCAATTTGTTGAATTAATAAGCAAATAAAATGTATTCCTACAATTTTAAAACTTGATCACCAAATTTCAGAGACTTCGAAAGTTAATATGAACGAGGTCGCTAGCCTTCATCAAAGAAATAAAATGCGGTACACATTGTCATAATCTTTGAATTGATATTTATTTATCCTTTAAAAAGCATGAAATATTCGCCAGATATGGAAAAATTTGCTCAAATCATGACAAACGAATTTCTTCAGGCAACAGAAGCTTTCAAATGTATAAAAATGATTTCTTAATGAACGAAAGTACGCTGTGGGACATGGATTTTGCAGAATATATTACAAAAAATGAAAAAAATATCTGCACAATTTGATTCACTTTCGAAGTGAATTACAGCGCAATGATATATCATACTCGCATATATACTCCAGTGGATTAAATTTTTTTTCTTAGTGTAAGCAAAATGCGTAACAAAGATTTTTATTTATTGAACTTTACTTGGGTATTCACTACTGCGGATTTTTAAGTAAACTTTCAGGAGATTTTTCCTACAAGAGCTCTTAGCAAAATTTTGATGCATTAAACTGTATAGATTTTAAATTGAATAGGAGACTCAAATTGTACTAGAAAAAATTATAATGGAAAAATAAGCTATAGACTATTGCACCCCCAATAGATTCACTCGTCTAAGCCCAAAGGACAATCGATTCTTAGAGCATTCCTTACTTTTTGGAGAACACTGCAATAATAACGTTATAACGTTATAAAGAAAAATATCTTAAACAAAGAGTTAAGCTCTATTAATATAAACATCAAACTCTTAACAGTTTTACCGGTGTAATCTGCAGAAATGTAAAAGCTTCCAACATAAAATTGACATATCAAGCTTGAAATACCAAGTGTTGCTGAATCAGCGAGTTTTGAACAAGTTTAGTGAGCAAAAATTTCGTTTTTAATATTTTAGCCTCTTTTGAGATAAAAGAGTACTGCATCTCTTAAATATGTTTTGTTTACACTTGCTTATTTTCTGTTTTGTTTCAAGCTTGTGTATTTGGTTTTTCCTAGCAATTTCTGTTTTTTTTTCTATCCATGCAGTAGTAATTAAGAAACTAAATAATTAATAATGTCATACGGGCTTAAGGCAAAAATTCATATCCACTTTTTTTTTAATAACGCTCTGGTAACATGGAAACGCAATGGCTTCCCAACTGTATAAACTCCAGCCGTTTATCTTTCTTCTCTTAGAAACTATTCTCATTTCTTATTTGTAAATAAACGAAAGCAAAAACAAATACCCTACTTAGAAGCATTGCAGCGCTGCCTCTGCGACCAGCAAATGAATACCAGCTAAAGTATCTCGAAAATAAAATTCAAGTAGAGATTGTTAAAAGAGCAGCGAAAGCATGCAAACGTGTAGTGCGGTGTTTTTCATTTATTTTTATTATTTGGTGAATAGTTTAGTTAATCTGCAGAGTTTTTTTTCTTCGAAATATTATTAACAGTCATCTGTCTATAAACTAGAAAACAAACACAAATATGTATCTGTAAGATACATTCACATAAAATTGCATACAGCATCAGTAGAAAAGTGCATTTATGAAATGGGAAAACACTATCGATTGAAAACAGCTTGAGAAAAAATGTATAAGTATGAAAGTAAATTGTAACGAAAGAAATAAAGTGTAAAATGAAGTGAAGCGAAGTGCATTTATGTATGTGAAGTAGAAATTATTTTCAAAACCAATTAAAATTCTTGTATGCATAAAGAAAGGGAGTGGATGGGCGAGAAGTGTGTGTTGCCGTGTGTCTGTCTAATGAAGCGTGAGCATGAAATATCCAATAAACATTTTTTTATCGACGACAAAGATAAATTTTAGACAAAAAAGGGTTAAATTTAATTGTCAGCGAAACGAGAGCTTTAACGCAGACCAGAAAATAAAACAAACATTCAACACAAAACGGGCGTAATAATTTGTTTTCTATTTTTCTTTGTCAAAGTGTTCTTTATTTATTTAAATTATTTTTAAGTTTTCGTTTTCTTCTTTTGAAGTGCGCAATTAAAACGACATTTTTGAGAGAAACCTTCAAATAAAATTGATACCAGAGCAAAAAAGTATGTTTTTGAAATGTAACAAAATACTTCTGATAAACAAAAAAAAATTAACAACAAACTGGAAACTGATACCTACATACATATGTACTTATGTACATGTGTACAAGCATACATACATAAAACTTCCAATACAGAAATATGTATTTTGCCGACTCAGCGAATAAGCGATCATACTAAACACATACGCACTTGCTGAACAAAGTATCTGGTTAATTTGCACTGATTACGGTATTTCAACAAGTATCAATCAAACACACACATACACACAAATTCAAATCAAAACAAACCCCTAAAGACAAAAAAAAAAAAAGGAAAAAAGACAGAAACAGGTTCAAATACAAACTATAGGTACAACGCAGAGAAATCTACTCAAAATTCCTTCAAATATTCGCCACAAAAATATACAAAAGAAATTTCAACATAACAAGTGACAGCTGCACAATATTTTTGCTTCAGGTTTTGTCTTTCAACTCAACATCTTTGCCATCGTCCTTGAGTTCGGCAGCCGCAACACCAGTTAAACATTTCATTCTATTGCAACAATTTTGAAATACCAAACTAAACACCGACATTCATTAGCATTATTAACTCTCGTGTTGTTAACCTGTTTTCGTTTGTATCGTTAATTCAGCCATTCAACGCATTGTGAACCTTTTTCTTTACTTGCAACGTAGTTCATTGTTTTTAGTTTGCTGCCGCTGCTGCTGCTGCTGCTACTGCAGTCGCCTTACCGTTTGCAATGGCAAAAATGAATAATTTCTCAACAACAACTGAAACGCTGCCCAAGAGCGGCCATGTAACTGAAGGTAAGTGTAATTATTTCGTTTTCTTCTATTCCAGGCTTTAAGTATTCGTAATATTGTTCATTCCACTTTTTGAGATTATTTGTATGGGTTTTTTTTCATTTTGCTTCTTTCTATTCAACCTAAAAAAAGTACATATTTGTAATTCATTAACAAAGATATTTACATTAAGGCCTCGACTGACAAGGCAACATAGTTGCGGGTATAAAATTTTAAACAGGAAGATATCAGCATATCAAAGCTTAAAAACTTTTTAGGCCATACCCTGCAAGAAATAGCTGATGGAAACTAACACATTGACAAAGCAATTTTATAGTTTTCAGCGTTGCCATTACATTGAATTTTTTAGTATTTTGATTTTCCCCTATTAATTTGTTAATTTCATTTGGAACTACGTTTATGCATTAATGTTGTTACAGGTTCATTTGTCCTTTTTTTCTTCAAAAAAAAAAAGGGTGTAGCGGAAGTTTTTTCCATGTGATTCAGTTTTCTATTGTTGAAACTGCTACTGACTACTGTTTGTCGCTTAATTTTATCTATGCGTTTTTCTAAAATGGTTTATTCTATTTTAGAACTGAATTGTTTTCTTAAGTTTTTCGAAAAATTCTTTTTTTTATTTAATAATAAAGAAATTAATAACATGAAATAAAATTTTGCGTGTATTTTGAAAAAAAGATTTCGAATGATCACTTTACTGAGATGGTAACGCTGGTTTAAAAAAGAAATCACACGTACACGAATGTTTACATCAGTTTTTTCATTTTGCCCTTAAGAAAATGATGGAAACCCTGATGTATGAACCCATCAGCAGTGTCGGTCATATGATGCATCAAATGACCGACACTGTTCTTGCAGGGTAATTAATTATATAGTTAAATATATAATTAATTATTTCAACACAGCATACATGAAATTGAAATGTGTAAAGTCTATAAAATATTTAAGCGAAAATATGTTATATTTTCACTTAAATATTTTAGTGCAGGTAACACGAGGTAGAGGTGTGTTACAATCCGTTGAAAATTATTCCCCCTCCATTCAAGAATTCTGGTCAGTCATTTTGCAAAACGAACAATAACAAAAAAATAAAGTTTATATGAGTATTTCTTGTGAAAAGAGGAAAAATAATTCTTTGTTTATACGAAATTTGAAGCATTTCATGCTTTAGATTTTGTGTGTGTGTGTGTATGTGTGTGTGTGTTTGTATGACTTTGAGTTGAATGCAGTCGTGTGTCTTGGAAACCAGTTTTAAATTAAACTATTAATTAAAATCTACAAAAACGTAAACTGAACTTGGGGCAACATCTACTGTTTTACTACTGTAAGCTGCTGAATACATTGTAAATAACTCTGGATGGAATTGCTGATACCCGTCGTCGTTAAAACTGACCGCAAATGATAATAATTATAAAATGTTTTCCCAAGACTACTAAAAATACTTACATATTTATGCATTTGTGTAGGAGCTAAATGTAACATATTTTTTTCTTGTTTTTGTTTATGTTAATTAGCAGTAAAATGATTTTGTAAATCTCATGTTGGGACTGAATTAATTTACATAATTTTATTGTATTTTATTCTTGAGAGTAGAAAAGTTAAATTGGTGGAAAACATGAAAAAGAAAACGAGCATGTCATCGATCAAATCCATATAAAAGGAACATGTAAAAGAATCCAAAAATTCTTATACGAAAGGATTCTCAAAAGGGTTATGAACGCCTCGATGGATGAATTGGTAGAGATTCCTACCAAGAGTCCACCGCGAACGCAGGTTCGATTCCTGCCGAAGGCTTTGGGTGTTTCTGCAGACAAGCCAAAAGCTTCGCGGTTTTGTGTTTGTTTCAAAAAAAAAGGAGGATCATTTTTGTTTTTCATTGTTATCAAAGGACCGTTTATTAAGGGCTGCCTATCTTTGCCACTGATTCAAGTCTTGCGGCCCTAGGAGAAAACAAAGAGGAGAATGAAGAGGGTGTAGACATGACTGTGCGGTCAATTCCGCCAACTTTGTTGGCATCACAAATCGCTAGAAAATTCTTACAATTATCGGATCGTTAAAAGTTACAGAATTGCGCTACTGGATAAAAAACATGGATAGACTCTTCTTTAAAGTATGTAATTGAAACTCAAAACAAAATACTGTGGATAACAAAATAAAATTCATACAATGTAGCGACTGCGTTTTGTGCACTTATTGTAAACAGTGTGTGCTTGTGGTTTATTGTTTTTTTCTGTTTTATTTTTTGGCATTGTTATTTCTGATGTTGCACGTATTCACTGCCAGGCACATAATTATGGCCAGTACAGCATTGACTTAAGACAAATAAACTGCTGCAATTTTGTTGTGATACACACTGATATGCTGGCATGGAAGTATGCATGTATGTATGTATGTACGTACATGTGTATAGTATATTTAGCTGCTGGTTGGGTTTCGCGTTTCAGGGTGAAGATACAATAATAGTTTATTTTCAACAAATTTGCTTGAAAAAAGAATCCACACGCAAATCCAAATGCAGATAATTATTGTTGCTGCTCATGTTCAGATTTTTTTTTTTTCATCAGTTGAAACTAATATTTGCATGTTGCAACAAATGCTTTCATACCCTCATGATCATATGAATATTTATGGCTGTGATCTTCAATCTGCAAATCGCCTGCTTTTGTTATAATTCTAGATCATATTTTTTGCATGTTTTTATTGTGCTTTTTTTTATTACGCTCATCAAAAGACAAATATATATATATATATATTTCTTCGACTTAGGCCTACATACCCAGATTGCAATTACAGAGATCATTGTTAGTTTGACTTACTGATCTATGACATAACAGGCTTTATTTGCAATATAATGAAAACTGGGTGAATGATAAGTGTACACAATTCAAATGTACATCAATTCAATTATTTTTAGCAATAGTTATAATTTATCAGACTGTTTAATTGAGCGTTGTGAGCTTTATATTAGATAGATACTTAAATTAGGTTTTACTTGCTCATATTGAGTAAAAAATTCGAGCTAAATTGCAGGCATCAACTGTTCGGGCTTTCTAGTTCAATTTTTACTTCCTCAAAGTTGAGAAAGAGTTTTTGTGATAGAATTTTTTGTGATAAAATTATAGTGATCAAACTTTCCAAAGGAGACAAGAAAAGTAAAGCTGAGGATCTACTGGCTGAGGTACATTCCTTGGCCGTTTCACGACCACCACATCGCTCATCATTAAACAAATTTGCTTCGAGTCCAGGCCATGACTAATTGCATACTGTTTTTAAACAGCATATCCATTCTACCACTCTCAGGTGGCTCTTCGTTACTGACTGTCCATATTTAATATTGTTGATAAACTTTCCACTTTAAAACTGATTGTGGCAAATTTAATTTTTAACTTTCAACGTACTCAATACTTTGCTCTTCTAAATTTCTGAACGCAAAAGAGTTGCAGTTATTTTTTTTTTTTGTTCGCATTTTAGACAAAATACCATAATAATTATCTTAAAATAAAACAGATGCTTGATTTGTAGCAAAATATGCATATGATGGTATTTCTTCTCATATAATTATGTTTCTCTGTTCAAGTTTTTTGTTGCACGTTGCACCCTTTTCTTCACAGTGCTGCGAAGTATAGAAGAAAAAAATATAAGAAAAAAAAAATTAAAGTGAGTGGCCTGCATGTTGGCATCCATCCATCTATCCAGCCACTCATGCTTACTTATTTACATACATTATAAACTATAAGATATAAAAACACATTTAGCCCAGCAAACATACCATAGTCGAGATACGCCATGGCTAAAGGGCAGTTCTCATAATATTGTACAAGTATTAATATTATCATAGAGGCAAAACTATAAATACATTTCTGGTGACTATCAAAAAATGCTACCGTCCCTGATAAACCGTTAATCATCTAAACATTTGCATAAAAAAGCAACCCTGATCAAGTAAAAGGTATTCGGGGGCGTTATAGAATCTGATGTCACAAAAACGGATTTAAAATAAACAAAGAAACTACTTTAGTGTGATCTAATAGCATGGGCTTTCCTCCGAATTAGACACTAATCTTAGTTCTTAAAAATAAAACCCGCACCATTGTACTTAAAAACACCAAAGAAGTATGATTGTTTCAAACTCGATTTCAATTAAAAAAGATTTGATCAGGGTTGCTTTGTTGTAAAATTCACTAGTCCGCTGTTTCGTTATATACCGGCTAAATATTTGGAATGCCTAGAAGATAATATAATATCGAATTACAGTAGAATCGCGAAAAAGTTAACATTTCAATAAACTGTTCAGAGTGTATGCGTAAGTTTTTTTCCACTCACAGTATTGGTATCTACTTTTGTTTGATGAATTAGGGCTTAGCCCAAACTTTATTTATGCATGCCCGGTCATAATCGCACAATAATAAACGTCATAATCGCACAATAATTTTTTGCAGTTTTGAATGCTTCTTTAAAACACCCCGTAAAAATTAATAAACTTTAATGGACTAAAAAATATTTTACATCGAACTTTAAACTAAATTAAATTGCTGTTTCTTTGTTGCAGTGATGAAAAAAAACAAGTCAGTCAAATATTTTAGTATAGGATTTTCAAAATAGTACAGTATTTTCAAAATAGCACAGGCTTATGGCTTTAATTCTTATTCAATTTAGGAAGCGTTATAGAAAGGTTAAAAGTCGGAAAAAGTCAATGGCCCCTGGAACATTTTACATAAACTTTTTCGGGCTTTTACTGTTTTCTAGTCGTTACTAAAGCGTTTATTTTAATAATTTCTTATTTTCAAAGGCTGGCACGTTCGTCGCCCATGTGAAGTGTTTGCTGGGTCACATAGTCGTGCGTACATGCCTTTGGCAAACATTCTTGTGTTGCACGTTGTATGTACCTTGTCTTTTCAGTGGAGAACACATGCAAAATATGGCTACTGTGTTTATCTTTTTTTGTATTGCAAGAGGAAAAAAGTGGAGAAAAGAAGGAACAACAACATACATAAATATTTGTTGCATGAATCCTTCCTTTTAGTTTTCCTTGTTTCTTTGTATTATTTTTTGTCACTTTACATTATTGTGATGTTTTACATCTGAGGCAACTGACTGAGTTTTAATAAAAATCAAAAGATAACGAGTCGGTACTAAATGCAATAACAAAAACCAGCAAGACTTTGCAGCAGGCGCACGCACTCTTCTGATTCCTAAACACACACACACATACACATTTCTATTTGCATAACAAATTTAGCTCGTGCGTTCATTTTTCTTCCCAATGTTCTTTTCTTTAGAGATTTTAAGCATATTTTTGCTATTTACGAAGCAAAAAGAAATACACAATTTAAAACAATTCAATGAATTCTAAGGCAAAAGAATAAAGAAAAAACCAGCAACCAACCTGATGGTCGACTGACAGTTTGAGTTTATTTGGCTGCAGTGAAGTTCTGGTTTTAAAAGGATGAATCATTACTGGACCACGATGGATTTATGAAAATGGAGAAAAAGGAAGATTTCTATGACGAATTCAATTTCACAAAACAGTGCAAAATTCCATTTAAAATCATTAACGAACTTTATTCGTTAATGATTTTTTCCAAATACACAAAACCGGCTAAAGGCTCACTGCCACTTAGTGTGCCATGTACAAGAGTTTTTTTTCATTATTGGATTGCTATTGAAAGCAATAATAAAATATGACAATTTGTTTTTATAGTTATTTAATAGAAATATAATAATGAAAATGTTTGCACGATCGCTACACTCATAGAAAAATCATTATATCTATGATGTATTTTAACATGAATACGATGACCCCATGACACTTTTCATCACGGTGATGTCAAATTTTACATAAGGTGTTCTAATTGTTATTAGCGATAAATATAACAATTGTTACATCAATGCCATGTCATTCTCACACCGAAGCCATGATTACTCGTACGTCAATATGGTGAAACTTTAACTTCAGAGACATGACCAATTGAAATAAATGCAATGACAAAGTATTATCAATACACTGACTATATCCGATGATATACTAACATTACAGAATTAACTTCAACTAAAAGATTATTCGAATTGAAAAAGTAAAACTACTGAAATTATTTTAAAGAAAAATTTTATTAATAAAACAAAATAATTAAAAAAAATATAAAATAATAATAAAAATAGATTTCTTTGTAGACTAAACAGCAAACATGCATAAACGCGGTTACCTGATAGATATGATTAGCATGTTTGTTTTTTTCCGTTCTTTGATGTCAAAGAACGTTACGTAGAATTACCAGTGTCATCAATATGATGTTTATGAAAAATTACTGCAGTGATGGCAAATATACGTCAATATGATGCCATTTATTGCAACCGTTTAAGTATACATTTAAAGACAAAAATAATAAAAAAAAATAAACCATAAGTTTTTTTAAATATAATTATAATTAATAAAACTTAGCACAGTTTTATTTCTTTCCTTTTGGTAAAACTTATAAAAGTTATTAACATTTTGCACCATAGAATTGATGTCACAGCAGTCTTCACATTGATGACACTCAATTTATGCCGAAATTCCCTATTGACTTTTGTCATCTGGTTAATATCAGGTATTACATCTTCGATGTCGTTTGGCATAATATTGATGTTAAAATTTTTATGATACGCTGTCATCAGTATGAAAATACATTTTTCTATGAGTGTAATTACTCTTCACTTAAACATAACCCTACAACACAACTGTTTCAGGCTGGTTCATGGGCAACTCTGTAATCGATTGCACTTGACGTGCCATGACCCTCATGCCATAATCATTACTTGTTTATTTTTCTACGAAAAAAATATACATACATATATAAATATTTTAAGATTACGAACAATATTTTTATTAAATTTTTATAGATTAATAAATTTTGTTTAAACAACACGTATTCTCACAATTTATTCGTATGCTAAAAACAAAATTATTCAAAAATATACTTAAATCAAACGTGAACATATGAAAGTAGGAAAAAATGTATAATGAACCAATGAAAATGCATAATGAAATTAAATCATTATCAAAAGATACAAAAATAAAAGTAAAACTTCAACAAAACGAAACGAAATCGAACAAAAATTACACATTCACATTCACATGTGCATAAATTAATATACAACTTTCGATGCTTTTTATTGATTTTTAAGAGAAATGTATTTTCATTAATGTTAATGAATTTGCTAAGAGTGATGTTTACAAATGTGTTTTTTGTTTGCATCATGAATTTCATTTCGTTGTTGCAAAGAGTTTAAGACGAAACTGCACACAAAATAAACAAATTATTTTTAAACACCAGCCAAGCGTTACATAAAATTATGTGGAGTAGTGGATGTTTTATACATCCAGCCAATTTTGTGAAAGACAGAAAAGATACCGCTAACAAACGGCTACAAAAGCAGCAACAAAAATGCCAGCGATTTGAACAGTTCCAGCGAAAATGGAAAAAAATTTAATTCTACATTTTACAGCTGTTGAACAGCTGAAGAAAATTATTTTTTTTTTTTTCTCAAAATGATTAATCAATTATATTTATAAATCTTTAAAGGGCAGGCCGAAAAGCTAGTTGAATAAAACGGTTATGAATACATAAAGTGGGCATACGTCCTTCCTGTCAAAGAAGTGACATTAAACACCCATTACATGCTGCCCAGTTAATAAGTCTGCAACTTTGCTTTTCTTTAATTTTCTTTAAAAATATTGAAAGCTACAATTTTACCACAGAAAATCTGACTTAATTTGGTGGAAGTAAGACCGGACTTAAAAGTCCAATAAATAATTTTCAATTAAAAATTATAAAATTTTTTTAGCAACCAAATACAGTTGCAAAGCGTTTGACAAATGACAAATTTATATTTGAACGAGCATGAAAGAAATGTATACGCTTGAATTGGCATTAAAAATTAATTTTACTTGTAAAACAGTGGGACTTTTGGTTAGCGCAACTTTTCATTAACACATTTTTTGTTGCGAAAAAAAGAAAGTAAAAAATTTTTATCCACTTTAAAATTATGTATGTTGAAGCTTAAGGAAAAACAAAAAAGTTCATTGCTTTGCTTTGTTTTCTTTTTATCCGTCTCATCTACGATTAGATATAAATGTTGCAACACGTTGACTCAAGTGTTTGATTGTCATTGCAACATACTCGTAGTAAACAACTCAGGTTTTTCCACTTTCGTTGTCAAAGTTTTCAAAATATTTAAAAGGCGTTTGAGATTTTCCGGTTTGAAAATATCATGGAAAAATAAAAATTGCTTTAGGTGGTTCCCCTGTTGTACATTTGATTAGATTTCCCAAAACAACAAACAAGTTGTTTTGGTTAAAGACATCATTATGAACTTTCTAATTTCCATGACAATTTTGTTGTTTTCTCTCTTTCGCCTCGCAGTCGTCATTTATTCAGCCATTCATTAATTTATGCCCGCCAGGCAGCTGATTTTATTTATTTTGTTTAGAGCAGACAAAAACCGCTAAAAATATTGTGTAACATTTTTTGTTTGGCATTGATTGTTTTTATTATTTTGTATCATTAAATTACAATACCAAACATAAAATAAAAATAAAATTATAGTAACAATGAAAGCAATATTTTGTGCTTAGAGAAGGGTTCATCTTTTGTTTATGAACACAGATGATAGAAAAACATCAAAATCAATTATTTTGTGAAAAAGAAATTTCTTTCTATAATGTATTCGAGGGATCATAGTCTAGCTTAAATGAAGCAGTTTAGCATAAATCAGTTGCATAACCGGCAAAAAAAAATTTTATGATTTGAACAAAACCATCAAAATGTTACTGTTTATTACAAAATTACTATTAATAAGTCAGTTAAACTAAGTTTAGTTAAGCCGAAAATAAATTTTATATAAATCTTTTTTGACGGATCACCTCAGTTTTGCTTAAAATGTTCTTTTTAAGTGAAATAATAAACAAAAACATCATTTACCTTTAATAGCAGCACATATCTATTTTCAGTTTAACTAAAATTAGTTTAACTCAGCTCTGAAAAACCCAGCCTTAAAAGCTTTCATTAGTGTTTAGTGTTAAATTAACGCAACGATTACGCTGTACGTATGGAAGTTAAATCGTCTTGAACGGATTTAGCTCAATAAAAGAAAGGTCTGAAAACAAAACGATAGAAAAATTAGCTGTTATTTAGCTACTTTTGTCTTGTGACAGAAGAACCTGTAGCAGCTCTGAGTGAAGCAAAATATCGGCCAACTAGTGACCACAGCTTCGTGAGCATATCCCTATCCCAATCCCTATTGTTCCTATTTTCAATGAGTCTGCAACATAAATGAGGTTCAATGTCCCCTCTTTTAGTTCTTATCTCATCCTTCAGCAGTTGACCTGTACTTTCTCTTTTGAATATTTCCATGGAAAGAGGTGGACTAAACCATATGAAAGTAGATGCCAATCAGCATCGACAGCCATTGAACTTTTGGCGCAAACGAGCCATTATTTCATGGGGTGTATGGCAAGTGGCAGCATCCTGTTGCAACTATATATTTATTATCTACGATCATATCCTAAATTTCTGGCCTCCAGATATCCGTTCTCAGCCTGCGCTAGTGAACAACATTTAGTGAGCATTAATTTAGCTTAATAATTAAAATATATGATTTACAATTGTTAAATATTTTATCGGGCGTGAATTGGATGTCACTTCCTCTGGATTGAGAAAGATTTTTTTTTCATGATAAAATTGTAGTAATCAACATTTTCAAAGAAGACAAGAAATTTAAAGTTAATGTTTGTTTCACCTCCGCCACGACACTCATCAGCACCCAAATTGCTTTAAACCCAGATCATGAATAATTGTATACTGTTTGTAAGCAGCAGCGCTTAGCCATCCTACATGCATGCCAACTGCTTGGTCAGCCAAGAAGTAGGGATGCATGACACCGCCAGCTTTATGAGAATCACTCGTGAATTTTCATTTGACTAAACGTGGCAACTGTGCTTGTTAGCCAATCCACTGAGGTGAAAGTGTGAAGCATGAAGTATAAGAAACTCAGTTTCACTTGTACCACGATACAACTAATAAGGTAGCCTAAGCTCAGCTGAACCGTTAATCATCTGACTGATTCAAGAGAATAACTACAGAGATGAAAGGCAGCCAAATAGCAAAGAGATAGCAAATCACCGTAAACTCTGTTTATCTCTATTCTGCAAATGCTGCACAGTTAGTAGCAGTGATGTCTTTTAGACAGTTTTCAGAAATTGTACAAAAACGAAATGCATGATAGTTTTCCTGAAGTTGTTCTTAACTATTATAGGGAAAAGGTTACCTTATTTGTTGTATCATGACTTGAGCGCCCATTTTCGTAAAAGGCTTCAGCAATCTCAATATGCTGCTCATCTACTCGCCCTGGTTAAATTTGCCAAACTCTGAAACAAAGAAATGTTAAATTAATTGGTCAAGAAACTTGACAATAAAGTGTGACTCCCAATTAACATCTCGCATTGTGGTTGGACAAAGGGCAGATGTGTATACATCTGTTGAGGTTTTGAAAGACCCCATGGAAATTTCATTTTAGGTGGGATAAGTGGTTCCTTTTGAACAACATATCAGTTCATGAAAGCTTGTGTTCTGTTCTTCTGGAATCTATTGTCAGAGTACCGCCAATTGTTTCCTGTTGTACTGTGTTACTTATCAAATTTGAAAAAATGCAGTCAATAAACACGAATTAACCCCACATAATGCTGGATATAATTTCAGTGTGGAAATGTGGCCAGAACACAAATTATTTATCAAGAAATTACATGAAAAGAGCACAACACGTAACAACAAAAAACTAAACAAAAATAAAATAATAATAATGCAATCGTCATTAAAACCCGGAAATACCCATGCAAAAGGTAAAAAATAATAATAATAAACTTCTTTTTTTGTTTTTGTTTTTTGTAATGCTATACAAAAAGCAAATTCTTCATCAAGAAATGTGGGCACTTTCAAATTCGAAATTATGTTGTTAGTGTTGAATTCACACTACTTTTAAAGCGAAAAATAAACAAAATAAATGCTTTTGTACAGATACAATACAAAAAAGAAAAGCCGAAACTATTTACTGAAAAAAAAAAGAAAATTACAAGAAAATAACAGAAGACCAACAACATCAGGTGTTTAGAAAAGATTGAAATATTTTTAATCGTACCTGGTGAATACAATTCATAAAAACCAAAGAGAAACACCTTAATATTAAAAATATTAAAAAAAAAATAAACAGAAAAATATTTGAAATTCAAAACGCTTACAAAAGGTAGTAAATCAACACAGCTACAACAATTGCAACAAAAATCAATGACTATAGAGTGGAGAAGAAGACTTTGAATAGCGACTACTGATGATGGACAGTTAAACGAACGAAAAAAAAAAACAAATGAAGAGCCAAATGCATTTTAAAGGCTTCCAAACAATTGATGAATGAAAAAGTAAGCGAATGAATCAATGGTTAAATGCATGCATGTGCACGCTTGGTTGATTTATCAAAATATTATCAACATGCTTATAGAGAAAAGTTTTATCTCATACACTGGAAGAAAATTTGAGGGTAAACTAAACGGTATATTTGAATGATTCACCCCTGTAATACATTCTTATCTGTCAACATGCAGTTTGGTGTGTTTAACTAAGGATTTTAGATAAGTAATGTACAACGGCAGGGCCTTAACTGCAATTAAAAAACAAAACTTAAATTTGTACAACAGTTTAATAAATTAAACGCAGATGTTTCCTTGCATGGGTAAATATGTACATTCTTGTAATTGTGTATAATGGTATAATATAAAAGTCACGAAATGCAAAATCTCAGTCCAAGGAAAACAAACAATAAATAAATAAATGCACATAAATCTGTAGCACATATACTACAGTGGGTGGCAAAACTATTTTTTTGTACTTTATTGTAAAAGGTTAGATACTTAAAAGCAAAGTAAGCAAAATCTAATAAAAGTTAGTATATTAACAAAATTTAAGAACAATTGAAGTACTTATATTTAGGACCATTATTACCACTTGCCGTTAGCCAAAAGTAAGATTTTATCAGGCAGATAAAACATTTTTCATTGTTATAACTTCTCTTTAACAAAAAGTGAGCGTTAAATTATCAGAACAATAATCCAACAGGTAATTTAATAGGAGGCGTAGCTTTTGCATCTACCATATTTGGTTATGTCTTTGATATATCAAACTGAAATGCACTCCATAATTGCCCGAACTTTCACCTACAAAACCTGAGTGCCTGAATGGGACATACCTCCTACAAAACTTTACCAATACCATATACAATATGTCTAACAAAATAATTTGTGCATCATAAACTAATTATTGCTGCCCCTCCTCCTGCTTTAACAAAAAATCTTGGGTTCACAAGCAATTCAAGAACACATCACACTTTTCCTAGAGGATGAAAAATTTATACCACAAGTAGTATTACACGAGCACTCGTATACATTATTTTATGTTGCATCAACCGAAATATATACTCTTGTTGCCATGTCCGGATGCACAGTTTGAATTGGAATGTTCAAATTTCTATTTACTCGATAAAAAAAAAAAAAAAAAACAAAAAAAATAAACATTTTTCCCTTTTAAGTATTCCAATGAACCGAAATAGGGAAAATGTCTTTTTTGTTTTTGATATGGTGGTTCAAACACTCACACATGAGTATGTACTAGAGATGTGCGTGCAAGAAATTGTTTTTCAACATATCTCATTACACGCACAACAAGTTTGTTTGGCACTCGCTTACTTTAATTCTTCATATGTTACACGCACTTCTTTTAAAATAAATTCAACCCCAAGATGTGGTAAATTTCTCAGATAAAATGTTCTCATTTGCTTGCCACAATGTTCTCAACTCACTATTTTGAGCCAATGACAGTACTGCCATATCTGTCATAACTGTTTTGCAAATTTTTCGAAACTCAAAACAATTCGTTTTTTCTACAAGAATCAGTTCATTAAATTAAGCAGGTTCTATAAATTTAAGTTTCATGATTCATGAATCGTGAAATAATAAATTTAGCTTGAAGTTCGTTGGTTTGCTTTCTTTTTATTATTATCATTATTATGTATATCAGCTGCACCAAATTTTAAATAGCCTTCACAAAAGTCCTGTTCACATGTGTATGTCTGCTATTTAGTTTGGTCTATATATGCATGGACCCATAATGAAAACTGTAATATTACGTATTTAAATGACTTTCTTTTATCACCAGTTTTACTCCTTAGCACCGAAAGTTCTCTTAAAAAACAAACTTAAATAATCGGTTTGTGCTATTTATCGGCTACAAACATATATACATATGTAAGTGGGCAGAGACTTTGTAAATTTGTATATCTGCCACAAATTATATTTTTGTATGTCGTTTGTGAACTTTTGATATGTTTTTTTTTTTAATCTGACTTATTAGACAAATTTTTTGAAAAAGGTTTTTGTTGGACCGATACCGGAAAATAATTTTCTCTATCACCAGATTTACTTGTTGTTTAAAAAAAATTGATTTACAAATTTCAAAATTTGGAGCAATTTGTTCCTGGTTCTTAATCCGATTTCCTGTGGTCTGATTTTTCTGAATTGCAATAGCATACTTCTGACATGACAAATAAACAGTTGGGCTTAAAATGAACTTTCGCAACCAAATAGTTTTCTCATAAACTTGGTTTCAACAACCAACAAATGGAATTAAAGATGGGCATTGCTTAAAGAATTTTCTATCGACACTGATGCAGAATACATACACTGACTAGAACATATATGATTTAAATATAATCTTAAGGAAATTACAAACAGAATGCCAATCTTATATAACTATAACCTTAACACTTGTTGTGCAGTAGATAAAATTTGTTAGTTGCAAATGTATCCCCTCCTTTTTTTATTTTTTCTACGTGAGGGCTTCTGAGCTTTAGTATATGTATATGTATCTTCTTATGTACGCACAATTTCTTATTCTAAATCTTAGCCTGCTTCACACGAATCTACTGCAGAACACGCACATCTCTAGTGCGTGCACATATTATAAACATATTTGTTTATTTTTCTTACTTGTTTGTCCCTGTATTGATTTTGCCTGCTATAAATTCACGTACAATGACCATATGCTTGTTATTTACTTATTGGTTGCATTCAATAGGGAAGAAAATGAGAGGAGGAGATTGAAAAATATTTCCTCTCATGCAGATTTTGTGCACTCCCGAACAGCAGTTGGTGTCTGTCGTCTTTTGTTTGTGATGATAAATCACTCACGCACTTTAATTTAAGATTTGCTTGTTGTCTATTATTGCATGAGGAGTTTTTGTTGTATGTAACTATATTTTCTTCACCATGTCATACATATTATGGGTATGTGTGCACATATTTGCTGTCATTGTTGTTGCTGCTGTTGTTGTCGTTGCTTCCTATTGCATGTTTTGTCTTATCTTAAATGCAATACTCATTCTTAGATTTGGCAGTTAATATTTATTATTTAAGGCAACAAAATTACTTGATTCACCCTTTTATTTTGCTGTTGATTGTTTTGTTGTTTTATTTGTGCTTCTTCATTATTATCAATTCAATATGTTTTGATTTGTGCTGAGAATTTTAAATGGTTTTGCATGGATAATTGTTGGCGTTTTACTTACAAACATACCTACATATATATGTATAAGAGGGTATATGAGAGATGACATTTTCCATAGTTGGTGGAAGCGTCGAGCAGCAGATTTTAGTTATATTTAAGGTTGAAATACTTTACACAATATTCTGAGATTTAATACGAAGTTTAAAAAAACAAATCTTAATTTATTAAATCCAAAATTGTATTATTGACAGTAATTTTTTCCAGCTTTCAATTAAATATGGTATGTAAAACCAAAAGCCTTTGCATGAATGGATATTGCTTTAATAAAGTAAAATTCTCTATATTTTATACATTTATTTAACTTTATAATCGAATTTTATAATATACAATTTTTAATTACTATATCGATTTATCTCCCTTTAGTTCGATTTTTCTTCTTCAGAACTGAGAAGTATTTTTTTCGTGGTAGAATTAAAGTGATCAATATTTTTTTAAAAAAATAAAAAAAAAATTAAAGTTGAAGTTGAAGACTATAGGCTGGGGTACATACCATTGCTGTTTTACAACCACCACGACTATCAATAGCAGCCAAATTGCTTCGAACCCAGATCATAGTTAATTGCTAATTGTTTTTAAGCAGCAGCGCTTAACCATCCTGCTACCTGAATATTTTGTTACCATTTGTCTATACCAATCTATTGATTAACTTTTTCTTTCATTTTATCACTTTACTAAATTCTGTGCTAGCAAAATCGAACCGCGAGGCTCGATAAAGTAATTAACAAGTGATATTTTATTAAAAAAAAAATCGTCATCTTTAGATTTTTGCTCGACTTGGCAGCAATAATTGTAATAAATAAATTTGGTTAATGTTAATTAAGTATACAAACAGAAAGTAGAATTGCGTGAGCTTTGGTTGCCGAGTGGTTAAAGCGGCTGTGCCAAAATTGTGAAATTTGACACGTCCAAAGTTCATAGGTTGCTGATGAAGGGTGTTTGCTACCCAGAAACAGCCGGTTGTCCACCTAGCAAATAAATTTTACTTTTCTTTACTTAATTGATATTGATTAAAAAGTAGTGAAAACCCAAGGGTTGAACTTGAGCCTGAAAAAGTAATTTAATATAAATGTATTATAAATAAATTCCATCAATTACGAGACTCACATGCACGGCACGAGTCCCATATTATCCTGCAATTGGAATAAACTATTGCACTTATTACACGAAGAACTCTTCTTGCTTACAAATTGCTTGAAATTGTTTTTAAATATACGTGAAGTATGGTTTGTTGTATGGGGACAAAATTTAGGGTTTTAACTTAATTTTGTTCTTTTGATTTTATACAGCTCTCAACTTGTTTGAAGTATCAGTGACAGTTCGTGCAAGAATAAAAATACAAACAGTGTTTTTTTTTACTGACAATTTTTTATATTCCTCACAACACGCCGGTCGCAACAATTAATTATAAATTGTATACCCCAATTTATACGAGCAAGAGTAAAAACCTGCTTATACCTGATTAAACAAGCAGCTATCAAATTTTAGTAAAACATTCTCAACTTGAAATCTTAACACCTTTAATAATATTAAAAACAGAAAATAATGTTTTCCTAAAAACTCTGCCTTCGTTAACGATTTTCCTTGAAAACGTTAAAATTTAATACAAGTAATCTGAATACATACTTCTTTAATTTTACTTGCCTGCTTTTCATTTGCTTCATTTTGATACAAGTATTCTTCACAATTACTGTTTTCAAAGACTGTTTGCTGTTAATGTCTGATTATTTTCTTAAGATCTCATTACGTTTGCGCTGACATGCACACACATACATTCAACATGGACGGTCATAACATTTACTTCTTGTTTTAAGAGTCGCTCACTCACTCACTCACTCGTCTGCCAGAGTCCTCAAATTTTATAAACAATTAAAATGTTTATGTTTGCATTTTTTTAATGGAGTTTTTATTTAAATTCCATTTTGTAAAGTTTTTGCTGAAGTGTAAAATTTAAAAAGGAGAAATATTTCAAAACTGGCTGTTAAAAACCATTTAAACAATTAAAATAAAAAAACACGCAAAACTGCTGAGTACCTAAAAATGATGGATGGATGGATGGATGGATGAAATGTGTAGTTCTGAGCAGTTCTGTTAAATTTCTTGCCGATTGAATTTTGTGATTAAATTAAAAGCGAAGCAGTACTAAAGAATGTTTAAGCTATTAGCATGTGCTGGGCTTTAATAAACAAATCTTCAACGTTGTATTTGATTTGAATACCATTAAACAATGAATTTAACCAACATTTGTATCCGCGTTTAAGAGCTGAATTTTAAAAAGTTCAGAACTTCAAACAATTGCAATTAAGCCAACCTATGTCAGTGCCAAAGCATGGAATTTTCTTATTTGAATAAATTTCTGAGCTGAAGCAAGTGAAATTGCAAAGAGAAATACAAATGTACACTGAAAGAAAAGCCTTCATTCAGACAATGAGTTCTTTCATTCGAATAATGATTGGTTTAAGAAGAATGCCTCACTGCTTTTAGACATTTCTTAGTCATGGATGTAATGAAACTAGTCATTGCTTTAAGAATCAACTTTCATTATCGAGTGAAATTATTTCAATAAATGAATGAAATGTAACATTCCACAAATGAAACTTTTTCATTGGCTGTACGAAGCCTCTTTTTTAAGTTTTTGAAACCTTTTCATAAAATGTATGAAATTTTTACATAAATTTTATGCACCCATGAATTTTATGCACCCATGAATTTTATGCACCCAAATAAAAGAAATACAATTCCATATTTTTTATGATGAATTATAACTTATATTTCGCGTATATAATAATATGTAATTATGCAATAATAACTAGTAATTGGTAATTGGTAATTAGTAATTGATAATTAATAGTTGATAATTAGTAATTGATATGATTATTCCCCACTGGCGGGGAGAACTTACTCGTCTAGGAGTTCAAATAAACTGTCTTTCATTGGTTTGTTCTTGTTAAACGGTATTCACTGCTTACTGTTGAGTATGCTCTGAAAAATTCGAAATGTCTTAACAAAAGCAATCTCAATTTTTACAATTTTACATAATTACCTACATTCTTCAGAACCGACTATTCTGTTAATGCACATAGCCCTTCAGATGAAAGTGGGTCTCGTCGCTCATTATGATTTCTTTATGAAAATGGGGGTTGCCATGGGCGAGCTTTAACATCATAACATTGGCATACATCACGCGGCAAAAATGGCCTTGTGGAAGAAGCTCTTGTGTCAACTGAAACTTAAATGGAAACAAATGCAAATCATTGCGCAACATTGTGGCCAAAACTAATCTTTGAAGACCAAGCTCCTGGGCATGGTGTCGAATTGAGATTGAGGGAGTGTTTTGAACACTTTCTTGAGTAGCTGTAATGTTTTCAGCCAATCTCGCACTACATTGTGGTCCAGGCTTGAGCCTATCAGCTACAGTTCCTTTTTCTTCGAAAGCATCCACTGCACTACAAATACTGCGTTTTGTTGGCGCATTGTGCCTCCCAAAAATTCCAACTAACTTTCTCATCACACAGTAATTGATGATTGATTTTGATAAAATGTTTCAACGATTAAAACAAATTGGTTTACAAGATATTTTTTCATAATAAATTTGCCACGTCTCTACTTTACGTCTGCCAAATATGAACTGTCAATAGCTATGTTTACCAATATGGCGGCAAAGCAAAGTATGTATTTACCTTTCTGCCGCACACCCTGCATATAATGAAATTTTCGTGTATGTAATGAAAAATGTTCCACATACAATGAAGAACTTTTAATGAAACTGTTTCATTAACTGAACGAAGGATTTTACTTTCAGTGTAAGTTCGTGACATGGATTAAAATTATTTCGTTTTGACTGAAAAACAATTTCCTTAATATATCTACAATAATTATTACCCTACAATGATGACTGTTTTACTGAATAAGAAACAGAAGATAAATATAAAAGTGTGGTGACTTCTTCGAAATGGCTGCATATTTTCCTTCTTTAATTTATATTAGTCATAAGCTAAACTTTTTAAAATTGATTAGTAATTTAAAAACAAAATATTTCACAACAAAATTTATGTAGTGAACTAAAAACTTGCTATACGAAATTTGCGTTTTGACTTTTACACTAATTTTTCAAGACAATAAGCAAAATTAGGTCACACATGTGACAAATGCAAGAACTGCATAACTTTCCTCGGCATATTTTCTTTAATAAAATCGTTGGACTCAAAAATGCCCTGTTCCAAGCTAAATTGAGCGCATTCTTGTGCAGTGATTATGAAAATAAAATCCTTCTTCTTAGAATTAAAAAAAAAAGTGTAATTCAATATAAAATAATAATTATGTAGCATTCAAACTTTATTAAGTCAGTCAAATACGAGTCAGAACATCAAAACACACACACACACACATACACATAACAGCAATAATGAAAAAACAGAGAGTGCAGCATAAAACAAATAAATCAACAAAATATATCAGCAGCAAAACCAAAAATTGTGTACTAAACGTAGAATTCGTGTGAAATTCATTTGATTTGAAGTAAACAAATACAAATTTTAACTTTAACAACGCATGCGTCACACTCTGATTAAAACGAAAAATTCTTATTTCGTTTTTGTTTTGACATTTTAAAATGGGTCGGTGAAATTATCGTAATACATACTATACAACTTCGTACGCACATGCATATTTGTGTCGTGGTACTAACTGGCTCACATATGTATATACCCAGCGGTAAAAAAGCCTCTCTTTGCCATTTCCAATGAAAGAATATGATGATATAAAATAAAAAAATAAATTTGTAATAATCAAATTGAGATAATTATTCTCACAAATTCACAGAATTAAGCTCTAAACACATAGACGACAGCAAACAGCAAGCAGCAATATGTCAAAAATAAAATGCATGTGTTTAAATGAAAACGATTATTTTGACGGCAGCAGGGCAGCACGACTGCACAACAGCATTTGCTGCTGCCGCCTATTTTCTATTTTGACGGGCAGCAAATAAGCAAATATAGTGTTGCCATTATATATATAAATTGGACAAATTAGAACAAAAACTTTTTTTTTTGATATTAAACACAAAAGAACATTGCAAAAATACAATAAATAAATAAATGTATGTGTTTTTATAGTTTTTTTCGTGATATTATTACATTTTTCATCAATATTTTTAATTTTATTCATTATGAAATAAGAAATACGGCATCCCTGAAATTAGCATTGCTAAAATACACAGCTGTTCATTTTCAATATCAAAACAACTTTTTTCGTTTGAGCTAATTTTTTGTGATACTTTATTTAATTTTCATCCTGGTTGCTTTGAAAAAGTGTTCTTCATCTTTTTTCTTGATTTTTCACCAGCTGATTATTATGTTGTTGCTGTCTTCAAAATAATTATGAAGCCGACTTCAGAGCAACATTTGAAGTTGGCTGCACTTGAAGTAGGCAGCATTTGCAGTCTGCTGTCGTCTATGTGTTTAGAGCTTTACAAATTCACCGGACGGACGGTCAGCAATGTTCTAGTCAGAGGGCTCCGTTTTCACTCCATGAGTAAGAAGCTCTAAAAATCACACATTGTCGATAATTTCTGGGTTCCGTAAAAAATAACTTGATATTTGTTTAATAACAAAAATAATTATTTTAAAAAAACGTTTCTTGAAATAAAATCGTTTGCAAAAAGTTGTCATTTTGGTGAGAAATCAGGAACTAAGGAGACAAATTGAATTTGCTGTCAAAATTAAAAGAAATTAAAAACAGAAAACATATTTTTGAAAATTTTATGATCAGACTTCAAACAAAAAAGTTGCAAAAGTTTTAAAATATCCAAAACGTGCAGTGAACAAAGAACTGAAAATTCAAACAATAGAAATATATATTTTTGGAGTTGTCTTCCACAAGTGGGTGAACGGCGCAATTATTTTTTCGAACCACCCCACTGTACATCATATTTATACAGGATGTTCTGCTGAAAGGTATACCCGTTTGTTTTGCCGCCAATTTGGTGAACATTAGTATTGACAGTTCACACTTAACAGTCGTGAAGTAGAGACATGGCAAATTATTAAAGAAAAATATTCGCTAAGCCAGAGTGTTTTAATCGTTAAAACATTTTATCAAAATCAATCACATGTTACTGTGCAGATGCGAACGTTAAGTGAAATTTTTGAGGGTAATATCGTGATAACAAGATGCACTATTTATTGTGTAGAGTATGATTTCGAAGAAAGAGAGAGGGGCTGTAACCAATAGGCCCCGGCATGGACCACAGCGTACTGCAAGATCAAATAAAAATATTGCTTAAGAAAGTATTCAAAACAATCCATCCACCTTAATTTGACACCCTGCCCAGCAGCTAAACCTTCAAAGACCAACTTTGGATACAATGGTAAACCAAGGTTTTCATTTGTTTCCACTTAGTATTCAGTCTTAAATGGTCTTCTTATACATGTACCGCCGTACATATGCCCATGGGATGTTACAGCTCGCCCATGATAACCCCGATTTTCATGACAATATCATAATGAGTGGCGAGGCACATTTTCATTTGAATGGGTATGTGAAGAACAAGAACAGTCGGTTCTTGGCAATGGAAAACCTCTAATTATTCACCAGTCACCTTGGAACCCATTAAGAGCGACAGTCTGCTGTAACATTGGATTAAGAGGAATCCCTTACTTCTTTGAAGCTGAAAACGGCAACACGGTAACTTTCAATGGGAAGCGAAATCGTGACGTGATTGAAAATTTTTTAATGCCACCACAACTGCATGCTTTGGACTTGATTAACAGGTGGTATCAACAAGACGGTGCCACATCGCATACAGCCAGAATTAGAATGGAAATACTCCGAAATTTCTTTTCACATTAACTTATTTCAAGAAATGGAGATGTTTATTGGCCAAATCAGGCGACTGTGGCCACCTGATTTGACTGCTCCGGACTGCTTTTTGTGAAGATATCTGAAAAAGCAGGCTTATGCAAACAAGCCAGAAACGCTGGAGCAACTCAAACAAAATATTAATGAAATAGCGCTTGAAATGTATGAGAATATAATGAAAAACGAGCTCGAAATGGCTCGCATTTGTGAGGTTAACGGAGGAGGACATTTATCTGATATTATATTTCATAATAATTGCCGACATTAAGTAGAGCTTTTAGCCATATAAAATACATTATCTTTCATTTATTCAAAAATTATAAACCAGCAAAGTAGTAAGTCCCGGCGAACACCCTGTATTACATGTTCAAAATACATACATATACATATATTTCCTTACGTTTGTGTGTATGTGTAGACGTATAATCTATGGCAATGCAGAAATGAAGCTAGACCCTCAATTTTCTTATAATATCCTATTCCAAATTTTCGACATTTCTCAAACATTTTTAACACATTTCCCTTAAATTTTTTTTCCATAGAAAATTTTTCTGTATTTAAGTTGATTTTTGTTTTCTTAAAAAATTTGTTACACCTTCTTGAAAAAAAAAATACCCCTAAGAATTGAATAGCATTTGAACACATACAAATTAAACAAATTTAACTGCCCTAAAATCACTTTTATTTATTTAGTTTCGATTGTGAAAAAGGGCTTTTGTTTTTACCTGCTGCCGACATTTTGTTCGCATTAACCGTATTAAACACCTGAGTTTATCAGTTTTCTAAATCTCTGAGAACTATTTCTTTTGTTTTCTTTTTATCTCATTATTATTGTTTTTATCGTTAGAAGATTAACTAAATAATAAAACAAACAACTAGTTGATGGTATTTTTCTTTACAATTTCACGTAAACAATTTCAATTGCACCAACAACCGCAGCCACTGGTACACAAATTGAAAACGTGTTCAACACATAATTATAGAAATCATTTTGAAATTGATCAAGAAATATATATGTATTTGTTGAAGGGGATTTTATGATGCGGCAGTGGTCATAAACGTACATGCTCACACACATTAAGAACACAAAACAATCAACAAAATCGTAGTGATCAGATTATGTACTCAAAAAAAATAAAAAAATGTTTAAGAAATATTTGTTTGTGCATGGAGGTATGAGAAAAACAAAGCCCTGCAACCATCAACGAAGACAGCAGTTCATGCACACCATAATTCCTTTCAGTGCTGCTGTCAATTTGTGGGGCTTTAGAGAAAAAAAAACACACACACACACAAAAAAGGAGATTTTCTAATACGAAATTATTACATTTTCTATGAATTTATCATTTACCCAACAAATTACGAGCATCATCAAACAACATCTAATAACATCATCATGTCGCCATAATATTTATGTATTTATTTCTGTTTCTTATATTTTTATTTATTTGGTAAAAAGAAAAACTAACATGAGGAAAATAGTGTGCGTAACATGGCTGGATGTACGATGAGTGAGTGAGTGAAGTGAGTGTTAAGGGTCATTGTGGGCACCAATTAAAATTTTACTTCAATTTCCTTGGAAAAGCAACAGGCATCATCTCTTCGCGTGCACTCACACACACACACACACACACTCACTCACACGCTCATACACCCATTCAAATTAAAAATCGGGCCAGTTTATTTCGTATCAAACCAGCCAGCCAGCTGTCTATTACTCATTTATGTATGTGGCAACACGTTTGCCACTTGCAACCAGTACTTTTAATTTCAATTTTTCTTTTTATTTTGTAGCTTCTTTAGCCACTTTTTCTAGCGTTGCTTGCGTTTTCAATTTACGTTCATTGGCCTTTAAAGCGATTGCTTCCTTTTTTTCTTCTTCTTGCCACAATTTTCTAGTCATGCGAAAGATGTGCTATATATAAAAGAAAATAATGCAAAATTTTGCTTTTTGTGTGTCAATCTAAGATTTATTGCATTTGTAATATGTCAGACACTTTAATTCGCCTACAACTTTCAATTACCAAAGCAAAATCTCTTTAGCATTTCTTGCTCATTTGAGTGACACTTGGATACTCTTCTCTCTTTAATATTAAATCTATATGATCTCTTTTTTTTTTAGCTATTTTGGCCTCACAATTACAATTGCAATTGTAGACGAATTTTTTTCTTCTAATTACTTACATATAATTGTAATTGGAAATCTTATGTAACAAACCCGAAATATTTTATAAAAAAATAATGCTTAATTTTTATTTTATCCTTTTAATTATTGAATAAACTAATTTATACAGCTTCAACTAATTCATACAGCTTGAAAATTAATTCAATTTAATAACAAATATTATTCTGAAGATGCTAACAAATTGTTAGCGAAATATTGAATAATATTGTTAATAAATTTTTATATTAAAAAGGATCTGAAGCTGTATAAATTAGTTGATTCAAAAAATAATACTTGTAATGAAATGCGATTAAGGAAAAAGTCAGTTCTTAAGCGCTCATAAATACATAAATATAATATAACTTTATTTTCAAAGTAAAACGATGTATCACAGTTTCGAACTTTATCCCACAGGAGACGAGTGACTGGTCTCCTTTGGGAAAAAGGTTTCTATATTCCTCGAAAGTTTGCAATTAAAGTGTGAAACAAACAATTTAAAAGTATATTTCAATTTATAGAAAAACACTGTGATAAAATATGAAATTGGTCAAAAAGCTTAAAAATAGATAGTCAGTAATAAAGAGCTCTGGTGGTAGGATGGATATACACTGCTGCTTAAGGGCAGTTCACACTATTCTACTATGTATTAATAATTATCAAACATTAAAATAATTCGATCCAGAGTGACGGTGTAAATACAATAAAAAGTTGACATCTGTTACAACTTCGTCGGTTTTTGAAATTTTTCGAAACGAGGATAATACTTTCCATTGGATCAGGGTTGCGTTTTATAATAGCCTCACTGTGTCAATAGTTTTTCCACCGATAGTGAGCCGTTGGTGACAAAAATATTCTTCCTACTACAAATGCCCAAAATTTGGGTTTTAATAATCATGTAGAATTATATTTTGTTCACGCCATGTCTTACAGATAATGGAATTTGGTCATACAAATGTTCATACTCTTAAACGTAACGATTACCTTATTGATGTTGTTGAATATTTCTAGTGGGCGGCATGGCACGACTTTCGCCTGCATAAAACTACTCATATGCCGGTGGTGAAGATTTTACTATGCTGTGCCCTAAGTTTTACTTGAATTTGCATATAGAAAGCCGTGTACTGGCTTGTTTCCAATAATTGTTTGAAAATAGTTTTAATTACAGATATTTTTCACAGAAATAGTTGTATGAGAATATTAGTTGCTTATTTCAATTCACGCAGATTTTCTGTCCATCCTATTGTTTGATGTGAGAAATATCTCATTGCGAGTAAAACAGAAACGAGGTACAGGGATCAAATCCTTGTGCTCACGTTGAAATGAATTCTGTTTGGTGAGTGTGGTTATTTTTTTTTACATTATTTTTATTAGATCACGTATACTTTCTGTTCTTTTCTTAGACCACCCGTAAAACCAGGGAGAAGTTTATGAAATCTGTTTTCCCCTTTTTAGTGGGTATTTTCCCTTATTTCTAGAAATAATATTATTAATATTGCTTAAAGTATTGAGAAGGTTTGGCAGTAGGTGAGTTTTTAGAAGCTTGTAGCTTTAATTCAAAAAAAAAAAATGTACAATTTGGAGAAATACACAATACTATATCCACATAAACCTTATTCATTGCCAATGTTTCGTTAATGCTTTTGAGCAGTAGACTTGAAAAAACGCAAAAGAATGTTTGAGTCCTTATTACTTATTCCATTATTTCCATGAACACAATGAGATTCACACCTGTTCAAACAAATCTGAATTGCCTTCACAGGAATTGAGGCTAAAAATTGAAATTCAAATCGTACTTTTGAGAAATATTAGCCTCCTAACATGTGCAACGGGACAGAAACACTTTTTTAAACAGCTGAAAAACAATTATCACCGGTCTAGCAGCTGGGCAACTAGCTCATATCATATCAAGGTTGCCGCTGATCCCAACTTATTTGATGATTTCATTTAAGCGCCTTCGATTTCCACTAAAAGTATCTTTCGCGCTAACCATTGACAAGTCCCAGGGCAAACATTCCAATTACTATGGATCGATCTAGAATAATTTTTCACTCATGTTCAACTGTCAGGGGTTGGAGGTCAACCACATCAATTAGTTTTACTTGACAAAATTTTCAAACTCTGTATGAAAAAATAAAAAAAAACTAAAGACAAAAATAATGTCATATAGAGCCTGACGTATGTACATATGTATCAAATAAATGTTTATCAAGTGTGGACGTTGAAAAAAATAATTTTTATAAATACAACCGTTACACCGGTATTCATAACAATTTTTTGATATAAAATTTTATCTAAAATGAATTTGAGCAACGTTTTATTTTTTATGAATTTTAAAGCCAACATTCATAAAAAAATAAACTGCTGTTGAAATAGTATACAAATTGGTCATGGCCTGGGTTCGAAGCAATTTGGGTCCAGATAAGCGTAGTAGTGGATGTGAAATAGCCATGGTATGTACCCCAGCCAGCAAGTCCTTAACTTTACTTTGTTTTTTCTTCTTCAAAATTGTTGATCACTCAAATTTTATCGCAAACAATTTTAATTAAGTAAAATCGAATTCAAACCTGATGATAAAATTATTAATAAATGAAATTAGAGATTTTATTTCTTAGAAATACCAGTGTAAGAATTTAGCATCAATTGTGTTTTTTAGTACTGAAAATAAAAATGTTAAGCATATTGAAGTACTTGTAATTAGCAAAATATGTATGTGCTGCCTCCAATTGGAAAGTGGAAAACACTTAAAGCAATAAAAAGTGAAATGCTTTCAACATGAATACTTTCGTGACTGCAAGGCGTTTTTCTTCATAATATTTATTTTCTTTATGTAAATTTATAATTTTTTGATTTTTTATGCACTTCGATAGATTTATGAGTCTGAATTCGTATGTTAGACAAACCCTGACGATAATAATTACTTTTTAAAAAGCTAAATTTATTGTTTTGCAAATCATTAACATGAAATATCTGTTTACTAAAAGAAAAATTAAGTGTTTAATAGTTTGTGAATTTCAGTTTTTATCAACATTAAAGAGCGCTAAGCAAAAAGCATCTGTCTAGTGCTTACGAATACTTGAAACCAACAAATCTTTTATTAGGCTTGAAAAAAAAAATCTAACAAACACACACCACTTAATTATTAATTGCTAATTCTCAAACATTTGAATAGCTATTATTAATTCTAGATGCACAATACAAGTTGTATACTCCGTCCACCCGCAAAAAGACGGTGTCATAAGTCATGCAGTACCCGAGAAAATGGTTCAGCAGCTCATTTCGGGATTGGAACCGGTCAACTGGCAGTTTAGCTCATAAGATTTAATACATTTAGACTATTTTTTGTAGCACTATATTAAGGCTCAATTCTATAGAAAGAAGCCTTTGACAGTTATATAGTTATATAGACATTTCTCCATTAGTTGTTGGTTATATGAATTTCGTTGAAGAAAGTAAAAGTGTTGCAAAACAATAAAAACAATATTGCCTGTAACAAGCGATCTGTGAAGTGTTGTCTGGGCGGGGGCTTTTTAATAAATAAGATTCATAATTTCGTTCACATTATCGACGCTATTGCTCTAAAACCTGGCAAACGAAAGTCCTTTTTGTGCAAATTTACAAAGTCAGGGTATATTTGATTTCCTTTCTAGTTTTCGATCATAATGTTGGGTTGACTTGCATGGACTTTATATTAATAGACTTTGGATAAGGTCCAATGCATACATTTGACACTTGCTGACTTTTGAGAGGTTTATTACCCATAAATTATTTATAGAAATTTTGTAGAAATCACAGAAAATGAAAATGCACTTTTTTATTTAAGCACATAAATAAGAGTGCGTATGGCTTTTAATAAAAATGTGTGTGAAACCAATTTAAATTTCAAAGAATTGTTAATCAAAATTAATATTTGTTGCCATTGATGGCATTCTGCTTGTGCGGTTTGATGAGTCAGTCATTGGATTTTCAATCAAAACTTTTTATAAATTGCCATAACAGCCGTCAATTGTGCAAACAGTGCTCAGCGTTTATTTATGTAAAGGGTGTTTTTTTTTTCTATGTATAGTCCTTCATTTAAAAATTAATTTTCTGTTCTTTCTTACAGTCTGCAAAGAATGGTTGGTACGCGAAGATGGCGCTTTGGCCTACAAGCTGCAGTCACAAGAAAGTAAGTTTTTTCCGTGTAGAAAATTGCTGTCAGGCTTTTTAAAACGCCTCCCGCTATTTGCTCTTTTTAGTAAACGATTTTTATAAGGGCAATCGTACCCGCAATGCCGTTGTAAGAGAAGACTTTCCTACAGCCCTGCAAGAGCAAATCAAAGAAAAAGAGACTGCCGACAAGCAAGTGGAAGCATACAGAAGAAAATTAAAAGAACAGTAAGTCAAAATTTAAATATTTTCAAATTGTTTAGGAGAAATTTTGAATTAAATTTATGCTCAAACAAATAGAGAAGAACATGACAAAAGAGTGGCCAAAGAAATAGCCGACAAACTGGAGAGAGATCTGCAGGAGCAGAATATCAGAGAGATAGAGGAAAGTGAAGAGATAGCACAACAAATGCAGGTACATAAATGCTATATTTTTTGGGGAACGAATTCTTTATTAATGTAATTATTATTTTTTTAATAATAGCAAATATATGTTAATCTACCACCTGTACCACCGCCCTCAACCAGGGACAAATTGAACAAGGTACCACCGCCCAGACCAGCCAAAAATTCTAGTTTACAACAACAACATCAGCATCATCATCATCAACTAGCACAGCAGCAACAACTAATATCGTCCAATGGTCATCGTGATCCCAGTAGTCCACCATTTCCCATACTCTTGCAGCAACACCATTTCTCGAATACAGATGGCTGTTATGTGGGCTTAGCTTTGCAGGCCGCCCCAGCTCAACAGCGTAATCAGCCACCTGCTCAAAACATTGCTCAACAACAACGATCACCCTCAAACAATAATCATATAATGGTAGGTGGTGATAATAATACATCACCCAATCAGCTGCATTCATCTTCGGCATATCGTCCGGGCTTATTTGAATCATCACCATCAGCTTCCATTGTTCCATCATCATCAGCATCGTCTTCATCGGCAGCAGCCTCCGCTAACAGACGTCAAAATGTACTTGATTCACAGTTTAACATGAATACGAGTCTTAATTTAACCAATCAACCCCTTACACCCAATTCACCACTCACTCCACTCACACCCACAACACATGCATTCATGCACACACCACCGCCATTGCCACCCAATCACCCGGTCTATCCAGCACCAGCACCACCAACATCATCATCGTCACCCTTAGCACAGGCATACACTGCTCATCCAGACATTGAGGAAATTATCGATTACTCTGATGTAGCCGACAGCATTAGACGTTACGACATTACCAAATCCCCAGACAAAACTGATTCATTAGCACAATACATTGCCACTTTATCATCATCACCACCACCGTCATCTTGCTCGCCCGCACATCATCAGGCGGCCAGAATCAATCGTCTTATGTCTCCCTCAAATGAAAATCTTTTAAAACATGATAAAAAATTTCAGAAATTATCACCGGAAAAGTATGACCAAATGGTAGGCAATATGAATGGCCTGATGAATGGGGCCGGGGCTGTGGGTGGAGCAGCCTCAAATGCCAAAGAACGCCAAATTCAAGATCATGCTGATGACATAGAATTGTATGTGGATCCTTGTGATTATGCGAGTCTCAAGGAAATCGGTTTGCCCATCCACGAGATCAAAGAGATGAGTGCCAAACTGAAGCAGGAACAAAAAGATGCCGTAAGTTGACATTTGTATAACTAAAGATGTTTTGTTGTTTTCTTACAAATTTCATATTTTAGCTCTTGGCACGTCGTTTGCAAGAACTAGAGGTGCACGACGGCATGTCCCTGGAGGAAAGAGATCGTATGCTGGCCATTGAAGCCCAAGACAAAGAATTAGCTAAAATGTTACAAGAAAGAGTAAGTTACAACTACAAAAAAGATAACTGAATGAGACTTTAAGCAGTAAAATGTTTCAAAACTTATTCACAAATGGCGAAGATTCTGATAAACACTTATCAACAACAGGACCCTTGCTCAAACATGGAGTTGAACTATTTGAAACTTTATTTTTGAACTCAAAACTGTCGATGGATTAAAGGGCTTAGAATGTATGCTGTATTCAAATCGAATACTAATTGCTTCTCTACTTCCGCATATTAAATTTTATTGCAGTTGCAAAAGAATATAAAATTGATAAAAGAGCCAAATGGCTTAGAGCTGCCTCCTGTCTTTACGTGCTCAGCATGTTTGTATGCCGCTGACATTCCGTTGCTGCCACTAACCAACACGTCAGTAGACTTGAAAACACTTATGAAAATATGCTTAAATATTCTACTTCATATTGTATTGCTTGTAAACAGCTAAGGCCGTGATTCACTATCCTACTGAATCGTACGTTCTGTTAAAAATGACATGTGTGCCCAAAAAGTGTGATGATGATGGACTAAAATTGTATGTGTGTGAAAGACTTTTTGAGAAGTCTGTCCGATTTTCTAATCTTTTGAAAATTTTCAAAAACTTATCTTATTCAATGCGATCAGGGTTGCCTTTTTGAAGTTGTTTACAAAAGTATAATAGTGCGGCCATTTTGATGATAAAATTAATACTTCATTCTTTTTTAAACGTTTTGCCATTTAAAAATAATTGCACTGATTACTTCTAAAATAAACTACATTCAGTTTCTGCAAAAATATTCTGAGTGTAATAGTTTGTTTAATATTCATCCTTAAAAATTGTACACTTCTTTCTGCTTTACAATTTCACAACTGTGTATATTTGTTCCCTTTTAATTTTTGTTATGCCTTCGATTTTCAAAGATGGACTTTACTACGTGGGACATCTTAAGACCTGGTATCCATACAATCACCAGACGTCAAAGTTTTTGTCAGGTTTTAGCCGGTATTCGTTTAGAAGCATTAACGGGAATGCTTCCTCGTATAAAAAGAGATGGACTTGCGGTTTGTGTAACACTACATATACGAATTATTTCATTGATTGCTCATAATTGTTGCACATGTTCAAAGCGTTTTTTTAATAAATCATTAGAAAAATGTTCATACACATCTTACATTGTATATATTTGTAACCTCAATTTTTAATTATTTGATCATAATGTTAGCAGTTTTTAATATTTTTTCTATATCTTCACAAAAATTTTAGTTTCTCCCATTTCGAAATGAGATTTGAACTCGAAAACATATATGTATCTCTATAATGAAAATTGATATCATTAATATATTTCTCCCTTTTGCATAGCAGGGCCAATCGGGACCCCAGTGAGCTAGTCTTAATCACTGACAGTCCAAGAAACACACTTCTTTATTTTCAAAGTCTATGCAAATAAACAGCTGATTTTCAATCTTACTGCTTGTTGCTTCTCCTCCATGGATGCATAATGCTTCATATGGAGCTATTTTGCTTGATGTTGTGTTTCTGTTGTCGAAGGGTTGCAGGCTACCTTGGTTATCTTGCTGACTAAAACTCTTGTGACCAAAAGTTCCTGAAGGAATGGGACGTGTACTGAGTGATCTGCTGAAATCTTCCACCCAAAAGCAATTCGGTGGTATGGGGATCGGTGCCCCAGAATGACTCTACGGGGTCATTTTGCCCGATCATAGGTTGAAGAGCCATCCTTGGCTGAAACGTACTTGTTGGGGCTCGTACCATAACTCGCATGGGAGGGCACGTTGGTAACTACAATTGATCACATAGCCTACGGGGGTCCAAATGGGTTCGATGTGTTGTTACCATTACAAAAGACGATGCTTTGTAAGGAAAAGGAGTGGTGGGATCATCTTCAGGGATAGTCAAAGACCTGATGTTCCAATGGAATTTCGTGCTACCAAACGTAGCCCTGACTTCCATAGGCAGTCCAGGGAATTGTAATGCAGCACAGATTAGATAGCTTAAGCTGCCCAGCAAGGGGTCATATTGTAGGCAGGGAACAGTAGCAAATACACTAGCACCCGAAAAATATGACTGCTGCTCGGGGGGTGGTGGTGTAACGTCAAAATTAATCGAATATTTTCTAAAACTATTTGTCTAATTTTATGTATGTATATATGTACATATGTACGTAAGAAAGAAAAGTACTTTCTTTTTCCAATTCCGAAATGTGAAAGACGAAACAGAAAAATATTTTTCTATCAAATATGTTTTGAAAAACAACCTAAAACATGTGAGTTGAGGCCATGAGGCGCACGGTGTGTAAGTGTGTGACTCTTAACTTCTAATAGAAGCACGCCTTTTAAAAATTGATAACTGTATGAGTAATATACATATAAAGATTTAAGACAACTACAACTTTTTGTTAAAATTTCATTTCTCTCAGGTTCTATATTACTTATAAAGCATGGAACGCGTCTACTAACTGGTAGAAGAAGTCTTTATGTACTGAGTTTTAAGACGCGGCGCAGCCGGCTTTGATGAAATTTATTATTTTAGTTTTATGCCATAATTTCTTCCGTATGAAAAGCGACAATTAGATTTGCTTTCATAATTCTTTCATCAAGATCTAAATTTTTGTTATACATTCATAGTTATGGACTAAAATGAGAAAACACAATTCAAACGATGACAATGAAAACTTATATTATTATAAATTTTAGGAAAAAGCCAAAGCAAAGCGTGCCAAAGAAAAGGCCCGTCAACGTAAAAGTCAGCAAAAGGAGCAACAGCCTCTTACCAATGGCTTGCAGCCACACAATGGGCCCGTGCAGCCCGTTCCATCAGACAGCATGACCTCATCGTCCACATCTTCATCACGACACAGCCATTCTTTGTCCAATGATGGCAGTGCAATACAAAATCAAAGAGATCAAATACCAGAAGATCCGCTGGACTTAGAGGCATATTCCAGTCCCATTGATGTTCTAAAACACTCACAACGCACACAAAACGGTTGCCTTACCAATGGCAGCTTAACGCGTGACATTGCCAGCCAACAGGCCCGCCATGCCAGTCTCACCAGAGAAGATGACATTTATACACTACCAGTAGACAGTTGCCGTCCAGGTCCCAGTTCAGGCGCCAGACCGGCCTCAATGAGTGTCGGGCCAGAAACACAAATGCAAGCGGGGGCCTACTCGCAAAATTCTATGACGAGGTGGGTGTAGCTGCTACACATGTATGCCTCCAATTTCTTTTACAATTTCATTTATTTTCCCTTAGATCCGAAAACTATTCCATACACTCGCATGACTCTCTGAATTCTCGCCTTAGTTCTGGTTCGAAAACTCAAGCTTTTGGTATATATGTATAGAGTTTACAACATTCAATTTATTGCTTTCAATAACAATACAATTTTTTTTTGCTTGTTTCTTAATTCAGATCAAAGCTCCAGCCCAACACCGCCTTATATGCCAATTCAAGGTACAAGACGATCGAATTCTAGCGAAGATCGTAAAAAGAAAACCAAGGACAGCAAATGCACACATCAATAAATTCTGACTGGGCGTTTGGAAAAGGAAACTGCTTAAACTAAACTAATATTGAATGGTGGCAACAAGGAATTAAGGCTTAAGTTGAAGTTAAACTAAATTTTACTTAAAGGCATTAATTTTCTAGATCCCACTACACCCTATTAATTGTTTTCTGTCTTTTTCGGCCGTCTATATGATGACGACATGTCGCTAATGGCATTTACATATTTGTAAAACAAAAAATTGTCCACTTGGCTATAAAAATTTTACTTTTCTTTACTTAATTAATATTGATTTAAAAGTGGCAAACCAAGAGTTGGACTTGAGCCTGAAAAAGCAATTTGACAACAAATTATTCGTTGCACAAGACAAAGGAAACATTAAAGAACTTTAGCTAGGGGACAACTGGGTACCTAGCTAAAGTCCTTTAATGTGTTGTTCGTCTCGCTGTATCAATATTTTATATTACAAAAGTAATATGAAAGGAACTTAAGCCCGCTTTACTTAATGCGTACTTTGTTTTGCCGCCATTTTGGCAAAAATTATCATCAAATTTTGCAGTCGTGAAGCAGACATTCGTATGGCAAATTTGTTAGAGAAAAATATTTGGTAAACCAAAGTGTTTTGTTTTATTTGCTAAAACATTTTGTCAAAATCAATTATCGATTGATTTCCCTCATTTTATTACACCTGTCAGCAAAGTGACAATAAGTAACTCATTGGATGTACTCAGTATTGGTGTTAATCATCTTAAATCAATACTTAAGAATGTTCTATACATATATAAAACATTTTTTATGCTGGAACTTGACCCACCCAGTAACGGTTAACCAGTTCTGATGGTGTGTATCGCTTAAGTCTTCTGGGAGCCAGTATTTCGTTTGCCGACAACTAAGTCTGAGTTTTCTGTTGGAATGTTGTACATATTAAGCGAGTTGTGTATTTAAGGCTGTTGTCACAGTTTACTGCTTTCACTGTTTTTGACTTTTAGATCACGATGTACGTACGCATGAGAAAGTTACGTGAAATTTTTGTCAAAACAACATTTAAAATTCATTGAGTGATGTTTCGAGTGGTGTAATTTACTACAGAAAAGAAAATTTGTTATAAAAATAAAAGGCCATTAAAAAACGTCGTTTAAATTTGAAACTGGCCTTGTGAAAAATTCAAAACCTTGACTTAAGCGCTTTTTTCTTATTGCCACTGATTTATTGACTGCATTCATACCTAATCACATACATATTTATATAATTATCTCCAAATATTGGAAAAACCATAAAACAATTAAATTGTTTAGCTCATCTATACAAAAATATTTAATCTCCACAATTCCTGTATGCATACTTACATTTTCCAAAAAAGGAAGAACAAAACTCTCTTATTCTCTGTTTATTTAAACTTTTTTATTTATAAATAATTTATAAGTTTTTTTTTTTCTTAGATGTTGGGCTCATTATCTTAAAAAATATTTATTTTTTTAATAACTTATTTCGTATATTTTTTTGCTCTCTCTCTCTCTCTCTCTCTCTTTTTGTAGTTAAAATATTATTTTATTTTTTTTAACGATACATATATCAAAGATTTACACTTGTATTTTATAGTTAATTTATTCATGCAAATATATTTGACCAAATTGTAAGATTAATCAAACTAAAATCAAAATTTTTCAAAGTTGTTGCTGACCATCAAAGAAATAAATTTGATTAGATAAAACAAAGAGAAAAAAAAACAATTTAAAGTATTCAATATTTAAGGGTATTTTCTATGATCTATTATAAAATATATTTCTTCCTAATGTTTAAGCTTTATTAAAATAAATTATGCGAATGATCGTAAATAATATTGAAATTTTCATTTCTGATAGAAGGAAGCACAAAATGGCTTATAGAATTTATAAAACTATTTAATAGAACAAAGGATAGGGTAAATAAGTATAAAACTCCTTGCTGCGGACATGATAGTGATCAAATGCAATAGGGTTCATAGAACTAATCCAAAATATAGGAATTTTCGCTCATCACAAAAGGCAGCATCATCGAACGCTTTGAAAAGAATTCTATCAAAAGCATCTGGTGTCTATTCTTGGCAGATGCTTTTTTACATATTATCGATTTGGTATTTGCTTCATTGCTCCTCTCCAGCCATCGCTGTAGTACCTGTCCCTGCAACGGCACAGCTTAACATCTGCTTGTGAAATAAACAAAATGTTATAAATATTTTTAAGCTTAAGTTGATTAATTTTTATTATACGAATTTTCTAGTATATAATTATTTTGTGTTAAGTTTATCGCGCTCAAGTTCTTTCTGTATTATTTTTGTGATTTGATATTAATTAATTAAACATTCAATCATATGCAATGATATATTGCATAAAAAAATAATAAATAAGTATTAATGGAATGTTTGATACAAATAAAAATTAGACAAAAAAAATAACAACTTGGGTGGTTGAGTGGCATGACTTTAGAAACATGAGCCCCTCAGTTCAAGGACGGGTGCTGACCAGAAGTGTGGCGGCTTCAAAACAACTGATTGTACACCCTGCGAAATGTCTTTGATGTTTTCTTTGTCTTATTTAATCAATATCAATCACAAAAATTATATAAAGGGTCCGCGAAACAGCCTTTTCATTTAAATACTAAAAAAACTACTTTTGGACTTTGTATGGCATCGTACCCAGGTTTTTATGCAAAATTCGCCTGAATGATGTCTCCGAAATGTTGGTGTTGGTGGCGCTTCGCCCACACTTTCTGCCGCAGCAGCAATATTCTCGGGTGTACGCACTGTTTTTGGCTTTTCACGCTTTAATTTGTCGATGACGATGCCAGTTTCTTTCACTTTTTTCACAAGATAACGAACATACGGACCTGACGTTGCTTCTCTTCTTCCAAAATCCATACGCAATTTTCGCACACATTCTGCAACACTCCCATGATTTTCAAAGTAATGTCGCAATATTTCCCAGCGTTGTTCGAGTGTATACACAACCATATTCGTTCAGCGGAAGGATAAAACTAATTATCTGTCAGATCAGGCATGAGTTAAGTGTTACCATTCACGAAATAAGCACTAATTGAAGAAAAACATTAGATGGCGGACCCTGTAAAAAGAACTTGTGCCCGGTAGGCTCAATAGAAAATAATTATACTTTAAAGCTTACTGAAGTTTAATTTTAATTATTTACTATAAGAGACAATTTAAATATATTAATTTAGGACTAAAAAATAGACCTTATTAATTGTTTTTTGTTATTTTTAGCAGTCTATATACCGTTAACGCTGCTCAACTCGTCAGTAGTCTACTTTTTGTATGAAAAATTTATTGGAACATTTGTGAGTCTTATGGTGTTCACAGAACTATTTGCATGTGTAATAAGGTTTTAAACATTCCTTTAAGTTGTTTCAACTTAAAGGAATGACGAGCTGAATAGCTTTAATAAAATGTCGGCGGCCTATAGACGGCTGCAAATGACAGCAAACAATTAATAAGGTATATATTTTAGACCCAAGATTTTCACAAAAATTCTAAATTGAGATGCTTTAATTTTGTACAAACATGCAGTGCTTTTTTTTCTATAAAGAAATAAGCACGAGAAAGTAATAAATTTACATGCCAAAAAAAAGAAAATATTTATAAAACATGCTCTTTAAACACTATACAAATAATGTTAAGTCTAGATACAGGTGGACCAAAAGAAGTCAGCTGATGTTGTTTGGCTCTCATTTTTTGTTTTAATCAAAAAATTTCAAAACCTTTTTTTTGCTTTTGTTTTATTTGATCCTTTAACATTTTATTGTTCAAATCGAGAAGATGATATCGGACAAATGGACGCCGCCACAATCGATTGCTCTAAGGGCCAGTTTCATGGCATTTTTCCATTACTTCGTGTAGAACTTCGAGCGACAGATTCTGGCACTCGTGTCAAATGTAGTGCTTGAGGTCTTCCTGAGTCCCGCGCTTGTTCACGTAAACACAGGAATTTAAAAAATGTTGATGAGTTAAATCAGGAGATCTTGCGCTACAGTGCAAATCGCCAAAACGCCTTCAGAATTTCGTTTGCGACTCGAGCAATGCAACAGAAAAAACTCGAGTCGTCGTTTGACCAGCGGTGTCATCGAAAAAAATATTTTCCGGTGACTCGTGCAACGCGAACAGCACACCATGCAGTCACTTTGGGCAGGTTTAATGGCTCCTCGTGCATCACTCGTGGATTTTCGGTGCCGCAGAAACGACGGTTTTGCTTGTTCACGTAGACGCTGAGGTGGAAATGAGACTCATCGCTCATTATGATTTCGGTTGAAAGATCATCCACTTCATCCATGGCTCTATGGTTTATTCATTTGAGTTCTACAGCTGTCCAATCCATTAGATGAGGTGCTATAGGATATACGAGGAGTATATGCCAGTCTGTACTGGCAGTTGTATACACGACTTCTAGATTGGTTCGTGAATGTCGAATATCTATAAATGAGTTAGAAAGATATTCAAACCTGGAGCTTCTCTGGGTATCTGGACACATATAGTTGCGAATAAATTGGCGAGATATGGTACCCGCTTACAACAGTACAACATGGAGACCAATTCGTTGGCATTTCCCTTAATAGTTGTGAACAACTAATACAACAGCAGTTGTAAAGAACTGACCAAGCCAGATAGTCAAACAAGATCACCTGTCGAAAATCGGGGCACACGTGGTTCAGCTAAAACTACAAGAAAACCTTAGTTCTGCCGGATTTTCCGCGACAATGGTTCTCCTAACATGACACTGTAGTAAAGTAATACATGTGAGAAGATTAAATCTTCCTTATCAGGACTTTCGCAGAGCCTGCAGTGATGAAGAGGAGGAGGAGGAGGAGGAGAGTATCAAACACTTCCTCTGCTGATGTCCAGGTCTTTCTAACAAGAGAGCGAACTATTGGGTAGACTGACACTACATGGGCTGTCAGAGGTCTGGCAATGCGTATTAAACAGGCTGAAGCCTTTCATCCATTCATCTGTCTGGTTCAAGGCAGAATGTAGAGGGCTGCTTTCCTACCGCTTCCTCCTGTGACACAGCGTGACTTCTAAGGAGCCAAGTGAGCTGCTCACATAGCTGGCAGCTCAAGAAACATAATATCGCAAGCACAATAACTGATTGCTAAATCGACCCACCTCGATGTATGCACATATTAACCTGACTATTGTGAGGTGTCTTATATGATGGAGCCTTGCGGAATAAAGCACTCTTACTTTTCAGCTTGGGGCAGATAGGAACCGAATAACGCGGCTTCTCGTGTGTGCATTGGCAGCCAAGGCCACCCTGAAAATAGTGACTACCATGCAATCAACAGAGCGCAATTTATTAAGCAACATTTTTGGTGCTTGATGATTTATCTAATGTTGGCCTCATTGAAATCAGTTTTAAGACTTTTGCAAAACGCCATCACATACTCATATATACACATGTATTCAGCACTCACACACATGCAAGTCCACAATCATGCTGAAATTTGTACACTTACCATATGGCAAAAATCAATAATAAAAGTAAAACTTTTTTTTTTTTTTGAAACACATTGAAAGAAAAAATATTCGCAATAAATTTCAAACTTATTTACAAAGATTCGGAACGGAATTAAAAATTTTATATATGTATGTATATTTTTTGTTTGTTTTTTGCTTGGCAACAAGTTATGTAAAATGTTTTCAATAACAGTAAGCTTGCGGCCAATACCGGAGATCAAAACTTGTGAAACTGTGATAATAAGTCACAAGTTAGGGTCTCAGGGAATCAGCCATACAAACATTAAAATCTAACAAAACAATTTAAACATGTTAACGAATAAAAGTTTACTGTTTTGTTTCTATTTTCGTTTTGGTTTTTTTTTTTTTTTTTTGCTTCACATCAATTCTTGAACAGGAATTCGAAAAGATAAACGAAATACAACAAGAAAAACAACATTAAAAAAACGTAAGGACGTCTAAAAGTACGGGCACATTGAGGAAACATTTGAATGAAATATTTGCTGTGATCAGGCTTGTGTCATTCATGAATGAATGCATTCAATTAATTGGCTGAGTCCTGCAACTGAATGAATGTCTTATTTCTGTATTTGTTTTCTATACCTTTCACCTTCTGTTTACCTACTTTTTGCTTGCATCATTGAACGATATTTTCAATTTCAAAAAAACTTTTAATTATTATTTTTTTTTATTTTTTTATTTCAACAACAAAATAATTAGATTTTATAAGTGCGTATTTTACTTGTTGTTTTTAAGAAGCAATACACTTTCCTTGATTCTGAATTATGTATAACATTCATTATTAAAAGAATGAATTAATTCACTTTAACTTTCTGAAAGAGAACGAACGATTAACTCAAATGAAACATCTGGTCTAAACAGACCAGTTGTGGTAAGTCAAACTCATGTCACCAAATCTCTAACTGTATAAAGCTAAAATATATTTTGTTTTATGTCTAGACTTCGTTAAACTATTTCAGTATATTTGATTCGTTTGTACCAGGAGGTTGCAAGCGAAAACTCTATACTTTTTGTTAGTGTAAAATCTTCTTGCTGCGTCAAAACCTGGGGCCAAATTCTGGCACTCGTGATTGAACGATTTCGTTATAGAATGCTGTGTGTTTGTTGCTCATTTTGTTTTTGCTCTATATTGTTTTTATTATCGAGTATATTCGATCACGAATGCCAGAATCCGGCCCCTGAATTCGTCTAAATAACTCTGGCTCACTCACTCTCACAGCAGAGAATATAGTCACCTGCTTCACCTTCTTTAATCCACCTTGATTCGAACAGCAGAACAAGAGTTTCGGAATAAAATTACAGGGAAAACTTGTTTACCATGTGATCATATTGAAATAAATATTTGTAATAAATCGTTATTTGATCAAAAAGCAAAAGTATCTGTTATTGTCTGTATATTAATAATGGGGCATTTTTTATCATTTATTATACAGAGAAAAATATTTTTTCCATTCGAACAAATATTTAATTTAGATCCTACAACGTATTTCATAAATTCAGTTGAAAATTTTGCAACATATTTGTTGAAAACTAAATTCATTGCTGTAACATCAAACAATAATTTAATAGACACAATAAAAATGTTTGTTGCAGAGCAAAATATTTTCAAGCAAGTGATTGCTGGAAGATATTTTGACGATAATTTGTTCGGTGTATTATTTATTAATATTATACACCCACAAAGATCACAACTAAAGTCGAATTTCTTTAAAAGAAACTGACGAATTGCAAGAAAGCTGTTGCTCTTAAGCAAGATTTTCCTTTAAAAGGAGTCCGGTTAAGCGAAAATTGTTTCAATTTTTGAATTTTTCAATAAAACCAAAAAAAAGGAGTTTGATAGGGAAGAGCAGAAAATTTGTTTTTGGCTAAGTTTTAATAAAAAAAACTAAAAACCGTTTTCATACATTCAAAATTATTTTAAAATAAGAAGTAATGCATTATAATTGGGCTTAATCTGCACATCAGGTACTTTCAAAGCACAGGGTTTCTAAACTCAAAATGATATTTACTTTAATGATATGAAGATCCAGAGCAGCACTTTAAATGACGTAACATTATGAAAATCACTAAAGATAAGAATAAAGGCAGATGTTTGATGCAATACGTTTTTGCAAATCACGTGATTTGAAACAAAGTGATTTTAGTAACAGACCTGTATATACAAAACATTTTGTAGACAGTGAACCTACAATTTATGCGCTATTTGTTTCATAACTAAAGGATCCGCCTAATAACGACGCAAAACATCGAGTGTAGCTTCGGCTGTGTGGCACGTAGCGCCTTCCTGTCGAAACCAAATGTTGCCATTATCCTGCTCTTCAATTTTTTGTGAACAAAAATTCGATCAACATGGCACGATAACGATCGCCATTGACTGTAACGGCCACTCATTGCTCATTTACGAAGAAAAATGGCCGAATTATGCCTCTGGACCAAAATCCGCACCAAACAGTGACTCGTTTTGGATGCGTCGGCTTTTCAATGTATGCGTGGGGGTTTTCTGTGCCCCAAATGCAACAACTTTGCTTGTTTCAATACCCGCCAAGGTATTTCAAGGAGCTTCATCTGAAAAGATTTTTTTTTTTTTTTTGGCAAAATCGGCATCTCCTGTAACTCGAAGAGCAGGCCCACTTAGCGAAGCGTATATAAAAGGATAAAACTAATCATCTGTCAAATCAGACATGAGCCAAGTGTTACCATTCACGAAATAAGCATTAGTTGAAAAAAAAAACGTTAGTTGAAGGACTGTATACAACAGGTTTCTCATTAAACCAAATGTTTTTTATAATTAAACGGCTTTTCTTTTCAGCGAATGATGGTACAGGGTGTCCACCGAAAAGGTAGAATTTGCTTAGAATTTCTGATTAAATGAAAGAGAAGGGGTTTTATATTGATAAATGTTTTATTTAATTGTCCGCAATTATGTGGGGAAAACAATATCAGATAAATATCCGCCTATCACAACTGTGAGCCCTTTTGAGTTAAATTTTCATTACATTCTCACACATTTCAAGCGATATTTCATTATTCATTCATTTCGATGGCAGACTTCACTGTCTGATCTTTTCACACACAAAAAAAAAACCATGGAGCCCAATCATGAATACTCTTATGGAATTCCTTTCTCAAGGAAAATATTTTTCTCGCAAAAGGATTTTTGGAGTCAAAAACCTAAAAGAGTGGCACCTCCTCTTGTTGAGTCGCTAATTTTGATTGTGGGCATTTTATTGTTCACTCTTTAGTTTCTGTTTCAGTGTGAACGAAATTGTAAAGTTTAGTTTCTACTTTTACTGCCAGACTCACGATATCACACTACATCGATGTCTCGCTTATTTAACATGCAAAACAATAACACATTTTAAAATGTTATTGTGGTTGTTTTCAGTATTTCTGTGCAAGCGAACGATATCGAGGGACATCGTGGGCCTGGCCATCAATATTTGTATTTTACATCACTTTTTTATAACTACTTATATTCATTAATTACCAAGCTTATTGTTTATGTTATTGTCGGTTGTTTTTCATAAAAGAAATTTGGCCACGTTGCATAAAGTGTTAAACAGGTACCTCGATACCAGGTAGCCGCATAACTATAACAAACACAACACCAACACACCTTTCATGTATTTTATTGGCAGAGATACTGTAGTTCTGCCAGCCATTTGTGAGTTTGTGTCGTGCATTTTGACAGTTCTTCAGGCTAAAAGAAGAAGTCAGCTGAGCTTGTAGGGCTACCTGGTATCGAGGTACCTGGCACTGTTCAAACTCAAAAATTAACTTTTCCTGATATTTCGGTCATAAGAATGACAGCAGATCGCCAAACTAAAAACAAAAACGCATCATGTGGTTCAATTGTAAAATCATTTTGAATACACACGTTGTTCGCTTTAAACAAATACTAATTTTCTCACAAATAGTTTAATTTCTGCAAATGAGAATTGACTTATTTTATGTGAACCTCAAAAGTGTGGGGTGTTCAGACTACGACAAAAATTTATCGGATATTTGCACTCAAATATTTCATCAATGTGACCGTAACTTAACAAAATAAATTTTAATTAGTTAAAAATAAATTTTAAATTTCATACAGCATGGTATGATGCCAGTGACCCTTACACTCAATTTATTGACAATTAGATGAGAATTATATGAAATGTGATGGAAGCTAAAACCACTTAAATACACACAGACACATTGTTGTTATTTATGTTCTCAAAATAAACACTTTCGTTTCTTGACTGTATAGTGAGTGTAACTTGCTGCTTTTAGTCAAGCAAAGAAAGCTAGCACGTTGTATAGTATGTGAAAGGTTCTCTACGCCGCAGTGCTAAGAATACTACTATACAACCTACTACCTCAATTTGCCAGAGAGATGATTAGTTGAGATAATAAAGATTTAGTTTAATTTATGGTGGCTTAAATTTTAAGTTGGTAAAATCAAAAAAAAAAAAAAACAGAGCAGATCAATTGGTTTTCTTTTTGGGGGCAGCAGGAATTAATAAAAGGGATGTGGGGAGTTTGTGTCTCATTTGTACATGCTGGAAGATTCGGTTGACCACTAACTCTTTACTTAATGTTGTTTACATTGACAGACTCCCATAATGCCGGTCTTGTAACCTGAATACAATAGCACAAGTTCGGATTTACGGGTTTCTGTTAATGGTCCATAGTCAAATATGCACCATTTTAGCGTTTGGAAGAGTTTTTTCGGTGTGTGTTTCTTTTTTATCTTTTTTCCTTTTGTTTTTTTTTTTTTAATACAACTTCTTGGCATTTTCACTAACTGATTTGCAATTGCGTTCTTTATGTTGAAAATTCTTTGAAGTATGTAACACTTACAGATGCATGAGGAAGGGAGGGGGAACTGAGGATTTCAATAAAAGAAAAAAAATCAAAATAAATGTAAAAAGTTTTTTTTTCTTTTGGGAAAATAAAGCATATTTTAGTTACCCGTATTCTCTGCGATGCTGCAGAACGTCTTCGTTGTTGGTTCTTTGTTTGTTGGCCACATCTAGAAATAAAAATTCTTATTTTAAGAAAAGACTTTAAGGTTGTCATGTTAAAAACACTAATAATTACTCATCAAATCCAATCGATAAGACATCAACCAAAAATAATCAAGGTCTGGCTAGAAATCTCAGTTAGAACCCAATTCTCAATTTCATGAGATTCAGCCATGAGTGCAGGCTAACGAGAGAGCATTCCAACTATAACCTCTCCACTCGTCTGTCTTATCTCTTCAGCCAAAGGTTCAACTTCACACGCATTATTGCTGCAAGGTGTTTTAATACCCCGTAGACGCATATTTACAACAAATATTTGATGTATTTTGTTGCTAGAAATACTTTAAATTCTGTCACCCATTTGTTCGCCTTCCTGTGTTTATGTTATATACTTTGACAGTTCTTCAAGCGAGCAGCAGCAGTCAGCTGGTCTTATAAGGCTACCTGGTATTAAGGTACCTTGGCTTAATTGTATCGCTTATTGCTGTGTTTGGAGACATGACTTAAAATGCAGTTCAAAATATAGAGTGCACGGAGATGAAAAAGTGTCTTTTGAAAATCGCCCCTGATAGAATACTTTTCAAAAAGAGACAGATATACTACGCAATTTATACTGCCTGTTATTGCATAAGCCAAACTGTAAGTAGTGCTTTTGCTTTGGGTTCTGTATGCACAGGATTTACGTTGATTCCCCATTCCATTCAAATTCAAATAATTTATTTGTGAGCTTATGCGTTTTGCATTTTTCCACAACAAGAGCGTTCTTTTCCATTCTGTTGGGCAAAATGAATTTTTTATCCTTGTATTATATGATTCGTAATTGGCTCAAGTTCAACCCTTGGTTGGTCACTTTTTTTATCAGTATCAATTAAGTAAAGAAAAGAAGAATTTTATAGCTGGGTGGACAACCGGCTGTTTCTGGGTCGCAAGCACATCTCAGCAGCACCCTATGAACTTTAGGAGTGTCAAATTTCACAATTTTAATACTGGCGCTTAAACCACTTGGCAAGCAAAGCTCACTTTCCATTTATATACTTAACTAACATTCACCAACACAATGATCTTTTTGTACTCTATTTTATGGATTATTTTTTGTCATCTCAGAACACTGTTTATTGATTTTTTTTAAAGCTTTTTCTTTCAGGTTCTTGTTTGCATCCTTGAGATGCATTTAACTAGGGGCCTATTTAAGACTTAGGGGCCAGTTAAGAATCATATAATGTAAATTTATTACAACATCATAGTTCAAGGTAATTAAAATTTCATTAGAATTTTGTATCTATTTGTTTGTATTAAGATATATTCTCCTGACATTAATCTCATTAAAATCACAGAGTGTACAGAGAGATAAAAGGCGGCCCAAACGAAATAGAAAATCAGAGAAAGTTCTGTGCATCTCGCTTTCGTAAATGCACTGAGCAAAATGTTTGTTTTTTATGTGGTATAAAAGATAAAACAAAAAGAAAAACAAACGCCTCATTTTTAAAAGGCGTTCTATCACCTAATCTGCTTGATTTTCAAAAGCTACTTTTTCCATCCCTGGGTAATCTGTGCTAAAATGTTAGAGCTTTCTAATTTGAAGAGAATTAAAAATTTAAAAGCAAAACAAATGCACAGTTTTTCTGAAAAGAACACACTGCAATGGTAATAATGCATTTGAAATTGTCTCTTCAACCCGATTATTAATTCACGATTATCGTATCGCTAAGAATTACAGCATCATTCTACAGGCTCGTGTACTCAGCTAATTTGAACGACAGCTCATCTAGTAGTATATTTCGATGGGGTTTCATGGTTTATCTGCAAATATTTAAAACAAAGATAGGGGTTATTGTATTGATTAATTAGGAGAAGTACACAGTAATTTATTTTATTATTCACTAATTTAAAAACGAAAAAAAAGACGCTGGGCCTGGCGCTAATGTTAACAGCGTTGTCCTCTTTAATATATTAAAAGCAAATGTAATATAAAATATATTCGATAATAGAATAAGTTTATGGGCAAAGTTTGCTAAGATGAGAGCAATCATGAATTTCTCGCAATAATAGACAAAAATGCACAAGTGTGCGGGAACACTAAAAACCACACTTCTATGCCAATATATAATTAGGTGGCATCCTTTGATGCTGTAATGAAAATTGAAACATACATTCGAAAATGTGGTTCTGGACGCATTTAGATTTTAAAATCTAAATGCAGGTATTTTTATAGGAAATACTAATCAAAAAAAAAAAAAAGCATCAAAACTGTTGTTATAATGGTTGGATCCAGATGCCTACTAAGTCTTCAATTTTGCTTTTCTTGTCTACTTTACCCCCCATTTACACATGCACGTAACTTGTTCCTAGTTGCTTGTACTTATTAACAACCAATACACTGACAGAGATAAAACAAAAGCTGTTGATATTTGCTTGATTGTTTACACAGGCAAGTGAAAGCTCATTTTAAAAATGTCCTGAAAGAAAATGTTCTTAAGGAAAATTGCTTAACTCGGCAAAATAAAGAATTAATTGAAAACAATAGTAATAAAACAATTATGCGTAAAAAACTGCAAAATCACTGTTCCATTTTTTTATATTTAAAAATCACTATTTTTGCCTTTTTTGTGTATTGTTTATTCTGGTTTTGGCCGTCTACATAACTTTTTAATGGCTGGGTTGCCAAAGTGTTGTCAGGGAGCCTGCGATATTCCCATTTGCACGAAAACTGTTACCGTACTCAAAGTTGGTGTGAGAGACAACTTTTGAGAGAGAAATATTCTTGTTCTCCTTGCCCAAAACAGCTCGCACTTTTGCTTCGTACTAAATTAGGCAAGTAGTTAAACAATCAGCTGTTGCAAAAAGTTATTTGTCGAGTCTACTGGTGAGTTGTTTAGCAACAACGAAATGTCGGCGGCGTATAGACGGCTGAAAAAGACAGAAAACATTAAGGTCTATGTTTATACCATTTTACATTACTACAATTTCCCTTTAACAAAAAGTAAGCATTAGCATTAATCTAACAATATTCCTACCGGTAAATTTACGAAAGGCTTAGCTTTTGCCTGCACCACATTTAGTTGTGTCTGCGTTATAACTCTATCAAACTGAAATCGTTAATGAATTCGAAAAAAAGTTCCCTGAAAAAAAATCTACTTTTCCTGCGATCTTTAAAAATATTGATCACTTCAAGTTTATGACAAAAAATCTTGCTCAATTTTGAGGAAGACAAAAGCGAATCGATAAAATTATTAACAATTATTTGTCTATATTAACTTTATTATAAAGTTAATACTGCTCAAAATCTAGCAGATTTACATTGAAATCTTCAACAGAATCTTTCTCGTTTACAATCCTTTTTTTTACGTCTTTTTTTTTGGATTTTATTTTTATGGTACTCATTTTTGTGAAGTGTTTAACAAAAGAAATTGTTCTACTATAGCGTAGAAGTTCTTTGTTAAGTTCCTTATGAACAAAATGACAGCTGCACTACCAGTTGTTGAATAGATTAAAGGAGATTTTTTCAAAATCTAGTTTGATAGTAGATTCCATTTTGTATGGCAAATCTCATCAAAATTACCAGACTTGGTTCGACATCCCCGTATCTACTAAATTTTGCCTAGATATAAATAGGGTATAAACATTTTTGAACTATTTATTTCTAAAAAAAAAATTCAGGCAAAACTTCAGTTGTCATAAATGTTTTCCATAATTTTTCTCAGTCAAATTTCCTGCTATCACAGGATAGTTTTTGCCGATATGTAGCTGCGTTTATTAAAAACTTGAAAAATAAAATTCTATTGAAGTTGTACATTTTAGTTTGATTCTAATGTCTGTTTCTTGATGTGATTATTCAGCAGCGACTTGTTTTCTTTGCTTTCATTTGTATTTCACAATATTTCGCCAGATGATTTTATGTTGCTCCTTTTAGTGCCACATCTGAATTTGCTGCTGCTCTGGTGCTGTTAATACTGTTGCAGCTGCAGCAGCTGCTGCTGATGATGATGGTGATGCTTGTTCTTCGATTTGGCTGCAAACATTTAAAAGTTGTATGTAGTGTCTTGTATTTCTTGCTATTCTTTGCACTGAAGTTTATTACAATTTCAAGTTCAATGACCTTTAAAATATTTTTACTATTCCACTTTATGCTATTTTTTTCTATTTTGTTGTTTTTTTTTTCAGTTGTAAAATTTGTGTAAAATTTTAAATAGTAACAAAAAGGAGAGATACATACATACATACATATGTATGTATGTATGTATGTATGTACATATATATTTTTTCTTTTTTAAAATTTTATTAAATTATATATTTTAGCACATCACTTATTCTTTTTTTTTTCATTCAATTCTTCTGTTTTTTTAACACTTTTTATAAATATTTCTTTTTTAATAAAAGAAATATTTGTTCAACTCAATAAATATTGCAATATTATTTGCTTATGCACACAAGTCTATGTTTTTAATTAATCTATGAAAAATCAAATGGAATCCGTTGTCTACGTTATTCGTTGACTATTTCGGTGTGTGTCTGTCTGGTTGGATGCCTGGCAGGCAGCCGCGACAACAAAATATTACAACCACTACCACCAGTGTATAAACCACGAAATGAAATGAAATAAAACCGGCAACAAAAGCCAACAAACAACAAAAACAGCAACAACGGCAGTACAAAATATACAACATAAAATAATAAAGCAAAAGAAAGAGTACAACATGCAACAGCAGTATCACCAGCAGCAGCAGCAGCACCAGATCCAGCACATCCAGCTCTAGCACCAGCACCAGCACCATCACCGGCACCGGCACCAGAGTTGTGTGAACAAGAACAGCAACAACAAGAGCTATTACAGTAATAACAAAAACAACAACAACTTTATAACATGTTGTACTAGTATTGTGGCAGCAGCAGGAACAACAAATATTTTGCATCTTTTCTTGTTGCTGTTGTTGTGATTGTTTCCCATCGGTACAGAAAATGTTGGCACACAGACAACTCGCAAAACTACAAATATTTTCTGCACTATTTTTTGAAGAGATGCTTTGGAAATCATGTACACATGTATGTCTGTCTGTATGCAGGTATGTGCATTAGGCCGGGTCGATTTGTATGGCCAGCAATTTGTCGATTTTCCGATAGCTGTTGGCATGAGGAAGAAAAAAAAGTTCCACTGCGTCAAGGCATCCGCTTTTCAATTTTATTTTTTTTTTTTTTTTTTTTGTAGTTTTGTAAGGAAGCCTCTAAGAATACATGGTACAGGGTCACTGTGATCGAAAAAGAAATATTGGGGACAAAAATCATTGGGAGTTGGCCATACATTTGATTGTTCTACGTACACCCGGGGGCAAGTTAGTGGGATGGAGGGAAAATTTCATTTTTGAGGCGGCTAAAAGCAGGCCTTTGGGACTCATTTCCCGTAGAAAGCCTGGTACGGGTCTAGGTATACGAACATAATATTGGAAAGGAACATATTATTGGAGATGGACCATACATTTGATTTCTCTATGACCAATCTGGGAATAATTTTCTTCAACATGGATATTGTCCCCATGACACTAATTAGTCTCAAGGTGCCCGTAGATGTTTAACCCAACACCAATAATTTTATATAGCCAATACTATTTTCGAACGCACAAAACCAGTACCACTCCTCCTTACGGATGGTCATCCTATAAACAACAATAAATCGAAAATCGATTGCCTCAAAAATGATTTTCTTAAAATATTGTAATGGAGCGGTTTCGTTTCTAATATTTTCTTTCGAATACGCCGACCCGGTACCATGGCTTCTTAGTGAGACAAAGCATCTCAATTACGAAGCCTTGAAAATGATTTGTTTTCATATGTCGTAGTGAAACTTTTCTTTGTACAAGGTGGATCAAAAAATCACCCTATTGAAAGTTAATCTCATTTTTTGCAAATGTCACCCAATGACAAATCTGTTTTTACATTTTTGAATTATACAGCTTTGGAATACAAGTGAACAAGCCATAGAGCAATACACTCCACTTCGTGTCTATGGCGTGACGAAGTGGATGCTTTTTCGACCAGTATCATAATGAGCGATGACGCTCATTTCCACCTCAGCGGGTGCGTGAACAAGTAAAACTATTGCTTCTGGGCCACCGAAAATCTACGAGTGATGCACGAGCAGCTATTACACACGCTCAAAGTGACTGTGTGGTGCACTGTTCACGCTGGAGGAGTCATCGAGACATTTCTTGTTTTCGAGAATGCCGCTGGTCAAACGTCAATGTACTATAGAGCCATGTTAACCAAGTTTTTTCTGCCGCAAATGAAGGAATCATATGGTTCCAACAGAATGGAACAACATCATACACTGCGCGAGCCACAACCGCTATTCTGTAAGCCAAACAGCATCGCATGACTTCTTTTGGTGCACCTAGTATTTTTTCTACCCAATATTTTTTTCGAATATACCGACTCCCTGCCACGCCTTCTTAGTAAGACTTCCACAAAAATATAAAAAAATCTTAATTTGGAAACCTCGAAAACAATATTTTTTTTTTGATATGTCGCAGTTGAACTTTTTTCCCCTCATGTCATAATATCAGTGGCTAAATCGGCCCACCCTAATGTGCATTGTATGTCTGTACATTGTTCGAGTAGTCGTCATAGAGCCAGCCACAGTTGTTGTTTTACTAGTTTAATGCAGTAGTTGTTGCTGAATATATCTCAGCATAAAAAGATGAAATTTTTTCTTATTTAATTTTTGTTTTGTTCATTGTTGCTGTTGTGCTGCGATTTGAAAACTTTCATGCTCTCAAAGTGAAGTTGCATAGAAGAACTCTTTAGAGTAGTAAAATCTACAGCCAGCCAGCAATCATTTCGTAGTCGGAAGATGATGAAAAAAATAATCTAAAACAGGAGTACAAAGGTTTATTTTAAAAAGAAAAAAAAAATTGTATAAAAAATGCAAGAGAATGGCAGAACAATCAAAAGATACAAGCAAACAATTGAAATAGTTACATAGTTGCTGCGAATTTTCAATACTCACACACACACACACAGGGTACACAATATTTAGTGGGAAAGAAAGAAAATGATAATACTGGTTTCAACTCCGCCAGACTTTAAAATCTTCTTTATACAGGGTGGATCAAACAGGACCAAAAGACACAAAATTTGAATAGTAATTTTATAACCTTCGCGTAGAGAAAACACATTTTATAGTATGGTTGCGGTAACAATATTATGTTTTCTCTACCAATATGCAAGCTTGTAACGAACAATATATTATTTATCTAAAAAGCCGTAAGCCATCAACTTATTTTTTGTTACATTTTGATGATTTTGTTGGCAGCATCCATTTAGCCACTTTTGGAACAAGAACTATGTGCAACCAAGATATAATAAGCCCTTAAACATATTATATTTAAGGCAAACATAATATTTGTATAGATCCGTCTCAACTTTGTAGTCGTGCTTTATCATTTACAATTGTTTATTATTTTATGGGGCCTTGCATTTTTCTCACTTTTCTTTACTTTTTTTTAGAATTGAAAATGATTGTTTTGTGATAAGAAAGCACAAGTCAACAAGTTAGAAAAAGTTAAATGGAGCCGAGAAACCGTAAGGGGTTGTGTTACATGCTGAGCCGTGAATTCCTCAAATGGATTGTAAAATGTGCTGTGAATATTTAAAACAGTAATTGAATGGCCAAAGACGTAAGTTCAAGACTTATTTACTGGGAAGCACATCGTGACTGTTTCACATACACCACGACAATCATCAACAGCCCTTCATCAACGACAATCATTCATACAGCAAAACTAAATATCAAAAACAAATCTAATTAAAGAACTGTCAATATTAAAACCGAAATAAGATAATTATATAAAACCTATTGTGGAACATATTTGAAAGGTTTTGGACAATAAGGGGGTCGATTTGTGAGGTAGATTTTTTCGTTATTGTGTCATCGATTTTTCGATGTCTTTGAGCATGAGGAAGAAAAAGTTTTGCTGCAACTAATCAAAAAAAAATTTTTAAGGCACCCTGATTTAAGTTTTAAGCCTCCTTAGGTTTTATGGAGCCTCCATTTTTTTTTAGAGAAAATACACTCTATATTTGAATTAATTTTTTGAAAAATTTAAATAAGCTTTTTGTACTTGCCCCCAAGATGTAATGTGACGAAAAATCTACCAGTACTGCCAACATTTCTAAGCCAATATGCGCAAAATACTGACGCAAAAAGTGCTAAATTTAGACAATAGACAATTACTTTTGCATAGCAATTTTTTTTTTTCATCTGAGGTGTTTTATGTTTAACCTAATGATATATACATTTATTTTACATTACATTTATTCTATAGACATAAAAAAATAAATAAATTATTATCATTGTTTCCAATATAATTTGGAAGCTCTCGTTTGTCACCCCTGGCCTGTACTCAACTTCGCTTTCTGCTTATACTACTTAGCTTCAGTTGATTTTTCCAGCCGGTTTTTTTAACTCTAATTTGATATGCGTTATTTTTTTTTTTTTTAGTAGAAGATGTTTAACCATAAATAGTCTAGCTAAAATAAGTATATATATTACAGATAAGTACACATAACCCGGCCATTAAATACCATCACCAGCAGCCACATCTTGGCGAGTGTTACGTTTTTAAAGCTGCAATTGTTTGCATGGTCTACCAGTTTAATTATGAACTGCAAAGGAATGATTTCATTCAATTTGAAACTACAAGAGAATTTTTGAAAATTCATGATCACTTCAATTCATGGACGAATGAAGTCGGCGAATAATGGATATTTGAAAACAAGTTATTCTTAGACTTGATATTTACCTTATAGAGGCAATACAATTTGCTCTACGAAAAGTTTTTACATTCCCAACATCAAGCTTTCTTACAACTTGCTTTACACCCAGTCCTTCTAGTACGCGATCAGATCATTAAAAGGCAGACAACTTACGCAGTTGTATGAAAAATTTTCAAGGAAATTGATGCATGTCACAGAATGCTTTCTTTTTTTTATAGATAACAACAAACCACGCTGCCAAGCTCATTAAGAGCGATTTCACACTTTCGCAATTGAAAGACAGGCATTTTTTTCTAAATCCGTTTTGGTCTGCCTAAAACTTATACGCTTGGGAACTTAATAGACAGACAGAAACTCTACACAGCTGCTGGTATCACACACACACGACATGAAAATAACAAAAAAAAAATCACAAACCTCTCGTGCAGGTAGTCGTGTACTACACATTCTACTATGCACCACTTCGATGCCTACAAACTTCGTCTGTGTTTCATTGTCCCAGATAAAAAATCGCAGTAAGCCGGTCAAGTTCGTTCACACTGAACGGTCAGGTATTGATAGACCGTGAAGTCCTAAGACATCGCCCGTAAGACATTTATGAGTGTTGAATGCGATAATAAGGCTTTGGGCCAAATAAGAGCCTCCAAAAGGCCTGTTCATTCCTTCTTTTCGCAGCTGGAGTCAGTCAAAAGCAGCTATATGCCAGTTATCCGCACTACTATAACAACTATAACAACACCAAACACTGCGAGTATACCAGTATTCTGGCACCCATTTGTTCCAGTTTGTGTCGCACGCTTATGCAGTTTGTAAACAAAACTTTTACATTTCCAAATAAATGCAACTTTTGTCGCAGCAGTTGTTTCCTTTTTAGTGAAGAGTGACAGAGGAAACGGATCAAGTATATGCCTGTGCTCTTGCAATTTGTTTTGTTCTACCATTTGTAATGTGAAAAATGTGAACAACTGCCATGAAAGCTACACAATGGAAACCTAAAGAGGCGATGACAAAACTCTCTGCAGCAAAAGTTCTGCAACGCAATCCGATACTTAGTATACTACCCCCCATTTACACTTGCAAGTGCAAGTGCAAATAACTCAATACGTTGACATATTTTTACCAGTACCATCATACTGCTGCAAGTTGTGAACTTACTTGCGACAGATTTTGATTGCCAGTAACTTGTTTTACTTGTTGTTGTCGGTAAATTAACAAAAAGCAAAAACGGTGTTACCTTATAAAGATTATATTTTAATTTTAAGAGATAACTTACAAGGAATGATATTTGGTACATTATGATTTGATCTTACACACTGACAAATAAGATAAAATATAAAAAAGGTTGAAGTAAAATATGGCTTTTATCGATTTGTAATATAAATTTACTATTTATTTGATAAAAAAAGATATTCGTATAATTTGCTTCCCCCCAGCAATACTTTGGCAACCCAGCCATTAAGAAGTCATGTAGATGGGCAAAAACAGAATAAACAATATACGAAAAAGGCAAAAAATAGTGATTTTTAATTATAAAAAATGGAACAGTGTTTTATTTTTTCACATTTTCCACTTTGTGCCATTTTCATTTCGAAAAATTATTTGTGGCATTTCAAACTTGCCCATCTTCATTTATTCAATAGGGGTTTCTTTATTAGAATAATAAGACCACCTTATTGAATAGGAAAAAAGAGATATCTTATTAACTTTGCTATAATTTGTTATGTGTTCATTACTTACTGTTTTCTCTGTGTGAACGCAATGGTCGAAAAATTTGCATGAACATGAAGTTTGGTAAAGAAAAACATAGGAAAAGCAAATTTTCATGTAGCAACCGCATACCTAATTAACTTTGCCAGCAAAACTTTTCTAGTATATTTGCAAGTACTTCTGATATACTCACTAGCTCTAATCGTGGCTTAAACGATTACCAGTTTTTTTTAATACACACGTACATCTGTAAATACATAGATTGGAAAATGCAAGTTTAGTTATTCTCTAGTCTATAACAAAATCGGCAAAATACCTTGCCAATATTCCAACTTAAAAAGTAAGACCCCAAATTTGTTGTCTTTTCTTCGCAAATGAATTTTTAAATTTTTAGTTTGGTTCCTCTAGAGGAACCAAGCCGATATGTATGTATGTATAACGTCCATACACATACCTAAATATTTTCATATACATTTTTATACCTAAAAAGCACTATAGTATTAAAAAATATTTTCTTTTGCTTCTGTTTACTTTCAAAATTGTTTTCATTCTTTAAAACATTGCTTATCTATAAATAATCCACATCATTGCTCTCCTCCCCTCAACAACAACGTCGTCATCAACAACAGCCAACACCATCAGTTTTCATTTCGAGTTCGTTGGCTGTACCTACATATTTTTCTGACAAAAAAAATAATACCAACAACAATAACAAAACAACTATGGATATGTGTGTACAGGACCTGCCTCAACAAATTCGTAGCAAACAGCCAAAATTGAGAAGCAGATATACTACATACGTTTAAATCTTTGCACAGGCACATGGTGCCCAAACATCGAACATCCAACGTCACAAAAATGTCTACTAAATGAGGAACAACAACAAGAAAACAGAAAACAAAGTAGACACAACAAAACAAAAAACACGTCATGGTATACCGAAAAAAGTTGACTGTTCATATTTAGTTACGAGTAATACACTAGAGTGTATGTGTATGTGTGTGTTTGGGTGTGTGTGCAATTGTTTGCATATTTTTATTTCCTTCCTTATTCCGTCTTCAAATTCTTATGCGTTAATTTTGTTATTGCAACTTTTGTTGTTTACACTCACACATACTCTGACACTTGCTCATGATTACATTAACAGTGATTGTTTGCCATTGTTGGTGTTTTCATTTTTTTTCTCTTAAGCTCTTTTATTGTATACTGTGATGTGTTGGGTGTGTGTCTCTTTTGTTGAAGCTTCAGGTTGCCAGAAAATTTACCAAAAAATCGCTAATGTGAATCATTTAATTATCCGTAAAGCGTTACCCCCTAATTCATAAAAATTATTACAGGCTTATAAGACTGTTATTTGACATATTTGTATGGAAAATCTGTCAAATAAGAGCTTTATAAACCTGTTATAATTTTTATGAATTAGACAGTTATAGAGTTTTCTTTTCAAACAGCATTTGTACAGTAAATATGAACATGTGCAAAAGTTTAAGAATTTCTTGGAAAAAAAAACACAAAAAACTGAAGACATGTCGAGAATCCAAACGAATTTTTTTTCCGCTTATATATGTATTAGATACTTTGTTGTTGTAAAATAATAGCAAATAATATTCAAATTATATTTTATTTTATATACAATTTTAACTATATTTTAGTTTTTTTATTAAATTTTTGATCACTTATTTATTAAACTACTTTTTATCTAGTTTATTTAATTTCATTCCGTTTAACTCTGGTGGGATTCGAACTAAGAGCTCACGCGTAAAGAGCAGCTACCATACCTACTCAGATATGGTAACAACTAGAACAATTGAAACAAGCAATTTAACTAGAGAGTTGACATTAAAAACTAGATTACTATTTCTGTACGAATATTGGGAATCACGCTAGGGCATTTTTTATGTTAATTTTAATTTAGCAATGATATTTTCTAAGCGTTAATTTTTCACTTTATAGCTGAACTATTTTACAATAGTTAATAATTTTTCAAGGAGTTCGATTTTTACTTCCTTAAAATTGAGAAAGATGTCTCTGCGATAATTTTTAAAGAAAACAAGAACAGTAAAGTTAAGGAGTTATTGGCTGCGGTACATACCAGGGCTGATTCACGATCACCACGTCGCTCATCAGCATCTCACTTGCCGTGAATAATTGTATACTGTTTTTATATAATTTTTTTTTTATATTTGTTCCCGCTGGGACTCGAAAGTGGAACTGCTGGCAACTTGGATAGTTGGCACGCTAACCACCGCACGGTCTATATTATAATGATTTATACAATAGAAAAAATATTATTATACATAGTATGTACTTTATAATAATTTTTTTTAATTTGTATTGTACAAATCTTTATAATATGCAGAAATAAATTTTAACTGAAGTTTTTGGTTGGTGGTGCTCTCTTTTCGAATCATTACTTCGTCATCGTAAGTGTGTTTTAGTTTAACTGTAAGCCTGGACTGTATTTAAGACCTTCTACAAAATTTATGACATAGGAAAGTGAATAGCACTGCTTTTAAAAACTCTTTAAGTCAGCGGAATAAAGCAAAACTCACCACAAATTCATGTCTGGTAGCTTTGTGACTTAGCGCGTATGTACATGTACGTACTTATTTGTATAGTTTTTTAATAAATTTATTTTCTGCAACAAAAATCTGAAAATTAAACAACACTAAAACAAATACATGAAACATTTTGGTCGGCTTCTGTCCAGAAGTTCTTGTGTGTGTGTGTGTTTATAAAATTAATTCTCTTTTAAATGTTTCTTAAATAACACTCTTAACAACACTGTTGCTTGTTTGTTTAACACTGAGAAATTCTCTTTTGTTTTGTGCTCTTTAGTTGTAAGTTTACCACTCTTCAAGAACCACGCTTTTTAAAATTCGTTTAAATATTTCATATTGTTCCCCTTTTTTTATTAAAAATTAAACAAGAAAAATATTTGTAATGTCCTGAGCATGTGAGTGTGTGCGTGAGTAAAGTAAAATATTAGCAGGGCAAGCCGGAAGTTGAGCTAAGTTTTTTAAAAATTATTGTACGTACATTAAATGTAGTTTTTTTTAAACTCTGTTGTACAAATTCTATTGAATGTATTTTGAGTTTTTCTTTTTTGTGATGAAGATAAAGTTGAGAGTCCTAAAAAGTTGAAATTAAAAAGGAAACTTTAATTTCTCAAGCAGTTTGTAATGCCGCAACAAAGTTTCAATCGCTAAAAATACTTTGTTACTGTGCGCAGTTTGATGATAAAAATACTTTTTCCTTGTGTTCTTTCAAATAACTAAAAAATGTAGATTTCATAGTGTGAATAACTTTAAAGAAGGTTTCGTGAGACTGGCCTTTAAACAAAAATATAATTTAATTTATTGTTTATATTTATATGTATTACATTTAAGAAAAAATTCAGGATCAGACCCATTTAAAAAATATTTCAGCCTGATAAGAAGAAAAATAGATGCTGCAATGAGTTTCGAAATTGAACTTTTATGGTTTGACAACTTAAATCTGTTTTCCATCCTTACATGGAACTCAAAAATAATACAATTTAAATTAAACACACACACTCACAAAATAGCTTTCTTTTATTCACTAAGCAAATATTGGCTAACAATTATTATTTAAGACTATAATCATTGAACAAAGTATATGCGGCAAATAGCGTGACCACTATATTTGTAGTTTGGGCAAATAAACGAACGCAAAAAACAACAAATCGTAACCAGTACCTGTTTACACCATATCTCGGCTGAGTTTGGACCATTGTATTGCTTTTTAAATTGTCTTGTATATTTTATTTGTATAATTTTTGTACTACCACCTACTCCTTATGCTCAACAATCAGAGAAATGGAACAACAACCAAATTAAGTAGTACTAATCTGATTGATAAAGCTGATATAATTGTAAAATTTGGCACGTCGAAACTTCGTATGGGCGCTGTTGGAAAGGAAACACAAAAAAAAAGCTGCTTTAATTTCACTATGATTTTGAAACAAAATATTAAATTCATATGCAATGTAATCCAAGGATCAGATGTGACCAATCTTTCTCATTTATTTTTCTTGTCGAGTTCGAAGTATTTATGAATTTCGTTTTTTTTTTTTTTTTTTTTTTGTAAGTTTTGTAATTTGCTGATAAAAACAATTTTGCGCATAGTTTCCATTTCAGTGGGCATAATCCAGGGATGGAAAGCTCGTAACTTCAAGTTGATGGCAGAGACATAAATGGTTGCAGACCAAAATATGGGTATTAAAAAGCCCTAAACAACGGTATGCAAAAAACAACGGTCGAACTGCTGCACAGCTCACAGAAAATGGCGTAGTCAAAGAAAGAGGGGAAAGAATTTATTAGAGGTGTCTTCAACCACTCTTTAATCGCAGAGAGTAATTGGCTCTACTTTTTTATGTATGGCGGCCGATCCACTGTAGTATACACTTCATTGGGTCGCAATTAATTTCGATTTCCAAAATTGATTACTATTTATTATTTTTGAGCACGCATATCAAGCTTGAAATGAAGCTTACCTTAACTAGGCTGCTGCGCTTATATTATTATTTTGCGTGTCAATACAAATGAAACATACTTATTATTACGATCTTCAGAAACAATATTCAGAAACATTCGAATTACAATAACATATGCAGTATACAATGTCATTACTAATGGCATATTAATTTAATATTTAATTAATTTTTTATTTGGATTTTTTCCGACCCTTTTTTTTATTTTATATACATATTTATTTTCTTGAGCTAAAGGTCTTTTATTAAAATTATTTAATTATTTTTGTCGATATTTCGCTCTCCTTTGGATAGCTTCTTCAGGACAATAATCAAAACTTTTTTCATTATTATTGTCCTGAAGAAGATATCTGAAGGAGAGCGAAATATCGACAAAAATAATTAAATAATTTTAATAAAAGAACTTTAGCTCAAGAAAATAATTAAGGCCATATTCATAATAATAATAAATCAAATAAACGTGTAATAAACCTTCAATAGTTTTTATGAATATGGGTGTTAAAATATATAAAATATTAAATTAATTTTAATAAAAAAAACACATTACAAAAAAATAACATGTGTAGTGATAATTTTCAATCATTACATGCACTGAGTAGTACTGGGATAAGATGCCAATTTCAAACTACAGCAGAGGGGATTCCAGTGGTCATTACAAGATGAAAACGGTGAAAATCATTTTAGATGTAATTTGCAATAACTACACTGCAAAGATTCGTGTTCGACCAGCTTTTTGATTTTCGTCCACATCCAACACCACTCAGTAGACTTTGGGCTGATTGCTCCCCCAGGGGCCGTCGGACTAACTCTTCTTCCAGAAGTTCTCATACTGGCAGTTCAACCTGCGACTTTTGAGTCAACTACAGCTCCACCAACCTTCGGCTAGCTGTTCACCCAACGGTCTTCGGACCGATTGTATCAATTTGTAGGTGGCCTCACAAAACTTTTATCAATCTGAATATGAGGCAAGTTCCTGTAATGTACGAAGCGAGTAAATGCCAAGTAGAATCCTATTTGCTGAGGTTCGATTTTCATCCAACCTTTTCGGTATGCAGTCGTCGCCAAATTAGTTAGAAATCTCAAAGTGTTGTTTACTGCATAAATGGGAGCCAGAATATAGTGTAGCTTTACCAACAACATGCATGAAGTATTTTTTGGTGTTGTATTTGTTGTAGTAGTGCAACTACCTGGCATAAAGCTACTGCCATCGTGGCCTTACCGAGTGCAGCCATTTCTGTGCGCAGACGTCTTCCCAGTGAATACAATTGACAACGGTTAGACCGTGCGGCTTCCACTAAACCAAGCCCGAGGTAATTTCTGTAATATCAAAAGTCAATAAATACCAACTACAGTTCTATTTCCCGAAGTCTGAAACCCAATCCGAGGTAACTCCTGCAATATCCTGCATCCAACCTGTTCTGTAAGCAATTATCGCGATGCCAACTATATATGTGCGTGGGAGCGATCGCTACAATACTGAGTGTAACAGTACGATCATTGGCCCACCGAAAGCAATAGTTCCTTAGAAGTAAGACAGAAAGAAGGGAGGAAATTCAACTACCACCATTATAAGCCAAAGTCTCACTATTCTACAAACATCATGAATCGAAGCCCTATTATCCTATCATTGCAAAGTATTTGTTAATAAAATCAGGTGAATTAATCATTAGAATTGATAGTATTCAAGCCTCAAACAGAAAAAGTAGTATCTTATTATGACTGCTCAGCTCAGCCGACGACAACATCAGGTTGCAAAGTAATCCTTAAATACCTATCAGATTCATTTCAATAATATTAAAAGTTTTATAATGTCAGAAACAAATAAAATCATTGTGAAATGTCTGACAACGAGCATCACAGTGTGAGGAAAAATTAATCAGCCACACTAGGCGGCCACTCTGCATAGCGATGTAAGAGAAAGGTTTTCACATCTGTAGTAGTGCGAAAGATTTTCCTTTCGCATTGCAATGTAGCGCCACCGCCCAGCTTTCAGATAAAATTCACAATTGGATTCCTTGCCATCGGTATTGCATGCTTCATTTAGGAATCAAAAACACCTCTAGCCCATTCGAGATCAGGCAAAGTAAAAAATATTTATAAAGTAGGCATGGTGGAAAGTAGTTAGTTAATCACCCAAATAACATAATTTTTCTTTTTCAAATATAAATTTTTTTTTTCAAAAAAAAATTTGTTTAGCACCTGCATAAAATTGCAGCAAAGAAATGTAAACTAAACGTCCCATTAATCGAGCAGTGAAACTCACATGAGACTATTGGTTAATTGAATGGGATTAATAAAGCGTCATTTTAGAATTTGCATTATGAAAAAAAGAAAAAAAACCAAAGCAAAAAAAACCTCATAATTAAAAACACAAAATTGTGTCATAACCTCTAACAAATGACACATTTTTTGCTTCTTCAAACATAAACGCTTTTTTGCATATAGAACTTTACTTTTTTTTTTGCAATAAAAAAAACCTTGGTTTGGTAAAAGAAACAGAAACAACAACAATGAAATTACCTCATATTCATAATGAAAACAACAATGGCCTTCCCCTACTTTAAAAAATTCAACTGATACATCTAACAGGACAACAGCATAAAAGAGTTTGCTTGGTTGCAACACCAAACAGCAGTGACGGCAGCAGAGCGCTGCCGTGGTGACAGCTGCTGCTGCAATACATGTGTATTTCAGAATGAACAAAAATAATAAAAGACAACGTGAAAACAAAAGGACCAGGCAAAACATAGACAACAGTAACAACAAAAATCCTGAGCTACCCCAACTTTTTGACAGACCAAATAAAACGTAACGTAAGAATACAAACAAGTATAGAAAAGCAAGCAAAATATGAGTACAACTGTATTTGCATGTCACGTATACATGTTCGCAGTTTTATGCAAGTATGAGTTTTTAATTAAAAATCCAGGAGAGTTTAAATTTGAGAAGAGTAAGAGATTTGTTATTTGCTAAGAGCATCATGTGGTTGAGTATTTTAAATCAGTGGTACTTTACTCTTCTGAACGTTATTATTTCATTTACTTTTTGTTGGCATATTTCTTGCCTTTATCGTGTGTGAATGTAATTTTGTTGCAAAATATCGTCTGATATTTTTTTTTGTTTCTTTATTTTTTTGTGCCCGCAGCTTTTGCTGTTTTAACTCAATGCCACTGTCAGGGCAAAAAGCAAACAACACAATAATAAATCAAACAGGAAAGACAACTCTGCTCTGACCATGTGAACATTTACAAAAGTTGTTCTTTTGATTTTATTTGCTTTATTTTTTATTTTTTATTTTTTTCGTTTTACGTTTCATGTGGCAAATGCAACTTAAAAACCACAACAAAAATTACATCAAATAGCAGAAAAACAGCAGACACAAAACATGGGCAACTGAGAGTGGCTGAAAAAAAAACTTGTTCTAATACAGTGACGAGTAATACACACACTTATTCGAATTTTTAAAGGAATTTTGGTTTTCAAAGGAAATAATTAATGGTTACATATTTAACCATGTGGGCATTTCCATGACATCGCAACTGAAATTTTTATGCGTACTTGTTTCGAAAAAGATAATGTTTTCAAATCACACAAAAAATATAGTAAAATCGCACGATTTGCGAGCGTTTTTCCAATTAAAATCCCGATAAGCAGCTGACAAACGAGCAGCCATACTCAACTCCCTGTTTTGCCTGGTAAGTATTAGCAATCTAGAAAGTCATCACGAATAGAATGAAGGTTAATCGACACCAAGTGTTGGCACTATTTTTAGAGGCTTATAAACACATATACTCAATTTGATAATGTAATACCAATCTTCACAATTAGTGAGGCAACTAACTCTGAAAATTACCACCCAATTGCCAATTGTCTTGCACTCTCCAAGAAAATGGAAAGTACGGTTAAGTTTTACCGCATAATTTGCTTTGCGACCTACAATATGGCTGTCGCAGGTGCGGCTCAATAGGTGACCTGTTAGCGTACTTTACAGAAAAACGGTGCTACTCTAACCTACATTTGTAGGGGAGTAAGGTGGTGGCTCCAGATATCTGTAAGGCATTTGACTGAGTTTGGCACGGTACTTTGCTGTCTAAGCTTGGTATTGCTAGCCTGCAGAATTAAACGACACCAGTAACAAAGTAGCATTTTTGAAGGCAAACCCGCACAAATATTACTCCTTCTTCTCTCCTCACCAAAACCTGTTTTCCTCAAGTTAAAAAAAATCTGAATTAAAAAAAAAAAGTTAAAAAAATCTGAATTATTTCTGATTACTTAATTATTAAATATCAAATCTGATAAATGAATGCGCCTTTCTATGATCTGAAAAACTATTTTGCTTTAATCGCATAAAGTGCAAGTTCTGTTCAAAATCGTATATTATAATGTTCAAAAAAAAATGATAAGAAAATATTAATTTAATTACTATTAATTAAATGTAATGCATTATTCTAGATCTAAAAACGGTTGTAAAAGCCAGAAAACAGTTGACAAGGGCAATTTAGACCTAGACTAAAACGATATCGTTGTAAATTCTGTACAAATAAAATATTATTAACTGAATTAATCTAATTGAACTATTTTGAATACCAGTTGTGTCTGATTCAAAAAAAAAAAGCGAACTCCTTCTAGAAAAGTTGCATTAAAAGTTCTGCTCAAATGCAAATAAGAGAATATACAACAAATAGTATGTACATATCAACGATAAGTACTTAAAATCCTGCTAAGATGTACGTTTCAAAGCTCAGATTATTCCTAGATATCTTCAGCCGCGCGTATAAGTAACAAATAATTTCCATATTTTACTATCACATAACACTCATACGCAACCTCAACTAATAAGCTAATAGTTTAGAGAGACGGCAGCGTTAATTTGCATGAGCAGTTTCATTTCAAATTAACTTCTGGATTATGAGCAGCAGTCTTATTCGGTAACTTGCTAAAGCTTAACCCCCATCGCTCAAAATCTATAAATTCGATTTAGTAATTATCAGCTACGAATGCAATTCCTTAATACCAGCTGTATAATATACGAGGGCTGTATATTATATTTGTGGATTTGAGAACAAAAACAAATAATAATCATCGAAAATCATTATATTGTTTTTTGTTTTAAATATTGCCCATGAAGATCTATACATTTCTGCATGTGTTTGAACCAACTGTTAAAGCACTTTTCCCACTTTGATTGTGTCATCTCCTAAGCATGCATAGTGAATGCAGCAACCGCTTCTTCAAGTGTCGAAAAACGTTGACCTCTCAGTTTGTTATTTACGTACAGAAAAAACAAAAAGTCGAGTCAGAACACTAAAGCGGAGGACTAATCTAATCGATGTTTTGGGTGCTCAAAAATGCAGTTGTTTGGGCCAAGCTCGCATTGTCGTGGTGAAGAGTGGTCCACCTTTGGTGATTGATTTTCCTGATTTGTTGGAAGAGACTAGCAAACAAATCGCTATGTATTGCTCAAAATTGACTATTCTGCGTTGTTCTATTTGTAGTGTTGTGACGGTACCAGTTTTTTACAAAAATGAGGCGACTTGCAAGCAAAAGTTTGGAAGTGCTTCACGTGCGAAAAACTTTTATTATATTTTGCTCATCTGGAAACACCTGTGCAGTCAACTTACAGCTCATAAGCAGAGATCCGCGACTTGCCACGATGTCATTGCCATGCGAAGCACCGCGATCGTATTTATTGAGCATTTCTTTCAACCAATCGTCCCGAGCTTTTTTCTGAGCGATTCACAAATAAATAAATTTTTGACAGTCAAATGCTGATGCAATATTGAGTCAATGCCACGATAGGTTACTCGACGATTTTCCACTTCCCATTCGCGCACAGTATCAATAACTAATTTTGTGCGACCTTTACGAACTTTTTTGAAGTGAACTACGAGCACAATTGAATTCACCGAACCAGCGATAAACACTGGCCCTTGATGAAGCTTCATCGCCAAAGTATTAAATCATAAATTTAATTCAGCTCTAGTCCACTACAAAAGTTGTAAAAAAAAATGCTGACGACAAGTGTGGCAACTTCAAAACACCTAGTTGGCCCCCAGCTAAGAGGTCCCTGAAGGTTTCTTTGTTTGGTTTCCTTAATATCAATCACAAAAAAATTATAGAAGGAACTTAAGCCCAATAAACGAAAAAAGAAAATAATTATAGAATAAAGGGAAGTATAATAAAAAAAAAAATAATTAATAATAACCAAAATACATACCCATATTGTATGCACAGATACAGCAAAATTAAGGAAAACAATATAGAATTCGTCTGTGCACAAACATGCCCACACATTTGAAATGATCTTTATTTTGTGACAGACAACTACTGCCTTAGTTATACACCAATTGTTTTTGACCTTCACTGTTCTTGAAAAACCAAAAAAAAAAAAAAAAATAAAGAATCATGCAACGTATCATGTGAAAAAAAAATTAAGTAAAACAACATTCACTATACCTACGTAACAAACGGCTGGCTGAGACAGAAACTAAAACAGGTTGAAAATAAACTTGAGATTGCTGTTGATGCTGCTGCAAAACAATATGGTGTAGTCCTAGCCAACAATCTAGCAACACACTCAACAATAACCACACATACACACACACACACTTATGCAAGCACAAGCGCAGACTTGGGAAACGTATGCAAACATATCGACTTTAACAACATCAACAACAACCTACAAAAGCAGCAGACGTTTAGAGTTCATGAACCTTTCAACATTGCGTTTTACTTTTCAAATTCGCATACAAATGTATGTACATACATATGTATGTATGTGAAAGACGATTGAATGAGAGTAGGAAATACAAAAAAGAAAAAAAACACAGAAACAAATACACTCACACTTACACCATGCAAAAATGCTTGCAAGCATACAAACATTAAGAGGCAAAAGTAAGCATATGTACATAAATCGTAAATATGAGAGAGTGAGAGGAAGTGATTTTCCCAGAGCAATACATAAGCATACACGTATGTACGTAGCACCACTTCACCAGATAGTGGCCAAGCGCTGCCGATTTTAAAGAAATCTTATTAATTTGTGAGTAAATACCAATCGAAATGTCAACTCTATCTACATATTTCAATTGTATCACAGCGTACAGAGGAAACCCAAAATATGTTTTCCCAAAGTTTCAAAACATGCAAAAATATTAGGGAAAATGTTAATATATGAATGAAGGTAACTTTACAAGGAACAAAAGGGATTTTTCAGCAACATGCAGGTACATATTATTAAGTTCAATCCCGCACTTTTTGGGCAAAGTTAACGAACATGATTTTCATTACTTTAGGTCTAAAAAAATATACCCTAATGCTTTCAGTCTTTTTTCAGCCGTCTACATGCCGCCGACATTTCGTTGCTGCAAAACAACTCATCAGTAGACTTGAAAAATCTAAAAAGTATGTTTGAAGCCCAACTATTTATTCCAAAATTCTCATGAACAAAATGAGAATCAGAAATGCTCAAACAAACTTTTTATACAGAAAGCATTTTACGTCTTGCAACACCTTTACTTTTTATAGCAATTCCTTCTAACAGCTGACCTTTGGTTACCAACAACTTGTATTCTTGAAAGTATCAAAAAGTAAAAGTTTTTGAATATTCAACAATGAACTTAATTATTTATTCGCTATAAGAGCCAATTGAAATTTATTACCTTAGGTCTAAAAAAAATAGACCTGATTTTATCTCAATAATACACAAAAAATCACAAGAGAACGGGAACGCATGTTAAAGGTAGACTAGTTGTTGCTTTATTTTAACCGCTAATAGCCTATTGCACTGAAGGCTACGATAAGTTAGATTATCGACGCCTTCATAAACAATAGGAATTTAATAATGCTACACGTTATACATATGGTTGAAGATGTTTCTGTAGCGTATCTTCTTGGCAAAGGCTGGTGGAAAACTTACAGATTAGGAATCTGATTTTTCTGCATAACTAAAACTCTTAACAATTGTATAAAATATAGTTCTTCTGTAAAATTAAAATTAGAGTCACTCTAGATTTTTACTTTCTTGGTGTAACAGTATTCAAGTAAAGTGTTTTTTTTTTGAACAGGGTTTGAACAGTTAATAAAGCCTTGAACTATAATGGGCTGAGTGTGTTTTATTTTCATTCGCCATTAAAGAACCCGCAAGCCCGTTTCTACTGAAGCGTAAAAACGTAACAATATTAATCCAAATCACCTTGGTGAACTCGTTTTATAGATGTATGTAAGTATTCAAATCTTAAAAAATAAGATAAATTTTTCACACTTGGCAACACTGTTCACCGGTGTACATGCAATTTCAGCCGTTAATTTACTATACAACTAAAAAAAATTGTGAAAATAATAATGAAATTATTATCTCTTTAAAAAATTACACAATAACCAGGAGATTGAATAGTTGGTCCATAATTCTAAAAGATAATTTTGAAAAAATGTTATTACAACAGAAAATAAAAACAATTAAAGATGCCTGAATATGCTAACAAATTGTTAGCGATATATCGATTAATAAAGAAAGAAAACTATAAAGACCTAAAGCTTTAAAAAAATAGTGTTGTCAATGTTAATACAACTTTATGCGATATAGCGGCTTCAATAAGACCGGCTTCAATCTACAAACTCAAATATCTTTCCATATACACACATACACACACACACACACACTCATATTACATAAATGTGTATGCAATTTTATTACATGAACATATACCACATTTTCAGTCTCCATTGTCAGTTTTCTTGTCAGGTTGTTTTATAAAAAGAAATATGTATATGAATGTATATAAAATATACCTACTTAAATAATTTTTTTTTTTTGCTTCGTCATGTTCAAGTCGCCTTAAAATATCAAAAAAAAAAGAGCAACGAACACAGCAATAATTTTTGGTGTATTTTTGTTTCCACCAAAAGTTGGTGTGGGTCATGGTCTGCATGCAAAAATCGTGCGTTGAATTTTTTTGTGTTGGTTTTGGTTTTTGTTGTTTTTTTTTCTTTCTTTTTTTTCTACTTTACTACTCGTTACTACAAAAGCAGCTTGCAACGTTTCCTTTCACAACTTCTTCGTATTTGGCTTTAATGGCCCTCATAAAAATGTCTCCGCGCAGAAATGTTTAAGCAAAAAAAAAAAAAGTTTTCTACACATAAAATTTAATTGTTATTTTTTAAGTTTTAAATTATATAATATATTTTTGCAAAATATGCCGACAAGGACTATAACTGTTTTCCAAAAAGGAAAAAATGACGCATTGAAAAATTTGGTAAAATTCTGCTCTACTCTAAAAATCGTTTTAAATGTCTAATAAAATCAAATAGGCTCTTGCGCAAATAATTGCCGAATTTATAAAACTCTTGCATACGTTATCGAGTTATGTAAGCTTTTTTTCAACTAAAATACAATATTACAGGCTTGTTGTTGATAGTTTTCACATAAAAATTAAATACACTTTTATTTCATACATTTTCGAAAAGTTGTACTGGTGACAGTGTTATCAATGCAATGTGAATGCTAGATTGCATATGGAAGATGAGGAAATGCTCAAAAAGAAGAAATATACATTATTTCGTGTTCATATACAGGCATATATACATCGAGATCTAGAAGTCAAAACAGTAAAAGTGTTCCGTGACAACAGCCTTCAACATGCAAATCGTTCAATACAACATTCCATCAACGAACTCAAACAGTTGCCGGCGAAGGAAACCCTGACAGCCAGAAGACTTAAGCGAACGGCATGATTGCAAACTTTTTAACGTCACAGCTAAATGCCTTGGGCTTGATTAACATGTGGTATCCACAAGACGGTGCCACATCGCCTACAATCAATCAGGATTACAAAGTAACTACTGCGAGACCTCTTTCCACAACTTTTTATTTCAGAAAGAGGTGATGTTGGTTGACCTCCACGATCACCTATAATTTGATTGCTCTAGATTTATTTTTGATATCTGATTAGTAAAGTTAATGCCAACACTGGACCAGCTCGAACAAAATACTGGTGGAGAAATTAATGAAATGATGGTCCAAGAGTGATTGTCGAAAAACAAATGCACTCACAAAGAGTGACTGTTTGGTGCGACTTATGGACTGGCGGCACCATTGGGCTGTACTTTTTTCCAAAATGAGGCCTCTCAGGCCTCACTTACTGTGAATGGTGTTCGCTATGGTGAGATGATAACTAACTTTTTATAGCCCCAATGGGAAGATATGGATGTGGATGATAGGTGGTTTCAACAGGACGCTGCCACTTGCCACACAGCTAATAAAACATGGATAGTTTGCGCGAGTGGCCGTGTTATCTCACATGGTGGCGGTGTCGTTTGGCCACCAAAATCATTTGTTTTGACACCGTTGGACTTCTTTCTTTGGTTTTATTCAAAACAAAAGGTGTGCGTCAATGAGCCAGCAACCATTCAAGAGCTGAAGCATGAGATAATGCGGCACATGAACGGCATAGAACTTTAATTATGGCAAATTCAGACCATTGGATGGTGGTGTGTCGCCAAGGTTGCCGCTGCCATTTGGTCGATATTTTGTTTCATATATAATTAAACCATTATTATAGTGTTGTAATTAAAAGAAATGAAAAAAATTCGTTCATTTAAATTTTGATTTTATCACACAAAAAAATCTTTCTCAACTTTGAGGAAATACAAACCGAACTTAAGCCTGATAAAATGGCTAACAATTGTAAATCATATAGTTCGGCTGTAAATTTAATACTAATTTGTGTTTCATTCAAAATCAACATCCCTTTTATAAAAATATAATCACCCTTTATTAATAAAAATATTTAATTTAGGTCCAAAAATGAACCTTTTTTTTTGGACCTAAATTAATACATTTCAATTGGCTCTCAAAGCAAATAAATAATTAAGTTCATATTTGAATAGAAAATACTTGCTACGATGAGTTATTTACATTTCCGATCTTTTCGACTCATATAATTAATGATGATCAAGCTCATTGATCATTGAAGGTCGTATTTTATTCTCTTTTAGATATTTATTAAATTTTCCAAAAAACAAATATGTTTGTTTCTATTTTTTATTAGATATTTATTCGATTTTTTTCTATTAGATTTTTATTAAATTTTCTGAAAAAAAAAATGTTTGTTTCTATTTGTTGCCGTCATGCATTTCTTGTAGGAGGGACCTTTTTGACAATTTTCTGTTTTGGTACTCGCTATTCGTACGATGAATATTATTACATCTTTAGTGTAGTCGAGTAATAACTTGTTTTTATTATTCTATTAAGGTTTTGTTTTAAGAAGCTTAAAATGTGCTGTGTATGCAAGTAAAATAAACTTTACACAATTTGCTTTTTACGTTTTTAGTTTTAACAATTTCTACATTTTAATTGCATTCTTAACTCGTTGGTTGCAGGGTCTCGTATTGTGTAACACCTTTCAGCCATAATCTCTAATAAATTGTCTGCTTAAAACACATTTGCAAAACTTATATTTACCCGAAAAATAATATCCACCATCAAACCCTTCTTTCAAAAAAAAAAAAAAAAAAAAAAAAAAACTTCATTTGTTTGCCATCAACTTGGGGATTTTGTTTTTGTTAGTTTTGAATCCCCTTCTTTTTTTCATTTTTTTTTTTCTTCTGGCAGCATAAAAATTTTGTGTAAATACAATGTAAATAAAATCGTTCATTCAACTCTTATTTGGTTACAAAATGAAGTAATATAAAAGTATTTTTATATACAGATAAACTTTTTCCTCTTCTGCTTCGGCTTCTGCTCCTGCTTCTTTTGGCAAAGGTAAGGGGCGGTTTATGTGGGATCCTGGCGAACGAGCCCTTTCTAACACACTCAAACAAAAATGTGTTATTGTTGCAGTTTCATGGCAAAAATATAATAAAAATAATACTAAAGTTAAACTGCAATGTTTGCAAAAATAAAAATGAAAAATGTATGTAACAGTTTTTCTTTTCTTTGTATTCCTTGGCAAACACAAACAATGTAAGCAAGTATTTGTCGGTATGTGCGTGTTACACGGGGCTCAGAGCAAAGAAATGAAATGTTTTCTTTTTCTTTTCTTTTTTTTTAATTTAAAATTTTGTGCAAGTATTCGATAAGAATATACAATGATATCAAGTTTTGAAACAGAGTACCAAAAAAAAAAAAAAAAAAAAATTAGATGTTTAATGCTCTTCACTTAAGTGTGTTTATTTTTTCGTAAGCAATATTTATGAATTGTTTGCATTTATTGTAAGCATCTTAAATATTAAATGATAGAGAAAAATTACAAATTGCATTTTGCAATAAGATAAACATAAGAGGAAAATTTACTAATTCATATTCAAAGGCTCGCCTGGTACAAGAGCATGAGGCCATTTTTTTTTTCTTTTTTTAACAAACACAAAACTTCGCAGCTTTTTGGTTTGTCTGCAGAAACACCCAAAGCCTTCGACAGGAATCGAACCTGCGACCTCGGGCACTCTTAGTGGGACTCCATACCAATTCATCCATCGAGGCGCTTAACCGTCACGTTGGCTGCCTCAAATCTGATTCGTTACAGAGTAGGCTTGGATGTAAGGCAAGAACACCCTGGGATGCTAAAGAGAATTTAACTTGTGTCAGCACCTGCATAACAGGCCTTATTTGACTGTGGGGATTTGTTATGGATGAAAACAGCCAACTCTTGGTAGTAACCGAAATAAATAAGTTCATTTTTGAATATTCAAAAAACTTTTACTTTTTGATACTTTCAAAAACAAAAATCCTAGCCACCGATGGCAGCTCGTTGTATAGAAATTGTTAAGAAAAGTTAAAGTGTTGCAAGACAAAAAAATGTTTTCTGTATTAAAGATTTGTTTGAACATTTCTAATTCTCATTTTGTTCATGGGAATTTTTGAAATAAGTAATTAAGTTTCAAACGATCTTTTAAGCTTTTTCGAGTGTACTGATGTCATACCTAATAAAAATACATATTTTCGGGCACCGATTGTGGAGCCACCAGACAACTTATTGATCTAAATCTTACTTTAATCGCTTTATAAATGTCCCCTCTACTTGGGAATTGAAAATAAGCAAAATCATGTTTATAATTACTGAGATATAGCAAAGAAAACATTTTAAATTTTTTACCATATTTATTGTTTTATTATAAAAAAAAAACAGTACATCTACGAAATGTACGCGGCATATAGACGGCTGAAAAACGCTGGTATATTTATAAACCCAAAATAATACATTTCAATTTGCTCTGAAAGCAAATAAATAAATTCATATTTAAGTTGTATCAATAAAATGAGCCTCTGAAAAATCTCTCAAAAAAGAAGCAACTGACAGTCTTCTGAGATGACAATAAATCATGCATAAAATAGACTACAAAAAGATCACTGCTTTGGTTAATGTTAGTTAAATACATAAATAGAAATTAAAATTGTATGAGCTTTGGTTGCCGGCTGCTTCAAGCGGCAGTGTTAGAATTGGGAAATTTAATAGGTCTTTGGACTTGTTCATGGGGTGCTGATGAAGGGTGTTGCTACCCAGAAACAGCCGGTTGTCTACCTAGCTATCAAATTTGACCTTTCTTTACTTACTTGATATTAATAAAAAAAAAAAGACCAACCAAAGTTTGAGCTTGAGTCATTTCATAAAAATTTTACTTTTTAAATTTTTTTGTAAAATTTTTAGTAAAATGTTACAAAATAATTATCATTTAGAAAACTTTCGAAAAACAATAAAATGTTTATCATATTATTTTTCATTTGTATAACGCCATCACACTTGTTTGTGTTATTTGAAATCTTCGCAAGTATTAATACTTGTACACAGTATAATAGTCTGAACTGCCTTTTAATATTTCGCAAAATCAGTAGTAAATCTCTAGCTATTTCCAAGGTTAGCAAATATTTTTAAAAACAAATTTTTAACAAAAATTTTCATTTAAAAAGTATCGAATATGAAATGCAAATCAAGACATCAAATACGAGCTCCTTAGATACCGTCGACATTCCTGTGAAAGCGCAAACTGTTTGCCACTGTGTTCCACAAATGTTGCAGAAACTTTCATTTCGTTTATGATTTAATGATTCTTATCACAACAGTTGCTTGTTTTATAAAAATTTAAATTTTGAATTTTTACTGATAAGAAGTGACGCATAATTTAGACAGCTACAAAGCAAACACGCTAAAAGTCTTTGACCCACATACTACATACATGTATAATGATATACTTCACAAAAAAAAAAAAAACACTTGTTAATCTAGAAATAGAGTCAATATATGGGCAGTTTTGTCACAGCGTGTGAAGCATTCGAATACTTATGCCATAGATTAGATTTTGCAAATGTTACAACAACTAGAAAATAAATTGCTCGTTATGTTTTACGAGAGTTGCCTTTTATGTTTGGGGATTAGAGAGCAAAAACAAATATTAATCATCGAAAACCATTTCTTTGTTTTTCAAAATATTTCCCCTGAATATCCGTGCACTACTGCATGCGTTTGAACCCATTGCCGAAGCACTTTTGCCACTCTAATTGAGGCATCTCCAAAATATGCATTCTGAATTCAGCAGCCGCTTTTTCAGGTGTCGAAAAACGTTGACCATTCAGTTTGTCTTTTACGTATGGGAATAAAAAAAAATCATGCGGTATCAGATTTAAAATTTCTTTTAAAATTTGTTGTTTTACCACATAAGTCTGGGCCCACATACAAAGTGGGCCAAAAGACATCACCCTACTGAAAGTTGCTCTCCTTTTTGCACATGGCGGTTAGTGTCAAATCTGTTTCTATATTAGTGAACTAGACAACTGTTGAATACAAATGAACCAGCCGTGAAGTGATATGCATTCCAAGAATGCGGAATAATTGTGTCTATAAGATAATGGACGATTTTTCTACCAAAATCATAATGAGCGAAGAGGCTCGTTTCCACCTCCTCAGTGGGTACGTGAACACGCAAACCTATCGCTTCTGGTGCACCAAAAAACAACGAGTGATGCGTGAGAATTTGCTCAAAGTGACTGCATGGTGCGCTGGTCACGCTGGAGGAGTCATCGGGCCATGTTTCTTTCAATGACACCGCTGGCCAAACAGCAACGCTCTATTGGGCCATATGAAACGAGTTTTGCTGCCCCCAATTGAACGAATTAGATCTGGAGCACATGTGGTTCCAACAGAACGCAGCAACCGCAACCAGTATTCTGAAAGCCAAACAACATCGCATGACTTCTGTTGACCCACCTGTTCGTACAAGTCGATAAATTTTTTTCTTTGAAACACTTCTGAGAGCCAAAAAGCTTAAGCCTTTCTCAGTTATAATTGAGATTGTTATGAAAACACCCTCTACGGCTAAAAATATTTCTTTGAAAAATAATAAAGATTTGTTTTTGATAAGCAATTAACTTCTTTCATGCAATAGCAATCCCACCCCCTTGAAAGAATAACTGAAATCAAGTAAACATATTTTAAATTTATGATCTATTCTCAGACGTAAAGAAAACGAAAACACGAAAACTTTCGCACTCACAGCCAAAGTCAACTGGGACGAACGACGTTGAATTAATAATAAGATATACGCTAATTTTATATATATATATATATATATATATATATATAAAAAAAAACAAGAGAACAAATAAGAAACATAAATAACTCAACACCCAAATGAATTCCTTGAGAAGCGGCTCATCCACCCATACATATGAATATTTAGGCAATGATAACAAAATGGTATGGCGAAAAAATAAGAAGAAATAAAAAACAAAAAGTCATAATGCACAACCACTCAAACATACACGAGTACCCCGCAGCAAACAATACAATTAAAAAAACCTAAAAAAGCCATGATTTAAATAACAATAAAATTATTTATTATATCAAAGTCAAAGGAACCAAAAAGAAAGAAAAAAATCGTAAAAAAAACAAACTTCAATGAATTTTAGTAAAAGAGCGAAATTGGTGCTGGCGACAGAGTGCGTGAATAAAATATGTATACATATGTATGTAAATAAAAACTAAAATGAACAACAACAGAAAACAAAGGACAAAGGATTTGATGAGGCGTTACTGAATTGTTTTTTATTTCGCTGGAGTCTTGCAATGCATTTTTGTGCATATGCATATGTTTATACCTACATATATATGTCCATGAATGGGTTCTGTGTTGTCAAGGATATTAAGTATTTGAAAGGAAATAATAACAGTTTTACAAAGGCTTGTCATGCAAAGTCAGCAGAATCAAATTATTTTGTAAATAAATCAGCCAACCGCAGGAATTCAATTTATGCACTTCTTAGAGCATGCTCAGGCATGCACAATTTTATGCAAAAGTTTGCTAATAACTAATTTCAGGGAACAAAACATGTACTCACATTTTTAATACAGTTATCTCCGCTTAATTGAGCCCCACTTAATTGAATTTTCCACTAACAATCATCAAACGAAATCATTCAGTATGCCCGTCTATCTTAAAATACCAGTCACCTGCTTAATTGTTTCGCAAATTAAGACTGCATTGCGAAAGACAAGTGCAAATGTTTCGCTTAATTGATTCCGTCCACTTATTTTTTTTTATTTTTTTTTCACAAACATAAAAAAAAATTATTTTGCGGCAAAAAGGTCATCTGTTCTGTTCCTTTTTAAACATTGTACGATGAACGTACCTGACTTTTATTTTAATAAACCCAAACAATTTTTCAACTTAATATGTAACTAATGAAATGAGTTTTATTTTCTATCTACGCATGGATGTTTCGCTTTATTGCACATTCTAACCACTCTAACAAACACCTAAGTCTTAAATAAGCCGGCACAGGGGCCATTATTTTTTCTTTTTGAAAAAACGTGGCGTAGATTTAACATCGGTTTTTTGGTTTTTATTAGCTAGAGCAATTTTAGTGCTACTTAAAGCACAGGTATTCTTTACAATAAAAAATTGTTTATCATTCAAAAGATTTACTATCCAGAAACTTTTGCTTTAACTTTTAGTTCAAATATAGCTGATGATGAGAAGCGTGGCAGCTTCGAAACAGCTAGTTGTCTTCTGGCTAAATGTCTTTAATGTTTTTGGCTGTCTCGCTTAAATAATATTAAAACTCAACAATAATATAAAATGAACTCAGACGCACTCAGCGTAATAGAAATTTATGATGAAATTGCTTTACCAAGAATTTTTCTGCGTAAAACCTTGCCAACTTATCGAAATAGACAAGGAGAAAAAAATTGCCTACTTTATTTCTTTTCTGCCAGACTTTAGTTGACTTTTTCGTATATATTAACTTATTTTTTTTATGTATTAATTTTTTTATATTGAACTATTTTTCACTCCTAACAAGGGAAGTTTTAATAAAAGTTGATGTTACAAATAAAAAGGAAACACTTGAGTAATAATGCCACAGACACACACACACACACAGAAGTTACGTCATAATGTTTGTTTGTAAATATGTATGTTTGTGTGCCCTCCCCAAAGAATACAAAGCACTGTGTTGCCACATTAGATAATCTGCTGTTCGTATCAAAATATCATTACAGAATTAAATCTGCCCAAAATACAAATATTTCTTAAGCTGGCCACAATATATTGTATGCTTCATCATTGTTGGTACGAGTACTATCAACATCATTATCACCAACGACGACGTATCCCTGATGAGGAACAACAAACAAACGAAGATGCAATTTCAAAGGTCAATGACATAAAATTTAAACCCCAGCATTAAAAGAGGAACAAGAACCACAAACACACACACACACACACACACAGATGGGAAATAACAGAACCATTATATGCCTGTACGAGTAGTACTTGTTTATGTACTCCTCTTTGTGGTCTCTCTTCTCTTCCACTCAGCCAACTTTCATACACAACGCACAATGCAACTAGACAAAAGAAAAGAATCAAATTCAATGCAAATGCATGATGGGCTTTTGTTGCCACTCATTTGCAAATAACTCTTTTAAGAGCTTCCTAAGAAGTCAAGTTGAAGAGAAGTGTGCCAGTTTAGGAGTGCACATAAATGGAGAGATAGAGAGAGAGTAAGAAAAATGGAAAGAAATAGCTGACTCTCTTAACAGCTTTTTGGTTAAAGAGAGATTTTAATTTCATGCTTAAAGTTGTTGAACAAACAATTGCACTAGTACTCTCCAACTTGAAACTCATTTCCCCTTCTCGCAAATATGAGTGCTTCAATATCACTTCACTTGGTAGTGAAGTAGTGATGAGTAGTAAACGTTTGTTTTTTTTTTCTTTTTTGCAAGAGGAATTATATAAGATAAAGAGTTCTTTATGAATGTGTATTTAAGAGCGAAAAACAGTTTGTAAAAAGTTTTTTTAAAACTACAAAGTACACAGTGCAACAAGGCCAAAAGCACAAGGAGGAGACAGTATAGACAGTAGTTAGTAAAACCTGCTGGCGATTTTAGTGACCAGTTTGCGCTCAAAACGTGTCATTAGTTTTTAGCCAACAGCTAATGACTGTAATAGCATCTCTGGCAGTTTCTCTAAAATGGGAATAACTTTTTGAATGAACTTTTTTTTTTATAAGAAAGAAGCAAACACAAAATAGCGAAGCATTTTGCTTGGCTACAGAATGGAATCTGCAGCATCCTAGTAGTTCACCCATCTAGGAACTGGATGTCCCTTTTAACTTTCTGGAAACTTTTAAGACTTTCCACACCAGACCAAGTGCAGTATGCGGTTTTCTCCGCCCTCGGCCTCGTTTGCACCCAAGAATAATGAGAATCTTAGATTTGCCTGTATCTTACGTAAGCATGCTTGTATCAATCATCAAGTAGGAGCCACTCTCGATGCCATCATACCTTTCCAAGGCTTTTGTCCCGACAATAGACTGAGTCATCCCCACTTGGATACTGCCCTACATTGGGGAGATACATATGTCGACATATATTAGTGTGAAAAATTCTTTCATTAGGCCGAAATCTAGCTTTTGAAAAATTAATTCTCTGTCAAAATTATTTAGAAAATAGTTAAGACTGAATTGAAAACTCTAGCTTAATACAAATTTTAGATGTTAGCAACACAATTTTCTAGGGTCAATGAAGAAAACATGCAAACTGCTTGACCTTTTGGACCATTTCATAAAAGAATTAGTTAAGGACCTGGCCTGTATAACAATATTCCACAAAATCTCTATCTATAGCACATGGCTGACATATTTCAGCATATACTATTCCCTGCATTCAACGTATCCTTACAACCACTCTAATTCGGCTCTACTCAAATTAATCATGGATATCGTGGTTATCGCTTGTGAACAGAGAGCTGAAAAATATATTAATTTTCTTTCACTTTCCAAATAAGATTTAATTAAGAATATGATTTAATTAAGATGATTTAATTAAGAATCGTTAATTACATATTTAGTGGGATTAGATTCGGTTAAATTAACGTTTTTAGGAAGACCAGAAAACTAAATTTGAAGACTTATTAGCTGGGGAAAGCACACCCAATTGCTTCGTACACTGTTTTTAAGCAACAATGTCTAGCCTTTCTACTACGATTTAGCCTGTTATATTTATTGTTTATAAAGTTATTTAATTCTACCCTGAATAGCTAATAATAAAATCACTACACAATATTCAGATTCCCCCACCCATAGTCAAATAGTTTACAAAAGGCGTGACTTGCTTAACTGGCAGGTATTTATCATTCCAGGGCAATTGTGTTTGTCATTTTTTCTAAATATATTTACACTAAGTAATTACTTATTTTTATTAAATATATTCCACACGTGTGCGTTTTTTTTTTTTTTTTTCAACAATATACGTTTCTCTTCATTGTTGTTTTTTATAGCAAGTATTTTGTATTTTGATCAAAACAAAATTAAGCAGTATTTCAATATTTGCATAAATAACGTATCCGAGAACAACAACAAAAAATGACACGAAATTCAATTAAAGGAAATTTTTTCAATTAATGCAATTAAAATATATAAAATATTAAAATGCGTTAAGGTTTATCATACTAGGGGATTGCTTTTACATTTCATAAGCTTTTATGGTATTGGAAGACCCTTTTTCTTAATTTTATTCGGACCAGTACTCCGGGAACGAACTCAATTACATATACAGTGCAAAACATGGGAAAACCAATTCCGAGCTAAGAAAAGTTACTAATGCAAGCCTACAATAGTATTCTTCTATATGGCACTGGCGATGGATATAAAGCATAGCAGCGTTTCGGATCACAGAAGTGTACCGCACTGAGTCTGCATCAGCAGTAGTTGTTATAGCAGGCTGGTTATAAGGCGGTTGCAAATCTTTAATACAAAATGCAACAACCAACACCCGGTGGAAGGAGCTGAAGGCTTTAAGCAAGTCATGCTGGATAGTTGGCAAATACGTTAGAATGCGGAAAGAAATGAAAAGTGGACACAAAAGGTGATTCCTGAAATAAAAAATTGGACTGCCAGACAAAAAGAAGAAGTCGTTGCATAATCAAAACATTATCAGGACAGTGCTATTTATGCAGCAATTTGCACAAAATGGTCAAATATGATCAAGCATTTTGCATTTAACAGGAAATCGAGGAAGCTCTCGATTATGCAAAGCATTGGATGCTACCACTGGACTGAAGGGTAGAAAGAATTTAAAATCCGCATGGATGAAATAAAACGCCCTAGTAGAAAAAATATCACCAGCAAAGAAAACTGGAATACCACTACAGGTATAATATAACGAATATATACTAAGAGAGAAAAAGTGGGACTTAGATGCAACGTTTGAAAACCATATAGCTCTGTACGTCCCAGTCAATATGGGTTAGATGATAGCATAGACGCAGGCAATAAAAGAAAATGCGATGTATATATGTATCAACGGGAAGTTCCCAGTAGACAATACATCCCAAGCACGTTTAACGGGGCTTTTAGCCGGCAAGCTATGTTATGTAGGAGTCCTAATACCCTGGTATGTGCTTCTGCGTCTATGGATATATTCTGCCGTTCTCTTCTCCTCATTATAGAGTCTGCATGAATCACTCTTTTGAGATGGTTATTTAGCCTACACTGCCACACCATTGCTCTTGTACAGAGAGAGAGAGAGTTTAATATACTTGCTGCTGAGGTTAATAAAACAGTACGACTTCATTCCCACGTAATGTAGACGTTAAAGCCTTAAGGATTTTGTCAACCCCGCAGAACAGTTCAGGATCTATAAAGGACCTTTGTAGCACCTACCTTAGACAAGCAATCTGCCCCTACGTTACCCTCATAATCTTCGTAGTCCAGTGGTTAATCTGTTATCCAAAAACAGGGCCTGAAGAAGCTCATAACATTCTCAAACCAGCTTTGACTGGAATAAGTGAAATATAGGCGCTGTTAAAGCTGCTTGTCTATCAGATAGAATGCATAAGTCATTGCTAGATATAAGTGCTAGACAAACTTTGATTTAATACCTGTTCCTCAATGCAACACGAAATTATAAGCGATTGAAATGTAGTCGCACTATTTCGAATCAATTTGAATTGCTCTATTTCGATTGCGGGCGTTTGCATGAGCTCACGTTATAAAATTTTTGGCTTTTATTTCACAGACATACCAGATCGGTAAATTAAGGTTTTGGTTGATTTTTTTATTAAAGTATTGACAAAAACTACTAAATTGTTCTTCTGAAAATACAACCCTCCTGTATCTGACAAATCAAAGCAAAGACGTACAAAATAAAAAAGCCAACATTTTGAAAGTGTGGAAATAGCTTTTATTTTGGTAAACAGGAGGAAGTACCAGCAACTGTTCCATTGTTGATTTTTTAAACTTATGCAAAACTGTTTAGGCAAATTACATACATGCATATGATTATTGTTCAATATATTCACTAAATAAAATAAAAATGAAAAATATGTGAATTTTCCAGTTTTATTTCTAAATTTTTAACAATTATATAAAAAAATTTTTTTTTTCTATAAAACCTCTCACCCAATAGCAAGTGATTGATTTTGACATTTATGTGCTGAAGACATGATCGAAATAGAGGAACCAGATTTTGTTTAAAAAAACATTTACGTCTTTTCGACTTGTCGATCGAGTCTTTGTTCGAATTAAAGAACATCAAAGACGAACCCAAAACAATTTTCTTTGGTTTAGAATGCCAACAAATGCACGACCTCGACATTGAGGTACAGACAGTTAAATCTTTTAACATTCATTTTGACATTTCTTCTTTTAAAGTTTAAATTCATTAAGAATAATATTTCCACACTTCACTTCAAAACATATCACAAACAGTTAAAAGCTGACACAAAACTTAAGCTAAAACGAAAATAAATTAGAAACAAGTTTTTTATCTTGAAAGAAGTAATCACACTTCCTTTTCATGTGGTAGCAGTCAGCCACCTTTTGTCAACATAAAATTAATAAAATCAAGAGACGACCAAAAACTTGTAAAAGACATCAACATTTTCTTAGAAAAAAAAAACATTCATTTCTACAAAAAAAAAAAAATAACTCTTAACAACAGACTCATAAGAAGAACAAAACAAAACAACATGTAGCAAGATGTCAATAATTTTTAATATTATTTTGCAGCATTTGGATATATGTTTGAAAAAAAAACACTACAAGTCAAAGGTTCTTCTGCTGTTGAATTAAAATAATATACTTCACACATAGAAATAAGAAAACATCCTTTTTCAGACTTATAGCACTCTATGTTTGTGCAGTAAAGCATTTAATGCCATCAAACGTGCACCTGCACATGTTGCAGTTTGAAAAATCCGTTTACGCCTTGATTTTCTAAAGCATAAAATATTGCTTACGAGACCCTTCACAGTGTAAAGTAATACCCTTCATAGTGAAGTAATAACGGAAAGTAATACGAGACTCTTCATAATTATAGGATGGATGAAGAGGACCAAAACAATTCAAATAGTACTTAAGGCAGAGGTTGGATTAGGTTGTTGTCATTCGACATACACTTAAGTGAGTGCAGGCTTGCTGGATTTAGCCATAATAGTTTCGACTACAGGAATTTAGTAACGTTCGAAAAGTTCTTTAATCTCCTCCAACATATAGGGTTATTATATGGAGGGTCTGGGGTCCGGCAAGCTATTGCTCCCAAGTTGAAAGTACCGTCTTTTTGAGAAAGCGGGGCTTTGCTATAGGCAGCCCTTCAATGCTCTGCATTCATCGCCTGCTTTCTGTTTTTGACATTTTCTTAGAAGAGTCCTTCTATTTTTCTCTTTAAGAGAAGAGAAAATAAGATTTTAATACACTTCTCCCGTCGCCCTAGCAAAACCCACTGTGCCTCTGAAGGGTTTAAATATATGTATGAAAAACTTCCTTTGATTTTTCTTTTTTCTCCACACTTCCAATGAATAAACTAACTCTCTATTTCCCTTCATTAGGGGCGTTCCTATACAAAAGTGTTTTTGAAATAATTTTCACCATCGTCTTAACCCGACACAGGGTGCCTCTGGAAGAATCAGATGTATGGCTGACTCCCTGATTTATTCTCTCAGGGAATTATCTCTCAGCGAATTTCTCTCAGGGAATTTCTTACACTTTCTTAGACTAGGATCACGATGGCTCTGAAGTAGTCATAAGTTCGACTAAGTCTTATTCCTCTTGTATATTTTCACGTACCCAAGCAACCATATACAGTAGACTCGCGAAAACGTGAACATCCAGTTACGTGAGAATCCAAAAACATGAACATTTTTGTTTTAACATTGACTACTCTAAAATGTTAACAAGTGATGATGGCTCTAAAACGTGAACTTTTTTTCTAATGATTTTTTATTTTTTTAAGTCAGTTCTGTAGTTTGTATAAATTTTGGGAATAGCGGTATTTTAATTTATTTACAGCTTAGTGACAAAAACATCTTTTAGAAATGTATACACACCTACATACACACATATACACACATATAATACTTAATTTCAGTTTTTCAGTATAAATAAAGTGAATTTAAGCTCGGTTTCAAAGAACAATGTCTGCCAAGAAACCAAAAGTTTTAACTCTTCAAGAAAATGTGATATTATTGAACGTCAGTAACGGGGTTGTCAAAAAGTACAATACAGATATAGTACAGTGTAGATTTAATTGATTGCTAAGTCGGAGCAAATTTTCCACTTTTTCATAGCCATACATCAACTGAAATGAAGTATTGCTGTAAATTTATTACATAAAATTTGTTATACATATATGATATAGCCTATTACACGGTTCTGCATACTGATTTCCAACGTATTTTCATGTAAAAAAATCCAATCTAAAACGTGAACACCCTCGGTAAAAATTAGTTCACGTTTTCGCGAGTCTACTGTATGTATGTATGTATAACCATATATCCTGTGAAAAGAAAACATTTGAGTTTACGAGATGAAATTTGGCAAACCTGAGGTGATGTTTAATGCATTGGCAAGTAAATATGTATGTCATTTTGTAATCAAGAAGATAATGCACACACAAAAAAATGTGATGTGGCTATGTGAATGAAAAACCATCATCTATCTATACGGTCAAAAGCTAATGGATTTCAAATAAAAAAAAAAAAAAAAAACAAAATCAATGCTCTCTCAAATACAAATACCAACACAAACAAACACAACATATTTGAGTCATACCCACATAGATTAATGTGGCATAGGATTTTGAACTTTTCATTATGTATACATATGTACATATGTTGCACGTATACATATGGTGTTATACTTTTACACACACATGTGCATACACTGAAGCCTGTCGGTGTTTGCAACGCCAGCAGTGTTTAGCAAACAACAAACAAAAAGCCAACAACACAGACATTGTGCAAAACCATAACCTAACTTAACAATTTTTTTTATATGTTGCTTTAGTGTTCCTCCTTTTTTTTTTTTTTTTGTTTTTGTTCTTTCTTTATTCATGATTCAAAAAGCAAAAACGAAACAGCTTACTCATGCAACAAACAATACCACAAGTGTTCGTTGTTGCTATTGAAACGTCATGCATTAAAACTGGATGCCAATAAAAAGTAAAATAAAGAACAATAACGATGACAACAGTAGCAAATTCATTTGTTTATTTCATTTATTAAAACCTCGTTGCAGATATTTTCTGTGTTGCAAATGAACGGAAACTTTTTTAATGTTTAATTTTACGTTGCTGATTTTTTTTTATACATAATTTAATATGTACATTATCAAAGTCAATCACAGTATCAAGCTTTGAACCCATTAAGATTTGTTTGCCAGCAGCAATTTATGTAAAAATTTAAGAAAGAAAATAATTTGCTGGAAATCACAATTTTACATTTACCATAATTTTGAAAAATTATTAAACGATGCTGTTATTAAATCCAATCTTATCGAAATCGAATTCGAAAATGATAAAAAAAAATAGTTTTCATGTAATGAATTCTATTCTATTTTATTTCAAAACAGCCAAGCATTTCTTTTGTCGGTTTCAAAACCGATTTAAATGAAAGCAGATTCTTTGGCATATTCGGATAATATGTAATATTTGTAAATATGAGAAATGATTGAGCTGTGTGTTTTGAAAGTGGGCAATTCCCATTTATTAAAAAAAACCTGTTTTTATCTGCAATCAATTTTACAAGGAGGGTCACAAAAAAATCACCCTATTGCAAGTTGCTCTTATTTTTGAAAATGGCGACCAATGTCAAATCTGTTTTTACATTTGTAAACTAGACAGCTGTAGAAGCCATGAAGCGATACACTCCCCAAGAAGGCGAAATAATCATGTCTATGTCGAAGTGGAAGATTTTTCTATCAAAATCATAATCAGCAATGAGGCTCATTTGCACCTCAACAGGTACGTGAGCAAGCAAAATTACCTCTTCTTCTGGGACACTGGCATGGCTGAGCTGTTTACGCTGGAGGAGTCATAGGGCCGTTTTTTTTTTTTGAGGATGCGGCTGGTCAAAGTGCGACAACGCACTGTAGTACCATGTTGCCTGAGATTTTTCTGCCGCAATTTTATGAATTAGGTCTGGAGGACATAAGATCCTATAGGACGGAGCGGCGGCACACAATAACATCGCATTACTTCTTTTGGCCCACCTGTTATATGCATGAAAAGTGTTTTATAGAAATTTTTGAAAAGAAATAACAATTTTATGGCATTTTTTTTGGTCTTTTTTTTTCATATGTGCTCTCAAATAATAGTTTGCACATTTATGGAGGATGTCATTATTGAATATAACGCTTTATGATATTTTTTTATATTCTGCAGGTGATCATCAAAGAAAAATGTTTCCATCTCGTTATGCCTTGCAAACAAGTTTCTCTCACTACAATGTTGTGTTTCGAGCAAAATTACCCTAAATTACTGAAATTATGACAAATATTTTTTCCACAGAAATATTCCCAGGCAAATCATCTCAATACAGAAATCAATTTGTACTCTCAATTTAATACTTATCGTAAGTGATATAATGGCCACAACAACAAAATTAAAACTAAAAAAAAAAATAAGTAAAAATTATACCCTGGCAACATTCATTTAAACCGCTAATGTTTTGTAGTTGTTTTCATGGCATGTTTTATTAATTTTTTTCTCTCTCTTTCTCTTGTGAAAAAAGCCATTGACTTGACAAGAATCTGCAGCTCTCACGTACAAAATTATGACTGATTGGCTGAATGACGAATGGACAGGGTATCAATACTGACTGTCAAAATGACTTGTGGGTTGTTGCTGCTGCTGCTGCTGCTGCTGCTGCTGCCACAACATGCAAGCAACGCAAGCAAAAAAAAAAAAAAATTACCAAAAAAAAAAGACATAAAAACGACAAAATAAACGTGCAACATTAAATTATCCAACACACCAAAAATACTTGCCGTTTGGCTTTCTACCTCTTTCTCGGCTCGCCAACCAACAAACTGTACATTCTTCATGGCATGTTGCTGTTTTTGTGTGTGTTTGTGTGTATTTTCCTGTTTAGCGGGCAAGAGATTTTTTTTTACTTCACTTGTTTCTGTGTTTTTTTTTTCTTCTTGTTGGCCAAATTGCACTTTACCATTTTTCACCTAAACAGAATTTACACTTGGTAATAACGGTACCAGCAGCAACAGCAAAAATGCATAAATATTAAACACTTACACAAACACACAGATGCGCTCACACACACGTACAGCTATGCCACATCATACAATTATTTTAAAACGGACATGCAGCAACCTTAAAGTTTATAACAACAACAGCTTAATGTTACACCATTTTCAAGATAAATTTATTTTTATAAATATAAACAATTTTTACCACAAACTGCCAATAACTTTTTAATTAAAAACGTCAATAAGCAGGAGAGAAGAGACATTGCATCACTTTTAACCAAATTAAAGTGAGAGGGGCGTTTCTCGTGAGCAGAGTTTCAACACAAGGGGAGATTTTCGAAGAGTTTTCGGATTTGATTGGAAAGACACACATGAAATGAAACGAGTCTAAGAAATCTTTAGCTGCGTCGATAGTAGCAACTTTTGACTACTGCGGCAATTAGAAAAAAGATGGGTTTGAAAATGATTAGGTCGACAAAAACAAGGAATGGTTAAATTTAAAGGGCCGCTATTGATTTTGAATAAAACACCAATTTTATAATTGAACCAATGTTTTCCAACAAAGACTTATATGTTATATGTACATATGTAATGGATTTAATTTTAGACTAATATTATCTTATTTCATAGAATTCATTACAATTAACCAAATGTATTAATCAAATATGGCCCTATGGGCTCGATTATATAAATAAAGAAAGAAATAAAGAACGAAAGAAATTGTTATCACTGATACAATAATAGCAAACACAAAAATCAATTGAATGTTGGTGAGAGAATATAAAAATATATTCCAATCAAGAGAAACACACAGTGATAAAGTGATCAATAAGATTAAATATAGTTAGGCAGTAATGAAGAGATCAGGTGGTGGGGTGGCTATGAGCTGCTGCTTAAAAACAGCATACAATTATAAAGGGCCTGGGTTCGAAGCAAACTTGGGTGCTGATGAGCGCCATGGTGCTCTCTGTAACAGCCCTGGTACCCCAGCCAGTAAGTCTTCGACTTTACTTGTCTTGTCCTCTTTAAAAATGTTGATTACTCTAATTTCATCAAAAAAAATCTTTCTCAATTTTGAGGAAGTACAAATCCAGCTTAAGTCCGATAAAATTTTAACAATTAGTAATAGATGTAGCTCATTGAAGAAAAAGAGGCAAAAATCCAAATACAATTTTTTATGGCAGATGTGCTCCGCATGGCCTAAATCACTGAGGTTGCTTTGTAGACCGAACTTAATGCCCTATTCAGTGCCTAATGATTCAGATATTACTTGTACTATGGGAAGGACTGTACTAAAAAGTAATGGGGAAAGAATACAACCTTGTTGTGTACTCGATTTTATTTGGATACGTTCGCTGAGGTGGCCTCTGTGTAGCACCGAACAGTATGTCGCTGTATAAATTGTAAATATACCTTTTAAAGTTTAGACCCGTCCATATGGCAGGATGGAGAAGTGTATCGAAGGCGTGCTTGAAGTCAATGAGCATGAGACACAAGGGAGCACGCCACTCACTTGATTGCTCGACAATTATTCGTGGGCTGTTAATATGGTCGAGGCTAGAGATGGGATTATCGTGAAAATGTCGTGTCACGCATGATTAAATTTTCTCAATTTTGAGCAAGTAAAAATTTGTCCACAAAGCCCAATAAAATTATTAATTAAAACAATGAAATACACATTATACATAAAACTTGTGTATTGTCCTGTTATTTACGAGCCTTTACACTCTAAGCTGATCATAAATTCTTCTCCTCACATTTCCCATGTAACTTTTTGTTTGCAAACGGTGTAGTAAGTAAGTACATCATAATAAAAACAGTATTATTATTCCAACACAAAAGCAGTCAAAAGAAAGTTTAAATATTTAAAGCATACAAAATAAAAGCAGCAGCAGTAAAAAACAAGTCGTAAAAAAGAAGCCAATACAATGCATCACTGCTAAAACAGTTTTAAAAGTTTTATAAGAAAAATGTATTAAAAAAAATCGCCACATAAAAATGTAGTAAAATAAAACTGGTCAATAACTCATACTAATGCAGTGGGCACAAAAATCACCAACACCACAAAAAAAAACACAAAGAAACCTGCAATTGCACATGACTTAAAAGAAACGGAAGAAAGTGCTGTAGATTAATAAAATAAAATAATAAAAAAAAACCTTAAAGAAGCTTCTTGCAAACTGGTAAGGCGACCTGACAAACCGATGAAAGCCAAGTTGGACAGTTGGACAAATATCAAATTAAAAGGCGGTTTTGCATTAATCATTAGCAACAGCAGCAGCAGGTCTTGCAAACATTTAATGCACTTGTTTAAAGCAAAACAAAAAAAAAATAAATAAAAAAAGAAATTTCAAATAAACAACCTAAAGATTGAGTTCAGTTGCCAAGGGGTTTCTATAATTAAAATTTAAATAATGTTTTGATTAATTATAATAATTAAGTATATATTTTAAAAGCCAAATAGAAGAAGTTGAAAGAATTTAAGTGAAAATTTCACTGATTTCCCAAGTTTTTTTTTTTATAAAAACTATACGCTTTGGGTATTTAAGGTTATTTTCATTGTGTATCACTAAGGCTTAACGTTTACTTTAGCGGCGACCTTTGTATGCCCAACTTGCCGTTAAAATCCAGATTAATTTTTAATCGCACATTAAGAAAAAGAGTCGTTCCTTAATCATGCAAAATTAACGTGAAGTAATAAATTAAACAAAATTCTAGTCATTTCAAAATGTCAACATGTCAAAATGTCAATATGAAAATATGTCAAAATGGCAAAATGTCCATATGTCAAAATTTTAATGTGTCAAAATGTTAATATGTCAATATGTCAATGTGTCAATGTGTCAAAATGTCAATATTTCAAAATGTCAAAATCTCAATATGTCAATATGTCAGAATGTCAATATGTCAAATGTCAATATGTCAAAATGTCAAAATGTCAATATGTCAATATGTCAGAATGTCAATATGTCAAAATGTGAAAATGTCAATATGTCAAAATGTCAAAATGTCAATGTGTCAAAATGTCCAAATGTCAATATGTTAATATGTCAAATTGTCAAAATGTCAAACGTGAATATGTCAGTATGACAATTTCAATATGTCAATGTGTCAAAAGGTCAAAATGTCAAAATTTCAAAATGTCAATATGTCAACATGTCAAAATGTCAAAATTTCAAAATGTCAATATATCAAAATGTCAATATGTTAATATGTCAAATTGCTTGCATGGCAACGGAATGTTCGGGAAAGAGCTGGCAAGGCAGCTGTTGTCTTATATACTTGTGCCAAAGGGTCATTGCTAAGAACTAAGGAATAAGCCGCAAAAACATCTATTCGCTCTTCGGCACGGTTGTGAAGCCCATATCTTCTCAATTCTAAGGAAGTAAAATCAATTTTCTTTGGTTTAACAAATCGAGCTTTAGTTTTTATAAATTTTTTTAGTATTAAATTCTACAATATTTCGATACGCCTTTGTGTATCTTCTTCAGGAAAATGTGTTTTCAAATATTTTATTAAATGTATTAATTCAGGTCCAAAAATGAACCTTTTTAAAAAATATTTGCTATCTTTTTCAGCCGACGACATTTCATTGGTGCTAATCAACTCATCAGTAGACTTGAAAAATTCTTAAAAGTTTGTTTGAAACTTAACTACTTATTCCATAATTGCCACGAACAAAATGAGAATCAGAAATGTTCAAACAAAGCTTTAACACAGTAAACATTTCTTTTCGTTTTGCAACTCTTTTACTTTTCTTTGCAATAGTAAATATTTTGAAAAGGCTCATTTTTGGACCTGAATTAATACATTTCAATTGGCTCTTAAAGCAAGTAAATAATGTAATTAATTTCTATTATTCGAACTTTTTCTTATATAATTATTTCTGTATTAAGTTTATTAGGCTCAAGTTCTTTCTATATTATCTTTGTGATTGATATTAATAAATAATTAAGTTCATATTTTATTAAATTTTAAAATATCAAAACTACAAAAAGAAATCTTATTGATAAACTAATTGAAAAAAAGGGATTTTCATACATAATTTGGCTTTACATACATTCTTATTATCTATACAACTAACTATTCACATTTAAAATTAATAATTTTTTGAAAATCAAATAATTTCACACAGATTTGGGGCACCATAAAGAGAGGCAACGATTGCTCGTTTTCTTTTAATTTGTATAGATTACTTCAAAAAGGCTTTTGACTTCTCTTGTTTTCTTTTTCTTTTTTATAAAATAAATAAACCCAAAATCTAGGAGCTTTATACTTGTTTGCATTCAAGCAGCAACCAACAACTTTTCCCGGAACAAATTTTCTCACAAACCAACAACTGTTTTTCTCTCAACTTATCATCTCTGCAATATAAGCACGCACATACATTTACCACACAAGGACATTGATTATATTTGCAACTTTTTTAAGAGAAAAGAACGAAACAGTTTTTGCTACTTTATAAAACCATAAGAACTGTGAATACAATTTTACATTTTATTTCATAAAACTTAATAGAAAAAAAAACAAAATATTTTTCCTCGAAAGTTTTGAAAAGAAAAGAACAACGAAATATTCTGTATATCCTTGCAAAACTAATCCCTGTTTACCTGATGGTAATGGAAATGGAATTACACATAAATGTTGAACACATACATGCTTTCCACACACACACACACAAGTTCAGTGGCATTCATGTATTATTTGCGTCTGTGTATGTGTGCGTGTAAGCGGGTTTTACGATATGGTTCGATATTTTCAACAGCAGAATAGTTTTATTAAAAAATAATATGCAAACATTCTCGCGAAAAGTACCTTTTTATTATTTTTTAATAATACAACAAGGATAAGAGTCTGTTGCTTATCAGAGCAGAACAGGAGCGTTTTATAATTAAGGTTTGCTGGCAGTTTTGTTTATGCAAAGTTAATTTTTTGTTTTCATTTCAACAACTGTTATACCAGTGAAGAGATTTTTATGGTTTAAAGAAGAAATTAAAATACATATGTATTTTTCACTATCAAAAACTTTTGTTTGACTTTGGCAAGAAAAAACTTTAATATGAATTTTACATTGAATACTACAAAATGCCATGAAAAGTATCTTCAACATTAGGGTGGTTCGACTAAGCAATCGATATTTTGTCATAGATTTTTCTATTGCTTTTTGCATAAGGAAAGAAAATTCCACCAAGACAGATCAAAAGCATCATTTTCGAGGCTACGAAATTTAAAATTTTTGTATGTTTTTATGATGGAAATGTTTCCCCAATCACACTAATTAGTCTCTGGGTGTCCGTAGAGGCATTAAGTGTATCAGAAACCTCCACCAATTGCTTCGCTTCAATAATTTTTTCCAACACACTGACGCCTCCTTTGGGGGGCTCCCACATAAATATGCAAACAATTTGAATTTGGGTGCCTCGAAATTTAATTTTTTATGTGTCGTAGTGGAATTTTTTTAATCCTCTACTGAATATAGAGTACAAACAACAATCATTGCTTTGGTTAACAATTTGTTCTTCTTCCCAGACTCAGATCTCTAATTATGAAAATGAAGCGTTCTATGAAAAGGAAGAAAAGTTTTGATTTTGTAAAGCAGTTTGACAATAATTGCATTAAAAAAATATACAGTTAAATATTTTGCAGTTTTGAAATATTCGCAATTAAATTTAATATTTAAAGTACTAAAAGCAAAGTTTATTTACAAAACCAAAAGCTAATTTAAACATACCTGGCCGTATTATCGTCATTTTCAACAATAATATTGTTACTTCCAACCACACCATTGCTATTTCTAACCACTTTATTAAAAAACGTTTTATGTTAACCATATTGCTTTTAAACTCAAGCATAACATTGTCATGTGCAACCTGCAATATTAAAATAAGGTACTTAGATTTGACTATAGTATGGCTTGAAAATACAAAAGTATGGTAAAAATTCACAATAATACAATTTTATGTGACATTAATGTGGTGGCAAATGGCAATAGTATGGTGAGACATGACAAGATTATGCCTGAATATAACAATAATATGGTTAGTGGCCACAATAGCCTAATCCCTGACATTGGAATTAGTAACAATGTGCACGTTTTATTTAACAATTTATATTGTTGGCCTGTAACCATATGTTTCTTTTCGAATATGGTTATCTCAACCGTATTATTATTTTTAAACGTGTATGTACTCTAGCCAATAAATCTTCAACTTTACTTTTCTGCTCTCCTTTAAAAATATATTGACCACTTTAATTTTATCGCCCGAAAATCTTTCTCAATTTTGCAAAAGTAATATCGAACTCAAACCTGATGAAATTATTAACAATTTTCATAATTTCCTCTTACATGTTTAAATTAATTTCCCGTAATTTTAAATGCAACGCTTTCCTAAACATCTATTCATTTTTAATATTTGCATAATTCTGAGAACAAAACAGTTTTATTTATTTACAATTATCATGACTCCGATGATGTAGAAAATGAATTTGAAAAAAAAAAAAGAAATAAAATGTAATTTTAGCTGCTTATATTTGTAGTGTTCAAACATAAACCGCTACAATTTTATAGCAGTGACAATTTGAATTTTTTTTTTTTAATAATTTTAACAAGCATATTAAATGCAACTATCAAACGCTCCATCAAGTAACTAAACGAGCCATGTAAAAAAGGACTTAAAACGGTTATTCAATTACATTCGCGCTAACACACACACACACACATACACACACACAAACTAAAATTCCCAATAATATTATAATTAAACTTTATCAATTGGTTATTGGAAGGCCAGCAAATAAACTATTTTATGCGGAGCTCAGCGGCCAACCATCATGTTTGGCAAACAAACAAAAAAAAACAAAAACAAAAATCTGATGGTAAAAATTTTGGAATTGTGTTTAATTTCAAACAAATTTCAGTACAATTGCAGCAGGCATAATAACTGGGAACTCCCGCTTACTTTTTGTCAATAAAAACTATTGAAAATTTTGTGCTTTTATTAAATGGAAAAATTATGAAATGAATTCAAATGAATATAAAGAAATCAAATTTACAAAATTGTAATAAATGACCAGCAATTTGTGTTGTTGGATAGTGGCAGCCAGTTAAGGGCGCACTAAAATGGTGGAGCATGCCAGCGACCTCTCACCCTTTAGAAATTGTGAGTACACCCAGAAAACTTTTTGTCAGTAATATTAACTGAAAACACATTTTCAAATAAATAAAATTTCCTTTAAAAACCCTCTTGGTTATTTTTCATTTAAATTTACTAATCACTTCATTTGAATTTAAATGTTAAAAAATCTACGGCACCCCAGCGGTAAAAATAATGATTTTTCCTTTATTCTAACTGCCAAAAAATAAATAATGCGCAATCAACTTGTAAAATTTTTTTTTATTTTTTCTTAGGTGGTCATTTTTATTTAATTATAGTTTTCTATCTGTATTATCGCCTTTTTCAAATCGCTAATTTAATTTTTTTTACTGCAAAGACTCTGCTGAGATTCGAACATGCAGCATCTCGACTTGAAGAAAACAGCTGACATACCCACTCAGCCATCTCAACAATAGGAACAAATTCAACAACAATCAATTGAAGTAAAGAGTAGGTATACTACATATGTATGTAGAAACCAAATTATAAATATGTATATATGTACGTATTGACAGCTTGGTATGAAGGAACCATGTGTAACATAACTTACTACTGTCATTATTAACTGTCAGCGAAAATCCATATTTATCTGTAATTAATTTTTTCAGTAACTGTAGAAATCAGTTAAAATTAATACTTCATTCATTTTTAAACATTTTGTCACTTAAAAATAACTGCACAAATTACTTCTAGAAAAAACTACGTTCACTAACTGCAAAAATATTTTGGGTGTAGTAAAACCAACATGGTCAAGTTAACAATATTTTGATCATTACGCCATATAAAAAAATCTCATGCAATTAATATAAAAAAAATATAGCCAGCCCTCTCAATGGCGAACTGGCTGCTGCACAGTGCTTTTCCAAAAAAAAAAAAAAAAAATTGTTTGCGCCAGAATTCAATGAAAGATACACTGAGCGAGAGATAACAGCACACTGAAAGAATTTTGTTTATAAGTCCTATGTATTTCGACTTTAATTTAATAGGAAAATTAATTAAACGTGCTTGAGGAAAATTATACTGATCGCGAGCGTGCGTGACGTGAGCCAAAAAACACATCTCGAGTTGTGAGGCATTTCCAATGCAGCCTGCAACCAGATTGCTCTTTCTGCATGCCTCAAAGGTAGCAGCGAGGCGATTAGCAAGCGAAAGCGTTTAAAAGGTGAAAGGTAAACATATTTCTTACGGCTTTTCCAGCCTGGCGTGGGTAGTTTGCAAAAGAATTTTAAAATTTTCTACACATAAAATTGTTGACACATACTTTGAGTGAGATTTTTTCTTATAAATTAAAATACATAAATTCTGTTTACATGGCAGCCACACATTTTGCCCACACCTATATTTTTTTTCCAAGATTTACATGACAAGCAATATCAATAAATGATTATCTGTAAATCTAAAATTTTAAATAAATTTTTTTTGTTTTTAATTTCTCTTCTTTCACTCATGTTATCTATCTATCGTTACATTGTTGTTGATTGTGCCTGCATGTATTCTTCTTCATATTTGTTTTAATTAAAGAAGCAGGCGAATGAAACAAAATTGAAATAAAAACCATTTGCGCGCATTGAGGCATGCAGCAATGCTTGTACGCCTGCCTGGACAGTTTAAAAACTTATTGCAGTAAAAATGAATGGAATTGTCTTAAATTCAAGCAAAAGAAGAAAAACATAAGCAAAAAAGTGAAATTAAATGCAACAATGCGTAAGAAAAGAAAACGAATTAAATATGCAGAAGAGCAGATAGTTGTTGTGTATACAGACAACTAAAACATATTGGAATTTTCGTATTAAGAAATAATAATAATATCTGCTGATTTAATACACATGCTACCTACATACATATACATATGTATGTATGTGTGTATAAGAGGGTTGTTGTAAAATTGCCAGCATAAAGTTAAAAATATATTTAAGAAACTAGACTACTTTGGGAAAAGCCAAGCAGAGGTTTCTAGCTTGACTGAAGTAAATCATTTTCATAAAAAAAATCATTTCCTCGTTTTCAGAAATTCAATTGCAGCCTTAAGTTTTAAGCTTAGAGACAAATTACTATTTTTTTGCTACTTAAACTATTGTCCAATTCTCAGTTCCCTGCCTTTATATCAGTGTGGGGCAGACACATTACACTCTCATATGTCTCATATGTGCTAGTGTGGGAAGCAGCAAAAAACGAACAACGACTGTAAATAATTCTACACTCAGAAGAAAAAAAACGTAAAATATTATCTTCATTCAAGAATTTCAACAAAAAAACATTTACATACTCTGTTTTTTTGCACACGTCTTATTACGGTACTTGTTTGCGACTATAAGACGCCAATATTTTTCAAGTAGCCATAAACTTTACAACAACAATATCAAAAAAGTTTACTCAGTATAAAAAATGTAAAACATATTTGCATATTGAATGAAGACAATTAAAAAAATAACAGAAATGCCGTTATTTTTAAAAAGTTTTGTTAATTTTGGTTTTTCCTAAATGAAATGGAATGGTAAGCACAGATTTAAGAATACATAACGTGTACACTCAAATAATTTTCCATTTGCCAAAATTAAAAGACATTTCTTGACATTTATTTTCCCATTCTTCATTAAACATTTTGCTTTGAGTGTAAACAAACAAATTAACAGCGAGATCTTTCTCTAACAAGTGCTGATCAGCGACTGGTTTGATTTACTTTGACGAAATGATAACAAAGCAACATCCGAACGTTAATTATCGTAAGTTATACGAAGAAGCTTATAGTGTACGTGTGTCAACGTAGCGCAAGCAGAATTTTCTTCCTATACACGCGTGCATAGGATTTCAAAAATCTGCCCGACACTGCTTTCTTTATATTGTGCCGAACATATTGAATCAACCTTTTAAATTTTGGCTTGTAAGTAATGAAATTTATTTGAACGGCAGCATATGCAACGTATATTTTACATTAAAGGGTGTCAAGTGATTTATTCTCAGTTTAGTTCGGCAATTCATTATGAATAGATTCACGCCTGAACAACGCTTGCAAATAGTGCAATTTTAGTGCAAAACGAGAATGCCGTTGTTCCCGATTTTCATAAGCGAATTTTGTTTAGCGATGAAGCGCATGCACTTCCGGTTGAATGGCTACGTCAGCAAACAAAACTGCCGCATTTGGAGTGAAGCTAATCCTCAAGTGCATGTCGAAACACGGTTACATCCAGAAAAACTGACTGTTTGGTTCGCTTTATGGGCTGGTGGAATCATTGGTCCGTACTTCTTCAAAAACGATGATGGCCAGCACGTTACAGTCAATGGCGATCGGCATATAGATCCATGATTACTAACTATTTCATTCCTAAATTGAATAACCATGATGTCCAGGAGATGTGGTTTCAACAAGACGACGCAACATGTCACACAGCTGGTGCCACAATCGATTTATTGAAAGACACGTTTGGTGACCGCCTAATTTCACGTTTTGGACCTGTGAATTGGCCTCCAAGATCTTGTGACTTAACACCGCTAGACTACTTTCTGTGGGGCTATGTAAAGTCATTGGTCTATTCGAATAAGCCACAAACGCTTGACCATTTGGAAGACAACATTCCGCCGAGTTATTGCCAATATACGGCCACAAGTCATCGAAAATTGCACGTCCAGATTAGATTACTTCCGCGCCTGCCGTGGCGATCATATGCCAGAAATCATATTTAAAATGTAATGCCATGAGATTATCTTTCGGATATATAAAATTCATGTCAAACGAATAACCCATCGTTGTTTTATTGCAACTTAAAGTTCTAGACATCGAAAAAAAACACCCTATATAACCACCATAAAATAGCTGAAATATTTCTTCATGTACACATTTTGTGGCGCAGGCTGTGCGGCGGAAAGTTATACTACTTTGTTTTGCCGCCATTTTGGTAATCATAAGTCTTGAGAGTTCGTATGTGGCAGTCAAGGAGTAGAGACTTGGAAAATTTGCTATGGAGAAATATTCAGTAGGCCAACGTGGTTTAATCGTTAAAACATTTTACGAAAATCCATCATCGATTCCTGTGACTCGTAAAGGAACATATTATTGTTAAAATAAATGGTTAAATACATAATGGTTGCAGACAACCATAATAAGTTTATCAACAATATACTTGTTTTAGCCATACTATGGTTAAAACAAATATATTAATTGGCAATGTGAACCGCTTAATTGATTTCTTAATAAAAACTGACACCCTTATTCAAAAAAAAAAATATTTCAGGCTTATAAGGCTCTTATTTGACATATTTGTATGAAAAGTCTGTCAAATAAAAGTTTAATAAACCTAAAATATTTATTATGAATAAGATCCTGAGCCTCTGATTCGCTGCTTTAAGCTATGATAATAAAATCAGCTTCAACATACTACAAAACACAGTGTGGCAGTTTTGAAGTCCCTTTCTTGGTCAAGCGAAACAGCCGCAGCGGTTTTTAGTACGACACAATTCGTCCCTGGGGACGCTTATGCAAACTATCAACTCATACAACAGCGATACAAGCTTGTGAACGGGGCAGCATCTGAACTTATTTTCAGACAGCCCTCGTTTTTTCCCGAATACCATTAACGTAAGTGTAAGTTTAATTTGCACAGCAACAATAAAGTAAAGGTAAACTGAACACAAGAAAGCAAAAACTACTTCAACATGAATTTCCTGAATAAATGTTGGTGCTTTTGTGTTGGCATTCAAAGAAAACAGACGACATATTAAATGCTTAAAATGTCGTCGCACCCGTGAATAGTTGTTGTACTGACTGGTGGCTTGACTCGCACAGGCTTTTGTGGTATCAGCCAGTCAGGCTTCTTAAGCAACGTTTTCTTTATCTCTTCAAAGAAAAAAATAACGCAAACTTCATTCCCGTTATTGACCGACTTAAAGGCAGCAGACACTCTTTTGCACCGCCCCGGTTTTCTTTGCACACGTTTTCTTTTCACTTTTTTGTTGCCAATTGTGTAATTTTTTTTTTTTATTTTATTCTCCTTTTTTTTTTTTGTCGCAATAACTGTACTTTACAGAAAAGTTTATTACTGCAACAATTTAAAAGAATTTTGTGCAAATTATGCGTGGTCGCCACCATCGTCCGCCACTCAACAACGTTAATCAAACTGAAGGGTCTCGGCTCTGCAAGTATTTAAAAGTCAAAACAGCCCAAAATTAACAACACCAACAACAGCAGCAGCAGCAGCAGCAGAAAAAATTGAGAACGGAAAAGGATGTCAAGACATGATCAACATCATTATAATGCTGTTGTTGTTGTTGTACTTGTGTTGTGATATTATCTGTATTAAATTCCTTAGTTGCTTTTATGCATAAAATTCTCTTCATGTAGGCGAAAAGCGTAAGAAGTCTTTACTTTTATTTATTTCACCAGCTCATGATATCAGATCATGATCAAAAGCAGAGGGTTTGTATTTCTGGTTTTTTCTGTTATTTTTTTTTTTTTTTTTTTTTTTGGAAACAACGAAACAAAATGAAGCAACAAGGGATCATGTAAATTATTGCATTAAAAATATTCCCAAGGGTGTAGCAAATTTTCAAACTTCAGTATTTTCTTTCACTTTTTGTAACCTTCACGGGGAACGCGAAACATTATGAGTTTATTCTTCTTCTACATACTTTAGCTACCAGCTAACTGAAAGAACAATATTCCTCAGTTGGCCCTGCTAATGTCGATGCAAGGTTCAGTGATGGCATTAAGAAAAGTAAAGCTGAAATTAAGTACATCTTCCCAACGAGTTCCAGTGTTCAACTTTAGGACATTCAGCTCAAGTTTTAGCAAAAATAAACATATTCCATTGCAAGCCAAAAATTACACGCTGAAGCTAGCGGCTGCGCACAGTGGGCCAGCTTATGCAATAGCAACCAAACATCCATAAATCAACCACAAGCTGGGCTTGTGATTGTGAAGTGAAGGCTAATGCCATCACAACGTGCTTTGCTAATTAGAAATAAAACAAAACTTTTTAGAAAATTGTCTACATTTGTTTAACAGTGTAAATCGTAAAGTTCCGCTATCTACATCGAACTATTTTTTGCTTTTGGCTCTCAGTTCGATTCTACTTTCTAAGAGTTGAGACAGAGGCGTCGTGCTAAATTGTAGTGATCAACATTTGTAAAAAGAAGACAAGAAAAGTAACGTTGAAGCATTGTGGGCTGGGGAACATGCCGTGGCTGTCTCACGTCAATCACGACGATCATCAGCATCATCAGCCAGGTCATAACTAATTGCATAATATTTTTAAGCTGCACAATAAGCAGTAACTGTATATATATTTTTAATTATGGAAATCATAAACCTACAGTAGCTTTTTTTTCAGCTGGCACAAGTTGTCCCACGGATGGGAAAAACACAACTGCTGGCCAAACAATGTCTGCCAAATTTAAGAATAACACTAAGAAATAATGACACAGTGCATGTGCACAAAGACCTCAAAAGGATGAAGGCAAAATGCTTGACGAAATGCATGGCTTTGATACAGACAACAATTTTCATTGTCTGGCAACACTTTCACTTTTCTTCACAACCTTCATACAACGAGTTATTGTCGATCACTACGAATTGTGGTAGTAACCGAACAGTCAAAATCAGTCCATCAGAGAAAAAAACTTATAAAGGGCTTAAGATAAATTTTCGATTTACTTTCAAGTTTAGTATAAACATTATTTTCGGCCCACAATGCACCCATCGGTGCTGCGACCACCGTAATTATGCAAGTGCCAGTGTTTGTGGGGCTGCAGTTGTGTTATGAAAAGATATTCAGGTCAACTATTTCTTGTTTTTTCTCTCTCTCTCTCTTAATTAAATACTCACATTTCAGTTCATTTCACTTCAGTGTAAAAAAAGAAATTAAAAACAATGCAATTGAAAGTAATGAAACTGCAAAAAAAATCAACAAACAGTATTCTGCAAACAAACCAAGTTAAACAAAACTGTTCTATTCACCAGCAGCACAAAAAATAAAATTAATTAATTAGCAAAAAAAAGCATTTAAAACATGTGTAAAGTTAAATCAAACTCAAGCTAAATAAAACAGAAATCAGGCGAAAAAGAAAAGAAAAAAGTTTAAGGCTCTTCAAAATTGAAGCGCTTCATTTCGTTTAACTCTTACAAACGCAAAAAGATACTAAAAAGAAAACGTCAGCATTTTAATAAAAGGAAATGAAATAAATAAAAATATTATTAATTTCATTTACTTGTTAATATTTAAATAGTATTTAAATAGATTGCAGTAAATGATTTGATTAACAAAAAAATTAAAAATCATGAAATACGAGTGTCAAAGAATCTAAAGGATTTTGTAACACAAAACGTTTCAAGTGTTAATCCGAACAGAGTTTCTGTCGTATCGAATCAGGCCATAGCGGCTTCGATTTTTAAAAAGAGTTCAAAACTTATGATTACGAATAAATTAGATTAGAGAATATACTTAATAAGTTAGCACGTTTTTCACGATTTTTGAATTGTTACCCAGCTGTTTCAGAGCAGATGTACATGGTGGTACTAACCACTGCAATCGGTTCAGTAGTTTTGCAGTATAGAAATTCGACACAGATTTGAATTTTTTTCAATTTGGCTTGAACAACGCTCTACTTTCCTAATTATTTATTTCTTTTGTTGATGTACTTTCAAAACATTTGCTTGCTTCTTAAAAGAATTTGTAATTATCTTTCAATATTTTCGTACATGAAACGAAAAATGAAGAATGTTGTTCTTTGTTTTAAAGCGAGTCATGAATCAATCTGTCCGTGAAATACTTGAAGTGCTAGTTCTCTTCTTCAAAGCCTCTTTCGAACTAGTGATTTCTGTATAAGTAGTAGCCATGATGCCAGGACTTTTGAACAATTACCGCTTAATCTACTGGAGGGCTGTTTATTCTACAATTATTTATTTTATTTTATTTTTTATTAATTTATTTCCATTTCCTGTACAACAAGATTTCGCTTATATTTAAAGTTCAGAAATACGTTAACGGGGTACAACTGGTTTTAGGCACCACTGGAGAAAAATATTTCTATTATATAAATTAAAACAAAACAAGTTAAAAAAATACAATATATGGGTCTGTTCTAGAATCCGATTCGGATTGATTTAGCAAAAATTTTTTAATCCGCATAATTCATAAATTGGTGTTCTCAATTCAGCATGTTGTTAGATATTCGAAGTTTCTGTTCGAAAAACAATTCTAAATGTCAAATACATAAACAACAGGTTCTTATCAGCTGTTGAAAAACTTTTAAATTATTTTAATTATAAAATATTAAGTGAAAAATAGTTTTTCTAAAAATGCCTGCAGCTTTTTGTTGTGTTTTGAAAAGAACTATCAGAGGACGAAGCCGATGATAAAAGATAGCTTAAGATACAAATAGTCGCCGGCGGCAACCCAAAAACCGACGGTTGACGACCGTCTAAGCAATGTTTTTACAATCACGCAGAAAAATTTAAAAATTAAGTTGAAATATGACAAAAACTAAAACATTAATAGATTATTCTGAGAAAGCAGCTCTACCGCAAGCAGCAATCAGTCGTATTGCCGGTCTATTACAATGGAATTTGACCACTAAATTAATATAAATACAGTATTTTTCGCTTAATTGCACATCAAAATTTGCACAATTTTTTGTTCAATTAACCGGGGAACCAATTAGCCGATACCCGTTTAATTGAACAATTCGTTCAATTACAAGAACCCTATTTAATTGAACTGTTTGTTCAATATGTATGTGCAAAAATGCCAGATTATTTTTCAATGCAATTAACCGGGTAAAAGTAAGAGTAAATTTATTTTTGATGACATGAATTTTGAACGAATTAAGCGGGAAAATCAATTAACCGGGTTCAATTATCAGAGGAAATTCGCATGGTGTTCGTATGCAATATTATTTTTGCCCGATCATGTGGTTCAATTAAGCGTGGAAACCAATTAACCGTAGGGTCAATTAACCGAAAAATACTGTATTGCTTAAACTAAACTAAATATAGGAAATTTATTATAATTTCCTTTAAAACGTAAATTTTTCTTTTTCAATAAATTCTGATAGCATTAAGCATTAGCCCAGAAAACATTGACATATCACACTTTAATATGTGCGGCAACTACGTGTTTTCGAACATAAGCAAAAATTTTTTATTTTTGTTTTGCGCAAAAGCCATTTGACAAAACATACAAAATTTTTGGAAGAAAAAAATTTTTTTATTATATTTAATAAAAAAAAACACTTCAAATGAAAAGAGAAAATTTTGTTTTTATTAAAAAATTGTTAACACTTGCATGAATAAAAGCCGATTCTATTTACTTTCACTCACCCTATAATACTCTAATTGAAAACGAATAAAAACATGGGGATTCGGATTGCAAAACGCCAAAAAATTTAAAGTAATCCACTTTAGAGTGAATTCGGATTCGAGAACAGAACCGATAATAAAATTTAAAAAAATACAATACAATAAAATAAATTAAATTACATTTATATTAAATTACTTTTTCAGGCTTAAGTTCAACAATTGGTTTGTCACTACTTTTTAATTAATATCAATTCAGTAAAGAAAAGTAAAATTTAATAGCTAGGTGGACAACCGGCTGTTTCTGGGTAGCAAACACCCTTTAAATTAAATTAAATTAAATTAAATTAAATTAAATTAAGTGAAGTGAAGTTATTAAACAAAATAATTAGTGAACTTATTAAACAAATTACTTCATCATTTTCGAATAACGTCAACTTTACTTTTCTTGTCTTCTTACAAAACGTTGATCACTACAATTTTATCACAAAAAGAAAAAAAACTCCTGCTTAATTCTAAGGAAATAAAATCGATAAGGCAACTAACAATTGTAAATCATAAAAGTTTGACTACAAAGTTGAATTAATATTAATTCCTAATTTTAAATAACTTGCGCTTGTGCAAGCCAGTTATGAGTCGTTTAAAGGTGTTAACGCGAGAATAACATGACATGACTTATTTGCAACTTTTATTTTTTAACAAAATTTGCACTCACCTAAAAACGCGAGCAATAATCAGATCACAAAAAATATATCACTACAATACTAATAAATTAATTAGTATGTGGAGCGTGTTATTGTGAAACACGAGTATTTTTGCAATAAATTTTCGTAAAAAAATGTTATTTTAGTCAAACATGAAACGAAACGATGTTGAACTTAACTGAACGTAATCGAAAATATAAAACATTTCGTTTTACTGATATTTTACATACATTTATATTAAATTACCTTTTCAGGCTCAAGTTCAACCCTAGGTTTTGTCACTTTTAAATCAATATTAATTAAGTAAAGAAAAGTAAAATTTTATAGCTGCACCCTATGAACTTTGGACGTGTCGAATTTCACAATTTTGGCACAGCCGCCGTTTGATTTTGCTCAAGACAGCATTATTTATATGTCACTTTAATATGCGAGAAGTTTGAAATCAAAATCTTTAATTTGCTACCAAGCTTCCACAAGAAGTTTAAAGATTTTATCACCGAAATCCTTTTAGTTGCAACAAAACTCCAAAGCTGATTTCTAATGCATTTAAATGAAATTGAAATATGCAAACAATGTTCGTTAAACTATTAGAAAATAATCTAAAAAATATATGTTTCTATGTACAAATTAAAGTATTCATCTTGAATATTTGAATTGAACCTCCCTCCTCTGACCGTCTGCATTTAAGTTTTCATAATTAGACATCAAGAATTCTCTTTTGTTTCAGCACAAGTTTACATTTATTATTTTTCACAAAACTGTGTTAATTGTTGCAGGTCAAAGTTTGTGTGTGTGTGTGTGTTGCATTTTTGTTATGCATTTGCATAACAAAAAAAAACGAAAACCAACAACAATTACAAGATGCAAATTGCTGCCGCATCAGCAGTCACACTTTTGCAACAACTAAACAACACAGCAGCCATTAATTGTTTCATTTTGTTTTTCTACATTCGCCATCAAAGAGAAATTGTAGACAATAGAAAATTTATGCTAAAAAGTAAAAAAAAAAATTAAGCATAAAAAACGGAAATAAATTAAGAAACAAAAAAACTATTAAAAATACACACATCACTTAGAAAGTTGTCCACCACACACATGCAGCAACAAAAATAATGTGCACCAGAGATGAGCGGCTGCTGAAATTTTGTGCAGTCACGCGTGTTATTTTGGCTGGTGATACAAGAAAAATGCTAAAGATCTTTTCCAGATCTTGCCGCGAAAGCTGCTTGTGTTTTAGCTAAAAATCAACGTTGGATATCAACTGTATTTTTCGAGCCTTTTTGTCAAATGAAAGTTGAGGTTTAAGAGATGATTTCACATGGCCAACGATTTGTTTCAGCCATAATGCACAGTGTTAATTGTGTCTCACACCTTAATGCCACGTTCTTCTCCCTGCTTAATTTAACTTCTTTGGAACGAAGTTCCTTAACGCGGCTTGCTGGTAGTGGAAATTAGTAGAAATCGTCACGAAAGCGTAAGAGCTGTTTATATGTATTGGTGTACTGTCGACAAGCAATTGTGTATGATGGGCAGTGTCTCTGCTGACAGCAGCGGAGACACCTACCAATAAATAATAATTAGTTGGGAAACGTTCCAAAAATTTAAAGAAGCATAAAATTTCAAAATTTCAAAAACAACACAAAATAAAACATACAGATTTCACCTTGTATTACATTCAAAGATGAAAAACAAAAACGTAAGGAACTTCGTTCCCCCGACCCCATTTCTTTTTTTTTTTTTTGTCCAGTGTTTGACAAACTTAACCAGGTAGAGTAGAGTGCTAAGATTGCACCACTTGCTTTAACAATATTTTCATTTTTTCCCCAGTCAATTCCCCAACTGCAATATCGAATTATTAGCAAACTACAAGTCTCCGGCAGACTTTGATTTCAGTTGAGGGAGCTCTACAACCCCCACTACAAACCTATAAAACCCATTACTTTTAAGGACTGGCTCCTGGAAGTTTATCAGGAACTTCCTTCAAAGTAAATTTATCTTGGAATAAATCGGAACCATAATTTCCAATACATTTTACAAGTACATATTTTACTTTTCTTTTGCCTTTCTCCCACTTTAGAAATATATTACCAGTGTCATTTAGCTAATCTTAAGTGGCCATCATAAAACTACAAATGTTCATAAATGTACGTGACAGCGTGAACGAACGATGAGCTTCTGCTCATACATAGAAAATCTCTCACGCTTACATCTCTAATGCGTTACATTAAATTCATTCATTAAATATGAACACCGACTGCCCCACTCCCACACCCAACGTATTGCAAAAACTCATTCGCATGTTTGTGTGGCACTTGAAAAATGGAATTGCATATAAAATGTAATTGTACTAGTAGCAGCACATGATGGTGTTGCCCCGCAAGATGCAAAGTAGAAAATGACATAATTTAAATTAACGGATGACAATCATTAGATGGGGAAAAAAAAGTGGATGAATTTTCTTGAATGCACAAACAATAGTAACACAATGTGTGTTAAACTTATTTTTTAATACTTGAATGTACTGTTCTTTTCGAAAAAGTTGTCACAAATTTTTAATAAGTTTTGTTTTGTTTTTCATTTTATGTTCAACACGGAGAGTGAATGTTTCATAAGGACTTTAATTGTTTTAAGTTCTGACGTTTGCAAAATATTTCAGAACAACGTTTTGATATTTATGTACATAATTAGTTTCAAGTAAGAAATTAATATTTAATGGTTGTTCAGATAATAAAAGAGTTGTTCATTATGAAGTAAATTTGCAATTGATAACAAGTGCTTCTCATTTTTAATGATTTTGCAAAATTTTAAGCAGGTTGAAGAAAAATTGTTACACACACACACTGAAAGAAGCAATAAGTTAAAAATCTAGAAAATGGGAATGATTTAATATTTTTTAATCGAAATTTGGCTTCACAGGCCATTTCAATTAGGCCGAATTTTATATTAAGCAGAAAACGAAATTTGTTGATCACATAAAACAAACTTTGGTTCCTGTAAATTTAATATTCCAATAGAGTCTTTGGTTCCTGCAAATTTAATATACCAATAGAGTCAAGATCGCCTTTTGTGTTTTGCAGCTTAAACTTAGCTGTAGTAAGTCAATGAATCATTTATTATTGATTATTTTTAGAAATAGAAATGTGGAAACACTACAAAAAATTTCTTACAGCAGATGATTTTGCACGGTTTTTAATGTCTGAAGCTTAAACGCTTAATTTTCTTCGCTTAAATATGGTTTAAATATGCACTGATTTAAAGATTTTCTAGTTTACACATAAATCAAACCAAACTCGAAGATGAACTTGCACTGATTTTTTGAGCATTAGTGATTCTCGGCCATAATGCAATCGTTTGCTGGGTGCGTATGATTACTGTGTCAGTGGTACGAACTGTATGGCCATACAGTACGTATACGTAATATTGATTTAGTTTTAGTTGACGAGTAGTGTTACCACATCGATAATAGACAAATAGACTTCAAAAGATGAAGAAACAAACAAATAAAATTAGGCGAGTTTTAGAAAATTATGACTGAATTTCAGTACTTCAAAAATACTTCACTCATATTTTTAAGTCCTACAGCTCTTTTCAAAATGTACGACGAAAAATTAATGTGGACTTTAACGGCAAGTTTGGCGTACAAAATTTGTCGTTGAAATAAACGACAAATCTTAATCAAATAGCATTTCAAAAATTTTTTTAAATCATTAAATGTTCACTCTAATTTTATAGTCCGACTATATGATTTACAGTTGTTAATAATTTTATCGGGCATTCTAGTTCGGTTTTTACTTCCTCAAAATTGAGAAAGATTTTTTTTTTTTGATAAAGTTGTGTCATCAACATTTTTGAAGAAGGTGAGCCAAGTGGTAGTCGTGAAACATCCATGGTCTGTACCCCAGCCAGTAAGTTTTCAACTTTACTTTCCTTGTCTTCTTTAGAAATGTTGCTCACTCCAATTTTATCACATAAAAATCTTTCTCTATTTTGAGCGAGTAAAAATCGAACTAGAAAGCCCGATAAAATTATTAACAATCATTGTAATTATTTAATGTTATTTATATTTTATGGTTTTATTTAAGGTTGCCCTTACTACTAAGCCTGATTAGAGCTGGCGCATTTGAGTAAAAAATGAGGCGTTTTTCGAAAACGGAATCACCAATTTTTTTATATTTTTATTTGAACTCTGTATAAACTTTGCGCCAATAAACCATTTCCAAATAATGGTCGGCAGCAATGCCACCAAAGTTAACTAGCATGTGTACTTAGAGTGTAATTGTGATTTCAGCTTAAGCGCGCAATTTTCTTCGGGTAATGGTACTTTAACTGTTCACTGTATTACAGAACTGCTACCACCCAGACCATGATGTCACACGCCATCGATCACTCGCTTAGCTACAGGCAAAACAATAACATAAATATTTTAAAAAGTTGTTTTCAGTATTTTTGTGCAAGCTATCGATATCGATTAACATCATGGTCCTAGCACCTAGTTCAGACACTTGTTAAACTGAAAAGACAGATTATCTGCCACTGACTTTGTGTGAATTTCTTTCCTGAAAAAAAGTGGGCATTTATTTTGCACTTTTTTCCTAAAATGTATGAATTATTAGTTTAGCGAGATGAAGATTGAAAGAAAAGCTTATCAAAACTATGTATAAGTAAATGAATGCCGCTCTTATGCCTGAAATACTGCATATAATGAATTTCTCAAGAAAATTTGCCATGTGCCAAAAATAAAAACCAGTTGGGAAACAATGCATTTCGAAATTCCTATCAGCTATGTACGTGTCCCCAGGTCTTATAAATTAAGGAAAAAAGAAATTATGTCTTAATAAAACACATACTTCTTGCCACTAAAGTTTTGCAACTTTTTTCCAAGAAGATAATGCATTTTTTTTTCTGGGCATTCGTGGAAATTAACATGATTTTTATGATGCTCACAAAAAGGCAATGAAATCATAAATTCTTTGAAAATTATTTGCTGAAGCAAGAGAGAAAAGAAATAATAAAAATTTAATAATAGAAATTTATGGTTGCTCTACGGCAATAGATATGGCTTTTTTTCAAGCAATACAACTGCAAGGAGCCGGAGAAAATAAATACCTTTTTTTTTAATCTAGCTGCAAAAATAAAAGGCAATGGAGCAAAAAGCAGTCAAAAGCGGATATTAGCTCAGGAGAAAAAAAATTATTCTAACACGTTTCTACTTAAAACTTAAATGATGCTCTAAATTCATGAAACAATCATCAGCAGCAGTCATATAGAATTTCCTTCAGCAACAGATGGGCATACATTTAGCGAAAGAAACGATATGCCTAGAGAAAGAATAGTTTTGTGGTGGAATAAAAATAATAATAAAGAAGAGATATTTTGGCATAAAAGACTGTTTTATATGTATAAATAGTATGTAGATAAAAGCAGGAATAATTTTGTTGCAGTATCGTTTTATTTCGTTAGAAATTTCAATAGTTCAATTAGATTTAAGACTACAATAATTTAAGCTGTATGGTTTTGCTCTCAAAGTCCAAGCATTTTTGATTAATTAAGCAAGCAAAGCATTTAAACGAACACAGCATCGAATAACCTCAGTGAGCTTAGTATACGATGACAAGAATTTTGTTCAGCTTGTTAGCAAATCCTTCCAAAAAGATGAAGGACTTTAGAAAATTGGTTTACAAATGGCATAGTGGCTAAAACTGCACTTTTCGGTCACATTTTCAAAAAAAAAAAAAAAATAATAATAATAAAAAAAAAAAAATTAAAAGGAAAAAACTGTGTAGTGGACCTCGTTGCTCCTCACACCAGAATCTATCAAATAATCGATGGCACAATATCGTTGACTAAATCGATCGCCCCTTTTGTTTATGCTTATTTTATAGTTTTCTCCCCACAGAATTTTATATTTTCTCTTCTATTGTTACCTTCTCTGTACTCTCATCACACATTTGCTTAAGTCTTTTTACATTTAAGCCTATAAAATTTTTTTTATTAATTTTTGTATTAATTTCATATAAAATCTCTTTCTTTTGTTGACGCCCTATCGTTTTTTTGTTTTACTTTTAACCTTTAATATATAAAAAAAAAACATGTCTTGTTAATATGAGCTGCTGCATATTGTATGTGGATCTTGCTGCCATGACTAAGAGCAAAAATTATGAAAGAGCAGAAAAAAAACCCAACAATAGCTCGTGTCACAAACCCACTCAAATTTTTTAACATGGCAACAGTAAAGCTGCTACAAATATTGTTCCTCAACTACAAACAAAAACAAAAAAAGATTAAAACGTAGAAAACCAGCAGCTGGACCCTGTATTATTTATATACGATAAACGTAACGTTAAAGTCAACGATATTTCCTTCGAATTTGCTACTCAATAACAATTTGTTAACAATATTCTTTGACGCCTAAAATCAGCTGTTTCTTTTGCTGCCTATTATCAATATCTTAACGAGAAACACTTACTATACTTGTTAATCGGTAAAATATATTTTCTGTTGAAATGTAAGCACATAAATAAGAACTAAAAACAAAACCTCAATATATATTATTAAAAATGAAAAAATATTTAAACAACTTAATGAATTTTTAACCAAATGAATTCTACTGCCTTTCATTACTCAATGTTATGTTACGAGGCCGCCGGTCCTGAGACCGACTCACTTGGGTCCTAGAAATGGTCCCATTGTATTCATTACTCAATGATACTCCATACTTTTCATTTGGGTACTCAAAGTATTGAGTAGTACTTTTAACGGTTTTTTTCATGCTCAAGCCACAAATAGTTTTTTTTTATGAGTGCATTTATGCATACATATGTATCTGAAATATGTACGTACGTGTTTATATACATAGGTAGGTAGATGAAAAATAGTTTTTTAGTTTAGCTAAGGAAGAAATCAATATATAGTACCACCATTTTCTTTCATTATCACCTTCAATTCGACAGCTGGTGTTCTTAAAGCAGCGTTGATTTTTAAATACAGTTGCATTTAATTTTGAATTTTCCATTAAATTTGGTTAAATCTACAAGTACTGCGTAACTACCTGCGAGAATTGAGTATCGCAAAATAAAAGTACAAGTATTGAGTACTCGGCACCCTAATGCTCAGTAATTCACCACCACTTTTGTTAACAACCGCCAAAAGTACAGCATTACGCAATCGTTACTACAAGCTATATAGAAAAATATAGAAAAAAGCTACGTTCGCTGAACAGGTGTTACAGAATCGCACTACAGGTTGATCACTGCCACAAAATAGATTGTGTTACTACCATGAAAACAACATTTTTTCGCCATTAAAATAACCTTGATTCCTATTGATTTAACTTGTCTAAGCAGTCAGCCATCAAACTGAAACATAATATTTTTTCGTTTGTTTTTTTAAAGCTTATTTAATTAGTTTTATCTATATAAAGGATAAGGAAAATATGTCTTGTATTTTAAATCACAAAAATGTTTGCAATCCTTTCTGGTCTTTTTTGGTCGTTCAGTTTTATTGCATGCCACAACATTCCTCATTTCCAACATAATTAAGTTTATTGTCTCTCTAATAGAGTTTTTATATTCTAAAGACATTTTTTCTATATTTCTGCTGCGTGCTGCCAGTGTCGCCTTAGAGACAAGTCTTGATATCAATATAAAAAAAGTGAATACTACATTTATGGTGTTGCAATTAAAGCAGCGAATATAAAAAACCACCACTACATACAAAAGCCTTTAACTTTATCTATTTTCTCGTTAATTAAATTGAGAATATGGCCAAGAAAAACGTAATAGTTTTTTATAGAAACTCCAGACCTGATGTGCTAATGACGCAGCATTGAGAGAAATGGGATGAAATAAATGTCTAATGACTTCTGTTTTCTTGTCTGGCTGACTTTAGATCAAGAAAACTACTTAATGCCTGTTCCTCTCCATGCAACTGAAGCTTTCTTTTTTCCCTCTTTTTAATTTTCATTATTGTTTTCTATACAAATAAATATGCCAAAGAAAACTTCGTTTGCATTTAGAGCAACAACCAACTATTTTCTTTCATTAATTAAGTGTTTTTTTTTTTTCAAAATATGTCTATATGGAATGCATATTTGTTAATTTTTTAAAATTATTTATGACTTAAAGTAATGGAGATTTCAAAACTTAAAAAACTCACTTACCGGATAAAGTGACCGCTGGAATGCAATAAAATTTCTTCTAGATACATGGAAACAATATCTAAAAAAGAAAGAACAAAAAACGTATTTAAAACAAAAACAAGCCAAACAACAATAAAATAGCCATCAATAGAATTTACAATAAATAGTAAATTTTAATATACAAACAGCAATGAAAAGCAAGTGCATGCCAGGTATGGATAACTCGGTTCTATTGCGCTTGCGAAATACAACCTTTTGGTAAATATTGACGCAATAACAAAGTAAAATTGAATTAAGATAATTTTTCTTTCAACAGTAGAGTGCATGCCAGGTATGGATTGTCTAGTCCCGGGCAATTTTCAAAATATTCACTCAATGATAATTATGTCCCACAAATCTTGTGTGAATAATAATAGTTTTCATATTTGATATAAAAAGATGAGAAATTAAAACATACTTTCATTATTCTCCCCCACAAGTTTCCCTCATTTTCATTGTTCCCTTTTCCATCTCTGCCCTTAAGAACATGAATTTTTATTTTTCTCTCACAAAGTGATTTTTTGCACACAAAAAACCACAACAACAACAATCATTTTTTTATTGTTCGTTCATAGTTTTTTTCCTATTTGAAGCTGGATAAAAACTATGAATTGAGAACAAAAGAAAGAATAGAATTTTAGAAGATCGTAATGACGATGATAATGATTATATTGATGCTGTGGTATTGCAACTTTTTGACATTGTTGCTGTTGTAGTTGTTGTTGGTTATTATGTTGCATTGCCTGTTGTTGTCATGAACAGCAATTCTCTGCTGATGTCAGGGGGTACAGTTTTCACAGAAAAAAAAAAAATAACTTTTCGTTAGATTTATTACTTAAAGTCTGAAGCTTTTAGTTTGAGTTATTTTCGCCTGAAATTATGTAATTTTACCGTGTGATGGTTTAAATAACAAATATTCATTTGCCTAAAATATATTTTATATTTATAATTTTTATTTTGTTTTCTCCCTCTAAGTAATTGATAAACAAGGTGAAATATTTATTCGTGCTGCTGACATAAATGTAAATAAATAAAATGTTAAATAATCCCTGAAAATGCAAACGTTTAAATAAATTAAGACATTTTTGTTAGAAAATCAATTTGTTTTTAAGTTCAATTAACTAGAATGCAATTAAAAATTCATGCCATAATTTGTACGTGTATGTGAGTGTGAATTTTAATTTGATTGACTTTTGACATTTCTTGGCTCCATTAAATTTTACAAATAGTGTACTTTAGCAAATAAATACATATAAACGCATGTACGTATGTATTTGTGTGAGTATTTATAAATGACAGGAAATAGTCATTTAAATTTTCAGCAGCAAACAAACATGGTTTTCTTTACGTTTGTAAGTATAATCTATATAAATACAACTTGCGAAAATTGACAATCTAAATTAAAGCAAGATGATAAGGGCAGCAGAAAAGTGAAGTGAAAAAGCTGGATTTTCTTAAATAAAAAGACAAAAGTCTTTTGACCAGTGGCAAAAACTTTACAAAAAAAATATCACCAAGAAAATGTCGGTGTCTCTTAATTCAATGCAAATGCCTGAAATAATCGGTTTCAAACTTAATTTGAGTTCTTTGAATTTCTTTTAATTTTCAAACAACTACAAAATGGAACACCAATATTCTTGTCAATGTGCTGCCGTAGTAGTCGAGCACCAGATCTAGCCAGTGCACCCGCAACTCAGTTGTCTGACACATCATTGTCCTGGTAACCTACTAACTCAGAGCAACTCCGAACGAGCAAGTGTGTCTACAACTACGTTTCTGTATGTACCATTTTATCCTGGTACTCAGAGCAGCTCCCATTGTGTCCTGATACTCAGAGCAGTTCTAGGTAAGACTGTCTCGCTATCTCACTCAGAGATATACGACATCACCAATCTATAGGTAGTATAGACACCAGCTAATACATTTAATGCGGCCTTGCTGTCAATACAGATGCTCACTGTAAATCCGATGGCATCTCACTCAGTTTGTCACCCTTTTTATCGGCATAACTTTGCCCTGAGTAGCACTACATTCATTATACAGTCTAAAACTGATTCTTAGTTGAAACCGGGAGTGTAGATTTTCTCAGGAATTTTGAATCATCCGTAAATAACTCGATCACATCCTCTGCTTGAGATCCATTGACACGATCCGAGATCATGCTCAAGCTAAAACCATTGTCAGTCATTGGAACTGCTCAGCACTAGTCAATGACTTTCGGAAGGTCATTTATAAATTCCAATTACCGATACGTGTCCTGAGTTCTCATACATTCACACTCCTCCTGATTGTAGATGTATCGCCAACTTCATGGCACTTTCTTTGACCATGAGATCGGCTGGCAACCGATCAGCAGCCTTGGATTTTTTGGCCCAGTAGCACCAGCAGCCATGAAAGCAGATGTGCTCAGTATTCTTTTGAAAATCCATCACCACAAAAGCATCTCATACCTTCATGTGGGATTTGCAACCGTAACAAAGAGCCAAAGAGAAATTTCTAGAACTTAGTCCTCAGATCTTGCCAATGGTATACATCAAATGTATGACCAACCCCCAACAATTTTTTTCGAACACACCGACCCCATACCAAACCTCCTTCAGGTCGTAATTCACTATCCTAAAAAATCGTACGGTCTGATAAAAATGACATGTGTGCTCAAAAAGTGTGATAGTGTATGGCTGTGAAAGATTCTTTGACAAGTCTGTTTGATTTGCTAATCAATTTTTATTATTTGAGCTTTTTCTTATATAATAATTTTTTTTTTTAAGTTTATCAGGCTCAAGTTCTTTGTATGTATATTATTTTTGTGATTGATATGAATTAAATAAGACAAATAAATGTCTTTGATAACTTCTTTGTCTTATTTAATTAATATCAATCACAAAAGTAATATATAAAGAACTTGAGTTTGCTAAACTTAATATAAAAATTATTTGCTAATCTTTTGAAAATTTTCAAAGTTTCAATATTTTTCTATACAATCAAAGTTGACATTTCCAGGTTGCTGACAAAAATTTCTAGTGTGGCTGTTTTGTTGCGACTTTCTAAAGTAGGACATAATTCTATAAGACGTATCTAGCAATTTCCAGTGAATGACTCGTACGATTGTGTAGGACAGTGAATCATGGCCTTTAGCAGGGTTCCCCTACAAAAATGCACAAAACAATATTTTAAATTGGAGGCCTCGAAAATTATTGTTTTGATATGTTGTTGGTTTCCTCATGCCAAAAGTTATCGAAAATCCCTGCCTACTAGACATGCTTAAACATGTTTTTTTAATGAAAATTCTTCAATTCCTTCTTTTTTTTTTTTCTTCAAAAATATATATAAATTTTCTTTCTGCTATATAGTGCAACGCAAAAACTACAAACCTGCGCATAAAAGAAAGCTGCAACAATAAAAACCCCCTCCACTGTCTTCATTTTATAAATACCAAATGTTCAACTTAAAATAGAAACAATAACAAAATGAACAAGTTTTGCGTTATAAAAATAATACTTTTAATATTCAAAGGTAAAGAAGAAGAAAAACAAAACTAAAATAGGAAAAAAGTTTGAAAACAAAAAAAGGAACAGTGAAAAAACCCACACATACTTGTTATTTCACATCCTGCAAGTGCATGTGTGAATAGTTTTAGTATACAGGCACAAAAATACAACTTTAGCACAAATATATAGTATAGTATTTGGAAATTTGTCTGCATCTGTATGTAGTAGATGTTGATTACGTTATAGTAGTTGTATTCTATGAGTATTACATGATGGCTGGCGCTTACGCAAAAAGGATGGCTGGCGTTTAAGGACAACGAAAACAGTTCAAGTGCAAGTGAATACACACTAAAAATACTTGATTTCTCACCAACACATTGCCAAGCAACAATGCATTATTGTAAGCGTGTGTAGTAGTACAACTTACACATGCAAATTTCTAATGGCAATGGAATACATGTTCAAAGCGAAAATGCCAAAACATGACCAACAACAACCTACATCAACACTTATACATGGAAAAATTACCGAAAAATATTTACGCATACACACATACACACAGACATAGTTCTGGTTATGTATTTTTGGCAATGTAGGGGTTTTAATGAAATAAGGATAACAAATGCACTGGTTCCGTTTCTCTTTATAGCACCACCACCAGCACCACGCGTATACGTTTTGTATTCAAAACTGTTTTTTTTTTCTATTTTTAGTTTTTCTTTTTATAACTTTTATAATTACGTATACATAGTGCATATATTAGATATTTAAAAAAAAACTGATTTTATTCGACAATAGCCTTTTTACGCTGTTGTCACTGAAGCAAGTGGACTGGCAACTGTCTTCAAGTCACTAGTTTTGTCCACTATATTGGTGACTTATTTGGGCACATTATCAAAGGATTGGCTGGCATGATTTCAGTTAATGTTTATTTGTAAATAAGCAAAGAAAATATAAAAAATTTGTATATAGTGGTTCCATTAGAAATATCTAACCAATAGCTCACGCGGCACTCGTTAATTTTCCATGACAACCCCATATTAAACGTCAACCTAAAAAAATATATTATAGGGGCTTTAGGAAGTCCACACTACTGGCGATAACGTCCTCAGAGAAACGCTAGTGCCATGTTTGTTAATAGTTTCGCTTCGATGTTGTGCATGAAGGAAGTCTTGGCAAGTGTCCTCAAGTTACCAGTTTTCCGACTACTGCTGTATGGAATATGATATGTCAGTAGCACTAATGATCCAGTCAATAGTGAATCACTAGAGCATTTCTGCTGACATTTCCTGCAGGTGTTTTATAGCATGCAATCAGATGTGGAACGAACGATTTACGTTGGCATCTCTATGTGGTACAGTACGTCAGTAGTAGTGGTAACCATGTCGATAGTGAATCACTAGAATTTCACTATTAAAATTTTCTTTGGAAGTTTTATAGCACACCTGGATGTGTGTGTCAGCAGTAGTGGTGAATATGGCAATAGTGAATCACTAGAATTTGGCTACTGAATTTTTCGTCGGAAATTTTATTGCACACCTGCAGATGGATGGGGAAGAAGAACTTATGTTGGTACCTGGCTCGTAAGCCCTAACTCAATGATGGATCAAACTTACATTGTCCAATGAAGAATGTTACTTCATCATCCCTGGAATAGCTGGTTACATGTGTTCGGGTGCCAATTTATTTTCTGCTTTATTCTGGTCGCTGACAGTTAAGGAGGCCAACATATCTAATCTTCCTGGATGGAATAGAATCCAAACAGTGCTACTGGTAGCCTGAAATCTATTAAAGAGAATTTGACTCTTAACTAATACTAATAACGCTCATGATAAAACAGGTTATGTAGCCTGGCAACAGCACCCCGAGACATCTTTGTATAATCAAACATGTACTCTAAAGACTGCATAATCAAAAATTAAACACACTTTCTTTCTTATGACTAATAATATCAACCACAGCCGCTACGTCGCTACGTAGCAGCCAAATTCGCTTCGAACCCAGGTCATGGCTAAATGTGTACTGTTTTTAAGCAGCAGTACTTAGCCTTGCTACCACCTGAGATCTTCATAACTGACTGTCTATATTTAATCATATTGATAAACTCCATTTTAGCTCAATGTTTTTTGTGTTGATTGGAATATATTTTATTCCAGTCAAGTTTTTGTGTTTTTTGCTATTAAAATAAATGTTTAAAAAGTGTGTACCCCAGCCAATAAGCCTTCAATTTTACTTTCCTTGTCTTCTTTAAATATCTTTAAATCGCTCCAGTTTCATCACAAAAAAAATCAATCTCAATTTTGAGGAAGTAAAATCGATTTCACCCGATAAAATTGTCAGCCGTCATTTATTTTAATTTCAAACTTTATGATTTAAAATTGTTAATGTGAAACAGCCATGGTATGTTTTTTCTTTTAAAGTCATGATCACCACAGTCTTGCACAAAAAATGCATTTCTCAATTATGAGGCAGTAAAATCAAACTAAAGTAATTAAAGAAAAATAACTTGAATATATTTTTCAATGCATTTTTGCTTCTGCCACGATTTATTTGGCAAGATCAAATTGTGGCAACGATTTTATGTTTTACCGAAAATTGTAGAATTTTTACTTAATACCTTCATCTTGATCAAGTATATCGATACATACATAACTACATACATTTGTATGTAAGTGCAAGCAGCACTATCCGAAATATTATTCCTATTCAAGATGACAAGCTCATGCGTTTATATTATTGAATAAGTATTCAAAAACTTGTGCGTATCTTAAGTATTTATTTGCTGGAAAATCTTTGTTTTATAATTCTAGTATCTTATTATAAAATCACACTACACATTTAGTTATCTATTTTCTGAATTTATTAAATCAACTTTTATGGTTCATTTTATAAGAAGAGCAAACAAACAAAAATGCGGCTGTTTTCACATACATTTTTACAAACTTGTTTTTATACTTATTTATAATTTTTTTGTTTTCTGGAGAAAATTCTTCATAGAAATTAAAAAAAAAGCAAACAATAACGAAAAAAAAAATAAAAATACTACAAATACAAAATTGCCCAGTTTAGCGTACCCATACATAGAAATCACACAGCAAATAGAGAGAAAAAAAGCTACGCTCACTTCTACATAGAAATGTTCGGATGCAATTGTTGTACAAGTAAAAATTGTATATGCCAGTTTTTGTGTAGTTTAAAACAAGTGAGTGCATGCATGTGTGAACTTGTATTTGTGTTCGTGTGTAAAACACATGCGCACATTGGAAATGTGCAATTTTCAAAACGAAAAGAAGAAAAAGCATGTATGTGTTTGAAAAGGAACTAACAAAACATGGACAAAAAGAAATTTAGTAATGTTAGGCTAGGTTCTGAATGTCATGGCAGTGAGTGAGGGAAGCAAGTGTGAGTGAACGATAGAGAGAGCGATAAAAAGAGAGAGAGGGAGCGTGTGAGTAAAGGGTGAATGCATTGAAAACATACATAAAATGATGTATTTGCTTGTGTTTTATCTACAAATTGAGTGACTAAGAATTGATTGCATATTTTATTAATGACGGTGTTACCATTTAATAATTAAAGTAAATATATATATTTTTTTGATCTGCATTGGATAATTTGCAAATTAGTCTTTAATTTTTAAAAGAGCAGAACAGGGCCTAGAGTTGTCAAAATTAAATTTTGTTTGCCAGTGAACACTAAAAGTAAAATTCAGCATCATCCTGCCACCAACGATTCATAGCATTATATGAAATCCAATGAAGGAAGCAAACAATTTTTTTACAAGAAATTTTTATTTCACTCAAACCTGTGGCCAAATTCCCGCATTCGTTATCGAATGAACTCAATAGTAAAAATAATGTAAAGCAAAAAAAAAAAAAAAGAAATTCCGTAAGTTTTTTTTTTAAACACATCTGTAATTATTTTCAATTCTGTCATTAAATTAATGTTTCACTTTTCCATCCCTGGTTTTTAACCAACAAAATTTAAATTTCTTGCAAACAGCAAAAAAGCCACTTTTACTTTTGCTTAAAAATTATTTGTTTATAATTTTTCATAAAAGGTTCGAAAATATGTTTTCAGCGTCGGCAAAAAGCAATGATGTCGCCACGAATACTATATATGCATGTAAATATGAGGTTATGGCTCATTTTTTATGTTTGACACAGCTGAGATTTAAACTCTAGTTTAACAAAAGTTTTCTATGATTTAATTGCAGTTTAAACATAAGAAATCAGTGAACCATTTATTATTGATTGTTCCGAGAAATAGAAATTTGTCAACGTTGCAAAAAACGTCAAACAGCTGATGTCTTGCACTGCTTAATAACTAAAATTGAAACGCAAAATTTTCTTTGTTTAAATGTGGTTTAAGTATTCGCTGGTATAAATAACTACTGATATGTAACTATGCAGCTTAAAAGCTGCTTACAGCTCTTTATTAAGAAAACGTAGGTCACTAATTTCAGTTTTTATTGACCAAAAATTTTTTTATATATATTTTTTTTAATTTTTCTGGGAGCAGTCATTACTTGACCTATCACAAGTTTTCGTTTAGACGTTAAGTTATGAGACACCCTGTATGTATCTTTCGATTTTAAGTAAAGTTAGGAAATTTTTTATTTCCTAACCTTTATATGAAATAAACAAGAAATTAAAATTTGTATGTAAAGTTGCTAAAAAAAAAAGTATATATTTTAATATGAATTAGAATTATTTTTTTTTAATATGAATTAAAATTATTTTTGTTAATATGAAAAAAAAATTAATATTGGCTTCAAGTGTTTGCTAAGAAAATTTTTTATGGAAAATTTTAATTTCTGTATTAAGTTTATCAGGCTCAAGTTCTTTTCTATATTCTCCATGTGATTGAAATAATTATATAAGAAAAAGTTAGAATAATAGAAATTAATAAACTGAAAATTTGAATTAAAATACATACATTTAAAGTTTGTATGATTTTTTTTTAGTAAGCCCTAAATGTTTAATATGTAGTTAGAATTTCAATGCATTAACACCCTCTGGCAATACCTTGCACATAGCAATACACACGCACACACACTCTCGCTCCTCTAACGCAGTCTCACTCTCTGCCTATTTCTCTTGAAAAAACAAACACATTCCAACTCAAGTATTTTCTTTTGCTGGTAGTGGTGGGAAATTTTATTTTACTTGTTTTTTTTTGCTGCTTATTTCTTGATCTCGTTGCTGTTGTTGTTCTTGTAGTTGCTGCTGCTGCTGCTGCTGTCATTGCATTTTGATTACATTTCCTTTGTGGTAGGTCAATATACAAACACTTTTTTTCTTATTCGTATCAAAAATTTCAATAAATGGAAAAAGTTTGCAAGAAAAAATTTACTTTGGAATAAGCTTTTGTCTTCAGAAACGTTTGCATTATTTATACACATAAAAAACGTTGCAATTTTTAATTTTATTTTTTTATTTTTTGAAAAAAAAAATTTTTTTTTTAATAAATAGATTCAAGTGTTTGTTTTTAAATTTTTGTGCTTTTCAATATTTCTTTTAAATTTCTCTGTCTTTGCAAACGTTCATATCAAAGTCGCGCTCTGTACTGACTGTATTTTGCAGCAACAAAAATAAAAGGGTAGAGAAAATTGTATTTATTATTTTATTTTCCATTTTCTGTGCACTTTTGTATTTTTTCGCCTCCAGAATTGGTTTTGCAAAGTTTACTGGTTGGCTGGTTGGTTTAGTTTTTTTTTTATATGTTTTTTTTATTTCTATTTGTAACTACAATATAGTACTACAGCGAGTCAACCATCAGAGTCAATTACTCACACTTTGGTTCCAAACTGCAATAACAACAACAACAGCAGCAGCAGCAACAAATACTACAACTACTTGGAAACTACGAGTACATTTAGTGATGAGTGCAATTTGGCAAATACACTCAGTTAATGGATAAAAAAAAAACTTCCAACTTTTTAAGTTTTTCTTTAACAGTTTGCACATGCTGCGCTCTTTAGGTGATTTTTTTTTTAGAATAAAATAAAGTAGATACCATGATTACCCTTTACCGGCAAAACTGAGGAGCCTCAGGTAAAGTTAACATTTGAAAATGTGAAATTATTTAAATTTATTTTGACAATTTTCCATGTTAAATTAAAAGTTTTAAATAATAAACTTTTATCACAAAAAAAAAAATATTTCTCAATTTTAGAAAGTAAAAATCGAGTTTTTTTTTTTACTAGCTATCAATTAAAGTGGATCAATAGGACTAAATAAAGTCAGTTGTGAAGAGCTCAGGTAGTAGGATGGCTGAGCGCTGCTGCTTAAAAACAGCAAGCAATTGGTTATGATCTGGATTCCAAGCCAATTGGGTACTGATGATGGTCGTGATGAACGTGAAACAGCCATGTTATGTTCCCCAGCCAATAAGTCTTCAACTTTACTTTTCTTGTCTTCTTTAAAAATATCGATCAATACATTTTTACCACAAAAACTCTTTCTCAGTTCTGAGGAAGTAAAAATCGAACTAAGGCCCGATAAAATTATTAACAGTAATTATTTTATATTACGTTTATCAAGCTTCAGTTCCTTCCTCTATATTATTATTGGGATTGATATTAATTAAACAAGACAAAGAAAATATGAAGGAACGTTAGCTAGCTGGAGAACTAGCTGTTTCGAAGCCGCCACACTTCTCGGCATCACATGTTCTTGAACTCAACCGCTTATGTTTCTAAAATGACACTCAAGTCACTCAAACCACTCAGGCTTGAGGGTCACTGCAGAAACATGACCTCCTAAGTTAAAGGATAGGTACTGACGAGAAGTGTGGCTGCTTCGAAACGTCAGTTATTTCTTGATAGTTTCTTTGGCTGGTTTAATTAAGATCAATCATAGAATGATATAGGGGCTGAATTTTTGAAGTTTTCTTCAATTTGCAGGAGTATGTATGTTTCCAATTATACATACATGCTTCTTCAAATTTAAAATTTCAGTCCCTAGACCATTAACACTTGCGCTTTCCCAACTGAAAGATAACTCTTATCTGTGTACTCAAACCAGCCTACTCTAGCTTGATTGTATGTCGGAAGGATATCACGGAAGGACATGAGGGGTATCAACCTAACCCAACTCTTACGACTAGATTCCAAAATGCTAAAATTGTATTCACAATTCCCCACCATTCAAGCCCACTGTATTTTTTTTCGTAGCCGGCAAATAAAACGAGTTGTATCTTCTCAACTTCCACAAAACTAAACTCAGTTTTCAAATGATTGTTGTTGTTAGTTCCAACTAGCCTTGTTCTAGCAAACAAGAAGAGTGAGTTTTTATGCGGAAAAAAAATTGGAAAAACAAAAATAGAGTTTGTGAAAAAGTCGTCATTGGCACTCAACGTAGGAGACTCTCTGCAACTACACTGTAAATAATAATGCGATGACTCTCCATGGCAAAGCTGTTTTCTCCATTGAATTTATTTCCCATTTTCTGGCGATTTTATAGGCAAACGTATGATGTGCGAAGCATGTATTTGTGTTGTTTATTTTAATATGTGCATACATACAGAGGTGGCATTTTAAGGTTATTAAATTGAAGGCTTTAAGTACCATGACTCCCATTAAAATGGTTGGTTGGTTTGCTGTGCAAGTGCGGAGGTTTTATGACTGCATACCAACTTTGGTCATTTCATTTTGTGTCAGTGTTCTTTTGCGCTCCAAACAGCTTTGCACCTATTGTCGGTATGTGTTTGGCTGCAAAGCCGATTTAAACCTCAAACTCTGTCCAACGAATCGAATGTGTCAGCATGTACATATGTATGTATACTGGAAACTGGAGAGATGTGCACTTTATACTGGGATGGTGTGTGCTATAAATACATACATATGTATATACCGAACAGCAATTGCTGGTTAACTTTTAAGAGATTGAAATGCTAATTATTTGAAAACATTTATAGACAGCCAAACCGGTAGGTGATAATGTTGTGCCCTGAACTGAAAGCTCTTCTTTTTGCGTTGAAAATTTGAGCATTGAAATTTCAGGTGATTGAAAGACTTAAGCATGAAAATTTGGAACATATTTTCTTTGCCTAAAAATAATACCACTATATTTTCTTTGCCATTAATACCACTAGCTATCAGGCGATTGGGGGGGTTCTTGTCCTTCTATTTTCTCTGGCCAATATGCGGAGTTACATAAATATTATTACAGAATCCCGGGCTACTATTGCAAAACTGTGGAAATGAAAAATTAATGGAAATTGGATCGGTATAATCGCGAGATGTGTACTGAAGCCTTAGTTGCGATCCAAAAAAAAGAAAACAAACTGTAGTGAAAAAAAATGATATGTCAACAAAAAAAAATGCAGAGGAATAGCACCTCTGTACCCTCCTTAGCAAAGCTAAAGACATTTCTTCAAGGTGTTTCACGACTACTGATGAGTTGAGTGGCATCAAGGAAATATCGACGGCATATGTATATATGGACAGCTGAAAAGCTAGACAGAAAAAAATTTTGAAAGGCCTAACGAAACTTTTTTCTGCAAAACAAAATGATACTCAAGAACTGTATTATTTTAGGTTTAAAAAAATATACCTTATAAATGTTTTCTGTCTTTCCCATGTAGGTATGTCGATGTATGCATGTCAATAGGCCAGCAACATTTCAAGAGGTAAAGGATGAGATAGTTCGGCACATTTCGTCATCGAAAATTTGGATCATCGGGTGAAGGTAAGCGGCCGAGGTCGTGGCATACATATTTGAACCATACCAATATTATCGTAATAAAATGAAATGAAAAAATTTTCTAAATAAAAACATTGGCCTTTAAAATTTAATAACCCTTTATAATCAGGGTTGCCACTCAAATTTTTTTTCCTACCAAATTTAATTTCAAAAACTACCAAATGGTATGTTTACCTACCAAAAAATAAAATAAGCAGTTTAAAAAAAATAAAATTTATTTAAAAAAAAACAAAACAAGTTTATACATAGCAATGTTAATATGTATCTTTATAAAAATAAATAACAATTCGTTTGTAAAAGAAACAAAATTTTAAACAAAAAATAAATAAGACTTCATTTGTAAAAATAAAAATCTCAAGGGTTTATTTGGAAAAAGGTTTATTTTTTAGAGTCTCTTTTTGCTGACCATATGTAGTGCGAATCGGTCTTATTTATCATTTCCTGGCACATCATAATATTGTTTAAGGAACATAGTTCGAGTCTATTTCGAAATTTGGTTCTTACTAACGCAAGTGTTGAAAATTTTCTTTCTGCAGCTGCTGAACTATGTGGTAAAGACAATAAATTGAAAACAAAATTAACTAGATTGCGAAACATATTTTTATTAAGCCCATTATTAATTTTGCCAACCTTTTCACAAAAAACATTAATCTGCATTTCATCATTCAAGTTGTGGTCACTAACTCTTAGTAAATTCCACTGCGATACAATTTTATCGGTATCACAATCTAATAATTTATCGAAGGCAGAATTGATTTGTCATTGATGAATGATTTGATGGATAAAAGCTGATTAGCGTAAAAAAAATAAAAACTGAAATTGAAAAAAACTACCAAATTCACGACACAACCTACCAAACTTCAAACTCATTTCTACCAAAATTGGTAGGAAACTATCAAAAACGGCAACTCTGTTCATAATATGTCATAGCGAAACTATTTTTCCTCTTGGCAAAAGCTATCGAAATATCAGCGATGGATTGCTAAATCAAGCCACCCTAATGTATATACATTAGAGCGACTCAAGTTGTATGGGAGCAAAATTCGTGCAAGGTGTATCCTCCGCGCTCGATAGAGGACAGTTTTGGAAATATAAAGAATAAAATTTAATATTTTTTTTAATTTGGAAAGAAAACAGTCATGAATCATTTCTTTTTTTCTTTCTTTAGTCCTATTTTCATCCATATATGATCTAGAAACTAAATCTGCAATCATATTACAGTTACCACAAAATTGCATTTACATATATGTATGTATGTATATGTATGTATATTCCACATCGCCATGCAATATGCATCTAATTTGCAAAAATGTAAATTATTTACATACAAGGATGATATACTTGGCAAAAGAAAAAACTTGATACCCATATTGCCCTATTTAAAACAGGAGACCCGTGTTAAATTAAATAAATGATTAAAATATGATAATTTGTCATTTTTATTACAAACAGCCCCGAACAAAAAATTCAAAAACGTTTTTTTTTTTACAGAATATTCTTAAAATAAAGTACATGGATGATCGTTCTTGGACACATTGTATATACAGTAAAGGACGCGTCTTAAAAAAGTCTTTCTTATGATGCCCATATTGTATATGTTGGTAAGGAAACAGATTAACAAAACATGTAAAAATAGCCCCTTTTTCAAAATGGTCCAGCTCACGAGAGGTCAAAGCTAAAGCCAACGTATTTTAAATGTTATCTTAAAAGAGTCCAAGGTTCATTTTTACAAGGGTACATCGAGCATTTTTTTTGGTGAGTCGCTCTAATATACATACATATGTATATGTATGTATTTTAGATAAACCTTTCAGTGATTTATAACTCATACCGTTTTGTTTAACTTAAATAAAATTTTATGTCTAACAAAAAAAAAATTGTATTCTATTTTATATTTTTTAATCCTAATGTTAAACTTTTAAAGGACATAAAATCTATTGGTCGACTGGGACCGCCTGTAGACGAATTCCATTAGAGTTTTATATTCAAATGAAGAAAACTTTTTGTTTTTCCCATATAGTATCTCATATGTAGAAATACATACACACATATGTACCTACATATGTGTACATGAATACTTTTTTTGTAGTATTTGTTGTTGTAACATTTCCTCTTTTTCAATTTATTTCATACTTTCTCCTGCATTATTTAGTTTCAACAATTCTGTACTCCCTATTTTGTGTTCCAGAAAAAAGAAGAAGAAAAAAGCCAACCAAAAAAATACTTGTATCGACTCATTGCACTCACTTTGCGCACATGAAATGATGAGTACTTGTGGTATTTATGCTCCTAAAGACTAGTCGCTACGGCATTAAGGGACGATGTGGATGACGACTCGTGCATGTTGAGTATAATATTTGAACAAGTCAACAACGTTTTCTATGCATAAAGCATAGGATTCCAGAGTGCTCTTTTCCTACATTTATACACACATAGATGTGACGAGCTCATGGTTGCTACAGCAAAAAAGCAATTTTTAATGCACTCCCATAAAGTCTCAAAATATGCAAACACAGAGAAGTGTAAAGACAAAACAAAAATGTTCTTCCTCTCAGACTTCCTCCCATTCAGCCATTCATTCCAATGGCATTTTTTCTTCTTCTTTTTTTTCTTTTTTGAATGACGAAATGAGTGCAAGTACAAGTATTCGGTTGTTACAGTTTTTTGTTGTTCCTCTTTTATTCATTTATGTATATTTTGCATTTGCAATGTGAACATAAAGAAACCAGCAATCAGATACCGATACACAGTAGCTGGCACTTTAAACAAAGACAGTTGCTGGCAAACAAAATCAAATAACTAATGAGACAACTGGCTTGAGCTTAATTAAATGACCGAATTATGAGCAATTTTTATTAAATGCATCATATGGGTTTTGGTATATTTTTGAGGAAACAAAAATCGAACTAGAAAGCCCGATAACATTAACAATTGTAAATCATATAGTTCACTATAAAATTAAATCAAGCTGTAATATTTATTTTGAATCAAATTCAAAGTGCATTGGCTGTAGTACAGCCGTGGCTGTTTCATGTCCAGCACAACGCTCATCAGCATCGAAATTGCTTTGAACGCAGTTCAAGCCAAATTGTATATTGTATTTTACATGCGTACTGCCTTACAGAATTCAGAATAAATTTATTAATATAATATTTTCAAATTAAAATGTGCTAAATACGCACACATAATTTGCATTAACAATCATGGTCTTGCCTAGCCACAGTTTCGAGTTAATTAAACATTATTATATGTTACAAACAATCATGTAAAATGTTGAATTTTAAAATTTCCTTTTTCTCTAATTATATCGTCAGTTATGCTTCTCTTGTCTACATTTGAATATTCGTCCGAATTCGTAAATGGTGTCGGGCTACCTTGGACGTAGTCGTATGGGATGCCAAATTATTTTATCGTTTGCACAACTCACTGCTTTGTATCACACTTGCACGTATTATTTGGTTTTTTGACAAGTATTAACACACAGTATAATAGTCTGAATTGCCGTGAAGTAAAATAAATAAAATAATGAAAAGTCTTGACCTAGTATATCTTGACATTGACATATTGCCTTCAATTCGTATTGTCCTTATAAGCAATTTCTTTCGCTTCTTTTTCCTATAATATATATTCATTAAATTTTCGCCACATACTGTACGCAGTAAAATAATTCAGAAACGAGTAAAATAACGTCGAGTAAGTGAATGTGTCCATGATATTCTCCTACTTAAAATTGCACTTTTTCTGTTTTTGCTGTTACTGTTGTTGTTATTGTTATTGTTGTTGCTGATAAATATAATTATTCAGACTGAAGTCGTCGTTGTTGTCGTTAGCGATACTTCTACATTGAAATTATTATCATATATAAAGTAGAAATTGCCGCAGTTGTCGGTCGGTTGGTCGGTCGGCCGGCATGGCTGGCTGTCTGTCTGTGTTTCTGTCTGTATGTCTGTCTGTCGAGACGTTTAAGTAACAGCCGTATGAAATAACAAAAAAAACTAAATGTATATGCATACATATGTGAGTATGTATGTATGTATGTATGTATGTATGTATGTATATGGAATAACTCTTTGCTCAAAGTCGTTGTTGTAATATGTAGACATTGTTGTTTTTGTTGTTATTATTATTGTATCTTCTTATTTTATTTAGTAATACGACTACAACAATAATAACAAGAACAAGTTTTATTTTACAATTATCTTGTGCATTTTTTCTTTTGCTTTTTTTTTGTTTTTGTTTTTGCTGTTTCATCGTCTTTGTATTTCTTCCACTAGAGATCTATTGTAAAATAATTTTATTTAAAGGTTTTTATCTCATTTTCGAGTTTTGAATTAACAAGTTTTCCGTCGGTAGTTGCAAATCTTTACAGCTGCCAGAGGGCAAGCAAGAAATTATGCACTACATATGTATGCATTGCACTATGGGTCGCATATTAAGGTCAATAAAGTGGGACACTACAAGTCTAAATATGTTTCAGGAATTTTTTGTTTATACAATAGAATGAATACATTTTTCTAGTCATTTAAAACTAAAAGGAGACGAAAACATATTTATAGAAATTGTAACGCACCCTGATACGACGAATATATCGCTCAAAATTTTCATGGAAGGTGACACCAAGATATTTCATTCTCGCCGATACCCTAATCGTTTTCCCGTTAATCAACAAAGTTGGAATAAATAGTTAAGTTTCAAAAATTCTTTTAAGAATTTTTCGAGTCTACTGATAAGTTGATTAGCATCAACGAAATGTCGGCAACGTATAGACGGCTGAAAAAGGCAGAAAACATTTGTAAGGTGTATTTTTGGGCCTGAATTAATACATTAAATAATTAAATTGAAGATTTGTCAATAACTATTATTAATCAGAATTTTCTTTAAAACTTTAGTTTTAAAGAATAATACAATCATACATTTATGTATGTGTTTGTTTACATGTATACATAATTTTAGAGAGTCATCTTATTAGAGATGGTACTTTAATTAAATTCGTATGTGGTTGTATGATAAATAATTTAGTATTTTCGATAGATAATGTAGCAGCCATTTAAAGCTGGTTGAACTTGAAGCCAACTTTAATTTTAACTATAGTTAAAAAAAGTTAGCAACACTTTTTAAAATTTAAAGGAACCGACTTTAGTGTTTGCCCATGAATTTTAAGTTCTAGTGTGTAATTATTTTAAGATTTTACCTTATAAGTTTAGCTTTAAAGGCGTCCCTATTTTATTTCCTTTGTTTTTGGGATACTATTTTAAATGCTAATCATTAAACAATTTTCTGAAGAATGTATAACTTAAATATAATTTGTTTAAATATTTGTTTATAATCATTGAGAAGTATTCGTACGTGAGAAATTTTGTTTTAATAGTAAATAGTGTGTGTTTAAACCAAATTTATAATATTTTGGAATATCAACAATCAATCAATCAATCCTTCTAGTCATGTGAGGAATTATGTTTTCTTTGCTTTGCTATTCTAATAATGCAAAATTATTTTATTTTCCCAGAGATCCAATGAAAAGTTCACTAGAAAAATACATATCCTCTTACTTAAGCTCAAGCTTTCGAAAATTATTTAAAATTTAGTTTTTTTTTCTTCAAAGGTACTACGTAACATTAAACCAAAATTTCATAGAACAATTATCCAGCAGGCAAAAAAAATTTAATATGAAAATATTATTTACACAATGAATATGTAAGCGTATACGCAATATTGCAAGTGCCATAGCTCAGGGTCCAGGGGTCGCATGAAGTGTTATGCATACTTTCTATTTGCAAAATGCTTATTTTGAAGATCAGCTTTAATTGCGTATTGAGACTGATGCTCTGCTCGAATGCTCTACTCCGTTCATTTGTGCAAAATATTGAAGTGTATTGAAGCAATATTTTATTTTAAATAAAATAATATATTTGAAGCTTCATTTATTCTATGTGGAGTTTTCAGCTAGATTTCATTTACATTTGCAGAATAATATATTATAATTTTAATGGAAAAAAAAAACCTGAGAAATTATGTAAATTCAAGGAATAGACAACACTGACTGCACATCAAGTTTTCTGTATGAAAAAACAATTGTTGCTCAACATTTTCCACAGTTTCGAGCAGAGTACTAACCTTTATACTTGAGATCAAATGATCGATATGTGTAATATGTACTAAAACACAAAACTAAAGCAAAATTATGACTTGAGCTGGGGTACAACAAGCTGTTATAAATCAGTCACGCCCCTTCTCATCACTCTTAATGATCGTAAACTTAGTTTGATTTTTTCCGGCAGTTTTTTATTTATTTCTTCATTATTTATTTGCCCCCTAATTCATAAAAATTATTTCAGGCTTATAAGGCTCTTATTTGACATATTTGTTTGAAAAATTTGTCAAATAAGAGTTTAATAAACCTAAAATATTTATTATGAATAAGACCCTTACACCGGTATTCATAAAAAATAAAACGTTGCTCAACCACATTTTAAAAAAAAAATTTATATACAAAATTTGTCGTAAAATGTGTTTTAACAATATTTTATTTTTTATGAATACCGGTGTTAGAGTTTACCTACACGCAAAGAAAAAATATTTTAAAATATGGTTGCAACAACAATATTCAACCCTATTGTAATTAAAATAGGAAATTTGTATGCCCATAAAATTTTCATTCTCCATGAAGGAGAAATCGCTATCGTGAACGCCTTGGGAACTCATGATGCAACTTTTAATAACTATAAAATGCTTTTAGAAAACACACATTTTTTTCGGTAATAAAAATTAAATTTTTTACAAAAGTTCGAAATTTTTTGTTAAAAAATCTAAAAATAAAGTCATGCTGATGAATTTTCATACATTAATAACAAACAAAGTTTCAAACAAAAGCAGCCATAAATGACTAAAATCGGTGCACAGCTTTGGAATTTATTCACAAAAAATCAAAAATTGCAGTGAGAGAAGTATGTAAGAAACCTATTTTTTATTTGCTTATCAAAATAAAGCAATTTCAAGTAAAAAAAAAAACAACTTACATATCGATACCCAAAAGGCAAAATTCCGTAACTTGCTTTGTGTGCACAATTTGCATTTTTTAACAAATACATTTATTAAAATATTTATGTATATGCCTGCAAAAAGTTTAATTAGTATATACATATGTATGTATGTATGTCACTTGGCGCTCCGTCTGTCGGAAAAAAAAGTTCTAAATTCAAGCACAGTGTAATGACCACATTCTTTAAAAGAGTCAGATTTGTTGAACCAGCATTGGTCCCTCTTTAACAAATAAACAAAAGCTCTTACTGCTTCCAGAGGGCAACCAGGTGAAAACTTTAGCACAGAAACGTTGCTAGTGATATTTTTATATTTTTCACGCCTTAGCAACATGATGAAGTCCTCGATTTTTTTCCGCAACGTGTCAGATACTGTGGCTTTGTTTTTGGGTGGCTTGGCGTTTAAGATTCAATCAAATCTTCCAAAGCCAATAAAGAGATTTTCGAGTATAACTAATGACTTTCTTGCTGCCAACATTTAGCTCTCAGGCCTCTGTGCTTGTTCGCTACGAGACATTCTAAGCAAAGCTACTAGATATTGTATTGTATGTCTGTACTTAGAAAACCAGTTTGAAAACTGCATCCCATACTTTCCTGATCAGGCTTGTTTAAACCAAAAACCTTCTTGATATTCAATTGTTGGGAGTTTTTCTTTTCTTTTTTTTTTGTTTTCTTGTATTCAAGACTTTCTTTTCCGCAACAAAGTGTGGAATAAACTTATGAATGCGAACAAGTTTGCAAATTCAGTTAAACGAGTATTTGTTGATTTGTTGCTTAGTTTATTCCCCCTGCATTGCGATACAAAAGAGATAGAGATGTATCTGTCTTCTATCTGTGTAAAAGTACCTATAAAATAGTAAATATCCAAAGGTATTTCGCAGAATAAGAAAACGAAGGAAGAATGTAAGAAAAGAAAAAATGTTATAGATAAAAACCTCGTAATTGAGGATTATAGACAACAAAGCACAATGATTTATTTGAACGATGCATTACATTACAAACAAGCAAACAAACACACAGACAGACAGACAGACAGACAGACAACCCAACAAACAATAGCAGCAGCAGCAGCAGCAACAATACTGTTTACAAGAACAACAACAATAACAATCAGTATGTTTGACTGTGTGTGAGTGTGAATTAAACTAATGTTGTTTTAAGTAGCTGCAACAACTACAGCTTTTTTAATGGCACTATCACAACAACAACGAGTATAAGAAGAACAAGAACAAGAAATAACTAAGAACTTCCTAAAGAGAAAGACTGCAATAACAAGAAAAACTATTTAAATTATAAAATTTACAAAATGGTGGAATGCATCTGTAAACTATTCAATTAAAGCAGATAAAAGAAATCTAAAAGAACAAAATGAAAAAAGTAACAGCTGAAAAAAATTCTATGGGAATAAATGAGCGAAAAAAACCTACAGAATTTGACTTTATCTGTATTTGTAAGCAGCAATGTGACTTGTGTAGATCGAAAAGGGAAAAATAGCTGTTATGGAAAAAAGTACACTGGAAAGCAATACTCTATATGGCAATTGTCGTCATCGTCGTCTCATTAAGTCGGCATCAAAGAAAGCGCGACAATAGTTTAAATTTACTTACTCAAAATTACACTGAAAAAACCATTCAATCCATTTGTACTTAAATCAATCCCAAGCGGTATCAGAACTTGTTGAGCTTGTTGAGCTTGTTTTATGTATGGATTTTTCAAGCGCTAAAGACTTAATTCTAGACATACATATGTATTCAATCCTAGTTTCGGATTGAATATATCTCAATTCCGTGATTAAAAAGAAGAACACTGTTCTTGATTTAAAAACATTGGTACTTACTTACCATACTTCTGACAGAGTTTGGGATTGATTTAAGTACGGAAGGATTGTATTTATTTTGAGTGTGAGGATGGATGCGATGTTTCTGAAGTCCATTTTTAATCCCAAATTCGTACCTGAAATATTCCGCTCTACTTCCTTAATTTAATAATAATTTATAAATAATTTTGTCTCTTTGCCGATTTGAACCCGTAACCTAACTACCAGAGTGGCCAGTTAAGCCACTGTGCCAATTCAGCCATCGTAGCAATTAAAACATTTAAACAAAATTCAGTACTTATACAAACACACACAAGTGCTGAGTTCAAATACTCTCAAAAATTTCGTACTCATTTTAAACCTTACCAGCATTGATTCCTTTTAATAATTCCTATTGATCTTGTTTTAAGAACACTTTTGTGTTATGCGTACTTAAATTTTCAAGACTACTTTGTAGTGAAATCAAGTAGGAAAAACTTCAATTTAGAACGCGATTTTTCTTTCTGTGTAAGCAGCATTTTTCTCTATTACAAAGCTGCCAGATAAATATTGCTGTCAAAGTAAAGAAACTGCTGACTTTGTCCATAAATATGTTATTCGAACTTTAATTTCGAATTCTTACCAAATAGCCATTTGCTGGCTTTTAAAAATGTCTCTTTTTTGAAAAGCGTTCGCTCTACAGAAGAAACCATTTTATTTTTGTTTTTTTTTTCTGCACATCTGTTTAATTATAGATAAAGGTCAGCTAGTGAGCCTTTGGCAAGCATGGAAAGTGGGTGAGAGTCTTAAAGGTACATTAGCTAAAATCTGTTGGTCTGAATATACATGCAAGTGTAGGTATGTGTGTAAAAAAAAAGTCCTTAAATTCCCTTACAGGTTCACATGCAATAACAAAAGGCAGCTAATGCGGTGAAACCCACTCATTCACTCAGTTTTTATTTGCTGGCATAATCTTTATATGTATGAAAAAATCCCGTATCACGAAGAACTAATGACTTGATTTTAATGAAGTTTTACACAAGTTTGTTAGCCATATCCAAATTAAAACATGGACTATATTTTATTGCCATTTTGTCGAAACCGAAATCGAATAAATCGATCTCAAATTTTTTGCTTATTTCTTTTTTTGTTCTTTAAAAGCTTTTGTCATCAAAATGGTCATGTATGTTTTTCGAAAACGTTTTCAATATGGAAAAAAAAATACTTATCGATTAACTCGATAATTGAAAAAAATTTAATTTCAAACTCAGTTTTATTGATGAACATACAAACATTTTTCAAGGTCGGGATCGACAGTTTTTGAAATCAAAAAATTGCATTTTGCCTGAATTGGTGTTACATAAACCAATTTACTAAACTCTCTATGATTTTTGAAAGGGCTTATTAGTGAAATGAGCATATTGATATTTTCGAAATCGAATTTGAAATCAAAGTCGGTAATAAATTCTAGTAACTGGATTTTTAAACCAAATTTTTTAATTACTTTTACTGCTTGAAATAGACTGTCAGTGAAATGAGAATTTTTTTCATGTCTGCTGTGTAAACCGAACCCGAGCAAAATTGCTCGTTTTAAGATTTAGTTTTGGCTTTGGTGCTCTGTAAATCGAAATCGTTCTTAGATCAAAAAAAAAAATACCTGGTCGATAGTAATAAAAGTGAGCTGTATTGCACTAAATCACTACAGCAAGCAAAATACACAAAAAACAAAGTCATTTCAAATGTATAACTTTTTTTCCATTATTCAACAATGAACTTAATTATTTATTCGCCATAAGAGCCAATTGAAATTTATTACTTTAGGTCTAAAAAATAGACCTTAATGCTTTCTGTCTTTCTCAGCCGTCTATATGCCGCCGACATTTCGTTGCTGCTAAACAACTCATCAGTAGACTTGAAAAAGCAAAAAAGAATTAAGGTCTATTTTTTAGACCTAAAGTAATAAATTTCAATTGGCTCTTATGGCGAATAAATAATTAAGTTCATTGTTGAATATTCAAAAACTTTTACTTTTTTATACTTTCAAGAATACAAGTTGTTGGTAACCAAAGGTCACCTGTTGTAAGGAAGTGCTATAAAAAGTAAAGGTGTTGCAATACGTAAAATGCTTTCTGTATAAAGAGTTTGTTTGAGCATTTCTGATTCTCATTTGTTCATGAGAATTTTGGAATATGTAGTTGGACTTCAAACATTCTTTTTTGCTTTTTCAAGTCTACTGATGAGTTGTTTAGCAGCAACGAAATGTCGGCGGCATATAGACGGCTGAGAAAGACAGAAAGCATTAAGGTCTATTTTCCATTATTTTACAAAAATATTTATTCTAATCAACAGATGGAAAACACAGTGGTGTTAAAACAGAAAGTTCGGTAACATCAATAAGATTATATATGGACAATCGACAATTCCCCCTTAAAGAGACTGCGGGCTTATTTAGTTTTTTGTTCTAAAAAAAAATCTGCACATTAAGAAAAAAAAAATTTCATTAAGCATTAAAGCAAGCAATCAGTGATGATCTCAATTCGACACAGTTGGAGCGCTGATGATCATTGTGGTGCATGTGAAACAGCCACTGATGCTTCAACTGTCGTGGCCACAATCGATTAGAATATTTACAGAATGCAAGCAAATATTTACACCCAGATATATGTACATCCATATACCATTTAAAAATCTTTCTGTACACTCAATAAAAGCAGCTCTTTATATATATTACGATTTTTATAGCACAATTGTCTTATTTCGGTTTTAATAAATTTTTTTAATAAAATTTAATTTTTTGGACCTAAATTAATACATTAATACATAAATTGGCTCTTAAAGCAAATAAATAATTCAGTTCATATTTAAGTTTTAATTAATTTATATTAAATTACTTTTTCAGGCTTAAGTTCAACCCTTGGGTTTTCACTACTTTTTTTACTTAATTGATATTGATTAAAAAAAGTAGTGAAAACCCAAGGGTTGAACTTAAGCCTGAAAAAGTAATTTAATATAAATGTATTACAGAAGTTCGATAAAATTATAAATTTACAGTTTTAATTAATTTTTAATTTATTTTTCATTGTTTCTTTTCCGTAAAGGAAAAATTTTCAATAACAACACAAAAATTTGAGAAAAATTCGCTGTCAATGCAAACAACAAAAATTTTGTTAAAAGCAATAATAATTTGTTTATATTTGTTTGACATTTGTTAAATCGAAAATTGTGTGTTTGTCACAAGTAAGACTTGTTCAAATATTCATTACAAAATGATTGTAGATATTGTTATTTTCAAATTAATATAACCATATTTCAATTTTGAGGGATTGTGACAACAAAATGATCAAATTGTAATAAAAACTGTGTTTACGGTGACAAAATTCGGTTTATGTCTTTTTAAATAAATAAATCTTGTTTGCCACAACCTATAGCATTGTTATATACAATATAATATTGTTATTGCAACCATATTGTAAAATAATTTTTTTTTACGTGTGTGTGTGTGTGTAAGACAAAAAGGTCCTTCAAAACAACTAAAAACTTTTTGTTATTATTTGAAAATAAACCAAAGAAACGGCAATTAATTTATTCAAAAGCCGTCGGCGAATTCTTTAATAAAAATATTTTTTTGTTTTCAACTCATTAATATTGGCTGAATTACAACAACGACTTGACTTACCAATGTGTGAAATGTGTGCGACCCTGCTGCCAGGCACAGTAAAAAATTATCGCTTGTAAATCATCTGCCAAGGAGTTGTAATTATTTCCTTTTTGCATACTTTCTGTTTGTTATCTTAAAATTTTTGGTTTTTTACTTTTTTCATAAAATAAAATATTTTATAAACATTTTTTTTTATTATTATTATTGAAAAACATAAGAAACAAAAACACCAACAATTGCACTGTCTGCTGATGAAAGATTTATGTACAACGTAGGCAGAAATTAATAATGAAGGCAAAAAAAAAATAAATAAATAAAATAAAATAAAATAAAATAAAACGGGGAATGAAAAGAAAATATCGCGAGAAAAGCAGAAATTTGTATATTGTATATAAATTTATTTTTTTTTTTTGGATGGATTTTCAACAGACACTGGGTGTAAATGTGTTTGAGTATTAAAGCCATATACACTTGGGAAAAAAAAACTCAATATAATTTACATACACAGGCACACAATTGCAAGATTTAAGGCGGCTATAAATAACAACAATGCCGCATAGTGTTACGCAGGCGGTCCAATTATCTTTTTTTTAATTTTTTTTTTTTTTTTTTTTTACTTCGCTTTTTAATGCTCCGTTTGGGTTTTCGTTTTTTTTTTGGGCCATGCAAAAAAACGGAATTAATTTACATTTTGCATTCTTTGCTTCTTTCTTTATTTTTCGTTTATCAATTGTTGGGGTTTATCAAAATTTTATCAATTTTATTGTTTAAAAAATATATGTAGTACATTGTCGCTTATTATTTACATTCGTTGCAGTTGTTGTTGTTGTTGGTGTTGTTGTTGGCTTATTGTCTTGGTCGCGCAAAACAACAAGAAAGATTATATTTTATGTTTTAACTTTCTGTATTATTATTTTCTGTTGTTCACTGCTTAAGAACGTTAGAGGAAATGACATCTACAATCAAAGTGCATTGCTACCAACAACGTCAGACACACAGCAACGCACAAACAGCCAGAGGAGCAACAGCAACAACATTGCAAAAAATAAAAATAACAAAAAATAAAAAAGTGTACAACAAACGGCCAAGAACTTCGAGCAAACGACCGACAAGACTCAATGTGTAGCAGGCATGAAGCAGTGGCCACAAATGTACAGTTATTTGAACCATACAGTTTTCAATTTAAAATAAAGAAAAAAGCGCTACAAAAATCATTTATTTCCTCCCAATAATACGCTTGGTGCAAAATGGGCGCAAAATTAATTGCTTACAGGAAATTGTTTGTTCCCATCAAAAAATAGATGGCAAATTTGCATAAGCTTTCATGTACATCTCTCTTCTGTAAATGTAGAAGTGGCGTCTTTTTGACAGTTTGCAAAAGTTGTACAAAAACAAAATGCATGTTATTTTTATTGAAGTTGTTCTTATTGTAGGGAAAATTTTACCTTATTACTTGTATCATGGTTGAAACTATGTCGTATGATTTTTCCTTCTGTTTCTTGCACAAGAACACCCATATTCATACAAACTATTGCAGGTTTATTACACGTTTATTTGACAAATATTCCATAGATATACGTCAAATAAGAGCTTAATAAACTTACAATAATTATTATGAATATGGGTGGAAATGTTTTGAAATTAAAACACACGATATGTAGATGCTACATACAATGACAATGTGAAAAACACGTCGTCTGTGGGCAACTTAACTAAGCGAGCGCTCAATGGTGAGTGGCATCGTGGGCCTGGCGCTTAGTTTAATACCACTTCTTTTATATAGAAAATACCCTTCAATTTTGTGGTCAAATTAAGACCGCTAGAGAAAATAAATTTTAAAAATCTATTGAAAAAAAAAATTTATAACAGAATTTTCGGCGCTATCCGATGATTTTTTTCATAGCGCCGGAAGCTCTCGCTACGTTTATTAAGCAATTCTTCGCCAGCACTCATATTTGCTTTTTTCTTATTTCCCTTCTTTTCAAAGCGGTTGAACCTAAAAACAAGTCATAGATTTCAGCACAAATAAGTACCAAAACTTGAGCTCTGCACTTTTTGCTTTGATAATGTCCGCCAAATACATTTCACAATTTTCATCACAGTTCTCTATCCCATAGAAACATCAGTAATGAATATACATACATACATACATATGTATGTACATATGTATGTAGCAATGCATATGCACATCTATATTATGTATGTGCGTTAATATGCATATGTATACCTGCCCAAACTGGCAGAAAATAAAAGAACGCTGCTGCCAATATACATACAACTGGAGAAGGATGCTGGCAAAAGTTGCTACTGCAACAAATGGAGCTCTGCTTATTGGTTTTCCACATGTACATACATATGTAGCATTAAAACTGGGTGGCTAGGGTAATGGTGGGGCGGTAAAAGAGAATAGCGAAAAAAAAATAAATAAATTACAAAATTTTAAACATAAAGAGAACAAGTAGGAGAAGTTGTGTAGACAGAAAAATGGGAAGGCTGATGTGGGCTGATGGTTGGGGGACGGATGTAGTAGTCTTAGACATTGGAATGCAATTGTAGAGAGAATGCATGCACATTCAACAGACAAAGAAGACTTTGGTGTATACAAGCAGAAACAGCAGCAGCAACAACAACAACAACAACAATAGCAAAAAATAATAATGGCTGATTTTTAACTCGAGTGAGTAGTAGATGAAAATCCATGACTATAATGATATGGCTGACGACGAAGATGATGATGATGATGATTTTATCGGTAATTATAAGCTAGACACACATACATATGTATGTATAAACAGAAATGACTCACATACATATGTATAAGATTAATTTACATGTGTTTGTGTGCACACAGAGTTTAACAGTTATAAAATTTCAATAAGACGAAAATTATACTCTAAATTCCCTAACAATACGAGTTGCCTTTTATATTTCGGAACTAGAGAACAAAAACAAAAATTAAGTGAGTCAAAAGAAGTCATCCCATAATGTTTAGCTTTCAGAATATCGATTGTGCCTCGCGCTGTGCGTGCCGTTGCCCCGTCCTGATGAAACCACATGTCCTCTAGACCAAATTTTTATAATTGCGGCAGAAAAAACTTGGTTAACATGGCCCTATAGCGCATGGTCGTTTGACCAGCGGCGTCCTCGCTAAAAAAAAAAATGATCCCATGACTCCTCCAAGGTTAACAGCGAACTATGAAGTCACTTTAAGCAGGTGTAATGGCTTCTCGGGCACCACTCGTGGATTTTCGATGCCCCAGAAGCGATAGTTTTGCTTGTTCACGTAACCACTGACGTGAAAATGGGCTTCATTGCTTATTATGATTATGGTTGAGAAAGCGTCCACTTCGTCATAGACACGATTATTCCACGTTCTTGGAGAGTGGCTTGTTCATTTGTATTCTACAGCTGTCTAGTTCACAAATGAAAAAACAGATTGGACTTCCAATAGGGTGATTTCTTTTAGTCCACCTTTTATTAGTCACTGAAAATCACTTTATTGTTGTTCAAAATACTCGCCATGAGTCCCCATCTATAGACTTTTTCATGCATTTGAACCAATTGTCGAAGCGTTTTTGCCACTTTGATTGAGGCATCTCCAAAACATGCATTCATATGGCGGATGACTTATCAAATCGATGTTTTGGGTGCTCACAAATGCGTTTGTTTGAGCCGATATGTGAAAGCTTGCATTGTCATGGTGAAGAGAGCTCCGTCTTCGGCAGTTGGTATTTCTAATTTCTTGGAAAACAACTGGCAAATAAACCGATCGTTGTGTACCACTCACAATTGACTGTTCTGCATCTGCGCAATCTGCGTATGATTGCGACACGCTTAGTTTTTCCGAAAAAACAGGCCACCTTTTGCCTGGAAGTGATTCGTGCGCAAACAACTTTTGTTGGATTTTGCTCATCTTGAAACACCCATACAGTCGACTGCTGTTTATTTTCGGACTCATACGGATAAATCCACCATTCAAAACCTCTCACAGACGTGTTTCGAAGCACAGCGATCGTATTTGGTGAGAGAGCATTTCTTTCGATCAATCGACATCAGCCTTTTTTGAGCGATTGGCAAACTGTATGGGATCCAACGCGAACAAATTTTTTTTGACAGTCAAATGCTTAAGCAATGCTGGTCCCACCAATCAATGCTTAAGGCTGTCTCAGTCTCACGATAGGTCACGTGATGATCTTGAAATATTAGTTCGCGCAACTAATTTTGCACGACCTTCGGGAAATTCGTCTTGTAGTGAACTACGACCACCAGTGTTTACTGGTCCTTGTTGGAGTTTCATTGTCAAAAATTGAATTAAGTTCAACTATGCACTGTTGCTGAGTTAATCCATGTCGAAAGTTACAAAAAATAATGGCACGAAAACGTTCACGATTTAATTCTATTTTTGGGCCGAGATGAGTCTTTTAAGTTACTACACAAACTACACAAATAGTGCTCGTATGTCAAAGCGTTCTGAGTACGTATAACCTCAAATTTGTCGAACTTTACGCTAGAGCTGTCAGTTACCAGATTGCAGTATCAGAGTGTCAAATCACGAAGCAAAAAAGGCAACTGACTAAAGTTCAATTTTCTTCGCTTAACAGCAATTTCACACTGGCTGGTTTTAAGTAAAATTTGGTTTTAACGTTAAAATCAATCCTTAAAACCTGGTTTTATCATACAAAATTATTTTGTTAAAACCTTTTTTTTTTTTGAATTGGTTTTAAGTTGATCTTATGAAATGCGACATTGTTTTTGATATAATATATAAAGTGCTGCCAAGTAAAAAATTAAAATAATTGGCATTTTGGCATGATTTTTCAATAAAAATAAATATAAATAAAATCACACAAAACAAAAATGAACTAAAACATTTTTTATACAGTTTGTCAAATAAATTTTGTAAGAGAAATATAATTTTTTGTGGACAAATTTATTTTGAAAAAATTCTAAGAAGCTTATAGATATTTTCTGTCTTTCAGTTTTTCACTATGTCTATACGCCGCCGACATTTCATTGGTGCACAGCAACTCCTCAGTAGAGTTGAAAAAACTTACTTGAAAATTTACTTCATTGACTGTAATAGCAAATATTTGGTTTTATTCGACTTCTTTCTATTAAATATTAGTATTTTTTTAAGCTTAAATGTTTTTTATTACACAGATATATTTTTGTATATTTATAATATTAAAAAAAAAAATTCAATATTATTGTTCTGAATCTATCTGATGTAGAGCGAAGTATCGACAAAAATATACGACGAAATATAAAGAATAAAAATTCAATTTAATTTTGTACAATAAGAAACCAATAGGGAGTGAAAAAGTTAGAATATATAAATAAAAAGATCTTTAGCTCGAGAAAATATTAATATTTAATAGAAAATATTTGCAATTTGTTTTGTTTTAACAAGAAGTTTATTGGACAAACTGTGAGTTAAAACTTGATTTTCTATAATTTGTAGTGTGAATACAAAACCATATTTTTAGGGTTTCAAAGTTAAAACCAGATTTTAACTTTAAATGTGAAAACACTATAAATGTAATTTATGTAATCATTCATTTAAGAACTTACTAGTTTTAAGGTAGACTAAACCAAACATGCACTGATTTTTTGGGCATAAGTAAAATAAAAGTTTTGCTGAGCACCAGTTTTAACTTCCACTTGATTTTTGGGACATTAATGTGTAATCTGTGTAATGTGGACAGTATAAATATGCCCAGAATTGGTAGCCACATACAATTTTCTTAAAAATTAAAACCTACCTGCTTCAATATTTCACTTTAGGTATTTTTCCCCACATGTGTGGCAACATTTAGGTGAAACAACAACGAAAACTTTGTAAAATATTGAATATGCAATGGCAATGATGGCGGATGAAAGAGCCGTTGACGATGGCAACCGTATTGTTGTTGTTGCTGTAGCTTTTGTTTACTTGCTATTTTTTGTTTTTTGTTTTAAATAGATTAACAAGATAAAGATGACAATAATGATGAAAGCCGACAACAATTTTTTAACGAACTAAGTAGGAGAACAACAAACGAATAGTTCTACTCCCGTTTATTTTTCTTGTTTTTTTTTTCTCGCATTTTTCCTTTTGGTATGGTTTTTTCTCTCTTCTTCTTCTTCCTAGCATGCTGTGGGAGCCTTTAGCAAAAATTATTTAACTCAGCAGAGGAGTCTTGACAATGACTTGGCGCATCCACAAACTATAGACCCAACAACAGCAGCAACAAACCTAACACACGCACACTTAGTTGGCACGCACGACGACAGAATGCACAACCGCACAAACTTTTTCTATGGGCATTTATTTAATAATAATAATAATAAGAACAACAACAAGCACAATAGCTCCCGACACTAGCAAAAGAGCAAAAACACGAAGCAAACAAAAAAATGCACACAACTAGCGTTCGTATTTCTTAATTCGTTTGCACTAAAAAAATGAATGAAAAATAGTTAAAGTATAAAAGCGACGGGAAATAAACTTTAATAAATTTTACACGACAAACACGATGATAATGTGTAATGGCGGTGGCGGCGTTGACGGCGAACAGAATATGTTTTGGAGCGCGACACGAAAAGTTTGATGATTTTCGCTTTTATCATCAACGTTATTGTCGAACAACGACCTGAAACGTATGCGGTAATTGTGATGAATGCGAAGTATATCATCAAGTTTAAAAACAATTTTGCAAAAAAAGCTAAAAGAAAACAACGACAACAAAAACAACAACAACAGTAACTGCAAAATTCAAAATGAAAAAGAAACAACAACAACAAGAACAAAATATAAGAATAAAGCAAAAAATAAACAAACACACGCACACATCTTGATTTAAACATCAAGTACTACATGAATTAATGCAAACAACCAAACAAACATTCGCATGCACATACATACATACATACATACATATATACCTATGTACATGCATACATATGTGCATATTAACCACAAACGAATACAACCACAACTGCAACAACAAAATTTGAGTTCAAAGCTCTCTTGCATATAAATACAGCGGCAGCAACAACAGCAGAGGTTAAATTGCAACAACAACAACAACAAAACTTTCCCTCCCTAGTGGTTTCTTATTGTACAAAATTCAATTTTTTTGAATTTTTGTACTTATGTACATACATATGTATGTATGTACCTATGCATGTGCAGTATCCAACTTTTTTTCCCCGTGTAGTTACTTATGTTCGTCACTACTTACTCGTACTCGTGTATGTATTTTAATAAACGTATATGTATGTAGCTATTTACATTTGTTTGATTGAATGCATGTACTTTTTTATTCCATCATTATTTTTCACTCAGTGCAGAAAATGGCAAGAAATGCATTTCTTATCTTTAAATGCACACATCCATACGTTATTGATGCCTGCAAAAACTACTCTCTCTCTCTCTCTTCCACAACATATTTTGCTCTTCAACCATTATATGCTCTTAGTTTTTAATTCAACAATTTCCCCTTAAAGAGAATGTGGGCTTATATAGTTTTTTTGGTAAAAAAAAACAAAATACGAGAGTTGTTGTTTGTATTTTAACAGCCTGTTCCTCAATGTCGAAGTCATGCGATTGTTCACATTCTAAGCGGAGGAAATTTGTTTTGGGTTCCTCCATGATGTTCTTTAATAACGTAAGCCCATGCGAACGCAAGCTATCGAAATAGAGGAATCCAAACTGATGCGAAATCGAGCGACTACATTTCGATCGCTAATATTTTCTTGCGACATTGAGGAATAGGCAGTACGAAATACAATTCCCAATCATGTTTTCTTTGAATTTGTGTGCTGCAAGCAGTGTTGCCTTTGTGGCACTAAAGTGTCAAGTTTATCCTCTGATCGCTGTGACACTCTTTCATACACTTCTTTAACATACCCTTTCATTTCACTTTTGACAAATTTACCATAATTTTTGCCTCTTTCTTCCAAACATGAAAGAAAGGGTTCTTTCAAAAAAAAAACAAGTGGAATTATATCGGCAGTTTCTAAACGAATGGTCTGAAAAAAAAAATAAAATTGCATACTCTGCTTAAGAGCTATTACTGAGTGTAAGCTATCATTGTGCGTAACCTCGGGTATATGAAAAATTTGAGCCTATGCCAAGCGAAAAGCCAGTTTTTACAATTCTTAATTATTTCACCCACCATATACACATACAAGTAACTTGTTGCAAATTGTTTGTACATATTAATAACCAATACACTGACAGAGACAATAAAAGCTGTTGCTACTTGCTTCGTTGTTTACACAGGCAAGTGCAAACTCATTTTCAAAATGTTGTCAAAGAAACTGGTCCTAAAGAAAATGGCTTTACTTTACAATATAAAAGAGTTAAATAAAAACAATAAGAATAAATTAATTATGCGGGGAAAAAAACAACAAAAACACTGTTCCAGTTTTTATATTTGAAAATCACTATTTTTGGATTTTTTTCTTTATTGTTTGTTTCGTTTTTGTCCACCTACATTACATTTTAATGGCTGAGTTGCCAAATTATTGTCATACGAACTGTTATGGGGAAGCAACTTATGCGAATAGCTTTTTTTTATCAAATAAATAGTAAATTTATGTAACAAAACGGTAAAAGCCATATTTGACTTTAATTTCTTGTTTCTCGGTAGGTAGGATTAAATGATAATGTACTAAAACACATTGCTTTTATCTATCAAAATTTAAATATAATATTTATAAGGTAACACTGTTTTTGCTTTTTGTCATTTTACCGACATACAAGTAATACAAAATTACTGGCAATCAAAATATCTTGCAAGTGAGCTCACAACTTGTAGAAGTATGAGGTATTAGTAAAAATATGTAAATGTATCGCGTTACTTGCATTTGCACTTGCGTGTGTTAATTACGGGTTACGGGTCTTGAGTTCGATTTGTTCGTCCTCAGAGCTAAGAAAGATTTTTTGTGATAAAATTATAGTGATCGTCACTTTTTGAAGAATTTTGTATTTTAAATGCATACATGGGATAAAAAATATTTGTGTTTTGTATTTTAAATACACAACTTTCATACATATGTATATATTTTGTATTTTGTATTTTAAATATGTACATCAGAGCATGTATTTTGGTCAGGACTGGCGATTATATTTCTCTGTACTGCATTACATCGCACTATATTATATTACAATATATGCATTTACATATATTACACAACATTGCATTGCATTATTTTACATCAGATTAGCTTACATAACATACACTTCATTACATTATGTTATTTACATTACATTACATTTCAATGTAAGCTGCCATTTTAACCAGTACATACAACTGCATACCTTTTTATAACCTGTTCGCTAGCAACGCTGTAATAATACGTACAAAATTTTATAAATTCTCTTTATACAGCAAATTTCCTCTATTAACAATAGTTATGCTCCTTTGATTACTCATTTACTCGTATTTGCATGCATGCATACTTTTAATTACATACTTCTGTTATGTATCATTTTCTCCTGTAGGTTGCAGCTTAGCCCTGCGCATTCAAACGAGTGCAATTAGTTGTTATATGGTGAGCATATTCTCCTTCTCCTTGTATGTTGTATGTGCATACACATATTGCTACAAACACACATAACATACATGCATGCCTTAGTACATATTGATTTAAATGTTTTCTTTTTTTGTTTTACCTCATAGGGAAGGAGTGCACCTCTCGAAATAATTCCCTAGAGCTTTTATATAAAATACATATGTATTTATATATATATATATATATATATATATATATATATATATATATATATATATATATATATATATATATATATATATATATATATATATATATATATATATATATATATATATATATATATATATATATATATATATATATGTGAGCATATAACGTTTTTATAGAGGGAAAGATTACATTATAATGCATGCCTACATACATATGTAGTGATGTGCATGTATGTAAACATGTATGTATGTATGTGTGTATGAATGTACACATGAGCTGATACATAAATATATATTTTATTAATCCCTATTTTAATGAAACTTGTTTTTATGAACAAACATACGAACATATACACAATCGTATATGTATGTATATACATATGTATGTATGTATCGAATCGTATATTTTTAAAGGTATGTATGTTAAAGTTAATCGGTTAACTAATTAGGGTATTAGGCTGAGAAAACATTAGTTTTATTTTTTATTTCATTTGTCTGTTTTGCTCACGAAAAATATTCATATCTGTGTGTTATATTTCAATGTGTTACATACATACATATTGCCTTTAAATGTACATTGAAAATATGTTTGGTAAGGTCAGGTTTATTTAGTTGATTAAATTAAAGCATTCTGGCTGCTTCGTAGTTTATACACACATACATACATAACGACATGCATGTGTATGTGTGTAACTGTATAATGGCTTCATTTTTTATTATTTTTTATCATTGGAATTGATTTCTTTTTCATAGTTTTTATTTCCACATAATAAAAGTATTTATCGGTGTGTACATACATACATACATACTACTTTATTTTAAGCTTTCAAAATCTATATGTTGTATTGGCAGATGAAAATTACATTTTACCTTGACAAGTAGGTATTGACTTTTAAGGCAGATCAGTTTTAAATTTATGTACATATGTACCCCGTCGGAAATGAAATTGACTTTAAATTAAGTTGAAGCTGACTATTTTACAAATATGTAGGCACTGGTTGACGCCTGGTTTATTTCTCAGTGCAAACAATTAACTATTTTAAAGCTAGCTATGTAAACCAAAGCTGGTTCTATATTTTATGTGGTAATATTTTATTTTATTAATTGAAATGTCATTCTAATTTATTTCCTTTTAATATTCTACTTGTTTTATTTTTGTACTGCCAAGTTGTTTTGTTAGCCTTTGGCTGGGCTCGAACCGCGTAACCTAATAACTGCTGAGCAGCCAACATCGCAGCAAGAACAGTCTCGGTCATATAATGCATTATACGATGCGCATTGCTGATGGGTTTGTACATCACAGTTTCTATAATTTTCTTAAGAGCAAAATTAAAGAGAAAAAAAAAGAACTTGCTGTTGAAATTTGTGACATGCACCAAGGGAAGGCCATAGACTAAGTCGACCGAAAGATTTTTTTTTTATTATGAATAGGCGAAATGATATTGCCCCTGAACCACATAGTAAAAAGTGAGACTTTAATTCTAAAATTTTTAATTTTAATGTGATTAGAGACTACTAAGTAGCATGTACCTTATGTGGCAGTGACACGTTACAGATTTAAATGAAATTGTTCAAAATCTCAAATCTCATTTTTAGATGCCGCGTTTTGGGCAACGCATACAATGCGTAGAAAATCTTGTGAGCACTGAACTTATATAATGTACAGTTGGTAGAATTGCATTCATTGCAAAAAAAATTGCTAAATTGAATACAGTCAAAGCCCGGTTTAACGAATGATATAATGTTCAGACCTTTCCTTATTCCGAGATATTCGTTATATCGAACAGTAATTTTTTATCTTAAAATTTTATAAAAGACGGTGGTCCGCAGTTTTAAAAACATCAAAATTTAATTGTAATGACAACTCAGTGTAGAAATAAAACTTTAATTGATATTTTAACGTTCATTTAAGAATTGTTTTTATTTCTAATATGTAAATTCATTAAAAATCATAAATGTACATAGAGGCATATACATATTTAGCTATGTTTGGATGCTATTAACATGTGTAGGTTTATCATTACATTTCATTCATATTATTCATTTCTTAAGAAATCGACATCTCGTTTTCACAATGAACCAAATAAAACTACTAAAATTTTAACGAAAAAAGCAACGCATCACACGTGTTCTTTCAATACAAAGAAAGAAGCCAAAAACACACACAATCCAACGGTATTTGCATAAATGGTTTCGAATATTTGTCAAATTACAACTTATACGGGAAAGTGCCGGCAAATCTGCAAATGCAGGTCGTTTTGTGGTCTTCTTCTCTAAACATTTCCGTTTTCAAATTTTGTGAGGGAGAAGTATTTTAAGAAATACAGTAGAAACAAGTTGTGCCTCCGTGGGGAGGGGTTTTCTATACAGTTTTTTGGTTTTGAATATTTGTCAAATTAGAACTTATACGGGAAAGTGCCGGCAAATCTGCAAATGCAGGTCGTTTTGTGGTCTTCTTCTCTAAACATTTCCGTTTTCAAATTTTGTGAGGGAGAAGTATTTTAAGAAATACAGTAGAAACAAGTTGTGCCTCCGTGGGGAGGGGTTTTCTATACAGTTTTTTGGTTTTGAATATTTGTCAAATTAGAACTTATACGGGAAAGTGCCGGCAAATCTGCAAATGCAGGTCGTTTTGTGGTCTTCTTCTCTAAACATTTCCGTTTTCAAATTTTGTGAGGGAGAAGTATTTTAAGAAATACAGTAGAAACAAGTTGTGCCTCCGTGGGGAGGGGTTTTCTATACAGTTTTTTGGTTTTGAATATTTGTCAAATTACAACTTATACGGGAAAGTGCCGGCAAATCTGCAAATGCAGGTCGTTTTGTGGTCTTCTTCTCTAAACATTTCCGTTTTCAAATTTTGTGAGGAAGAAGTATTTTAGAAAATACAGTAGAAACAAGTTGTGCCTCCGTGGGGAGGGGTTTTCTATACAGTTTTTTGGTTTTGAATATTTGTCAAATTACAACTTATACGGGAAAGTGCCGGCAAATCTGCAAATGCAGGTCGTTTTGTGGTCTTCTTCTCTAAACATTTCCGTTTTCAAATTTTGTGAGGAAGAAGTATTTTAGGAAATACAGTAGAAACAAGTTGTGCCTCCGTGGGAAGGGGTTTTCTATACAGTTTTTTGGTTTTGAATATTTGTCAAATTACAACTTATACGGGAAAGTGCCGGCAAATCTGCAAATGCAGGTCGTTTTGTGGTCTTCTTCTCTAAACATTTCCGTTTTCAAATTTTGTGAGGAAGAAGTATTTTAGGAAATACAGTAGAAACAAGTTGTGCCTCCGTGGGAAGGGGTTTTCTATACAGTTTTTTGGTTTTGAATATTTGTCAAATTACAACTTATACGGGAAAGTGCCGGCAAATCTGCAAATGCAGGTCGTTTTGTGGTCTTCTTCTCTAAACATTTCCGTTTTCAAATTTTGTGAGGAAGAAGTATTTTAGGAAATACAGTAGAAACAAGTTGTGCCTCCGTGGGAAGGGGTTTTCTATACAGTTTTTTGGTTTTGAATATTTGTCAAATTACAACTTATACGGGAAAGTGCCGGCAAATCTGCAAATGCAGGTCGTTTTGTGGTCTTCTTCTCTAAACATTTCCGTTTTCAAATTTTGTGAGGAAGAAGTATTTTAGGAAATACAGTAGAAACAAGTTGTGCCTCCGTGGGAAGGGGTTTTCTATACAGTTTTTTGGTTTTGAATATTTGTCAAATTACAACTTATACGGGAAAGTGCCGGCAAATCTGCAAATGCAGGTCGTTTTGTGGTCTTCTTCTCTAAACATTTCCGTTTTCAAATTTTGTGAGGGAGAAGTATTTTAAGAAATACAGTAGAAACAAGTTGTGCCTCCGTGGGGAGGGGTTTTCTATACAGTTTTTTGGTTTTGAATATTTGTCAAATTACAACTTATACGGGAAAGTGCCGGCAAATCTGCAAATGCAGGTCGTTTTGTGGTCTTCTTCTCTAAACATTTCCGTTTTCAAATTTTGTGAGGAAGAAGTATTTTAGAAAATACAGTAGAAACAAGTTGTGCCTCCGTGGGGAGGGGTTTTCTATACAGTTTTTTGGTTTTGAATATTTGTCAAATTACAACTTATACGGGAAAGTGCCGGCAAATCTGCAAATGCAGGTCGTTTTGTGGTCTTCTTCTCTAAACATTTCCGTTTTCAAATTTTGTGAGGAAGAAGTATTTTAGGAAATACAGTAGAAACAAGTTGTGCCTCCGTGGGAAGGGGTTTTCTATACAGTTTTTTGGTTTTGAATATTTGTCAAATTACAACTTATACGGGAAAGTGCCGGCAAATCTGCAAATGCAGGTCGTTTTGTGGTCTTCTTCTCTAAACATTTCCGTTTTCAAATTTTGTGAGGAAGAAGTATTTTAGGAAATACAGTAGAAACAAGTTGTGCCTCCGTGGGAAGGGGTTTTCTATACAGTTTTTTGGTTTTGAATATTTGTCAAATTACAACTTATACGGGAAAGTGCCGGCAAATCTGCAAATGCAGGTCGTTTTGTGGTCTTCTTCTCTAAACATTTCCGTTTTCAAATTTTGTGAGGAAGAAGTATTTTAGGAAATACAGTAGAAACAAGTTGTGCCTCCGTGGGAAGGGGTTTTCTATACAGTTTTTTGGTTTTGAATATTTGTCAAATTACAACTTATACGGGAAAGTGCCGGCAAATCTGCAAATGCAGGTCGTTTTGTGGTCTTCTTCTCTAAACATTTCCGTTTTCAAATTTTGTGAGGAAGAAGTATTTTAGGAAATACAGTAGAAACAAGTTGTGCCTCCGTGGGAAGGGGTTTTCTATACAGTTTTTTGGTTTTGAATATTTGTCAAATTACAACTTATACGGGAAAGTGCCGGCAAATCTGCAAATGCAGGTCGTTTTGTGGTCTTCTTCTCTAAACATTTCCGTTTTCAAATTTTGTGAGGGAGAAGTATTTTAAGAAATACAGTAGAAACAAGTTGTGCCTCCGTGGGGAGGGGTTTTCTATACAGTTTTTTGGTTTTGAATATTTGTCAAATTACAACTTATACGGGAAAGTGCCGGCAAATCTGCAAATGCAGGTCGTTTTGTGGTCTTCTTCTCTAAACATTTCCGTTTTCAAATTTTGTGAGGAAGAAGTATTTTAGTAAATACAGTAGAAACAAGTTGTGCCTCCGTGGGGAGGGGTTTTCTATACAGTTTTTTGGTTTTGAATATTTGTCAAATTACAACTTATACGGGAAAGTGCCGGCAAATCTGCAAATGCAGGTCGTTTTGTGGTCTTCTTCTCTAAACATTTCCGTTTTCAAATTTTGTGAGGAAGAAGTATTTTAGAAAATACAGTAGAAACAAGTTGTGCCTCCGTGGGGAGGGGTTTTCTATACAGTTTTTTGGTTTTGAATATTTGTCAAATTACAACTTATACGGGAAAGTGCCGGCAAATCTGCAAATGCAGGTCGTTTTGTGGTCTTCTTCTCTAAACATTTCCGTTTTCAAATTTTGTGAGGAAGAAGTATTTTAGAAAATACAGTAGAAACAAGTTGTGCCTCCGTGGGGAGGGGTTTTCTATACAGTTTTTTGGTTTTGAATATTTGTCAAATTACAACTTATACGGGAAAGTGCCGGCAAATCTGCAAATGCAGGTCGTTTTGTGGTCTTCTTCTCTAAACATTTCCGTTTTCAAATTTTGTGAGGGAGAAGTATTTTAAGAAATACAGTAGAAACAAGTTGTGCCTCCGTGGGGAGGGGTTTTCTATACAGTTTTTTGGTTTTGAATATTTGTCAAATTACAACTTATACGGGAAAGTGCCGGCAAATCTGCAAATGCAGGTCGTTTTGTGGTCTTCTTCTCTAAACATTTCCGTTTTCAAATTTTGTGAGGAAGAAGTATTTTAGAAAATACAGTAGAAACAAGTTGTGCCTCCGTGGGGAGGGGTTTTCTATACAGTTTTTTGGTTTTGAATATTTGTCAAATTACAACTTATACGGGAAAGTGCCGGCAAATCTGCAAATGCAGGTCGTTTTGTGGTCTTCTTCTCTAAACATTTCCGTTTTCAAATTTTGTGAGGAAGAAGTATTTTAGAAAATACAGTAGAAACAAGTTGTGCCTCCGTGGGGAGGGGTTTTCTATACAGTTTTTTGGTTTTGAATATTTGTCAAATTACAACTTATACGGGAAAGTGCCGGCAAATCTGCAAATGCAGGTCGTTTTGTGGTCTTCTTCTCTAAACATTTCCGTTTTCAAATTTTATGAGGAAGAAGTATTTTAGAAAATACAGTAGAAACAAGTTGTGCCTCCGTGGGGAGGGGTTTTCTATACAGTTTTTTGGTTTTGAATATTTGTCAAATTACAACTTATACGGGAAAGTGCCGGCAAATCTGCAAATGCAGGTCGTTTTGTGGTCTTCTTCTCTAAACATTTCCGTTTTCAAATTTTGTGAGGAAGAAGCATTTTAGAAAATACAGTAGAATCAAGTTGTGCCTCCGTGGGGAGGGGTTTTCTATACAGTTTTTTGGTTTTGCATATTTGTCAAATTACAACTTATACGGGAAAGTGCCGGCAAATCTGCAAATGCAGATTTGTAACGATTTTTTAAATGTATTTTGCTTTGCCATTCGTTAAATCGAGATTTATTTTTTTTTTTTGTCATTCGCTACATAAGACAGTTAATGTAAAAATTTCGCCATTCGTTATATCCGATATTCGTTAAACTGAATATTCGCTATACCGGGCTTTGACTGTATATGGACTTGCGACAATTTGATTGGCCATAAAACTATATGAGCAAAGAGTGGTTAAATTTTAAGGGCCTATGATAACTTTGAATAAAACACAAATTACACTACACAACAAATGGAAAAAATTGTCTCACCATGGGTGATCACTATATATTTGTATGTGTTATGCCTGTCTACGTAAGTACATAAATCATAAAAATTTCAAATTCTATGGATCAGTTTTTTTTAGAATTTTTTTTTCTTTCTAAAATATGAGATTTTCGTAAAGGTTGATCCAGACCTCTAGTCATAACATGCAATCGCACAATATGCAATTGCAAAACACAGACATTCATGCTAAATAGACCTTTAGGATATAAAATATTTGCAAAGAAGGCAGGGTAGGAAAACACGATAACTCACAAACAAAATTTTGAAGTTTTCAAAAAATATTTTAGTTAATTAAATATTCGGAGCTCTTTGCCAATAATACCACAAATAAATTTAATTTTATATATTTTTGCCCGACAACAAACACCCACTTGCAAAACAGATGGTGTTATGCGTTTTTACAGTTGAAAATAGAGCTCGTTTACAGTGCGTGCAAAAGCAATTTTTGTTTTTTTGCGTTTACAAGCAATGTATGAATTTCGCAGAGCTAAATTTTACAGGTGCACTGCAAAATACATATGGCTTAAACAGGCCTAAATATTATGAATTTCAGTTATCACTTTCTGATTATCTTGTAAAGGCCATGATTCACTGTCCTGCTGAATCGTACGATCTGTTCGAAATGACATGTGTGTCCAAAAAGTGTGATAGTCTGGACTAAAAGTGTATGTGTGTGAAAGGCTTTTTGACAACTCTATCCGATTTGTTAATCTTTTGAAAATTTTTAAAAACCATCTTTTTCATCATCAACAGAATCCTATCAGATTTATCTAGCTATTTTCAGTGAATGAATCGTACAATTGAGTAGGATAGTGTAACACGGCCTTGACTAGCACTTTTTACATATTACAATCAATCATATACATACATATGTACATACACACTTACATATATATAACACAACGAAACAAAATCAATTTTTTTTTATGTCTTACGCAATTTTTTAACCGATTTTACTAATTTAAGACCGTTGATTTCAAATCTCGTTTATGTTTTTTACATCAACTCCAGATGTAGATAATGTTATCTCGAAAAGTCGGATACCTGCATTATGCACAAACAGACACGTAAGAATAACTTGCAAATGATTTTCCCAATCGGTAAGAATAACAAATTCGAAACTCGCCAACCTAATTTTCTTTAAACCGTAGAAACACTACTTCTAAATCTACCTAGTAGTTTCAGAGATATCACACAAATTGTTCAGTACTGATGACAAATTAAATGCACTCTCAGTGGGGAAAATATGTCACATACCGTAAGGGCAGTACCCTGGTATAGAAAATAAAACGCCATAAGCAAATACCGGTATTTTACAATGCAATAAACGGTGATTGGCAGCACTTAATGAAAACGGTGCACAAAGAAGATGGCAACGCGAAAAAAGTATCTGTGATAACAACTGTCAAACAATGAAGAAAAAACATACCCTTAATAATTTCTATTGAGCTCATCTTCGTCATTTATGTCGCGATGTAAAAGCAAAACATGAATTTCTGACATTTCTCTTTTCACTTGTTTTTCGATTTTCCGTCAAATCAAACGTGCGTGTTGCGGTGAGAAAATCTATTTAATTAAAGAATTCCATAAATTAAAACAATGGCTACAATGTTAAGAACTGGCAAGTTTTTACGTTATTTTGCTGGTTTCACAAGGAATGTTGTGGTAAATAGTGTGCGCGATACAGAAAGTAGTACACTTTTGCAAAACACACCGTGCATGTGCACACAATTTCAAAAGTAAGTATACGCCGGGAGGTGCTCCGGCAAAACAAAATTTTCCTTCTACGAAACCCAATAGGAAAAAGCTTACGCAACATAATAAAGTGTTTTGAAACAGTCACTGAATTGTTGCATAAAGTTTTTGAACGCTTGTGATTTCACCATAAATTGAATGTATTGAGTATTAAATTAACTTTAAAATAAACTTCCATATCAATTAAAAGTGAAAACTAAATTTGTGATAAGGTGACATAACCTCATTAAACTACCTACTATGTGACAGCGCATAGAGAAAGGGACCTAAGGGTAAAAAAAAAACAGTTTTCACTTTTTTTTGATGTGGACAACATCTGGGCATTGAATGAGACCGAACCCATGCCCCAAAAAGTGTTCCCTCCCAGAGATATGCGCGTTTTATGAAAGTGAAGTACACCAAAGATACACGTATTTAAATCTTTAAAATGGCTCTCCTGAACAAAACCGGTTTTTACCCTTAGGTTCCTTTCTATATGTATATATGTATGTATGTAATTTTTTGATCTTTTGTGGTGTTTTCAGTGGTTTTGCAAATGGAGCAGCAACTCCCAAACAAGATTTAGCCTTGGACAGACAAATCAAGCGCTTGGACAAAGATGTACGCCGTATTGGACGCATATCCAGACGTGACATTGAAGATGTCTTGGAAGAAATACGTTCGACACGTTCAGCAACTAGTTCGCAATCTTTGCTGGTCATAAGATGTTGCGGCAATTTAGTACCGGAAGAAATGCCAGAAGTTCGTACCGCATTAGTACAAGAAATTTGGCAGACCTTAAATGCCTTAAATATACCCATGGATATATCACATTATAATGCTTTGTTGCGTGTGTATTTGGAAAATGAACATCAATTTTCTCCAACGGATTTCCTCGCTCAAATCGAATCAAAGTCAATTGAACCAAATCGAGTAACGTACCAACGTTTGATAGCACGCTATTGCCAGCAAGGAGATATTGATGGCGCTACCAGAATTTTGGAACACATGAGGGAAAAGAATTTACCAGTCAATGAAGCCGTATTCAATTCATTAATCTTGGGACATTCACAAGTAAGTTAATACAAGAATTACACAGCTAAGGTTAATAAATACAAAAGAGTCATAAATACGAAAAGTCACCATCATAACGACGCGTCCATTTGATATACATTGATTGTCAGTGGCATGAAAATGAAGTTCGTTTTTATTTAAATACGGAAAATATAAGTTTTATCTGTAAATCTGTGTATAAATATTTGAAAAATTCGTCCATATGTTGTGTGTATTTTTAATTTTCAAAAAATTCTGCTGACCAAAATTATAAAAAACAACCTTGAAAAACTCGACGAAACGTCGGGTAAAAAATAAACTTTGTTTAAATTATAATAAATGTTAGTTAGGCCTTATCAGCTAGAACTATCAAAACCAAAATATAGTTCTTGACTTTCAAACTGATGGGGTCTCGAATTAAGCTAAACTTTTTTGAACCAAATTAAACTTAGAAACAAATAATTAAATTTTGTTAGAAACCCATCCAAAAGTAATAGAAGTACTTCAAAAAAATAATTTGGATTTAGTAACAATTGCTAGACATGCGACAGTATAGGTAACAGCTTCAGATGTCAACACTTGTGCTCTCGATATGACAACGCTTTTATTTTACTTTGGAATAACTAAAAATAAGTAACTTCAGAACGTAAACTATGGCGGATACTTTAGAATAAAGAGCCAGGCTTTGAAAGAAATGAATTTTATAGGTTTGTAGAGGGGGTTGTGGACCTCACAAAACTGAAGGAAGAGACTGCTGGAGGCTTTTAGTTTATTAATAATTCGATGTTGAGTTTGCGGAATAGCCGACCCATAAGATGCTTTATTTTGCAAAACCTTATTAAAAATGTTGCACTTATTGTAGAAAAGAAAACGGCCTTAAACACAATGGTACTAAAATTTAATTTATAAGATTTTATTCAACGAATTAAAATGAAGACCTCAAGTTGAAAAAACATTTAACATTTTCATTTTAAAATTAAAAAGGTCGAAAATTCTACGAATTGCCTTACTTCAAGAATTTATTTTTAAAGAGTTAAAGAAATTTCAAACTATTTAAAAAAAATAAAATTTACTGTTTGTTCTTCTAAATACGAACGAAATTTTCTTTCGCATACACTTGTATTAAAAAAACACTAACGATAATCATGATTTCTGTTCTAGAAATCGTAACACGACAATAGTTAAAAACAAAACGTTCAAACGTCTCTTCCTCGAATGATATATACAAATAATAAATTGCATTCTTCTGTAGTAGAAAACTAACAAATAATTGAGACAATAATTTAACATTTCCCTCAGCTGTTTTTGTTGTGTAAAACAAAAATATTAAAAATTTATTTTAATTGAGATCTTAAAAATCTATTATTGTTATATTTCTTTGTCAGGCCAATGACATAGAATCAGCAAAAGGCATTCTCGCTGTTATGAAACAAGCTGGCTTGGAACCCAGTGCGGAAACATATACGACACTGTTGTGCTGTTTTGGCCGGCACGGTGACATTGAAAGCATCAATTCTACTTTGGCAGAGTGCGAGCAAAAGGAAATTCTTCTATTGGATAAAGATATTTTAGATGTCATTTATCATTTGACCATCAATGGTCATGGTGATAAAGTCGATGGCTTATTGAAAAAATTCCATTTCTCTGCTGGTTTCAATCAGGATTGCGTTAATACAATTTTGAGATTGACCAATAAAGGTTTTGAAGATGTTTGCATGAAATTATTACGTATCATGCCCCGAGGTTCACGACCTGATGGTACACCGGTTGATGTAGGAATTTTCTTTATTAGACAACTGGTGAAGGCTAATAGGCCGGTCGAGAAGATTTTGTCCATTTGCCAGACATTAAAAGATGAAGGTATGTTTTATTTAAAAACAAAAACTCAAAATGTTTACTAATTAATTATCTTTTTAAGGTTTAAATCCTAAAGCTTTGATGATTGCTACTGAGGCTGGTTTGCAACATGGTTTGGTGAACAGTGCATTGCCGTTACTAAAGGAAATGAAAAATGCCGGTTTACCCGTAAGACAACATTACTTCTGGCCCTTAATATGTGCCGTAGAACACAATAATGTTTTCGACATTCTGCGAAAAATGAAGGAAGAATTTCATTTGCCGCCAACTGCTGAAACTATCAGAGAATATGTAATACCTAACTTGAATGAGAAAAATTGGGATAAAATAATAAGTTCTTTACGTGATGTTGGTGTTGCCAGTGGTACTGCTGCTATGTCCGCGGCTTATGGTGCTCTTGCAAATGGTGAAATCAAAGAAGCAGCAAATATTATGGAAAACTACAAATCCTTTTATAGTTTTCCACTGTTACGTCAACCACTGATGCAAACGTTTGGTAAAACCGAAAACTATGATGCTTTTGTACGCTGTGTGCGCCAGTTATACGAGGGTGAACGAAGGAAGGCAAGTCAATCGAGAAATGAGAGTGCCGCTGAAGTAACTGAAATTGCTGAGCAAGTTAACGAACAGAATGCAGAAGCTGTCAGTGAAACCGAAGAGGATGTAGCAACACCACTTACTGATGGGAATGATGTTGTTGGGGCGATATTGTATGATGTTACTGCATATTTCCGCAACGATGCCATTTCAAGGCTAGAAAAAATATTGCCGAAATTGGTGCAAGAGGGTTTCACCATAACCAGTGATTATGCCCAAAAAATATCTGAAAGACTTGGTTCAGAAATGACACCTAACATTTCGCAGCTCCTGGGTAAACTTAGCTCGGGCGAACTGGAACTACGGCCTTTGGATAACAGCGGCAAAAAGAGGAGTATTGATACTTTAACTGTAGAAGGTAATTACTTTTTTCATTTTATATTTTCAAATTAAGCGAAATTGATCATGTGATTGTTGCCATGGCGGACTTATGCAGAAAATGAAAACCTAAACTAATACAGTGCTTGTAACGAACTCAATATTTGATCTTCGATTGTAGTGGAAAAAGTTTATGGAACGAATTGCAAAGCATTCTCATAGTCCTGGCAACTATTACTGCTTACTGAGAGTCTACATTTTGAGAATCATCTGCCTGAGGTACGGTCACAAGAAGTATTGGCATCAAAAAAACGTGACCACTACTTTTTTGTTGATTATAATTTGATTAGATGATCGTAATAGAATGCAATTCATAATAACCACATGCATATTTTTTTCTAATTTATGTATTGTTTTTTTTTTCTTCTTTACTTTAAAGAGCTTGAACGTTTTATTGCTAATGTAGAAGCGAAAGGCGAAAATACAAATAATCTAAAACGCCATCTGCTGGCCGCCTGCTTCCGCTCGAAGAATTTAGAAAAGACTTTGCAAGTGATAGAACGGCTGGAAGCTGAAAAATACACCCTTGGTTCTGGCATTTTTGCTCAACTGATTGATCTGTACGTCAGCCATGATCGCCTTGATGATGCTTTAGCCACTTGCGAAAAGACCAAAAGCAATGATCCCGCATTTGTTTTAGACAATTTCAAAACAATTAACATTGTTCAGTTATTGCTTAAAGAAGAGCGTGTCGAGGAAGCCTTAAAGTTCTTGGAAAAAAATAAAAAGGCTGAAAACGTTGCTGATGCTGATGGCAATTATAATTATGTTTCTAAAATATGGAGAGTTTTGAATTCGATTGCCGAAACTGGCGATGCAGACAAATTGCAAAAAGTGTTCGATGCCTTTGTACAAGGCAACTATATTGTGCCCAACAATGTTTTGTTGGGGCCTTTGATAAAGGTGCATTTGATTAAGGATAATATACCTAAAGCTATTGAAGCATTTGAAAAGATCTGTGAAGAATACAAATCTACACCGTGGAAAAATGAGTTGGCTCGACGCCTGATAGAAGCTGAGGATGCCGCAAATTTGCAGAAGGTTACAGATCTGAGCACAAACATTCATGGAGAAATCAACAGCTTGTACGACTTAGTGTTCTCCTTTGTCGAGTGTGGCCGTGTACGTCAAGCTCGTAAAATTTTAGAAACACCCGGCTTGCGCACAAGACCTCACCGCATTGAAAATGCTTGCGAACGTTACAGAAACGAGGGCATGGTTGAACCTTTGGAAGGCTTAATTGAAGCCACGCGTGATCTTAGCCACATTGATCGCAATAATATCTACTTTAGCCTTTTGCAAAGCTATGAAAAGTCGGGGGATGCTGATAAGGCTTTAGGCTTGTGGACTAAAATGCAGGAAGAAGATGTGACACCTAGCGATGAATTCCTTAGAAAATCGGCCAAACTTTTGCAATCCAAGAACATGGATGTACCCTTTGTAGTACCCGAAGCAAATAAACAGGCTGCCAAGCAAACCGCTGAGGCTCCAGAGAAAAAACAACCAAGTACAGAAACTAAAGCTCCCTCAAACTTGTCTCTGTTACGCAAAGCATTACAAAATAACGATGTAGGTGCAGCAATTAACTACAAGAATAAATTAAGTTCGTCTGAACAGCCATCCATCATGTGTATGTCACAATTGATCGAACAGCTTGTTAGAGCCGATCGGCTATCGGAAGCTACCAAATATGTCAATGAGCTGTTGGCCAACAAGTTATACCCTAATCCCAACGTCTTTAAATTTTACCTCAATCGCGTGGCCAACAGTGGTGATGTGGAAACTTTGAAAACTATCGGTGACCAACTTACTGACGATCAAAAGCGTCTTGTATCTTTTGATAATCGTTACTGTAATGCAAACATTGCGGCCGGCAAGGCAGATCAATATTTCAAAAATTTGTATGAGGACATAACTAATGCCAAGTCACCGGAAGAAGTTGCTATATTGGCTGCAAAATTCCCCAGAGGTGGAGCATTGGGAATTTTAAGCAAGCATCCTGAATTGGCAGAACAATGTATTTTTTTGTATTCGACTTAATTATTGTTTTAATGTTAATACAAAGTTTTTTCTTCTTTTAGTTGAAAGTTTGGCGGAGGCTTATGCCAAACACAATCATTTGGGACCCATAAATGTTTTATGGATGCACTACATCTCAAACGGTCATGAGACTGCCTCAAAGAAGATTTGGAATAAATATCTATCAAGCGCACCACGTCTAATGTTTCAACGTGTATTGCAAACAGCGCGCGAACACAATAACGACAAATTAGCTGAAACCGTTATTAGTCAGCTAAGAGAATCCAAAATTTCTGAAGGCGCCATTGGCAATGCCTACTCCTGTTTAATTGACATACATTTGGCCAACGGTAAAGCCGAGAAAGCTTTAGCAACCGTAAACACAGCCATTAAAGATGTGTGCCTGGAACACATAAATCGCACTGCTTTGTTGCGTCTAAAGTCTGCTCTGGAAGCAGAGAATAAAGAATTTCCCCACACTATACCCGAGAAAAAGGCAAACGCTAGTAAAAATATTTCTTCATCTACGTCTAGTCAGAGCAGTGATGATGACGTGACACCAAAACGACCTGAAACGAAACCAACAAAACCTACACAAAAAACCGAATAAGTGCGTTTCGTTTGCTCTTAATAAAAGATGCAAAACTGCTTTCATTACAATGTTTTTCTTTGTAATTTGTCATGTAAAACTAATTTTAAGTATTGGCCTACAATTGTTTTTGTTTTCGTTTAAACGCAAAAATATAAAAACGCATTTCAAGTTTCCAAAAACTCCCTCTAAGGCAAAAATAATTCAAAAAGTTTTTCGGCTCAAGGGGTCAATTTTGTATAAGAAATATACTTGTAATTTAATTAACTTTACTATATGAATTAAAGAACAATTCTTTATTAATTACACAAAATAAATTAGATTTTTACAGTTATGACCATGTGGCAGCCAGTGATTGGACATGTTAGTATTAAAAAAAAGTAAATAAACAATACAAACACAAATCGTGTAATTGATTCCCCATTCAAAGTTATTGATGTGTATTGGAAGATTATTTTGGAACAGGAATGGTTTGCAGTTAAAAACAAACAAAAAAAAAATCATGTACTTATTAAAGAAAGCCTCACTTCATTTTTGCTTATAGCTTGGGTTGGATACACCGGTAGAAAAAACAAAAACACAAATGAATGTAAAGAGTATCGCCCAATAAAGAATCTAAAAACTTGTTAAAACATAATTGGTAAAATATTTAAAAACCAATTAGAAGACTATACTTGAAAACCATGGTTTATTTACAAAATGCCAATCAGATTTCAGAAAAAAAAATACTCATGCGAAACTGTTGTGAATTATGTAGTAAGAAAAATAAAACTTTAGCTTTATTCATTGACTTCAAAAGAGCTTTTGAAACTATAGTATTACTAAAAATAGTGCATAATTATGGTATGCAAGGCAGCGTACTAAAATGGTTTCAATTGTATTGAACAAAACGAATACAAATTACAAAAGTAAATAACATAAACCACTTTTACAAAAAAAAAAAAAAATCGTAAAGAATAAAATAAACTTATTAACAGCTAAATAAAAGAAACGTTTTATATAAAAAGTGATGCCAAGTTGTCGCAGTTTCAACTCATGCATACCATGATAGATTTAATTAGTTATATCATGATACATAAATTTGTCGAACCCCTCATCATTCAGTAACTGAAAAACTACCATCTGGCAATGCTTTTTTACTGAAATGAGTTCAGTGCTGGCAACTAAAAGTACAATGAAAATACGTTTATCTCTTTCAACGAAAAAAGCACTTTACACTTGTCTAGACCAAAGGCCCATAATACTCCTACAAATATAACATCAACAAAATCTTTTGTTAGTAAAATTAATTTATGTTTTGTCTCCTATTTGTCCACCAACCAACACACAGGTATTGTGTATTTATACAGTTTGTAAGCAAACCTTTGACTGTTCTAAAACCAGTAGTAGCTGCTGGTGTAAAGCGACTTGGTATAAAGCATGACGAATCAAATTAGGTGGTTGCAAGCGAAAATCTCATATGTTTTGTTAGCGTAAAATCTTCTTGCTATGTGAAATTCTGAAATCGCCTTGATAGCTCTTCTCACTCACTCTCAAGTCGAATCCATTATAGGAGCCGCATCCCAATTCGCTTCAACATTTTTCCACGATTTTTATCTTCTAAGTTGCCAGAGCTCCCACAGCAGTGCTCACTCGATCCTAAGCAGAGAAGATGGTTCCACTTCATAATCTAGTGATTTTCTTGTTTGGCGGAGCTAAGTTTTATATCATTTAAAAACCGCTACATTGATATCAGTGCTTTTGCAAATATCTTGTGGACGGGGGAAACTCATTTTGTGTGTTCAATTTTTATTTTTAAAACGTTTATTAAATGTTTTATATTTTTTGATAGAACAAATTTTATTCCATGAAAAATGACAAAAAGTGGATCCGAAAGTAGTTCCTCTAGCGACAGCGATTCATCATCGTCCTCTGGCACCCCTAGTCAATCTAGCACTGAAGAAAGCCACGATGAGAAAAATGTGGCAGAGGAGAAAAAAATAAAAACGCACAAAAAAGAAAACGGCTTGAAAAAATCTAATGAAGAATTGAGTCCTGCCGGGAAAGGATCGAATGCTAAGGATAAAAAGAAGGCACGTGTAAAGAAACAAGAATCTAGTTCAGAATCGGACTCATCGACTTCAAGTGGTAGCGATGGTGAGATATCTTCAACAACGGATTCATCATCTTCTGATAGCGAAAAGGAGCAGAAGCCAAGAAAACTACCAACCTCGGATATTGCTTTGAAATCAAGCAACGTTAAGGAAGGAAAACCAAATAAAAAAATTGTTAAAAGTCCACAAGCAGCTTTGGAAACTGAAAAGGACGAATATGTTGAAACAAGTACCAAGGAAAATTGTAAAGGTGATTCAACTAATAACAAGACGCTGAACGAGCGTGATGAAAAAAAAGATTTAGATAAAGTGGAAGAATTACAAACTACAATGCAGGAAGATGGTGAATTGCCTGTGGAACATGGTGATCTTAATTCTGGCAAGGTTGGTTATTCGTGTTAAATTTACATGATTTTTTTTTTCATTATTATTTTTTTTTTTTTTAATTTTAGAAAACTCCTAACCGAACGGAGAAATCATCTGCCCGTAAAAACCTTTCTAGATCACGATCACGTTCGCATACGAAAACTTCCGGGCGTGAACAAGCAAGAAGCAAAACACCTCTGCGCCAAAAAGTTGAGCGATCACCAAAAATACGTTCTAAAGAAACGCAACGTAAAAGATATTCTAAATCGAGATCCTTTACACGTTCACGTTCCAGATCTGTGTCCAGAGAAAGACAACGCTCTGAACGGCGTCGTAGACGCCGACGTTCTTACTCAACGGATTACGAGAAAAGAAGTTCTCGTCGCTCAGAGTCGTTGGAAAGAAGACGTGAGGAACGCAAAAAACGACATGCGGAAATATATGAGCAGGAGCAATCCAAACGTGCGAAAAGAGACCAAGAAAATGCAGAACGACGTGAAAAAGAGCTAAATAAACCAGATGGCGATCCAGACAAAATGAAAGAATTAGATAACACTACGGTAACTGATCCAAAGGCCAAGATTACAGAACGGCAACGCAAAACTGTTGACCTCCTAACATCGCGTACAGGTGGTGCTTACATACCACCCGCCAAACTGCGTCTTATGCAAGCAGAAATAACTGATAAATCGTCGGCTGCTTATCAGCGCATTGCTTGGGAGGCCCTAAAAAAATCTATTCACGGCTACATTAACAAAGTCAATGTCGATAATATTGCAATTATTACTCGTGAACTGCTAAAGGAAAATATTGTCAGAGGTCGTGGTCTTCTCTGTCGTTCCATAATACAAGCGCAAGCTGCTTCGCCCACATTTACTCACGTCTATGCTGCTCTAGTCTCTATTATTAATTCGAAATTTCCCAACATTGGCGAATTGTTACTTAAACGTTTGGTTATACAATTTAAACGAGCTTTTCGACGAAACGACAAGGCTGTTTGCTTGTCAGCTTCTCGCTTCATAGCACATTTGGTAAATCAGCGTGTCGCCCATGAAATTTTAGCATTAGAAATTTTGACGCTCTTAGTAGAATCGCCTACCGATGATTCGGTGGAAGTAGCAATTGCTTTTCTGAAGGAATGTGGCATGAAATTGACAGAAGTGTCTTCCAAAGGCATTGGCGCGATCTTTGAAATGCTAAAAAATATATTGCATGAAGGTAAACTGGATAAACGTGTACAGTATATGATCGAGGTTGTCTTTCAAGTACGCAAGGATGGCTTTAAAGATCATCAATCGGTTATTGAGTCATTGGAGTTGGTCGAAGAGGATGATCAATACACACATTTACTAATGTTGGATGATGCCACAAACACCGAAGATATGCTAAGTAAGTTATGCTAGAAAATTTCTAGCTTAAATATTCTTTTGTTTTTCTTACAAATTCAATTTCAATATTCTCATTTATATCCACTTTCAGATGCTTTTAAATTCGATGAGGAGTATGCGGCTAATGAGGATAAGTACAAAGGATTGAGTAAGGAAATCTTGGGAAGTGATGCCTCAGACTCGAATGGTTCATCGTCTGGCTCCGGTAGTGGTTCGGACTCGGAATCAAACGATTCTGATGAAAACGAGAAGAACGAAGAAAAGCAAACAAATGAAGAAATCATAGATAATACTGAAACCAATTTGATAGCTCTTAGGCGCACGATTTATTTGACCATAAATTCGAGTTTGGACTATGAGGAATGTGCGCATAAGCTGATGAAAATGCAACTTAAACCCGGCCAAGAAATCGAACTGTGTCATATGTTTTTGGATTGTTGTGCCGAACAAAGAACATACGAGAAGTTTTATGGATTGTTGGCTCAACGCTTTTGCTCCATTAACAAAATTTATATAGAACCTTTTGAGGAAATATTTCGAGACACTTATCAAACCACCCACCGTTTAGATACAAATCGTTTGCGTAATGTAAGTAAATTTTTTGCACACTTGTTGTTCACAGATGCTATTAGTTGGGATGTTTTGGAATGCATTAAACTGAACGAGGATGACACTACCTCTTCGAGTCGTATTTTTATAAAAATTTTGTTTCAAGAGTTGGCCGAGTACATGGGACTTACACAGTTGAACAAAAAGCTAAAGGATGAAGTGCTGGTAGAAAGTTTATCTGGTCTGTTTCCCAAAGATAATCCTAGAAACACCAGATTTTCTATAAACTTCTTTACCTCCATTGGCTTGGGCGGCTTAACCGATGAGTTAAGACATTTTTTGAAAAATGCTCCCAAATCAGTGCCCGCTATAAATGCCGAAATTTTAGCTAATAAACCAATAAATGCTAAAAGTTCGTCATCTGCGGCATCATCGTCATCTTCAACTTCATCGTCGTCAAGTTCAAGTGATTCGTCTTCTGAGTCGCCAACAACGTCGTCGGAGTCTTCCTCCGATTCTGATAGTGACTCCAAAGTGAGAAAAAGGAAGCGAAAAGAGAAAAAACCGAAAAAGAAAGCAAAAAAGTCATCTTCGAAGAAATCTAAAGACAAAAAGAAAAAATCTAAAAAAACTAAAACAAAACGTAAGAAATCAAAAAAACATGAAAGCTCCTCTTCAGAATCCGACACGGAATCATCAACCAGCAGCCAAGAAAGTAGTGAAAGTAGCAGCAGCAGTAGTAGTAGTGAAAACGATAAAAGAAAGAAGAAACAAAAGATGAAACGAAAAGTCAAACGAAATAAAACAAAGTCAAAAAATAAAGCAAAACCATCTCGTAACAATAAGAAGGAGGAACTTGACGAAACCCCATTTACTAACCAAAAACGAAATGGTTTTGGAAAGAAAAAAGATGAAGAAGAACTTGAAAGTGATCACAGAGAAAATAGAAGAGAAAAACTCGATTACAAAAATGAACGTTCCAAGCGTGTAGCAGCACCCCAAAGACGTGACAGCGAAGTTGAAAGAAGACGAGAGGAGAGGGAACGGCGCCATCGGGCAAATGAAAAACGTGAAAACGACATTAAGCGTTCCCGATCAAGATCACGTTCTCAAACACGACATCACGATGCGAGAGATCGTAAAAATCGAGATGGGGAACGGGAACGTGACTACGAACGTCAACGGAGGGAACGTAGACGCCATGAAGAGCGCAAAAGTCGAAGCAGGAGTCAGGAACGAAATACTCAGGACAAACGATACCGCCAACATGAGCGTTCCAAAGTACGCAACACGTCCAAGGAACGGGGATAATGTAATTTTAAAACCCTTAAATAATTAAAAAAAAAAAAAACTAAAAGATTTAATTAAGTATTGCAATAAATGGTTATAAATCTGTACAAAATTTGCCATTTGTCAAGGTTTTTTGTATTGTATTTAATTTTAAATGCAATTAATTAAAAATCAAATATTTACTTCGAAATTGTTTATTATTTATTACAACTGGCGCTTATATTCATCCAAATAGTTTTTAAACTCATTAACAGACATTTTGCCACAACTCGCACCGATTTCGACTCTTTTGGTGCAAGCAAATTGCCAAATATGATCAAAATTGGAAGCCAACATATGCTTAAAGATAATTTTCATTTCTTCTTTTGGACGTAACACCTGAAAGTCTTTTGAACTCAGTCCATAACGCAAAGAAACGTCGGGAGCTATTAGATCGCCAGCTGCGGTAAGATCAAGCTCCTTTACATAATGAGGCATTTTTTGAGGAACTGTGATGGGTTTATCACGATCAGAGCATAGCGAGCGATAAGTAGTTGAGATCTTAGTACAAATTTTATTGGCCCCCATTGAATTAATTTTCTTCTGCAGTGGATATTGTATATGTAACATTTTCCAAAACTCTTGCGTACTGACCAGCTTGTCAATTTCATTTCCATTTTGAAACATTTGAAAATGCAATACGGCTGTGCGAAGCTTTTGCTCATTGACATGAATTTGCAGTGAACGCAACAGTTTCATGATGACACCGAATTGCAAATAACCGGTGTCATTTTCGTCTGCTATTTTCAAAATTGTTCTCAAATCATTCATATGAAAATCGGAACGATTAAAAAGACTTCTTCTTAAATTGTTGACGTGTGCAAGGGCTTCGGTTATCTCCGTCTTTTTTGTGCTTGGTTCGATATTTTCAATCAGAGTTTGGACATTGAACTTATTTTTATTTTTTGAGGTTAGTCCAAATGTTTGATTGGGGGACAAATTAAGATCAATGCTGAAAATAAATTATAAGCTGAAGCTCAGAAACACCAAGCAAGATTAAAAAAATACTGAGGCACAAAAGTGTTTGGTCACAAAGTGACAGCTTAAGTTTGGAAAGAAGCAGTTGGAATTGCGAACCTAAATTTGAATAACCATGTATGCATATGTATGTATATTTCTGTTCTGGTTATAATAATTTTATATCGCTTGCAGGGAAGTACTAAATGCTGTCTCTCTAAAGTGAAACACCTACCGATCAATTTTTTTCCCCAGCTGCCCTATTTTATGATCTTGATATTTTTTCTGTGCCATATTAATACCGACCATACGATCACACAGTTGCAAACATTTTTTAACTTTCACACCAGTTTTATCGGCATTTGTAGTTAATCCGTTAACTGCATCTGGCTTGAAGTGATCATTATAACTAAAAAATGTGTGAAAATTAAAAAACGGAATTGTTTAAGAAATATGTGTAAGAGAATTGTGTTTGAAAGATCATTTTGTTTTTACTTTCTTTGAATTTTCTCCGCCGGTAAGTAGTGCTTGTGTGAGATCAAATATTTATCATGCCATTTCATAAATTCTTCTTCAACTTCTGTAGTCGTCTTGTAGGGAAATACCAATTCATAAAGGTTTTCCGAGGTTTCGTGTTTAAGACCATAGACAAAGTTTTCATTAGTAAACTCTGGGGGCTTGGATAGTAGAATTGCAGTTTTTCCAATTTCAGCCTTTTTGAAATACATATCCTCTGAGAATTTCTCTTTAAAAGCCACAAATCTACTTTTTCTTAATTCTGGACTAAGTAGCTCTTTTAAGTCTTCCTTAGGTAGAAATTGTGTGTAGCTCAAGGCATTGCGTTCTTGCGCATCTTTCTTTAACTTTTTGCATTTTAGATTAACGATATTGAGAGCTGCCTCCTCGATAGAATAATTTTTCAACGAATCTCCGATATTTTCAACAGATTTATAAAATTTTCCTGCCGCTTGCACATCAGGATTACGATCAATATATTTACCATTGTTAGACATTTAAAAATGTTAAATAGCAAAGAAAACTAGTTTTAAACGATTTATGAAATAAATTTCAACAGCAATAGTTATTAAGTTTCTTTAAACAGCTCATGACTGGAAATAATTGTGAAAGTGCTGCCAAGTTTTTTAAAACAAATGGCGCTGAAATTATGCGTACCATGGTACTGCCATGTGTGCAGAATTAATTAGCAGTCATGTTTATAATACATATTTCCATTGCAAGACTTTGAAGCCTTCAGAATAACTCGCTGGGAATAGTATGATAAGAAATATAAATAATATAATCATTACACAGCATTATTTAAGAATGTTTTTCATTGCCGGTAATAAATTAATTAATTATCCATAAAACAACTGTTATATGGAAAAATGTCAATACAATTGGAAAAAGAAAAGGTGCTACCATACTTTTGATGTAATTAAATGCTAGCACTTATGACTGAAAAACTGATACTTCATTTAAATACATCTTGAATTTAAATAAAAATGAACTAATTTTACATTTAAATATCAATTTTACATTTATGTATCAAGCCATTATGGATTTTCTTCGATTAAATGATGTAAATAATTTTTATTGGTTATGTTAAAACCGCTTTATTTTAACACTTTTATTCATTCAAATCGCTATATTTGCTGAAGAAACTCTATTGTTGCACGGAAATCACATAATTGCCATCACTGATAGCTCAGTCGCCTTTTGTCGTTTTTTCTCCATTGAACAATAAATGTGTAATTTTGCCGAGTTAATATTTGTGTTTTAAAACTAGTGAAAAAAGCAGGAAAATTTACTAATTTAATTTTTTCATAAGAAAAACAACAGACCACACGTTAGTAAACGATTTAAACAAAACGCAAGTGTTAAAGCAATATTAAAGTGATAAGATTTTAAAAAATAAAACGCAAAAAGGTGATTAAAATTGTAAAGATTCTTTTTATATATAGCAATAAAGAAAAATACTTGTAAATGATAAACCTATAATCAGTAAATTGTGTGGAAAATTTTTTTCTTAATGTTGGAGAATTTTTTTTATTTAAATCTACGAGTAATTCCCAACAATAACAACATTTATTGCCAACAGCTATTCCCCACAATAGAAAATTTTCTTAGAGGAAATGTTGTAATTGGTGAAAGAAAGAAATTCCAGAGTTAATGTTTTTTTTTTTTTTTTTTTGTTAATTACATACAATAAAGTGCTAATAACTGGAATACCAGTGTTAAAAAAATCCAAATTTATTTTTTGGGTGCGTTTGCAATATTTGTGAGCGTGAAAGAGACAACTATGGTACTATGTAACAATAAAGTGATGCCAAGTCAAAAGCATTTGAAGGGGCCGATTTTGTGCCAGTTTTTTGTCTATTCATATTAATTAGAAAATACATATTTTTACTTGTGATTAAATAAAACATTTTTAAAATTCTTGTAAAAAAGAAAATAGTAGTGTATTAGGAAAAAAATGCCAAAATCGAATAAATAACTACCGGGTAAATATGTTATAATGTAATAAATACGATTGTTTAATGCGTACTTATAACATATCGCATTCGTAATTTCTTTGTTTTTAATTAAAAATATTCCAGACGCAAATCTGTGTCCTAAATATTTTATGCTTTTTATAATTCTTTGTTTTTAATTTTTTTTTTATCAATTTTTCTTTTGGATTTTATCATTGTTTTGCAGAATAAAAATGCTGCCAAATCATTGCACTTGTTGCCGTTCTCTTGTGAGAGTTTTCTTCTCAAATGTGTAGTGTGACCATATTGCAAAATAGTGTTACGCTTAATCATATTGGGAAAAGTTCTAATATGAAGTAGTCATTTATTAAGCCATAAGTTTTCATGCAGTTTGAATATGTATTTCACAGAATTTAAATGAGTGAAACAAAAAAGAATTTACCTAATCTAGTCAATAAAAAAATTTATAAAACAATTACAAATTCATACATTGAAGCAAACATGTTTATTGAGTACACTCCAACATATAGTGCTTCAAAATGCAACGCAAACGCAATATTTTTTATTGTTTGTACCGCTAAAAAATCGATCTACATAAGATTTATAAGATAAACAATTTCTTAGTGTAAAAACTTGAGTTTATTCGGTTTTTAAGTTTATAGACTTCTGCGCAAACTCAGCGTACGTAAGTTTAGTATGTAAACTTTCTAAAAATAAACTAGGTACCTAGGTATTTATTTATTTTTTGTTTGATAATCTATTGGCTGTAATAGCTCATAAAAACTGATTTGTAGTAGATAAATTATTTAACGACCTTATAATAAAACTTGCTGAGAGTCAATTCAAAATCGAATAAGCTATTTCTGACAAAAAAACGTTGGACACAATCACAATAAGCAGAATTTTGTGGAAAATCAGTAATACGTAAATAAATGCTACAAAAGTAAATAATTTAGTCTCCGCTTTCGATATCATACAACTACCGAACAAAGTCTCGAGTTTTCGTATTAATTGTAAAAGATTTGATCAAATTTTTAAGAATCGTCTTCATGTATTAGACATATTATTAGCCAAAACGAGAAATACCTACCCATAGAATTTTAATTTTCTTCTATAGATCATTTGCTATCGTCTACAGCAATTAGAATCAAGTTACATATGTTTTTCTAATTAAAAGTTAAAAAGGAAAACATTAAAAACTCTTATAAATACAAATTGCTTTCCTAAACAAAGAGTTTAACATTTCTTTTATTGTTGTTGCCTGTGTTTTATCTTCTCTTTAGGAAGTCACTTATTTTAAGTAAAAATAACTATCCCTGTTGTTCACTCACTTAATCGCCGTTTTCTTTACGTGATGACGCATCGTTCTGGCATTAAAAAAAAACTTTTGGGAATTCATGGATATGTGTCAGCTGTGGACATGTTCTCAAATAAAATTATTAAATGAATTTAACAATTTCTTGTGGCAAGGTCGAAATAGCGGTAACACTAGTTCAATGGCTTAAAATAATACATACCTATAAAGTGAAAGTTTTGTCTTGTTTTTACTTCGTTTATTGTTTCTTCAATATGTCCGAAGAACTATTGCAAAATTATGTGTTGTGAGTTTCTTAGTGTTTCGTTTAAGTTATTTTTTCTGATTTTAATAAAATTTAAGTGGGCACTTACATATGTATGTATGTATGTATATACATACATATTTATTACTGAATATGCACAATGTGCATTGCACAAAATATATACATACATATTCACATGCATGCTTATGTACATGCATATGTTTGTAAGTACGTAAAAAATGGAAAACGCTGTTGGGTGCACTTTAACTGCTAAATAAACATGTGTTTGAGTGATGTGTGCGGTGCGCTTGTGTTGGTTAAAGCTATTTGTTATAAGTTTTGCTTTGTTTCTCCTTTATTGATTTCTAACTAATGATTTTTATTATTATTTTTTCTTTGCAATATGGAAAACATTATGAATAATTTGTTTTTAAGATATTCGTTACGTTCTAATATAATTTTTTAATGGCTGGTGTAATCCAGGGATGGAAACAATTATTTTACAAATTCTGCTATACGTCAGGAAATTGTAGGGTTTTTTGTTCTATCCCTTATATTGTCAAAAAATTTGTGAATTAAAAACAAGAGTTGAGAGTGGAAAACTAGATTTAATTTATTTTTTCAAATATATTAAGGCCCTAGTTTTGTAATTCTTAACGCAACGCAACAAATTATATGGAAAAGAGTAAGAGATTTAAATGTTTTTGAAACATTGTTGTTGCTTTCTGTAAACATTTTGAAATTTTCAGCGTTTTGCATTCATATGTATGTATGTATGTATATGAAATGTAATATTTTAGGTCTTAAAATAGACCTTATGGGTTTCTCTCTTTTTCAACCGTCTATATGCCACTGCTACTCAACTTATCAGTATACTCCATTATTTGTATTTCCTTTACTTTTTCGGCGTCTACTGTCGAGTTGCCTAAATGTCGATGGAATATAGGCGTCTGAAAAAGGTAGAAAACAATTTTTAGACCTAAAATAAAACATGTCAGCTGGCTCCGATAGCAAAGAAATTATTAAATTCATTTTTGAATGTTCATATATGAAGTTTGAGTTTTATATTTATTTATGTATCAACAAACTTGAAAGACATTTCAGAATTTGTGTAAAATAAGTTCTGGCGTTGCGCAATGAATTATAAAATTAAGGCTCAAAACTCGAATCCTATAATATCAAATGTGATTCATATTATTAATAAAAATCTAAATTAAATTCAGTTAGATTATCTGTGATGCTGTTGAATCAAGAGTTTCTTCTACAGACTACAGCGAAATAAATTGCTGTAACTTTTCAAGAACTAACACCTACATATATCTAGCTGCTACTTCATACCTAACTAGCCATCACTTTCTAATGTATTGAAATCATTGAAGTATTCGCTTTTATTTTGCCCTTTCAGCAAAGATATGCATGTTTTTAAATAATACTTGTAGATGCGAATGGATTTTCGAATTGTATCCCAAATTCTTATTATTAAATTAATGACTTCAAATAATATGAATGGAATAAAAATGCACCTTGGCCTTAAAAAGTTTAAATAAAAAAGTATATGATTGAATTTCAAACGTTGAATAAAGAAATAAAGAAAACATACGTTTGAACAAAACATTGCAATCTTATCTTAATTATTTTAATATTTATGTATAAACCCTGCTCTTTCTCGCTCTCTTTATATTTTGCTTGATATTCAGCAAAAGTATTCATTCAGTATAAAATTGCACAAAAAATAATTCTATTGTACATAGATTCTCTTTTGAATTCTACTTTATAAATTATTGTTTCCTTTTCTCCCCGTTTAATGAAATTATTATTTGTTTTTCGATTTATTTTTTTGTTTCAAGTTCTTTGTTATTTATTTTTATTTACATTTTGTTTGCGTTTTAAACTCTTTCTAAACAACTCAATTAACACTTGTCTCAGCAAACTTATTTTATTTCTTCTTTCTTCATTGAATGCGTCCACATGCATTGCTTGCTTAAATTGCCAAACGCATTATAAATTGATATTAATCCAGCGGCTGTAATCATTTCTTTGTTTGGTGGGCGGCGGCGTTAATATTGTCACATTTTTATTGCATAAAAAATACAAATTAAAATAATTGATGGTAAATGCTATTGAACTCGTTTCTTTTTGCAATTTTTGAGGCTGCCAAACCCAAAACCAATGGTTCGTGATCAAACTGATTAAAAATCATACCATTTTTTGGGATTGAAATTGAAAATTTTTTATTTAAATTTTGAATTGCCATAATACTTACTGTGGTGTATTCTTTTCTAAAAGGAATCCCCTCTGAAAATAAATGGCTCTGCATATCATAAGCTTTTAAATCATATGATATCTAAATTCCAACAGGTGTGTTCTGAAAATTATTTTTCATGAAAGAAAGTGACTTGAAATCACTTAAATGGTGATGTGCTTTAAAAATTTCTGTGATTTGAAACTAGTAAACTAAAAAACTGCCGATTTTAAATCGATTGTTCATATTTTTTAATTATACGACCTGATGTTAAGAACATGTGATTTTAAATTACATATACATACTTTTAAAAACATTGTGGTGTTCTGTAAATCACACCCTTTTCGTGTTTTTCGATGTGATTTATAGCTGGCGAAAACCGAAACGAACAGTTGTTTTCTTGATGTTGGAGCCAAAAATCACAACACAAATCACAACAACTCTTGATAATAGAAAATGTCGTTAAGTTTTGTAAATTTTTCTTTCAAAATTACCAGTTTTACTACAAAAGCGATAAAAACGCATTAACTTATTATTTTAAGCAATTTATCATGCGTTGAGAAAAGAAACGCGTGAAAAAATAAATACATTTCGAACTGCCAGGCATTTAGCTGATTGGTTTCAAATCACACAAATTTGTGTCCAGAACAACTTTTTGGTGTTTTCAAATCACATGCACAAAAAAATGATTTTGCCTTTTTTGCATTCTGATTCTCATTTTTTTTTCGTTTGAATTATGGAAAAAGTAGTTAAGTTTCAAACATTCTTTTAAGAATTTTTCGAATCTACTGATGAGTTGAGTAGCATCAACGAAATGTCGGCGGCATATAGACGGCTGAAAAAGAGAGAAATCATTAATAAGCTACATTTTTACACCTAAAATAATACATTTCAATTAGCTCTTATAACAAATAAATAATTAAGCTCATTTTCCATTTGCCCTTAAAGTAAACACTGCTTTTGTTTGGCAAACTTGGTGGTATACTTCTTGTTCTTTGGCACACAACCGTCACCTGTTTTGTTTTGTTCGTAAATACGCCTGTGGTAACCAGATCACTCGATACTAGTTCATATGTAGAATGTGATATAGCACAAATCGATTTTTAAGGATAATAAAATAAGCTTAAAAAGCAGCTAGAAGCTAAATCAGATTTTGGAAACTAAAAACGAAAAACGGAATGTGAATCTAGCTCCCAAACAGCTAAAATGGTCACGCTGTATTTTATTGCCACCAAGTAACAAATAACACATTTTTCTTACCGGTAAGTTGTAAAAATGAAAATTGCTTACCAGCCAGTTTATCGCTCACTTCATTTAAAGGTACCTTTAACTAACGCCAACCTTACTGCCAAGTCGTAATAATGGCCCTAAATTTTCATATATAAAATTCATATATAGCAAAATTCATATATAGCAAAGAAATAGATACCAACATATGTATATGAATAATATGCTAATAAAATATGTGTAGATATTATGTGCAAATGTTTGCCAAATTCTTTGCTGTTGACCTGCCGGTTTTGAAATGTGTGAATGGTTTTTGTACCGCAGCACTATTACGGCCAACAGGGCCTTAGATACCAAGCAGAGAAGAAATTAAGGAAAAGGTAGCAACTTAAAACTATATACATAAATATATAAAAAATCGTTACAATTACTGTCGAAAAGAAAAACGCAACAAGCTAAAATAGAAAATACAATTTTAGAAAATATGCAAATAACACTTTTAATTTTTGTTTTACTTTTACGTATTGTTATTTTTTTTTTGTTTGTTTTCTCTATTGCTATCTTATCTACATTTAATTCTTTTTTTTTAATGAATCATTTTATGGATTTTTTTGTTCGAAGCCTTTATTTGCATGTGAATATTCTTGCTTTGGCCCAGGCAAGGTTACTTTTTCAATTCCCAAATATTTATTTATTAAAAATTAAAATAGAATTTAATATTCCAAAAATTAATTTATTTATTTGCCATAAGAGCCAAGTAAAATTTATTATTTCTAATTGTTTTCTGTCTATATGCTGCCGACATTTCGTTGATGTTCAAAGTTAATCATGGGAACCAACGTTTGTTTGCTCGTTGTATGAAGTTTGTAAAATGTGTGACAAACGACTAGATTGTTTTTTATTACTTCTTAATACTGTCATGACAATGACAGATTAATTAGTTAAGTTTAAAAAATTTTTTTAAGTGTTGTTAATAATTTGATCGGGCTTTCTAATTCGATTTTTACTTTCTCAAAATTGAGAAAGATTTTCTGTGATAAAATTGGAGTGATCATTAAAGTATGCAAAAAATTATTTAAGGTTTTTTTTTGAGTCTACTAACGAGTTGAAAGGAAATGTCGGTGGCATGTCGAGGGTTGCCTTGTCTGTTTCGGGATTTGTTAACCCTAGTGCTACAATCTGGCAACTGACAGCTCAATCGTAAAGTTGGACATTTTTAAGGTTATACGTATTCAGAACGTACGAGACATACGAGCGCTATTTGTGTTGTTTTTGTTGATTGGAATTTTATGTAAAAAAACAAGTCTGTTACTGTAAAACTCTCATATGTATTATTGCAAAACATTATAGTTTTAATTTTGTGTTGTACTCTATTATTTTGTAAGCACAATGGGACCTTTCTAGGACCCAAGTGGGACGGTACAATTTACTTTTAAAACTCGATCTGGATTGATTGAATTCCCTTATATTACAAGGAAGTTCGTTATAAAGTCTACAAACTTTAACTTAAAATGATTTCTCGAATATGTTTTTGTTTATTTTCTGTATGTATAACCAATTGTGGATTGTGTATTGATCTTGAAAAATGAAATGAACTGGTCAAAATTAGATTTGTTCCTGATTTCATTATATCGTAAAGAAGTATAAGGTAAAATAAAAATTTGACGAAGTGCGTGAAGGATCAGTTTAAAAATGATTTAACGTAATCTGACATCTGACACATGTTGGCAAAACTCTGAGTTTGAAAATGTAAATTTTGTATAATAAACTTTAAGGGATTACAGTTTAAAAATAGACCTAAGACAGTTTTGTAATAAATTCAAGTTCATTCATTTTCATCTTTTAATGATTATTAAGCAATCTTTGCAAAAAATCCAGCACAAATGTATGTTACTTCATTACATTTTTCAATGTTCTTAAAGCGAAATGTTTATTAATTAATTAATTAACGTATCAAATATTTGTGCCTATAATATAGAATTGAGTTCAAATATGTACATGACAAAAACACAAAAAACTGATACTTAATATCAGGCGAAAAATAACGCCCCTAATAGGGTGATAAACAGTGAACATATTATCAGTTCAATGCTAAATTAACAATTTCTACGCTAAATAATTGTTTTAGAGGATATTTATGTATGTTTGTATATGCCTGACTATAAGGATTAATAACTAAGCAATAAAAAGAACTAACAAAAAAGAAAACTAAAAAAATAACAAATTAAAGAATTATTTGCTGATACATATTTTTCTATTAAGACTGTGAAAAATGATCTCAGAGTAAAACAAAGAGAGAGAGAGAGAGAGGTCAATTCTGAGAATCACGTGAGTTTTACTATAGAGCCGTTTTTTTTATTTACTGTTACAATTATAAATAAACTTTGGCTAAATGAGAATTCATTAATAAATTCATACATATAAAAGTAAAGGTAAAGTGTTGAGGCGGCAACAAACATGCATGCAGTGCTGGGCGAAATACATGCTCTGATGAATTTAAAATACAAAATAAATGAAAGTTGTGTATTTAAAATACAAAATACAGTGTAACAAATACATGTATTTAAAATACAAAATATTTTAAGTCAAAAACGTTTTTTATTTTCTTTCATAAGTACCAGCTTTTCAAATGTGGTATCAGACAAACAACCTCTTGATGGCGAATGAATAAAACTAGCTAACGACAAAATCTCAATGATTTCTTATTAGAAAACGATATATACTTTAATTAAGAATTAAGTGACAATAAAAAAACGTTTGTTCAAAGGCTATCTGTACATATATAAGTCAAAATGGCAAACGTTGTTTTTCCTTGTATTTTATTTTTAACATAAACTAAAAATGTTTTTGGAAAAATGTATTTTGAGAGCACAAGTATTTGAAATACAAAATACTAAATACAGTCATGAGACGTACTTAAAATACAAATACAAAATACGTACATATTTCAAATACATATATTTCAAATACTGCCCAGCCCTGCATGCCTGTACTTGAATTATAACAAACAATGGATAATTAATTCACTATGAGAATATCTCGAAAGTATTTAAAAATAAGAAACAAATGAAACTAGCTACTACACTACGATATGGAGTATAGAATATTATTAATAATGTATTTAAAAAAGCTGAATAGTTCTAATTAAAATACATTCGGTTTCCCAGCAGCTTTTGTATTTTTTAAAAATGATAAGCGCTATTACATAAATAAGATACGTTAATTCTGTGTTATCCCGTGTTATCATATCAATCAGCTCTGTTATCATTTTCGATGTCTGGCAGTTCAAATGTAGTTTCATAATAGATTTTTTTTTTATCAAAATAAAAATTAAAGCTGCCGTTACTTACTTTTATTTTAGGTAAATACATGCATAAAAACAGCTAAAGATGCGCTACATTAACAAATAACCGAGTGAAAAATACAAGAAAATTAAACATAAATGCCTTCAACCTCCACAAGCAAATATAACATTTGTAGGAAATTTGTATTTGCTGTTCGCAATATTTTGTAAGATCAAATAATAGTTCGTTGTAAATTATTTATTTGCTCGTTGAGCAAACCTAACCTTGAAATATAATTTTAAGAAATTTGAAATTTTTCTGTATTTTCTCTTCGTTGGTGTTTATTGGTGAATTCATATGTACAGATATGCATTTTTTAGTTTTTTTGTGTCCATGAACTAGGCTAAATTTTAAAGATCAACAACAAAGTAGTGGTCATGTTCTTTGTGGGCAAATACTTGACCTTAAGAATATTTTTATAATTTGTCGAAAAATAAGCCGGTAATTTTCAAGGAACGTAATCAAATTTTGTACTACCAAACATGTAGAAAGGCCCTAATTTACATTTTTTCAATCTTGGGTTTTTGCTTAATTGCTCATGCAATTAATCAAAACGTGCCAGAAAACCGAGACTGAAAAAAATGCGAGTCATATACATATACATACATTTTGTTATTAAAAATTTTTTCGTAATTCATTTTTAGATAATTCAGCGTTTAATTCATAAAAAAAGAACAACAACAAGGCAGCGGTGAAAACGCTTGGAGATCAACCGTCCTTTGAGGAATAATTCACTACACCAGCATTAATTCAAACATTCTCAGCTATAATAATTTCCTTCTGTTTTTTGTATATTTTCTCTTTATTTTGCTTTTTGTCTCAAATTTTTCTATTAAGATCTAAAATTCAATATTAGAGGTTATTGTTTTTATTCTTATAACACATAATTCCAACTCTTCGTGTTGAATAAGCGAAGAAAAACAAAAATTGAATTGCCCCCCAAACAACGTAATTAACAAACGACATCAACACCCACAATACAGCAATAATGGCAACAACACCACGTTCTGGTGGCTCCACAGGCGGTACAGCTCAACGTCCCAATGGTACATCTCAAAATAAAAGTTGCCAATTTAAATTGGTGTTATTGGGCGAGTCGGCTGTTGGCAAATCATCGTTAGTCCTGCGTTTCGTTAAAGGACAATTTCACGAGTACCAAGAAAGTACGATAGGAGCAGCATTCCTAACACAAACCATATGTATAGAAGACACAGTGGTGAAGTTTGAGATTTGGGACACTGCAGGTCAAGAAAGGTAAACGACAAATGACTCATATTGGGAATGATTTTGTATATTTTTGTGTTTTATTTGTTTTGCAGATATCACAGCTTAGCTCCTATGTATTATAGAGGTGCTCAGGCCGCTATTGTTGTGTATGATATTCAAAATCAGGATAGTTTTCAACGTGCAAAAACCTGGGTCAAGGAACTACATAAACAAGTGAGTTTACAAATATTTTCCAAGCTTAAGAGCAGGGCTACGATTATGAGACGGACATCTATTAAGCTTATGAAAAGTATTTTTATACTCCCACGACAAGTAATTCCGTTGCGAATATTCACAATTTTCATTTCTGACCTCATCCTTCATCAGAATTAGCAGAAAAATCGATTAAGCGATGTCCTTCTGTGGCTGTTTAAATAACGTTTCTGTGAAGAACACTTTTTCTTGGACTAATCTACAGCTGTCTAGTGCACAAATGTAAAAACGCAAAAATAAGAGCAACTTCCAATAAGTTGATTTCTTTTGGCCCACCTTGTATACACTTATCTTAAAAAAAAAAAAAAAAAAAAAAAAGATTTCTTTCTCTTTCGTTTTAAAGCTGCACGTGCACTGCATTTATTAAATAAGTATTTATGTTAATTTTTGATTGTGCAAGTTCAATGAAATTTTGTAGATTTGAAATGGCTTTGCAAAAGCTTCCTCTTTTTTTTTTAAACCATCGAAAGCATTTAAATTACATTGACCTTAACGCGTACAGAATACAACTCTTTACTATAATGCAAAGTACGTACTAAAATTCAGCAAGTATAGAAAATAATTTTAAATTATTTTTAATATTCCTGTTTCCCTGAGCCCCTGAGTTCAAGGAGGGCTGCTGACAAGAAGTGCGGCGGCTTCGAAACATTTAGTTGCTCACCTAGCTAAAGGTCCTTGATATTTGCTTTTTCTTTGTCTTGTTTAATTATTATCAACCACAAAAATAATACAGAATGAACTTAGCGTTTTGTGTTAGAAAATGTTGTCTCAAGTATTTCAATTTATTTAATGCTTAAAGAAGGGTCATGTCGTTGATAAGTGTGTTGGCAGTACCAAGAATAACTGACGACGTTGTTACTAAATGTACCAACTGGGTACTAAATACATTTTTAAAAATAACTTAGATTCACTCTACTTTTACGATTTTAGAATAGATCACGCTTTGGAATTGTAATTAATATATTTTTTCTTTTTTATATAAAATAAAATTGTATTGGAAAATATACAAAATTGTATTGGAAAATATACAAAGTGTTTATTAAAATCTTCTTTATATTATGTTTATGTATGAGCTTGTTTAATGATCATTAAACAAGTGATTTTTTTTAATCAAATTGTCAACCGAGTGTCTCCAGTTTTTGTTTGTTTTATGAACAGTATTGTGATTGTTGAAATTTGTAAGCCCACCAAAATCGTGAAATAAAAATCGTTTTTATTTGGAAAGAAAACATTGATTTGACAACATTGTTAATGAGTAGACAAATTTTATTTCTTGATTTTTCAATTGAGTTTCTCTACTGAAATTTCTTTCAGAGTAGCGACAATGTCTATAGAGAATCAAAAAGTACTATGGTCGTCATATAGTCGCATTAGAACCACCTAGTCACTTCGTCAGTAGTTGATTTGCAATGGCAAGCACATGTCAATAGAAAAAATCGTATAATATGTCACTAGTACTGGTGACCATGTCAATAGTAAATCACTAGAGTTTTTCTACTGACGTTTCCTTCAGGCGAATTATACCGTTTTGAAATGTCTATATACATACATATCTATTTATGCCAACGAATGAACAACATTAAAAATAAATCAACTTTTTGTAATCTCCTTGCAGGCCTCACCTAATATTGTTATTGCCTTGGCTGGCAACAAAGCGGATTTATCAAATATACGTGTTGTAGATTATGAAGAAGCTAAACAATATGCTGAAGAAAATGGTTTATTATTTATGGAAACATCGGCAAAAACTGGCATGAATGTAAACGATATTTTCTTAGCAATTGGTAAGCAGTCCACCTACATCTCTTTATTAATTAACATTTATTTTATTTGTTGAATAAAACAAAATTTTGTATTTAATTTGAATTACAGCTAAGAAGCTACCTAAAAATGATGGAGCCAATAATCAAGGACCTGGTGCTGGCAGAAGACTAAATGAAAATGAAAATAACCGACAGACGAACAACTGCTGCAAGTGATGTCTTTTTGTAGGTCAGTTTATGCTCTGTTTCTTGACTACTGCATGAAATATTCAAAAATTCCATTCGATATATCGTTATTGGCGATAAATCGTAGCTTAGGTTTGTACAACATATTTTACAATACATATTTATATATGTATGTGTTAAAGTTATAAAGAATTTCAAATTAAAACCATAAGTATATGACGAATATTCAATGTTTTAAGGCCATATTCATAAAAATTATTGTAAGTTTATTAAGCTCTTATTTGACGTATTTTTAAGGAATATTTGTCAAATAAACGTGTAATAAACCTTCAATAGTTTTTATGAATACGGGTGTTAAACTATAGAGTTTTTGTTTATTTTGTTTTAAATAATGGAATACAAGAGTGTTTTAGTTCCAATAGTATCGTTTATACTATCTTTTCTGCCTACCTTTTTTTTAGCTGAATCTGCAACTCAACTCATTCTGTAACTCGCTAAAATTGGAGATATTGCTAAAAATCTCTAAACTCAAGTAGGCAATTTTTACGATGTCTAGACTTGTATAAACGACGTGCGTCAAAATTGAATTTTAGCACCGTTGCTAAAATTAAAATTTTTTGTTCAAATATTTTACGGCAACAGTTGATATTTAAAAACACCCACGTTTAAAATTTTTATGATAAATAGTATTTTCAAGAATTGTCAGTGGTAGAACTGACTCAATCATAAATTACTGCACTCACATTTCTTGCAAGGTATGCTCAAAGAAACAAAAATTATGCATATTGCTTCCGTGTTTTTATCCGCACATTTATGTATCTGTTCACCACGAAATTTCCAATCAAATGAGGTTTTTTTTTCTGTCACACAATAGTAGACACGTAAAAAATTGGTTGCTTCAACAAAAATATTAAAAACTTTTGCTTTTGCTTCGAACGAAGCCGATTGCACGCACACAATCAAGCAGAGCGACAAGTTTATTTCTTGGGCACTTAGCGGTTCAGTTAGTTGTATCCAAAGCGAATCCATTACAGGTGCCCGCATCCCAATTCGTTTCAACATTTTCTCTCGACTTACCATACGTTTTGTTTTGGTTTGCTATCAGCTTTGACAATTCCGAAGATAAAATCTTCCATTTTTTCCCGTTTGACAATTCTTCAGGCTAAAAGCAGTAGTCAGCTGGGCTTGTAAGGCTACCAGGTATCGAGGTACTTTGGGTAGCCTCATAAACTGAAACACTAATCAACTGACTACGTAAAACCGTCATGACAATACAGAGATGAAATGTAGCTAAAACGAGGCAGCAAATCAGCGTAGCCTGTTCATCTCTCTTCTGTAAATGACAGTTTTCAGAAATTATGTAAAAACAAAATGTATCAAAAAATGAAAATTGTTTTTAGTTCTCGCACATATTTTTATATTGTATGTTATTTTCAAATTTATTAATTCAGGTCCAAAAATAGACCTATCAAATGTTTTCTGTCTTTTTCAGCTGTTTATATGCCTAAAAAAAAAGACAGCTGAAAAAGACAGAAAATATTTGATAGGTCTATTTTTTGACGTGAATTAATACATTTCAATTGGCTCTTAAAGCAAATAAATAATTGAGTTCATATTTGAAATTTCAAATTTACTTTAATAATTTATTTTGGCTCTTTTTTTTCATTTCAGAAAATAAAATTTCCAACGAGAGATTTGAAAAATTTATTATTATGCTGATAATTATAAATAAACAAATATTTAAAATTTAAATTTAATTAAAACAAAGAAAAAAATCCGTTTAAACAATTTTTGATGAAATGTGAATACGATTGATGATAACTCTTGAAGCAACAACATCAGAGAGAAAACAACTACCAGAAAAACACTTACATAAAAGTAAAGCAACAGTAAAGAACGATAATAATATTTGAATAAAGAAAAAAAAAATCAACAACTACAACCACACATGAGTAAAAAATAAAACCATTATGATAAAAATACATAACTTTAATAGAAAATAAAGTCACATTTAAAAAAAGGTCTAAAAAGATTAAAAAAAAATTTTGACTTTTTTTCTATGGTTTTTTTGAAGTTTCTTCCTTAAACTTTGTTCAGTATAGGTATTCATTTTAGCTTTTATTTCTGTGGGAAAAGGGGAAAAAAGAAAAAAAAATTTTTTATTTTTTTTTGACAACAAACACCTGAAAGCAAAATCTTTTTTTTCATGTGTTTGTTGTACACAAGTATAAATAAGTTTTCTCTTTTCCACTTTTCCAAAGAAAGAAAAAATGAGAAATGAATATTTTTAATGTTTTGTAGTGCATTTTGCGAAGTTTATTACGAGTAGTTATTGAATTTGTTACTTTGGCTTGTATTTTATTATTTTTATTTAAAATTAAATATTCTTTATTTTGCAATATATACATATATACATTAAATATAAACATATACTACATCTATATTTAGTATTTGGGACGGTTTGCTTTAATTATTCTTTTAATGTAAATTTTTTTTGTAAGTCAACTAAACGAAAACAGTAAGAAAAATAAATTTACATATGTGTAATTTAAACGTAAATTTCAACTTGATACATATTGTAGTTTAAGTTTATTACATACATACATACATATGTATATTATGTTATGCAGCAACTTGAAAAAAAAGAACAAAAGAGCTACATGCATATAATTCCATAAATAGATAATTATGTTAACAATTTTATTAATTTAATACTTTATTACAAAATATAACAACCACAATTCTCCCCAAAATTTATCCAAAGTCCATAAATGTTAATAAAACTTACCTTTAAAGTCTTGTAAGAATTATATTAAAAGAGCAATTGATATTGAATTAAAAATTATTCAATAACTTTTTTTTTAGATGAAAGTCATGGCAAATATACATACATACACATTTACAGGTTTTCACTTTTTGGCATATGGTCTCTTGCAGTAATTTTGAGCTATTTCCAATTGTTTGCTTCTTTTTTTTATACCCTTTACTAAAACGGTATATAGTATATGTGTTTTTAAAACGTCCTTTTTGAAGCCATTAAACCAGTTGTTGACCTTCAGTTTGGATTACTGAAAATTATTATTTGCTATAAAAATTTAATATTTGGGTGTTACTGAATATCAACTATTGCCGTATTAATGACAAAAATGTAGATTCCTTGTTTCGTGGACCATTCATTACAATATAAGACAAAGGAGGTGACTTCCTGTTGCATTTTTCCAGTTTACTACAGGGAAACTTAATTTTTAAAAGGTTACATAAACATGGAAGAATGCATTCCAGGATACAAAATCTCTCTTTCTCTGGCAAAATAAAAAAACTGTTAATTATTTTTATTTATTTAAAGCCTTTATGTCGAAAAAAAGTTATTTGGTATGCAATTGTCGAAGTAATGGAAAAGTGTACAAATGAGGAATAATTCATTTTACGGTTTATTGAAAACTCTATTTGTGCGAGACGAAACAGTACAGGCAAAACTAGCTCACCACCCGGCGGCGCACAGTGGGGGATTTTGCAAAAAAATTGGAAATAATTCTGCCGTTTCTAAACGGATGGCTCGATTGCAATGAAATTTCAGACAGGCATAAAAGAGGTGTATTCAAGCTTAAGTTTTGAGATTGGACTATATAGCGTTTAAGTGGGCGTGTCCACGCGCCCCCAAAGTAGGCCACCTGGGGTATGTGAAAAATTAAAAACGATCTAATTTTTTCATTTCCAATTCTTTTGCAAATATTTTTTATTTTTAAATTCTTCTAGTCAAGGCCTACAAAAAATGTCGCGACACGTATATATTATCTCTTAAAGTTTTCGAGATATTAAAGTTTTAAAAATTAAATTTTCGTGTTTTTACCAACCCTGGTCCAGTATTTTCACATTTTTGAGCTCAAATCCTAACCGATTTTTCAAAAATAAGTTTTATTAGCTTGCCAGTATTTTTTTCAATACTATAAAAAAAATTTGAGCAAAAAATCTTTTATAAAGAAAAAGTTATATTCAACACAATTTAAAAATTCAAAAAAAGTCAGTTTTTAGCATATTTTTAGGGCAAAAAGTAACTTTATTGTTTTTTATTTCTGGAAGAACTTTCCAAAGTAAAGTATATGTTGTTTATATTTTTTTAAAAGCTTATTGTTAAGAAAATATTTTAAAGAAAAAAAAATTTGAAAATTATGTCCTGTTGCGTAAGGGTAGCATCCTAAAATTAACCCATTTGTTTAGACAAAACCGACTTCAGCCCAAAATTTCTAAAATCGCACGCCTCTAACCTAAATATTTTTACTTGTTTTTTATAGTTATAAGTATTTTTTAGTTTTATGCAAATGGAATTTGTCGCCCCAGGATATTTGCTGGAATGACAGCAAAAAAACTAAAAAATCCCATTTTTGGGAATTTTTGAAAGTTCTTTGGGAATTTCGGGATTGGTATTATTTTTTCCCTACATTTTGCAAATAATTTTTATTTCTTTTATAAATTCCTATATTTTTGCAAAATTTTGTAAAAAAATATAAATAAATGAAAATTTTATAGGCATTTCAAAAAATTTTATTTCTCAAAAACTTTTATTGAAGGACGTTTTTTTCTGTATTTTTGCAAAAATTGTTTTAAAAAGTTTTAAATTTCTAAAAAATTTAATAATATATAAACTAGAGGTAATTACCTAACTAATGATATATAATATGAAACCCCCTTTCATTTTAAGGGTATGAAATTAATGGGCTACAACTAACCTATTTGCAATGAAAATTTCCAAAAATTAGTACTGATTCAGCGTTTGGGAATACAAGGGGTGAGGCACTGTTTATTTTACGCAGTATTTTCTATTACGCAGTAGCCGTATTACGTTAGTATAATCTTTGAATATTTGTTTTATTGCTTTACCTGGTTTGCTTTAATAGGTAGTATTACCTGCAACTAATACGAAGGGTACATTTCTTTTTATCCCTATTTATTTATTATTAAAGGCTAGACATTTCAGCTAAACATACCTGAATTTATGGTAATTAAGGGCTGATGTATTCAATTGTTATTGTTTTTCAAAAACGTTTAAGTAATAATAATATCATGTTTGCATTTTCGAAAATTGAAGTACAACTGACACAATAGTCTGAACAGCCACTAAGTAATTAGAGTGTTAATACCACCTTCGCGTGTTTCCTTTATTGATCTACCTGTTTCGCTTTAATACGCAGTACTACCTGAACTTATGCTTATATTTAGTGATCATATGTAAATATTTTGTATACCTGAATACAATTTCGATGGTTATTATACATGTATGTGTAGGCGGGGAAACTAAAAACAAAGTCAACCTTTAGAGATAAATTAATCTTTAAAAATAGTTAGCGAGACAGTTGGCGCATGGTATAAAATATCTCGCAATTAATAGTTGGCATCATTAAAAAGTTGACGATCATGGCCATCACACTAAAACACATCGATTTATATTCAGTTTTATACAAAAGTGCAAACTTACAGCAACAGAAAAAAGTCAAATTTCTACTTGATTATATTGAAGAAACATATACAACTAAAGTAGACAAAAAGGATATTTGCAAAATTGAGAATTTTGTTAAGGCATTCGAAAAAAAATGGAAAGCTGTCAACAGCTCTAATGCAAAATTTAGAACAAAATTTTCTGATTGGTTGGAGGTATCTATACAATTCCCAATTTCCTTATCTACTCCTGGCGCTAAATGTAAGGAATATGAAGACTTAGGCCCGAAGTCAAAGCAAGCACGCTTAACAACAAATCTTACAACCATGTCTACCGAAGAAGTTACAGACACATTTAATGCGATGCTAAAAAAGAAAGATCAACCCATGGATGCTGTGAAAATTGCAAATGTTCTTCCGAATGCATCACCTAAAAGGCTTAATCGTATTGTTAAGAGCATTCCAACACCATCGTTTAATTCAGCTTTCACAGAAGAAGAAGCCATTGCTCTTATGTTGCAGCTTCAACTTAGTCGTGATAAATATATAATATTGAGAAAAGCATTGAAAGAAAAAGGAGTTGAGGTTTTGCCATCATATGATGCTCTGCAAGAAAGGAAGAAGAGCATTATACCCACTGGTATTACAGTTTCTGACCGAAAAGTTACTGTTGGAATCTCATCTCTTCTAGAAAACACAGCATCAAGGATAGTTTCAACACTTACTGCAGAGCAGCTAAATAAAATTAACCACAGCGAAGTGAAACTAATATGTAAATGGGGATGTGATGGATCGTCGTTACTTTCAGAATACAAGCAGCCCACTGAAGGTCACTTATTATCTGATTACAAAGGCGTACTTATGGCATCAATGGTTCCATTACGGCTTCGAAAATATGCTGACAAGGACTCTCCATCAACTAGTTTCGAAGAAGACATTTGGATAAATTCAACTCCTGGATCTAAATCATTTTGTAGACCAATTACTTTCGAGTATACTAAGGAGACAAAGATTGCAACTCAAGAACTTGTACATCATATTGAATCGGAAATTAAATTAATGCAGCCCATTTTGATCGAAATAGAGGACTACTCTTTCAATGTATCGTTTGATATGAGATTAACGATGATTGATGGTAAAGTTAGCAATGCTTTAACAAAAACGTCATCTACTTGGAGTTGTTCTTTATGTGGAAAAACGAAAAGTCAATTCTCAAATATGTCATCAACTACAAAGGTTAATGAAGACGTTCTTAAATATGGAATATCTCCTCTACATGCTCGCATACGTTTTCTGGAACATTTTCTACATATAGCTTATGATTTGAAATACAGAAGTAGCCTTGAAAATGTAAATAAATCAGTAATTAAAAACGACGAGCTAAAGATAATGAGAGCTAACGAAAAGCAAAGAATTCAGGAGGAGTTTAAGCAACATACCGGATTAAATATTGATAAGCCACTAGTGGGATATGGGAGTACAAATGATGGAAACACGGCTAGACGATTTTTTAGCAATTTTGAAATAACCTCACAGATTACCGGAATTAATATGGAATTATTGCAAAAAGTTAATATAATTTTAACAGCAATAAACAGTAAACATAAAATAAATGCAGATAAGTTCGGCGAGTACTGTGCAGGCGTTTCGAGACTGCTTCTTAACTTATACCCCTGGAAAGATTTCTCACCAACAGTACACAAGGTTTTGTGTCATGGAAAAATAATAATGGAACATCATATACTACCACTCGGAGAGCTCACAGAAGAACCTCAAGAGTCTAGAAACCGTGATTTTAAACATATCCATCAATTTAGCTCCAGAAAGTGCTCCAGACAATCTCAAAATCAGGACATATTTCAGAACCTTATTTTGTCCTCAGATCCCGTCTTATCACTTATGAGAAGGAGATGGATCTGCTACAGAAATTTGACATTTGATTGCAGTAATGAATTCAAAGATTTGATGTATCTGCTAGATCTAGAAGAATTTGATACGGATTATTTTGTAAAGTTAACGTAATTGTATATTTGATTGATTGATTGACTTTCGTATTCCCAAACGCTGAATCAGTACTAATTTTTGGAAATTTTCATTGCAAATAGGTTAGTTGTAGCCCATTAATTTCATACCCTTAAAATGAAAGGGGGTTTCATATTATATATCATTAGTTAGGTAATTACCTCTAGTTTATATATTATTAAATTTTTTAGAAATTTAAAACTTTTTAAAACAATTTTTGCAAAAATACAGAAAAAAACGTCCTTCAATAAAAGTTTTTGAGAAATAAAATTTTTTGAAATGCCTATAAAATTTTCATTTATTTATATTTTTTTACAAAATTTTGCAAAAATATAGGAATTTATAAAAGAAATAAAAATTATTTGCAAAATGTAGGGAAAAAATAATACCAATCCCGAAATTCCCAAAGAACTTTCAAAAATTCCCAAAAATGGGATTTTTTAGTTTTTTTGCTGTCATTCCAGCAAATATCCTGGGGCGACAAATTCCATTTGCATAAAACTAAAAAATACTTATAACTATAAAAAACAAGTAAAAATATTTAGGTTAGAGGCGTGCGATTTTAGAAATTTTGGGCTGAAGTCGGTTTTGTCTAAACAAATGGGTTAATTTTAGGATGCTACCCTTACGCAACAGGACATAATTTTCAAATTTTTTTTTCTTTAAAATATTTTCTTAACAATAAGCTTTTAAAAAAATATAAACAACATATACTTTACTTTGGAAAGTTCTTCCAGAAATAAAAAACAATAAAGTTACTTTTTGCCCTAAAAATATGCTAAAAACTGACTTTTTTTGAATTTTTAAATTGTGTTGAATATAACTTTTTCTTTATAAAAGATTTTTTGCTCAAATTTTTTTTATAGTATTGAAAAAAATACTGGCAAGCTAATAAAACTTATTTTTGAAAAATCGGTTAGGATTTGAGCTCAAAAATGTGAAAATACTGGACCAGGGTTGGTAAAAACACGAAAATTTAATTTTTAAAACTTTAATATCTCGAAAACTTTAAGAGATAATATATACGTGTCGCGACATTTTTTGTAGGCCTTGACTAGAAGAATTTAAAAATAAAAAATATTTGCAAAAGAATTGGAAATGAAAAAATTAGATCGTTTTTAATTTTTCACATACCCCAGGTGGCCCACTTTGGGGGCGCGTGGACACGCCCACTTAAACGCTATATAGTCCAATCTCAAAACTTAAGCTTGAATACACCTCTTTTATGCCTGTCTGAAATTTCATTGCAATCGAGCCATCCGTTTAGAAACGGCAGAATTATTTCCAATTTTTTTGCAAAATCCCCCACTGTGCGGCGTAATAGAAAGGAACGCTAAAGAGTTACAAAAAATGATGATGCTTGACGTCTTTTATTGTATGTATGCAGCAAATTTTTGGCATAAACGACACGCACACAATCAAACTGAGTGACGAGTTTGTTGAGCGTGTCCTGGTTACTTACACCCGTATTCATAAAAACTATTGAAGGTTTATTACACATTTATTTGAAAAATATTTCGTAGAAATACGTCAAATAAGAGCTTAATAAACTTACAATAATTATTATGAATATGGCCCTTAATGAACAATGCACAACTTGTTTCTACTGTATTTTCTAAAATATTTCTTGTGTACAAAATTTGAAAGTGAAAATATTTAGAGAAGAAAACTACAAAACGATCTACATTTGCAGATTTGTCAGAATTTTAGCCGTCTAAGTTGTAATTTGACAAATATGCCATATCATCCTCATTTTTCCATGAGACCACTCATCTTCTCCAGAAATTTCTTAAATGAAGTGTTTTTAAAAGACATTTTGTGGGACTCCAAAGATAATTTCAGACATCCCAGGTACCAGAAGTCACAGCTAACCCTCCAGACCACCATTTTCAGATGGTCAGTACCTCGCAGAAGTCTTCATTTTTCCATGAGCCCACTCATCTTCTCCAGAAATTTCTTAAATGGAGTGTTTTAAAAGACATTTTGTGGGACTAAAAAAATCATTACAGACATCCCAGGTACCAAAGGTCATAGCCAACCCTCCGGACCAATTTCCATATGGAAAATAATTAGGACTATTCATCTTCTCCACAATTGTCATCTGTTATAAAAATAACGCTGTTAACTCGTTAACAGTGCTCTGCTAACTTCAAAATGTGGCTTTGCTAAAAATTGTGGTTTGAGTCCCGGAACTTAAATAGGTATTTATCTTCACACACATAAAATATACTTTGGTCAGCGTTGTTGTTATTTCTATAATTTGCATTGCTTAAAGTCCAGGTATGCAAAAGTTGGTACAATTGAACTTAACGCAATTTAGAAGTCAAATGTACAATTCTGCAAGGATACTTTTAATGAAAATATTGCACAAACTAGAGTTGTAGCTATGTTTAATTCATTTTAAGCAGCATAATCCGATTCCGTGAAAATAAAATACAACTTTTGGAGAAGTTTTATATACTATAGTCAGCGTTGCCAGTACTTACCATTCATTTGCCACTGTTCGGGATTGATTTAAGTATGAAAGGATTGAATTTGTCTTGAGCGTGATAATTATGTATTACTCAAGCCTGGTTTTTCGATTGAATTTAGCTAAAATCTATACATAAAACAAGCAGGCGGTACTTTATTCAAGAACATTCGCGTTTATCATACTTTTGACGCTGATTGGGATTGATTTAAGTACGGAAGATTGAATTTGTTTTGAGTGTGATGACTATGCAATTTATTCGATGTTTCTGAAGGCTATTTTTTATTTTTTTTTTCAGCTACATAAACATACATATGAATGTAGCTGCGTACTTTATTTGAACAAAATTCATTTTTACACATTTATTTAATCCCAAATTCTTACATGAAATATTCCGCTGCACTTCCTTAGTTTAATAATAATTTCCAAATTATTTTGTCTCTTCGCCGATTTGAACGTGGAAACAAACTGTTGCAGCAATTAAAAAAATGATAAAAAAAAATCAAATACTTATGCAAGCACACGCAAGTCCTCCCAAGAATTTCGGACTCATTTTAAGCCATAACAGGATTGATTCTCATTGAGCCAATATACACGAGATTATTTTTTAGTCCGCATAACTTTTGTGCTTTCGAAAACACATGGGATTAATTCATCTAGCATAAAACTGTATACATATGCAAAGCTTTATGTATGTTAGTGTTGTTGGCATTTATTTGACATTTGTTTTCAAAATATGCTGGCAAGACCAACATCCCTATTTAATTAAGCTCATGTGTACACCATGACAGACGATCACAGACTAAATTCAGTCTTCATATGTATTAGTTTTGTTCTGCTAATACGGGGGTTGAAGCTGGTTGAAAAATTATGCCAACCAAATATGACTCCCTTCATCGAAAACGCCATCAAGCTGCCATTTTATGCCAGCGTAATTAATCTCGTGTATATTGGCTCTTTGATAATCTCTATTCGGCTTGTTTTATGCGTACTTAAACATTCAAGTTGAAAAAACTTAAATTTAGTACGAGCTTTTTCTTTCTGTGTAGACGGGGGATATTGTTGCATAAAAATATGACTTCACACTTTGACTTAAAATGGTGACTTGCGCCTGCTCAACCAGAATTTAATTGCGTTTTTTGATCGGTTTGAAAATCTAATAGAACTCCGGAAACGTCTCTCTTTCTACCAAACAATAAAACTAGAAATATAAATGTTTTTTTTTATTATTATTTTTATTTAAAATAATATAACTAAGTTGCCTTTACATAAAATCATAAATCGTTTATTCCCTTTTTTTTTGTTTTTTATATTTTTATAAATATACTTTTTTTTTAAATTTAATTTTATATGTATTTAATTTAAATTTCAATACAGTATAGTTTTTTACACAATTTTTATTTAATTTAATTTAAATTAATTTTCAAGAAATTGCCATCAATTTTAAAGCTAGATTAGAAGTTAAAAGAGATTTATGGGAGATACAATTTTTTATACAAAAATTTTCGTAAGTTTTTCACAACAAAATTCCTAAACTTTGGACTCAATGGGGGAGAGGGGGACTATGTATGTTTTTCTTTTAATTTACATTACTTTTTATTGTTATAATTTACTGCCTGTTACTTTAGAGGCCGTGATTCACTAGCCTACACAATCGTAAGATCTGAGAAAGATGTGTGAATTCACCTTGGTGTGGACTAAAAATGTATGTGTGCGAACATTTTTTGACAAGTTGTCCGATTTATTTATCTTTTGAAAATCTTCAAGAACCATGATACAACTAATAAGGTAACCTTTTCGCTACAACAGGAACAACTTCAATAAAAATAACATGCATTTTGTTTTTCTACAACTTCTGTAAGCTGTCAAAAAGCCGCCGCTTCTCCATTTACAGATGAGAGATGAACAGAGCTTACATTGATTTGCTGTCTCGTTTAGGCTGCCTTTCATCTCTGCATTCTCTTGACAACCTAAAGTAATCAGATGATTAACGGTTTAGTTGATGAGGCTACCTTAGTACATAGTTGTACCATGACAACTAGAAACTTTACAGCATTTACAGAAAAGAGATGAACAGAGGTTACGCTGATGTTTTACCTCGTTTTGGCTGCCTTCATCTCTATATTCTCATGAGTGTCGTGCGAAGGCTTATTAATTGTACCATGGACAGAACCCTACAAGAAATGACTGATGGACAATTTAATTGAATAAAAAAATAAAAAAAGATTTGAAAATATCACTTTGCTGAGATGGTAGCACTGATTTATAAAGAGCTAACATTGCGTGAGAGAAGAAATCTCATTTATACGGAAGTTTCCATCAGTTTTTTTTTAAATGATAGAAACTCTGGTGTATAACAAACAAATCAGTAATGGCCATCAATTAGTGTATCAAATGGCGGTCATTGTTGTTATAGGGAATTCTAACAGATTTATCCACCAATTTCCGGTGAATGAATCGTACGATTGTATAGGATAGTGAATCACGGCGAATAAATGCAATCGAAGTTTTATTTCGCAGAGTTGTAAAGAAAACAACAAAAACCATTAAAAAATGTTAATTGTTTTCAATGGAAATATGGGAGAGAAGTTCATTCATTCTATTATTGGTCAATTTCTGGTAATACATCTCTTTTCTCGACATACAACGAGAGAGAGACAGAGATACAACACTGTTTCGTAATGTTTTACATTTCCCGTTGTTGTCCAAGTACAGTGATGCAATTTCAAAATAGTTGGGAACAAATTATTTATGGGGATAAGTTTTTAGTTTCCTTTTAACACTTCTACGTTTGGTTGGTATTTTATTTTTAAATTTATTATCTGTGCCGCGACCAGCAAACGTCAATATTGCGCGCATTAACGTTCGCCATGGTGGAATATATGTATATGCACTTAAATTTTTAGGTTTGTCAATTTCAATAAATATTTTTTGTTTTTATATTTTTGTGTATTATTTTTTTGTTTTACTATTAAAACAACTCTGAAGTAATTTATTAAGAAAACGTTATTAAAGCAAATGAAAAGTTTATATTTGTATAGTTTTAGTTTGTTTTTATCTACAGCTACAAGGCAACTAAACGGCTTAGAATTGAAAAGAAATTCATTTTTTGCTTACAGGGTGAAAACGAGACTTTTAAATAAAAAAATATTGCAGAAAAATAAACAACGATAATTAAAAAAATAATTTAAAATAGCAAGTGATTGATTTCTATCACCCAGCAAGAAACATTTCGGGGAACCGTGATTAAACACTGTTATACAAAAAAAAATCAGTTTTTGTACTCAATAAATATTTTTGTCAGCAGTTTTGCTGTTTTCAAAAAAACAATTTGTGTTTCTGTATATCAAGTTCTAAATAAGAAATGGATAGAAAAAAAAATTGGCAGGTTTACGGGCAGTTTGAAGAAGAGACAACATCAGGGAAAAATATAAAATTGTAATAACAGAGATTTTAACAAAATTTTAACACTTAATTAAAAAAAACGACACAAGATTTTTTTTATTTGTTTTTTGATTTTGTCAGTGAACACAAATAAATTGTGAGTTAATTAAATAAATAATCAATTCTCCATGACAAGGTTGCCATTCACATGCTAATTTATTATTAGTTGTTATTTTATTGCTTATTATCTAATTTTCTAAAATTTTATTTCAATATATTGTTTTACGAAAAATTGTCGATATTGTAAATGGTTTGTTAATTATGTTCTTAACTTCTTTCAGCACATTTTGTTTTGCCAATTTTAACTTCAAACTTTTAAATATTAATTTTTATAATTTTTTATCTTAACAAAAAAAAAAAAATCTCTGAAATGATTCAAGTTTTTCATAGCCAAAACTTATTTACTTTTTTATTTTATTTACTTTTTTGTTTTCATATAAAATTTACAAAATTATTTTCATTTTTTGTTTGTTTTAGTAATTATTTGTTTTTCTTTTGTTTAGTTTTTTACTAAAAATATTTTATTTTATATATTTGTTACTATAAATTAGTAATGTTTCTTCTATTTAAATATGTATTTTAAATATATTATTCATTTTGTATCGTTTCAAATCTTAAACTAAAATGATCTCATCACCGTGCAAATCACAAGAGCCAATATTTTCACCTTGATATGTTGAGAAATCTTTGATCAACGCATTCGGTTCGGCTCCGAATTGTATGTCCTGCAGACATCCTTTGAAGGGTTGTGCATAACGTCCCTTGGTACGCTTGCTAACCGATTCAGAGTTAGGAAAACCACCTGAAACAAGAAGAAGAGAATTTATTAACAACTATAAACTTTAGAAATTGTCAATTTTTTAAACAAAGAAATTATCAGAATTATGCTGAAAATCTAAACAAATCTGTTGCACCTGCAAATGGTTGCGGCACAAGTTATTGAATAATAAGTATGAGCAAGTCGATGGCAAGTGATCGAGCCGCCTTGCAATTCATTATTAGTAAAAAATTGTCGTATAACGAAAACAATATTCTTCGTGTGCCGCAACTAATTTTGTTTCCGACCACTGTAACAAACTTGTTATCTTACGCCTGTTGAAGCAAAGACACGAATCCCATTTTAAAATGAACTCGTGCTCATTCACAATAAAACACCGTGTATATTCGATTCCAATATGTAAAATATAAACACACTAAAACTGCCATCCCTGCTTAAAGCCACTAACAAGTTGCATTCAAAATGCCGTTAAGTAGTAGAAATGTCAAATAAGAAGAGAAAATCTCGTTTAACAGCTGTTACTTAAACAGTCTCAAAAACGCAGCCTAAAAAGACAGTCGACTACAAATGTTTAATTACCAAAAAGTGCTAAAATCTTGACGAAACAAAAATAAGGTTGAAGTTAAAAATTAATTATGAAGTACATATGTATGTATGTATACCTTTGTACCTAAATATTTATATGTATGCTAATGTGTTCGAGTGCAAAGTTTATTTTACAACCCGGTGCTAATACACACAAAAAATGAAAAAGAGAATGTGTGTCTGATCATAAAACCATAACAAAAAAAAAAAACAAAAAAGCAAACCGAAAAAAGTGAAATAAAAAAAAAATAACACAACAAAAGCGAAAAAAAACCCTCCAGCAACAGGTAAGTGTTAATTTATTAGAATGAAAGTTAAGGCAGAATAGTGTGAGACAGACAGTCAAAGCTGCTCAGCAGCTGGATGATTGGTTTGATGGCATTGTAAAACTTTGAAGTTGTATTACAAACTTAAGTTTTTGTTAGCGTTTTCTTCCATGCTAAACATATGTGCACATGTATGTATGTAGTTGCCAGATCGTAGCCATTTTGCCGACATAAAATTAAGTTATTTTAAACTTGCATTTTGGAGCTAAAAATAATTTTCCAAACATTCAGTGATTCACATTAGTCTGCGGGAATCTTTTGAGCCAGGCTTTGAGGGGAATGAGTTTTTTTTTACTGAAAACTGAAGTCAAAGTCTGCCGGAGGCTAACAGTTATTAAGAGGTACGGGGATTTTTATGAAAAATCATATTTGTTGTTGTGAGTTTGTGCTAGTATGAGCTAAATCTGTTTGCCTATTAAGAGTTTTGAAGTAATTTAATATAAATGTATTACAATACAGAAAGTTCAATAAAATTAAAATTTACAGTAAAATGTAAAACGACATCGATTTGTTACTGCATATTTAATGCCTTTAATGCATATTTATGCATATTTTGCTTGTGTATTGCAATGAAAGCTTTTTAAGGCCAAATAGACACTTAGCTTATACTTCTATGTACATGTTTGTTTATGTATTTTTTACTATCGGCTTAAGCAGTCTTTTCAGTGCTGACTCTAAAAATTTCACAGAAAAAGTGTTTTGATTCCTCCAAAACATTTCAATTCCTACTACTAGCAAAAATGTATAAAAATTTTAGAGCATTTTTAAAATTAAAATTTTATGTTTAAGTGTAGTATTAATATTTTTACGAAAAAAAGGTGAAAGGTACTAAATTTTAAATGACCTTTGTTTTGTTACCTTTTTACAATAATTTGTTAAAATATTGCTCACTTTTTCCTACTCTCGATCAGGTATTTTCACTTCATTTGAGAACGAGTGAAATTATACGAATTCGATTTTCAGAACACCAGAATTAAACACTCGTTTTCAAAACGAGCAAATTACTTGGATTCAGTTAACAGAACAGACATGCAGATTTTAGTGACGAAGGGACAACATATACAGCCTCATTATGAATGCCGAGTGAATATCAGTCGTATTACAAACTCTCCGTCAATACCTCATGCAAAATAAATTCCGACGGAATCAAAGTTAGTGCTGCCAGCTACCTAAGTCAAGTTCGAATTAGTGTCACCAAGTTTTTAAATAAAATACTGATGTTTTCATTGAGAATGCGAATGAAAAATATTGCTGAGAATTTTACTGATATTTTAATTACATTGAACTATGATAGCTTAATACATTTATATTAAATTACTTTTTCAGGCTCATGTTTGCAGAAAACTAAAGAAATATGTTTATATTGTCAGGTGCTTTCATTAACTTTTATATAGTTATATAAATTTTTATCTATTTTGGTAAACAAATGCCACAACTGCTGGTAATAATTCATTTGAAGTGTGTGGTTTTCAACACACAACACAAACAGCTAACATGCATTATTTTTGTTTAATCAAATCATGACAAAAATCATAATTATTATTCTAATATGGTTTCGCAATTGATTTGAACACAATTTTTATTCACATCAGCAGCACTTTTTAATTTTTATTGTTATTTTTAATGAATTTTTGCCTCCTCCCAAGTTCGTACGAAATTCTCATGAAAAACCGCTAACAATCATTTCACTCGAATTAGTTCCAATTTACCGAATTTAAAAAATTTCGCCGGAATTCATAATAGGAATTCCGTCGGAACCTCCGCAACATAATAACACTGGTGGTTTTTATAATTTATATGTTAAACCATGCACTTTAGTTTAAAGAAAGTTGTAAAAACAAATAAACAAAGAACGCTACTTATTTTCTTACAAATATGATTGCACAATTTCATTTAAGGCGATCCCATAATAATATAATATGAATGATTAAATTATTGACTTTTTTTTTAATATGAAATTCATCTGGCTACACCAATTTTGCTTTGCCCTTTTATTTCCACTCTCTCTCTCTCTCTCTTTCAAACAGAAAGAAACTCTTCTAAATAAGTTTAGAGTTCTTATTTGCTTTTAAGTTTGGCTTAAACAAATTCTGTTTACGACATAAACCTTACGGTGACTGCATTTTGTTTCTCAAGAACGACCAGAGGAAAGAAGACATACAGAGATACACAACAAAAAGAAACACTTTAAATAAGCAAAGCGGAACGTGAAGACGAATGAATGTACTTGGATGCAAACATTTACAAATAACCAACCACAAATACCACTGGAATCGTACAAGTATAATAAATTTGTGGTCGATTGTGAACGACTGATGAAATACACTACAGGGGGAAAAAATACTCGTGTGTAAGTGAGATAGATACAAAACTGCAACAAAGCTTGAGTTTTTAATGAACTTGGTAGTATGAACTGTAGCATGGTTACATCACTTACAAATAAGGCTTCCCACGGGTGACTTGCTGTTTTTATTGCTATTCTGCAAGATGGGGAAATTTTGAGAACACCAAATTGCACGAAATTAAAAATTATTTAAGGGCTAAAAATATGAAAACTTTTGTGCCGTTTCTGTATACTGCAACTCTCCTTGTATCATATGACAGTGCTTGTGGTAAAAACATGACGTTAAAGACGATTATTTTCCGTTATGTTTCTGCGGCTTTTCACAAGCTGAAAGAGTCACGAACTGAACTATACAACAATTGAAAATTTCAGATCTGTTTTATCACTACAAAATTGTATGTATACATTAACTTTATGCGCAACAGATGTATCTATAGTATTGTCGGGCACCGGCTCACCCAGGTTACGAAGCTTTTCGGCTATTTTCTTATTCTTTTCGTGCTTATTTTACAGTCAAGGATGCTACGAAGACAAAAATTTTCCTACCGAATTGTTCCTTAAAATCCCCAAAAACATTACAAGTTTTTGTTTTATTATACTACTTTTTCACTCAAAAAATATTATTTTAAAGGGCCAGATTATTTTAAATGGCTATTTTTTGTAAGTTTTCTTTGTAAGTTGATGAAGAAATTCAACCTCCGATGGCATATGCCGAAATTTTTTGAGCAATAAGTGCCTAAAGGCATGAAAGGCCGGTTTAGTTTTTGAGTAGCCGCAACTCAAGACCTTGAAGGATTTTTCTAGATTCCAGAAATAGATTCCTGTTGTACTCAATCATCATTAGTGGAAAAATAACATCACCTTCCAGTGTAAGTAGCAGTTATTTTAGGCACTTAAAAAAATTTTTTTTTAATTTTCAAGTGTAATGGAAAAAGAAAGATTTTATATGTAAAGCAAAATATAGGTTATTTCCGATTACAGCTATTTTTCACTTTCTTTTGATAGATTTATTTCTAAATCAAAATCTTACATGCAACAAAATATTGTATACGTTTGGACAATACTTTATTGACGCCTAATTCTTTTGTTTGCACCTGTTAAAATATACATATCAATCATATAACTATACAAAGTATGTACACATATATTTATGCCTGCAGTAAAAAATTTTAATAATTTTTCACATACAGACAGCGATTTTGAAAAAGTTGTTCTGGTATCACTGGTCCGTCCGGCTTCCATAAGATTTTCAAATGTTTGTTTTAATCGAAACAGTTTGATAGGTTAAACATACCGCCGCCCGCGTAGCGTGCACGCAAGAAAAAAAAAATAAAGAAAAAGAATCATAAAAGTTCAGAGAAACAGTGCATTGCAAAGATACAACATTAATGGTTCGCTGGTTTATCGTTCTTGCTACTTTTCTGTTGTTGTTGTTAGTTAGTGTCTTATAATTGTTGTTGCTGCTGTTGATGCTTGTAAATTCGTTAAATATTCTGAACAGTTCATAAACTACCAGGCAGTTTCGATATGCGACATTTATCATTTTTACATCAAAAATCAAAATCAAAAGATGACAGACGTGCCCGTTACAGGTTTTGAGTTTTACAAAGTGTATCTAGCTGACAAATAATGTTAGTGACTAACATTATTTTAGGTCTAAAAATCGACCTTAATGTTTTCTGTCATTTTCAGCCGTCTATATGCCGCCGACATTTCGTTGATGCTAATCAATTCATCATTAGACTCGAAAAATCTTACAAGAATGCTTGAAACTCAATTACTCATTCATGAGAATTTTGGAATAAGTAGTTGAGTTTTAAGCATTATTTTAAGATTTTTCGAGTCTACTAATGAGTTGATTAGCATCAACGAAATGCCGGCGGCTGATAAAGACAGAAAACATTAAGGTCGATTTTTAGCCTTAAAATAATAAATTTCCTTTTTTACTGAAAATTTTAATTTCATTGAACTTCTGTATTGTAATTTGATATAAATTTCTCAATTGTGCAAAGAGTTTTACAGCATCATCAGAATTGCAGGGCCCTGTGCTTTGGATCATCTGACTAAATGCGAAAATGTGAGAACAGAGAAGAGTGATGTGTTAGAGTTCGCAAGTTTAAGTTGGTCAACTTCACAAAAACCAGCAAAACAGCCAGTCATACTTAAGTTTTAAGACGAGACACATTAAATCTCATGAAAAAAAAGAAAAGCAAAAAACAAAAAAGCACAAAATTTTCGCCGGTTTGCTTTTGATTTCAAACCATAAACTTGCAACTGAGTGAAGCAGAAAATGTAAAAACTGGGTGCAAAAAAGTTTCTGAAATTAAAGTGCAAATGTCAGAAAGAAAATCAAAGAAACTCAGCTTTTAACAACCGTTATTTTATTTGCATAAGCTAAAGGAAATTCAATAAAGAAAGGAAGTGTCACGAAGTGATAATACTACATATTGTCTAGCTTTTGCTGCTGCTTATTTACTGTGAGATAATTTCAGTGTAATTTAAATCTTCCACAACTGTTGCTATTTGCTTGTTGAAAAACGAAAGAAAGGAAGAAAGTAACTGCAATTAAAAGCAATTAATCAGTTCCCTTTTCTTCATCATTTTTTGTTTACAAAAAAAAAAAAACAATTTTTTTCGCTTATAACTTCGTTACTTTCTGTTGACAACTTTCACAAATTTAATAATATAATAAAACCACAAATTGGAAGAGTGTGAAAAATTGCTTTTGAGTACATAAATAATTAATTTTAATATAAGTACAACAAATGCAAGACAAGTGCAACTTAAATTATTATTAATTATCACCCAAGAGGCAACAAGTGCGGAATAAAATAAGTTTATGATTTTCGGTAAGTGGTACATGAAGACTAAAAAATTTAATAATAGATGGAGTTATTTGCGACGCGTCATAATAGAGAGAGAGTCATAACTAAAAAAAGTTTGGTTTTTTTTTGGAAAAAATTACCACATCATTACATTAAATATGTGAATTTTAGTCAATAAGCCAATTAAGTATTTCATTGGTTTAATGATAAAAAAAAATCATTAACTAAATGAAACGATTCTTGTTCTTTGATTTGAATTTGTTCTTCGATTTAATGAAAACACACATAATAAGGTTACGCATAATCTTATTATTAACAGATATTCCAAAAAAATGCCATCTTTTTGGTGTTCAAAACCTTTGAGAAATATTAAAATATGCTATGCAAATTTCTTTGCAAATCAAATGAGAATTGCAGCGTCAATGAACGAATCCATTGATTTAATGAAATTGTTCATTGATTTGATGAACATTTTTCATAAATCTAATGATATTTTTTAAAGAAATTATGAAAACTAATGAACAGTTTTTAATGAAATTTTTGGATTAAATTTATGGAAATTCATTGAATTAATGAAAAAATATTAATGAAATAAATTCATCGGAACTATGAAGGAAAATGTATCTGTAGAAACTTTTCACTAATTCCATATTAATATCTTCAGTACACAGACGACGTGTTTTTCACATTGTATCTGTCAAAATTTTCACGTGTAAGCAGCTACATACCGTGTGTTACCTTTAAAATATTGCTGGTGTAATAAATATTAATAAAAGTTGCTTATGTGCACTATCATTAGACGGCTAAATGAAATATTTTGCAAGATGAAAAAACGACAATGCTATCGTTTTGATAAAAACTATGTATATTAAAAATTTCATAGTTTTTTGATGCAACTAAAACATTTTGTATTAAATTATAAGTTGTTTTATAGTACATTTACACTAGTAATTCCTAAACTAGTTTATGATCATAAGCTAGTTTCATAAACTATACCATTTACACTGACATTTTAGACAGTTTACTTGATTTTGTTTGACAATTTACAATAAATTCAATTTAAAAAATAAAATAGTAATATGGAGGCTTTTGCAGAAAAAAATATTTATGTATTTTTCATACTAATTGAATAAAACCCAATATAAAATTAATTATTTAGCGTGGAAAATAAGGAAGCACCTCTTATTTTCATCATCCATGCCTAAATTTTATGTATTTTAGTAACATAAAGAGTTGTGGAAGTTTTTAAATTATTTAATTTTAAAATATTTTTTTCCGTTTTATTTTCCTTTTTATTGTTTTCTTTTCTATGTCAAATTCGCCTGGCCTTGCCAGACGAAAGCATAAAAAATAGAGTCGCATTTGCAAAAACTGGTTGTTATCAACCAAATTATCTCAAAAACTAGTTAAAAACTTGTTTTTGATTTATATGGATAAACAAGTTTCTCAAACTAGTTTATCACGATAAACAACTTATAACCTGTTTAAGGCGTAGATGTAAATACACTATTAGAAGGAAAAAAATAAAAAAAATTGGTGGCATCGCCTGTACTTCAGTGACGCAATGAAAAAAGGAAACAGCAAACAAATAAAAAATTGTGAGTTTTTCTGTAATTGTGGATTATTACCAATGAATGGCACATGTTATTGTACATTTCCGTTTGTGACCAAAAACTGAAAACTTTATGTAAATTGAAAAATTTTGATCGACATAAAGAAAAACATGTGACTCGCAGACTAAAAAACCCACATGTAAAAACACATCGTGTGGGGAGGAATGCTTTAGTTGCTCTTGCTAAATGTTAGTTGCAGTGTAGAATATAAAATTTGATGAGAACAAATTTCACTTACCGACATAGAAAATATCTTCATATGTAACTGTAAATGTTGGCTCTTTACCCCTTCGTGTTATCAGCGAATTTCTTCTACTCGATCGATACGGTGACGATGTGCTCAAACTCTGCTGCATCAGCTCCTGAAATGCTAATTTCTCTGTAAATATTATATCACCATCCAAGTGCAATTCCAATTTGATTCTATCTATAATAACTTTTGCCGTGTGCCAACTTCCATCGGTGATAAAACCACTGGCCGGTGCTGCCACTGTATCGTTGTCGGAACCCAATAGATTGCTGGCAAATTTAAGATGACCATTTTCCAAGCCCAAACCCAAGAATTTCATGCGATCATGTTCGCTCCATATGAGCAGACCATCCGGTTCGATTGTTGAAAAATTCAATGAAATTTGTAAAGCTTCTCTCGGCCGCATGAACATGGAGGGTCCCTTGCGTTTGTCTTTCATGGGAATGCGTGGTGGTGGCAAGATCAAATAACTGTTGCCACGAAAACTTGGTGTTGTTGGTTTACTCAAGGCTGACGATGAAAGAAAAATGAACAAGTAAACGAAAAAGGGAAAACATTACAATTAGTTATGCATACATCAACTTATTTAGTATGTGTAGAAGAGAAACTTGTTGTCTAGAAATTTTGTTTGTGCAATTTTGCGTGATTAAACCGGCCCGGCCTGCCTCTCAATGGAGGCATTTAACCCTGATCTCCTTTTTATTCTTTGCATAATGTCGCAAAGCTCTCAAAGATACTTAATACTTTTTGCTATTGTTGTAAGTTGTAAAACTCATTTACAAATTTTATTGTTGTGGTTCTTTACATTTTCACACACTTACAATAATCGTCTGGGTGTTTGGTTGCTCAGTCTTTTGGTATTGTTTTACCACAAATATTCATTTAATAAAAAGATACATCAAAACAGAGGTGGGCAAATTATTTTGTTTTGTGGAAGAGCAAAAAGAACGTACAACATTTTGTTAAATAGTGTACAAGGATATTCGTCTCGGCCATAGAAGATGCTTTCAATAATCCAACTACCTACATACTTCTGGTGCGCAAACAAAAACGCAAAAACTGACACGCTGCGGAAAAAAGCGAGGTCTTCATGTGCCAAGATGGTAAGGCGTGAAGCTGTCAAGGCGGAGACGAGTAGATTACTTTTCCAATTTTTTGTTGTTGTTGAAACTTGGCCTACATTGGACTATTTCCGATATACATTTTTGCACAGAAGGAGTGCCAGTCGACTCTTGTCGATATGACAACGGAATATTTTCATAGGAAAGATTAGAAGGCAGATGAGCGTTGCTAAAAGCAGTGAAAGGCTGGATCTCTCATAGTATGCGATTTAGTAATATTCTCTCTTCCTATTTTTTTTCTGTATTTTTCCTTTTCTCTTGTCACTCTATTCTCCCAAAAGTAACACTGTTTGAATTTTCTTTGATTTCATACATCATATTTTCGAATTGAAAAACATACATATGTACATATGAAACTAAAATCGTCTTTTTGCTCTTTCATTTATTTTACACAATTGCAAATTAAAAAATAATTTTGAAGGCTGGTCGCTCTATTATTTTCTATTTTCTCAACATTTGAAATTCAAAACTTGTTTATTATCATCCATTGTTTTTTTGCTCAAACGTTTTTGATGATTCTTCTCATTATTTGTGATGTTTAATTTGATAAATTGCTGTTGGCTGCTGTGCACTTTGTCTTCATTTTGTTATGTCTATTTTTTTTATATGGTTTTGTTTGTTACATCTATAAAAATTAAATTAATATTATTTTTTCATTTGCAACGTTTTCGTTGGTTTTTCTGTTTGCTGATTTAATTGCAACTTTTTTTTGTTTTCGTTTTTTCGATTTGATTGTAATATAAAATAATTTTTCCTACTTTTAACGATTGAAGTTAATTGCTCGTTTTTGCTTAATTTAAAATTAAAATCAGTTATAATAATGAGGGAAGGAAAATGTTTATTTAAACTTTTAGTCATGTGGATGACATAAATAATTTATACTATTTTTAATGGCAGCTTGTGTTAAACTTTTAATGGTTTATATATAATTGATGGAAGGTTAATTTTATTAAATCATTTCTGGCAGGATTATTAAGGCATTTATTTATGTGATGGCTTAAATGACGTATTGAAAATTAAGCAATAGCCACCGGTATTCATAAGGAATAAAAAAAGTTAATTGATTTTTTATTATTCGAACTTTTGCTGGTATAATTATTTTTTTTGTATTAAGTTTATCTGGCTCAAGTTCTTTCTCTATTATTGTTGTGATTGATATTATTATTAAATAAGACGAAGAAAACATCAAAGACATTTAGCAGGGTGCATAACTAGTTGTTTCGAAGCCGCCCACACTTTCTCATCAGCACCCGTCCTGGAACTCAGGGGCTCATGTTTCTAAAGCGACAACCATGCCACTCAGCCACCCAAGTTGTTGTATGAAAAAACGCAATGCAATTTCAAAACCTTCTACAAGCAAAGATTGCAACAAAAACCCCACAGATAAACCAGATTGTGCAAATTTGCATAAGATCGTTGTTGAGATCATGTATATAAACAATGTAGCGAAACATTGCCACAAAGAGTATCAACATCTAAACCTGTTATCTCTCTCTCTCTCTTTGATTGATTTCGTGTTAAGTTTCTGCTACTTGCAGATGAGTTTTTGAAAGGCAATGCTTTACACCAGGGGTGCCCACGGCCTATACGCTTGGTACGCTTTTGTTTTTGTAAAAGCGAGAAGCATTGGCTGAGCATTCTAATATGTATACACAACTCTTTGTATGAAATACACACATACCCCAAGTTCAAAGCAACAACACTTTCATATGCACAGCAATACGAACGCAGGCTTTGTTGGTACACATTGGTGCCAAGCGTAAATTTTGTTGTTTTTTGGTTTTCATGATTTTATTGTTTTTTTTTTAAATGATTTCCTGAGTATGAAACACTTGAAGAAATAATTTTGGGTTATTAGTTTCAACTGTACAGTTTATTTTGTAGAATGAATGACACGTGGGAAACCGACTTTTTTTCACTAAAAATTTTGCAAATCGAGCACAATATAGGTATGATTTGCTTTCAAATAATCAAGACGATTAGTAAACATGATTTGGAAAGGCATTTTAATACAGAACATAAATTTTGTGAAAATGAAATTTAATTTTTTTCCCAGTGTACGTAATGAAATATTTCTGTTTTTCCTTGTGTGCGTCAATATAGTGTATACGTATTGGTGTTTGCGCTTCCATAAGAAGGTTTTGGGCACCCCTGCTTTACACTATGCAACTTCAGATGCACTGCACTTTTTTGATGTGATATACTTTTTTCTCATATTCTATGGATAAGTTTTCTTTAGAATTTTTTTCTTCTAAAATATGTGTTCAAATTCGGTTTGAACCTTATTAATATATAAATAATATATAAACATTATTATATATTGAAGGAATTATTATATATTGAAAAATGAAATATTATAAATCGCCATGAATGTATTTATACAATTTGAATTAAAAGTAACCGTTTTGATGTTATTACACGCTGAAATCAAAATGTTAAAACAAAAGTAATTAAGCTACAAAACGCTTTCTTAAAACGTGTAGCTTAAAGAATAGCGGTAGCCAAAAAAATAATGTTTTTATAAATTTTTATTAACTTTCGTGAGCTCGAAACAGTGACACTCCTTTTTTCTTCCCCACAACTTAAAATTTAATCAATTTATATGTTCACTCAAGAAACTTAAATGAATCTCGTTTTATACCGAGTATTATAAATAATTAGAATAAATTTGGGAAGGAGTTCAACAGCAGCTCAAATACTCCCAACTTTATTCAATATGAGATTTTCGGAAAGGTTGATCCAAACTTCTGGCCATAACTTAAAAACGGCATTTCCCATTTTATTTTATAATATATCAAAAAATTTGCTATAGCTTTAAGTTGTAGTAATATAATTTTTTTTGGTTTAGTCTATACTTTTGGAGTTCTTCAGAAAAAAGAAAGAAAAACTAATTTTTTTTCTGAAAAATTTTAAAATTTATAAAAAATAGAAATTTGCAAATATTTTCTAGTTTTTTATATTTTTCATAAAGCTGCATTTTATAGAATTAAAATCAGTCCCACTTTATTAAAATCTACGGGTACATCCTTATGTTACTACTTTGGCCAAAAAACACTTATTTTTTTTGTTGCCGTCATTGCCAAATATAATGACAAAAGCTCACATCAGTGGCATACAATAGATGTGTATATATGTATGTACATATGTATATCTCAATAAATAATAAAATAGTTGTGTTTGGTATTAGCAAGAATAGCAAGTATACTGCGTATATTCGCATTCGTTCGCTACCTGCATACTCTTTGAAGGCAGGCCCATGCAAATTTATGTTGTACGCTAAGAAAAGATCCGTAAAAAATGCACATTATGCTTCCATGCTTTTGTTATGCGCTGCTTTTTGAGCAATGCAAAATATATATTTATTTCATTGTTAACTTATTTGAATCATTTGCAAAGTAATAAAATTCATGCTGTAAGCGAAACATTTTTTGATTTCCTGTTTGTAATTAAAGGAGTAAATTTTTCTATAAAATCTACAATATAGATTTAAATTTATAAATCAAAACTAAATTATTAAAGAATAATTGCCATTTTTCGTATCGTTGCATTACATTCTAAGGGATACCAATAACAAAAAAAAAAAAAAAAAACTATGTATTCTGCTTACCAATTTCGCAATAGAAACCACCCCAACCGTTGGGACACGAACAGCGGCCACTTCTCAGGCAACGGCCATTATTTTTGCATGGTATCAATTTGCAAGTTTCCGAGTATTCACAGCGATCACCTTTGGCATATTCTGGGCAAATGCAATGAGGCTGTAGCTTTTCATCCAGCCAACAGTGGCCGCCAGCCTCGCAAGAATCACCGCCACATGCTGTACCATCACAATCTCGAATATTGCGCGATTCTGTGAATGGTGGAGGGAGGGAAAATTTAAAATTTAATTTAAAAACCATTCTCTTCAAATACACATCTTGACTCACCCATGATATTTGTCTCGTTCAACACAATCCTTGTGCCGCTCACCACCAAACCTCTTACACAACCACGGAAGGGTATGGGAAAACCAGATATTGCATTGTGTGGCAATTTCGAAAGATCCTTTAGGCCGCCCACATACAAAAGAGCATCCGGCTCTATTAACACTTCTGCAGAAGGAGCCAAGGCTGAAGAAGCACTGCCCTCCACCCACAGTGTCAGCCATCTACCACGTTGAGCCATTTTGATTTTATGCCATTCTCCAATTGCCAGCATGCGAACGCTACGCACAACCGTTACATGATTACTGGGTCCTGATATGCGAAACTCTACCACCCCACCCTGCAGAGACAGTGAAACGAAACCGATTTTCTTATCAAGATTATTGTTTAAGGTGCCGAAATACAACAGCAAGCCCCGCTCTGACAAAGGCCGCAATTGGAATTCTATGAAAAAGAATTGTACTCGATGATGTTCCTCGAATGACTTGGAACTCATGAGGGGTACAGGCGAAAAACTGCGTTGTTTTTCTACTTCATTGAGCAGTTTCATTACGAAATGTTGATTCGTGGACGATATGGGCTTGGGTGGCATGAGTTTTTTGGTGAAATTGCGATAACTGATGATCTGGGAACGTTTGGCGCCCATTTTGTCCGAACCATCGTATAAATAGGGCCATCGTACTGCCAAATAAGAACGTCTTCCCGTCAAACTGACATCACTGAGAGCACGAATCTCTGTTAAGATAAAAAAGTATTTGTAAAACATAAAATTAATACATTTCAATTGGCTCTTAAAGCAAATAAATAATTAAGTTCATATTTGAATATGAACTCATCAGTCTACTGATGAGTTGATTAGCACCAACGAAATGTCGTCGGCATATAGACAGCTGAAAGATACAGCAAAGATTTTTTGAAAAAGTTTAATTTTTGGACCTGAATTAATATAAAATATTTATTTATTTATTGAAAGTATTTTACAAATCTCAATTTAAAATACAATTTTAGAAATAGTGTGGACTACTAGGTCATTGAAAATATAAAATATATCAATGTAAACAGACTTTGTTTGTGTCAAACTAAATGGCTTAAGTTTGCTTTTACTTCCTCAAAATTGAGGAAGATTTTGGTGATCAACAGTTTTAAAGACTACCAAGAAAAGTGTACTGGAAGGCTTCTATTGGGTGGGCCATCTATCGGTTTCAATTTTTTAGGCGCTATGCTCTCAGGATGAAATTTATGCTCTCAGGATTTTTATTCGTAAACAAAGAAGTTGCTGAGCTTTTGAAAAAAAAAATCATGGGTTAATTTTTAATTTTGTACTACCTGCATCTAATTGGGTAGAAATTTCTCAAGGAACTATTTAACCCAACGATTTATTATATTTTATTGCTTCCATAAAATTCGACCCAGGTAAATTTACATTACATGTAGTAGAAATTGAGGTAAAATAAAATGCATTTAAAAATAATTCAGGGGAAAATGTGTGCAAGTTTTTTTTTTGAAACCGAAAAAAAAAATTGATGTTTTAACATTTTCGTGAAATTTTGTGAAACTTCGTGAACTGCCGTAAAATGGTGCTCACGCACGAAATGTTATTTTTAAATCACGCTCACGCACTCATGCGCGATTTTTCTTAAATTTAATCACGATCACGCATAAATCACACGCGACACGAAATTTTCACAACAACTGCACATCTCTAGAATGTATATTCACGGCTGCTCGCTACTGTATGTATTTTATTGTGTGTGTGAAATGAAATTTAAAACACATAAATATAATAATGAATATGTCTGCAACACAAGAATAATTTTTGAAACAATTTTACAAAAAGAGAAGTTGTCTGCTGAATTATTCATGACACCCGGGGGGAAAACTGAACGGCAACAAGTCAATCGCACACAGCTTTTAATTAATAATAAAAACCAAAAAGAAATTTTTAATTAAAAAAAACCCTGCATTTTTGATGCCTTTCAAACTTTTACAACTGTCTTACAAATAAAAGACAGTTTTTTCTGTCTCTTCAAAAATAAAAAATTATTTTTATTTTCCCAATTTGGGAAAAGTTTTTGGCAGAAGGTAAACTATATCAAAGAATTTTTAAACACCATAAATATTTATCAATGACCACAATATGTCAATAATTGTCTCTACAACGACAACGTCAAATACACAAAAGAAAAAACAAGAAGAAGAAGACAGAAAGAAAAAAATTGTACAACTTCTGCTCACATTCAAGCATTCATTTTGTTGCTGCTGCTGCTGCTGCTGTAATTACACTTACCTTCATCGCAATTTTTGCCCGTGCTGCCAACGGGACAATCACATTCATATCCGTTGACAAGTGGCACACATGTAGAATCCTCTGAGCATTTATTGTTAAATGAATCACAAGGATTTGTGGGCTGGGCGCACAATGGTCCATACCAACCCTCTTGACAAATGCAACTGCAGGCAGGCACATTGTTGCCCGTTGCAATAATTGTAGTTTATGTTGATGTTGTTGTTGTTGTTGTTATTGGTTGTGCAACAAACAAATGTATAAAAATAAAAGGGATACAAGAAAAAATTTTAAATTAAAACAGATGTTCACACACAACCACGCATGCATACATACGTATGTATGTATGTGTGCAGCCATACAATTGTCAACTGTTAATTGCCTGAAATGCTACTGCAAGTTTTTTTGACAGTGTGAGAGTGTGTGTGTGTGTGTGTGTGTGTGTGTGTGTGTGCGTCTTTGTTTAATTGTTACTTACGTAAATGTCGCTCCGTGCTGTAGACAAGCACCATCATGTTGACACGCATGTCGATGGCATTCCCTAGTGCCACATTGTCCCACTCCTCTGCCTCGTACACCCCTGGTCTCCTGCAACGGCACTGTTACTTGGCCAGCCTTCAGATGTACATCGTAAATGCAACCTTGAAAGCCCGAATGCAGTGGCAAATCATGAGGCAGTGTATTAAAATTGGCCATTTCATGACCACCCAAATACAAGATGGGCATCACATCCATGCGACTGACACTGCCGGGCGAACGGCCGGTTATATTAAATTTACCATCAACTGAGAGCCAGGCCTGGCGCCCAATGCGACCCACTTTTATTTCATACGGCACACGCGGTGCATCCAAACGAAAATCTATGGGTTTTTGTGTGAATATTCGACGCGGGCCGGCTCCCAAATTCCAAGTCAACATTATGTAACCCTGTATAAAACTGATGGCCAGATGATCGCTCTTCTCATCGTGATAGCCCTGTTGGCCCAAGAAGGCCAGCAATGCTATTTGCGACATGGTTTGTGGCAGAATCTTGAAACTTAATTCCATGGAGTATTCTAGCGGTATGGGCACGGTGTAGGCCACAAAGGAGGATAAACCATTAACGCTGCCCGAAAATGATGGCAGAGCCACTTCCAAGTCTGAAAAATTTGCACTTGCATCAAGGAATATAGATAAAGGAGGAAGGAATGCTTTTGTTTTACGGGCCAGGGAGGAAATCAAAGGACATAAAATTAAACAAGAAAATCAAATTAGTTAAAAAGACAAAACCATTCAAGGTGATGACCAGTGGCATAAATTAAAAACTACTCTAAAACAAATCGCAAACAACTCACCAACCAAATTGTACACAAATAAAAATTAAGTCTAGAAATAAAATGTATTTCCAAAATTATGAAAGTGAGGAAATAATATCTAAAATGGGGATGGATTCTCTGCTCCGGCTGGCAGCCAATTAACTTACTGTGTTCACAATAATGTCCATGCTTGCCCAAGGGACACAGACACAAATAACCACTGCCTGGAAATTGTACACATGTTCCTCCATACTGGCAAGGATTGTCTTCGCACACTGAAACTTCACAAGTGGGACCCATGTAACCGGTCGGACATTTGCACTTCCATTTCTCCATTTTATCGCCATTTTCATCCACTTCATTTGTCTCAATCTTAATGCAAGCCGCTCCATTGCGGCAGGGACTGGAAAGGCAAGCCAATGAACCACACTCAGTGATGCCGAAACCGTCCAAAGCATCTCTGGAAGCAAGGAAGAGGAAGAAGAAGAACATATGTTAAAAATTAAATAATTGTTAATTATATTATTCAGCTTTTAGTTTGATTTCACTTTCTCAGAATTGAGAAAGCTCAACATTTTCAAAGAAGACAATAAAAGTTAAGATGAAGATCGGCTGGGCAATACACAAGGGTTGTCTACCACTACAATCATCACTACACAAATGGCTTCGAACCCAAGTCATGACTAATTGTATACTGTTTTTAAGCAGCTACACTCAGCCATTCCTCTAACTGAGCTCTTCGTTACTGCCGTTTTTTTTCTGTTTGGTTTATCCCTGGCTATTTTCTTGCAATCTCTGTAGGTTTGAAAATTCATTGTTTTGGTTAACAAATTCTTTATTTTATTTTCAAAAACACAATTAATATTTTTTTTTTTGATTAAATTCTTTTTCGTATTTCGAAATTCCACACAACGCTGCTGTAATATACCTCTATGTAAATAATAAGGCATGAAATCTCACATGTGGGGCGAAGACCATCGGCGTCAAGCTATCTGGCTGGTCGCCACCGACTTTATTTTTGTGTTACAAGCCACTGGCAATCTTGTTTTGTTTTTGGAAAGACGCCCATATAAATTAAAATGAAAACGCGATGTATTCTTTTGTGCTTATTAAATTAAAGTTTATGCTTGCATTTGTTGAAAAAAAAATTATTCACATTTTATTGTATGAAAATTTTTTGACTTCGCCGCTGGTTTTTGTCTACTTCTGGGAAAATTGTTAGACGGCTTTGCCATCTTATTTTAGGTCTAACAATAGACCTTATTAATGTTTTCTGTTTTTTTTTGAGCCATCTATATGCCCCCGAGATTTCGTTGATGCTAATCAACTCATCAATAGACTCGAAAAATCTTAAAGGAATGTTTGAAACCCAATTACTTATTCCATGATTCCCATGAACAAAATGAGAATTAGAAATGTCCAAACAAACCTTTAATACAGCAAAAAAATTTTTTGGGCTTGCAACACTATTACTTTTCTTAATTAAGTTTTTTGCATTATTTATTTGCAACTGAGCATTTTCACACACTTCTATTTACTCAAGTTTTTTTTTTAGTGCAAAAGGGGAAAAATAAAGCAAAATACAAATACATACATTTTGTTGTTGTATTTAAAAATGCACCGCATTTTTGCTCACATTTGCTTCGTTTGCACAGTTTGCACTACCCATTGTGAAAACCCTCAATATTTTTATCAAGTACTCGGATTTGCTTTGATCAAATTTTATTTTATCTCACAAAACTCCTTCACTCCTGCAATGCTGAATTACCAGCGATTAATATGGGGTATATTTTGTGTGACTCGGAAGCTGTTTTTTGCCCGACACGATTTTTTTCGCCCAATGCTTGTTTTTGAAGCGCCTCAGATGACCTGTCAATCGGATGTTTACTCACGTTTAACTTGCCATTTGATATTTTTGTTGGTGTTTTTTTTTTATCTAAACTAAAAACTTAATTCTTATATGTAATTTCATTTGATCAAATCCTTTTTTTTTTAATTTATAAAATAATCTTTTTCAACTAAAAAAATTAAACAAATTTTAAATCCAATTGAGAGAAGCAATGATTAGTTTTGCAATTCAATGCAAACAAAATGAAATCATTGATTTGGATTTTAAATCCTGGGTTTTTTTACTTTTATTAAATAAAATAAAATAAAATAAGAATACGAAAACTCAAAAAACAAAGAACTGAAAAACCATCATCAAAACCCAGTTTGTATAAAATTTTAAATGATAACAATTGACCATGTATGAGTGCTCGCATATGGAAGTGTGTTTGTATGTATGAGTGCAAGGAGTAAAAAAAAAACATTGCTGCCTGTCAAACAAAGAGGATGTGTTCAAACTTGATGGCAACATTTTAATTAATTTAATTTTAACTCTTTAAAACTTGTATGTAGTTTTTACAACACATGCAAACAGGTTGTCTGAAAAAATTATATAAAAATCACTCAAAAATTTTTTATATAAAATTTTATGGCAAGTGTCCGATTTATGGCGACTACACATTAATACAAAATCACCAAAGAAATACAAACATGATCGTTTCTCTTTCAAACTGTAAGAAATTTTTAATAAAATTTATAAACTGAAGTAATTTAAACCTTTTAAACTTTGGCTTGCTGGGCAAATTTAACAAATTGCAAATCTCTCCTTTACAAGCATATAAGTATGCACACATACATACTTGTGCAAACATACAAACATGTAATGACAACCAGATTGTTGTTGCTGTTTTTTTTTTGGTAACTATGATTTATCTGACCAGGTGAATTTTATTAAGGAACAAATGATATGGCAACTGGTCACCCAAATGTCAGTTTGGCAGGCAACAAAATGAAGTATTTTTGTTTGTATATTTTGTGTACACACACACTGACACACTCATTTGTATACCTGTTTTCAATGTTGTTGTTTTTATTTATTTTTTTTATTGAATTTAGAACAATGATTGAAATGGAAAATAGAATCTTAGAAGTTTCAGTAGCATTTGTAATTAAGAGAATTTATGCAGCAAATGATGAAAAGTATTTGTTTTTTTTTTTCAAATTTCTTCTAATTGCAATGGAAAATTTTATATATATTTAAACTTAAATTATTTTAAGCTTGTTTGCCAAGTTTTTTAATATTTGGTTTTATTTGACCCCTTTTTATTTTGCAAAGAATTATAAAGAATATATAAAATAAAAAACCTTTAGCTGTAGAAAATACTAATATTATATAAATAAGAATTTTATTCTTCGTTTTAAAATGATTACAAATGTTATATATTTTGATAAAGCCAGCGTTGCCAAATGTGTAGATTTATCTGACCATTATTATTTTTAACAAATATTGTTGTGTTCTCCAGCCAGAAAGTCTTCAACTTTACTTTTTTTGTCTTCTTAAAAATATTGATCACTACAATTTTACCATAAGAAAAATCTTTCTCGTTGCTCAGCAAGTAAAAGTTTGCTTAATGGATAACCCTTAAAATCAGGGGCCGGATTCTGGCATTCGTGATAGAATATACTTGATAATAAAAACAATGTAGAGCAAAAACAAAATGAGCAACAAACGCACAGCATTCTAAAACGAAATCGTTCAATCACGTGCCAGAATTTGGCGCCAGGGTTATCCATTTTGCGATTTCAAAAGTGAACGTAAATAAAACTCATAAAATATTTTTTTCATGATGTTTAATTTATTTAATTTGTGTTAAAATAAAGTTTTCTCCAAAAAATTAAAAGGAATGAAATGCATAAAACTTTTTACGAACACAACTCATAAATTCATATAACTACATAAATTAATTTGTGGCATGTGGCACCGTCTTGTTGCAACCATATATTCTCCAAATCGTATTCTTCAATAGCAGGCAAAAAAAGTCGCTTATCATATGACCATAACGCTCCGAATTGACGGTGACAATCGTTCCATCGTCGTTTTCGGAGAAGTAGGGTCACATCACAACTTCGGAACGAAGAGCGCACCAAACAGTGACTTTTGCTGGATGTAATGGCCTCTCTTCAATTACTTGAGGATTCTCAGAACCCCAAATAAGACCCACCGAGTGAGAAATGTGCTTCATCGCTGAAGAACATTTTGTTCGAAAAATTGCCGTCCACCGCCTGTTGTTCAGCAACCCATTCCACGTATCTATGACGTTGTGAATGGTCAGCTGGCTTCAGTTGTTGTGTGATCTGGACTTTATATGGATGTAGGTGTGGATCTAAATGCAAAATATGCCTTAATGTGCCGTTAGACAGTCCTAATTCCTGAGAACGACGAGGAATCGACACATTCGGGTCGTCGGCAACACTTTCACTTACAGCAGCGATATTTTCAGCTCAACGAGCGAAACGATGATGTACAGGCCTTACAATATTTATAACCGCTCCAGTCTCTTCAAATTTCTTCACAATTTAGCCAATTGCTTGCGTAGTTGGACGATTATGTGGGCCATAATCTCCTCTTAAAGCTCGGCATGTGGCTGTAGCAGAACCACAATTTTTGTAGTACTCAGACTTTCAAATAAGCAGATAAAAATTAGTTTAACAACTTAAATTGACAGATGTCGAATTCCAGTCGTATACTTTTGAAACCACGAAATGCATAAGCCGTTATAATCCTGTGAAATTTACTGCTTTTACGTTTTTTCACAGGATTTTCTTTTCGTTGGTGTTTGAGGGTACATCCCTAAGTACATAAAATAAGGATTTTTGGCTGTTTAAGGTCCTTGTGTTGGCCAAAACAAAGATTAACAAAAGAGTAGGGGTTCTGTTATTTGACAGCTAATATTTGTTAATCTGAATTCTATTTCGCTAGGTCGAAATAATATTTTTTGATTTACTTAAGAAGCTGAAAACTGAAATATGATAAAACAATTTGTGTTTTTTCCATATATATTGAAATGTACAGTTTTTCTTATTAAATTTTTCTGCTGGCATTTATGTATATACATCCGTATTTATTGGCCAAACATGCACAAACATGTTTTTCACTTGTCCCTGACATGCGGCAGTAAAAGCAGCTGGAGAAATTAATTCCTTTTTTAACAACCAACCATAACTTCTGAAAACAAAAAGAACATCAACGACGAAAACAGCACAGCCTTAAAAAGTGGCTTAATGTCCTTCTTTTATCCGGGTTGTTAGTCCAAAAAAAAAAAAAAAAAAAACAAAACAAAAAAGAGCTACAACAAAACTACTTCATAGACATTTTGCAAGGCTATCTTTTTTAAAGGTTTATGCAGCTTAACTTAGTAATATGTACAACTTGACTGAACGACCAACCAACCAACCCAACCGACCAACCGTCCATCAGGCCAACAACCACACAAAAGGTTGGCTTGGCCAACAAAGTGCATGTTCATGCATGCAGCTTTGCTTTATGGATATGTATGTTTTTCTGGCATAATTTCTTTTTTTTTTTTGTGTTCCTCTTCATTATTATTTTGTATGTCCTCTTTTTTTTTTTAATGAAATGTTCCTAATTTTGTTTGAAGCTTTCATGTCTGTTTCATCGTACAAGTACTATTTAACTTTCTTTTACACATTTTGACCTGGTTTTTCTCCCTATTTTGCTTTTTGTGTTTTAGTACTCATTGAGTAAATTTGTGAAAAAGGCAAACATTACAAACTTAGATAAAGTTGTTGAGATACAAATTTAGTATTAGTGAAAAGACAGAGTTAAAAGCAAAATGAAATGAAAAGAGCAGCAAAGTGGAGGAAAAAAATTGTTAATATGCCCTTCAATTCAAAGCCAAAGGATGTTGTTTTAATCATGTGGAAAATATTTTCGTCGTCATGCATAAATGGAGAAAATTGGTAGGGTTAAGTTTAAGTATAGAAAAAGTTGGATTAATTTGTTTTGATTTGACAGAAAAGTTTATTTATTAGTTAAGAGTATTATGTGCTTGTGTGGCAAGGACTTTCTTTTGTAAAGAAATTAGGTACGTAAGAATTTAATATACGGGTTGAATATGGGCTGAATCTTAAGTACCTACACAAATGTGACATTTGCATGTGTCGGTTGCAATTTGATCATTGCTTGTATTGTTTTAGTTCACTTGTTTGTTATATTTTTAAATGAAATTGTTCAAATATCTTGACTGTATCTAGATCGATAGCATAAATTTTAGTTATTTCTTGTATTAAGTTTATCAGGCTCAACTTCTTGCTATATTATTTTTGTGATTGATATTAATTAAATAAGACAATCAGGGACCGTAACTCTTATGACTTTTATCAAAAAAAAAAAAAAAAAAAAAAAATCAAGAAATAAGAGTTATTTTTGATTTTTATATTTTTAGATAGAAAATAAGAGTTATTTTTGATATTTATTTTTTTAAATGAAAAATAAAAGTTATTTTTGATTTTTATATTTTTAAATGAAAAATGAAAGTTATTTTCGATTTTTATATCAATAATAAAAGTTATTTTTGATTTTTATATTTTTATATCAATAATAAAAATCAATTCAAAATTCGTAACATAGGTAATATGTCCGCAAAGCTTATTTTGAAATAGCCAATTACATAGAAAAGCGTTTCGATACTTCTGCTAATTTATTGGAATATTGGGAGAGAAAAAAAAATTTTTTTTCTATGGCTTCGAACATTAGCTTTAATTGTTCATTCCGTATCTGCCACTCAAGTCAGTGTAGAAAGGTAATTTTTAGCACTCAGATTAATTAATATTGGGAGATTTGAGATATAATTTATCTGAGGAACATTTAAAATCAATTATGATGGTAAAATTGGATGCCTGAAAACGACCTCTTAACACTAACTTGAATGGCAGCCAAAACTTATAAACTATTTCTATGCATTCACGTTTTTATAGCCGATAATGGATAAGTCACATAATATATTATATTCATATAGAAATTTGAATGAAGCAGCATATTATAATACATATGGCATCAACAAATAAATAAGAGTTTTGAATTGATTTTTATTATTGATATAAAATAATAAAAATCAAAAATAACTTTTATTTTTCATTTAAAAAAATCAAAATGAAAAATAACATTCTTTTTTGCTTTTTCAAGTCTACTGATGAGTTGTTTAGCAGCAACGAAATGTCGCCGGCATATAGACGGCTGAGAAAGACAGAAAGCATTAAGGTCTATTTTTTTTAGACCTAGAATAATAAATTTCAATTGGCTCTTATAGCGAATAAATAATTAAGTTCATTGTTGAATATCAAAAATAACTTTTATTTTTCATTAAAAAAAAAAAAAAAAAAAAAAAAATAAGTTTTATTTTTGATTGTTAAAATAAAAATCAAAAATTTTAAAATCATGCAATATGTTGGATGCATTTCGCCTAAAAATCATGATGGTGTAATTAAAAGTTTTCTACGATGTTCATTTATGTATGATTTATTTCTTCAAAAATTGAAAAATAACTCTTATTTCCGGTCCCTGAACACAACACAAACATCAAAGCCATTTAGCAGGGTGCACAACCAGCTGTTTCGAAGCCGCCACTCTTTCTCGTCAGCACCTGTCATTGAAGTCAGGAGCTCATGTTTCTAAAGCGACAATCCAGCCACTCAGCCATTCAAGATGTTATATATTTTCTGTCTCAATTTTTAATTATATCAAACACATTCGTTATTACTATTTTATTTTATTTTATTTTATTTTATCTTATTTTATATGTATCCATTGCATATGTACCGGTTGAACGCGTCTCACGCGTCTCAAAGGAACCCAAGTTGCATTACAACTTACTGTATGTATAGTTTTTTTTTTATTATTAGTCTCTTTAGAATTTTGTCTATGAGATGATTGTTTTTAATTGTAGGTTTGTTAAATTTTGCAGCAATGGGCACTCTGAAAGGGCGCATCAGGATCAGATAAAAATTCAATTGAAAATTGATGATGATGATGATGTGCACTTTAATGGAATTGATGCCTCAAAATAAATATTTTCCAATAATATTATTGAAATCGTAACGCATTTCCATTGCTGACATGTTGTTGTTGTTGTTGCTATGATTCTGCTTACCAATATGCAAACATTGTCATCAGTCTGGTTGGTTGGAGGCCATTATTTTTATTTGTTATTGCGCCATCATTAAAAAGTTTATTATATTCCGGCCGTGCTTTTTCGCACATTAAACTCTTTAATATTTTTATCATACTTATGCGTAATATATCTGTGCATAAATTTTTTTTTAACTCATTATTTGTGCACTGCAGTATTTCTGTTTGTGCGTTGAGAAGTCGAGTCGTTGTCAGGCAGTAAAAACTTTTGTTTAACGTATTTTTGTGCTTTTATTATTTAATGATTCTATCATTATTTCGATTGCATTAATTAAGCAATAAAACAATTCACTTGTTCTTCATTTTATATTTTGCTGGCTTAAGGATTCTTTTTTGTAGTTTTAATTAATAAAAAAAAAACATAATGATGAATAAATAAAATCTGCAGTTTTTGTGCTAATTCCAAATCAATGGCTTTTTGCCAATTGAAAAGTTAATCAACCTTTTAATTGAACACATAATTAAAGTTTTTTGTAAATGCAATTGATGATTTTCAAACAAAATATTTTAATTAATAAAAATATCTTTAAACTTGTGGAGATAATTATACAGTTTTCGGCTTTTAATAAAAAAATAAAATTGATTTTAACTTAATAATTCAGTTTTATGATTTGCAATTTTTTGATAAAGCCCAATAAAGTGGCTTTTGTTCGAATTCAGTTCCCTAGAAATTAAAAAGATTTTCAGTCAAAAAAAAAAAAAAATCTTTCTCCATTTTGAGGAACTAAACAAAACCTAGAAAGCCCGATAAAGTTAAAATCAATGCATAGGAAAGATTTTCTTTTTGCTAAAGTTATAGTGATCAACAATTTTAAAGAAGGCACGGAAAGGTGGATGTGAAACTGCCATGGTGTGCAGGCCAGCCAATGAGACTTCAACTTGTTTTGTTTTCCTGAACCCAATTGATTACTAAAATTCTACCACCAAACAATCTTTCTCAATTCTGGGGAAGTAAAATCGAATTAGAGTTCAATAAAGTAAAGAAGAAACAAAAATTATGTATATCTATATTTTCTTTTTGTATTCTGGCGAAAAAATCTTGGTAAAGATTTTGGAAAATTTAACTGTCTGCTTGTTTAAATGCGAGCAAAGTTTTCTTTCACTTATTTTCAATGAAAACAACAAAAATTATGCCATTATTTTTTGTTTCAATTTATTTATTTTATCTATATTTATTAATATAGAAAATAAATTTATATATTAATAACTACACTTGTCAGGAGCTGGCTGCTGTGGCCTTCGTCCTTTTCAATTCAAAAGTTCTTGTGCGAAGGAAAACTTCGTTAGCAATTAGAGAAACAGGTATTAAATATTTATTTTTAGGCAAGCAGAAAAATTTGTCGATACTGTGTCATCGATTTTTTGATAGTTTTTGCCAGGAAAAGAGGTTGCGCTAAAAAACACACCATGAAAATCATTTTCGAAGCGTTCGAATTTAAATTTTGTTTGATTTTGTAATCAACGCCTAAAGAGACGTGGTAAGGGTTCAGCGGATCTAACCAGTCCCCAGTTGGACGTAGAGCAGTCAATTATATGATAAACCCCCAAAAATATTTTCTCCCAAATATTTTTTTCGACCACATCGATTTCGTATCACACCTCCTTAAGGGAATTCCCATACAAAAATACAAACAATTTTAATTCCAAAGCCTCGAAAATTATTTTCTTGACATGTTGTAGTAGAATTTTTTTTGTGTCTGTATTGTCATATTAGGAAAATTTATACCCAAATTGGGCACATATTTTTTAAATGGCAATCAAAAATTTACTGTGGAGATTGAAGAACTTATTCATGATGATTTTTATGCTTTGGGAATTTCGGTCAATATTCAAAATTCAAATAGAATAACGCAGAGTGCCGGTCAAGGAGTTAAATGTATGACCAACGCTTAGTAATTTGTGTTCTTCAATATTTTTTTTCGAACACACTGAGTCCGTATTACGCCTCCTTAGGAGGTTGCCCTACAAGAATACAAAAGAAGATAAAGAAATTAAAATTCGAATGCTTCGAATATTAATTTTTTTTTCCTGAAAATGAAACATTTTTCCTTCATGCCCAAATTACCGCAACTTCGATTGCAGAACATCGATTGCTAAGTTGACCAATAATATGGTCATATGTATATAAAAATATGTATATAAAATAATATGTATATAGTATATACATATATAAATAATATGAATATAAAAAGGTCGTGCGACAGTGCTTGTTCTCGCTATTCTCCAAATCGGTTTAAGTGACATTTTGTATAGATATGTTAGCTGCATCCAACTTAAAATATAAACTATATTTTGATTTAAATCGGTCACTGACAAATCATTTTTCAAAAACTGTTTTGTTTTTGGTTTTTAAAAGTATTAGTAAATTTTTTTTCGAAACCCAAAATTTTTCGAAATCGATAAAAATTACTTTCGAATCAAGAATTGCGGAAATTTTGTTTACTTTTTGAAAATGCTTCTTGATAAAAAATTCAAGATATAAATTTTCATAAATTGAAATATGAACTTAATTACTTATTTGCTTTAAGAGCCCATTGAAATGCATTAATTCAGGTCGAAAAATAGACCTTACAAATGTTTTCTGTCTTCTTCAGGGGTCTGTATACTGCCGACATTTCGTTGATGCTCATGAGTAGACTAAAAAATTTCTTAAAAGAAGGTTTGAAACTTAACTATTTATTTCATAATTCCCATGAACAAAATAAGAATCAGAAATGTTGAAACAAACTCTTAATAAACCTTTAACTATAGGCAGCATATGGACGGCTGAAAAAGACAGAACACATTTGTAAAGTGTATTTTTGGATTAAATTAAGACATTTTATAAATATAAATATTTTCGAAATCGAAAAAACGAATTGTTAAAGTGCTTTTTGCGTTTCAATAGTGTTTCTCTTAGCAGACGCGGAGCATAGGGTACACTTTAGTTTTAAAGTTTTTTTTTATTAGTTTTAGTAGCCTTTGTCGTAGCGGCCAGGCAACTGCTTCGCCAGCGTTACTTACAGGTTTCTATTTCTTACGCTTCGACAGCTACAGCATTTAAACTAAAGGGTGCCCCCATGTATTGATCACTATTTAAGTTTTAACTTTTTGGATTTTGTCACTGTAGAACAAACTTTAAGCTCTTATCTTTTATTTTATTTCCGTTTTCACAAGAGTACGGAACCGTAAAAATAAGCACTACTGCAGTGCGTGGCCAGGTCAGCTAGTAAATATATGTTACATATATGTATAATACTAACAAATAATTGAAATAGTTGTTAATGATTTTTTTGTTGCTATTTTTGACATTGAATTCGGTAATTAAAATCAACATAAGCCTGCCTGACTGCCCTGATTGATTGCTCAAGGTATAAAATGTATTGTTGTACGTTAAATTGTACTGGCATCAATTGAACTGGGAATAAAAACATATTCATAAAACTTAATACAAAAAGAAAGAAGAGAAATCAATCAATTTTACTGACTTACCCGAATATTTCTCTTGATTCTTCATTTATTCTCAGCGAATGCAAACAGCCTGTAAATCCAGTGCCACTTTGTGAGGGTGGCAATTCAATAATTAAGCCAATTGGCGCTTGAGGAGCACCGCCCAAGTGAAGCCAAGTATTTAAGATGGTATCTGGTGAATGTAAACGTGGCGGCAGCAATTTCAGCCAGGTGGGTTGATCACCCGACATGGCCAAAGTATCATTAACCAAAAGGGAAGCATTACAATGGGTGTAATTACGGCTGAAATCCAATCTAAAAATAAAAGTAGAAAAACAAAATTAATTAAATATTTTTCAGGGCTGTGACGACGAAAATGAACAAATACGTGACAGTTATAAGAATTTTATTATTTTATTTGATTATTTACAAGATTTCAGTTCCACTTCGTTACCAGTAGAATAAATTAAATATGCTTGCGCTTTATATAAGTAAATTTTTTCAATACATGTAAATTATACATACATATGTATGTATATATATACGTGTATAAAAAGTACTTTAACCACCACATACACCATGACGTGCATGTCCAAGCAAGACATTTGACAAGTTCTTCTCTAATATCCGCATGTGTGTATACGTGTACTTGAGGTGTTGCTGGTTAACCTTTAGGCAGTTTTAACACGTTTAAGTTGTTAACTTGCTCATAAAATCCCCTTTTACAAATTCCCCAAATAACATTCTCATCACTTGTACTGTATCTATTATGTATGCAAACAAATACATATGTATATTCATGTGTGTATGTGTGTAGCTGTTTTTATGACCTTGTCAGCCTCATGCCAAGCTAATGCATTCTCTCAAACTTAACTATACCTCTCAAAATTTAAATAATCTTAATGGCGGCTTGAGTGTACGTACATCTATAGCTGTGTGGACCCGATAAGAACACTTGCCTGTCTGATTTGTTTGTTTATGTATTTCATACTCTCTCACATCATTTGTAGTTTAGTTGCTGGTGTGTTAAGTGTCAAAATCCTTAAAACTTAAACCTAAAGCCGACAAAATGGGAATGCAGTGACATACATACCTACATACACATACTTTGATTACTTTTTTTTACGATGTACAAACAAGTTTTTCGAAATAAGTTGGGATTTCTTTCGAGCTGCTTTGCCAAGGAATGTGTCGTAAACACCATTTCCTGCTTTAAAATATCTAAAGACCTGAAATAATTACCCAAACAATGACATATCAAATGTTTACCTTGTCCTTCTTATGGTAATACAAAATTTACAATGAAAATTATGAATAATAATTACAAAGGGTGTTTTTCAAGCCACAAAAAGTGTGCAAAATGCCAAAGTAAGCTGAAAATAGTGCTTGAAAACCGTACTGAAGAGAAGTGTGACGGCTTCGAAACAGCTAGTTGTCCCTAGCTAAAGGTAATTGATGTTTCCATTATCTTGTTTAATTAATGTCAATCACAAAATTAATATAGATTGAATGTAATACGAAATATTTAGACGATAAGTCTGGCAAAAAAAAAACATTTGCTAGTATTCTTGTTTTGATAATTGTATATTTTATATACACTAATAGGCAACTTGGTGACAAATTGGCATAGAAGTCGTGCTTATTGTGCAACTTAATAAAGTAAATTTGTGTAATTGAGTTTTATTGCTCAAACGTGCTTCTATTCCTGATGATATGCCATTAATCTTAAGTCCATCCTAAATGCTAATAAAATTCCTTTGATAACCAAATCCTGGCTAACTGCCTGTTCCTCAATGTCGCAAGAAAATCTAAGCGATCGAAATGTAGTCGCTTGCTTTCGAGTCAATTTGGATTCCTCTATGTCGCCAGCTTGCGTTCGCATAGTATTACGTCATGAAATTTTTGGCATTTACTTTACAGAGATGCCAGATCGGTAAATTAAAGTTTTAGTTGATTTTTTTATTGCAGTATTGAAAAAAACTACTAAATTGTGCTGGTGTAAATACAACCCTTCATAAAACTGGTCAGCTGCATTTGAAAAGCCAAAGCAAATACATACATAAATAACACAGAGTACCACAGAACTGTGTGATAAAAAAAGCAAACATTTTGAAAGTGCAGAAATAGTTTTTGTGGTGTTTTAAAATTTAAAAGTATTTTTTGCATAGACATTTAATAAGTGTTTTGATGCGATGAGCACTGGTATTCCTCTGGCAAACTCAGGATTTTCTTCCATCCAGAAAACAAGTGGACTGTTTAGGAAAACTACATGCATGCATGTAATAATTGTTTAATATATTTACTAAATAAAATAAAAATTAAAAATATGTGGGGTTTGTAGTTTTATTTTCCAGTTTTTTAACAAAAATTTTTTCTAAAAAAACTTCCACTCGATAGCAAAACAGCAAGTGCTTGATTTTGACATTTGTGTTCGCAGTGCTGACGACATGATCGATATTGAGGAATCGGAATTTGTATGAAAACACTTACGTTTTTCCGACTTGTTGATCGAGTCATCGTTCGAATAAAAGAACTTCATAGAGGAACCCAAAATAATTTTCTTTCGTTTAGAATGCGAACAATCTCACTACTTCGACATTGAGGAACAAACAGTAAAGTTCTGCTGGGCCTAAAAAACTATCCAAGTTAGTGTTGTTTGCCAACTATTTATTTTTTCTTCTTAGAAATGGTGTAGTAGAAATTTCATTATTGTCTTTGTTTTTTTGCTGCTTATTGCTTGCAGCACTAACAAAATTTGAATCTGGTGATGTTCTGTTGGCAGTTTGGCCTGCTGGCATGTCATTTTGTGTTTCAGTTTTAAGTTCGTATAAACATCAAATCGTAAACACCCAAAATGTGTGTGTGTGCACAACAAACATATAAAAATTCCTGCAACAACATTTAACTAATATGCGTGTGTATACCACTGAATGTTGTTGTAGTTGTTGCTTTATATGCATGTATGTTAAGTTTGTGTATTATTATTGTCCGAAAAGCATGACAACAGTAGTGTTCTCTTAAAGCAAAATTTTATTAAGCATATAACGAAAAATTCTCTTGTTTTCTGTAACGCAAAGATGTGGTATTTTTTGTTCAAAAGTTTTTCCATTTTAGGAATTTCGGGTTCCTCATTGATACTTTTAATGCCTTTTTAATACTATGCCTGTTATTTGCAGTTTATAGTGGCAGCTGATTTTAAAATTTTGTCAAAGATTTTGATAAACCAAGATTTTGTAGTACGTTGAAAAATTTTTGTTCAACAAAATTTTTAATTTAAAGCTTTTTTTTTTTTGCTATTTTGCAAGAATTCTTTTACAACATTTAAAATAAGTTTAATATCTTAACTTACTTATAAACTAGAGATAATTACGATAAAAAGTGATATATAATTTAGAGCACTTATTCTGCTTAATCTGCAAAATAAATAGACAACAATGTAATAACTCACAATACAAAATTCACAAAAAGTGTTTTTGTATCAAAAAGTGGTACCTCTATTGCGTATGTGTTTATTTATTATCTAGTGTCCGTAAACATTTTCCTGTGAACTTAAATTTCAAACTGTTGATTTTTTTTTTTTTTCAAATTTCCCCCACCGGGCACAAGAAAATGTATATGTTTGATCAGCTTTGCTGTTTTTGGCTTCAAATTATAATGGCCATGTTGGTGCTGATGATGATGATGTTGATTATAAAATTGAAGCTTCCAAACTTATGTTTATGCTTAAATGTCCGGATGCTCAAGCTGGTTTTCTTCTGTTTGATTTCATTTCATAAGTGTGTTTGCATTTTTTTCTCTTGGCTTAAGTTGGGGTTTCCAAAGGTGAACAATTTTTGGAAAGCAATTTCATCCATTGAATTTAATCTATGGCAATTCTGGCAATTTGTTTGATGAGCGGAAAATGTTTGAAAGTAGTTTCAAAGCAAGTTGGCACATACTTACATTTTATTAAAATTTGTTTCATATACATTTACGCATTGGTAAAATGCTTTAAATATTTTATTTGCCTTATTTAATTAATATCAGTTATAAAAATTATATAGAAGGAACTTGAGCCCAATAAACTTTATAGAAAATAATAATGTATATATGAAACTAAAATATATGAATAATAAAAATTAATTAACTTAGAAAGTCTTTCTGAAAGACCCTTGTACTTAAACTTTCTTGTTTGCTTATTGCTTGGTTATCGAAACTCGGCAATATTCAAAGTATGGACATTTTATAATCGCATTTATTATTTGATTTAAGCTGCTATACGGATTAGTAGATTAGGACCGAAAACAGATCACCTTCTATAATCATAGACTAGTTGAATACGATTTCAAAAAATTTGTTTATATATCTTCCTCACATCTTTGGCCCTTATATTTTTTGTGCATACCACTAATCAGGACTTTTTAAGGAGAAAATTTCTGCATGCAATTATTTGTGGCTCTGACATGAAATTGAATTTGAGAATTTGTCATCCCTGGCTTCTACTCGTCAAAATGGTAACTATATGTAGTTATCAAAGAACGCTGCTTCGATTTTATAAAACTTTTACTTAAAAATAATTTTTTTCCATAAACAAAAATGTCCGGGTATGGTAACTCTTTTCCCGAAATCACAATTCGTCTTCTTTGTTGAAACATACGCCATGGCGTATGAGCAACATAAAATCTATTAATACCACTCATACTCTTTAATTTCATTTTCATTTTCAGTTTTGCACCCTTGTTTTACTGTAAGCAAAACATGATTTTAAAATCTACATTAATTTAATAAAAGGAAAACTTTTAATTAATAACAACCAAAGCATGATAACAAATGTAATACAACTGTACACAAATTACCCATCGTTCCGCTAACCAACTTTGTGTGTTATAAACTTTATTACATAAAATATTGTCTATTGTTTCATTTTCGTGTACATATGCTTATAATCAACTAGAAATGGGAAAATTTAATGCCAAATATTAGAGACAGCTAGAAAGCAAATAGCTGAAGAGATTCTTCTATACCTATTATAGTAACTAGTGTATTTGCGGCATATTGTGAGTGTTTGATACCCGGAACCGATAACTTTTTTTTTTCTTAATTCTGAAACCTTCTGGCAATTTGTTTGATGAGCGGAAAATGTTTGAAAGTAGTTTCAAAGCAAGTTGGCACATACTTACATTTTATTAAAATTTGTTTCATATACATTTACGTATTGGTAAAATGCTTTAAATATTTTATTTGCCTTATTTAATTAATATCAGTTATAAAAATTATATAGAAGGAACTTGAGCCCAATGAACTTTATAGAAAATAATAATGTATATATGAAATTAAAATATACAAAATGGCTGTGGTGGGTTTCTGTGCTGAGGCACTGAAAAACAGATAGTGTTCGTGTGTTGATACATGATACCTTAAAAATTATCATGCCATTTTGTTAACTGTCACAGCCAATGCAGGATGTGGTGACTTGAAATGGAGATTATTATTTCTTTATAAAACAATATTTTTGTAAGCACAAAATTTCGCTAGAACTAAACAAAGCAGAAAAAAATAAGTTGACTTTGCCCTCAAGCAAGGAACATATGCATGCCAACTAGTATACAGCTGTGCAAGATATGAGCTACTTGTGTTCCTCTGCTAATGTATTAATTCAGGTCCAAAAATAGACCTTGCAAACTATAGCACTTTTTGGGTTCTGGCCGTATACCATATCGTCGGTTTTGTTCTTTAATCACGTAACTTCTCAGAAAACGAAAAAAAACTTATTAGCTTTTTGTCATATTGTATTTCGCATACAAACTCGTCAAGATAAGACTACAGACGGGAGCAACTTATTATTTTGTATCATAAAAATCAAAAAAGTAAATTTCACCCAATTGGCGCTTACGTGGTTTAATAATAAACGTGACGAAATAGTGGAATAAAAATACAAAAAAGTTTCATCTGCTAAGCCAACTTAAACACGACAAAAGCAAACAAAACGCTAAAGAGAGAGCGTTAATGTTAATAAACTTAAAACTGGGCAATTCTAAATATAAGCTGCCCACTTCATTTGGTGAAATTTTACAAAAAAGAAAATAACAAAAGCGTAGTATTTGTTTAGAAAAATAAAGGAGGGGGAAAACAGCAGCTAAAGTAAAAGAAAGGACGAAAAAATAAACCTAAATGTGTGTCCTTGACATGGTGAAAAAAAAAACGATAGAGTAAAGAAAGCCCACAAATTTAGCACAGGAAATATTTTAATTTCCTTTTACACAGTTACAAAACATGGCAACAAATCTCGAGTTCAAGTCGAAATGGCTGAAGGTCTTTTAATGAAACATACAGACGAATGTTAAGGAATAAACCCCTCATTAGTTTTTACTTTCTATTGCCATTATTCTTTGTAGAAAATACTTTCTAATTGCTTTTTCGTTGAAAAGATATCAATCGTTGTTCAGCTTTTACTAAAAAGCGATAAAATAACACTGAATACGATTTTCTACTTTCAGCATTTCTGCTGACAAACCACCCATACATTTTCAATCGAACAGAAACAAAACTGTTGGTTCACAACACAATGTAGCGCACAAAATAATACTGCTTTAACCCAGCAGACTCAAATATATATAAATAAGTTAATATAATTCACCAGCATACAAGTACTAAGATAGCCTCTTCCCTGCAATAAGAACTACTTCAAGAAAAATAACGTGCATTTTGTTTCGGTACAACTTCAAAAAGCTATTAAAAAGCACCACTTCCAAAAATTTTGTGGCATTTGCAGAATAGAGATGAACAGAGTTAACGCTGATTTGCTCTTGTTCTAGCTGCCTTTCATCTCTGTATTCTTTTGGCAGAGTATAAGATGATCAACGGCTCAGCTAATGAGGCTACCTTCTTACTTGTATTATGCTTTTCATTATTATTTTTCTAACATTTACTCACACGTTTGACCTTTACCTTTGTATTCTGTAATCATGTATACGTTTATGTATTTCAATCGATCGTAGATCTGTAAAAAAGTGCCCACGAATTAGCTACATCACTTTTAAAATAGATGTCTGAGAGACAACCATATCAGTGTGTAAGGCTTTCCATCTCCCGCTGTCCGTAGAATGCTGTCCTTAAAACTGTCGTCAATGCCTCAGAACTGTACAAAGAACATTGCTGTGCCCCTTTTGGCTAAGCAGTCCGCCCTTTCGTTGCCCTAATGTCCTTTGTGTCTCGGTATCCTTGTAAGAACTAATCTATTCCTTAAAGAAAGGGCCTGAAGAATTTCGTAACATTCCCAAACTGGTCTTGACTGGAATGAGTAGGTTAAGTTAGGTTAGGTTAGATTGATTAGAGCGGTCTGCCTGCCCATGTCTTGCGACATACACCTAAGCCAGTATAGGGCTTGTTGTGCGCTCCGTGGATTTAAGCATGGCCAGTTTAACTCATAGGTCTATAGAAATTCCGTCTGGAATGAGTAAGATGTTAGTGCTTTATGAGCTACTTGACTCTCTGATATGTTGGTTCTAGAAATATTCTTATACGTAAGCTTGCATATATACATATGTATATGTATCCACATTCACAGTCCTAGAGATGTATAGTACGACTGAACTAAAGGAGCCGCTCATAACTGCGAGCTCTTTAGTTCCTTAGTTTGCCATAGTTCCATATGAATTTTCGCTATTTCCCTTTTTTTTAATTTACCTATATGAAATATATTCTGTGCTTTTCGTTTGTATTTCAATTTTACCCAGAGAGTGTTGTACATTCTGTAGGACAAAATAAATATAATGATAATAAAAATTCTATACAAAATTTGCATAAACGTTAAAAACGTCTGCCTATTTGTTTTTAATTATAAAAATTGTTAAGAATTTTGAGCATTAATTTAACTTTATGATAATAATTATAGTTTTAATAATTAGTTTTTATTTGGCACACAGCACTCAGCTTTAAGCTGAGCATTCAACCTAACGAACTAAAAGAGCTCTCTAGTTCAATGGAAAGAGCCGAACTAAAAAGAGCTCTCACTTAAAAGAGCAACTCTACTAAGTTCTAAATCAGCCTCGAATACTTCTCTGAGCACTGAGGTTCGCAATCGAGGTGGAGAGAGCGCATCCATACTCTCATTTTGCCATCCGAACTCGACTTAAACTTTCTGTCAATAGTGTGAAAGATTAGGGTTTTGTGCATTGAAAATAACAATAACATCAAAATTATCATCGCTAGTTTCTCAGGTCTTGTTGGAATATGAAAAAATTTGATTTGAGTGAAACATATTGTTTTTTTTTTTTTATTAAAAAATTACAAGTGAATTACAAAACAATTTTATGGCCTTACATTTGTGTACATTAATTTACTCATCCTAAAACTTGCTCCCCCCTCCTGCCATTTCTCTTTCACTTTCACACAGCTCAGCCTAATTTTGCCATACGAGTACAATTTAATAAACAAGAATGCTTGCGGTATGTGGTTGCATATTTTTAAACATAAAGAAAATTAAGCTCTTGAACCTCAATGCTGCCACCTCCTTCTCTCTGTTGTAGTTTTATTTTTTTTATATTTTTATTGCTCTGCCTTTCCAAAAATCCCCGGAGACTAATTTTGAGCAAATGTTTGTATAGTTTTAATGTTTTTGTTGTTGTACTCTTTGCTTGTTCTTGCTATTATAATGGCTGATTATCGACTAAAAGCCACCAGTAATGGCAACCAACAACAACAACAGCAGCAGCAGCAACAGAAATAAACAAATAATGGTAATAATGTGTATTTTAACACTAATACGCCTGCCAAAAATATCAAAACAATGAATTTCATGATACTAAATAAACGAAAAACCTTTAAAACTCAGCTGCTGGCTAAAAAGGCTGATAATGTGGTTGCAATCTGGCCGGGCAAGAAATACGAAAACAGCAATAAAATTTCCAACAGCAACAGCAATAACAACAAAACTCAATGTAACAATAATAAAACCAAAACATGATTGTTGATGTCCACAGAACTCTTTGGGCGCTTTTGCTATTAATATTTATGCACATTCTGATACGACTATTGGCTTCATATTTATGGTGATTTGAACAACAAGTCATTTGACCAGAAATTATAATTTGATACATTTTGTTTGCACGCACTGGTGATATTTTTTCCCGGTAACGAAAAATACTCATATGTATATAAAAATATTTTCTGGATTTGTGCATGGCATGTGTGAGATATTTTAGTTTTTTTTTTTTAGAAAATTTAATGCTTAACCTTTTGCACTTAGCAGACATGCTGGCATGCTGGCAGTGTCATAAATAATGGTTGGCTAAAAAATAATTATAGAAGAAAAGTTCAAATAATAGAAATTACTTCTTTGATTTTACGGTTTTCGGTGGATTAGTTGGCTTGAAAGGACTTTCACTTTTAATTCAACCTGATTTTGAAGTCATGAATTAAAAAGAAAATAACTACTAGTTAATAAGTTTATTCAACCCTTTTTCAGGTTAATATTATTTGTTTTTTTTGAGCTTTAGAACTCCTTTAAATTATTAGTTTTCTTTGCCAAGATTTCGCTCTCCTTCGAATAGGCAAATAATATATTATTAAGTTACCCGAAGTAAAGCGAAATATTGGCAAATAAAACTAATAAATTAAAGGAGACCTAAGGCTCGAAAAAATAGATAAATAAGTACTTTCTAAAGCCAAACGCTCGCTTCTCGTGTTCAATTTCAAGTTGTATTTAGAGGGAGTGTGCAATGAGAGTGTTGCCACTACAACTTATGAAATTTTTTTAAGGGTACCGGCAATTATTGAGAGGTTAAGTTTGTTTTCAAGAAGCTGAAATAATTTTTTGAAGTTTCCTCCAAAAATTTGGTTTTCAATTGTTCTTTTTTTTCATTTTAAATCAACAAAAAAAAATCATTGCAGCTGAATTTAGTTTCTTGTTTGTTGGCTTTCAAGGCCAACATTGAAGTTTGTGGTTGTTGATTAAGACATGCAATAATTGTGCAAGTAATTAAATTGTAATTTTTTTTGTCTCACCAAAATAATTGAATTGTAATAAGCTTCGTTTTTGCTTTTTATTTTACAACTTAAAATTGCTATAAACCAGTTGTGCCATTTTAATTCCATAATCACCTTTTACAATGTTCACAAAAAGTTGTAAGAATGCTTAATAAACGACATTTACAAAAAATAAATAATAGAAAATTTATGCTTAACACGTAAAATAAAAATTAATTTATCACTGGTAATTACTAACTTGTCCAAAGTTTCTAACCCACAACACACAAAAACCGTAAGAACAAACAATCAACCGAAGAAAAAAACATTTAAAAAACCGATTTTATATTTTCCCAAAACAAAAAAGAGCACAACAAAATAAAAAAAACAACAGGATATAACAAGGAGCTAGAAAAGTTTATTGAAAATTTCTGCTTCATTCTTTTTGTTTGTGTGCCAGCGTATTGGATGCAACATGAAATCTTGTGTTTTCAGGAGTAGAGAGAGAGCACAGTAGCACAATTTTGTGGTGCAAAAACTCAAAATATATTTGCATACTGATTTTTGTTCGCTAAGGTTTTGAAAATTTCGTTGAATGTTAAAATGAAAATCATATTTTAATGTTTCAGAGATATTGAATCCACTTTTGAGGTTTAGAATAAGAAGCCAGGCTTTAAAAGAAATGAAGACAATAGGGGCTGTAGAGGGCTATAGACCTCCCCAAACTGAAGTTAAGGCCTGCCGAAAGCTTATAGTTTTTTAATAGTTCGATGGAGAAGGTTTAGCATAAAGAGCCAGGCTTTCAAAGTTATGAACACGATACAGCTGTAGAGGTCTGTAAACCCTCCCCCAAACTGAAGTCAAAGCCCGCCGCATGCTTATACTTCGGCAATAGCTCGATGTAAAAATTGCGGAATTTGCCAAGAAAAATATGAAAATATTGGTTAAAGAGTCCTGCGAGAGGAAAGCTTTTATGCAGAATGTTACATCGCAAAGGCGGTTTCAATACATCCGAAATCGTATTGTTGTTTTAATTACAGCTCATACGCAAAATCGCTTACTTGTCCACGTACCCTTTGAGGTGGAAATGAGCCTCATCGCTCATAATGATTTTGCTCGAAAAATCATCCACTTCGTCGTAGACAAGATTATTCCACATTCTTGGGAATTGTATCGCTCCATGGCTGGTTCATTTCTAGTTCAGAAATGTAAAAACAGATTTGGCATTGACCGCCATTTGCAAAAATAAGATCAACTTCCAATATGGTGAGTTCTTTTGCCCCATCTTGTATAAAACAAAATTTCCTTTCTACTGTTTTAATTTGTTTTCTTTTTGCTGTACGAATTTATATAAAAAATCTCAAACAATTTGATTCGACATTTTTTAAGCATCAAAATAAAGAGTTTAACTGCTTTAACATTCGTATTATGAACACTGTTTCTTAACAACAGCTCTACTGTGTGATTCACGCCACAGGGAAAATGAAAAAGTCTTGAAATTTATGATGGTCATTAGAGGATGTAAAAGTGTTAATGACACTTGCCACACAACTGTGTGGCAAAAAGGGCAAACAATGCAAAAATAGAAAAACCTTTAAACTCCTAGAACAAAATTCAATGTAGTATTTGTATAAAAGAAATTATAACAATAGCAAAGTTTAAGCTGATTTTTTCCCACTTTTTTCTTTTGCCAGCCACTCTGTTTTGTTCCTTTAACAGCTATTAACTAAATCTTGCACATAATAATAGTACATACAGATCAAGTATTTGATATATAGAAAAAAAAAAAATAATAATGTGATGCTACCAGAGTACACACACACATTTGTATGCATATACATATATGCTACTTACTCGGCACGTATGGTTATCTCATGGCCTGTATTCACTGGAGTCTCAAGTTCACTTAACAGCATTGTCTGTAAGCCACATGAAAACTGGAATTGCAATAGTCCTTTTTGCAAAAATAATGCCATATAATGACCACCCTTTGTGCCCTGTGCGGCAGCCAACATTATGAGACCATTGGTAGCACGTGTACGTACTTTGAGCTGTACATGCATTGGTAGCACTGTGTCTAATGCATCATGATGTGGTATATCCTTGTGAATGCGATGTGAGACATACGAGTCTCCCGAAAAGGCTGCATTTTTAATAACAATGGGTGTTTCACATAAAGCTCCTTGGCGATCGAAACGACAAACACACTGAAATTAAACAAATAGAGATGGTGTTAAAAGAGTGGAGTAAAAAGTAAAACATGGATTAACAGCAGTAAAAATTTATTTTAACTAAATGGTTGTATGTGGCTTAACATTGTTAAATATTTTAATGCGCTTTTAAATTTCGATTGCTATTCATCATTTGTTTTGTTTATGTTTCTTCTTTGATATTTATTATTATTTTTTATGCTTGTTAGAAATTTATTACAAACAGCTCTCTCGTCGTATAAGCTTTTCTCTCTGTATGGCTTGTAGTGTTTTGTGTTTTGAAAACGACCAAAGGTCTCATATGGCTCTAGAGCACTGGCCATAAATATAAATTTATTTTACTTTTCATTCTTCTGTTCGATACAATACTTTGCTCTATTTTTTCCCTACTATTTTTTAATTTTAACTGCTTCCTTTTTTCTACTTGAAACTATAGAAAACGAGTAGAAATCTCTTATTTGCCACTATTTGCTTGTTGTTTTTGCCCTAAAAATCGCTGTGAACTTAACACTGTTTTATGGCGGAAAGCGTATAAAGTTTTTAAACAAATCATATGCTTTACTTTTATTTCAGCCAATAAAATAAGTGCTCGAAATTCGCCAAACTGTACAAGGTTAATGAAAAATGCATTAAATTCAATTGAATCCGTAGCTGCATGGAAAAATGTTGAAATCAATATTTGGCCGCCAGTCTATCGAAGTTATTTGCTTTTTCAATGTAAAAGTGAAAATATATTTTAAAAGTTTTTTAAATATATTTTTTTAAGGACAAACAAGTTTTTTTTTTTTTTTTATTGATATTTAGCATTTTACAAATAAAATAGAGTGTGGTGTGGTTAAAAGAGGTTTGTTGAAGTGTTTTCCTTACGCTTGTCGATTTCATTTGGCAACAGGGCAAATGAAATGAATAAAGTGCAGTATTTTTAGTATGAATGGAATTTCAATCAAATAGTAAAATATACATGTCTAAATTTTTGATCACAAAACGTTTACGATTTTTTTTTAGATGAAAGATCAACTCATATCATGAAAATTACGTTTTTTATATTTTTTAGTGAACTTTTTTTTTCCTCATGGCAAAAGCAGTTGAAAAATTGATGGCCCAAATATTATATATAAATTTATAGATAAAAAAAAATGCTAACGATTTTGTAAAAATGTATGTTCTGAAAAATGTGATTTGAAATCACAAGTGGTTTTAAAATCACATAACCCAATACTACCCAGATTAAATTCACAGATTTTTAAAAACAACTTTTCCACGATTTTGTGAAAATCATTCACTTTATAATTATACGACTTAAAATCACTGGTGGTTTTGAAATCGTGTGACATAAAACACATCTATTAAATATGTTATGATTTCGTAGCTTGAAAATTCTTTTCAACGATTTTATTTAAGTTTTTGTTCTGGAAATCACATAATTTGAAATCGCATGTGAATTTGAATTCACGTGACTTAAAATCACCCAGAATCTACAGTTGTTTAGAAATAATCTTTTAGCGGCTTTGTGAAAATAACTCTTTTTGTAATTAAACGATTTAAAATCACAGATGATTTTAAAACCACATGATTTCATATTACAATATGTTGTAATTTTATATGTTATAATTTTAAAGCTTTAACATTATTTTCAACTGTTTTCTAAAATTTTTTGTTCCGGAAATCACACGATTTGAATCCGCATGCGGCCTTGAAATCAAGTAATTGTAAATCACAGCCTGTAAAACACACGTATCTTTTAGATATGAAAAATACAGATATGATATAAAAGTAACATTTAAAATCACACCCTGTGGGTTTTTTTGTTTTTTTTTTGTCAGTTACATAACATGTTGGTTCTTAGATTTAAGAGCAACATAGTAATTCTGTTTTTACGTGAGAGATATACATATACCTCAAAAGTAGAGCAAAAAAAAAATGTGCAGCTTGAAATTATACAGTTTGAAATAACATTTGATTTTGTAATCGAATGATTTTGAAACCACATGATTTAAAATCACATGGTATTAAATTTTACGTTTATTTTACATATGACAAATAGAGATATTTAAGAGCATATCTGTATTTGTCATATGTAAAATAACGTGATTGTATATCACAAGTGTTTTCAAACCCACATCACATGTGGCTCTTGGCTGCTCTGTCAGTAACACCACAAATTGGCCGCTGGAGGAAACCACTCAATAATAATTTGATGCGATAAACATGTTATAAATAAAGAAAAATTGTTCACAAGAAATGAGTGAACTGGTTGCAGGTATGAAATATCAGATAAAATAAGACAAGTAATTCAAATAGAAGACAAATAGTTCATAAAACTTTATATATCAATTAAACGAAAACAATAGAACAAAAGGTTCATTTAGACAAGTAATCATAAAACTATGAAACTTGAAAATTTATATGGTCTTGTTCTGCAAATCGAGTGGAATTGAAATCGTGTGATTTCAATCACTGAACCAGAACTTTCTTAAAATTTCTTCCTAAGATACAGTCACATGTGAGCTATTAATTTTACTAAGTTAAAAAAAAAACGGGACCACTATTTTTTTGTAGAGAATTATCGGGGAAAAATTTGTGTATATGAAGAACTAAAATTCATATTCATTTATATGAATACAGCAGCAAGTAGAAAAATCATAAAATCATTGAATTTCACTAGGTTACATTTTGAGATTATGTTGGCGCAAGGAGTAAATAAGGAATGGTCCTTTTTCAGCGAACAGCGGTTTTGACTATTTTCGCAATGAACTGAATTTCGATACTTCAGTATTTTACACATTTTTTTTTATTTTGCGATTTACTGCTTAACATCTTATTCTCGATCTTGAGATCACCTTGAAAAGTTTAGTCGTTAACAAGGAAAGTTTTCGTTTGCCTTAATACATGGCGTAAAGTTCGGTTTTACTTTCTGAAATTTAAGAAAGTACTTATTATTTATTTATTTATTATTTTTTTTTTTTTTGGGGAAAATTGAAGAGATCAATATCTTCTTTAAGAAGACAAGAAAACTAAATTTGCTAACTATGGCTGCTGATGATTATTAAAGTGTATGTGAAACAGCCTTGATTGTACCCCAGCAAATAAGTTTTCAACCTTACTCTTCTTGCTTTTCTTAAAATTGTTGAAGCTGATGGAAAGAAGCTCGATTTTAAAGCCATTTCAGTATGTAATTAATTGTAAGTTATAAGGAGCGACTAATAAGCAAAAAATAATATAATATTTTTTAATATTTTTTCTTTTATTTTATTTAATAATTAAAACATTAATAATATTTAAGTGATGATGGTAGTCACTGTAAACAAAATTTTTCACCAATATATTTCTAAAATTTATTTTTGACAGGCTTTTTCGGTTGCTGACAGCTGCCTTCTCAAGTGTACAGGGTTCTATGCGTTCTTTGCTTCAAAACTTTTTAGTGTATAGAACTAATTTACATGCATACATACGTATAGTTTTTGTTTAGAAATATTACTTTTTTTGCGAAATGATTTTCTGTTAAAAATGTTTAAAGAATTTCTTTGCAGTCGTGTGTGTCGTGGCATTCTGTGCAGTTGAATGAATTTTGTGTTAAACAGTTTGTCACAAAATTTTTCATATTTCTACCTAAAAATAGCATTAAAAGTATGTGCAAAGTTGCGTGCAGGAGTGAGTGTGTATGTATGTGTGTGTGTAAGTTTGGAGGCAAATAATCAGGAAATAGAAAGAAAAAACCTCACGGTAGAGCAAAGTTTTTCTTTCTCAGGAAACGTTGTCGTGCCTAAAAGTTGAACATTAGTGCGGGCTTAAAAAATTTAATTAAAGTTTTGTAAAACGCCACTCTTGTAGTCGTTTGTTTTTGTATAAATTCATGCAATAGTGAAAATAAAAAATCGTTTATTAAACTGAGACCATAAAATTCTTAGATTAGGGCGGTGCCTATTTTAAGTGGCGAAACAGGGCATTGATTTAAAGTTGAGAAAGGAAGGTTTTGTTTTGCTGTTTTTTGGCTGTTTCGGGCTACATCTATAACGAAATCCTTTTTTTATTTGGATGTTTAACTAATGTAATCAAAAGTCTAAGGCCACATATTTTATGAAAAAATATCTACAATTGTTAATTTACTTTATTGGGCTCTAGTTCAATTTTACTGCCTCAGAATTGAAAATCTTTTTTTTTTTCTGAAGAAATCGAAAATTAATTGTATGTTGGTGAGAGTTTAAATAACAAAACAGAAAAACAGCGCATTAAAATCTCAGGCCGATTTTCCAAAAAGTTTGTTTTGTATGTAAGTGAACTCAGGGAACTTTCGGTGCCAAAGTGTAAGGCTGGTAATAAAGGAAAGTCATTAAAGTGCGTGAAGTGAAACTTTTTGATATCGATCCATATGTATACAAAAACAAACTGGCAAAATAGCACATCTACTCTTAATCAAATGAACATGATTTTTGTAAAGGACATTCAAGATTCAACCCAGCAGTATACAGCGCTCGTATTTGTTTTCATTAAAAAGGATGCGAAAAATTATTTTTCAAATCAAAACCTGCAACGTTGGCAAATCGGTTTAGAATCTTGTGTAAAATTATTTTGCCAGTCTTAGAATTTTTGTATCTCTAGCAATTTGCGACTGGGGGGCTTCTGAATTATGTTTTCAATATATTTATATTTTTCTGTCAGCAAAAATATGATTTATTTAGTTTTAAACTGCATGTCAACATTTTTTGGGAAACTGCAAAAAGTTTTGCTTTTTCCTGCATTTGTTTTCTTAACAGATTTCCAGACATTTTAACTTATGGCTTTATTATATATATTTCTAAGATTTCAATACCAGTTTTTGCTGTGTGTTGCTAAAACAAACGGATTTGTGCGTTTTCAAACCTTGAAACTTTATGGCAGTTTGTCAGAGGTGCATTATTAATTAAAGATTTTAAAAGGAAGTTGGAAATTGAAGAAATGTGAGCAGCATGACACAGATAGTTTAAAAATCAGATGTGCCAAAATTGAAATGCATTCATAAATTGTCTAAAAATACCAATTTGAAGTTAAAAATTTAAATTTACTTAATAATACATTCTTTTGGAATAGTTTACGTTCAAAACTTTAGTCCTAGCCAGAAATTATAATGCCTCTGGACAAATAATTTTGCAAAAATGGGCGCAGACGTATCAGGTGTTTTTTTCTTGCAAGTGAAATGGCCCAAAATTAACGAAGCGGTTTGAATTGCTTATAACTTTTGTATTTAAGACATATAAAATTTTTTTTAATACAGCATATAAATAAGGAATATTTTTAGCTTAGTTATGAAAAATAATATCTCGCAAGTGCTGGCCATTTTCCGCTTCACATATTCGTGCTCTTTCCATCACATTTTCCATAACCTTTGGCAAAACTTCAGGTGTTACGCTGTTTATTTCGTGGCGTATATTGCTTTTTAATTGCTGGATGGTTCTTGGCTTATTAATAAAGACTTTCCTTTCAAATAACCCTGCAGTTATCTGCATGGTTATTTGAAATGTAACAGTCTGCAGTGGTAATTCATTCACCAAAGATGTCCCGTAAAATAACCATTGTGTCCCATGCAGTGTGCACTGTAGCTCCATCTTGTTGGAACCATACTTGTGGATGGTTTTCCACGGTTGGCCTTAAAAAATTTTCTAACATTGTCCGATATCTGCCACGATTGACGAAAACGTCGAAGCGGCCGTGTTCATTTTCAAAACAAATAAGGACCAGTTATCCTTTCCAATGAAACACCACATCAAACTGTACACTAAGGTGGATGTAATTCTCGCTGTTGAACTATTCTCGTATTTTCCATAGCCCATATCCAGCAGTTTTGCTTATTAACGAAGCCACTTTTTAATTGGAAATGGGTTTCGTCGCTCCAAATTAAATTATGAATAAAATTATGATTTTCTTCTGGTTTTGGCAAAAAAAAAAAAAAACTGCATTATCAAGTCGTTGCTGGTAATCTGTCGGTTTGAATTCTTGGACAAGCTGAATCTTATATGGGAACATTCGCATTCTCTGCAGCGACGCTCGTGAGAGGCCAAGTTGTGTCGAACGTCTCCTGGTTGATGTTTCTCCATCTTCCCGAATACTCCTCTGTACCAGTTCAATATTGTCATCCGTGAGCACCGTTCGTCGTCTGCCAGCAGCAGGAAGCTTCCTTACTGCCCCTTGTTGTCGAAAATTTACAACCAGACGGGGTTTTTGTTGACTCTGAGGGTCCCACCAGCACATTAAATCAACGACGATATGCACTCTGAGTCAAAATAATGGATCGTTGATTTGAAAAATAAAGCTCAACAATTTGGGAATTTTGATCAATTGAGCACTGCTCCATTTTAAATTCCCCAAGTCTTCTTTACAAAATATTGAAAAGTAAAGAAGAAGAAAAAAAAATATAATAAAAAAGTAATAAGCAATTCAAACCTCTACGTTAATTTGGGGTCACGCTGTACAATTGTGCAGAATAGTAAATGATGGCCCTTAGCAGTGGTTGATTAATTTTTTTGTCGCATGTGATAAGCAAACAAACATTTATCATGGGACAATAAAAAAAAAACTCTTACTTAAGCTTCTTTCAGACTAACAAATATTTGTCTTCAAATAACAGCACCACTACTCTCTTGTTGACCTTTGGTTTGGCTAAGCTCATAGATACATTTACATACAGAAAGAAAAAGCGGGGGGAAAACATAATAGCATCAAATTTCCCAAGAGTATATTTTAAGGTTTTGTTTGATCCAATAACAAAAACAAAGTTTACATTAAACGATATTTGATCTCTTAGAAACTTGGCAAGATCAAACAGGAATTAGCTCCGAGTTGAGCCAACAAAACAATCGAATATGTTTTAGTGAAATTTAAAGTTTTTACATGTCTTTTCTTATTTTTAATTGTTCTTATTGTTTTGAGTTGCTTAAATGCAGGTATTTACCTAAAATAGCGGCAAGCGAAAAAGTTGTGGTTCCATTTTCTTTTTGTGCAAAATTTGTCACACAAAAGTTTAAGAGTGAACGCACTTTTACGAGTACTCTGTTCTTGCGTGCCTCATGTTGTTCCTTTAAGTTGTTATATTTAACGACTTTTTTCCAGGTTGTTCTAAGCCATTTGAAAAGAGTTTGAAACGCGAAAAGTATGTTCTGTTGTTGTATTTCAACACTCACAAGTAATTAAACTGTCTGTCTGTTTTTTTGTTGGTGTGTGCAAAACGTGCATTCAAAACACGTTTGCTCAAGTAAATAACAACGCTCTTGCCTCAGATCTCATTGCGAGTGAGTGGGAGGAGAGAGATGTGTGAGTCATTTTCACAAACATAGAAATTTATTCCTTGTTGTTGTTTTTGTCGGCGATATTAAAAACTTTCAAGAGTGCTGATGTTAGAACAATTGTTTTTTCTTTCTTTCTGTTGTTGGGAAACCATAAATCTTGGGGAAGAATAAAGACAAATAAAAGAGAAACTACATCATAGTGTAGTGTAGAAAAAAAACGCATTTTTCCTGGAAGGCTTTTTCCGCGTTTTACACTAAAAGTAACTAAAAGTGCAAAAACAATGATTGAAAAACAAAACGCTTACAACTAAAAAGCCAATAAACCTTAAAACAACTTTGCCAAGAATGCAGGCAAATAAAACTGTGATATTTAACAGGCAGGGAGGGATCCCTTTAATATGTTAACAAGGTGTATAGATGTTGCACGCTGAAGCATGCTACAAACAATGCTCTGCTGTGCACTGAAAAAAAAGAAGTTTGCTAAAGTTTACTTTTTATGGTGGCATCAAAAAAAGCATTTTTTTTTTAGAGGTTTCACGTAGTCAGAGCAAAATATTGTTAATTTTAAGCGACATTTAGTTTCCATAAAATTTTCTAATCTAATTATTTTCTAAATCTAATTATTTTTTCTTCTAGATTTTTTGAGTGTCAGTATGCATGCGTTAGCATGAATAAAATTGAAAAAAAAAATTAAGTTCAAGCTGAATTCTTTACCATGCAACTCAGCATGATATTAATATTTTTAGCTGACAGTTTCTTCCTTCAGTTTAATAGCATGTGCTCTGCTGCAGCAAACATGTGAGTAGTACAAGAATGTTTGTTAAAAGTCATAAATGCTTGTAGTTCGAATTCATGTTTGAAAAGAATTCATATGATGATGAGTCTTTCGTAAGTAATAAATGTAAAAGTTTGAGTTTTAATAATCCCTACTATAAATCTTTGTGCATTTAGGGGCAAGTTTTGAAGGAAAACCGTACACACTTTTAGAATGTCTTAAGTAAACGAACAAGCTTGACAAATGATTTATTTACAGATTAAAAGTGTATTATGAAAAACTATTTGCGTTAAAATCATTAATAACTTAGGAAAGGGAACTAATGCCAAAGTGAAATTAACCTTATGCATTGGTGATTGTGCTACCAGCAATGGAATGCAATGTAATTTAATGTAATCTAATATAATGTTGTGTAATGTACTGTAATTTAATGTAATGTTATGTAATGTAATGTAATGTTATGTAATGTAAGGTAATGTAATATTATCTAATGTAATTTAATGTAATGTAATGCACTGTGATGTAATGTCATGTTATGTAATGTAATGTAAGGTAATATAATGTACTGTAATGTAATGTAATGTAATGTAAAGTAATTTAATGCAATGTAATGTATGTAATAAAATGTAATTTAACGTGATGTAATGTAGTGTAACGCAATGTAGTATAATTTAATGTAATTTAATGTAGTGTGATGTAATGTAGTGTGATGTTTTGTAGTGTGGTGTAATGTAGTTGCGGAATTTCAGATTGAAATGTCCTTTTTTCCCAGGCGGAGATAATGATTGTGCTTAAATTTATTCCCTACCTAAAATACCCGCTTTTCTGCAATCATTTGCGTATGTGACTTATAATTGCCAGACAAATAAAACAAAATGTCACAAACTCCTCAAAGTAACAATTGTTGGTATATTAGCTTTTATTTTTGTTCAAGAATACATCACTCTACTTCCTAATTCAAAGACTCTGTGATTACAAAACAAACATGAAGTTTTCGTTTTAGTTGCAGACTATCAAACAGAAATTTTGTCCATCTGAGTTTCACTACACCCATTTTTATATACTTACATTTTTTTGTGGAAACCTGAGATTTCATAGCAGCTGCATACTGGCTTTTAACTGCGATAACTTGCAACTCTTAATCTATTCAAAACTATATAAAACCCCCATGTTAATTTTCTCTAAGATCAAAGAAAATGCAAAATTCAAATGAAAATCAATATGAATGAGCATAATTTGCGTATTCATGCAGCTGCATGCCGTTGCAGGTTAGAGCTTGTGTACGTTGCTTATGGTATCATTTGCATTTTGCTTTGGTCTTCCCTACATAATAACAAGGTGGCACTGAGCCATGAGAAATATGCAAATAAAAAATAAGAATTATATGCACGAGGATAGTCTTTTATATTTCCGAATTAGAGAACAGAAATAAATATTAATCAGCGAAAATCACTTTATTGTTTTTCAAAATATTCCTCATGAAGATCGATACACTTCATCTCCAAAACATGCATTCTGACTGCAGCAACCACTTCTTCAGGTGTCGAAAAACGTTGGCATCTCAGTTTGTTTTTTATGTGCGAGGATGAAAAGAAAGCATTTGGTGCCAAGTCGGGCACCGTTTTCAGCGGCTGGTTTTCCTGATTTCTTGGAAGACAACTGGCAAACAAATCGTTGTGTATTACTCAAACTGAACTGTTCTGTGTTGTTCTAGCAGTATGGTTGGGACCATTTGCTTTGAAGTGCTTTGTGCTCAACCATCAATTGTTGGATTTTTCCCATATTGAAACACCCATACAGCCGACTGCTGTTTACTTTCGGGCTCATACAAAGGAATTTGAAGAAATTCTTTACCTGTCACGATGTCATAGATGTATTTCGAAGTATCGCGATCGTATTTTTTTAGCATTTCATTCGACCAATCGACACGTTTCTTTTTTTGCATGATTGACAAATTGTGAGGAATCCAACGCAAACAAATTTTTTTTTGGCAGTCAAATGTAAATTTGAATGTATGCTGGCCCCACTAATGCCTAAGGTTGTCTCAATTGCATCAATGGCTTTCGGAGCAACAACTGATTTTGGACAACCTTTGCGAAATTCACCACATCACCGATAAACGCTGGTAGTTGGTGGAGCTTAATCGCCAAAAATTAAGATCAATTCATTCACTCACTGTTGCTGACTTTTTACATATCAAAAGTTTGAAAAGTATTAATTCAGGACCAAAAATGAACCCTTTCAAAAAGTTTTTGGGACCTGAATTAATACATTTCAATTGGCTCTTAAAGCAAATAAATAATTAAGTTCATGTTTGAAAATTTGAAAAAATAATTGCACGAAAATATTCACGATTTCATTCAATGTCTGGACCGAGATGAATCTTTTGCGTTGTTGTAAGCAACTTAAATACAGCTCGTATGTCAACACATTTTGAGCACGTATAACCTCAAAAATGTCCTGTGGGATATTTTCAACATAGAAGGCAACCCTCGTTTTGCATACATGCAAAAGAAAAAGTGATGCAAAAGCAAGCAAGCATCGCTTAACATGTAAGCAGCTAAGAAACAGCATCGTTACTTAAACTTAAGTCTTTTGGGAATAGTTGATAACAAAACTGTGGTAATTACGACCATCGAGCACCAACACTAATGGCTGAACATAGAAACAGTGTATTTTGGTTATTCCTTAGCACACAAGAGGAGAGGTGAGTTACTAACTAGGACCAAACGTATTTATACTTTCTGGTAGTGAATAACATTCATGTGTGTTAGCGTGTGTCGATTTAGCCAGTGATTATGTGTCGCCCATGTTTCAATAACTTTTGGCATGAGGAAAGAAAGTATGACATATTAAGGGAATCATTTGTCAGGCGCATTCCAGGCAGGGGCTTGAGTTCGTAACGCGTGACTGCTGATGAGAGGTATTAAAGCTTTGAAGCATTTAGCTGTACCCTAGCTTGTCGTTTTCTTAGCTTATTTAGTAGATCTCTGCTACAAATAATATCTTAAATGGTAAAACAATTTGAGGGTAAGGCTCAAGGACATTTTCATTTATCACTTAAGTTTGTCGGTAATTTGCTAAGAAGCCCTTAACATTTCTGCTTCTTTTTCAATAATTTTCTTCAAGTTAAAAATGCTTAATTTCATTTATAAATTGCCAGCTTTTAATCTAAAATACATTTATAGCTTTTATTATTTAGCACTTATCTAGAGGAAAATTACTTTTTACATCTTAAAATGAAATTACTTTTCATCTTAATGCAGCAGCAAGCAGCATTATTGTAATAATTTTGTCATCCTCATTACATTTTGTAGCTGCGATAATTTTTATTTTCGAGCATCTCATACATTTTTTTTTAAATTTTTATTTACTTGTCCTTTCCAAGCTCAAGTACTACATCATTAGTCTGTTGTTAAAATTTATCCTTTCTGTGTTGTATTTATGTTCTTTGTTTTGTTGTTTTGTTCTTGCATGACAGTTGTCAGCCGGTTATTAAAATAGACACAATTTTCCGCTGAACAAGCAGACACAAGCAGCCTCTTCGTTTTATTAACTTCCAGAAATTTTTACGCACTTTGCTTTACTGCCAGTTGTGTATCGCATTTTCGTGTTTGTTTCTCGAAGGCATTCTATATGCAATAAAAATTGTTGTTGTTTTCTTCTCTTCCCAAGTTGTTATTATTGTCTTTGCAAGTGCTTGAGTAACAGGTAGAAAAAAGGCAACGAAATTGTAATAAAATTTAAGTTACTTACTTTGCAGATGCAAAAAATCTGCCTTAAAGTTAAAAAAGAAATGACGGTGGAACTGAACATGATTTGAGCAAAAGAAACATAAAATTTGTAATTACTTAGTGGGGATTTAAGTTCGATTTTAGTTCCTCAGAATTGAGAAAGATTTGAGAATTGGGAAAAATGGCAATTTCAGAATAGCTAGTTGAGTTTCAAACATTCTTTTGAGAATTTTTCGAGTCTACTGACTCGACAGAAAACATTAATTAGCGCTATTTCTAGACCTAAACTAATACATTTCAATTGCAGGGTTGACACTCAAAATTTTTTTTCCTACCAATTTTTTTTCCTACCAAATTTAATTTCAAAAACTACCAAATGGTAAAAAATAAAATTTATTAAAAAAAAAAACGAAACAATGTCAATATGTATCTTTATAAAAATGAATAACAATTCATTTGTAAAAGAAACAACATTTTAAGTAAAAAATAAATAAGACTTCATTTGTAAAAATAAAAATCTCAAGGTTTTATTTGGAAAAAGGTTTATTTTTTAGAGTCTCTTTTTGCTGACCATATATAGTCAGTGAATCAGTCTTATTTATCATTTTCTGGCACATCATAATATTGTTTAAGGAACATAGTTCGAGTCTATTTCGAAATTTGGTTCTTACTAACGCAAGTGTTGAAAATATTCTTTCTGCAGCTGCTGAACTATGTGGTAAAGACAATAAATTGAAAACAAAATTAACTAGATCGTTAAACATATTTTCATTAAGCCCATTTTAAATTTTGCCAACCTTTTCCCAAAAAACATTAATCTCCATTTCATCATTCAAGTTGTGGCCACTAACTCTTAATAAATTCCACTGCGATACAATTTTATCGGTATCACAATCTAATAATTTATCGAACTCTGATAACAAAGGCAGAATTGATTTGTCATTGATGGATGATTTGATGTATGAAAGCTGATTAGCGTGAAAAAAAAAAATTAAAACTGAAATTGAAAAAAAAACTACCAAATTCACGGCACAAACTACCAACCTACCAACTCATTTCAAAACTACCAAATTTGGTAGGAAACTACCAAAAACGGCAACTCTGTTCAATTGTCTCTTAAAGCAAATAAATAATTAAGTTCGTTTTTTAAGATTTTTTTTAGGGTAAAATTGTAGTGATCAACATTAAAAAAAAAGAAAAGTAAATGTTAATATTTCAATATTAATTATTAATGTTAATGTTTCAATGTTTAAACTTTTATTGCTTCAATATTTTAATTAAGTTTTTAATTGTCAGTAATCTGTAAGAAATCAATTCTGTAGATGAATAAACTAAATTTTAAGACTTATTGGCTGGGGTACATAACATAACCATGTTTCACATCCACCACCGTAATCATCAAATCACGGTAGTGGCTACGAACTCAGATACACTCAGAATATTTTTGCTGTAACTGACCGCAGTTTATTCTAGAAGTAATCAGTGCAGTTATTTTTAAAAGACAAAACGTGTAAAAATTAATAAAATTTAAATTTTAACTGATTTGTACAGTTACTTAAAAGATAAATACGGATTTTCGCTGACAGTCAATAATGACAGTAGTTACTTATGTTGCACATACATGAAGGAACCAAGCTGTTAATACTTATATACATATATATAATTTGGTTTCTACATACATATATATATATAGAATACCTACTCTTTACTTAAATTGATTGTTGTTGAATCTGTTCTGATTGTGGGTATGGCAGCTGCTTTCAAGTCGAGCATGTTGCATGTTCGAATCTCAGCAGAGGCTTTGCAGTACAAAAACTAAATTAGCGAATTGAAATAGGAGATAATACCGATAGAAAACTATAATTAAATAAAATGACCACCTAAAAAAAAAATAAAAAACTTTTTACAAGTTGATTACTACGCAAGAATTATTTGACAGTTCGAATAAAGGAAAAATCATTATTTTTACCGCTGGGGTGCCGTAGATTTTTTAACATTTAAATTCAAATGAAGTAATTAGTAAATTTAAATGAAAAAAACGTAGAATGGTGTTTAGCTGAAGTTTCATTTATTTTAAAGAGTGTTTTCAGTTAATTTTGCTGAGTGTAATAACGAAATGCAAACTGTGCTTAAGCAGCACCGCTTAATAATAGCATTCAATAGAAAAACACAGCCATAGAATTGAAAGTTGATCAATAGATTAAATATAGACAGTCAGTAATGGGAAGCTCAGTTAGTGAGATGGCTGAGTGCTGCTGCTTGGAAACAGTATAAAATTACTTATGATCTGGGTTCGAAGCCATTTGCGTGCTAATTCACTTCTTTTCACTTTTACTTTCCTCGTTTGCTTTAAAAATCTTGATCACTAAAGTTTTGTCACAAAACTAATTTGAATCCAGTAGATTCGAGTCAATGGCCGATAAATTAATTAACAAGTGAAGTTGTAAGATTTCCATTTCTTCTCTTCTTTACTCCACTACTGGTCTGTGTCCTGTTTCTTTATTTTAAATTTAGTTTATTAACATCCTTTAAGATGTTACTTCAAATTATAAGGCATCTCACAGAGTGCAGCAAAGAGATATACATCGCCTGTTCCTTTCATAATTATGAACCCAGCAAAGTTTGATTACGATTTGGGAGCTTTGTTTTGACATTGTTACATACATGTGCTTAGCAAAGTTTAGTTTTAAGCGAAAAACTTGTCATAACTTCATAAATGATTTTATAGTTAATGAACTGTTACAAACTAATTTGCTCTGGCAAAAGTTGCTTTTACGCAGCAGCCAACAACCAACCGTATTTGCCACTATGATGGTGACGACATTGAAAAAGCGAAACAATTCGAAAATTTATTATGCATTAAAATTCAAACTTTGTTGTTTAGAGCAATAGAAAAAAAAACGAAATTGACACAACTTAACAAAACTTTGTATGCAGTGCACAGAAAGCTTCCTTTTATGACAACAATGAAGATTAAGAAGTGTTTCACAAGAAACTCAAAATTTTAATTAATCTTTGAAAACCTTAGATAAGTTATGGTTTCTTTTTTTATCACGAAAGTTTTATTTTTCTAATGAATGAATGGTGCAATAATTTATGAACACAATTAAGCGTCTTAAATAGATGAATTAAGGAGGGCGCGCAACATGAGGCGAATTGTGTTTCCTGTCAGCATTGGGAAGGAACTCTTTTGGTGGGGGAAAAAATTTGCAATAAATTGAAGATTGTGTTTATTTAACTTCTAATAACACTATGCGACATAGGAATGACAACACGCTGTAGGGCCATGTAAATCGCGTTTTTTCTGTCTGCCGCAATTGAGCGAATCAGGTCTGGAGAACATGTAGTTCCAACAGGGCGGAGCAATGGCACATACTGCGCGAGCCACTTGCGATATTCTGAGAGCCAAACAACATCGGCCCACCTATTGCATGTATGGCTTATAATATCTCATTAATACTGAACGGATCATGTCAATAATGAATCACTAGAAACACCTCTTTCGGGCAAATGATAAGCTTTGTATGTGTGCATACATTTTATTTAAGTCGTTTTATATAAAATGCTTAAGCAGCACATTATTTAATGTTGTTTAAGCAAAAGATATCTTCCTCATCCATAAATCATTTTTCCCTGTTCAATTAAGAAGCTCGCTGTCTGCCTTTTCTACTGGGGGTTTTTTTACGTGCAAATATTTATTAAATATTGCACTTTCAGGACTTAATTGCTCAAATTTCATTAAAAATTTTAGCTTAAAATAATAAAATCTAAATCCATATTATTTTAATACTAATTATATTTCGAACACTACTAATTACAGTGATTATAATAAAATTAAATTTGACAACAAAAAAAAAAAAAATGGAAATTAAACATTATTAAACCTGCATATTTAATAAAGATAATTTTAGCAAATGTTTTGAGCAGCTTAAAACACAAATAAACAGCTAAAATTTTAAATAACAGTACAACACTTTTGAACTTTTAATTACTTGTGAAGGTCCTCAGCCAGGAAATTATCAGAAAATATCTTTGACATTGTTACAGATACTTTTTCTTGTGCTTTTGTAATTTGTATACGGTTGGCTTAAGGTCTTGATACACTGAAAATTGCTGGGTAAATCTGTTAGAACTCTATCCTACTTTGATAAGTTGCATTAAAACGGCAACATTGGTAACTCTGATCGCATGGAAAAAGATAGTTTTTTGAAAATTTTCAAAAGATTAGCAAACCGGACAGACTTGTCAAAAACTCTTTTACACACATACACTTTGCGTCCAGCCTATCACAGTTTTTGGACACACATGTCGTACTATGCCGTAGGATAGTGAATCACGACCTTTAATGCCACTGAAACCATTTTAGTTCGTTGTCTCGCAAATCATAGTTATTAAATTTTTTCAAAAGATCTTTTGAAGTCAAGGAGTAAAGCTGAAATTTGATTGATTTTCTTGCTAGATTTCAATCTGTTTATGATGTAAATTATACAATTCTCGGGAGTGTTTTCTTCTGAAACTTGAGTGGCAGTTTGGAAATAAACCATGGTTTTCAATATTATTATTATAGTCATTTGGGGCACCTCGGCCAGAAAGATATTTTGTGCAGATGATTTTCAGTATAGTATTTTCTATTTTCTCTCTTATTTTCCTCCCAATTTTCTAGATTGTTTATTGGGCGATATTTCTCACATTTATTGGTGTTTCTTATTTTTTCTAGCGATGTATCCACTGATTCTTTAATGGTTTTAGTGTCGTAATGAGTGTAAGCAAAAGAGAAAATTGCTTTCCGGCCAGTCTGAATTACTTGGGAACATTTCAGCCGGCAGTTTAGCAGTAGACTCGAAAAATTCTTAAAATAATGTCAACTACTTATTCCAAAACTCCCATAAACAAAATGAGAATTAGGAATGTTCAAACACACATTTAACTCAGAAAACACTTTTTCTTTTATAGTGTGTGTTTTTAGTTATGTATTTCTTTGTCGATCTGTGTAATTTTTTAAAATTTGGAACAAAGTGGGTAAAGTAAATTTCATCCATACCCAGTGTTGGTTGCATCGTAACAACCGTTATGCTATTGACAACCATACGACTGGTACGTATGATTAATACGTTAATCGTGCGTGCTGGTATGTTTCACTTACTGTTTACGTCACGAGTTGTATGTACACAAATGCGATACGAGTTTTTTTTTTTTTTTTGCATTTATCACCCGGCCGGCATTAAAAAATAATAACTTTGTGTGGCTTCACAAATTGGGCCGCAATTTGAAATTGCTAAATTAAATTTTTATTTAAATAAAAAAGGAAATTAATTCCAAATAGTTGCTTTTCAAAATGAGCAGAAAAACGATACAAACGGCTGTGCAAAAATAATATAAATAAATGCCATAAAATGATAACAATAAAAATTAATAAAATTGCCATTTAAGTGCGTAAGTGTGTTTTTTTTTGTTGGAAATAAGTTGTGAAAATACTGAGTTTTGTTATATAATTACAATAAAATAATATTGGTCATGCATGAAGTTATACTAAATTCCTAAATGAAAGAGACAGAAAACATTAGGGTCTATTTTTAGACCAAAAATAATAAGTTTCAATTGGCTTTTACAGCGAATAAATAATTGAGTTAATTTTTAAATGAAATGACGTTAGTTTTGTAAAGTTATTTGCGACAGCTTTAATTCTTTCCATTGCTGCTGGACAGTTTAACTCTGCCGTGTATTTAAAACAAATACGATATGAGCACCTCTAGTACGAGGGTTGCCTTTTATATTTCGGGGTTAGAGAACAAAAAAAAAAAAAAACAAATGCTAATAATCGAAAATTGCTTTATTGTTTTTCAAATATTCCCCATCTCTACACTTTTGCCTGCGTTTGAACCAATCAAGTGTCGAAGCACTTTTGCCACTCTGATTGCGGTATCTCCAAAACCTGCATTCTGAATGCAGCAACCACTTCTTCGGGTGTCGAAAAGCGTTGACCTCTCAGTTGGTTTTTTACGTACGGGATTAAAAAGAAGCCATATATCGCAGATGACTCATCAAATCGATGTGTTGGATGCTTAAAAATGCACTTGTTTGAGCCGATGTGTGAGAACTGGCATTGATGTGGTGAAGAGTGATCCGTCTTCAGCGGTTGACTTTCCTGATAGCTGGTAAGACGACTGGCAAACAAATCATTGTGTTCCACTCAAAACTGACGGTTCTGCGTTCCTCCAGTGGTAAGCTTTTCACATGTCTCGTTTTTCCGAATGAAACAGGCAACCATTTGCTTGGAAGTGCTTCGTGCGCCAACAATGTTTGTTGGATTTTGTTCATCTTGAAACAGCCATACAGTCGACTGTTGTTTACTTTAGGGCGGGTCATATGTATGAATCCACGTTTAATAACCTCTCATGATGTCATAGACGTGTTTCGAAGCACCGCGACACCAGCCTTTTTTTTGAGCGTTTCACAAATGTGTGGGATTCAACGCGATTAAGTTTGTTTTATGCAATATTGCGTATATGTTGGTCCCACTAATGCTTAAGGTTGTCTTAATCTCGCTCTTGGTCACATGACGATCTAGCAATATCAGTTCACGCACATCATCAATGGTTTTTCAGAACAACACCCAATTTGGAACGACTTTATGGAAATTCGTCTTGGAGTGAACTACGACCAGGATTAAATTCACCAGACCATCGAAGAACCAGTGTTTACTGGTCCTTGTTGAAGTTTTATTGACAAAAATTGAATTAAGTTCCTCCCTGCACTGTTGCTGAGTTACTACACATCGATAATTGTAAAAAATAATCGCACGAAAATGTTCACTATTTAGTTCACGCTCCAGTTCCATTACAAATATCGCTGCTCTGTGTAACAAAACGTTCTGGGTACGTTTAACCTCAAGAATGTTTAACTTTACGATAGAGCTCTGTCATTTGCCAGATTGCAACACTAGGGCTAACAAATCCCCAAACCTAAAAGGCAACCCTCGTATCAAAGTTTCTAATGCCAGGCATATTAAAAGGAATTTACTTTTCACTCACTTTCTATTCATTTTTTAATACAATTTAATTACTTAAAATAGAATAAACAAAAAAGTCGTTTGTTTATCGTTCTCATTTATTTTACTTTTTTTTTTCATTTGCAAAATTCTAGATTTTGTTACATTTCTCCACAAACAGTGTCATTTATTTTATTTTATTTTTTTTTTTGTATAGTATTTGTATTTGTAAAGTGCTGAACAATTATTTATTTTTGGTTTTAGTCTTTTGTTTTATTTGTGATAAAATTTTTATAGCTTTTCTGCGGAAATCCTTTGCCAGCAAACACACACACACACACACAAATGTATAATTAAATTAATTGAAAATATATTTTAAGGCTGCTGCTGTGACAGATATAAAATGCTTTTAAATTGAGGCGCGGTGAAGGCAGGGTGTCTAAATATATTTGTAATGATTTTTGCGAAAACAAAATTTTATTTCTGCTAATATGGCGGCTTAGAAGTCTAAAGAGCAGAATTACAACAATTAAAAAAAAAAGTTTAAATTAAAACTAATAAAGATTTTGGAAATATGGAAAGTGAAAACCGCTCACTTTCTATTAATTTTTTTTAATGATTGGGCTTTGGTTTCAATGTCATAGCCGTACGAGTACACCCATGATTCGTCACCAGTTATAAACTTTTTGAGGAAATCTGGCTCGTCGTTGACGATGTTCAACAGCTGCTAAGCGATGTCCATGCGACGTTGCTTTTGCTCAAAATTTCGCTGCTCTAGAGCTCACATAGCCATGTATTCTATGCAAATTTTGAGGTTTTTCACTCCTATGGGTGGAAAATTACAGCTAATATTTAAAGTTTCTTGTATGGAGGCAGCCTTTAGTTTTCAACTTTTGATTGTTTTTAGTGTTGGCTGCTGTAGCTGCGATGAATCAACATATCCCATGAAAGTTTCAGTTTTATAGCTCTTGCTATTTCGAAGTAAGACGCCGTAACTGATTTATGGATGGACAGGTCGGCGAAATCTTAATTATAGGATTTTGCTTTCACTTTATGAGTATGGGCCCTTAAAATTGCACTCCCATCTACATGTAGAGTGTGGTCTCATCAAAAACGGATACAATTTAACACTTCTATAGTTCATGCGGCCCCGGATGACAGGAGTAGCGGCTTCGAAATAGTCGTACTCATTTTAATATATAAACAAAATTTATAAATTTATACCGTCTAATTCATAAAAATTATAACAGGTTTATAAAGCCCTTATCTGACAGATTTTCCATACAAATATGTCAAATAGCAGTCTTATAAGCCTCTTATAATTTTTATGAATTAGGGGGATAATATATAAATAAAATTTATAAATAAATTTAAAAGGATACAGTGGAACAGAAAGAGTTATAGAATAAATTGTACAAGTTTCATTCATCTGGTTTGCATTCCCTAACTCTCATTTGTTCTCCTTCCGTCATATACTGTTATAGAAATTAAAATTTTTGGGCCAATAAACTAAAATCATCTGACCATGTTTTACGTTTAAATAAATAAATAAAATGTAAATTTAAATGTTGTGACTCGAAAAGGGTTTATTCAACTTAAAAACGGCAAATGAACTGCGGCAGAGTCACTCACTTGCACTCGCAGGCTGTTTAAATGACCCCATGTAGTGTATTTAACAAACATTGACTTTGGCGTTGACACAGTTTGTGCTTGAGTTTTAACTTTTTTTTTTTTTTTTGCCCTCATCGCCATCATCGTTTCCATTCAGCAGCGGTGCTGTTTTTATTTTTCTAATTTTTTTTTTCATGCATAAAGAAATTATTTTTGAAAATGCTTAAACGGAAGCGAATGTTTCATTAGTTGTGGCCGCCACTTTTGGCTTTAACACCAAAAAATGCATGAGAGTATAACGTTAAACTAACTACTTAAACACTGCTGATGCCATGGACACTTTTATTGCTGCCATTACCGACTTTTGGGGGGCTGTCGGTCGGTCGGTCAGTCAGTCAGTGAGCTGGCGCTGCCCCGTCAAGGGTGAGTGGTTTGCATTTAAGTGTCAAATTAAATTAAATTTATTATGGCTCTATAAAACTCATACAGAGCAAAAAAGTAACAATATGGAATAGTAGTAATAAGAGGCATTTTGCATGCTGCTGCATGATGTTTTTAAAATTGCTCGATATTTAATTGAAATGGCACTGGGGTGAATTTTGGAAGTTAATTTAATTTCAAGCCTGCTGAAGATTTTCATTTGATTAATATTCTTATTTTATTTATTTTTATGCTTACAAATCAATTTGTCGCCATTTAAAGCAGGTGTTTGTGTTGGGGGGGTTATTCTATCTTTCAATTTATAGTAATGAGATAAGTTAATTGTTAAATGGAGACAAAGAAGGTGGTTTCGTATTAAAACATCGATGGAAAGGAACACAAAGATGGCAACGGCTTTGAAGATATCGCTTAAATTCAAAGCAAATATTTCTCTGTTTACCGAGTTTAAAATTTTTTGCCCAACCTAATTTGGGCGTCTGGAGGGTTAAATTCGTGAAATGCCCAACTAAAAGCCCTAAGAGGTCTCTTAATTACTCACTGTCTATGTCTAATCTTATTGATAAATTTGTAATTTCATAACTTTCTTGTTCTGGAATAAATATTATATTCCTTTATCAACATTTACTTGATTTTTTGTTGCTATGGCATCAGTGATGACCGGATCATTGGATAAAAGTATGCCACCGAAGCCATGGCTAGCATTGGACAAACTTAGTTATCACGGATCGTTTTATAAAAAGAGAGTATTCTTGAAATTCTCTTGTTCTCTTCTCTTGAATAAAAACTGCTTATGTTAAGAAGAGAGTGTAAACTATATAATATATAAAAAGTATGTGAATACTTTGCATCGTTACGCACGAGTTACAAAATGACTAAAAATACAAATTTCTCACTTACCCTGGAACCCTCTGATGTTGTGACACAGGTACCGCCATTGTAACAGCCATGTTTTATACAATCAGAATGGGCTTCACTATCGGCGCCACCACCAGCTGGTGGGCCAACTCCTGTGCCCACTGTGTTGGCGCTTTCCTCCTCCTCACTGCTGGCCTCTGTGGTTGTTGGTAACTTTGACACCACCGGTGGTTGGGTACTATAACTTGGCTGTGGCACTTCGGCGGGTAGTACCTGCTGACTGGTGGGTGGTATGAGTGTGGGCTTAGAGGTGGGTTGAGCTATAGTTGGTGGCACATAGGTAATAACTGGTTTATAGTCTGTGGGTATAACCGTAATGGTTGGCTTAGTGGTCACAACGGGAGCTGGCAAATCGGTAGGTAGGGCTAATGGTGATCCAGTAGTGGTTATGTGATGACTGGTCATTACATCGGTATACACAGTGTGAGCGGTGGTGGCGGCAGTATTTGTGTGAAAGGGCGTTGTATCATATTCCACCGGCTTGGGTCTAAATGTGGTAGTGGGATAGAAAATTGTTGGTGGCATAATAGTGGGTGTACGTTGTGTGAAAGTGCGGTTTTCGGGTAAATGAACGGTTACCGAAATACCCGGTGTTGTTGTTGTTGTTGTGAAGCCCTTACTTTCTCTGTCGTATGAAATTGCAGTGGTTCTTGGTACAGCCGATATGGGTACCAGGGGAGGTATTGTTGTGGAAGGAAAACCGCCGTTTCCTTTAATAACATCCACATATTTTGTAGTTACAACTACTTCAGGGTATTCGGTAAAGAAAGGAGCAGCTGTGCTGGTAATATGAGGTCTAGTAATATGTGGTGATGTTGTGCCAGCATCGCCATCGCCATCGTCATCAGCATCATCATCGTCTTCTGTTGATGCTGACTCAGTGGCAGGTGAAATATGACTATCTGTTTCAGGCTTTGTAGTGACATGTGGTATTTCAAATGTGGGATAATAAGCGGGTAGCGCTGGTGATGACCTGGGGGTAGTGTATTCTATAGTGTAAATAGTCTCTAAGGTAGTAACATGATGTGTAAATACTGGTCTGGTGGGATGAACATAAACTCCAGTTGGCTCTTCTTCACTGGTAGCTGCGGATTCATCGCTTGTGGCCACTGATTCTTCAGAGTGGGTTTCAGGGCTTATATCTTCTAGGCCGTGACTAGTTAAAATAGGTTTAACTGTTGTAAACTCACTGCTTGAACTGGAGCTTATATCAAATCCTGTTGCCGTTGTAGACTCTTCGGATTCATTGCCATCTTCCAGGCTGCTGGCCTTTGAACTACCTTTGGAATCGCTGTCATACGCTATGGGACCTGCTGTAGAAAATGTGGCAACATGTTTTTCCTCTTCTTCATCCTCTTCAGATTCTGCAGAAGGTACTGCTGCTGTGGAGGATACAACATGTTCAATGGGTTTAGTGGCTGGTTTTTCAATTGAGTCTTCATCCTGTTCCTCCTCTGTTGTCTCCCTGGTAGCACTGTCATCTATAACCTCTTTGGGCTTGGTCACAGTTAGGGGTATAGCAGTGGACGATAATTTTACGGCAGTGGTTGTGGCATCTGGTGTGGGTCTTGGTTTTGGCGGCGCTGGTGCTGATGTGGGGGGAGCTGTATAGTTGCAGTCTAATGAATCTTCTCCTATCATCAGACACTCACACAACATGCCCGTGAGAAGGGGTGGACATGAACATGAAAACGTATCAACTCCATCTATACAAACGCCACCATTCATGCAACGTGGTCCCAGCTGACATTCATCATATTGATATTCACACTTTTCACCATGATAATCGGGTACACAGTAACATGTTGGCACACCCTCTTCCATCAGACAGAGAGCATTATTTTGGCAAGGATTGTCGGCACATATTAGGATTTCCTCTTCGCAATTTGTCCCCGTGTAGCCCATGGGACAGGCACACACATAACTGGCCAACTTGTCCACACAAACACCACCATTTTGGCAGGGAGATGATTCGCATTCGTTGATTTCATCCTGGCAAATGCGTCCGTGCCAACCGGCTGCACATTTGCAGGAGAACTCAAGACCAGGGCCTTCAATGCACTCGCCGCCATTTTGGCATCTGGCACCAGTACCTGAAATGAAAAATTATTGCATTCATTAAAAATGCGGCTATAGAAGACACTTTCGTAATTTTCTAAAGCTCTAAATACATATTTTCATTGAATATCAGCAAGAGACAAGAGGACTCTTCTTCACTGCCCTCATGTGTTAACGATAGAGAGATTAAAGAGCCAAAATTCAACAAGTTTTAATGCAACATGTGTCTTACCCGTCTCACAAACAGCCACATCAACTTCACAATGATCTCCCAAATAGCCTGGCTGGCAGGTACACGTATAACCGTTGTTACGGTCGCGACATTGTCCTCCATTTTGACAAGGATTCGACATGCATTCATCCACATTCTCTTCACAGTTTGTACCTGCAAAGCAAAAAAAAGTAAACATTTTTTAATGAGCTAATTTGTTATTAAGCTCCAAATATATAATTTTCAACAAATTGGCTGAATAATTTATTAAGAAACCCCATTGAATAGGAAACTTTTTCCTCCTTCCTTTTAGATTTTAAATAATTAATTTGATTATGCCGTGTTTATTAAACTACAATATCATACGTTTTCGCTCAATTTTGTTTTGTTTTGCTTTGCGTACTTTATTAACGAAAACCTCATTTTTTAATTGGCGGTTGAGGCCAACAAAATATTTAATTATCACTTGTATGGCATGAACGTTTGTGTGTGTGTCAGGTTTGTTTTAAAGTGCTTGCTTGTGTTGGTGTAGAGCCGTGCAAAGTTTTATCACTGGTTGAGCTGTGATAAAACCTTGTTAATGGTTTTTTGGTCAAACTGGTTTTACTCTCACACAAGTTTTGTTGTTTGCTTTTGCGTTTGTTCATTATTGTCTTGTGCTTTTAGACAATCAGTGTAAACGTTTAAATGATGAAGCTTTAAATCATATTGTTGTTGCCAGCCAAACCCACAATTCTGTCAACATATGTTGCTGCCGTTGTTGGTTTTCCCTTCTTTTTTTCTCTTTAAACTTCATCTCATTTGGAAATTACAGCGTCGATTTGTTCTTTTTTTCTTCTCTTATTCTTAAACTTTAAACTTTTTTCGGTGGTGTGTTGTGAATGGTCAAGTTAATATGTTGCTGGTATTTTATCTTTCCTCTACATTGTGGCAATTAACGCTGCATGAGGAGAGTTAGAATTGAAAAAGGTTTATTTTAAGCCAAAACTTTTCTTTCCTCAGGGCAAAAGGCCTGGTAGAAAATAAATGAAACGAATCCCTTTTTTGGCATTGGGAATTGAAGAACTATGGCAGCTTTATTCATAACATCTAAATTTTTCCTGACTGCTGTCTTGACTTGATGGGAATTTAATCAAGTAGATAATTAGCCGAGGTGCTTTTCTTATAACGAGGCTCTTAGTACCTATTAGCATTTCAACTTTAATGATTAAACAGTGCAAAACACCAGCTGATTGACATTTTGTGCCACGTTGCCAAATTTCTTATTTTAAAAACAATCAATAGTAAATGATTCACTGATCTACTACACTCAAGTTTAAATTGCAATTAAGTCACAGACAAGTTTTGTTAAACTAGAGTTTTAACTTTAAGTCATTTTTTAGCCACTAGTTCCTACCACTACTGCTTCTTGCAGCAGAAACACACTTTTATTCTCTGCCATATATTGTTTATTTTAATGTTAAATAAGACGTTCATACTTTTTGCACCCCTCAACCCCTGCGACGGGCTTAAACGTGTGCTTAATTGTATTAAAGTTAAACTGAGCGATTAATATGTGAACACTTGTATTTGTTCGTAGCTTTTGTTTAATTACTTTCGTCTTTGTTGCAGTTGTTGCAGCAGGGCTCAATGTTTGTTACTTTTCTGTACAAATTCTCAAACAATACAAAGTGGTTGCAGCAGTTTGCAAAACAAAAAAAAAAAAAAAAAAAAAAATATAAATAAAAATAAAAAAGAGGGAAAACGAAAAGGAAAAGAATTAAAACATTTTTGATTTAACGTTTGTCCGACATTTAAAACAAAATGTGGAAAATTACTTTGCAGAGAAGAACATGTTTTAGATGCTGTGGTTGTGTCTGATTTGTGCAAGGTTTTGTTGAAGAAAATTCGTTTGAATCATTTTTCATTATATTCCTTAAAAATTATATATGTGAGATATAAAGTGCAGACTTAAATTGTTTTCAAAATTGTTTTAGTCTTCCGAGGAGTGGAGTTTTAATATCAAAATCTCGGCAGATAAAGACGAATGTAAAGATAGACAGAAAGCGAAGAAGGGCTCTTTGAGACTTAAAGTAATATTTCGTTTTGTATCATATTTTCGAGCAGGTTCCTAAGAATTTGTCTATTTTTAATAAATCTGCTCTCCTGCCCACAGTTTTCAACGGGTGGGTAACAATAAAAAGCCAAACTAAATTTTTTTATATCTATCTAATATAATTTATAAAAGTTTTTTAAAAAATTCGATGGGCAATTTTTGTTTTTGACCAATTAATTCAGAATTTTTATTGAAAAATTTACAAAATTCGTGCAATGCTGGATGTAGAGTGCATTGTTTCTTCAACTCAAAATTTAGAATATAGTAAATTTCAAGGCCTATACTTTGACAGTATTAAAAAATATTTGTTTTGTTTACATCTTTTTTTAGAAAAACGTCAAGCAATGAAGTGTCATTTTAGTCACAATTTTGCCATTTTTCCTTAATTTTTCAAAGACTTAATTTTGATCTCTTTTGACGAGTACACGTCTAAAGATAATTAAAAACATTTTTTTTTGTGTAATATTACAAAATATCTAGGAAATAATTTAATCACTTTTTTTTAGGAATTTGGCAATTTACAAAATCAAAAAAACAAAGTCAAGGTCGAAAACAAAAATTTCGAATTTCAAAACCAAATATCTCTTAAACCAAAATACGATATCTACAAAAATTAAAATGCGTTTTGTTTAGCTACTTATTTACTTTTCAAAAAATGTAAAATTGTTAAAATCATATTTCTAAAATCATATGTGTATTGACAAAAGTTAAGAAGTGAACAAACTTTTTCATACCAGAGGTAGTCAACTTCGAAACCCTGTAGTCAATGTGTGATACAACAGGGTGGTTCAAATTTCGTTATTCTTCTTAAAGGCTGGGTTCTTTTCTGGAATTCCCTTATATATTTTTGTATGATCGGCTTACACCTTTCAAAGATACAGATTTATTACCCTTTTTTTTTCGTTTGGCCCCTTTGTGCGCCCTAAGAACTATAAATCGTTTCAGTCGCTGTTTTCTTTCCGGTTAATTTTGTATAGCAAAAAAGCCTTGTAAAACAATATTTCGCCATTAATTTTTCTCAAATTCAAAAACTTTTATATTTTTTGTTTAATTCAGAAATTATTTAATTTTTTTTTTTCAAAATTCTATTAAAAAAATATTTAGCTTCTTTATATGGCAATATAATTTTTTTTCCAGCTGTTGAGAGGCTTTAAAAACAAATTGGCTTACAATATACTCGCTGATAAACGACTTAATATTCGCATCTTTCTCATGCAGCCATCCATAATGGAAAATATTGCTTTTTTACAATTCTGACAAAAACATTTTTATAACTATTAACACATATTCATATAAAAAGCATATTACAAATGATACGTTTTCATTAATTACAATAACTTTTTTCGCGTGCGGTTAACAACCCCTTTTTTGAATGAAAATTAATAAATAAAAGGCAACAAAAAAGAAAAAAAAACAAACTAAGCCACAAAAAAGGAACTGTATTGAAACCAACCAAATCAAATATGGCTTTCAATTATGAATGGAAAAAATTCCCCCCCCCGCACAGCAGCAGCAACAAACCCAATCAAAAGACTGACTACATTTAAATGACGGCTTAACCAAAAACAAGGCAAACAAAATAAAAACCCAGCTCTTCTCCTTTTCATACATGCAGACACACTTGCTGATTCAAAAGTACGTGGATAATGCAGAACATGGATGATATAAATTTCCATTTCAATTCATAAAACTGGCTAAAATGCCAAACGCAACGAAAACAAAAATCCATAAAATTTTGTGCAGAACGCCAAAAAAAAACCATAACAAAAAAATTGAACAAACACCCTGCATGAAAAAAAAGATACATCCAAAAGAACAAACTAAAATAAAAGAAGAAAACGCCATGAATATTCGTTGCTTTGCTTTGTTGGTCATCAGTGGCAGAGCAGCAGAGCAGTGGAGCAGCTGAGGTGATAAGGAAAAAGTGAAAATCGAACGATATTTTAAGCACCATCAAAATGACCATAGTAAATAAATAAATAAACCTTCAGCAAACCACGAGCAAAAAAAAAAAAAAAACTGAAAACTGAATACATTTAATCGAGAAAGTGAAATCTAAGCGAAATGTAACATTTTAGTAGCATCTATGAAAAACGAGTATTAAAAAAAAAACACTCCCCCTATTTCAGCTTAAAAATGCAATTCCCTTTTGCTTCCGTTTCTTCACAGTGCCGCACACACACACACACACACACTATCACTCAGCTCATACGTATACAATATACACATTTAATACAATGACCACTTGACCACATTTACTGCAACTCTTTTTTTTCAGGGTTTCTCCATTGCTGGCATTTATGTTACGCCTTCACCTCAAGCCCCCTTCAGCCCATTCGGCACACGCCTGCAGCATTATCACCCCTTCTTTTACGCATAACTCAGTTTTATTTCTTCATTTGAGCTTTAATATTTTTCCAAACCACTTGAATTTTTCTTCAATTTTTTTTTTGTCGTTTCTTTTTTTCTGCCGCTGGAAGATGAGAATTGGAGCAAAACTCTGTGGTGTTTTGAACATGAATTTTCTAATTAATAAAATTCTTCAAAGCACGGCAAATGGGGCAACTGAGTTATGAATTTTCTAGCGCAAAACGAAAAAATTAATTGGCACTTGTACAGAGAAAAAAATACACTCAATATTGTGGCATGTGAATTTAAAATTTTTAGAATTTAAAATTTTGCTGTAAAAAAAAATTGTTTTATATGATACCGATAACTGAACAAACTTTGGAAATTTTCAAAACGAAAATGTGTCTGCTCTAGGGTGTGGGGTTCGGGGATTCCCGGGAAAACGGGAAATATTTAAATTGGATTTTATAACAGTAATATTTTATTTCTCCATATTCTTTGATAAAAAAAAAACTTTTGTTGAATTAATTTCAAAAATAACGGAATTTCATTCTAAAAATACGCTGTTTTTGTACATAAACATCACTTTTACAAAACACCGCTTAGTCGCCGAGACTCTAACCTGATAGTAGTAGCTGATGCTATAATCAATACTCTTTTTGCACAGCTTATGTTAATAAAAACACCATTTGCTCAAAACACAGCTGAGTCAGTTCGAGATAAAGTTGGCCAAAGACGTAATGAAAAAATTATGGAATTACTAAATTATTTAAAAATGCCTGATACGAAATTATTAAAAAAATTTTTAAAATTATTTGCGGAACGGCGGTTTGATCAATCACTTTCTGAATTGTCCAGCAGCGATTCTGATATATCTGACAACGAAATTAATGAATGTTTTAAAATTAAATCGAAAAATGCTATGGAAAATGCAAGGGCTAATCCAGAAATGCTCAAACTTCGTCAGACTAATTTTCTAAGAAAAGAATTTGCTTTATATATGAAGCGAGCGATATTCGAACTAAAAACTTAGATAATTTTTTTACTGCTTTACTAACAATAAAACCAATATCGGTGGATAGCGAACGGGTTTTCTCCGTTGTTGGGAATTTTGCCACAAAAGTACGAAATCGAACACGCAAACTCCAAAATTCTCATGAACAAAATGAGAATCAGAAGTTTGTTTGAGCATTTCTGATTCTTATTCTGTTGATGAGAATTTTGGAATAAGTAGTTGGGCTTCAAACATTCTTTTTAGATTTTTCAAGTCTACTACATATAGACGGCTGAAAAAAGGCAGAAAGCATTAATAAATCACATATATGTATATATAGCGAATAAATAATTAAGTTCATTTTTAAAATAAAATAATTATATTGTAGAGAAGCTTTTCAAGACACAAAATGATAAATTCAGACTCTTCATATTGTGGCACAATTATGCAACAAATGTCTTTCTAGTTCGATTTTCACTTGCTGTAAATTGAGAAAGATTTTTTTCTGATCAAATTAAAGTGATCAATATTCTTAAAGAAGACAAGAAAAACAAAGTTGAAGACTTTGTGGCTGGTGTATATATTCCCTGGCTGTTTTACGTCGATCATCAGCCTCCAATTTTGTTTCGAACCCAGGTCATGACTAATTGCATACTATTTTTTTTTTTTAATAGCTCATAGCCATCCCACCACCTGAGCTTTTTATTAATGACTGTCTATAGTTAATCTTGTTGATTAAATTTTCATTTTATCAATGTGTTTTTCATTTGATGGGAATATATTTTATATTCAATCACTGGCCTCCAAGTGATTTCCAATTGATTTTTGTCTTTGTTGCTATTAAAAACAGTACACAATTACTTGTGGCCTGGCTCCAAAACAAGCTTGAGGGCTGAATTGTATAAATTGAAAATTGAAAAAATCTTTCTAAATTTTGAGAAAGTTGAAATCGAACTCAAGCCCTATAAAAATTATTAGCACTTGCTGACATTTTATCATAATTTGAAAGTGACGTGTTGGGTTTTGGAGCATAATGTGTCTGCTCTAACTGATCTTTTTGTTAAACGCTTGTGTGGAATACAGATAAAGCAAAAGTAGCTGCTGTGTAGTTGATTTGTCTGAAAAGTGTATTGAAAGCTGGAAGTTGAAGGCTGACACAATTCTATATATTTTTTATTTTGCCATTTGTGCACGCTTTGCGCTTTAACAAGTTTTAGCAAAATTACACTTCGGTCATTCCCTTAATTTTGATACAAATTTATGCACAAGATTTCAGTTTGTAATTTTAAGCAAAAGTTTTGCATATTCTGGCTGCCAAATATCTTCTAGGTGATACTGGTTTTGTATTATCTAATTCGTAGGTTACACATATATGTGCATATGGGCGTATTTATGCACATATTTCCTAAGTCAATAAAGTAAAATAACTTACGAAAGTTAATATTTTTAAGTGTGTATGGTTCCCTTTACTTACATATATAATAGTTTTTCTAAACTATTTGAATGTTTGCAAACGATTGCATTTAATTGAATTTCTATTTCTTATTTGATACCCTACAGTACTGTCTGCAACAATACTTTATACATTTTGTACGAACTTTTCTCATGTACAAACATACATATGTATTTAGCTTTATTTCAGCTTTTCTTATAAGAAAAACTTTTTGTTTTTTAATTTCTTTAAAAATTTCTCAATGCTGATAAATAAATTTTATTGCAGTAGAAGTTGTTGAGTGCAACAAAATATGGGAAACAAAAATAGAAGCATAAAACTCAAATGTTGGTTTAAAAAAGGATTTCACTAAAAATGGGCGCCATCAAGAGATGGCCCCTAATAATCGATGTTGTGTCGTCGATTTTTTGAAAGAAGAAAAAAAAAGCTACACTACAATAGCTAAAAAACATTTTCTAGGTGTCAGTGTGTTCGAAAAGATATTGTTGAGAAAACGTTATTGAGGGTTGGACGGGCTCGTATTTGGGCGCTACGAGTCTGTTGATGAGCAAAGTTTAAGCAACAAAATATCGTTGGCGGTTTATAAATGACTTAGAAGCTATACAATTAAAGAGTTCCAGCAGTAATATTATTTCTTTACTCGCGCCAGGCGTCCTAATTTCTATTTATTTGCTAATATTTCGCATTTTGTGTTAATGATAAAATAATGATAAAATAAGCAAATAAGTAAACGGAAGGAAGGAATTTTAGCTCGAGTAATGAAGTAAAAATGTAACAAAAAATGCATTAATTCAGGTCCAAAAATGAACCTAAAAAAATGAATTAATACATTTCAATTGGCTCTTAAATGAAAAAAATGCATTAATTCAGGTCCAAAAATGAACCTAAAAAAATGAATTAATACATTTCAATTGGCTCTTAAATGAAATAACTAATTAAGTTCATATTTGTAGCAAAAAATATTAATATTGATTTCTTAATTTAATCAATATTAATATTTTTTGTTACATCGCTCGAAATCAAGTATCTTGTGCCCGAAACCCGCATATTTTTACACAATACAAGTGCAGCGTCAATTTCACATCCGTTTGTAGTCGCTTGGTCCGCTAAATCGGACACTGCATTACAGAGAGAATTAGTTTCCAAGCCGTACGGTTCGTCTGCGGGACAAATTGCCTGCAGACATATTCCCCGTCAGCTGTAATGTAAAAATGTTGAAATCAAACGTACACAAACACTTCTCCTTCTTTCCTCCTGCCCAAAATCTATTGCTCTTGTTCCAGTACGATGTGCTTGCATACACAGGAGTCCTCTCCTGAGTACTGGACCAAGTTAAAAAAGGACTTTTTATATATTTATATATATTTTATATTTCTTCGAATATTTGGTCGATATTTCGCCCTCCTTCGAATACATTTTTCAATAAAATAAAAAGTATTAAAAACTTAAACTAAAAAATTAATAATTCATTAAGGCGTTATTGGCCTCAGTGTCAAGCTCTTTGTCGAAATCGTGGTCAGTTTTTAGCCGCTCACAAATTTTGTTGATGTCGACATCAACTCGACAATAAATCGGTATTAATTTATTAGTGTATATTGATGCCAGCTTGTTATCGATATTTTTTTTAATTATATATTACCCCTAAGTATTTTAATTTTATTTTTTATTACAAAATGTCCTCCAAAGAATATATCTGGTCTTTCTAATGTTCTTATGACCACGGTTTTTCGTTGTTTTCGCAGTTCTAATGAAGATTTTGTGCCCCTGATATTTTCTAATAGTTTTTGAATTTATAAGATCATTTTACATTTTTAATGATACTTGTATTTGAGTTTAATTTAGAAAACAAAATGTGTTTTTGTTTTTCAATAATATCCTAAAATGGATATTAAGTATTAAGCGTCTAATAGGTAAAAGAATTTTATGCAACTGAATACTAAATGGGCCCGTCTTATGACTGGCAGCCCGTAAAACGTAACTATCAAATTTTAATAAATTTTTTTATTCATAATCGATTAATAGTAGATAATTAAAATTTTGCGGTTGGTTGCTTAAAATACAGGGGAATACAAAATAAGCTTTTTAATAAGAAACTTTTATATTCATACAAAGCTTTTAATAATTGCACTCGTTAACACTCATTCTCGAAAAATAATTGATAATCAAACAAATGCAACAAAAAAAAGTTTTTTTTTTTTAACATCTACCACAAATAAACGCAACAAAAAGAAACGTCTTTTTACCATCTACCAACAAAAAAAAACATATTTCATTATAGTTTCAGTGGCAAAGTTTAATATTTTTTTAACTGTTTGAACTGAAATTTGATTTGATTTTGCCAATGAAGGGAAGAAATCCGGCTTCAATTTGATATACAGCATGTACTTCTAGGTCTCACATTTCGAGTAAGCAAACGCTATTTGAAATCTTTTACTTTGCTAATTGCTTAAATTAGGTTCTTGACATTGATAAGTGTTTATAAAAATATTTGCTATTTTGCGTTTATGAATACAAATTTAAGCAATTTTTATTATTAAAGCCTTATACAATGCTTATCAGTGTATTAAAGCAAAGAAAATTCTAAAAATATTTTCGCATCAGTTTTAAAATATTGTAAGTCTTAGGACTTGAATTAAAAAAATTACAAGATAACAAATAACTGTAAAGCCTTTGAAAAGATAAAATTAACACTATATAGGAAAACTCTTGCTATCAAAAACAAACAGTTGATGTATAGAAGCCGTTTTTGCTTGTAAACAACATTTTTGCCTTTGACATTGTGATGCCGATTTCATTCAATAGATGTTTGTGTGGTTTTGATTTTTTTCAAAAAAAAAAAAAAAAAAAAAAATAAAAAAATTTATGAGCATACAACTGATCTTAAAATGCGTAATGAAAATTTTTTTTCATTATTTGGGTCAACAATTTTAATGCCTTTTTTCATGCTGCCTGATTTTAGCATAGATTTTTTACCGAACAATGAAATAAACTGACTTTTTAAACATAAAATTTAACACATTCATTCGCAAAAGTCATTGAAACTAAAAAAAAAAATGTGTATAAAATGAATACAACTTTTTTCCATTCATTTAAGCCATGCAATTGTGTTGGAGCATCAGCTTCCAAGAGAAGAAACTTAACTTGTACCAAACTTTTTGTTCACAACTTTTGTTTAAAATTCTTTACTTGTGTTTGCTTTTTTTTCTAGCAGTTTAAAAGGGGTTTTAGAAAATTATTGTACATACAAAAACAAGAAAACTTAAGATTAATTTGTCAACGTGCGAAGAGAGTTAACAAAATATAACAAATAATAATAGAAAAAAACAAAGAAAAAAAACATGTACGCAACAACAATAGACTTTTTAAGAATTAGCAGCAGAGGCATCGGCTTTAGAGCCATGCAAGTTTCAGTTTTTAGCATCCTGTTGTCTAAGGCTGTTTTATGTTGCTGAAAGCAAATGTTGTAGCAGAACTCAAAAAAAAAAAATCTTGTCTAACTTGTTGGCCAAATAAAAGACTACAAAGAGCGAATCTTTAAATATAAAAAAATAGGTTGTCCCCTAAAGAAGAAAGTAGCAATTGGTTTTTCTAAAATATATATGAATTTTATTGTTTGTATTGAAAACAAAAACAAATTTTTATATTTTGTTATTGTTTTGAAAATAAATTCAGAAATGAAAGTTTGTGTAAATTTGTGTAAAACCGGCAGTGAGACATGTATTGTTAAATGTTGCAAGTTTGGTTTTATTTTGCCAAATAGAACTTTATGATCTATAATTGTCAAGTACTTTATTGGGTCTTGGTTCGACTTTATTTCCCCAGACTTAAGAACGATTTGTTTTGGTGGCTAAACTGATGTGGTCAACATTTTTCAAGGAAATTAAATTTGAAGAGTTATTGGCTGAGTTACATAACATGGCTGTTTCATGAGCACCCAAATTGCTTCGAACCCAAGTCATAACTAATTTCATGCTGTTTTTAAGCAGCAGTAGTTAGTCAGCTTATCAGAGTTGAAGATTTTTCCACTATTAATTGGAATATACATATTTTTAATTCTTTCACCAACATCCACTTCGTTTTGTGTGTTTAATGCTATTGTATCAGTGATGACAAAGCTCTGCAACAGCGACTTTTAAAAACATTAATTTAACTTTAAAGTGAAACTTTATGGAGGGTCAAAAGATTTCCTTAAAAGGCGCTCACTTTGCAAAACTCTTTCTATCCACAGAGTGCTGGAAAAAGAAATAGAAGTAGTCCGAGGATAATAAAAAAAATAAAACTACTTCTTCTGGTAATATTTATTATTACTTTCCCGTTGTAAGTGATATAAAGGGCGGTTTAATTTTAAGGGCCGATGCTAATTCTGAATAAAACATAAGTTATTTAGGAAATTTTATCATTTCTTCTTCTTATGATAATATTGGTACTATTCAATTCTGTGTGGAACAGAATGTCGGCAGCACACCAAATTTTCGATGACCCTGAGGCATAATTGAGGTTCTATGCCGCTAATGTGCCGAATCATCAGATCTTTTAGCTTTTGAATTATTGCTGGCTTATCAACGTACACCATTTCCTTCAACATCAAAGAAAGTATTAAATAAATTATTCAAGCTTAAGATCTTTTTAAAAAATAATTGGAAACTGTTAAATTAACTATTCAAGCTCTTGATCTTTTGGTTTTTTATAAAAAATAATTTTAAACAATTATTTATTTATTTTTATTTTCCTGAAGATGCCAACAAATTGTTGGCGAAATATTGAAAATAAATAAATAGTTGCTTAAAATTATTTTTTATAAAAATCCAAAAGATCAAGAGCTTGAATAATTAATTTAACCATATAAAGATCAAATAAAATAAAGATAATTGGAAACAATTATTTAAAAAAAAGCTTTTAAGCTTGAATAATTTATTTAATAATCTCAAGATAGAGTAATATAAAAATTAAGGCAAAGAAGATTATTTTCTGCAGAATAGTGGCAAATTGACATCGCCACCACGTGAGATAACACGGCCATTGAATTTGTCACCCAAAAGGACCAATGTTCGCTGCGAGGCTGTCCACATCCATATCATCCAATTCAGGCTATAACATTTTTATTATCATCTTACGATAGCAACCATCATTCACAGTAACTGCCTGAGCGGCCTCAATTTCGAAAAAATACAGCTGCACCAAACAGTCACTCTTTGCATTGGTGCATTGGTTTTTCGACAATTATTCTTGGCGCCCAAAAGCGGCAATGCTGCTTATTGACAAATCCACTGAGGTGAAAATGTGCCTCATCACTGAAGATGATTTTCTTCAAAAATTTATCAAATCACAAATCAAATCAAATCCACTGAGGTGAAAATATGCCTCACCACTGAAGATGATTTTCTTCAAAAATTGATCAAACACTATTGCCATTTCTTGCCACCATTCTGACTACTGACTACGGCGTTTGGAATAGTCAAGAGGCTTTAGTTGTTGAGTCAGTTGCACCTTGCAAGCATGCAAATACAAGTCTTTGTGCATAATGCTCTTCAGTGATGAGCGTGAGAGGTGAAATCCTTGGACACAATGACGAGTTGAGGCGGATGGCTCTTCAGTCACGCTATCGCAAACAGCAGCAATATTTTTTGCAGTACGAGCATGAACTAGTGTTTTCACTTCTCTCACAGATCCAATTCGCTAAAATTTTTGCACGATTTTTCCGACTGTACGGTTATTTCAATAACTAAAGTGAATGCAGAAATAATGAAGTCCTTGATATGCATTTTGATTTGGATGCCCATTTTCATGACAAACCTGAACAACTTTACCGCTTTGCTCGACTGTGTCGAAATTGAGTTAGTCTGAAACTGAGAAATGTCAAATAAAAAACAGAGGAGAGCTTGACGCTCAGGTGTAGCTTACATTCGTCATCGGCTTTTGAATTTTAACCACCTGTTACATTTAAATAAGCAAAAAAATTGAAGTGAAAATAAAGCACTCCAAACCATGAAACATTGAACCTGGAATAAGATTTATATAACTAAGAAGTCGAATGCCCCATACAAGCATAAAACCGAAAGACTGAAATGACTAAGTATTACCCATAGCTTGATAGAACTGGGAAAAATTCAATATATTAAAACTTTCTCTGAGGGACACCCTGAATTAGCCTCCAAACACAGACACATGTATCTGCATACAAGACACTTCTAGACTTACTTGTATCTATAAAAGTTCTTGTATACAAAAGAAAGCATTTCAAGGTTAGATCATAATTTAAACACTTACGTAGACTCTTCAAGTGCTTTGAAGTTGTTCTAGCTGCTTTTTCTTGGCAGTCTTGATGCTGCATTTACATACATCATGTACACATCCACACACATACACCTAAGCATTATCATGTTGTTATTATATGTTTTTTTGTTGTTGCTTTTTTACGAAAATGGGTCATTAAACAATGTTAAAGAAATATGCTGCTCAAAAGAGTACATGATGTTGAAAAAAAAATTTATGAAAGCAACATATAAAATCTTAAACTTTTTTAATAATATACATACATATGTATATGATGAAAGCAGTCAAATCTTCATGCATGCCTGTGCGTATGAGTGATACGGAATTTTTTTTTATTGGCTGCACGTGTATTAAATTAACATCACTCATACGTCAAATGAACGTTGTATTAAAAATTTCTTTTGGTGTTTATAAAGGCAAGTACTCTGTTCAAATCTGAAAAAAATTTCTTTTTCTTTAGCAACTTTTCTTATTTCACTTAAAAATAATGACAATACACTAGTGTTATCAATATCAGGAATTGTATGAAATTCTCATCGAGTATGCATTATTAATCAGTTGTTGGCAAAATTCCACAGGAATTAAGTTCTATTCAGTAGAAAAGAATGTTGGCGTAAATGGCTTGCCTTTAAAATAAATTATTCCACCGGAAATATTGCGTAAGTTTTCATAATACGAACATAGCACATATCTTGCTTATTTCACTTGAGAGTTATTACTTCGATTTTTGTAAGCATTTCGCTGGAAATGAGCGAGAACATGGTAGTACATGTTGAAAAAAATACATGTTTAATTTAACTACGGTGTTACTTTTTTGTGTATTAATAACACTTTTTAAAATCTTTTGGCTTTTTAAAAATTTGTTTTGGTAATAGGCACTTAAAAAGAACCCTAGAAATAAGTTGGACTCAAATTTTATAGCATGATGGGCAATCGGCCGCTTTGAAATCACTGTACTTCTTATTAGCACCCTTATAAACTTTGGACGTCGTACATTTAAAAGTTGTACTGCTGGGCTTAAGTTTAGTTTTTACTTCCTCTATGCCGAGGAGGGAAAACTAATTGTGGTCAGTCAAACATTTGCTGTGTTCGGAGGCACTTACATGCAAAAAATATGAATTCAAAGAGGAACATATTATTGTTGTAACGTATGGTTGAATATGTTGTGGTTGTAGATAACTAGAACATGTTTTACAATAATCGAGCAATGGTAATAATTTTATCTGTTTCGAGTTTTACTTCCTCAAAATTTTGAGATTTTTTGTGATAAAATTGAAGTTATGTTGTGATAAAATTGGAATGTTGAGCATTTTTAAAAAAGGCAAGAAAAGTAAAGTTGAAGACTCACTGGCTGGAGTAAATACCATGGCTGTTTCACGACCACCACATGGCTCATCAGCATGCAAATTTGCTGCGAACCAGGTTCATCGAGTTATGTGGTTGCAACCTTATTATATGGTTGCCTTAACGTATGGTTATGTTATATTATATAATTGCCATAACCATATTATATGTTTCCAAATATGTTTTTTCTTTCCGTAAACGGACTAGTTGGAAAGATGGAATAAGCCTTACGAAAATTTTTATAGGGAAACTTCTTAAAAACGAGCTACAACGGCTGGATGCATTTGAAAAACTATTTGGAAGAATAGATCAAGGAGGACCATCCATTGAAATTATTCTTCTAGAGGCCACCTGAGGGAAGTTGCAAGAAGGGAGGATATTTCTAAGACTAATCTGTGTGGGAGCATTTCTAAGGAAGAAAGCGAAAGAGAGCTGGTTTTGGGAAAAGAACGAAAGAGCTAAATTAATGGGAGTTATTTATATATTTGGCCCCTCAGGAGGCACAGAGGGGCCTGTTAATTATTTGATTTTTTGTTTGGGAGCATCCCAAAGCAGGGCAGATAGAGGCTTGATTTGTTTCAATTAAAATTTGTAGAAAACAAAACTAATGATGTAAGTGTTACATTTGTCTCCTCTAAAGACACCCTTGGGTTTGTTGAGGGGATAGGGAACAGTGTTTTTTTTAAATTATTTTGTACAGGAGCAAGGAATTAATTAGAATGTTATATTACTCTGGGAAAATGTCTAGAAAGCAGGATTGGTGGGAGCTGGTCATATATTTGGCTAGTCTAGAGGAATATCGGTGCTAGTTATTACTTTAGGAGGATGTTTTAAAAAAAGTTTTACCCACAAAAATGTAATGGAGGTCGGTTTCACATTTGATCCTACTAAAATTGATACCAGGCATTTGTGGTACATCTTTTGTGAATTTTGTCGCATTTGCCTGAAACTTTGGTCGACTTCTAATGTAATCTGCCTAAAATCTGCCATAATGTAGTATTTTGCCAACAAGTCTTCAAATTTACTTAGCTGGTCTGGAAGCTTATGACTAAGGATCCAGAGTTTGAAATAAATCAGGCCTGGAAAGAAATCCTAAAACTAAAGTCAAAGTCTGCCGAAGGCTTGTAGTTTGTTAATAATTTGTTGTAAAAGCTGCCAAACTTATTAAGAAAAATATGAAAATATTAATTAAAGAGTGCTGCCGGAAGAAAGAAAAAAGCACAGAACGTAACCTGGCGATAGCTAAAGCGTTTTGAAACATACGAATTTGTATTTTTCAATTTCAGTTCATAGTATTTGTCATGGGTATACAAAACTTGTTCTGGCTATGCAATCAGTATTTGAATTGGCTAAAGTATTTTCTGCTCTGTGTTATAACTAATACCAATTGTGCGTAGAAAATCTTTTTTCAGCATCTGGCAGCACCCTTTTTCTATTTTTCGGCAATTTATATTATTGTGGGGGTGGCTTCACCCTTGTAGTCTTATTTTGAAATGTTGGCCACTACAATTTTGCTACAAACATTTTTCTTAATTCTGTGCACGTAAAATCGAACTAAAAGTCCGATAATTTAGGTTGCAATTATAAATCATGAAATTTTGTCCATAAAGGTAAAGTGATTTTTTTTTTATTATTAAGTTTATCAGGCTTAAGTTCTTTCCATATTACTTTTGTGATTGATATTAATGAAGTAAGGCAATGAAAACATCAAAGATGTGTAGCAGGGTGGATAACTAGTTGTTTCGAAGCCGCCACACTTTCTCGTCAGCAACCGTCCTTGAACTCTACAGCGACAATCATGCCACTCTGCCACCCAAGTGGTTGTATATTTTCTGTCAAAATTTTCAATCACATTAAACGCACCCATTATTACTGTATCACGTTTTTATATGTGATGTTTTTTATTTTCTTTAAATAGGTTGACCACTACAATTTCATTACAAACAACATTTTTTTTCTTAACTTTAAAGCAATAAAGTCAAACTTTTACTCATTTGTTATGTAACTGACGATAATAGAATTAATGAAAATTTTTAACTTAGCACACTCTTGCTGGAACTGATCCATGTATAAAAAAGTGTTGTGAGTACACATTGTACTTATACATTCAAATAAATTTGTTCGAGCAAAAACCACTATAATAATTCTCTACCTTCTCTTGATTATCATTTCACAATCAAAGTAAAATATGCACGACTGATTTGAAAAACTGCAAACAAACTACAACACTTTCATTGAAGTGTTAATAATGTGTTGTTAAAAGGTCATAAAGTCATAACAGCTAACTATGGAATAATAATGTAAAACAAAAAAGTTAAACAAATTGTAAAAACAAACACATACAAGCATGCTGTACGAGTGCATGTGTGCATGTTTACTATGTGTTTAATTATGAAGTAGGTTAATGGGGTTTCACTAGAAATGAGTATTTGAAATGTATATAGAATTTATTAATATTGGTATAATGCTGCTTCTTACAATTAAAATCATGGCTCAGTTAATGAGTTTAGTAAAAAAATATAATAACAAGCACTAGCATAAAACAAACTTGAAAAACCAGATGGAAAATAAAAATTTGAAACGTTGCTGATTTAGAAAAAGGTCTTTAATTTGGACTACAAATTCTTGTATTTCGGGAAAGATATAAAATTTGGCATTCACAAAAGCTTGATAGTTATTCCCAAACAAAAAAAACGTATTAAAAATAATAAGAATTATATGAAATTACTTTAAAGGCGTCCAAAGGACTCAAAAGTAATCGGCAACAAATCGCTCAGAAAAAAAGCTCGTTCTAAATTTAAGTTTTTTCTACTTGATTTTAGTATGATGCCTACTTCAAAATTTTAGCACGCATAACCTACAAGCCGAATAGGGATTATTAAAGCGACTAAATCCTGTTAAGGCTTAAAATTAGTACAAAATTCTTGGGTGTATTTGTAACAAGCACTTGTGTGTGCTTGTTTAAACGTGAACATTACGAAAGAAAAATTTTTGAACAATTGTGAAATATTGAATTCCCTTGAAATCCCTTTGAACTTTTATTTTTGAAATTATAAACATGTATATTGAAATTATAAATATATTGAATAATATATTACATATATAAATTAGCAACGAGCGGTTGTAGTAGTGAAGTAGTTCCCACTCTGCAAATATCCACACATATTGTGAATTGTTTTATGGCTGTTGGTCTGATTGCGCCTTTTTGAATTTATAATTGGCATTAACGTACGAAACGTCCAGTAGGACGAATCAATAACAAGAGCTTCAGTCAACCCCATTTGTTTCCCCCCATAAACATTCATGTAAGTTAATCTAAGCAAGAAAGACAACTCAGCGTTTTAATCACTTAGAACATTCTTCCCACGCGTAAGTTTGTTATAACACTGGGCAAATCCTAGCCCTATAATTCATTTCATTATTAGGCTCTAGCAAATTGGTGATCTCCCACCATTTTTGCTTTAATTTTCATTTCCTTCGATTTCTTACGAAAGAAATCGAACGAATTTGTCCAGTGCTTGTATAAGTATTGAATTTTGTTTCAATTTTTTAAGTGCTGCGATGGCTCAATTGGTAGAGTGGCTGGATTGGCAGTATTTCGGCTCCAGGTTCAAATCGGCAAAGAGACAAAATAATTTATAAATTATTATTAAATTAAGAAGGTGGAGCCTACTTAAATTAATTCCACTTTATTCAATCCGAAACCAGAATTTAATCCGAAACTGGGCATTCCCAATATGGCTAAAATTAAGTATGTAGCGCTTGAAAAATACGTATTTAAAACCAGCACAAGGTACTTGTTTTAGGGAAATTCGTATTTACCGAACTTCTGAGACCGCTCGGGATTGATTTAAGTACAAATTAAGATAGAATTGTATTTTCAGGGCACATAAACCATTTTTTCTTACTACAACTTTACTTAGAAAAAAGTGAGCGTTAAGTAATAATGGATTATTTTTCAATTATCAAAAGTATTTCTGATTTTTGTTAGATTAGTTGTAGTGATAAGGAATTACTAATCAGCAATGGTCCGAACAAATATTATTTAATGACTGTTAATCCCTTTGAATCTCTTGAACAGGTATTCTATTTTCATATATGTACCTGAGTACGTTTTTATACATTTTCTTGCATTTTTAAAATAATAAAACGTTAAAGAAACCAAACCTTTAATTTTCGTAAATGCTTAATTTTTAATATTGAACCTTTTCTCCGCATGTTTTTTTTCCCCATTATTGTTCTCTTCTTCCGTGTACATTTTCTTTTGTAAAATAATAAAAAAAAACAAAAGAGTGCAGAATATTTTAATTCAATTACCAGAAAAATGTTTCTTATTCTTTTTTGCAGACATAAATTGTCTGATAAAATATACATGCACTTTCTTCCTATAGCGAATTTCTTTGATTTCCTGTGATTTTTCCTTTAGTTGTATGTATTTTCTTCAATTTCAATACAATATCTACTAAGAGAGTGCAATGAATTAAATATGCATGTATGTGTTTGTGTGTGTGTGTGTGTGAGTAGCAATATGTGTGAAATAAGACAGACAATATTTTTGTAGGAGTTTGACTGTTGAACCTACTCGTAGGCAAAGATTTCAGCTGGCACTCGTACATGGGCTGTTGCATGCCGTTTTGCATTCTTTATGAGTGTACACCACTCACTCGTTTGACGCAGCATCAGCAAAATTTTCTACTGAAAATCAGTTGTTGATATTGTCTGTCACGAGATTGAGACAACCTTAGGCATTAGTGGGACCAGCATACATTCAATATTGCACAAACATTTGACAGTCAAAAAAAATTTATTCGCATTGGATTCCACACAATTCGTCAATCGCTCAAAAAAAGGCTCAGGCCGGTTAGTTGAAAGAAATGCTCGCATGACAGATGGACGAACTGTATGACTGTTTCAAGATGAGAGAAATCCAGTAGAAATTGTTCGGGCTCGAAGCACTTCCAAGTAAATGGTGGTCTGTGTTTTCTTTTCCAAAAAGCTGGATATGGTGCAACCGTACCTCTAGAAAAAGGCAGAACAGTAAATTCTGAGTTGTTTGTTTGCCAGTTGTCTTTTAGGTAAACAGAAAAACCAACCGCCGAAGACAAATCACTCTTCACCACAACAATTCGAGCTCACACACATCGGCTCAAAGAACTGCATTTTTGAGCAACCAAATCGTCGATTTGTCATGAGTCATCCGTACAGTCTTGACTTGGCAGCGAATGACTTCTGTTTATTCCCGTACGTATTTCTGTTTATTTTCGGTCGTAGAAAACTAATTGAGAAGTCAACTAAAGAAGCGATTGCAGTACTCAGAATGTAAGTTTTGCAAATACCTCAATCAGAGTGGCAAAAGTGATTCGACTCAATTGGTTCAAACGCATGCAAAAGTGTGGAGATCTTTACCCTCATGAGGATGGAAAATGCTTTGAAAAATAATAAAGTGATTTTCAACGATTACTATTTGTTTCTGTTCTCTAATCCCCAAAATACAAAAGGCAAGTCTCGTATATATTTCAGAATGGCTGCAGTTATTATCAGCAAATTATTCAAAGATTATTTTTGCGTTTTGCAAACTTTTCGCGAACTTTCGCTTTTTTTGCCCCACTTGTTTTCTTTGTTGGTGTTAAAACGTTTTATTTACTATTTCAAATCTATTATTTCCGCCATTAAAAGTTACAAAAAAAAAAAAAACATTTTAATCGGGTGAATTTTTTTAATTTTTCCAAAAAATTTAAGTAATTTTTTCGTGCTTTTAAAACTAAGTCTAGATGACAAGTTGAATCAGTATGTTGATGCCCTCGTATCGCATGAGGGAGGATGAGTGCATTGCACTGTTGTAATAGATAATCAAAATCTTTAATGTTTACTACAATTTCTTTTTACTTTAATTTTTTTTGTAACTGAAGTACAATCATCAACAATTTCTGGCAAAGCTGACCAGAAATCAGCATAAAAATCTTAAAAACAATGTATTGTTTAAGCAAGATTAAACCACCTTGTATTGCAAGAATGCAGTTTTTTTTTCTTTGATTATCATTCTGAACGTTATCAATAAGATTCCGTACTTAGGATATAAAAGAGTATAGGAAAAAGCAATTGTGCAGAAATCAGCATAACTTTAAAATGCAATCTTTTACAATAAGAAAGAGGAAGACAAAAAAAAAAGAGAAGCAGTAACAAATGAATCTTGGTAAATGTAAGAAAAACTATTCTAAAGGATATTTAAATTACCACACTCAGCAGAGATTGCATAAGGTAATAGTTTTTGGATTTTTTTTTCAATATGAAATAAAGGTATACTTAGTGATAAAATTGAAAATTGATCAACCAGTTTAAATAAATACAATCAGTAATGAGGAGAAGGGCCAAGCACTGCTGCTTGAAAATAGTATGAAATTAGTTGTGACCTGGTTTCGAAGCATTCTGGTTGATGATGAGTGTCGTGGTGGACACGGATCAACCATAGAATGTACGGCAGCCAATAAGTCTTCAGCTTTGATTTTCTAGTTTACAAAAAAAATTTTTTTTTTCAACACAATTTTATAAAAAAAAACCTTCTCAATCCCAAAGAAGTCAAAATCAAACTCAAGCTCGATAAAGTAATTAACAACTATAGATTTATTTGATAATTGAAATATCTAGTTTTAGCTTGAAAATGTTTGAGAGAAAAGAAACCATGGCCATGCCCTGCAATTGGAATATACGATTTTGACAAGAGGCTTAATAATCTTATTAGAAAGATTTGTAGAAAACAAAATTAAATAAACGGTGTAGTGTAACACACATATGTGATATGCATATTGAATATCAATAACAACATGTGTAGAACACATTGCACTAACAGCACCAATAATGCTGATCAATTGTAACATTGAGTGACACATTGAACAAACTAAATTGAGTGCATTCAATTTTACTTATCTACGATTGGTCAGTACTTAATTATAATATTATTTTACCATTTCTTTTCTCTGTTACTTCTATTGTATTACAACGAAATAAGATATTTCGTAATAAGTTAGAAAGGTAAGAATTTATTCTCATAATTAATGTAAAATAAAAGGCAGACTTTATACAGAAGACTCAATCTGGCCCCACAAGGCCTTGTTTTATTTAAAGTTTCTAAACTGTTGGCAGCCCCTTTGGACGCTTACCATCTGAGCTGCTACGCTTGCCAGCTGATTTTTCAACACAACAATTTTATAAAAAAAAAAACCTTCTCAATCTCCAAGAAGTAAAATCGAACTCAAGCTCGATAAAGTAATTAACAACTGCTATAGATTTATTTGATAATTGAAATATCTATTGAAAGAAGAGAAACGACGGCCATGACTTGCAATTGGAATATACGATTTTGACAAGACGCCTACCATATGAGCCAGCTGAATAAAATTAAGTAGGGGCTATAGGGACAAAACTTCCCTCATTCATACAACAAGGGAATAAAAGTAGGAATGCTTTGACGCAGATTTCTCACTTTTGTGTAGGTCTGCCATTTCAGCGTTAAAGTCAAGCAAAAGAAATGGTTTCGCTTTCCTTTCTTATTTAGTTATTTTTTCAAAAATATCTAAAATCCGCCCTTAAAGTTTCTAAAGGGGGGTTAAATTTTTTAGGGCCGATATTGATTTAGAATAAAAAGAAATTGTAAAAAAAATTCTATTATATAATTTTATTATAATAATATCGGTATTCCAAATTTTCGAGGACGCTGTGCTTTAATTGAGATTAGATTCTATGCCGTTAATATGCCGAATTATCTCATCCTTTAGCTCTTGACTTGTTGCTGGCCTATCGAAGTACAAGTTTTTTTTTTTTAACTAACCCCAAAGAAAGAAATCCAATGGTGTGAAATCATATGATCTAGGCGGCCAACTGACATCGCCACCACGTGAAATAACACGGCACTATCCTGTTGAAACCACATATCATCGACATCCATGTCTTCCAATTTGGGCCATAAAAAGTCCATTATCATCTCACGATAGCGAACACCGTTCACAGCAACTGCCTGACCGGGCTCATTTTGGAATAAATATGGGCCAATGATGCCGCCAGCCCATAAACTCCACCAAACAGTTCTCTTTGTGGGTGCATCGGTTTTTCGACAAACAATCGTGGATTTTCATTTGCCCAAATGTGGCAATTGTGTTTATTTCGGAATTCTCTGAGCTGAAAATGTGCCTTATCACTAAAAATGATTTTATTCGAAAATTGATCATTCACTGTTGCCACATCTTGTCACCAGTCTGACCATTCACGAGCCTTAGAATGGTCAAGGGGCTTTAGTTATAGAGTCAATTGCACCTTGTAAGCGTGTATATGCAAGTCCTTATACATAATGTTCATCACCGAAGAGCGTGAGAGGTGCAATTGTTGGGTACAACGACGAGTTGAGGTGGACGGCTCTGCAGCGACACTCTCGCGAACAGCAGCAAAATTTTCTTTCTGCAGTACGAGCATGAACTGGTGTTTTCTCATCTCCTACAAACACGGTTTGCTCAAATTTTTTAACGATTTTTCCGATTGTACACGATATGCATCTTGATTTGAATGCCCATATTCATAATAAGTCTGAATAATTTTGACGCGTTGCTCGATTGAAATGGAGTTTGTCCGAAATTGGGAAATGTCAACTAAAATGCAGAAGAAAACTTGACCTTTAGATGCGGTCAAGTTTTATTCAATAACGGCCCTTACAATTTAACTACCCTTTACTTGCTGCTAAAATAAAGTCTTGATTTACATTTTCATAAACTTTCTTCTTTATTCTATCGCTTTGTAATTAAAAGGATCAATTTGAGTTCAAATCAATACAAGGATATGAATTTCCTGCTAAATGCTACTCATCATTTGTACTGTTCATATATAAATTTATGTAAAAGGTAAATGGCAAAAACTGTGTGTATTAGGATGGGTCGATTTAGCAATAGATATGGTGCCATTGAGTTTGCAATAGCTTTTGGCCTGAAGAAATGAAAGTTCCACCATTTCATATCTCACAGAAGTCCTTGTTGAGGCATCAACATTAACATTTTTTTTATTTGCCCATTTTTGTATGGTAGTCATACAGTGCATGAGCAACCCCAAATATTTTTTTCTCTTCAATATTTTTCCATATTTTTACCACGCCTCTTTATGGGCGTTCTCCTACAAAAATTAAAAACACCTTAATTTTGGAGCTTTGGAAGTTATTATTTTCAGATAAGATATTTTTTTTCTCTTGCCAAAAGCTATGTAAACATTTATGGCACTATATCGACATATTTTCGTCCTTACAAATCGACCCAGCCTAGTTTTGTTTATTTTCTCTGTGCTTCTTTTTTTTTTATTTCAATACTACATTTTTCTCTTTTCCTTGTTTTGTTTTTGTTCAATATGCAGATTTATGCTTGCATTAATTTGACTTTTGTATTGTTGTTGTTATTTCAATATTTTAAAAGCACTTTTACTTGAGTGGGTTAACTATAGACAAACTATAGAAAAAATAGAATAAATAATGTTACAGGATTTATTTTCACTTAAAGCCACAATGAAAAGTTTAAATAGAATCTATGGAATATCTATCGCCTAATTCATAAAACATTTTAATTCCAATAATTATGAACCTTTTAGTTAAACAGCGTTAGAATATTTTTTATGCTCTATTAACTCACTGGAGCATGGTCGCAGTGTGTTACCCTGCTCTATCGCTATTATAACAGATTTTGCTCAGACGAGATTAGGGATCTTGTTCCCGAAACCCGCATATTTTTACGCAACACACGTGCATCGTCAAGAGCACATCCGTTTGTAGTCGACTGGCCAATGTATTACAGAGAGAATTAGTTTCTAAGCGGTAAGGTTCATCTGTGGAACAAATTGCCTGCAGACATATTCCCCGCCAGCTACAATTTAAAGAAGTTCAAATCAAATGTGCACAAACACTACTCCCTCTTTCCTCCTGCCCAAAACCTATTTTCCTAGTTCCGGTACGATGCGCATGCATAAATACGGGTCGTCCCCTGAGTACTGGTCCAAGCTAAAAAAAAAAAAAATATAGAAAATACGGGTCCCGGCTGCTGAAGCTGTGACCATCATTTGGCCGATATTTGGTTTCAGTTATAATTGCCATATATTCTTTCATTATAATAAGCAATATTATGATGTCTTTGAAAACTGTCTGCTTTATTTAAAACTAACACCTTAGTTTTTGTACTGCTGCTGCTAAACTTTTTAAATAACATTTCATTTAAATAAATTATATGTAATTTTAAAGTTTTCCATAATGCTTTAATTTAGTTATTATTTCAATTACATATATATGTACGTATATTTTTTTGTTTTCTTTAATGTAATACTTTTGTAGAAAGAATCTTTTGCCCGCATACACTTATCATAATTTTTTTTTCGTTGCACATTTTTAGGTTAACGAATGCCATTTTTACAGCTTAAAGCTTCTGAAATTTAAAAAAAAGGTCAGTGTATTAAAAATTATATACGTTGATTTCTTCTGCTTCATTCTTGTGTTTTTTGCATATTTGATAATATTTGTGTTTAATTACAACATCCGAGCAGTTTTACGTGCATTGAGGCAGCCACAAAAATTAAGTGATTTCTTCTCTTTTTTACTTTAGTCCTTTTAAGCGATTTTGTTGTTTTTTTTTTTTGGCAAAAAAAAAAAAGTTAAATTATGCACAGAAATATAAGAAAAACTAAATCGCTTTTCATTACTACACTTGTCCACCTTTGACCAGCGCATTGTCATTTTATTATATTAAAAGCAGAAGAAGCGAAAAAGTGTAAAAAAATAAGTCTATAAAAAATTCAAAAAATATATATAAATACATACATAAAGAGAAAAACCAGCAAATGATTTATATTTCATAAATCTGAATATGATGTTGTTTTAAACAGCAAAATGGTTAAGAATAAAAAAAAAGAAATAAAGAAAGAAAGAAAGACAAATGTTGGTCAAAAAGTCATTGAACGTCCAAAGCAGCAGTGGCTGGTACAAAACTGCCGCAGGTTTTTTCTATAACTCTTTGCTTTTTAAATTATGTATGTGTGTATAAAAAGAGAAAACTTGGGTTATGGCCCCCTTTTGTTTATATTTTTCATAAAGAAGGTTTTGCGAAAATTTTCTTTTTTTCTTACTGCTGCTGCTGCATGCCGCTGCCTGCCGCTGCCTGCCTGCTTTGCCTGTTCTTTATTTAGTTTGCTTATAATTTTTATGGCTTCATTTTAAAGTAAAAGACATTTTATTTGAAAATACCTTTGCTCGCTATAAGAAGCATTGAGCGATAAACGCAAAATGTTTTATTTTTGTACCTGTTTATGATTTATGTGCAAACTTTTGCTGGGACAAGTTTTTTTTTAGCTCTTAAAAATATATATAAATTTTTTAATACAAATTTATTTTTGCTTATTTACTTTATACATTGATTTTTTTTATCATGTTTATTTATCACAATAAATTAATTGAAAATGTTTAACCACAAATACAGAAATTTTGGAAAACATTACTTTTCTGCATGAAAGCCTGACACTGATTTGCATAAAAAATCATATACTATTGAAATATATTTTACAACAATTTCTATAACCTTTACAACAGCGTTATACCATGTTCATACATGCGCCTCTATTCAGATAATCGCAATAAAGTCCATTATTGAGCTCAATATTGCATGTCAATAAAGTTATTGCTTAATAAACTCAAAATTGCTTTGAATATGGAGAAAAAGATGAAACACAACACTGTAAAAGATGTGTTTAATAAGCAAAAGTATACAATGCGAGATGAATGACGAGATAAATGTCAACAAAAGCAAACAAAACAAAATAACAAAAAAAAAAAAAGAAATGCGGTCGGGTGACCCCCGTTAGGTACGAAGTTCCTTACGTTTTTTTTTCATCTTTGAATGTAATACAAGTTGAAATCTGTATGTTTTATTTTGTGTTGTTTTTGAAATTTTGAAATTTTATGATTCTTTAAATTTTTGGAACGTTTTCCAATTAATTAATATTTATTGGTAGGTGTCTCCGCTGCTGTCAGTGGAGACACCGCCCATCATATACAATTGCTTGTCGACAGTACACCAATACATATAAACAGCTCACACGCTTTTGTGACGATTTCTACTAATTTCCACTACCAGCAAGCCGCGTTAAGGAACTTCGTTCCAATAAAAATAAAAACATTGCAGCATTTCCAAATTTTTATTTCTCTTTCTTTTTATTATTGCCGCTTTGGAGTCATACCATGAACGCACTTTTTGTACAAGTTCCATATTTTTATTGTACACCACTAAAATCTTTTTAATAAAAGGCAGTTTTCTTCCATTTTTCTTATTTGAAAATATTTTTCATTTTTTCTTTCTCACTACCAAAACAAAAACAGCAACGTTTTTTTCCAGCTGTCAAAATACTAATTGAGTTAGCGCAATATTTGTAGGTATGAACGCAAAAAATATTATTTGAATAAACTGAATTAGAAATGCATGTATGAACAAGGTATTAAGGGTACATGAAATTTTGTGCTTCCGGGCTTAAAAACTTTCCAACTTCATAAAGTATATTTATATTCTGGCTTAGCATTAATAGAAAATTATATTTAACGATATCTGTCTAAAGGCCGTTGAAACACTGTTACTGAGAAAACCCCTCAACTCAGAAAATACAATTTTAATGCCAAACTATTCACTCATCATGTCATAGGAGTGCTATTGATATTCAACATAATCGCTTCATCACTAACCTAGATATAGCCAGTAAATCCGCAAAAGGTAAAAAAAAATTAGTATTTTTTTTATGAAAATTTTGAAAAACAAATTTTTTACTTAGACATTAAATTAACATCTATACTAAAGAGTGGTTAAATTTTGAGGGCCGATGTTGATTTTGAATAAAATATAAACTGCTTATTATGATGCTATTGTTATGGTTCAATTAAGTAGGGAACAAAATATGTATCGGCCAAGTGGCTGTGACAACATCGCCCACACACCTCCAATCGATGGTCCAAATTTTCGATGACGTTGAGACATAATTGAGATTCTATGTCGTTAATGTGCCGAATTATCTCATCCTTTTGCTCTTGAATTGCTGCTGACTTATCGATATACAACTTTTTCTTTTTTTTCAATAACCCCAAAGAAAGAAACCACATATCGTTCACAATGAATATCGGAGTAAATATTTATTTAGTGGCTCAATTTTTACTTTTAAATTGTTGCACTCAAATTACTTAGGTTATATCAAACCTATGGCCGTAAGGAGATTTGCTAATAGTCTAGGTCTCGGTCTATAAAAAACCAAGGTTGCACAAACTTTTTTTTTTTTTTTTGGTTGAGGTGCACAATTGCCTCCAATTGATAATAATAATAATAATAAATTGAACTCTGACTTACCGGAAAAACCATCTACACATGTACAGTTGTAATAGGCCACACCATCTATACAGGTACCGCCATTTTGACAGGGTCCCGACCAACATTCATCCCAATTCGTTTGGCACTGTATACCAGTATAACCGTCAATGCAGTAACACGAATAGGAGCTGAAAATGTATAAGAGTATTTATCAGCAGGTAAGCAAACAGACTTTAAAATAATAAAAAATTCAGAAATGTGTTTTGGCGTTGTCTTACTAAGAAATTAAACACAAGTGAATCAGTTCAGACAAATATGAGACTGCTGTGAAAACATTTCCCGATAGAAATTTCACAGCCATGAAATAACAATTATAACGCTTTCCACCAGGTGCATTTTTTGTTTAATCTAATCTTTGCATAATGAGCTAATTTTTGCAAACAAAACTGTAGTGCAAATGGTAATTACTCAACTGTGTGTAGGCTTAATTGGATTTTCTTTTCCATCAATATGATTTATGATTTTAAATTTTTATTTATATGCCAGCATGTAGAAAAGTTTACGAAAACTTTTTATCGGCTCTCATGAATTAACTACAATTTGCCTGTTTTATATTAAAACTTTTGTTTTGATAAGTTTGCAAAAATAAAACGCCTTAGATGGAACAAAGGAAAAAACGAGCATTGTATGATTTCAGTTCAATTGTGAAGGCTACCATTTATTACTTATGTATTTTGTTACAGAGTATAGTGCAAAGTTTTTGCTTCAAATTTCAAGTTTTTCTGTTTCTTTACTAAAGCGAAGGAAAAAGAGGCCTCACTAATAAAACACAACCAAAGGCAATGCTATATTTTGTCTGCTTGATAAATAACAAAAGAAACTTCCAAGGAAACCCTACGAAACCCCTACCAAAAATAATTCTAAAAAGAAATTCTCTTTATGCTGCTCATTCATTTATTTCAAGTACGAAATTCTTTCACTTGCTTTTGATATGGTTAAATGGGTATGATTTGTTAACAGTCAAGCAGGCCTTTTACTACATGTTTTGAAATTGAAACAAAAGTTTTGCAATAAATATCCAAAAGAATAATGCTGAAATAAACAACAAGTGAAATGTATGCCAAGGAAATATTAAATAATAGAACTAAGAGTTACAGGGCAAAAATACCAAAAACTCATAACCGCAATATGCCTTTTGCAATGATATGAAAAACGTGTTTCATTCAATACAAATTTATTTAATTTAGTGAGTGAAATACATGTGTATGTGCATATAAAAGATATACGAGACAGAACAAATTCAAGAGAAAGTAATAATCCAAATAATAATATTAAGAATCAATTACAGAAGCTTTTAAACTGTTAGGAGAATTCAGACATAAAGAGTTTTTAATAAATATAATTTCTGCAAAATGACAATAAAAAAAACGAGTAAGAATGATGTGTGTGTGTGTGTGTGAAGATAAATATTAATCGAGTTAAATATGTTTGACGTAATGCAATAACGTAACGACATGTGTAAGTGTGAAGATAGATACGTTTTTCGTAAGTGAACATTGTATCAATGATACATATGTAACTTATAATAAAATAAAAGAATATGAATAAAAATCTTTAAATTTTTAAAATGAAAAAAAAAAAATAATTTAAACAATGACACCGTGAAAAATCATCGATGATATCTGAAAGAATTTGGACATATATGAATGTGCAAAATTTTTTTGAATGTACAAAAAAAAAAACAATTGAAACACAATTGAGAAATGTCACTTATACTACTAAACAGATTACGTTCTAGGCGTCTTTGTCCTTGTAATCCAGTTGAGTTACACTCGAAAAATTTTTGTTATAAAATTTGAGCAAATCAGCAAAGCTTGCAAAAATATCTACATGGCGGAATCAATAGACAGAAACAGCAATACCGCACTGTAGAGATGATATCGCTGCAGAGGAATAAATAAAATGCACACGCCTTTTAATTTTTGGTCACAAACGTAGGTGTACAATTACATATGAGATTGGCCACGTTTATTTGCAACAGCTGATACATTGAAAAACTTTAAATTACAACACAGAAGTTCAATAACAAAATTAAAATTTACAGTAAAATTTAAATTTAATTGTTTGATAGAAATATTGTCAAAAGGAAATGTTATAAAAATTTTTACTAATAACAATCTACAATTACAGAATAAATCACAATTGTTTATAAGAAAAAGCAAGCATTTTCTTTTTCACTATGTAACTAACCAAGTTGTTCGTTTGCAAAATGGCTTGTGGTCTTTGATTTTATTTTTGATTGCGTCACTTAACTACAGGCACTGCAATTTTTATTTTTAGTTTTTGCTTTTTTAAGTAACGACAAGATATTTTTGTTGCATCAAAAACTTATATTTTTTTGATATACATAGTTCTTACTAAAACGAAACTGCAATAAAAAAATAAACATTTTATTAATCTTTTAAAACTAGAAGAAACGAGTTCTTCAGCCGGCTAATGATAATCAACTGCCAACGAATGTTTTCACATGGCATAGACATTTGATAGCATATATTTTGTACACAACCAAATAGAACACGCTCTGATATTGCAAAATATGTCATGAATTTTACTGTAAATTTTAATTTTATTGAACTTCTGTATTGTAATACATTTATATTAAATTACTTTTTCAGGCTTAAGTTCAACCCTTGGTTTGTCACTACTTTTAATGAATTAATATCAAGAAACAGCCGGTTGTCCACCTAGCTATTAAATTTTACTTTTCTTTACTTAATTGATATTAATTAAAAGTAGTGACAAACCACGGGTTGAACTTGTAATGTTTTGTTAATGTTGAAAAGTAATGTTTTTAAACGATATGTTTGCTGGGGGCTTGTTTTTCATAATCTGTCGGTATGAGAACCATCACGGTGGAGTCCAGTAGAACTCCTAGAGGGAGGGCAGCCGAAGCAGGCCTAACATCAGCCTGCCATGTTGGAGTAAGGAGCTGTGGTAAATACTATTTTCGCGTAATTTGAACCAGAATAGCAGCTGACAGCTTTCTGTCGGGCCTCACAAACTTTTTGCTTTTGGTAATTCATTTTTTTTTGGTAACTCTGGTACTTTTTTATTATTATTGCTATTGTGTGTGGAGACTGTCGGTAGTCGGATTGCTGGACAAGGACACCCCCCAAGACGGCGAGCTTGAGCCGGAGCTAAAAGCAATAGTACCAGCAACGTCGGCAATCTGGGAACGCTTCGTGTGGTGATTTATCACCACTCGGCAGTGGCAGTCACCCCTCACCACAACCGGCAACAAGATTAATTACACTGTGTGGCTCGAGAAAACAATATACGCATATAATAAAAATGGCTACCATCCCGATATGTTAAAAGACAGTTATAGAGAATTAGTGTCAATAAAGTTTCTACAGATAAACTGAAAGCATTTTCGTTCAAAGTTCCGATGAATTTATTTCAATAATATTTTTTCATTAATCCAATGAAAATGTTCATTACGGCAAAGAATTCTCATAGATTTAAAGCCATATTCATAATAATTATTGTAAGTTTATTAAGCTCTTAATTGACGTATTTCTACGGAATATTTGTCAAATAAACGTGTAATAAACCTTCAATAGTTTTTATGAATATGGGTGTTAATGAATAGATTTCATTAAAACCTGTTTATTAGTTTTCATAATTTCGTTAAAAAATTTCATTGGATTTATGAAAAAATTTCAATCAATGCTTTCGTTCATTGACGTTTCAGTTCTGATTTGATTTGTAAAGAAATTCGGATAACATATTTTAATATTTCGCAAAGGTTTTGAAGTCTGCTGCGAGTAACATCAAAAAGGTGGCATTTTGTTTGGAATATCCGATTACTCGTAACCTTAATAATATATATATGTATGTCATGAAAATGATGTGTGTTTTCATTAAATCAAAGAACAGAGTCCTATATTCGATGAATCCTTTCATTTAGTTAATGATTTGCTGTCATTAAACCAATGAAATATTTCATTAGCTTATTGACTAAAATTCACATATTTAACGAAACGATCATCAATATAAATTTTATGAATCAGAATCCAATGATTCATGAATGAACCCCAACGTTGGTTGAAAAATAAGGAGTATTTTCATTAAATTAATGTTGGAATTGATTAGATTTGTGCGGGTAAAATATGGCAGATACGATATGAAAAACACGTCGTCTGTGGAGTACTTTGGAGGGCCTTCCATATTAAAAAAAAAAAAAAAATAAAAAAAAAATGGAAAATCAAATGCCTTGAAAATAATGTTTGGACCTACCCTTCTTTTTTTTAATCATGGCCAAAGCCAGGGACCCAGGGTTGTCTTTACAAATCGACCCGGCCTAATACACACACACACACACACACACACATACATATATGATGAAAAAAAAAAATAATTCATTACACTTTTGTGTTGTTACTTTATCTCATTTGTTGTTTTTTGTGTACTTTTCTTAAATAAGTATGTGGCAGCAGGGCAAATACAAATGAGAACACTTACCTATTCAGACCATCAATACAGACACCGAAGACACAAGGATTACTGAGACAAGCAAAACCGGCATGACCGCAACCGAACAGGGAGAACACTGACACTAAGGCCAGCAGCCAAAAGACATTTGATGACGACGACGAAGAGGAGGGGCTTAAGTAGCTGTAGTGGCTGGTCGCATTGGCTGCTGATGTGAAGCGGGTAGAAGCGGAAGAAGTTGTTGGCCAAAACTTAAATCTACTCAAGCTGTTGTCCACTTCATGGTTAAGAGCTGAGTGTTTGTAAAAGGTGGTTGTGGTGCTGCTGCTGCTGCTGCTGCTGTTGCTGTTGTTGTTGTTCTTGTTGATGGTGGTGGTAGCGTTTGTAGTGGTTGTATTGTCAGCCATAACTTTTTGACATTCATGATGTATTAATGACGGTGACAATGCGGCCGTTGTTGATGTTTTACAGGAGATTGTAATGATGCCCTTATCTGTATTGTTGGTTTTACTGGTACAATCGTATATTGCTGTTGCTGTTGCTGCTGTTACGCTCAAGGATGCCATATTCTCGTTAATGGCATTATTCTTGTTAACGTTTTTATCATCTTTGTTGTAAAGTTGGTTGTTAAATCTTGTTTCGTTGGTGTTGTTGTTGCTGTTGCTGTTGGAAGCATGTAGCGACAACGTATTTCCGGTGTTAATATCTTTGCAAATTGTTGACTTTACGAATGTTTCCGCTGCGGCAGATACTTGTCTATGAACTGGCAATGACGATAATGATGTTGCTGATTGTACAAGTTTGTCGTTGTTATTTTGCAGGTGACATTTTAAATCAGTTTGTTGTAACTGCTGCAGCTGTGGCAGTGGACAATGATGCCAGTGTTGCTGTTGTTGTTGCTGCTGCTGCTGCAAAGGATCTCGTTGTATATCCTTTAATTTGTTGTTTTCTTCGTCGTCTGTTTGTCTGTCTGTTGCTTGATTGTTGCCACTGGTGGCGACTGCTGTGCAAGCGATTATTTGCGTTTTTAATGATTGTATGGCGAATGGTGCAGATGTCATCATTAGTGAAGCAGCTGGTAGTGGTAGTGATGATTTCTCTAAACAGCTGTTTATTATGTTGTTCACATATTTGTGTTGCATATTTTTAGGCGTGTTACCTTTGTCAAAGTTTTCATCATAAAATTGTCGCTTACTTGAGAATAGTTTTCTTTTAAATTCGCTGCTTTCTTTCATTTTATGTGAGTGTTAAGAATATTGCTAAAATGTTTTCTTTGCCTCTTCGTGTTTGTTTTTATTTTACCTGCAAACATGCATGCGTGTGATGAAGCAAATATTCGTTGATGTCATTGATTGATTGTTTAATATAAAACCTGGTGCTTAGAGCTTATGAAACAATTTTAGTGCTATCGTAGTAAAACAGCCACCTTAAAATATGTTTTGAAAAGCAATTACTGATTGACTTTAAATGCTTTTGCATTAAACGGTGGCGGCGGTGGCAAATTGCGTCCTCGCCCTTTCAATAGTATTCAATAGTTAAATGATGCTCTTTTTTGATGCTTTTCAAATCCTCTTAACAGCTTGATAATTTTTTTCACCGTTCGGTTCTTGCAGCTGTTGCTACAACTCGCTGTGTGTTGGTTGTTCTATTCTATACAATTCTATTTTTCTGTTTTATTTTAATTTTCTATATTTTCTTTTCAGCCAAGCTGCACATTTTTCGTTTTCGTTTTGTTAGTTTTATAAATTGTTTATTTCCTTAACGGATATTAATTGTTTATGTGATGCTTTCTCCGATGTGTTTGTTACATCTTCTTATTTGATGTTGCCATTTCTATTACTTTGCTGCTGTTGTTCTCCCTGCATCTGTATTGTGTCGTTTTAAATATTGACTTTTAAGTTATTTTTTGTTGTTGTTGTATTGGTTGCTGTAAAGATATAAATAAAAATAGAAGAGTAAGTGTTAAATATCCCTTTTAATGGAAATTCAAAGAGGCCTGAGGCATTATGCAAATTAAATGAAATTGAAAATTAATTGCTAAACTGTTTAATTGATTAAATGTTTTTGAGAAATGCTTTGATTTGCTATAAATTAATTAAGAATTTTAATTAAAATATAGTGAAATTAATTTTTTTTGCAAACCAAAAAAGTCAATTGAATGCTGTTTGCTGCTAATGATTTAATAATATGCTTTTTTTTTTTGTAACAATAGCAAATAAATATTTTTTTATACAACCATATGCCTATAAAAAAGTATAAAAAAGCAGGAATGTTTGCCAAAAAATGCCCGCACATGTCGTTTAATTAGGTCATGGCCATAATGTTTGTGTTTATTTTGTAATTGTGCAATTTGTAATTACAGTCCAGTTTGAGTATAATGAATCTGCCTAACATCAGAATATCATTTCATTACATAAACATTTCAGTATAAAAAAGTGATATTGTTTTGCACTTTTCTTTAAAATAATCCGACAGTTTATTTAAGGTAAACTATTTTTGGGCTCGAAGCAATTTGCAAGCTGATGATGGCCGTGGTGGTCGTGAAACATTCGTAGATGTTCCCCAGCCAATAAGACTTCAAGTTTACTCTTCTTGTTTTCTTTAAAAAATGTTGATGAGTGTCATTTTACCACAAAAAAAAAATCTTTCTCATTTCTGAGGAAGTAAAATCGAACTAAAAGCCCAATAATGAAATTCAAAATTTTAAATCATAAAGTTCGACCCTTAAGTTAAGTTAATGTTTCATTTTTCTTCACTAACCAAAAAACTTCATCCTTACAAAGGTTTATCCTGTTCCAACAAATTAATTTTTAAATTATTAATTGAGGTACCAAGACCAAACGAATGATGCAGAAGTTCAGAATTGAGTCGTGAATCAATCACCTGAAAAATGCTGTACTGTGTAATTAAATTAAAGACTTTTTTAAAAACTATTATTAATCAGAGTTTTCTTAAAATTATTACTTTTATTGAATTTGCTATGATGTTTTTTGTTTACTTAATAATACAATCTTTTATATGTTTATGTTTTATACACAATTTTTGAGAGTCACCTTACCAGAGATGGGATTTTACTTTTATTAATTTATTAATGGTTGTATGACAAATAATTTGGCATTTTCGATAAATAATGTGTAGCCCATTTAAAGCTGGTCCAACCTTTAATTTTTACTATAGTTAAAAAAAAAAGAAAATAGCAACAACACTTTTTAAAATTTAAATTGATTCTAAACAGAATCGAATTATTGAATTAAACAGCCTTATTTGCTTGAGCAATAAAAATTCCTATTGCTTTTTTTCTGCAGTTTTCCAGTCTTAATTTAGTTACACATTTCCATCATATTCTATTTCTACACATTTCTAAGTAAATAAATTTTTTTTTTTTTTTTTAGATAAAAAAAACCCCGACTATTTACTTACTCTCTTATTTCTTGTGTTTTCGCAATTTTGCTAGAAAGAAATAAGCCAACGTGCAACGACCTCTGCTATAAATTTGTTACTTTGGCTGTAGTGTTTTTGGGGAAATGTTTTTTCTGTTTTCAATTCTACAAGTTCATGCACTGTTTCATATTTTCTTACGTAAATAAAGCAAAAGAGGTATTTGTTTTGGTAGAATTTACTTATTATGTTTCTTTTCTCTCTCTCTCTCTCTCAAGTTGAATTATTTGGATTACGTTTTGTCACACTTTCTTTATCTTGGATGCTTTAATTTTTTGATTTTGGGTACTTTCTTTTAAAGACAAAATATTAAGTTTACGAATAAAAAGGGTATTGTTTTTAAGCCTAATGGAATGTAGGGAAGGATTTAGTGTACTGCACTCATTTTTAGAGATATGTGGTCACACAAGGCCAAAACTACTCAATACATATAATCACTAAGATTTTCTTGCATGGGGGATACCCCGCATATATTGCGTAAAGTTCAAGTCTCTGTCTCTTACAGCTCAAAAGTTACAGACAATTTTTACGGTTTCTTGTATGGAATAAATTTAAAATTTGTGTGGAGCCAAAATGCAGACCCCCGGGAGTAATCAGTGCCCATTGTATGGCCGACCTGCAATAATTTTTTTCGCTCCAATATTTTTATCTACACTGTAGAGCGCCTCCATGGAGATCTCCTGTACAAAAATACAAAAAACCGAAATTGAAAATCAGACATGGTGCAGTGGAACTTTTTTTGCTTAAGGCAAAAGCTATAGAAAATTCGAGGCCCCAATATCGACACGAAAATCGACCCGCCCTACTGTGTGTCTTTGCCTGACTGATTAAATAAATTTTGTAGCTGGAAAATATGAAAATTATTCAAATTGCCCTGAAAGTAGTGAGAGAAAATTTCTATATTTATTTTGCTACTAGATTTTTTCCGGTTATTCCTTCGCCCCAAACTTAAAAGTCTCCGTGGAGAAAATGCCACAAAACACCCAACTGGAAGGCAACAACTAGTGTCTTCTTGCTTGCATTTATTTGTTTATTTTTTCATCTTCTGGCTTCTGCATAAAGAAAAGGTGGTGAATTTTGTGTGTCTAAAAAGTGTTTATTTTTAAGAAAACCCATAAATTAAGTGTAAAAGAACACACACACACACACACAAACAGACATTTCTAGTGTCTATGGTACACATGTATGTATGTATGTGCATTCATTTTTGCATCTTTTAAATCTAGAAAATATAAAAATTCATATACATACATATAAATCAACGCTCATCTATCTGTCCTGGTTAAAGAAAGATAAATTGTAAAACCAACCAAAAAATATTAAAAGAAAAATATGTCAAAAACAGCAGCAACAACAACAACCAACAAACAAGAACCACAAAATAGAGCAAAATTTGTATGAGAATAAACTACGGGTTTCTCTTGACTAACAACCGTAATTATTAAGAAGATTTGAGTTGGAAAATAAAAATAAATTATTTGTCATCATCAAGATAAAGCAAACATGTACATGAACAATCAAAAAAATAAATAATAAACAACAACTATTGTTGAAATATGCATATTAGTGGCAATCATGAATAGTCCCTAAAACAAACAAAAAACAAAATATTAATAATATATTCTTTGCTGATATGCATTAATTTATAGTTTTTGGAAAATCCAATTTAAGCAAACAAAGAAAAATTGAGAAAATAAGTAGAAAAAAAAAATAGTAGCGAAAATTTATAAAATAAAGGCCATATTCATAATAATTATTGTAAGTTTATTAAGCTCTTAGTTGACGTATTTCCACGGATTATTTGTCAAATAAACGTGTAATAAACCTTCAATAGTTTTTTTGAATATGGGTGTAAATTATAATCTGGTCGTAAAGTTGGACATTTTTGAGGTTATACGTACTCAGAATGCTTTGACACACGAGCGTTATTTGTGTTGTTTACAATAACTTGAGAAAATATTTATCTGGGCTCAGAAATGGATTTAAATCGTGAACATTTTCGTGCGATAATTTTTCACAACTTTGGACGTGGATTAAGCCACCAACAACCAGGCATGAATAAACTTAATTCAATTCTTGGCGATGAAGCTTCACCAAGCACCAGTGTTTAACGATGATATGGTGAACTCAATCGTGGTTGTAGTTCACTACAAGACGAATTTCGCAAAAGTCGTCTAAAGTCAGTTGTTGATCCGCAAACCATTAAAGCTGTGCGCGAACTGGTGTTGCAAGATTGAGACAGCCTTAGGCATTAGTGGAACCAGCATACATTCCATATTGCACAAACATTTAACTATCAAAAAAATGTTTTCGACTTGGATCCCGTTCAATTTGTCAAACGCTCAAAAACAGGCTCTGGTCTATTAGGCAAAAGAAATGCTCAAAAAATACGATAGCGGTGCTGCTTCGCAACACGTCTATGACATCGTGACAGGTGACAAATCCTTGATTTATGCGTATGAGCCCGAAAATAAACAGCAGTCGACTGTAGGGGTGTTTCAAGATGAGAGCAAAATTCAACAAAAGTTGTTCGCTTTTGAAGCAGTTTCAAACAAATGGTCGCCTGTTCTTCCTCAAGAACTGGACATGTCACAATCGTGCCACTAGAGCAATGCAGAGCAGTTAATTCTGAGAAGTACACAATGATTTGTTTGCCACATGTCTTGCAAGCAATCGGGAAAACCAACTGCTGAAGATGGATCACTCTTCAGCACAACAATGCCAGTTCTCACATATCGGCTCAAACAACTGCATTTTGGAGCACCCAAATCCATCCCAAATCCATCGTACCGAATGACTTTTTTTTATTCCAGACATAAAAAACAAACTGAGGGGCCAACGTTTTTCGACACCTGAAGAAGTGCTTCCTGCAGTTCAGAGTGGCAAAAGTGTACAGGTCGTTGTGGAGAATATTTTAAATAACAATGAAGTGATTTTTGCTGATTTATATTTGCTTGTGGTCACATATTCTCCAAGTCGTATTCTTCAATAGCAGGCAAAAAAAGTCGGCTATCATGTGACCATAACGCTCCGAATTGACGGTGACAGTCGTTTCATCGTCGTTTTCGCAGAAGTGAGGTCCAATCACACCTTCGGTCCAAAGAGTGCACCAAACAAATACTTTTTCTGGATGTAATGGCCTCTCTTCAGTTACTTGAGGGTTCTCAGAACCCCATATACAACGATAACGGAATAATATAGTTTATAGATTTCGGCCTCAATTAAAAAAAAAAAACACTGATTTTTTTTGTCAAATCGATAACAATGATTATTGATTTTAATTATCATTAAATGTGTGAGTTTTGTTTCATGATCTCCTATTTGCATTTAATTGCAAGTTGTACATTTGTGCTGCCTTTAGTTGTATATAACTTTTATTCAACTTTTACAAACTCCACATGGAATTATAATAATTTCAATATCTAATGCATACAAGTTTATTGATGTGTATGTAAATCAAATATTCTCTATGCGGTAAAGGAGAATAGAAAAATCATAATGTTTACCACCCACTACTAAAAGATGAAAGTACGATAATGCAGTGGAGCAAAAGAGGCAATAAAATTGGAGTTCTTGACTTGGAAAGTGTTGTCTATAGGTATTATAACTCTAGAAAGTGGCAAATGCTTTAAGCATGAAATAACTTTACTAATAATAAAATGTTTCGTACATTATTTAAATTGTTTTTAATCTAAAAAAAGAAGTGCAAGTTAATATATTTAATGGACGCAAAATGCAATAAAAATAAAAAATAATCTTGTCATTGAACTAAAGAGGTGCTGAAGAGAAGCGTGGTGTCTTCGAAACAGCCAGCAATAGCTTAATGGTTAAAGTTTTTTTTTCCTTCATGAAATTTTAACCATAAACCATAGTTTAGAAAACTAAATTAAAACTAGAATTTAAAAAAAATTTCTAATCTTTGATAGTAAAATAAGAGCAAAAAATATAAAAAAAAAAAATTGCTAATTCAAATTTGATCTCTTAGATTTTTCAAATGTTTAAATTTAAAAAAAAAAACATTCATATTAAAATATTTATTGTTTTTTATGTTTTTATTAAGAAAATTGTGTGGGGAAAATTTTGAAGCTGCCTGACCCTTGGTTGCTAATGTGTATTAATTCTATTAATTTTTTAAAGCTTCCGTTCTACTGTTAAATAACTATTACAGAATGTGTAAATGTGCTTTTGGAATTGGGTTTGAGAATACATTTGAATTATGTACAAAATACACATAATTACATGGCAACATTGATTAAACAAAATGAATTGCAAATGTGGTTTGAATTGGCGCCTGAGAGAGTTTGAGTGTGTGTCAGTGCTTTTACATGACCTCAAATACTCATTTCAACCCCGCAAACATTTGCCAACGCAACATGAAAATGTGTCAAATTATTATCATATGCGATAATCATTTTACTTAACAAGAAGTGTCATTATTGGCATAGAGACCATAAAAAGCAAGAAAGTTGTTAAGGATTTCTAATTTTCTACATGATGCGATATTCCACCGTTTGGAAAATTACTCGGCAGTAAAAAAATTATTTGCTGTTTTGTATTTAAACTTTGTTCTAAATTGAACAAAATTAAAATTTCCATAGAAAAATTTTTTAATTTGGATATGAAATAGATATTATTTTTGTTTTTTTTTTTTTTTTTTTTTTAATATAAGCGTTAGTTGTTTGCAGGGATTGTATACATACGTTTTGTAATATTTATTTAAAAACTAAGAGAAAACACTTTAAAACTATATTGAAATGAATAATGTCGTTTGTTGTTTTCCAATACAAGTGCCATGAAAGTGATTAAATATGTAGTATATAATAAACTAAAATTTGATTTAAATTTCAATTATTGAAATTGTGATTTAATTTGAAAACTTGCCTGATATTTTATGCAAATAACTTGACAATTGAGCAAGGCAAAATATGTCAAATTATTAAAGCTTCTACAGATGATGGATGCTGCCAGAGAAGATCGAACAAAAAGTATACATAAAATTGTTGTTTAAAGCATACGATTTGTTTGTAAAACAAATAAAAGAAAGTATTTGCAAAAGAATCCATTTCCAAATATGTGGACTAGTCAAAAATGAATCTAGTTATATACTATGTATATGGTATAGGAGCCCAATTGAAAAGTATTATTTTAGGTCTAAAAATAGACTTTTTTAATTGGTTTGTGTCCTTTTTAGCCGTTTACCTGCCGGTGACATTTCGATGCTGCTATTCAACTCATCAAGTAGACTCGAAAAAAAACTTCAAACATTTAAAACAAACATTTGCAATTCTCACTATGTTTATGGGAATAATAGAATATCTAGTCAAATTCCCAACATTTTTTTAAGCATTAGTCAGAACTAAACACAAGTTCATATTAAAAAAAGAACAAATAACAACAAGTTCGGCCGGACCGGCTCTCAAAAAAATACCTTTCACATAAACATATTTTTACGACTGTCAGAAATTATAATGTTCTTGCAACCCCTCAATTGACTTCAGTTCATTTATTAAACGCCTAAAAGTATGCCTCTCATATTTAATAAATAATTCTAATTTCTACAACTCATGGTATTGTCATGCGAACAAAGTCAATAGAACTGCCTTATCGTAAGATAACGGTAATAGAAAGATCTGGACCCTAAAATAGCTGAGCGTGTTTTATTTCCATTTGCATTTAAAGAATCTGCAAAATCATTACAGGGTAAAAACGTAACCATATGTATAAATAAGTTTGTGATTCCGTTCTGAAGATTTTTAAAATGTTTGCACTATAAACAAGAATTAAAAGTATACTTTTTAAGATTTTTTCCAGCCTACTGATGAGTTGTTGGTTGGCATCAACGAAAAGTCGACGGCATATAAACTGCTGAAGCAGACAGAAAACATTAATAAAGTATATTTTTAGGCCCACTAAAGTAAGTTTTTAAGAATTGAAAATCACAGGTGGTAGTGAGTTAAGTTAATTTTATTGAGACTTTTAAATTTTTTCCATATTACAGGAATTACGAACATAAAACATGAAAACTTAAAACTATATAGTATTATTTCAATAACATAACTTTTTTTTTTAGAAATTATGCTTCTTGCTTATCACATGATAAGGGAAGGAAACAGGTGGTAGTGATTTAGAGTTAAATAAAAAAATTTTCTATTATTAAATTAGATTGACTTTTTTTGGGCCAATAATGGTCTTACCTTATTCTTAGAATGCAAATAAAATAATTTTATTTTATTGTGGTTTTCTCTCAACGTTTCGTCGATAATGTTTGTTAACCTCTTCGGGAGATATTTTTTTATTCTTCATTTTAAGCTGTTGAAAAAATAGTTTTCATCAGCACGTACATATATGGTGCTGTAATTATTTTAGCAATTTAATAAAAAATTTTGCTTATTCTTTTTTTAACTATTAAGAAATTTGACAATTGAAACTTAAACTGTTAAGTTTCAATTGTCAAGTTTCTTAAAAAATTGTTTTAACAAAATAATAAATCAATAAAATGTAGGCGCTTATGGAAACTATTTCTCCAACAGATTAAAATAAAGAATAAAAATATATCTTCAGAACAAACATTTTCGGAATAAAATTGTTTTGTTTGCATCTTAAGAATAAGGTGCGACCATTACTGGCCTAAAAAGTCAATCTTTTCAATAATATTAATTATGAAATTGGTCAGAAATAAATGTAAAAATAAAATTCTTTTCTATTAATATACGGTATTCAAAACAAGTTAAATGATTATGTCTTAAATAGAAAATTGTAATGAGCTCAAATATTCTATTAAATTTAGCATTTACACAATTGTTTGTGCGTTTGTTTTGTCGATTTTATTTTTATTAATGGGAATTGGGCCAATTCGAAGTATTGGTGCCTGAAATCGAAGTCAACAAAAACTTAGTGGTCACGCAAATCGGCAAATATTTATCTTAAGTTAATAATTATTTTATATGTGTTTTGCAACCATCGAAAACCTTCTGTCGGTCTTACCAAAATAGAAATTGCAAAAAATAAACCTCTCGAATAGCGTTTTCCTTAACAAAAATCGTGCTTGGAAATATCATTGTAAACTTTTCTGCTCGAAAAAAAAACGGACAAAAACATTCGTAGTAGTTGTTTAGTCAGTTCGAAGTTAAACTAACAATTTCCAATCGCTTAGCATTTCTATTGTTATTAAATATTTAAATAGAATTAAACATTAAGGTGAAAAAAATACAAAAATTGCTAGAAAACCAAAGAATAATATAGAGAATAACATAAATTTCGTGTGTATAGGTGACTAAAAATACACGTGTAATTTTATTTATTTAGAATTTTATCTGCAGGCACGAGTTCAGCAATAAACGTTGCTAAAACTTCTGGGAAATGAGAAGAGAGTCGGCGAATACACCTACACTTGTGCACGCAAAAAAGTAGCTAAAAGGGGTTAATATTCACATATTTCGTGTGTTTGTTGTTTTCCTTTTTTTTTTTTTTTTTTTTTTGTTCATAACTTCACATTATGGTGCGTTGGGGCATATAAAAAATGGAAGTAAAAATAGTAAAAGCATACTTTTACTACTATTTAAGGAAAAAAGAAAATTGCTACAATATAAAATTGTTTTGAGTTTTCTTGCCGTAAAGATTGCATTTGTGTAGCATACTTTTGGGAGTTGGCAAAATAGAGCCACACAGTACACACTGCCACGACATCGTACACACACACACACACACACACACGCAATTACCGAAGTGAAAAAAAGAAAGAAAAATGGCAAACCCTTTGCAAAGGGAATACATTTTTATGCAAACCAACCAGGAATTTTTTTTTATCATATGGATAACAAAAACGGTTAAAAATTTACATTTTTTGCATTCTCAAGAATTTAAATCCAACTACATGCATATAAGCTAACAAAAGTTTGCATTTACTTTTATAGGGGAACATATACACTCGGAAAAGAAAGAGCTACAATTTAATTTAATTTACTTCCTGCAACGCCAGACACATCTTTTTTAATTCGAAACGCTACTTTTTCCTTTAGGAAATGTAGGAAAGCAAAGCAATTAAAATTAAGGAAAATGTTATACATTCTGTTGGCTCCGGGAGCCATACGAAATAAATTTCACTTAACTTTTTTTTTGAGTGTCAATGATTTTGTTTTTAGTAGAATATTTTTTTTTTTGTATTTGCATGTGTAGGAATATTTTTTTCAGTTCAATGAGTACAATTTTTGTTTAACATATGCGTATATTCGTTAAGAAGGCAAATGTTTTTACAGGAATCTGAGCGAAAGTACTCGCTAGTAACTATTTTCAAAAAAGGCAACTCTACAGTCCAAATGCAGTTAGACACATTTATACTTCAGTCTTTAAGAAGTGCAAAACCTCAACTTTTTTGCAATTTTTTGCAACGTTGCCGAATTTCTGCTTCCAAAAACAATAATAAATGATCTACTGTTTTACCTACAGTCAAGTTTAAGCTGAAATTGAATTATTACAGTTTTAATTCTAACTGGTTTTTTTTTTGGGCATAAGTGTCTTCTTCTCATGTTTATATCTAATTCAGTTTCAGTGTCTTTCAACTAATGAAACCAAGTTCTAGAATTAAGCAGAGCAAGATGTTATTTTTGATAATAAATGCTTTTTCATACCCATCTCTCTCTCTCTCTCTCTCTCTCTCTCTCTCTCTCAGTATGTAATCAATTTGTCACAATTTTGTTTGTGTTTGTTTATATAAAGACATGGTGTTGAGAAAATTTATAACACGTACGACACGTAACACTGTCCAATCGAAAACTATTTTGACAAAATATTTTGTGCATAAAAACGTACTACAAAAACATATATTTTTTTTTAAATTTCTAATTCTGAATGGTTGTGAATTCTTAAGGGGAAAAAAATAGAAAGTCTTTAGCCCAAGTAAATACTAATATTATTTATTATTTACTTATTTATTGATTTTATGTTTTTTATAATTAAAATTACAAATAATCAAGTCTACTGATGAGTTGATTAGCACCAACGAAATTTCGGCGTCTTATCGACAGCTGAAAAACATAGAAAACATTTGAAAAAAGGTATATTTTTGGACCTGAATTAATAAATCTTAGAGCTAAAGCTCTTAAATACAAGTTTTGCTTACGAAAGTCTATAAACGATATTGCTGTGGCTACAAAACATCGATTCCAAGCAAGTACATTCTTCAACTTAGCACTGAAAGTTCTTGCGTAAGATCTCTGTGGCGACTGCTTCATTTCCCACATCTTAAAAATAATAAACTTAAATGTTGTTACGAAACCCATCTATTCGCATTTAAATTTTACCCTCGGAGGCACATAATGCATCCCGCGGACTTATACAGCTTGGTGCTACGCTTGGCGTGGCAGAAGGTGCAGACCTTCTGCCTCGATTATTTTGCTGATCAAAAATCTTAGGCAGGTCCTGCCTGATGTGTATAAAATTCAGGGTTCTGATTATTAACAACATCGATACAGACTAATATAAATTTGAATTAACACAAATATAATTCATTGAAACAAACTGATATAACAGTTTCAAATAGAGTTACATTAAGTTGAGTATATAAAGACATTATTGGTAATGGATATACATACATACATACATACATACATATACAATGTATATTATACATATATGTAAATAAAGTAGCTTAAGCAAGCTGAGTTACCATTTCGATCGAAATCAGTTCGTGGGCCGTGACTGATATTTTTATATTTATTTACATTTGCTCTTGAAAGGGTTTTCAGAAGTGCAGAATTTTAGTATCAAAGTAATTTAGTTTGAAAAAAAAGTTACTGCTTAACAAAGCCACTTTCTTTGACAAATAGTCGAAAAAAAAGAATAAAAGAAAAACTTGCTTAAGTGTTTTTTTGTTGTTTTGTGTGCGAAATAAAATTTGTTTTTTTTTTGACAGCCTTCAAGAGTCAGCTTTCTCTTGATACCGATTCTACTCTTGTTAGTTTATTATTATATTTTTGTTTTTCAAAAGGCAGAATCAAAACATTTTATTTGTTTTTTTTAAGGCAATAAGAATAACACAGAACTTGAATAAACAAAATTGATGCTGTCAATGTTAATTTATTTTACAGACACATTTTTGCCTATACACATACATACATATGCCTTTGCAGGTATGTGCCTGCATATATATGGGTGTTAGTTTGCTTACGTACCCAGTTGACCATGTCTTGCTAATATCTTAAAGGATGATTATAATACTATGTTCACATATGCCCTTTTAATTGAAACAATATTCAGTTAATTGACAATATCTTTTTGGTGTTTATACATACTTAATATTGCTACGACAATTGGCATTTGACAGGTGAAGAAAATATTGTTTAAATTTTTCTGTAAAAATTTGTTTGTTTTTTTGTTTGTTTATTTATTTTGTTGACGTTTGTTTAGTCAACTTTTGAACAAGGTGTGTTCAATAAGTACTGTTGTTGTAAAAGCTTGTTCATTTAGTACGGTTAATACAAATCTAACAGTGTTGCATTACAAATTTTACTCATTATTAAAACAATTATCTCGTAATTGCCAATAAGTTAATTGTAATTTTTTATAGGAAAATTTAGTCTCAATAATGATCTTAATTGTTGTAATTTGAATATTGCCGCATGTATGAACAGAGTATAAGACAAGAGATATTGGGTACAGTTAAGTAAACTAGTGATGAAATTTTCGAACACATTCTGATATTCTAGGTGTCGTCATTATCATCATCTCAAGTCAACATCGAAAAACTAGCGCTTCGAAAATAATTTGCGACTGGTTTGTTGATATTTGACATCTTCTAGACTTAAGGGCTAAATAAAGCCTATTTATAGCCAACAGCGAGAAAACCAGTGCCAATTGTTTATGTTGATTTAAGGTGACGTGGGGGACTGCAATTGAAATGTGGGGGAGTGTGAGGACTCAGCACAAACGATGAAAATGCACATGTTGTTGACGCTGATAGGCGAAATATTATGCATCAAATTTTTTTTGTAAGAGCATAGTTTCAAGGTATTATATGTACTTTAGGTGGCCTTTAGCTATATGGGGCATCTTTTTCTCGTTTTTTTAACTCCCACCTCCCAGTTTGGAGAATTTCAGTTCAAAAATTATTTTGCAAGAATTTAAGTTGAAGCAGTGGGGGATAAGTCGTGTCTCATCCAGGTCAAAGTTGCCAATATAGGGCTTAAAATTTACTAAAACTTTCACAGCCGATAAACTGCTAGTGAAATTAGTTTTGAGAAAATTAGTTACACAGAATTTTTTTTATTAAATCCTTTTTAGCAAGCGACTTGCCTGAAAACTTTATACAGAAAGCAATCAGTAAAGTGAATACTTTTCATAAAATGTCGTTGGTAGTGGCTTACTTGTGACGTGAAAACCACACGGGAAATAAAATTTTTCTTTGACAAAAAAAAAAAAAAAAAAATACGATAAAGAAAATATTACTAGAAAAACTGTGTGTTAATGTGAAAATAGTTTTCGACATTGGCTGGAAAATTAGGTGACGTCACTCTCTGAGCCAAAGGCGTAAACAAAATAAATCCTAGTTGAAAATCGTACTTTTATTTTGTTTACTCGAATAATTCAAAATACAATAGAAAACTGAAAAGAAATAAAACCAAGAAATTAGTATTTTGAATTTGAATAGCAGATATGGATATTTATTGTTACCGTATCCCAATTACAAGTCTCTTACATGAAATTTTAGCAATCGGAACCAATATGGTAGGCTTTATTAATTCAGCTGTCATTAAATTGAGGCGTTGTTTAGGACAACTTTCAGCTTATGTTTATAAGTGAAAAGAGGGATAAATAAGTCCATCCCTGTTACTAATGCCAAAGGTTTAGTTATCCACTTTTGGCATTAACATTGCCACTAACGGGAGAAATTATTTATGAATGTGAGTTAATACGTGGAATTCGCAGCTTTTTGTGATTTCCTTTTGTCTATTTAGCATGATGTGTACCAACTTTATCTTAATCCATTATTTTTTTACGAGCAGTTTTCACAATAATTTGGCTTGGAAATTTTCACGGTTCTACTCTTGAGTACAGTGCTTTCCATGAATACTTATTGCAGCAGATCTGGGGAGTGGGGAAAATGTGGCACGACATGTGTAGTATATTATTATGAAAGCTACATTTTCTTACCAAGGGCTGAACATTTTGCGTTATTATCATACTCGCATGAGCGAGGACAGTTTTGCAATTTATCCATAGTTTTCTAGTTGTTTTCTTCAAGATGTTAAAATAAGTTGTTTTGGAAATAGTTTTTATTTTTATTTTTATAAAGGCAGCTTCTCTACAGCCGGCATTAAATTTTAGGCCCCAAGCCAGTGCCACCTCGTCACCATAATTAGCCTTAGTCTTAGCAAATTCTATTATTTCTTTGAAAATTTCTTTAAACATTTGTTACAGCTGTCATTAATATGTCTTTTAAGATTTTCTACTGTCATGTGATCAGTGTTTGAGGTGGCTTAAAGGCATGGCCAGCTGGGTATACATCACTTATTCATACCCAGCTAGCAATTGGATGGTTGCTGATTACAATATCAGCAACATTTAAGGCTCCCTTATAGCACCAAACACTGACTAATCAGTTGGACAATCAAAAAAAGATTATAAAACAAAAAAGAATCTGAACAATATCGCAAACGATTAAAAAAAGATTCATAAGAGACTGCCAGGTGATTGCAAGATTAAACGAAATTGAGTTCAGAGGGCTGACTTTTCCAGCAGAGATCACCATAGAGTAGTACCATTTTCCCACACCAAAACCTCATTTTCCACACGATAGTGAGAGCATAAGTGATTATTTTGATCGCGCTGAGCAATCAAAGAGCACTCGAATTCGATTTAAAGTTGTCAAAAATGTTCGATGGGTATAAATGAGTTAATGTACACATGTGTGTGTGTGAGTTTGTGAAAATTGAAAAGCAATAATGTATTTTTATTTGAATTTTACCCACACTCTCTTTCAACTGCATACACCTATATGTGCCTATATTTTATTTGTGCAACCACTTATATTAACCTACAGATACAACACAACCTGGTGAATCCTCAGTGTGTGTATTCATTCACGTTGTGTGTGTGTGTGTGTGTGAAGTTTTTATTTCTTTCTATATTTACCTGTCCTTCTAGAGAGCTGGTTGAATCATAGTTGCCGGCATAGAGGTAAATATGGCAAAAGAAAACTTAACATTTTTTATGTGACGGCAACAGCATCATTTCCATTCATTTGCTTGACATTTACATGAGTTTGTATTACTTGTCATTTGGTAACAAGTAGCACATGTTCAAATGGTTCACATACAATGGCTTGTTTGTAGTTTTTGTGCATATACATACATATGTATTATACTTTGTAGCCGTATAGTTTTATTACACACCTGAGTTTTATTAAGTTTTTTTTTTTATTTTTTTATTGCAATTGTTTGTGGCGCACTAGTTGTATGTGAACAAATATTCACAGAACATAACTATATTTATGTTTTGTACGTATGTACATTAGGTTAAGTCGACTTAGCAATCGCTATAGTGCCACCAATTTTTCGATAGATTTTGGTATAGGAAAAAAAAAATTTCTATTACGGCATATCAAAAAAGTCATTCTCGAGGCGTGGAATTTTCATTTTTTTATTATTGTATCGATGCTGTGCTAAAGGGGTGCGGTACAGGGTCAGTATGATCGAAAAAAGTGCTGAGAAGAAAAAATTTATTGAGGTTTGGTCATCTATGTGACTCCTCTATCAGCCCGTATTTGGAAGCCGCGAAAATCTGAGCTAAAGGATTGGTCATATAGATCCCATTTAACTCTATGGAATTATGAACCATGGGAATCAATGCAAGGATTCTATAGAGAGATCTAGATGAGCAAAAAAGGGGCCGACTGCTAAGACTATACGCTCGAATAAATTTGAATTATTACAGGTCATTCTCATCTGCTGGCACAACTTAACCGTATAGGCATAGCGGGAGAGATAATCTAATTACGAACAATGCTGGAGGAAATTATGGAACGTTGCGAATGCCACGGAGTTCCTATAGACCTATGTCCACGGAGTGCACAACAAGCCTCTTCCCTTTCAATCAATCAAACCAAACCCTAACCCCTATAAGTAGAAACTGTTAGAGCGGATTTCCGCCTTAGTACCAGTTCGGTTCTTTGTAACTGTTTAGCTTCTTATAACTAATTTGTTGCAAATCTATTTTGGCACATTAAAAACTTCTCGCAAATTTTGGTAGCTTTGTATTCTTTGTGTTCTTAGTAAATCTTTGTCTAAACGGTTGTCAGATCTTACAATATTGTAAGACCTAACAACGTGCTGGCAACTTACTAGAACTACAAAATTGTCAGCATTAGGAAAATTATCAGTTCAGACAATTGCAAGAAAATCTTACAATTTCATTGCCAGACAATTGCCTGACAATAAATTTAGCTACCAACGAAAATTGTCAGCTTAGACGAATGTAAGATTTTCTACGTATCAAAAACTGTAAGCCAATTGTCATTATCAAAATACACACACATGCAAACATGCCATTATTCATTCTTAATTTTTCTCGCTCAAGAACCATGTTTTTAATTTTTGTATTCTCTTTACTGCAACTTTTTACCTCTCGTACTCACATTTTTACTATTCTCCTGTTTTTTCTCTCCCGTTTGTACACATTTTTCTTTAATATTCTTTGTCATTACTCTGACAATGACGCCATTGTAAGGTGTATCTTACAATATGCCAATGCCTGACAATGTACTGGCAATGATGATGCCAAAGTGTTCTGACAATTAATTGTTCGGTAGGTGGCCTGCTAATGCTTTTGCTTACAATATTGTCAGGAAGAAATTCTAAGTTCTCACGATTGGTTAAAAATATTCTATAAATTTTCTGACAATATTGTAAGACGGTTGTAAGTCTAGACAAAGCTTTACTGCTTAGCTTTTTACAAACTATCTTTTTTTAGTTTTGCCATTTTTTCTAGCAAATGCTAGAATTTTGCGTTTTCGCATTCGCTCTTCTTTGTGCAACTGCTCCACTTTTTCAGAATTATTGTGTTTCTGATTTTGTGTTTTCAAAAGTTTGGCAGGTATATTATAAAATTTTAGACTATTTTTGCACCCTGCTGCGTTTTGCCAAGTTCCTTAACTTTTTCAATACCCACAGAATTTCTACTCTAATATTTTGTGGCAAAAGCCGCTGCTTACTTTTTTTTTGAAATTTTTTTTAAAATTCGTGGATATTTCAGATTTGTTTTCTGTAAGAGCTTAATTTGTTTTGAAGTTTGAAAATACCTGTTTTATATATTGTTGAATTTTCGCTGACTTAAGAGCTGTTGCATCATGCTAAGTTTTTCTTTTTGAACTGTTTTGGAAACAACTGCATTTTTACTCGGCGTTTTGAGGTTTTTTTTGCAAAGTTTGGCGTTTTTGCACACGTTTTGCAGTTGCTAAACTTTTTTAAAAATATTTTAGGTTTATATCAGCATTTTGAAAATTCTTTAGCGTGCACTCCATGGGCTTTTGGCAACTACATAGTTTTTTTTTATTATTTTAGTTAAGTTCATTTTTGAATATCTTTTTTTTTAATTTTTGCATATTGCAAATGTTTTTGCATATTGCAATTTTTGTTTGTTTGCTCAATTTTACAGCCTGCCGTGCCTTTAGCGATTTGTTTATTTCTTAAAAATGTTTGCTAAAAGTGCATTTAGAAGTATATTTAGAAGTTGTATATTTTCACACCTCCCTCGTTTAAAAAGTTAATACAATTTGCTAAATATATTCTAGATAAGAATGGATGAAATTCAGCTTGTGTTTATTGAGGAGTTGAAAAAAAAGCCAAACAAAATGATTTATCTTATAAATTTCAAACGAAACACATCGATCATTCTGATACTACATCACATAAAATTAAAAAGAATAAAAAAAAGAACGATATTGTCATTTAACTGGTAAAACTTGAACAAACTGCAACACGAAAAATAAATAACGAGCACACAAGTTTGAAATGCAAAGGCTCATTTATACATACCTACATTTATACATACATGCATATGCATCCATATGTACGTGCACATATGGATTTGGTATTGTTAGGTAGAAATCAAGCATCAAAACATGACTGCATCTCCATGAAGATTATTGGATAGATATGTGCATGCTAATGCATGCTCTCTCTCTCAAACACACGTTCACACACACACACACACACACACACCTCTGAGCAGGAGCAAATTATATACGACTGCTGCTAAACAGCTTTGTGTTTGTGTTTATACATGTGTATGTGTGTGTATGTGTTGGTTTTGTGTTTTTGTTAGATTGTTGGCTTACAAACCATTCCTACTTGAAAACTTTTGTTTAGCTTTTAATTAACTTAAGCTTTGCCATATTATCATACTGGTTGTTTTAGTTTTATAAGTGAACCCAAACACACACACACACACACTCACATGTACACATCAAGATAATTGTTATTTTTCACATATACGCAAATACACACGCTCATAGACTCACACATATGAATAATCGTTTGTAGTTGTGTTTGCAGATGTGCACATTTTTCTAATCTCAATGCTAATTTAGGCGATTGCTTTCAAATTTCTATTGTAGGTTGACTCAAATGTTTAAACTTTAGGCAGTCTCACAAAAAATACAAATTAAAACCTTGAATTCTGCACATGTTTGCGGATGTGTTGCAATGTGACTAGAAACCCATAAAACAAATTTTAATTAAAAATTGGTGTTGTTGTGTTGTTTTAATTTTATAGCTTGTAAATTTTTCATGCACAGTTTATGTGGTTAAGAAAATATGTTTAATTATTGGCTAATTTGTAGAGGAAACCCCATATTCTTAAACTACAAAAAAGGGGGTGCTTTCGGTTTTTGGGTTTTTAATGGTAAAGTGTTAATATCAGTTCATATTAGAAACAAAAGAATTTTATTACAGTGATGCGTAAAGGCGGTTCTTGTAGTTTTTATTCTTAATGACCCACTTCGCTCGTAACGTAAATTAAATATTCATCTATTACACACACACAACCACACACGAAATTTATTTATCAATAGAAGAAAATATATATGTACATGTATACTAGGGTGAGCCGATTTATGACGATAGAAATTTGTCGATATTGTGAAAATTCATTGGAATTATGAACAAACTTGCTACATTTCACTATTACTTTTTCTGTTTTCATCAAATCGAAAATACTATACAGAAGTTGTGCTTTTTACAGCTGCATTTCTCTGTCACCTTCTGTTTTTTTTTTTTTTGGTCACTTAAAATAATTATTCTCTTTCATTTACTTTGAATGCATAAATATATTATAAGTACATTTACAGTGTACTGCTTGGCACTTTTTGCTGCTTCTTCCTCCTTGTCTTCTTCTTCTTGACATTCTGTGTTCAATATATTTAAAAGCATAATCCGTTACGCAAAGACTTGATACAACAAAAATACTCCACAAATGTTGAGTGTTGTGAGATTGTATCTGTTTTTATGAATTAAATGTAAAGTGAAGAAAAGAACATGAAAAGGTATATTGCATAAGTATAAGCAGAAGAAACATTTTATGCATTCACAACATATATAATAAACATATATTAAATGTATCGGTCTCCGTTGTCGGTGTACAGTGACTAAGAAATATTATAACAAATGTATTATTCAAACTTTATTGCCACTACAACTTTATTTGCAATTTATTCAAGCTCAAACTCCATGCAAATTTAAGTTTTTCCATCATATATGTATATGAAACAGATGAAAAAGTATAATTAAGGCAAGCTGGGTCACAATAATGTCTCAAAACGATATATAATATTCACTTGCTGCTTTGCGTACGGTATTACGAGCCACTGTACTTTATTTTCACTTGAGCATTCGTCAAGTACAAAACAGTTGCAAATTATACCTGAAGTGTAGAAAGAAAAAAGTGTTTGGCTTTGGCGTCAGTGTACATGAATTTAAGTAGAGAAGCTTTCTTTGGTAAATGACATTACTAACCTAAATATATTTTCATCCTATTTACTTGGTCATGTACATGCAGTTCTCTTATTGCAGTTCTTTGAGTTCTTTTTCAATTTTATTTTACTAGTAGTTTTGCTTTTAAGATGTTAAACTTAATAAGAAATAAGTTTTTTTTCTTGTTGTTGTATACTTATTGCTGCATATTCTTTGCATTTCTCCTTTTTTTGTATATTAATTTTTTTGGTATCTCTTTAGTTTTTGGTAGTCACAAAGTCTTTTTTTTTATATACTAATGAAATTTATGTATTTTCAGACATATTTTGGTTTAATATAGAAAATTGGTATCAGGACTGTTGCAAAATTATTTCATTTTGTGCCAGTGTTAGAATGTACACTGAAAAAGTTTCAGCAGAGCACAATAATTGAAAGTATTGCTCGCTTCAAGCTAAAATTGCTTTTTCTTGTTATAAAAAGTGTTTAAATTATTCAATAATGAACTTAATTATTTATTCGCTATAAGATCATTGAAATGCATTATTTTAAGTCCAAAACTGGACTTTATGGGTTTCTGTATTTTTCAGGCGTCTATATGCCGCCGACATTTTGCTGAGATGCTAATTAACTCATTAGTAGACTCGAATGTTTGAAACCCAACCACTTATTCCAGAATGCCAATTTTGTTCACAAGGTCTATTTTTGGACCTAAAATAATGATTTTTTTTTTGAATTGGTACATTATTTTTTTTTTCTTTATTCAAATATGAACTTATTTATTTATTTGCTTTAGGAGCCAATTGAAATGTATTAATTTAGGTCCAAAAATGAACCATTTTCAAAAATATTTGTTGTCTTTTTCAGCTGTCTATATGCCGACGACATTTCGTTGGTGCTAATCAAGTCATCAGTAGATTTGAAAAACGAAGTAGTTAACTTTTAAGAATTTTTCAAGTCTACTGATGAGTTGATTATTACCAACGAAATGTCGTCGGCATATAGACAGCTGAAAAAGACAGCAAATATTTTTAAAAAAGGTTCATTTTTGGACCTAAATTAATTTTTTTCTTTATAATATAAGGACTATTATTATTTTTTTTTTTGAACTATCCTCCTTTTAATTATATATTTCTTAGCCGATATTTCGCTAAGCTACTTCCGATAGCAATAAAAAAAACTAACATAAAAAAGTTAATATGTATATAATTAAACAAAACATTAATTGCGAATGTTTTACATATTTTGCAATTGCAATTTTTCAACATTTTCATTTGACTTCTGATGGCTTTTTCATAGGCAATAGAATATAAAGTTGAATCTTTGGACATTTTACCAAAATATTTTAAGTTTACTGTCAAGTGGATTGCAGCCATCAAAATGTCAGTTAGAAAAGAATGAGAAATAGGATTAAGTTTTGGTTTTGTTTTAAGCCGTTGACTCTTAGAGCGGATATAGAAACTCATTTGATTCGTTTACTTTGTAGCAATTTAAGTTTTATATTTTAGTGAGAGATCATTGCCTCATTCGCCCGAACTAATTACCTAAGTTTTGTAAGCTTTCTTCTTGCTAATGTTGCAAAAACGTATGCGAGCTCCTCGATGGATGAATTGCTAGATCGCTCTACTACCAGTCCATTCTAAATTAGTGCGTCAAGCATATTATTGCCGTCTAAGCCACCCATTTTGTAAGAAAATGGATGGTTTACACAGCAAAAATACGCTTGACGCGCTAATTTATGTTGGGCTGTAAGATTCTCGGACATCGCATGCTCGATTCGTGCCGACGGCTTTGGGTGTTTCTGCAGACAAGCCAAAGGCTTCGCAGTTTTGTGTTTGTTATAAAAAAAAAAAAAAAAAATAAATAAATAAAAATTAATAAAAATAGTAATGTTACTAAAAGTTTGATTTTATAGCAATAGAATTTGTTAAACAAATTTTGTATGACTGTAAAAACGATTTTTTAAAAATTGTTACTTTATTGACTCTGCTTCAAATTATTGCATTACAATCTCCTCCTCTTCTGTCCGATTTTTTTTATATTTTCTAAGGAACCCCACTATATTCCGAAGATATATAACTTCACGTTTGAAAGATCGTTTTTTATTAGAATATTTACGCAGATACCGGTCCATACACATATAACCCAAGCTGACCAAATAGCAGATATAATCACATGAATATGGCTTTTTGAAATGGTATTCAAAATTGTTTCAAGCCAAAATATATTACCCTTACTTGTTTTTTTATTGTTCACCAAAATAATCGAAAATCTTTTTTCTGTATTAAACTTTCAAATTGTGTAAAATGTGTATTTTTATTTAGCATGACTTATTGTATAAAAAATATTTATATTTATTTGTTCCGACACTCTTCGATTTTGAAGAACTGAAAATACGCTTTAATATATACTTAACGTTGGCCACCGATATCTGCACAAAACTTCGCTGAAATGAATCGAAATAAAAGACTGCCGCAATGAGATTAGCAGGCAACACAATAGTAAATGTTTGTTGCTTAAGTAAATGTTTGTTGCCTACTACATAAAATATTTGTGCTTTACTCGTGTTACAGCGTATTTGTCTTTTAGTGCACATATTAACACAGCGAAATCATAAAATAAATTTATGGAGTTTTATTTTCATAAATATAAGAAGTGAAAATAAATGTTGTTGCTTGCTTAAAAAAGCAATAAAATATACACAAATAACCATTGGCATATTTATTGCAATTTATGTTTTATTTTCTTCTTTACAGGAATAATCAATTTGGTTACTTTCAACTGGAAAAGACAGAGTAAGTTATTTTTATGTTTTATATCATCTGTTTCATAATCAGACAATAAAACTGTATTAATAACAAGTTATATGATGCCTCCACTGAACTCCTTATATTTTCCTTGATCACCGACTGGTATGGCATAAATTTATAATTTTCCAACTTGGGCAAATTGGGTTTACAAGTTGTGTAAAGATTGATAATATTGCCAGTTAGAGGGCTGTTGGCAAAACTTTATGTAATATTCTAGAGCAGGCCATTATTCTTGAAATGCATCTATGGCTGATAACAAATTCCATTCAATTTGTTGCGCTTTTAATAAATTCGTTGCCTTGTTGTATAAGAGGAGTGCTAGTTTAATACGATGACTTGTCCAAAGTTTGCCCTTCTATTTCGAAATTATGAGCTTGTGTTCTCACTTGCGACAGCTTTTATATGGCTGCTATAATGTCCTGTTGAGAAAGATGCTAAATTCTTTCAATATCGTTAACGTGACTTCATAGTCGTTTTTTTAGTTGTTCTGTTATTGCTTCTTTGTTGTCTTTTGATAAGTTTTGTTTTGAAAAAGCAGACGATATACAAAGAAAATACGGGTATGCTACATGTTTATCGATTTAATAAATAAATAAATTGTTCACCTTCCAAAGCTAGCCGAAATGTTGGTCTTCTATAAGCCACTAGTCTGCATTTGAAGGTTTGTCAAAAATTTTCCCGTAAAAGTTGTAATTTGACAAATATTGCATACTATAGAATTGCATAGAAATCCCCCCGAGAGGCAGAATTTGTTTCTTCAAAGACAATCAACTAATTTTTCTACCCGTAAACAGGTTTAAAATTTAAAAGTTTCGATCTATTCAGAATCCGCACTTGTAAAAATGTCGAATAATCGCTGACCCCACTGTTCAAGCAAATGTAATAAAGAGCTCCACTGACGTATGATTAATATAGAATTTTTTGTTGTGCTGCAGAAAAATTAGTAATACGTCTCAATAAAATTGTATTATACGTATGTGTGTATGCAATAAGTGTGTGTGCATGTACATATGAAGAACGTAACTGATATGGCATACGAAATTGTGCTATTTGTTGCTCTTGCTCAATTTTTTTCCTACCTTGCATATGCCGCATTTCAATTAAACTACACAAAAATAAACTATTGATTATTATTATGGTTTTTTAATCCCCTTCACATTAATTTGCAACTGCATGAATAAAATTCATAAATATAAATTTTAATCTCATTAATCCCATTCATGCGATTTAATCTTAGATTGTACCATTTGCATGATTTTGTAGACACATGTTTGCTGTCGCTAAAATGTTCAATTAAATCGTAGCAACTGTGCATGGTGGGTAAGTGCCCTTAACAGCGAGTGCAAAAATTTTTAAAAAACTAAGATTAATATTATTATGAATTAATAAATTATGAAGATTTTAATATAGTAAAATAGGCACTAATAATAAAAATACAGTAAAATGTATTGCATAAGTTGTTTCAAAGATAAATTTATTAAAATATAGTTTGCCGAAGAGGTAATCGATATATTAAGAAATTTCTATGGACAACCAATCGATAATATGCTTAAAATTTTAGGTAATTTTTTTGTTTTATTGTGTTGCCTGCTAATCTCATTGCGGCAGTCTTTTATTTCGATTCATTTCAGCGAAGTTTTGTGCAGATATCGGTGGCCAACGTTAAGTATATATTAAAGCGTATTTTCAGTTCTTCAAAATCGAAGTCGAAAAAAATTGGTGTCGTCTCCTGAGAACTTGTAAGAGTTAAAAAAAAGAAACCAATTTTTAAGATGAAGTTTGCATTTTGAAAGTGTTTCTTAGTGAAGCGAGTCTTTAAAAATTTTCAAAATTAAGTTCGAAATCTGCTTTTTGAATAACTTTGCCAATTGAATATAAATTTTTTCTACAGAATCTTTCTTAGTGAAATTATTTTTTTAATTTATTTTTTTAAATTATATTGAAAATCTGAGCTTCTGCGAATTCAAAAAAATTATTATTTTTTGATCATTTGGCAATTTTTATACTAATTCTTAAATTTGTTTTTACACTTTTTGAAAGTATTTCTCTGTTGAATGAGCATATATATTTGTGCAAAATTTATATTTTTTTGAAATCGAAAAATTGCTATTTAGGTAGTTAGATCTTTTGTAAAGCGCTTTTAAAAACTCATTTGATTTTTGAGAACGTAAATTTTTTCGAAGTCAACATTTTTTATGATTGCGGTGTTTTACTAATCGACTATTTCCAATCTATTTTCGCAAACATGAATATTTTTTTTCAAAATCGGTTTCGAAATCCCCATGTTTTTCCAGTTACTAGGCGATATACAAACAGTTACGTTTAGCATTTTCATTTGAATAATATATCCTTTTGAAAGTGTTTCTTAAGGAAATTATCGTATAATTTATTTTTAAGGTGTCAGTTTTTCGAAGTCGAAAAAATACTTTTTGCATAATTCAGGCATTGATAAATTGATTTTTGCTATTTTAAAGTTTTTATCAGTCAAATACGCTAATAATTTTTTTTTCGAAGTTGAGTTCGAAATTTGTATATATCGATTTTTTTGTTTAACATTTTTTTGGCTTTTCGAAAGTATGCCTCAGTAAAATAAGCATTTTTAAAAGTATTTCTCAGTTAAATGATCACATATATTCATTTTTCGAAATTGAGTTTAAAATCTGTATATTTTCGAAGTCAAAAATTTTTTTTTATTAATTCGATTTTTAAAAATATTTTTGCTTTTTGAAAGTGTGCCTCAGTGAAATGAGTATTTCTCGGTAAAATTAGCTTATACATTTTCGTAGAATTCGAGTTAAAAATCGGTATATTTGGAAATCAAAGATATTTTTGTTGTTTGTGGAATACCTCGCCCGCTTATAAATTCTTAAAATTATTTTGTGTTGGTCAGTGAAATGATCATTCACACTTTTTTTTCAAATTGTATCGAAAATTGGAATTTTTTCGACATCGAAAATATGGATGGAATATGCCTGGTTGCCCCCCAGTAAATACACATCCCAAAAATTTATTTATTTCGTCGTCTTAAAATATTATTGCGAATTTCTTAGAAAATAAAGTTGGATTAGTCACCCTAATTAGTTACTTAAGCCGTTCATAGTCTGAAGTTAAAACCAGTTAATAAAATTTATTAATAATTTAAAAGAAAATTATTCAGAACCTAAATAAAACTTTAAAGTTAAAGCACATTGCTTCAGAATTTAAATAAAACTGGTGTGAAACGTATTAACACTTTCATTCCTTGTTATATATTTAAATACTGAAATATTAAATTTTTAGCCAAGTTTAATTTATTGATAAAAAACTACACAAAATTGTTTTCATTCTTTTGACTTCAAATGCCTTTTTTTTTGGACTGATTTCCATTTGCATATTTTATATAAATTTTTTTAGTTTTATTTAAATAAATTTCTCTACATATATTTTGCCTTTCACACTAAAGTTTTTATGTTTATTATTTACTGCTGGTGTTTTTGTCATTTTGCTTTTCCGTTTTTTGTTTTTGCTGAGATCTCCAGCAGCGTGACTGTGCAGTCTCAGTGTATTTCCTTTGTGTCATATTTAATCTGCATATGGTGTTTTAGTATCAAAAAAGGATTTATCTGAATATGAAAGTAGATGGACAAAGATTTCCTTAGAAATACAAACAAATTAAAAAACAAAAAGTTTTTAATCTCCTTTAACAGTTCTCAGAACGTAAGAGCAGCAAACAAAATCGAGTCAACTTCATTCTAGAATGGAGCACGAACAATCTTATGTTGTCAAATTGAAAACTATTAAGTATATAAAAAGAGTTGTTAAGAAACTAACTTGGACTTAAAAAACAGCAGTGGATGTAAAAAGTTTTTTTTTTATTACAGATCCATACCTCTCGAATCTTCTTGTGTTATACAATACATTATGTAATCATATTTTATTATTTTGATTTTGTTTTCCCTTGGCTTTACAGTTACAGAAAATATGTATTGTAGTGGTTTTTTAAGCTGTTTTCTCTTTCCCCAAAGAGGTTTCTTTTTGCAAATTTGTTTTAAGCCCTGTACTTTTTTCTTTTCTTTTTTTGTTCTATACGTTTTAATTCTGTTAATTAAAAGTTTTTAAAGAAGAATTCTTGGTTTTTTTTACTACAAACTGAAATGAACTTAAAATTGCAGTTTTTCATTTTCTGGTTTTTTGCATTCCTTTCAAATTACTTTTCTACCTAAAAAATATGTATTGGTCCCAACTGCAAACGAGTTCTTTTATTTAACTTTTTGTTTAAACTAAAACAACTTAAAGCATGTAAATGAAAGTACGAAAAGAAAGCAAACTTAAGAATTGACATGGTTAGCATAAAAAAAGCCTAGTGAAGTTAAAAAATGACAAAAGAAATAAAAAATATCATGTAATCAATGATACATAGAATCAAAATTGAAAGAAAAAAAAAACGAAACGAAAATACAAGTGCGATTTGCTTTACCATAAACTAAAAGCAAAGCGGGCAACACTGTTGCTACGTTTATGACAGAAAATAGGATAGTAATAGCTCTTGCATTATTTTCTTTAAATATTTACAATGGTATTGATAAAAATTAAAACATTGCTCAAATACAATTTAGAAAAAATTTTATATGAAAAATTTGTTGTAAAATGTGTTTCAAAAATGTTTTATTTTTTACGCATATCGGTTCTAAATATTTAAAGCAAATTCTACGTTGATTTCACGTTGGTCAACTCCAGATTAACTGAGGGAAGAGTAGTGCATAGACAATAAAATTGGTTACTGACAAAAAATAAATCGAGCCTTGCCTTTTATATTTGAGGACTGGAGAAGAAAAACTATCGAAAAGTACTTTACTGTTTTTCAAAATGTGCCCCATGAACATCTATACTCTTTTATACCGCTTCTAAAGGTGACAAAAATTTAGATTTTTTGGTGCTTAAAAAATGCAGTCGTCGAAGCCGATATGTGAGAGCTGGAATTGTCGCGGTGAAGAGTGATCCGTCTTTGGCGGTTGGTTTTTCTGATTCCTTTGAGGACAACTGCCAAACAAATCCTGGTGTACCACTAAAAGTTGCCTGTTCCGCACTGTTCTAGTGGTACGGTTGCAACATGTCCAGTTTTTCCGAAGAAAAACTGGCGACCATTTGCTTGGAAGTGCTTCATGTGCGAACAACTTTTGTTGGATTTAGCTCCAACTAATTTTCTGGCTCATATGTAGAAATCCACGATTTATCACCTGCCGCAATGTCATTAACGTGTTTCGAAGCACTGCGATTGTACGTGTTGAGCATTTCTTTGGACTAATCGACACGAGCCTCTTTCTGGACTCGACAATTTTTTGTTTCGTTTGACCAATTGTGTGGGATCCAACGTAAACAATTTTGTTTGACATTTATGTAATGTTGAATGTATGCCAGTCCCACTAATACCTAATCTTGCCGTTGACTACCTTTCAATATCAGTTCGCGTACAGCATTTTTGGATGCCCTTAGCGAGATTCGTATTGGAGTCAACTACGACCACGATTGAATTCACCTTACCATTAATAAATACTGGTCCATGGTGCATAATTGCCAAAGTTGCATTAAGTTCATCAATATACTGTTGTTGAGTAATTTAACATCGAAAATTGTAAAAAATAATCACATGAACATTTTCACGAATTAATTTCATTTTCGGGTCAAGATGAATTTTTCAAGTTATTCTAAACAACACAAATAACGCCCGTATGTGAAAGCACTCTGAGTACGTATGACTTCAAAAATGCCTAAATTTATTATAGAGCTGTCAGTTGCCAGATTGCAACACTCGAATTTTCAAACTCCGAAACATAAAGGGTAACCCTCGTAAAAAAAGTTACGGATTTTAATGTTCTGTATTATATTTTTTCTTACTGTCCATAACTGAATTAAAAGGTTCCGCGAAATTTAAAATCATTTCCCAAATTACAAACGCAACGTCAAATTTTTTAAATAAAGGAAAGTAAAATAAGTTTTTTTAAGTCGCACGAAAAATTATCAAAAAAAAAAAAAAAATATACTAAATAAAAACTCAACGCTCACATACAAATGAGTTATGGACGAGACTAAAAGGAAACAAAACAAAACAACAAAAAAATTGAATTAAAATATACAACAACAGCAAAATAAAAATCTGTGCAACTTACTGTGCATAATTCATAATTTAATTAAAAACTTAACCAACCGTATGAATAAATGGCAACAATAACAAAAACAATGAAACAAAAAACAACAAACTGTAATAACAACCAGTAGCAAGCAGCTCCAAACAAAAGCTTTTAAAACATAAGCTTTTTCCCCAGTAACTGTCTAAAAGGATGCGCGTTATGGGTATGTTGAAAGGGGGGGGGGGGTGATAACAACTGCGTTAATATGCTTGACTGTGGGCGACTAAGCGTAGAGATTCAAATAACACTTACACACTCACACTCACATCCATACCACCCTCAACTTTGCACATGTTTTTTCAGCAGCGAGTCAATGTCATCAACACAAGTTGGGCTTCACAGCATCATGAGCAACATTTGATGATGAAGAGCCAACGTTGTAAAATAAAATCGTGTTTAATATGCAGCAGCAACTAAACAGATAAGCAACATTGCGTTGTTAACGCCATCTATCGATGTTGTCGTTGCCGTTGCCGTTGCCGTTACCGTTGTTGTTGCTGCTGCTATTCTTGTTGCTTAACAAATATTTTGCTTTCCTAAAACACAGAGTATAGAACAAAGAAAACAAAATTATGCGAATACAAATTCCCCAGCAAGCAGCAGACACCAACTTGTGCATAAATTTGCTACAAGGATGCCATTTAAATGGCGGACAAGACAAAACAGCACTACAGGCATTTAAAATGAACAAAAAAAAAAAAAATAATAGTCTTTCAAAAAAAAAAAAAAAAAAAGAAAATCAAAAAGAAAGAAACAAACACAGTTAACGCAGTTATTGAAGAAAATATTTTAAGAAATTTTAATTCATAAAGTTCATGAAATGTGATTATGATAATAATAGGAACTGGTGCTGGCTGGTGCTTAAGATTAAAAATATTTTGAATGTACTAAAAAGCAACAATAAAAAAAAACATTAATTTGGCTTGATATTCAAACTTTATGATTTATAATTGGTAATTATTCATTGGGCTTTCTTAATAATTTACAATTGTAAACTACAAAGTCCGACTGTAATGATTAATGTTTAATAATCGTTGGCTACGGCGTAAAGTTTAAAAACATTGTCATCGCTGGCGATACAATAGTAACAAACGCAAAAAAAAAAAATCAATTGGAAATCAATGGGATGTTGCCGAGAGAATATGCAATATATTCTAATCAACACAAATATATAGGAATAAAATGGAAATTTGATTCATAGCTTAAGTATAGACAGTGGAGTGGGTTGATTTGCAAGTACAAAAATGTGTCAGTATTGCGGCATCAACTTTTTAAAAGCTTTTAGCATCTCTATTACGACATAATAAAAAAAATCATATCCAAAGTATGCGAATTTAATATGTTCTTGTATCTTTACAAAGTAGTGCCCCTAACCAGGCGTGGTATGGGATCAATGTGTTCGAAAAAAAAATGTGGGGGAGAAAAAATTATTAATTTGACTTTGATTAGTATCAAATTATCTAACTCACATTTTCTTCGGTTTTAGTTTTCCCCCCATCGCACTACTCTGTCCATGGGTTGCGCGTAGATCAGTCAAATATTTGACCAACCCTCAATTACTTTTCCTCTCCAATGTTTTTTTTTTTTTGTGGAACACAACACCCTATAACCCACCTTCAAAGACTGACTTCCACACAAAAAATATAAAGAATTCATTCAAATTTGAGCGGCTCGAAAATGATTTGCTCAATATATTATTTTATCTATAATTTTTGACCTTTATTGTTAAAATTAAGAACACTATTTTTTAAATAATAGCTAAATAAAAACAATTAAAGGTTCCTGACGATGCTAACAAATTGTTAGCGAAATATCGAACAATTGAGAAAGAAAAATATAAAGACCTAGAGCTTTAAAATACAGTGTTAAGGCCAAAACCTTAACCCTCATAGCTAAAAATTTGTTTTTCAAGTATTTCGGTTTCTTATAAATGAAAGCTGATGTTTGTGTAGTCCGCTAAATTAAGATGAAAAGGGACAAGTGTCTTTTTTCTATTTCGGCTACAAAACTACTGACAGACCTATTTCCTAATTTTTAAGAAGTCAGTCGTGCTACGAAACCCAAACAGGCAAGGTAAAATCCTGACCATCTTTCCCTTAATTGTTTTCTTGAATAAAAATATATACTAAGTGAATTCTGAAAACCATTTGTTTTATTTTCTTTCGAATTCAACTGAGGTTTATTCTGAGTCTACAACATTTCTATTCCATTGGCTCAGCTAGCACACATTAACTTCTTCGTCTTCACCAGCGCCCCCGCTCAAAAATTGAGTTAATCATATAGTGTTGTTAATTTGCTCAATATGCTGTGCTAGATCTTAGTTTCCTCTTACCAAAAACTATTTAGAAACTGATAGCATAAAATCAAAAATTCATGTAGGAAAATATGATATAGTAACATATCAGTCAAATGAAGTCATTCGATATTCATTGGCCTGGTGGCCAATGTGAGGTAACTCTGCTGGTTTTCTTCTTTTGAAGATATTCAAAAGGAAAAGTGCCCTTCAATAAGGCAGGAACAATTCCATGGCTAAAAGATAAAATTAACGTCGCACATCAACAACATTCAACCTCAAGTATGTCTCAGATATTGAATGCATGGACAGATACAGGCGTGCTGTCGAACCCAAGCCGAGCATTTAGTCAATTTTTTTTTTGGTCACACATAATTGTCATAAGCTCTACCCAGTAATAAAATATGTGTAGATAATTCTTTGATAAACTTTTCGTTTTACTTGTACAATAAATATCATTATAAGGTCGATTAATTATCATCACAAAAGTAAAAAAAAAAAAAAAAAAATCATACATTTTTGTTGGACCACCCTGTGTTTAGACAGAAGTAAAACGCAATGACTTCATACTCCATTTAACAAGAGTTTCCTCTCCTTGCACTTGGGTGTCTTCCTCATATTTAAGTTCACTTCATTTATAATTTAGGACTCTTTAACAAAAAAATGCTTATATAAAATGAGCAATATTTCATATAACATTACGCTTCTAGATTCTGAAAACAAAAACGGATGTAAAATATAATAAACATAAAATGTTTTTATCTTGAAGAGAAGCAAAAAAGACAATAATAATAAACACAACAAAGTTTATCATTACAATATTTAGGCATTTCGGCATTACTAATTTGTAACTCTGTGCAAAAGCACACAGACTGCTGCACGTGCACCTCTGCAAAGATGCGTACATTTGTGGCACCAAAATAAATACACCGGATGTAAATTATGAATCTGTTCTACACACGAGCATGTGGCAATAGTCTTGGGGGGTAAAAAGCAAAAGTAAAAACGCCTTCTCTAAGGCCTCATTATGGTGTTTGTAATCTCAAGAATGCCATCAGGTATGCTGTAGATCACAAATGCCGCAATTCATACCCTGGTTTGGTGGACGCAAAATGTTGTACAGGCAAGATCTTAACTACTCTCTTCTCCAGCTGGTCTGGACTAAATTTCTCTGATGGTGCTGTCGTTATAAAAAATTAAAGAAGCGACACTATAATGCAAACGAACCTTTTGAAAAGTGCTCCACCAGTTGCAGAGAGTTAGAATTGGAAGGCCTTCTGGCTAAGATGTGTGGAGTATATTAAATAAACTGTATTATAAGGACTTGTGGTGAAGGGCCTAAGATATTTCAATGCATTAGCTGGATTTGTCTTGTTATACCCAAATAAAAACATTTTAAATACTCATACACTAGAAACACATACACGTACACTAGATACAGTTGTAGCGTTGTTTGCACATGAAACAGTATCTGCTTTGAAAGCATGCTAAAATCTGGTTAACATTTATGCTGTTGACAATGGCAAATTTACATTTATATAAAAAAAGAATGTATGTACATATTACTAACTGGGCGTTTTCACAAACAAACATTTAAATTCACACAAGCTACAACCCGCTGCCATATGATAAGTGGTCGGCCCGGTTGTTCAATTCTGGAATTCTTTCCAGCGTAGAGAAAAACGAACATGTGGTTGAGTGGTTGGTTTGAGGGAGATAAAATGTAAGTTCAAAAATACCAGCCTCAGAAAAAAGCAAGACTTAAGTGCTGATGAGAAAGAAGCGTAGCTGCTTCGAAACAGCCAGCCTGCGCTAAGTCTACATCTTAAACTGATATATAAGGTCAGTTTTTTCTTGTCTGTAGTAGATAAAAAGTTTGCTTTTATTTATCCGTGACTTAAAATTGCTTAAAGTATACTCTTTCGATGTCTATTACAGAATAATAGAAACAAACGCTTTTAACAACGAATCAGTATTTTAAAAGCTTGCAAAAATTGTTTCCAGACCTGAAGCACACTCTGATTTCAAGCCAATCTTGCCATTTATATCTACAGTATTTGAGAGCCTGTTTCATAAGCAACTTCTGTAGTTTCTCGAAACTCATAAGTTGTCGATCTGGTGTTCGTAAAAATCATAGCTCCATAACGGCTCTGGCAGATGTTACAAAAGACATAACAGACAACAGGTTGGTATCGGAAACATAGCATTCTTGGTTATACTGGATCACATTCTCGGGCATTCAATAAGATTGATTACAATATTTTGTGTCTTAAGCTAATGCATACATTTTCGTATATGAAAATAAATTCAGTCAAGTACGAGGCTGGCTCGCACATTTAAGGTTCCGTACGTATGTATGTATGTGTAATGTACGTATGGAATGGCATAAATGAATACATATATTGTATAAATTTCATCTCTCTGTCTCTTACCGCTTGAGAGTTACGTTTAATTGCTACTTTATGTTGTATGGGGACACCTAGTAGTTTTCGACTTGTTGTTGCTGTTGTTATTGTCATTTGTTGTTGTAAGGCATCTGGGAATACAGACACTGTGCGAATTTCGGCTCTCTATCTCTTACGGTTCGTGAGTTATAGCAGTTACTCTACGTTGTAAAGAGACACCTGGTAGTTTTACAGTTGTTGTTGTTTTTGGCATTTGTTGTTGTGGATTATATGGGAATACATATATTATGCAAATTTCATACCTCTGTCTCTCACGGTTCCAGAGTAACGGCTAATTGTTACTTTACGTTGTGTAGGGACACCTGGTAGTTTTCATTTTGTTGTTGTTTTTAGCATTTGTTATTGTACGCCATATGTGAGTACATATATTGTGCACATTTCATTTCTCTGTCTCTTACATTTTGGGAGTTACGGCTAATTTTTACTTTGCGTTGTATGGGGACACCTGGTAGTTTCCGACATGTTGTTGCTTTTAGCATTTGTTGTTGCAGGGCATATGTAAATACATAAATTGTGCGAATTTCAGCTCTCTGTATTGTATAGGGACACCTGGTAGTTTTCGACTAAATACATACACTGTGGAAATTTCGGCTTTCTATCTTTTACGGTTCGAGAGTTATAGCTAATTGTAACTTTTCGTTGTATGGGGACACCTGGTAGTTTTCGTTTTGTTGTTGTTTTGAGTATTTGTTGTTGTAGCGGCAAGGTACAACAACACCCTGTGAAAATTTCAGCTCTTTAGCTCTCACCGTTTCGGAGAATGGACGCTGTGGCGGGCGGACGGACGTAGTTCTCTCGGTAATAGGGTTCTCTCGGTAATAGGGTACTCTCTGATGAGTACGGAACCCTAAAAAGCAGTTAAAATGTTTCCCACCACTTACTATTCATTTTATCGGCAGGGTCGCAGGTACTTGTAGTCAGTGCATGAGTGTATGTGTGTGTGTGTGTCAGTGCAGGCAAATACTGTTGATGAAACTGTGATGATGATCATGTATGAAAACTGTGCGCACAGCCACGCGTTTCCACATACGTATTTATATTTGTGTACAATTGTGGAAAACAATAAAAATATTTTTAGATTTATTGCATGATTTGTGTGCTTTAGAAGAGGTTGTTTGGTTTTCTACTCTTAACAAGCAGTGTTCTTGTATTGGCTGAAGTGCTATTGTTGTTTTCCCTTACAACATTTTTAAAGGGTGTCGAAATCCCAACAGGATTTCGAAAGCAATAAACATGGCTTGAAAATAAATTTTGAGGCTTTCCTAAGCCTTATACTATATGCTCATAAAAAAATAAAATGCTATTTCAAATGCAGGTTAGAACAAAGTTGCTCTAAACCATATTTTAACAATATTTTAATAATTTTTTGAAAACCAGTGCTAGATAATAGATATTTGCAAACATTTGCAATTCCCCTAATTTCAGTTTTCTTACTCTTTTGCTTAAGACCAGGAAAATGATGTATTTAAATCCTGTGGGGAATATTTGCTTATCCAAAGACTAAATAATAAATAAACATGACACGTTAATATTGAACTTATCTCAAAAGAAATGAGTTCATTCGATTAATGTCTAGCCCCTGGGCAAAACCTTCATTTATCTAATTTTATTTTCATCAGAGAATTCAGTAAGGATTTTTTAGACCAAACACGTGCTTAGGATTGATATTGTGTGCAACTAAAATTTCTTATTTGATACAAATATTTCCAAATCAACAGATGAGTGAAGGTAACAAAAAATTACTTCTGTTTTGCCTAAATTTGTTGTAAAATATATATATGTCTATGTTCGTCGTTGTGTGCGTGTGTTTGGATGTGGGTCGGATTTATGTAACACTTTTTTGTTTGCTTGTTTTACGATTAATGTATTTACTTTCATATGCACAGAATCACAATAAAATATATTTTAAATATTTATGTAAGCCACAAAAATCTTAAAATATATTTTAAATATTTTTTTACGCTACAAAAATCTTAAAATATATTTTAAATATTTTTTACGCCACAAAAATCTTAAACGTGTTGGTATTTTTACATAGATATTTGTTTTTTAATAAATATCATTGAATTTTTTATGCCTGAAGTTCTTTGGTGGTTTATTTTGGGCCATAAAATTAAATTGTTTATTTTAGTTTTTATCGTTACATATTTTAAATAATATTTATTTATGCTAAGAACTAGAGATGTACGCGTGAGTGTTTTTTGGCTCACGTCACGTACGCTCACGATCAGAATATTTTTTCTCATGCACTTTCACGCTCGAAAAAGTTTTATAGGCCTCACGACACGCACGCTCATGAGCAAATATTTTTTAATCACGCATTTTTACTTACGAAAAACAAAAAAAAATTTCTTACGTTCAGTCACGTTTGTATTGAATCAAGGCTATTTTGGCACTTATTTCAATCCTGTATATGAACTTTGGATGTCAAATTTTTATCGTGTTATTTTCCGTTTGTATAACGCATTGCATTTACACTCTGACACTTGATCGTATTATTTGAGTTATTAACAAGTTGCTATACATAATTAGCCCAATCATGAATATTCTCAAGGAATTTTATTCCTAAGGAAAATACGTTTCTCGAGAAAAAATTCCTCCAATCATAAATTACCTGAGAAACAAAAAAATAAAAGTTGGTAATATCGAAATTTTTTATAAGAAAAAACAAAAAACATATGTTCTGAAAATACCTATTTTTGCCTCCGCCGACTATTTTTCCCCTTCGATGTGGCTAAAACAGCGAAGGTTAAAAAAAAAATTTCCTAAGGAATTTTTCAATATAATAAGAGGAATGGGAAAAGAGAAAATACTCTCACGGAATTATTATTCATGATTGGGCTGAATATAATAGTTAATAATTATACTGGCCTTTATCCCTGGTGGAAATACCTTTCACGCATTTGTTTGTAAGCATTTACTTTTTGTCGTTTTTTTCTTTTCTTAAATTATGAATTAAATTTATTGCTCAAAATCGGTGCAGCATTTAAGAATTTCTATATTAAAAACTATTTTGTTGTTAAAACCATTTGAATAAATTTCTGTGGATTTTCCTTCAACTCATTTCTTTTTCCTCTTTCTTGTGGACTCTACAAGCAAAATTCTTTTTCTCTTTGCTTTTCTTTTAATCTAAAATATTCAGTAAAACTCACTCAACTAAATATTTTCCTTAACATAACTCAATTTAATATTTTTTTTTTCACCCAATTATTAATTCCATCTTTCTACCATAAACAAGTTCTTTGATAGAAAAAAAAAAAAATGCTCTGCATATTTTTCTCTCAGAGCCAACAAAAGTTTCTGAATAAATATTTATTTAAAGTACATTTTTTTTGTGTGGGGATACATAAATAAACCTTTTGCAAGGTTAATGTTGTTTTTTCTGTTTATACTTTTACCTTTATGGCAAAATGTACATATACATTTTATAAAAAAGAAACAAAAATATGTAATAATAAAATATAAAAATTAAAAGCAAACAACTTGTTCCTGCTGCAATTGCTTTTGCAATTGACAAATTTATGAAGATCCCTTAAAACTTTATCAACAAAATTTAATCCTCCCCCCCCCCCCCCCCACACACACACACACACATTTTTTCTAGGAAATTTTTCTTTTTCATCTGTTTGTGTTCATATTCGTACTACTTACTTTGTGTTTGTAGTTTCATTCCTTGATTAAACTACTTGCAGTGCTGTGAAATAGTAAAGCGAAAGGAGAAGCGAAAGCATATGTATGTAAACACATAAAACAACTACACTGTAATGTTTATGCTGTGGGAAACAAGAAACTAAATAAATTGAAATGTAAATATGTCATTGTGTTTTCCTCCCCGTTGCTGCAAAACAAATATGCCAACTAATTTATGCGAAACTGTGTTACTCGCTTAAAAAACAAAGACAAGTGAAATGCAATAAAAGGAAAATATTTTTAAGTACCCAGAACGCATACACACACACACACACACATAAACACATGGATGCTAAAGAAGTTTTCTTTAATTTTATCATTTCACTTTTTTTTCATTTCTTTGACATTGTATTTCTCATGTTTAATCCTGTTACTGTGATCCAGTTTGCCAACAGTTAGTTAATACTTTAAATGCTTTTGCATGAAAGTTTGGTTTATATGCATATAAATATTTTTGTGTACCCACTCCTGCTCAGCTACACAAACACAAGTGTTTTTCAGTTAGGTAGTTGCTTGGCGTATGTACATGCTTCGGCATGCTTAAAAAAGTACACATAAATATTTGTAATGATATCGCCAATTTAGCAAAGTGAATCCTCTACGATTGTGCTTGCCTTTGCGAGAGAGAGAAACGTTAGTAAATAATTTTCACCAACGCGTTCCATCATTGCTTCGCATAAAACAAACGTATTCATACAGGCAAAATAAAGGTACAATATAAACTATTTGCCAAAACCATAAAATTATCTACAATTGTAAATCATATAGTTCACTATAAAATTAAATTGATGACAGCAATACTAGTTTCATATAATAGAAACAGTTCCTTCTTACCGAATTTGTCCAAATAAATATTTTAGGTTTACTAAGCTCCTACTTTGTTTTGATTTGAACCAGCACTATTGTAATAAATTTGCCATAGCAGATTGTCCAATAAGAGCTTAGTAAGCCTGGCCTAGCCTTTATTAATAAATTTTGTATTTATTACGTTTATCAGTCTTGAGTTCATTCTATATCGTTTTCGTGATGAATATTAACTGAACAAGATAAAGAAAACATCAAAGAGCTTTAGCTATGTGGGCAACTAACTGTTTCGAAACCGCTACGCTTCCTAAAATTCCGTTCTAAAAAATGACGGTATTGCTCATGTCTAGTATGCACTTATTCACTACCCTTCAAATGGTTCAGTTGGGCCGAAAAGCTTATATAAGCCAAGCACAATGATTCGAACATTATTTTTCTTATTTTTTAAATTCCTAGATTATTAAAATGTCAGAGTTACCAGCCTTGAAATTTTTTCTATTTTTTTTCATGAGTCCCTGTTGGTCGTCGGTCTTCTTGCTGTTTTTTTGGTCTAACTGATATTTTGCAGGAAGTTTGATTATCGTTAATTCAGTTTGTATCCTATTTGCGTTGAATATTTTATGAGAAGCACAAGTTCATTATAAAATATCACGTGTATTTAACTCTCGAGTCTATTTATCTGGTCTCTGAAATTAAAGAGTCCGCTATCTAATGTTTTTTTTCAATTAGTGCTTATTTCGTGAATGGTAACACTTAGCTCATATCTGAATTGACAGATAATTAGTTTTATCCTTCCGCTGAACGAATATGATTGAGCATACGCTTCGCAAGTGGGCCTGCGATCAACTTACAGAAGATGCCGATTTTGCAAAAAAAAAAAAATCATCTTTTCCGATGAAACTCATTTTGATCTTGGCGGGTATATAGACCAGCAAACTTGTTGCATTTGGGGCACGGAAAACCCGCACGCATACATTGAAAAGCCGGCGCACCCAAAACGAGTCACTGTTTGGTGCGGATTTTGGCATAATTGGGCAATTTTTCTTCGAAAATGAGCAAGGAGTGACCGTTGTCAATGGCGATCATTATAACGCCATGTTGCACGAACTTTTGTTCCCAAAAATTGAAGAGGAGTATATTCGCAACATCAGGACGGGGCTACGTCCCACACAGACGGAGCTACACTCGATGTTTTGCGCCGTTTTCAAAAAGAAAGTTATTTGATGGACCCTTTAGTTTAAGCCGTTATTTGGCAAACGTTATGAATTAATCTTTAGTTTTAGCCGATTGCTAATATTTTATATTTTCACTTGTTATAATATTTAATTAAGTAAAGAAATGAGCTAATAGAAAATTTTAGTTCCTTTGCCATTTTTGTTCGTCACTGTTTTTCTCATTAAAGTAAAACATAATTGTTAACAAACAAAGAACGAAAGTAATAAATGTACTTGTACGTATTATGCGACAAAATAACTTTCAAAGGAGTCGTTTGTTCGCTTGCATGTGTACAAAAAAAAAAAAAATAATACTTATTTTATAAAGTCAACAAAAAGTATGAGAATAAATTATTTCACTTATTACTTTTTCACTTATTATCTTTTGAGTGAGAAACTTGTGTTTCCCTTTCGTTTTTTTTTCTAACTGCAGCAACAAAAGAGTGCTGATGTAATAAAATTACAAGCAGCAAAAGGCTGCTGTGTTGTAAAATTGTGTATAAAGTTTAGTTTTCTTTGTTTTAACTTTGTTTAATTTAATTCTATTTTTAATAATGACGATAATGTTTGCTTATAGCAAATTTGCACACAGACCATATTTTAGTTGTTGTTTTTTTCTTTTTAAAATAAAATATAAACTATCCTTGATAGTCGCTAGATGAATTTGTTCCCAATCATATCGTTGGTCTCAAACAAGATTTTAGTGGGCAGCAAACAAAAATTCAGCATCGTAGAATGCAGACAATAAAAGTTTCAATAATGCACAACATAAAAGCTGGAATCAGGACATATACATAGTTAACTCGATAAAATACATTGTACAACATAAAAAATAAATTGCAAAGTTTCGCATATACATTTTTATAGAGAAGACAAATAATTTTTAGCGGGCTTTTAAGCTCGATTTTTACTTTCTCAAAAGTGAGAAAGATTTTTTGTGATAAAGTTGGAGTGATGTTTGATTTTCAAGGTAGAAAAGAAAAGTAAAGTTGAAGACTTACTGGCTGGGGTATATAGCATGGCTATTTCACGATCTTCACATTGCTCATCAGCATCCAAATTCGCTTCGAACACATGCCATTGCTAATTGTATACTGTTTTTAAGCAGCAGGGCATAGCCAACCGACCACCAGAGCTCTTCATTACTAACTCTCTATATTTAATTCTATTGACTATTTCTGCACTTTCTCACTCTGTTTCTCTGTTGATTGATAGATATTTTTATGCTCTCTCACCAACATCCAGTTAATTTTTGTGTTTGTTGCTATTCTATCAGTGATGGTTTCAAAGTTTTCGCCGGGCCCAGCGATTAGCTTTATATTCGAACTATGTATATGATTATTAAAAACTTCATTGGGCTTTTTAGTTCGATTTTTATTTTTTTTAAAAATTTACAAAGCTTTTTTTTGTGATACAGTTGGGAAAATATATTCCCATCAAGAGAAAAGTGCAGTGAAAAGTAGAAAGTTAATCAATAAGATTAAGTGTAGACAGCCAGTAATGAAGAGCTCAGGCGGTAGGATGGCTAAGCGCTGCTGCTTAAAAACTGTATACAATTACTCATAACCAGGGTTCGAAGCATACTTGGATGATGATCACCGACATGTTATGTACCCCAGCCAATAAGTCTCCAACTTTACTTTTTGTGTCTTCTTTAAAAATGTTGATCACTAAAATTTTATCACAAAAACATTAAAAAAAGAATTAAAAAATGTCTCTCTCAATTTTGAGGAAGTCAAAATTGAACTAGAAAGCCCGATGAAATAATTAACAAAAAAAAAAACACATATTGTTAATAACTTTATCAGGCTTGAATTCGATTTTAATTCTTCAAAGTTCAGAAACTTTGTGAAAAAATTGAACAGATCAAAATTGAAAAAAAAAAACATATTTTTCGTTCAAGCTCTTAATCTTTGGTTTTTTATAAAAAATAATTTTAAACAATTATTTATTTATTATTGAAAATAAATAAATATATTAAATATTAAATAAATTGAAAATAAATAAATAATTGTTTAAAATTACTTTTTATAAAAAACCAAAGATCAAGAGCTTCAATAATTAATTTAACAATACGAAGATCAAATAAAATAAATATAAACATATTTTTCATTAAACAACAAGTATCGGAAAATAATTTTTTAGATCGAAAACTGTGACGTTGGCGAAATTCTTTGGAATCTTGTGACAAATCGTTTTGCCAGTACTATAGTTTTTAAGCGGCTGGTAATGTTTGGCCTGAATGTATTCTTTTTGTTTGTAACTCCTTGAGTAAAGCTAAAATCTTAATAACAATGTGTTGAGCTTGAGCTCACTTTTGGTGCTGTTTCAATATTTCGGTGCCCCTCTGTGTCCTTCGTGCAAAAAAAAAAAAAAAATTGTCAACGTTTGTGTTTTACAAATTTGAATAAATTATTATTATTATTAACATAATGAGACGGCTTAAATCGTCATAAAGTAGAAAAGGTGAGGTGCGTAAATAACATTAGTAGCAGATCCAGACTTTTTCAGCTGTCTAGAATCACGAAGGAAATTAGTGAATGGGTAGACGAAGTAAACGGCACTAATATGAAGTTATTCTATCAAACTTGTTCAGACCAAATGCGTAACGGATAATATTATTTTACGTGTTGCTAATCTTCTTCCAGTCGTGATATTTGCAGCCTGCATATATTTCGGAAGCATATAATAATGTAGAATAATGCAATTAGAACCCTTATTCTTACTGGTATAAAATACTGTGTGGCCCGTAATGCTCTAAACATATCATATATCCTGCAATAAGTTTGACTAGTGTGATCTGACCCAGCCAAACAACTATTCATTTTTACTCCCAGATTTCTACTAATATGGACAATGGCTATTGGAGTGTCTCCAATATGTATATGTCGATTTTGCTCTACGACCACATTTTTCTTACTTATAACTAAGCATGGATATATACACTATACACTAAACAGACCAATCACTCAGGATCAACTTGACTGATTCAGCTTTGCCAAAATAAATGTTCGGTTTTTAGGTTATGCAAAAAAATCTGCTTAATCAAACGTCCACAAACACTCTCCATTTACGTTTCTTCACCTGCCAATCCCTCTTCCCTATTTTACTAGTTCTAGTGCAATGCAATGCATATACAGGGGTCATCCCCTAAGTACTGGTCCCAGTCTAAAACAAAAAAAAAAAAAACAAAAAAATCGAAGATTTTTAATAGAAAATAATTGCAATAGAATAATGACTAATTTCATTACGCCCTGGGTGCAGACATTCACTTTGTTTTGGAATTTCCCAACCCTCAGACAAGTATTCAAAAATTATTCACCGCGCAATTAATCAAGTGACTCAGTAATGCATTAAATTTCATATTTACAAAAATACTTTGCTAAAAAATTCCCAGGATATTCCAAAATTGCATGAATCATCCTTGAGTTAAAAAACATTTTAAATTGATTTTTTATTTTATATATCAAAAATATTTTCTATTTCCTTTTTTTTAATATACTTTTTATGGCTAATGCGCGTAATTCCTTGCATTGCTTTGCTAAAAATAGTTTTGCTTACCAAGTGTTTTATTAGGTCAATATCCTTTTATTATCCTTTGCGTTATTGTATTTATATGTTTATGTTTATGTTTATTTTCGTTCATAAAACATTGATGTGTTTATTTCTTAGCAATATTGATAAATTACACTCAGTTATTTATTTATTTACTTCTCTTGTTAATTTAATGCCTTTTTGTTGTATTTGTTGTTGTAGATTTATATGGTAAATAAGGTTGCCATGAGAACACGTTTTAGACATACAAAAAAAAAGTATAAGCACATATGAAATTTGGGCTTTATTAACACTATTTAATGCTTGTTTGTGGCAAAGGTTTGTTTTCTTTTTTTATGAATTTTTATTTTATAACATCATCACCAAGAGTAACTGACTTGACATAACAAAACTAAATGTATGAAAGAAAACTTAAGAACGGACATAAATTGAGTTAGAAAAAATTGATTAGAATTTTTGGAACAACGTTAAATATTTATTATCCTGTCCCGCACACAATACAGAGAGCCCGACCGACCGAAAGAAAAAAAAAATCGTTAAATCGTAAAATGCACAAAAACACTCGAAATATCAACACGAGACTGCAAGTCAACCAAAAAGAAAAAAAAATAAAAAAAAAAATAAAACGTTTGCTGCAGACAGGAATTTTAGTGGAATTTTAGAAAATTAGTGGAATTTATTGTGAATTATTTATGATTTTATTTTATATAAAATTTTTTATTATGAGCTTTTAAATCAAATAGTATCAAACCTTTGTGTTATTTTTTCTCACAATCCTTTAGACAGGACCTGCAATAATATTTCGTTTAACATCAATTTTGTTTTACACCTAAATTGAAATTGTTTTTTAATATCTTAAGTTAGATATGCACTTTATGATATTATTATATTTTTTATAAATTCTTGAATTAATTTAAAAACCATAAAGTATTTCTTTTTTCCTTTTAGTTTATTTCCTTAATTTGAGGTTCAATTTCTTTGCTGTTCAAGCGTTTGCTTTGAAAAAACACGACCGCTTGCAACCAATGCTCGCCATTAACTATTGCTTCAAGGGTGCAACACTGTGTCAGCCAACCCCTGTTAAAGCATAATTTAATCATTTTAAGTTTGTCTTCTTCTTTTTCCATGGCTTTAACTGAACGAGTTTGTTGCAAGTTTATCTGATTGTTATTGTTTTTGTTAACTTATATTAAACCATAACATGCCCGTAATAACAGTGCGCTCTCTTTCAACTGAATTTTGTATGCTCTGCATTTAACAGTGCTCTCGCTGTACTGAGAGTTGTGCCATCGGGTGGTGAGTCTGCTCAGTTGGGCTGGTTGTTTCATTGCATTTTACCGGTTTGTTTACATTTTTTTATTACATTTTCAATCTAATGCCGGTCTTTCAATCAATGATTTTAACCATGCCTAAAAAATGAGCAGAGAGAATACTTATATAAAAAGAGCATAATGTTTCATAATTATAGTCAAGGAGTTGTAATAAACATTCTCAAGTTGCTGTTGTTTTTTAGCATTAGATAAATTGCATCAACTTTTTAATAACAAGTAGCTTTCCTCAAACAACTCTACTTGCCGTTGCGACTTTGCCGTAAGGCAAAATTTTGTTAGCGACAGGATTTGCTATTTATTAGAATAAAAGAATTTTGGCTAAACAAATGTTTATATCCTGTAAAATCATGTGATAATATGTTATAGAAATCTTCATCGTTATAAGTGGAGATGAAGAAAAATATAAAACCAAACAGCTACAAATATTCTCAGTGGTCGTTTTTTTTCGAGATTTTTGTGGACTGTTGCTTCGAGTGGCCCACACAAGTATCAAAGTGGCATTTTTCATTCTTCTATTTGTTGCTCTTAGAGCAAATGGTTTAACCTTTTTAAATGTTGCAGCCCTTGAAGCTATAGCTTATAATTCTAATATATTAACTATTTCAATTACAATCTCTCAGAGAGAAAACAAGCAATTCATTAGCAAAATAACTAACAAAATAATGTATTATTTTCATATGTCATAGATGTGTTTCGAAGCACCGCGATCATCTTTCTTTTATCATTTCTTTTGACCAATCAACACGAGCCTTTCTTTGAGCGGTTGACAAATTGTGTGGGATCCAATGCGAACAAACTTTTTTGACAGTCAAATGTTTAAGCAATATTGAAACGATGTTGGTCCCACTAACGCGTAAAGTTGTCTCAATTTCGCAATGGGTGACATGACGATCTTTCAATACCAGTTCGCGTGGACCAGCAATGCTTTTTGGAACAACAACTGACTTCGGATGATCTTCGTATAATTCGTCTTAGAGTGAACTAAGTCCACGATAGAATTCACTGTACCATCGATAAATACTGGTCCTTGGTGAAGCTTAACCGCTAAAAATTGAATTAAGTTCATCAATGCCCTGCTGCCAACTTAATCCAGGTCGAAAGATATAAAACATAATCGCACAAAAATTTTCGGGACCTAATTCCGTCTATGGACCAAGATGAATCTTTTAAATTACTGTAAACAACACAAACAGCGCTGGCATGTCAAAAGGTTCTGATTAAGTGTCAGTTGCCAAATTTCGCAACATAAAAAGCAACCATGTGTAAATTTATCCTTTTTATTGCAGTGTATTATTTTGAAGTACTTTACGAATAAAACCACGTTTGCAGCACTGCAGAGTACTGAGTAGATTTCAGAAGACTTTGTCCAAATCTAGTCAAATAGTAGGTTTCATTTTGTGGGGAATCTTCTGAAAGTTACCAGATTTGGTTTGAAATCCCGTAAGTACTGCACTTTGCGTATATGTCAATAGGATGTTAGTTAAATCGTATCATGTCCTTTATTATTAGTTGGTAACTACAGCAACATAAATAAAAGAATTTCTATGAAACGACACTTAACTGACAATTTTTTTCTTCTCAGTTGAAAGTCTGACATATCGCTTAGCAATCACACAACGCATAAAAATGATCAAAACATACTACAAAAATGGTGATTCTGCCACAGCCACATATCGTGCTTTAAGAGGAGATTATAGTCTACATAATCGTCCAACTACGCAAGGAATTGGCGAAATTGTGAAGCAATTTGAAGAGACTGGAGGGGTTACAAATATTGTTAGGCCGGTGCATCATCGTTTCGCTCGTTGACCTGAAAATATCGCTGCTGTAAGTGAAAGTGTTGCCGAAGGCTCGAATGTGTCGATTTCTCGTCGTTCTCAGGACATGATAAAATACTTTTTTTTGTTGCCTACTATTGAAGAATACGACTTGGAGAATATGTGGTTCCACATGCCACAATCTTGAGCGAATATGACTTTATTGCTAGAGACATTTACTGGCCGCGTAATTTCTCGTCGTAGCGATATCAAGATCATGCGATTTGACAGCATTAGACTTTTCTGTGGGGAAATACCGTGTTTATGCAGATTAACCTTTAAGTCTTGAGCACTTAAAAACCAACATTCGTCAAGCTATGGCTGAGATACCGCCCAATATGTGTTAAAAAGTGGTCGAAAATTACCTCAAAAGAATCAATGCTTGCAACACTTCGCCTGGTGGTCATTTAAATAATGTCAACGTTGAAACTTTATAATAAAAAAGAAATATTATGAAAAAAATATTTAAATATGTGTATTATTTACGTTTACTTTTGAAACCGCAAAATGGACAACCCTTTGTATGTATATAACTAATTCAGCTGTTCAAGGATTTTCATTGCAATTCTCGTTGTACTTGGCCAAGCAGTTCTCTTCAATTCTATTCAAAAGTTAAGCACATTTAAATTATGCACTTATAATTGGCAACAATCAACAAAATTGCCAACTCTTAAGCTGAAATGGAGCATAACCTTATTTAAGAAAAGTAAAAACATATTTTTGTATCGAAAACGATTGGAATTGGTCTAGTTAATAAAAGTATTTAAATGAAGGCAACATAATAATGACAGGACACCACAATAAAAATTTTATAATTTTCTTTAAAATCCTGAGAGAAGGAAAAAAGTAGTAAGCATGTTTTGCATATAAATGTCTCATTTTCCTTTTGCAACCTTAATCAGCATCAGCAGTTGTTGTACAACGTCCAGGTACAATAATCCTTTATTGTGTGTCGCAATAAATGCACTTAATGCTCTTGACTGAAGCAAAATAAAAATAAAATAAAAAAAAAAACAGGGAAAAAGGTAGCCAAATGTACATGTCCTTTGAACATGTAAGAAATCCGGTTTACAATGAGCTTAAATAATCGGCATTGGTGCAATGGCAAAATAACATGCTTTAAAGGTATTAATTTTATTCATTTATTCTTAAAATAATTGGTATGATGTTATAGAATTGGTTAAAAACAAATAATTCAAGAAAGAGTGTGACTTGAGCTGGGGTACAACTAGTAGCTTGGAAGCCGCCATTTTATCAAGTTTCTACTTTCCGCCTGTATTGCGTCACATACATACAATCATATTTGTAGCTTTTGGATGACTTTTTTTTCCAGCTCACAATCCAGCAACAATTGCAACTTGCAGCTGTATGTGTGTTAAACTGAATTTCTCAATACAGTTAAATTAAACGAAAAAAACTACGAGTCGTTCTCCTATATAAAAACAGTTTTAGCTCGAATAAGCTTTATGCAAAAAAAAAAACGTTTGTGCTTACTTAATGGGAAACTGAAACTTACTCGATCCAGCTTCTCAAATATTCAAGAAAATTCCTTGTTCTCGTAGCCATAAAAGCAGTAAAGGTTTCCATAGAAAAAACGACAATAATAAGAAACCAAAAACAACAACAACAACTACAACTTTCCAACCAGCATGAGTATCAAAACAAAACCACTTTAAAGTAGTTGAATTGAGTTGAGTGGTATGCAATTGCTTTTTAACTGCGCTTTCACTGAAAATGACAGAAATTTGTGAAGAAATTGCTAACGAAACCTTGGAGAGTTTTAAGAATGAGGAGCCAGGCTTTGAAAGGAACGAAATTTAAAGCTTTGTTGAGTCTGCCGAAGGCTTATAGCTTGCTTGTAAGATGTTGTTAAAGTTGAGGTATTCACTAAGAAAAATATGACAATATGGGTTGAAGCAAGCTGGCAGCCGAAAGTTTTTGTGCAAAACGTAATATTGCGAATTCAAAAAATGGTTTTAACTAGCCAAAATCCTAACCTTTTCAATTTCAGTTCATATGCTGTTTCAGGAGTATGCATACTTTATGCTGGGGACAACCGGTCCCCAGTTGGGCTGAGGGATTTTCTTCTCTGGTGTGGTATAAACAACAGCGGCTTCGCCTACACAATCTGTGAGCATCTGGCAACACAGTGTTTTACTTACCTCTAAGGCTCCGCCCGAAACATTTCATCAATAGTTTGTTTTGGATAAATTTGCAAGCATCTTCTTAAATTCTATACTCAAAAACAAACAAAAAATTAATTGAAGGCTGGCCAAAGAAAATATGATCAGAAAATAGATTTTGTTATACAAAAACCAAAAAAAAACATACTTGAATATGTCCCCCCAACTTCCGCTTTGGAAAATACCACAAGTTTATTTTGGAAAAATTTTTAAACGTGGTTTTTAAATTTACACTCAAAAAAAAGAGAAAGAAATTAATAGAAGTCTGTTGAAAGTGAAAAAACAGATCAGAAAATATATTTTCTTTTACAAAAGCAAACCGACGTGAATATGTCCCCCTCTTGTACTCTGAAACATGTCACAAGTTTATTTTTCATAAATTCTTGAACATGTTTTTGAGTTCTACACTCAAAAAAAAAAAAAGAAAAAAGAATTCTGATCAAATAAAATATGATCAGGAAAGATGTTTTCTTATGCTGAAGCAAAAATACTTGAATATGCCCATCTCTGGCGCTCAGAAAGATGGCAACGAACAAGTTAAAGAAAAGAGTTGTAGCAATCACTAACAAGGGGTGGACCAAATAAAGACTAGCAGTAACTAAATCGGGGCCCGTGTTAGTTGAAAGCTCGAAGCATGGCTGCAGGTAACGCTGAATGTTTTTCATGAGCCTGAGTTTAAGGCTAAACTGAATGCTGATTACTATTGTCATGGATATGAAAAATATAGTGGTCCCCCAGCTAAAATGTGAAAATTTTATTTAATTTTTTTTTGGCTTTCAATCATTAAATATTGCAGTAAATGTGGATGGCTAACTAAAGAATTCAAATTAAGCAAAGCTATAACGTCAGCTGGGGTACAACTAGCTGTTTTGAAGCCCGTACGCCTTTCATCAGCTTTCATTTTGATCATAAGCTTAAGGTAGCTTTAAAACAACTGGTTGTTGTCCAGCTAAATGCATCACATTTCTTAATTTTTGGTCTCCAATTAATATCAGTCATACCAGTTGTCTGAACAAAAGTTCTTCTAAAAGAAGTTGTACTAGAATTCAATGTTTTTTTCTTTTCTTCAGTTTTAAAAAAAAATATTTTTTAGTTTAAGCTCGAAACCCATCTCTGATAAAAATCGAAAATTGTAAAACATAAAAACTTGGTAAAACGCTCAATTAAACAAATCATATAATCATAATGAGCGAGGGGGCTAATTTCCATCTCAGCGGGTACGTAAACAAGCGTGTACATCAAAATACAAAACGAGTGATGCACAAGGAGCCATTGCACCTGTACAAATTGACTGCAGGGTGCGTTGTTCACGCTGGAGAAGTCATCTCGCCATTTTTTTCCAGTATGCCGCTGGTCAAACGACAGTGCACTACAGGGCCACGCTAACCGAGTTTTTTCTGCCGCAATCGAATGAATTAGGTCTGGCGGACAGGTGGTTCCAAGCCACAATCGATATTCTGAGAGCCAAACAACATCGAATGACTTCTTTTGGCCCACCTGCTATTTTATTCAAATATATTTGCAGCAATATTTTGTAACACTACTATGAGCCATAATGAATCAGTTTTGCTCTGAATAATTCATTAGAAGATCTGTGAAACTCCATTGACTGGATAAAAAATTCCTTGTACTAGAGAACAACTATTACTATGAACAATAAGTTGTCAGGGAACTGGCTAAAGACTCCTTAGTTATCTAATGCTGGGTGTAAAACCATAAAAATACTTTTGCTTGCAATACAAAAGATTTCCTCTGTTAATGGCTTTAACAACTTTATATAAGATTAAAAAAGAGAACGATAAAAAAAAGTAGCATATTGTTTCTATTTTACAAATTTTTAAGCAGAAGGGTTGTACTTCATTTAAGTTTACATTTTTAGTCATTTCGATTTGTAATTTTTTTTTTTTTTTGTTCTGCTTAACAATGGAAAATTGTAAAGATGCTGTTGCAATCATCAAACATTAGTGTCAACTAAACTAAACAGGAATTTTACGTTTTCATTGCAGATTATCAAACAAGTAAGCAGGCAACCGGGCAAATAAAGCAGGTAGAAAACAAAAAACCAACAAGACGATGAGTTTAGATACCAAAGAAGAAGGATACTAATAACAACCAGTACGGCCACATTACCAACACACACCCAGTTTAAAGTGTATCAATTTAACCTGGTCGCAAAAAGAAAAAAGGATATCGAAAACAGCTATAATAACAACAACAGTAGCAGCATCAGCATCAGCAATATTGGCAACAACAAGAAAGACCACAAGTTTTGTGATGACAACAAGAAACATGAATAGTGGTAAAACGAAAACTTCTGTATCAAGAGACAATAAAGTGGTTACAGAAATTGAGGCAGCTACTGATACCGAAATAGCGGCAGCAACAGCAACAGCCATTGCAACTGCAACAACAACGGCGACCATAAATACAACCAGAACAACAAAAACAACAACCAAAATTACCTCAGATCCAGGCATTTTATGCTTCCATCATTGCAATGTGAAAGTTTTTTGTTTTACATTGCCGCACATTTGTCCACAATGTAAAATGGCCCTGGCAACACATCCCAATGGCGATGCCAACTCGGCAGGTGGAATTACCGGTAGCGGTGGCAATCGTCATAAGAAAAAGAAGAACATAACCAAGTCGTATCACAATACAAATGCTGACCAAAGTCTTTCAATTAATACGAAAAGAGATGACAATGATGCCAATAATGTCATTGGGGAAAACAATGTTACTGATGCTGCTGCTGCTGCTGCAAGTGATGTTCTCAACGATGGCGAGAATGATGATGATGATGACGATGATGAAGATGACGTTGACAATAGAAATGGTTTTAATTCTAATATCATGGCCAGTCGTCTGTTACCATTCCGTTTGCCGTATCCATTTGTAAGAGCCAATCAATATCCCTGTGCAATTGTTTTGCGTCCCACTACAGGCGATTTTCTCAAGTGAGTGATACTTTATGTAATAGTATAAATAAAAATATTTATATATATATATATATATATATATATATACAGCAATATCCGCACACTAAGGGCTAACTAAAGAAAATTATTATCTACAGAAAGCCATTTTGGTCGTGTTTATTCTTAAGCCATGTAAGCAATTACTAAAATAGAAAATTACTTAATATCTCTTAATTAAAGGGTAGTTAAAGTTTGAGGGCCAATATTGGTTTAGAATAGATTACAAGTTATTTAGGAAATTAGGTAATTTCTCTTTATTATGGTAATATTGGTGTGGTTTAATTATGCATGGAACAAAATATTGGCACACTTCCATCCGATGATCCAAATTTTCGATGACGGTGAGACATAATTGAGTTTCTATGCCAATAATGTGCCGAACTATTTCATCCTTTAGCTCTTTTGAATTGTTGCTGGCTTATCGATGTACAACTTTTCTTTCCAATAACCCCAAACAAAGAAGACGAGCGGTGACAAGTCACATGATCTTGGCGGCCAATCTACATCGCCGCCACTTGAGATAACACGGCCATTGGTTGGCCATGGTTTCGTTAGCTGTGGGGTAAGTGAAACCACATACCGCCCACATCCTTATGTTCCAATGTGGGGCACAGAAAGTTCGTTATCATCTCACGATAGCGAATGTCATTCACAGTAACTGCCTGACCGACCTCATTTTGGAAAAAATACGACCCGATGATGCCACCAACCGCACCAAAGGGCAGTCACTCTTTGTGGGTGCATTGATTTTTCGACAATCACTCTTGGATTACCCTAGTGTACATACACTAAAACAATTTTAAAGTTTTTTTTTGTCAATACTTCAGTAAAAATCAGGCAAAACTTTAACTTATCGCTCTGCTATGTGTGTGAAGTAAATAGCAAAATGTTAAGCCCATGCGAACGCAAGCTGTCGAAATAGAGGAATTCAAACTGATTCAAAACTGAGCGACTACATTTTGATCGCTTATAGTTTCTGGCGAAATTGAGGAACAGGCAGTTAATTACAGTCTTTTATATTAAGCAGTATATAGATACAAATGATTGTCCAGATTGGAACAAACAATTTAGGGACGGATGTTATTTTACATCTAGAAATCACTCCAGGGCTGTTCATAATATTACAATCTTTTATACTTCATTACGACTGATGAAGGTATTTGGGTGAGAGGTTCTTGATGCCTGTTAGTTGGCGAGCATGAGAGATCATCGAAGAAGAAGAGAACTTCGGATAACCGATCACTTTTAATCGCTTAGAAAAAGAAGGTATATTAAGGAGCAGATGAAACTTTTTCGATTTTTAACTTGGCCCATTTTTATGCCATCTGGTTTTTTCATGTTAAATCGCAGGAGCAATATTTTTTATTCAATTTATCGTTGTAGCCACTCGTTTCGTTTTTTTTTTGTTTTGTTTGAAAAATAAATTTTTTTCTTGTTGTTTTTCCTTCTTTTTTTTTGCAGTGATTATAATAACACCACAGATTTGCATATTGCTGTAACAACTTCTACGGGTTGTGTGGTGGAATTTGATCGTCATGGCTTGCGACGTCATCGCACAGGCAACATGTCAGAATGGTGGCAGTGTTTATTAGTGGGTGATGTACCTGAACCCTGGTATGACTACTGGGATCAAGTGTTATTTAAGGTTTGTATATTTTTCGTTGCCATTTTTTTATGCTTAAGAAATATTTTCCAGGTAATAAATTTAAATTACGTGATTTGTGCATTGAAAAAGAATGTAATATACATTAGGGAAGTCAATTTAGCAATGGATATTGTGGCATCGATTTATCGATAGCTTTTATTATGACAAAAAAAAAGTTCCACTACGACTTACCAAATAAGTCGGTTTTGAGGCGTCAGATATTCAGCTTATTTTTTTTTTTGGTATTTTTATATGAGAGTCCCCTCTAAAGAACTTTTGGGCCAAAAGTCCAAATTAATTTTTTGCGACCATCAAAAGTCGTAGTGCAATCAAAGTACCAAATTTCCGATAAAATGAAAAATACTATACGATATGGTTAAAGCATAACACAGCACGACAAAATTAAAAAGGTTTTTGCTTCTTTGAATTCATCAACTGTTTCTAGTTAATTTCGGTGCGCTGAATTCAAATCAAATAATCAGTTTGTCTCTATCACCTCTAGTTTTCATGATATAGCTTTTTTATACACTCCACTAGTGACCTCCAATTATGACGGTCTGCCGGTCTGTCAAAAAAATTTTTTTTCATGAAAAAAAATTTTGTTAAAAAAAATTTTTTGGTAAAAAGTTTTTTTTTCCGGAAAAAATGTTTTTTTTTGGCAACTACCGTAACTGTAAATAAGAAATTTTAATGAAGAAAATTTTTTTTAAAAATTACAGACGGGTCATAATTGGAGGTCATGAGTGAAGGGCTGATAGAGAGAGCTGATAGAGACAAACTGATCACAGATTTGAATTCAATGCTCCCAAATTGACTAGAATCAGTTGCTAAATTCAAAGAAGAAAATTAAGTGTTGGCCTGTGTAATCGGCGACATATGAAGAGTTTCCTGTAGGCAGCAGATGTATCGGCCGCTGAAAATACTATTCTAGTTTGGAAAATAAAATGGAAATACCACAAAGGTGAAAGAGTCAATAAGACTCATACATATATGTTGGTCAATCTGTAAAAGAGCCACAGGCTCAAAATGGGGGCTGAATCCAACGATGACACACTAGCTGTATAGTAGCGTTATCAGGCCGATTATGACCTGCGCTTTTATAGTATGGTAGACGTCTATGTTATATAAATGCAACATAATAACCATACAGAAATTTCAAAGAACCTTGGTTTGAGTAAGGCTTTCAAAACAACACCAACTCGGGCGATGAAAGCAATATTATCCGTCGATCCAATTGAATTACGTGTAAAATATGAAGAGGATCTCACAGCGAAAAGGTTAAAGATGATGGCTGAGTGGATCGACCAGGGCCACGAAGCACATCATCAACAAATGTTTGCAGTCATGGGAGAGTTTATACCGGGACATATGACATCAGATCGCCTACCGGCCACTAGACTAGAGGCCAATTGTGAAACATTCATTCCTGACTTTCATTCGTGGTTGACCGACCTTTTGAACCAGATCCCCTGGTGGGGCTTCTGTGTTCCACAAAGGACACCAAAAAATAGTTTCTGCACAACTTAAAGCTGGCATAATTTATAATTTTTGTTAACGGACATGCCGTTTTTAAGTTATGACTAGAGGTCTGGAACAACCTTTACGAAAATTTAATATTTTAGAAAAAAAAAAATTCTAAAAAAAACTGATCCATAGAATTTTTAATTTTTATGATTTTTGTACTTAGATAGGCATAACATATCAAAAAAAAAATATATAGTGGTCACGCATGATCCGATAATTTGTTGTCATTTGTTGTGCAGTGTTATTAAATAAATTATTTAAGCAATTATCTTTATTTGCCAACAAATTGTTGGCGAAATATTGAACAAAGGAAAATAATTATAAAATTCAAAAACGAAATTTTGAATTGGAAATTTTGTAATTATTTTCCTCAACGATGCTAACAAATTGTTAGCGAAATATTGAAAATAAATAGAGATAATTGTTTCTCATTAGTTTTCTTTTAAAAAGTCTTAAGCTTGAATCATTTATAAAATTATCATAAGAAGATCACATAATATAGAAATAAACTAATTTCATGTTTAATGCTTAAATAAAGTTTCACTAACTAAACTCTTTTCTGTGCGTTTGTGTTTTAAGATTTGCCAACAGCCAGATAAATGGACAGTGTCACACTATCACGAGGACAAACACAATTGCTACACGTTCGTATTGAACTTTCTGCAGGCGCTGACATATGACAAGTTAAGTGAAGCGGCTTCTAGTAAAACAAGATTTTGTGAAAAGTATATAGTGCCTAGAACAACAACAGCTGGCAAGTATATATCATTGTACCGGAAGTTGCGTGATGCTGGTATTTATGTGCATCACACAAATCACCAAAAGGTACGTTATGCGAAACAAGAGCAACAACTACAATTAAAGCAACGAAATCCTAATAAATCTAACAACTTAACAGAAACTACAATAGCAGTAACAGCAGCAACAGCAGCAACAACAACAATGCATATGTTGGCCAAAAATAGTTTGGTTACTAACAAACAACAGCAACAACAACAACAACAACAACAACATCATCAGCAGCATCTTAGTAATCATCACAACCACCACAGTATTATATTACGCCCGCATTCTACCTTGTGTACAATAGAGGAATAAAAGTTGCAACAATGAAACTAGAAACAGAACACACATTTATTTAAAAATATATACATACGCACATACTACATATGTAAGAGTGACATGACAAACGTGGCGTTGCAAGAGCTGGCTGCTCTGCTGGCCAGGGACTCGCATCAAATATGTATGAATGCATGTTTTGTTGGAGATGGTTCGGCATCTGGGCACAAACACTCTGGCACGCAGGTGTTTGTGGGTTTGTCTTAAAGTTTTTAGAAATTTACCAGCTTAAGGTATCGTATCACCGCAAATCTTCAAACAAACAAAACCTACATGCATACATACATACATACGTACGTTACGCTGTGACTGCTTGTTTGTGTCTGGTGGGGTATTTGAGTCTTGTTTATGCAACAGCAACTCGGCCGCCACCAATACCAGCATTCAGCATTTGCAACAACACCAAACAAAAAAAAAAAAAAATCCCCCAACAATCATGTTGTTTGTTTTTCTTTTGTCGAATTTTTCCTGCAACAAAATCTTGTTCCTATTTGTTGCCACTGAAACACCCTCAACTGGCAACGATGCTTGTTTCTGCTTGTTCATGCATGTTTCTCTGGCCAACTTTTTCAATGTTTTTTTTTCTGTTTTTTGCTTTTGTTTTGCTGTTTTTGCAACTTTTATACATATCCACTTTTTTTTTACTCTTTAGTTCTCGTAGCTTGATTGTCTGGCAATTGCAAACTTATAAATATTTTGCCGTTTAAATGTGTACACTTGAAACTACTCCAATTCGTGTATGTTTAAGCATGTGTTCATTTGGTTCCCTGGAAATTTATTCCTGTTTCCGTGTGCGTATGTGTGTGTGTGTGTGTTTATGGGGGAGCAGGGATCGTAATTGAATGAGCCAGAAATACATTTTGCAGCTAATTTAATATCCAGTAGTTTAGGTCTAAATTCACCTTTCTAATTGTTTTCGGTAATTTGAAGCCGTCTGTGAGCCGCCAGCATTTCGTTGATGCTGCGCAACTCCTTAGTAGAGGCTCGAAAAGACTTAAACGAATATTTGAAAGCTTGCCACTTACTCTATTGTTGCACCTAAATCAATGAGAATGTTTTAATTTTCTAACAGTTCTTTAGTACAGAAAAGAATCTTGTAGCCTCGCAACATCTTTTGCTTTTCCTAACAACCTCCAAAAAAAACAATTAAAAATATCAATTTAGTCCTGAACTAATAAATATTACTTGGATCTTCTAATACAAGTTGGACCAAAAGTGCAACCTATTGGAAGTTGTTTTTTTTTTGCGAATGGCGGCCAATGTCAAATCAGTTTCTTTATTTTTGTCAACTACACAGCTGTGGAATACAAGAGCATCAGCCAGGGAGCGATACACTCCCCAAGAACGCGCAATAATCGTGTCTATGACGAAGTGAAGGATTTTTCTATCAAAATAATAATGAGCGATGAGGCTCATTTCCAAGTCAGTGGGAAACGGGCAAGTGAACAAGCAACATTTTGGCTTCTGGAACATCCAAAATGCACAAGGAGCCATTGCAAAAGACTGCATGGTTCACACTGCGGGAGAGTATTTTTTTCGAGGTTGCCGCTGGTCAAACGACAACACGCTACAGGATCATGTTGAGCGAGTTTCTTCTGCCGCCATCGAACGAATTAGGTCTGGAGGACATGTGATTCCAACAGGACGGGGCAGCGGCATACACTGCGAGAGCCACAACTGATATTTCGAAAGCCAAACAACATGGGATGACTTCTTTTGGCCCACCTGTTACTAGTTCTAAATAGAACATATTAATTGTTTTCTATCTGTTTCTTTCATATTTCGTTGATGCTGCTCAATTCGTCATTAAGATCGAAAGAACTTCAAACTCTTTACACCGAAAATAATTTTTAGGAAGTAGATTTGGTGTCATTAAAAATGAAAGAAAAACGCTTTAGCGACTTAAAAAGAAATTCTTTTTTTTAGACCGTGACCAGTACTGAGGGTATAACCCCCACATATGCAGTGCATTGTACTGGAACTAGTAAAAACAGGAAATGGCGATTGGTGGATAAAAATGTTTATTTGCATCAAAATTGTTAAAAAGCATTAAAAACAGTGCGAAAAGCACCAAGTTCGCTGATGCACTTGCCTTGGCAAAATTTCTTCCAAAAAGTTGTTAATCTCGAGCCCTGCTCTTTAAAGCTGGTAAAAAAGCTTTAAAAAACGCAATTGAATAGCAAAACTTTATCATTATCTAAATCATTATGCTCATACATTGTTCGTTTGTAAAAAAAAAAGTAATATTTTAAGGTACAGTGGGATTAATACGTTCTCATTTGGAAAGCAGGTGTAACAGCTGAGCTTCCAATAACTTAATATTTATATCATCCTGGTGTACAGATCAAGCAGCATTCTCGGTCATTCTGCTTCTATGCATTAGTAAACAATGTTGGGTCTTGTGTGCGTTGAAAACCAAACAGGATCTTACGTCCTCATTCGGGGATTAGATCAGTTCTGAGTGTAAAATTCTTCTTCTGAATTTTTGCTTCAATCCCTAATTGACTGGCTCTATGGCCGAATGAATGCGAATGCCAGATACTGCTGGCATCTGCAAAAGAGTGTATTGGATTGGGATATTAACAGAAAGTCATTAGGAGTGATAAGAAATAGGACAGGGTATCACAAGAACAGAACCTTGTGATACCCCCGACTTAACCTTGAACTCGTTTGATGACATTTCATCTATAACAACTGGTTAAGTGCGCTCCCTAAATAAACTGAATATAAATCAAGTCATTAGCGATGCCAAAAGTAATAAGTTTTGATAGTCAATCTCTATGCCACACTCTATGAGTCGCCTTGGAGATATCCAGAGCCACACTACTTCACCTTCCCCAAAATGATGGATCGAGTGGCACCACTTTCCAAAAAAAAAATATGCCCAGCAATCACTCTTGGAGCGTCTCCTTTGAAATCAATACTGATGATCACAAAGTAAAGTATGTGGCTGTAGATATCTCACATGATGAAAGTTGACCACATTTTCTTTTAATTAATTTGGAAAGCGCAGAGAAAATTACGATTGGGCGGTTAATTCTTGGGACTAGTTTCCTCTTCCTTCTTTTTTTTTTTTTTTTTTTTGATTGGCGTTACATTGCCTACCTACCAATACATGGGAAACTTTGCAACATGGCTCAATGTGCTGAAGAGGCAGGCTAATTGTTGTACAAACGTCGAAGACCGCTGTTTCAAGATCAGCGCTGGAGTGCCATCCGTTGCAGGGACTTATTTACATTGAGTTCTGCAAGAACCTTTTTAACTGTCTAAATTCAAAAAATTTCTTTGGCATATTTACACATACTATTTCCAGCCCGCGAAGTGGTTGACTGTTTTTCGGCAAGTCAGAGTTAGTCAGCTAACAGGTTAGTTTTAGCAATCAGGTCAACGAATGCTGGGTCGTTCATGAAGAGAATTAATTTTTTTTTTATTTTTTATTATTATCACTTGGGACTGATTGTGCAAAAAGAGCTTGTTGCCTATATTGCAAAACGTGGACCATTAGTAAATCTTGCTAAGGGGGTAGGCTTGATGTTACCGAGGTCCTTGAGATCCACTAACCCAGCGCTTAGGTATGTGGTTCTGCGTCCATACGCAGCGAAACGTTCGCAAGGATGTGTTCTGCCGTTTTCTTCTCCTCATTGCAGAGGCTGCTGGACTCACTGCTGACTGATTTCAATTTTGTGAGGTAATAATTTAGCTTACAGTGCAACATTATCAGCCCTGTATGCAGTCCAGTATCCCTTTTGCCGAGACTCACAATATCCCCTCTGCTATTCTATCTATTAGCCTTTAGTGCCTGCTGCATGTCCTTCAGGGTTCTCCAGGAATCAGAATGGCCTTCCTCTTCTCATTGCCGAAAAATGTTGTTCTTAAAACTGTGATCAACCTCGCACAACATATCAGAAATAAGCTTACTGCCCCCCATTTGGTTCAGAAGTCTGCTCATTCTTTGCCCTCATGTCTTTCGTGGCCCGTTATCCATATGGGAACTAGACTGTTGGTCAAAGTTTCGTGGATACTTTATTTGTTCATTAGCAGTAAACTAAATTTTAACACCGTTATTCATAAAAAATAAAACATTGTTGAAACACATTTTACAATAAATTTTTTATATACAATTTTTTCTAAAATTTATTTGAGCAACGTTTTATTTTTTTTTTTTTGAGAACCGGTGTTACACCGGTAAGATCTTTTTTATAAAAAATGGTATTTAATTTCTATTATTCGAACTTTTTCTTATATAATTATTTCTGTATTAAGTTTATTAGGCTCAAGTTCTTTCTATATTATCTTTGTGATTGATATTAAGATTTGTCTAGTTTAATTAATATCAATCACAAAGATAATATAGAAAGAACTTGAGCCTAATAAACTTAATACAGAAATAATTTTATAAAAAATTTTTGCAGCAAAACACAAATATTTATTTATTTCAATATTTCGCCCACAATTTGTTGGCTTCTTCAGGAATATTTTTTTTAAATATTATTTTAAAAAACAATAACAATAAAAAAATTTGAGTTATAAAAATTCAAAAATTTTAAGCTCAAAGAAAAATTGTTTAAAAAATATTTACACCTTAATGAAAATAAACTATACGTTAAAATATTTGTTCATTATTTTAAAACTAATAATTATTTGAAAAAATCAGGGCCGGATTCTGGCATTCGTGATCGAATATACTCGATAATAAAAACAATGTAGAGCAAAAACAAAATGAACAACAAACACACAGCATTCTATAACGAAATCGTTCAATCACGAGTGCCAGAATTTGGCCCCAGGTCTAGGAATAAAGCAAAAAAGAAATTTAAAACGACATCGAGCATAGGGCTGAATATGTTGACGAACGTAATAGAAACGACATTGTGAGCCATACAAAAAATGTATATTTTCTGTTTGCTTCTTTTTCATACGCACTTTCGCTGGCCCGGTGACACCCACTGTGCTTAATTACATACACTTCGTTTTACAACGTTTAACTTCTACCAAATGTATTTCAAGTATTTCATTTTACTGCAAATTGTTTGTTTGTTTGTCTGCCTTACGAGTTTCCTGTGGTCGGTGTGTTTGTGCGGACTTAAAGTGCATCTAAGTCTAAATATAATTTTATTTCATAAGAACATACTTTACAATATTGTTGTATGTTTAGTTTCTGGTTTTTTGTTCTGCTATTCCCTGTATGTTTGTATTTATTTAAGAATGAAGAGTATCTGTAGCATTTAAGTGAAAATGTTTGCCTTCAAATGGAAGCACGGCTGCTTGTTTTAGTCATGTTTTAATATTTTTGAACACAAAAGCAGGCAAACTTTTCATTTCCTTTTGTGATTTGTGTGTTTTAATTTTTAAATTTGCTTTATTTTTACTCTTTCACTCTCGCCGAACTTTCTCATCTAGCTACGTCCTCTCTCGCTCTCTGTACTCACTAGGAGGACTTTTAATTTAAACAGTTTTTTTTTTGCTCTTTACTTAATTTCTAGTTCTTGGGAGTAGTGATTTTAATACCTCAATTTACTCGTATTTGTATGGGTTTGTTTTTGTTTTCTTCTTGTTCTTCTGCTTTTTGTTGTCTGTCGCTGCACATAAAGTTTATCATGCAAGTTTGCGAGCGTGTGCGTGTGTATGCTCTACAAGGATATAAATGGATAAATAATTGTAAACATTAGCTTAACATAACCATACACACACACACACTCACATGGATTCCTTTTGTTATGTTTAGTAAATACTTCTGTTTATTTTTAGTGCAAAGTTTTGAAGTTTTGTTTTGTTTTATATATTTTTTTTTTGTGCAAAAATAAAGAACACCAGCAACAACAGAATTCCAATTATTGTATACACATCATGCAACTGGAAATTTTTCAATAATGAAATTGAGCATAATTAAAATTTTATTGTTTGCAATTTTATTTATTTGTTTACTTTTTATGGTGAAGCAAAAGTTAAATGCTGTAAGTATTTATAATGAAAACTAATTAAGCTAATCAAACTGGCTGGGTGTTTGCTTTTGGCAACCAAAGAAAATAAATCAAAACTAATTTTCATAGTGAAACAAAATTGTACAGTGTGACTATAGAAAAATTGAAAATATGAAATTCTCAAAAGTGACTTAATTTAAATAAATAATAAAACTTTTGAGATAGATCTTCGATGAAAAATGTTTGGTAGCAATATTTTTAACCATCAACATTTTAGGAATATGTATCAATTTTGTTACTAGAACTGTCACCACTTTATTCAATTTATTTGATCTCAAGCTCAAGTTAACAATTTAGCTTGTGATTAATATTAATAAAATAAAAACAAAAAGTAAAACACTTCGCGTGCAGCAGTATTTGAAATACATGTTTTTGAAATAAGTATTTAAAATACAAATAGGTATTTTGTATTTATATTTTAAATGTACTTAGTATTTTGTATTTCAAATGCTTGTGCTCTCATAATTCATTTTTCCAAATACTTTTTTAGTTTATTTTAGAAAAGATGCTCTTATAGCCTTTTTTTACACTGCCGTACATGTTACATCTTTCATCAATTTGCAAAGCTGTTTACATCTTCTCATAAGAATTATACCGGGCGAAAACTCTACATCAGCAGAAGATGATCCTTTCTCATTGTTCCATCTTACATTTTTCGATTTTTTTAGTGCCATCACTAAAAAAAATTACAGAAAATCGATTGCTTTTGTACCATCAATAGCAAAATGACATTTCAGCAAATAAACACAAATCAAATTTAACTTTTAATTAATTGTAAATAAATTCATTTTAATGGCAGTGCAAAAGAAAGCTGGTGTTCGCATCGTATGATCAATCGATATGGAGAACATGTTGCTTGGCCTATGGGAAAGTCCAAAAAGTATTCCTCCAAGTCCATTCAAAATTTTTTTTTATTTTTCACAAAAACCTTGCTTCTTTTTTTTTTTTTGACAGCTAAATAAATGAAAGATGTCAGCTGTTGTCAATGTAAATGACTGTTTCACATTTTCAACATCTTCCATGCGTTTCACGTGGATGTTAGTCAGTGTCAGAAATTATTCCATTCATACACGTCAACTGGAAAAGCAAAAATGTAACTATTTATTTCCAAAAAATGGCAATACTACAATTTAATGGTCAAACACAAAGTAATTGTGTAAAATAAAAGCAACTGAATGCATACGCATTGAGAAAGTCGCGAAGCTAACAGAAAGTTAAACAATGAAAAAATAAAATACAAGGGAACATTTTTTTAGTATAGTTAAAAAACTAAAAAATCTTCATCACTCCAGTTTTATCACATAAAAAAAAATATTTCTCAATTTTGAGGAGGTAAAAATCGAACTAGAAAGCCTGATAAAATTATTAACAGTTGTAAATCGTATGGTTCGAGTATAAGATTCCAATTAAGGTCTAAAAATCGCTAACCCTAGCGAAAACTATGAAACCGTTGTCATCACTAACACAATATCCACACACATAAAAATCAACTGGATGTTGGTCACTTGTTTTTTTTCCTCGTGTGTGAACTTGTCTTCAAATATTTTGATTAGACATTTAATAAATACCTTTCAACTCTTTTAATTAATATTTTCTTAATATGCTTGCACTGCTCATTAAATTCTCATTTAAATTATGTTTCGTTTTTAGTATGAGTCATTTATTTCGAACACGAAATTAATAAAAAGAAAAGGCATGTGACAACAAATTTTACACTTCATTAAAAATGTGTTTGTACGTGAAAATCTTGCAAATTTTCAAATGATGTTCTCAGTTTTTTACGCTGTGCATAAAATTAGGTACTAAGGCGCTACAACATCACAGTTCGAATGAATGCATGGCAGCTACAGGATGGCTGAGAAAAGTATTTTAATCAATATGTCATGGAAAAATGTTATGCACGTACATACACAATGAGAGAGAAGCACTGACCTTAGAAGCTACAAGCAAACCGCGACCATATTTAAATAACTGTAACCCCCGATTTTTGACTTGGGATTTAAATACAAAATTAGTAAATTTTCCTTAAAATTTTAGTTGGATTTAAAATAGCTTTCTGTTTTACAGTCTAAAATTATTTTTGGTAATTAATTGTATTAAAAGTATCAAAAAAAAAGTGTCAAAAAATTATAGATAACTCAATAAAAAACAGCTGTTTAAATAAATTTGGAAGCGAGTGAAATTGTAAAAAGTTTAGAAAACAATAAATTGTTTTGTAAAAATTATTAAATTGAGTAGCAAACGGGATATAAGGACTGCCAATTTCACTGCCACAGAAGTTGATTACCTTCTGGAAATAATAAAAAATAAAATTGTGAAACAAACAAAAAAACAGGTGCAATTTTCTTAATTTGCAGAACAAAACCAAACTGTCAAAATCATATGGCAGTACGAAAAACTTAAATCGATATTAAATGGGCACGACAGGCCGTTTAAGTTTGATTTGAATAGCAACTGTTTGACTCAATTTTGTATTCAAATTGAAATGGCATTTAAAATCCAAGTCAAAAATTGGGGGTAAAACGTGCAAAAATGCTTTACTAATTATAAATTGAATTTCTAATTTTAATACCGCATTATTTTAGATCTAAAAATAGATCTGAAGATTTTCAATTTATCAGCAGAATCGAAAAATTCTTAAAAGAATGTATGAAACTCAACTACTTATTCCAAAATTCCCATGAACAAAATGAGAATCAGAAATGTTCGAACGAACCTCACAACACTTTTATTTTTCTTAACTATGCTTATTATGAATTCCGACGTAGCTACGAAATTTTCGAAATTCGGGAGATTGGTATTATGAATTCTGAATGAAACGTATATTTAGCGTTTTTTTTTTCAAAAATTTGTACGAACTCTTGTTACTGTCGGGAGAATGCGAAAAGTAGTTGAAAATAAGAACAAATTAAAAATAAGTTTTTAAATTGAATAAAAACTATTTTTAAGTAATTATAAAATTATATTTCTTTAATAATTAATTGGTATATTTTAAAATAATTATTGATTTTGCCATGATTTGCAACAACAAAAAAGTAACACAAACTAACTGCTGATAATACGTGTTGAAAAAATCGCTTCATATACACCATTTGCAACAGCTGACAGATTACTTGAAAAAAAATAATTAACAACATAAACAAAGGAAAAGAACAAAAGCAGCTTTTATGTATGGAATTAAATGTGTTTACGCAAAAGTGGTACGAAAAGGCAATTGCAGCATCCACATCTTTTCCGTCACCATGTTGATATCCACCTTCTACTAAAAATCGAATTGTGCAGGTTTGTTCAGCCAGAAATTTTTTGATAAAGCTAAACGTAAAAGTACATATGTATGTACATATTTTCATAATTGCTGATATGTTTTAACAACTTACGCCCTGTAATGCAAATCAAGGGAATTCTAACTACCCCTCAAAACTTTGCGCTCTACTCAGCTTTTGATTTAAGATGCCTCTTCTGTCACTGAAACGGCTGCAGTAATCAAATTTATGGGTTTTCGTTTTTATTTTTTGAAAAATATTTTTAACCATTCTTAGAATGTAAACAAAAAACATATGTTTTTCATTTAAATAGTTGGTCTTACTAATTCGAACTTAGGTCAAGAGGATGGCAACACCAACTTCGAAACCGTCGGAATTCATAATACGAACTTTTTGTACGAACTCATGACGCAGAGTTTTCATTACGAGTGATGATCACTCATAATGAAATAATAAGGCTGTACAACTTCTATACAACGAGTTGCCTGCCATTGGTTACTACGATTTGTATTTTTGAAAGCCTGAAAAAGTAAAAGTTTTCTGAATACTCAAAAATGAATTTAATTATTTATTTAGACCTAAAATAATACATTTCAATTGGCTCTTAAAGCAAATAAATAATTAAATTCATTTTTAGGGTATTATAAATTCGGAAGGGGTCATATTGCCTTAGACACTTTTTACTAATTAATATTAATTTGTTCTGTCATTAGTGAATTATTTGTTTTAATGCCTGTTCTGAGCCAGCAGTGTTTCTGCCATTGAACCCCATTTTACGAACCCTAACCATTATATTAAATGCAGGAACTATTTACTTAACAGAGCGATGAGTATTGCTCACTTCCCTGCCTTTAAAATAATTTGAAAATGTTGTTTATAACTGTGTGTTTGGAGCAGTGCAGATGCTTAGTACCTGCCTGATGGTGAAGAAAAAGTATTAATCAAAAATTATAGTAATTGTCAAGATTTCCATAATGCAACGTGACTTTTGTTTGCGAGTTTTGTAACATGTTTTTTCCCTTTTTTGCAAGCACATATTTTTCTTATTTTTTAAGAAGCTGTATGCAATTGCGTTGCTGTGAAGTTGCAATCAAAGGAAGCTGATTACCTGCTGAACATTTCTGTTTGTATTCTGTTATTTTATTTTACACCTGCTTTTCTGCAGAGCATGAAATAATAATAAATATGGAAATTGATATCTTGGATGATGTGAAAGAAAAAGCAGTGGTAGTAAGAAGTTTGTGATAGAATCAAGCAGATGGAAATGAATTTGATAAGACATAGAGCAGAGACAGCAAAATTGCAAACATAATAAATTTTTGTTTAGAATTAGAAGTGAAATTTGAGCATAATTAAAATGTATTTAAAATTAAAATTTATCGACTAAAACCAACTTTTTGTTCTGAATCAAATAAAAAACATTATTTTTTTTTTTTTTAATGAAAAATAAAAGTAATTTTTGATTTTTATATTTTTAAATAAAAATAAAAATTATGTTTGATTTTCATATTTTTAAATGAAAAATAAAAATTATTTTTGATTTTTATTATTTTTTATCAGTAATAAAAATCAATTCAAAACTCTTATATATTTGTTGATGCCGTATGTATTATAATATGCTGCTTCATTCAAATTTTTATATGAATATAATATATTATGTGACTTATCCATTATCAGCTATAAAAACATGAATGCATAGAAATAGTTTATAAGTTTTGGCTGCCATTCAAGTCAGTGTTAAGAGGTCGTTTTCAAGTGTTCAATTTTACCATCATAATTGATTTTAAATGTTCCTCAGATAAATTATATCTCAAATCTCCCAATATTAATTAGAGTGCTGAAAATGACCTTTCTACACTGACTTGAGTGGCCGGTACAGAATGAACAATTAAAGCTAATTTTTGAAGCCATGGAAACACACATTTTTTGCTCTCCCAATATTCCAATAAATTAGCAGAAGTATCGAAACTCTTTTCTTTGTAATTGTCTATTTCAAAATAGGCTTTGCGGACATACATATTTCGTATGTTACGAATTTTGAATTGAATTTTATTATTGATATAAAAATATAAAAATCAAAAATAACTTTTATTATTGATGTAAAAATACAAAAATTGAAAATAACTTTCATTTTTCATTTAAAAATATAAAAATCAAAAATAATTTAATTTTTCATTTAAAAAAATAAATATCAAAAATATTTTTTATTTTCTATCTAAAAATATAAAAACCAAAAATAACTCTTATTTCCTGATTTTTGGAACGAAGTTCCTTAACGCGGCTTGCTGGTAGTGCAAATTAGTAGAAATCGTCACGAAAGCGTGTGAACTGTTTATATGTATTGGTGTATCTGTCGACAAACAATTGTATACCAGTAAATATTTATTAGTTGTGAAAACGGACAAAAAATAAAACGTTCCAAAAATTTTAAGAAGCATATAAAATTTCAAAAACAACACAAAATAAAACATACAGATTTCACCTTGTATCACATTCGAAGATGAAGAGAAAACGTAAGGAACTTCGTTCCTAACGGGGGTCCCACGACGGCATTTCTTTTTTGATAAAAGTCATAAGAGTTACGGTCGCTGAAAAATTGTATTTTCTATAGCAATTTATTGTTGCTGGTAAAGTTTTCTGGAGCAGTGTTTCTTAGTTGTAAGCTTTCGTACACATCGTATTTGGATTGTATTTGAAAACTGAAATCCTTTTAATGAGAATGAAAAATAGTTTTTATCACACCATGTGCGGTTTTCTTAAAGCTTTGGTGTTCTTTATTAAGCTCAATTTGCCTCTTTTGTTTTTGTGCTGTTGGGTACCCCTTTAGTCGATTTTTTTTAAACATGTTTTTTTTTTGCTGGTCTTCTTTAGAAGCATTAAATCTGTTAACCTCCTTAACAGTCGGTCAGTCCATTGTTTTGTTTCAGTCCAATTGGCAGAAAATATAATTTTCTAGCTTATAGAAATGAAAGAAAAAAAAATTTTTTTTTATGAAAATCTTCGAAAAACTGTTCTTACAATTTTAGCTGATTTATGTGTTGGTGGCACAAAATGCACTTTAATGTTTTCCTACATTTTCTATGTTTTCATTGATTTCAAGGTCCATTAACAAAAGCTTACGTTTATTTTACGTTAACTATTAGTCTTTTTTATCTATTTTATGTTTGCTTTTTTTCAGTTCATGTCTAAATTATATTTTATTGGAAAAAAAAAGAAGAGCAAATAAAAAATTCTAGGTACCTTAATATGCAAAATGCAAAAAAAAGGTGCGATGATAGCAAACGCTGGCACCCGTAATGAATGTTGCACAAAGGTGCTACTAGTGCTGCTAAACATGCCACACAATGAAAAGCAAAGCAAAGAAATACAAAAATGTCACGCGACTTAATGGCGTCTTGCGAACACGTTCCACTAACATTATTTAATATTGGCATAATTTAAAGAAATAGATTTTCTTTGTGCAAATTTGTTACTTTTTTTTTCTTGCTTGTTTAATTTAATTTCTCTGCATTCATTTCTGTTATCAGCAACATTGGAATTTATGCAGAGCATTAGCGTTCTGGGTTTTACAAGCAGCTATTGCCAATATGTTCAGCATTTGGAGAAGAGAAAAAAAAGGAAATAAATGCGGGCATATTAACTGCTTTTAAGGCCATTTTATGTAAAACTTAAACAAGCAGAATTCAAACAAACAAGAAAAACTTGTAATCAAATTATAGTTTTGTGTACAAAAAAAGAAAACAAAAATGTTGGAAAAATTTAAATTCATGATTGTAAAAGTGGTAAGGAAAGATAATTGAGTTAAATGTTGTTTTCGAAAACTGGGTAGTTTTTCAAACATACACACCTGTGTTAGTGATGATGGCACCCAAGCAATGTATGGTGCTGGTAGACTGGATGATTTGATCGCCGCTAAATAAATGAGTGAATTCGAAGCAGTTAGCTGTCCCCCAGCTTTCTGTAGTTTTATATTCTTAAATGTACATAAAAACTGATTTTCGAGCGTTCGATTTTCAAATTTTTGTTGTTGTTATTTTTGTGAGGGACTACCTTAAGGTTGATTTTGTCACTAAAGGTATTAGGTACTAAATTTTTGGAAATAAAACTTGATTGAAATCGAAATTTTTTTGAAATCAATTTTTTTTCAAAGCGCAAACTTCGAAATTTGTTCAAAGACAAAATTTTTTTTAATCGAGAAAACTGATTCTTGAATCATATGGACACTTATAATTTTGTTTATAAAATTAATTGCCGGCCAAGTGAGTACAGTCAAAGCCCGGTTTAACGAATGATATAAATGTTCAGACCTTTCGTTATACCGAGATATTCGTTATATCGAACAGTAATTTTTTTATCTTAAAATTTTATAAGACCACCGCGTCTACAGTTTTAAAAACATCAAAATTTAATTTTATTGATAACTTAAAACTTTAACTGATATTTTAACGTTTATTTAAGAATTTCTTAAGAAATCTTAAGAAACCGACATCTCGTTTACACCATGAACCAGACAAAACTACTGAAATTTTAAGAAAAAAAGCAATGCATCACCCACAATCTTACGATCCTGTAATGATGTTTTAATGTATTTTGCTATATCATTCGTTAAATCGAGACTCTGTGTTTTGCCATTCGCTATATAAGGCAGTTAATGTAAAAATTTCGCCATTCGTTATATCGGATATTCGTTAAACTGAGTATTCGCTATATCGGGCTTTGACTGTATACATGTTTTTCATAAACGAATTCGAAATTAAATTTGAAAAGTAATTCAAATTTTTGGTTTATGTCAGTAAACTGAGTATATATGTATGTATGTATAGTATTTTTTTGGAAATCAAAAGGTTTTTGAAATTAAATTTTTTTTGCGAAACAGAATTTTTTTCGAAAAAAATTTTTTTTTGGAAAAACTGGCTTTTTAAATAATTTGCACATTTGTTATTTTATTTTTAAGACTCTTTTTGCTTTTTGAAATTGTTTGCCCGTAAAGTGCACATATTTTATTCAAAATCGAATTTGGAATAAAATTGAAAAAATAAAATTTACAATTTGTTTGAAGAAAATTTTTCTCCTTTTGTCAGTAGATTGAGCAAATGTTTAGTACGTCTTGGAACTTGAATTTCTTTTTTAAGATTGAATCTTTTTCGAAACCGAAATTTTTTTCAAAACGAAAAAAAGCATAATTTAGTCATTTACAATTCTATTTATTAAATTTTTTTTTCAGTAAAGTTCAAAATCAAATTCGAAATTAAATTTAAAAAAAAAACGATTTTTTTTTTCAAAAAACTCGTCTGTATCTAAACTGATTTTTAGAATTAGGTTGGTTTTGGGAATATTTATTTTAATACATAAATTACAGCTTAATATTGTTCAAAACTATTATGAGCCACGAAATTCGTGGCCTGGTCAGTTGATTGCTTAATAAGAATTAGTCGCAAGAAATAATTCTAATTGAGATTGAGCCCACATAAATCAAGAATAGCTTTATGATAGTAAAGTTGGGAACATAAAAATTGGTATTCCAAGGAAAATAGCTTAAATATAAGACCACTTCAGATTGCCAGTACTTCATTCCTAAAGCCCCCTGATGTGAAATAATTTGTGGTGTATTAATGCTGCTTTTTAATTGGAATAGTTTCACTGGTTGTTTAATTTGTATTTACATTTTAATTTAAGACTGGAAATTCTTATTGCAAACATTTTATTGCCATTTTGCACCAAGAAGTTGAGAGAAAGAAATTACTTTCTTTTGTTTTTGTTTCTTTTTGCCCTTTTGCCAATTTTAATTCACAACTTCCAAAAGCCAACATTTTACCAAATAGCAAAACGTTTTTCACACAAAAACCATAAAAGCTCCATGATTGTTGTAATGAGCATAAACAAAATACTCTCAACCATTTAAGATTTACAAAATCAATTCCTGTTTTATCTGCTTGGCAAATAACTTTGATAGTTTTATTTCTTTTGTAAAACCAAATGATAGCAAAAGATTTGTGGTGATTTTGGTTTTTATGCATTTTAAAATTTAAATGAAGTAAGTTTTAATGAACACACACTTACGCTCATAAACTCAATTTGTACTTTTATACTTTGCAACATTTTGTTGCACATTCTGTATAATCATCGTATTGGCTGCACAATATCTGCTGCTGCTTCTGCTGTTTGGACGTGAATTTGGGTGAAACACTTTGTGTGTTTAACATGAATCAAACTATTAAAATAACTTTTAAAAAGTGTAAATGGGCAATAGATTACTTAAAACCAAAACCGCATGCGATAAGAAATCGAACAAGAGCGAATTGCAAATAAAAGTAAACAGTCAATTTTTAACAGCATACATATGTATGTAGATTGGAAACTGAAATACCCACAGGTATTTGTGGCAATATTAATCGGTGGCAATTCTTAGCACATTGTTGAATATTTAGGCAACAATTTTGTGTTGCAATACAAAATTGTTGCCTTAACATTTTTGTTCACCAAATCGGTTATACATATATCTTGATTAGCAGCGAATTTATGAAAATCAAAAGGGTACTGTAAACAGTACAGGTGCTGGGTATGCATGCAAATAAATAAAAAGTTAAGCCAAGCATTTCCTTGGGTTAAAAAATAGTTGGAAACAATTGCAGAGAATTTTTTTCCCACTTGCAGCAATGTCGAATTTTTAATAAGTTGTGCTCTGTGTCGTCATTTGAGGTCCAACTATTAAATTTTGTATACCATTGCTTAGGGCATTTCGCTCTGCAAGTATTTTTCGCTCCAACCTCAAATTGAAGTTGTGAGTTTTCCATCCCTGATTCTTACTGCAATTCCAACCATTGGCAAACGGAAAAAAAAACCCGGTGGAAATGTTAAATCCATTACAAGTACCATTTTGTTCCAAGCGAACATCGCAAGACTTAAATTGAAGAGGTTTGGTGATATATTTGAGTCCTCCACAGCATGCACCCTGGGACTAGTTAATTGGGGGATTGATTTATGTAGCGAAAATATCGAGAAAGAAAATCTAATGAGGGTTGGTCATAAATAAAGGGTATTTTATCGATTTATAAAACTTTAAGTTACAATAAAACAACGATGGATTATTCGATTGACATGAATTTTATTTATCCGAAAGAAAGGCATTACATTTTAAATATGATTTCTGGCATATGACTGACACGGCGCGGATGTAGTCCAATCTGGACGTCCAAGTATATTATACTTTATGTGATAGGAAAAGAAAGTTGTGAAAACTACATGCAAAACCATAAACTTGCCCTTGACACATTTTAAAAACCCATACAAAAATCGTATTTCACAACTCAAATTAGCAGCTTTATGCTTTAAACACTTACCGTCTAATTCATAAAAATTATAACATCTGTCTTATTTGACAGATTTTCCATATAAATATGTCAAATAACAGTCTTATAAGCCTGTTATAATTTTTATGAATTAGGGGGTTTGACGACAACAGACTTCAAATGCTGCCAACTTCAAGTGCTGCCAACTTCAAATGCTGCTCCGAAGTCGGCTTCATAATTATTTTGACGACAGCAACAAGATAATAATCAGCTGATGTGTAAATCAATTTCAAGTTTTTTTAAATATGTTTTACAAATTCAAAGTTTAACACCCATATTCATAAAAACTATTGAAGGTTTATTACACGTTTATTTGACAAATATTCCGTAGAAATACATCAAGTAAGAGCTTAATAAACTTACAATAATTATTATGAATATGGCCTTAAAAATATAAAAAATGAGCGAAGAAAATTTTATGAATTTTATCACAACAATTGTTAAAATATCTCAGACTACAGCTGAAGTGTATAAAGTCCATAAAACGAATAGTACAAGAAACCGAAGATGGTGGATTCGCCCTGTAAATAGTTATAACCCATGATAAAGAGGGCTTTTACAAAACATGTGTACAACTGCTTAAGGAAAAAGATGAAGAACACTTTTTCAAAGCAACCAGGATAAACGTAGGTAGTTTCAATTTACTACTGGAACTATTAAAGGAAAAACTGAAGCGATTTTCTAACAGAAAAGTTATTGATGCTGAGAAAAAAAAAATAGTTTTGATATTAAAAATGAACTGCTGGGTATTTTAGCAATGCAAATTTCAGGGATGACGTATTTTTTATTTCATAATGAATAAAATTGAAGTTATTGATGAAAAATGTAATAATATCACCAAAAAAAAAAACTATAAAAACACATACATTTATTTGTCATTGCATTTTTGAAATGTTCTTTTGTGTTTAATATTAAAAAAAAAAGATTTTGTTCCAATTTGTCCAATTTATATTTGCTTCTTTGCTGCCCGTCAAAATAGAAAATGGCCTAAGTTGGCAGCAGTAGCAAATGCTGTTGTGCAGTCGTCCTGCTCTGCTGCCGTCAAAATAATCGTTTTCATTTAAACACATGCACTTTATTTTTGACATATTGCTGTCTGCTGTCGTCTGACCGTCTAATTCTTAAAAATTATTTTTATAAGCCTGTAATAATTTCTATGAATTAGGGGGTAAGTGTTTAAAGCTTTAAAGTCTACAATTTAAAGTGTATAATTTAAACTCAACTTTTGTTGCAATTTTCGAGTTGATCAATAACAAATAATTGCAGAGATTTCCAAGATAATACATGCTTAATACATGCCAACAAACAAAACACCTATAAAAACAAACAAACAATAAAATTATCTGAAATCTATAAATCACATTTTAAAAGGATTTACAACTTTAAGCTTCAAAAGAGATGTTAAGGACGAAAAAAAAAAATTGAATATGCCACCTGCTTGTTTTTCACCATTTTTGCACAAGAAATCAAAGCCAAACGCAGGCAACCACATAAACAAACACTTACCAAGTTAAATACACTGGGAGCCACACACACACACACACTCACAGAACTAAAACCAGCCACCAGGAAAAGGATAATATGATGGTGGCATACAAAACTATGCCTCAATGCACACAACATTTTTTATTTAACAACATCCAACATCTTAGTTTCGCGTTCGAGCAATAAAATTCTATTTTCACAGATAACATTTAATGTAATGCTGTTGGTTGGCATTTTTCTGCGCTGCAGACAGACACAAGCCGACACAAACCAAAGCCAAGGAAACGAAAATAAATTTATACGTTTATATTTGCATATATTTCACAATATTTGCGTTTATAGAAAGAAAAAATTAATCTTTCATACACTGATGAAGAGAAAATAGACACAAGTGCAGAGAACTGCCATTAAAGTGAATTAAAATGTTTCAAATGTTTTCAATCGCAGAGAATATATAAAATCCTAATAGAGTTTTAAGATTTGGATTGAATGTATTAATTTAGGTCCAAAAATGAACCTTTTAAAAAAATTAATACATTTCAATTGGCTCTTAAAGCAAATAAATAATTAAATAATAATTCTTGTTTTGTATTGCCATCAATTGTAGTTTATTATCTTTTGTTTTTGTATTGCCTCTTTTTGATGTATATTGTAATAAAAATTCGTCTTCTTTTTTTGATCTATATATTTCGAACCTCTCGGTTCATCTTCAGGATCTCGTTATTTTTGTTTATGCTATATAAAAAAAATATTATACAAAAACAAAAGATAATAAATAATTAAGTTCATATTTGGATTGAATATTTTACAATACATAAAATAAATATAAAAGCAAAAGTACAGTCCAACCTAAATAAAGCCACCCAACCATTCCCACACAAAATGAAGGGTTTGAACAGCAGGCACAATTTTGCTTGACACATTAATTTAGGCTAGACTTCTAGTATGCTGTGACAAAAATTGATAAACCAGTCGATTAGACTTCTGAATAAGAAAAATATCTTCTATATTTTCAAATATACACCCGAAAATCAGGTAACCGACAAAAGCGAAATTTTACAATAGAAGTATTTTTACTTATTTTTTATTTGCTCCGCGCTTTTTTGCGAAAATATTGTGAAACTACAGGGTCTGCCATCTAACGTTGTTTTTTTCAACTAGTGCTTGTTTCGTGAGTGGTAACACTTACGACGTAGCTCATCAGCACGCAAATTTGCTTCAAACCCAGGCCATGATTAATTGTATATTGTTAGTCAGTAAATTTGGGGGCTGATGAGCGAAACAGCCATGACGCGTACCCCAGCCAATAAGTCTTCAACTTTACTTTTCTTGTCTTCTTTAAAAAGTTATGATCACTACAATTTTATCACCAGAAATCTTGCTCTATTTGGAGGAATTAACAATCGAACTAGAAATTCTGATAAAAATATTAATGTGCCCAAGTACAAAAGCAATCAGGCTTCAATTCCATATGCTGCACACACCCATAGTTCTTAGAAAATGTTTTAATATGTCATATGTTTAACAAGTTGTGGTTGATAAGTTAAACTGAATTTAAAATTTTCACTATTTTGCGTTTATGTTCTTTTTAAGACATTTTGCTTGGTAAAGCGTTATGCCACGTTTATGAATTAGACTGCAACATTTTATTTATTTAAAAAAAATTATGGACTTATGGATTTCTTTTCATTTGTACAGCTTGATCTGTTGTTGTTGATCTAATTTAAAATTCTTCACCTAACGAACTAATAAAAAAAAAGTAAACCATTTTACGGTTGCTCATTAGCATCCAATTGTAATGAACAAAATTTTTTCTATAAATTTTTTTTTCAACTTTATTTTATTTTAAATCCACTGTGCGCAAGAAGCCGAGGCAAACCACAAGGGTTTTAGTCTTAGAATACAATCTCTGGTTGTTGCAAAGTAAATGTGCAAAAGATTTGCTTATATTGCACGTGTGTATGTACATTTGTGTGCGGCTCATGCTATTCTTACATTTGTGTCTGATTTTATATTAAAAATTCAAAGCTTAAAGGAAAATAATTGTATTGGAAGACAAGTCTAGCATAAGCCCAACTGTGCTGCCTGCCTGCCTGCCTGCCTGCAAGACAAAAGCAAAATTTCTTCGAAGATATTTTATGGCATTGAGCTGTAAAACTACAATCAAACAAATTGTATTAAAAGGTCGTATATTAAAATGTGATAATAATAAGATGCATGAGTAAATTCTGTGTTTTCTACGCCCCACTTACATTACGCTTTAAGGTTTGCTGAGATTTAAAAACAACAAAAAAAACCAACCAGAAGCCAGGAAGTGCATGTGTGTGTGTGTGACACAAATCGGGTTTATTGCAATCTCATATAATAATATTGCAACTGGAGGCATAAAACTATTGGCGATACTGCAGAATGACGCTGATGATGATGAAGATGAGGTTGCTGCCAGCTTAAGGAAATAATATTTTTTTTTTGTATTTTTTTTTGTATTTGTATTTTACTTGCATCCACCTACAATATTTATTTAAATTTTAAAACTTCTGCTGTGGATAACAGACGGGGCTGGTAGATTTATTTTGCCAACAAATTTTACTCCAATTCGTTTTTATCGTCTTGTTATTTTTCTTTACCGAAAACAGCTACACATATTTAAATAACTTTGTTGGTTACGGGCCAAACGATGTACCCTGTGAAACATTTTTTAACAAATAAATTTAAATTCCTTTTGTGTTAAATTTGTTTTCACTTAATTTTCTTGTAGCTTACTGAGCGTTTCTTAAGTAAAAGAAAAACCTAAAAATTTAAACTAAATTAAAGCATCAAGCATATTGTGGTCATCTGAGCTAAGTATTTTTTATGGAAATTGTTGGCTCTGATGGCAAAAATACTCTGGATGCGCAAATTTAGTTCGACCTCTTAAGCTCAGAATTGATCATTTTCCTCAATAGTTGAAAAAAAATGGACATCTAACAGGCTCAGACTTATTTGGAAATCATTTGTTGAACTGATTTTAATACATGATGTCAGTGTGCCTCATTAAAGCTGGGCACACGAGGGCAAATATAACGTGACCACTACTCACTTTTGAATTTATGCTTTGGCACATGGATACATACATGGATATAAACCGCTAAAACTAACATGTATACAACAGCAGCAACAAAAAGAAAAAAAAGACAGGAAAAGAAATGTACCAACCATAGAATTTCACACATTTCTTAATTATTATTTTTTTAGGTTATGTTTGGTCAATGAGCAACTAAAAATTTTTTTAGTCAAATAGGATTTCAACTGAAAGAATATTGCCAAAAAAAAAAACATAAATTTTAGCTAAATGTTATATTTTCTCGTTGAGCAAACATAACCTCAAAATTGTGAAATTGAATAATTGTATGCTTTTATATAATTCTTTATGAATTTTACTGTTGAGTCTTTATGAATTTTTAGTCTTTTATGTGCATGTATTGGCCCAAATTAAGGGTGACCAAAAAGTAGTGGTCACGTTTATGACAAGAAAAGTAAATTTCTAATTTTGCTTCACAACTTTACGGAGTATTCCTCGATAGTCTATTTAAGATTCGTGTACTCATATTTCTTCATAAGATTATTTATCTACAAAATCCGTCGTATCTTTACGATAAAATTAAATTTACCAGATCAATTAGAGGCAGAAAAATCATAGTGGCAGTTTTTTTTTATAAATTCAGGATGTCTTTGCAACCCTCTACCAGCTACTCAGCAACTTAATAGTAACGCAAAAATTTCAAAAGGTTTTTGTTTAGTAATTTTACTTAATTTATTGTATTATATTTTATTTTTTTAACTTGTTTAGTTTTAATTTATATAATAAAGATATTTTCTCCAGTGGTGCCTAAAACTAGTTGTGCCCCTTTAACATATTTCTGTACTTTAAATATAAGTGAAATGTTGTTGTACAGGAAATGGAAATAAATACATATATAAAATAAATTGGAATTTGGGTGTTTTACAACCACCAGCTCGCTCATCAGCACCAAAACTGCTTAGAATCCAGGCCATGATTAATTAATCTATTAATCTACTACCTGAGCTGCTCATTACTGACTGTCTATATATAATCTTATTAATCAACTTCCAATTTTATCACTGGGTTTTTCTGTTGATTAAAAAATATTTTATGTCCTCTCAACATCATCGAATTGATTTCCAATTGATTTTTTTATTTGCCGCTCTTATATCAGTGATGACGAGAGCTTCAAACTTTAACTTTAAGTTGAACTATATAATTTACATTGGTTAATTATTGTAACGATAAACTAATTAACAATTGTAAATCATACAGTTCAAGTATTAACTAAAATTAATACTTAAACTTAATTTTTAATTCTATAGCCTCAAATTCAAATTACGATGGCACAACCAGAACACGCGTTTATATTTTCAGAGCACACAAATGGGGCAATCGAGAGGCAAACAAGAAAGAAATCCCTTTACGAGTACATTTAAAAATGCAAACAAACCCACATGCATCAAAAACAATTTAACATTCACATGCATACATACATACATACATACGTAAAGCAACAGCAGCAGCAGCCACTTACAACTGAACTAGTTCATGGTTTAATTCGGGACGGACGAGCAGAGTATAAAATGCAAAATGTAAACAAACAAAAAATGGTAGTTGACTGACACACCCACTGCTGCAGTGGCAGCAACAGTAACTACAACAACAACAACAAGAACTAAATTAAATACAAAACTTTAAGAAAAACAAACAAATTTGTCATGTGATACTTTTTTGCTGCTCTGCAGTAAATTTGCATTGCATGTTGCAACAAAATACCATTGTTGCACCACTGAGCCAAATTCAAAGCAACACACAGAACAAGCACTAATGTTTATGTATGTCAAGCAAAGAAAAAAATGGACCGATTTAGGGGCAGTAATAAAAGCGATATTGAACAAAACAAAAAATTAGGGGAAAATATTTAATTAAATACATAAATATTTTTTTATTTATTTTTTTCAATTTCATTGCAACCAACTTGATTTGAAGCAAAAGTTAAATAAATCAAATGTGTAAGTCTGAAAACAAGAGTGAAAAATGTCATATGTGGAAGCTAGTTTGAGATATTTTATTAAATAAAATTTTAAAAAATAATTAGTTGAAAGGAAAAGTTATTTTTACGTTGATTCACCCCACTTCAAGGTAAATATGTCTTTATAAAATAAATGAAGCCTTTGATTTTAATCACTAAGGCTTCAGCTTCAGAATTTATTTCAGCTTCAGAATTTATTTATTTTATTTACTGATTTATTGAAGTAAATTGCAGCACAACAAAGCTGAGTTTTACTTAATAGTGCTGTCAAGACAAAGGCACAATTTATTATATGATATTTTACATGCATAGTTTTTATATTAATTATTAGATAAAGGAAACTAACATGTGAAAATAACAGTCTTTAGTTATAATTAGCTAAAGTATGTCAATAATGCAATATTGAAGTGCTTAGCATTGCTTACTTGTTGGATGTTAGAAGGTAGTTCGTTCCAGAGACGTATTACATTAACATAAAAGTGTCTTTCAGAGATTAGTCTTTTGTATCGAATTGAGTTTATTTTACAGCCTCTGTTAGATCTTGAAAATTGTATCCTGCTGTGAAGGTAAGAGGGTTGTTTAATATATATATATATATATATATATATATATATATATATATATATATATATATATATATATATATATATATATATATATATATATATATATATATATATATATATATATATATATATATATATATATATATATATATATATATATATATATATATATATATATATAACTTTATGCGAAAAACGAATTGTGCGATATTTCAGCAGATTTTCAAAAGTCATATTTTAGATTTGGTAAGCGAACTCTGCTAGATCTTGAACGTCCATAGATATACCTCGCAATGTTATTATAAATTATATTGAGTTTATTTTTGCTTGCTTATTGAGTCACAGCTCGAAAATAATTCACATCCATATAGTATAGTGAGAAGCAAATACGTCTTAGCAAGAATTATGCGAATATGTATTGGTGTAAAGTGCTGTGTAGTCCAAAGATTTCTATGCATGACATACAATTTCCCACATATGGCATTTACATGAGCTGACCAATTTAATTTATTGATGAATATAATTCCCAGATTCTTGGCATTCTCAATCAGCTCAATAGTAGAGTTGCCCACGAATATAGATGGTAAGCTTGATTGTGTATATTTTGATTTACTAATTAACATTGCTTTCGACTTTTTAGCATTTAAACAAAGACCATTCACTGTAGCCCATTTAAAAATATCTTCTAAATCATGGTTCAATTTTCAGAAGCATTCATTAATATGAGATGGTAAACCGCTGATAAAAATTTGCTTCTATACATATAAATTCTATAAATTTGCGTCTATACAAAAAAAAAAACATATAAGAGTCTTTACCTTAAAGTCCTGTTAAAACAAATTTTTGATGTGAACCATAAATTTCAAACAATTCATATTGGATAACTGAAATCTAATTCTTCCACACAAAAAAAAAAACAAGTAAGAGTGCTATATTCGGCTGGGCCGAATCTTAAATACCCTTCACAATGACATACATATATACCATTCCGATTGATTTTTGGTGCCAAAAGTTGTATTATTTGGCTTATAGAGCCGATTTCTTGCAAGGTCGGTAAACGCTTTATTTCGGGTATATATGGGACGATTTCAAAAATTCTTCGATTTTTGGAATCTAATGGGCATTAAAAATGATATGGCTAACTTTTTGGAAAAAAATTTTTTTTTCAAAAATCTGACAAAAAAAAGGGCCACAAATAATCCTCAATATCCGGTTTTGTAAAGATATCTCGGCTATCCGTGGACCGATCTTACTGAATTTCAATAGCAGACTCACTACCAGAATTTAACACGTTTGAGCGAAAGATTGAGGTTTCTATCTCAAGCCGTTTTCTCAGAAACGGTATTTCAACGACTACAGACGGACATCGCTTAATCGTAATCTCTATTGATTCTGATCCAAAATATAAATATACTTTATGGGGTCTTAGATGGTTATTTCAATGCGTTACACACGGAATCACAAACTTATATATACACCCTTACACATTTTTGTGATGGGTATAAAAATATTATATAAACAGTATATAATAAAAGAGTGTACCAACATTTTAGTTTTTTCTTCATTGAGGATTTTTGGCAACAAGAAAAAGCGATTATATGCGCGTTTCACTTTACTTGGGGGTTACACGATTAAGTTTTGCCTTTCAAGTTTTAATACATTCACACTTTTTTTTTACTAATACACTCACAATTTTGAAAATTGCTACAAACTTGATGACAATTTTGCTTTCCATAGAGAGAATCAAGTCACAATCAACAAAACAGCTGACAACAATTTTTTCGTTCTGTTTGCAAATATTTTTTTGTTTTGTTTGAAAATTGCAATTAAAAGTGATAAAAATTAAACAGATTCAAGCTGAAAAAAAGAAATAAAAATGTTTACGTGCAAAACCAACAAATTTTTTTACTTTTATTTTTACATTGATTTCTATTAAATTTATTAATTTTAAAAAGAGATATTTGTATATTATGATTATATTTAAATAGTTAAAAAAATATATTTAGAAAAAAATAGATTTAGAATCTGAATTAGTTTCTGGGTTTAATGTAGAATATAGAAGAGGAGGAGGAGCAAGAAGATATTTTTATTTTCTTTTTGACGGCATCTTGAAAACGAATTGTTATGAAATTGCGAGCAGCCTACGACACAGCTATCAATTTTATTGAATTTTAACAAGCAGTATGTGAAAAAAAACTTGATAGCAAAACTTGACCGTGTAACTGCAGTGTTAACCTAAGTTAAAGCATCAAGCGCTTTAATTCCGTCTAAATCACCTATTTTCTATGAAAAGGGCTGATGTAGACAGTAAAAATACGCTTCACGCATTGTTTTACTTATTCCTGTTGTTGGCGTTTGCAATTTAGACAGCTTGCAAGCAAAACTTTGACATTTCAACGACCAGCAGCTGTTCGACTGCAGCAACCAGCTGTTTTTGTGTATTTACTTTACAATAAAGCCACCTTAATCAGTATTTTAGGTCTTTAGTCACACTTTAACTTGCTGATATATGAAAATATATTATTTTAATCTAACGTTCATCTAACGCTCATTTAAAAAAATTTGTAAAATAAGAACTTTGTAAACATAATTTCCTTAGTATTATTTTTTTCCACTAGACCACAGTTTCTCAAAATGTTGCTTGTCAAATGTTTGCCAGTAAACTGAAATTAAAAGGAAACATTTTTATTTTTTAATTTCTAACCAAACACAGCTTGTATTTGAAATATTAATTTTGCATAATTCCAAATAAATTCTGTTTTTTCTTTTATTTTTAAGTCATAAAGTTTGCATTAGTTTGCCTTATTGGAATTGAAAGGAAAATAATATAAGAAAGTGAAGTCATGTTTTTTGTTTGCACATCATTACACATTAACTTGTCTGCATATTTTCTTTTCAGAATTTTCTCTAAAGTTAAACAAATTTCTTTTAAATACTAGTGACATTTGCCACCTTTCCAACCAGCATCGCCGACACTCTGCATCACAACCTCAACCATACGCCATCAACCTACAAAACTCTTTTGTGTTTGCAGATGCACTCGAAAAGAACCCAAAAAAAAAGGAACTTTAACTTTTTGCCAAACAAAACACAGAAAGTTTCCGCTTTTTATGTGCCTTTTGTTTTATTTTTGTTGAAGGCAAAAGCAAAAAAAAATCACCATCATAAATTTTAGATTAAAGTAGACATTGGAGCATGTGAACAAAACGGAAAGAAAAAAGCAAAACTTGGAATGAAAAGAAAGAATTGAATTATTACACTTTGCGTGTGAGTGTGTGCGTGTGTGTATGTGCGTATTTCTTGCCTGACAAAGACAAAATATAAATCTTGACACTAGATTTGCGTTTCATTTAATAAAAATGACATTTTTTTCCGCGTCATCTGAGGCGAAGGATAAAACTTTCATACAGTTGGGAATATCAAAAATTTCTTTTGTTTCCTTGTGATTAATTTTTTTTTTTAATTTATATCCAGACCAAATGATGCACTACTTAAACTTTATGCAAATATTTAATTTAGCATTTCATATAATAAACTCTGTTGGTTGCTTCATTTTTTTAAATTTTGTGAGCAGCAGTGGGTTGATGATGTCGGTGATGCATTAAATACATTCAATTATGTATTGTCACTTTGCTGACAGGTGTAATAAAAATCGGTTGAAAATAAAAACTCCCTCAGAGATACCCTGGGCTAGTTAAGGCTGTGGCAGAAATTTAATAAAGCAGCTTTATACAGGACCCAATAAGTAGGAATGCATCAGATGCAGATGACTCCTCCAGAGGCACCTGGGGGCTGGATGGCCTCATGAGGCAAATTAAATAAAGCACTTATATACGGGATCATATCTACAAAAGGGAAAAGGAGGATTAAAGTGTTTTTTTTTTTTAATATTAGGAAGAAAAAATCGATGGCACTCGACCGTTAATCATCCAGAGCAGCTTTCACAATAGTTAGGATGATGGGAATGAAGTGTTTAAATATATGTATATATTTTTTTGTGTGGTAGCCCTCATAAGTAATGACGATAAGTAAATAAAAACAAGGCCAAAAGAAATCACCCTATATGAAGTCAAATTTGTTTTTACATTTTTGAACTAGACATCTGCAGAATACAAGCGAACAAGCCATGGAGCGATACACTCCCCAAGGTCATGGAATAATCGTGTCTATGACAAAGTGGGCGATTTTTCGAACAAAATCATAATGAGCAATGAGGCTCAGCGGGTACATGGACTAGCGAAACTGTTGGTTCTGGGGCACCAAAAATATCCGAGTAATGTACGAGGAGCCATTACACCCGCTCAAAGTGACTACTTTTTTCGAAGACACGCTATAGGGCCGTGTTAGCCGAGATTTTTCTGCCGCTGTGCAAGTCACAAACGATATTCTGAAAGCCAAACATCATCGCATGATTTCTCTTGTCCCACCTGCTATAAAATCAATGAATGTCAGTGCTGCACTTTACTACTCTGCGAGTGTGGCTAAGCGACAGTTATTGCACATTTTGTGGAACTGTTTACTTTTGAAATGCATTTTTACCTCGATGAGCTGTCATTTGACTAACCCCCAATTCTTGGTGCATGCACGTGCATGTCGCATTCGGTAAAGCCACATATGAACATATTTACATGCGTATGGGTGTATGTATGCATACTTTTAGCGATAACTGTGCTTCATCCTTTTTTTTAGTTTACACATTTTTCTTTTAATTTTTTTTTTTTTACTTTTTTAGCAAAACAATTTAAAATTTATTAAATTAGTTCACCTTTAGGAAGGCAGTTTGAATGCTAAAGTATGAATAAGCAGATATACATACACATATACGTATGTATGTATGTGCAATAAATGGATTTGTATGTTTAGATAAACAATTTGTTCAAATTCTATTACTAAAGCAATTCATAAGGGAGAAATATTTAATTTTGTTAATACCTGTAATGGAAATGTAACATGAAAATTCGTACAACATTCCACAGACGTTTAAATTTATAAAATATTTCGTGTTTGTTTGTGTCTTGATAAATAGAAAATAATGTATAAGTATAAAAAAAAATACACTATAAAAACAAGACGTGCCAGTAATATTTACACAGAATGTTTCTGGCAAAAGTATCTGCTTGAATTAATTAAAACTTAAGGAGTTAAAAAGCAGCTAAGGAAATTAAAATGGATTTCAAAACGATTTAACAATTTTTACTTGGTTAGCCGATATACATACATATGTACCTGCTTTGCGTTCTAGTAAATTATCTTCTTCAATGAATTTTGCTAAACCTTTTTTCGAAAAAGATTTTTTACAACTTTAATAAAGTGTTTATAGCAGTAAAAGAAAAAAGAAAAATTGGGTAAAACTTTATTTTATTTAAAAGTAAAAATACTCTTTATAATGCCACATAAGGCCAGTACATGTGTTTTATTTATTGTTCACTTTAAAGTCATAAATTTTACAGCATTATTTTGTTAACATAAATTACACTGCTGTTTTAAGCATTTCAATATTAAAATTTACAACGAAATTTAAATGCCGTATTTATTTTGCCATTTAAGGTTTTGCCAATTTAAATGAAAACTAAACCGCAACGTACCAGTGAATGAAAATTGTGAATGTTGAAACCGTTAATCACGTATTAAAACACATCGATGTGTGGACATGCCCGAGCATGTTTAAGTGTGAATATTTGTGTAAGTAAGCTATGGGTTTGCGTCACTGTGTTCTTGGTTTGTATGTGGGCAAAATAGAGTATAAATATACATACATAAAGCTGAACTTAAATAAGCATATGGCTGGTTCTTTTGCAAATTGATGAATTTTCTAAACAAACAAAAAATGAAATTAACATCCCAAATTTTTATAACTGACTTAAAAAAAGAATTAAAAAACAACTCCTTTGCATTTTTTTCTGTGTTTGCGTGGACATTTTTTAGCCTGGTTGAATGTTGCGGAAAGCTTATTGGGTTGGGTGAGATTGATGGCAGCGACATTTACTTATGTCATTGCAGGTCATTATTGTGTGCTGCCTAGATTTAATCATATTAGTATTGGCGGTCTTTATCCATCTGTGTAGCAGCCCAGCACCATGGGGAACTAGTTCGAAGGAATGAATATGAATATTTGGCAATTGGCCTGTGGTCTGGTCTCCGATATGCAAAACGAAATTACATTATGCGGTGTGAAAATCCACTAATGATGGGACTCGTATCCCTGGTTGACTCCCTGGTCTAGCACCTTTAGTCGTTTTTGCTGTAAGCTTCGCTTCATAGGTTAAACGAAGTCACTAAAATTGTATTTACTGTCATTTGTTTAGTCATGTTAAGAATACAGTATGAGGAAATTTTATAATTTACTTTGCTCACGTTTACTTGGACCTTTTTTATTTTTTTTTCAATAAACACAACCCTGCAGAGCTTTTTGTTTGTCTGCAAAAGAAAACACCCAGAGCCTTTGGCAGGAATCGAATCTGCAACCTCGGAGGCTCTTACCAATTCATTCATCTTAGTGTGAGTTGAATAGGTACAGAATTTTATAATACACTTGTGCAAAACTGTTTTGTGCTAAACCCACATCTCATGTATTTTTCTACGAACAGCCTTTCATTTCTGCTTTGACCAATTTTAGGCAACCAACAAACAAAAAAATTCCTCTACTAACAAATTATGTTCTTGAAAGGATTTTGAGAAGATTTTTCTTAAACGCATTATATAAAAACCTAATTAAAAAGTTTTTGAACACAGATAATGACAGTAAATATAAAACTCTGGCAATTTTTATTTTCCCATTTTCACGCTTTTACTTTCTACCAAAAAAAATAAAAAAAATTTTTTTTTCCAAATAAAACTTATGCTTAATAAAATGGCAACAAAAAGGAAACGGAAATTTTCGTAAGATGCTTTAAAAAAAAAAAAAAAAACACAAACGGGTCTAAAGTGCTACGCAAATCGCATTAAAGGAATTAGAAAAACTTAACTTAAGTGAAGATAAAATTAGCCAACATATAAATTAAACATATTAATGTAATCGTAAAAACCACAATTAAGCAAACATAAGGAGAGCAAATGACCTCGAAAGAAAATAATTTGAAGAAAATGAATTTGGGGGTAATTAAAAAGAAAAGTATTACTCAACGACATGGCTATAGGTCCCATTAATGAATGAGTTCTGCTCGTAAGAAAGGGGAGAACAAAAAATGGTGTAAATATTGACCTTGCAACTGTAGACAAAATGATGCTGTATTAAAAGTTACGTTTAATTTTTTTTGTTTTCAAAATTTTGCACTTAAAAAAACTCACCAATTAAACTTATTCCAAACAGTTTGTGAAATATTTTATTCTAAAAATTGGAAATTATTAGGCGATATTCATAGAGACCGATTTTTTTTTATAAATATATCCAGTAAGCGTATTTATAGAGTTTTTGCAGTCTAAGGTCCATTAAATAAACGTAACTCTACTTGAGGCGATATAAGATTCGACCCAGCCGCACTTGTCATATTGAAAAAAAATTTTATTATTTCACTTAAATAATTGCAGAGATATGTACGTGCCTATAAAAACTATTTCCCCAACAGATTAATATAAAGAATAAAAAACCTAAGAAGTCGTCAAACATTATCGATGAAACTTTGAGAAAAACCCACGATGAAATAAAATTGTTTATATGCATGTTAAGAATAAGGTATGACCATTATTGCTTAAAAAGTCAATCTTTTTAACAATATTAATCCTGCGATTGGTCAAAAATAAATGTACAATTTTAATGTTTTCTGTTTTCTCAGCCTACTGATGTGTTGATTAGCATTAAGGAAATGACGGGGGCATATAGACGGCTGCAAGAGATACAAAACATTCATATGGTGTATTCTTAGACCCCAAATAATAAGGAACAATTTACCCGCAAATAAATAAATTGTTCACTTTAATGCTTCAAAATTGTTAAATATTGTTAAATGAATTTCAAAGTTTTTTTTTATTATACAGTTATTTCCGCTTAATTGAGTTTCCCGCTTTGTTGCACTTAAAATCACGTCTATGTTAAAGTATCCGTTTAATTGTGTTCCGTTTAATTGCGTCACCCGCTTAATTTCTTCGCAACTTAGGACCGCATTGCGAAAAACAAGAGCAAATGTTTCGCCTTATTGATTCCGTCTACTTAGTTTTTTGGCTCCACAAACGTAAAAAAAAAATATTTTGCTACAAAAAGGTCATGGCTGTGTTCTTTTATAAACATTGTAAGATGAACGCACCTTATTTTTATTTTGTTTTAATAAACCTAAACAATGTTTCAACTTAATATGTAACTAAAGAAATTAGTATTATTTTCCATCTAAGCATGGATGTTTCGCTTTATTGCACATATTGCTCAATTAATCGATTTTTCGTCTAATTGCGTCGGCGATTCAATTAACCGAGTATCGCTTAATTGAGTTCCCGTTTAATTGCGTTAAAATTCGTGCATTTTTAGAAACTCCATTAAGCGGAATAACTGTATTTCGTTTTCAGAAATTGTATACAACCTCCATTAGAAAACAAAGCAAAAAATTGAATAGTTACAAAATATAAAAGTAATATAACAATAATTTCCACGACAAAATACAATAAAAAAAAATTCAATTTAACTTTGTAGGACAAGTGAAGAAATTGAAACATTTCTACGAGTACTTGAACACAGCAGTAAAAATAAATATATGTATATGTATATATTTTCAAGCAGATATAAAATTGAACAATATGTTTTAGTATTTTTCTCATATAAAGTTAAAATACTTTCAATACAAAGCAGTGTGTATGCCTGTTATAACAACTGCCATCGAAATTTAAAGGATAACTGGAAAGGAGTTTCGAAGGCCCTCAATCTTCCTTTAAGAAGCACACAATTTTGTTTTTGCTAATTATCAAAATAGAAAGTGGAAGGGCACCACTAGTTCAATAGTTTCCATTAACGAAGATGTTTTAGTTAATCCTGTAGCCTCAAATTGCTACAGGAAATAACTACAAGTGATAGTGATAGTGATTGGGCTCACCCTGTAATCTCTAATTGCCACAGGAATAGCTACTATCACTAAGTGATTATATTGGTCGAGGCACGAATGCCGAAGTTATACCAAGCTTAAAGAAAAAATAAACACCTTTTGGGTTTTAGTAAATTATCTTTCTCTCCGACTATGTTTAAATTTTGTTTTAGCTTATATACTAAAATTATTCCTAATAGCGATCAGCGGTTCCCACGATTTTTCTGCTGCCTACTGCGGCATACCTGTTGGCGGCTGCACTGCTTTAGTTCATACAATATTTGCTGGTGTCAATTTTTTACTATTGCAATTTTTAGGTTTTTGGTTCCCATCAAATTTTTATTATCATTTGGTTTTTTATTACTTCATATTTAAATTCTGGTTCCCATCAAATTTAGTGATTTTTTCTTTCGATTCGTTGTGACACATTCCATAATTTCAATTCCCACCAGCATTTGTTTTTTGAGTTTTCGTCTCAACTTGCAATATATTTTTTAAAAAGTTAAGTGCAACTGGAGACGATTTAGTTTGCTGCTCTCCAGCGCTTTGAAGTAGTGCATTCGTGTTTGTGCAAATGAATGCATTCTTCTTTTGAGTTTTGTATACCTTAACAAAGATATACACTGGAAAAACCATTCAATACATTTGTACTTAAATTAATCCGAAGAGTTGTCAGGAGTTCGATAAGTATGTAGTTTTTTAAGTCAAGTACGTTGTGTTTAATTTAAGTACGGATTATTGAAGCACTAAACACTTACTCCCTAATTTATAAAAATTATTACAGGCTTATAAGACTGTTATTTGACATATTTGTATGGAAAATCTGTCAAATAAGAGCTTTATAAACCTGTTATAATTTTTATGAATTAGACTGATAGAGTCGAAATCAGGATTGAATATGGCTGAAATCCATACCCACAAACAAGCACTCTTTTAAAACGTTGGTCAATACAATTTTATCAGCAAAAAATTAGTAAACATGAACTCAAGCCTGATAAAATAATTAAGAATTATATAAAAGAAGGTTTTCCACAAGATGCAACTTTTCACTACAATAAGAACAACTTCAATAGAAATAACAAGCATTTTGCTTTTATACAACTGCTGCAGAATGTCAAAAAGACGTCACTTCTACACTTACAGAAGAGAGATGAACACAGCTTACTCTGATTTGCTATCTTGTTGACTGCCTTTCATCTCTATATTCTCTTGACAGTTTTTAGTAGTCAGATGATTAACGATTCTGCTGATGAGGCTACCGTATTAGTTGTATCATGGTTAAGAAGACATATACAAAGCTTGTATATATATCTCTCTCTGTCTGATTTTAACAGGTATTAATTGCCCACATCAGCTGATAGGGACATTTTTAGCAGTCACTTTTTTCAGCTCTGTTTACTGTGTGACATTAGTGCCTTTAGCTGAACGCACTTGTTACTAAAACTCCCAACTTTCAAAAAGGCCTGCTTATAATATTTATTTTACAACTTTAAACACTTTTCCGCCCACGTACATCAATGAAATAAAATTCGTCTTGGATAACAGTACTTCAAGACAATATTTCCAGATGTGTTAGAAGTTGCTTTTTTTGCTTCATTCTCAAAAAAAGACAATTATTTGCTCAAGGCGGTGTATTGTAGTGATAGATGGATATGTGAAGCTTTGTACGTAATATGTTTGTTTTCCTTTTCAAATAGCACACACACACACACGCACGCACATTTACTTGCTGGTATGAAACAAATAACAAATAGAAACAAGTCTGCCTTTGAGAAAGTGTAATTGTATTAAAGTTCTCATAAAGAAGCCTCAGAAAAAAACATAACATTTCATACAGTGGCTTTTTGAAGGACCAAAATTGGTTTCTTTTCTAAAACTCAACATAATAACTGATAACCTGAGTTCAAAAAGACATTTTCTTTGAGAGCCTACCAAGACAAAAGTATATGTTAGTGCTAAAGAGTGGTTTTGGTAAAAAAAAAGGCTGCTTAAGGCTTAAGAGCGAACAAATTCAGTGAAAACTTTTTATGCAGCTGGTATATGTTATAAAACAATTTGGAAGATATATACTTGATAATCGAGTTGTAACAATTGTATGTGTTTCTTGGAATGCCAGTCATTAATACCCGCTCGCTTGAATCCTGATTCGTCCTGTTGTGCTAAACAATTCTATGTGTATTAAAACTACAAGCTAAACATATGAAATTGATTATAGTGAAAGGCATTTCGAGGCAACCTAATACAAGAATATTGAAATAAATAAGAAATGTATACACTTATAATAAAGAAAAGAGTACTCCACCAGTAGTGCAATTCACTAACTTATTTTACCGATTAATTCAGTGTTAAAAATATTTAACTACAAAACATTTGGCTTTTTGATTCATTAGTGATATTTGACCACAGTTACTGGTGCTAACTTAACAACTAGATATTGATTGTGGTTTATTTTAACCACAAAATATTAAAGTATTCTAGTATAGTTACAAGCCAATGTTCTATAGCTTAGTCGAGTCATAAGCCAATTAATGTGACTTGACTTTGGGTCGTCTACTTAATTCAAAATTATTTATTAGTGGTGAGTTTGGTTTGTCATTCTTTTAAGTAAGGACGCCACTTGATTCTGAATTTAATAATATGTTGAATATGATAGTTTATGAATCACTGCATCGTTAGTGCAAACACCAAATGCGGGTGTTTAGTTTAACGATTGGATTGTCTTTAAAAGTTACTGAATCGCACTACAGGGCTAAGTGAGACGTAATACAACTATATGGGAACAACATGCTCCATTTTACATTACAATGTCGTAGGAGAGGACCATTCAATCCAAACCCAAAAAAAAAAAAACAACACGTCAGAGTAATCCAAAAATTAGTCTCAGTAACTACTCCGCACATTATTAACACAGGCTTAGTATTGAAATTACTTCAGGTCACCATTCCACGGATGACCACAGAAAACTTGTTTGGAAACCTTTCATTTATCAAAAAAAAAAAAAAAAAAAAAAAAACTATGATACCACACAAATTAAACGGATATGAATATTTTGTTAGAAATAAAGAAAAAAAAAATAAATAACTAATTGCAAACTTAACAATTGTATTCATAGAATATACCTGCATAAAAGTAATAAGATAATTTTGTATGTAATTTTTACCCTGATTTCGAAGTTTTAATCCATTTTTAGTACAGGTTACAACGAACCAATTAACTTTATTCAATGCACTTGGCTTATTTAATTTATTTAAATAATAATCTTTTTTTTTTTTACGGATTCTTCTTCGATGAGTTGTATAGTTTTTTTTTAATCATGTGTTGCGAGTATTGCCAATTCATTTTTTTTTTTGGCGGATCATGTACTCCAATAATTTTTGCAGGTTTAAATATAAATAATGGATCGCAGAAAACAAAATATTACTTCATTAGAATTATTCTTAAAACCCATTCGTTAAAAAGATATCCATTTTGTAATTAGTTAATTAGAGTGTGACCCAACAAATTTATGAAATTATTGTTTGTTTTTATTTTATACATTTTTCAAAATGATCATTTTTTCCTTCTTTTTACATTATCCAAGCCAAGATCAGAGTGCCACAAGTTTTTCGCACAAGACAGTAGTTTGTTGTTTCTTAAATTGATTTTATGTTCTTGTTATTTCTTTTGCTAAACTTTTGTTGTCGTATAATACAAATATACCTGAATGCAAACATGTGTACACATGTGTATGTCAGTTTGTATGTTTTCTATTCTACTGGAAAATGTTTTTTAAAACGTTTATTCTTCTTCTATTGTTCCATTTAGCAGACCGAAATTTTTGTTCTTTTTACCAGTATTTAGGTATTTGCAATGTTTGTTTATTGTGTGTGTGTGTGTGTGTGTGTGTGTGTGTGTGTGTGTGTGGATTAGAGTGCAGCTTACTTTTAAAATTGTGAAATTCTATCATCCTTCCCCACTCCAGTAGCCAGTAAAGCTTTTCTCCCCCCATTGCAGTATAGTGTTGTTTTTAGAAGGGCTCTCATCCAAAAGCTGCTTAAGACAATTTCTCTCATCGCCTTGGTGAGTCCCAGGGTGGCATTGGAAGAATAAAATGCAGGACTAATCTGCTGTTTATAATACAAATTGTCTTAAACAAATTTTTATTATTTTAATAAAATTCTAAATTACAAATTATTTCCATGTGCCGTTTTTTTTTCATCCTTTAGCTCTTAAATTGTTGCTGACATAAGAAGATGCACACCTTTTTCTTAAATAATCTCAGCCAAATTCAATCCTAGATTCGGATTGAGTTTAGCCACATTTAATTCTGGTTGCTTTGTTTTATATAGCTGAAATCTATGCCTATAAACAAGAACCCCATTCTTGATTCAAAAATATTGCTACTTACCATCATACTCTTGATACCATTTGGGATTGTTTTAAGTACGGAAGAATTGAGTTTGTTGCGATTGATTAAGCACTCAATTTAAAGCTTATTTAGTCCATAGATGCCCAGTAGTGGCTGATATCAGCAAATTAAACTCACACGTATTATTACGATCTTTTGTTTGATCGTCAATCAACCATTGGAAATCACCATGTTGAGCGGGAGAGACAAACTACACTTGCAGAAATTCTGTGTCTTATTATTGCCATATATTAATGATGTCAGCAGAAAAGTATTTTATGTTACAAAATGCTTTTGATGACATGCAATGTCTTATTTGTCATAAGACATTTAAAAAAAATTAGAAATATAATTTAAAAAAAAACATTTTGAAGATGTTCACAAAGACATGAATAAAATGAATAGCAAATTGTTTTCTTCCAGTGTTATTTCGTCACTCTCACCAATACTACTACCATGGGGGCATCTATGATTTAGTCCCATATGACGCCCAAATATTCGTTCCTTAAATATTTCCCTCTACTTTCTTAATTTAATAATAATTTATAAACTATTTTGTATTTCTGCCGATTTGAACCTGGAACGTAACTACTGCTAGTCCAGCCACTCTACCAATTCAACCATCGTGGCAATTAAAAAATTAAACAAAATTCAATACTTATGCTAGTAAACACAAGCGTTGGTTACAAATACACACAAGAATTTCGAATTAATTTTAGCCTTGACATAATTGATTCCCTTTAATAATTCCTATTCGGCTTGTTTTAAGTACTTTTGTGTGTTATGCGCACTTAAATTTCCAAATGCACTTCGTGCCAAATCTACCTGATCTTAAACTTAAATTTAGAACAAGCTTTTTCTTTCTGGGTAGTGATTAGTGATTAAAGCTTGGCATGTTTGACAAAAAAAAACCTGTTAAAAACAAAAAATTATTGGGGCCCACTTTTACATTTAATCCAACTAGAGCTGACTCCAAGGCATATTTTGAGATCTCTTATAAGTTTCTTTAAAAGATGGTTGGATGCGGCATGTCTTCTTCTAACGAAATTAGTAGCTTTTTTCAATCTAAATTTTCCGGAAAAAAAGTTCCCTTACAAATAAGGCCCACTCTAATGTGTGTGTATGTGTGAGTGTGTGTGATTGTGTGTTGTGTTTATTTTTAGACAAACGAACATGTGTAAAGAAGTAGTGCATTTTCAGGTGAATTGTGAAGAGTTTGCAAACACAAAAACCTGGTTTCGTTTTTTTTGCTTCTACTTTTTATGCTTTTCCGGTTTGAACACATGTTTTTCGTATGTTGGTTTATTTTCTATAAATAAACTGTGATACATATTTAAAAAAAAAAAAAGTGTTTTAATAAACTAGTAGAGAAAATACACAATATTGCACAAGTTGTGCCACAATCTGGCATAAAGACCATTAAAAAGTGAGAAGGAGCAGGAGCAGGAGCTATTTTTATCACACAGTTAAGAATTCGTTTTTAAGTTGTTTATTTTCTATACTAATGGCACGTGCTTACGAAGACATACATATGTACATATATATTTAAGACAGATAGATGTGGGAACCAGCATATTATTGCGTTAGGTAGCTTTTTGCGTGTTTCGGTTTAAGCTGAATTCGCTTAAAATAGTGTTCTCTTTTTTTTATATCTAATCCAAATGAAATTTTCATTTACTATGATGCGTATACTTGATAATTTTCAGAGTCCATTAAGTATACGTTAAGGTGGGCACTAAAATTTGACAACGATGTTCCCAGTCGAAGGTTTATACCAGGGGTGCCCAAAATCTTCTTATGAAAGCGCAAACACCAATACGTATACACTTTATTGACGCACACAAAGAAAAACAGAAATAAACTCGTAACAAAAAATGATTTCTTCAAGTGTTTCATACTCACGAAATCATTAAAAAACACAACAAAATCATGAAAACAAAAAAACAAAAAACAACAAAATTTACGCTTGGCACCAATGTGTACCAACAAAGCCTGCGTTCTTATTGCTGTGCATATGAAAGTGTTGTTGCTTTGAACTTGGGATATGTGTGTATGTATGTATTTCATACAAAGAGTTGTGTATACATATTAGAATGCTCAGCCAATGCTTCGCGCTTTTACAAAAACAAAAGCGTTCCAAGCGTATAGGCCGTGGGCATCCCTGGTTTATACGTTGGACACTAAACAGACATGTTAGCAAGAGTTAATCCTGACTGACTGAGGTTTGCAAAAAATAAATGTTCTGTGTTTATGTCCACAAAGAATACCCATTTTCGTTTTTTCACCCTCCAATCCCTTCTTCACGTTTTCCTAATTCCAGTAGAATGCAATGCATAAATAGGTGGGTGCCATGCCCAGAGTACTGGTCCCAGTAGTTATAATTTTTTTTTCTAACGTTGTTTTCAAACAAGCTGCTGGGACCTGGATTTAGCAAAGGGATCAAGTACAGGGTCCGCCATCTAACGTTTTTTTTTTCAACTAGTGATTATTTCGTGTATGGTAACACTTGGCTCATGTCTGATTTGACAGATAATTAGTTTTATCCCTTCGCTGAGCGAATATGGTTGTGTATACACTTCGCTAACTGAGTCTGCGATCGACTTACAGCCGATTTTATATATAAAAATAAAATTATTATCTAAATGTATCTCTAAAGTAGTTTCTTATGTCCGCTTTGTATTTTTCTTCGAAATTTTTTTATTCAATATGCTTCTTATATATAAATTTATTCCAAATAAAGTTTTGCATTTAATTGTTTTAGGTCTAAAAATAGACTTTATTAATGGTTGCTGTCCTTTTCAGCCGTCTATAGGCCGCCAACATTTCGTTGCTGCTAATCAACTCATCTAGTCTACCTGACTTGAAAGAATGTATGAAACTCAACTTATTCCGAAATTCCAACAACAGAAAACATTAATAAATGGTATTCTTTGGCCTAAAATAATTCGTTTCAACTGGCTCTTAAAGAAAATAAATAATTGAGTTCATTTTGTATTTAATCATAAAAAGCTTGATAGCATTGAATGAAATTTGGTGGGCATTTTAAGAAAAGATTTTGAAAAAGCACTTTGCTGACTTACAAAAGATTAATAAAATGTTAGAAACTCTGATGTATAAACCCATCATCATTGCTCATCAGCTGATGCCTCAACTGTTTGTCATTGTTCTTGAAGCGCTGTTACGTTTTTAACGTTTCCAAATACAAATGGAATAAAAATAATAAACCTTTTTTATAAACATATAAAATTAAGCTATTAAAAAATAATATTTTTCGAAATTTTGTGCCATTAATTTTTAGTCACTTTATTTGAATTTTAAATTAAATAGTTACAAGTTTATTCGATAAATATTATTTATTAACTATTAACTCATTATTTGAAAGTTTTCCATGAAGCATTTCTCAAACAAACGTTTAACGAACATAATGATTTCTTTTTTAGATAAACCACTTAAAGTAAAGCAATGTTATAGTTTTCTAATTTATTTCATTTGAATTATTTTCTCTTTGTTAAATTTCTTGTTTGGAGAATTCTTTTATGCATATGTAATTAAATAAATCAATTTGTTTAATAATTCAACTAATTAAATTCTAACCAAATCGAAATTCCATAAAAACAATTTGTTTGATTTTGTTTATGCAATGGTTTTGCATTTTTAGAATTGAATATTTCATGTTTGAACGTGTGTATTGCATTGTATGGAGGCAATAAGTGAATTTGCTACAATTGGTTTTGGTTTAAAATATGACTGAACAAAGAGAGAGAGAGGGAGAGAGAGAGAGAGAGAGAGAGAGAAAGAAGCCTTTTAAAAATAGAATTTATATACATAATTAATGTTTGACTTAGTTAAATGAAATTGTTTAAATATTTAATAGAAAGTGTTGCTGTTTAAATCTATACCAATGAAATGTTGCCGGCGAAAATTTATTCATATGTAAGTAAGTATCAAAAATGTAAATAGTAAATGCAACGGCCCAATAGGTGCCGTGGGCTGGTCTCTCTACTAGCATCCAATAAAATAGTATAGGGAAATACATGTAATTTGATTTTTCTAAAACTGTCTTTATTTTCAATTATCTAAATACAATATTATGCAAACGTTCTATGATTATTATTATTTTTAATATAACAAGTATTTTTTATGTTATACATTACATACAATTGAATTTTACCTAGATGAGCACTGTTAGTACACGATAATGAATTCGAGGATCCCTGGATTACATCGCCGCTATAACTGAAAGTCTGGAAAATCTTCGATTTACCGCAGTCCATGATATTTTCACAGCTTTTAGAAATTATGATGTTCTCATAACCTCTAAGTTGACTTCAGTTCCATTATTGAATGCCTAAAAGTATGCCTCCCATATTCAGTAAAGTAGACCAATTTAAATAACTAGTAGTATTGCCAGGCAGACAAAGTCAATGGAACTGGAATATCGTAAGCCAACTGAGATAGAAGATAGTGTAGCCGGTGTAGATGGTTCTCGACTAAGATATTTCTGGAAACTAGGTTTGAGTATAAATACCGCCACTGATTCGAGTTTACGATCAATGCTATTTTAAACTGTGTTACTGTGAAAAACAGTCAGGTTCTTGCAGCCATGGTGTTAATTATTAATTAATGAGCGCCTCGATGGATGAATTGGTAGAGAGTCCTGTTAAGAGTCCCCTAGGTCACAGGTTCGATTCCTGCCGAAGGCTTTGGGTGTTTTTGCAGACAAGCCAAAAGCTGTGCAGTTTTGTGTTAAAAGAAAAATAAAAAAATAGTTTCCATTATTAAAAAAAAAAAAAAAAATTAATAAAGTTAAAGTCAAGTGGTGTTAACAGAGTTGTATAGCTAATAAAGTTTCGAACTGTAAAGTGCTATAGACAACAGAGCTGAATGTATTTTATTTCCATTTACTATTAAAAGATTTGCAAACCATTTTATTAAAGAGTTAAAATGTAAAATTATATTTATAACACTTGGCTCTATTTGAATTTAAAAATAGAAACTCATTCATTCATTTCATTTCATCTTTATTAAATTATTAGTAAACTACATGCCTACATTTTTCGAGGTTTTATCTTACAGATATTAGACAGAAACTATGTGCCTGACTTTACAGATCTTTTTATGGTTCCTTTCATATTTCGTGGCTTAGTTCATATGTGCACAAACCCTACTTCCTCTTTTCTCCTCCCCAAAACCTATTTTCCTAGTTCCGGTACGATGCGCATCCATAAATACTGGTCGGCCCCTGAGTACTGGTCCAAGCAAAAAAAAAAAAAAATTCGCTCCTGAACGAAGCATTCCATAAACTCGTATTTCTTTTTCTCTTAAATATTGATTTAGCCATGAATTTTTATAAATCAAGTGCATTATTTTATTTCCTATTAAATTTAATATACAAATTAGTTTAAAAATGTTAAATATGTATAATAATGTGTTTTCTGTGCACAATAACTTATTGAAAGGCATGTCGAGTAGAAGCGAATTTGTGTAGTAAATTATTTAGCAATAATTTAATTAAAATAAGCTAATTTGTGTATGAACAAAATAATTTTTTTCAATCACTTGTTATTTACTGCTTTTACTAAATTAAGAGAAATTATAAACATTGATTTAAAACACATTATCACCCCAATCATGAATAACAATTTCATAAGAAATTTTTCTTTTTTCTCATCCCTGGCATTATGTGTGAAATTTTTCTGCTGTAAAAAAAAGAAACAGCAGGAAAACAAGAAATTCAGTACCAAATTAACTAATAAAAGAATAAAGATTTTACGAAAGAAGAATACTGCATTCAATAGAATCGAAAAACTGAAGACATCTGACAAAATTCTGTCAGATTTTATGCTGATTACCATTTATATTCTCGAGTAAGCGGGAAAACGAAAGTACACTAAAGGAAAAACTGGAACGAAACGAAAGTATTTTTTTGTTACTGCTATAATTTTAAGCAAATCATAATTCGTCTAAATAATTTTTTTTTTTTTTTTGGATCTAATATTTTAAATTCTTCAGTCAAAACTTTTTATAGAACCTAAGATAACTGATGTATTTTATATAAAAATATATGATATAAGACAAATAAGTGGTTGAGTTTGCAAATCGCTTTACAATCAATAAAAAACGTACTTGATATTTTTTGTGCCATTATTTCATATTAAAGTTTTAAAATAAAGTCAGCTATTTGACAGTAAAGGGTTTGCAAAAAAGTCTTTTGTTCTTAAAACAAAATATTATGAAATCAATTTTAACATGTTTTACGTATAAAAAGCACGAAGGTTCAGCTATTGTGAATCAAAATTCAAATCAGTTCGCCGAAAGTTATTGAGGCAGCCCGCGATAACCAATATTAATGATTCCATTACGAATCATGCAAACTTAAAAAAATCTGTCGTATGATTTGAACTTTCAGGTTTTGAATATTTTCTCTGTGAACCGCTTATTAACAAAATTTTCAGCCTTATGTTATTAAAAAGCCGAATGAATATTGAATATTTTTCATTTGGCATAAGTGATTCCCCTCTGTTAATTGATTTCCTAATTTTCTGAATTAAAAACTCATGGTTACTATTTGTTTTAAGAATACTTTTTATATTATTCAATTTATCGTTATTATGTGCTGCTCTATCGCTTATTATTCCAATAAGGACTTTATAGTCCTTATTGGAACACCCTTTACATACATTTATGTTACATTTTATTGCCAAACTTTAACTACTATCCAAATGAAGTTTTCGTTCTACTTTGAAATAAACTATTGTTTTATATTTTTGGCCCAATATTTCATGCAAAAAAAAAAAATGCTGATAAATATAAAATTTTTTTTCCCCTTAAAAAAATATCATAAAAAATTTATCATGCATTTGAATGTAAATTGACTTGTGAAAGAAAAACATATTTTTACATAAATGCGTTTTTTTATATTTTTGTTATTTTGCAAATCAAACAAAAAGAGCACTTGTTAAACAAATACATTTTTTTTCATGCTAAATTGTAACATTTCACAAAGTGCAGTTTTTGTGCATTAAAGTTTGTGGAATGAAAAAAAAATCCTACATATTATTTATGGTGTGTGTTTAAAGCTGTCATAATAATTTGCTGCAAATTTTCACAATCGGCTAAAAATTGTGGCACAGGAAATGAAAAAAGTATGTTTATTAAAATTAAATAGAAGACATTTTAAATAATATATGGAATAACTAGACTTAAATTTTAAGATTTATAATAATATGAAAATTAGGAAACGAGCGAATTGTGTCATATGAAAAAAAAATATATTAATATAAGTTTCTTTTCAAATAGATGTTTCGCACCATTTCAAACAAGTTGCTTGTATCCACTTGAATATATAATTTGATAATTTGCATTATGCAGGAAGCCGGTGTGAGCAAAACATCCCAGTGGCAAACACTCCGAGTACTGAGGTACATAGATGTGTATGTGTGTAGAAATATTTGTTTCATTCTGTAAATATTCTAATCGATTATATTTTTGATGCTAATTTTTCGAACTTTGTTGTTTAGTATTTTAATTGTTCGAGCCTTAAGGTCACTTGTTTTTTTTTTATAAGTAGCGGTTCTCACTCTTGATAGTAAACTCGGTTGCACATTTGGTTAAAGTAACAGATTTGATTAAAGTACTAGTATTTACATCCCTGCAGCAACAAAATGTACTGAACTTTTATTTTCTACACTGTGATTAAAAAATCAAACAAAAAGCTTTAGTAAACATTGTAAAAAAATTACTGGGAATCACAGATATTCTGTGCTGTGAATCGTTTTGGCGGCAAAACTTAATTTTGTGTTGAGAAAATAAAAAATATGGAAAAAACAAATTAAAATATATTGGTAAAGAGAAAACGTGACAAAACTCACAACAAAAGGTGGACAGATAAAGAAATTCAGCAAGTTTTAGAATATTTGCAAGAACATGCAGACTCTGAGGTAAGAAAGTCACTCCAGCTTTGTGGTAAAAATCGGTGTGAATGTAGCAGAGTTGTAAAATTAGTATCAAGAGTGAGAACCGCTAGTATTTATTAAATTCGATATTTCGAATATTTCACAATGGATATCTTCTTCCGGAATATTTTGATGTTTTCTCAAACAAAATTTTTTATAACAATTTCAAAAACAAACATTTGTCAATATAAATTGTTTTTGCTTTTGAAATTGTAAAAAAAAAATTTTTCAAAAAACATCAAAACATTCCGGAAGAAGATGTCCATTGTGATATCGAGATATCGAATTTAATAAACACTTATCAAAAATAAAGGAAAAACAAATGACCTTAAGGGTCGAACAATTAAAATACTATTCTAATCGATTGGTCTACTGTGACCATTAGTCATGTTATTGTTGTATTCATTCATAATATTGCCATGTCGGGCCATACGGTTGTCATTTTCAATGATAATTTTATCACCTCCAGCCATACCATTGCTATTTCTAATCATATTATTAAAAAACAAAGATTTAAGGCAATCATAATCAGCAACCATTTTTTTTCAAATCAGGAGGAACCATTTTTTTTCGTTGAATTCAGACATTATTTTGATGGACAACCTGCAACATGAAAAACTAATATGCTTGAATTTAACAATACAATGATTGGAAATAGCATGGTTAAAATCGACAATAGTGTGTTTGGTTGGGACAATAGTATTGTGGGATGAGACAACAATATGGTTGGAAATGACAACAGCATGACCGGAAATAATAAGATTATGATTGATTATGTAGTAGTAAGATGGTTAGCTGCCACAATAACGTAATCATTGAAAGTGCAATTAGTCATAATGTGCATGTTTTATTTAAACATTATTATTGTTGGCCTGTAACTATATACATAATTCAAGAATAGCATGTTTTTATTTGAATATGTTGATGAGCTCAGGGTCTGACTTGCGAAATTTGTGATCGAATGCAATGTTTTTTGTTATTAATTTGTTTTTCGCTAGCTCGTACGAACACGAGATCCATAATTCGGCCACAGGTGATAGGATGACTTATTGTGGAGCAAGCGAAACAGCCATAGTATGCTGCCCAGCCAATAGGTCTTCAACGCTGCTTTTCTTGCCTTCTTTGAAAATGTTGTTCACTACAATTTCAATGTCACACAGGAAATCTCTCTTAATTCTGAGTGTAACGAAAGCCTGATGAAGTAATCAACACTTAGAACAAAACAGTTTAAAAAACTTGCTCATACGTATTTGTAAAAATAATATTATTTGTTTTCAAGCTGAAGTGCTATGAAATTTAATGTATCATAAACCATAACAATATTAATTTATTACTTCCAAGCCATTGCTGTTGAATGTGCTGGTTGCTCACTTGCAATTTCTTTTTCTACATTTCTAGAGCTGAAACTTGACGTTTTTGCTTCGTTCAGAAAAAAAAGAAATATTGCTGGCTTGGTTGAAAAATAAGGCGGCGTTTGGCAGTGCCATAGAATGCTAAACTTATGTTGCATCTATTTTTTTGTTTCTTTCAGCTAAATTAAAGCAAATGTGCATACTTGATAATGCAAGATAAATGGAATACAATAACATTTATTTCATAAATGTATTCGTTTATTTTTTTAACGACAAAATATTTGTATAACTTTTCATTAATTAAAAATATTTTCTGATAAAAGTTTGCAAAGTTTCGTAATACATTTATTTCAAATAAAAGTTTTTAGTTCATAGTCGCAAAATTCACAACTCGAAATTTGAAAATACTGTAGAAATTTGTTGTTTATTTATGAATGCCTCGTAATTTGATTTATGTAACAAAAATAGTTTTTTGAAATAATTTGAAATTTGTGGTAGTTTTTAATTTAGATCAATTGTTATGATTTACAAAACTGAAGAGCTTACAAACGAACCTTAATTAGTGTGCCAAGTGGAAAAGGGCTCTTTATTAGTTGTACCATGCTGGCAACACTCAGCGTGCTTGATTGATTGATTGATGAATATAGCGCCATCCTGGCTTGAAACTTAGGAAACTAACAGGTTTGGGCCTTTGCTTGAGACTTCCCACATGGACATTATTATATTAGTCAAGACACTGACCAAAACGATCAGCTATGAAAACTTAAAGCAATGGTTCTCAAACGGCAGCGCGTGGTATCCTCCGGTACCGTTCCAACTACCGACAACTCCCCAAATAACATTAGGATCATTATATCATGCATTACTGTATACTGTCCCTTTGGGAACCATGCCGTCTAGACTAGGGTCACCTTTCAAAAATTTCCATTTAAGTTATCAAAGAGGGGAGACATTGAGGCCTTTCCACACTGGGAATTTTCAGCAGAGATTTTTGTATGTAAAGAGATTCAGTTGCCTTACGGAAATTTCAATGACACATTTGAAAAGAAGCATTAATTTTTAATTTATAGTCGAACTATATGATTTTCAATTGTTAATAACTTTATCAGGCGTTCGAGTTTTACTTCCTTAATATTGAGAAAGATTTTTTGTGATAAAATTGGAGTGCTCAACATTTATAGAGAAGACAAGAAAAGTAAAGTTGAAGACTTACTGGCTGGGGTACATACCACGGCTATTTCAAGACCACAACGTCACTCATTAGGGTAAAAATTTGCAACGACTAATTGCATACTGTTTAAGCAGTGACTCATAGCCATCCAAGAGGACTTTGGTTAGCAGGTGTAGATGGCTGGATCGATCGCATTGCGTGACTCGGTGCTATTCTCCATTTTTATTCGTCCACCTTTGTTTATCTTGTCTATCTACAATTCGGAACTCTTCCTGTTTAAGTTAATGCTTTTCTCTTTCCCTTTTCTCTCTTTCTCTATTTCTCTAACATTATCTTTCAGGATATTAGAGAGACATCGTCGTATGATGGACCGACCTGGCCTTGACATATTTCTATCTCGTTTCCAGCGGACTGTCTGCCTAGAGCAAACTAATCATTTTAAAGTTTATGCTATTTAACTAGTGTTTTTCTAGATGTCTCTCTTTAGAAAAAGTTTTTTTTTCGATTTATAAAGCTATTTTTTTAGACTTTTCTTTTTCAATAAAATTTTTGATATGAAGCGAAGTGTATTGTGTCCCGAAGCTGTTGTCTTTGCTCTTCTTTAACTACTTACTTTGTTTGAAATTTTCAAAAAAAAAAAAAAAGTCCTGTAGCCAATACCAAAACTAAAATGAAAGTTACCTTTACCTATTGCCCTAAAATATGCAACACTGATCACAACATCACCGCAAACAGTAGCCAGAAAAAGTCTTTTACACCTCTTCCGAAAGCCACTTTTCCACTTCTGTTGTTCTCTGAGTTAGAGGACAACGCGGTTCGTATATTACATGCACCATTTTATCATATATTTAATTAAACATCGTCTTTGCAAATTTTTAATAAATTTACAATTCTCTTTTAATATCCCCCAGAATAATATTTCATTAAACTATTCCACGTTTTTAATATTAATTCCACGTTTTTAATATTAATTTCTCCACTTTTGTAAACAAACGGCAGGGAAATAAATAATAATAATTTATCATGACTCAAATGAAGGCAAACGAAAAACACCTGATGCTTCTGAAACTATTGCATTGTCTCCAGTGAGCAGCCGTCCCACTGAATCGGTATCTAAACAGTTAACGTTTTACCCAATTTTATCTTCTCTTTGTCTTGCTGCAAGTAAAACAATCCTTTGTTTTCCCAAACTAACAGCGCATCAATCTTGGCAAAACATTATGACATCACATTACACCGCTATGAAGGTAAGTAAGACCACAAACGATTTACAATGTTTTTGCGGTATCTCCCTCAATGCCAGCAGAAAATTATACTTCATTCTCTGCTTAAAATTATGTTTACATTGGCTTTTATTATGGCTTATCAAACTGTGGGAGGAAAACAAAAACCTCTGTGGATGTGTGTAAAGAAAATGGAAGAAATAAAGCTTAAAGTTGACAGTTTTAGTGTTGACAACATGATGAATTTATTTCTGTTAAGCAATAGGGAACAGCAGTGGCTGAACTAATGGGACACAAACAATATTACTCAATGGATTTGCGGTAAAAATGAATAATATTTTTGGAGTTACTTACATACATGTGCACTTCTTTTCGAGCAAGCTGACATCATGTGTATTTTAAAGTAAAAACGGAGAAATTTAATGAGATACTTGATTTTTTACACACATATGTAACTTCCGAAACGAACTTATAGCTAATGCAGCTTTAATAAAATGTAATAAAGTTCGACCGTAAAGTAAAAATTAATGCTTCAAAAACGAAAACAAATCTAATTGAATTTTTCCGAAACTATATATTCTCTTCAAATACGAAAAGCAGTGATTTATTAATAAGCGGTTTTAACTCCAGCTTACAGCCAGTTCATTCATATCAGACATATGAACTGAAGACTGAACTTCCTTTTCATGATTAATACTTTTAAAACAGAAGTCGAACAATTGTTAATTATTTTATCAAGCTTGACTTCTATTTTACGTCCTCAGAATTAGGAAAAAATTTTTGACTGAAAAGTTGAGTTAATGCTGAAAAACCGCTGAGCAGGGCGCAAACTTTTAAGCTGTTGTTGACACTGATACAATACCATTTTTTTCGAGGATGCTGCTGGTCAAATGACAACGTTAACCGAGTTGTTTATGCCACAATTGAAGGATATTGAAGGTTTGGAGCATATGTATGTGGTTCCAACAAAACGGAGCATCAGCACACACTCTGCGAGCCACTACCGATATTCTGAAAGCCAAACAACATCGGATGACTTCTTGTGGCCCACCTGTTGCAAACTAATTTTAAATAATAAAATCCTTTACTTGATGGATCTTTCAAGATGTTCTTCTTAGCGATGTCGCTTTTATTAAAAGCAAAAGAATTTCTATTCGTTCGTGAAACAGGTAGCTTCAAATTTATGAACTACATTTGCTTGAGGTGGTACTATTTTATAAACTGCATTATCATTTTTAGACTGCGTTATCATTTTTGCAAAGTGACAACTGAATTCTTTATGCCACTCATGAAAAAGCCAAGGTTTCTTAACTCAAAGTTTTTAGAACACTCATGATACATTTTGTATAGTTTGCAGAATTGGGACGTCATTTTCAGCTAAAACCGCTTAATAAGAAAAGGATATTTTAAATAATTTATTTTTTTCAAAATATTAAACCAGAAACTGTTTCCAGCGCATCCCTTGCGGGGATCGAACCCGCGACCTTTGGATTAGAAGTCCAACGCGCTATCCTCTGCGCCAAAGGGACCCGATAAGGGTCTGTTACCTTAATTACTTCAATTAATATTGTTTGTCTATTCTGTAAATCACACGTTTTTAAATCATGTGATTTGGGAAACAAAATTAACTGCACAAAAAAAAACTGCACAGACTGATAAAACAAACTTTTTAGTATAATTGTTGCATAAAAATTAAACAAGTTTGGACTAAAAATTAGATGACTAAATACGACTTGAAAACAATTTTTAACAGCACAAAGTGCTGACATTAGTCACAAACGCAGTTGTTAGTACATATTTTGACAAAACGGAATAAATTAAGGGAGTTGAGGAAGTACCACCTATCCCACCAATGGGTTATATGCTGGAAGAAACTAAGCAGCTTTATGACCCAGAATTCCTATAAATCCTATGAATCAAAACTATTATGGTTAAATCAACGGAGCATGTATTGGCTTAAGTAAATGTCATGAGACTTGGGCTATCACACCCCCACTGTCAAGCTAAGCTAACAGAATATTTGCCATTGCTTCCTGCAATACTCTTCCAACTGAAATGGCTACGAATTATTGACAATCTACTTTTCGCTTTACGAAAAATGCAAAGCATACATCGAAGTCCTCCGAAATAACTCTGAGCTTTTTGAATAGGTCAAAAGTAATATTTGATCTAAAACTTGGGTTTCAATGGAATTTTCCAAATTGGCTGCTGGAGCATAGATTTATTGTTCACTCCCTTAATGTACTGTTTCAGTAACACGAAAATTAATTATGTTCAAAATATCATCTATGGAACTCTTGGTTTGATTTCACGTTCCTTCTCTTAACGATGTCGAAACTTCTCAGGCAGATAACTACGATTAGATGAAAGTTGGCAATGTATGTATATCTATCTCAAGGCGTTCGAAACGTTGATAGCCTGGTTGGATGATTGTTTTTTTTTTAATTCGTTCGCCTAATGCTTTCAAATTAAATATGTTAAAATTTTTAAATTTTCTTCTCAAGCGTTTTGAGCCCTTTTTAATAAAACGCTGCTATTTTGGTTTCACTAAAGGTTAAATAAATTTTAGCAAGGTGGACATCCACATGTTTCTGAGCAGGCACGCCCGTTGTCAGAGCCGAAATGCACTAACCAAAGATCACTCAATTTTTTTTTCATTTTACTTTCTCAACATTCAAAATTTTTCAAAATAAAATTTTTTTACTTTGTTTCCTTCTGATGTTCTATACATTTCTTAACTAATATGCAAAAATAAGAGAGTGCATAGAGCGTTACCCAGTGAACATTTCTACCTACTTTTGTGTATGCAAGCACAGGTAAATATATTTGTATACGTACACCTAAAAATATAAATTTTTTTTTAAGTTCACATAGATCTTCTCCATTATTAATGTTGAAAACCTTTTTATATAATTAATAAAATCAGAGTTTCCCAACCAGTCCCTTTGGCGCAGAGGATAGCGCGTTGGACTTCTAATCCAAAGGTCGCGGGTTCGATCCCCGCAAGGGATGTATGATTTTTTTTTGTTTTATTATCTTTTTTAAATAACATTTTTTTTAATAATTTACCAAAACTTATTAATGAAAAACATTTACGAATGAATTGTGGGCTTCCTACGATTAACATTTGAAGTGTGTATAAATACAATAAATAATTTTTGCCAATCACTTTTAAAAATCTTCTCATATACATAGAAATGTTTTAATATTAAATCGATAATATACATACATAAATATGTGAGTAAATATATTTTTAACTTTGTTAAAAAGGCGTTTTAGATTTGCTCTAAAGGTAACAACAAAATGCATTTACTAAATACAGCTTACTCAGACTATAAAGCTTAAAACTTTTTTTTTCTTGTATCAAAATCGATATAAAGCAGACTTAATACAAATGTTTGGACTTTTTTTTTACTTGGATCGGTACTCAGGGGGTAACTCTTATACATACATATGTGCGTTGCATTGTACTGGAACTAGGAAATAGAAAAGAGGGATTGGTGGGTGAAAAAGCGAGAATAGAGAGTGGTTGTGGATGTTTGATTAAACAAAAAAATTATAACTTAAAAAAAACACAACATTTACTTTTGCAAAGCTGAATAGGTCAGGGGCTACAAGAGAAACCCTTTGATGCAGCTCAAGCCGATCGCCGATAAAAGTTTCTACGAAAACTAGACATGCGCTGACTGTCTTTTGAGTTTTTAAGTTTTGTTGTAATATTCTTTGTAATATTCTTTAATTCCCATATTTTTATAACCAAAGAAATGCAAACCAATGCCTCGAAATCAAGTCATGAATTAGAACAAAGGTAATAAGATATCTTTATGGGTTTACTTTTTCAAGAAATCATTCTTATAATTTTAATGAGCCAGACTTGGTCCAAAAAATCCAGAGAAACTTATCATTTTAATTATCTGTTCTAAATGATTTTTCAAAAAGCTATTTCTCGAAGAATTCGAACACTAAGGCTTGCTAGTAGAGAAGTGCGTCACGGCAACGTGTTATGCACGAGAGAATCATGCGTGATCATAATTAAATTTTAGAAAACTCACACATGAATGTGTGGGCGTGATTTAAAATTGAAGTTTCGTGCCGCGATAGTGCTTGATTATGGCAGGTTACGAAATTTCACGATTTTTCAAAATCCGAATTTTTACAAATTTCCCAGAAAAAAAATTATTTTAATTTTTTTTTAAAACTCGAAGAGTATAAATTATAACGAAAAATTATGGTGGCATAACATAAAGTTGCAATAATTAAGAATTTCTTAATTTTTGCAATAATTAAGAATGACTAGAGATTCTCATCAAACTTTCGGAAAATCTCATATTTTAGAAACTAAATATTTAAAACAAAAATTACACATAGATTTTAAAATTTTTATGATTATTGTATTCAGACACCATTAAAAAACTAATTTTCCAATCATACCACAAAGTTGGGAAACGGAACTCAGAATTGAAAAAAAAAGAAATGCGGTCGGGGGACCCCCGTTAGGAACGAAGTTCCTTACGTTTTTTCTTCATCTTCGAATGCAATACAAGGTGAAATCTGTGTGTTGTTTTTGAAATTTTTAAATTTTATATGCTTCTTTAAATTTTTGGAACGTTTCATATTTTTACTTTTGACACATGCAGTATGTTTTTGTCAATCTGCTGCAAAACGAAGAGAACCAACTGTTGGTTAATTTTTCAATACTGCTGTTTTTTGTTGAGACCGTTTTCACAACTAATTAATATTTATTGGTATGTGTCTCCACTGCTGTCAGCGGAGACACCGCTCATCATACACAATTGTTTGTCGACATCTACACCAATACATATAAATATCACACACGCTTTCGTGACGATTTCTACTAATTTGCACCACCAGCAAGCCGCGTTAAGGAACTTCGTTCCAAAAATTTTAAATATATACACAGTAAATGATTACTTTGTGTAAACAACTACTTTATTTAAAAAAAAAGTCTGCTTTGCTGACGAATTAAAATATCATTTAACTCTACTACCTGAGTGTATACCATTACTTTTCAGACCCACTTTCTCATGTGCTTACAAATTGATTTATTAAATGGTCGCTGGGATATACAAATCAGGCATCAGAACAATGAAAAATAAACACATCGACTTTAAAATGCGTGAATTATCACACAACGTAATGTTTATCGGTGTTTTGTTCAACTATATTAGGTATAACAAACAGAACGACTGGTTCTATTTTTGAAGCACATACTACTGTGCAAACAAAACCCCTTCGTTTGTTGTTTGTGTACCATTTAGGCACCTAAAGAAAAACTTGAAAGAAACTAATAAAAACAGCAGAATATACCACATGTGCTTTGATATGTACATTTGAATGAGATGTACTACGTGTTTGTGAGGGGGTGTGTGTGTGTATGTAGCCCTACGTTGTTGGTTAATAAGATAAAGCAAAACTAATAAAATTTTATAATTAGTATTTTAATTAAAAAAAAAATAATAATGCCCCGGGTGAGGCTCGAACTCACGACCTTAAGATTATGAGACTTACGCGCTGCCTACTGCGCCACCGAGGCTGTACAAAACGAACGGCAAATATGCCAGGTGAGCGGGTACAGTAGAACAAGCAGTAGAACGAAATGCCTACACATTTTTACCAGAAATATGTATGTATGTATATTCAGAAAACGACAAAAAAAAATAAATTGATAAACAAACTAGTTAAAACAAAATTATATGTACATACTTATTTGAAACGAACTAATATTTATATTTGTACTTGCTTTTGCTTAATATTGAGCGAAACATGTGTCGCTTGTGATCGTTTAAATAATTATCAATGGTTGGGGTTGCTGACATAATTATTTTTAAAGCAGGTACACATACACAGATTGTTACAATATATTGTGTCTATTATTGTGTGTAAAAGAAAAAAGAAGATAAAACATAAATACCTGCCTATGTACAAAAAACATCCATTGGTTCTGGTGTAGGAATGTACATAGGTAATTGTGTAAAGATATTTTAAATACCCAAGAATATGAAAAGGTTCAGCTTATGCATATAAACGTTAAATGCATATAAGGAACGTAACTACAGGCAATAACACAATGTGCAAATTAAAACGCAAAAATATTATAATAAAATAATCATAAATATTTTTATAAAATTAAGATTTCAAGTAAACTGTATTAGAAACGCCTTAGCGGCTAGATTGATATGCAGAACTGGTACAGCGTTTCCCAACTTGTCCCTTTGGCGCAGAGGATAGCGCGTTGGACTTCTAATCCAAAGGTCGCGGGTTCGATCCCCGCAAGGGATGTATCTGTGTTTTTTTATGGTCTGTTAATTTTCAAGCTTTCACTACATCTGAAGTTCTATCGTAAATGTGGATGTTATGTGCGCACTCAGAAGGTTTTGCCATACAAGCGCTATTTGGGTTGTTTACAGTAACTTAAAAGATTGATTTCGGCTCAAAAATGGTATTAAATCATGAACATTTTCATGAAATTATTTCTCACAACTTTCGACGTGGATTATGTAACTCTAACTCATCAATCGTGTCGGTCATGAAGCAAGTAGCGCCGTCCTTTTGAATCCAAATGTTGTAAACAAAAATTCGTTCAACATGGCCCGATAACGATCGCCATTGACTGTAACGGCCACTCCTTGGCCCAATTATGCCTTTGGACCAACATCCGCACCAAAGAGTGACTCGTTTTGGGTGCATCGGCTTTTCCATGTATGCGTGCGGGTTTTCTGTGTTCCAAATGCGACCACTTTGCTTGTTTCAATACCCGCCAAGGTATTTCAAGGAGCTTCATCTGAAAAGATGATTTTTTTTTTTTGCATAATCGGCATCTTCTGTAAGTCGATCGCAGGCTCACTTAGCGAAGCGTATGCTTAATCATATTCGTTCAGCGGAAGGATAAAACTAATTATCTGTCAAATCAGACATGAGCCAAGTGTTACCATTCACGAAATAAGCACTAGTTGAAAGAAAAAAAAGGTTAGATGGCGTAGCCTATATTTGCATTAAATCTTGGTGTTGCAAAACGTAAAATGCTTTCTGTGTAAAATGTTTGTTTGAGCATTTCTGATTCTCATTTTGTTCATGAGAATTTTGGAATACGTAGTTGGGCTTCAAACATTCTTTTTAGATTTTTCAAGTCTACTGATGAGTTGTTTAGCAGCAACGAAATGTCGGCTGAAAAAAGACAGAAAGCATTAAGGTCTATTTTTATACCCTTCACATAAATGTGTAAGGGTATATATAAGTTTGTGATTCCGTTTGTAACGCATTGAAATATCCATCTAAGACCCCATAAAGTATATATATTCTGGATCAGCATCAATAGCGATTACGATTGAGCGATGTCCGTCTGTCCGTCTGTCCGTCTGTCCGTCTGTCCGTCTGTCCGTCGGTCCGTCTGTCCGTCTGTCCGTCTGTCCGTCTGTCCGTCTGTCCGTCTGTCCGTCTGTCCGTCTGTAGTCGTTGAAATACCGTTTCTGAGAAAACGGTTTGAGATAGAAACCTCATTCTTTCGCTAAAACGTGTGAAACCCCGGTAGTGGGTCTGCTATTGAAATTCAGTAAGATAGGTCCACGGATAGCCGAGATATATTCAAAAAACCGGGTTTTGAGGGATATTTTGTGTAATTTTTGTATTCAGATTATTGAAAAAAAATTTTTTCTTAAAAACTAAACCATATCATTTTTAGTGCCCATTAAATCCTAAAAATGAAGGAATTTTTGAAATCGGCCCATATATATCCGAGATATAGCGTCTCCCGATTTTTAAAGAAATCGGCTTTATAAGCCAAATAAGACAACTTTTGGCACCGAAGATCAATCAAAATGGTATATATAGGCTATTTAGAGGCAAAAGTGGAAAATTTTTCCACATCGGCCCATATACACTCGAGATATAGCGCCTCCCGTTTTCTCAAGAAGTCGGCTCTAAAAGCCAAATAAAACAACTTTTGGTATCAAAAATCGATTAGAATGGAACATGTAAGGTGTTTAAAAGCAAAATTGGAAAATTTTTGAAATCGGTCCATATATATCTGAGATATAGCGACTCCTGATTTTTCAAGAAATCCGCTCTTTAAGCCAAATAAAGCAATTTTTGGCACTAAAAATCAATCAGAATGGTACATATAGACTATTTAGAGGCAAACGTGGAAAATTTTGGACATCGGCCCATATACACTCGAGATATAGCGCCACAAGTTTTCTCAAGAAGTCGGCTCTAAAAGCCAAATAAAACAACTTATGGTACCAAAAATCGATCAGAATGGTACATATAAGGTGTTTAAAAGCAAAATTTGAAAATGTCTGCAATCGGTCTATATATATCTGAGATATAGCGTCTCCCGATTTTTCAAGAAATCGGCTCTATAAGCTAAATAAAACAACTTTTGGCACCAAAAATCAATCAAAACGATACATATAGGTTAGTCAGAAGCAAAACTGGAAATCTTTTTGTCATCGGCCCATATATGTTCGAGATATAGCGCCTCCCGATATCTCAAGAAGTCGGGCCTGGAAGCTAAACGAAACAGTTTTTTGCACTAAATATTTGTCGGAATGGTACATACAGGCTGTTTAGGGGCAAAATTAGAAAATTTTTGGACATCGGCCCATATGCACCCAACTTTTGGTACCAAAAATCGATCATAATGGTACATACATATATATATAATATTATATACATATGTATATAATATTTGCGATAATATTTGTATGAATGTATGTACATATGTATGTATGTATGTATGTATGTATGTATGTATGTATGTATGTATGTATGTATGTATGTATGTATGTATGTATGTATGTATGTATGTATGTATGTATGTATGTATGTATGTATGTATGTATGTATGTATGTATGTATGTATGTACGTATGTACGTATGTATGTATGTATGTATGTATGTATGTATGTATGTATGTATGTATGTATGTATGTATGTATGTATGTATGTATGTATGTATGTATGTATGTATGTATGTATGTATGTATGTATGTATGTATGTATGTATGTATGTATGTATGTATGTATGTATGTATGTATGTATGTATGTATGTATGTATGTATGTATGTATGTATGTATGTATGTAGATACGTTTGTATGTATGTAGGTATGTATGTATCTACATATGTATGTATGCATGCAAGTATGTTAGCATAAACAATTTTTTTGCTTTGGTGTAAAAATGTGTATGTATATATACACGAGCTTGAAAATGAAAGTGATATAAAGAATTGTTGAAAAAAGGGTACGCAATGAAATTCTTTTAAACAATTGCGTCTTCAAATTCATTCACACAAAAAATCATTTTGCGTTTCCCTACGTACTTACATATGTACATACACACACACATGTGTATGATGATACGCAATAGATCATCAACAACGTGCACAAGAAAAAAATAATTTTGTAAAAGCAAGCAATGTAAATATGTATGTATGTATATATGTATGTATATAATCATTGTTTTATGGAACACACTGAAAATATTCAATAATAAAGAATTTATTTTAGAGTTTTCTATTATAGATACATACATACGTATGCATGTACCCACATATGTACGTAAGTAAATTGAAAAGCAAATCACACTTAATGGCAATGTTTAGCATTATAATTCAAAAATAATGCAATTATATGCAATTTTTTGTTAAATAAATTTTACTATAAAGTTAACTGATAAATAATTAAGAAATACATTTTGCTTTTCTTTATTTCATTGATATTAAAAAGAATTGGTGTCACCCAGTGGTTGAACTTGAGCATACATATTAGGAATTATTTAAATAAAAGTTTTGCAGCCTGTGTTAAATCCCGGTAGTGGATCTGATATTGAAATTCAGAAAAAATCGGCCCATTTAAAAGCCAAATAAAACAACTTTTCGCACCAAAAATCAATCGGAATGTATGTACCATTGTGAAGGGTATTTAAGATTCGGCCCAGCCGAATATAGCACTCTTACTTGTTTAGACCTAAAGTAATAAATTTCAAGTGGCTCTTATAGCGAATAAATAATTAAGTTCATTATTAAATCTTCTCTTGCTAAACCACTATCAGTTTGTAAGAAGAACCAACGATATCAGTGTTTGAAAAGCACATCAATTTCAAGATTATTTTATTATCTTTTTTTATTTATCTCTTTTTTGTAATCCTTAACCAGGAGCCACAACATAATTAAATAAGGATTTGCTTCTACAAAATGGAATATTAAGCTAACATTACAAAACAATTAAATCAATTACATTTATGCCTGGTTATTGAAAAGCGGCTTACACGAACTTAAATCTCCTGGAACGAAACACAGCATGAGAAATTAACAAAGTAAAGAATCCTTGCAAATCTACACACAATTTAATAATACGAAAAGCGCATAATAGTCTGCTTTTTTTATGCATTAATAATTTTGAACAAGCTCAAAATGGAGCACTAACGAAAATGAGTGTTTGAGTGTGTGTAAATTCATTATCAAGCAGTTTTGCAGTGGTGGAATATCTCATAATAATCGCTTAAATCGTATAACTATAAGCGTATTGTGCCAATGGAGAGCAATAAAATTGTGTTAAAGCGTCAAAAGAAAATATCTGTAAAAAACATTTCTGTTAACGTGAAAATCTTTACTTGAAAACGTATCACAATCTTTTTTTTTTTAATTCCAAAGAATTAACAAACACACACACACGAAAAATAACAGGAATTGTGTCACACATATTGGACTTGTATTGCTGTTGTCGTTTCAAGTCACGGCACACATACATTCAATTTAATATTCTTTTCCATTTATTGTTTGAGTACAATGAAGGAATACCACGACGGGCCGGCCGGGCGGCTGGGCGTCTGCACAAAACATTGCACCAGCCCCGACATTTGTCCAATATAAAATCCAATATAAAATGTATTTATAGGGAAAATAAATGTATGGAGAAGGCTGTACACAATTAAATGTAACAAAAGCTAAAGTAAAAAATATGTGTATAAACAAGCGTACATACTTCCTCATTTTACGTATGGACGTGTAAGGGCATTAGGGACTTCTCCGACAACATACCATTATATGTCCTGGCGTTCTCACATACATTACTTTGATAAAACTTGGTATTTGGCAGTTTTCAGGTACGAAAAGTTGTTCTAGCATGTTCTCGGATCCGGGATAAATGGGGAAAAGGGTACAAACAGGAGAAAAGAGGGTAAAATCGGTAACTCAATATCTCCGGACAATATCATTATGAAGCTAGCACAAAAATTCCAAAAGCAACTGAAAGCATGATAAAAGTTATTGGACATGTATCTGGTACTTTTTTTTTGTTAAGCTAAAGCTTTAGGTTAGGTTGATTGGAGGGCTTTGCTTGCCCTTTAAAGTTAAAGCTAAAGCTTTGACTCCAACTAATTTTTGGGCATTAGCGTAAATTAAAAACAAACAAAAAAAAAACAATTGCCTTATGACCACCCTACTGCACATTAAGGCTTTTTATTCTATACTTCAATCTCCAACATTTATGTGAAAAGACCGCATACATACATACAAATGTTTACACTCAAGCAAAATTATAAATCAAACAAATTATGCTTGAATTTATTTTTTAAGCAAATTCTATTACAATCGGCTTTGCCTTGGGAAAATTTCGTAAAGTGTTATTTTAAAGTCTAACTTTTTTTGTACACCAAAACATATATGCTTCTTTCAGCTTTCATTTGGAAAAACATAGAATATCTAGCAAAACTTCGTAAAGAGTGCATATTAAAAAAGAAAATTAATATAATCAAGTATATAATTTTTATTTGATATTTTTAATTCTTGAAAAAACTAATTTATGCAGCTTCAGATCGTTTTTTTTTATATAAAATTTATTAACAATATTATGCAATATTTCGCTAACAGTTTCTTAGCATCTTCAGGATAATATTTGTAATTAAATATAATAATCTATAATCAACTATTGTAATGGCTGCTATTGAAAAGTCAAACTTGTTGTATTAACAATTACTATTTATTGAGATAAATGTGTTTAAGTTCAACTCAAGATAGACTCATTTACAACAAATTAGAGAGATGATAGAGTTTTAAAGAAGACATGAAAAGTGAAGTCTCATTAGCTGAGGAACAACTGCCTTGATTGATTATAATTGATGATTGATTATGATAAAATATTTCAACAATTAAAACACATTGGTTTAACGAAAACTTTTCCTTAAATTTGCCACGTCTCTTCTTCTCCCGACTGCCAAATATAAACTCTCAAGAGTAATGTTTGCTAAAATGGCAGTCAGACAAAGTAGCACCCGGTACTGAATTTCCATAATTTTCGTATTAAAAAATATCCAAAACATCGTTACACTGCCTCAATAGATGGATCGCGGCTTAGAAACAGCTGCAAAAATTGTTTTGGAAATAAGACGGTGCACCTTTATTCCCCAATTTTACAGTCTTTATAATCTATTCTTAATTTTTTCACCCTTAATTTTTGAGTGTTTACAGGGAAACACAACAATGACCGTTCACTTACAACACTGGATGTTGTTTTATAATTTGGCGATATCAAGAAAAAAATGTATTTTGTTGTTTAACATGTGCTTTTGATTGTACATACGAGTAGAAAGCAATTACTCTGACGTATGTACATATGTATTTCGCGTCCCTTTCATTATGAATATGAACAATTTTTTCCGCACAACATTTGTCGATTTTGACCAGTTGTTCTTCTGCTTTTTTTTTGGTCCTGGCTTTTGGTGGAATTTTTGGCATAAAGTATAACAAATCTGTGCAGTAAATTTAAAAATTTCCATCAATTTGTTTCGCATGTATGAAATGTTCTTTTATTCATATGTATTTACAAATGGAACACTGTTGCTACAGCTACAATTCTAACACACACACACACACACTCAAGCAATTACTCGTATATGCAGCTGGGTAACATGCACTTACAAATTGTATATTTGACTTTTTTACTGTGTGTGTGGCACGAATGAATGGTTGAATGGATGGATAGATGGTTCGTTGGCTGAATGGATGAATATGAGTTCGTGGCATTACCACATGCAATTGCTAACACTTGATCATTTAGTGACATATTTGCCACATCTTTTACTTTTCCAAACAACTTTTATTCGTTGTAATTTAGGTGTGTGTGTGTGTGTGTGTGCGTGTGAGTTTTTGTGATGGTCTCCTTTTTATACTTCCTTTTATTGCCGTTATTTGAGAGTGATTTTGATTTGAAATACACTCTGCTATATATTTCGGGATGTATGGAGGTATGCATGCATGTGCATGCATCGTTTTATATATGTATCTAGTTACAACTCATAAATCCATTTTGTGAAAAAATTGAAATTTTATTGCCATCATAGCCGGCAAAAACACACCAGCAAAATGCTATTTTTTTTTATACGTTAGCTGTAAAACACTTTGCCTGAAAACTACATCAAGTCAAACAGAACAAAACAAACTGGAGTATAGTGTTCAGAGCAGCATCAAGAAGACGACTGGATTTATTAATGTAGACAATGTCAGTAAATTTCAAATGAAAAATTATTACTTTTCATGACACTACTTTGGTGGTAGTAAATTGGAAAAAAAAGGGAAAATGGTAATGGTATTCTCAATTTGCTACTCCGGAAGGCAAGATTTCCCTTCTCCTTGATTGCTGCTAAATGGAAAACTTTCTTGAATGGCTGCATATCTGCCTGATTTCTGTTTCAAAATTGATTTTGTTTTTCATTTATGGCTAAAATATTACTTAAACTTAAATAGTTTACGTAGCCAAGGAATTGCCATAATCGTCATCATCTTAAGGCTGAGATAAATGAGTGTCGCTTTAGAAACATGGGCTGCTGAGTTCAAGGAAGGGTGGTGGTGTCAAAACACCTAGTTGCCGTCCAACTAAAGGTCATTCATCCGCAGCAATAATATAGAATCAACTCAATCCCCTTAAACTAAATGCAGAGAAAAATTAAAAAAATATTTCAGTAAAAACAAATTCCTGGGAGCGGAAAAACCGCAATGCTTTCTTTCTTCTCCTCAAGTCCTCAGGACATGTGCAATAGACTCGTCACTTGTTTGATTTAGTACATGCGATCGGCTCTGCTTGAAGCAAAAATCAAACATTTTTGATATTTTTATTGAAGCAATTTTTTCCTCACGTGTGCACTATTGCGCGGCAAAAACACACCTCATTTGTTTTGAAATTTCATAAATGATGGATGTGCGGATGAAAAACCAAAAGCAAAATGCGTAATTTTTGTTTCTTTGCGTTTCTTTATGTATACGTATGTGCATAAATATGAAGTTTATTTGTACCCTGCAGAAAATGTGACTGCACATATTTATGATTGAGTCAGTTGTACTACTGACAGTTTCTGAAAATATTATATACCATCAAAATTTTAAAGGTGGGTGTTATTGTATAGGGACTATTGACCTTATAATAAGAAAAATATTTCATGGCTTCATTTAATTCATTACAATATTCTTGCTGCCTTTTAGATGCCTTTCTTCAGTTTACTACAGGAGAACTTAATTAAAAGAAAAAAAAACATAAACATGAAAAATTTTTTTTTAAATATTTGTCCAAGTCACAAGCTGGTCATATCGTTGTTAAGTTGTGTCGTGAGAGAAAATTTCAAACACAAATCTTAAAGAGAAACATAAATTGTTTGAAAATTTATTTCAATTAAAAACATTGTGTTTGAAATTGCCTCTCCAAATACGACTTAACAACAATACGACCAGCTTATGAATTATGCAACTGTCTTTTATTTATTTCAATAGATTTTCCTTTCAAATTTATTTCAATTAATTTAAAAGGATACAGCAGAACAGAATGAAAAAAATTATTCCACGATGCAAAATCAATCGAGAGTTTTCTTTTCTCTGGCTTTGATTGAAGCAAAATCAAAAAATTGTATGTGTACTTGAAGCCGTCATGATAAAAAGAGCTCATTTGGTACGCAATTGTCGAAGTGGTGGAAAAGTGGGCAGATGAAAAAAATACAATTTTACGGTTTATTGAAAACTATCTTTGGGCGGCACAAAACAGTCACAAAAATCGTGACGTTTGAGTCTTGTAGGTCTGCAGCAACTCTGTCGCAAAACGAAGTTAACTTTAAATTAACTTTTTCACAATAGGTACTGGTTGAGGCCTGGATTACTTCTCAACGTAAACAACTCAATTAGTAGTCAATTGTCCATCGCTGCATTACTTTTCCGCTACCGACTTAGAAGTCAGTGACCACAGAAGAAAACGTACAAATCAAGGCTGGTTTTTGTATTTTTCTGTGGTGATATATTATTTAATTTAATTAAATTTCATTCTATTTCATTTTGTTTTTATAAAAACACTTTGCGTTGATTTTTCTACTGTCAGGTTCTTTTGTTAACCTCTGGCTCGAGTCAAACCCCTAAGCCTCACGACGGATGAGCAGCCAACATACCCACTCAGCTCTAGCAACAGTTGGAACGAATGCGACAACAAGCAATTTAAGAAAATAGTTAACCCTGTATGCGTATGTTATTATTTGAATTTTGGATCAACTCTGCTCTTCTTTTCAGTTAGCTTCTAGTCAGTCCACGAAATGTGAATTACAAGTCGATTGTATTGTAGCTAACTAGAAGCTGTATAAGTGTATAAAAGCTAACTTAAAGTTAACTATTTTAGTAGTCGGCTGCTCAATGTCTGACAGGGAAATTATTAATATAAACAACACGCACACAATCCAGTGTTAGTGAAGACATTATTGAACGTTTCCTGGGCACTTTATTAGAATCAAGCAAAGAAAAATATTTTAAACTACCCTAATTTATTCCTTTCGAGAAACAATAAGTTTAATAGTTATTGCTGTAAACCTTGTGTCACCCAATGTATGAAAAAATGTAGCAAATTTGTGAATTGTTACCCTTTTATACCAGTGCATGCACATAAATAAAGGCCTATCAGCAAACAGACAATGTGCATGTGTGTGTGTGTGTATGTGTGTGTGTGTGTGTGTGTGTGTGTAACAGGCGAATTTATGTGCTGGTGTGGTGGCATTAATGTGAGCATGTGTATTGCCATGTGTAATTGAATTTATGTATCCCACATAATAATACTGTTACCATAAATAAATCACAAAATATTTTAATATTTTTTCATTATTTCTTCTTGTAAACATATTTCATCAGAAGGCCATTTTGGTGACATAAAATGAGACAAGCAGTTTACTTATACAAGAACATGTCCATACATACTTGCATCCTTACATGTGTATAAGGGTGGTTCGATTTAAGCCTGCGAAAAAAAAAATTCCACTACAACATATGGAAAAAATAATTTTCAAGGCGACCGTCTAACAATTAAATTTTTATTTGCATTTTTGTATGGGAGCCCTCAGTTCCCTTCATTTTAATTATTACGATGTGTAAGCCGCTTTGCTGACTGCCACACAGTAGCGGTTCGAATCTCGTCAGAGGCGCCATTGTCTTCGTAACATCCCCGCAGAGCCTTTTTACATGCAAGGAAACTTAATTTTGTTGTCCATTGTTGCTAAATCAGCTATTTTCCTTGAATGAGAAGACGCTTTAGTATAGAAGCAGGGAGTCGTAATACGGGGTGTGTTCAAAAAAAAAAAAAATATTAGATCTTGCAAAAAACTGTTACTGCGTAATTTCATAAATATCAAATTTTTTTTATTAAAATAGTTTAACAGGCCTTTGCAAAAATGTATTAGTAATTGTTTTAATTAAAGGTTTTGCTTCATTTATGCTCTACAGCTTAATAATGGTTTCCCTTTAATTATGTAAGTATGTATGTCTGTATGTGCATATTTAAGCGTTCGGTTTTGATGAATGATATCCTTGGTTGCTCGCTCTCGCTTTTGTTATTTTAGCAGAACCCTTCAAGCTTAAAATAAATTGCAAATTAATGAAATTGATGACTTGTATGCCTAAAGGTTTGATTACAATAATATTACAAGGCAAATTATTAGTTTTATTATTATTAAGTGCGTGTGTGTATGTGGGTGTGCTTTTATACACATTAGGACGGGTCGATTTGTGTATAGACTTTTAGAAATGAGGAAAGAAAATTTCAATATCGCGTGTGAAAAAAAATATTTTCAAAGGGACTCAAAGGGACTGCTCGTTTTTTGTATGATAGCGCCTTAAGGAGGATTGGTACAGGGTCGGTGCCTTCGAAAATATATTGAAGAGAAAAATTTAGGAGTTCTTCGCACCCTGAGGCAAGTGAGTGTGTTGGTGGGGTTGGGAGAAGGGTTCATTTCATATTCGACGCTAACAAATGCTGGCCTCTGAGACTAATCAGTGTCCGTAGATTAGTCAAATGTATGACACCAAATATTTTTTTCCCCAATATTTTTCTGGAGCACAGGGACCATGTACTACAGCTGCTTAGTTCTCCCACAAAAAATACAAAAAAAAAAACCGAAAATCGAACGCCTCGAAATGCTTGCTGTGATGCCTGTTTTTCCTCATGCCAAAACCTTTCAAAAATCTGTAGCACAATATCGGTTTGCTAAATCGACTGCGTCTAATATACATACGCTTAAATTTGTTCTTATTTGTACATCCTATCTATACTAAAACGTCTTTTCATTCAAGGAAAATAGCTGATTTAGCAACAATGGACAACAAAATAAAGTTTCCTTGCATGTAAAAAGGATTTGCGAATGTATTATGAAGACCATGGAGCCTTTGACGGGATTCGAACCGTTACCCCCACGACTGTGTGGCAGTCAGCAAAGCGACTTAGGCATCGTAATAATTAAAACGAATGGAACTACAGGAATTAAGGCACATAGTTAATTTTAAATTAGATCATTGTACATTTAACATGATTATAAATATATTAATTTAGGTCCAAAAATGAACCTTTTTAAAAAATATATGCCGACGACATTTCATTGGTGCTAATCAACTCATCAGTAGACTTGAAAAATTCTTAAAAGTTTTTTTGAAACTTAACTACTTATTCCATAATTCCCAAGAACAAAATAAGAATCTGTAATGTGCAAATAAACCTTTAACACAGCAAAGACTTCTTTTCGTTTTTGCAACTATTTTACTTTTGTTTGCAATTTTTTCATTTTTGGACCTAAATCAATACATTTCAATTGGCTCTGAAGGCAAATAAATAATTAAGTTCATATATGATTATAAATAAATAAAATGTTTTTCTTCTCAAGAAGGCTTTTTTTCCAAAACTACATTTAAGGAAGCACCTTTTTGAAAAAGTACCAATTTAAAGTACCCTTTTCTAAAAAAGAAGGTACTCAAAAGGTAAGAAAAGTTTTTTTTTTCACTAAAAAGTACATTCTTCAAAAAAGTGCCAATTCCACTACATGTTCATCATGTGATAGATGAATCGTCGAACCATAAATCCATTGTAGACTTGATCAAACGTTTTATGCTAAATAAATTTGCATTAAAAAAGCTTTGCACTTTTAAAAATAGAGTAAAAAGTTGAAATATTAACTTTTCAACTGATAAAATCTAACTATTGAGAGTTCGCAACAGCACCAGCTTATCGAATGATGCCATAATGTCAGATTAAAATTCGTTCACTACATTTTTTTCACGATGATCGAAAAACGAATGGTGTTCGTACATAACAGGGGACATGGGCCAGCATACCTCTCCTAGCAACCTAGACGAACCTAAGTTTCGCAAAAATGATCAAAATACCAAATTTATAACATATCGTTATCCATTCATTGCCAGCATGTTATTACTTCTTGCCTTTCGCGTGTTGTACAGTGTCGTCAAATTGTGTATCTCAGTATGTTTTTGTTTTCACGGGAATAGCTGATTGTGGTTATTGCATATGCACACACACAGACACACACACACACACATATGCATGCAATACAAAGAAAGCAGATGCCTTGTATGCCGAAATGTTTCATCAATATGACACACAAACACACCTGCACATACCGTCGTGCTGGAACTATGAAAACATTAACAAAGTTACGAACATAAACTTATGGCGCGAGTACTTACTTGGTATGTGTGTTTTGGGCCATAAATCAAAAATTCGTTTAATTTAATTTGCTGCTTAATAGTATTATAATAAGTTCTACAGCTTAATTATTATCGCCTCTAATGTTTTATAATTGGTTTAGCCTATATTCATATATTTACCGTCTAATTCATAAAAATTATAACAGGTTTATAAAGCTCTTATTTGACAGATTTTCCATACAAATATGTCAAATAGCAGTCTTATAAGCCTGTTATGATTTTTATGAATTAGGGGGTTAGACTTTTAAAATTTTTTTGTTTCTGTTTCAGTAGATAATTTGCTAAAGAGATACAAATCCTGTAACTAATTAAAGCATTCTTTTAGCACTAATAATTTGATAAACACACAGCTGGACCGAAGGAGGCAACCATGCAGGTCAGCTTCATTCACAGAAAGGAACAATTTAAGATAGGAAACTTACTAGCAATCTGAGAATTCGAGACATTTGCAAGAAAATCTGATAATCTCATTGCCTGACAATAAATTTAGCTACCCACGAAAATTGTCAGCTTACACGGATGCAAGATTTTCTATGTAGCGAAAATTGTCAGGCGATTGTCATTACCAAAATACACACACACACACATGCCGCTCTTCATTCTTTATTGTTCTGGCTCAAAAACTATGTTTTCAATTTTTTGTTTGTTTGTTCTCTTTTTGCAACTTTTTGTCTCTCGTACTCACTTTTGTACCATTCTCTTGTGTTTTCTCCCTCTCGTAAGCAGACATTTCTCTTTGGTATTCCTTGTTATTACTCTGACAATGAAGCCATTGTAAGCTATTAAGAATTTATGCATCTTACAATATGCCAATGCCTGACAATGTACTAGCAATGATAACGGCAAAGTGTTCAGACGATTGCCAGATAACTGACAATTAATTGTACGGTAGGTGGCCTGCCAATGCTTGTCAGGAAGGAATTGTAAGTTCTCATGATTGGTTAAACATATTCTATACATTTTCTGACAATATTGTAAGATCTTACAACCGTCTATACCTAGCTTTAGTCCACAGCGTCGTTACGTTTTAGCCATATGGACTTGAACTATACATATTGTATGTATAAGAAGAAAATCCAATATGCCTGACAATGTTTTAAGTTTATGTTTTTTTTTTTGTTTTTTTTTTATAAACAAACACAAAACTGCGAAGCTTCTTGCTTGTCTGCAGAAACACCCAGAGCCTTCGGCAGGAATCGAACCTGCGACCTCGGGGACGACTCTTAGTAGGCCACTCTACCAATTCATCCATCGAGGCGCTCCAAAGAAATGAGAACTTTAGCTCACCAAATAGTTAGTACTTTAATACGATCTTTGGCAAAATACTGTGCATTGTTCTAAAGTCCGTTGAACGGTTGATGCCACCAAGAGCTTTTTGTCTGCGGCCACATTTGAAATAATATACTTTACGGCTTTGTCTTCTTATGGGCTGGCATTACAGTATATGTATGTATATCTTAGACAACTCTAAGCGTTGAGACAACTGTAAAAAAATGTGCATATTTTCACTACCAACAAAGTGCTTCTTTCTATTTTTTTTTATTTCCGCAAATGCTATTAAGGAAACCTAAAGCTTTAATGGAGAACCTCTTAAATAATATTTAATGCATTAAGTGTTTACTCGTACATATTTAATGTTCTTTGCCATTTTCAAAATATTTGTGTGGCGTGTGTTGCATCTACGAAATCTACGATGCCGCCGCCATCGTGGTGCACTGCATACTTGTGTCACTTTTAATATTGTTGTTTGCATTCGGAATTGTTAAATGTTTGTAATTGAGAGCATCCTTTGCTTTACGCCTGCTTTTAATGAATATAAGTAATTGTGCTGATGAACGAATGACTCAATGATTGTGGAGAAGATTCAGCAGCATACACATGCAGAGTAAAGGCATGAGTGAATGAAGGAATAAAAGAATCGTGGCGATAAAAATGAATGCAGGTTTGAGTGAGTGGGTGTGTGTGGAAGCCTGCCCGAGCTTAAGCTTGTCTATCTTTATGAAGACTTAACTTTTATTTATGCTTTTATTTCCTTTAAAATTAATCCTTCATGCTTGATTTCAGATGATTTAATATACGCTTAAAAGTTTGCACAATGGGCTTGTGTTTATTATCATAGAGTTAGTAAAGGTTTTAATTTCTAATAATACTTTGAAAGTTCCAACTCTGCTTACTAATGCACAGAATTTTTTTATTATTCCTTTTTTTATTACACCTGTCTACAAAGTGACAATAAGTAATTGGATGAACTTAATCAATCAATATGGTGTGTTAAAACTCAGAATTGAAGTTTCTTGTGAAAGTAGTCAACTATATGATCAATCTTGATCATTTTTTCTCCTTAAAATTTTTTTTTTTTTTTTTTTGGAACAAAAACGGCTTTCATGCCAAAATGACAAAAAGAAAAAAAAGATATCAATCTGACGCACCGGAAATGGGTTTTTATTTTTGATATGCTGTCATAGAATTTTCTTTGCTCCATGCCAAAAGCTATGGAAAAATCTATGACCCTTTCTGGTGTTCATATTTTTGAATAAATGAAAAATAACAGCACCATAAAAAAATTGTTTTTATTTAGAGAATGGTCATAAGAAACCAGAAGACGTTTTAATAAACGAATTTTGAATGAAAATTATATATAAATATTTAATTAATTTTTATAATTCGAAGTTTTGCTCAGCACCCGTCCTTAAACTCAGGTGCTCATGTTTCTAAAGCGACATTCATGCCACTCAACCACTCAAGTTGTTGTATATTTTCAGTCTAAAATTTTATATATAACATTGCATGTGTACCGGGTGAAAGTGAGTGGTGTGCCGACTTCGAAACAGCGGCTAGTTCTCCACTCTGCTAAATATCTCTGATGCTTTCTTTGTTAATATTAATAGCGAAAATAATATGGAAAGAACTTAGGCCTGATAAACTTAATATAAAATTATTTTAAATAATTTTTGCTGTCGCACGTAGAATCTTTTGCCCGCCAAAATATAAGTATACGTTTTGGAATTTTTCAAGTTAATTTTTTGAATGTAGAGACAAATATACATTATTATTATAATTTAGGGCCGATTGCGCATTTCGACCAAAAATATCTTTTGTGCAGCCCTCGCTCCCTATAGACCAAGACCTAAACTGCTGGCGAATCTCAGTACGGCCGTAGGTTAGATGTCACCGAGGCTCTTGGGACTCAATAACCCAACACCATGGTATGGGGTTCTAACTTTATATGCAGCAGGACATTCGCAAAGAATGTGTTCCGCCGTTGCCTTCTTCTCATTAAAGAGTCTGCAGGAATCCCTGCTGACTAATTTCAGTTTTATGAGATGGTAATTTGGCTTATAGTGTTCCACGGTCATATTTCCAAGTAATGTTTTCTTTAATTCCCCAATCCACTGTGCATTCATGATATGCATATTTAACTTTATTATTTTAATTTCTTAGTAAGAGAAAAAAAGAAGTTGTCTTGAAAAAAAACGTGGTAATGACTTTAAGCAGGAGCTTTTCACCAGCCACCAACAATCATTCTTCTTAAACTCAAAGGCAAACAAACAAAGAAGGAAAACAGCAGAGTTTAACCCACAGGATTAAAAGTAAATTATATGTCTGCTTTTCTACGTGCACAAGGCTCCATTTAAAATATAAAGAAAATTTTTAACGGGAAACATGCCTTTTGAATGATGAATTTTTAAATCAAACATAAACTACATTTACTTGAGAGTATGGAATATGGTAATAAAGGAAATTTTAATTTTAATATCTTGTGAGTACAAGTATTTTTTTAACAAATATATTAGCGAAATTATAATTATTTAAAAAAAAATATGTCAAATTATTATCTACACTGGTATTCTAAAGAAAAAGTAATAAACAATTATGCGAGGGCGAATCAATAAGTCAGTGACTTTTTCAACTTTCCTCATAGTAATGTGAAATGCAACACTGTTTGCATTAAGTACTACCGGTTAATAGACCACAGACAAATTTTGAGCAGGTGTCACCATTTACTTTGCGTTTAACATAAAACATGTCCTTATATTTCGACTTTCACAAACATAATGCCAAGCCATCTTCTTTATTCAACTCAAATAACTTAAACTAATGCACAACTTATACACTAATACATATGCAAAACGATCAAAGTTGTCCAAAATTGAAGGATACTAATATATTCCTACAGAATGTTCTAGAAGAACTAATCAAACAATGAAAGGAACCAATATAGTTATAAACAATATGAAACAATGAAAAGAGACAAATATAGTCCCAGATACTAACACAAACTAATATAACATGTACAGACAGAAATCCTACCCTTTAAACCATCCCTGACAGACAAGTGTTGTCAACAGAACAAACACCGACCTACCAGCAATAAACTACTACACAACCTCGTGGTTTTTTCTAAAAATTAAAAATAAATGAATTTCTAGTGCCCATTAAACAATATATTTTGTGAAGCCGAAAACGTATAAATACAATGGGGACTCTGCACACTATCGATTTCAATGGTAAAAAAGTGGTTTACGGACTTACGATCGGTGGTAGCACAAGTACAAAGAAGGCTGAACTTTCTGGATGGCCAATTGAGGTCATTACACACGAAACTTTCCACGAAAAACTCCACGATATGGTGTTGGCCAATTGAAGAGTAAACAAGCGTGAGATTGTTGATGCCACAGGCATTTCAGATGTCAGTAAGGTTTCGATTTTAAATGATACGCTGAGTTGAAGAAAGTTGTCTGCAAGATGGATGCCGCGTTTACTCTCAATCGTAAACGTTTGACAACTTCAAAGGATTCATTGGAGTTGTTTAGCTGCAATCCGAATATGGTTTTATGGGCATTTTGTAACTGTGGATGCAACTCGGATCCAGAACTGTATTCTGAAGGCAAAGAAGGAGTCTAAACAATGAGCTTTTACGGCTGCCTCTGCTGACAAGAAGGCCAAGGTAAGTTTCTCGACCACTAAAGTAGTGGCAACATATTTTTGGCATGCACATGGGATAATCCACATCGATTAAATTCGAAAAGCAGAAACAATAAACAGTAAATTTTATACCAACTCATAAGACCGATTTAATGAGGATTTACAAAGAAAACAACCCCAAAAAAAAAAAAGATTTCACATGTGTGCAGTATCAATAGCAAAATTCTATAAATTGGGCTACGAACTGGTACCTTTACTAACATGAATTGGAGCTCGCCCAGTTGAAGATCCTTATATTATCATCGGACAAATTTTAACTGTATTTTATATTAACGAATTGATACTATATTCTGCGCACTTAACCCCTACTGACTACTTGCGACTTCCAAACTTGAAGAAATGGCTCGTAGGAAAGAGAAAATTATTGTTTTAAGACCTCAAAATATCCCATTTTTTGGTAGGAATATGTGGGTGGGGGGCGTGACCTGCATACATTTTTGGCAAACTTATTATTATATAAGAAGTACAAATCTACTTCTTTCTACAATCGAGACTCTAATTTTAAAGATTCTCCATTCTCTTTCTAAGCACTGTGCAATGGTTTTCAGCAATTAATTTGAAAAAAAAGCTGTTAAGCTTTTTCTCAGTACTATCGTTAAATAAAATTATGTCCACTTTGCTCAAGAGCTGCTTGTAGTCTCTGAAATTTGTTTTGCTATTATTGCTAATTCTTCTTTACATTTAATGTATTTTATAAACTTAACGTTTCTTTCTCAGAACTTGTTAGGAAAAATGCATTAATTCATTAGAAACATTAACAAACACATTTTTGGATAATGAGGAGGTGGCGCATTGTGCGTTAATTCCCAGTGTCGGAGTAAACAAAAAATAAAATTAAAAGGAAACTTAAAGAGGAAAAAGCGACAACTGAAGAGAAATTTACCATAAATGACTTAACGTTTAATTACCAATATTAAGTTTCTTTGAACAATTTTTAACAAATAACTTATTTTGTATGTATACACACAATAAATTTTGAGTACGCATATAAAAGTATATTTTAGATTTGTACAAATTTAATAAATATATAAACAACTCTCCAAAAGAGACATGACTGTCTGTGGCACTCATAAACTTAAAAAAATTATCCATCAGGCCACAAAAAATTAATAATCAATACATTATTGTCATTAAAAGTCATTTCTATTTTATTTTTGTGTTTTAATTTCAATAAGATATTTCCATCAGTAAATATTTTGGCAATAAATTCCTGCCAGAGCATTCAATGAAATCAAGAAACACAAAACTGACAGAAAAAAAAAAAGAAATCAGCAGACAAAAAGAACAGTTTAATTAAAAACAAAACTACAGAATTACAATCTAAATTGGCAAAAAAAAAAACAAAAATAACAGATGTTCGTTCAATTGTGAGAAATCAATTCATAAAAGTAGTCGTACAATTTGTACAAAAATTAAACAAATAAAAAACGACTTATGGCTACAAATGCAGATGGTAGAGAAATCATAGTCACATACAATTAGTTCTTATCGTAATAAGAACTAACAACCCAGTGGTAAAAATTTTTCCACTTTTTATTTTTGGTATAAGAATTAAAGCTACCTGACCACACTGCTGCTATCATCTATCATCCATTTTTGGCAGTCTTGCTGGTTTCAACTAGTCGTACAATGATGCAGGATAGTGAATCAGTGCCTTATGCAAACATTAACAGGCCAACTTGTAAGAGAACTGCTGTCTGTGCAGATTTGTATAGAAATAACCCCAAACTTGTTTCCTAGAGTTTTATTTTTACCACTGGGTAGTAATGCAAATTACAGCAGATGATGTTCAAGGGTACTTAGAGAATTAAGTTTTTACACTATTTCCTTTTGCACTTGCTGGGCGGGCAGCTGAGGGCTGCGAATTAGCAATGAATTTTTTAATTAAACAAGCAAGAAAAGGAATGAAGACGTTACAATTTATTCTTCCTAAAATAAACATCGTAAACATTAATGTAACTGTATACTAGTACCTTATGATTTACGATTCTTAATTACTATATGGGGCTTTTACAAGGTGGGCAAAAAGAAATCACCCCATTGGAAATTGCTCTTATTTTTGCAAATGACGGACAATTTCAAATCTGTGTTCACATTAGTGCACTAGAATGTTGTAGAATAAAAATAAATAAGCCAAGGAGCCACACACTTCAAAAACCACGAAATAATCATGTCAAATGACAAATAATGACAAAGTGGACAGTTTTTCCAACAAAATCTTAATGAGCGCTGAGGCTCATTTTTAGCTCCATGGGTATGCGAACAAGCAAAACTATCGCTTCTGGGGCACCGAAAATCTACGAGTGATGCACGTGGAACCTTTACACACTGCATGATGCAGTCACTTTAGTTAGCCAAGGAAGGCTCTTCAACATCAATGTTCGGGCGAGATGACTCCGTAGAGCCATCCCGGGGCACCGATCCCCATACTGCTGAATTGCCCTTCGGTGGAGGGTTTCAGCAGGCATCTCAGAATGCGCCGCAGTCCCTCAGGACCTGCCTAAGATTTTTGGTTACCCAGATAACAGAGTCATCCCAAACCGCTTCTACCCCGGTAACACAACATCAAGCTGGATAGGATCAGTGAAATGAGTTGTGTCCCAGTTGGAGCCTAGCGCCAGACAAATTTACGTATCCAAGATGTTGAAATGGTTGGCCAACAAAAAAAAAATTGAATTGAGGAAAGAGGATGATAACATTATTTTCGCACATGTTTTTTCAATATTTATCAAATATAAAAATATGAAAACAGTGTAACAAAATGGTTGGCTAAAGACAAGAGAGCAACTACTATTGCAAAATATCAAATTCTTTTGCAAATATTGAACTAAAGTGTAAAATGGCAAATCTTGTACAGAGGAAAATATTTTCTTACTGCACAATAAAGCTAAACAAGATTGCTCTTCAGAATTAAGAAATGAAACTTATAAACATGCAATACCAAATTGAAATTTTCATTTCCAATTGCAATTGCAAATGTAAGAAAAATAAGAAAATACTCAGAAGAACAAGTAGTTCATTGTTTTTTTATTTCCTTCTTTTTCAATTGTAAAGAAAATAATCAATCATTGTCTTCAATTGGCAGGGATTGGCTTTAATTCATGGTCTATAAAATATCAATTGTGGGAAAAAAATGGAATAAAGTGGAAACTATAACTGTAAATTAAAAATAATAGTAAAATTATGAAGTTGTAGCCAAGACAAAGAGAGAGAGAGAGAGAGAGAGAGAGAGAGAAGTATTACAATAACACTTGATTCGAAGAAGGAATCATGTGCAATGAATTGAAAGTAACCCAATTATATATCAGAAACATTGTCTTTTTTATATTACAATATCCCAGGGCTGGGTCATGCACAAACCAGCTTTGCATTACATATAATGGTAGTCTCAAAAGCAGACAGTATCACTACTTGCTGGTAGCTATACTGCAAAGGATTAGTTTTTGAACTACTACAATATTTTGAAAACCTTTGTTGGGACGTATAGGCAACTCATTAAGAGTCACCAAATATTCAAGCCATTCAAATAAATGGCTTACGCATTCTTCCTAGACATGATCATTGACACCAAGCTCATATGGAAAGATCCCATCACGTAAAAAAAAACGAATTAAGCAACAGGCTCTTACAACTATTTGGGCTGATATGGAGAGAGTCTAAGCTATTAATTCAAAACAAATTGATCATGTAAAACACAATTATAGTGCCAGTCTGGAAGTACGGTATAGAATTCTGGGGCACTGTAAGTCCAACTAATTTAAAAATTAGTCAACGAACTCAAGCTAAAATACTGAGAGTTATCTTGAAGGCAGAATGGTACATTAGAGATGAGGACATACATCGAGATCTAAAAGTCAAAACAATGAAAGAAGTCATCCGTATCAACAGCCTTAAATATGCAACGCGTTTAACACACCATTCCAATTCGGAACTCAGACAGATGATGGCAAAAGGAAGCCTGATACCCAGAAGGTTTTAACAATATGCAGCTTCAGAACCAGTTAAACGTTACTGGGAGGATGTGCAAAACTAAGTTCAGTGTATGCATATCACATTCTTATTAACATCGATATAAGTTATCTAAAATATGGATTTAAGATAAATAACATTCCAACTGTCAACTTTGTTGACAGGTGTACTGGAAATTCTACAATAAAACAAGAGAACTTTATTATGTAGTCATAAAACAGCATATATGAGAGAGAAAAAATGAGCCTCTCATTCACAAAAATCGCAGGCTAAATACTTATGTTAGATCAGAAAAAGCAAAAATATCTATCTCCATTAAGTATGAAGCAAAATAATAGGCGTTTGTGGGGGGGTGTGTGTGCAAAATATGACCCAGAAACACCATAATTAGATACAAAAATGAATATGTATGTTGTAGTAAACCCATATGAAAAAGTAGAACTACTTGGTTTCGAGATCAGAAATTCCCACACAAGCAAGATCAGCAATATGTGAACTTTCTTTCTTCATGGTTTATTTTGATCATCAGTTACTAAATTAAGGCCCAATGATTTTACATGTTGGCAGGTATGAAATAAACAAATGATATATCATTGTTTGAGTAATCATGTCTAGTTTGTAAAAAAGTTAACAGATGCTTAGAACTTAAAAATTCTTAAAAGAATATGTATTAAAAACTAAAAAAAAACTAATCTAAATTAAATGTGAACTTAATTTTAGAAGTGACTTCCCCCAGTTGCTATAATTATATAAAAATAAAAATAAGTACTTGAAACATGGCAATGCCAGCTGAAACCATAATTAATAACTGAAAAAAAAATTGTTTCACTTTTCAAACTGACCACTAAATTACAAAATATTGATTTTGAAATGTCTTTAGTCACTCCCTGCTTATTAACACCTTTTCAACACTCTCAACAACCAATTGTTCAGGGAAAATGTCTTTAATGCATTTCTTTGCACCTTTAAACATTTATACAATATTTTTCTTTTCAATTTTCTTGTTCTTTTGTATTGCCACCATTAGAAAATAAAAACGAAATTATTTTCACGCTCTAATTCGTTAACAAATGCTGTTAGCAAATGTTCTTCATTCACGTTGCTGCTGTTGTTATTTTATGAACATGAGGTTTGTTTTAATGGTCATCGATAACATTTTGCAATAACAAACAATTGCAGCTAATGCATTTTACCATTCGCCTTCCACTGCTGCTCCTTTGCTTTGTATATAGTTTTCACTCCCCATTTTCTTGTACTCAGCTGTATGACGAACGTCGTTCTTAGAAAAGAAGGTCTCTGCAGGTTGCCTCACACTCATACTTTTCTTTTATAAATGCTGTTTATTTATTTAGTTTTGAAAAGTTTAATATTTTTAAAAATATGTTTTTATATTTTCCTTTCATATGAATGGCATTGCATTTAAGTTGGCAAGTATGTTTCATATTCTTTTGTAAGAAAACGCCAATTCCCCTGTGATGAAGGTAAGTTGAAAGAAATGGCCAACATGTCGGAAGAGCGTAAAATTTTAAGATGTTTTTTTATTATTATTATCGCAATAGAGCTTCAGGTATGTTGCTATATTTTATAGTGGCCCCAACTACTGCGCAGTTCCCATTAAAGCTCAGTAAAACTATATAAGAAAGCTTAGTATTAAACTATTCGGACCTGAGTTTGTTTTATGTTATTGTTCCTCAACATCAAAGTTGTAAGCAAAATAAAATTTTATACAAACGATGACTCGCTCGACAAGTCGAAGTAACGTAAGTGTTTACATACAAAATCTGATTCCTCTATTTCGATAGTGTCGTCAACACTGCGAACATGATCATGTCAAGATCAAGCACTTGTTGTTTTACTATCGAGTGGGAGTTTTAATAGAAAAAACTTTATATTTATTTGTTAAAAAACTGGGAAATAAAAATGGAAAATATGTGTGGAGTAAATAACGTGTTGTGCATTTTGCGGTTTCAAAAGTAAACGTAAATAAAACACATATAGTTTTTTTTTTTTCATCATATTTCTTTTTATAAAGTTGTTTTCCAAAAACTTTGCCATCTTATTTTATATGTTTTTAGTCATTATTCTTAAGTTCTAAAAATATATTTGCAAAACTAAGAACAACTTTTTTACACCGGTACATTGGCTGTTTTGATAAAATATTTGTGTCTGTGAGATTTGCGCGTAATAAATATAAACAATTTTTTCCATATTCATACATATTTTGCTTTGCCAGACAAATAAATCTTTTTTATGCTCATGTCTGCAACTTTAATGGCCAACAGCACAAAAGGCAGATAAAATTCTGTGTAATAACAAAAACTTTAGTTTCACAGTTCAAATACCTTAAAACGAGGGAAGGTTTTGTAAACAAATACCGACTACATGATTGCAATAGAGCTGGCTGCGAAACTGTGGATAGATGAGCCAGTCGATAGTATTCTATTAAATTTAGACAGTGTCTGGCCACCGCTTGACCAGGTTGCTATGATTTGTATTTTTTAAACTATAGCAAAGCAAAAAGGTTTTAAATTTAAAACATAAGCCAGGTACACATGGCAAAATGAACCTGTGGTTTCGCTCTCTCCATACCGATTGCAAACCTCAATGTTTGTGCGACTATTTTTCTTTTTCTTTTTGAATATTCAAAAATGAACTTATTTACTTGCTTTAAGAGCCAATTGAAATGTATTATTTTAGGTATAAAAATAAACCTGATTCATGATTTCTGTCGTTTTCAGCCGCCGACATTTCGTTGATGCTCATCAACTCATCATTAGAATCGAAAAAGTCTTAAAAGATTGTGTTTGAAATTAATCTATTTATTCCAAAATTCAAATGAACCAAATGAGAATCGAAAATGTTCAACAAACTTTTAATACAGAAAACTTGTTTGCTCTTGAGTAAACGGCATAATGGATCGCTTTATGTACAAAGATATTCTTCAAGATGGCATGGTACCTCATAAGGAAGAAGAAATACCATTGAAGTGGATCTTTCAACATGATAATGATGCAAAACACACTGCCAAATGTGTAAAGGAGTAGTTGTAGATAAACAAAATCAATGTTTTTGCATGGCCCGACCAATCACCTGATCTCATCTCATAGAGAATCTATGGGAAATTGTAGATAAGAAAATTCGATGAGAAAACTGCACACGAAAGCACTCTCTCTTCACTCTACTGGAATTGGTGTGGAAAAGTATCTCGCAAGACATTTCAACACGTCTTTCGAGATGTTAAGCACGGAATTAACGTGGAAAAGTATCTCGAAAGAGTTTTGAAATAATCTAAATAGTAGAGCCTATGCCTCGCACCTGTGAAGCAGTGCTAAAAAGCAATTGTTAAGAAAACTACGTTATTCCTGAATACCCAGTTTTGTCGCAGTAATTTTAGTAGTAATCTTGCCTTTATTTTAATATTTATATTTTCAGTAAAATATTATAATAAATTTTGTATGTGCTCTAACATTAAAAATATATTTGTTGAAGTTTAATAGAAAAAAAAAAAATTAATTTTAAACCTAAACAAACATTTAATTCAATAGAATGGTTAAAAGGTAAGTTTCGTTTAGTTTAGTTTTGACGAGCATCTTCATCTGAGCGATATCGTGTAGAGCTGTTCTATTTTGAAACGATTTATTTTATATTACTATTGCATTAGTTGATATTTTACGTTTCATTAATGGATTTTCAGAATCATCACCATCCTAAGAAAACTTTCAAACACATTAAAATAAAAACTCATTTATATTTTTTTTTATAAATAACTGTATAAGGGCTTAGTCTGGCGAAAGGATACTATTTATTTTTTTTTTTTTTTGCAACGCCAAACATTTGTTCTTTTTCTGCCAAACATTCACTGCCACCCAAATGAAATCTCTCTGTCTGGATGTTTAACGAGCAAATAATCATTCGAAATAATAATTGTTCCAACGAACCGTAAAATAATAGAATTTCCGTTATATGTTTTAAAAGAACGAGAAATTTTGAACAAGAAAGCGGATTAAATAAATTTGAATTGAAATTTGAAAAACAAAATGCAACCAACAGCATGATTACATTTTTCCAAATGTTCGCGTGTGGGAGTATGAGTAGCAAAGAAGGAGACCATGTTAATGCTCATGAAGGCAGGGAAAATATGTAATTTGATTTAAAAAGAAAAAAAAAACTCTTTAGCTAAATAACCATACTTTTTATACAACTACAGCAAAGAGTTCCCATATGAATTCATGGCTCATGTGACTCGCATGGAATGAATGCTTAGTGTTCATTTATTTTCCAAAAACGAAAAAGAAACTACAACTGACCAATTTCCTTAATAATTTCCAATTAAATAGTGTAAATCAGTAAATGAGTTTATGTGCAACCAGACATGAGAATGATGGCAAGAAATTCAAGTTTTAGAGTTTTTCGTTTTTTTTTTTTTTTTCTTTTAAAAAAACTTTATATAATTTCCGTTTCGCATGATAAGAATACACAAGAATTGTCAACAACTTTATGTTGTTGGCAAGAAAAAAAAACAGAAATTTATAAAAAGATCATAAAGTTTGGTGAAACGAGCATACAATTTTGTTTCAACTTGAAATTGTTTTTCCACAAAATAACAAGAGAAATGCAAAAATAGACAACAACAAAATCCACAATAAATTTCTTTTAAAATTTATTTATCTGTCTGATGTTTTGTTAGAATTTGTGTTGGGAATGCTGCAGGCTCTATTTTTAGCTGTCCTGTTGTATTTCTAATGCCGTCCTTGTTGCTGGAAATGTTGTTGCAGCATAAAATTGTTCCAAAGGAAATAATATCAAGTTGCCGACAATTTAAATTTATTTTATTTTTTTTTTTGTTTTCCATACATTCTCTTGGACCCGAAAAAAGCTTTCAATTACTTTATACATGTTTGTTTAAATTAAAATTAAAACGCAAATGTTAATTTAAACCAAGGTGGCAAAAGTGATTTCTTTTAAATACAAGCAACACTCAAAACTGAACTTAATTATTTATTTGCTTTAAGAGCTAATTTTAGGTCTAAAAATATACCTTATTAATGTTTTCTGACATTTCGTTGCTGCTAATCAACTCTACAGTAGGCTCGAAAAAACTTAAAAGAATGTTAGCTACCCCACTACTTATTCCATAACTCCCATTAACAAAATGAGAATTAGAAGTGTTCAAATTAACCTTCGTTACAGAAAACATCTGAGTAGCATCAGCGAAATTTTGGCCGCATATCGGCTGCTGAAGAAGACAGAAAACAATTAATAATGCCTATTTTTAGATCTAAAGTAATACAATTCAATTTCAAACAACAATGAATTCATAGGGGATTTCAAAATTTTATCGTTTTATTATTCGTTTGTACAAAGCAATGCATTCATATTATCACAACTGCACGTTATATATAAATTTTTGACAAGCATTATTCATTAGTGCAGAGTAAAATAATCTAATAATAGCCGTTTATCGGCTATATTGGTTTATTTTCTGTAGCATTTCATTACAACAAAAGTCGGCAAATTTACATACGTACGTAGGTACAAATATTGTAATTTATATAAATTTGCTTTGAGTAGTACCCAACCTCAAAATGTAAATGTAAAATAATTGTTACCAAAAACTAAACTCACCTTTTAAGAAGCACCTGGAATTAACGATTTCGCGATTACTCTTATTATAATTTATCTTTGAATTTTCAAAGCATTTCCTCATTTATTTTCAATCAAAATACCTAGTCATATTTTTTATATGGTTCTTCATTTTTCTCTTCAGCTTTTAAATTTTACTCTCAGAATTTACTCTCCAAAACGCAAAAAAACGTCTTTCATTTGCTATTTACATGCACATTATTTTTTCTCTCCGTATTATTTCTTTTTTCATATTGGCTTACTATTTACTGGAGCCACTTTACTTTTGCTTATAGACTTTTATTTCATTTCCTTCTTCTTAACAAACACAAGCACAAACAACAACAAACACTCTTTCGTGGTTAACAACTAAACCACAATAACAACACTACTCTTTAAGAGGACATATAACTGCCGGCGACTGCGCTGCTCTGAATTCACTTTCCTTAAGTACACATATACATACATGTGTACACATATATATGTGTAAAAAAATAGTTGCAACTAATTTTCATAAAGAAATACTTAAATATGCAAACAAATCTTATTGCTTTCTTATAAAACATTAATTAAATTAGATTTTTTTCAAAAAACTATAAATTTTATTGCACTTTTTACCCTTGTTTTAATAAATTTTATGGGAGCTTTACACAGAGCCAACAAATGGCTCGTCACGTTAATTTCCAAAAAAATAAAAGACAAATAGAGAGAAAGGAGTTTAATTGGCATGAATACAAACTATTCGAAATTTCAATTTTTCCAGCTTCACCTTGAAAGTTAATTGTTATTGGAATGGAAGAAGTTTTTATTAAAGCCAGGGATGTGTAGTAGTGTGCAGTATGCCTTATTAGTTAATATTAATTGAGAAACATATTTCGTACAATTTTCTGCGATAGTTAATTTTTTTTAATATTTTGAAATCGTTGCATGTAACTTGAAGTAAGAAAAGTGTATAAGGCGTAGAACGTATGAAAGCCACGAAAGGCTTAAAAATCAAATAAAGTTAGATTGAAAGAAAAGAAAAATTGTGAATCAGTGTTTTTGAGAAAAAAAAAATATAAAAATTAAAAAAAGATGGTTATTTACCACAAAATATGAAAATTATTAAAAATAGTGAATACAGCAGAGTTTAAGAAGTAAAGAAAATAAAATAAGGTGTTGTTAATTTTAATGAGTTATTGCTGCTTGTAAGGAAATTAAAAAAAAAATGGCTTTTAGAAAGGTGAGTTGTTAACTACTTCTGAATAATTTACAATTTCTTGAGAGTGGTCCCACCAAAATTCACACTGTTAATAGTAAATAAACCAAAAGTTTATAGTCGAACTATATGATTTACCATTGTACAATCGGGCTTGAGTACGATTTATATTTTCTCTGAAATTGAGAAACGGCCAGGTCAACAATAACTTCTGTCTGTTGAGCACTTATTTTTGTAGAAGGCTTCAATAATATTGTCACTCTGCTTAATTGCCTACTTCTTCATGGTTCAATTTGTCAAACACTGAGACAAAGAAATGTAAAATTAATTGTGGCAAAAACTTGACATTAAGGTCTCGCTCACAATTAACACCGTTTATTCTGACCATGATTAACTATCCTACACAATCGCACGCTTCATTCACTGGAAATTGCTAGATAAATCGGAGAGATATCTGTGTTACTTTAAAAAGTCGTGTCAAACATTCGCACCCTTATACTTTTGTCAACAACTTCGAAAAAGGCAACTCTGACGGCAAAGAAAAATATGGCTGTTGAAATTTTTCAAAGGATTGGCAAATCTATCATTTACTTTTAGTCTAAACTATCACACTTTCTGAGCACACTTGATCAATATTAGAAATGACTAGGACAGTGAATCATGACTTTTAGTAACAAATATTCTTATGGTACTTACATTTAAAATTACCTCATTATTCCTGAAAATCTGCCTTAATATACTCACCAGATCGCGAGCCAAGGACAGAGAAAAGCAAATTTGTTTTAATCCTTTACAAATGTTAATCGAATGGCTATTTTGAATTTCTATTGCTTTCATTGTGTATTATTGTATTTTTAACCAAACCGCCAATCAATATTTAAAACAAATACGTTCTTTATTTAAACGTTTTTTCATGCCTCAAAAACTAAATGAACACTGACAAACCATTATATATACAAATGATTAACATTGAATACAGTCCACCATTTAGTCAGTTATTGATTCAGTCATTTATTCAGCTGGCTAAAACATTTCTCGTTTAGAGCTTTAACTGCGGTTAACCATAACATGACAAAACAATATGCTGTAAAAATTGGCTGGCTGGCTGCCTGTTTGGTACAATGAATGAATTAACGGCTCATACAAATGCTGACTGGATGGCTTAATGGGCGAACAAAAACGAATTGTTGTTACGCAAACTGAATTAAGCACAAGAAGAACTGAAAAGGCTCAAAATCATTAAATGCGATGACATGTGAATGTCAGTCATGTTGAAATGAAGACATAAACTTGCAAATATACTTAACTTCTGTTTACAGTCAGACTGGCAGACGATCATTCCCAAACGCCTGCACACGCATTATTCAGCGCAGCGCAGCGCAGCACCGCTCAACTTCACTCCACTTCATTCTTTTACAGTGGTGTTTGGCATACGCAAACACACAAAAACAATGTTTAACATACTGCAATATGGTGAATACAATGAGTGTGTGTGCGAGTATGTGTGAGTGTTCGTGTGTGTGAATGGTTGTTTTTTGTGATTGCGTCAATAATTAAAGTAACTCCTTAGTTAAATACACAGGATGTAGAGAAGGGATACGACTGAAAGTGACATTTATATATGTTTGCGGTTGTGTGTATGTGTACTTGCAGGCGCGTGTGTGTGGGTGTGCGTGTGTGTGCTTGGAGGTGAAAGTGTAGAGAGCAACACAAAGTGGGTGTCAATTTTATAACTAAATAGTGTTTGTATAAGATTTAATTAATGTGCTCCAATAAATTGCTAGTTTTGTTAATATAAAATGCCGTTCCACATAAGCTTGTACGAGGGGCTAACTTGAAATTTTCTTTAAATGTGCACAGAGCCAAAACTACCCAGTAGAATCAATAACAGTTTCTCTATGAAACTTTTTTTAGGTTGATTGATATCCCAGCAGAAAAAAACGAAGATTTTTCTATAGGGACTCATTACTACAGGGTGGCCCAAAATTAACGAACGGTTTTGAATTGCTTATAACTTTTTTATTTAAGATATAATTATTTAAAAAAAATTTTAAAACAATTTATAAAAGGGGAGTATTTTCAGGCTAGTGATGAAAAATAATATCTCACAAGTGATGGCCATTTTCTGCTTCGCATATTCGTGCTCTTTCCAACACATTTTCCATAACCTTTCGGAAAACTTCAGGTGTTTCATCGCGTATATTGCTTTTTAATTGCTGGATGGTTCTTGACTTATTAATGTAGACTTTTCCTTTCAAATAATCGCAAAGAAACAGTATGCAGCGGCTAATTCCGGTGAACGCGAAGGCCAATTAAAATCACTTGCACGTGAAATAATTCATTCACCAAAGGTGTCCCGTAAAAAAGCCATTGTGTTCCTTGCATTGTGCGCTGAACCATATTTGTGAATGAATTTCCCCGGCTGGCCTCAAACAATTTTCTAACATTGTCCGAGATCTATTTATTTTCAAGAAGAAAAAAAGAACCAGTTATCCTTTCCAATGAAACACCACATTAAACTTTACACTAAGGTGGATGTAATTCCCGCTGTTGAACTATTCTCGGATTTTCCATAGTCCATATCCTGCAGTTTGGCTTACTAACGAACCCATTTAATTGGATATGGGCTTCATCACTCATAATTAAATAATGAATAAAATTATGACTTTTGCCGCATAAAAAACTGCATAATCAATTTTTAATTCTTCGACAAGCTGAATCTTGTTTGGAAACATTTCTATTGCCTGCAAAATTCTCTGCAACGATGCTCGTGAGAGGCCAAGTTGTGTCGAACGTCTCCTGGTTGATGTTTCTCCATCTTCCCGAATACTGCTCTGTACCAACTCAATATTGTCATCCGTGTCCACCGTTCATCATCTACCAGCTTTTTACTCAGTTTCCTCTATTTTTAAAACCAAAAAAATCCTTGGAGAAAAACTTATTCAAAACCAAATGAGAATTCAATCTTCACTTCTTCGTCGACGAATGTTCACTTTCGCAGGCCCGACTGGATTCCCTAATACGAGCGAAGAATTCCGTCAAGCAGCATTGTACACTTCTGTGTTGTCTGTAGTTAAATTTTTTTAAGTAAATGAGAAAAGGAAATTTAAAGGGGCTAAACTTGTCCCATATTAAGAGTTTTCTAAAAACAAAAAGAACTGTGTGCTGAAGATCGTTGTGGTGGAAGTGAAACAGCCATGATGTTCAACTTTACTGTTGATTACAACAATTTTGCTGCAAAAATGTTTTTCTCAAATTTAAGAAAGTAAAATTGAACTAGAGCCCGATAATTAGCAATGGAACAAAAAGTCCTTTTGTTGATTTATATTTAGAAAAACAAATGTCTAATTGATAGTGCCAATAATTGATACTAAAAACTATAGCACAATATTTTATTTGGAAGTCTTTATCAAGTTGATTAATCAGTTATGACTAAAGTAGGCAGTTGGTAGATATAATCAATTTAAAAATTTTCGGAATCATATATTTATTACAATCATGATCTTTCGGAACTCAACTAACATTTTATCTTCCTAACTATTTTACAATCAATCTTGTTTTTGGGTAAATGATACGTCTGCAGCAGCCTCTTTAAAAGTCCCACATTTAAAAAAAGTCTTGTGCATGGGATTTGAAATACTGCTGATTTTTGTGGTTAAGCGTTCAAAGCTCATTAATAAAAAAAAATATGTTGGGGTGGTAAGAGGTAAAAAATATTTGTTAAGTCACCCGACAAGGCTTTCTCCTTTCCCCCTGTATTATATATATATTTATTTTAAGCTCAGTAGATATGTATATAGGATTAATATATTATTTATATTATTTTTAATTCGTCTTGTTTTCAAAATACTAAATCATTATTAAACGTTTGGCGTATTCAGGAAAGACCTCCTGTTGAAAAACACAAAATTTGCAGGTTGTTCTTTCCTCTCAAAGCTCCAGCATTGCAATGTTCTAATAATATAGTTGACGTGTAAGTAAATTTGTTTGGCAATACAGTTGATGTTGGCAACCTTCTTGATGTCGTTGTAAAGCGTGTTAATAAAGCTAATACAATATGCTGAACGAAGAGCTTGTTGACTGCATAATGATGTAATTTGTATTTGAAAAGACCTGCATACATACAACGTCATGTACGTGAGTGCCTGTGTATGTGTGTATTCACTTTCTATTTACTTGTCAGTGATACAAAGAACGAAGCAGTCACTTTGAAAACAGATTTCTTATAGGTTGTTTTTTTTAACTACAAGTTGGCTTATCAAATTTTTAATTACAAATATATTTACATTAGGATGGGTCGATTTAGCAAACGATATTGTGTTTCATCGATCTTGCGTTGGCTTTTGGCATAAGAGGAAAAGTTCCGCCACGACATATAACAAAAATAATTTTCAAAATATCCACTTTTACATTTTTTTATAGCTTTGAATGGGTGCACCCCTAAAGAGGAGTAGTACGGAGTCGCACTAACAAATATATCGTTCGAAAAAAAATTTGGAGTGAAAAATTATTGACTGTTGATGCCACAAATGATTACTCAACCTCTAACCCTGGGACTGAGTAGTTTCAGCGGCTCGTATTTGGTGCCCGTAGAGGAGTCCACTGTTTAAACAACTGCCAATAATTTTTTAGCACGAATATATTTTTCGAATACACCGATCGCATACCACGACTCCTTAGGGCGACTGCCATACAAAAACAAGAAAAAAAGAGTTTTAAATCGGATTCCTCAAAAAGGATATCAAAATATTTTACAGCAAAGAATTTTTCCTCATACCAAAGACCAACGAAAAATCGTAGGCTTAATACCGACACTCTTTTGCCCATATAAATCGACCCGGCCTAATCATTTATACCATTAATCTTTAGTTACGTTAATTTTAATGAAATGTAGATAAGTTGGAAACGATAAAGAAAATCACATGAACTAGTTCTTAGTTCTTATACCTGTATATACAACATTAGCTGATGGTCCTTTTGATATTAATGAAAAAAAAAAAAAAAATAAATAAATAAATTCTTTTCTTAGGAAAGCCCCAGATAAGAAATCTAGATAGTGTCTTGCAAGGATTGTGGTAAATATGTGTTTGTTTAACAATTTTGAGCACTGAAAAACGTAGACTCGTAGAAAACGTACTCTCTAACTCCAGCTTCAATTTTAATGAGCCCATCGTAATCGATAGAAATTACGCCAAATTACTGTAACTAAATGAACAGAAACTGCATATTTTGTTCTGCGGCGATTATCAGTCAGACTACCACTAAGAATATCAAAATAATATTCTATGCTGAATTTAGGCGATCAAAGCGCAGCAAAAACTATGCTGGCTCTAAATGATAAGCGATTCGAAGAGAAACATACCATTGTTGTAATATATGACTACAGGTTGACCATATTAATTGTTGAATAAAACATACACATTGTTGCTAATTCCACTTTCAGTGATTAGTTTATTGTAGCCACTACCCAGGTTATTGCAATATTCCATCATAATCTTGTCATGTTCGACCTCACTATTATCATTTCATTACTGTCGCATCCAACTATACTATTATCGTTTCCTATCATACTATTGTGCCATCCAAACATACGTTTGTCAATTCAAACCATACTTTCGAAATTTCCAATCACACTATTGTGAAATACAAATATAATATTTTCATATTTCAGGGTGTACATGACAATACATTGGCGGAATTTAACAACAACATGGCTCATCACGACAATATTAAGCTTGAATTTGACAGTAATATATTTACTATAAGAGTTTTGGGTTAAAATAAGATTAACAAGCAACAATATTATTGTTGAACATGACAATGGTATGGCTATACATAATTGAGCTGGCAACAATTGTATTACTTCGGTTTTAATAAGTGCAGTTTTGAGTCAACTTATTTTTGGTTTCTTTTCAATAAAAGAAAAATGTTTAACCACAAAACAAAAATTGGAGAAAAATTAGCTGTCAATGGCAACAACAAAGACCTTGTTAAAAACAACAATATTTTGTTTATTACTTGGTTACCATTTGATAGATCAAAACTATTGCATTTGTCACAGACCGAACTTGTTCAAATGTTCATTATAAAACGGTTGTAGACATTGTTTGTCTGTTTCTTTTAAATGAGATGACCATATTTAAGTTTTCATGGATTGTGACAACAAAATGCACAAACTGTAACAAGAATTGTCCTTACGGTGACCAAACATTTTTTACGGTATTTAAGATAAAAAATATCCTGGTTGTGACAACCTTTTTTATCGTTATAGAAACATAATATTGATGTTGCAACCATATTGTAAATAGTATTTTCTTAGTGTGTAAGAGCTGTTGGTAAAAAGCATTATGCTATTAGTTGTGACCGGGGTTCGAGGCAACTGGGTGTGATGGCCCCAGCTAATAAGTCCACAACTTTATTTATTTTTTCTCTTGTATATGAAGTTTTCGACCTTCTGTTTTTATAATTCTTAATAATAGTTTGTTGAGCTTGAGGTCACTTTTATAAAAAAATAAAAATTATTAACTTAACAAGCTATTGTTAATATCTTTTTGTCTTCTTTAAAAATGTAGATCGCTAATATTTTACCAAAAAAAATCTCTCTCTCTCTCTCTCTCTCTCTCTCTCTCTCTCTCTCTATAATGCATCAGTAAAATCGCACTAAATTCTCGATTAAGTAATTTCCCTTTGCTGCGTACATTAATTAAAGCTTTGCAGGCTTTGCACATTAAGAAATTTAATTTTTCTAGTACCATTCATAATTATGATAATTAGATTCACATTTAATTTGCAACTGGTTTCATTGGCAAACGGGCCATGCAAGTGTAACAAATTTTCTGACGACTTTAATGCTACAAAAACCTTGAATTGGTATTAGAAAGAAAGACAATTACTTATGCATTATTTATTATTTTTCAATTGTTTATTCCTTTATGCATTTTTTATATTTTTGCTTTGTTCTTTGCCTTCAATAAACATTGTAGTGCACTTTAGTAGATTTTTAACTTAAAATATCTGTTTCATTCTTGTAATAGTTTTTAAATACCCTTTACAAATTCTACAGGTACATATGAATTATTTAGTCCGTTTGTAATCTGCTGCTCATTACTAAATACACATATATGTATAAGTGATGGATCAGTGTTGATTGAAAAGTCAATTAATGACAATGAGTCACATTTGTAACCTGTTCAGATAAACTCCTTTATTATGATTATCGCAATAACTGTCATTATTGAGCTGAATATTCCTTACAAAAAGTCAATAAGTTATTGCTCAATTAGTAGAGAACTATTTCAGATATTGAGTAAATTGAAATGCTACAACATAAAATGTATGATTTCAAGTACTTTAGCATACTTTAGGGAGCAAAAATTTGTTACAATTGTAATAGAGGCTCTCTTAATTCCAAAATTCTTTTTAATTTCCTTTTTATATAGGGACGAACGCTTTGAAATTTTGACGATTAAAATGTGAGGAGATTTTTTCCGCAACTGACGAATAGTTATTGTGTTAATTAAATTTTAAAAATGTGAAAAAAAAAATAATTTTTTAAATCAGCAGAATATTGGCTCAATTAAAAATTTCTATCTGTAGAGTTGGTTATGAAGTTTAATGCGATGCTTGCAAGGCGCGAGCGTATATTTGAAAAAATGTACAAATAAGAGAATATGCTTGTATTTATATAAACGTGGCAACGCTGAAGGGTATTTAGAATTCGGCCCAACTGATTGCCGTTAATTGCATTCTTGTACCTATTTGTACTGTTGCAATGAGTACACATTTAATACATTTTTCAGTCAGAATATTTTAATATGCAAATGTCACACTTTTTTTTAACAAATATTTTACAATATTTGCTTATTTCTTTTTTTTTTTTTTTTTGCTTGTTATTTTAATTGTATAAAGCGTAAAGAAGCAACGAATTTGAATAAAATAACACAAATAACTGGCATATGAATTGTATGCTAAAGATTATTTTGAGGTAAAACAACTTCTGGCACCAGTAGAAGAAAAAAAAAACAGACTCTTGAACCCATCACTTGCTGTTGGTATATTAAATAACCTGTCCACCTCGTTTAAATTTTCTCTCGTATCAAATTTTTCCAAAAATGACTGACTCTGTTCTCCTAAGAATTGTCATTAAGTAAAATACTAATTCACTTTATATTGTTTACAAAAGATACAAAAAAAGTATAATTTTTTTCGCAACTTCTCTCTCAATAACATTTTCATTTAGCAGCCACATGTGAGCATATAAAAAAATTCATGCATGCACATTTTTTGCTAATGGCTGGTCTAAAAAAATTTCATATCAAAGAGGAACATGTGTTATGAGCAAACAGAAAAAAAAGGAAAACAACTGGCACTTAAGGAGATACTGTGCACAGGAAAAAAGAAATGAGAAATGTATTATCAGGATTCCATTCAACGTCAAAATACAAATGCACCACCGCCACAGAGACAAAGACTGACAAGTACAAAGTACGCAAAAATAGTGCATATAAACATGGTAATCTGAGATAGATAAATGCCCTACAAAAAGCCAAACAAGACATAAGCACTATCTTAAACATTATGCCTCATGTTAATGCCGCACAAACAGGGTCTCCGCACAAGGACTTTTGGATTTAGGCAGTTAAAAGCAAAGCTGTTGTTGAAACATGATTTGCAAAACTCCGAACTGATTATGATTTACTTCTACTATTTGACGATTCACCTGGGCAGGTCTTCGTGTTTGATAATATGTGCAAGCGGTGATGTGCCATCGGTCACAGCCTGCCCAACTTGTGCATTAAAAACACAGCAAATTGCCCATTTTTCATGCCCGTCCCCCAGCAAACATCAGCGTGTATATTTGGTAGACATTGGCTTTCAAAAGGATTTTCGAATGAATATACTATTTTGAAAACGTTTTGAAATCACTTTATACAGGCTGCCAGCTACTAAACCAGTTCATTTAGATTTCGCCTGGTCGCATTTGAACTCCACCACTTCTTTTATTTTCATTTAAACCTAAAAAGTCCTTAACGAAAGACCGTTTATGTTTTACCTTAATCACACTTTCGAAATCACTTTTGTTTGCAATTTAAAGCAACCGCTTAGCTTTTATCGCCATTTCGAAATATTCCTTCACTGATGCGTTTGAATTAGTAACGATAAACTGAAACTACATTTTAATTTCAATGTTAAAGTTGCCGAGCTTTCATTTGCAAAGCAGTGGTAGACAAAAAAAATTCTAAAGACCACAACATAAAAAAAAAACGAAAATAATAACGGACTGAATTATGATGATGAATCTTTTATCTGTTTGTTTTTACACAAATGACACAAAATGTAGGAATGAATGTTTGCAACCGTTGTTTCATTTTCAAGTGAGTGTTTGTTAAAGGACGATAAGCGTTCTTTTTATGAATTTGAGTGGTTTTTTTTTCTGTTGTAAAATTTTGCAAAAGAAGAGCACAAATTTGAAGGTATTTTTTTTTCAAACGACAAAAATACATTAAATGTGAAGCTAAGTTGGCTTTAAATGTGCCAAAAAAAAAAAAAAAACAGACAAAAATTATTATGTTAAGTATAAAATTGTATTCTGATGTAAAAAACAATTTATCTTTCACCACAAGAAGACATATAAAAACAAACAAAATATTACTACATAAAATCCATTGCAGGAACATTCATGTCATAATATGATTTTAAATTTATTATATTATTTTTTTTGGAAATTAAATTGTTTTGTGTTAGTAATTTTAATGCTTTTTAGTTTTTCATGTTAGTAAATTAAATTTCAAAAGCCTGCCAGATCAAAGAAAATAGAAAAACACTGATTTCTGCCATAATAAGGTAAAAATCGTTTACTATTTAAGGTCTTACACCCATATTCATAAAAACTATTGAAGGCTTATTACACGTTTATTTGACAAATATTCCATAGAAATACGTCAAATAAGAGTTTAATAAACTTACAATAATTATTATGAATATGGCCTTTAAACTAAGCCTTATTAATGTTTTCTGGTTTTTTTGCAGCCGTCTATATGCCGCCGACATTTCGTTGATGCTAATCAACTCATCAGTAAAGAAAAGTAAGACGAAAAAATCTCTGCTGCGTTGATGGTTTGTTTGAACGTTTCTGATTCTTCTAAGAACTAATTTGTTAATTATTATAGCAATTTCCAAAGTAGATTAATTTAAATAATCTATAATTATTTCTGTATTAAGTTTATCAGGCTCAAGTGCTTTCTGTATTATCTTTGTGATTGATATTAATTAAATTAGACAAAGAAAACATCATAGACATGTAGCAGGGTGGACAACTAGTTGTTTCGAAGCCGCCGCCGCCACACTTTCTCGTCAGCACCCGTCCTTGAACTCAGGGGCTCATGTTTCTAAAGCGACAACCATGCCACTCAGTTCAAATAATAGAAATTAATTATTTTTAAATAATCTATTAAATTTAATTAAATAAAAAAAAATAATCATTGTCTGCTAATTGAAGATTATTGAAAAGAGTTCATGAAAAAACTTTACGTTGGGCAAAACAGTTTATCTTTAACTTTGATATAAAAAAAATTATTAAGGCTTAAAAATTAAATAAAATGCATGCGTTTTTTTTCAATTGCTAATTTTCAATTAAAGCGCAAAATCAATTGCTAATTTTTAAACTTGCATTAAAGTATTTTTTTTTTTATAATAAATTGATAGCAATAAATATTGTTTAAATATTTACAAAACGTTTGTAAAAGTTAATTACAAATAAATGCATGTTATAATACGCCCACACTCATACAATATTTACATGTGTATTCACACCTGCACACAGCCATGCACACATATGTACATATTTATGTATATAAACATAAATAATTCTGTTTTACAAAACAGTAACCCAGTTAACCAGGTCACTTGCTGACACTTCTTCTGTCAGTCAGGCTAAATCAAGAAATAACTATTATTATATACATATGTATGTGTTGCTGTGAATGTCTTGAAATTATGGCCAATTGGGTGCTTAGCATGTACATACACACATACATACATTTCTAAACACGTTTCTGCTGTGTTACGTGTTTTAGTTTGAAATAGGCAAATTAACTTAAACTAAAAAGTTTCTTTATACAAGAGTTCAGTGCATTCAGTGTCATGTAATTGAAAATCGAGTTTATTTTTCTAATTTTAATTAAGCATAAACTGAAAGTGTAACAACAATCAATCGCTAATTAACAAAAGCAATGCAAAGCTACACTCAAAGAATTTTCATTCACAGTTCTAACAAATTTATTTCGTTAATAATTTTTCAAACATGAACTTAATTATTTATTATGTATAAGGGCCAACTGAAATGTATTATTTAAGGTCTGGATATAAACCCTATTAATATTTCTTGTTTTTGGCAGCCGTCTATATGCCGCCGACATTTCGTTGATGCTAACCCACTCATCAGTGGCCTCGAAAAATTCTTAAAGGAATATATTCGAAAATTTAAATATGAACTTTATTATTTATTTGCCTTAAGAGCCAATTGAAATGTATTATTTAAGGTCTAAAAATAAACCCTATTAATATTTCCTGTTTTTTTAGTCGTCTATATGTGGACGACATTTCGTTGATTCTAACCCACTCATCAGTGGCCTCGAAAAATTCTTAAAGGAATATATTCGAAAATTCAAATATGAACTTTATTATTTATTTGCCTTAAGAGCCAATTGAAATGTATTAATTCAGGTCCAAAAATGAACCTTTTCAAAAAATACAACAAACATTTTTTGAAAAGGTTTATTTTTCGATCTGAATTAATATATTCGAAAATATTAAATCACTTTTTAACTGGCCCATGCTCAACCCTTGGTTGGTCACTTTTTTATCACATCAATTAAGTAAAGAAAAGTAAAATATAATACATTTAAGTCAATAAATTTGTTTATTGACTTTTAAATTCTCAGTCGGATTGTACAAAATATTTTTACATTTCGAAGAGGTTTTGAAGTCTTTAGGTGCAAGTAGTACCCAAAAAAATGTCGAGCATAGAACAGAACTTTGATTTTTTTTCTTTTTATGGAATGGGGTATTTTTCCATAACCTTAATTGATATACATACATACATACATACATACATACATACATACATACATACATACATACATACATACATACATACATACATACATACATACATACATACATACATACATACATACATACATACATACATACATACATACATACATACATACATACATACATACATACATACATACATACATACATACATACATACATACCTGCATACATACATACATACATACATACATACATACATACATACATACATACATAATACCTGCATACATGCTCATGCCTTGGATGCCATGCATGTTTTAGTGTCAAACCAATTATGATAGTAATGAAATAAAAACGAATGTGTTTGAGAAAAAACAAAACATTATTTTTGTTTTATTCTGCTTTCTAGTTTCCAAACAAATAATTATGCTGTTGGTCGACATTAATATTTATTTGCATTTTAAATATTTAAATAAAAATGACATGTTTGCATAAATACACACAAGAATAATTAATGTCAATAATAATTAAATGTGAATGATAATTGGCTTTCTGTATATGTAGATGTAGGTGGCTTTAATAATTTATTATTTAATACACTTTTAATTTCTATTAAAGTAAGAGATGCTTGATGTTTAATTATCATTTATTTATGTGGCTTCGACTACATTACTTTGGGTAGCAGAGTCGGCAGTTGACTTGGGAAGAGGGCTGGGGCATTTTGATGATTAAATTTTAAATTAGTTAGACCATTTAGGTGAAATATTTGCAGGGTCTATCTTGAACTAGTTTGCCTGGCAAGAGGTTAAGGTACCTGAGAAAGGAACTTTTTGGAAATGGGTGCCTTTTAAAAATGAAATAAAAAAAGAAATGCGGTCGGGGGACCCCCGTTACGTTTTTTCTTCATCTTCGAATGTAATACAAGGGGAAATCTTTATGTTTTATTTTGTGTTGTTTTTGAAATTTTGAAATTTTATGACTTTAAATTTTTGGAACGTTTTCCAACTAATTAATATTTATTGGTAGGTGTCTCCGCTGCTGTCAGTGGAGACCATCCATCATACACAATTGCTTGTCGACAGTACACCAATACATATAAACAGCTCACACGCTTTCGTGACGATTTCTACTAATTTCCACTACCAGCAAGCAGCGTTAAGGAACTTCGTTCCAAAAAGGTCCTTTTTAAAACAAGTTGTTTTTCTTAAAAAGATACTCTCTCTTAAAGAAAATTATTTTTTTTTGCAGTCATACCTAAACAAAAACGGAAATTGGAACAATTTCTCTTTCGTTTGGCACTTACGCTAAAATGCTATTATTAAATGAAAGCGGCCAGGCTATGCAATAACGTTCTGCTTTTTATTTTATTATTACTATTTTTTTTTGTTTACAACTATTTCTAATAATATTATTTGAGGCCTTGTTTCATAACTCCTGTAGCTTCTTAAGAACTTAAATTCTTCGAACAATTTAAAATTTTTCATTTGATATAAATGTTTCATTTTTTGTGGATAACCCAAAAAAAAAAAATAACTCTTGCATATTGACAACATATTTTTATGCCATTTTGAAAATTCACCTTGACTTTCTGCTGGAAAGAAAATGGCAAGATTTAGCTCAAGTGCATGCCTTATTACAATGACAAGCAAAAGAATGTCCTGTCAAGTGTACTCTTTGTCGAGCATTCAAACATTTTTTTTCTGTTGCATACCAACATGTGCATCCGCATCCGCATCGCATTCGCAAAACAAAATCACAATCACAACTACATTCACATTCACGTTCACATTCAGTTTCAATTCCAAACACCAGCACATTCAAGTATCTGTGGCATATGGAAAAATTTACTGCACAACTTCAGTTGTTGTTGACAAATAATTTGAGTGTGTGCCCAACATATTTTCATTTAAGTATTCACATGGTTGGAAAATTTGATCTCAAAAAAAAAAAACTAAAATTGTATCTCTCTTGTACGATTATTGAGTTTAATTCAAATTTATAGTCATGATTACTGTAAGCATTTATAGTCTTGAACAAAGATTTAAATAAATGGCACAACAGACGTTGAAGGGAATGAATGCACGCACGTTTGTGAAGGAGTTATGTTTTTCTTATAGAAATTTCAATTTATTTTTACGTCTAGTCGTCTGGCCGTTGTTTACCTGAAAGAAAAAATATTCTGTTTTAATGGCAAAACTCATGTTAGATATTTCAATTAGATTGAAAAATTCAACACAGATTTGGTAGAAGAAGAGATTGAATGTCTTATTGAGAAATTTGACGATTTGTGTGGAGATTTGATATACATAATAGAAAAATTTAAAAATTAAAGACGGTGATTTACAGGAAATTGTAGGAAGCAGAATGGCACACTTTGACATTAGCGTTGTAGGCAAAAACTTACAGGTGTTCAGAGGCACATATGAGGCTCTGGAGGACTTTTTAGTACAGGCAGAATTGCTGCATGATATGATAGAAACGGAAGATAGGGAAATATGTTTATAACTTTAAAAAATCAATCATTTTTTGAGCCTTAAACTTATCGGCTCATTATTTTAAAACGGCCATTCATCTGCCCTAAGAAAAAAAAATATAATAATTTTGCCAGTGGCGTTTTTAAGCGCCGGCAAATTTAAATGATATTGTGTAGCACAGTTCATAAAAAAATAATTAAGAAAATTCAAATACACATCACATGGCGCTTCGGTCCCTCTGTTGTAGATGCGTGTGCTGGCTTCAATTCTTCACTTCTGCCACAATGATCATCAGCTACTAAATTGGTTCAAGCTCAGGCAATTTTAAGTTTATCGGACTTAAGCACTTTCTGTATTAGTTTTGTGATTGATAATAATTAAATTGCAACTGGGGAACTCACCATGTTCACTTGACTTTCACTACAAAGCAAAAAAATGGGTGGGCATTAAATATTTTCCATTCAATTGAAGATAATGTGCTCATAAAGCCCATGAATGCTGCAGTTTTTGTTTTCTTTTTGTGAAAAAATCACTGTATTGTGTTTTTTGTTTCAAATGGTAGTTGTTAATAATAACTAAAAATTATATTTTGACTGTTTTCTTGATACAGTACAAGGAACTTTCAAGCTCCTGGTTTTTATTTAGCACTCCCTTTTTACTTTTCAGTAATTTTAATTTACATACATAAATAAGAATTTCTTTGTGCCTTTTTTAACGCTGTTTCCTTATAATCAATTCATTTTTTTTTTAATTTTTTTTTTTTTTTTTTTTTTTGCTTAGCAAGGTTTCTATTTCAGTTCTTCTTCTGCTGTTTCCGCAACAATGGAACCGGTACGAATCAAAGCAACCAGCAAATACTTACAAAGTTGGCGGATGAATGCTCTCTGCCACACACACACATTTACACAGCTGTAAAAAAGTGAATTTAATAAAGGAAGCACTCTGCTTTGCATTTGTTTGTTGCATTCGCAGCAAAAAGAAATCTAGAGCAAAAGCATAATTATTTTATGCAATTTGATGAGAGCAGGTGGAGACAGAAAGGCAGGTGTAATCAAGGTTTATTAAGCTTTCATATTTGCCTGGCAATATTTTTTCCATTTTCTTGATTTGACTATCAAAACTATTAAAATAAAAAATTTACCTCAAAAGCGTTAAAAAGGTTTTAATATGCTAAATGTTCAGCATATAAAGGGTGGTCCAACCATAGCGCAATATGCTATGGTTGATGTACTGAATACTGCTCAATACATTTAAACACCAGGCAGTTTTATTTTCTTATATGTGCATAGATACATGCATATGAATTTGAAATATGCACATACATATATGTAACGAGTTTTTCGATGCTGTTTTGTTTTACATTTGATTGTTTGTTTTATACAGGACTAACAACGTGCATTTTGGCTGGACCACCCTTTATGTAATTCGTTGTCATATCTTTCATTAAAAATATACTGAAAGACATCTAAAGCCACAATATTCTCTTTCAAAAAACGTCAATTTCTTATTGATTGACGTAGTCTCCATAAGATACCTGTCAAATATTAATAAATTAAATTTGATACCTTCTATATGTTTGACATTTATATACTTAAATACTTACACATACATAAGCAATAAAAGAGTTATGAAGACACAATTTTTTTTGTTTGCATAGTACTGGGGCTTTAATCAAATATCAAATTAAAGTCGCTGCAACTCCTGTAATGCACAGTGGAGATATTTGAAAAAGTATTAATACATTTTAGAATAGAATTACTTTGCTGAAAGGAAGTAAATGTAGTGTATAAACAAGAACTTGCGTACAATGATGTGTGTGAAGATAAATTCGAATTTAAGTCCCCGGACACAAACCAAATTTTTTTAGCAGAGACAAATGTTAAAGTTAACAGAGCACTGTTAATGACTTAACAGACTATATTTTGGAAAATATGAAATTTCTAAAAAAGATTAGAAAATTTTTGGAAAAAACCAGCTCTTCAGCGCACCACACAACATATACAAATGGTGGCTGAAGGGTCCTCTAAGACTCCTGGTGGGTGTGATATCTGAAATAATCTTGGGAATCGAATAAAATGGATTTTATAAAGACTCTATTTTTGAAAATTGAAGGAGTCTTAGAGGACCCTTCAGGCCACCATTTGTATATAGTGTGTGGTGCGCTGAAGAGCTGGATTTTCCAAAAATTTCCTAATCTTTTTTAGAAATTTCATATTTTCCAAAATATAGTCTGTTAAGTCGTTAACAGTGCTCTGTTAACTTTAAAATTTGTTTTTGCTAAAACATTTGGTTTGTGTCCGGGGATTTAATTTGGAATTTATCTTCACACACATCGTACAATGCATATGCAAAAAAATAGATGAAGCATTTGGAAGTTGGAGGATGTAAAACCAATTTGCTTTGGATGCGTACACACGGTCAAGCAAAGTCTTCAAGCATGATGTGCTGATGGCATTAGAGGCACAGATGGTGCATGATAAAAACTAATAATGTCAAAAACTATCACACTTGTACGTGCCACAAAAATTTTTGACACAGTATAATAGTCTGAACTGCCATTTAGCGGCTTCAAAAATAAACATTTTGGTAATTATAAATAGAATTATAAAAATTTAACAAAGAATCTAATGCACAAATAACTTGTCTATTCGCTATTTTAATGTAACAGAAGCAGGTCTGTAGCAAGAATAATGTGTTTGTTTGCATAAATTAGAACTTCCTTTTGCAAATGTGTTTCCTGCTGGCAAAACAAAATAAAAACACCAAACTTTTTATCTTAACGACTATTGATATTTTAGTTGCTTGCTTATTTCTATATTAAACTCATATCAAATTCTGTACATCGTTTAATTTTATGAACCAAAAAATATTTGGCGACATTATATTTTTTTTGCGACATTTTGGTATTTTCAGCAGCGCTAGAAATTGAACCTGCAAGCTTTTGCATAATAAACACGGCAGTATATTGGTTGCTGTTATCGTTTTTCTATATCTCTTTCCGTTTCACATGCAAAATATACATGTTAATAAATATGTTTGGCATGTATGGTAATATTCAGCTTATTTTATATTTTGTTTTCTATTTTTCTTTTTTTTTTTTTTTCTTATTGACAAGAGTGAAGATTAACTAAATGCCAGACAATTTTAAATGAGAAAATAAGATACAGTTTTGGATAAAAGCCAAGAGAAATAAGCTAAAGTACAAATGTTTTGTTTGGCAAATAAGCAGATTTTAAGAAAAAAATTTAAGATGTTCATAAGATTTCTATATAAATATATGAGAATTTTTTTTTTTTTTTTTTTTTTTTTTTTTTTTGATAATTTGGCTAAAAATGTTTACAAAAATTAAGGCGAAATTAAAGCACCTCTTTAAATAGTTTTTGTTCCATCATGCCACAGTAAATAGCGGCAGCCTAAATATATGCTATGGTTTTTAAGTTGACTGCCATGAACTGTTACGTTTTATAGCAATTTTGTGAAAAGACAAATCTAATTCAAAACAATTAAGAATGGACTTATTTTGGGTGGATCGCATCTTAAATACTCTTTATATGGTCATGTTTTGTCAGTTATGGCTTAAACATCGCTGCAGTAAGCAACTCATCCTCAAAGTCAAGGGCTCGAGTTTAATTTTAATTGTTGTTCGTAGCTGATATTTTTTAAGTAACATAGCAAATACAAACTGGTAGACAAGTGTAAAGGCATTTATATAGATTTTGTAATTTTGTAAAACACTAAAGTATTTATAGCACTATTTCAACGGCCTTTGCAATTCCGTAACATGTTTTATTTAAGCTTTTTGAAAAGTTAAAAATATTTATATTTATATGTATCTAGGCATTCCCCCCAAATCCTTGAAACCGAGTTAGTTCACCTCATATTTTTCTTCTTTATAATGGTCACTTTAAACATCATAATTTTTGTGTAATATATAGTAATAACAAATTATCATATTGTTCGACAAACATGAATCTCCTTTATCACAAACAAACATATTCATATGTACATGTTGTACTATGATAAATATTTCTTGTAAGAAAACTCGATGGTATTTTGTGCTTAACAACCCTTAACAAATTGCCTGCAAGTCTCCTAAAAATATTAAGACACCAACTGACACATGAATACGAGTTGCGTTGAAAAAGTCTAAAAACTCAATTGTACTAGTATTTTATTATTATTCGAGCTAAAGGTCCTTCTCAATATGTATGACGTAACGAAATAACGTAACGACATATTTAAGTGTGAAGTTAAATATGTTTTTCGTAAGCGAAATAAATGTCCGTAAATATATATAAGTAACTTGTTATAAAATAAAAGAATATTTAAAAATATTAAAAAAAACCTTCAGAATTTTTAAATTGCGAAAATTAAAAAAAAAAAAATTTTAACAACCTCACCGTAAAAAATCGATTATCTCTGAAAGAATTTGGACATATATGGGCACATTTCTTGAGTGTAACTCAACTGGACCACATGGAAAAGGAAGCCAAGGCTGTGCTCTATTTAGTGGTATAAGTGCCGTTTCTCAATTGTATTTGAGAATTTTTTAAACAATTTTTGAAATTTTGACTAAGTGAAAAATCAATGATTTTTTCAATTTAACGGACATTTTTACTCTCGCAGATAAACATGTTGGTACAATGTTCGCTTACAAAAAAATATATTTAACTTCACACTTAAATTTGTCGTTACGTTATTTCGTTACGTCAAACATATTTAACTCGGCACCCTTCATACACATCCTTCTATTTAATTAATGTTTCTATGCTCGAACTTTTTCTTGTATAGTTATTTACGTATTAAGTTTATCAGGCTCAAGTTGTTTCTATATCATAGCAAGTCAGCATATTGTTGCCTTAACCGGGTAATTTTGAACATACCTCGTATTTGAATATAAGAAATGGTTCATATATATTAGGGTGGTTTAATTTCTGTCGATGAAAATTCTTCAATATTGTGCCGTCGACTTTTCGATTGCTTTTGTTAGGAGAAAAAAAATTCCAGTACGACATATCAAGAGATAATTTAAAAGGCTTTTGGTTTTAAATTTGTTTGTTTTTTTCATATTTTTGTTTGGGAGACCTGCTCCGACAGAGTGGATGGCTCGAAAGAAAAATATTGGAGAGAAAATATTGTCATTGGACATTGGACAGGGGCAAGCTAGAGTTATGGGGTGAAAATTTAACTTTCGAATCGCCCACATACGTGCCCCTGGGACTGATTGGTGTCCGCAGTTCTTAGTTTGACATGAAAATGCTAAATGTTTTTTTCAAGCTTGAGGTCCATTCCATTGAGGTCTCATTCCCCAGGCTGCAAAAAACATTTAGCATTTTCATTTCAAGCCACAGTAATATATTTTTTTTTTTTTTTGTCGAAAACAATAACTCTTGTTCGCATTCCAAAAAAAGTTTGAAAATCTCACATCTTGGAACTGGGGCCAAATCATTGCATTCGATGTCAAATGAACTATCGAGTAAAAATAATATAAAACAAAAACAAAATGAACAACAACCACAAGGCCCAGGCAACAAAATTCGTTCGATCACGTATGCAACGATTTGGCCCCTGATTTCTTTGATATGTGGTAGTGGAACTTTTCTTTCTCCTGCCAAAATCTATCAAAAAATCGATGATGCAATATGGATTGCCAAATCGACCCTGCTTAATATACCCACATACTTCTGCATTTATATGTATGTATTTATCAAATGTATACATACATATTAACATCTTTCAATACTACAATACCATAAGGCATAAAGAGACAAAATTGTCTTATGTGCATTTGCACTTAATAACGAAAAGCACTGGAAGGTATTTATGGCCTTTAGCAATGAATATTAAAATAAATATAAAAATTATTGCAAAAAATTTAATAGCAGTCTTAAATTTTATTGCATATTAAGTAGGACAAAGAAATTTAGCCAGCAAGTTGACTTCTGTGGTTCTTAAAATGCCAAGTACTTTGTTTAAATAAGAAATTTATAGGAAACATAAATGTGAGCTTAAGTGCTTGTGTATAAATGAATGTACTAGAGAATGGTTAATAGATTGTTTGACTGTTTTTCTTTAATAGCACAAATAAAAGAGCAACTGAAAGCGCCTGAAAAAGCATATAGACAGACATATTTCCTGAAAGATCGCTTTGCAGTTGATATTGGATTGATATCTGGACAAATACTGGGAGACTTTTCCATTTCATCATTAAACCAACTTTAAAAATACATGTATTTATAAGAGGTCTTTAAGACTTTTGCCTTAAATGGCCCAGATATTTAAAAAACTATTCATTTCCAACTCCAGACTTTTACACGTAGAGATAATGAAATTAATTTGGTTTGGTTATTTTTAATACCATTGAAATGCCTCTTCTCCAGCATTCATTTACCTACTTTTTACCTCATCGAACCTTAACAACATTCACAATTAAACAATTTCGTATCCTGTCTATCGTTTGTTTGTGTTTGTTCTTTTCGGGCTGGCTTGTGATCTTTTGTTTGAATGAATGAATCAATGAATGAATGACGGAGTGAATGGTACACCTGAGTTTTATTTGCTGTCATGATTTACAGAATCCATAAAGTGCAAAAAAAAGAGAGATAATAAATTGAGGTTGTCGATGTATTGCAGTTACCAGACCACTTGAAAAATTTCAAAATGAATGCATTCGGTTTAAAAGAAAAATAATTTTGTGAATGAAAAGCTCAACACAGACAAACAATTGTTTGCAAATCTGACTTCAGAAGCCAACGAAAGCAGGCATTTTTTTTTTATTATTTTTTGTTTGTTTGTTATTTGTGTTAAATGGAAGTCTTTTGTTTACACAAAAATTTACTTTTTAACAATAGAACTGTTGAGGCAGAAAATTTTTCACATTTAATTTGTATGCAATAGACAGAGATAAAGTTCTATAAAATTAAATTAACTCAAACATAAACAAAGACTGCTTCCACACAGATAAAAAGGAAATAATTTTCAATTGCTACTGCATCACATTCGCAAAACAAGTTTAAAGCTTAATATGAAAATAAGAAATTTTTTTTTATTAAAAAGTAAACAAAACCTTCAAAGAAATTTTCAAACTTTCTTTTACCACAGACAAAAAAATCGCATAGAAAAAGTGCGAGCAGAAAAAAGATCAAATTATGAGGTTCCCACGTACCCACGACGTACGTACTTCAGTGTTATGAAAAATTATTTCATTTTATGTCTGATTATTATGTCTATTTAATGCTTTCTACTTTTTCAGCCGTCCATATGCTGTCGACATTTCATTCATACATCAGTAGATTGGAAAAATCTTTAAGGAATGTCACCCAAAATTCCTTTGAATTCAAACATTCTTTCAAGATTTTTCGAGTCTACTGCTGAGTGGAATAAGCATCAACGCAATGTCGGAGCATCAACGCAATGTCGGAGACATATGGTTAGCGAAAATTTACTATTATTTCTTTAAGAAGGTTGCTTTTTATATTTCAAGGTCAGAGAACAGAAACAAATATTAATCATCGAAAATCACTTTTAAATTCACTGGAACCAAATGACGAAGCAATTTTGTCATTCTGATTGAGGTATCTCCAAAGCATTCAGAATGCATGCATGCAGCAACCGCTTTTGCAGGTGTAATTATTAATAAATAATAATATTATAATTATAATTAAAAAGCAGTCATTCAGTGCCAGTCAGCACGGCAAGGCGCAGGACTCATCAAATCGATTTTTTGGGTGCTAAAAAATTCACTTGCCTTAGCCGATGTATGAGAGCTTACATTGTCGTGTTGACCCGTCTTTGTCGGTTGCTTTTCCGGTTTTCTTGGAAGCCAAGTGGCAAACAAATCATTGTGCATCACCCTAAATTGGTGGTCCCGCTTTATTTCTTTGGAAGTGCTTCGTGCGCGAACAACTTTTGTGGGATTTTGTTCACCTCGAAACACTCATGCAGTCGACAGCTGTTTACTTGCGGGATCATACGAGTAAATTCACGATCACCTGGCACAATGTTGTCAAGCTTCACAGACATGCTTCGAGGCACCCAGATCATATTTTTTGAGCATTTCTTTCGACCAATCGACACTAGCCTTTTCTTGAGCGATTGACAAATTGTGTGAGATTCAACACGAACAAATTATTTTGACAGTCAAATGTTTATGCAATATTGAATGTATGCCAGTCCCACAAATGCCTATATTACACGAGCCGCCGGTCAGCAGACCGGCTCACTTAGCTTCTACAAAGGTCCCGTTGTGTTGTGCCTAAGTTCGTCTTGATAGGTCACATGACAATCTTCCAATATGAGTTCACGTACAGCATCAATGGTTTTTGGAACAAAAACTGATTTTAGAAGACCTTAGCGAAGTTCGTTTTGCACTGAACTGCTACCACGATAAGTACTGGTCCTGGATGGAGCTTCATGGCTAAAAATTTAATTAAGTTTATCCATGCAATATTGTTGAATTAAGCCATTTCAAAAACTGTAAAAATAATCGCACAAAGAGGTGCACGATTTAATGCCGTATTTCGGCCAAGATGAATCTTTTAAGTTTCTGTAAACAACACAAATAGAGCTCGTATGTCAAAACATTCTGAATACATATTACCCCAACAAAAATGTCCAACTTTACTATAGAGCTGTCAGTTTTGAGATTGCCACATTGTGATGGCAAAGCATAAAAGGCAACCCTCGTATTTATTTATTTTTTTTATTTATTTATTAATTTATTTATTTATATACTTCCAATACACCATGATGGCGAAACATAAAAGGCAACCCTCGTATTTAAGTAATATTAATCACAAGTAATAAGTTGAGGTGTGAAATTCAGCCTGGGACCGATGAAGAATTATTTATGTATTAAATGCATCTATTAATTCAGTATAAAAAATTAACCTTTTCAAAATGTTTTCTGGCTTTTTCAGCTGTCTATATGCCGATGACATTTCGTTGGTGCTAGCTAATCAACTCATCAGTAGACTTGAAAATTTCTTAAAAGTTGCCAACCAAATGTCGTCGGCATATAGACAGTTGAAAAAGGCAGAAAACATTTCGAAAAGGTGCATTTTTGGACCTGAATTAATACATTTCAATTGGCTCTTAAAGCAAATGAATAATTAAATGCATATAATTAAAATAAATTTTATGCTAATAAGTTGAATAATTTTAGTACCAAAATTTAATTCGTTTTTCGTCTTAACTGCAGCATATGACTAAGACTAAATTTAGCAAAATACTTTTTCCAAATTTCATGTATTTTTTTTTTGTGTCTGTTAAATTAGTAACAATTTCACAGTTATATTTTATAAGAGAAAAAGTTTGTTATACATTTATTTTTCAATATTATAATACTTTGTTACTGATTACGATTTGTTTTTCCCCCAAACAGGTTCGCACAAACTTGTCCTACCCCACTACGGGCAACAGAAATGGGATTTTTATTCAAATTAAATAAACGATTACGGGTAAGTTAATAATAAAATGATGTTTATACTAATTGATGCTGAGAAAGAACCGCCTGTCAAACACACAGAATGTTTAACACATATTGAGAATGTTTTTAATCGACATTTTTTCACATGCTGCAAACAGTCAAAAAAAAAACAATCATAACATGAATCATTTCAAAATTTGTTGAATGCTTCTGGTTGCAATTTATGTACTTGTTTTTTTTTTTAATTTTATTGGAAAAATTATGTTGCTTAAAAGGCACTATTAGCTTATATATATTTTAAATCTTTATTTAGAATATTATATTGCTAAAACGGCATTTTACAGGTAGATATTTGTTTAATTAACCCGTCACCGATAACAACAATTTTAAGTAGTAAGACTTGGTCGACAACACTGTATTTTCCCACTTATTTATAAATTTTTTATTCAAATTTCTTAAATAAGAACTCAATAAGTTTTCAATATTTTTATAAGAAAAATCGCCAGTAAATTCCAATACCGATACTTAGGCATTTAAGGCATTCTGTTGACGTTGAAATTTATGATAATTAATAATTTTTTCTGATTTAAAAGCAAGTTTTTTTTTTTAATATGAAAACTATTTCAGCCATAAAATATTTCCTGTAATTTGTTGCGTTTTTAATAGTCATCACGCTATTCAAAGTTGAATCTCTTTGATTAAATACTGCAATTACAATTAGCAAACTCTGAAACAGTTTAAAATATACAGTCATTTCGCAGATTTCAATAGAAATGGTATTGTATAGTTTTTTAACTTTATGATATACTACTGCTAATTACGTTAATGGGTTTTCAAATGCGATCAGTTTTGATTGTGCAATTTTTGCTAGAAAAGAATTCATTTTAAACCTCCAGATTGTGATAATTTGATAAAAAGCTGATACTTTGTACAGCATAATTATGAAATGTGCTTACTATTGCATACTTATGGGCGTTTCAGAGGCTTTTTTTTCTACACTTTGTTTTATGGTATTTCCATGGCTGCCAGTATAAAAATTGGAAGAATATTGCACTGATAGGCTTTTTTGTTGGGTGGGAATAAACGTTACGTATTTTTTGGCTGAAAATTGTTTTAGTTTTTAAAAGCACCATACTAAAGGGATTGTTAAACTTTTGCAAGCGGAATAGACAGAGTTGAATATTAACATCTTTTTTTTTTTTTTGGTATTAAATCCCGAAAATTTCCAATTCTTAGCAAACGGTTCTACTGGTTAATAAAATGTGGTGCATACACACATGTCAAAAATGCTAAAACTAAAAAATAATCATCCATAAAGCTGCATAACAATTAAGACAGACTCATCTCGTTCTCCCCAATATCCAGTGAAGTGATTCACTGTAATTCACAATAAAACTATCTAATTTTTACAAAGACATTTTTAAACATATTTTGTCACATTTATTACTATAATATTCATTCATAAACTATAATATTCAACACAATTTTAAATCTAGAGGCATCTTTGCTAAAATGAATGCCAAACCAAATTCACCACGGATAAGTTTGAATTAGGTAGTCGAAGAAATTCCAGTCCAGCTCTTCGCCAGCCTAAACATAATATTTTTATAAGTTTGCATACTTTAAGGCGTCTGAAAGATTGTGAGCGTGCTTTCGAAAATCGATGCCACCATATAGATTGCCAAATCGACCCACCCTACCAGACATCTTGAACTTAACGTTTTTGGTGACATATGTATATCATCAAATCTTAGTCTAATTTAAATTAAATTTTAATAATGCTGCATACTTTTAGGCATCTTTTATTTTTGTATTGTAACTGTGTGTCCATGCTACATTGTTTTTTACGCAGATCTTGATAAATTTTATGCCAAATAATGGTATGGTTGTTTGTAAACTTCTGATTAGAGCGGACGTGTTTTTTGTGCTGTGTAGTCGTTGTTTATTTCTTCTTATTAGCTTATTTAAAAAAATATTGCATGATTTTGATAAATATATTTTCAAAAAGAAGTCCGCCAAAGTAAACATTCGCAATAGGTCTTATCGTGGTTATTGTGTCATCTTTTTGTTCAGCATAGTCAATTTTTTTCAATATTGAAGAGATTTCTTTAAATATTATTAACTGGACAGTGTCAAAAGTATATACACTGGACACTAAACAAACAAATTATCACTAGTTAATCCTGATTTATTTAGCTTTGCAAAAATGCATGTTTTGTTTTTTATGTTATAATTTTTTTGCTTAATGCAACGTCCACAAACACTCTCCCCACCAATACCTCTTTCCTATTTACCTAGTTCCAGTGCCGTGCAATGCTTATAAAGGGATCAACCCCTGAGTACTGGTGCCAGCCTAGAAAAAAGTCATAAGGTCAGAAGGTATATTTCGCTTTTGAAAATATGTATAGGTATAAATGAAGACAGCATTGATTCGATACCGCACATCGTAAAATCTGGCAGCTGTATTCACGACAGCATAGAACCTATTTTTAAAAACAGTGCATACTTTTACATGAATTATATCAATTTAAATTGACTAAAATTGTGACGATGTTAAGAAAAGAAATTTTATGCCTCAAAATACTGTTATATAAATCAGGACACTGTCAGTTGGTCATTTGGACCAGTAGTGGATATTGTGAAACTTAGCAGCTAGGATTAGACATACACACATAATGCTGCATACTCTTAGGAGTCTAGAGAGCAAGCGTATTTTTCCTTGCTGTATTGCTTTGTGATAATGTGAACATTTAACATTAACACTTTAACATATACCCTGTATACCTGAAAATATCTTTGCTCTAAAAACAATTTTGTTTCAATAGTTTTTCAATTTTTGCGTTTTCCCTTTCAATTGCAATTGTATGGAGTGACACATTTTATCTTACATGTTTTCATCCTGCTCTGCATGGGTTAATAATTCCGCATTAATGCACTAAATATTTTGCAAAAATTGAAACACCAACAATAACAAAATAACAACAGCCAGAACCTAGTGCTTTACTTAGTTTGAAGCAAAAAGCTAAAAATAAGATCGTATTGAGAGAAATACTAACAAACAAAGAAACAACACAAACCAAAAAGCAACTTTACTCTTTTTAAACCAAAAACTAGTTGCGCGAAATTAATGATTAAAAAATACAACAACTTACAATTGTTGAAACAAAACGTTATAAAAGCCAACAACTACAATTGAACAACAACATTAGAGTTCATTAGCCAGTCAAGTGAAGTGCAGTAAAGCAAAAGCAAATTGAATAAATTATTAAAATAAATTAAAATTAAGAAACTTCAGAAATCCGCTGAAATAAAGAAGTAATTATTTTGTTGACTCACACAAGAGCGGCCGGCTAATTTCATATAAAATTATATAACAAACCAAAACGAAACCAAAGCAAAAAATTTAAATAAATCATTTTCATAATGAGATCGAAATTAACAATAAGTTTTATTGTCTTAAGTGTCATGTTAAGTGAGTTTGCAGTGAAGTTTTTGTGTTTATAAATCATATAAAAAGCAATCTAATTCCAGCCAGTTTAAGTATGCCAGTGAAAGGTGCAACCAGAGAAGCAGATACCTCTGACTATGAAGAGGATTATCCTTCGGCTGAATTAAATTCTTCAGATTCTGAAACGGATATAACGCAAGATCTGGAAGATGAAAATGACGATGATGAGTATTGTGAGTGGCTGAAGTGTGACAAGGACTTGCGTCAGGAGCGTGGCATAAGGCGTTACGTGGACGTGCCATTCCTGAAGAAACTAGTGCGCAATCTTAATCCTTTTTCACGTCCCCGGCTGGAAATGCACTTTTATCTATTTAAACGAGAGTTTCCCGATTGTGGCAAAGAACTGGTTATGGGTGATGCCAATTCAATACGTACATCCGGTTTGGATGCTTCACTACCCACAAGGTAAATTCTTTTCCACCTAGAAAACGCCTGGTTGGTTAATGTGAAATAATGATTAGTGTAGCGCAATTTTACCCTCGCAAAATCGACAAACAGTTTTCTTGATGGTAAAATTGTTCTAATCAATAGGTCTTACAGAAGAGCTGGAAAGTAAGTTTGAAAGCTTTTTAGCTAGGGAACATGCATGCCAGGGCTAATTGGTACTTTTTTATCCATTTAAATAAAAAAAAATGTCTTAGTTTAAGATCGAGCGTTTCTTTACTTTACAGCACAAATTACACAAAAGTATTTTTTTGAAAAAAGGTACTTTAGAAAAAACTTTTAGCCAGGGAACATGACAGGGCCACTTCTTATCCAATTAAGCAATAAAATTTTCATATTTTAAAATCGGACACCTCGTTGCTTCAAACTTACCCTACAACAAATTGGAAAAGATACTTTTGCAAAAAAGTACTTTTTTGAAAAAGGTACCTTACATTAAAAAAAATATATATTACACGTTAAAAAGTTTTATAAATAATAGGTATTTTATAAAAAAAGGTTCCTTCGGAAAAAAGCAATTTTTTTAGGAATGAATTTTTTTTTTTAAAATGCTCAAAAATGTACTTTTTTTAAAAGACAAGCACTTGTTTTGAACAAAAGTACTTTTTTTAAATGTACCTTTTCAGAGAAATACACTTTTCTTTAGAAACGGTACCTTTTAGAAAAAGTACCTCTTAGAAAAAGTACCTTTTAGAAAAGTATACTTTTTAAAATTAGGTACTTTTTCAAACATTGTTGAAAAAATTAAAAAAATTTTTTTTTTTTTTTTTGGTAATAAAAGTTACGTTTTTAAAACCAAGCACTTTTTCAAAAAAGGTGTTTTTTTTTACAAAAAAAGACTTTTTTCTAAAACAAATGTCCTCCTTTAGAAAAAGACACATTTCTTTAAATAAAAAAAGATATTTTTTTAAAAAGGGATCTTTTGAAGAAAAGTACTTTTTTGCATTAAGTACTTTTTTAAGAGAAGGTACTTTTTTAAAGAAAGTGGCATTTTTAAATAGTTATTTGTTTATTTGCTATCAAAATCAGAGTAAATTTTCAAAAAACCAAAAAGCTGCCTTAAAGTTTTCAGTTGAGGGACGAGAGCTGATGAAAAGTGTGGCAGCTTCGTAACAGCTAGTTGTCCACCCAGCTGCAGATCTTTGATATAATTTTTTCCTGCTTCATTAATATCAATCGCAACAATAATATAGAATGAATTTATGTCCCATAAATATAAGGCAAAATATTCTTGTTTTTTCTTTTTTCAAAAAATAAACTTTGTTTAGTGGTTTATAAAGAATGATTTGTAAAGAGATAAAAATGTGTTTTTTTTCTACAAAAACAAAATGTTATTCAACATTATGATGTCTTTTAGAAAGGCATTTTATGCTACAAAGCACTCCATTAAAACTTGATTTAAAGTAAGCATATATTGTCAGCTCTCCAGCTTAAAGTTTTCAAACTGTTAGCAATGCAAACATTCACGAAGTTTTGCAGATTTTAACCATTAAAGTTCTCATGATGTTAGGTTAGGTTGGTTGCAGGGGCATGTTAAAGTATGTAGAACATGTCGTGCGACATACACTTAATCCAGTGAAGGCTTGTTGTGCACTGCGTGTATTTAACTCATGATGCGATTTCGCAAAAATTTTCTATTATTAATTTTTTTTTAACAAAAATTTTTGTAAGGCTTTTTTTTTTGGGGATGTCGTGTCCAATACATTTTTAGAAAGCAGTTGTTTTTTTTTGGAAAAAAAAATAATTTTTTCCCTTAAATCTAACATCTTTATATCTTAACACTTCAATTCCTCCTTTCAGAATTGTTATACACGGTTGGATGAGCCAATCTCGAGGCTCTTTTAATCGTGACATAAAAAATGCTTATTTGGAGAAGGGTGATTTCAATGTCATCATTGCCGATTGGAGTGCAAACGCAGCGAATATCAATTATTTTTCAGTGGTGCGCTTAGTCGAAACCTTTGGCTCGTATTTGGCTCAATTTTGTAAATACATTACAGAAAAGGCTGGCATCGATTACGATGACATTTATCTGATTGGTCACTCTTTGGGAGCACAAATAGCCGGAGCGGCTGGCAAACGCAGTTGGCCTAATCGCTTCAATACCATATTTGCCTTGGATCCGGCTGGACCGAAATTTCGCAAAAAGAGCACCGATTTTCGTATTGATCCCACCGATGCCAAATACGTGGAAAGTATCCAAACCAGCCGCAATTTAGGTTTTTTGCATCCCACTGGAAATGCAACATTTTATCCGAATTACGGCAGTTATCAGAAGAAATGTTATTACGTGGGATGTTCGCACATCAGAGCTTATAAAATGTTTGTGGAATCGATTAATTCTCCCCTGGGGTTCTATGGCATTAAGTGCCAGCGAGGAAAACCAGAATGGGAATGCGATGAAAGGGATCAGCGTGATTATCGCATGGGCGGTGAACCTTCAGTTCCCAAAAGTGGCATATTTTATGTGGACACAAATGCTGCGGCGCCTTTTGCTCGGGGAAGAATAAATTCCAGGGAGGAGGAGAAGAAATAATGAAGGTAAAATATTCCCGAGTAGAATTGCTTGAAAATGAGCACATAAGAAGAGTACCTGTGATTGTAATTAATTTTATTTATAGCAATTAATTTATAAATATTAATAAAAAAAAAAATTATAGTTTTTAATGGCACAAATAAATGAGATTTTTTTACCTGATTAAAAATTGTTTTCATGATTTTAAAATTGGCTTCGCAAAAATATTTGTGTTTGTATTTTATGTTTATTATTCGAAAGCACATCAGCGAAATCTTAAAGGAGGGCAATAGCGGTTGCAGGAGGGGCACAGTTTAAGCTATCAGGGTGCGAGTGGTAGTGTGTAAAAAAAATTCCATATTTATTATAAACATTTCACTCCACAATCTATTTTTATTAAGACACCATACACTCATCTTGTCGTTATGCCTTCTGTTGAAGTATTCTGGAAAACTTTTGCTACATATTTCTTTGTAATTAATCAAAATTACTGATTTCCTTCGCACAACACAGAATGTTAAAATCAAAATCAATATTTATTACAACAACAAATACCAAAAGTTACAGTTGTTTAACAATGACAAGGCCATACTTGCTACAGTATTAGTAAAAATATTTGTCTGCATTAGTTTTGGTCATGCATTTCTTGTAGAGCATTCTCACATAAATAAATCTGAAGGGAGCCTGACCCTCAAAAAGACGGGTACAAAAAAATAATTAATTCATTTAAACTTTCGAAATGATATGAAGAGTTTGCCCCATATCGATTTGTGCAGACCATAATATTCAGCAGAAACACTGGATGATGTAAAAATTTGTAACAGAAATCAATTGTAACATACAAAATCTTGCATATCTTAAGGCTGTTCTTAGGTTTTACTCAAATATGGCCGTTTTATGGTGCCTGATGTGATTTAATAAAGCCCGTAAGATACTTAATTTTTCTGTCATTAAATTATATAGGCTTGATAGAAAGAAACAGCAATTGTTAGAAAGAAACAAATATACAAAACGTAAACAAAACTGACATCTTTTTTTAAGTGTTGTATTCTTTTTATTTTCAAGAAAGCGCTAGGAAATAAAAATGTTCAAAAAAGAAGCGTTAAATCTCAAAAATTGTCCATAAACCGCTGACACACAGCAACATTCAAGTTTAAAATGTCAATTTTAAGTTAAAAAATTTTACATTTTTTTTTCTTGACAAAACCTGATTTTTCAACAAAAATATTGACCGTTTTATCTTAATATAGCTGAACTCTTTGCATATATTAAATTCTGCTATTACATTATATTTGCACTGTTCTCCAAAACTTAAATATTATTAAAAGAAAAATAAATTTTCGAGACCACCTTTAATTTAAGTCATATCTTATATGTAGCCCAGAAATCAGCACTTTTCTGCAAACTCAAATACGAGACAAATCATAAAAAAATTATACCTAGGAAACATATTTAGTCTAAGATAAGAAACGAAGGTATTTGGATAAGGATTCGTAATTATTTTCATATGGTAAATTTTAATAATTTTATCCATAGGCAAAGCACATAAGATCATCAAGAGCACTTGGTTTTTTACTTAAGGGCCTATTTCTCGCCTGCGAACGCTGTCGTTCGTTCGCACAATTACATTGAAAGCAAAAACAATATCCAATATTTTGTTTTTGCTTTTGCTTTTGATGCTACTGCGAACGTGATGCTTTCACGTTCGCAGGTGAGAAATAGGCCCTAAATTTCGTTATTTTCGGCACCACAAAGGCAATACATAGAGAAAAACTCATGGTTTCTATTAGGGATTCTACTGAATTGTATAAAAAGGGATTCTCTTGTTAATTTTCTTAGGTTGACCAATTAAGTTGCAAAAAAAAAAATATTCCTTATTGATTTCATTAGGTTCCTAGTAACCAAATGCAAATGGTTTTTTAAGTCTTTACTGAATGGCTTGATGGCTGACGAAGTTGAATGGCTGAAGTAGCCGACAAAAAATTGCAAGCAAAACAAAAAAAAATATTTTTGAATGAAATCAATAAGAATAAAAATTAATTTTTTAATTTCTTGCTTTAATCCTACTTACCGTACTTCTGATAGCGTTTGAGAGATTGCTTTAAGCACAAATGGACTTAATTGTCTTTTCAGTGTACTGTGAAGGGGTGACTTAAAGCTACAGAATCATCAGTCAGGCCTGAATGTCTCGCGATTCCGTTTAAAAATATTCGCCATTCATGACACAACCCAGATGTCCTGTAGACACCAGTTGCCATCGCAGTAAATTTTTGCTCCTGAAAGTATGCTAAGGTATCTAACAGCTCAGTTTGTACAGTGTTACATTTTAAGTGTAACCAATATTTGCAACAATTTTATACTAACTTGACGTTTTGTATGGAATATTGAGCACAATAGTGGCATTTATTCCGATAATCGTAACAAATGAGTCTATCTTAACACGGTATTACTGTACTTATGGCATGTTTTTCAAACACACTTTTTAGACATCTGTGTTCGTTGAACCTGCAATTTGATATGATAATGTTTTGTTAAATTCAATAACTGTATTATCATTTTTTTTTTTTTAAAATAATGTACTTTTGCAGATTTTTCTTTCTGAGGAATTTTACCTTCTTTTGATTTGGCAACTCTCACACTCAAACTGCCTGTTTATTTCTCCCCTTTCTTCCTGAATACACGTAAATAGCTTAACTACATTGCAAAATGTAAACATCTTTTAGATATTTTTTAATTAATCTATAGTGAAAAAACAAAAATAATAAAAATAAAGCTGAAACAAACTTGTAGCGTTTCACAATATTAGTGAGCCATTAATTGGAAAAAAATCTTGTTTCTTTCATTAATAATTTAAACTACAAGATTTTTTCTTTATGGGCCATAAACCAAAGAGACAAAAATATTAATCAAACAGTTTGATATTTACGAAAGAAAGCTATCTTTTAGAAAGACATTTAGTTAACATTTGAAAACTTGAATTTTGTATGAAAAAATAATAATTTAATTAAATAAGAGTTCAACATTTAAACGAAGCCATATTTAAATAAAAATCTAAAGAATTAAAAGTCACAGAATTAAATTACTAAAAGACAAAAGCGAACAGAAAGCTATAGATTAAGGGCTGTATCCCTGTGCAAGAAACTAAAAAGTACCTGTAACTTTTGAACCGCAAGAAATAGAGGCCTGAAATTTTTAAAAAACAAGCAGTTACATAACTGCTACAACACAAAATACCCGCAGTAACACAATAATAAAAATTTAGCTTATCTTCATACAAAAAAACTCAAAAATTAGCTGTTGCTTTTGACCGCAGAAAAAGTGACTTGAAATTAAAACAGAATATGCACCGATATAAGCACTACTCAAGTAATAAGCACAAAGCTAAGGCGATCACCACATTTCACTTATATATTAAAACACTTTCAACTGATTTTTGTGAAATTGTAACCACGAACAGTTCTTTGTCTCTTTAAAGAAATGGGCTAAACTGTAACCGTACCCTACAAATAATTATTGGATTAAGTGGTCCAAAAGATTAGTTTTGGAACTACCCCCAGATAATGCAGCTGCAGAATATTTCATTATATTTGCAAAAAAATTTTAATTTTATACCTCCTGACAAAACACCCCCGTACCTTTTTGTAAATTTGATACCTCCTGACAAAACACCCCTGCAGCTTTTCGTTAGAATTTCAAGATTATTTTTCGATTAAAATTTGTTTGCTCTTTTAGGCAAAACATGTTTATTCAAGTCTGTCAGCAACAAAATCTATTTCAATAATAAAATTGTTGTGCTCAAAATGGTGCAATTCTCCTTATTCCCCCACCTCGCAAATAAACGGCAGCTCCCTTTCACAATCATTGTCATTCCAATCGAAAGTCTCTTCCCAAGTGTGTATGCACTTTTCGTTGCCACTTTTATCATTCGGTTCACCTTCATGCCATTGAAATAATTTTACATCATTCCCAGTTGCAATCCATTTGAAAATACCATTCACTTTGTGCGCACCCAGCCAATAGGGAAATATTACACCTGTAAAGTAGTTGCAATTAACTCTTTATTTATTTTGTTTTATTTGAAACGAAAAAAATAAATATCACTTGCCATGTTTTGCTTTTATAATCGATTTCAAATAATCAAACTCCTCTAAAGATTCTATGCGAAACAAGGACATGCCCAATTTTTTGCAATGTTCAACAGCAGCGGGCCAAGTTAACTGAAAATAAAAATCCAATTAATAAGTCCAAGTTAAAAAAAATAATAATAAATAATAGGTTTGAAAGAAAATTTTTTATTTAATGCAAACGAACAAGCCAAAAAATAATGAGAAAAATATTGAGAAAAATCTCTCGAAAACCACCGAGCAGTCAAGAATAACTCTGCATGTTTTCGTTTTTTTTTTCGAATACATATTTGAGCCACTATTAATGAAAATACTTTTTTAGTCACATTATAAAAGTTATTATAAAGCTTCCAAAGTAAATGTGAACTAGAAAGACGAATGACACTTTTGTGCCTTTTAAGACCATGATTCACTATCTCGCTGAATCGTACGTTATGTTAAAAATGACATGTGTGTGCAAAAAGTATGATAGTCTGGACTAAAACTGTATGTGTGTAAAAGACTTTTTGACAAGTCTGTCCGAATTGTTAATATTTTGAAAATTTTCAAACATTATCTTTTTCTATGCGATCAGATTTGCGTTTTCTAAGTTGTTTACAAAAGTATAATAATCAGGCCTGTTCTGAAATCACGGAGGTGATTTCTTGGTGTTCTGAAAATCACCAGACTTAAGAGTTTTCAGCGTGCTTTTCTATTTTCGAACTCACGGATAAACAGCTGGTTTGTTAAACAAAAGAAAATAAGTACAAAAACAAGAGAGTTGCCACTGTTCTAAGCTGGGTATTTTTGTAATGTACATACATTTTTTGCTTTTATATCATTGAATTTACCAAATAAAATTCGAAATTATTCATAAAATTACAACTTTAATTATAAATTTAATTAAATTTTGTTTAAAATAATTTGTTTAATTGAATAAATTATCAATAACTCATTTGGCTCATACAATCAGGTAACCACAATACATTTTCGAACAAAACAGCTGTCTGCTAAAAAGTAAATCACGAAGATTATGAGCAGAATTATTTTTTTTTAAAGCAAGCAGTGTCTTTAGTAATTTGTGATTTTTTCAATTTATTTGTATAAAAGATATAATATAAAACACATATAAAGCACTCAATAAGTTTTTTATTTGGTTTCTAACAAAATAGGTGTAAAACATGTGCAAGTGATTTAAAATCGATAGTCGTTAAGCTGACCGGTTTCAAATTACGAAATTACAAAAAAATTTGTGCACAGAACACCATTTCAGTGATTTCAAATCATTTTCGTGAAAAGTGATCTTCAGAACATACCTGGATGTGGCCGTTTTGATGCGACTTTTTAAAGTAGAACAGAATTCTATCAGCAATTTTCAGTGAATGAGTCGTACCTACTCAATCGTACGACGATAGTGTAACACGGCCTTTACTAAGCAATGAAGTTCTAATCACAGCTGATGCGTATTTAGTGGGCGTATCATTCAGTCAGGGTTACCAGAATAATGAACTAAACTTCAGGCATTATTGATGAAAATTTTCGTAAAATTTTTTTTTTGTGTATAGCAAGATTTTAAAGCAAATATAGGGTAACCGATGGAAAGATACACTACTTTCCTTTACTACCATTTTGATAACAATTAGTTAGAAGGCGTAAGGTAGTCACGGGGCAAATTTATAATAATACATATTTGGGAAACCAGCGTGTAGCTAAAACATTTTATAAAAATCAATTGATCGCCTCGATGGAGGAATTGGTAGAGTGTCCTACTAAGAGTCCCCGAAGACTTTCGGTGTTTCTGCTGACAAGCCAAAAGCTTTGCAGTTTTGAGTTAAAAAAAAAAAATGACCGGTTAATGTAACAAGAAAGTAATGTATAATTTTTGGGAGAAACAGCAGGCCAACAAGTCGCATTATTTGTCGTGTAGAGAATGATTTCGAGGAAAGAGGGAGTTGGCTGACAGATCAGCTAAAAAACCAACCTCTACTGCTGCTCAAGAAAGTGTTCAAAACAATTCCTCAATCTCAATTCGATGCCGTGCTCAGAAGCTTGATCTTCAAAGAGCAACTTTGGCCCCAATTTTGCACAAAGATTTGCATTTGTTTCTATTAAAAATCGCGTCGAAGAGGTGTGTCGAAAATATTTTGGCAATAATTGTCAACGTAAATAAGATTTGGGGTCGGCCTTACTATAATGGTACCAATTGCCCTAAAATGAAAAAATGTGCTGCCAGATGCTTACAAATTTTGTACGCGAAGCCAGTGTTGTTTATACCCTGGAGGAGAACATCCCTTAGCCCGGCCGAAGTTCGGTTGTCAAGAAAAAATTTTGCATACCTTTGGAAAAAATTTATTGAATTAAATGTAAAAAAAAATTCGATTTTGGATGCTTGAAACCGTTTACGAATTGGCGATTTTATGTTCTGCGCAAACACTTTCCTCTGGCAGCACTGTTTTCAACTTAGTAAATTCCGCAACTTCAATATCTAATTATTATTAATGCCTCCGGTAGACTTTGACTTCCGATTTGGTAGGTCCACGACCCCCTCTACAAACCTATAAAACTTAAAACTCTTTCAAAGCCTGGCTCCTTATTCTAAAGTTTCCCCAAGATTTGTAAACTAATTTCCTAAAAAGTAGTCCAGCGGTGTTTCATAGGCTGAACACCTTGCTTTGTTTTCAATTTAATTGCTCTGCTAATCAGTTTGTTGTCTTTTAAAACTAAAACGTTTCGGCTGCAAAAACTTTCATGATGCAATCACAAAAAAAAACATACGAGTAAAAAAAGCTCTCATTGCTAAGATTACAATTTTGCTGTGGGGCCAGGGAAACCCACAACGTGATGTAGAACAACCACTTGCAAAATTTGTTTCAAATTATCAGCAATGTTTTTGATAAGAAATAAAAAAGAAAATGTTGAAATAATTTCAATTCACAAGTCCAATCCTATCGTTTATCACTGCATTTAGAGAGAGAGAGAGAGAGAGAGAGAGAGAGAGAGAAAGAGAGAGGCTTACAAATACAAATCTAGCGGGAAAACCAGCTATTCATCGCCAAAATAACTTATAATCGAATATATAACTCTCGTAAAAAGAATAACTCCTTCGCTAGAATCGAGCAGATAACTTGTGTCAGATTCTGTAGCGATTACCCCAGATATTCTCAAATAAGCCGATAAAGAAAAGTACACACCGCGAAAACCTAAATAACATACATTTAATTTGCACAAAAATAATGACAACCGGCTGTTTCTCGGTAGCAAACACCCTTCATCGGCACCCTATGAACTTCGGACGTGTCAAATTTCAGATAAAAATTTTACTTTTCTTTACTTAATTGATACTAATTAAAATAGTGACAAACCAAGGGTTGAACTTAAGCCTGAAAAAGTAATTGAATATAAATGTATTACAATACAGAAGTTCAATGAAATTAAAAATGTTCAGTAAAAATAAAAATAATGACCTAATCTAAAATTAACTCTCAACTTATATTTCAGGGTGCAATCCTTTAAAAATTAACTTAATTATTTATTTGCTATAAAGGGCAATTTAAATGTAATGGGTTCGACAGTTGTTTCGAAGCCGCCACACTTTCTCGTCAGCACCCGTCTTTGAACTCAGGGACAACTAGTTGTCCACCCTGCTAAATGTGTTTGAGGTTTTCTTTTTCTTATTTAATTAATATCAATCACAAAGACAATATAGAAAGAACTTGAGCCTGATAAACTTAATACAGAAATAATTATATAAGAAGAAGTTCAAATAATAGAAATTAATTAATATTGCCAAAAATTATTTTAGAAAAAATTTATTTTAATTATATTTTATTTTTTATGAATGACAGAACAGATCTGAATACTTGTATTTCTGATATTCTTGACTATCACATGTAAGCAATGATGATGAATATTTCATTATATTATTAATTTTCTTTTGGAATATTGAATCTTAATTTTTGAGAATTTCGGAGTACGTACATATTTATCATGCGGCTTTCTTAGTCTTCGGTTAACAGACCAGAAGCTGAATAGATTAGTATTCGCATTTTATTAAAGGAACAATCATTATTTGCTTTTATTCTTATCTTTTTATATAATTTTTTTTTTTTTTGTTCAGAATTTTCTTTCAATCATCTATGACTTACAAATTTTGAATTTTCAATTAAATACGCCTTCGAATTGGATGCTTGCACTTGATGATTATTTATTAAATAAACAAATACTATGTTTATAAATAAAATAAATTTCAGCCGGTTTTGTAGAGACATTCTGTAACACTGTCTCTGGACTTGCTTTCACAACTGATTCTCCGTTGACAGACAATGTTAAACAATTTCTACAGTTGTAAGCTGTTAAACAGCTTTAAGAAAAGTATCAATCAGTCTGCGCCCTATACGCTTTCTAACACAAAATCTAGAAGTGGTAGTGGGTTTGGAAAGCCTGTATCGGATGGCATGTATAAATTAGACTATACTATAAATAAATAGGTTTATGTGTGGGCTCCCAAATTAAAGGTTAAATATAGGCAGTTAGTAGTAAAGAGCTCAGGTAGTAGTACGACTAAGTACTGCTGCTTAAAAACAGTATACAATTAGTCAAGGCCTGGGTACGAAGCAATTTGGGTGCTGATGAGCGACACAGTGGTCGCACCCCAGATAATAAGTTGTCAACTTTACTTTTCTTGTTCTCTTTAAGAATATTGGCCACTCCAGTTTTATTACAAAAACGAAATCTTTCTCAATTTGGAGGAAGTAAAAATCCACCTCAAATCCCATAAAACTATTAATAATTGTAAATCATATTGTTTGACTATGAAATTAAAGCTAATACTTTGATTATTGTTAATATATGTAGTTGAAATAAACGGAAAACTGAAACTTTGAGAGGCCAAACTATTGTTTGAGGATATATTTTTTTTTTGTTTTGCATTTGATTCCATTTACCTCTTATGGGTCTCGAACCGCAACACCAGGCCTGTTGACTACCGACCACAACCTTTCAGCCGTCGCCACAATCAACACGAATACAACAACAAGAAATGTAAGTGCAACTAATTCAAGTTTAAATTGAAATTTTCTACTCGCATAAGAGCATATAACATTGCGTAATGAAAATCTTGCCTGCTTTAGTGTTAGTTTTGCCTTAAAATACTTTTATGAGCACATCTTTATATATACAGTGCTGATTTAGAAAATTGTATATTATATTTATAGTGCTCATTTAGAAAATCGCAATGCAGTTCAGAGTGATTTAGATTTGAAATCAAAACCAGTTTTGATAAATGCGACCATGGGCAATGCTATCTATCCATGTTTAACCAACATGAATTACGCTATTCAAAGGGTCGTCCTAAAGTCAGAAGTCTTAAAATAATAGCACGAAAATATATGAGCAACCTGTCATAAAGTAGTGTGCTATATCAAATATGAATCAGCTGTTAAAGAAAAGGAAAACAATTTAAATATGTTTTTCAAAATGCCAAAAATAAGTGAAAAAACTAAAATAATAGCCAGTTTGTGCGAAAACTATCTTTTAGATGTTTTGATAGCTGATTCAAGTAAATTTGATGGTTTCGTGAATTTGATTTGGTTCGCCTCAGATATATGCTGTTAACTTATGACGAGTCACTAAACACAGTCGATGAAGTCCTATTAATTTATGACTATTTTTGTTTGCAGCACAATAACAATTTTTTTACACTATCATAAAATGTTAGTATTTTCTGACATTATGACACAATATGAGACCGTTTGAATACCGTAAATATGTGTTAGCTTTTAATAATAAGCATCATTCTCGTGATTGGCCTGATTTGCAAGAAATACCACACTTTTCAAAAAATATGTATACTACAAAATTGCCAGAAAAGGGCAATTTTCGAATTGACAACAACAACCAAAATGTTCGCTTTTGAGCTACGCCAGCACACTAAGGATGATTATTATTTTTATAATTTAACATGGTTTTCAATCAACATTTGTTCTCAAACTACGCCAACACAATAAGAGTAATTATTGATATTATTTTTTTTAATTTAACATGATTTTTAATCAAGTTTTTTTCCATATTAATTTTACATGGCTGCTTACTAAAGTCTTCTTTATTACAAAACAAAAGCATCTTTGTGGTTATTCCCTTTGTAGGGTGCTTCGAAAATTCACTAAGCAGCCTGTATGGCAAACTTGTTTAAAGCGCATCGAATAATTCAATGAAATCACACACAAAATTCTTATCAACTAAAACAAATACACATGTACATATTTATACGCGCACTTCCTAAATTGAATACTTATTGAATAAATATTTCTACATACATTGCACTGGCATGACACTTTGCTTTTGTACAGCATTTGCCCACTTCTGATTTAACTGGTTCTACAAGTTTTCAATCTGTGCCATGGAACTTTGTGCTTGTAAGCTGAGCATCAACTACAAAATATATTTATACAATAAACGCAGGACTAATATTCAAACAAGACATACCTGCATAATGAAATGTGTTGTGAAATGTTCACAAAAATGTGTAAGGGTATATATAAGTTTGTGATTCCGTGTGCAACGCATTGAAATAACCATCTAAGACCCCATAAAGTATATATATTCTGGATCAGAATCAATAGAGATTACGATTAAGCGATGTCCGTCTGTAGTCGTTGAAATATCGTTTCTGAGAAAATGCCCATTAGATCCCAAAAATCGCATAATTTTTGAAATCGGCATTTATATATCCGAGATATAGCACTTACCGATTTTGCAAGAAATCGGCTCTATAAACCAAAAATCAATCAGAATGGTATATATGTCATTGTGAAGAGTATTTAAGATTCGGCCCAGCCGAATATAGCATTCTTACTTGTTTTTTTTTTTTGTGGATCATTGAGAGAAAGTCATGATTGCTCTCACTTCACTGAACTGCGTCCAAAAAGTACGATAGCAAACTTATTGTTCATCAATCAGCTGTTCTCCAAGACTAACAATATGTAACAAAACAGTCAAGCTGATTTAACTGCTCTCGCCTTAAAAACAACTCTTTATGCAAGCAAGTTTCATAAATATAAGCAAATTAATGCTGCGTTATAAATTCCTCCTGAGAATTTCATAAATTTAAGCCAAAAAATTTTTATTTCTTTGAAGTTCGTCCTTTTCAAATTACATGTTCATTTTAGATTACTATCGTTTTGTACATAAAATTTTCTTTGTTTTACCTTTAAAAGTATAAAAGTATCTTCATGTTTCCCTAATTTTCTTTAGAACACCAGAAATAAATGAGGAGCAGAGTAGGAGGCCCAACATTGTTGCTGATAATAAGCAGAGATTTTCACGTAAACAAATAAACCATCAAGTTTTCTAATTCACAACAAACAACATCAAGCAAACAAATGAATATGTGTTTATGTTACAAAAGCCATAAAGAGTTTGAAGGTTTCCTTGCTTAGGCTGTGGCTGCCAAAAAACTAATTTGCATTTTAATTGTATCATTTCTTTCATAAGGACACGCATGTGAACCTACATACTTGGCTTGTTTACCGGCAAATTTTGTGGGGGGAAGAAGCAGTTTACTGGTAGAGGCTTAAACATTAAGGGGCTATTTTGTAAAGGCAATTTTAGTTTTTCCAGAGCGATGTTAATAGAACTGGTTCGCAAACGAACTAGTTCGATCGAACTAAACTCGCATAATTCAATTTCTTAGTTTCATGTTCCCTCACTCTCATTACATCGTTTCCCAAAGTCTGTTAATATTAAATATGGTCTTTTTAGTTCACTTTTAAATCCTTACCACAGAGTGACTTTTTAAGAAGGACGCAATAATGGATCGGGAAATAGCTAAGTTGAGCATTACATGAGAAAAAATAAAAGAACCCTAAAAGAAGCGAAACCAAGATTGTTAAGAGTTTATTTTAAATACTAAAAGCGCCTGCTTGACTACATAGTGTTTGTTTTTGGTTCAAAGATGTTTAATAACAAGCCTTAAATTAGTCCACAGCTCAAGCTACTGAGCACTCTGAGCCCAATTCCTAACTTTTCTTCACTAGAGCACTCTGTGTCTTTGTCGTTTTTCAAATGTCAAGCCTGTTTTTACAAATTCGAACTAACGAAGTACACGGAAATGCGTACAAAATAAGGTTAAATCCCTCATTCGCTCATCTGGATTGTTCAAAGTCGAATCAAGGGTTGGCATATAGGGATACAGCCTTATTGCCTCCTAAAGTAGAGCAACGGGATCAATCAGGACCCAAGTGAGATGCTCTTAATGACTGGCTGTCTGAAAAACATAACAGTAAACAATGGCGATCTAACGAACTGAAAGAGCTCCCTACCTCAGTAAAAGAGTTGAATTAAAAAGAGCTCATGAGCACAACTCCAGTAAAGAAGTTGTCCTGCTTTTAAGAACCATAAAGCTTTGTATTATTTGTAAAACCAACTGTTAGAGATAATAGCAAATTTAGTGACCCTACACGTAAAGAAAAAATATGGTTGAAGTAACCATACTCGTAAAGAAACATCCCAGCAAGAACAGCATCGGTCATTTGATGACATGATGACCGACATTGCTGATGGGTTCAAACATCAGGGTTTCTATCATTTTCTTAAAAACAAAATGAAAAAAACTGATGTAAACATTCCTGAACGTGTGATTTCGTTTTTACACCAGCGTTGCCACCTCAGCGAAATGATCATTCGAAAAGTTTTTATCAAAATGCGTACAAAATTACATATACTGTTATTAATTTCCTTATTATTATTCGAAAAAAAAAACAGTTTTACGAAAAATTGTAAAAAACAATTCAAAGAGAACAGAATGAACTATCTTATTTTTTTATTTTTACATTTAAATAAAATTAAACGAAAAACAGTAGTCAATAGCAGTTTTAACAATAGAAAACTGAATCGTATGGAAAAAAAGCTTCCGCAACACTATTTTTTCAAAGAGAAAACCCACCTATAAAAACATTAATGCATAAACGTAGTTTCTAATGAAATTACCAAATTAATATAGGAAAATCAAAATACTAAAAAAATCATTGTAATGGCAACGCTGAAAGCCCTAAAATTGCTTTGCATGTGTTAGTAATTAAGCTGTTAGTGTGTTAGTTTCCATCAGCTGCTTCTTGCAGGGACGTGCATATTGTTACGAATTCCATCAGTACCTGCTAAGATGGTCTAACCTGAAGCTGGATTAAACCAAGTGATGAAAGCAATACTTCACAAATTAAGAACACTGCAAATCACTAGCAGAGTTCAGAGGCCCCCCTCCCATGGTTTGATCTTTGTGAAAACTTCTCTATGAAAAAAAAATTTACTCAAAATTATTTTGAGATAATTGGTTGCTGCTCTCATGGCCTGCCTGTTTGTACCAACAACTACACTCAGAAAACTTTGTCAGTAAAATTAACTGAAAACAGCCTTTAAAATAAATGAAACTTCATTTAAAAACCGTCCTACTCATTTTTCATTAAAATTTACTTATTACTTCAGTTGAATGTAAATGTTAAAAATCTACGCAACCCAATCGGTAAAAATAATGATTTTTCCTTGAAAAACTAAATTATACAGCTTCAGATCATTTTACTATAATATGTTATTTATATTGTTTTATTTTTCAATTTTTCAATTATTATAAATCAAAAATTTTTTCAACATTTTCAATTTAATTACAAATATAATCCTGAAGATGATAACAAACTGTTATCGAAATATTTAATAATATTGTTAATAAAATTTTTATATTAAAACGATCTGAAACTGTATAAATTAGTTTTTCAAATAATTAAAAAGATCATATAGATATTATCACCGGTATTCATAAAAAATAAAACATTGTTGAAACACATTTTACAAAAAATTTTTCATATAAAATTTTTTCTAAAATGTATTTGAGCAACGTTTTATTTTTTATGAATACCGGTGTATATATTTAATGATTTTTGCTTTATTCTAACTGTCAAATAATTCTTGTGTAACAAGTTGTGAAAAAAAATTTTTATTTTCTTTTAGGTGGTCATTTTATTTTATAGTTTTCTATCTGTATTATCGCCTTTTTCAATTCGCTAATTTCATGTTTTGTACTGTAAAGCCTCTGCTGAGATTAGAACTTACAGCATCCCGACTTGAAATCAGCTGCCATATCTACTCAGCCATCGCAACGATCAGAACAAATACAACAACAATCAATTGAAGTAGAGTATGTATGCTACACATATGTATGTATGTAGAAACCAAAATAAATATTTATATACGTATTAACAGCTTGCTTCCTTCTTGTACATACATTTGTGTAACATAAGTTACTACTGTCATTATTAACAGTCAGCGAAAATCCGTATTTATCTGTAGTTAAGTTTTTCAGCAACTGTACAAATCAGTTAAACTTAAAATTTCATTATTTTTTAAACGTTTTGTCCTTTAAACTGATAACTGCACTGATTACTTCCAGAATAACATACAGTCCGTTACTGCGAAAATATTCTGAGTGTACATTTCCATGTTTTTATTTTCAAATATGTATATTTTTGTTTCTACTTTTAATGACATACTGTTAACACGTTTTGTTTGTGTTAACATACATTCATAGTTGGCAAAAATGTTGTTTTCATTATCCTTAGATTTTTAATTCCATACTTCCTTCGTCAGCATGTGTATGTTTCGACATTTAAACATGTGTTGGTTTGGTTGTTTAAGCCTGTAAATTTCAGTGTATGCTTCCTTTTCTGGAAGCACCTGAAAGATTTATTTGTATATTTGGAAATTTTAAAAATTATTCCACATTTTAATGCTTAGGCATTAAGTAGAACAAACTATATGAAAAAAAAATACGGTGGTATTGAACTTGTAAGTCATAAGACTTGGTGTATGTTTTTAAATGCTCATAAATTATAACAAATTTTAAACCTTCCCAGAGGGCGTCAATGGACGACTTATCTTTGGACATGTTTGGAGATTTATTGGTTTATATTATTAAAGCCAATTTTAGAGGTTAACTAAAAATTTTAATAGAATTTTTGTGTAACTAAAAACGAATGTTATAATAAATCGAGTCCAAAGATATGAAAGGATTTTTACGAAACAGTAATTAAATCGAATACCGTGCTGTTAATCTTTAAACACTTGGCTGTTGTCATCACCTTCACCACCCTTCTCAGATGGTGGGACAGCTAAGCACGGCTGATTAGAAACACTATGCATTTTGTTATGACCTGGGTTAGAAGCCATTTGAGTGCTGGTGGACGTGAAACATTTGTGGTATGTAACCCAGCAAATAAATCTTTACTTTTCTGGTCTTCTTTAAAAATGTTGATCACTACAATTTTATCACAAACAGATCTTTCTCAATTCTAAGGAACTAAAATCCATCAACATCCCGATAAAAAAATAAAAATGGTATTTTCCCAATATTAACTTGTAGTTTCTTAACTTTCACTTAAAATGAATACTCCCGGTAAGTTTCTCTCTTAGGGAAAACAATTTTCTGAAGAAAAATATCCCTTCCTTGGGAACAAAAAACGTGAATAATATCGGTTTAGTGCCAGATATTTTGCGTTTTGGCATTACATTTTGTTTTTCTGTGTGTTTTTAATATGAGAAAATGAGGGAGGAAACAAATTCCCGGGGAATCTTTGTTTAGAATTGGGCTGATTGTCTCTGTCACGTTGCCTGATGCACATATTCGTTGAGCGCTTTTTTCCAGAATTTATAGATCTAATCTTGTAAGTTTTTACATTTTCATGCAGTGGAAGTGCCAGTAATTAAATTCCAAACCATAAATAGACATCTAACAATTATTCCAACTTCCAAAAATTCCAAAACCATCTTAATTCCAAATTGTTTTCTTTTTAAAAATTTACTTCTTTTTAGAAATTTTCTAATCAAGTCTTTTGGTTTGTACTGTGGTACAGTTGATCAAATTTTTAACTATAACTCTTAAACTTAAACTCTTTAAAATAAGAAAATCGAACTTTTACGCAAAAGAAAAAACTAAATTCCAAATCGATAATTGCTATGCATACATCCAAACAATGATGGAAATATGTAGCAACTATTTACTGGTGAATAAACTTTGTAGTTTCGCTGGCCGTCAAACCTTCAGCCCTTAAACGTTGCAACATGGGACGGTAGATATCTGGTGTGAATGGCAAAACAACACCACGTTCTTGAATTTCACCATCTAAAATCATTTTGGCAGCAATGGCTGCAGGTTTGCCCACAGTCATAGCCATGGCAGAATGTCCATGGGGTTGGCCGTATGCCACAAAGTTAATACCGCGCTCTTCAATGCGACCATCTTGCCAACGAATGCCTACTTCGTGGCGCAAGATGACCAAATCACGTTCATGGCGTTCTAAATTGGAGACAAAAAATATAAAACTTAATTATATGATGAATTGACAGAAAAAGTCCCCAGCTCATACCAAATGCTAATCTGTTGGACAAATAATGGCTTAGGGTATCTAAGGGTGTGTTAAGCTTGACCACGGGTGTATCCTCCAGAAGACCCAAATTTTCCAGGCACTCAGCATCGCCAATACGTTCAGTCAATTTTTGTTTCAGATTTTCATAGAAAATACTTGTATCCACCAAACCCAGCATATGTATAACCAACTGCCGCCAGGTTACATCAGGACCACTGGGATGTAGCATAGGATGTGGCTCTGGATCAATTAAACCCAACAGCTGCATGGGTTGTATGGACTCCGAAAAGCCTTTGTAACGTATAGTGCCCCTTAACAGAGTGTGAACATCTCGACCCAAACCATAAAGATCGGCATATTTGGTAGAGTCTCGATTGGGAAAACCTTCCAAAGCGAAACCTGGCAAAAAATCTAAATTCTTGGGGTTTGACATCAAATCACCACCGCCAGATATTTCCACAATTTGTCCTTTGCTCAAGTACTTAGCGGCTGATAGAGTGTTTAGCAAAACACCACGCGGCGACCAAGAGAATTTATACCTCAAAGGATTGTCGGAGTGTTCGGGGGCAGGCAAACCACCACAGAAACTAACAAACGACTCAATAATACCACCTTTCCCTTGAGCTTCGTGTATGCATTCCAAGGCCAATAAATGATCAATACCCGGATCTAGACCCACTTCATTCATAATAGTGACACCATTACGGCGGGCCTCTTCATGCAAAGCACTGATTTCATCATTCAAGTAGCTGGCAGTTACCATGTGAGTCTTTTCGGCCACACAATATTTAGCCACCATGCCATGCAGGCTGTAGGGTAGCAGAGAAACCACAACATCGGCTTTACCACACAGTTCTTGCAAGTGATCCGTACTTTCGTTGACATTTAAATAAACACTCTCCACACCAGCATACTGATTAGCCAAATGATCGGCCTCATCTTTTATTTGTGAACAGACGGTGATGGAAACATCCTTCTCACGATGCAGCCATTCCACCAGAGGTGCTGACACCATACCAGCTCCCAACACCAAAACCTTCTTATCAGCCTCAGAGCGACCTTCGATCTTGTGGCGGGAACGATAGCTGGAAGTGAAAAGTATATAAGATAAATATTATTTTAAATTTTGCTTTTAGGTATACTACATGTTTGTTGTTTGCATTTTTGTTTAAGCAAATATTCAATAAAAAAAAAAAAATAATATAAAAAAACAGAAAGCTGGGCAATATATTTGAGGTACCCTGTTGTATGTACGTGTGTGTGTGTCAGTATCAACCGTTTTGCAAATGTTTGAAGCTTTTTTTCTGAATTATGAACAAAAAAGAAGTGATTCAGACACAGATAACTTCAATGCGCACAACTGCAAAGCACACAAACACAACAATTATAGAAATAAATATAATGAACTTGCAAATCAACGACCAAACACTCTCTTCTGCAAGCTTTGATATTTTTAAATATCAAGGTCTTTAGTCGGCTTTAGTAGGTCAGCTAAGAGAATACCAGATAAGAATGTTGCTCAGAATTACATATATCATCAGCGGGTTCTTATTGAACTTAGTGCCTGTTTTCATCCTGCTTGAAGACTCTGCAAGGCAGGTACAGTAGGTGGGGTGGATTTAAAGGGACAAACATTTGTTATTATCGATGAGCGCTTCAATGGTGAAATTGGTACAGTTGCCTACTAAAAACATCCGAGCTCACAGGCTTGATTCCTGCTGAAGGAGCATCTGAATGTTTGTGCAGACAAGCAAAAAGCTACGCAGTTTTGTGTTTGTTTATTGAAAAAAAAAAAAAAACAACAAAAGACTTTACGATATTTTGTGGCATGAGAAAAAAAAATTCCACTACTCGTTACACATAAAAAAAAAATCATCTTCAGGTGTCCGTTTTTTTTTTTTTTTTTTTTTTTTTTTTTTTTGTATGTAGCCCCCGTAGAAGAAAGAGTGGTATGAGGTCGGTGTTCTAAAAAAAAAATATTAGGGAGAAAAAATTACTGGGTTTTGGTCATATATTTGACACCTCTGCGAAGCGAGATTCAAAGAGCTTGCGTTGATTTGCTATCTCGTTTTGGCCGCTATCATCTATGTATATTTTGTGATGAGGTGGCTGTAGCAGAGTTTTAGGTTTCTTGCACCTTACTCGATTTCTTCACCAGCTATCAGTACTTTATGTATGTATCCACAAATTTTTTTTTTTTTTATTTTTAAAACGGCAAAATCATTTTTTTTTTTTAGTTTTCAATCATTTTTAGGAATTTCTACTCATAGAGGGAAAATTTAAGCCTTTTATGAGACTTTCCTGTCCATCCTCCTTTCCGTCACAGGTCCCTATCTCCCAAACTATAAGAGTTAGAGAGCTGAAATTTCCACCTCACCAATGGTTACACGGCTTCTACCACAAAAAAAAAAAACCATAAAAACAACAAAAAGTGAAAAACTGATACAAGAAACTGTGAAAATTAGAAAATATATTGTAAAAGATGGAGATTTGAAATTTACATAAGACATAAGGTTTCTACAACAACAAAAAGTTAGGAAATAAAGGGTGCTCCCATACAAGAAATTGAAATTACCAGTAACTTTTGAATCATAGTAGAGAGAGAAATTTGCACAGTACATGCAGGCACGAAGCCCGCACAAGAACAAAAAGTAAAAATTTCAATGTCGGTCGACATTTGTACGGGAGCACCCTTTTAATTTCAGAATGACTTTCGTTTATGAACCATAAAAGATAGAGACTTGGAATTTTCACAGTGTATGTAGTTCCCAGGCCTCTACAACAACAAATGCTAAAAGTTGCAAAAAGTTTAAATTAAAATTGGTGCTTTTACATGGGGGCACCCTTTAATTTGAAAATCAGCTATAACGTTTAAACCGTATGAGGTAGAGTCTTTAAATTTACACGGTGCATCGATTAAAAACAATAAAAAGGTTAAGGCTAAAGCGTACCCTATACCAGGGTTATCCTTTGTCTAGAGCTTGCACGGTATTACGGAATCCATGCCGTGCGAGTCTCGGTCTCGTACTCGGCTCAATTTGTTTATCTCTTTTCTGTGGCACTTTTCATGAGAACTAAACTATCAAACAGAAAATGACTTTCAGGCCTAACTTCATGGTAAACATGGATACTCAGGAATGCGCTCGAGTATCGCTGTCTGACCATGGCCGAAACATGAACATGAACGGTCTTCATTAGCCATGTTCTATAACAAGTTCATGGCTAAAGGAGACCCCTAGTTATGACCGTGATGAAGTGCAGAAAACATATTTACCCTAAAACGTATTGCTTTTGTTAATATTTATTGTAGGATGAAAATTTCTAGATCTTTGTTCGCTAGTGTCAAAAAAATTATATACGTTTTTTTTCACCACTTACTTGTTTGATTCCCGTAATTCTTGTATATATTGGTAGTTTTCCGTCAGCTTGCCATTGCTGGCTATGATGGCCTAAAACAAAAGCGTAACCTCGAATTTACACTCAACCTGCAGTCAGCAAACAGCAAACTTACCGATTTTATGGGATATGGGAAATTTTCATCTTCTAGAGATTTTTTGGCATCACTTTTTATAATATCATCTACAAAAGGCGCCAAAAGTTCACCAAACATGTCGGTAGCTTCTCTGGGCAATTGAGTGGGCATGTTATCAATAGAGCACACTAAAACTCCGGGACCCTTAAAACTCTTTGTGTCCTTGTTGCGATCAGCATCATACAAACAGAATGGTGTATCGATGGTGGTGCATTCATTCATGAACTCAATCGAGCCACCAGGATCAGCAGAAATATCACAGATGGCCAGCATGCGATGTGGCAGGGCTGGACTGCCTTTGCTGGTGGGCAGCCAGGGAGTATTGGCAGGTCTTAGAAGATTTTTGGCATCAGGAATACTGATAAGTTTTGGACTGCCTACAGCCCAATAAATACAATTAACTATAACCGAGGCATAAGGAGCAATTTTTTGATTAAAAGTAGAAATATAACGTTCAGGATATTCATCATATTCTTTGGCATCAAAACCACCACCTTCACGGCGCTCCAAATGATCAGAACGGCTGACCTCACAGCCATACAGTTTATTTTGACCTTAGAAAAAATATATAGTGAGAAATTTAGTACTAGAACTGTACATGTCCCTACTTACTGCCATGCTCTGCCACTTTTCTTAGCATCTCCGGTGGCACATACTCTATGGGCAGTTCTTGGAACACCTCCTGAGCACCCTGTGAAACATTTCCCGAGCCCGTGAAAACAAACGTCAAGGGTCCAATAGACTTGGGCATCATACCCAATGAAATTTCATAACCACAATCACGTATGGCCTGTAGAGCCATCGAGGAGTTGCGATAATTATGCGCCGGACCAATATGCATGAACGGTGTATGATGACCCAAGGCCAACAAACGCAAACCAATGCCATGTAGTATATTAACCATACCCGCAACACCAGCATATTTACCAAATGCCACTTGTCGGGAGCCTCTCTCGTCAATTATGCGCTCATAGTCTATCAAACGAATTTTCTTTTCCAAAACGGCGTCCAGTAAAGCCATATTGGACTCTTGGGCCTTGATGGTATGCGAGAAGAAGCAGTAGGTCTTTCCCGGTATAAGAGCCTCGATGGGGACTTGTTTGACTCCGAAAATCACCGAAGCTTCACTTATGTCCTCTTGTATAATGGCACCAGAATGCATGTAGGCCTGAAATCAGTTCGAAAGTGAATTATTTTTATAGAGTTTTTCAACTTATAAATTAATTAATTTCTATTATTCGCACTTTTCTTCTAAAATTATTTTGTAAGGCGTTTTACGTGCCAGAGTTTCTTATGCAATGATTGCCGAGAGAAAATTAGTTATTCATCATGCTGAACTAGGAAAATCTCAACGGAAGATAACAGAAATACTCAATATTACTCGATCTGCGGTCCAAAAAATTATATTGAGGCATAAAACCGAGAATCGAATCTGCAACAACACGAAAAATTGTGAGAAAAAAATTTTCACTGAAAGGGACGAAAAGTGGTTGCTTCGACAGGTTGCCGAAAACCCGATGCTTAGTGCACCCAAACTTGCTGAGATCGCGGAGAGATATCTTAAAAAAAAGTGCAATCCAGAAACCATTAGGAGAATCTTGCGTAAGCATGGTCTTCATGGTAGAGTTGCACTGAAAAAGCCATTCATAAATCCCAAAAACCGCCAGATTCGATTGTAGTTCGTTCAGGAACACGAAAAAAAGGATTTCGAATTTTGGAAGACTGTTATTTTTGCCGATGAAAGTAAATTTAACATGTTTGGGTCGGATAGACCAAGTAAGGTATGGCGTAGGGCAAATACGGCCTTGGACCCTAAACACACAATTCCAACCGTAAAGCACGGAGGAGGGTCTGTTATGGTATGGGATTGTATGAGTGCTGCCGGTGTAGGAAATCTCGTATTTATCGAAGGTATCATGGATAAGATGTGTTATTTAAACATTTTGAAAGATAATTTAAAATGTAGTGCTGAAAAATTGGGATTGGGGACATCATTCCAATTTTATCAAGATAATGACCCCAAGCACAAATCGCACATTGTTCGAGAATGGATGCTTTATAACTGCCCAAAAGTGATTCAAACACCTCCACAATACCCGGATTTGAATCCTATAGAAAATTTATGGAGTATTTTGGAGACAAATATTAGAAGCCATAACATCTCAAGCATAGGAAGTCTGAAAAATGTTTTGCAAGAAGAATGGAGAAAAATTAAGACTTCTTGCGCGGAAAATTTAGTTAAATCTATGCCAAAAAGGCTCAAAGCTGTAAAGGATAACAAAAGATATCATACAAAGTACTAAACACCTAAGAAACCCCTTTTTTATAAAACTTTTATCGTGGATACTTTTCACTGTGAGGTAGAAATTAATGCTGTTTAACAATTATTATCTTTTTATCTGAATTTATCTGAATATTGATAACTTTATTTAATAAATTTTAAGTTAAGACGTCAATGTTAAAGTATAAAAAATAATAAAATTCAATTCATTAATTAACTATCAACAATCGCATTTTTAATATAAGAAACTCAAGTGGATACTTTTGACTGTGACTCACTGTACATAAGTATGTAAGTATGGCTTTAAGTCTAAACGGGTACTTGAAAATGCGTTGCAACTTAAATATTTGTATGCAAAAGATTCATTCATTCTCATTTGACATGATAAAAGTCGCACACGCGCTCACACACACACACCCATATGATCGCCACGAACAATCAAAAAAAGTTGAATGGAAATTTCCACTTGCACACATTGAATTGAATTATTGGAATATCTATAAAGTGTAATTGAACTTTATTTTAATGTTAATGGGCTTAACTGTTTAAGAAATCATAATTGATAACAGGTTCATAAATTTTACGTCGGAAAAGACGCACAAATTTTAATCTGATTACCTGGCGCTTAACTTGAAATGTACATGCATACAGAAGAGATCAAATAATGAAAGGAATTCTTTAAAAAACGGAAGCGATTTTATACCAGGTGGGTGCAATATGCGTGCCAATTCGCTGGACAGCATAAACAATTACATGCCTTTTGTTAGTGTAAATAATCTATGGGCTGTCAACAAGGCGATTCCATTACAGGTGGCTGCAATCAACATGACAACAAAAGTGTCTTAAATGATGCTTTTTGTCATCGCTAAAATGCATTACAACAGTGTTGTGTTTTCTATGTGTGTAAAATCATATGAGCAAATGAGCATTACGCAAAGAGACATTTTAGTTTCTTGGTCAGATGAACAGCTGATGGTAAATTTTAAATTTAAAAACTATAGTTTTCTCTCCACTAACAAAGTGCAGGTGTTAGCTTTAGAGTTCCCCTTGTGCGCGGGCTAGGCAACATTGGCTGCATGCTAAATGATCCGTTTGAAAATATGTTCCACCATTATGAATGGAGTAGCAACAAAGGTACTTATATCTATGTATGTATATCAGCTAGCCTTACAAGAGCAGCTAAATGCAGCTTCTAGCTGGTGAACTGCAAAAGGTTTGCTTTCAAGCTGCATAAATACAGAAACAGAAACCCGAACCAAAGGGACAAAATACATACATGAAGTATTTGTAGGTGTTTTGTTTGTTGTAGTAATCTTTTACTAACATAACTTGGCAGCGAAACCCTTATCAAGAAATTACGCCTTATTATTCCCAAATGGTTGAAAAGAACGCAAAAGTTTTTGCGTTTTACATACCCTAGAGAACGTTCTTGAACCATAACTTATTGTCTTTTGAAAAAATCGTTATACTAAAAACGAATCGATTCTAATTTTCTTTTTGCCCTTTTAAACTTGTTACATCTATAGTTATTCCACTGTCTCGATTTCACTTTCAATCAAACACATGTTTGCAAATAAAAATCGTGTGATATGACTGACTATAGAAGCACTTCAAAATTATTGTTACGCATTTACACATCAACATGCACACATACATACGTATGTAAGTATGTACTAGTTGTTTTCTTTTCGCCTTGAATATAAATAAATTTTTTCTAATCAAATACTAAATCAAATTTTTTGCACTTGATAAGAAGGTAAAAAATAACTCACAAAGACGTCAACTTTATTATCTTGTTATATACATATGTACTTGTTATATACATACACGTATGTAGTATACTAAAAAATTTCGAGCAAAAAAACACTAGATAAAGAAAATCACACAACAGTGAAAGTAAATTAAAAGATTATACTAAAAATATTCTAATATCTAGAATTTTTCATTAATTAAAAAAAGAGTTATTCAGCTGAAGTTTATTGGTTTAGGTTTAAAGAATATTCAAATGAAATATTAAATTTCAGTCCGTTTGTTTTTTTTTGTCCAACATATCTTTAGATGTATTATTATATTATATATTAGAACGGGAATTCGTCATTTCCAGTTGCAATTTTTCCCACTTTTCTCTTTATGTTTTTATTTTGTTTCATTTAAGTTTTGGTTTTATATAATATTAGTATTATCTTGAGCTAGAGGTGCCTTGTCATATATGTATATATTTTTTTTATATTTTTGTCGATATCTCGCTTTCTTTCTGATATCTTCTTTAGATGGAATTGCCCTTTAGTTAAAAATAATACTAATATTTGTTGTATATTCCGAGATATCCTTCCAATTACTTCAAGTGCAAGTGACCAATTTTGGTTTGCTTTTTTTTTTTAGCAAAAATCATCTTAAGGTGTCCGTCCCTAATACATTCTAAAAATTTTTATTATGACTGTGGCTTAGTTCAGAAGATGTGTACATTAATGTATATGTGCATGATTGCAGTGGTCCTCTGCAGGATCCACTTAAAGACTCAGGCATAAAAGGTCATTATAAGTTTAAATATGATGTACTGTAGGGTACTTTTAGAGAAAAAACAGCTGAGCTGGTCGGTCACTAAGGTTATGGATTCCTTGAAGATGACTCCAAGAAAATATATTTGTATTAAATTTTTTTTTTCTTTATTTAATATTTAGTTATTTTGACCCTTTTTTTCTTATATTTTATATATTTATTTGTCTTTTTATTAGAGAATTTGAGTATTTGAGTATTTTTGTCAATATTTCGCCTCTTGACAAGCCCCTTGACGTTATCTCCTTAGTTTTTCTTTTTTGCTGTGAGTGTTTTGGTATTCTATTATCTTGTTAACCTTACAGATGCACCAAAGAGATCTCTTAGGACCTACAATTAAAATCAGCAATAATGTTTAAACATTTTAATACTAAGATTAATTTATAAAATTAAGACCATTCATTTGGTACAATGTTAGTTGGGCCAAAGTTCATATTATATTTTTGTTGCGACTGATATTAATTAAACAAAGCAAAAAAAATAATACAAGACCTTCAGCGGGGGAGGGAAAACAAGCTGTTTCGAAGTTGCCACGCCTTTCATCAGCGCCACTGTTTGAACTTAGAGGCTCATGCGGCCATAGCTTTAACCGCCGTCAAGAGGTGGCACAGTGGATAACTGGCCTGCATGTCAGATATTGCTGGTACAAATCCAGAAATTCTGCAAAATAGGTTTTTAAAGCAATAAAGGCACGAAACACTAAAAAAGTTATTTAAGGTCCAAATGTCGCCAGGTCTATATGCCGCCAAGATTCTGCTGATGCTGCTCAACTCTTCAGTACACTTCGCAAATAATACATCCCAATTGGCTATTTTATAGCAAATAATAATCAAATAAATTTTTGAACCCTAAAAACAACTAGTTTGCTTATGCTTAGCATATTTCTTTTCATATATGTATAAGAAATATGAACAGAAATATGCTAAGCATATTTATTTACTGAGTTGTAAATAAATGCCAACTTTCAACCAGCTGGCAATACCCAGAAACTTTATTTAATATGCACAGTTTTGAGACATTTAATGTTTGTTCACAAACACTTTTTATTTTCATTGACTTTGGAAATGATAACAATGTGAATATTCTTATTATTTTTAGCAATTGCATGTGTGCAGAGCGTGTTATTTTGATTTAAAATAAAGTATATTGGGCTTAATGGTGGTCAATTTAAAGTTTTAAAATACATATGTACACATTTATAAATTATACAAAAAAAAAAAAAAAAAAAAAATTATCCCTGCTTTTCCCCTGGCTTTTAAGGCGTATAATAAACTCATTTGCTTAACAAAAATTATACACATCCGTATATATAGTATGTTTATGACTAGAGAGGTGTGTTTTTATTTCGTAACGTTTTACGTAAGTACGTAATAGATACGATCTAAACGTTTGAACTCTTGCTAAGTTCCCAAAAGCAAACAGCCCGGTATAATGTCAGAAAACAAAACAATCAGATAAGTTTTAGTTAGAACAACAGCGATAACAAAGGCAATTCAAATTCATAAGCACCAGTCAATGCGAAACTTAAGCACATATGGAAGCCTTAATACAATAATAGCCTAACTCGTTTTTGTTTCAAACTGAAAGGTTATTACATATTTGTGAATTATTAAAAACGACTAAAAAAATAATGATTACAAAATCACTGATATGCCATGTTATGCGGGCCGCCGCAAGTGAAACCGGCCCACTTGGGTCTTAGAAAGGTACCGTTGTGATACAATACAATATACTATATACAAAATAATTAAAGCGAATTCATTACCAGGTGAATTTGACAGCACCGGTGAATGTTGTTTGCCTCTTGGATTTAAGCATAAATCATAGTCGACTTTATTTTTTCTCGTCTTTACTTTCGCATTTTTACTCCAAATATTTTTGGTTCAAAAATGTTGCATTGTGAACGTTTTCAATGATTTGTATGTAAAGTTATTTTTAAACATGCTTTTAATGCAATATTTTATTAAAACTGCTGCAGTTTTCGTTTTAACAAAATTGCCGTTGACAGCTAATTTTCTAATTTTGGTAGTGTGCTTTTTCTTTCTATTAAAAAGAAACAATAAAAAATAAATCAATTAAGAACCGCAGCTATTAAAGCCGAAATAAGACAATTGTACAATGGAACACATGACGAGCTGTTTTTATAACTATTGAGTGTGTAAGTAAGACCTTTGAATGGTACATAGATGTGTATGTATATAAAAATACTTGCTTGTATTCTGTAAATATGCTAATCGATTAGGCTCCCGTGGCTACTCAACATGTTATTGTTGCATGCAACATAACATTGTCATGCTTGACTATACTGTTGTAATAATCAATGGTAATATTGTCACTTCCCACCATATTATTAAAAATAAACATTTAGGGTAACCATTAATTCAGGTCCAAAAATAGACCTTACAAATATTTTCTATCTTTTTTAGCCGTCTATATGCCGCCGACATTTGATTGATGCTAATCAACTCATCAGTAGACTCGAAAAATTCTTAAAAGAATGTTTGAATGGAATAAGTGGTTAAGTTTCAAACATTTTTTTAAGCATTTTTCGAGTCTACTGATGAGTTGATTAGCATTAATGAAATGAGTTGGAAATTACAAAAGTATGGTTGGAATTGAAAAAATATGTATATTTAAATAGGAGAAAAATATGGTAGGAAATTACAACAATATTGTTGGATTTGATAACAATGTGGTTGAAGATTAAAATGGTATGATATTGCATGAAAATATTATGATTGAATATAGCAATAACATGATAAGTGGCGACAACAACCCAATCATTGAAAGTGGAATTAGTAACAATGCGCACGTTGTCTTTAACACTAAACATGGTTAGCTTGTAGCCGTAAATTTCAACAATAGTATGTTTCTCTTTGTATATGGCTACCTAAAACACATTTTGCTTCACTATTCAATAAATCAAAAATACTATGTTTTTCCCTAACAAAACTTGTTCACATGTTTATTATAAAATAGTTGTATTCAAATGATGTTTTATTCAAATAAATATAACCATACTTATTTCAATTTTCATGGAGAGTGACAACAAAATGATCAAACTGTAACTAAAACGTTTTGATCAGAGCTGGGGTCAAATTCTGGCACTCGTGATTGAACGATTTCGTTATAGAATGCTGTGTGTTTTTTGCTCATTTTGTTTTTGCTCTACATTGTTTTTATTATCGAGTATATTCGATCACGAATGCCAGAATCCGGCCCCTGATGTATTTTTTGTGATTTGAAGTCGTAATAGGTAAACGTGTGCTTTTTTTGATTGGCTTTTTTAAAAAACATCTTATGTTTGTTAAACTTTTATTCGGCAAATTATGTATAGTTATTGGCTAAATGAGATCTTAATAAACATGATATATTTTTAACAAAAGAGTCCATGAAAGCATACATTCGTAATAGGTCGTAGTTATTGTATCATCTTTTTGTTCTATATAGTCAACGTCTTGCAATACCCTAAACAGACAAATTAGCGACATTTAATCCTGACTTATTCAGCTTTGCAAAATAAACGTTCTGTTGTTATGTTATAATTTTTTCTTTTTTTTTTGCTTAATCAAACGTCCACAAACACTCCCCATTTTCGTTTTTCCATCCACCAATCCCTCTTTCCTATTTTCCCTGTTCCAGTACAATGTGATGCATATGTATATAGGAGCATCCCCTGAGTACTGGTCGCACAGTCTAAAAAATAAATAAATAAAAACTGTGTTTACGGTGAATAAAAATTGTTTACTGCATTTTAGATAAAAATTTTTTTTTTTTTGCACAACCCTTCGCATTGAAAACATATTGCTGTCGCAATCATATTGCAAAATTTTTTTCTTTGCATGTAGTTTTAACAACTTTAAAAGATTTTTCGGATTTGCTTAAATGCAAAAAATTTAACTGTGAAAATTATTATTTAGCTTCCTTCTATATTAAAACAGTGCTACGTTAATAGAACTCAAGGCTGCATATTATAATTGTGTTTATAACCATGTACATATGTATATAATCGCTCTTAAAATATTTTTATATTTTATTTAAAAATATTTTTTTTTAAGATTTTTTTCCACTTACCTGCATTGGATATGCCCTACGATTAGAGGGCTGTACGATCACTTTGACCCCCTGTTTAACCATTTTCTGTACGTGAGCTGGACCAAAAGCCGCTCTGCGCTCCCACACAGATTGATCTTCGCGACGTATGGCAATGACTTTGCCATGCTAAAACGCAAATTAATAATATTAGTACGTACTTTTATTATATATATTTTTGGTATTTTTTTGTCCATTTTCCGCTCTCTTCGAATCGATTCTTTAGAACAATGTTATTGATTTTTTTAGTACAAAAAAGTTGTATTTTTATACCCTTCACATAAATGTGTAAGGGTATATATAAGTTTGTGATTCCGTTTGTAACGCATTGAAATATCCATCTAAGACCCCATAAAGTATATATATTCTGGATCAGCATCAATAGCGATTACGATTGAGCGATGTCCGTCTGTCCGTCTGTCCGTCTGTCCGTCTGTCCGTCTGTCCGTCTGTCCGTCTGTCCGTCTGTCCGTCTGTCCGTCTGTCCGTCTGTAGTCGTTGAAATACCGTTTCTGAGAAAACGGTTTGAGATAGAAACCTCATTCTTTCGCTAAAACGTGTGAAACCCCGGTAGTGGGTCTGCTATTGAAATTCAGTAAGATAGGTCCGCGGATAGCCGAGATATATTCAAAAAACCGGGGTTTGAGGGATATTTTGTGTAATTTTTGTATTCAGATTTTTGAAATAAATTTTTTCCTTAAAAACTAAATCATATCATTTTTAGTGCTCATTAAATCCTAGAAATGAAGGAATTTTTGAAATCGGCCCATATATATCCGAGATATAGCGTCTCCCGGTTTTTAAAGAAATCGGCTTTATTAGCCAAATAAGACAACTTTTGGCACCGAAGATCAATCAAGATGGTATATATAGGCTATTTAGAGGCAAAAGTGGAAAATTTTTCCACATCGGCCCATATACACTCGAGATATAGCGCCTCCCGTTTTCTCAAGAAGTCGGCTCTAAAAGCCAAATAAAACAACTTTTGGTATCAAAAATCGATTAGAATGGAACATATAAGGTGTTTAAAAGCAAAATTGGAAAATTTTTAAAATCGGTCCATATATATCTGAGATATAGCGACTCCTGATTTTTCAAGAAATCCGCTCTTTAAGCCAAATAAAGCAATTTTTGGCACTAAAAATCAATCAGAATGGTACATATAGACTACTTAGAGGCAAACGTGGAAAATTTTGGACATCGGCCCATATACACTCGAGATATAGCGCCTCAAGTTTTCTCAAGAAGTCGGCTCTAAAAGCCAAATAAAACAACTTTTGGTACCAAAAATCGATCAGAATGGTACATATAAGGTGTTTAAAAGCAAAATTTGAAAATGTCTGCAATCGGTCTATATATACCTGAGATATAGCATCTCCCGATTTTTCAAGAAATCGGCTCTATAAGCTAAATAAAACAACTTTTGGCACCAAAAATCAATCAGAATGATGCATATAGGCTAGTCAGAAGCAAAACTGGAAATCTTTTTGTCATCGGCCCATATATGTTCGAGATATAGCGCCTCCCGATATCTCAAGAAGTCGGGCCTGGAAGCTAAACGAAATAGTTTTTTGCACTAAATATTTGTCGGAATGGTACATACAGGCTGTTTAGGGGCAAAATTAGAAAATTTTTGGACATCGGCCCATATGCACCCAACTTTTGGTACCAAAAATCAATCATAATGGTACATACATATATATGTATATAATATTATATACATATGTATATAATATTTGCGATCATGTATGAATGTATGTACATATGTATGTATGTATGTATGTATGTATGTATGTATGTATGTATGTATGTATGTATGTATGTATGTATGTATGTATGTATGTATGTATGTATGTATGTATGTATGTATGTATGTATGTATGTATGTATGTATGTATGTATGTATGTATGTATGTATGTATGTATGTATGTATGTATGTATGTATGTATGTATGTATGTATGTATGTATGTATGTATGTATGTATGTATGCATGTATGTATGTATGTATGTATGTATGTATGTAGATACGTTTGTATGTATGTAGGTATGTATGTATCTACATATGTATGTATGCATGCAAGTATGTTAGCATAAACAATTTTTTTGCTTTGGTGTAAAAATGTGTATGTATGTACATACATATGTATACACGAGCTTGAAAATGAAAGTGATATAAAGAATTGTTGAAAAAAGGGTACGCAATGAAATTCTTTTAAACAATTGCGTCTTCAAATTCATTCACACAAAAAATCATTTTGGGTTTCCCTACGTACTTACATATGTACATACACACATACATGTGTATGATGATACGCAATAGATCATCAACAACGTGCACAAGAAAAAAATAATTTTGTAAAAGCAAGCAATGTAAATATGTATGTATGTATATATGTATGTATATATATAATCATTGTTTTATGGAACACACTGAAAATATTCAATAATAAAGAATTTATTTTAGAGTTTTCTATTATAGATACATACATACGTATGCATGTACCCACATACGTAAGTAAATTGAAAAGCAAATCACACTTAATGGCAATGTTATATGCAATTTTTTGTTAAATAAATTTTACTATAAAGTTAACTGATAAATAATTAAGAAATACATTTTGCTTTTCTTTATTTCATTGATATTAAAAAGAATTGGTGTCACCCAGTGGTTGAACTTGAGCATATTAGGAATTATTTAAATAAAAGTTTTGCAGCCTGTGTTAAATCCCGGTAGTGGAACTGATATTGAAATTCAGAAAAAATCGGCCCATTTAAAAGCCAAATAAAACAACTTTTCGCACCAAAAATCAATCGGAATGTATGTACGATTGTGAAGGGTATTTAAGATTCGGCCCAGCCGAATATAGCACTCTTACTTGTTAAGGTTTCTGTTATTAGACTTTTACAATGAAATAATTATTTAGTTTTCTTCTACTCCTTTTTTACATTTAATATTTTTAATTTCTTGAGCCGAAAAACTTTTTTATTACAAGTGAATACGAATATTCTTGTCGATATTTCGCTCTCCGATAAAAACAAAATGAAAATTCTCAAAAACCCTTTATAAAGTTTTGTTTCGCTTAATTTTTTTTAATTACTACATTTTAGTTTATACTTTGTTGAAAACAGATTTTTAATTTTTTTAAGTTTTAGGCAGGACAATGTTCCAAAAAACAATTTCTTTTGTTCCTAAAATTTTCCTTAAATTCAAACTTTTCTTTATCAATTAGTTTGTAACATATTATTTGTACTATTATTTAATATATTATTAAGTTTGTGTGTGTGTGTGTGTTTTTGCTTTGTTAAACCGCATAAATTCGCAAAAACCTACATGACGCCATCTGGTAAACATTTTTGCAACATTATCACCAGTCGGTAATGCTGCACGTGATTGCAATAAACGCATCATCTCGTAACACTTTCTGATTAAACTATTTATCACTTTTAATTCAATTGTAATTAATTAATTTTCTTCCCGTTGTACCGCTTAAAGATCCGTTTTCGTCAACCGCTCAAAAGTTTCTAAAATTTTAATGCTCACAAGTCGAGCCCCTATCAGTAGACTTCGCGTTCGATTGTGTGTGAACACCAGTCAGTCACCGTTAAATAATAACGCATTTGGAACATGGCAAAAGCAAACAGTTACACATGAAGAAAAAAAATTCTCACTTTCAATGCTCTTAAATGTTATGCGAGTAGAAGTAATTGCACACAGGCAGAGCCTGATAAGAGACTTGAGCAAGAAGAGTGTACAAAAAACTTTGCAAAAGAACACTAGCGATTTTATGTTGATAACAACAAAGATCCTATTGCTGCATGTTTTTAACCTCATGAGAACGCACTCTTGAGATAATCATGACTTTGTGAGTGCTCGTATTGGGAGATAAGTGCGTGAGTACTTTTTTATGCACGCAGCGCACGCACCTTATCCAGATACTTTTACGTTCAACTTTAGGCACGGCATTTTATTTTGCTGTAACTGCAATGCACCCTCAGGGGCAAGATTTTTTTTTTTTTTTGTTAAACAATTTTACGCATGACCTGCAAAATTAAAAAAATTCGCACAGTCAATCATGCTCATATTGAAATACGTACATATATATGTATATTCCGTTTATGTGAAAGTATACGAAATTTACTTGTTTATATGCACGCATTTTCCCAAACTAAAGGTCAACAAGAAAGTAGTGGTCACATGTCTTTACAAAATTTAGTTAATATTAATGATGATTTCTTGAGCTTGTGGTCACTGTTCTTATTTTGATTTTATTTGGCGTAATTTCCTATAGTTCGGTACCTCTTTATGTATTTTCAATTTTCCTGACGAAGATACTTTTATTATAATTATTCCCCCTAGTTCATAAAAATTATTTCAGGCTTATAAAGCTTTTATTTGACATATTTTTATGGAAAAATTGTCAAATGAGAGTTTAATAAATCTAAAATATTTATTATGAATAAAACCCATTACATATAAATTATTATAATTATAATTTTATATAAATTATTATTATAATTTTTATATATATGTAAATATTGGAAATTACGACAAATAAAATAAAACTAAAAACAGTGACCTCAAGCTCAAGAAATCATTATTAATATTTAAACAGAAGGTCGAAAATTTCATATACATATGTAATAACAATTGAAAATTAGTTCATATTAACTCACAATTACCCAAAAGCGTGTAAGGGCCGTGACTGATTTAGTGTCCTACATAATCGTGAGATTCGTTTTCTAGAAATTGATAGACATATATTTTAGAATTCTCTAACAAAGGCCGTATTAAGACTTTTACACTGCTGTATTTTCGTGAACAATTTCGAAAGGACTCCTCTGGAATTTATCTCTAACTCTCAAATCTGCACAGACTTGTCAAAGAATGTATCACTCACATACACTGTTAGTTCACACTATCACACCTTTTGAATACGCACGTCATTTGTAACAGATCACAGGTGAATGCAGGAGAGTGAATCACGGCCTTAAGTATGTTTTTGAGTGAAAAAAAAAATTGTGTTGTCTAATTTTTCATTACTAAAATTCAAGGCTCTAGCACTAGGGTCGTATGCATAATAAATATTTTTGGTTTATTAAATGCTTATTTCAAAACTTTTAGGAGCTTTATAAGCCTGAAATAATTTTTATGAATGAAAGTGTTATGCTTGTATTCACGCATGACACAACATGTTCGTGACAACTGCTCATCTCTGGCTTAAATACTCAAATTATCAGCTTGTAAAATTAAGTTATGGTGCTAAATAGCGATGAGAATCACGTCTGTTCAAAGATAAGGAAAATTTTCCATTCTTAGCGGCATTCAAGAGTTAATTTTAGTAAACATGAGGTGTAGGTATGTATATTAGGGTGGATCGACTTAGCATTCGACATGCAGTCATCGATTGGTCAATAGCTTTTGTCATGAAGAAAAAAGTTTTCACAACAACATGCCAAAAAAAAAATTGGTTTCGAGGCGTCCAAATTTCAAACTTTTGTAGAAAAGAAATTTTCAAATTAATTGCAATTATAAATTGTATTAATTTAAAATTTGAATTATTAATTTCATTTGAAATTTCGCCAACTTCAAACTGAAATTTTCAATTATATTTGTTGATAATTTTATCGGGCTTAAGATCGATTTTTAACTTCCTTCAAATTGAGAAAGATTTTTTGAAAAAATAATTTCGAAGTTACAATTATTTGCTGCTTGGAATTTTCAAAATTTGAATTTATTTTTTATTTATATGCAAAATTGCAATTTCTTTTTAGAAAACAGTGTTTCTTTTTATATGTAAACTTTAAGTAAGTAAAGGTATATATCCATGTTGAAGCTCTCCATTTCTTTCGAAATTGTCTTAGTTTCGAAATTAAAACTTTGTTTACAATTTTTCCAATTTCAACTGAAATGTCCCGATTTCAAGTTCTCAATTTCCATTGGGACTTGCTCTGTTTCATATAGAAATTTTCAATTTCATTAGGAATTTCCTTAATTAAAAAATTAGTATCTATTTACCAGATTTTAGTTTAGGACTAAAAAGTTGTTTAATTCTGTATTGAAGTTCTTCATTTCATTCGAAAATTTCTCAAAAACAAATTGAAATTGCCAATTTTAAATTATGTTTGCCATTTTCATCTGAAATACTTCTTTTTTGTAATTTAGAAGGTTCTTAGATCCACATTATTATGGCAATATTATTTAAAATGTTTACAATTTCATATTGAAAAATTCTCGGTTCGTTTTTGAGTTGTCTTAATTTTGATTTAAAATACTGAAATTAAAATTCTTAATTTTGTGTGAAAATTTTCCAATTTTATTTTAAAAATTTTCCTATCGTTTGGAATTTTTTCAATTTGAAAGTGAAGCTCTGAATTTCATTTGAAGTTCACGCAATTAAAAGTGATTCTGAATTTCCAACTATTTCCATGTGGGTTTGAAGTTTTTAAATCTTTTTGAATTTGCTAAATTTGAATTTTTTTTAATTATATGCTAAATTTTTTTTGAATTTTGTTAATTTATTTGGAAAACTGTGTATTTATATGTTAACTCTAAGTAAGTGAATTCGTAGGAATGCGTTTTCTTTTAATAAATTCTTGCCCCCTCCTGCTCATTCGCTAAACGGAACGGTTTTAGCAGACAGGTAGAAATAAATAAATTTTCACTTTTTACACTACATTATTAATAAGTTTATATGTTTTCACCATATTATGATCTTCTAATAGTTTTATCATTTCCTAAACAAACACACTCACACACACACACACACACAACACACTCTATTACCGACCATATGTTGGCAATACAGATTGCAATTGTGTACACTTTGTTAATCCTTATCAACGGACGAACAGCAGTTATGGAATTTTCACAATATTTCGTTGTGAACACTTCAATACTTGTTGCTGGTAGCTCAGCCTTTTTGTAGGATTAAACCAGTACACATTTGTACACTTCATTATCATTAAGAAATATTTAATGCTGCTGGGCAGTGGAAAAATTCCAAAACCAAATGCAAACATTCAAACAAATACAGCGTGTTGGTAATTTTCCATTGAACATAATTCGTAAATAAATTTGTTTTCGTACCGGCAATGAGCTACAAAAGTAAAGAATAAAATGTAAGTTCTACTTGACGAAATATGTAAATATGGCAAAGTAAGTAACAGGTGGGCCAAAAGAAATCACCCTATTGGAAGTTGCTCTTATATTTGCAAATGGCTGGCAATGTCAAACCCACAAATGCAGAATACAAATAAAAAAGCCATGGAGCGATTTGCTTCCCAAGCAACCCGGAAAAATCCTGGGTCCATGACAAAGTTCACAATTTTTCGACCAAAATCATAATAAACAATGAGACTCATATCCACCTCAGCGGGTACGTGACCAAGCAAAACTGTCACTTGTGGGACAACGAAAATTCAGGAAGCATATGCACGAGGAGCCACTGCACCTGCTCAAAGTAACTGAGTGGTGCACTGTTCTTGCTGGAAGCGTCATCGGACCAGTTTAATCGTGGATGCCGCTGGTCAAACGACAACATGTTACAAGACCATGTTAGGCGAGTTTTTTTTTTTGCTGCCGCAATGAAAAGAATCTCTGGTCTGAAGAACATGTGATTTCCACTGGGGGGGAGCAACGGCGCACACTGCGCCAGCCCCAACCGATATTCTGAAAGCCAAACAACATCGGATGACTTCTTTTGGCCCACCTAGTAGAATACATTAATCTTCATTTAAAAGAAAGTCAAGCAACAAATTACTTAAAGCCCCAGATAAGAAAAAACCTACTTCCTTTTCTTATCCATTTTGCTCCAGCCCATCATTCACTCAGTTATAATATAACTATTTGAAATCCTTAGTCTGGTTAAGTTGTATATACTCTAAGGCCCTCCAACTCAAATATGTTCACCCATTTTCATGTAATATAGCAAGATTTTCCACAGTTGTACCACAAATATTTTTACAAAATATCTTAAAGCAATTAAACGCACAAAAAACAAGACGTTTAAAACGCATTTTGCCTCTAATGAAAATTTTGTACAAACAAGCGGTCAACTTGAAAACTGATCCTTTAGTACGAGATGCCTCAAGTACATACGTACTTGGGGCATTTTATGGTATTTAATATGAAAAGAATTTCAATTTGCACATTCTGTTCTGTGCAGTGCTGTTCTTTTACAAATATAAAACAAAGAGAATGTTTTCCCCAAAACAACATTTCAACTTAATTTAAAATCCCATTTTATTTCAATCCACAAACTCGGCTGTGTGTGTGTGTGTGTGTGTGAGTGCATTTTTTGCACAAAGTACTTATCAAAAGAACAAAATAAAAACGTTCATTAAAGTGTCACCAATTGTGGTTTTAATTAAAAAAATAAATTATATAAAAGGGAAGTAACATTTCACTTTGTTGTGGTGCGCACAATAAAAATTATTTAAAGCAACAAAAAGACGAAAAAACACAAGAAATTAGAAAATAGAAACTGTAAACCTTGAATTACTTCAGCCGAGAAGGAAAGCAAAACGAAAAAACTAAAAAAATTGTTCTCTCTGCTGTTGCTTTTCTAATTGAAACAATTAAAACTGCATTAAGATGCGTTTAGATTTTGCTGAAAGCATTTTTCCTAACATTTTTTGTGACTTTGCTTTCATTTTATAATGTCAGACAAAGTAGTTGCTGTTTGTTGCATTAAGTTGCATTAAGCCAACAAGTGAACGAGTGCAACGTAACGAACGAACAACTGTGGGTTGTAATAGTTTACGCAAAACGAAAATGGGTGATTTCGGACATACTAAATTCTACAACTGCTATCAATTGGTCTTATTTGAAGGTTAGAGGAGTACAATAGCGCCGTTTGGCTACACGTGGTGCCAGAGATGGTAAAGTTGACACAATTCTATTTTTTGTGGTAATACATGATTAAAGTACAATACTTGTGCCATGATGCTCCCTCGACTTATTTCATATTCTTTATTTTGCTTAAATTTTTGTTCATGTTCTCACAGAAATGAATGTGTGTGTGTGTGTGAGCCTGTGGATGCGTGAGCTCGAAGCCACCATGCTTCTTTGAACTTTGCTTGTAGAGCAGCACTAACGCCACCCAGTAGAAACATGAGGCTCCAATTCATTGTCGGGCACTGGCTCACTAAAGTTACAAGTTGCGGTGGCCATTTGGCCGATATTTTGTTTCATACATAATTGAACCATACCACTATTATCATGATAAAAAGAAATGACAAAATTTTCTAAATAATTTATGTTTTATACAAAATCAACATCACTCTTAAAGTTTAACCAGTTCTCCAGGTTTTCCGACACTTGTGACGAGCTGAGTGTCATCGTCAATGAATTGTCAGCGACTTAGATGGCTAAAAAGTTACACAGAAAACAATTCAGCAAATTTTTTTAGATCTCAATAAATTTCCTCTGGTCTTAATGGCAAATATTGAATTTAAATTTTTAAATTCTTATCGTATTCGTATATACATATGTATGTATTATAAGGTGCACGTTTGTACGCTGTTATTTTCATCAAAAGCTTTTAATTCAATTTGTTTGTCCAATAGTTTGTCTATCTTATTTTTATTTTATTTTTTTCTTTTTTTTTTTTTTTTTTTTGCTTATTTTGCCCGTTTTTTTTTTTTTTAGTTTACAAATGAGAGCAGACTGCTGGCTTAAAGGAGCAAAAGAAAAAATTATAATAAATAAAAATAATATGTTTGTGGCACCAACAAACACACACATGCCGTCAAAATCAATCGTGTGGAAAATTGTTTTCCACCTATTTTGTTATCATAGTTTTCAATCTATTTTTTTGCTTTTGTTTTTTCGTCTTCGCCACTCACACAGACGCATTCGTTTTGTATGTGCAGCAGGAAATAGAGTTTGTTTGATTGTGAATAACTTAAGCTGATAAAATATTTCCTTTATTCAGTTCTCCTACGCTGAGTTGAGTGAGTATTCAATTTCTTATCCCGTAAACTAAATTTTTTCGTTGAAAAATTCCTCATTTCATTTGTATTACACCTTTCAACAGCTGGATACTTAGTGAATGTATTTAGTGGGGTGTTATTTATCTTAAACGAATAAATAAACTTAGGTCGTATAATAAAACATATCGACATATATATTTTTTTTTTTCGGTCACTCCCTGAAAATGTGTTCCCCTAGCTTAAAATTTATTTTAAGCTCTTTGTTCTCTTATTCGGAATTATTAAACAATTTATTATAAAAAGCAGCAAATAGCAGCCCCTTTGATCAAAAGTATTAGAGGGCTGTAGTAATAATCGTGATTGGCATGCAGCATTCTACAAGTACTCAACTGAGTTCTAAGATAGCACACTTTTATGTGTTCGCAATCTACGATTATGCTTTTGCCCGCAACCAATAAAGATAGAAACATCCATATCTTCATGGAATTGAATAAAGGTCTAATTTTTTAAAAGTATATGCCCCTTTTTCGCTCTTCTTGGATCTCTTTTTGTCTGGAAGGTGTCTTTGTCTGTGTGTGTGTGTGAGAGTATGTATGTGTCTGCATACATACAGTTATCAAGATGCTCTTTCGTTTATATTCAAACAAAAATGGTGAATTGAAGATGTAAAATCGCACCAATAGGGTAAATGAAGAAATTTGGAGGGCCTTTTAGGGAATTTGGAAGAAAATTAGCAGTACCTTTGAAACATATTCTGTCTTGACGGTTTGTTTAAAAAGCTGAAAAACGGGACAAAAGTTCTTATATTGTTTATTTCATTGTAGGGATTTACTATCAGGAAATTTGAAAAAAGCATGAACTATTTGATAGCAGCTTTAGTCCAGCCCCAACGAGACCAATTAAAGCAGAAAAGGCCTGGTCTCACAGCTGGCCGCCGCTAAAACTTAGTCCAGTCTTGTTGAGGCATTGCCGCACTTCTTGAGCAAATTACTGAATAATCTAGATTTGCAGGCCTGACAGATTTAACCTTTTTGCATTGAACAATTACAGAAGAAGTTTGAAAAAGATTGTTAACATTTAAATTGTTTGAAAATGTTCTTAAGCTGAAAAACAACCAAATTGGTAGTTCTTTTAAAGAAATAAAAATTGAACATACGCATATATTAGGGAAAATCGATTTAGCAATCAATATTGTGCCATCGATTTTTCCATAGCTTCTGACGTGACGAAAAAGAAGTTCTACACTAAGACATATCAAAAAAAATATTTTCAAGCCATCCGAACTTAATTTTGTTTTTTTTTTCATTTGGTAGCCCCGCTAAAGAAGCATTTTACGAGGTCGATATGTTCAAACAAAATAAAAACATTGCAAAGAAAAAATTATTGGGACTTAGTTCTATATTTGATTGCTCTACGGGCACTCTGTGAATTATAAATCCCAGAGTCCTAAATTTGGGTGGTCAGCGCGCCCTAAAGCAATCAAATACATGCCCAATCTCCAATAATTGTTTCTATCCAATATTTTTTTCAAACTCAGTGACCCCGTACTCCTCCTCTTCAGTGCGGTTCCCATACAAAAATACAAAAAAAATGTAAAATCGGACTTCTTAAAATCTATTTAGTTTTTGATGGAACTTTTTTCCCTTTTGCATAAAACGATCGAAAAAACGATTTCATAATAGAGACAAATCGACCCAGCCTAATATATGTACATATGTAATATATTGCAAAAGTAGAAATTGAAATGTTTTTCTCAATCCTTTTTCCCAAATGACTTTTGGGCATCAGATTCATTCCCGTGATGAAGTACAATTTCGTTTTATTTTTTCTTTCTTCTTTTTTTTTTCTTTTTTGTTCATTGTTGAAATTGCAATCAAATTTTGCAAATCGAATCAACTCAAAATAATTTTTATTTTACATACCTTTTGTTTGGACAATCGCACAGCGTTCAGTGTTAGATAAAGTGTAGTCGTTTGCATATTTAAGTCTGTGCACTGATGCCATAAAGGTATATTTAATATTGATTTGCAAGCCCCGACCATTGTGAAATAAATATGAAATAATAAATAACTGGCTTAAGAGCTTTTTTGAAAATTAAACTTTGTGCACCGTAAGCAAATCTGATGAGTGTATTGCAGACATTCGCCCCTCATATATAAAACAAGTACAGCCAGTCACCCGCTAAAGTGAAAGGTTAGATAAGCACGCTTCTAAATATCGTGCTTATACTCGTACAGAGAAGGGCAGAATAAAATAAATGCAACAGCAAATTGTCACATTAGACACAACAGCCCTGTTTCATTGAAATCTAGTCATGGTTGAGTTGGTAGAGCATCCTGCTAAGCGCGTCCGAGGTCGCAGGTTCAATTCCATCTGGAGGCTCTGGGTATTCCTACAGTCAAGCCAATGCTTCGCAGCTCAGTGTTTGTTTAAAAAAAACCACCATTGAGACGTATTTAATGTTTTATTTCCTTGATTGTTTTATTTAGGGCTGCCGTTGCTAATATTTGTACTAGAGCGCCTCAATGAATGAATTGGTAGAGTGTCCAACTAAGAGTCTCCGAGGTCGCAGGTTCGATTCCTGCCGAAGGCTTTGGGTGTTTCTGCAGACAAGCCAAAAAGCTTCGCAGTTTTGTGTTTGTTCCATTAAAAAAAAACAAATACTGTAATATGCTTTCTTTGTGGAAAGCAGTAAATGAGTGAAATCACATTTGTTAAAGTATTATATATTAACGTAAAAGTTCTAGCTTCGTTATTGTACATGCTTGCTAACTGTTGTTGTTCATATACATTTTTTAATCAACACTCTTTTTAATAACACAAGTGTATGGAACGTTTTTCGGGCACTTTAATGATATTGGTGGAAAAATGTTTGCCTTCGTAATAGCTCTAGTTGGAAAATAAACACGAAGAAAATAAGAAAATATTAGCAAATCTTTGTAACCTGTGTGAACCGGTATCCGACAATTGTTTATATGTTTTTGCCATGAGTATTTGTGCACTGGATCACCATTTGATATTTCATGCCGTTTCTTAGGATTTTTTTATATGTAGATTCACTTCGTACTGTAATCATTTTTGGCTCTAAATCCAAATTGAAGTTGTTACTTTCCCATCCCTGGTTTCTGCTCATGAGAGTGGCACATATTTGCAAAAGTAAATAAAGCCGCTCTTAATTTAAAAAAAAATTTTTTGTTTATTAGCTATAAAGCCGTAAAAAAATCCAAATTTGTGTACAACAAACAACTGCTGTTTTGAAAAAAGGGTGGCCATATTCGATAATTTTTTTTTCAGTTGTGTATGGACTGCAACTCTTTTGTTTATCAACAAAAATAAATATTTTCTTAGACAAAAGACACTGCAAGCTAACCCAGATTTCTTCACGTCTGAAAATTGTTGCATTTCTTGTGGGTAGGACCCAGGGATGGGAAAGTATTAACTAAAATTTTACATCAAAGGAAAATGTTAGAACAGAGAGTTATCTGCATATTTAAAACTCCTTAAAAGGGTGAGCAAAACTTAAGAATCGGACCACATATAGCGTCACAGTGCACAAATAATCTCCTTTTGAAGTTGAAAGGAAAAAAATTAAAAAAAAATTTGGGATCGGCTTCAAGGAATCTTCTTACCTGGAGGAACTAAAGTGACCCCAAGTCACTTTTTTAATCTCGGTTTTCTTGCAGATTTCAATATAAATTAATAATAAACAAAATATACCAAAAATCCGAATCTAAAAAAATGTGAACTAGAGCGTTGCTATCAGTGATATGTGTGTCCTTAGATAATACCACAGATGACATTATTGTGGGTGCCATTTATTTTACATGCATTTTTCTATGAGAGTGGAGTAGTTTAATACAAGTAACAGCTCAATTAGGCTTCGTAAAAGGACGCAACTTATTTTAAGCCAATGCTGTATGATTTAAAATAATATAAAAAATATTACGGTCTTCTATTTTCTGTATACATTTTTCATTGTTGGGAGCAGCTCTTATTTTTACAAATGGCGGCCAATGTCAAATCTGTTTTTCATTTGTGAACAAGACAGCTGTAGAATACAAGTGCACAAGCCATGATAAAAATTGTAATTTGACAAATATTGCATACCGTAGAAGTACATAGAAAATCCCCCGAGGTACACAACTTGTTTCTACTGTATTTTCTAAAATATAATTGTATCGATAACCAAGAGGACGAGTTTTCGACTAAAACCATAATAAGCAATAATTCTCATTTCTATCTGAGCGGGTACGTAAACAAGCTAAACTTTAGCTTCTGGAATACCGAAAATCCTGTCCGCGCTGGAGGCGTCATTGGGCTACTTTTTCTTCGAGGATGCCGCCAATCAGAGGATAACGTGCTATAGGGCCATGTTAACCGAATTTTTCTTCTATCGCAATCGAACTAATTATACCTGGAGCATATGTGGTTCCAACAGGACAGAGCAACGGCACACACTGCACGAGCCACAACCGACATTCTGAAAGCCAAAAAACATAAGTTGATCCCTTTTGGCCCACCTGTTATAAATTCTGCTAAAAATTTTGTTTTCATATTTCTAAATATTTCTACACAAACTAATTTTTAATCTTCACAAACTCTAAATGCTTCAGCTAAACTTGGTACGTTGGCTGCACATTTTTAGTTTAAAAATTTCCTTTTTCTTCAACTAAATAAATAAATAAAAAGTAGTTTAGCCACCAGGAGGGTAATTCAAAACAATCACTATAACATAACAATAATTAATTTATTTATTTACATTTCCATTATTACAGTTGCATGGCTACCAACTTTCTCCTCTTGAAAGGCAAAAAAAAAAAAAACAAACAACAACAACAAGTAAATAAACACTCAAGTACAGTATTGAGCATAACAGATGCAAAAGATGCAGAACTGTTTGCCTTCAAGTTGTGCATTTTAAGAAAAAGTACTCTAGCATACAGCTTTGACTGGACGGGACGAGGCGTCTTATCCTTCCTTATGGCCGTGGTATAATCATCACGAATGAAGTCAGCTCACAACAACTGTTCAACAATCAGCATATCCACTCAAATATCGAAATAATAGGAAGGTATAGCGTAACCAGCATTTTAAGTAAATAGTTGATTTAATCTAACACTTTAATTTCCACTTTTCGTCGGTGCGATAGACTGAGCTTGAGGCCATTTTAGTTTTAATAAATATATTTTTTTATCATTCTCAGTCTTCAATATTTCGATAATCAGGAAAATGTGTTTTCTTAAAACATTTTTCTGAAGAAGATACACAAAGGAGTATCGGAATATTGAAGACTTTAATAATTAAAAAATCGATTTGTTAAAATTTATATTCAAGCTTTTTGCTTATAGTTTTCCTTCAAAATTAAAATTATTTTCTTTAAATTTAAATCTATTAATATTTAAGATATAAAGCAAAACCATTTCTGTGCAATATTTGTTTACTTACCGTCTAATTCATAAAAATTATAACAGGTTTATAAAGCTCTTATTTGACAGATTTTCCGTACAAATATGTCAAACAACAGTCTTATAAGCCAGTAATAATTTTTATGAATTAGGGGCTTAGAAATAGAAAGTTGTGCAACTTACTATTAAATAAATAAATAAATAAAGAAATCAAAATTTCTCAGTCAGTCTATTAAAACAAAGAAAATTAAATTAAAAAGGTCGAAAAAGTAATTTAAAGAACTTTATTTTCTTCAATTTTAATCTGATTATTAATCAACATTTTAGTTGGCAAATCATTGCCGCTGTATTGCAAGTTTTATGTTAGACACTGTATTTTTTGTTTCACTTAGTAACAAATACAAACGCATATCGGTTGTGTTTATTTTAGTTTGTTTTCTGTTCTTTTTTTCCAACAATATCAAATACAAATATTGGTTAAAATAATTGAATTAAATCGTTTATGTGCACTGGAGTGGATAAAGATAAAAATGGCTTTTGAATTGGAAGAGACACAACATCGCGACGCAAGGATTTCATATAAATTTAGAGAGAAATGTGAAGAGCAATTGAAATAATTTATTAGCATTTGGGGACATGAAAAGTTAGATGGAAATTTATGGTTAAGAAATTCTTGAGTAATCTGCTTTTGCACAGTCATTGAATACTTAAAGGAAATGTAGAAAAACTGGATTTTAGTTTTCGAATATTTTTGTGCATTTGCCTACAGTTTTGAAAAATTATTTTGAATAAATTTTTACTTTAAACACAGAAACAAGTTGTGTACCTCGGGGGGTTTTCTATGTACTTCTACGGTATGCAATATTTGTCAAATTACAATTTTTATCATGGCTTGTGCACTTGTATTCTACAGCTGTCTTGTTCACAAATGAAAAACAGATTTGACATTGGCCGCAATTTGCAAAAATAAGAGCTGCTTCCAACAATAAAAAATGATATTATTTTTGATATTATTTTAAATCATACAGTATTGGCTTAAAATAAGTTGCGTCCTTTTAGGAAGCCTAATTGAGCTGTTACTTATATTAAACTACTCCACTCTTATAGCAAAATGCATGTAAAATAAATAGAAGCCACAATAATGTCATCTGTGTTATTATCTAAGGACACACATATCGCTGGTAGCAACGCTCTATATCACATTTTTTTAGATTCGGACTTTTTGTATATTTTTATTATTATTAAATTATATTGAAATCTGCAAGAAAACCAACGATATTTAGTGCCTCCAGGATAGAAGATTCATTAAAGGCGATCCGAAAAAGTTTTTTTTCATTTTTTTCCTCTCTTTTTGATTTTTCCTCTAAAGTTTTTGTGCATTGTGCCACTATTTGAAATCCAGCTATAAAGTTTTGTTTAGCTTCATTAGAGAGTTTGTAGTATATAGATTTCGCTCTGTTCTAATGTTTTCCTCTAATGTAAGAATTTAAGTGAGACTTTCCCATCCCTGGTGTATACCCGCAAAAAAGGCAATAATTTTCAGACATAAAGAAAGCTGGCTTAAATTCCAGAATCTCTTGTCTAAAAATACATAATTTTTTTTTGATAAACAAGGGAGTTGCAATTCATATGAAATGAAATGAAATGAAATGAAATGAAAAAAAAATACAATATGTCAACTCTTTTTTCAAAACAGCAGTTGTTTTTCCTACATGAATTTTTATTTCTTTTACGGCTTTGTAACTAATAATATAAATTTTTTTTTTTTAATTAAGAGCGACTTTACTTACGTTTGCAAATATTATTATTATTATTATCAAACTTAGATCCAAAAAGAATTACAGTAGTGAACAACGCATGAGGCAATTTAATTGAGAGAGATTTTAGTTACGTTTGCAAATATGTAGCTGCCATTTCCATGAACAGAAACCAGGGATGTTAAAGCAACATTTTTAATTCAAACTTAGATCCAAAAAGAATTACAGTAGTGAACGTGGCATGAGGGTAACTTTAGAAATATGAACCTTTGAGTTCAAGGACAAGTGCTGATGAGAAGTATGGCTTTTCGAGACGAAAAGTTATCCCATAGCTTAAATTATTTGGCTTATTTTGTTTTAAGTAATATTAATATTCTAAAACGTGCTTAGTAAAAAATGTGTCTGCAGGGTAAACACATACATACCTAAGAATAAGTGATGGTCACAATGTAAAACAAACAAAAAAAGATAATAGTGGAAATCGGTAAGACATTGATTTGCGAGTGCTTGCCTGTTAATGTTAAATGCAACATTCTAGTGACAGTTGAATGATGGCACTTAAAACTTTGGTTTGTTTGGCAACCAAAAAAAAAATCCCTTCAAGTAATTGACAACAAGATACAGTGTTATAGTAGCGTATGCACTTCTCTTTTCTGCTGCTGTTTGTTCTCATTTGTTTTTTGCTGGAAAATGTTTATTTTCTTTTATTGAACAACACTTTATCGAGTGCAAATCGTACCGTAAATGAAAGATAATTGAAGAGTAAACTAAAAGCTTATTTTCTTGCCTTCAAAAAGAAATTGAAAACAATTTTGGACACGACCAAAATGGGAAAATGCACACACACACATGCAGAAGAGAGAGATATTTTTTTTTTGTTTTTTTTGAAAGACAAGAAGATTTGGTTTAACTTAATTTGACTAGTGACAGGTAATATGTGAATAAAAGAAGAGTTTTTGGCATGAAAAGCAATTTAAGTTTTTCAATATGTCACGTTTTTTTCAGTTAAATATGACATTTAAGTTTAAATTTTATAATATGGCAAAATACTGAATGGAGCAATTTAATTAAATATATGTATATGGAAAAAAAGATAGAAGAAATTGACGCAACGATTCAAAATTTTAGTATACTGGCATAAAAAATTGTTAAGCAGAAAAAAAGAACAATAATCTATCTATATGTTCAACACTCCTTTTTATAAGAACTGGACTATATATACACACCGACCATCTACATAAAGTAATTACATAATCTCAATTTTTTACATAAGACCTAAAACTTAAAAATAAAATTTAATATTTTTGTCCTAAAATACAGAGAAAAGTGCAACTTCTAGTATCAAAAATTTACTACTAAATTGCTTGGAATAAAATGAAAATTTATTAAAAAATCTAAACAAAATGAAATCATTACATGTTTAATATCAAGACAGTGAATGCCATGTAAATCATCAGACAATTTCAATACCTTGTTTTTCTCCATTAATATTAGCTTCAAAAATATTCAGTTCGTCTACAGAATGGGACCACTTATATGCATATTTAATAATAATAAAAAACTAAAAAAACGAAAAAACATGCCTCTCTTTTAGGTGTTTATTTACAGAGTTTGTATAGAAAATTTTAATTAATATATATTTAAATTTTGTATTAATTTTTATTTTTGGAATATAACCCTTGGATTTTTTTAAAACCTAATGCTTGTATGTTAAAAAATTTAACAACAGCATATTAAAAATTTTGTATGGAAATTTCCATACAAAATTTTTAATATGCTGTTGTTAAAGTTTTTAACATACAAGCATAAATCTGTAATAAATTTTGAAAATACCTTTAAATTAAAAACACATTTAAAACACATACCTAAGAAAAATTCAGGCAAAACGCACTGCAAGAAATATCCAGAAAGTACCAAAATAGCATCACAGCATATCGTGGTATTAATAACCAGCAACCAATTCAGACCAGACTCACAGAAGAGTGAAAAAATATTTTTAGATGGTACATATGTATGTTTAAATTTTTTCTTTTTTATTTATTAATATCTTAATTTTTTTTTTTTAACTGTTAAATAAATTATACGAGCTTAAGATAATTTGACCTTAAAAAATTAATTACAAACAATTATACTTACTTATTTTTGGATATTTCGCCAATAATTTATTAGCTAAAGAATTATTAAAACAATTATAAAATTCAAAAAACAAATTGTTTTATGTAAAAGTTTAAGTCTTACTTTTACATAAAACAAATAATTTACATAAAATAAATATCTTTGAGGAAATTAAAATTCAGTCTGCAAATAAACAACACCTCAACAAGTGGCTGAGTTGCATGAAAACCAAAGCAGCTAGTTGTCCCCTAGCTAAGAGTCCTTAATGTTTTCTTTGCCTTGTTTGGTTAATATCAATCACAGAAATAGTACTAGTAGATTTAAGGCCCTATTAATGCTAAATCCAAATAATTGTAGAAGAAATAATTCAAGTGATAAAAACTAATGCTTGTATTCAAAAAAATTTAAGTATTTATTATATGTGTTTTATTTGAAAATTTCCATACAAAAATTTTTTAATTTGGATATGAAATGGATATTAATTTTTTTTAATATAAGTCTGATTCTTTTTAACGTTGTAATTTCAACAAAAATATTCTGAAACTAAAATTTTTTAATTTTATATAAAATTTCTCCATTCCAACTGAATTTCTAAATTTCATATAGAATTATTTTAGTTGGTAATTGAAATTCTGAAGGTACGAACAGAGATAAACTAATATTTGGTTTTATTTGCACATAAAACGTGACCACTATGTTATTGGTAATTATTATTTTAAGCTAAGACATGCACATAAGCCCCAAAAATTTATACCCATTTAAAATAATACATTCCTGAAAAGAAAAAAGAGGAAATAATCGAATAATTAAAATATGAGTAATTAAAAATTGCCCAACGATTATACTTAGTACTCGTTTTGTTTTAATGAACTAATTTATTATGAATTTTCAATTTGGGATTCAAGTTCTCAATTTCATTTGATCTCGAATTTTTTTTTCAGTTTTAAAGAGAAACTCTTTTGATCTATTTTGTGTTTAAAGCTCCCACAAATAACGAATTTTATCTCATTAAAAAATTGTTAAGAAAAATCTGTTGCTAAGAACTTAGACATTGTTTTTAGAGCTTGTTTTGCTCTGAAGTAGTTGCCACATAAAATTTAACGTCAAAAGTACACACATACATATATAAATAAATGGCTGGCTGGGTGCATGTCAGTCAAAGAGTGTAAGAAAGAATCTTTTAGCCTTTTAAGGAACACTTTTAATGAGCAGCACGACGTATACGCAATATTATTGCTTTGTTATTAAGAAAACTTTACGTTTCGGTAATAATCATACGCACCCTTTGAGGAGAAACACACATGCACTACTCTGCTTATAACCATTTGCTATGAGGGGAAAAGACATCAAAATATAATATATTTTTTGTTCAAGTAATGCTTTACAACTTAAACATTTTATGCATACGAACAATTTTAAAAGAAAATAATTGCTTTGACAAACAAGTTTCTAATATGAGTTTTGGATTTTGCAAAACAAGTCAAAAAAAAAAAAAGAGAAAAACGAATGAAATAAAAACCATATGTTTGAAAGAGAGTTTACGTTTTTATTTTATAAATAAAAATGCTTGAGTTTTCTTTCAAACAAATATTGCAAAAGCAACAGAAAATCTAAAACTTAAATGTACAGCCATTAACATACTTTGAAATTCTTTGACCGTATTTTTAAGGTTGAATAAAACTTTGTTTTAAACGAATGCAAAACATCACAACGCAACACAACACAACACAGCACAAACGTATTCATGCGTGTGCTATTACGGCAGATGTATTATTATATGAGTTTGTTAAACAATTATATGAATGGAAAATGCATCTAGCCGCACCAGCTTAATAGGGAGAATGGTATTGAATTCATGAATATGAATAGTGCCTTTTAGAATTAAAAATAAAAAAGATATAAGAGAATGCAAGTTTTATGAACTTTGAGAAACCACTGCAGTAAAACCTAATATACATATCTGATTCAATTTGTGCTATTTAAATTTCACTGTCATGGCGTCAAGTTAAAGTAAAACTGAATTATAATGCAAGGGTTCTTAACAAAAAGCTTTGAAAAAATAATGAAGACATTAATGTTTGTATGTTAAAAAATTTAACAACAGCATATTAAAAATTTTGTATGGAAATTTCCATACAAAATTTTTAATATGCTGTTGTTAAATTTTTTAACATAAAAGCATAAATGTTTCCTTAAGTTCTTGCTGGTTAATAATTTTTTCGATTTAATAATCTGTTTCTTGGAGTATCTGTTAACACATGAACATAAAAATAAAGGATAAGATGTTTTCTCTATTGAAGGTTTGTTTGAACATTTCTAATTTTCCGTTTGTTCATGTTAATTTTTTAATAAGTAGTTGGGTTTCAAACATTCCCTTTAGGGGTTTTGCGAGTCTAGTGAAGAGTTGATTGGCATCAGCGAAATGTCGGCGTCATATAGCGAGCTGAAAAAGACAAAAAGCATTTAAAAAATATATTCTTAGACCCAAAATAATACATTTCAAATAAATAAATAATTCAGTTAATTTTTAAAAGCTTTTATAATAAGCAAATTTAAGAAATCAGTCATACCCTTCTAAATACTAGTTTTTTTCAGATGAAAGCAAAGTAGAATTGATTATTTTAAACTCCAACATATGGCATATCCTGATTTATACTTGGCAGATTTTAGTTCTGATTGTTGCTATGGGCCTGTAAAGGCTGCTGATAATATGTTCCAGAGTCCTTTTCAGGGCTATGTTCATCGTTTAGTTTTATCTATGTCCTTTACTAACTTTAGACCTATTAAAATTGATCTAAAACTCGTCTGGCATAAAATGGATAGTCAAAAGAAAATATTTTTTATTTTTTATTCAAAGTATTTTACAAAAATAAATTTATAAAATACGAAAATAATTTATTTAACACATATTTTTGAGCGAAATAATTAGAGCTCGTTTTTTAAATATATTTCTCAACTTAACTCCGGCAATATTTTACTGGCCACAAATTTATTTTTATTACAATCCATTAACATTTTTGGTGAACACCATACCGTCTGAGAGAAATGTAAACAAGAGTTCCGCTCTTAAAAAATATGTACCAATTAAAATTTGTAATCAGTACTGGGCGGTTACAAAACGTGCATGCCTGTGCATGTTTGTACTAATGTTTCAACATATGCATAAGTTTGTTTTTGAATGAAAATAATTAAATAGCAAAAGTTTGTTTTCATAAATTTTAGAAACAATAAAACCAAATCATAAGGATTGCAAGCAAAACAGGGGAAAAAAATTAAAACTAAAGTCAACTGAACAACCGAACAGCAGCCGCAGCAAATGAAACCATTAAAAAATTAAAGCATTTTAATTGTATTTGTAAGAGAATAAAAACAGAGTATGCAAGTGTGTATGTGTGTTTTCACTTAAAAAAAAAAGAGTGAGTACCAAAGAATTTCGTCTACCCAAGAATAATAAATATTTAATGCAAACATATTTCTTTTCTTTTCAATTTTTAATGTCTGAAATAAAATTTTAAAAACGCACATTTAGGAAAGCAAAACAAAAAGAAATTGCAACATTTCGTTGCTCTCCGGATATTTTGTTAATTTTATACAGGTCATAAAGTTTTATCTTATTTTTTTGTTTGTTCTTTCATCATCAAAAAACATTTTTTTTTTTTTTTAATTTTTTTTGTGGTGATAAATTTTTATAGTCGTTCTTTAATTTTGTTGCCGGCTCAAAAATTCAATACACAAAACACAACTGGCAAATTTGTGTTCGTTTTGGAGCAGCAAGCAGTTCATTTTTATTTTAATTTGTTTCTTGCAACACTCGACTGCCTAAAATGTTTAAATAAAAGTATAAAAAGAAAATCATATTTTGTTTTTGTTCCTGCTCCGACATTTTCTGGCTTTAAGCCAAAAAATAATTTTGTATAATTTTTATTTTCTTATGCTTTAATAATAAATGCTGCATGATTTTCCAATTCTCCGTGTTATTTATTTGTTTTATTTTTTGGCGGAAATAATATGAAACAACAAGCAATTGCAGAAGTTTAATAGTGCATCCAATGGCTGCAGTTGTTATGCATACTTAAGAATACCAAATTTTATGGATATAAATGAAATAAGAATTGGTTTCTAAAACAAGCATGAAGAGGACGTGAGAAATATAAAGATGAATATTGCAAAAAAAAAAGATTGTGTGCGGTTTCGTGCGCATTTCAGACAATACAAGTCGCCGACTCCGCTCCAAATGCTTTTCACCCCATGATTTCTATAACGCATATACATAATTTTAAAGCTCTAGATTCCTTTAGATTGCTAAAATGTAACCCCTAATTAGGCGGTTTTTTCCCCTTCCTTCCAGAAAAAAAACCCCTAATTCATAAAAGTTATAACAAATTTATAAGACTGTTATTTGACATATTTGTATGGAAAATCTGTCAAATAAGAGCTTTATAAACCTGTTATAATTTTTATGAATTACGCGGTAAAAGTATTACAACAAGGTACAACAGAACAGCAGAGTTTGATTACTACTGCATACTTTCAGGCGTTTTATGATAGTTTTCCTAGTATATTTATGCACTACTTTGTTTCACATGTTGCCAATAAAATTTCATGAGATTTTTTTTTTAGATGGCTGTATATGCTCTGACACAACGTAAACTGCTTTTAATTTAGCATTACTTTTCAGACAGGCCAACAATTTTAAAATAACGCTCGAGTACCCCAACGTATAAGAACTAAAATTTCATGTTTAAATAAATTTTGAAGAAAAACCAGCCTTAAAAACTACACTACATTTCGGAAATGCAAAAGGTTTTTGTTACGCAAATGGAAAAAAGATCTCGTAATATATTTTTCGTAGACAAATATGTGTACTTAACCTGGTATTATTGTCAATTATTCGGACTTTATTATTTTTTGTTTTGGTTTTGAAAAACACAAAATTTGCTTGTCTGCTGAAACATCCAGAGACTTCGCCAAGAATCAAACGTCTCAATTTCCAATTAAATTAAATATTAAATCATTGTAGTACAAACTAAAAATACATATTAAAACAAAAATATAGAACTTTATTTATTTACTATTTCATGTCTTGTCCTATTGCATTTCACTTTCTTTTTTTGTTTTAATAAATTAAAAATATCTAATTAAAAGTATGCATTTGCCACATGTTGCTCAAGTGAAAAGAAAAATTTATGATCTTCAATACCACTTTGTCCATTTAGCGCCAAGCAAAACAAAAACTTATATTTTCATAAAAATTAAAACCATACTAAAACCATAACTAACAATTGTTTTGTTTCTTATAATCAATCGTAAACTTAAAAGTAGACGTATGTGTAGGCAAAACTTTAAAATATTTAAACAAAACTTCTAGCGCCGGGCTTCTGGGCAAGTAAAATTACAATTAAAACAAAACTAAATAAATAAAACAGTAAAAACAGACCCAGAAAACTCATGAAATAGTTTTGTAATAGAAAACAAAAACTTTGTTATTAATTTAATAATGTTTGAAAAACTTTTAAATCATATTCGAGGAAAAATTAATTTTTGTTTTTCTCTTCAACCATAAAATCTTTTGCTTTATCAAATCTTATTTTTCAATTTAAAACTATATATAAAACTGCTGTGAACAGTTACACAGTGTAACAGAAAAAACATGGGCCAAATCGTTGCATTCGATATCGAACGAATTCCCTCACTGTTTGCTGTGTGTTTGTTGTTTTACATTATTTTTGCTGGATAGCTCATTCGATATCGAATGCGACAATTTGGCCCCATGTTTTTCAAATGAGCTTTTAAGAGACGTAGAGCGGCCGAGAAGCAAAATTATTATAAAATAAATCGTCGTTATTATGCCAGCAGTAATTAAGACTTTTCTGGATTTCTTAGTTTTTTTTTTTTTGATTTTCCAGAAACATTCTATAAACATTCAAACATTCTTTTAAGAAACATTCGGCGGCATGTAAGCGGCTGAAAAACACAGAAAACATTTGTTGGGTCCATTTTTAGACCCTGAATTAGTACATTTCAATTGGCTGTTAAAGCAAATAAATAACTAAATTAACTTCTGAATATTCAAAGAACTTTTACATGTTGATACTTTCAAAATTACAAATCTTAGTGAACAATGGTAACTCGTTGTATAGAAGATTGCAAAGAAAAATAAAAGAGTTGCAAAACGAAAAAAAATGCTTACTGCGTTAAAGGTTCTGATTTCTGATTCTCATTTGGTTGATGGGAATTATGGAATAAGTAGTTAAGTTTCAAACATTCTTTTAAGAATTTTTTTCAGTCTTCTGATGAGTTCATTAGCATCATGACGAAATGACGGCGGCATATAGACGGCTAAAAAGACAGAAAACGTTTGTCTATTTTTGCACCTGAATTAATACCTTTCAATTGGCTCTTAAAGCAAATAAATAATTAAGTTTACCAAAAAGATAGTATACCTTTCTGCCGGACACCCTGTATTAAGATAATTATTTAAAACCATGCCTTTTGGTTGCACCACCCTTTATATCAGGTTAGTGTTGCCTTACAACAACTCTTTATTGTAATAAACTGTGCTTTTCGGTAATTATTGGATCTGGTCAACGGCCTAATAATGTCTATAGAACTTTCAACTTCCATAATAGAACTCTTGAAGATGTGTCATCTACAAAACCACAAGATTGCAGGTAAATGAAAGAGAGACAGAGAGAGAGAAAGAGGGAGACAGAGATTGCTCCAAAATCCAAAATATTTGCTAGTTGTAAGAAAATTCTGCCCTCACTTCAGTTGTAAAAATTTCAAAGATTACTTGTATGAAAAAGAAAGCAAAAAACACTTGGGAATTACTTTCAGTTTCAGTTGCCATCGTAGAAAGTGTCTGCTCCCTAATGTATGCTGAAGTATCTAAAAGCTGGCTTTTTCCCATATTACGTTTTAATTTTAATCAATGTCCTTCTGTATAAAGTAAGTGTAAGACCAGTTCTTCTCCATGCATATCCTCTATGGTTTACAATTTCAAAGACAAGAATGAATAAATTGGAAATATTCGAAAGACATGTGCTAAGGAAATGCATAGAAAAGAACTACAAATCACAAAAAAAAAAGATTTTTAAATCAATATATTTACAAAAAAGCAAAGATGCATCCTTTATCTGCTTATGCTCTGAATTCGATGCGGAAGTTCGTTGAAAAACTATCAAATTTTTAAGGTAGTGTTATTCAAGATATTTTATCTAATGAACGACGGTTTAATTGGTCAAAAACCCAGTACATTTCTAACATTGGAATTTTACAGGAGAAATCAAATGAGTTTCCTGGTCCAAACTTTTATGCAGGCACCACTTTCGGTCTTCATAGGGGGTAGAGTTAATTAATTTTTTTTTAACTATTATTTTTTTTTTATTTATTATTATTATTTTTTTTATTTTATTTTTTTTTTTTTTTTTTTGTTTTGTAATAATTATTTTTTGTTATTAGTTTTAAGATTTTAGTGTTAAGTTCAACAATGGTAGATAGAACTCTACCAGTATAGATGGAAGCCGGGAGCAAGCTTTTTTTTTAATTTTAGTACAACTATATTAATAATTATATATTGTTAATTTCCTTTCCTTGTCATGTGATAAGCAAGAAGCATAATATCTAAAACACAAGTTATGTTATTAAAATAATACTACATAGATTTAAGTTTTCATTTTTTATGTTCGTAATTCCTGTAATATGAAAAAAATGTAAAAGTCTCAATAAAATTAACTTAACTTAATCAATGTTTGCAACTATTTTGTCCTCAATAAGCAATAACTTTTTAAGTTTCTATATGGAATGTTGAGCTCAATAATGGCTTTAGATGAGTCTAAAGACGCGGTACTATAGTTATAAGAAAATTTTAGTTAAATATTGTTTTTTTATATATAAAATGAAAACTTGAATTCAGATTAATTCATGTGCCTGTATATGACTAAAAATGTTTGCAACTTCACGTTTCGACCAGAGATGCTAAAAGCAAAACCATAATTTAAAAGTTAACCATGATTTTTATTGTGTACAATTATGCAGTTTTATATTCAGCCTACACAAACAATACATATGTATGTGTGTATGTACAAACAATGCAACGCTGTAAAAATAATCATGTATAATAATTTCATAAATTTAACACTAACCACAATTAAAATAAGGAAATCACATGAAAGTTTTTAAAAAATCATTAATTGTCTGATATGATATGCAATGATAAATATAGACAAAAATAAAAATGAATGGTGTGTTTGATATAATTAAAAATTTTTACAGAAAATATACAACAACTTAGGTGGCTGAGTGGCATGTTTGTCGCTTTAGAAACATGAGCCCCTGAATGAGACGGGTGCTGACGAGAAAGTGTGGCGGCTTCGAAACAACTACTAAAACCTTGCTAAATGTCCTTGATGTTTTCTTTGTCTAATTTAATTAATATCAATCACAAAGATAATATAGAAAGAACTTGAGCCTGACAAACTTAATATAGAAATAATGATATCTAAAATATACAACTGTTAATAAATTTTTAAATTGGGGTGATCAACATTTTCAAAGAAGACAAGAAAAGGGAAATTAAAGATTTTACTGACTGTGTGTGGCACATACGATTTCTGTTTCACCTCTAGCATGGCCCTCATCAGCACCCAAATTACTGTTTTTGAGCAGCAGCTCATCTTGCGACTTGAGCTCTGCTCTAGTCTAGGCTGTCTATGTTTGATGTTATTAATGAACTTGCCATTTTTTTTTCTCACTGTGGTTTTCTATTAGTTTGAATATACTCTTATTTAAACTTGAATATACTCTTATATACACTTGTTTTTTTTTATAAGTGTTTATTAAACTCGATATTTCGATATCACAATGGATATCTTCTTCAGGAAGAAGATATCCATTGTGATATCGAAATATCGAATTTAATAAACACTTATAACAAACAAAAAACAAGTGACCTTATGGCTCGAACAATTAAAATACAAATTCCTAATCTGAAAACAATTTAGAACTGCACACATTACCGTTTGTTTGCAGTTTGGACATCGTATTGCCTTTTAATTCAGTTTTGCCAACTACTGCCTTATAAACAGCATCTGTACTTCATTTATGAAGACATTTTACTTCACTTGGTCCCGGTTATTTAAATTCCCAGCTTTCCCTATCATTTTTATTTGTACAGTTACCGGTCGTCTGTGTCATGTAATACACGGATTTTGCATACAATTATATTTTGATATTCATGCATTTTTACTTGTAAATAACGTTTTAAATTAAACAAGAATTTAATGGAAAATTGCTTTATTAAATCATACTTTTAATTTAATTAAACAAGCTATTTGTTAAATACCGATTTTTCATTTTATAATGAGCAATATTATTTTAATTAATACAAAGTACATAAAATTAAACAAAGAACAATCGAAACCTTTTGGCTGGTTAAACGTGATTAAATGAAACGAATTTAATTAATTGAAAAATTGTGCAATTTTATTACAACAGTTGAAAAGTCAAAGAAAAAATTATATTTGTTAAAAATGGTATTGCCTGATTTCTGAAAACAAGTTTATACTTCATATAATAAACTTCCACAGTAAATATGTAATTCTGAGTTAAAAATTAAAACATGTTTAACTCTATATTCTTCACTATGCGATAAAATTGAAAGAAAAAGCAAAAACTAAATAAAAAAATAAAAGAATAAAAATAAATTGAGGTCCAAAATTACATTTCAATTGGCTCTTAAAGCACACAAATAATTAAGTTCATATTTGAATAAGAATAATAATCGGTAGTAAGAAAAGCAGGTTATGTGATTTAAAAACAGTATACCATTAGTCATGACCTGGGTTCGACGCAATTTGGGCGCTAATGAATGACATGCTATGTACCCCAGCCAGTAAGTCTTTAACTTCACTTTTCTTGTTTTCCTTCAAAATGTCGTTGCTCACTCCAATTTTTTCAGGAAAAAAATTTTTTTCAATTTAGAGGTACTAAAAATCGGACTAAAAATTCCGATAAAAATTATTAACAATTGTAAGTCATATAGTACGACTATAATAAAATTAAAAATTAATACTAAATTTAGCTGGGGAACAATTAGTTAGTTCGAAGCCGCTACACTTTTCTTTTTACTTGTCGTTTTCACTGCTTCTATTTTTACTATTTACTATCATTTCCTGTTCATTTTTAGGGTTCCGTACTCATCAGAGTGAAACGGAACCCTGTTACCGAGACAACTACTTCCGTCCGTCCGTCCGTCCGTCCGTCACAGCGTCCATTCTCCAAAACGGAACAGAGCTAAAGAGCTGAAATTTGCACAGGATATTGTCGTGCCTTGCCGCTACAACAAGAAATACTAAAAACAACAAGAAAGCGAAAACTACCAGGTGTCCCCATACAGCGAAATGTTACAATTAGCTATAACTCTCGAACCGTAAAAGATAGAAAGCCGAAATTTCCACAGTGTATGTATTAATAGACGCCCTACATTAACAAATGCTTAAGATAACAGCAACTCAAAAACTACCAGGTGTCCCTATACAACCCAAAGTAACAACTAGCCCTAGCTGCTAAACTGTAAAAGACAGAGAGCTGAAATTCGCACAATATATGTATTTACATATACTCCATAACAACAAATGCTAAAATCAACAACATGTCGAAAACTCCCAGGTGGTCCTGTACAACGTAAAGTAAAATTTAGCCGTAACTCCCAAACTGTAAGAGACAGAGAGCTGAAATGTGCACAATATATGTACTCACACATGGCCTACAATAACAAATGCTAAAAACAACAACAACAACTGTAAAACTACCAGGTGTCCCTATACAACGTAGAGTAACAATTAGCCGTTACTCTCGAACCGCGAGAGACAGAGGAATGAAATTCGCATAATATATGTATTCACATATGTTCCACAACGACAAATGCTAAAAACAACAACAACTGTAAAACTACCAGGTGTCCCTTTACGACGTAGAGTAACAGTTGCCTATAACTCTCGAACCGTAAGAGATAGAGAGCTGAAATTCGCACAATATATGTATTTACATATGCCCTACAACAGCAAGTGACAACAACAACAACAACAACAACAAGTCGAAAACTACTAGGTATGCCCATACAACATTAAGTAGCAATTGAACATAACTCTCAGGCTGTAAGAGACAGAGAGAAGAAATTTATACAATATATGTATTCACATATGCCATTCTATACGTACATTACAAATACATACGCACGGAACCCTACGTGTGCGAGCCAGCCTCGTTTTTTACTGAATTTATTATTCACGGCCGACCACATTTTCAAAGAACTACGTCTTGATGACACCTTCTGCTCCTAAAATCCAGGAGACGGTCACTCCACTACATGGTCCAAAATGTATATGGATGCTGATGGGAAGTGTTGCGAACTCGAAACAACCGCTTGTTCACTTATCGTTGGAATTTTACTTTTGTTCTTAATTAGAAAGTAGAAAAAAACAAGCAAACACCCATTATTAGGCTCTGCAGTTGGTTGCAAACTTAAGCAAATGAATATAAAAAAATTATTTTTTTCACAAATCACCTGCTGCAGGGTTAACAGACATCAGCTACGTTTTATTTTGAAACACAAAATATACTGTTACGTAACCAAAACTAATGTTAACTTTAGCCAAACAAGTACATTTTCTTGCTTGATTTGCATTTAAAAAAAACAAAACAAATTTTACTATCTCCTTGGATTATTTGCTTTCATAATATGCAACAAAAATATTAAGAGAAAATAAAACATACAATAGAACAGAAAGCAGAACAGGAACAAATTCGTATACAAATCCCAGTTGTTTTGTCTGTTGACAAACAAGACAAATGTGTTATTTTACGACAATTTTGATTTATTTAAAAATGAATTTATTTTAGAGTCTGGAAATGTTTTCCATGCAATATAAATGGGTGTGTCATGTGTGTGTATGTGTTTATATAACCAGCACCAAATGACTGTAAGTATGAATTATTTTACATAATCGTATTTTCTAAAAATAAGACCAAATAAAAATATTAATTCTATATGGAATTTATTTATAAAACTAAAAGCAGATCAAAACTACACTACACTGGAAATGAATATTGCTTTAGTGTTCTGTAAATCAAGTGTTTCTGTATCAAAGGATTTCTGAAAATACGATGGCATAGATAAGATTTTGGTTTGAAAAATCGTAGTAACTTGCGAAGCGTAATCTTGAAATTGTCGCTGAATATGAAATGTTAAAAGCAACATAAGCGTAAAAATTAAAAGGTGCCCCATACAAAAGACACCCAGTGTTTGCTAAAGGTGGGATCACACGGTTGCCGCAATGCACCAATTTTACAGAATTTTCATTGGGCTGAATTGTAGCACAATAAAAAATGTGTTCCAATTAAATTCTCTGCAGTCACATGATTGTCACATTCTACTGAAGTTTCATTGTCGCAAATTGGCGCAAAGCAATTTAGTAACAATAATTGCCGCATTATAGTCACACGATTGTTATATTATACGGCAACTCTGAGAAACAGCTGATGTAGCTGCTGACAAACTTTGTTTTGCAAAAAAAAAAAAAAAAGGAGTTCAATGTTAAAAATATGGTTTGTTCCTTAAAAAGAAAGAAAATTGCTTCTGCTTTTATTATAATGTTGTAACAATAATTGAATTTTACTGACTGAAAAACAAAAATTAGGACGCGTTTAAAGAATTTGGAACTAAATAAATGTATACATATGTATATTATTGGCGCGTATTGTTTTCTTTGGTTGCCGCATGAGAACACAATAAATATTGGTGTATTTTTAGAATTTCTATTGGTGAATAGTTGTATGTCAAGTGTTCACACGGTTGTATTTGATTGAGACAAATAGGAACATGAGCCAATAAATTGTGCTATCACACGATTGGCATACAAAATATAACAAAAATTTGTTCATTGCGACAATTGTATGATCCCACCTTAAGTAAAATGAGTTGAACCACCTGCAGGGCATTTAGGAACCCTTTCTATACGCCTTAGTCTCATTCTTGGCTGAGTTTATCTCTCAATACTTTTTGTGTATATGTATAGGAATATAACCTTAATAAATTTCCACTATGGTAGCGCCAGTTTGTGTCTTGGGTTTTTTAAATTTAAAACCTGTATAAAACATGGCTATGATACCAAATCTCAGAAAAGCCCATTTGTCGTACAGCATGATTTAGTGTTTGAAAACCTCCTTTCATGAACTTTAAACGTTTTGCAAAAAGTAAAAATATTCTAAAAAAACGTAGTTTTATTCTAAGCATGATGTAGTTGCTGACATTTTAAATATGAAATTTAATTCATCACAAACTGTACAACAAAAGTGACACTTTATGTAGTGTTTGTAAATGAAATATATTAAATCTGCTAAATGCTTAAAATAAGCAGCCAAATGGGCTTGCTTATGTTAGACAAACAAAAAAATCTTTCAACAAAACTATAATACCTAATTTATATTGATCAAAAAAAGTAGTTTAATATACATAAATGTATTACAACACCTTAGTTCAATGTAATTGAAATTTTTTTCAATAAAATCTTAACAAATACGGCATGGTATGGCAAAAATGTTGTATTTGTAGAGGTAAACTGAGCCTCTAGATCTCAAGGATGGAAACCAGAACATGTATGAAAAAGTTCTCCTAAAAAAGCAATTAACAGTCTTCCCAAATTGCAAAAAATCATCCATAAAATAGACTACAAAGAGATCACTGCTTTGGTTAATTAAGTACATTAGTTAAATACATAAATAGAAACTAAAATTGCGAGAGCTTTGATTGCCGAGTGGTTAAAGTGGCAGGGTTAAAATGGTGAAATTTGACACGTCCAAAGTTCATGGGGTGCTGATGGAGGGTGTTTACTACCCAGAATCAGCCGGTTGTCCATCTAGCTACAAAATTTTACTTTTCTTTACTTAATTGATATTAATAAAAATAATATAAAATTAATTATTGAAAAAATAAATTTTTTAACAGAACGCTTCAAGGTTTCTTGTAGCATGTCTAGTAACCCGCTAATTTCCGCCCTTTATTAAAGAAGACGAACTTATTTATTTAATTGTATCACAATACATACGTATATGCATTGCGTATATACTTCAATATGTATATATGACTTACAATTATATATGTATGCATGAGTGTATATGATTATTACATACCTATTTCATCTATTTAAATTGTATAAGATATCAAATCAGAGGTTTTTTCCTCTGGAGTAAAATATTTTCTTCATAATAAATATCCTCTTATGAACTAAATATTATTTTAGAGATGAGTAGTTTGTATGCTGACTAAAACTCTGTAAATTGTGTGATAACTTTAGGTTAAGTGTTGAATTTTTTTTAGCAAATAAAAAAAAATATTAATAAAAAAAAAGTGACCAACTAAGGGTTGAACTTGAGCCTGACAAAGTAATTTAGTGTAAAACTATAACACTTTTAATTGATATCATAGTTAAAAGCTCTTAGATCCATTATTACAACTGGTCGACAGCTGAATAATGTGTGTGAAGATAAATATGCCGAGTTAAATATGTTTGACGTAACAAAATATTTAAAAGTGAAGTTAAATATGTTTTTCGTAAGCGAACATTGTACCAACATGTTTATCTGTGAAAGTAAAAATGTCTGTCCGTAAATATATATATATATATATATATATATATATATATATATATATATAGGAGTAACTTGTTTTAAAATAAAAGAATATTTAAAAATATTAATAAAAACCATCAGAATTTTAAAATTGAGAAAACTAAAAAAAAAAAAATTTAACAGCGGCACCGTAAAAAATCGATTATCTCTGAAAGAATTTTGATATATATGGGCACATTTTTTGAGTGTAACTCAACTCGACCACATGGAAAAGAAAGCCAAGGATGTGGTCTATTTAGTGGTATAAGTGCCGTTTCTCAATTGTATTTGAGAATTTTTTAAAAAAATTTTTGAAATTTTGACTAAGTGAAAAATTATCTTGGAAAGAATTTTGACATATATGGGCACATTTTTTGAGTGTAACTCAACTATTTAGTGGTATATGTGCCGTTTCTCAATTGTATTTGAGAACATAGGAATTCATAAGCCAAATTTCGCAATAAGTTTTCATAACTTACAAGTTTAGATTCCTAAAAACAAAAGGTGTTGGTTATTCAAGAAGCTACCAATTATAAAATATGACTGTGAGAGGGGGTCAACTTCTTATTTTAATGTTCGTCGAATATGCATTGTCAATCCAAGACCCTGCTTGTCATTCTAAGCTTGACAGAAAACTATTAGATTTTTAACCCATTTTTGTATTCTTTAAGGTACAGTGATTTCAATCTGGAAATTATGCTCAACAATACAAATTTACCCTTACAAGGAACCAGGACTTACAGTCCAAAAGTAGTCCAAATATATGGGAAAAACATGCTCCATTTTACATTACAATGTTGTAGGAAAGGACCATGTAATCCAACAAAAAAAAACAAGAATTACTCGGCACATTATTGAGATAAAGTCGGTCTTGAAATTACTTCATGTCACTACTCCATGGCTTACCATATGGTAATCATGTAGTGCCAAATAATGCCATGTTCGCATAACATGGGACCTTGGTGTAACTACTCCTTTCTTTTTAAAATGGATCATGTACTCCAACAATTTGTGCAGTGACTGAGTAAATTATTGACCGTCTTCCTGGTGTTAATTTTTAATGAATGCGAAGTGAGAAGTGTATAACGTACCTACGCCGACATACATTTTATATGTGCTTCTAGATGAAAAAGTTATGTTCAATTTACCTAAAATCAATCTTCTTCATCTTGTTCTTACTTATAATAAAGTTTTGCTTTGCTAAATTGGTTTTTTTACAAATTTTAAATATGAACTTAATTATTTATTCCTTTAAGAGCCATTTGTAGGCGATATTAATAAAAAGACGTTTTTATTTCTTCGCAGTTTATTTATTAACCTTTACACAAAACCCAATTCGTTACATATTTTTCTTAATTTATAAAACATTGTTTGCTACAAAAATACTTAATTTCTATTTCAAGGTTGTTTATTTACAGGTACTTGAAAAGATTCATTGTTGGACCTGAATTAATACATTTACAAATTTTATTATATACATGATTTTTTTATGTTTAATATTACATTTTACACACATACATATATTCGTGAGATATTCGCCATATTCAGGCTAGAACATTTGCAACCTCACTAATACTTGCTATGCAAATCAAAGAGAAATAATCAATCTAGAACTTTACTAAATAAAAAAAAAGTCTCTTCAAAGCCATATAAATCACACAGATGTTGTGAAATCTCGGTTTTTTCCCTTTTAAGCAAATAAATCAAGTGCTTATCATGCACTGGCCATCATAATCAATCTCATCATCAACATACTTCATGTTCAATAAACTATTTCAATTGCTGTTCAAAGTTTTCATCATCGCACCACAAGCCAGCACATCGTCATCGTCATCATCATCATCATCGTCATCATTATCACCAACATCAGCATCATCTGCGGCAGCTGGACGTTCTTGTACTCGTCTTTTTGATGAACGTACCTACTTAAGTAGATAAATGCTAAAATTATATTTCAAATTCAATCACTTTGATTATCACTAACAATTCATCTGTCATTTTAAGACACAAATTCTAAACCTTGCAAATATACATAAACATTCACACACACACACACACACATACAGCGGCATTGACTTTTCTCTGTGGATAAATCTACATATATCCCAGTATCATATTCAAAATCCTATTGAGGTAAAAGCTTTGTGTTTTGCGTTAATATTCAAACATTCAACATGCTGCACATGCCTGCAAACATGTGAAATTAAACAAATGGTTTCGTAGAGCTGCACTATTTGGACAGCAATTACAGTTTATTTGTGGGTTTTAGAGTAAGAAAATTTACTCTCAACAATTTGTTGGCTGAATTTTTTATATGCATATTAGATTCGGGTAATATACACGTGATATAGTGCGCAATTTTGGCGATTTTCAATTTCTATAATCTCTTGTTTTATGAGATCTCGAAAACAAACAAAAATGTATGAGGTCGGAGGATGTTAAATAATCAATCATCCTGATGAAAGTTAAGACAAAGGTTAAAATGTTCCATAACTGCCACAGATTCACCACCATAGACTACACTGTGGTCTTCTCTAGATATTTAATTTCGCGGCTGACTGATGTAAAAAATAAGCTTGAGGTGATACTATTTGAACTTACAGTTCAAGTGACTGAAATCTTACCCCCGATTTTTGACTTGGGATTTAAATACAAAATTAGTAAATTTGTTATTTATTTATTTATTTTTTATAGATTTTAAATCGGCACGGCAGGCCGTTTAAGTTTGATTTAAATAGCAACTGTTTGACTCAATTTTGTATTTAAATCAAATTTAAATTGAAATGGCATTTAAAATCCAAGTCTAAAATTAGGGGTTAGAATAACAATTTCTAAATGAAAAATCGTTAACAAGAACCATACTGGGATTTAAAAGAAACCGTACACGGTCCACACCAAAAAAGGCGGTGGACGTTCGACTGTATATATGATTCATTTGTATAATAAGGAGTCATTATGAGGTTGTTATCTTTGCATTGTGTGCATCTTAAGATATTGTTTCTTATTAGACTTATTATAAAGTTATAAATTCTTATTATATTAGCGTTATTATATAATACTTTATTTTATAAAATTGCTTTCTGGTGGTCTGTATAACGATGTCCAAGCTCTCTTTATACATTTTCTTTCAAAGATTCTTATCTTTTCCATGTAAGAAGGCGATATGTTGAACCATATTGGTTAAGCATACGTTATAATTGGTCTGATAAGGGACTGGTACATTATTATTTTAATCTTTTCTTTGGCCACAATTTTGCACAAAGATTTTCATTTGTTGCCAGTTGACCCAGTAACTTCTTCCAGAAGACCATTTAGGCCACTGTACATAAGCCAATAGGATATTGACACATGCAGTATTTTTTTGTCAATCTGTTACAAAACGAAGAAAAGCAACTGTTGGCCAATTTTTTAATGTTGCTGTTTTTTGTTGTGCCATACTTTGCTTTAGCGACATCTAGCAGTCAATAGTGTCCGTTTTCACAACTAATTAATTAGGTGTCTTCGCTGCTGTCAGCGGAGACACAGCCCATCATACACAATTGTTTGTCGACAGATACACCAATACATATAAACAGCTCACACGCTTTCGTGACGATTTCTACTAATTTGCACTACCAGCAAGCCGCGTTAAGGAACTTCGTTCCAAAAACTATAATGAGATACGAGTCCCACTTTTGTTTGAATGAATATGTGAACAAACAGAAGAGTTGGTGTTGGGTGAAGTGAAACCCAACAAATTCTTAATCAGTCAGCTTTGAGGAATCATTGCACCTTCCTTCTTTGAAATTGATAACGACACAATGGCAGCTGTCAATGGGTTGGGCTTGATTAACATGTGGTATGAACAAGACTGTGCCACATCGCATACAGCCAGGATTACAATAAAATTACCGCAAAATACCGCGATACCTCTTTCCATAACAACTTATTTAAAGAAATGGTGACTGATTTATTGAAATAAGAAGGGTGATATTGCTTTTGTACCCTCAAATAACAGCATTATACATATTTTGTGGCCATTCTTCAAAACAAAGTTTAATTTAAAGTTGTCTTCAAAAGTTAAAAATATTAAATAACAAAATAAAAAAAAACATGCTTTTTATCTGTTGACAGTTTTTGAAATATGAAATAAGTTTGATTGCCAAAAACACAGAAAAGAAAAGTTGTTTCATTGTTGCTGTTTATACAACAATGATTTTGGGAAAACGTATAGAAAAAACAAAAACACCAGCCACTCTCAAGGCCTGTCGAACTTGCTGGCATGTTATAAAACGAAAAACAAAATTCGCAATTTGAATGCTTGCAATAAGAGGATTTGATCAACTTTTGCACTACAAAGTTTTCTATTGTATTGTATGTTTCTTAAGACCATCTTCTATTAACATCCATCGTGGTAACATTATTGTGCAACAGGATTTTAAAATGATGCTGGCATGCAGCAGCAAGCAAACGCATGCATTGCAATAATAACTATGAATACAAAGAACCGAAAGCAGGATAAGTATGCAGAGATTTTATCTTTTGTTTACAATGTTTCAAACAAGATATATGATCTTTGTATGAGTGTATGAGTGTGTGTGTGTGTGTGTGGCTATGATTTTAACGACGTAGATGAGGGAAGGACTCCTACGCTTTAGATATGAAAAAAATATCGCTTAATATATGCCTGAGGCAGAGCAGATCAGAAATTAGTTATTAAATTTATGCAGTTTGCTGAATGTTCTTAAAAATGTTTTATTAGACTAAAAACTTTCATTGTAAAGTATGTAAGTTCAAACATGCGTATACGTAATGTAATCCTTTTACTTCACAAGAACGAATATCAATCATACGTACAAGTTCTACGACTCTCGCTGAGATTATGGATGTTGTAATGCCTTATCTGTAAGGGAATTGTGTATATTTTGGCCAAAAAAAAAAATTTTTTTTTTGTTAAGCTGTCAACTAATTTTGTTGGTTTCAGTAACGATTACGATATGCTGTTATTAATCTTACGACTTTGCTAGCATGTAGGTATTTAGTTAGACTAGAATGACCAACAATTTCTGGCTGGCATCAAAAAGATCTAAATTTTTTAACAGCGTTAAAACTGTTGTTAAAAATTATTGCAAAATCTCATCACTGGTATGATGGGATTGTAAAGCGGCTCTTGCACTATAAAGCACTGCCTGACAATATCAGGCCGTATTGAAAGTGGAAAAAGCGCGTTTAGCAACATGTTTGTTGGTTTTGTCAGCCAGGGTATGTTTCAACATTTTTTGATACTTTGTGTTTGTCAGCAAATCATTACGCAATGCTATAGAGATTCTGTCACGTCACTCACAGTGAGTATTTCTTTTATCGTCTTATAGTGCCTCATAAATATCTGAAGCAGAGCTCAACTTTTACCATCGGCGGCTGATGCGTTCTGAGGTTTGACAAACACTGCTTTGTTTTTTGAAATTAGGACACATACACACATTCTCTTTTTCTCTCCATAGTCTACTATCTGTTATATTGCTTGGCTTTGTAACAGCCGCTTAACATATGTAATTTTCTAGGCATTCCCAATTTTGATCTGTATAATTAATATGCCCATTTTATGAGCTAAATATAATTATAGTTATCTTTCTTTTCTTGTGCTGGCAATCACTAGGCACTAGGTCATAGAACAGGCTACTGCATGCCTCTGCTCTGGGCCAACAAGAGTTGCAAATGCTCCCACTGCAAGAGCTGCTGCAGTTTCTAGGTGTATTAATTTGGTAGGGAATAAGGGATGCATAATAGATCAACCACTGGGCGCAGGGCAAATGACTGAGTCGGGTCATATCCTTCATTACGTTACCTCACAACTATCTTTCTTTAATCATCTTGTGCTTGACAGTTTCAAATATAACAGCCGCTCAACATCCAGGACTGTATGAACATGATTGATATGTCCATCATATTAACTGTATGGAATTACAAAACAAACTGATAAGAGTTTATGATTGGAAGTCTTTATATGACAAGTAGTACCTCATCCGATATAAGTACTGCTGCTTTACGACCTCTTATGTCCAAAAACTCAGAGCAAATTGCGCTTTAAGTTTGGCTTAATTTACATTTAAACCCTCCTATAAGCTTCTCTGTAATTTGATTACAGCTAAAGCTTGACTGCAGTGAACCAGTTAAGCATTTACTATTACTTGTCTTTAGAATTAGAAATTTGGTAACTTTGCAAGAAATGCTGCACATGCTAATGCTTTAATGACTGAAGCTTAAATGCCAAATTTTCTTAATTTAAATGTGGTTTAAGTGTTCACTGTATTAAAGGTATACCAGCTGAAGCGTAAGTTAATCCAAGCTCGAAGATGATTTTTTGGGCCTTAACGTGATGTAGCATAAGTGATCGTACCAACAATTGCTACTACGTATGATTGATGTGTCATCAGTATCAATTGTATGAAATTACTATACGTATACGCATGCTTTCAAGAGTCCTGATTTTTGTTCAGCTTCTTTCTCCTTTGTCTTTTACATCAAACAAAATGTTGTGCTTTTATATCAATTTTTGAAATTTAGCTATTACTTCTGCAACTATTCACTAGTAAAAATCGTCTTGTTCCAAAAAAAAAGCAGAAGATAACGAACATACTCGCATTTACAACAAAAGATAAATGGATAGTAATAAACAACACGAGGCATGTAACAAAGGCAGCACAAAAGCAACAAATAGACAAAGAAAAACCACTGGCATCAACTAACCGACCAGCCAACGAATAAGTGAATAAACATGTTTCATTGTAATTGCCGGAGAGTTATAAATGAAAAACATATGAGCCACATTGTATTTACTCCGGCTGTTGCAATAATAAAACTCGCACAAAGCTGCAACAAAGGCGGCAATAAATTTTCATATTTCATGCACTTGAAGCTTTCAAACTCTAATGCAATGAAATAAACAAAGGCATACCAATTACAAAAAAAAAAGTTTTCTCTTGCAAACCATAAGAAAGAAAATACTAAAAATCACTTGCTACAAAACACAAACCAAAGATTAGATTTTTTCGATCCGAAATGTGTATTAATAATAAAAAAAAATGTTTCAATATACCAATGTAATTGCTTTAATTTCTTTGAAAAAGCTCACATACAATTAATAGCCAATAAAATTGCCCTGAAGGAAACCACCTAGACTTCTCCAAGTGTCATCAAGTCACCTGTTTTGTTCAATATATACACAATTCTTTTATGGGCATTTTCAACGGAGACTCTAACTCGTATATATAAATAGATTTGTTGCCAATTTAAAGGCCCTCTTTTTCAAATTCATCGCTCGATTTTTAATTGCACCTTCGTACACGGAATTCCAAATGAACAAAATCGTTTTTGAAAGTGCAGCGATATAAAAAATATTAGCTGCCACCAAATACTGTTTTTCTGAGAATTTACGCTCTTTAGGGTTCCGAACTAATTGAACTGAATGAAAACGAAATCCTGTTTCTGAAACTTCGTAGTCTGTTTATCGGTTCGTTCTTCAATCACAGCACCCCTTCTCCAAGAAGGTAAGAGTTAGAAAGCTGATATTTTCACAGCATATGAAGTAACACTGGCGCTACAATAGCAAGCACTACAACCAACATTAAGGAAAAAGCTAAAGGGTGTCCCCACACAACAAACTGGAAAAATTAGCTATTAGTTGTGAACCATAAGAGTTGGAGACTTATAATTCTCACAGGATATGTAATTACATGCGTTGTACAACATTAAATACCAAAAACAACACATAGTTAAAAAATAGAGGGTAGTCTCATACAATAAATAGTAAAAATCAGCTGTAACTTTTGAACTATAAAAGATAGAGTCTTGAAATTTACACTGAATGTGTAGTTGCCTCAGCTCAACAACAACAACAACATCAATAACAACATCAAGCAGCACAAGCAACAAAAAATTAAAAACTAAGGGGTGCTCCCATACAAGCAACTTAATATTGGATGTAATGGATGCAAAGAATGGTGAAATTTTAAGTTTTCAATTGTTTCGGAGATGTTTTCATTCATACTTTTTATTATGGTCATATTGGTATGGCTCAATATATCGACCAAACGGCCTCCTTCCTCCGATGGTCCAAATTCTTGATGACACTGAGGCACAATTGAGATTCTATGCCGTCAATGTGCTGAATTATTTCCACCTTTAACTATTGAATTGTTGTTGACACTCGTGGATTTATCATTCGCCCAAATGCAGCAATTCTGCTTATTAACGAATCCCCTGAGGTGAAAATGTGCCTTGCAAAGCGCCATCTTGTGCCCAAAAATCCCCACTTATTCATACAACAAAATGATGTTGCTTCTGTATTTGTTCTGTTGCTGTTATATTAACATATTAATTTTCCTTCCCACAACTATTTTATAAAAATTACAACTTTTTGAAACAGATCACATTGTGTGGTACATGAAGCTTCTGCTTCTCCTTCAACTTTCAAAATCTTTAAACATTGTTATGTTATGGACATGATAATATTTGCACAAATACTTTGAATTGCAATTAAATAAAAGGCTTCACATGAATGTTACAATACCATTTGAATCTGCCAATTTATTTACAAATTTGAAATTCTGGCATTTCAATGAAAATGAAATCAAATTTAAACAATAACTATTTGCAAATAAATCTGTTAACGAACGCATGTAAATATTTATTCATGTGTATATTAATATTGTTGCTATACATATGTATGTATGTATTTACAAATGCATAGTAGGCCGGGTCAATTTGTCTGGTTAAAAAATATTTTTATATTGTATCATCGTTCTTTGGAAAGCTTTTGGCATTATAAAAAAAAAGTTGCACTATGGCATTTCAAAAAAATCTTTTTCAAGGCGTTCGGTTATCTCCCTAAGGGGGCGTGGTACAATGGGATTGGTGTATTCGAGAAAATTGTTGGCGACCGGTCAAACATTCGATTTACTGACATCCTCTGGCAAGTTAAAGTGACGAGGAGAAAATTTCATTTTCTAGGCTCCCAATTACTAATCGGTCTCTGGGACCCCTAGAAGAGGCAAATATATGGCCAACCCCTCATAATTTTTTCCTCCGAATATTTTTTTCGCACATGCAGATGCCGTACCTTGCCTCCTCAGAGGATCTTTCATACAAAACTATCAAACAAACAAGTGCATACAAGACGTCTCGAAAACAATTTTTTTGAAACCTTTTTTTCTAACCAAGAAAGCTCTTCAAAAATCGATGGCCCCATATCCAAATTGCTAAATCGATCCTATCTAATGTGAAGATATCCACTCGTTTGCAACAACAGTGCTATAGTTCAGAAAGTCTAATGAAAGAATTACAAGTTAGCTGATGAAATTTAGCAAATCGTTCGAATCCTTCGAACGTTAATGAAATGGGATAATTTTTTAGACGGAATTAACTGATTTTAAATGACATAATTTTTTTCAAATCAAATGGTTTGGTAATTTTAATACCCAAAAAATCATCAAGAATTAAAATTCTAGCTTAGGAAAGCTTTTCCGTAACTTAGTTACAGTTGGAACTTCATTGCAGTAAATCATTGAAACATTTACTATTGTTTGCTTTTAGAAATAGAAATTTGGCAACGTTGCAAACACATGGCAAGCAGCTGATGCCCTGCACTGCAGCTTAAATGCTAAATTTTCCTTTTTTAGATGTGACTTAGATATTGAATGATTTATTGATGTACTAGCTTAAACAAAAACAAAAAATGATTTATCATTTAAACTTTAGTCATTAAACTGTGCAAAACTTTAGATGTTTGATTTTTTTTTGCGGCGTTGCCAAATTTGTTTTGCTTATAAACATCAATAGTAAATGGTTTATCGATTTACTAAAGATCATAGAAAAAAAAATATAAATAAAATAAAAATTAATTAAACCTCAAGAAAAGGGTTTATTACAAATAAAGTGCTCAGCACTGCTTATTTGGAATTTTTTTGAAAGCTATTTGCTTGTATTTAACGCTCGATGGAATTCGGGGAATAAATATTAGAGTCACGAATGACAGATTCTTAAAGAATTGCAAAAACTCATTCTGCAAAATGTTTGATAAACAAAATAGTTGAGTAAATTTAAAAAGAGCACCACAAGAAATCATCCCAATAAATCTTTAATGCAAAAATAAAAGGTAAAATGTGTTGTAAAACGTTGAAATGGTTTTCTGTATTAAAGGTTTTCGTAAAAAGAATTTAATTTTCATTATAATTCATTAAAATAATAATACTAATTATAATAAGTAGTGCAGTTTCAAATAATCTTAATGTTTTTCTTGTTAATGTCATATTTGCATATGAACTTAATTATTCACTTGCTTTAAGAGCCAATTGAAATGTATTAATTCAGGGGCCAAATCGTTCCATGCGAAGTCGAATGAACTATCGAGTAAAAATAATATAAAACAAAAACAAAATGAATAACAACCACAAGGCCCAGGCAACAAAATTCGTTCGATCACGTATGCGACGATTTGGCCCCAGGTCCAAAAATATACCTAAGAAATATTTTTCGTCTTTTTCAGCATATGCCGCCGATATTTCGTTGATGCTAATCATCATCATTAGTAGACTCGAAAAATTATGGGAATTATAAAAGAATAAGTAGTTAGGTTTCAAACATTCTTTTAGGAATTTCTCGAGTCTACTGAATAGTTGAGTAGTATCATAAAAATATCGGTGGCATATAAACGACAGAAAACATTTATAAAATCTAGTCTTGGACCTGAAGTTTGTTTTTATTTTAATGATTCTACTGATGAGTTGATTAGCATCAACGATTAAAAAATATATTCTAATCAATAGAAAATACAGTGATCAAATGGAAAGTAGATCAATATGATTAAATATACACGGTCAGTAATGAAGAGCTCTGGTGACACGATGGCTATGCGTTGCTGCTTAAAAACAGTACACAAGTAGTCATGGCCTGGGTTCGAATCGAATTTGGGTGCACAGTATATTATACCCTAGATAGTAAGTCTTCCACTTTACTTTTCTTTTCTTCTTTAAAAATCTTGATCACTGTGAGCCTCATAAAATTATTAAAAAAATCTTCTTCACTTTGAGCCTCATAAAATTATTAAAAATAAAAATTATTTGTAACTGGAGCGGCTAGGATTCGAACCCATGTCTGGCCGTTTGGTAACTCTGAACACTCATAGTGTGAGTAATTTGCCTTCATCCAACGATACGTTGCAATTTAGATCCCGGTACAGTAATAAACAAATTTATTTTTAAAACCATTTTAATTTTTCAACTTAAGCTATTTTTCCTTAACGACAGAAAAATATAAATGCTTTACCAATTTGGTCTTTTTTTAATACACTTTTCTCCAAATCAATATTTGCAACTTGTGACGAAGCTGCTGCAACTCAGCTCACGGAATATGTTATTAAAAGTGCACAAGGCTTTGCTTAACACAATTTTATTGTCAAAAGTTTCCACGACAATGTGCACGCAGAGTTTTGTGTGTATGTATGTGTATTATGTGAATTATATGTACTTCTATGTAAGTTTCTACAATGTTTTCAAACAAAAATAATAAAAATAATAATAATAACAACATTAATATTGGATTACAACAAATGCCAGTGCAACAATAGCAAAACGAAAACTGAAAAAAAAAAAAAATTACTGTAATAACAACTACACGAAACAAGCTGATAAACCCATACAAGCAAAGTTTCGCTCACTACCCGCATACACATGTGCATTAATGTACACAAATGCATATTAATGTGCACGTACGACTGACTGCATTGTTATTTAGTTATGCAAAAACTGCAACAATGCTCGAACAACACTGCCACTGCCACCGTTTAAAATGTTTACAATATTGTGCGTGAATTTTGATGTTGCGTTCGTTTACGTGCCTGTAATACGTACATGACTACACAACTACAAAATTGTTGCACAATTCAAAAAACACACATATTTAGCTCAGAGCTGGAAAATAGAGATTTTCACCTAAGCGATATTTAAATTAGGGGCCAAAATATCAAGGCATCATGGCAGTATTTATTATTTTTGACTGCTAGCTTAAAGTATAGCATGCAAGCTGCACTGAAAGTTAAGCTGAGTTCACCTATTTGTTTCATTTGAATTTCTTTCCCCATAAGAGAGACATCAAATAACATACAAAACACATTTTGTCTATACAAAAAGTTTGTTTGTACGAAATGGGTCAGCTTGAGCACTCAAAAATTTAATCATCAAATTGTAACGACACGTTTCCGCTGGTTGCTGGGGTAGCTCAACCGAGTCCAGAGTCGTACATTAAAATAAAAACACGTGGCGTTCTTTTTTCAGAAAACGTTATAAAAAGTACGGTTTATTTATTTTAAGCAAAGCAAAAAATAAAGTATTTAATTTAGAAAAAAAAAAAAAAAGAAATGCGGTCGGGGGACCCCCGTTAGGAACGAAGTTCCTTACGTTTTTGGAACGAAGTTCCTTAACGCGGCTTGCTGGTAGTGCAAATTAGTAGAAATCGTCACGAAAGCGTGTGAGTTTATATGTATTAGTGTATCTGTTGACAAACAACTGCCAATAAATATTAATTAGTGGTGAAAACGGACAAAAAATAAAACTTTCCAAAAATTTTAAGAAGCATATAAAATTTCAAAAACAACACAAAATAAAACGTACAGATTTCACCTTGTATTACATTCGAAGATAAAGAAAAAACGTAAGGAACTTTGTTCCTAACGGGGGTCCCTCGACCGCATTTCTTTTTTTTCATCTTTGAATGTAACACAAGGTGAAATCTGTATGTTTTATTTTGTGTTGTTTTTGAAATTTGTAAATTTTATGATTCTGTTTTCCGTTTATTGGTAGGTGTCTCCGCTTCTGTCAGCGGAGACACTGCCCATCATACACAATTGCTTGTCGACAGTACACCAATACATATAAACAGCTCACACGCTTTCGTGACGATTTCTACTAATTTCCACTACCCGCAAGCCGCGTTAAGGAACTTCGTTCCAAAAACGCTGATACACGTACATGTATCTTTTTTTGTGCCCACTCTAGGAATCAGTCGCAGAACATGTTTTTTTTATTTTTGGTAGACTGTTTACTAAAGGATTGCAAAATATAATATTATACTCAGCTCTGAACTGGTGATTTTTCCCACTGTGCGTATGAAGTTTTAGCGTTGCTTGCAACAATTTTCCTAAATACTGTGATTTTAAGCTTTTCTAGCGCTGATTTCTGCAGCTCAACTCTTGGTTGCGTAAAGGGTGTGAATCCCGCCTTCAATTCTTGGAGTTGTCTCCTTAACCATCCCTGCTATAAAATACAAAAGCACTGCAAGCCAGATAAAAGGTAAAACTTTTGAACGCATTAAATAAAATCATACATTTACATTTACAGTTTAACACATTCTCAAATAATGGCGTTCATGAGTTGAAATAATCAGGCAGACAATAGATGGCAGTTCGTACAAAGGCTTTAATAGTACCGGCATAAATGTTTGTACCTGGCTCATTTGTTTTACCATTTAATAAAATAAATGAAATCTCATATATTTACATGTATGCAAATATGAAAAAAAAAATTAAAACTTTTTAATTATCATAATTGTTTTGAAAACTTATTATAACACATTTGTTGCAGAGCAACAATATAGCAAAATAGAGCAGTTTAATGCGAATTTATTTAGACAGATCCAAATAACTAAAATTTTGACATGAAAAGTGTGGGAAAATAAACTAAATGCTTTTCAAAGAGTGAGAAATCAGAAGAATTTGATGCCATCAAATCCGAACCAACTCACTGGCTTGATTTCTGTAATGTATGTACGAGGTCTGATAAAAAATTACCCGAGTTACGTATATTCGATTTTCGCATTTTTTTTTTTTTTTTGCTGTTATAATGGTACACATGTCCGTTATAGTTGTGTGTTGGTAATATCAGGCATTTTGGTTTGTCATTTTGTTTTTGACATCAAAAATAATCAGCTCAATCGCCAATCAAAATTATGATCATCGACAAAAATTGTCATATATGAAAGGCCTGCTGTTGCCTACAAAATCGCACCTAATAACAAACTCTTTTGAATTATTGCTTTAATTTACAAAACTTCTATTTAAAACAAACAAAACTCAAACTGCATAATTATTTCATTTTGAATTATTTATTTATGGCAAAGATAAACTCACACAATTTTAACACTTTGATGTTTTCTTTACTGTTTGTGTTTTCCGTACTTGTATTTATTTTCATTACGATAAAAGCTTTTTTTCAACTCTGTTTTCTATTGTGAAAAGAAGTTTTCTATTAAAACTTTCAAGTGGGATTTGTCATCTAAATTGAAAATGCATGAAAAGAATGAAATATATAAATAAAAGAAAAACGTTTGACATCAACAGAATAAATTCGTTCAATTCAACTAAAACTTAACGTGTTATTAAACTTTGCCAAGTTCCGGTTGAACCAAAAAAAAAACACAGAAACAAAAACAGGAAGTGAAAAATGATACCAACTATTTTTGGAATATTTTGAAAAACTAAATATTCAAAAATTAATATTGTTTTATTTTGTCGAGGTCTCCTTTAATTTATTAGTTTTATTTGCCCATATTTCGCTCTCCATCGGATAGCTTTTTCAGGGCAATAATATAATATATCAAAAATTGTTTCCATATACTTTTTTCCAACAACAAATAGTTTTTAGAAAGAAAAATATTTTCAAATATGAACTTAATTAAGTTCATATTTGAATATTCAAAAAGTTTTTACTTTTTGATATTTTCAAAAATACAAATCGTAGTAACCAATGGTGACTCGTTGTATAGAAGGTTGCAAAGAAAAGTAAAAGTGACGCTTTGGACGCGTCGAGGCATTTTATGCGTTTTACGCGTTCGATGCGTTTCACACTACAAGTTACATACAACGCTTTGTACGCGCCATATTTTTTTTGTTTTTGTTTTGATCAGCTGTTGCGGAAATATTTTTAACATACAAAACAAATTTCAACAAAATGGAAAGTGAAATTGAAATTTGAAAAGAATTAATTTAGTTCATAGAGTTCATAAACATTGTTGCTTGTGTGATAAGAGCTCACGAAAAGCTCCAAAATAAAACTGGGTACGTTCCTTGTATTTGGAACGGAAAGTGAGTGGTTTCTTTGCAGCAACTTATAAAAAATTAAAAAACGAAGACCAGGAGCAGTTTTGTATTGCAACGAGAATGTCTCTTGCATATCACTTGTTTTAATAAATTGAAAATATTTGTAAACATAACAGTACGCAAACGCAATCGATAAATCGAATCCAAATTTTGTTAATGAAAAAAGTGCTGTAAAAAACAATCACAATTTGTTTTCTTCGTGATAATGTTTATAAAATTTGTAACAAAACATTTCTTTTTTATTAAAAAGTTTTTTTGCAAAAGATTTTATAAATTATTTTACGGTATAAAAGGTATTTATCGATAACATTGAGAGTAGCCACATCATTGGTTATTAAAAACAGCTGACATTTTCTCCTGACGCTTGTGACGCATATGAAAGTAGAAAGTAGATCTACTTTATGCGTTCTACGCTTTGTGCTCTGTAACTTGTCACATACAAATGCCCTGATCCTACTTTTTGACAACCACATGAAACGCGTCGACGCGCAGAAAGCGTACTGTGTAACTTCAGCTTAAAAGAGTTGCAAAGCGAAAAGAAATGTTTGCTGTGCCAAAGGTTTGTTTGAACATTTCTGATTCTCATTTTGTTCATGGGAATTATGGAATAAGTAGTTAAGTTTCAAACAAACTTTTCAGAATTTTTTTCAGTCTACTGATGAGTTGATTAGCACCAACGAAATGTGGTCGGCATATAGACCGCTGAAACATATGGCAAATATTTTGAAAAGGTTCATTTTTGGACCTGAATTAATACATTGAAAAATATTTTCTTTTGCTGTCTGTCATTCAAATTTTCAATATTCCAAAAATTGTTTATATGTATATGTACATATGTATATTTCCCTTTCAATAAACTTCATAACAAATGTATTAATTCAGCTCCAAAAATAGAACTTCCAAATGCTTTCTGTCTTTTGCAGTCGTCTGTATACCGCCGACATTTCGTTGATGCTAATCAACACATCAGTGCTGCTTAAAACTGCTGTTTTTAGGCTTAAAACGCGGTTTCTCTCTTAAATAACACTTTTAAGACACATTTTTTTCTGAAAGTATTATTATTGTCAAGGTTAAGAATTCGCAGGCTATTGTTTCAGCTACGAATTTAGGGCGAAATTCGTCCTGTGACCCAATTGTATTCCCAGTAACACATTAAATTTAGAAAGATTGGAAAAAAAAATTCGTTTTTTTATTCCCTGCCACATTTGTTGATTCAAAATCATTTACATATGTACATATGTATGTACATATTCTTAGCAAGACAAAATTTTTCACTTTCTTAGATCACTGTGTTTTATTTCTGGTCTTCTTTGTTTACTGTCTTGTGTTTCGTTAGCAACAATTTTAAGACGACGACTTATCATTATTTTTGCATTGCTCTAGAATAAATAACTTTATAGTCTGCCATAAACATTATTACGGGTATTAGACAAATTTTAATTGCGTTAAGCCCCCAAATTGTCAAAACTATCCACGTTTTAAGAGTCGTCATCAACGTCGTTTGTATGCAGCAACTCACAGCTAAAATGTATTCTGCACTTTAAGGCGACACACACACACACACACACGTACACACTTTTTAAACGGCAAATCATAAAACGAGCAGATATACATAAATAAAAAAAAATACACATTATGCAAAATAGTTTTGGAAAACTTTAACTACAAGAGATTTTCAGCGCACAATGGAAACTTGTTATTTCTTTTGGTATGTTGTATGTGGATGGCGGCGGCACAGCGCTTTAGCGCTGCCATGCTGTTGGACTTGGCAGTCGGGCAAAGGAATGAAGTACTGAATGAGTGAGTCGTTATGAGAAGAGGTTGATTGCTTTGCGTATTTTGCATTCGTCTGCACCAGCCAAGCATTCATTGTCTTCCGCGTTTAGTGTTCCAGCAGGCGAATGATGCCAACAAAACTTTTACTTAAAGAGAAAAAAACAAAACAAGAAAGTATGCACCAATACTAAGTTTATGTTTATTTAAGTACTTTTTTTACACCAACACAACGAAAAACAAAAAAAAAAGTCAAACAAAAAATTCTGAATAGGAAAACATAATTTTGTTGTCTGAAAACTTTTTTAATGTAACACAAATTTATGCTTAAGTTGTTCGTTCGCATTATGATAAACATTTTTTGGGTTATACTATAAAAGAATCCTTGTTTGTTTTGAGTACCCTTCAGCGGGAATTATAGAAATTGTTGAGTGTAAAACAGCAGGATCGTTAAAGCTGCAGTATTTATATATTATGTATAGAGGATATACACTATGTGATATTAGAAATGTGATTAAACATAAGCTTTAAATAAAGAGCAGCAGAAAGTATCAGAATAGTGTGAGAGAGAGAGAGAGAGAGAGATGTAGTTAACCCATTTTTGTATAACTGGTAAAAAACGTTAACATCTTATTTAAGGTATCCCGATGCCAGGTAGCCGCATGACTTCAATAAACACAACGCCAGCAAACATTTCATGAATTTCTGTCACCCATTATTTTGCGTTTGTGTATTAAATACCCTGTATTTGTGTTGTGCATTTTGACCAGAGACCGGAATTAAGCGTTATTTTTAAATTTTTGAAGAAATAAATCATACATAAATGAACATCGTAGAAGACTTTTAATTGCACCATCCTGATTTTTAGATGAAATGCATCCAACATATTGCATGATTTTAGAATTTTAGAATTTTATTTTAACAATAAAAAATAAGAGTTATTTTTGATTTTAATTTTTTTAAATGAAAAATAAAAGTTGTTTTTGATTATAATTTTTTTAAATGAAAAATAAAAATTATTTTTGATTTTTATATTTTTGAATGAAAAATAAAAGTTATTTTTGATTTTTATATCAATAACAAAAATCAATTCAAAACTCTTATTGGAACGAAGTTCCTTAACGCGGCTTGCTGGTAGTGCAAATTAGTGGTTTTGAATATTTGTCAAATTACAACTTATACGGGAAAGTGCCGACAAATCTGCAAACGCAGGTCGTTTTGTGGTCTTCTTCTCTAAATATTTCCGTTTTCAAATTTTGTGAGGAAGAAGTATTTTAGAAAATACAGTAGAAACACGTTGTGCCTCCTTGGGGAGGGGTTTTCTATACAGTTTTTTGGTTTTGAATATTTGTCAAATTACAACTTATACGGGAAAGTGCCGACAAATCTGCAAATGCAGGTCGTTTTGTGGTCTTCTTCTCTAAATATTTCCGTTTTCAAATTTTGTGAGGAAGTAGTATTTTAGAAAATACAGTTGAAACACATTGTGCCTCCTTGGGGAGGGGATTTCTATACAGTTTTTTGGTTTTGAACCAAAAAACCAAAAAACTTTTTAAATGAAAAATAAAATAACTTTTATTTTTCATTTAAAAAAAATATATATCAAAAATAACTCTTATTTTCTATCTAAAAATATAAAAATCAAAAATAACTCTTATTTCCTGATTTTTTTTATAAAAGTCATAAGAGTTACGGTCCCTGATTTTGACAGTTCTACTACAGGCTGGCTAAAAGCAGTAGTCAGCCCACCACTACTCATTACTTTAAATATAGAATGCGGTACTGTCATCGGACGACAGCTGTGCCGTTTGTACTATGAGTTGCTTTCAAGTAGTATGCCTTAGATTCGTCACTGCTTTAATATTCTTTAGCTTCTTTACAACCTGATGGCATTATTTTTCGTTTTGCAGCACTATTGTTGTGTTTTTGCAAACGAAGTTCAACTTAAAGTTATTTTTATTTTCCAACAAAGTTTCTAACTGCTTCACAAGAACACAGAGTTGTTAAAGTAGTTTTGATTTTTTACAATTTGGTACATTGACAAATATTTAGTTATACATGGTTTCTTTTCATATTTTTAGAGAACATGAAGAGCTGAATTGTAGCTGAAATTATATACATACGTATTTAACAATGCCACAATACATGCATGCGTATGTATATAATTGAGCATATGATTTCGCAAATGTTGTCAAATTCAATTGTCATAAATTAAATCCACAACAAAAAAAAACAGTATCCAGCGGGTAACAAATTTAACACCTAGATTAGGATGGGTCGAGTTGTAAGGTTATAAATTTGTCAACATTATGCCATCAATTTTTCTATAGTTTTTGACATAAAGCGAAAAAATTTCACTGCCTTATAACGAAATAAATCATTTTCGAGGCATGCGAATTTAATTTTTTTTTTCGCTTGCATGGCATCCCCTCTAACGAAGCTGGATGTGGGTACGAGCGGGGTGTGTTCGAAAAAAATATTGGAGAAAAAATATTATTGTAGGTTGGGCATACATTTAACTCCTCTACGGGCACCCTGCGTCCCATCACACTAATCGATGGGCAGAAAATCAAGATTAAAGAATTATGAGTTGGGTCATTTAACACTAATCGATGTGAAAAAATAAGGTGATACCTCCTAAATCAAATGTATTACCAGCTACCATTTAATAATTTTTTTCGAACACACCCACCGTGTACCACGTCTCTGTCGGGGAGCTTCCAGACAGTTATACAAAAAAAATTTTTTGATTAGACGTTCCGAAAATGATTCCTTTAATGTAAATAAATCGTTGGCTCGATATCGTTTGCTAAATCGAACCACACTAATGTATATACATATACTGTATCCTTGTCCATGCAGGAGCAAAAACAAATAAAATTTACTTTAATTCATCAAATGCTGATGACATGGATGCTGGTGGAATCTCATAGATTTTAGCATTAAGTGTAATGAATGAATGCATTCGCTGGCTGTGTGTGTGTGTGTTTGTAGTAATCAATATGTTTTGATTCGGGCTGACAAGAGTAATACGCTGAACTAAACCAAAATAAAGTGCTTGTCTAAAAGATAACGAGTGTAAAAATATTTCTGCGTCAGTTGTGCGCATAGAAATAAGTGTGCGTTCGTGTGTATGTGTGTGTGTGTGTGTGTGTGTGGGTAAATGAGCCAAAATGAGCATAAATGTTTCAAGTATCATTGCTATGAAAGTGGGCCAAACATCATTAGGGATTAGGTGCTTGATTGATAGCATTTATAATTTTGTTTTTTTTTTCAAATATCTTAAATAGATTTAAATATGTGTATATATGAACTTTTTACACCTCTATATTTGTTTAATTTGGCATATATAGTGAGTAGTCTCAAAAATATGTATTTTGCCGTCTTTTGCCATGTCCTTGTGTGTGTAAGTGTTTGGGGAGTTCCACACACAAACACATTGATATACAGCTAAACAGATTTTAAAAATATAATATCTCCTCTCGGTCTTATTTATAAAAAAAAAAATTCCCGGTTCTTAACAGCAGTCGTTGTATTAGCTGTGAGAACACCAACGAATTCGTTTATGTGCTCCTATTGTAAGCTGCTCCACTGCACTATAGTCACTGGCTTAAGCCGCCTGGAGTACAATCTCACTAAAAGCTATTTTAAGGCAATGTTCTATAAAAAAGGAGAAAGAACTCCTACCTGCTCAGTGCCTCTATTTGCCGCTCTGTATATGATATTGCCTCATATCGGTATTACCAAAAGAAAAAATGAAATTATATGCCAATAATATGATTCACATGATACCCAACGTGTGTGCGTGTGACGGTTTGTAGTGGTAATGATGCACTTTACACAATTCACAGTGCTGACATGTATTCAGACAGGATGCGCGGAATACAAGTACAACAGCAACATCAACATTTACCATCATGTGTCGCGATAACATTATAATATGCTGGCATTTGTATTTGAATGTATTTGTGCAAATTATATTTCCGCTTTTATTTACACAGATCAGCAAGCAGTGTATGGTTGTTTTTCCCCTTCTGTTTTCTTCAGTTACATGATTCTTTTAAACGTTCTCGAACGCCTACAACAGGAATATGTACAAATGTATAACAGCTTAGTAATGTGATTCGGTTGGTTGTTGGTTGGCACAAGCTGGATTGTATCGACAGGCATATCGACCATAATGGATTCGGTAATGACAATTGAATGATGTATGGAATCATACGCATGGAAATGTAGCGATGCATACACATGTAGACACATCATAACCAAATGGTTGAATACGTTTTATGAGAGCAAACTCATTTGTTATTCATGCAGAATAATAAGGGCGTTTGTAATTTTTTTATGGCATGCATTAATAACGTATGTATGTATGTATATGAATATTTTCAATTCAACATCAAATCGAATGTCATGTGCAAGTGAGTTTTGAAGCAGGAGGTGAATTGATGTTTGAAAAGAACTAATTGCTCATATTCGGTGATAAAGGTTTTGATATATTATGGCAGAACTATAAATTATTTAGATTTATTGTTATTGCGCAAAAGCTGTATTCAATTTTGGTGTTTAAAGCTCATTTACACCACCTACCTTAAGCTCTGCATTATTTCATTGGTATTCAGCATTGGGTTCAGTTTGTTGAATTGTGGCCATTTTGTAGAGCTCGCATTACTACACGTTCTGTTTTATATCAAGGATACTAAGGTACCGAATGATAAACCATTATAATAAAGCAATAAATCAAAACTTAACATGAAACCGGCTGCCAGTCATGAGACGAAACCACTTGGCTTCTGATGAATCCCATAATGATAACCAAACAAAACATCCCGACATCTCTATCACCTACAGGTTTTGATTTGAACCAGCCACATTTTATTCCTTTTCGAATATAATGAACTAACCAAACTTCACTCAATTTTATTTTTCTTTACTAACTTAATCAATATTAAGCAAAATTCATTGTCTCTTTTGGATGCTGTTTCTCAACTCGCGAGACTATTGAACATTTTCCTTTATTTACCAATGTCCAACTTATTTTTTCATGTTTTTATTGATTGTTTCCTTACAGGTTAACCTAAGTTAGAGCGTCAAGCGTATATTTGCTGTGTAAGCCACCCATTTTCATACAAAATATAGCACTCTTACTTGTTTTCTTAACACTTGCTTGCCATTATTTTTAATAATAGCTAAATATCGCCTTGGCAATGAGTTCACAATTCTGTGACAACTGCCGGCAGCCATGTTTCACAGCGGTAGTCTTTATTACACAGATTTTTTTATGCCAGACTTGATATCAGCTATATTATGTTATGTTATGTTATGTTATGTTATGTTATGTTATGTTATGTTAACTTATGTTATGTTATGTTATGTTATGTTATGTTATGTTATGTTATGTTATGTTATGTTATGTTATGTTATGTTATGTTATGTTATGTTATGTTATGTTATGTTATGTTATGTTATGTTATGTTATGTTATGTTATGTTATGTTATGTTATGTTATGTTATGTTATGTTATGTTATGTTATGTTATGTTATGTTATGTTATGTTATGTTATGTTATGTTATGTTATGTTATGTTATGTTATGTTATGTTATGTTATGTTATGTTATGTTATGTTATGTTATGTTATGTTATGTTATGTTATGTTATGTTATGTTATGTTATGTTATGTTATGTTATGTTATGTTATGTTATGTTATGTTATGTTATGTTATGTTATGTTATGTTATGTTATGTTATGTTATGTTATGTGGGTCAACTTAAGACACTGATCTCATTATTTTGAAACCATTCTTTTGCCCACTGTAGAGCATTACCTTTGAAGGTATCCATTTAAAAAAAGAATGTAACCTTGATGTGTTCACTGCAACAATAAGAAAGTTTTTAATTAAAAAAAGCCAAAAAGCCATTAAATTTGAAGGCTTGAAGTGTGTGTGTGTGTGTGTGTGTGTGTGTGTCTGTGTTTGTAAATAAAATTCAAAAGCAAAACAGTATTTGCCGCCTCAGCTGGCTTACACAATATTTCCCAACATAACTTGACCTTTCTAAGCCAGGAAATTTGCTGATTATGTACATATTTATCTTTGCTTGCCTTGCACTGAAGATTGCATATCCGGTTTTGTTGTAATTATAGAAGTAAATTATTAAAATTAAAAACACTAGAAATGATTGTGACCTTCAAGTCAAGAATTTAATTTTATTACATTTTTTTTTACCTCAACAAAAACTTTCTATTCTTACAGAGACGAATATACATACACATATGTATGTATGTATGTAAATTGTTTATGCATGTATGAACTAAAATAGTTGTTGTAGCATTTTTATTTTTATAGCAGAACGAAAAAAATATCACACAATTTTAACCGCACACCCAACCACACGAAGAAACTCTTACTTTCATTTTAGCGTGGCACAGTGAAAATCATAAAGCAAACAAATACTCGCACCACACTCACACACCCCAGCAAAGCAAATGCAAGCCCATGAGTGTGTGTGTTTATATATGGTTTATGTCACTGTATTTACTCATACTTTCATAAATAAAAAGCCTGGCAAACAACAATGAATGCATTCCAGCGGAAATTACCTTAGAAATGCTTAAAAGGAAGCATCATGAATGCAACACCGAGAACAAAAAACAACGAACAAATAATGACTGGCAAAAGCAACAGCCACAATAAGGTTTTAAATTAAAATAACAATGCAAAAAGCGAAAATAAAAACTTAAAGGTTGGCCGCTTAAAAGTGAATAGGATTTTGCATATTAAAAAATAAGCAAACAAATAAAAAAAAATACGCTTGAAATGTTAAAGAAATGTTCAAGTTGTATTAAAACTCATCATCGCATCCGTAAAAAGAAAATTGAAGCCGCGATCAAAGTCTGTCTGATTTCCTTTTTTTCGTCTTTGCCTTAAAATGCCACTGATTAACAGGCGTTAAAAACACAAGGCGTACAATGGAAACAATGACTGTAACCCGTCATCCCTCGTCCACTTTTCGTTTTTGAACAGATCGGTTTCAGCATTGGGCCAACTGCAGCGTTCTTTAGTTATTAAAGTAACTTTTGCTTTCTTCCTTTTAAGGAAGTTCAGTTACGTGGTGTGCGCCTAAATCCACATTGTGTGTAGTTTCATTATTGCGTACTTCGTTTATTTATTTTCTTGTGAAATTCTTGCAAAATATCTTCAGCAAACAAATCTTTTATATTACATTAGACCTGTTTTCGTCTTGCAACACTTTTACTTTTCTTCACAACTTCTATACAACGCAAGACGATAACATGTTTTCTATATTAAAAGTTTGTTTGAACATTTCTAATTCTCATTTAGTTCATAGGAATTTTGGAATAAGTAGTTGTAGGCTTCAAACATTCTTTTAAGATTTTTCAAGTTTACTGATGAGTTGATTAGCATCAATGAAATGATTGGAAAAGATAGAAAACATTTAAAAGGTATATTTTTAGACCTAAAACAATACATTTCAATTGGCTCTTAAAGCAAATAAATAAGTTCATTGTTGAAAAGTATAATACCTTAAAAGACTATCCAATTTGTATTTTTAGTATTTTAATTGCCTTAAAAAGCCTTAAGGTTACTTGTTTTTTTTTTATTTATTTTATAAATGTTTATTAAATTCGATATTTTGATAACACAATTTATATCTTCTTCAGGAATATTTTGAAAAAAAAAATATATATTCCTGAAGAAGATATCCATTGCGATATCGAAATATCGAATTTAATAAATACTTATAAAATAAATATAAAAAAAACAAATGAACTTAACCCCCAATTTTTTACTTGAATTTTAAATGCCATTACAATTTAATTTTGATTTAAATACAAAATTGAGTCAAACAGTTGCTATTTAAATCAAACTTAAACGGCCTGCCGTGCCCATTTAAAATCGATTTAAGTTTTTCGTACTGCCATATGATTTTGACAGTTTGGTTTTGTTCTGCAAATTAAGAAAATTGCACATGTTGTTTTTTGTTTCATAATTTGATTTTTTATTATTTCCAAAAGGTAATCAACTTCTGTGGCAGTGAAATTGGGAGTCCTTTTATCACTTTTGCTACTCATTTTAAAATTTTTTACAAAACAATTTATTATTTTCACAATTTCACTTGCTTCCAAATTTGTTTAAACAGCTGTTTTTTATTGAGTTATCGATAATTGTGCTGCCGTACTTTTATTACAATTAATTACCAAAAATAATTTTAGACTGTAAAACAGAAAGCTATTTTAAATCCAACTTAAATTTTAAGGAAAATTTACTATTTTGTATTTAAATCCCAAGTCAAAAATCGGGGGTAAGGCTCGAACAATTACAATACTAAACAACAAAGGTCGAAAAAGTAGCATCAAAAATTTGAATTTTTTATTAAATGGGAAGGCGATGTATCGTATATTCCACTAAAATACTGAAAGGGTTAATGTAACCCTCAAATCAATATGAAATCAATGACCAAATAATGATTTGTTGGCTTGAAGAAGTTTTTAGAAATACACACACGTTCATACTTACATATTGGAACTAGTATATCCCCTACTTGTGTGAGATTTTATTTTTATTACTGAGTACATGCTTAGAAATATTATTGTTATGATTATTATTAAAATCATATTTCTGTTAAATTCACTATTTTGCTCACGTTTCAGCTTATTCTGGCATTAACATTACTGTTCTACAATAATGTGAGCAAAAATTTAACAAAAACAAAAACAAAGTTGAAGCAAAACAGCCGGAGGCAATAAAAATAAAATGTTTATCACACATTTGTTTACTTTGAGAGCAAACAAAAAAATATATGTACATATGTATGTATATAAATAAATGAAAATACAACAAATGTCTGACTTCAGATGATTCATACGTCGTCCATCCATCCGTCTATGAGCACTCAATTGTGCATTGGTATCTTCAACTTGTGGTATAACAGAAAAATTTAATTAAGTAATATCCATTTTTGCCATTTTTTTTTTTTTTTGTGCAAGTACATGTCCATAAGTACGTGTGTATCTATATTAGGGTGGGTGGATTTTTCTATAGCTTTTGACATGAGAATAGAAAAGTTCTACTACGACATATCAAAAAGAAGAAATCATTTTCGAGGGAGCCGATTTAAATTTTATCGGCTCCCTCGAAAATGATTTCTTCTTTTGTATTTGATTTCTTTTTTTGTATTTCCGCATGGGAGGGAGGTCTCCTCAGGAGAAGTGGTACAAAATTATTGGGGGTTGGTCGTACATTTGACTGCTCTACGATTACACTGAGGGGTCAAATACAGGCCTCTTTTGAAACGCACCAACTTCGTACATCGCCTCCTTAGGAGTGTTCACATGCAAAAATGCAGAAGCGAAATTGAAGATCAGACACCTCGAAATTGGCTGTTTGATATGTTGGGGTAAAAAGTTTTTTGCTCATATCAAAAGCTCTCGAAAAATCAATGACCCAATATAGACAAGTTGTTGTCCTACAAATCCACCCGGCCTAATTTATACTTATATGTAACTATATATTTTCTTTAAATTATGTATAAGTACTCACATACTCAGAAGACTTTGTGGGTCTTATTCGTAAAGTATAGTTAGTCAAAATTCAAAGTTTTTCTGAGAAATTTTTTGCAACTTTTGGAAAAATTATTCTGAATGTTCACCTTCTGATATTGAAAAATAATAGTGCTTAACGACAGCAGCACTTCTAACCAGCTTAGGTGTCAATACTTTATGTAAGTAAGATTACAGAGAAAATATTATCCTGTACCATTCGCATTTTAAAACATGAGTGTAAAAGTCTTTTGAGCCCACATGATTCGTAAGAAATTCTAAAAAATAAAGTAAATCGAATAGATCACTAATCCATTGATGTGTGATGGTTTTTTGAAAAGTTTCAAAAACAAAAAAATAGAACCATACGACTGCCAAATTGTCATCTGAATTTCCACCAATTTTTCTCTGTTTCATTACATACTGGGCTTAGACGAATCCATCCATCTAAAATTCAATCACCTAAGACGCCCTTTAAGGGCATTTCTGACCTCTATATTGTGCATTAATAATAAGATAATACGATCAAGTGTGATAATCTGAATGCAATTCGTTAAACACAAGAAAAATAATTCGTCAAAAATTTGACATGCCACACGGCTTTATCGTTTTTGATGTTGTTCAAAACGACAATACTTTTCATTGAATCAGGGTTGTTTTTTATATAAAAGCACATACAAAAAAATTCAACTAAGTTGATCATTTTGGCGCCGGTAGTGAGCTGACGGTAATGTTATTATTATTCCTTGTATATTGGCTCAAAAGTTAGATCGTGACAAACATATATATTCCGACGAAGCCATATCTTATAGATACTTTGATTCGCATATATATAACGATTAGTGGGCGGCTTGTCTTCCTTCCGCCTACATAAAACTGTTCATAGTCTGAAAGTAAAATATAAATTATGTTCGAGCGGTTTCACACTTTAGCAATTGAAATGCAGAAATTGGTTCTCTTTTTGGTCTGCCCAAAGCTTATATACTGTAGAAATAATAGGCAGTGTGTGGCGGGCCGCCACACACACAGTCTACCATGACGTGTTGGCATGGGAAAAATGATGTGCTGAAAATTACACCAACAACCAAAAAATATCCACAAATGTCTAATACAGATAATCGTGTACTATACGCTCACCGCACCGTTTCGTAACCCCCAAACTTCATATGTCTATCCGTCTTACAATTGCCAAAGTGTAAAACCCCGCTGAAAAAGACAGAAAAAATTAATGAGGTTAATTTTTAAACCTAAAATAATATATCAATTAGCTCTTACAGCAAATAAATATTTAAGTTCATTTTGGAACATTCAAAAGAACTTTTTCTTTATTTTTTCATACCTTTAAAAATACAAATCGTGGTAACTGTATAAAAAGTTTGTCTTAATATTTATAATTCTCATTTTGTTGATGGAAATTTTAGAATTAGTTGTTGGGTTTCAAAAATTTTTTTAAGATTTTTTCGAGTCTACTAATGAGTTGACTAGCATCAACGAAATGTCGTCGGTTTTGAGACGGCTGAAAAATTCAGAAAACAGCAATGAAGCCGTATGATACTTCATTTATTGGTATAGGATTGATAGAAAGAAATAGCAATTGGTGGAAAGAACCAAATATATAAAACGTAAACAAAACTGACATCTTTTTTTAAGTGTTGTATTCTTTTTATTTTCAAGAAAGCGCTAGCAAAAAATAAAAATGTCAAAAAAAGAACGCTTAAATCATAAACCGCTGACACAGCAACATTCAAGTGTGAAATGTCAATTTAAAATTTTTTTTTTTGCATAACCTGATTTTTTTACCGATAACTTCAACAAAAATGTTGACAGTCTTGCATTTATCTTAATATAGCTGAACTCTTTGCACATACTAAATTCTACTATTACATTATATTTTCACTGTTCTCCAATACTTAAACAGTGCAAGAAAAATGTGGTATCATTTGAGCTTAAGGTATTTTTCTAGACCTCAAAATGTCTTTTAAATGTATTTCAAATTCATTTTCACTTTTATGAGTGACTGCGTTGCCATTCAAAAAGTTAACTTAATTGACTTAGCACACACTGTACATCATAGCTCTCGATTTATTATGACAATCAAGTAATTTTTCGCCAGTGCGTGTACTTTTGCTTTTATTGTTTAAAAAGAAATAAATTATATAAAAGTCAAGTAAACATTTTTGTCGAACGCCTGAAAATGTTCAGATGCAAATACAAAAAATTTAACAATTGGAAAAAAAAACAAAACAAAAAATAATAGCAACCATAACAATACCAAATGAAATTGAAGGTTAGAAGCTAACGATATTATAAGACCCTACGAAGCACAAAATTTATTGAAGGTTCGTTGGAACATTTAAGTTTCTAATTCCCCCGTATTCCAGTTGTCGCCGTTGATGTGACGACGAACATCAAAAAACACACTACTTCGAAAACAATAAAAAAAAAGTTGAGCAATATAATTAATGGCCATTTACACCAAGTCTGATTATATTTTAATTGGAACTTTAAGTGCCAGTTAGACGAAAATATCACAATGTTTGATTATATTTTAACCATCACCATTTAACAGGAGAGTTGGTATTAAATTTAACCGACGAAAATTTGCCGGTTAAAATGTTAATCAGAACTTAATACGAAAATTAATACGATTGAACAACAAAATCAAAACTCAAATGCAAGTGCCCTGAAGGACTTATCTATGAGTGACTTATTTATCAAATTGTCAACAGAGTGTCTCGAGTTTTTTGTTTTATGAACAGTGTTGTGATTGTTGCAATTTGTAAGCCCAGCAAAATCGTGAAATAAAAATCGTTTTTATTGGGAAAGAAAACATTGAGTTGACCGCATTGTTAATGAATAGCCAAATTTTATTTCTTGATTTTTCAATTGAGTTTCTCTACTGACATTTCTATCAGGGTAGCGACCATCCGTCTAATTCATAAAAATTATAACAGGTTTATAAAGCTCTTATTTGACAGATTTTCCATACAAATATGTCAAATAACAGTCTTATAAGCCTGTTATAATTTTTATGAATTAGGGGGTATATCTATAGAGAAACAATAGTGCCATGGTCGTCATATAGTCGCATTAGAACCAGCTAGTCACTAGTTCCTTCGTCAGTAGTTGATTTGCAATAGAAAAAATCATTGTATAATATATAATATGTCACTAGTAGTGGTGACCATGTCAATAGTAAATCACTAGACTTTTTCTACTGACATTTCCCTCAGGGTAACATCAACATGCATGTGTGTATGTAAATATTTTTGAAATATTTTCAATTTTAAAAGCGAAAATCCCAGAACAAGTAACTACAACCGTCGTAATGGCGTTTATGTGTGTGTGTGTGTGCACAGTATTCTGTGATTCCATTCTTTAATCATCCATCGCACCAACTGACAAAACTGATCATCCTGCCATGAATTTAAAGTGTTCGCATACATACACATGATTTTATTTCGTAATTATACACACACACACATTTGTGTACCTACAATAGTTTCCCAAACACTACTTTTAAATTTAAAAATTTTGGTAAAATTTTTTAATTGATTTCCAAAAACTGCCACGTATTCTACTATTGCACAATTTTTCCTAAACAAAAGAGCATAAAGCTGCCACACTTTATGCCATTTTTTCTTTCTCTTAACTAATTGAAAGTTGGTGAAATACAAATCGCTAACCGACAGTCCCAGTTAGTCAAACTGGCAGTTAGTTGATTACCTGTTAATGGGAACATAATTTTAATTTATGAAAAGGGCTCTATATATAGACAGTAAGTTAGGAAGTAGTTAGACGACTAAGCGCTTCTGCTTAAGAATGCAATTAGTTATGAGCTGGATCGGAAGCGATTTGGGTACTGATGATTCTCATGGTGGCCGTAAAAGAACCATCGTATATCCATCCAGTCAATAAGTCTTCAATTTTACTTTTCTTGTTTTCTGTAATCTCTTGTTCACTACAATTTTACCACACAAAAAAAATCTTTCTCAATTCTGCAGAAGTGAAATCAAACTAAAGCCCAATAAAATAATAAGCAATGGAAAAACTTGTAAAGTTGCCATATTTTGTAAAATTGTTTACTAAATTAATTATTCATGGCCATATTCATAATAATTATTGTAAGTTTATTAAGCTCTTATTTGACGTATTTCCACGGAATATTAGTCAAATAAAGGTGTAATAAACCTTCAATAGTTTTTATGAATATGGGTGTCAATCTTTAGATCTTTGTTATTTTATAAAAAATAATTTTAAACAACTATATTTATTTATTTTCAATATTGCGCCAACAATCAGAAAATAATTGTAAACTATTTTCCCTCAAGATGCTAACAAATTATTGGCGAAATATTGAAAATAAATAGATATATGTAATTGTTTCAAATTATTTCTTATAAAAAAAACAAAGTTCTGAAGCTTGAATAGTTAATTTATTAATCTCAAGATTAAATAATGTAAAAATTAACCATTTTTTACTGTTCACTTATTGAAACATGGTGTAACTCAAACCGATAACCGGCACAGTTATTTCCGTTTAATTGAGTTTTAAAAAATGCACGACTTTTGCCGCAATTAAGCGGGAACTCAATTAAGCAATACTCGGTTAATTGAATAGCCGACGCAATTAAACGAAAATCGCTTGAAACTTGAATAGTTAATTTATTAATCTCAAGACAAACATAGACAGGTATACTGAATGATGTCGTTCCATGATTTTTATGCAATAAAGCGGGAAACTCAATTAAGCGGGGCTCAATTAAGCGGAAATAACTGTAGTTAAATTGTGCCTGTTAATCAAACTAGTAGTGCGTAAATAATTTTTCTACGATAACTTATTCTTAGATTGTAAAGAAGACCCTTCATAATTTTCTGGGAAATCGCGCGAAAAGATTTGCTATAAACGGGTTCCGACCAAACAAATCATTCAAGACGAATATGTTTAGAGAAACTGGAAGGCTCTGTGCTTTCTTCTAAGCTATTTCTTATCTTTCTCCATGACTTTTTGAGCGCTTGTGAGAGAATTCAATAGGAGTTGCCACTCGCATTCAAGTAGACAATGTAATTAATGTACTAATTGGGCTGGAAAAAAACTACCGAGTTGCATGAATCATTCACACACCCTTTGCTAAAGGCCTGTGAAAGCCATGCAAGAAACTTTTTCTATCGTAGTTGTGAAACAAATAACATATGAGGCATTAGTCATCAACCCGATGAAAATTCACAATTAACTTTAGCACTTATTTGCACTTTTTTTTTATTACAAATAGTGACAAATTGTTACAGTTTTTAATTTGAAATGTTTACCGCCAAAGAGTTTAAAACCTTGAAAATCAGTTTTTGCGTTTAATTACTTATCGGAAAAGTAACATTTTGCTGAAATTAACTTGTTTGCACTTTCCTATCAGTTCAACAAATGCTACCGCAACCTAGACCAGCATCAACTGAAAATACCACCCAACCGCAAAATAACCGCATAAAATGTACACAAATACAGCACGCATACGAAGAACTGATACACATAAACACCTACACATTCAAAGGAACATACTTCCCAGCGACGGACTTTAGCAGGTCTTTCAAGATCAGGCCTTTTGGAAGGCTTTCTTGCACCATCTTGTAGATTCATAGCTTCTTTCTAAGCCGCAGTACAACCATTGAAAACAACACCAAGGTTGATCGGGCTTCAGCAAACTTTGGCAGCTGTAGAGTTGTGCTCATCAGCCTTAAGTGAGAGCTCTTTTTAGTTCGGCTCATTTCATTGACTCTTTTAGTCAGTGTTGCCAGTTTAGGGGGTTTCCCCCTAGATTTAGGGGGATTTTATCTTTTAGGAGTGAATTTGGGGTGTTAAATTCTTTCGGGAAAAATTTAGGGGTAAACAATTTATTTTTGGGGTATTTTTAGGGGATTTCTGTGTTCGGTTGAACAGTAAAATAGCAGAAGTTAGAAGATTTTTCAACTGATAAATTTCAAGACTTTAACGATTTTTAAAGTAAAATTAAATGAAACATCACGTAGCTTCAACTACTTAATTTAGCAAGTTTTTTTGTTGAGTTGAATAAATTTTTTTCTTATGGGTCATTTCTTTGGATTTTTTCGTTTCTTAAGAATTGAGAACCTTTGATAAAACTGAAACTCTTTTAGAGAGCGAAGAAGACTTAGAAACTCTTAATATTTTTGGAGAAACTTAAAGTTTTCTAGATACGCAGATAACAAATTCCAGCTGTCTATAAATATGTACTTATATCTCAAAATATGTGTATACAAATAAATCGAAAATTTATAATAAATATACATACGCCTGTAATCATAACATGTGCACTGAAAAAAACATATAATCAGTTAATTTGTACTTCTTTATAATGGGGGAAAGTTTAAACAATTTTATGCATTTTCCGCATTGTCAATGCATTAATATTGGTGATTCGCACACTAAAGCTGAATGTTCACCAAACATTTTTTTGGGGGATTTTGTAGAAAAACATTGAATTTTAAGGGGTTTTTACATTTTTCTGGGGGGAAGAAATATGTATATTGACCTGGGAACACTGCTTTTAGTGCCTCTTTTTTTTTTGATTCGTTTGTTCGAGGTAAATGTGTATGGGCGAGCCTGACAGCGATATCACTGGACACCCATCGCCCGCTTAGTGTCATGCAAAACCATGACAAATTTTCAGATTTCGTTGTTGTTTTCAGTGTTTCTTTTTTTCCACAGAACGATGTTGAGTGACATCTTGGGCCTGAAATTTAAAATCATTAGATTTTGGAAAAACAGAAAGAGCGAAAATAAACATGGAACTATGGTGAACTAGCTCTATTCGTTCAGTCGTGTGAGTAGTTTGCCATCGAAATAGTTGATGAGCGAACTACACATCTCTGGGCAGTTGTATGAAAGATTTTCAATCAAGTGAATGTATGTTGCAAAATACTTTGAATTTTCATGCACAACAACAAACCATGCCCACAAATACGATAACCCAAGAAAAACCTTCCACACTGCCTTCTGCAGCAGACCTTGTAGAAGGCCAGCTATCGAAAGGCCTTGACGTCTGAGGGCATTGTGTGTAAAAAATGTATACTCGTACATGGGAGGGGTAAGGTCTTGTGTCCAGTACTGGGCAAAATACATGCTCTGATATATTTAAAATACAAAATACATGAAAGTTGTGTATTTAAAATACAAATAATTTTTATTCCATTTTTTGTATTTAAAATACAAAATACTTCATTCTAAAAGCAAGTATTTGAAATACAAAATGCAGTGTAACAAAAATAACAGATTATCCGTTTTGCGGGTTCAAAATTAAACGATAATAAAACGCAGACAAAATATTTTTTTTCATGATATTTTTTATTTTTTTATTATAAAATTGAACGTTGACATTATGTGTGAAACACTACATCATTTAATAGGACCACCACGCGAAGTGTTACAAGCATTGATTCTTTTGAGGCAATTTTCGGGCACTTTTTGCCACATATCGTGGGGTATCTCAGCCATATTTAAAATACAAATACAAAATACGTATTGGTATTTTAAATATCTATTTCAATTACATGTATTTAAAATACTGCCCAGCCCTGCTTGTGCCTGCCAAATGAGGGCTTCCAGAAGGCCTACACACTCCTTCGTTCCGCCGCTGGGTTCTTATCAACAAAATAAAAATGATTACTAAGAACACAATAATGGGATTTAAAGAGCTCTGTGACTCTTTTTTTCATTCGCTTCAACTGTTGTGTTGCGTGTGAGAGTGTGTGTTTTTGTGTCGCTGCTTTAAAAGTAAAACAGCTGAAACTGAAATCATACAAGACGCTTTTAAACGGTAGTTATAAATTAGAATTGAAACGAAATACAACCAGACATAAATTCTACGAATTAAAATAAATTCAGAATATTAACATGATAATTTATCAAACGAAAGCCCTAAAAACGGAAGTGACAAAAAGATAATAAAATTTGAAATTAATTGACACGAAAAAAACAATCAAAACAATTTGTTAGAGAACGTGTTTAGTATCTAAATTTAATTATAAAGCAACGTTTGCGTGCTGCGCTCTCTCTCAAAAAAAAAAAAAAAAACAAAAATCAACTATTAAAGTAATCAAAATGTTTTCGTGGTGCTTCAAACGCCAGAACACCGATGACGATGAATACCGCCAAAGACCCAAAACTCGCAATACTTCACATTTAAATTCGCAAAAAACAACACATACTGCGATCACAACAAACGATGACAGCGGAGCTGAGAAAAGTTTGCAACAACTGCAGAATGAGTGCTTGGCAGCTCACAATAAATATCGAGCAAAACATGGTGCCGGTCCGTTGACTTTGAACAAACAAATGTGTTTGTATGCCACAGAATGGGCTAAAGTAAGTTAATGGGAGAAATAAATAGACAAGCAAAAACAAAAGCTCAAAAAGAAAGATATTTTTTATATCATGGTTGCGAATTTTAAACAAGTTTATCTAATTAAATATATATCTACACTGCCTATGAAAAGAAAACCAGCACCACGAAGGCCAAGAATGGCTTGTCAGAACTATGGACATAATGTCCATGGGCGTTATATGGCCCCAAAAAGTGGCCTAAAGTGTCCAGGACACGCTCAATAAACTCGTCGCTCAGTTTGATTGCATGCGTGTCGTTTATTTTAATAATTTGCTGCAGACATACGATAAAAGACGTCAAACATAATTTTTGTGACTTTGTATCATTCGTTTCTATTATGCCGTCGGGTGTTGAGCTATTTTTGAACGTGACCAAACAGCACAAGCAGTTTTCAATAAACCGTAAAATGATTTTTACTTACTTATTTTTTTTCCTTATGAAGGCTCCAAAAATAAAATTAAAAAAATAATTTCTCTCCCGCTCTCGACAGATTTTGTGTCCTGGTGTGCGTTTTATGTTTATGTGTACTATTAAAAATTAAGTTCCCCTTTAGTAAACTAAAAAAAAGGCTCATGCAATGCCATTGGAAGTCACCTCGTTTGTCTTATGTTGTATTGAACTATTCAAGAAAGGAGGAATCTACTTTTTTGTCATTAATACGGCAATAGATAATACCCAATATAGCACTCACAGTAAATAACATTTTCAGGAACTGTCAGTAATACAACTGACTTAATTATAAATCACTGCAGTCACATTTCTTGCAGGGTACAAACAAACTTCATATGTGTGCATAAAGAAACAAAAAGAAGCAGTTTTTTAATCCGCACATTTGTGTGTCTAACTACCAAGAAATTTCAAAACAAATGAGATTTTTTCTGTCACACAATATTGGACACGTGCGGGAAAAATTGCTTCAACAGAAATACCAAAAACTATTGATTTTGCTTCAAACAAAGCCGATCGGAAACCAAACAAGCACAATTACACACACACAATCAAAATTGCCTATAGCGAAACTTGTTGATTGAATTGAAGTTTGCCCATGAGCTCCAAATGTAATAGCCAGCCGCGATACTTGCCATATCAGCGAACATGACATTAGGAATGCTGGTTTCTAGTCCACTGAAGTAACAAAAGTGCCTTAAATTGACTTTGGAACATATGAGCCGAGGTACCTTTATACCAGGTAGCCTGACAAGAACAGCTTACTACTACTTCTAGCTTGAACGACTGTCAAAATACGCAACATACGCAAACACACAAACGCGGACAAAAGAGTGACAGCATTTAAAGTATTTCTGTTGTAGTTGTTGTGTTGGCGTGTTCTTGGTATTAATATACCTTGATATGTTAGCAGTCAAGATTTTTAATCAGTTGGCAGAGCTGGGTTAATGTTTAGAACTATGAAATGTATCTTCAATCATTTAATTTCGAACAAAAGAAAAGAGCAAGTGAAACCCCACTAAATGTGATGAAATTTGCAAATCTTATCTTATCAGCCCGTCTAAGGCCACAAAATGGCCTTTTGCTTAAAGATATTTCAATACTGCCTTCAGTGAACTATCACCATTATTCCATTATTCCTCTACTGCAACTTCTTTACTGCTCCCTTTCCAGCACCTGGCAAAAACCAATACTTTACAGCATCGCAAAAATAACAAGTATGGAGAAAATCTTTACCTGGGCTCTGGCATGGGGCCACAAACGCACGAATTGGCAGTGCAGACTTGGTATGATGAAATAAAAAATTTCAATTTTAACAAGCCCGGTTTCTCGCCAAACAATGGACATTTTACGCAGGTTGTTTGGAAAGCAAGCAAAGAATTGGGCGTGGGCATTGAAACCAAGTAAATAAATTAATATAATTTTGCCGAAAAAAAAGTATATTTTTGAAAACGTATCCCTACACTATAGAGACCAGAGAACTTGGATTGTCTGTAACTATGATCCTCCCGGCAATGTTATGGGCAGCTATGAAAAGTGTGTGCCTCCCTTGATAGAAGAAACTGTCTCCAAAATAATAGACAAAATGAAACCCAAAAAACGTATATCCAAAACTTCAATAACGGACAAAACGGAGAATGTGCTGGCACACTCATCAAAAGAATTGAAATTGTGGTCACAATTCGAGCTGGACTGTTTGGATATGCATAATAAATACAGAGCTCTACATGGCTGTCCCGCCATGAAACTGGACAGAAAGTTGTGTAACTTGGCACAGGATTGGGCAAAGGTGAGATGATTTTGCTGAAGTTTTATGAGTCAGTCCACTTGAATGAGAAAAGTATTTTTTTTTTTTTATTTATTGTGTATATTTTTTGCTCAGCACTTGGCAAAAAAAAGTTCTCTCTCACATCGTCCCAAAAACGATTATGGCGAGAATATTTATTATGCCATGAATTTTGATCCAACAGCCGAAGATTGTGTTAAGAGTTGGTATGATGAAATCAAAAACTATAACTACTCAAAACCAGGTTTCAGCTCTCAAACCGGCCATTTTACCCAAGTAGTTTGGAGAAGTTCCATAGAGTTGGGTGTGGGCATAAGTAAACTGTGAGTACACTGTTTTTAGTTTAACGCCTAAATTTTACCAAATTTTGTTGAGACATTTGTCAAGCTCCATATAAACTTTCTTTTGCCTGTGGTTGTTTTATTTTTTCAAAGTCTGAAACATTTAGTTTGGTAGTAGAGAATATCGGTACTCGCATTCCTCGATTAAAACATCAAAAACTATTACATTTCATTAGGGTAACTATTTGGTGTGCCTTATGAGAAAATTGGACCATCGGAAATTCAGGAAATAGTTACGATTTGAATTTTAAAAGCATGGAATTTTAAATACTTTTTTAAAATTTCATAAATAATAGCTCCTGGAAGTCTCCAATCAGGCTGCTATATTCCGTTTAGAAAGTCGCGGAATTTCATGTAAACTGCTTTCAACTAATTCAATGTTTTCAGGAGTCCTTGAGGATCGACTGGGCACTGATCGTGGAACATTGTGCGCAGTCTCTGCTCCCATGAACGAATTAAATTTACACTCGGCCTCGAAACAGCCAGTTACCTCTCCTAGCTTAAGGCCCTTGAAGTTTTCTTTGTCTTGTTTTATTAAATATTAATTACAGCAATAATATAAAGGGTCCGCCAAATAACTTTTTCTTTTTTGGAAAACATCGAGTGTAGCTTCAGCTGTATGGCACGTAGCGCCGTCCTGTTGAAACCAATATCCTCCTCTTCAATTTTTGTGAACGAAAATTCGTTCAACATGGCCCAATAACGATCGCCATTGACTGTAACGGCCATTCCTTGTTCATTTTCGAAGAAAAATTGCCCAATTATGACTCTGGACCAAAATCCGCACCAAACAGTGACTCGTTTTGGGTGTGTCGGCTTTTCAATGTATGCGTGCGGGTTTTCTGTGCCCCAAATGTGACAATTTTGCTTGTTTACATACCCGTCAAGATCAAAATGAGCTTCATCTGAAAAGATGATTTTTTTTTTTTTTTTTTTTTGGCAAAATTGGCATCTTCTGTAAGTCCATCGCAGGCCCACTTTGCGAAGCGAACGCAACCATAGTCGTTCAACGGAAGGATAAAACTAATTATCTGGCAAATCAGACATGAGCTAAGTGCTACCATTCACGAAATACGAACTAGTTGAAAAAAAAAACGTTAGATGGCCGACCCTATAGAATGAACTTAAGCCCGATAAACGTAACACAGAGTAGTAATGCCGAATTATATCAGGTTTATCCAGCACTTTGCAGGGAATGAATCGTACGATTATGTAGGATAGTGTAAAAAGTGCACCAACTATTTCTTTTAAATAATATATTTAATCAAAAAAATACAGCTATTGTTTCTAGTCCCCTCCCCTCCCCTCCCGCCCAACAACACTTGCATGCGCTTAAACTGCAAGACTCATATTAATGTTTCATTTTCTCTCAGCAACAATAAGACATTTGTAGTTTGCAATTATTCTCCTGCTGGAAATGTGATGAACGAGTACCAAACTCAGGTACCCAGACCGGTTGAAAACCCCTCTACAACGCACAACATTTTAAGAGAAACTAAGGCCACCAATAGCAACTCTAAGCAGCCGCACTCGCAGCAGCAGCAGTCGTTTGAAGAAGTTTGCTTGAACAGCCACAATGATTTTCGTGCCCTACATGGATCTCCGGCCATGACATTGAATAAAAACTTGAACCTCTTTGCCAGCGATTGGGCCCAAGTACGTACAACACAAATGAGTTACACCATGCGTACAACAAAAACAACAACCACCACATAATAATTTTTTACACATACACACTTTATTCCATAACTAAAAGCAAATACATACATAATTATTTTTATACCTACCAAAACCAAACCAAAAAAAAAAAGCATTTAGCCACCCATAATAAATTTGAAACAAGAAGAAATAATCGTTTTGGCGAAAATATATTTTATGCCCACAACAAGGCCGTAGCAGGTCAAGACCCAGTTGAGTACTGGTACAGTGGCATTGCAGCTTATGACTTCAATAGACCGGCATACAGTGCAGCCAGTGGCAATTTCACTCAAGTCATATGGAAAAGTTCTCTGCAATTGGGTGTGGGCGTGGCTGAAATGTATGTTTTCTCTTTTTCACCTTTTAAGTACCAGATTTATTTTAAACAGTTGCTAAATTAGAGGTCGCAATACTTATGTAGTGTGCAATTACGATCCCAAAGGTAATATTGTCAATGAGTTTGCTGAAAATGTTCCGCCAGTGGGGGACAAAACTGAAGCTCCCCAGCCAATTGATAAATTTACAGCGGAAATATTAAAACTACACAATACGTATCGGGCCAAACATGGTTGTCCCCCTTTAAACTTAAGCCAAGAACTAATGGACTATTGCTTAAGCCATGCAAATGTAAGTTGCATTTTAAGAATTTTCGTTTTGTTGTGGAAATAATATTTCCTTATAACAAGAGTCGTCTATCTTCACGGTCTACCTGGAGGCAGGCTTGTAAGCAGGAAATTATGTGCTACCGCTTACTGGCCTGCTTCGGCAACACACGATTTTTATTCGCAATGTGGTACCATATTTTGCATCAAGAAAAAAATGTTGGATGACCACGATTTTTTTTTTTTTTTTTTGTTGTGTTATACCTGCCTAAATATAAAAATCATAAAAATTTCAAATTCTATGGATAAGGTTATTTTCGAATTTCTTTTTTTTTAACTATGAGATTTTTGGACAGTTTCATGCAAACCTCTAGTCACAACTTCAAAACAGCGTGTCCGATTCTATTATGTAATGCTTTAAAAAAATTTAAATATTATAACCTTAAGTTGTACTAAAACCGTTTTTTGCTATAATTTAAACAGGGTTATCCCTGTTGTTGTAATTTGACAAATATTCCATGCCAAAAAACTGCATAAAAAACCCCACCCCCCGGATGCACAACTTGTTTCTACTGTATTTTCTAAAATACTTCTTCACAAAATTTGAAAACGCAAATATTTAGAGAAGAAAATATTTTTTTTCATGATAATTCTTTTTTATTAATGTGTGTGCAGATAAATTTTGAAATTATTAACCACGGACACAAACCCTGAAAGTTAACAAACCTCTGTTAATGTGATAACATGGCGCTGTTAAGCCCAAAAATTCAAATTTTTATAAAAAAAATACATTTAAAAACAAAAATTTAGCAAAAATTTATTGTTCATTAACACGAACTAATATTTTCAAATTGAATTTTAATGAAACAGAGTCACAAAAGAGTCAAACGAAGTCGCAAATGAGGAAACTTAAAAAAAGGACTTTGGTCCTTTTCTCGAAAACGGTAGATGGGCGAAAAAAATTATTGGACATCGTTTTATTACGTCCAATAGTCAAAATGTTTGAAAGTGCATTTTTGTGAAAAATATAAGAATTTTTAAAAAAATCGACCCCTGAAATTTCTCCTTCTCGAAAACGGTGGGAGATGGGCGAAAAAAAATTATTGGACATCTAAATTTGTTGGTTTATTTTAATACTTTAGTATTTTTAATAAGTTTTCGCTGTGTGGTAGTTATGTTTCTCTCCTTTTAACTCAATCGTTTTCTCCTCTAGCAACTTGTGGAAAATAAGCCTCTGTCTCTTGAGCCCAAATACCCCATTAGCTCCTTAATATTATCAGACAACATGGCATCATCCACTTCAATTGTAACCGACTGGTATAATGAAATAGAAAATTATGATTTTGCAAATCCAGGATACCATCACAGTACCAGGCATTTTACTCAAATCGTTTGGAAGAGTACGAAATATTTGGGAGTGGCCAAAAGCACAAGGTGGTACCGTAAAACTCTTTCCACCACTGAACGTATAAAAATGACAAAATATTTTACAGCCCAGAAAGAACGGCAGTTGTGCTGAGTTATGAGCCACCTGGAAATATAGAGAATCAATATGCCTACAATGTGCCACCAGTAATTTAATTATCACCCAGATTTATGTGAATGTACATACATATTTTAATACTTTAATTTTATTTGCTAACAAAAAAAAAACAATAAAGAAACAAATTTTTTATAAAAATAAACATGACAGGTTTTAAAATTATATCAATTTTATTTGTTATTGTTATTGCTTTTTTTAAGTTATTTTTAACAGTGTTTTTTGTTGTTAAAAATACGGGCAGTTTTTGTGACAGGTCATAAAAAATTTTTTTAAATTTCGTTAGTGTTTGTTTACCTCAACAATCATGGCATAGATATTTGTTGGTATATTTCACTTCAGCTTTTGTGCACATTTAACGTGCAGCTTCACTACACTTCACTTGGAATTTTTATTTTCATGTAACAAACACACCACCCACTTGACCATGGTATTAGAAATTAATAACGCTTTTGATAGTTTGCAAAAATATATTCTCGAATCAATCGTATAAACGAAGCCATAGTTATTTGTGAAAAGACATCGGTAACAATATCACTATAATCAAGGCTGGTCCCCCAATAATGCACCTGTCTGCCACCTCCTTAGAGGAGCTGCCATACAAATGTAGGTTAGATTAGTTTCATTAAAGAGGGATTTGTTTGCCCATGTCTTGCGACATACACTTAAGTCAGCATAGTCTTGTTGTGTGCTCCGTGGATTTAACCATAAATAGCTTGACCCATAGATCTATAGGAACTCCGTGTGATTCAAAAAGTTCTTTAATTTCCTCCAGCATATGCCTTGTAATTGGATTATTTCTAGTAAAGTGTCTCTGCCAAGATATCGGGACTGTATTTGTGAGAAGGCAGAGCATAAATAGTACTCGAATGTCTCGTTCTTCTCCCCACATGATCTACAGTCATCTCCTCACGCTATTCCTATGCGGTAGAGATGTGTCAGTAGTTGAGAGTAACCTGTCACAACTCTCATTAATCTACTCAATTCGGGCTTGCTAAGTCTTAGCAGTCTGCCTGTTTTTCCTCTCCTGGATCCCTCCCATAGAATTCTTGCATTGATTTCCACGGTTTCTTTATTCCAGAAAGTTAAATGGGCCCAATTCTCTAGCTCAGATTAAACTGCATCGAAAGGTTTCGAGCATAGCAACTTATGTTGCTTAACTGTCTTGAAAGCAAGTGAGTTTGCTCTTTGATTTCCAATAATTCCCTGGCACCCATATGATGCGCAGTTTATCTTCAGTCGAGCAACTGTTAATAGGGTTTCTGCAATCGCAAACTGTTTGCGATTTAGTCCGCTCAGCTGAGATCGCTCTGATGGTAAATTGACTATCCATGAATATATTCACAGTTTCCTGGCCTTTCTATTTCCTGGAGCTCCCTAATACATTCCATAATTTCCCGAACTTCCGCCTGAAAAACTGTGCAATAGTTCGGCAGAGGGAATAACAGTTCCGTGGTATTTTCTATAGAAATACCAAATGCTGTTTTTCCCTTCGCCCTTAATTTATCCGTGTAACAATGAAGCCTCTTGGGGGTCTGGTTCAAATAGTCAGGTATCAATGTTTCACAATTGGCCTCTAGTCTGGTCTGCGTTATGCAATCTGATGTCAGATTTTCCGGTACAGACTTGCCTAGGGCTGGTAAAGATTTGTTGATGATGCATTTCATGTCCCTGATCAATCCACTCACGCATCATCTTTAATCGTTTCACGGTGAGAGCCGCCTCATATTTTCTACGAATTTTGATTGACTCGACGAATAATATTCAGCCCAATCATGAATGATAATTCCGTGAGAGTTTTTTCTCTTTTCCCATTCCTCTTATTATGTTTATAAATTCCTTAGGAAAATTTTTTTTAACCTTCCCTGTTTTAGCCACATCGAAGGGGAAAAATCGTCGGCGGAGGAAAAAATAGGTATTTTAAAAACATATGTTTTTTGTTTTTTCCTATAAAAAATTTCGATAGTACAAACTTTTATTTTTTTGTTTCTCAGGTAATTTATGATTGGAGGAATTTTTTTCTCGAGAAGCGTATTTTCCTTAGGAATGAAATTCCTTGAGAATATTCATGATTGGGCTGATTGCTTCCATTGCCAAGATGGAAAAACCAAGACAGCACCTTCTTTAAACTCTCTGCATAGTTTTGATGTTGCATTTATATTCCAGCGACGTCCACCACACTATAGAAACGCAGGTCATAGTCGTCCTGATAACGCTACTTGTCATCTTTGGACTTAGCCCTCATCTTGTGCCTGTGGCTTGATTACAGATTAACCAACATATAGATAGTTTTAGAAATTTTCCTCCTTCGTCTGCACTGGCTCCAGGATGCCTGTGGTGAATATGCCCCATCGGATAGAGCTATGCCAGTTAAATCTAGGCAGTCATTTGGCCAATATTTTATTTTGCATATACATAAGGGTCATAGATTATTTTATTGTAGCCAAAAATATTTAAATAGTTCCCTAAGAACTTTTTGTTTTACTTATAATTAATTTTGCACGTTTGTGAAGGGTATTTTTGTAGAGAACTTAATAAAAAGAAAATTTTTTCGTGGCAAATTCGAATGATAAATTTTGATAAAATTATCAAAAGTTTAACTAAAACTTGTCTCGCAGCTTCTTCAATTTAGCACATGGTTGCTGGAAGGCGAATCCTTGGTCAAGTGGCTATCGCCATTTATTTACTGTTTACGAAGTGTTTTTTTTTTTAATCCTTCAATGTTTTAGAAAATTTGACACATTTTGAATTTATGAGTTTTTTGTTGCAACGGATGAGAGTTGACAACAAACCGTGTTCGCTGCGGATGATTGCAAATGACAAAAACAAATGTTTTAGACTAGCAGTGTTGACCCCTTCAATCTCTCTCTCTCTCTCTCTCTCTCTCTTTCATACACAGGGTGATGCAGAAGAAACCAAGAGGCTTAAATAGCCAATCTTTTAAGACGAAATTTTTATATTCTCAAATTAAGAGGAAACCTTTTCAAATCTAAATATGCACTATTGGACAGTGCGTGTAAGATGAAAGCGACTTTGACAAATTTAATAAACACTTACAATCGTTGCTATAACAATTGAACACCTTCATGTGTCAACTTGATAAAAAAATTTTTTTTTTCTTTTTTTTTTTTTTTTTTAGTTTTATCCCAAAATATTTTCTAATGCAGTGCCGCCACAAAGCTTTATACCCACGAGGCGTATTAATTTTGTTTGTTAGAAATACATATCTTGTGCTCGCTCATATATTCATAATGGCATAAAAAACTAACATTTACTTAAGTTAATAATCATCAAAGAAAAAAATTAACATGTTGCAACTTTAATGAAAATAACTGTAGAAAAAAGTCAAAATTCCCTTTTTCAGCAATTCTCTCTCTCTCTCGTTTCATAAAGTAAAATCTTTCCATCATGTATCTCTGGTGAATATTTAAGTGCATATGTATGTATGTATGTATGTATATGTGAAAGTGGTGTGCTGCTTCCATTTTGCTTCGACTGGCCTTTGTAAAGTCAAGTTGTCACTTAAAACACACAACATATTCGTTTGCCTTATGCCCAGCAAATCTTAAACACATACTCACTCGTTGCATACTCTGGCACAAAACTCTTGCAACAAATGCATTTTCCGTATACACATACATACAGGCACTCAAAGAGCAGAGAGGAAATATGTAATGTAATTTTGAGAGAAAAAAATGTAAGAAGAAAAAAATGTGAAACAGTTCCAACAAGCAACACGTTCTGAAATCGCGCTGAAACCGCAGTAAGTAATTTTTGAATGTTTTAACACACACTTCAAAGAAAAAAAGTAAAAAGTTATAAAAAGGGAGAATATATAAAAATGATTTGAATACTTGGTTATATGCTAATATATACCTGTGTATGTATGGATGTGTATGTGTGCAGCTACATATGAATGGGGTGACCATCTATTTTTCCTTTTGTATTAAGAAAGAAACAAATTGATTGGTACCTTTTGCGGTATTGAAAATGTACCTGTTGTGTGCAGTTTCTTCCGTTTCAAGAAACCCTCTAATTTGCCTATGTCTCGAGCAAGGCAAATTCATTACCAGGTAGGTGCATTAGAATTCGCCGCACAACACACACACAAGCTAGCACATGCTTTTCTTAGTGTAAAGGGAGTTTTGTTGTCAACCTCTGAGTATTTGCGAAACACTTCAACGGCTCTTTTCACAATGTACGATTAAAAATTGACGTGGACTTTAACGGCAAACTTGCCATACAAAAGCTGTCGTTTGAGTACACGTTAAGTCTTAATCGAATATGGTGCAAATGGCCGTAAAAGTTATATGTGTGCTTTAAACACCATGAAAAAAATATTATCACAAAAGTTTTCTACCACCAAGTTAATTAATTGTTTTATTATTCGTAGTTTACCTTGCATAATTATTTTTATTTTAAGTTTATCAGGCTCAAGTACTTTCTATATTATTTTTGTGATTCATATTAATTAAATAAGACAAAGAAAACATCAAAGACATTTAGCAGGGTGGACAACTAGTTGTTTCGAAGCCGCCACACTTTCTCGTCAGCACTCAGGGGCTCATGTTTTTAAAGCGACAAGCATACTACTCAGCCACCCAAGTTATTGTATACTTTGTTTAAAATTTTTAATTATATCAAAAACGTCCATTACTACTATTTTATTTTGTATGTATCATTGCATATTTATCGGGTGAGAGTTTCTCACCACACAAAGGTAACCAAGTTGTAGTACAACTTACTGTATATAAAATTTTTCATATATTGTCAATTGAAATTTCATTTCTTAATTTTTTCAAATGTCTTTTCTGTGCCCAGCGACTGTCAAGTTAATTAATTTTGTATTATTCGAATTTTTTCTTGAATAATTTTTTTTTTTTTTTTTTTTTTTTTGTATTAAGTTTATCACGCTCAAGTTCTTTTTGGTCTACAAATTCTGGTCACCTTAAAAAGCCATATACAAGCATGGCTTCAAACAATTTAATGTCTTTGTGTGTGTCGGCAAATTTTTATACACATACATATGTATATATGTATACTATTTAAAAGGATTACATTACAAGTTGAAAAAAGTAATAAAAAAATTAAACAGCAAGTCAGGACAACAAAAATATTGTATTTGTGCAGAAACCCATTTACAACGCGGAATTTACACATCTTCTTCACATAATACTTCATCTTCGTCATTACAACCAGCAGCCGGTAGTGCAAACCTTTTGTATACGGTTGCACACAACAATTTTGCTGAGTAACCACAATTATGGTCGTTGTTGTTGTTGTTGTTGTTGTTGTTGCTATTGTCCATGTTTGTTTGAAAAGCAAATAAAATAAATAATCCCTGCCAGCAAATTGGTAGTCGACTACCAAAATAATTAACTTCACGTTAACTTTTATGGACTAGCTTCAAATTAGCTACAATACAATCGAAACGTAGTGCAGAGTTCACTCAAAATTCAAATACTAACATACACACATACACGGTAAATAACTCTTGAATTAAATTGCCTATTGTCGCATTCGTTTTAAATGTAGCGATGGCTGAATGGGTTAAGGTGGCTGCTCACCAGTCTTGAGGCTTAGTGGTTCGAATCCCACCAGAGGCTAACAAAAAAAAAGTGTGATGAAATTTAATTTAATAAAATATAAGTAACTATTACCACCAAAAAATGTAAAATCAGCCTTGATTTGTACATTTTTTTCTGTATGTACTGACTTTAAAGTAGCTAACTTTAAGTTAGTTGAAAAGTAATGCAGCGTCGGACAATTGACTACCTCCTAGGACATCGTAATGTTAAAATAGTCAGTCATCTCCATTGAAAATAATCTAAGTGTCAACCACCACCAGTTGTAAAAAAGTTAGCTTGTAATTCATTATTAGTTAACTGAGTTGCCGGCAGGGATATTATTGTGTACATTATGCAATTATCTTGTGCATGTCTCTTCCTCCTTTTTGTTTTATATTCTGTCGTATGGGTAGGTTCACACACAAACACACACACACACAGAACAGTTTTCGTTCTTATAAAGTTTATATCCGGTTTAATTTGCTCTTTAAGAAAAAAATTCTCTCTCATTTTGTTTGGAGATTCCAATCGAGAGCAGAGCTGCCAGATCTGGCGCTCTAACACTAAAACAGGTCAACATTCATTGTTAAAGAGAATGAAAATTTGAAAAAGTGTGCACAAAATTTGAAAACGGAAATATTTAGAGAAGAAGACTACAAACCGACCTGCATTTGCAGATTTGTCAAAATCTGACAAATATTACATACCATAGAACTGCGTAGAAAACCCCCCCGCGGTGTTTGACTTGTTTCTACTGTATTTTCTAAAATATTAACCGTCTAATTCATAAAAATTACAACAGGTTTATAAAGCTCTTATTTGACAGATTTTCCATACAAATATGTCAAATAACAGTCTTATAAGCCTGTAATAATTTTTATGAATTAGGGGGTAAGTGTGCACAAAATTTGAAAACTTAAATATTTAGAAACGCACTTTAAAACATTTTGACTATTGGACAGTATATTAGATGGGCTCTAAAACGATGTCCAATAATTTTTTTCGCCCATCTCCTACCGTTTTCGAGAAAAGGATCAAAGTCCTTTTTTTTAAATGTCCTCATTTGCGACTTCGTTTGACTCTTTTGTGATTCTGTTTCATTAAAATTCAATTTGAAAATATTAGTTCGTGTTAATGAATAATAAATTATTGCTAAATTTTTGTTTTTAAATGTATTTTTTTTATAAAAATTTTAATTTTTGGCTTAACAGAGCCATGTTATCACATTAACAGAGGGGTGTTAACTTTGAAGGTTTGTGTCCGTGGTTAAAAAATTTTAAAATTTATCTTCACACACATTATTATTATTATCTTGAGCTGAAGGTCTTTTTTATTATAAGTGTATATATTTTTATTTATTCGAATATTCTTATCGAAATTACCGATATTTTTCTTGAACTGCCACAAAATAAATCATTGTGTTAACCTCCTATCACTGATAAAATTTTGTAAACATTAAAATTTGCTAAATTTTTATTTTGAAACCCTGTTATGTTGTAGGTGTTACACCTCTGTTGCCTTCACATGCCAAAAGCTAACTATTAAACTCATGCAACCACACGGCCGTGCTGCAGAAACTATGGCTGTTGTGCAATCTATATAAATACATTATAGTGTTGATGATAATGGCATCACGTTTGCCACAAACATCCTTGGCAAACATAACTGCTGATGCACTACTAACTACACTATCACATGAATAGTAGCAAAATTTTGAAATATAAGCGAAAACAACAAATGAAGAAACCATAAAAAAAGTTTTACGACGAAGGGCGAGAAAAAAAAGACTAACATTGCCCGTCAGTCATAACACGCTTCAGTGGCTGTAACGGGATAGTTAGCATTTCAATTTACGCGATATGATGGAATTTAATTAATTGTAGAGAAAACAACAAAACTGCAAACAGGATAAAAGTTTAAAACAATGATGCAAAAAAGAGAGAAAATGACACTATAACATGTATTTCCATGCATAAATATGGTCGAGCACATTTGCAACTACAAACAAGTGAACATTAGACCAATTCACTGGAAGAACAATTGCTATTCACCTGAATGAAAATTTCGCAAGAACTTTTACACTTTTCTCATTTTTGGTTAAAAAAAAAATCCGAAAAAAAAATTCGGATCTACAATACAATAGTCATGGCCTGGGTTCGAAGCAAATGGATTGGGTTGATGATGAGTGACGTGGTGGTCGTGAAATAGCCATGGTATGTCCTCCAGCCAGTAACCCATCAGCTTTATTTATTTTGTCTTTTTTAAAAGTTTTGAACACTCCAATTTTATCACAGAAAAAATCTTTCTTAATTTTACGGAAGTAAAAATCGAATTCAAACCTGATGAAATATTTACGTTTTTGTGTTGAAAAAAGCTTGACCCCTTTGTTTTCGAAATATCATTTTTAATTGGCATCTCCTCATAAATTTGTGATTGGGGGTGACTTTTCTGGAGAAAAATATTTTGTTTAAGTAACAAATTTCGCGAAATTATTCATTATTAAGCTGATTGATAATCTCATGATGAATGATCAAAAAAAATCAACTCCCAAACCTCAAATCTTTAAAGGTGTTGCGGTAAACTTTCCCACTAAAGAATAAAGCTTGAATAAACCAGCTTAAGAAATCAATACGAGATGAATCGTTCTAATGTTCTTAAATAGTAATACTTATGCATGTGTATGTTTACACCAACATGAGCACACAAACATTTTACATACTTTATTAAACGGGATGATGAAAATTTCGTGATTTTGAGTAAACATTTCATTACGACAGACAGGCATACCGTAATAGCAGCTGCCAACTACTAAGGACGAAAATTATTTAAATTCATGTGGCATAGAAAATAAAATCAATGGCAACGAGTTTGAACCACAGAAATGAACATTACATTAAAATACATTAGATTGCGATGCATTACAACGCATTACAGTAAATTACATTACTATTTTAATTGTTCGAGCCTTAAGGTCACTTGTTTTTTTTTTTATAATTGTTTATTAAATTCGATATTTCGATATCACAATGGATATCTTCTTCAGGAATCAAAAATAAATTACATTACATTATCGAATTTACCGTTACGAGATTCCGCAGTAAATTGTCGTTTAAAAAGGACATTGGCATACATTGATTGAAATACAACAGGTAGGCGAAAAGGATTCATCCGATGACGTTTAGCTTTCAGAAAATCAGTTGGGGCTTGCGCAATGATCGATCCTGCTGGAACAACATCCCGACCTAATTCGTTCAATTGCGGCAGAACTAAGAGTCCATTTACATCTACGCTTTAAACAGGTTATAAGTTGTTTATCGTGATAAACTAGTTTCAGAAACTTCTTTATCCATACGAATCATAAACAAGTTATTAACTAGTTTTTGAGATAAGTTGGTTCATAATAACCAGTTTTTGCAAATGCGACTCTATTTTTTATGCTTTCGTCTGGTAAGGCCAGGCGAATTTGGCATAGAAAAAGAAAAAATAATAAAAAGGAAAATAAAACGATAAAAAATGTAAAAAAAAATTAAATAATTTCGAAACTTCCACAATTCTGGCTGTTATTAAAATACATAAAATTTAAGCATGGATGATTAAAATCAGAGGTGCTGCCTTCTTTTTCGCGCCAAATAATTAATTTACATTGAATTTCATTCAATCGGGATGAAAAAGACATAATATAGTTTTTCTATTCTATTATTGATATTGAATTTATTGTAAATTGTCAAACAAAATCAAGTAAACTGTCTAAAATAATAGTGTAAATGATATGGTTTATGAAACTAGCTTATGATCATAAACTAGTTTAAGAATTACTAGTGTAAATGTACTATAACATGGTTAGTTAACATGGCCCTATAGAGAGTAGTCGTTTAACCAGCAGCGTCCTCGGAAAAAAATAGCCCAATCACTCCTCCCGCGTGAACAGCGCACCATGCAGTCACTTTGAGCGGCTGTAATGAGTTCTCGTACATCACTCGTGGATTTTCAGTGCCTCAGAAGCGATAGTTTTGCTTGTTCATGTAACCGCTGAGGTGGAAATGAGCCTCATCGCACATTATGATTTTGATCCACGTCGTCCTCGACATTGAGGATGGTTTGGGCGTAGCTCACACGCATTTGACGGTCGACAGGCAGCAGTTGAGGTACGGATTGGACTTTGTACGGGAACATACCCAGGTCTTTGACCAAAATTCGCCTTCGAGACGACCGGCTGATGGCCAACTGTGAGGCACGACGTCTGGTTGATGTTTCATGCGACAGAGGCGATATTCTTGGCAGAACAAACGCTCGGCAGCGTCTCGTGTGGTCCCATACCCTTCAAGAGGCGCAATGTTTGCGCAGTCGGTGCTGCACGACCACGGAATCGGCGACGATATTCGCGCTACACAAACACCACAGACAAATTGTTACGTAAAAAAATAAATATATCGCTCCATCGCTTGTTTACTTGTATTCCACTCTATAAATAAGAGCTAAATATTTCAGATTGTTAATTATTTTATTACTTTATCGAGCTTGAAATTGATTTTATCAGAATTAACAAAGATATTTTTGTGATCAATATTTTTTTAAGGAAGACAAGAAAAGTTACAGACTAATTGGCTGGGGTACATACCATGGCTGTTTGATTTTCACCACAATGCTTATCAGCAATCAAATCGCTTCGAGCCCGGGAGATGATTAATTGTATACTTTGTTCAAGCAGCAGCGCTTAACTATTCTATTACCGGAGCTCTTGATTACTGACCCGTTGATCAGTTGCCAATTTTGCCACTGTGTTTTTCTGTTGACTGGAATATATTTCATATTCTCTCACCAACATCCAACTGATTTCCAATTGAATTTTGTGTGTTTTTTGTTTGAAGCAATTTGGGTGCTGATGAAAGTAGTGGACGTGTAACAGTACCCCAGTCAGTAAGTCTTCAACTTTACTTTTCTTGTCTTCTTTAAAGATGTTGACCACTACACTTTTCTCACACGAAAATCTTTCTCAGTTCTGAGGAAGTCAAATCGAATTCAAGCCCAATAAAATAACTAACAGTTGTAAATCATATATTTTGAATACAAAGGCGTAAATATTTAAATTTGGTGAAAAATAAAATTTGGTGCAAAAAAAAAAATAAAGTCTATTTAGAAGGGGTGTTAAAAAAGTTTAACTTTTGTTTGCATAACAGCATGACCTTTTGAAATATACAATTAATATTTTTCACCAAAACAAAATATTTTTATTGTTACTTTCCATTAACTCCAGTAGGAAAAAAAAGCAAATGTTAAGTTAAAAAAGTATAGAAAAATTGTAAAAATGCAATTTACAATTCTTCCACAAATTATACACCCCTGCATTGTTTGCCATCAACAGATGGTGTGAATACGTTTATTATTTTGCTTTATCCTTCCATGTTGCACAACAATGTTGTTTTTTTCTATTTAGGAGAAAATATGTATATTCGTAATGAAAAGTTGGCCAGCAAAAAGCATCAGTTTCAGTCAAGAAACAAGTGCAAACAGTTAACAAACAAACTTGTTGACTTTTCTTAATGACTTCTTAACCAAAAACAAAAAGGAAAGAATTAAAATAAATGGTAAACACGTAAAATACGTTGACCACAATAAACTCCTTCCTTGTTCTGTTAACAAAAAAAAAAAAAAAAAAAAGACAAAGAAATAAACACAAATTTACTCCAGCAATGAATGAGGAGAGACAATGAGCAGGAGAATGAGATTTACATGCAAAAGAGAGGTACATATTTATTTATTTCAAGATCCACTTCTTATTTCTGGTTTTGTCAAGTACTTGTTTTGCATAAACTTTAAGGCTTGAGCATTTTCGTGCATAAAAGTTTATTTTACTTTAAGACTTTTGCACAACTTTGTGTTCAGTGTACTGAAGCACACTTCTGAGAAAATTGTAAAATTCAAATTAACAACCTAACAATTCAAAGTGGAAAAAAATTAAAGAAATATTGTGAGAGCAAAGTTGGCAAATTATAATGCCAATCTGTGTACTGTGGAAAAGGGTTCTCGAAAAACAAATTGAAATTTTGAGCAGAAGAAAAACCAAAAAACCAAACCAAGTAGTTTCTGTAATCCTTTTAAGCAACGAAATTACAGCAATTGCTGGAAACCGAGGAATCGTCGTCTTAAGCAATAGTAACATTTGAACTTACAGCATTTAGTAAAAATTACAAAAAACCTTTGTTCAATAAGCAGCCTTATGCTAGGAACCAAGGCGAATCCATTACAGGTACCCGCAGAACAATTCGCTTCAACATTTTTCCACGATTTTATCTTCTGAGTTGTCAAAGCTGATAGCAAACGACAACAAAATATATGAAGTCTCGAGAGAAAATGTTGAAGGGAATTGAATTGCGACCACCTGTACTTGATTCGCCTTGCTAGGAACACAACTGGGACGAACGACGAATTTCGCCCAACACGACGAATACGCCGGTTAAAATTCGCTGTGTAAATTCGTCGTATGAAGCACAATAACGACGAAAAACAAAAACATCTGTTATAATTGATAAAGTTGTTTATTGTTTGTTCAAAGATAAAAAAAAAAAAATTAAATGAATCAAAGAATTTCAAATTTTGTAAAAATAATTAAAATCATGAACATGATCCCAGATTATAAACATTATAAACATTGATGAAGTTTAACATTTTCAATTATAATTTCACTTGTAACAATTTTCTCAGTTTTTTAATCTTATTATAGTTGAACAGCTAATGGGGTGACCATATCAAAATAATTGGTTACTAAAAAATCTCGCATTACCAAAAATAAAAAATTAAACACTACAAACATGTTTTTTTTTTTTTTTAGCTTGGACCAGTACTTAGGGGACGACCCCTATTTATGCATGCGCATCGTACCGGAACTAGGAAAATAGGTTTTGGGGAGGAGGAAAGAGGTAGTAGTGTTTGTGCACATTTGATTTGAACTTCTTTACATTGTAGCTGGCGGGGAATATGTCTGCAGGCAATTTGTTCCACAGACGAACCGTGCGGCTGAAAAACGAATTCTCTCTGTAATGCGTTGGCTTTTTATTTTAAATGCAAAAAGTCAAAGCTTAGCACTTAAAATAAAAACTATTAAAGTAAAAATTAACTGTTTGTACCAAAAACATTTGAAAACTAAACCCAAAATAGTCACATGGTATTGATTTGTTCGTCGTTCGCCGGCATAAGAAATAGAAATAAATCTGTTTCAAGTTCGCTGCGTACAACGAATTTGCATTTTCATATACACCAATGTGTTTTATTTTTAATGGCGAATATTCACTGCGAAAAATTCGTCGTTCGTCCCAGTTGTGTTCCTAGCATTAATTTGCATTAACAGTCTTAATTCAAATTAACTTGTGCACTATGCGTTTCCCAATGTACATTAAATTTCATTTCAATACACGAAATCAAACTGCATTTATACTGAATTTAGGTTTTTCAAACATCTGCTTCAAACATCTGCTTCTCTTTCGAACAATTTGTTAAGCTACGTACAGGCGATTTTCTGCTCTTATAGCCTTTTTACAATGACGTACATCCTACATCTTTCATCAATATGCAAAGATATTTACATCTTCCCATAAGAATTATACAGGCCGAAAATCCTACATCTTTCTACACCAGCAGAAGATGATCCTTTCTCATTTTGTTCCATCTTATATCTTTCGATTTTCTTAGTGCCATCACTAAAAAATTTTAGAAAATCGATTGCTTTTGTACCATCAGTAGCAAAATGACATTTCAGAAAATAAACGCAAAACAAAAATTTAACATAACAAAAATGAGCGGAACATGTAAGTATTTTGTTATAATTTTTGCATCGTATGGTCGATCGATATGGAGAGCATATTGATTGACTTATGGGAAGAAAAAAGTCCAAAGTCCTACTCCAAGTCCATTTTAAAATTTTGTTTTTATTTTTCACAAAAATTTTGCGTCTTTTCTTTTGACATCTAAATAAATGAAAGATGAAAGATGTTGCCAATGTAAACGACTGTTTCACATTTTCAACATCTTCCATGCGTTTCACGTGGATGTTAGTCAGTGTAAAAGGGCTGGCATTCTTCTGAAAATGATACACTGTCTGCAATAAGAAAATTGTCAGCTCAGACAGTTCTTATACTTTTATTGGCAGACAATTCCCTGACACAAAAATTATCAGTTTACACGGTTGTCAGGTTTTCTACGTAGCAAAAATTATCATTATCAAAATGCACACATAATTCATTATACCCTGACAATTACAGAGTGTTCTGAGTATTCAGATGAATGCCACTTGACTGACAATGAATTGTTAGACAATAGTCTGAAATTGTCAGTTCCCAGGATTGCTCGAAAATATTCTATACATTTTCTGACACTATTGTAGGGTCTCACAACCGTCTGCACAAACCTTAAGGAGAATTCATGCATCTTACGATATGACAACGCCCATATACTGACTACAACAGGGCCTGAGTGCTCAGATAATAAGATGCTAGATAATCTGCCATGATTTTTCTCACCATATTGTCTAGCAGAAATTGTGAACTCTCACGATTGGTCAAAAATATTCCATACATTTTTCGACAATATTGTAAGATCTTTCTTGATCGTCTGTACACAGCTTTAGAAAATACATTTGTATATAGCATAGGCAATAAGTTTGGCAATTATTGACGTAGCAACTGTCAAATTTTGTTGCCAAAGCAATAAATTTTGAGCAACCAAAAACCGAGCTAAAGTCTTTTGAAGTACTCAGCAATGGAACGCTTTAAAAGTTCGACTAAAAAGTGAAATTCGTGTTTGAAAATTTTAAAAATACTTTGTTCAATTGCTTATGCACATGTTTGAATTTATTCTTGTAATTTTTTTTTTTTTGCAGACATTAAATACTGCTATAATATTATTGAATGCTTTAGCAGCCAATTAAAAACTGTGTACTTAACTTTTTCAATTGACCTCAAGGCGATAAAAGTTTAAAAGTGAACAGTTGTTGCAAAGCAAATGAGAAAAAATTAACCAATAAAAGCAGCAGCAAGAGGAAAAATTTAAAAACTTATAGTTTGGAATTTCTTTTTGAAAAAAAATGAACATTTATAATGGGTATGGAAAACTGCTGGCAATCGGCTACTGGGGGTTGAGCAAAGAGTGAATTTTGTTAGAGGAATAACAGTGGCCCTTAATAATTTTTAGATAAGAAATGAAATCAATTATCACATCCTTACTCAATACAATATTTTCATCTGAAATGTTAATCTTAAATAAAATAAAAACTTTTCAGATAATTATCTTAATCACCCCTATCGCGAACATTCTTTCCCACAAATTGTTTTCCCATTTCCCTGAATTGCAAATCGCTATTAAATTTCGTCTTGAAATGTATTCATCTTTTTTGTGTGTAATTCAGTTTGGAATATTAGCACTGAAAAAAGTTCACATTCAAATCGAATTCGTCAGACAGTATGCAGTTATTTCATTAGGACTATTTTCGTTTTATCCATTGATTTGTTCACATCGGTTTTGCTAAGGAACTGTATGCAATGTGTTAATATTTATTCCCTTTACTTATAATATCAAATTTTATTTTCAAATACTTTAGGAGCAGATTTTTTTATAATTCCCAAATGGTATCATGTTCAATAGAATTAAAAATCTTAAAATACACCTTAACTGAATTTTAGAACTCTCTTATTCTCATTTGAAAATAAAGTAACTTATTATCAGATATCAGATAATTCCTCGGAATTAGATTCAACTCGCAAATCTCTTCGAACAATATAGTGTTGTCCAGATTCTTCTTCCTGCAGTCCCATTGTGCAGCTGGAAGAGGTTGTAGGGAAATAGCCCTGCACACCTCCCGCCGGTTCCGCCTGAAAACCAGCCAGATGAGCGGATGGATTCACCATACCATCGTTAAACGCTGGTCCTGGATAGAGCTTCATCGCCAACAATTGAATGAAGTTCATCCATGCACTGTTGCTGAATTAAGCCACGTCGAAAGTTTAAAAAAATATTGGCACGAAAGTGTTCCCGATTTAATTCCATTTTTGGGCCGAGATGAATCTTTTAAGATACTGTAAACAACACAAACAGTGCTCGTATGCCGAAACCTCAGAAATGTCCAACTTTACAATAGAGCTGTCAGTGGCCAGATTGCAACACTAGGGTTGCCAACTTTCGAAACAAAAAAGCAACCCTGGTAGTAATCGACATTGTGCCATCGATTTTCCATCCAAAAAATAATAATGCAAAGAAGCTGAAATACTGAGGATTTTTGTAGTTAAGGGGCCATAAGTTAGATCAGATTAATTGGAGGGATTTGTTTGCCCATGTCTTGCAACATACACTTAAAGGCTGTAATTCACTGTCTTACTTAATAGTACGATCTGTTAAAAATTATATGTATGTCCAAAAAGTGTGATAGTGTATTAAAAGTGTATGTGTGTGAAAGACTTTTTGACAACTCAGTGCGATTTACTAATCTTTTAAAAAAATTTCAAAAACTATAGCGGTACTCAGCGTTTGGTGCGTTTTTGGTTGCGACTATTTGCGTTTGCGATTATATTGCAACTGATATTGAGCACCCTTTTTAACAACTTTGCAAATTTTATTGCACTCCAAATAACAGCTGATAAATTAATACACAGTTTTTAATTTTTCACGTTTTATTTTTTTGGTAATTACTGCTGGCTCCATCTCTACTATTTTTTGTTTGCTTTGTTTTAAAATGTCAGCTGTTCGAGTGTCAGTGTTGCAAACGCAATACTCATGCGAAAAAAGCAACACGTAATTAGCGGTGCGTATATGCAAAAATATTGCGAGTGCCACCTTGTATATTTTGTTGTTGGGTTGCAAAGAAAAAGCAACGATTTCTTGCATTCGCACTTACGCAAGACATTTGCACCCAATAATGAACTGCGCTTATATTTTTCTACGCGGTCAGAGTTGCTTTTTCGAAGTTGTTTACAAAAGTATAATAGTGTGGCCGTTTTCATGTGACTTTTTAGAGTAGCCTAGAATTCTATCAGATTCAACTAGCAATTTCCAGTGAATGAATCATACGATTGAGTAGGATAGTGTATCACGGCCTTAAGCCTGTATAGGCTTGTTACAAGGGACTATCAAAAAAAAAATAAAAAATGGGGTGTTTACATTTACTAGATTCCTAGATAGTAGTAATGTTGCCTAGTGTTATTAAAAGTTTGTTAAGCAATTTAAAGTTCATTGACTTGAAGCCAACTTAAAGTTTAAAATCTAACAGTTGCAATCAATATTGCAAAATGCTGCCAGTTAGAAAATATATTTGCAAGTTTGGGTGGTTGTATTTACATATGTAAATAATGCTGAACACGTAAATGCCGCTTAAATCTCAGCAAGACATGCGTGTATTCACGTGCTCATCATCTACACACTTAATAAAATAAAAAAAACTGTTAATGCAAAAAGTCAGGAATCAAAGTGCAGATTGAAAAGATGCTTTTGTGTTTGACAAACACACGCACACATTTGTGAGCACTCACACACCCACACACACACACACATACTCGAGTATTAAAACATTGTCTGTTCTATGCCAAAGGAAAATTAGAGAATTCTGGTGAGCATCTCGATAATGCCAAAAGAATTTGTTTGGCTGAATATCAGGCATGAATTTCACACAGTCACAGATATACTTACCCACACAAAGAGCAAAATGAACGTCCTAATGTGTGCAGGAATGCATGTGGGGACGTGTACATGCACGAGAAGTGTGTGATGTTACAGCATGAACGGTATGAACGGTATGAACTTCATTCACTATTTTTGTTTCATCAATGAAAATGAAAAGAGCAAAACCTTAACAAAGATGCTTTTGTTCTTAATTGAAAATTCTTTTCAGAGTTCAGAATTTAATTTCTCCCTTTTTGCAGCATGTATTCTGTATTATTTTTGTTTTTTTTGTCTCAGTTCAAACCACTAATTTGTCGCGTTTCTTTTTCCTGTTAACAACAAACCCAGTATGTGAATCTTTGTGTGCTGAGAGCAGTGTCTGCTTGGTTTAGTCGGTTACTTGGAATTCCTTTTAATGAGCGTTTGTTTTATTTTGTTTTGTTTTTGCTCATTTGTGTTAATTATTTTTTCAGTTTATAATTTGCTTTGTTTAATTCCGTTTAGCAGTCATGCACTGCATTTAACACACATAAAAATGCAATTATTTTTAACCACATTCAAGGGTCACTATCTTTTTGCAAGCTGTTGTGCTAGAAATTTATTTCAAATTAATTTTTTTCATGCCTCTTGGCCAAGTAATAAAATACTAGTAACTTTGAGGGGCCGGAAAGTTGGTTTTAATTGGTTTCTAAATTTAAATGTTGTAGGTTTTGGGAGTTTGATTACAAAAAAAAACTAACAAGAATTATGTATGTATGTATATAAGATATAGTTATACTGTTGCGTTTTCACCCTTTAATAATAGCGGCTTGCAGATTCTTTAATGACAAAAGGAAAATAAGCACACACAACTCTGTTACTTTTGACACTTAACAGTTCAAAAGCTTTATTTAGATATATGAAGCTCTTTACAAAAATATATTTTGTGCACTTTGTGATTTTTTTTGCCCAGCATAAACGACCCAATGTGTCCACAATTGGTAGAAATGTGCTCAAATCTCAGCTAGCCTAGTGCGCTCTGCAACAGCAAAACATTGCTGTTGTTCGCAACAGTGTGGCTGAAGAGCGGCCAACCTCGACTCGCCGTCGTCGTAACCTGCTATTGAACATCTCACGAAGATCACTAATACGAATTTTGAATACACATGTAAATTTCCACATTGAATTGATTCAAGGCCTAATGACTATTTCAGGCGTTGTCAATTCGCCAAATGGTTGATTGAATAGACCAAAGTGAATGGTGACTGTACAAAGAAAATCAGTTTCAGCGACGTGGAACAATTTTCCTTCCTTTGCAAATTATACTCTGTTCATATATGCAGCAATATTCAAATTATAACAATTAAGGCCATTATTGAGACTAAATTTTCATATAAAAATTACAATTAACTTATTGGCAACTAAGACATAATTGTTTTAATAATGAACAAAATTTAAAATGCAACACTGTTAGATTTGTATTAACATGAACTAAATGAACAAGTTTTTACAACAACAGTATTTATTGAACACACCTTGTTAAAAGTTGACTAATCAAACAGCAACAAAATAAATAAACAAACAAAATTTTACAGAAAAGTTTAAACAATAATTTCTTCATCTGTCAAATGCAAATTGTCGTAGAAATATTAAATATGTATGAACACCAAAAAGATATTGTCAATTAACTGAATATTGTTTCAATTAAAAAGGCATATGTGAACAGAGTATAAGAATCCATGACTAATATTATTGAAAGGCCTGTGCATCCACAAAGGCTGACTCTTTAACGGCGTCATCGAAAATTCTTCGCAACTGAGAACAGCCAGGCCGGATTCATTAACAACCACAATTGCCACACATGTACATATATATAAAATTTTTTGTTGAAACTTCTAAAAATTCTGTTCAACAATACAGTTAATTTAAAAAAATGTGGAAAATCTGACAAAATATGCTGTTAAGTGATTTTATTAAAAAAAAGGTTTCAATTTGTCATATTAAAGAAAATCGTTGTCATATTTAATATTTTGTTTGTTGTATTTGTTTTTTAAATTAACAACTAGCTTTGTCACTCAGAATTTGGTGTTATTTTTTTCTGTGTATGGGCAAATTGGATTCTCATTTGCTAAAAAGCCGATGCATCCAGCACTGCTGACTGTCGGGTTGTACTTTTTCCAAAATAAGATCGGCCAAGCAGTTACCGTGAATGGTATTTGCTATCGCTAAATAATAATTGGACTTCTTCTGGCCATAAATTGAGGTTATGACTTGGTGATGTTACGTTGCTGTTTCACACCAACTGTCCCTCTGCTTCGCTCTTAAGTTTACTTTTCTATCTTATTTAATGCATATTAATCACCAACATCTACAAACATATATAATAATTCAAAATGGAACTCGACTAAACTTAATTGAGTTGTGAGAACAAAACGTTGAACTAAATGTGTGTTTAAATAACTTTTTTACAGATTCCATGAGAAGTCGAATAAAACTATTTAATTTGGATTTTGCACACTAATCAGTTTCTAAATGAATATTTAAGAACTCATGTTATATTTTAATTAAATCCATAGATTGTGATTAAAGCACCTACAAGCTGCTGGTACACACACGTACATACATACATATTTTAGTATTAGTTCTACCTTCCCATTATGTAAAATGTAAAAGTTTTGTCATAAAACAATAATTAAATATGCACATTAGAATGCACCTTGTTTAAAGGTAGGAGAATATTTTTTTTAATGTTTTGAAATGTCGCTCCAGCCCAAAATGTTTTTCGTAGCAAAAAACTATACTATAAGGTACTATATTTTTAGACCCTAAAATAATACATTTCAATTGGCTGCTAAAGCAAATAAATAATTCAGTTAATTTTTTATAAAATAGTTTCGTAAGAAATACAATAATGTTAATAATTTTATCAGGCTTGAGTTCGATTTTGCATCCTCAAAATTGAGAAGGATCTTTTTGTGACAAAATTGGAGTAATCAATATTTTATATTAGTATATTATAAAGAATGCCAGAAAAATAATGTTGACGCCTTACTGGCTGGGGTACATACACTGAACCAAGACTCGTAGGTAATAATAATGAAAAAATTTAGTAAAGCCTCAACGAAAAAAAATCGTCAAAGCAACTGATTTTTTATTCAAATACATAGAAAATTTATTAATATCTACAAATATTTTTCAAATCTAATAACTGGTTATTGTAAAATATGAAGTAAAATATAATCTGTTGGCTTGAATTTTACTTGACTTAAAGGAACGTCTAAAATTTAGTTAAATCAACTGATTTTTTTTTTTGTTTTCAAATTTCATTTCTTAGATTTTTCAAATGTTCTGCTGTGCCCAGCGACTGTAAAGTTAATTAATTTCTATTATTTGAACTTTTTCTTATATAAGAAAAAGTTCAAATAATAGAAATTAAGCGGTGGTAAAATAGTGAAAATGCATCTTATTCAAATCTACAACGAAATATGTTCAATTGACATGATTTAAGGATGTTAAATTGAATAATGTATTCGACTTTTATACTAAATTTATTTAATATAACTCTTAAAAAGTGCTGTTGTTAAGTATGAGTTCGTGAATGAAAGAACAAGAGATAATATAAAATTTTTTTTTCAGTGTACATACCATGGCTGTTTCACATCCACCACGACGCCCATCAGCGCCCAATTTGCTTCGAAATATTCACCCGTAATATTTTAACATTTTGCTTGATTTTGTAGGCGCTTACGGCATTCTCATTTCTAATCCAATCTGCTTAAAATTTCTGATAGTGTAGTTTTTTTTTTTTTTTTTGCTACGGAGATCATTTGTCGGGGCAGCGACGGTGCAATTTCGAATTTTTAAAAGTAAGGCTCTCTCTAATGCTCATACGTATGTATGTAGCTACACATGTAGAATATTAGTGTTTTCCTCATGTTCTCCACACATGTACCTGAAGTTTTTCTCCTGCTGCTGTTCTATTAAACATTTCTATGGTTGTCACAAATGGTCAGGGACATTTGTTCTAACCTCAGATCTTAACTTATTAATACAAAATGCCATTAACACACTTGTCCAAACTTAAGCACTGGCATGAACATTTTATTTGGATATGTGTGTACATGAAAAATTTATACACAACACATTGTTTTTAGCAACATTTTATTGCACATTTGAGATGTTTCAGCCGTAACACAGGCAGGCAGGCACATACATACATACATACATACAGTGCGAATTCATATGGAAAGGGATATTTTGGGCAGGTATTGTGAACATGTAATTGTGGTTCAATATTTCAAACAAACACATTTATTTAAAAATTTATACAACTTTTTTTTTTCTTTTCTGCTCTTGTGGTGGCATACGTGGAAGAACATTAGCATAAATAAAAAGTTATCAAAATATTCAGGAAACCTTAAAAGTTGGCATAGTTTATTTTAGGAATAAAATTTTAAAAGAAAGTACATATAACACTCACATGGAATTAGATCCTTAAAGTGAACCTATGAGATTCGAAATATATACATAGATCAATTCAATTCAATATATTTATTTCAATTTATGGTGTTTACAAAGAGTTTAAGGATATTTTCCTGTTCTACTTAAATATATTTCTGATTGTGTATTATTTGTACTTTTGGTTTGAGATTATAATAAATTGAAGGTGCAAAATTTCAAAAAAGCTTTTGTGAATTTTTTTAAAAATAAAAAAAATAAGGAAGTTTTTTTTTTAACTGGATCAAGAAGAGGCAAAACTATAACTAAAAGCTAGAAAATAGTAGTTTGTATACAATTGATGTAAACTAAAAATTACAAATAAAATAAGTGCTTTTAAATATGAAGTTAATTATTTATTTGCTTTAAAAGCCCATTGAAATTAATTAATTCAGGTCCAAAAAATAGACTTTACAAATGTGGTTTTTGTGTTTTTCAGCCGTCTATATGCCGCCGACATTTCTTTGCTGCTAATCAACTCATCAGTAGACTCGATACTCGTTGTATAGAACATTGCCAGGAAAAATAAAAGAGTTGCAAAACGAAAAAAAAAATGTTTACTGTGTTAAAGGTTTGTTTGAACATTTCTGATTCTCATTTGGTTCATGGGAATTATGGAATAAGTAGTTGAATTTCAGACATTATTTTAAGAATTTTTCGAATCTACTGATGAGTTGATTGGCATCAACGAAATGTCGGCGGCATATAGACCGCTAAAAAAGAGAAAATCATTACTAAGGTATTTTTTACACCCAAAATAATACATTTCAATTGGCTCCTAAAGCAAATAAATAATTCAGTTCATTTTTTATAAAAATAGTTTCGTAAGAAATATAATTGTTAATAATTTTATCAGGCTTGAATTCGATTTTACTTTTTCAACGGCTGATAAGGACAGAAAACATTTGTAAGGTATATTTTTGGACCTGAATTAATACGTTTATAAATTACTTTGTCTCCTTGCCGATTTGAATCTGGAACCAGCCACTCTACCAATTCAGCCATCGTAGCAATTAAAAATGTAAACAAAATCAAATCCTTATACAAGCACACACAAGTGTTGGTTACAAATACACCCAAGAATTTCGTACTTATTTTAAGTCTTAACTGTTGTTGCATCACAGTTTTCTCACCAATGTTACAGAAACGATACAACAATACCATATTTTTTCTAACAAATTTTTTCTTTTTCATATTACATCGGTTACAAATTTATTGAGAAAACCTTTGCGAACGTGTTGTTTAAACAAACCACTAAATTGCTGACCGACACTGTTTGAATGCAGCTTTACAAATTAATATTTTAAAAGCAATTTTAAACAAAATTTTGTTAGTTTTATTTTCGTTTTAACTTCCTTTTTCGATTTTTGGGGGAAAATTTAATTAATAGTTTCATGCTACAACAAGTATCAAGTGTGCAATAAATACACACATACAGGCACACATGTATGTATCAACATGTTTAAGTTTCTGAAATACTTAAGTACTTGCCAGGTGGTTCTTGAAATTTACTGCATACCGATGTAGGCATACTTATACAGGTGCCAATGTGGTTCCATATGTTAAATTGATTTTTTTTTTCAATATTCTTTTGAATTAGAAACAAAAGAATTGCATAGGATTCATTTCAGCACTTCATAGAATATTCATTCATTGCGTCATTTGGATCATGACTCGTTCAGAGTAGCTATAAAAAAGATGTGAAGATCTTTCCCCCAAACAGATGTGCCGTCAAAGTGCTCACCGTGCAGATAAATCATTATAAATTATGAAGTTTTTTGGTATTTTCTCATTCTCTTCGTGTTTGTGCCACAACCACAGCTGCTATGAAGAGAAACATTTTTCTCCCAGACTATAGAAAATCCCCACAACCGCTTGTTTTATTGAACTCCTTTTTGACTTAACAAAATAAATGTATGAATTGATCTGCAAATAAATAAAAACAGTTGCGAAGCGAAAACAAGAAAATAACTAAAACTTTTTCATTAAAATATTTACTTTCAACCAATGTGCTGTGGTATAATGTACGTGTTTGTGTGATGGTAATTTCATGCATTAACTACTGCCCACAAAGAAAGAATATTGCATTCCCTGCTTCTAGTAGCAGGTTAAATAGTAGCAGCGGCAGCCCTAAATAAAACAATCAAAGTTGAAAAGCATTAAATTTGTATTAGCAGTTTTCTAGATTTCAATGAAGCAGGAGTGTTGCTGATAATTTTGCTTGCTTTTGGTTTGATGTATTCAGTGCCGGGCAGTATTTGAAATACGTATTTAAAATACAAATACGTATTTTGTATTTGTATTTTAAATATGTCTCATGAATGTATTTGTATTTTGTATTTCAAATACTCGTGCTCTCAAAATACATTTTAAATTTATATAAAAAAAAATATGCACTAAAAATTATTCCATTCATACATCAACTAAAATCCGAAAATTCTTTAATATCTGTCACCCATTTGTTCGCGTTTTTGTGTTAGTATTGTATATTTTTCAGACTAAAAGCAGTAGTCAGCTGGTCTTGTAAGGCTACCTGGTATCGAGGTAGCTAGCATAAAACCTTAAACATAACCACCGGTATTCATAAAAAATAAAACGTTGCTCAAATACATTTTAGAAGAAATTTTATATGAAAAATTTGTCGTAAAATGTGTTTCAACAATGTTTTATTTTTTATGAATACCGGTGAACATGTTTCACTTTGAATAAATAATTACATATGTATATTTGTGTAGTTTATGAAATCAAAATTATATTCATGACCTGCTGGGTTTTTTCAACTTTATGCCAACATATTTGCACACATACACATGTATGCATTTGTCAATGTGTTTGTAAATAAATAAACGACAATGTTTTATTGAACATTTAAAGTATTAAAATGTGTAAATTGAACACTTAACAAGTGTTGATAAACAATAATTAAATTTATTTAATCGTATTTATGGCACAAAATAAAATACCCGTAAATGAAGTAATTTTTAGGAAAACTCTCTGGGGTTGTGGCAAAGTGGGCTGATTTTAATAAAAATGAAAAAGTAATTGTGTTTTTCTTCCCCCTTTTACACAATGTTTTCATGTTTTTGCTTAATAAGAATTGCATCAGTTGGTGGATATTTATTTTTTTAACAACATACATACATATGTATATTGTATGAATTGTTGCATCTGGGCGGACATTTTTTGATTTGTTTTGTAAATATGTAATCAATTTTGCATTTAGTTTTTCCCCATAAAGTGTTTTTTCTTTTTCTTTTTGATATTAAATTAACAACAAATTCTATTTAATATACAATATTGAATCACCAAGTTAATACAATTTCCAATAACTTTGCTTCGTGTTTCTTCTTTACTGTTCGCCTGGGGGTCAAAACACGTTCACATATCATCCTTTTAAACTTATTATGGATTCACTGGAAGAGTTCATTTCTTGCTATTTTATTTTTTAACGAAAAAAGAACAAACAAAACAAGATTATTTTTCATTTGCATTTTAAAACTATTTCACATGAAGTTGGTAGAGGTAACATCTAATAAAAGTAGGGAAAAAAAAGCAAAATATAAAAGTGACAGATGATAATAAATGCAAAAAGAATTATTGAATTTTTTCCAAGAATGTGTGAAAAACTGAATAATTGTGGTGTGAAAAGCAATAACAAATAATTGTGCAACAGTTCGATGGGAAGTTTTAGTTTTTGTGGTTGTTATGTATATGGGAAAGATACACCGTCAAGGCAACCAAAAAGAAAAGAAAAAAAGTTGAAATGACAGCCTTGTAATAAGCAAGCGAACTCCCAAATTTAGTGGACATAATATTAAGTCCGGCAGAATGAAATTAAAGTCATCTACTGTTTCCCCTGGATAGAAATATAATTATTTATTTGCTATAAGAGCCCATTGAAATGTATTCTTTTAGCTCTAAAAACAGACCTGTAGTTTTCAGCCACCGAAATTCAATGTTTGACATGTATTCAAGTTTCAAACATTCTTTTAAGATTTTTCGAGTCTTTTTGATGAGCTGATTAGCATCAACGAAATTTCGACGGCTGAAAAAGATAGAAAATATTTATAAGGTCTAGTTTTAGACCTAAAATAATATGTTCTACTATAATGTTAAATTAATTAGACCGTGCGTTTTGGTTGGACCAGCCTGTACGAGCAGTAATACCTACCTATTGGTAGCTGCTCTTATTTTTGCAAATGGTGGCCAATGTCAAATTTGTTTTTATATTTGTGAACTAGACAGCCACAGAATACAAGTGAATAAGCCATGGAGCGATACACTCCTCAAAAATTCTGAATAATCGTGTCTATGATGAAGTGGACGATTTTTCGACCAAAATCATAATGAGCATTCAGGCTCAGCGGGCACGGGAACAAGCAAAACTATCGCTTCTGGGGCAACGAAAATCCACAAGTGATGCACGAGAATTCATTACACCTGCTCAAAGTGACTGCTGGAGGAGTCATCGCGCCATTTTTTTTTCCGCGAACGGCGCAGGTCAAACAACAAGGCGCTGTACAGCCATGGTAACCGAGTTTTTTCAGTCGCAATTGAACGAATTAGGTCTGGAGAACATGTGGTTCCAGCAGGATGGAGCAACGGCATACACTGCGCAAGCCACAACTGATATTCTGAAGAGCCAAACAACATCGGATGACTTCTTTTGGCCCACCTTGTATAAAAATTTAAGAGTGTTGTTCAAATTTTAATTTGCTCAATAAGCAAAAAGTATTAAGTTTTAAAAGACGGTTACATTTTTATATTTTCGCAGTGCTTATTGGAATATGCCTCACTTTTTCTTACCTCTGACCAAAAATGTTTACTCGATTTAAAAACAAGTGCAACTTTGTGAATTCGATTTACAGTACCTCAAAAGCGAAAATTCCATTTTTAGAACGAGAATTCAACTCAGATTCGGCGTACAGAGCAAACATACTTACATATATAGGGTCCGCCATCTAACGTTTTTCTTTTTCAACTAGTGTTTATTTCGTGAATGGTAATACTTAGCTCATGTCTGATTTGACATGTCTGATAATTAGTTTTATTCTTCCGCTGAACGAATACGATTGTATATACGCTTCGCTAAGTGGGCCTGATTTTGCCAGAAAAAAAATCATCTTTTCAGATGAAGCCCATTTTGATCTTGGCGGGCATGTAAACATCCAAAAGTGTCGCATTTGGGGCACAGAAAACCCGCACGCCTACATTGAAAAGCCGACGCACCCAAAACGAGTCGCTGTTTAGTGAGGATTTTGATCCAGAGGCATAATTGGGACATTTTTCTTCGAAAATGAGCAAGAAGTGGCCGTTGCAGTCAATGGTGATCGTTATTGGGCCATGTTGAACGAATTCTTGTTTACAAAAATTGAAGAGGAGTATAAGGGGAACATTTGGTTTCAACAGGACAGCGCTACGTGCCACCCAGCTGAAGCTACACTCGATGTTTTATAGAATTTCGAAAAAAAAAATTATTTGGCGGACCCTTTATAATTCAAGTTGGTTTTTATTTCTAATTCAGAATAAAAATTAAAATAGTTTTTATTTGTTATTTAACTCACAAGTTATCAGTAAATTTTTTGAGTTTCAAAAAATTAAGCCAATTCAGCATTTTCTTTTTGTTACCACCAAATCTTTTAATAGTTTTCTAAACGAAGTAACATCATTTAAAGACAATCTGCCTTTCAAAACCATCTGAGAATCAGGATGTTCTAACATATTCGTAGGCTTTCCCTGCTCCTCCCCGGAAATGCTGAAATAGAGACTCGACTCTAAAAAGCCAGTTTGCACATCCAGTGAACCTTTAAACGATAAAATTAAGCCAAATTGTGAAAAGTCGCCAAAAGAACAATCATCATAATCGTCGTCATAATTTCTTGGGGCAACAGCACCTGAAGAATCAAATGCTGCGTTGAAGGTTTGAATTGACGCTGGCTGTTGTGGAGCGGTTCTAACACATGTTGCTATTAAAACCAGCACCCAGATGTGAATAGAAATCATTTTTAATTTTTAACTTACTTTGAAAACTGCTGCAGGCTTTTTATACTGTCGTCATTTTACTGCTTTTACACACTAAACTTCTTTTAGATAATTAGACTTGGGGAATGCAAATAAGTTTTTGATAATACATGAATATTATAGTGATTTATGGTAGTTTTAGTTAATAGTTAGACATATATAATAACTATAGATATTGAAAAAGTTGTGCTTTAAGCACATTTTAAGAGCTCACTATGGGGCACTTCCATACAAAAATACATGAAATTGAAATTCGAACGTATAGTGGATTTTTTTTTCTTGGTTTCATTCCATAAGCCAACGAATAATCGATGGCACAATATCGACAAATTCTTAGCCTTACAAATCGACCCACACTAATGTGTATAAACAAAATTTTAACTAAAAAAATGTGTTTTCCTTAAATGGTGTTATTTTAGATACAATGTGGAAAATGATTAAGAATTTAGTTGCAATCATTAAACAATATTTTCCAATAAATAGCAACAGCTGGAAAATAAATCGAAAAATACATTTTTTTGTATACTATGACATGTTTGTTAATGATCAATAAATAACGGGTTATCCATTTTGTGGTTTCAAAAGTAAATGTAAATAAAACGTGTATAAAATATTTTTTTCATGATATTTCTTTTTTATTATAAAGTTTGAACGTTGACATTATGTGTGAAACACTACATCATTTAAATGACCACCAAGCGAAGCATTGATTCTTTTGGTGTAATTTTCGACCACCTTTTGATATATATTGGGCGGTATCTCAGCCATAACTTGACGAATGTTGATTTTTAAGTGCTCAAGAGTTAAAGGTTTATCTGCATAAACACGGTCTTTCGCGTAGCCCTCCACACAAAAAATGTCGAATGGTGTCAAATCGCATGATTTTGGTGGCCAGTTGATATCGGCACGACGAGAAATTATGCGGCCAGGAAATGTCTCTTGCAATAAAGCCATATACGCTTGTGTGGCATGTGGCACCGTCTTGTTGAAACCACATATTCTCCAAGTCGTATTCTTCAATAGCAGGCAAAAAAAAAGTCTCTTATCATATGACCATAACGCTCCGAATTGACGGTGACAGTCGTTCTATTGTCGTTTTTGAAGAAGTAAGGTCCAATATGGTCCTTCGGACCAAAGAGCGCACCAAACAGTGAATTTTTCTGGATGTAATGGCCTCTTTTCAATTAACGGAGGATTCTCAGAAACCCAAATACAACAATTTCGTTTATTAACATACCCACCGAGTGAGAAATGTGCTCCATCGCTGAAGAAATTTTTGTTTGAAAAATCGCCGTCCATCGCCTGTTGTTCAAGCACCCATTCCACGTATCTACGACATGGTGAATGGTCAGCTGGCTTTAGTTGTTGTGTGAGCTGGACTTTATATGGATGTGGGTGTCGATTGAAATGCAAAATACGCCCATAATGTGCCGTAAGACAGTCCTAATTCCTGAGAATGACGAGGAATCGACACATTCGGTTCTTCGGCAAGACTTTCAGTTACAGCAGCGAAATGAGCGAAACGATGATGCACAGGCCTTACAATATTTTTTACCGCTCCAGTCTCTTCAAATTTCTTCATAATTTTGCCAATTGCTGGCGTAGTTGGACGATTATGTAAATCATAATCTCCTCTTAAAGCACGATATGTGGCTGTGGCAGAGTCACCATTTTTGTAATATGTTTTTATAATTTTTATGCGTTGCGATCCATTTTCGTCAATGTCAAGCTTTCAATTGAGAAGAAAAAAATCGGTTTAACAACTTAGTTTTAAAATGAATTCCATTTAATAGGAATTCCAGTCTTATACTTTTGAAACCACAAAATGGATAACCCGCTTAACTATTCGCATATAGTATTTGTATTCTTGAATTTAATTTTTGCTAGCTAACTGTTAGTTAAATTAAATAAATAAACTCACAGACCATTGGTCTCGTGTAAAAGGGCCCTCACAGCACTCACATTATTTTAAACTCGGATTATTTACATTTTCTAATATAATTTGCATTTTTTAATATACATACATATGTACATATATCCTTCACTTAACCCAAGGTTGAAAAAATAGGGCTTTTCCACATGAGACCAACGTTCCCCCAACATATACTATTATAAAACATTAGTCCACCAGATCTTAGAATTTGGTACAAGGCAATATATTATTCACTTTCATATATTATTATCCTCCCGTAGCTCATCAAATGCTGTGAGTAGTTTTCTTCTTCCCATGGCGAAGGGTGGCCGGTCATTGGTTTTTACATAAAAAGTTCCCCTTTTGGGTGTAGACGGTTCACCACCCATTTTATACTCCTCTCCGGTATCCGACAAAACCCAAATATTCTCCGACTGACGTTCACAGCGTGTACCCCAAAAACCCTCCCTACTCGTTATCGATTCGGCAAAGAAATGATGTGCCCTCGAATGAGAACAACCATAAAAGTAGCATTTCTTTTGGTCTCTGCCGAAATTGGGATAGAATGTAGCATGTCCCACCGGCTGCTGAAATCCTAAGCTGCTGCTGGTTTGTATGGACTCCACATAATCGGCATCGGTGGCATCTAAGCGATATTCACTATTGCGATTGCGAAATTTTGGCCCAGCTGGATCTAGGGCGAAAATTGTATTAAAACGAAACGGTTGTATTTGTTTGCCGGCACTGCCAGCAATCTGAGCGCCCAGCGAGTGACCAATTATGTAAACATCGCCAATATACAAATTCGCCTTCATGTGCAGAAAACGTACAAATTCAGCCAAAAGAAAACCCAAATCATCAATCAACTCAACCACACCAAAGTAGTTAACATTTGATGATACAACACTCCAGTCCACCACAATAACATTGAAATCAACTGTCGAATTTCCGACAAAGTCATTGCTATTCCCATCAAACGTTATGTTTTTCTGTTGCTGTTGCTGTTGCTTTTGCTGCTGGTGCAATAACTCCCCGGGCGATGATGCTGTTGACGGTGTCGTTTTGGTGTCATTGCTTGCAACTGCTTCATTTAAATTCATTTTGTTGTAACTGAGTTTTGTGAGATTCAAATAAGCATTTTTTACAGCACGATTAAAAGTCCCCTTGCTTTGACTCATCCAGCCGTGTATGATGATTCTGCGAAATGGAGGAAAGTGCAAAAACAAAACCATGTTAAAACTCAGTTTGTCAGTTGGAAATAGTAAAATGTTGTAAAAGAATTGCTCATATTAAATCATCATTGAGACGGGAAGTACTTAGAAATTTATTACAGCACTTTACACAATTAAAACTCTGCTATAAATTTAAATTTGATTTCTTTATTCGGTGCACAGAGAGCATCAAAAATTATATGAAGTTCAACTTATGAAATGTAATGGCTTATTCGTAGAGTTGTCAACAATTTGACACTTCCAAAAAGGGGCTTTTCGATGTTTTCTCATTAAGAAAAATATTCAAAGCGATACAAACGTTTAAAAAAGGGTAAAATCGGTAGCGCAATACCTTCTTGTGCAAAGATAGCACAAAAATTTAAAAAGGACACTAAAAATAATTGGTTAGTTGTTTGGTACTTTTTCGAAGTTTTGAATTTTAAGGGCATAAAAGGTAAAAAATCTGAATTTCGGTACTTTTTTCCAATTGCATTTATGTAGAAAAAGAATGGGAACGGGAAAAAAGTAAAAACTAAACTTTTTTTTTTTTTGATTTGGACATATAAGGGGTAAAAACGGGTATAATCGGTAACTAATTTTCTCCGAACTTGGCAGAGGTAGCACGAAAATTTAAATAAGGCCCAAAAGTTTACAAAAAATAATTGGACAGGTGTATGGTATTTTTTTTTACGTTTAAATTTTAAGGGGACAAAACAGGTAAAAACTGTATGTTGGTCCTTTTTTTTTTTAATTGTATTTAAGTAGAAGAGGAATGAGCATAGGAAAAAAAATTAAAACTAAATGGTATTACTCCCAAAAAAAATATACTTAAATAAATTTCGTCTTTGTTCTAAATTTAAACACATAAGGGGTAAAAACGGGTAAAATCACAAAAATTTAAAAAGGACCTAAAAGCACAGTAAACATAATTGGATAGGTGCCTGGTACTTTTTTGAAGTTTTGTTTTTTAGAAGGATAAAAGGGGTAAAATCTGCGTTTTTGTACTTTTTTGAATTGTGAAAAAAAGTAAAAGAGAGTAATATTTACACCGGTATTCATAAAAAATAAAACGTTGCTCAAATACATTTTAGAAAAAATTTCATATGAAAAATTTGTCGTAAAATGTGTTTCAACAATGTTTTATTTTTTATGAATACCGGTGTTAATATTTAAATTTTTTAAATTTGGACATATAAGGGATAAAAAGGGTAAAATCGATAAATTTGTGTCCCCAGACTTAAAAGTTCAAAAAGAGCATGTACGTCTACTAAAACTAATTGAACAGGTGTCTGGTACTTTTTAGAAATTTTGAATTTTAAGGGAATATATGCAACTGGTAAAAACTAAATTTTGGTACTTTTTCGATTGCATTTGTGTATGAGAAGTATGGGAATAGGAAAAAGTAAATAGTCTAAGCGGCTGCATAGTTGGCATAAATATGTATCTCATTACTTGAAAGATTTACGAAATTGGATAAGAAGTGGGTGTGACATAATCAAAATCAAAAATGGGGTAGCGAAGCACACCAGGCTGTCGCTACTTTGCTATAAGAGCCAATTGAAATGTATTATTTTAGGTCTAAAAATATATTTTGTGAATTATGTTCCGTCTTTATCAGCCATCTGTCTATATTTCGTTGATGGTACGCAACTCGTCAGTAGACTCGAAAGAACTTTTTCTTTTATGCCACTTTTATTACACCTGTCACACTGTGACAACAAGTAATTGAATTTACATCTGTTGGGTTTTAATTATCTTAAATCAGTAAATAAAATAACGTATGTCGTATAAAAAGTCATACATGTATGTATATAAATAAAACTTAGTTTCGCGTTGGAATGTTGTGTTAAACGAGTTTGTACGTTTCGCGGGTGACTTCTTTTGCTGTCTTGACTTTTAGATCTTGATGTGTGACTTCATCTCTAATGTACCATTCAGCGTTGACAGTGTTTGCAGGATTTTAGATTGGATTCGTTAAATACTTTCTAATTAGTTGTGCTTGCTTGCCTCAAAATGAAAGCATTTGAATTCACAGTAAAGTGCCAGGCACTGAGCCATTTGGGGTTATCGGGCGGATGAAGTTATAAATGTAAATATTGAATTAATATGCTGCAGAAAATAAGTGGAGACAATTTGTGGAGACAATTTTATCTAAATTACAGAGAACTTTTTCGTTGGCCCATAAAAATCACATTTTATAACAGCATTTATTTTAACAACTGATAACAAGAAATAATAATGTTTTATGTCAAAAGTAAAATGATTTTTGTTTTTCCATTTTGAACCAAATATTGAAAAATCGTTTTCTCTCAAAAATTCTTCATTCACAAAGTTCTTGAACGTATGAACAAGCTTAGTAAGTGAGTTCTTATCAAAAACACCGTACGACGAATGAAAACATTTGACAAAGCACTTGGGCTGGATAGCACACAAGTAGTTTCTTGAGTACTACTAAGATTATATATTTGCCAAGTTTTATTTCTACAAAATGCACCACCTTTTTGAAAAATTTGTTTCGATTTTGTACACCATGTTTTTAAACGACTTGTGGCGCAAAACATGTGCGGCAAACATGAAAGTGTAGATTTTATTATTTATCTTTTCGTACATCAATAATGACTCATGTGTCAATGACTTTATGCTTAATTTATTTGCGCATTTGTGTTACTCCAATTTATGAATCACTTACCTGGTGGGGTGATCAGGATTGAATCCGGACAATGAAATACTTTCCTCATCGTTGGTACGCATTTCACGACCACATTCGGGAAAATCGCGTTTATATAAAAAGAATTGCATGTTCACACGATCGGCACTCGTAAAGGGGATCCAATGTTTGAAAAATTTCTTCCAAAATGATGGATCAAAATGACGTTTGAAATAAGTTGGCTTGGCAAGCGGCAGCGTATGAACGCAACTGTCATCAATGCCATTTTTCTGCAAAGACTGGGAAGGTGCACACGAGACGAGATTAACTGGCAAAGAATAATGTACATATACATAAGAAAGTAAATGAAACCGGCGTTGTTGTTTTGTTTATTTTTTATTTTTAGGGAATTGAACAGGTCTGACTTCTTTGATTAATGGCGAAAAAATTTATAAAAAATACATTAGATGGAGTATTTGTTAGACTTTTAAACAGCCAAACAGGGGCCGAATTATGCTTTTCGTGATCGAATGTTTATTTTGTTTTATTCAATAGTTCGCTTGATTACAACTACCTTAGTTCAGCCCCAAGTCTGTCTTTTTAGACCTAAAGTTATACATATATGGGTGTTTCCATGGTTACGTACGTGACATTTGTACACGTTTAATTGTTTTGAATATTATAAAAATATAAATGGGTTGGAATTTTTGAATGGAATTTTGCCATTGTTACATTTAATGTGATGAGTTCCTTCCAAAAAGTATACATATATATTGGAAAATTGAGCACTGGGTACCCAAGTTCCATACGATCAAAGTTGACTTACGCAGGTGACAAAAAACGTAAGTGCCTTTTAAAGCAGCATGAAATATTGCAAAAGTAGGCGAATTGTAGAAGATTTTTATTTCGGAAAAAATGTTTTTATAAAGGTTATTAATGGACCTTTCTAATCATGGTTTGTTCAAAAACAAGTGTGCATGGGTTGGCTAAGAAAAAAAAATTTTTTGATTACGCACGTTACATTACGCACGTGACACTTTTTACCTTCATACATATTTCTGTAATTTAACATATATTTTCAGAAGTTTTTACCATCATTTAAAATTATTATAAGTTAAAATTTTTTTTTACATAATAAAATGTCAATAGTTTTTTTTTCAATTTTCTGTGCTTAAAAAAATTGTGCGAGCGTTTTGATTTTTTAACTAACGGTGGACCATTTCATGGAAATACCCATATATATATTTTTTTTATTATTATTATTAATATAGAAGTATGCACGTATATTATTCACCTTGTGTAAAAATAAGTTCCATTAACAAGATAAAAGTTATTTTTAATAAACTTTTATTTACGGTTGTTTTGTGCATTTTTTCTTGTGGTGCTTAAAACGAAATATAAATAATTCTATAATAAAAAATTTATTTTCAATATTCCTTAATATTAAAAATTTTTAAACATTAACCAATTTAACGTTCCAGTTGGCACTTTTTTTTTTGTAAAACTAGTAAATAAATAATTTATTTTTATTTGCTAATAATTAACAACAAAATACTGATCCGCTCAATGGCGAGTTTATAAAACAACTGAATTGTTTATTATGATTTGTATGAGACGCTGTATCGATGAATTATGTATTTGTTTAGCTGAAAAAAAAACAAAGTTTTGGTGGGTAGCGTGAAAACAAACTCTATATTGTATAATGTAAAAAAAAACCAACTGATCTTTGAATAATATTCCAGTCGCAACAACAAAAACTCAACCCGTATATTTAATACTCTTTTTTTCTTTAACTCTCAGTTTAAAATAATTATTTTACTTTCACACATTTGAGAGCATCATTATCATTGAATAATTGCGGATGCTTGCGTTTGATATTCTCTAAAGATACAGATACTCTCTATTTAATTGTTTTGTGTATCTGCAAAAACATTTATGTGACTTAATTTTTAGTAATTAGTGATCATTTAGGAGGTACGCACAACACCACACAAACTTGCCAAACCAAAACTAGCATGATTATTTCCATTATCTCTGTTCTCCTCCTTAGTCATTCTTGGAGATTAATATTTGTAGGTGCACAGCTCCAAGATAACACATTGTCGACGACCTTTTTATCAGGTCAGTGCATGATACAATTAACAAGGTAGCCTCGTCAGCTAAACCGTTAATCAACTGACTACTTTAGGTTGTCAAGAGATTGCAGAGAGGAAAGGCAGCTCAGTGCATCTCTCTTACGCAAATGTAGAAGTGGCGTCGTTTTGACAGTTTGCATAAGTTGTACAAAAACAAAATGCATGTTATTTTTATTGAAGTTGTTCTTATTGTAGCGAAAAGGCTACCTTGTTAGTTGTATCATGGGTCAGTGCAACTCTACAGAAACAAAAAATCTCCTTGTATTTAGTTTACAAGGTACCTCGAAACCAGGTAGCCTTACAAGCCCAGCTGACTACTGCTTTTTGCCTGAAGAACTTGTTTGTGTAATGATAGTGGTGAGCCTGTCGAATGTACAACAACCACATACGTCGGTATAACTTTTGACAGTTTCTCCATGAAAAAAAAAACCCAAAATCATATGGAGAGGTGTCTTTTTGACCTAAAAAATGGACCTTGGCGTTGCTTTTCAACTGTAAATTTTTGACACAACACAGTAAACAATAAAATTGCAGTATAAATGTTGTCAGATTAAGGGATTTAGAACCAAATCGGGGATATATTTTTCGAAATAGAGGTAAACAAAATTTACTTTTTGGATTGAGGAATTCATTCAGGATGATTTTTATGTGTTTAGGGATTTTTATCAATTTTTGGGGGGTTTCATTTAACATTATGCATGTTTTTGCAGCTTGGGATTGTTTCAATTTCTGCTTATTACAACTTACATATGTTTTGGACAGGAATATATTCATATTACGTTGCCATGGATGAGCTCCGCCTTTTAGTAAACACGTAGATTTATCTACTTATTTATTTACTTATTTATTTATTTATTTATTTATTTATTTATTTATTTATTTATTTATTTATTTATTTATTTATTTATTTATTTATTTATTTATTTATTTATTTATTTATTTATTTATTTATTTATTTATTTATTTATTTATTTATTTATTTATTTATTTAGTTATTTATTTATTTACTTATTTATTTATTTATTTATTTATTTGTTTATTTATTTATTTATTTATTTGTTTATTTATTTATTTATTTATTTATTTATTTATTTATTTATTTATTTATTTATTTATTTATTTATTTATTTATTTATTTATTTATTTATTTATTTATTTATTTATTTATTTATTTATTTATTTATTTATTTATTTAGTTATTTACTTATTTATTTATTTATTTATCTATTTAATTATTTATTTATTTATTGCTCAGTCTATGGACAAAGGTTGATACAGACCAAGATAATGAAAACACTTAATGCTATAATTATTTGTTTAGAGATATTAATAAAAAGTTACAATTATACAAAAATAAAATTTAGTTTATAAAATCACAATTATTTCGTTGCGCTAAGGAGCAGATTTTTGAAATCCGATTTCTCAATGCTGCAGTCAATACGAATTACAACAATTCTGTAACTTACAGTTTATTCGATTTAAGCAAGCAAAAGCAAGTGTTAACGTCCCATTGCGTGCATAATTTGGTCGTTGAAATATATTAAACGATTTATTATATATTAAATAATTTACTAGTTCTAGTCTTCTCAACAACCACGTTTATGCGTTTGTAGCCCGATCATTAAATTGTGTATGCCATTGTTTTCTATGTTTTTTTTTTTATTAAAAATTGTGCAGATTTTTGTCTGCAGTCATTTTTGACTCTGACAAATTGTAGTTGCGACTTTGCCATCTCTGTTTTCTACCAACCAAATTGGGGACTGTTTACAAACGTAAAGAAAGCCGCTTTAGTTTCGCAAAACGTTTGTTTAATACTATTTATTTGTATTAATATGAAAAAAAAAATTTTTAAAACTAAAAATTCCATACTGGAACCCAAACCCAACAAATGTGACATAATAAATCAGCTGTTATTTACTCAAGTTGTATTGCATTTTGCTACTATTAACTTATGAGTGTTTCAAAAAACGAAGATGTTATTGACAAAAACACTACTGAAAAAACTAAGAACCTCATATGGCATCACCCTTTGACATTATTTAATGTTAAAAATAATTTTATATAATTCTTCATTCTTTGCTCTTTATCTTCCATGATATTAAAAAAAATTAGAAAATATAAACTAAATTAATTTATTTACTAATCTGATAACAGTGGCATTCATAAAAAAATATCATATTGTTGAAATATATACGCTTTAGAACAAATAATTCATATAAAATTTGTTCAAAAACATCTTATGCTGTTTACTTTTCTGAAATACAGATGTATGCAACATTTTCAAAATAGTTTTACACCAAAAAAGGTGACCATGGTTTTTATTATTACTATTTTTTTATTTTATTCATCGTTTTGATAACCATTTCTTTTGATCTTAATCTCGCTAAACTACGAAAGCTGGCATTTTGAAGCAAAAATGCAAAAGATTTATTTTCCAGAAAAGAAATCGTCATTAGTTTTCATGAATACCGGTGTAAATATTTACCACTGTCCACCAAATAGTCGTTTACCGGGAACTCCACAAAATTTTGTTATCAACACAAAACAATAAATTATTTTAAAAAATAGCTTATTGTTTTAAATGATTTTTTGCCAGTTTACATTTCCTAGTACTTGCTTATTTAACATATGCACAGACCTATACACATTAATTTATATTTTCATTGAAACCATTGCGAGTTTCCGTTAAAATCACGTGATTAGAGCAAATTTCATTCAAATTTCGCAATTAAGATTAATTACAAGAGCATGTGTGAAACAAAACACTTTATTTGCATACATACGTGTATGCACGAGTACATATCTACATGCAAAATCTGTATTGGAACTTATATATATATTTTTTTTTTTTTTTTGTTTACAAAAAATATTTCCCCTGGCCAAACGATAAACGTGAATGGGGAAACAGTAAATTGCTTGCAATAAGAAGAACCTTTTTAAATAATTTTAGTGGTTTTACTTGAGTGCAAAAATCTATATAATCCACTTGATTCATTCACAATAAAATTTTATTTAACATATTATTGTCCCGAAATAGTATATTCAAATTGAAAATTTTGTGTTATTTTTGATCTAAATTGAAAAAAAGAAACTTGGCAGCACCAAACGCAGTCGAAGAAGAAATTTCAAAAGAAAAACTTATACGAACTAGGTATAACACAGTGTTGACAAAGGAAAGTAACTGCATCTCATTTTTTTTTGCTCTGCTTTGAGTAAAAATTTCCTGAAAGAAAAATTAATCAAATTTTATTATTCTAACTCTTTCTTATATTACACTGCATTTAGACGGGAAAGTACTTTCATTAAATTTTTGTATAAATATTATGTAAAGAACTCTAGCAGCGAGTCTATCTCAAAGTGGTTCTCACCCTATTCCACAAATTTTTTGCGTGGCAAAACCTCATGCACCATCCCATATCCATTGCTGACACTTGAAATTTTACCGATTATGAATTCGCCTTGCAAAGTTAGTTGTGCATGAATACAAATCCATGCGCACATTCACATGTACATACATATGTACATATGAATGTGCCTTCAACATCACACCAAATCAATAAAGATTTTTCGATATTATTCCGGTGAGTGCAGTTTAAGGTTGTACAGCATCTATTTAGGCGGAAAATGTTTTGTTAATGGTGTAAGAGTTTTCTGGCAATGTGCTCGTGCAATCTTTTCACAAGGCAATATTTGATTGCCTAACAATGCTAATGAGCAAGACCGTTTGCTACCAAATCAATTAATGACAAATTAACAGCAAACATAAGTTTGATAAAGTGTAATTGCTCATTATAAGGGGTGTGAATACAGCAAGTAAAAGTGATAAGCCAAAAGTGTTAGATATACATACATACTTATATACAAGTATATTTATACATAAGAATAATCTAACAGTAGAAGAGATCAATTTGATTGGAAATTAAAGAATTTACAGAGCATATAAAGCTGCATTTGGAATGCAAAGTTTTTAATTAGAACCAAGGTACTTCGATGCCAGGTTGTCTTGAAGGCCCAGCTGACTACTGCTTTTAGCCTGAAGATCTGTCAAAATGCAAAACAGAAACACACACACAGCTACAGCATTTCTACCAACAACAAAATATTAAATATTTGTTGGTGTTGTGTTTGTTGTAGTTACGTAGCTACCTGGTATCGAGGTACCTTGAATTAGAACATATTTTGAATTGTAAAAACGGTACACACCAGCTGTTTTACCAGTAAATTGTAAGAAATATGCCATAAAATCCACCTATATGTATGTGAACTGAAAAAATTATGCACTGAAGATAAACGAATTATATCAACAACTTTCTGACAACATCACGATTCATTGGATTAATGTATTATTTTACTGCATCAATGGCATTTATTCATTGTATCTATGAATGTTTCATTACCAGGACCAAACATGTAATTGTATTAATGAGCAAATGCTAATGAAATATATTCTTCATGACTCAAATTTCTTTCAGTGTATGCGTGCATTATTTAGCCAAACAAAATACGAAGAAAAATTAAACAAATCAACAAGAAACTTGAGATTGTAAACTTCTATAGTTTATGTCAGGTAAATCTAAAAACTAAAATGTGAAAACATAGTTTATAAACCATGTGCAAGTTTTAACACTGCATGCACAAATACAGATGAAAAGCTAGAAAATCCACTGTGAAATACATAAAGTGTAAAAGCACATTTACTTCACTTTTTAAAAAATTGGTTTTCGACGCGAAATTGTTCAACATTTTCCCTTTAATTTGTAGCGTCCAGTCCGTAGAACACATAATTCTGATTATGTTGAAGACGTCTACCTTCTCCCAACTGTTCTATTGACGCAACCAAACCAAAGCTAAAGGTACACAACACCAGAACATTTTTCGAATACTGAGAATAAAGTATCGTTGGTTCTATGTAATAAAAAGGCGAAGTTTTTTAAAGTCGATTTTTTCCATGATGCTGTAATTATTCAAAATACACGTAAAACTCGCGCTATGGAGTTACATATGTGAAACTAAATAGCCCATAGTTTTAAATACTTCATTTGGCAAATAATTTACAAAAAAATAATATAAAACTATGTTTTTTAAATATTCTCAGAAAAGTACCAAAGCATAAAAAATGGCGCTATTTTTGCTATAATAATGATAAGTAATTTTTACAAATAGTATAATAAAATACCCAAAGGACTATGGAAATATCAAAATAAGCAACGAAAAAAATATCAGAATTACAAAAGTGACCTAAACGAGAAATCAAGAATGAATAATTAATTAAAACAATTATTTATTTTATTCGCCCCTTTTTTTTCTTTATAACATTGTTACATTTGTCGAGCTGATGATGCTCTGGTTATATATTCGGGATATTAAATTTTCATGTTTTGCTCTCCTTCGGATAGCTTCATCAGTGGAATGTTATTTTAATATTTTAATTTTTAATAAATATAAAAATCTTAAATTTTTGAGTGTTATTGCTCTGAAGTAGTTGTCCGAAGGAGAGCGAAATATTGGCAAATATAAAAATGAAATCGATAAAATAAAAAAATATAATAATTCATTTAATTTAAATAAATTATTAAACCATGCACTTCGGTTTCTCAAATAACCTCAACATTTATTTATTTATTTATTTCATTTCATTTGTAATCCAACAAGCCGTCTAGGCCAAATAAATTTATATTACATAGATTATTAATAATACTTGAGTAAATCATAAGTATAAAACTAACTAGAATAATAAAATACAATAAATTCACAGTCTTATAATTCATTTGATTAATTCACTTTGTTTACAAATATTTGTAACGGCCACACTATCTAAACTATATCTCTACACCTCCCCTAGGCATGAAATTTATCAAACAACTTATATAATATATGTGAATAGTCCAGTGAGGGACAGGAGAAAATATATAAGTAAGTGGTAGTATCGAGTTGGGTTTTTTTTGTAATTATATACCGTTATATAATATAATAAACTAATGGCCTTAAATATTACAACCCTGGTTTTGTACCTCTATGCTTTCTCACACTGAACACGCTACTTGGAAAAGTACGTGGCAAACTGTCAAATTATCTCTAAGAAAGTGTATGGGAATGAAAATTCAAAAAGAAATATCAAAAACTTAAAGAATTGTATGTAAAACTGGGCTGCTCTGACGTGGAAGTGGATATATTTTTTTGTACAATTAAGTGAAAGAAAATTATTTTCCTTCAAAGAGTTTCAATTAATAAAACATAATTGTGTGCAAAACTAACCTTTTGTTGTAAGTAGTAGCACAGTGTAAAAAAAGTGTACAAATATACATATGAAAAAAGAATTTTCTTCAAGTGGTGTTTACGTGTATTAAAATTGTCTTGTTAAAATAATTGTAAAACACAACTTTTCCAAATTTCTTGTACAAAAAAGGAAACACTAGCTAACAATTCTAAAAAAAATTGTGAAAGTCTAAGACATTTTGCAAATAGGTAAATATTTGAAGAAAATATGATGAATCCCAATGCCTACGGTCCACCGCCCACTATGCAGCCTATGCAACAACAACATCAACAGCCAACACAAATAATGAGTCCAACTGGTGACCAGCAATACGCTCCACCAGGCTGGTCTCAGCAACCAGGAATGCAAGCTCCTCCACCGGCGTCTTCAATGGCTGGTGGTATGCCACCCCAACAATCTAATATCACGAATGGAAATTATCAGCAGCAAGTAAGTCGGAAAATTATGTGCTACAACATATTGAAATGTAGATTCGTTTTTTTATTTTTCTTAATGCATATTTATGTATATCTTATCATGCATAGAACATGTTTTGTTTTTCGTTTTTTCTCGCTTGCTTAAGTTTTTTTTTTATTGGACTATTTAATTACATTCACTTCCGCTTATTTTCTTATGTTGTCATTCCATCTCTTTTTCTTTTTTAAAGATGTTACAGATAATATTTTGTTGTGCTTTTATAGAACTATATACATATTTCTTGAATGCCCTGTTAGATATGGCTTTGGGTTTTAAAATATATAATAGGCATTATGTTTTTGCAATTCAACAAGATTTTAATGTACTTTTAGCTGACACAGTCTATGAGTGCAATGACAGTAAACCCAATGAAACAACAGATGGCTTCACAAACTTTTCCTGGTTCAAATCCTAATATATCGAACAATGCCAATGTTGGTATGCCACCTGTTAGCGGCGTTGGTCAACCCTTGTCAAATGGACCACCTTCTAACGTAAATAATAATTTCAATCCATTTCCCAATGGTACATCGAGCAGACCACCTACCGCCGGCACACCAGGTCTACCACAACCGCCTGCAGCTTCAAACCAACAGCAACAAGTGCAGACACCAACATCGGTGGCTGGAGGTAATTTTCCCCCAGCCCAAAATATACCCGGATCAGCCAATCAAATGACAGTAAATAGCGCTAGTTTGCCAGGTATGCCTCATATGCCTCCAGCTACGCAAAAAGCCCAAGTAAGCCTATTTACACACACCCGCAAATATATGTATTTGTGACATATTCGTTGGAATAAATTCTCTATTTAGCAAACAAATTCAGCAATGCCACCTTTGACTGGACAACAACCACAACAGCAAATACAAAGTTTTCCTGGTTCTCAACATCCCCCTGCCCAATATCCACCACAAACTCAACAATTACCTAGCGGTGTAATGCCACCGATGAGTGGTCAGCAACCTCCAGCTTCCATGCAGAAACCAGGTATGCCTCCTATGCCTGGACAACAGCAACCAGGTGTGCCACCCATGCCCGGGCAGCAACAACCAGGTATGCCCCCTATGCCTGGACAACAACATCCAGGTATGCCCCCTATGCCTGGACAACAGCAACCAGGTATGCCTCCTATGCCCGGACAGCAGCAACCAGGTATGCCTCCTATGCCTGCACAACAACAGCCAGGTATGCCCCCAATGCCGGGGCAGCAACAGCCAGGCATGCCCCCAATGCCGGGACAGCAACAGCCAGGTATGCCTCCCATGCCGGGACAACAGCAACGTGGAATGCCAACAATGCCTGGACAACATCTGCCCGGCATGTCAACAATGCCGCAACCAGGTATGCCCCCAATGCCAGGCTATGCAGAGCAACCGGGCCAACAGCAAACTTTTGCAGGTTACCCGCCACAGCCTGGTCAACCTCCCAACACCGGTGGTTATCCATCTCAAATGATACGTCCTCAAATTGGGCAATCTATGCCCGGAAGACCTGGATACAACGTAAGTGGTCTAAATATAATATTTTCCTAATTTTAATGGTACTTGATGGGCCAAATTGTACTCCATATTTTGAAAAAATGCTATAACATTTTATTACATACTTTTCAATTTGATTGCAGCAACCACCCGGTGGCATGTATCAACAGCCGCAATACGAACAACAACAAAAACGTCTAGATCCCGATCAAATGCCCAATCCCATACAAGTTATGATCGAGAATCAACGGAATGCTGGTGGAGCATTTGTAACTAATCAAGCGGGTCTCTTGCCGCCATTGGTCACCACTAAATACATTGTGCAGGATCAGGGAAATTCATCACCCAGATTTTTAAGGTAAAAAACGTTAATCATATTACACGGACTGCCAGCCAGCCAGTTGTGGTAAATATTGATCATGCTAATTTTTCGTTTAAAGATCTTCTTTATATTGCGTACCAGCAACACAGGATATTCTAAAAACCACAGCTCTTCCCTTCTCCTTGATAATTTCACCCTACGCTCGTATTGCCGAAGGTGAATATGAGCCACCAATTGTAGACTTTGGTGCATTGGGGCCCATACGCTGTAATCGTTGTAAGGCATATATGTCGCCAAACATGCAGTTTGTGGATGCAGGTCGGCGTTTTCAATGTTTAATGTGCAAAGTTACCACGGAAGGTAAAAAGCAAATAATTTTATTTATAATTAAATGTATAAATAATTAGGGGCCGACTCGTCGCATTCAATATCGTATGAAATATTAAGTAAAAAATAAGCAACAAAAACACCGCATAAGCAACGGCGATGATTTGGCCCAGGTCTATTCTGAAAATCATTGTACTTGAAATCACGTGGTGGCAAATTATGTCAGAAGCTGATTTTATGCTTCTTTGTTTGTGAGTTTACTAAAAAATAAGATGTTTATAATGACATTTGCGTCTTGTATTTATAATATAATATTTTGTCTTGTTTAAGTAATTTCATTTTGATTTCTAAAATCACATGATTTGAAAACACATAATTTACAGAACAGGCCTGAACATAAGTTTGTAGCTGTATATTTAAAGAAAAGTTAAAATTTAACACAAAATACTGTTTTCTAGTGCCCACTGAATATTTCCAGCATTTGGATCACACTGGTCAGCGGGTTGATAAATATGAGCGCCCTGAATTGGTTTTGGGTACTTATGAGTTTTTGGCTACAAAAGATTATTGTCGCGTAAGTGAATTTCCTTTTCTTTATATAGTTATAAATATAAATTGTTTGACATGTTTTCCTCAAAACCATAGAACAATACTCCTCCTGAAATACCAGCATTTATTTTTGTGATTGATGTTTCTTACAACACTATAAAGTCGGGCTTAGTGCATTTGTTGTGTTCTCAAATCAAACAGATTTTGAAAAACTTGCCCATTGATCAGGGACAAGACAAGTCGAAAATGCGTGTTGGTTTCATAACCTACAACAACACTGTACATTTCTACAACATTAAAAGCAATTTAGCTCAACCACAAATGATGGTTGTGGGCGATGTACAAGTAAGTTTTAATCAATAAAATGCAAAAGGATGAAGAACAAAATTAATTGTTTTTCACGCTTTAGGATATGTTTATGCCCCTCTTGGACGGTTTCCTGTGTCATCCCGAAGAATCTGAAATTGTTATAGATGCTCTCATGGAACAAATTCCAAAAATGTTTGTCGACACGAAGGAAACTGAAACAATACTGTATCCGGCAATACAAGCTGGTCTTGAAGCTCTGAAGGCTTCCAATTGCTCTGGTAAACTTTTAGTTTTCAATTCATCTCTACCCGTTGCTGATGCTCCAGGCAAATTGAAAAATCGTGATGATCGTAAATTACTGGGCACCGATAAGGAGAAAACTGTTTTACTACCACAATGTCAATCGTACAATACTTTAGGTCAAGATTGTGTACAAAATGGTTGTTCCGTTGATCTTTTCCTGTTCAATAATTCTTACATCGATATTGCCACCATTGGTCAGGTGGCCAGATTGACCGGAGGAGAAGTTTATAAATATACTTATTTCCAGGTAAATTATTACACATGAGAGTTCTTTGGTTTTCTCTTAACTTAACAATTTATGTTATTTTTACCGCCTTCCGCAGGCCGATGTTGATGGTAAACGACTGATTGCTGATATTACTAAAAACGTTTCCAGACCCATTGCATTTGATGCAGTCATGCGTGTACGCACTTCGGCTGGTGTAAGAGCTACCGATTTCTATGGTCATTTCTTTATGACCAATACAACAGATGTTGAGTTGGCCAGTATTGGTAAGCGTATTATAAAAGAATGCACTTTGTTTATGTTTAAATACTTTTGCTTTATTTAAAATAAAATAAGTATTTACCCATCGACTTTAGTAAATGGAGACAAAATTCTAGCACAAACTCCCTTATTTATTATTGTCTGGCCACCGATAAATATGTAACAACAACTTTTGTTCGTTTTTGCCACGAACCAACGATCGAATCCATGTTATTGAAATAGGTTCGATCGTAGAACGCGTTCGATACAAGTCTAATATTTAATGTGGCAACATTTTGTGTCTGTCACAAATGAAATCGCCTTTAAAGTTGAGCATGTTAAAATGAATGAATGTTTATGAAAATAAGTGTGTTAAAACTCTGAATTGTTTTCTTAACTATTCTCTTTGCAGATTGCGACAAATCGGTTGCTATTGAAATTAAACACGATGACAAATTGCCCCCGGAAGAAAATGTTTATCTACAAATTGCTCTTCTTTTCACCTCTTGTAGTGGTCAACGTCGTTTGCGTATTTTAAATATTGCCCTTAAGGCCACCACTACAATTGCTGAAGTTTTCAAGAGTTGTGATTTGGACGCCATTATGTTGTTCTTTGCCAAACAGTCGTGCTTCAAACTAATGGAACTGACACCCAAAGCCGTCAAAGATACTCTCATTCATCGTTCCGCTCAAATATTGGCATGTTATCGCAAACACTGTTCCACTCCTTCGTCAGCCGGTCAACTTATCTTACCCGAATGCCTCAAACTATTACCGCTGTATATTTCATGTTTGTTGAAAAACGATGCCATATCTGGTGGTTCCGACATGACACTCGACGATCGTTCTTATGTTATACAGTTTATATTATCCATGGATTTAAATATGTTTGTTTCGTATTTGTATCCAAGGTTTTTGCCTATACACAATGTGGATCCCGATGATGCAGAGTTACCCAATTCCATGCGTTGCACCCACGACAAGATGTCCGAAGATGGCGCTTACATTTTGGAAAATGGCATACACTTTTTCATCTGGTTGGGTCAGTCGTTGCCTCAAGCATTCATACAGCCCTTGTTTGGCGTACAGTGTACTCAACAGGTTAATGCTGAACGATTCGCTATAATAGGAGACACACCTTTGGCTCAAAAGCTACGCAATACTATTGAAAAGATTATGGCGGAACGCACCCGTTACATGAGGGTAAGTTTGAGTTGGGATTTGTTTTCTTTAGTTTATGTGAACTGTTTGCTTGAGCGGTCCATTTCTTTCCTGTAGGTAACTTGCGTACGTCAAAATGACAAATTGGAAAGTGTTTTCAGGCATTTTCTGGTCGAAGATCGTGGCACTGATGGCTCAGCCAGCTATGTGGATTTCTTGTGTCATATGCATAAGGAGATTAAGGAATTATTAAGTTAGCCCGTAGGTTTTAAACAGTATAATAATCATTACAACAATAGTAAAACTGTAGGGTCTGTAACCTGTCGCAGTTTTTCTCAAAATCGCGCTCGACTCTCCCGTGTGACACGTTCTAAAAGGTGGTAACAATACTGCCAGTATAAATAAACGATTATTTGAAAAAAAAAAAAAAACAAAAAAAAAAATCAATTGAAAAATATTCTATACAAAGAGATGGTTAAAACAAGAAAATTAAAAATGCATTACCATTTTCCGTTAAACGTTCAGTTTGTTTTATTCCGTATTTTTTTTTTTTTTTAATAAAAAAATATATATCTATATTTTTTTCAAACACAATTATTTCAACAAAATACGAAAACGCATAGTATATACAAAATACATTCGCTATTTTTTTATTTGTTTTTTTCTGCTTTTTTAGCGGATTGTTTATTATACTACATAATCAGTTTTTTTTTGTTCTTCCATTGCTTTAAATGTGTTTCTGTTTTATTACTACATATTATATTATTTGGGTTAATTGTATTGAAAGTTTTTAATTAAATCTATTCTAATTGTTATGGCGTTTCCAATTGATCAAGCTCTTCATTACATTCTTTTAGTTAAAAACAAAATTAGTCAAAAACAAACTTATAAATTGTGTTCGTAGGTTTTCATACGTTTTTCGTTTCTCTTCTTCGCATTTTTAATATTTTTTCATTAATGTCTAAGTAATACTTTTGAAAAAATATTAAATATTCCATGTTTCTTATATTTTTTTTATTATCAATTCTTATATTGCATGTTTATTCAAAACTATGAATACATTTTTTATTGAATTAATTCCAATACATCATTACGCATACAACAACAATTAAGTAACGAAGAATCAATTTTAATTAAGGAATTATGTAAAAAAAATAAATTTCAAATTAAATAAAAAATTATAAATCAATAGTATTTATTTGTCGAATTACAAGCAGCTCCGCTAGATGAGTGCTCGTGCTTTAATTTGGCTTGCTTCTATATGAAATAAACATTTTTATAAGGTGGCATTAAATTAATTGGCGAGCATTAACTTAACTTTATGGTCGAACTTTATGATATACAATTGCTAATTACTTTTATCGCAGTGTAGTTCGAGTTTACTTCCTCGAAATTGAAAAAGATGTTTTTGTGATGAAACTCTAGTGATTAAGGTTTTTGAAGTAGACAAGGATAGTAAATTTTAATATTTATTTGCTGGGGTACATACCATGGCTGTTGCACGTCAACTACCACGCTCGTTATCAGTCTTATCACAAACAAAAAAATCTCTAAATTGTGAGTAAGCAAAATCGAGCTAAAGCCGGATAGAAGTAATTAACCATTGTAAATGAAATCATTCGACTATAAAATTAAATTAATGCTTAAAAATCGCTGGATACGGCTCAAAGTTTGAAAGCGTTGTCATCACTGATACAATAGCAACAAACACAAAAATCAATTGGATGTTGTGGGAGAGTATAAAATAAGTTTGGTACCGTACTTTTTGGGCACAGTTCGTTAAAGTGAGAGCAATCATTAATTTTTCTCAATAAAGGACAAACATGTATATACTCCTGGTGCCAACACAATTTTGTTGGAGCACATCTATCACCTGCACATCATTCTTGTGGCGGTAGACTCCAAAAACAAAATGTCTTAATCCATTCAGATAAAAGTCTGAGTATTGTAAAAAACCATTTCGCATTCAGAAAAAGACGTTAAAATTGTGGCTTTTGAGTAAACACTAATATTACTTGAACATCCATCCCATTTAACAAAATTGAAACGCCAATTAAGATTTCCAGTGTACTCGCTACTTTTAATTGAGGTCTGTCTTTTGATTATTTCTTTAACGTTGCTAAAACGGCTGATTTATACATTTAATGCTTTTGATTTCCTTTTTTCCTCCTGCATCTCTTTCCTTAAGAAAATGCTTCCCTCCTCCCTTTTATTTTGATTTTATTTTCTTACTTTCTAAAATGTTGTTTTTGTTCGCCTGCCTCTGCCAAGATGCGAACCTGGACATCTCACGAATCTTACGAAAGTCGTGACAGTACCAATTAAACCATCGCAAGAACTTAAAAGCCATAGAATAACAAAATATTTGAATCGAATATAATTTCCTGTGCAGTTTAGTACGAAATCAGGTGGTTTATTTTATGACAAAATTTAAGAAGTCAATAAAAAAAATAAAAACATTACGTTGGGATTGAACTTGAGCATGTTTAACAATTACATATATATATATAAATGTATTGTAATGCGTACTGTTAGAAACGAGTCTAATTTTTAGGGTTCTGTGCCCATAGACTGAAAACGAAGCCCTGTTACTGAGACTTCACCGTCTATCTGTCCGTCCGTCACATGTCCCAAAAGCTAGAGAGCTGAAATTTTTCCACGACATGTGTTTACCCGGCTTCTGCACCAACATACAATAAAAAAAACAACGAATCAAGTACGACATGCTTGTTTTCGAGTACAGATTTTAGAAATCAGAATGAAATAATCCGTACTTAAAATAATTACTTGATTTAAGAAAATCCGTACTTACCGAACTTCTGACACCGCTTGGGATTGATTTACATAACTACAAATGAGCCAATATACACGAGATTATTTTTTAGTCCGCATAACTTTTGAGCTTTCCAAAACACACGGCATTAATTGATCTGGCATAAAATTGTAAACGTATAGCCAGTTTTATGTGTGTTAGTGTTGTTTCCATTTATTTAATATTTGTTGTAGCTTCAAAATATGCTGGCAAGACCAACATCCCTATTCAATTAAGCTCATTTGTACACCACGCCATGCGATCACAGATTAAATTCGCTCTGTACGTCATTTTATATGCGCTTGTCAAACAAATTTTGCTAGACGCAAAACAACAGACTAGATATTGACTGTATAATTTTCATGCTACCATATTGAGATAGTCAAACTAGATAATTACTAGTATATTTCTACATATAGCTAGTATTTCTATTACTGGGAAAAACGGTGTGATTTACCAAGGTATCTCAATACCAGGTAGCCTCCTCAACTACAACAACCACAACACCAACAAATGTTTCATGTATTTTATTGGTAGAAATACTTTAAATTCTGTCACCCAGTTGTTCGCGTTTGTGTTGTGTATTGTGACAGTTCATCAAGCTAGTAGTCAGCTGCTCTTGTAATACTGCCCGGTATATAATACTGCCTCGTGATTTGCAGTACAGTACAAAATCGCAAGTGAAATTTGAAATCACATGATTTTCAGAACGGATCTGTATAATTAAAAAAAACTATTACTATTAGCTTGTTTGTTGACAATCTACCTACAAATACACCTCGTCTTCTGTTCCTTACTTTTTGTGTCGACACATAGAAGAAATCCTCTGGACATTTCGACTGCCCATACGACATAGGGGCACAGAGACATATGCATGTAACTTGCCTTCCTCGACCAATTGAAAAGCTCACAACAATCCCGTGAACTAGTAGCAGTGATTGGTGTAATCTAATTTAAACTTCATTCTGTTTTTATAGTTTTAATAAAATAAGTTTAATATTTTTTTTAATACGTACATAAGATTTAGTATATAATTTTAAAATTAAAACGTAACTTTTGCATAGTTAAATTTCACGCATAATATTTATAATTTTGCTTACAAATTAATAATATTTAAAAAATGTTGCTATTAAAAAATGGAAAAAAAGAAACTTAGAGCTCAAATTACACAAGTGGCATTTAATGATTTTTTCTTTTCATATTGGAAAATATATATAGTATATGCATGTATTTTTTTCTTTTTTTGTATATCATTGTATTTAATTTAAAATCGAAAACAAAAAAGAGAATAATACAAATTATAAATGTTTAAGAATTACTTAGTTACAAATAACAGATTTTATTTAGTGAAAGCCATAAAAACCGCCCAGAGAATTTCATTCGCATTTGGCTTGGCCGCTTCAGCTTCAAAATCCAAATCCAATAATTCTCTAACACGTTTCATGGCCACTTCGTAGTCGTCATCGTTAAGGGGAGCAAAAGCATTTTCTATAACATCACTAGCATGGGCCAAGAATATCAGAGCCAACATGCGTTTATCCATGCGTTGAGGATCATTTACCCATTTTGACAAAACGGAATCTTGTATCTGCGGAGAGGAAGTCATCAATAACGTATAAGATTAAAAAAAATAGATTATAATAACAATAGCAAACCTTTTTAACTAGACGACATTTAACCACGTTGTCGCTCAAAGGATGTGTTGTCATGTCAAATAATAAGAAGTTTTGCTTTTCTGTTGTCAAGACACCCTTCTCGACCAGATTTTTTGCCAAACGTTCTCGTACATTTTTCAACTGATAGCGTAGTTTTAGGGGATTCCATGTTTCACCTTATTGCGCATACTGCGATTAATATTTATTCTAAATTACATATTTCATTTTTTCAACTTACCACTTAAGTATTCAATCCAACTTTGAACTGTCTCAGGTGGATTTGTTTCTTTAATGTGCTTTAGTGCTTCATCCAGCAGCACATCTCCAGTTGGTTGATCTGATTTTAATATAACTTTTCTGAAATAATGCGATTTCAGAGTAAGAAAAAAGTTATTTAAAAATACATGTTTTCTTTGAAACAATATCACAACCTTGAACACAATCCTCGCCTGCGCATACCAGATTTTTCCATCATAATACGACCTCGTATGCCAAGTTCGATGAGTATGCAGCCACGCAGACCGCTTGATATGCAATCATTCCAGAATGATGTGTAACCCTAAAAGAAAATAAATAAACAAGTTTTAAATTTTGGCTAAAACTTAGCAGCGTACTGTGATTAATAAGCTGTATAGAAACCTAGACTCTAGGGGGGAATGAAGAACGTAACATATGCGGATGGATAATGCTTCGGATGCAGTTTCTGGAGCAGATTATATATCAACAGATGGAGCACGCTCTCAGGAAGGTACGCAACTGCGGCCTGGGGTTTAATTCAACCAAAACGTACTATTTAGCAAGTCGTATCTTCAAAACTGGAAGGCACTACACTTATACTCTCTCGGAAGAGACGAATTATCTGAAAGTAGCATGTGGTGGCAAACACAGGAATGTATATCTAACAGACTTCCAAGAAAGAAGACCGAATGTACCATAAAATTGTTAACGACAGCGACTATAGCAACAACGCCAACTAAAGCACTTTTTGCCCTTTTGTGACGGCTATCAGTTGATCTTATGGCAGTGAGGACTGCAGCAAGGGTAAGCGCAACAGGTGCTGAGACCTCAAGACCATGGAGCCATAAAAGTTTATTCGAGATGATGGACGCGATGCCGGAATTGATTGATAACATGGTATCCAAGCCTTTTCTCACGAAAGGATTCAATTTGCAATTCAGGAATGAATGAATGAACTAATGAGAAAAAAATTATACGACGAATCCATGGTTTACAGAAAGGGTTGAAGGAATTAGAATACCTTTCTGCTATACAAAGAGCAGCGAGGTGTCTTACGTTTTACAGAGATATCCTGATTATAACAGACAAGCTGCCAGGAATTCCGTACATCATTGAAAAAAATGGTGAGCCTTGCAAACTTGATCTTTAAATGGATCTGTTGTCATGAATTCAATCACGGCAACAATATCGTCGACGAGTTGACAAAATGGCAACGTTTCTCCAGTACATGAGTACATCGATCTGTTCTGTGGACTACTCCTTTCAATGTATTGGAAACGTATGGGACTTTACACACTCGAACAGACGTGGCCAGAAACCACATGATTCATTTCGAGGAACGTATAGCCACGTTTGGATGAGAGAGTTGTTGGAACTTCCTAATGTTAATATTACAGTTGTATCTTTGGAAACCACGCTAGGCGACTGAGTTTTCTTTTCAATGACTGAAAGGACGCTGGCGGACTTTAGTCATAGAAAGAGCTTCAGTCGTCTCTCAAAAATGTCAACAACACTGTTAATGCTAAAAGAATTCTTCTGCACTCTGGCATTAACAACAGTGATAAGCAACAAACAAAATTCAAAGCCTATATATGCATAAGCAGAAAGTTGCCAAAATGGTGCTGTCTTGCTTACACAAAGGGTCTTAATATTTCGTTTCCGTTGTTAATATGGGGCTTTTGGTTTCAAATTGTCTTCCTGAAAGGTAATCAAACTTCTCCTAGATCTTATTAGTTCTTAATAAATTCCTTTTCCACTAAAATACTAAATTCTTGGTGTGTTAATTTCTTTTCTTTCATTGCCTCCTGGGTAAATTTCATTTGGAGAAAACTTTACATATTTAAAATAAATATTTAGAGTTTTCTGTATTCGACCTCGGCTCAGAGATTTCTGGTTTCCAATATCCAAGGATTTATCCATTTATTTTTACACCTCAACATTGGTCCATCGTGCCGGATAGGAATAAACAAGAGTTTTCTTAGATTTCATTGGATCGCCATCACAAAAGGAGACAAATTACTCGTTTACTCATTCCTAAAATCTACAACGATTTATCCATTTATTTCTACACCTCAACAAACACATTTGGGTTAATTTCGTGCTTTTGTTAGGAGCAGCGAATGGCGGGATCCAGTGCGCGAGTCATTGCCTTTCTACCACTCCGAAATGTTTCCCTTCCTCTCTTTGCCATCTCTCTCAATTACTATCTTTTCCAGTTCCATCACAAAGGGATAGACACACGAAGACTGAACATATTGGTTTATCACTTTCCAGCCGCCTGCCAGCATAACATAACCTAGCAGAGTACCGAAAACTGCTTGATTCTATTATCATTTATGAATTTTATTTTGAATTCAGTATTCTACATACAAACATACAGTCCGACCTAAATTATTATATAGAAATGGGTGGTTTAAACATCAAATTTAGGTTAAACTGATACATATGCACATGGACATTTCCACGCCATCGTATATGACATTTGTATCTAAAACTGCAGAGAGAACATATTTTACATAAATAAGAGTAACTGAAAAAATAAATAAATTGGTCTTGGTACTCTATTTAGACAGTTCCATACAATTAAACAGAAATAAATTTGTGGAAATTTTCTTGTAGAAAATTTTACCAACTCCACCCTAAAGCTGCGGGAGGCCATCAACAAAAATATTGTTACAAATTTGGTCGTGAACGGACCGATTGTGATTGTTCTAGAACGTACTAAATCATCGTTATTTTATATGTGCGTATATTGTCTTGTTATTATTTGTAAATGAACACAGGAGGTATATACACACATTCATACATGGAAGCTTGTTGATAAACAAAACGGCAGCACAGCGAGTGTGCACATACTGACACACATGTGTGGATAAATAAGCACAACAGCGAAATAAAAGAAACCACCACCGCACGATACAATATTCGTGTGTGCATGTATGTGCGCGACTCAGATGCTTGAGTTTTACTGCCGCGTGTATGTATGTCGGTGTGTGTGTATATCTTTTGTTCATGATGAGTCATCGCACATCGCATGTATGTCGGTGTGTGTGTATATCTTTTGTTCATGATGAGTCATCGCACATCGCACTATAGATGTGGCGTGATTAGCTTCTGTAAACGTCTAGAATGTTCTAGTAATGATCATTGGAGGTATAAAAGCAGCGAAGCTCAACGCTGAACAGTCAGTCGATTTTTAGCTGCGCTAACGTGTAAAGTGTCTTAAGTAATAAAAAGTGATTAAGTGAAAGTGTTGTTCCTTTAGTAAAGTGTTCTTAGTAAAGTGTTTACAAGTATAGTGTGTTAAAATAAATAAAGTGTTGAACTGTTGATTATTGTAAACTGAAGACGTGCGTGTTTTAACTTCATTACAATTAAAGAATCTACGGAAAACGTTTTGAAAAGGTTAAAACGTAACAATATAATATGTACTGCATATGTAGCGAATAATTAGACAATGAGGCTATACATTAAACTTGAGACCGAAGCATGCAGTATATATGTACATATATATACGTATATTTTTTTATTAGCTCAAGTGTTCGCCTCATATGCTGCATGTATTTCTGTTGACATTAACTTAGAAAAACAGTTTGAAATTTTAAATATTAAAATACAAACATTTTATTTGCAAGTAATATCATGCAAAAATTATAGTTTTAAAATTAGCATATGAATATCGTTGACCTCATGTAAAAAGGTTCTAACTCGCATGTTTTAATCTTGGATTTTTTGCATTTTTAGATTAATTACACTGTAATATGTCTTGTTTAAAAGGGAATTTTAACCTCTTAAAACAGATTAAAATTGGTAGAAATCCGTTGGGGAACACCGAAGATATACATAACTCCTTCGATTTAAAAATGTAACAAATGCTGTTATCACTATATTTATATTTAGTTATAAAATCCCTTTTCAAAGTGACTCTAAAAGGTATTATTGATGCTTATTTTTCGACCTATTTCGAGCTTGAGGTCACTTGTTTTTTTTTCGAATGCTTATTTTATTTCAATATTTCGATACCTCAATGTGTATTTATATGTTTAAACATTCTAATATTCTGAGTAATGAGAATTGTAAGCCAAATAATAACAAAAAGTTTGTATTGGCTTACTTCATATTCTATAATATGCTACAGTCAGCAAGAAAGTAAGCAGACGGTGGTATAAAATTAAGTGTAACACGCTTTCTCATTGTACTAAGTACCTTCCCCCTTGCATCTTGCTGATGATAACCAGCTTGGTGCTGAGTCACCGGGGTAAATGAGGTGCAGGATACCTCGGTTATCTTGGTGGCCAAAAATCCTAACCAGGACCCGAGGGGTTGCGGCGTGTACTGAAGGACTTGCTGAAACCCTCCACCGAGGGACATTTCGGCAGTACGGGGATCGTAGCTCCGTGATGACTCTACAGAGTCTTTTCGTCCGATCATAGGTTGAGATGCCTCTTTAGCTGAAACGTACTGGCTGTGATTGGTACCATAAGTTCGCATGGAAGGCAATGTTGGTAACCAGACTAATCATGCGCTCTTCGGTCCCAAATGAGCCCGTGGTGTTGTTGCTAAGCAGCAGAAGCTACTTTATAAGGAACTGGAACGGCGTTATCATCCAGGCTGGTTGAAGGCCCGATGTTCCTAGGAATTCAGGGGGTACCAGCCGTACGCCGTCCAGGGAATTGCACTGCAGCAGAGATTAGATAGCTCAAACTCCCTAGCAAGGGGTTTTGTTATGGGCCATGAACAGTAGCAAATAAATTGCCACCCGGCTGTGCGGGGGCGGTGTTGTAACGTCAGAATTACAACACGTGGTTTGATCCACCATCTGATTGGTGCTTCTAGCCAGATACTGACGTAAATCACTCCACATCCGTCTTTAACGAAGCGTGTTAAACAGAAACAGGATAGAAGATATGGTTTTATTAAACCATATGAATGATTCAAAATTATATCTAATTTATCAAAAAAAAAACACTTCTAAATCGTATATTTCGATTTAAAAAAAAAAATTTGTTTAACATTGAAAACACAGCCTTCTCGAAATCAGGTTATAAGACTTAGGCTGTTATCGCTTCCGACCACAGACGTACGTATTATAGACAAACTGAAAATTATTTAGGTTTTAAGTTAATTTTTCTACGACCTTAAAATGGTATAACAATTATATACTATTCGTTAGTTGGGCTCGAGGTCACACTGATTAAATAAAACTTTTGGTATTTCATTTAACAATATATGTACATATAATTGTTAAATTGAACATTTTTGCTAGTGACGTGAGATCCAAAAAAAATCTCGTGCGTGTGAAAAATTATAGTGATCGTGAGCGTGTGTGACATGAGCCAAAGAAACACTTACGCTCACATCTCTATTTTTTTTTTTTTTAATCAAAAACTTGCTTGTTTGCTAAACACTAACTTAACAACAAAGAGAACTTGTACTTGGTGGTTGAATTTTTTTTTTTTTCTGCAATTTTTCAGTACATTGAAATACACTTAATTAATTAGAAAAGATCACGTCTGTATACGATTTTTAAAACAGAATACTTTGAAAATACACACCAGACAAAAAACTTTATTGTCGTTGAGGGGCGTTTGTATGTGCAAATACATTTCAATACATACATCCATACACAGGAAACAGAAGCGCTAGTAATACGATATTATATTTTGAAGAAGAAAACTAATAAAATTGCATAGATAACATAGTACATGTGTTAAAAAAAATACTTCAAAGTAAGGGCATAAAAATATATGAATGTATCAGCTGGTAACTTGATGCTGAATTTTATGTGTGATATTTTCTAGCTGAGAAAATTACTACAATTGTAAACACAAATTTATTTATTTACATACATACATAAAACATGCACAAAATTTCATTTCTAAATTTATATTCAAAGCAATAACAAAATATGAAAATTTCCTTTTGTTTTCCATACAAATACACGAAACAAAATTTATGTAGGTTTCATAAAAGCTGGCCGTTAGATTCAGTATCTAATACATTTAGGCCAATAAAAATATTTATGTATATTACACAGATAATTATTGAATTTACAATAAAAAGATACCATAAAATTTTGCTGGCTTAACATGCAAAGGCTTTAAGTCCATATTTTTAAATTTAACAGAGGAGATTTTTGAATTCTGTAACCACAATTTTTTGTTTGTATTCTATGTGCATAAAGCAAAATTAAAAATTGGGCACTGATCACTAATACAATAGCAACAAACTCTCTAATTTTATCACAAAAAATCATTGAAAAATTTGAGGAAGTAAAATTGAAATCAAGCCTGATAAGATTATTAGCAATTGTAAATCATATAGTTCGACTATAAAGTTAGTATAAAGGATTTAAAGTTCACTTGCTTTCTTAATTTCATATTATTAACACTAATTTCTTTTCTGCAAAAAAAGAGTTCAATTCTTTGGATTGGCTTTAGTATAACGGTACCAAAAAAGTGTGCTGCCAGATGCTTACAGATTTTGTACACGAAGCCGGTGTTGGTTATATCAAGGAGGAGAGAATTCCTTAGCTCTCAAAAACAGCTTTTGCATACCTATGAAAAAATTTATTAAATAAAATGTAAAAAACGATTTTGGATACCGTTTATGAATTCGCAGCACTGTTTTACCAATATTTTCATATTTTTATTAGTAAATTCCTCAACTTCAACATAGAATTTTTAATAAACTAAAAGCGTCCGGCAGTATCTGACTTTAGTTTTGGGAGGTCCACGACCCCCTCTACAAACCTATAAAACTCATTTCTTTCAAAGCCTGGCTTTTTATTCTAAAGTTTCCCCAATTCTTTTGTACGTTTTTCTTAAAATGCTAACTTTAATAGTTAAGCGAGATTAAGATGGAAAGAAAAGTTCTTTAAAACTATGAATAAGTAAAACAAAGTAAATAAATACTGTGATCAACTACATATTTGTGCAAGGAAATATTGAAAATGTAGCACTTTTTGTACAAAAAAAAAAAAAAGAAAACGGCATAACAGAAAATTGTATATAAAAAGTGTGAAAACTGTTTAAGAGTTTTGAAAATCCAAATCTGCTAAACCTTGTATATTGTTATCAATGAAACGTTTTGAGGAAGATGGCAGTTTATTAACTGCTGTTAAGGACAACTTATTATTAAAAAAATAACAAATTACAGATATATTTCCGATTATTCACGCTTCCGCTAGCTCACTGTGCAGATATGTATATGTTTTACATGTATGTACATATATTTTACTATTTTAATTCATCTACAATACATTTACTGCCTGTTCCTCTAAAAGCGATCAAAGATTTCTTTCGCTCATTTGTCTTGGAAACAACAAAAACAATCAAAAAATTACTGTTGCTTTTAATACAAATATGCGAAAGAAATCTTCGTTCGCATTTAGAGGAACAGCCAGTTACGTTAAGCTAGTCTTTGGTCTAACCAACAATGTGACTGTGTGAGTGGGACTTTTTATAAAATAAGAAAAATTCCAAAATTATATTTTGTTATCTATAGTTTTACACCGGTATTCATAAAAAATAAAACATTGTTGAAACACATTTTACGACAAATTTTTCGTATAAAATTTTTTTTAAAATGTGTTTGAGTAACGTTTTATTTTTTATGAATACCGGTGTTAGTACTTATTTGTATTTATAAAGAATTTGTTTGCGATAAAGGTTGTGAATATGCTTTAGTGAATAACTAACAAATTTTCTTTAGGCAAAAAGAAAAACTAAGATTTTTGATATTTGACGTTTTTATCAATTAAACGGTACGAGCGACATTAGCGGAATTCACAGCTAGTTATTATAGATATTTTTTTCTTGTGGATTTTGAAGGACTCGAAACAGTTTTTAAATATTGTTCAAACATATTCTTTATATTCTATTACACCTAAGTCTGTTTTTACACGGTAGATTGGTTCCAGAAGAAGTCGTGTAAAAAAAAACCGTGTAAAAAAAGACATTGATCTTATACAAAAATGGGTGATTTGTTCCTAATCTCTAAAACCTATTAAAATTAGTGAAAAACAAGAATTTTTAAAAAAAAAAACCGTGTAAAAAAAGACATTGATCTTATACAAAAATGGGTGATTTGTTCCTAATCTCTAAAACCTATTAAAATTAGTGAAAAACAAGAATTTTTAAGAACAAGAATTCATGTTTATTTTATTAAATCAAATATATAATGCTTATTTTCACAAGCATAGTAATTAATGATAAAAAAGATATGCACTCTAATCTTAAAAGTAATATAAATTAAATGTATGGCAAGTTCAGGAACTAAAAAACTATGTTGTGACCAGTAAAAATTGTTTGTACGCGCTAAAGGAATTCACTTAAATCTTTAAGCTAGTGCTCGCAAACTATCGATACTATCGATGGTTTCAGACTTTTTTCTTTCATAAATACTTTTTTGTGATATGAACATACTTCGCAAAAATTAAATTTGACAAAAAAAATTTAAGTACATAAAATTTCAAATCGTGCTAAATGGAATTATATCGTGTAAAAAAATTAAAAATATTTAATTTTCAAACCGTGTTATATCAAAACCGTGTACAAAAAGACCGTGTAAAAACAGACTTAGGTGTACTTCTATTTCTTTTTTTATTTCATTGTTTTAATCGAGCCCATTTATGAGAATGTTGGAACAGGTTCGACAACGCTGAACTGGCACTTAGGCAAATAACGAGAATTTAAAACATTTTCGAATAAAATGTCAATGCAGAAAACCGATCATTACAGCCAAACTGTTTTCTGAACTGAAATTTTGTGTAATCATTTTTGTATTAAAACTAACGAAACGCCTGTGGCATAAAGACAGGAAATGGCTACAACAATATTTTATTTATTAAATTCCTATTTGACAAATTTCTATACAATACTATTTAGTATTTTAATTTTTTTCTCAACTTTTCTGATTCTCATTGTGATCATGTAACAGCCGCATTGTGACTCAGAGAATATGTAGTAAACTTTCAAACATTCTTCTAAGCGTTTTCTAGTCTACTGATGAGCTGATTAGCATCAACCAAATGTCGGCGGCATATAGACTTCTTAAAAAGACAGAAAACAGTAATAAGGTAAAGTTTTAGACCTAAAATAATATATTTAATATTTTTTTATGAATAAAGCAGACATGATTTACAAGACGGTTTATTAGACATGATTTACAAAGTTTTCCAGCTTATTTACCATTTGGTAAATTTGATCAAAAATTAAATGTCCCCTACTTGTACAATAATATTTCGGTTCTTGTGATTTTAACATTTTAAGGTCCGATATTACAACTTGCTAATGGCTAAACGTAGGATTTTATGGGCTCCGTACCGCAATAATTTTTCATGTTTAAAATTTAAGTTCCTAAAAACAAATAAGGTTTCGGTTACGTTTGAAGTTTTCAATTATGAGACATTGTTGCGAAATACGACCAATAAAATCATACATTAAGCTATGTCTTAGTTGTAATAATGGGCCTAAGTTATATATTCGCATATTTAAAACTTTTTTATCTGTTTGCAATGTTTTCGCAAAAAAAATTTCGATTAGGACAATTTATACATATATAATTTATATATACATATATAATTTTTTTTTTTTTAATATCTATATCTTCGCGCGTGAACGGCTGGGCCGATTTTTTTCCATTTGTTATTGCCTGAAGCAGCATGATATAAAAAAAAAGTTGAGAAAATGGGCGAAACAAAATTAAATTTAGGAAAAGCATTATACTGTCCAGCAACGCGGGCTGAGTTACTCTAGTTTATAATAACTTCACTCAAATATCACAAGTACTAAATGTTAGCTTCATCTACGACAAACTTAATGAATTATCCGCCAGCAAAAGCCACCACAACGCAATACTTTTGCTTACTATTGAAATAAAATAACAAAATAGAAAATTTTCTATAATTTTTTAAATAAAAGTAGATACTTACTCCGGTTCTCGAAATGTTCGAAAGTTTATAAAAGACTAAAGGAAAAGCAGTGGAACTTTTCTTAGTCTCACAAATCCAGAACACCATTAAGAACGAATTACTTTTCAATAATTATTTGTACGAGTTTGCTCCATTTTTTTCTTTCTTGGCAATATGTTTTGGCTGGGAAGCCATCTAAGTTTTTGCGATTGTAACATACATATGTAGGTATATGATGTTAATTTTTATTATTCGAATCTCTTTTCTATTATTATTTTGTATTACGTTTATCGGGCTTAAGTTCATTCTATATTGTTATGATTGATATTAGTTAGCCAAGACAGAACAAATAGTTGTCCCCCAGCTAAAGCTCTTTAATGTTTTCTTTTTTTTTATTAATATCAATCACAAAACATAGAATGAACTTAAGCCCGATAAATGCAATACAAAATAGTTATCTGATTATTTTTGAATTGTGGCAGGTATAAATTAGATGTATTGCTTTATTTGTGCGTACTCGAAAAAAAAGTTAATATTGATATTCATTTCCGCTTCTTTCCCTTGTTGAAAAAGTGGAAAAAAGAAAAATTTTGTTTTCAAACAAAATTGTTCGTGTGTTTGTTTTGTAAAAGAGTGCATTTTTCAACGAAGAAAAAAGCAGAAATGAATACCTATAACATTTAATTGACGGTAATTTAAAATGCATTTAAAATTTGTATTAATTTTTATAAATGAACACAACATCCTATTATTATTTTTGGAGGATATTAATTCAGATCCAAAATAGATCTTTCAAATGATTTCTGTCTTTTTCAGCTGTCTATATGCCGCCGACATTTCGTTGGTGCTAATCAGCTCATCAGTAATGTTCAAATGTTCAAACAAAAGACGAAAAAAAATTTGAAAGGTCTATTTTTGGACCTGAATTAATACATTTCAACTGGCTCTTAAAGCAAATAAATAAAATAGTTAAGTTCATATTTGATTATTTTTGGAGAACAATTTTCTGGAAAGTATTAAAGACATTATTCATAACAAAAAACGTTTGGCTAACTAACATCCTGTTATCTTTCCTTTATGAGAATTTCCACACAGAGAACTTAACAGGTAGATAGTTAGCAGTTGTTGCTATGTTATGAATATGGCTCTTATTCTTTATTTTGGCACAAACAAAGCATGTGTGAGCTGCAAGTAGGTTTATTTTAGAATTATTGTCTTAAAAAATCCAACTTCTCTTCTAATTCGTTTCCTACAATACTCTGTCTATATAAATCAGTGTTATCATATCGTCACATTTATCTGATCTTGACAGATTTTGAGATGCAAGAAAGGCGTTTCAAGTTTTTTTTATCGAAAAGAAATTTTCCTCAGATTTTTGAAAAAAAGATACGACAACACTGATGTAAATATAACCAAGGTCCATAAATAGGCCTTGAATGCACCTATGTATATATTTAAATATGTATGTATGTTCATATAGGTATTATATGTGTAGAAGTATCTCAATCCATTTAGGAAGCATCCATATGCATTTAAAGAATAACAATACGAAAGCAACGCATTATTAACAAAAATGAGTCAAGGCTTTCAGTTTCTGTTAATAAAAATTCTTAGCACATACATATGTATGTACATAGGTATGTATGTAGGTTTAATTCCTCGCACTTTTATATTAAATAACAATGATGAAAGGAAATACCTACATACCACAAGTTCGACAATGAAAGCATAAAAAGTGAATGAACGACAACTGGTGGAGTGAACAAAGTGCCAGTGCTGACACAGATGCCAATCATAATAGAATTTAGATAAAAAAAAAAGAAAACCAACAAAAAATATAACAACGTCATCAACAACTCTTCTGTACTTCTTTGTATTTTTTTTTTTTTTTTTTTTTGCTATATTAGCAAGTGTTAATGCAAAAGAATCCAAATAAAGCTTTAAAAATAAATAAAAAAAATAATGTGAAAGATAAAAACTTGAAGGGAGAAAGGTTATTGAGAATAAGGCAAAGTGTATTCACACCATGCTTGCTTATAATACTGAAATGTGGCCTACCTCTTTGTCTTTCAAGCCCAAGAGTAATACTTCTTCCATTAAAGTCAATCGCGTTTCTTTGGAATCGCCATCATCAATGTTATCCTCTTGGTCTTTATTATCTAATATATCTGGATTATCCTCGGGCGTATTAGCATTTCCAGACGCACTACCTTCTGCACCATTTTCTCTGGTACGAACGGCACGTCTAACTAATCCATCAGTACGATTCATTGTTTTATTGCAAGTTTGTCAGAATCCAAATATTCACAACACTTTCAAGTCTGGTATCAAAATATTAAAGTAATAGGTGTTTTGTTCTTTTTTTTTATTAATTTGCTATTAGTTCTTAATTGTGCTGCAATTTTTATTTCATGTTTTTTTCTTTTTAGTTGCTTTCGTCTTAAAAACTTACATATACACAAAAATTAACAACTTTACAATAATTATAAAAATGTGTTTAATTTTGTTGGTATTTATGACGATTTTGTATTTTTTATATAAATTGCTTTTAAATTTTAAGAAGAAATTCTTTTTTTCAAAACAGTAATATCCACAATTTATTTTCTTCTCTTTAATAACTATTCGTATTTTTCTTCAAGTGATTTTTGACATTCCACGACGAAGAAAAATGTTTACTTCCTTGTTTAATTTAGTATCGAAATTATGATGCCAGACTGTTTTCCGTTATATCTAGTAGGGGATCGCCTTCGTAGGGAAATTCAAATTTCAATAGATATACTTCTACGGAGAATAATAATTGTGCTCTTTAACTGTTAATACAATCAAGACATTTTCTTTTTAGTTTCATAATAAAAAATGGAAATTTATTTATAGAATTTAGCAACCCGAGTTTTTTATGTAACTCCTAGAAGCTCCAAAATATTTTTTTAACGAAATCCTCTCTATCAAATATTGCCAGTACCCAATGTGGTTAATATTATTATTTTTGCTTTCTATAATTATTTTTAACCCAAAATTTAGTTCTTAGTTCTTCAGTAATGTTTTTATTAATTTTGGATCGAAAAAAGTTTCAGGAAATAATGTCATTAAAATATATTTCAATTTTATATGTAACAAAAACTTTCCTGAAAAAGTTTTCCAAATGAAAACGAAATATCGAAATATAATACACAAATATTTATTATTAAGAAAAAGAATAATTCTCCATATTTCTATTGTGGTTATTGTCATCGCATTAAGTCGGTGTGAAAAAATTGTGTTGCACGGTGCTCAGAGGTGAAAAAACGTGAGTTTTGAGAGTAGCCTAAATCAGCTAAATATCCTTTTTTAATCCATAGAAGGAGCTGCAAAAAATTTTTTTGCGCTTACGCTGATTTGCAACATTGTTTTGGCCGAGCCATATCAGTATACTCTGCGTTACGTCACAGTTTACGTCTAGAAGGGTTCAAATCTCACAAAAAGTAGAAAAGATAAAAATTTTGTAGTGTTTTTCTTTTCGGAAAACAATGGGATCAACGTTAAAAAATCCCACAAAAGGTGGCAGTGTCCGGTAACTCTGCATCCGTAATTTCTTATGAATTGATTATACGCCGTCAAAAGTGTTCACCGGCCTCTCTACTTCGCTTCATGCGCCAAAACTTTGTTTAAGAATTTACAAATTTTTAAAAATTACAACTAATATTTTAATCAACAAATTAGAAACATGATGGGGCAAGAATATCAAAGTTCTTATGAGGTTAACACAAATTATAAAGCCATAGCGTAAGTTTTATTTATTTGAACAAGCGGACGTAAATAATAAATTTTTGTTTGCAGCTGTGAGCAAATACCTGAAATATTTTTAGATAAAATAGTTGCAAAAAAACATTTTAGTAAATTCGGTAAAATCAGAAGATTTATATTGCGGCCAAATCGATTGAGTTGCACAGTTGAATATGACAATGAGGATGATGCAAAGGACGCTTTGTTGAATGCAGGCTCATTTAATGGCTTAGAATTTAATGTGAGCTATGCAGAGCAAGAAGAAGCTCATGTGCAAAATACTGAGGAATGGGTAGATCCAGAAGTACAAGCCGAACTTGAAGCAATGTCGCCTGGTCACAGAATGGACTTGACTTTTAGGTCTACACCACAAAAATCAAATACAATGAGTAGGACGCCTAGACTGGCAAGTAGCACGACATTTTCCCCTAAACACATAAACAAAGTATTTGCTGCAAACAGGCAAAATTCACCTCAACCGGAAATGTCAAAAATTGATGCGGCGGTTCGTCAGGAACTGGAAGCTGTTTTAAGAACTCCAGCCTTCACAGAAGAAGAAAAATATCGAGTATTAGATGCAAGAGATAAATTAATACGGCATACCACTATTCGGCAAACTGATATCAAGAAAGCGGTTGCAACTATAGGCACATGTCCAGATATGTGTCCGGAAAAGGAAAGGTTAATGAGAGAGTTTCAGAGACAGGTAGTGTACAACAAATTGTTTATTATGGATTGTGTGACTATCAACTGCGGAATAATTTCAGGTTTCCATTTTCGAAATGACAGAAGAAGAATCCAGCGATTCAAAAATATCGCATAAAAAGGCAATAAAGGAATATTCTCGCAGTAGTGCTGATCAAGAAGTGCCACTGCCACATGAGCTTAGATCAGAATCGGTTTTAAAAATGACAATGCTCTATTTAGTACATCGTATTATAGGCTTGTGTGATGATCCCAAAACATCTTTAGGCGACTGGTTTCATTTTGTTTGGGATCGTACTCGATCCATAAGAAAAGATATAACCCAGCAAGAACTCTGCTCTTTGGGTTCAGTACAGTTGGTGGAACAATGTGCCAGATTTCATATACATTGTGCTGCCCGTTTAGTTGCTGAAGATCCCTCAGTATTTGATAAAAAAATTAATGCAGAAAATTTGACGAAATGTCTGCAGACTTTAAAATATATGTATCACGACTTAAGAATCAAAGGGGTCAATTGTCCTTGTGAAACCGAATTTCGTAGCTATGTTATTCTTCTTAACTTGGGAGACTCGAACTTTTTATGGGAACTAAAACAACTACCAGAGTTCATTCAAAAGAGTTATGAAATAAAACGAGCTATTGCGTTTTATAACGCATTACAAAATAATAACTTTGTTAAGTTTTTTTCCATGGTTAAGTCTTCTGAAACATCATATTTATCTGCCTGCATATTGTTAGGATATTTTACAAAGCTACGAGTTCGCGCAATGGATGCTATCGTAAAATCACACTATTGGCGTAAAAATGACGTTTATTTGCCATTAAGTTATTTGACAAATGTTCTTGGATTTGATGACGAGTCTTCAGCAGTTAACTTTTTCAATCATTACAGTTTACATTGTGATACTGTGGACAACCGTGTGCTACTAGATCGTTTAATTAAACCTAACATTGAGTATGCCATGGACAGAGCATTGCAAGTAAGTATTTTAAACAAATGTGTGTGAAGAATAATGCAAATTTAACTAACACGACCAAAGGTCACTTTTAACATGGATCATATTTTCTTCGACTATCGCCACTCTTAAAATAAGTAGAAAATCTTAGTAGAATCAAGTATATAAATTAAATCAATAATTGCTTAATACAGTGACATACATATAATTGAAACTGTAAAATTTACCCATAAAAACACAACCGAAAAATGTGTCTTTAATGGCGGTAGTCTTTATTCTTTTCGTGAAGTTGAAAAAAATTATGAAGTTAATGAAATAGGATCCACAATTTTCTCAATAGAGTTTTAGATTATTTTAAATTACATTTGGACAATTCAGAATGGAATTGAGATTGTCATTGTGAAAATAAAAATATTCTACTGCAGCTTCAAAGATACAAAGTATGGATAGTTTTAATTTGATGTATAAAAGTTGATGCTACTTCGCATATGACTAACGTAGTTTCTGAAATGATATTGATGATTTGGTTGCAGCTTTGTCAAATAAATAGATGCGAACATGTATATTGTTTGTGTGAAGAAGAGAATTATAAAATAATTACACACAATAAGCAATCAATAAACAACTGTAGATCACCTAGATCAGTTTATTTAAAATATTTCCTTTGTCAGACAAGATTCGCTAGTGTTCAGCTGGGAGTTCGCTTAACAACTGAAGTAATTGCAAAATGATAAAAGCAATGCTTAACTGTACCCGTACTTTCACAATACAAAGATGTAAGAAGAGGAATAGCTTTCAGATTCCGGCAGAGCGATTGCAAATAAAATGAGAAATAATACGAATACGAAAAATGATTTTAAATTCAACTTAACATGTATGTACTAATAATTGGTAAATTTTTACTTTGTTGCTAGAAATAATCGCATTTTGTCAATGATGATTTGAATATAACACAGCGCTAAAGATAACAGAACACGTATTCAGCAATTATTTATTTGATTTATCTTCTATATCGATCATATATCTAAAACTTTCCTTCAAAATGCTTATTTAAGGTTTACTGCTTCTTAAAAATTCTGTTCTGCTTTGTTGGCAGAAGTAATCAAATCTAATATATCACTGTGCTAAAGAGAAGAGAACCCGTATTCAGCAATTATTTATTTGATTTATCTTTTATACCGGCCATGTATCTAAATTTTTTTCAAAATGCTTATTTAAGATATAATACTTCTTAAAAATGGTGTTGACTCAGAAATTAATAACTCTCAAATTGGTGTTTGCATGTGCCAGCAGTGTACATTCAAATCGAGCTTCACACATACACAGAAATGCCATCTCACTAAAATAGTAAAAACAAGGGTAAGGTTGACCAAATTTGTTATTTATAATTTTAGCTCGTTGAATCAAAACGGCTGGTGTCAGTAGGTGAATGTGTGTTTGGCCAAACACTACCATCAGCTTCTTTATTCGAACAGCATCAACCTCAAAATAGTTTTGACGATAACGGCGTGTTCAAAATGGAACTATTATCTTCAGAAGATAACTCTATGGAAATTCTTTCAAAATCGAAGATCCAACCTAAAACTCCTCAAAAGCATATAGATAAAAATTTAACTAAGGATGATGATAACAACCTGTTTAAAATGCCACAATCTGTATCAGAATTTTCTCCTAAGCAACAAAGAAAACAAACTGTTTTAACGGAAGAAAGAACTGAAAATCGAGGAAACTTATTAGATCTATTAAATGCTAAAACTGAAGCAAAAAATGTTCCCCAGAATGAATTTCAATTTCAGAGCAACATATTTACCGGAAATGTGCCAACAAGAGCAACAAATGATTCAATTTTTAAGGAGGCAGTTTTCAACAGCAAACCAGAGGAAAGCGCAACAACAAGTTTTTTCAATTCAATGTTTAATAAGCCCTTTTCCGAAAAACCGTTAGCAACGACGAGTAACATTTTCGGCGTCTTGCCATCAAACGACAAAGCAAAAACTAGTAACATATTCAGCATTGCAGTCAAAGAAACTGCGAATATTTTTCAGCAAAACACTGATGTGCTGAAAGAGAATTTTTTTAAGGAACCTACTTCACAGAAACCGCAAAACAATAATGAAACCCCTTCATTTTTACTGCCTAAAAATGAGGTCACGTTCGCTGCTTCTGTAAGAAAACTAGATGAGAACAAAAGTTCTGTTGTGTCAGAAAGCGAAAAGGCTGAGAACAAACTTAAGCAAATTAAAGAAGAATTGGACAAATTGGAAGAATTGAAGAAATTAAGGGAACGAAAATTACGGGAAGAGCAGCAAGCAAAAGAAATTGAAAAACTAAAAAAAAATATAGAACAAAAATCAGTACAAACAGCAGAAAATATTATATCTAATTTTATTGAAGAGGAAGTTTCCCAGATTGCACAAACTGAACTTTCAATTATGCTGACTATCGAAGAATCTTCCGAGTTGCTAAAGGACGAATTGATAGATGAAATTGTGAAAACGTTAGTGCAGGATACAGCAAATGAAGAGTGTGCGCATATGTGTTTTGACCAACTACTTTTAAATCGATATTTCACGAAATGGTTGATGTACTTGCGCAAGAAAAAAGAACAGAGAAAGTTGATAGAAAATACACCTCTCTGGGCCTCGTCAGATACACGAGCAGAGTTTGCGCAATCTATTAAACATCCTTGTCAGCAAAACAATATGCAGATGATGAAACGCTACCGTTTAGGCCAACCCAGTGACTTAAGTAAACTATTTAACCTGGAAAACGGCTCCTTTACTAGAAATTCATTGAATTTGTTTGCCTTAATTGGCCAGCATTTATTAACGAAGCGGAATTTCTCATCATGCGGTCTAGTGCAGCAACGAACCTACTTTAAATTTCTTATAACTCTACCACAAGATAAAGAGGAATTACTTGGTTTCGAAAGTTATTCAAACAAATTGCTCTCGAACTTAATAGAAAACAGTAAAACTGGAACTAGCAGTCCATTTGTGCTTGGCATTGAGCATAACGTTGCTTTATGTGTACGTAAACTTAATGGAATAACACCCAGAAATGAACAGGGTCACATAATGAGCACAGAAGCAAACCACAACGATGGCGTAGTATGTTTTGTTACTGGTGTCAATACAGAAACGCAAAGTCGAAAGCGTCTTCGTAACTTATTACAACTATCCAAAAACTTTAAACGGGTTCCATTAGCCATAATTGCCTATAACTGCGATTGTAACAGCAGCGAGTTGACAGATCTTTTGGACTTGGATTCGTTGCAGGACGAAGGCTTAATATATTCATACATAATTTTGGGCACAAACACAAAAAGGAGGGACTTTGATTTGCGTAAATCGTTAATAGATGCAGTCAGTTTTATAGCAAAGGATAGCTATTCAATAAATTCAAATGACATTCAAGCTTTGGCCATGCAAAATGTATACCACTTTCTTGAATCATCCCTGGGCGAAGAAATATGGCAAAGGTGGAACCATTCAGCTCAGAGAAATCCTGTTTTCAATAAAATATGTAGCTTTCCAGAACATGTTTTGGGTATATACCACAAAGCCTTGGACCACTTGCTGCACATCACACAAGAAGATCACGATGAAATGCCCGAGTTTCCGGAGGAACTTAAAAAATTTGTTCCGGACGATTCATGTTTTAATGTCCCATTAGGACTGGAGTTTTTCCCTTTAAACTGGAAGAAGGAAACGGGAAAGAATATTATTAAAAAGTTTTTGCAAAGCCTTTATTTGCCTAAAATAGATAAACAAATCCCCACCAACATCGAACAGTTAAAGTTGTGGCTTATAAAATATAACTCGAAATTGCTTAATAATGACGACTTTGCTGCTGCAAAAGCATCTCATGAAGCCATAACAAATCTTGTCAGTGAAATAAATCATCAGAACGTACAGCATAGTGAAGTGCATACAGACGTAAGCTTGGTTAATTATTTGTACGTACTTAAACCGATTATATATGCACATATGAATAGAATTATTAAACAGTTCGAAAAAGAATTTAAAAATTTGAAAATTATATATTTGAAAGATGATTTAAGAAGCTTCCAAACACAACCTTGGTGGCTAAATTATGAATCCTTGAACTTAGTGAGAGTTGACTACAATGAAGTTGCTTCAAACTGCTTGCCAGCACAAGAGGTGTTGGAAAATATGCAAAGCTTAAGTTTAACAAACGATATTGATAAAATCATAGCCAAAGCAGAAGAGACATCATGCAAAGCTGAACAAAGCCTTTTAGAGCATAAGAAGCGAAAGCATGAATATGATTTTATAAATTCATCAATAACAACACAAATAAAGCGATCGCTAGATGACTCGCTTTACCATTTTGAGCTGTCTAAAAAAGTTGGTGAATATGATACTTCATTTGTCACTGATCTAACGCAAGACATTGACAAATCCATCAGTGAGGTGTTAAATAAACCACCTATTTCAAAGCAAAAAAGAAAACATTCTTCTCCGAAATCACCGAGCTCAGAGTCAGATGTTTATAGCGTCATTGCCAAGGCAACTAAATTAATGCACAGCTTGGATTCGATAGAGGATAAAAAGTACAAAAAGAACTTTATTAAAACGGATCATGTAAAATTATAGCATTAGTTTGTTAAAGTTCAACTTAAAATTAAGGTTTTTTACAATTTAATTATTAAATACATATATATGTAAATCGTGGTAAAAATGAATATCTACTCATTTTCGCAGACTTTTCTTATCGCAAACGAATGTTTGGTTATATATTGGTGGAATCCAGGTGAATATTTTTGAATATATTCCTTTAAAAAATATAAGAATTTCAAAATTCAAAATTATTTTACTGTAATAAAGATTTCAAAAATATAACGGCGGAAAAAACAAGTTGCGGATCTTTCAACCATATTGCAAAATGGAGCAACGATAATAATATTCAGCTACTACATACCTTCCAAAGTCATAGACCCCCTCTGTTAGTCAGTTGAATGTCGGTGAGTAAAAAGTAATACAATCTATTAAGCATTCACTTCCGAATGAGCTGTTTGTTAAATGGAAATCATTACTGGCCCTAATGATATTGCAATAGTTAGAAATTTAATTTCTATTTAAAAACAATACTTATATGTGTGGTTGTGGGTGTATGCAAAATATGACGCAATAAGTGCCATAAAAGCGGCTTCAGTCAATTCTAAGATTTTGGTCCGATAACGCAGAACCACCAGCGTAGCGTATAACAGTAATCTAAGAAGTAAAATAATACTTCTATGGCATTGTTTGGACACATTTTTAATACACTCCTACATAAACACATGTCATTTTCTATTATACATACATATGTATGTATGCACATAAATATGTATGTATGTACTATTCAGGTACCTTGGCTTTATCTGGAATTAATTAAGTATTCACCAATCGGTTTTTAAAAACCAAAACTTATTTAGCTTTACGAATACGTTATAAAACTGAGAAGTATTTGGGGTTTTCTATTTTTTGTGAATTTAAAAAAATCTAAATTTTAAAGTTTTTCCTACAAAATACTTTTTTGTCACTTGCTTGTCATGAAATCCAGGAATAATAGTTACACTAGAATGTGATATGAGTATAATTTGAAACTAGCATAATATAGAATTTTTGAATGTATTTATTATTATTATCATTTGGGGGCCAATTGTGTAACTCGACCAAAAAGATCTTTTGTGCAGCCCTATAGACCGAGACCTAGACTATTAGCAAATCTCGCTGCGACCGTAAGTTTGATGTTAACGAGGTCCTTGGGATCTAACAAAACCAGTATGTGGTTTTGCGACACAGCGGGACATTCGCAAAGGACGGGTTCGTTGGTGCCAATCAACTCATCAGTAGACTTGGAAAATTCTTAAAAGAATGTTTGAAATGTCGTCGGCATATAGACAGCTGAAAAAGAGAGAAAACATTTGATGGGTCTATTTTTGGACCTGAATTAATACATTTCACTTGGCTCTTAAAGCAAATAAATAATTAAGTTCATATTTGAATAGTTTTTAAAAGAAAAATTGTTCAATTTGTAAAAAATTAATTTTCATGACTTTTTTATTAAATTATTTTTGTAACTGAAACTAAAAAAGTATAAGTTCTCACTTGCACGAACCTTGAGTACGGGAAAAGTTTTCGTGCAACATTAGATTCCGGCAGGCTTCCAATGTTGAGCACGTGTTCATAACCACGTGATCTTGCAAACTTTTCGAACATTTCCACGCTTTCGCTTAAGTGTTAGTTGCTATTTGGGGCCTTTGCCACTTTTCGCGACTCTTCGCACTTTTAGTGCAAAATTTGTTTTGGTAATTTTTGGCTCATCTTTTTCTGCCAGTTGTGCCTTTTGTTAATGTTTAATGTGCTCTTAAGCTACAATTTTAAATCTAGTTTGTCTATTTTTCGCCAGCTTTTTAGAACTGATAATGATGGTTTTGTAAAACAATTCGAGATTTATCCCCTTTGGAAAACTATTCGCAGTGTTTCGCTTGATGTTGGCTGAAACTTAAAAATAAGTAACCTAGAGCTACATAGATCGCATACGGCATTTCCTGAGGGTTTGGCAGAATTTAAGAGTAGATAATGAGAAAGGAAAAAATAATTGTCCGTATTCCACGGTCTTATTTGGATCTACCAATCGTTTTTTTTTTTTCATTGGTTAATATTTGCCATGTACCACATAATGTTGCAGTGCAAGAGTTTAGAGTATTAGTGGTAAACTAAAATAAAACAAAAAAGTGTTTATATGATGCGCTTTATGTATGCTGCAGTGCATTTAATGGGAGTTTTGTATATTATTGCTTTAAGTGACACAACATTTCTAATTGCATAAAAACAAGTAAGAGTGCTATATTCGGCTGGGCCGAATCTTAAATACCCTTCACAATGGTACATACATTCCGATTGATTTTTGGTGCGAAAAGTTGTTTTATTTGGCTTTTAAATGGGCCGATTTTTTCTGAATTTCAATATCAGATCCACTACCGGGATTTAACACAGGCTGCAAAACTTTTATTTAAATAATTCTTAATATGCTCAAGTTCAACCACTGGGTGACACCAATTCTTTTTAATATCAATGAAATAAAGAAAAGCAAAATGTATTTCTTAATTATTTATCAGTTAACTTTATAGTAAAATTTATTTAACAAAAAATTGCATATAATTGCATTATTTTTGAATTATAATGCTAAACATTGCCATTAAGTGTGATTTTCTTTTCAATTTACTTACGTATGTGGGTACATGCATACGTATGTATGTATGTATGTATCTATAATAGAAAACTCTAAAATAAATTCTTTATTATTGAATATTTTCAGTGTGTTCCATAAAACAATGATTATATACATACATATATACATACATACATATTTACATTGCTTGCTTTTACAAAATTATTTTTTTTCTTGTGCACGTTGTTGATGATCTATTGCGTATCATCATACACATGTGTGTGTGTATGTACATATGTAAGTACGTAGGGAAACCCAAAATGATTTTTTGTGTGAATGAATTTGAAGACGCAATTGTTTAAAAGAATTTCATTGCGTACCCTTTTTTAAACAATTCTTTATATCACTTTCATTTTCAAGCTCGTGTATATGTATATACATACACATTTTTACACCAAAGCAAAAAAATTGTTTATGCTAACATACTTGCATGCATACATACATATGTAGATACATCCATACCTACATACATACAAACGTATCTACATACATACATACATACATACATACATACATACATACATACATACATACATACATACATACATTCATACATGATCGCAAATATTATATACATATATGTATATAATATTATATACATATGTATGTACCATTATGATTGATTTTTGGTACCAAAAGTTGGGTGCATATGGGCCGATGTCCAAAAATTTTCTAATTTTGCCCCTAAACAGCCTGTATGTACCATTCCGACAAATATTTAGTGCAAAAAACTGTTTCGTTTAGCTTCCAGGCCCGACTTCTTGAGATATCGGGAGGCGCTATATCTCGAACATATATGGGCCGATGACAAAAAGATTTCCAGTTTTGCTTCTGACTAACCTATATGTATCATTCTGATTGATTTTTGGTGCCAAAAGTTGTTTTATTTAGCTTATAGAGCCGATTTCTTGAAAAATCGGGAGACGCTATATCTGACGTATATATAGACCGATTGCAGACATTTTCAAATTTTGCTTTTAAACACCTTATATGTACCATTCTGATCGATTTTTGGTACCAAAAGTTGTTTTATTTGGCTTTTAGAGCCGACTTCTTGAGAAAACTTGAGGCGCTATATCTCGAGTGTATATGGGCCGATGTCCAAAATTTTCCACGTTTGCCTCTAAATAGTCTATATGTACCATTCTGATTGATTTTTAGTGCCAAAAATTGCTTTATTTGGCTTAAAGAGCGGATTTCTTGAAAAATCAGGAGTCGCTATATCTCAGATATATATGGACCGATTTCAAAAATTTTCCAATTTTGCTTTTAAACACCTTATATGTTCCATTCTAATCGATTTTTGATACCAAAAGTTGTTTTATTTGGCTTTTAGAGCCGACTTCTTGAGAAAACGGGAGGCGCTATATCTCGAGTGTATATGGGCCGATGTGGAAAAATTTTCCACTTTTGCCTCTAAATAGCCTATATATACCATCTTGATTGCTCTTCGGTGCCAAAAGTTGTCTTATTTGGCTAATAAAGCCGATTTCTTTAAAAATCGGGAGACGCTATATCTCGGATATATATGGGCCGATTTCAAAAATTCCTTCATTTCTAGGATTTAATGAGCACTAAAAATGATATGGTTTAGTTTTTAAGAAAAAAATTTATTTCAAAAATCTGAATACAAAAATTACACAAAATATCCCTCAAAACCCGGTTTTTTGAATATATCTCGGCTATCCGCGGACCTATCTTACTGAATTTCAATAGCAGACCCACTACCGGGGTTTCACACGTTTTAGCGAAAGAATGAGGTTTCTATCTCAAACCGTTTTCTCAGAAACGGTATTTCAACGACTACAGACGGACAGACGGACAGACGGACAGACGGACAGACGGACCGACGGACAGACGGACAGACGGACAGACGGACATCGCTCAATCGTAATCGCTATTGATGCTGATCCAGAATATATATACTTTATGGGGTCTTAGATGGATATTTCAATGCGTTACAAACGGAATCACAAACTTATATATACCCTTACACATTTATGTGAAGGGTATAAAAATAACCAAATAAATTACAATTTGCAAAATTGTCGTCTGTAGACACGAAGGCAAGTTCGAAAGAGAATTGCGCAACTAAATCGGCTTTTGTGAATCAGGACCTACACAAACAATACCACAGCACTCGATAAACTCTGGTAGCCCTGCACGAATCTTAATTAAGGTGAGCTCTAAATTCACCTTGATTGTGTTTTAAACAAACGTCATTTACTTTCACCACTATGTTAGAAAAGCAGCTTTAAAATTTGGCGGATTTCGTTGAGATTTTATTATTAATTATATAAAGAAAAGTATTCACAAGTGTAATGGATAAATTTAGAAAGAAACCACCGACTAGAGCTGATTTGCCTAATTTAATGGAAAATGTGCCGGAAGAACACAAAGAATATGTCAAAGATATCTGCATGAAAATGATGCAGCACCCTGCCTATGGACAGCCGTAAGTAAATTGAAATTACGATGCTTCCATAAATATTTGTATTTATGTGTGTATGTAAGTTTGCAATAAGAAAATTTGTAGTATATATGTGTGTATGTTGTCACAGATACGAATGGTCCACAAGAGATTTTGAAATGGGTGCTCCTTTAGGAAGAGGGAAATTCGGCCGGGTTTATTTGGCACGAGAACGTTCAAGCCACTATATGGTGGCCATGAAAGTATTGTTTAAAAATGAATTGCAAAAAGGAAATGTCCAGCGCCAGGTGTTAAGAGAAGTAGAAATTCAATCACGTCTAAAACATCCACATATTCTTCGTTTGTTAACTTGGTTTCATGATAATGAACGAATTTATTTGGCCTTGGAACTGGCATCGCAAGGAGAACTTTTTAAGGTTTTGCGCAGAGCACCTAACAGACGTTTTGATGAGCCTAGGGCAGCAAAATATACATATCAAGTTGCTGATGCACTGCATTTTTGTCATTTAAATAATGTCATACATCGTGATCTTAAGCCAGAAAATATTTTGTTGACTGCTTCGGACGATGTCAAGCTGGCTGACTTTGGATGGTCGGCGCATACAAGATCAAATAAGTAAAATTGAAAAAAAGACACAAAGAAAGTTGATCTAAAAGTATTTAATTTTTAGGCGCAGAACTTTGTGTGGAACCTTAGACTATCTGCCACCTGAAATGGTTGACGGACACTCCTACAACGATTCTGTTGACCAATGGTGTTTGGGCATTTTGTGTTATGAGTTTTTGATTGGCGCGCCTCCTTTTGAATCAAATGATACTGAGGTGACGTACGAAAAAATTCGTCGCTTAGATGTATGTTATCCAAATTATCTTTCCACTGGCGCAAAAGATGTTGTTTCGAAATTGTTACGCCGATCTGGAAGTTCACGTCTAACATTGGTAGATGTTATGCAACACTCTTGGATTAAATACAATATGGAAAAACGAAATGCTGAAATTGCCAAAATATTCCTAAAAAATTAACATTCTAACTTTGTTTAATATTTAAGAAAATTTTTTTCTGCAGCTGATGTAAGTGAAAGTGTGATTTATTGTTGGACCGGAAATGGATTCAAAATTCTGAAAAATATGAATATGGTTGGGCAACCGATGTTTTTGACAAATTATTGTATTGATAAGGAATAAATCGTGAAATTATTATTATGAAACGTATATGTAGATATAAAAGTACCTACTGTGTAATGTTATTTGAATTTGCATGTACTTGAATAAATAAAATACAAAATAAATTAATATTTGCTATAAGAGCAGTGCTTTGTAAGATTTATTAATTTAGGTCTAACTAGACCTCAATTGTTTTCTGTCTTTTCGACTACCATCAAGGAAATATCGGCGTTATTTATTTGTCTGACAAACAGAAAGCAAAAAGGTCTATTTCGACGTAAATTAATAAATAAAATACCACAATAAAAACACGAAAAAACGACAGTTTTTCGATAACTTGCACATATTTTCTTTGTTGAGTTTATATCCAAGATAACATGAATAGCTTTTCTTTTCAACGCTGATACACGTAACAAACTACGAACGAACTTGTTCAAGCATTCATTTGAATACATTTAAGGCAACAAAATTTTGAAATTATTTTAAATGTATTTAAATACGAAATCTCGAACATATCGATAAACTGGCAGAAAATTTATGTACTTGTGTTTTTGAAAAATCGGCATTTAATCTATATTTTGAATTAGCTGAAAACAACTCAAATTATCTTTGGTGGTTCGAAAATTTACTAAAACTTGCCGCCATTGAAAACCTTTAATTTCTTGCAACTGGTGGTCATTTTACTCCTTTGCACTAAAAATATGAAAAAAAAAACTTGGTAGTACTGTACTAGGAAGCTGCCACATTTACAATTTAGATGTTGTGTTACTTTCTCCTCAATCTGGCAACCTTTTAAATTTATTTGAAAAAGACGCGAGCGGGCCCAATTTTTTTGCAAAGGAATTTAATATATAAATAAAATGTTTAAACCGCTGCCTAAACCTCCAACTAGGAGTGACTTACCGAAATTAATACAGAACGTTCCAGAGGAACACAAAGAATATGTAAAAACTGTGTGTATGAAAATGATGCAGCATCCGGCTTATGGGCAACCGTATGATATAGAATATTTATTTAAGTGTGTATATGTGTTTGATTTTGATTGTACTTCTAGTTATGAGTGGACAACATCCGACTTTGAAATGGGTGCTCCTTTGGGTCGCGGCAAATTCGGTCGAGTTTATTTAGCACGGGAACGCCAGAGTCATTATATGGTGGCTATGAAGGTACTCTTCAAGGAGGAGTTGCGTAAGGGTAACGTACAACGACAGGTTCTGAGGGAGATAGAAATTCAGTCAAGACTAAAACATCCACATATTCTACGTTTGTTAACTTGGTTTCATGACCGTGAACGCATTTATATGGCACTTGAGTTGGCCTCACAAGGAGAAGTTTATACCATACTGAAAAGCTCACCTAATAATCGATTTGATGATCCCAGAGCTGCTAAATATACCTACCAAGTGGCAGATGCTTTGCATTATTGTCATTTAAACAATGTAATACACCGCGACTTAAAGCCGGAGAATATACTGTTAACAGCTTCCGATGATGTGAAATTAGCAGATTTTGGTTGGTCTGCTCATACAATATCTAACAAGTAAGTATGTATTTTTAGTAGATTCAAAATAGCAATTAAAAAAGGTGTATATTATAGGTATATTAAGATTACGCACTTATTCGAAAACTAGTAGACGCAAGACTTCAATTGTGATTACTATGTCTCACACATATATGTAATTATAAACCTCCAAAAGAAACAAATTTATTCACTACCATACCACGTAAAGTTGTGCTCGTCAGCTCTTTTAAGAAAGGGAGTTCTTTTTAGTTCGGTACTTTTCATTGAACAATAGAGCTTTTAGTTCGTCATAGTACGCGCTAATTCTAGATACATTTGTATAGACGAGATTAAAAGCTGAAATGATCGTGAACGATACTTGAGCGCAGGGTGCTCAGCTTGAACTGTGTGGCAAATAAAAACGAATTATTAAAACTATAATTATTATTATGAAGTTAAATTATTTAATATTTAAAATTATTATCAATTTTTGAACTAAAAAAAATATAAAATTTGTGTTTCGCTTTTCTTTCGATTTATTTTTCTTCAAATAAAAAAAAGTTATAATTTACAACACTGTGGTGTAAATTGAAATGCAAACGTAAAAGAGAAAGTATATTTAATATTCGTAGATAAAAAAAAAAAAAGAAATGACGAGAATAAACATGGAACTACGGCGAACTAAAACTAAGAGCTGGCGTCTCCTTTGATTCAGTCCTGTGAGTAGTTCGGTCGAACTAGTTCGTTCGCGATCTACACATTTCTAATACGACGAACAATTAATTGACTGAGGGGTAACATCTGGAATACTTGATGGTAGTTGTTGTTTGTATTTATTAAATCTTGCTTTTTTAGCGTTATTTTTCAAGTACCAACTTATTAAAGTAAAGTAGTAATATTTTAGTTTTAATATGTTTTATAAATTTTGCTGATTGTATTAATTGTTCTTTAAATCAGGGATTTTTTATGATTTTTAAAGGGCTAGTGAACTTTTAATTCATTTTAATTTAACGAAACTTTTTTTTTGTATTTCAGGCGAAAGACCTTTTGTGGCACCTTAGATTATATACCTCCGGAAATGGTTGATGGGTGTTCATACGACGACGCTGTAGATCAATGGTGTGTAGGAATTCTTTGTTATGAATTTCTAGTTGGATCGCCTCCATTCGAATCGAATGATACTGACAAAACTTATGAGAAAATACGACGTGTGGAAATAGCTTATCCGCCACATTTAACAGCAGGTGCCAAAGATGTCATATCAAAGTTATTGCGCAAATCTGCAAATGCTCGCATCACATTAGTAGATGTAATGCAACATTCTTGGATAAAAGAGAACATGGAAAAACGTAACAACCAGTTAGCAAAGCTTTTGGGCAAAGTTTAATTTTACGTAAAAATACAAAATTTTAACAATCAACAATTTATTTCAAGCTGATGTATTTTCTATTATAATTGACCTTTTGCGTCTCGTACCTATTAAAAATATTATGACTTTAAGTGTGGTGCTGTTTTCTTTGAAAGTGGGGAAATAAAATTTTCCAACCTGGCAACCCCTTCTTGGTATCATCTTAAGATGAAGTTTTCGCGAAAAGTAATAGGAGCCCAGAATTTGACAAAGGATGATGTCCGTAGTAAAATCATATGTGAACCACCCTGTGAGTTTGGTTAATTTAACTTTCAAAGCATACTTTGAGGCATTATCGAAATACTAGAGGTTTGCATGCAACACCTTAGACAATTTTATTTCTTTTTCCCACCGGTTAAAAAGAACTTAAACAAGTGCTCCACTTAGTTTAAAATATAATTATGTATTATTATTGCATGTCTTAACAATTTATAGGCAGTTAAAATAAAAACAAAACGGGTGTCTAAGTGTATTTTCACAACACGTCAAATAAATTAAAACTGGCCATTGGAACATGTATGTTGTAGCTTTCCTTTTTTCTTCGCATTAATTTTTTAAACAATTTATAACATTATTATTTAGAGTGTATTTTGTTGCTGTTGTATGTTGCTGAAATGATAGATATTGTTCTTTCTTAAACACTTAATTTGAGGGTTGGTTGCTTAATCATGTTGTCGAAGAAGAGTTTTGTGGACAAAAGAACGGAGTTGTTTATTGTTGTTGGTTGCTTTTTATTGGTAGTGTTTAGAATTAATTTAAAATTAACTTAAGACGGTGTTGACGGTGGTTTAAGCTTCCAATTCTAAAGCAACACCAATCTTGTGACCACCGGCATTGAAGTTTTTGCCATCGATCAAAGTGGAAAGAGTAAGTGTAATACCATCACGCAATTTTTGTTGATAACCCAAACCAACTTGGCAGTTATTGTTAACTTTGGCGCGTAAAGCGGCCTCGCTATCCAATTGATATTTGCCTCCCAAACCAAATTTGGTGTTGTTAGTACCCGAAGTCCAGGACAATTGTACACCAACATCAATTTTGTCAGAGCATTTTTGGAAGATGGAACCACTGAATTCTTGACCATCATTGCTGTAAATAAATAAATTATTTTCTGAAAAGATTTTCTTTTTTTAACATCAATAAAAACTTACACAGCTGTATGCAAGACAAAGTCTTTTGTGGTGTAGCCCAAGGCAAAGTTGTTAGTGGTCAACTTAGTGTTCTTGGTATCAAAAGCGGTTTGGTAACCAGCTAACCAACCTTCATAACCCAAAACGGCTGAGGCGTTTATCAATGGACCATTCAAGTCAACGTTAACATCCGAATCGATTTTAACGTTGTCGTGTCCGTAACCAACCTTAAATTTGCCAGATTTGTTACCTGATTGAGGGGCAAACGAACCATCGAAACTCAATTTCAAACCTTCGAGCAATTTATCTTGTACGGCAACCTCTGTGAAGAGGGTGTTGTCTGTGTTCCACTTTTCGGTCAAAGTCAAACCATAATCGGACACTTTGTATTTAGTTTCCAACGAACCGAAAACTTTGCCAGATTCTTGGTTCGATTGACCACCTGTATTGAATTCGATGCCGGATGCGGTTTTTGTTTTACAATCCAACTTCCACAAACCAAAGTGATAGCCCTTGCCGAAGATATCACGAGCTTGTTTACCCAAATCAGAGAATGATGGAGGAGCCATCTAAAAGTAATCACGAGATAATACGTTTTATTTTAGAAATATACTGACAAAAAACACAGACATGTGTGTGTAAATATACTACAAGAAAGTGCAGCAATTGTAGTTAAAGAAATTTTTGAAGGTTATCGAAAATTCCGATGCAAAGAAGTCGAAATAAAGTAAAGACTCCATTTGTTGGGAAGAGATGGAGGCGTCCATAGTGAAATTATTATCTTCCTATAAATTAACATGAAAACTGCAATAAAACCTACATTCATAATTTTGTAATAGAATTTATATTATTTTTATTATTAAATTGAATTTATAACATTGTACTTATTGCACAGAGTTCCTATTAATAAAATAATGATGCCTAAATACAATATACATTTTATGTTGGAACTCACATCATTCTGCTTTTATTTATTTATTTTTTTTAAGCTAAAATACACTAATCGACCGCGAGCCACGATTACTCGATTAATTAATCGGAATGAAAAATGGTTGATCGAATATCGAATTTTGCTTTTCACTGGTCATTCTCTCATTTATATGTACATATGTAGATATCTTTCAACTTAGGTTAGGTGGATTGGAGAGGTTTTGTTAACCCATGTCGTGCGACATACACATAAACCAGCGTAGGCTGATTGTGCGCTCCATGTACATACTTAACCAGAAAAAATTTCGACGCATAGGTCCACAGAAACTCGGTGTCATTCAAAATGTTCCCTTTTTAATTAATTTAATATCGAATCACTATCAATTTTAAACAACTCCTTTGCTTTTGCAGGATAAGTAATTAAAAAAAAAAAAAACTATACGCACACTGTTTCATATAAAAATAGAAGAAAGTTTTAAAATCACAAAAATAAAACAAAAAATATAGCAAAATAGAATCGTTAACGCAGAGCGTCTGTCTGTGCACATGTAAATAAGTTTGAAAAAAAAAACTTTTTTTTTTACTAAACACATGCATAAACACACAATTGTTTTTTTACACACAAAGTGCCGCAAAATGCGTGTGAACCTGTATATTCTATTTAAGAAATTTTAAAAATACATCGGGGGTTATTGAACGTAAGAATAATAAAATGTATTCATATAGGGTGGAGCTCCAAGCACATTACAATTTTATCTATTAGGCATGTTCTGACACTGGCAAACTATTTGTAATTATGGCTCGAACTCTCAACCTAGGGAGTTCTGTTAACTACAAACGACAGTGTTTTGGCCAGTTGAATGTTGCGAACTTGACTACATATTCTATTATTCCTATGAACACAAGGAGACGGAAAATGGAAAAATAAACGCATTCTTTTTGATTCATTCATTCATTGCAATTTCTTCGATCATTGTTATAGTAAAAAACAGAATACAGAATGAATAAGAAAAACAGAATCTTTAAAAGAGAAAAATGCACATTGCTAAAAACATATGTACATATTGATCAAATACGTTTTAGAACAAAAAGAAATTAGCATAAAAAGCATCTTAACTAATAGAAAGAAAAATATACATACTACATATGTATGTATACGCCAGCGAATTATACATAATTCATTTGCGGAAAAATGCGCACTTACATACATATTCACATCTCTATGGTTGATGCATACATATGTATGTACGTTGTTCATAGGTATGCACTTAATATTTGCAACAAACTATTTTTAACAAAATCTAATTGTATCTTTGCAAAGCACACGGAAATTTTGTGCTTTTATTATTTTTCATAATTTGCAGAAATTTGAAAAAGGAGATGATGATGTAATCGAGCTTATCAATTACATGAGAGTAAAAGGAATAATAAAAATAAAAAAAACAAAAACAAATAGCTTGCATAACAAATTAAAAGCACACATATACATACATACATACATACAATGTATAAACAAGTCCTTTGCAAATAAAGCCTTAACTTGCCTCATTTTCGAGTACAGCGCCTTGATAAATTAATAAATCTTTTTTCGATTTGTTGCACTTATTCTCATTGCCAGCTGAAAACCATACTGAAGGTTGAAAATAAAAAGTGGCTAAAATACGCAGAGGAGTCTGTTTCTTGTCTTTAATAATTTTTCGATTTTCCTCCTCCGAACATGAAGAGGACGACAACATAATTTATATTACTTAATGGATGGAGTGTAGTGAAAACAAGTTGTACAAAGTGTTTGTTTGGCACACAAAGTAAATACGTATTACACAACTTTATAAATATTTCATAATTTTTATAAGTAGAATCAATGGAATGATTGGATTGTGGTAAATAAGGTCTGTGTTTCTTTTTTAAGTTTCAAAGGTCGCACAAGTTTATGAGAATTCTTTACACTTTAAATAAACGGAAAACTATTTTTGTGTGTGTGTAGTTATTATAAGCATTTTGAAAAATCCTTTGTTTAACATACTTGTAATTTCTATAGTTAACTTTCTCTTTTCAAGAATTTAATTGGGTAATTTTCAGCAATTCTAATTTGTTACCACCTTGCAGACACACAGCAAACAACTGTTCAAGCAAAATTATAATCGTAAACTACTTTTATTGCTTTCTTTTGCATTTCTATTCTATTCATTTGTTTCTTTTATTTATTTTCGAGGGATGAGACTTGTTGTAAATTTTCATTCTGCTTGGTATGTATGTGTATTTTAAGGTAACAGCTGTCCCATTTGCAACATGCATCACTCGCTACGAACTGAAAGCAAAATATCAATTGTGAAGAAAATAAACTATAATATAAGCGCCTGCTCTCCACCCACCACTTGTTTACGTATATGTTGTGCAGAGAAATGATAAACTTATTTGCTATTGATTTTTCCTTTTCAAAACCGACGTCACATTCTTGAAAATAATGAATGGTAACAATTAGCAGCGAGTCGTTGGATCACTTGCAATTGCCTTCACAATTATGGATACCCGGAAGTAAACTTTATGTCAAATTATATTATTCATTTGGAGATAATTTAAGGCCAATTCATAAAATACTGTTTACGCTCGTGATAAAAACAGGAATATCTAGCTTTTGTTTTTGTGAACTTTAAATATACAAATAGTCATGCCCTGGGTTCGAAGCAAATTTGAGTGCTCATGAGCTGATGGTATGTATCCCAGCCAGTAAGACTGCAACTTCACTTTTCTTGTCTTCTATAAAAATTTTGATCACTAAAATTTTATCATAAACGAAATCTTTCTCAATTTCGCAATTTCGAGGAAGTAAAATCGAACTCAAGCTCGATAAAATTATTAACAATTGAGCCTGAAAAAGTAATTTAATCGAAATCATATAGTTCGACTATAAATTTAAAACTAATGTTTAAAAATTAATAATAAATTCTTAATTACATTATTTGGTTTAAGTTCGATTTTTACTTCCTCAAAATTTAGAAAAAAAAATTTTTGTTGTAAAATTGTAGTAAAATTGAATACTTATTGGCTGGGGTACATACCATGACTGCACATCAGTAACCAAATTGCTTCGAAGCCAGGTCATGACAAATTGTATACTGTTTTTAAGCAGCAGTGCTTAACTATCCCACTGAATCCTACGATCTGTTAAAAATGACATGTGTGTCCAAAAAGTGTGATAGTCTGGACTAAAAGTGTATGTGTGTTTTCACACTTTTGGCAAGTCTGTTCGAATTGTTGAATCTTTTGAAAATTTTCAAAAACTATATTTTTCCATGCGATCAGAGTTGCCAAAAGTATAATAGTCTCGCCGTTTAGAATTTTTAAAGTAGGACAGAATTCTATCAAATTCAGCTAGCAATTTTCAGTGAATGAATCATACGCTTGAGTAGGATAGTGTATCATGGCCTAAACTGAGCTCTTCATTATTGACTGTCTATATTCAAAATTATTGATCTACCGCCAAGAGTTATCACTGTGTTTCTCTATTGATTGATATACATACATATGTATATTTTATATTCTCTCACCATCATCCAATTTATTTTTGTGTTTGAGGCATTAAAAAAATGAACTCAAGCCTGATAAAAGAATTAACAATTGTAAATCATACTGTTCAATAATAGAGTGAAATTAATAATTAATAAAGTAAAATTATGGCATTAGCTGGAGAACAACTAGCTGTTTCGAAGCCGCTGCGCTTCTCATCAGCTCCCATTTTGTTTACAAATTTATTACTTTTGTTTGTATTTCATTATGTCTATCCTAATATTTTAAATATACGAAATCCTATGATATCGATTTATTCACAACTTTGGAAGTGCGGTACACAAACTTGTTTATTGAAACTGGCTCTCACAATCTTGATGATAGTTTGTATCTGGGAGGTGTTTGTGAGGATAAAAGATGAACCCGGGTTTTCACAATTTTCTGTTAAAATTGCTTCTCAAAAAATACCATAGTAGTTCATCACGAATATTTTTATTGAAATTATTTAGGAAAAGTTAATATGAAGAAATTTCTACTCATTTGGGCCTGGCTCTAAAATTATTACAACTGAAATTTGAATAGAAATTTTCATAATTTTTTAAAGACGACAGAATTTTTTTTAGATAACTTGGATTCAAAATAGAATTTAATTATTTATTTGCTGTAAGATTTAATGCAAATGCAATATTTTAGTTCTATAAATAGTCCTTGTTAATTGTGTTCAGTCTTTTCAACCAGCTATATGGCGTCGACATTTTGTTTTATGTATTAAAGATTTGTTTGAACATTTGTGATTCTCACTGTGATCATGGGAATAATAGAATATATAGATGTTTTCAAGTCTACTGACGAGTTGAGTAGCATCAATGAAATGTCGGCGGCATATAGACGGCGGAAAGTCAGAAAGCAATTAATAAGTTCTGCTTTTGGACCTAAACTAATACATTTGAATACATAATATTCAGCGAAAATTGTTTTGAATATTTTCAATTCCGACTGTAATGAAACACTAAAAAATATTTTACAAAATTTTTTGTTGGTTTGCACACAAATATGTAGTTTAAATTTTATATATTAATTGGCATATATTTTCAAATACTTTTTGAATCATAAATTTACTATTTATTATTTAAATTCTGGCGTTGAGTTGGGAATTATAAAATTAGGGTAAAGTTTCGTATAAACGTACGTCTGGCATGTTTAACCACTTCAAAAATTCGAAATTATTAAACAATTGAAAACTTGTTGATCTAATAATGTAACGATATTATTATTTTTATGCTTAAGTTTCTTATGACCAGGAGAAGAATATTCCTCCAAGAAAATATTAGTAAACTAATTACTCTATTTGAAAAAAAAAGCATTGAAATTATGTCAACATTTATATGTATATTGCATATATGTATGTGTGTATGTATGTGTATTTTTAAGTAATTGGAAAAAAACATTACAACTCATAAGTAATTTAAGCTGTTGACTTTTGCAACGCAAGGCAGCATAAAGATCTTAAAACTATTCTTAGTTAGCTCATTTGGAAACATCATCGCCAGATTTTGGAGGCGTGAGTTGTCGTTGTTCCTCCATTAATTTGATTAATTTTTCTGTTGCAGAGGGTTCTATGTCCAAAGGACGTGATAGTTCTGCGCTCGGATATGTTTTCATATTATTATCTGGTGAACGCAACATAAAAGGTGTCCAAGGTCCTTGTATCGATGGTACATCGGTGTGCCACATTTTACGCAAACGCGTTGATTGTGAGGGACCATTTTGAGTCTTCAAAAGCTCAATCCATTTCGAAATATCATCTTTCGATGAATTGCGGCAGTTTAACCATTCACGCTGTCCGTCAAGATACTCTCCAACCAAGACCGGAGTGCGATGCCGTCTGGGTTTGAGGTATACTACTATGCCAGGATTCTCTTTAGCAAAGTCAACTAAACTGCTCTCAATGAATTCCCTCATGCCTTTGCTGGATCCATTATTTTTACAAAATTTTAATGTAATCCTCTGAAGTTGACACAAATAACGCCCAACCCCATTTTGTAATGAAGCTCTCGGAAAACCAGACTTCAAAAATAAATGTCCATTCGACATTTTTAATATAAATTGCTGAATTTAATTATTCTGTGAACAAAAATGAACAAAAATTTGATGTGTTTTTATCATACATGGGCATACTGCACTATATTTATATAGAATTAAAAAATACAAAATATACTGAATACAGTTGCAGAGTTCAGTAACATTTTTTTACTGCTTACTGAAAATAATTGCAGTATGTATCCACTAGATTTTTACATTTGCACACTGAAGAAATTGCAGTTCAATAAATATTTACTGATTACCGAAAAAAATCGAAAAATTAACAAATTATGTATTTGTTTGGTGTATTTCAATTAAATTACTTTTATCAACTGGAAAAATGTTTTCTTTTTTCTTTTATTAAAAGTTAAATAAAAAGGGAATATTATGACTATATCTATTATATACATAGATGAAACCGGATCGATTTGTAGTATAGGCAAAAATTTTTTGATTTTGTGCAACCGATTTTTCATAGTTTTGCCATGAGGAAGCAAAAAGTTCCACTAGGACATACATATGTATAAAAAAAATAGTGTTTTTTTTTGTATTTTGATAGGGTGAAAATTTCATTTTCGAAGCGCCGAAATACATGCAGGGTTGTCTTAGGAAAATCTCCAGTCATTTTAGAAAATATATTTTTTTAAATTTTTATTTCTTCATTTCATTCGTTTCGACTTTTTCCTTTTTTTTAATTATAAGATTTCTTTGTTTTCCAGGTTTTCTTTAGTAATGAGAGAAAAGTTAATAAATATTGAATTTAACAGTAATCAGTAAAGCTACTGGTTACTGCCACACCTAAATCATTATAAACATGGATAATGCAGTAAGCCTTTGCATGAAGAGTTTCAGTGCTTGCTGACAAAGCTGTACGCCGAGTTTCTCCACAAAGTTTTTGTAATTATAAAAATACCCCATATGAGCTTGTCTTAAGATATCAATAAATTTACAACTTAAGCATTCGAAACACCATTGCTGAAATTTTATATTACACAGACTTCTTGCTTTAGTTTTAAATACGAATTTCCTCATTAGCTGATCTAATAAGTTCGTGCAGTTGCCTGGTTTTTCCATTTTGTTTTGCAACCGCCAGTTTCTGAATTTCTTCAAAAACTTCTAACCTATGGAGTATGATTACCTATACCTATATTAGTATGATTAGCTTTTTCTCTCTCGACGATCTTTAGCCACATTCTTCTTATCTTTTTGAACTTGTGTTTGGTATTTCTTTCCACATTAATCTGAAAATACCATTAAAACGTCGTAGGTCCCACAATTTGTTGAACGCATAAATTTTAAATCTAAAAAAACCTGGTTACAGTATTCCTACATTTTGTAAATATGTATGTATAATTTAATAATGCACAATCCATGCTTGGCCAAGTAGGTTTGTAAATGCTCTATTGTTAATCTTAATTCAATGTATTGCAAAACGCAGGACTTGATGGCAATTGCCAGGTTTAAAAAATAAAACATCTTATTTCAAGGAGTTAGATCGTTCAGTTTACTTGGAATAATTCAATTGGCTTAAACGAACTGAGCATTACATACAATGTTCAGAAATTAGATTCTTAGAACTTTTTCTTAAATTTGGCGATGTCAAGTCGTAGCATTTTGAAGATTTGGGTAGATACCTAAAATAAATTTACCAAATTTAAGAATAGGTAGGCATTCAAAAACTAAATACATACATACATATGTACGTACATTTGTATGTACGTATTGTAATAGCTTTTATTCAAAAAGCAATTAACAAATGGTATAAATAAACAAATGCAAATAATCAGATAAGAAGGAGAAAATAAATAAGAACTGTGAAATGTTTTAGGCACAAAATATTCTCAGGATTTTGGTAATAAGAGCATCCTACTGGAAGCTCTTCTTGTCATACATTCAAATTATTTTATTTATTAATTAAGGTCAAAAAGTAATTCCCATTCAAACAAGTATTCCCCTTTTTTCCAAACTAAAAACGATTGTTACGTAATTTGCCAAATGAACGATTTTTTTCATTTAATTGATGAGACCTACGTTGCCTGCGAAGCTGGCAGAGTTTGAAGCAGAATTTTCTCGCAGTGATTGACCGGCAAACATACGTCTAATATTCCGGTTTTCAGTCATAAAAAACAAAAATGGATATTCTCAAAGAATTTTATGAAACAGAAAATTAACTATAATTTACACTTCAATAAAAAATGTATCACGAGCAATTATATAACTCTTTAAATGAATAGATAAAATGATTTTCAACATTTCCAAAACGAAGTTTTAATACTTTTTTCCATTTGCAGTGCACACACACATCTGTATGCACATAAACGTATACCACATTTTTCTGCTGCTTCATATTTTTTTAGGTTATGAAATCACTTTGCTACATTTCTTCATCAATATAAATTAACTCTTTTACGTACATATTTTGTATTGTTCATTTCAATGTTTTTTTAACATTATTTTGATTATTAATTAATTAAGCATTAAAAGTTACTTACTTTTTTCTATATATAAATTTTCTTTTTGCAAAGCGAGGAACAAGTATGACCACGAACAACACCACAAAAGTAATGTAACAATTTGCCAAAATGAGATATGAGATAGAAAACTCGCTACTTTTTTCTACTCGTTGCATTTGATAGCGAAGGTGCTGCCAGGCTGTTCGATTTTCTGTTGAAAATTTAAAACGGAAATCTTGTCGGACCGTTAATATTTCGACGCAAGGCTCAAGTACTACTTTATATCAAGCTACGTAGATAGAATCAATAGCATATTTATATAACCAAAAATATTGTACATTACACAGCTTGTAGTCTAAGTATTCGTACCATTTAGTTTCAATTATATGTACATATATAAATTTTTCCATGATATAAATGATTATGGGAAAAATAGATATGCATTAGTGTACGGTAACTCGACTTTGAATGTAATCAATAAACGATTTTTAGTCTTAAAAATCGATCATTCATTGTCAACTTTATGCTGAAATCGATTTTTGGCGCTGATTAATTAAAAAATTTGACAACTACAAAAACATCAATTTCGTTACATACTTAGAAATTCGAACTGCATACAAGAACAAGTAAGAGTGCTATATTCGGCTGGGCCGAATCTTAAATACCCTTCACAATGGTACATACATTCCGATTGATTTTTGGTGCGAAAAGTTGTTTTATTTGGCTTTTAAATGGGCCGATTTTTTCTGAATTTCAATATCAGATCCACTACCGGGATTTAACACAGGCTGCAAAACTTTTATTTAAATAATTCTTAATATGCTCAAGTTCAACCACTGGGTGACACCAATTCTTTTTAATATCAATGAAATAAAGAAAAGCAAAATGTATTTCTTAATTATTTATCAGTTAACTTTATAGTAAAATTTATTTAACAAAAAATTGCATATAATTGCATTATTTTTGAATTATAATGCTAAACATTGCCATTAAGTGTGATTTTCTTTTCAATTTACTTACGTATGTGGGTACATGCATACGTATGTATGTATGTATGTATCTATAATAGAAAACTCTAAAATAAATTCTTTATTATTGAATATTTTCAGTGTGTTCCATAAAACAATGATTATATACATACATATATACATACATACATATTTACATTGCTTGCTTTTACAAAATTATTTTTTTTCTTGTGCACGTTGTTGATGATCTATTGCGTATCATCATACACATGTGTGTGTGTATGTACATATGTAAGTACGTAGGGAAACCCAAAATGATTTTTTGTGTGAATGAATTTGAAGACGCAATTGTTTAAAAGAATTTCATTGCGTACCCTTTTTTAAACAATTCTTTATATCACTTTCATTTTCAAGCTCGTGTATATATACATACACATTTTTACACCAAAGCAAAAAAATTGTTTATGCTAACATACTTGCATGCATACATACATATGTAGATACATCCATACCTACATACATACAAACGTATCTACATACATACATACATACATACATACATACATACATACATACATACATACATACATACATTCATACATGATCGCAAATATTATATACATATATGTATATAATATTATATACATATGTATGTACCATTATGATTGATTTTTGGTACCAAAAGTTGGGTGCATATGGGCCGATGTCCAAAAATTTTCTAATTTTGCCCCTAAACAGCCTGTATGTACCATTCCGACAAATATTTAGTGCAAAAAACTGTTTCGTTTAGCTTCCAGGCCCGACTTCTTGAGATATCGGGAGGCGCTATATCTCGAACATATATGGGCCGATGACAAAAAGATTTCCAGTTTTGCTTCTGACTAACCTATATGTATCATTCTGATTGATTTTTGGTGCCAAAAGTTGTTTTATTTAGCTTATAGAGCCGATTTCTTGAAAAATCGGGAGACGCTATATCTGACGTATATATAGACCGATTGCAGACATTTTCAAATTTTGCTTTTAAACACCTTATATGTACCATTCTGATCGATTTTTGGTACCAAAAGTTGTTTTATTTGGCTTTTAGAGCCGACTTCTTGAGAAAACTTGAGGCGCTATATCTCGAGTGTATATGGGCCGATGTCCAAAATTTTCCACGTTTGCCTCTAAATAGTCTATATGTACCATTCTGATTGATTTTTAGTGCCAAAAATTGCTTTATTTGGCTTAAAGAGCGGATTTCTTGAAAAATCAGGAGTCGCTATATCTCAGATATATATGGACCGATTTCAAAAATTTTCCAATTTTGCTTTTAAACACCTTATATGTTCCATTCTAATCGATTTTTGATACCAAAAGTTGTTTTATTTGGCTTTTAGAGCCGACTTCTTGAGAAAACGGGAGGCGCTATATCTCGAGTGTATATGGGCCGATGTGGAAAAATTTTCCACTTTTGCCTCTAAATAGCCTATATATACCATCTTGATTGCTCTTCGGTGCCAAAAGTTGTCTTATTTGGCTAATAAAGCCGATTTCTTTAAAAATCGGGAGACGCTATATCTCGGATATATATGGGCCGATTTCAAAAATTCCTTCATTTCTAGGATTTAATGAGCACTAAAAATGATATGGTTTAGTTTTTAAGAAAAAAATTTATTTCAAAAATCTGAATACAAAAATTACACAAAATATCCCTCAAAACCCGGTTTTTTGAATATATCTCGGCTATCCGCGGACCTATCTTACTGAATTTCAATAGCAGACCCACTACCGGGGTTTCACACGTTTTAGCGAAAGAATGAGGTTTCTATCTCAAACCGTTTTCTCAGAAACGGTATTTCAACGACTACAGACGGACAGACGGACAGACGGACCGACGGACAGACGGACAGACGGACAGACGGACAGACGGACAGACGGACAGACGGACATCGCTCAATCGTAATCGCTATTGATGCTGATCCAGAATATATATACTTTATGGGGTCTTAGATGGATATTTCAATGCGTTACAAACGGAATCACAAACTTATATATACCCTTACACATTTATGTGAAGGGTATAAAAAGCAGTTGTTTTTGTTATTACTATGGAGTGTTAAAGTTGAAGAACAACTAAAGCAAGTGTTTGGTGGAAGTTATTTGGCTGTGAAAATGAAAATATTGTGCAGTTTTTCAATTGACCATTCAAAATAAGGACATGTATTTTTTTAAGAAAATCCACCCAGCCATGTTTTTACTACTAAAAAAAATGGAAAAGATGTTGCAGCTCTCTTTACAAAAAAGTTAGCTTTTTGAGGAAGCATACCATCAGTAGCACTACACTACACAAAATGAATGTCTTTAAAAGAATAAACAATCGATTCTGCACTTAATATCAACAAAAACCTCCACTGCAAAAAAAAAAATGTTTTATTAAAAAAAATAAAAAGTAAAAATCCTAGTCTACGTCAAAATAATCGACTTTAAGCTACGATTAATCGATCAATTAATTAGAATGAGAAATGGTTGATCGAAAAGCCAAAAATCTACTTTTGCCTTATGATGCCTTATTATGATTCACTAATATGTATGCACACGACAGGTGGCCCAAAAGAAATCACCCTATTGGAAGTTGCTCTTATTTCTGCAAATGGCGGCCAATGTCAAATCAGTTTTTACATTTGTGATCTAGACAGTTGTAGAATACAAGCAAACAAGCCATGGAGCGCTACTCTCCCTAAGAACGTGGAATAACCGTGTCCATGACGAAGTGGACGATTTTTCGACTAAAATCATTTTCACCTCAGCGGGTACGTGAACAAGCAAAACTATCACTTTCGGGGCATCGAAAATCCCCGAGTGATGCACAAGGAGCCATTACACCCGCTCAAAGTGGCCATTTCTATTTGAGGTCGCTACTGGTCTAATGACGACGATTTAAAAATTATTGTCACCATTTTATTTTTACAAAAACTATTTATATGTCCATTTTTGAGCTTTGCAATTTTTTCGCGACTTTTCGTGCTTTCACACCCTGTTATGTTCTCTGTATTTGTTTAACTTGCATTGTTAGTGATTTTATTTTTTTCATTGTCATAACATTTTTTAAATTATAAAAAAAATTATGAATTTTCTTGTCGAAAATAAAAAAAAACCTGTCGACAAAAACAAAGTCAATTCGAGTCAACGTTGTCCTAAAAACGCCCATATAAATTCGTTGTCAGTAATAGTCAACTGCAGTTAATATTGGCTACGGCAATGCTGTGACTGTGCTGTCGAGGTCACTTATGTCGTTACTGCGATCCACAATGAAGAAAATTATCATTGATCCATCAAGCTTTACAGATTTTATAGTGTACTGTGCAGAGGGCACGTCGAACATATTGTATGCTACCAAGATCCCCCATAAATTAAAATGAATTTGGTTTTACAATTTATACACTGTCTCAAACAGTTTAAGCAGTTGTACTGCTTTTTTCGTGTACGCAATTGTATATAAATGTGTAGAAAAAACTAGAGTTTTCTTTTCAATTAGCGCAGCTCACGTGAATTGGAATACCTATGCACAATGCAAATATTTTAACGAAGGCAAGAAACATGCACGACGAATAAGGAAAAACAATTTCAAACAGTATTGACTTCTTGCACAAACACACTAGAGATGAGCGGTCCCGTGATTCTAAAATAATACTGATTGTGACTGCAGTGTATTTGCGAATTTTCAGTTTAAGAACAAATGCTATTACATATTATTAAATCATATAGTTCGACTAGAAAGTCAAAATTAATGCTTAAAAATCGCTGGGCCCGGTGAAAAGTTTGAAACCGGTGTTACCGCTGATACAATAGCCACAAACACAAAGATCAATTGGCAATCAATTGCGTGTTGGTGGGAGAATATAAAATATATTCCAGTCAACACAAAAACACAGTGATAACATGGAAAGCTGATCAATAAGATTAAATATAGACAGAGTTCAGGTGAAAGGATGGCAAAACGCTGCTGCTTAAAAACAGTATACAATTTGTCATGCCCTGGCTTCGAACCGAATTTGGGTGCAGATGAGCGTCTTGATGGTTGTTCAACATACATAGTATGTGCCCCAGCCAGTAAGTTTTCAATTTTACTTTTCTTACTTCTTCTTTAAAAAGGTTGATCCCTCCAGTTTTATTACAAAAACATCTTTCTCAATTTTGAGGAAGTAAAATTCAAACTCAAGCTTGATAAAATTATTAACAGAAATAAATGATATTGTTTTTTGTATTAAATTTTAGTTTTGCATAGACATTTTTTAACCGTTTCGAGAAAAAAAAAATTTTTTTTTTTTCAATTACAAGTCATTTTTGTTTTAATTCAAAATTAAATTTACTTGAGATTTTGTAGCATTTTTTTCTCTTAATTTGTTTTCTAGTGAAAAATGAAATGTTCTCAAGCTAGAGGGGAGAACTAACTCGTCAAAGATTTAGCAAGATTATTTTTTGTCTACTTATAATATTACATAGGTGCGTTTAAATTGCATAAAAGAGCCAGCAGCACTCGAAAATAAAATCTTGTTCACACTGAAAGATCATAAGTATGTGTATGTATAGGAAGTAGCAAGTAACAGCTTTTGGACCAAAAGCATTTAAGTAATAGTGACTAAATATCGCTCATCTCTAGTGCATACAATGTTCGATAAAAATAGATTGAATGAACAACAAATTAGAGAAAACAATATGTAATATACACAAATTGATGCTAGAATAATACATATATACATACATACATACATACATACATACATACATACATACATACATACATATGTATACATATATGTATGTACACACAAAGATTTAGAAAAATAAACAACATGAAAATCTTACAATTCATTTAATTAAAAACAGCGAGCGCGAGCATACAGGCAAAATTTTACTCCATTACTATATAGAAGACGACGAACGAAGAAAATTACTTTCTTATAGGCGTTAAATTTTAAAAATCCGCAAAAATTATTGAATTACAAGAATTTGAAATAAAACCGTCCAACTCTACAGTTATAAATGTAACAAATATGAGTGCGCAACAAAATAGTTGTGGTGAAATGTTCAAATCATGCATAGTAACTGATCCACGTTACGGTCGCAGTCTTGTCACCACAGAACACGTCCAGAAAGGTGACGTTGTGGTCGATGAGCGACCATTTGCTTGGGGACCTAAACAGAATAGCGGCATTGTCTGTCTTGGATGTTATCGGAGTTTAGAATTCGATGAAGATGGCGATTCCATGGATCGTTGTATCACATGCGATTGGCCATTATGCAGTGCTTGTGTTGATGCTGTGGACCATCTGGGAGAATGTCGAATTTTCTCTGAAGCAAATGTTAGATTTGCTGGTAATGTAAGCGAAGATGGAATCTGTGCACAATTGGATTGCATAACCCCTTTGAGGTTAGTATGATGTCCAATAATACATATCTACTTATAGCAAATATTGTTTAAATAAGTTTTTAACAATATGAATACATACATATGTGCGTAGTTATAATGAGAACATACAAGTGAAAACAACTCAATGTCCCAAAAACAATATACATCTTCAAAATAGTTTCACAACACAGCGGTAAAAAGAAGACTATTAACTCATATACACTTTTCTATATTTATTTTCTACATGTGATGGAAGTGTATAAAAATGGTTTTAAGAATTGCCTCTAAAATTTTTCATGGCCACACACATCTGCACATACATACATATAATATTTTCTTTCATATAGTCAGCGTACATGGCTATACGCTGCCGCCTAAAAACAGTATCCCAACATGAAATGACCCTGTCGGACATTGAGTAGTCGACTACTAAAATAGTTGTATCAATAAATGAGCATCTAGATCTCAATGATATAAACAAGAACACATGTATGAAAAAGCTCTCATATAAAGAGCAAATAACAGTCTTCTGAGATGACAAAATATCATCCATAACAGACAGCAAAAATGGCATTGCTTTGGTTAATGTTAGTTAACTATATAAATAGAAAATAAATTGCGTGAGCTTTGGTTGCCGAGTGGTTAAAGCGGCTGTGCCAAAATTGTGAAATTTGACACGTACAAAGTTCATAGGGTTCATAGGGCTGATGAAGGGTGTTTGCTACCCAGAAACAGCCGTTTGTCCACCTAGCTATAAAATTTTTACTTTTCTTTACTTAATTAATATTGATTTAAGAGTGACAAACCAAGGATTGAACTTGAGCCTGAAAAGGAATTTAATATAAATGTATGTAAAATTATCATAGTTCAATAAAATTAAAATTTCAGTAAAATGTCAACTTTAAGTTAACTTTTATTAAGTTAACTTTTTTTTTAAGTTAACTTTTATATAATACAATCGATTTGTAACTCAATTTTTGTGGACTGACTATAAGCTAACTGAAAAGTAGTGCAGAGTTGATCCAACATTCAAATAATAACATACACACATATACGGTTAACTCTTTACTTAAATTGCTGGTTGTCACGTTCGTTCTAACTGTTACGATGGCTGAGTGGGTATATTGGCTGCTCACCAGTCGTGAGGTTCAGTGGTTCGATTCCAGCCAGAGGCTAACAAGAGAATCTGGCAGTACAAAAATAAAATAAGTGAAATATAAAAAGATTTAATTTTTAATTTAATTTAATTTTAGTTTAATAAAATAAAATATTACCAGCCTTGATTTTACACATTTTTTTTTCTGTGGGCACTAACTTTAAGGTAGCTAACATTAAGTTAATTGAAAAGTAAGGCAGTGTTGGACAATCACAATGTTAAAATAGTCAGTTGTTTGCATTGAAAAGTATTCCAGGCACCAACCAGTACCTCTTGTGAAATAGTTAGCTTCAAATTAGTTTAAAGTTAATTTTGTTTCCCACAGGAGAATGATGGAAACTAATACAATATAATTACTAGCACATGCAAAGTTATAAAATTGTTATAACTTTCAGCATTGACATTACAATAATTTTCTTGATATTTTTGTTCATTTCATTTGGACTTACGTTAATGCATTAATGGTTTTATACGTTAATTTTTCTATTATTTTTTTCTATTAAGTTTATCGGGCTCAAGTTCTTTCTATATTAATTTTGTGATTGATATTAATTAAATAAGACAAAGAAGACATCAAAGACATTTTAGCAGGGTGGACAACTAGTTGCTTCGAAGCCGCCACACGTCTCATGCCACTCAGCCATCAATTTTATCTACATATGTATATGTATCGCTCAAATAGTTTATTCTATTCTCTTTGCATTGTTTTTCAAAATTTTTCGTTTCATACCCTTTCTCTATATTTATTGCAAATTATTTGATTTTTATTTAATAATTAGGAAATTGATAGCATTGTAGGGAATTTGGTGGGCATTTTGAAAAAAAAAATTTTTTTTGGAATGATCACTTTGCAGAGATGGTAACACTGATTTATAAAGGCTAAGATTGAGTGGGAGAAAAAGTCACATGTACAATTATATTTATGTTTTTGCATGATGTACAGTGGGCATCGTATGATGCATCATATAACCGTTACTGTTCTTGCTGTGTATACAATTTAGTTATGACCTGATATACTCGTATGGCCATATTTTGTACACCCACACAAACACAGATGTACTATTTTCGGCTACTTTTGCTTATCTACAATAAAATAAGTACTACATATTTACCGATCGATTTCCATGAATAACAGCTAATTTTATTTCTATTGTATGCAGTTTTATGAATAAATAATAAAACTGCTATTTAGGCATTTCTGTTTTCGTGAATTTTCAAAAATCCAAAATTTATAAAGTAATACGTCTGCACCGAATCTTACCATTAATTTTCTTTTACATACACTTTTCTTCACTTCAAAACTTTTCTCCACTTGATTGAAACAGCGAACATTCATGTGTTCATAAATAAACAAGTAAGAATGCTATATTCGCGGCAGCGCCGAATCTAATATACCCTTTACCAAGGTAGAGAGCAAAACGAAATTGTTGAGATGCTCGTTTCTATTATTCTTATCCTGTAACTGGGGAATGATATCTCCCAATTTCAAATTAATGTAAGCAACACAAATAGCGCTCGTATTTCAAGACGTTCTGAGCAAGTATAACCTCAAAAATGTCCAACTCTACGACTTCGTATTCATTTTTATTTGTTCATTATTAGTGAACCATTTTTGCGCTTTAGGCGCTTTTCCATAGAACCATTTAGCACAAACAAATTGCTACTGCTAACCTACAGCCAAGTGCTTGTGTAAGATTTTCTCTTTTAGCTTTTCAAGATAATATACATTTTAGCAAAAAATTGGCAAATGAAAAAAAAAACATTTTGCTCACACAAGAACGTATTATGAAAAAATCACATATGTACATATTATTTATGAAACACACAATTTAAAACATTTTCCGCTGCAGTCTTAAAAATGTCATACACAGCATCACCAGTGCCTGTAAATCTTACTGAAATACGTCACAGTCCGGTCTTGGGACGTTATCTCATAAACGGTTTGAAGTTAACAAGAACTGGCAATATTTTAATAGAAGAAACACCGTTTGCTTTGGGACCGAAATGTAATGGACCTGTTTTGTGTCTGGAGTGTTATTGTAGTGTTAATTGTGATATTGAGGACACTCAGCCAAATGCACGTTGTCCAAAATGTAGTTGGCCATTGTGCGAGAAGTGCCAAAATAATAAAAATGATACTCAGTATCATGCTAACAGAGAATGTGCAGTGTTTTCAAAAGCTAAAGCGCAGTTTTACAATATGTTGAGTGATGTTAAAGGTTGTCCACAATTGGACTGTATAACACCATTGAGGTATTGATGAAGATATAAGGATATTATATTTCCGCTCTGAATACATATCGAAATCAAATTGTCAATTTCGATACCTTCGATGTAAACGTTTACGGCTGTATTCATAAAAAAATTGAACAGTATTTGAAACACATTTAAGGGAATTTTCGATAAAACGTATTCATAAATGAATTTTAAGCTAAAATGTTCAAATCAACTGTTTTTAAAATTGCCTCAAGCATGGGTGTTTGAGGCAATTTTAAAATGACGTTTGTGTTATTTTTTGTCTGTCTGTCTGTCTGTCTGTTTAGATTTTATATTGTGAAATTATAGTTAATTATCTTCTTCATTCCAGTTTTCGGAACGTTTGCGCTTTATACATACTTTCCTTGTCTTCCATTTTGAATTATATTTTCTTAAACTCAATAGTGATATAAAAACAAATGAAAACAAATAAACTAAATCTCGTTATTCGACTAATTTTTTTATCTCTCAAAAATTTTTTCTACAATTTTCTTCCATTTAACTTTTAATATGTTTTATTTTCTTTTTTGTTTTATTAAATCATCACGAGTTTTAATGAATTCTTTAAATAATTTAAGAAATATTTTTCTTAAATGTAACAAGCATTGTTGCGTATTCGGTTATTGTTAAAAGAGTAATTATTGTGTCGCATCATTAACACTAAAATGCCAAGTAAAAATAATAGTGCTGCCGGATTATACTGGATAAATTCGATAAAATAGTTGTTAGTCAAACAACTGATTATGAATACAGTTTTTGAAAAACGGCTTTTTAAAACATAAAATTATTTTAACTAAAAGGTTGTTAAAATGCTTACTAAGATTATATTATGAATATATCATACCAGAGAACTGCACTGAGCACAGTTTCGGCTGAAATCGGCTAGAGCAGAGCCGATGAAATTTTGCTCGTGAGCGTGAAAGTGCATGAAGAAAATTATTCTGGCCGTGATTGTGCGTGCACATCTCTAATTAATATTATACAAACTCATGATTCAATTACAAGTTCCGTTTTGTAGCTCTTAGTTTTTTATTTCAAATATTTGTTTTTTGTTTCTCCAGTAAAATGTTTTCGATGCCGAATACGGATTATTTGATTTCATACGACGATATGTACGATATGTTAGACAAATCTATCACAATAAAAAAAAGACAAACAATTTTCAGTTACTATCCACAATTATCTACACAACCAGGTCAACTGTGATGCACACACGCCGTTTATGATTCCTTTTTTACCTCATAATTTTTCTTTTTTTTTTTTTTGCTTTTCATCTAAAAAAGTATAAGTATACTTATATAAAAGTATATCATCTAAAAAAGTATTCTATTAATAAAACACACTAAAAGTAGAGTCAGATTTTAGAAGGGAAAGCGTTCAGTGTTTAAATGTGTATGCGCATAATAAAATAACCCTGTAGGAATTTGTTGAGTAACTCATTCTTAACAAGTTTATAAACTAACTGCTTGATCAGCTTGATGCAAAAACGATTCAGATTTTGAAAAAAATAAGGGGCGTACTTTACTGGATACATTTTCTTTTTCTATATTATATGTGATAATCTTTTAAAATTCTAAATACTTATTTCAGAGTTCTTTTGGCAAAGGAAGAGTATCCGGAGCGATGGGAAAAAGAGGTGGCTCTCATGGAATATCATGACAAGGAACGGCGAGAAAATGCTGACATCTGGCATGCTGATTTGGTTAATATAGCACAGTATCTAAGAGGACCATGTAAATTGGCTGAGCGTTTTTCGGAAGATCTCATTATGCAAGTAGTGGGAATTTTAGAAGTAAATGCTTTTGAGGCGAAATCTTTGCAAGGATTTCCGCTAAGAGCCTTGTATCCTATAACTGGTATTTTATCGCACAACTGTGTACCGAATACAATGCGCAGTGTTTATCCGAGTGAAGATTATAGGTAAGACATACTTTCTTATCTGTACTACATCAAATATGTGTTTGTTTGTATAACTTTCATTTATTGCAGAATACGCTTGCGTGCCATGGTCGACTTACAACCCGGTCAACAGTTGCAGCACTCTTACAGTTATACTTTAAATGGCACCACCCAAAGGCAAGAACACTTGAAAACAGGCAAATACTTTTCATGTGACTGTAAACGTTGCAAAGATCCCACTGAGCTGGGCACCAATTTCAGTACATTTAAGTGCAGTAAATGTGAAGATGGTTTTTTATTGTGGTCTGATCCTTTGGGTAAGTTTAATGGCCCTTTTTGAAAATACAAATTGCATTCACACATGTTTGTAGTAATTAGTAATTCTAGAGCCTGTATACTTCAATAAGGCACATGTTAAATATCAACTGAAAAAAGTATGCTTGTATGCTAAAAAATTTAATAACAGCATAGTAAAATTAAATTGTTTAGCATACAAGCAGTAATATTTAGAGTTTAATATGTCGACAATACTGCTGACAATGTAGAACCACAGTCGTCACATGGTCACCTAGTCACTAGTCCACCACCTAGTCACTAGTTGATTTTCAAGGACAAGTGCATTTTAAATGCCAGCAGAAAAAGAAAACGTTATATTGGTTATAACTTGTCAATAGTATTGCTGACCATAACAATAGTGAGTCACTAGAGTTTTTCTACTGACATTTCCTTCAGGGTATGTATTAAAGTGTGTGTGGTGGTGGATATGTGTGTATTTATGTGAGTCGTATGTAGATCCAAAATATAAGAATTTAATAAAATAAATTTTACCTTCTTTTGCAGATCCCAAAACTGAATGGAAATGTACTTTGTGTGAGTTTAAAACTTCGAATGATGCCGTTCGCAAAGCCCTGGCTGTCATGCAAGCGGAAGTTTCTGAATTACAAGCCACTGAAATGTCACCTGAACGTTTACAGGAAACCGAAAAGTTATTGAAAAAATATAGAGTTGTTTTGCATCCCCTTCACTTCATAATGATTTCACTAAAACAAAATCTCATTGAAATGTATGGTCGCGTAAAGGAATATGAAATGGTTGAACTACCTGATGTTTTGCTGGAACGTAAAGAGGAATTATGTCGACAAGTTTTACGTGTCATGAATATTTTTGAACCTGGCCTCAGTCGAATGCGTGCAATGATTTTATACGAACTGCACGTGCCCATTGTTTTATTGGCTAAGAGTGGTTTTATTGCTGAGGTTTTGACCGGTTCAAAGCTGAAAGAAAAGCTTGAGGAAGCCATAGCAATTTTAAATGATTGCGTGGAAATTCTTCAATACGAAGATTCGCAGTCTCAAGAAGGTGTTTTAGGTTTGATTGCAAAACAAGCGATGGAACAGCTGACACAAAGTGTTGAAGGCTTGGGAGATTGTTGAAATAAAAGAAAAAGCAATTAAATAGTTATTTAGTTTTGTAAATAAAGCATGCAAATATAAACTTAAGCTAAACACGTTTTATTGCCCTGCACAAAATGTTACCGTTATATGGGGTAACATTTAATCCACTACACAGAGCCAAAACTACCTAACGGAATCAAGAGTAGAGTATATATTTTTGTTTTCTGTGCAGTTTACTACGAAATCAAATGTTTATGGATATATTTTTGTATTGTGCAAATTTTTTGCGAACTTTGCCGCTTTTATTCCAGTTGTGTTGTTCACAACTGCCTTGTCGCTTCTAATCCATTTTGAATATATTTTTTGTGTTGTGCGAAATTTTCGCGCTCTTAGTCCAGTTGAGTTACTTGCAACTAATTAAATCGTTTCTGAATGATTTTGAATACATTTTTTGTGTTTTAGATCCGGTATATGTGTTGTTTGCAAGTCCTGAAATCCCTTCTAAATTACTAGGAATTTAATAAGAATTCGAGTAAAACAATTCAAGTTTTTGCGTATTTTTTTTTAATTTCAAGTTCTGCCGGGCTTACATACATATGTATATGTATATGTTTTTATGTGGAAAAATCGTTTTTGAGTTTTTCTAATTCAATATTTCGTTATTTTGACCCCTTTTTTTCCCTTATATTTTATATATTTATTTGAGCGACAAAAATAAATACTCAAATTACAAAAGACCTTAAGCTCAAATAAATATATAAAATATAAGGTTTTTCTAATTCTTTTTCAATAATCAAAAGTAATACCGATTATTTTTAGATTCTTTCACCGGTATTCATAAAAAATAAAATGTTGCTCAAATACATTTTAGAACAAATTTGATATGAAAAATTTGTTCTAAAATGTATTTCAATAATGTTTTATTTTTTATGAATACTAGTGTCTGTCTTCATAATTATTACTAGTCAGAAATTGCCTGCAAAAAGAGAATGTAATCACCACAATTTTTTTTTTTTTTTTTGAAAAAGAATGTAATTGATTAGTAATCGTAATCAAAATTTAACAGCTCTGCTTTGAATCAACGACAATGACCATGTACTTGCGCGATAATGCTTTGCCTGCTGATAAGTAATGGTAATAAATAAGTTACTATTAATAAAAATTAAAAAGAAAACTAAGTTTTTAATGCAGTGTGTATACGTGATAAGTGATATGTATTTAGATACATACGTGAAAAAATCGCTAATATAATAATAAATATCCCGTGATGGTATGCTTACATGAACTTTAAATGTTGGGTTTAAAAATATAATCAATCGAGGGTTCAGCGCATGTAACATTTTTCTTCGTAGTTCTTTTTATTGAAGGCTCATCATCTTCATCGTTATCGTCATCATCACCATCATCATCCACGTTTGAATCTGGCTTGTCGTTGGTTTCAACAAACTCTTCTTCATCATTTTCGTAATCTATATCACTATCTTCCATATCCTCATCAATTTCATTATCAGAATTTTGTTTGGCTTTACGTTTCTTTTTTCTAGACAGTTTTCGTTTCATTTGCTTTCTGTTTCTTGCATTAGTTTTTGTTTTGGACTTGCGATATTTGTTCCAAAATTCAGCAGGCTGAGCATAATCGATCAGATTTGGAAAACGTTTAGCTAATGCTTTACCCAAATCGTCAAATGATCTTTCTATGCTGACATCACATGAATGTACGTTGTTGTAAATGGTTGGTATAAATATTAAAGACTTTTCAAACAGTGTTAGCTGAAATGAATAGAATACATTCATACATAATGTTAATAAATATTTAGTTACGTATATCATTAAATATTTATATTTTAATGCCGATTTTTTTTTTCTATAAAAATCTTATTTCTTAACATGCGAGTTTTAATAGTTTAGCGTGAAGAAAAGATTGTCAACATTATCAATAAGTAAAAAAAATTAATATAAACCATTTTCATCTACACTTTTATAGTGAAAAGGTTGCACTTTTTATAGAAAAGAAAAACAACATAAATTACGTCAACAGTGAATCAAGTCCATTTGGACTTGATTCCATTTATAATTCAAGTCAATTAAAATTCTTTTTTACTTACAGCTTCCGGCATGGTGATCTCCCGTTTTCGTTTGCCCCTTCCAGCACCTGGGCCAGCGACAGTTTTATTTGCTCCTCCTTTATTGTTTGCCTCATTTGCGGTTTCGGTTAGTTCATTTATTTCTGCCAGAGTATCATCGTCCTGCTTATTTTCTGTCTCATTATTTTCACCACTGGACTTTTGTTCTTTAGTAAGCAAGCAAACTTTTTTCAATATGTATAAAACATCCTTTATGAGTGCTAGTCCCTCAGAGGTTTTTATTAATGGATCATTTTTGGATTTTTCTAAAAAAAAAAATAATAAAATATTCTAAAATATTTTTTGTGTACTAAATTTGAAAACTGATATATTTAAAGAAGAAGACTACGAAACGACCTGCATTTGCAGATTTGTTAGAATTTTAGCGTATAAGTTGTAATTTGAAAAATACTCCATACCAAAAAACTGCATAGAAAACCCACCAAACCGGGATGCAAAACTTGTTTCTGTTGTATTTTCTAAAATACTTCTTCCTCACAAGATTTGAAAACGGAAATATTTAGAGAAGAAGACTACAAAACGACTCGCATTTGCAGATTTGTCGGCACTTTCCCGTATAAGTTGTAATTTGACAAATATTCAAAACCAAAAAACTGTATAGAAAACCCCTCTCCAAGGAGGCACAACTTGTTTCTACTGTATTTTCTAAAATACTTCTTCCTCACAAAATTTGAAAACGGAACTATTTAGAGAAGAAGACTACAAAACGACCCGCATTTGCAGATTTGTCGGCACTTTCCCGTATAAGTTGTAATTTGACAAATATTCCATACAAAAAAAAAAACTGCATAGAAAACTCCCGTCCCCGGGATGCGCAACTTGTTTCTACTGTATTTTCTAAAATATTTTTTGTGTACTAAATTTGAGAACGGAAATATTTAAAGAAGAAGACTTGTTTCTACTGTATGCAAAAATGCTCAGATGAAATTAAATAACGTAAACAACAATAAATGGCGCAGGCAGACGGCGAGCCGATATATATGTATATAGTTTTTTGCTACAGCGAATAATTTGCACAAAAAGTTTTGCCTATACAAATAAGGTGCCTTCTAGTGCATACATAAATATGAATTTTTAAACTTACCCGCTATAAGTTTCAACTGTCCAAAATATAATATCATGTTTATATCATCCATATCGGCCATAAAATGGTTGTACAGCTTTTGACGGTGTTTGCGTTGAGTTTCTCCTTTCAGGGGTGATTTTATAAAAGTCTCTGAGAAACTGTCCAGGCCATCAAAGTTCTGTTAACAAAATTGAAATTGTTTTCAAAAGAAATTTTTTTAAAGTTATAAAGTTTCCGGAAATTTACTTTATATTCATTTAAGACGAAAGGGCATTCTATCAGGCACTTCTGGAATAGAGCAGGATTTTTCTTTGTCACATATTCTGTAAAAAAGTCTCCCGCTCTAGCAGCTAAATCTTCACACTCATCCAGTAATGCGGCCAGCAAAGCTAATAGTAACGATCCTCTGAGTTTCAGTTGATCCTGAAGCACTAGTTTTTCAAAGCATTTAAAAGTCTCCATTCGATTTACCTCGTAAGGTGATTTAAGTTTACCCAGAACTCTATCAATAATGCGCTCCACAACTTGGGTATGTTTCTTACATAAATCTGTTAGAGCCACAATGATGGTGTTCACAATTGGTGGTCGATCGTAGTTATTTAAAATGTTGGCATATAAATTACATGTTGTTGTGGCAATGCAACCATCTCGGAGGGCCAAACGGCCGGCTATTAATATCATAGAATTGAAAAGACGTTCATTTTCTAAATGCATTTCAGCTTCTTTGATCTTGCAACATTCACTCATGTATTTGTGAATAAAAGTTACAATAGTTTGATGAGGTCTGAGACGTGTTTGTAAATTTACTTCTGAATAGGCATACAAATAAGACATGAATACACTGCGGTTTTCAGGAAAATTCACAATTTCTGTCAACAGTGAGACTTCTAAATGACGATGCAAGTCGGTAATCCAAACAACTTCATGACTTGCATTCTGCAGCGCATTGGCCTTTGTTTTGCCTGTATTTTGTGAACGATTGTCAATGAGCAGTAAGAAATCAAATGCTTTGCCAATAATAACAGGTAACATTTTTCCCTCTTTAATTTGCGCAAGTAAGTGATTGAAAGCGTGATTCAAGGCCGTGTGTGAGAAGTCTTTTATACAATTTGCCAATACTTCCAATGCTATAAGCATGTTCTGTTCTTTATTCCACTAAAAACGTTAAAATAAAATAACATGTTTGTTTAATTAATTGCACGGTGTAATAAAATGTAAAGAATGCTTAATATACATACATATATACTTTTGAAATGATCTCATGTGGGTTGTAAGCCAGTTTGAGGTTAACCCACTTCTAATATATATTCTATTATATAAAAGTCTCAAGTCACGATGTTTGTTCGCGCAAATCTCCGACTCTAATGTGGCAGTTTTAATGAAATTTTTCAAAAATATGTAACTATGCACGATCAACTTAATATATAGGCTATATTTTATATTCATTTTTTTGAAATGAATAAAAAAAACAGTTACAAAAAAATGTTTTTTAAAAATGTTTGTCCGTAAAATATCGTTTTTAATTTTTCACATACCCCAGGTGGCCTACTTTGGGGGCGCGTGGACACGCCCACTTAAACGCTATATAATCCAATCTCAAAACTTATGCTGGAATACATCTCTCTTATGCCTGTCTGAAATTTCATTGTAATCGAGCCATCCGTTTAGAAACGGTAGAATTATTTCCAATTTTTTTGCAAAATCCCCCACTGTGTGTCGGCGGCATATAGACGGTTGAAAAATACCGAAAACAATTAATAAGGTCTATTTTTAGACATAAAGTAATACATTTCAATTGGCTCTTTATGACAAATAAATAATTCAGTTCATTTTTGAATAATTTTTCTGCCTGAACAAACTTGTCAGTAAAATGAGAACATGTTTTGTTTAAAGTCGAATTTGAAATCGATCGAAAGTTAGTTTATTATTTTAGGTCTAACATTTTTTATTTATTTTCTGAAAAGCTAGATAGAAGATAATAAGTAAAAAATTATTTTAGAGCTTAAATAATAAGTTATGTGTTAATCTTCTTTCGAACGTATTGTTTTTTTCATCATACATATGTATATAAAATCATGCTCTGTGGATGCCTAAATTCTCTTCTTTATAACACAGTCTATAGTTTTAAATTCTGTGAAAAGGTTTATATGTAATTAAACATTTTCTTGTCAAGAAAATACATTTTATCGATAACGTTCGATTTAGAAGGTGTCATCGAATTTCTTAAAATTGCAAAATTCCAGCCGCTACATACATATGTATATCATTTCAAAAGTATAATTTCACTGTCAAATTGTGTTGGCATGTGCCAATGTAGCATATATGTACGTATATTTAACATCTTACCGATTCGAGCGATATAAAATGATGGATAAGCGCATCTGGTTCTCGGCTTTTAACCTTGTCGCATATAAAATTGAGCACAATCCAAGCTTCTGTGGAATTGGAGGTAAGTAAATGCGATTCAATTATGCTGACGGTTTGCTGACTACAAATTCAAACGAAAGATAAACCAAATAAGTATTATACATATATTTTGAAGCAGCTGCTGGAGTTTGTCAATTACCTAATCATGCGTTGCTGCAGTGCTAAATGAAAACAGTTTTGTAAATAGAAACGCGATTGAGTGGAGAGTAAAGTTCTTATTATAACCCAAGGCATAAAATGTTCAGCTTTATTGGTTTGTTCAATACTTTTCATATTCATTAGGACTCTGATACGAAAGCACTTCATACAATAAAGAAAAAACAATAACAATAATATAATAAAAAAATAACAATATTTAAACATTTTATGATTTTTTTTTTTTTTTGTACTACAATTAAATTACCTCTATGGCAACTTCAATATTTTTTGGATCCGCATCGTGCAACATGGGCGTAATAACTTTACACCAAATCCATATCACGGGATAGCAATTCGGATATGATTCCAAAATAGAGTCCACAGAAAGAAGGGCTTGTTTGCGCACTAAAGCAGTGGGCTCTTCAACTAAACGAGTTGTTTCCTAACGTTAATAAAACAAAAACAAAATTTTCAAATTGGAAAGAAATCCACGTACAATTGCATGCCACTCGATTTAAGAATTTTTGTAAATATTAATTTTAGCGTTAATATTTTGAATCCACTTACCTCTACGAAATTCGTATTAAATATTATCAATGGATTTAATTTAACCAATTGTTCCATAAACATAATGCCAGCTCTTCTGATATAAGATAGAGGACTTTGATAGATTTGTGAATATATGCTGGCGGGCAGATTAAGAAAGGATAACTTTATTATACCATGACCTTGAAATGAATATTCTGCCCTTTGGCTGTTTGGTTTCTCAAATCTTATTTCATTTTTACGAACTCTTGGTTCTTCCGGTAACTTTATGTTTGCATCACAAAACTGTGTAAATTTTATACATTCCGTCAAAATTTTCCGTGTATTCGGTGAGCCTTTCATCAATGCCGTATGTAAAGCTTGTACTGATTTTAGTTTTATATTATTATTTTGATCTTTTAAACTATCGATAAGTTCTTTTATCAGATGTATTTCGCGAGGTATATCAGAAACTTCATGGCGAAACATTTGCCAATCAACTTGTGACTCCAGCAAAAGGATTTTGGACATTAGATCTATCGCCCGAGATCTAATCATTACCTCATCAGCATATACAGCTTCACAGAGAAATTCTACACAGGATTCGTTACATTTTGTAAACAAAGCTGCATCATATTTAGCAGCATATTCCAGAGCTTTTTGGGTTTGTTCAGTCTTCCAGTTCCTTAAAGGATTCGTCACAATACACTCGATGTAAAACTTTAAAACCTTTACCAATAAGCGGGGATATTTCGATATGATCTTAATAAACCAATCCGAAATATGTTCACAATCTGAGTTTATATTTGATTGAGCATTTGTTTTTGGCTTAGAAGAATATGTGTGCAGGAAAACCGTCATATTCATTAGTTTCAAAAGAGTTTGCTCTGGATCGCCGTTGTGAGCGTTTATCATTTCTTCGTAAATTTCAAAACATTTTAAATGCAAATTGGCGGCATCTAGAAAGACATAAATAAAGATATGTACATACATGTGCATAACAAGCTATTAAAAAAATATTGCGAGTTTTCACGATGGCAGCTGTGCAAATATGCTTTGTGCAAATTTGCAATGCATTTTATGGTTGATCATGGGAGCACCGTTTTTTTTTTGTGCAAATCTGCTGTATTCTACATTGAAGATTTGAAAATTCATTGCTTTTTTTTAACAAATTCTTTATTTTATTTTTAAGTAGACAATTATTGCTTTTTTGTTTTTATTTATTCAGTTTCGTTTATCATATACAAAACAAAATCGAGTCAAGCTTTTGTCTGTTAAAAACCCGGTTATTCAACGAAGGGAAACCCTTTCTACACGTCAATTAACCCTGTACAGAGCTATCACTTAAATACAATATATTACATTGTACTAAGATCTGGCAGCCCTATACACAACAGCTGATGTTTTTGTGAGACCACTTAAATTTTATTATTCCACAGTAAATTAAAGCTACGCACAAAATTTTATATTCTTATAAATTGAAAATATTACTTGACATCACAAAAATGCAGCTGTTATTTGCAAAATGCGTTAAAGGAAAGCATATGAAACCAATACTCGAACTGCTTTCAACCAGGGCGTTTAGTGTAACATCAGTTGCAGCAGTTCCCTCAACTACACCTGAAAAGTTTGATATTATAATAGGTGGCGGTGGCTTAGTAGGTACAACACTAGCCGCCTCATTGGCTGCAAATAAGACTTTAACAGACAAGAAAATCTTGCTGCTGGAAGGAGCACCTCCATTCAAAGGCTTCAGTGTAAACCAAAAATATGGAAATCGTGTTTCGGCCATAAATAAAAACAGTGTAGCATTATTTCAAGCCATTGGAGCCTGGGAGCATATGTTGAATGCCAGAGTGAAGCCTGTGAAACAAATGCAGGTTTGGGAATCTAATAGCGATGCTTTAATACAATTTCAACACGACCATTTTACGGAGGATGTGGCTTGTATTGTAGAAAATGATCTCATGTTGGATGCCGTTTATAATCGGCTAAGAGAACGGGCACCAAATGTTTTAGTTCGCAACTCTGCCCGTATATCTGATGTCAAACTACCCTCAGCCACCAAAAATGGAACTTCAGAAGTCACATTGCAAAGTGGAGAACAATTTGCATGTGAACTAATAATAGGAGCTGATGGTGCAAATTCCTTAATACGCAAAGAAATGAATGTTGATGTATTTTCTCTAAATTATGAACGAATGGGTCTAGTGGCAACTTTGGAATTAAGTGAGGCTGCTGACAACTCTGTGGCATGGCAACGTTTTATTCCAACTGGGCCAATTGCATTATTGCCTTTAACAGATAAACTTAGTTCTTTGGTATGGAGCACAACAATTCCGCATGCCAAAGAGTTGGTGACTATGCCTCCAAACAATTTTATTGATTCTGTAAATGAAGCATTTTGCAAGGAATATTCAAGAAGCGATTTAACGGATAAAGCCCTAAATACATTAAATTCAATTATGGGTAGAAATTCAGCGTCAACAAGACAATATCCACCGCGTGTGTGTGGTGTGTTTGAAAACTCTAGAGCCACCTTTCCTTTAGGCTTCTTGCACGCCTCGTCGTATATTTGCTCTGGTGCAGCTCTTATTGGCGATGCAGCCCATCGTATACATCCCTTGGCTGGTCAAGGCGTAAACCTAGGTTTTAGTGATGTCGTTTTTCTTACAGATGCTTTAGCCACAGCCGTGTATTCGGGAGCAAAGTTGGGAGATAAGCAATATTTAATGAAATACGAACAAAATTGTTTAAAGAAAAACGTACCTATAATGGTGGGAGTACACGGTTTGCATACACTTTATTCGACGAATCTTACGCCAGTGGTTCTACTGCGAAGCTTGGGCTTACAATTTACACATAATGTACCACAAATTAAAGATATTTTCATGAAAAAGGCCATGGGTTAGAAACTAAAGATTAATTGTAGAATGTTCGTGTAACTATTAATAAAAAAAAAACGATATTAAAACTTAAAAAATTATCATCCTTCCACTGGTAACAATTTGACTATATATGTACATATGTATGTATACGTATTTGCTGTATTTTTTTTTAGCCAGCTAGATACAGAATTTTGTAGGTGCCACCACATTTGTCAATGAATTTGAAAGAATGTTAAACATGCACCGTTAAAATTACGTTGAGAATTGTTAAGAATGTTCTAAAAAAAATTTTTGTTGAATAAAAGACTATTAGATTTTTATTTATGCTTTTTTCTTCGCTCAATTTTTGTACATTTCTCATTGGCTTCTTAAAATCAACATACATATGTGTACGTACAGGCATTTTTTTCTAGACTGCTGGAAAACATACAAAATCCGTTTCTTTTATCGATTCGAAGTAGACATTGAAGCATTTTTAAATCTATAAGTTTTGTTAGTAAATTTTATAATTCGAGTCGAAAGCCTTAGGTGCTGGTACTTTTCTTTTAATTAATAGTCATAAGTGTATTATAGTTATTAATCTTAAAATAAACAAGTTTTGGAAAACGATTGCTAACTCCCCTTTATTCCAACAGCCTATACTCATTGTCGTTATATATTATTCTTTTTCGAGAAACAAACAAAACGACGAAGCTTTTTGCTGGTTTGCAGAAACACCCGGACAGGAATCGACTGCGAACTCTTAGTAGGGCACTTTACCTATTCATCTCTCAAAGCACTCAATTAATTTTTATCGCTAGACAAGCAATTTTCAAACAATAACAAAGGTATTTTCGTTATTTTTAAAAGAAAAATGTATCAACAAATTCATTAGAAAATATAAAAGCAGAACGTTTACTATTTCTGGTCTCAGAGATGGTAAAGTAGGTATTTTCTCATTCTATTTGATTAATTTTTCTTTTAAAAATATAAAAACTACTTTGCAAAAATGTATTTATTTTGTTTTCATATAATTCAAGAGTGGAAATATACGAATAAAGCAGCAAAATAAATTAAAACGACATAGAAACGGTAATTAAAACGTCAACGGGAATCGGGGCGATTAAAGCAATACTGCGTTAAAAATTTATTTAAAAAATTAAAAACAAATAACTACTACTAATAGAATTATGTTGCCTGTGCTTGTGGTAAACCAAACTAATCATCACAACCGGATTTCTGTGCTTAAAGATTTGTATACATTGTTCCTAAACTATTTAGTTTACGTACATAATCATTCAATAATTTCTTACTTACACATATTAGCATATCCTCTTTCATGATTCAAGTATTGAATGTCAATCAATTTCTTTAAAATACCATCTCTGGCTTCCTTGTGCTCACTGAAATGTACATAACGTAACACGAGTTTTAAGTCATCACACATTGTTGTAAACTGCAGCCATAGTTGTACAGATTCGTTCCGTGTCATTCCCGCAGAACCATTTGGACTCTGTATACGTTCAATTAAACCAAAAACCTGAACACAATGTTTTATTATTTCCTCTTCAAATATGTGAAAACCTTTGGCTCCCGGTATAGTAAGAGAAAGAAAATAACTGTTCACTGCCAATATGGACAGTTTTCTATAAGTTTCAGATGATCCATCTATTTGTAGCAAAGCCGCCAAAGTAAATATAAATGCCAAATATCCATCCCGTGGTGATACTTTTACAACCTGATCCCAGCAATCGAAAGTGTTGTCATAACTAGACTCTGTTTCTCCACGAAGACTACGAAGAGTTGCACATAATTCCATTAAAGTGGAAGCAATTTGATCGTCTAGGGCAGCACGTTGAACCAAGGGTATACCAATAAATTTAAGCATGGCTTCATTGAGCTGGCCATCTGTATTTTCATTGTGTGGAGTGATTTTGTTTTGTTGTATATTTTCTAGAATTTCTTCAACTTCTTCCCATAATAATCCAACCACAAAAAATTCATTTAATTTCTTAAAAATGTTGATTAATTCACTCATTATTTTAATAAGTCAATGGGAATAACGTAAGTGGACCGGCACTGTTCCGAAAAATAGTAAACAAACATGTTTTGTTTCAACGTTGTCAACTCTAAATTTTCAAAAAGCACTGAAATCAAAAAAAAAGCGTATTTATCATTCACTTCACTTGGTCACACGAGATTAGAGCTAACACTCCATTTACACATGCATGTAACCTGTTGCAAGTTGTGTGTACATACATATTACCCATCATTTTCACAACCAAATGCAAGTGATATTGACATTTTTTTACTAATACCATCATAATTCTGCAAGTTGTAAGCTCACTTGCAAGAGATTTTGATTGTCAGTAATTTATTTTAATTACACACGCCTACGATATGACGTAACGTAATAAATAACAGCAGGAAATCAGTATGAATCTTTCAGTCCAACCTACATTGGCGAGCCAAGCGTAATGTTGCTGTCTAAATTTTTCATATTGTATGGACATCTGTGGTATAGACAATAAAAATACGCTCGACGCGCTAATTTTGACTGTTAATAAAGGTTTTTTATTTATTGATATTTACCTAAAATATTTATATTTCTAAATTGGTGATCAATTTATTATTAGGTGATTGACTTTAAATTTATAGAGAAAGTTTATTTCTGCTGTTCATGGAAAATTATTTAGCAATTTCCTTTTATACGAAACCCGATTTAAAAAAACGCGTTTTTCAAAGTGCACGAGCGATATGTACTTTGAGGAAAAATCGTCAAATCGTTCTATTTATCATGCGCACGTCCTACTGGGCAATAGAGGGCTCTGTCATACATTTGACAATTTCAAAGAGCATGAGAATCTATTTAGCTGACGTGACAGCAGAGAGCGAAAGACGTGAAAATATTTTGTAAGGAAAATTTAGAAAAATATGAAATAAAATCTGAATAAAAAGTAACTTGCAAACATTTTTCAAAAAAGTAAACAAGAATTTTTTTTAAATAATTTGAAAATTCTTACACGACAATAAACCTGCAGCGGAAAACGAAAACTATAATCAAAAACTACGACAGCAGCAGTTTTGGGGCAAAGAAAAAGTGGATCAAATTGTTCTACATACTTTCAACATTTTAAGGCACGAACAAACGAAACACAATTCACAAATTATTAACTCAGCTGGAACTCTTAAACTTAAAATGACGCTAGTGGAATTTAAAAAACAATAAGAGTTCGAAACACACACAACCATTTGTATAACTTGTAGAGTAAATCTTACGAAGAGAAGAAAAAACTGAAATTGGGTGCAAATAATAACACATTTGAATTACATATTTGGGAGCTCTTGGCAAAAGGTTAAGTTAAATGATCGAGAATAATATCTAGCATCAGCTAACATTTTCCATAAAATAAACAATACACATATTGTACAAGATCAAATCAAACCTATTTTGTGTGCATACCAAGTAGAACATTTGTTTTATATTGTAAACAAATCAAGGCCAAAAGTTATAAACAATTTTTAAACGAAATTAAAATATTTTTGCTGTATCAGTAGATAATAAGTGGAGTGCAGAACAGGTAACAAATACTCTCGGTTTCAGAGAAAATTAAATTTTTAACAATTGAAAAAATTACAGAATGTCCTCAAATGTTACAAGCGAACAGGATGCTGTACAAAAATTACTTTTGCAGAATCGTGAATTAGATAATGAGACAGGAAGTATAACATTAATCAACGGTTCGTTAGGATCTGAAATCGTGCATTCAATGAACGGCAAATTACACAACCGTTCGTCTACAGACTCCAACAGCACCACCGCAACTAATGAAACCACCATCAATAAACCTGCTGCTGCTACATCTACCACCGGCACATTCATGAAACTGAAAACTTATCTTTTAGCTTTACGGCCTTGGTCTTTGTCAGCCAGTTTGGTGCCCACTTTGTTGGGGTCCGCCCTGGCTTTTCGTTCACAATGGTCTTCGGAGTTTTCAATCATAACATTTTTTCTAACCGCCTTTACAGCCGTTACAGTACATTGTGCCGGCAATGTGGTCAATACATATTTTGATTACATAAAAGGAATTGATAAGCAAAAGGCCGATGATCGTACATTAGTTGATCATATTTTAACAAAGGATGAGGTGAGAGAACACACTTTTTATTGTATTTAAATATACAAAAATTAATTTAATATTTGGAAAACTTTGAGTTTTATATGTTTGTTGAGGTGGACCTCCCAAAACTGAAATCAAATGCACTTATTCAAAAAGAAACTGTCCGAAGGAAAGCGCAATATCGATAAATAAATGAATAGAAAGAACACTATTTTAGGTCCAAAAATGTAATTTATTAATGTTTTCTGTGTTTTTCAGGCGTCTAAATGCCGCCGACATTTCGTTGATGCTAAGCAACTGATCAGTAGACTCGAAACTATTTATTCCATAATTCCCATCAACAAAATGAGAATCAGAAATGTTCAAACAAAACTTTAACACCTGTCGACGGCATATAGACGGCTGAAAAAGACATAAAACATTAATAAGGTCTATTTTTGGACCTAAAATAATACATTTTAATTGGCTCTCAAAGCAACTATATGTATATTCAAGTTTATTTTTGAACAGAAGGTCCTTCAGCTCGAATAATAAAAAAATGTTAAACTAAAATAAATTGAGCCCAGTACGAGACTGACTGAAACAGCAAGGATTCCGCACTACGGTGCAAATAGTAGACAAAGGGTACCCCTTATTTATGGTACCCTTCAGCTTTTCTTTCTGCTGTTGTGCAAACCAGACCCCTATCTTTTACGGTTCAAAAGTTATAGCTGATTTTCAAACTAAAGGGTGTCCCCGTGTATGAACACAGCAAATAAATTTTAAATTTTTGCTATTTCTTGCTGCTGTGGTCTGCGAACTACATATACCTCAAAACTTTTAAGTCTCTCTCTTTTACGGTTCAAAAACCAAAGTCAATTTTCAAATAAAAGGTTGTTCCCGTGTGAAAGCAAACATTTATTTTTGTGTAGGTCAGGTAACTGCATATCATATGCAAATTCCAAGTCGCTATCTATTACGGCTCAAAAGTTACTGCTAATTTCAGTGTCTTGTATGAAAGTACCCTTTAGTTTTTAACTTTTTGTTATTTTAGACTTTTGGTTGTTGAGAGAGCCACATATCCTGTGAAAATTTCAGCTTTCTAGCTCTTATAGTTCAAAAGTTGCAGCTAATTTCCACAGGTTTTTGTACAGGAGCACCCTGTAGTTCTTAATTTTTTGTTGTTTGGGGCATTTGTTGTTATAGAGTCTAGGTAACGACATAGCTTGCGGAAATTTCAGCTCTCTAGCTCTTATGGTAAATTTTATCGAATTTTCAGTTTCTTGTATGGGAACCACCTTCATTTTTAACTTTTTGTTGTTTTTAGTATTTATTGTTGTGGCGACCTGGTAACCACATGTACTGTGCCAATTTTCGTTTCAATCAATTTCTTTTCATTTAATTGCAGGTGGTGTCGCTTGGTGCAATACTTTATATGGCCGGCTGTGTTGGTTTCATTTTCTTGGCAATATTGAGTCCAGCCAAAATGGAACATTTAGCTTTGATATACTTTGGAGGATTATCGTCGAGCTTTTTGTATACGGGCGGCATTGGCTTCAAGTATATTGCTTTAGGCGATTTGGTTATATTAATTTTATTCGGTCCCATCTCTGTGCTGTTCGCATTCATGTCACAAACGGGTCACGTTGATTGGACAACTATTTATTATGCCATACCTTTGGCCTTAAATACAGAAGCTATTTTACATAGCAATAATACACGAGATGCTGATAATGATCGCAAAGCTGGCATTGTGACACTGGCCATTTTAATTGGCCGAACAGCTTCACATGTTTTGTATGCTCTTTTACTCTTTACACCTTATAGTGTGTTTGTTGTTTACGCCTTAAAATATTCGGTATGGTTTTTGTTGCCATTGATAACAGTGCCAGAGGCATTTCGCATTGAGAAGTTGTTTCGCAACGAAAAAACTATGAGTCATGTGCCCAGACAGACGGCAAAATTGAATTTCTTTTTTGGAATTTTATATGTAGTAGCATGTTGTTGTGCGTCACAATTACCTGCGTTCACATACTCGAGGCATTAAATGCAATTTAAAACTGAACAAATTTCCCTCTAAGCTTTAACAAAAACTCAACAATTTTAATTGATTTATTTTTTTACCTAAATTTGATAAAAATTTTTAATTTTTTTATTTATGTGAAAATTAAAAAGAAAACTTTTTGTAGTAGTATTCACTACAAATAATTACATACAACATACTCCCCCGTATATGTATTAAAACTTGAATATGTTACGAATCGCAAGAAATCAATTATAAATAGAGATTGATTATAAGAATTAGTGAAAAAGTTTAGGGAATTTTTTTTAACGAAAAATAAAAATACATATTGTATTAAATTAATGTAAGTTTTTCATTTAATCATCTCATCTCTAATTTATTTTTAAGTTAATTTGTTTTAATTTTATGAAACATTAAAATTGTGAACAACAAAAAACACATTTTTCATTGCAAATCATTATTTCATTCAATGCAGCAGCTTTTGATTTTTCTCTCAGATTTAGCCGGCACAAATGCCCTCTAGTCACGAAGAAAAGAATTATCTGCTTAAACGAGTGGTATTTTCAAAAATTATGACAATTTTCAGTTTTATTTATACAAAAATCAACTTCATTTACAACGCGCATACATTTTAACATACAGTTAAGAATCGCCGTAACACTATTATGTATTTCATTTTATATATCGCTGTATGTGTTTCTGTAGCCGATTCGAACAAATAATCTCAGTTTTATGTTTGCAAAATAAAGTGAGTAGATGTATATTATTTTAAATAATTTCATATGCATTTTGTTTGTTTTTCGTTTTTTTTTTTTATCGATAACATTAGATTGAGGTCAAGGAAAGCATATTCGAAGATCCATCCCTCCCAGTTTACATTAGGTCTGTTTCTTTACTCTACTTTGGCATTCAGCGCGATTTCCGTAATTTAAGTGGTCTATAGGCGTGCCACAAACTCTTCACACAGTTTGATTGTGTGTGTGTCATTTATTTGAATAATTTGCTGCAGACATTCAATAAAATATGTCAAACCTTACAATTTTTGTGACTGTAGTATTTGTTGGCATTATGCCGTCGGTTGGCGAATTATTTTTGCCTTGAGCTGTTTTGTCTCGTACAAGGTGGGCCAAAAGAAATCACCGTATTGGAAGTTGCTCTTATTTTTGCAAATAGTGGCCAATGGCAAATCTGTTTTTACATTTGTGAACCAGACAGCTGTAGAATACAAGTGAACAGGCCATGGAGCGATACACTCTCCAAGAACGTGGAATAATCGTGTCTATTTTTTTGCGTAACGATTTCTCTGTAGTGTTGGGTCAGCACAAATTCCGTCGCCGATTCCCTGGTCGTCCGGCATCTTGAAGAGTCTGGGAGCACACAAGACGCTGTCAAGAGCGCCCGTACTGCCGAAAATATCGCGGCTGTTGCCGAGGATGTCGCGTTGTCGCCAGAAACCTTGACCAGACGTCGTGCTTCGCAATTAGCCATCAGTCAGTTGTCCCTAAGGCGAAATTTTTGTCAAAGACCTGCACATATTTCCGTACAAAGTCCAGTCCGTGCATCAGCTGTTGCCTGTCGGCCGCCAAACGCGTGCAACCTACGCCCAAGCCATCCTCAATGTTGAGGACGAAGTGGACGACTTTTCGACCAAAATCATAATGAACGATGAGTCTCATTTCCAACTCAGCGGGTACGTGAAGAAGCTAAATTATCGCTTGTGGGGCACCAAAATTCATGAGTGATGCACGAGGAGCCATTACATTGCATGGTACACTATTCAAGCACAACATTCGACACGAGTGCGAGATTCTTGTCACCCTAAATTCTTGCCGAAGTGATGAAAAACGCCACAAAACGAGCCCGTATAGCAATCAATTGTGGCGGCCAGGTGCCAAATCGTTGCATACGTGATCGAACGAATTTTGTTGCCTGGGCCTTGTGGTTGTTGTTCATTTTGTTTTTGTTTTATATTATTTTTACTCGATAGTGCATTCGACAACGAATGCAACGATTTGGCCCCAGCATTTGTCCGACATCATCTTCTCGACTTGATCAATAAAATTCTATAGGTTCAAATAAACATAATCAAAAAAAAAAAAAAAAAAAAACAGAATCGAAGTTTTTCATTTAGAAAAAAAAAAAAAATGAGAGTCAAACAACATCGGATGACTTCCTCTAGCCCACCTTGTAAAAAAAATAGTTTTCAATCATTTCTTCCATCACCGACAATTGCATAACAAATTACTTTCAACTTCATATTACAGATATGCGGTTTTCGTGAAATTCACACGTGATCGTGAGTAAATTTTAGAAAAAGTAAAATTTTGTGCGTGATAAACATTTTAAGGCAGTTCACGAAATTTCACGAAAAAGTTAAACCTCTAACGTTCACACATTTTTCCTTGAATTATTTTTCATTGCAGAATATCTCAGCTCAATTTCTACTACACATATAAAGTTTGGGTCGACTTGTAAGGAAGGAAAAAAATTTGAAAAATCATTAGAGGGAAATAATTCCATGAGTAATTTTAACTCAATAAACTATATGTAGTGTAAAACCAAAAATTAAAAAATCACTACTTATGCCTACGAATATGGTTTTATCAAAACTCATGTAAATTTTTTTGTTTATGAATACAAATTAACACCCTGAAAGCATAAGTTTCATGACTTTAAGTTCAAAAAGCATTAGTATTTTCCTTTCTTTGGTTTTTGATGATGAATCTACATACATATATGTATATGTACATACATGTATTTATTAGTGTATATCCATGAACTTGGCCAAAGTAAAGGTCAACAAGTTGTTTGTGGACTAATATATCTTTACTTTTATTTTATGTTTAAGCTCTTTTTGCAGAAATACCCAAGCTCCAAAATCTTATAGGATATGATAAAAAATCAAAGAATAATGATTTTAATTTTTTTACATTCATGAAAAAAAACTTCATGCAGCAAACGCATTGAAGTTTGGTTTACTTTACTCTAGAAAAAATAGTTATATATAATTGTTAACCATAAAAAATAGCAAATGCATTTGAGAGTGAGACTTATAATAGATTAAAAACAATTTATAACACCTAATATTAGAAGAACTTAAAATTATTATATTAGATATGTTATTACTAAGCAAAGCTGCAGCTAAAGAAAAACTTAAAACACAAAACTTTGTAGTTTTTGAAATCAAGTAATTTAAGTACTTTTGATTTACCATACCGTACTTGCGATCAAAGTATTTTAATATCAGGTAGACAAACACAAACAACACCAACAAGAACTTTAGGTATTTCGTTGGTAAAATTACTTTCTATTCCTTCTCCCATGATGCAACTAATAAGGTAACCTTTTCCTTACAATAAAAACAGCTTCGATAAAAACAACATGCATTTTGTTTTTGTACAACTTCTGAAAACTGTCAAAAAGACGCCACTTCTATATTTACAGAAGAGAGATGAACAGAGCTTACGCTGATTTGCTATCTCGTTTTGTCTGCCTTTCAACTCTGTATTCTCTTGACAGTTTTAAGTAGTCAGATGCATGATACAATTAATAAACGAAAAAATATAATAATTTTTATTGTACAACAACAATTTCTTTGTGGTTAATTTCTTGTTACAACTTTTCACTGGCTAGATTTACTTTTTTCATTGGTTGGTGCAATTCCAACAAAAACCAACAAAATTGGTTTAATTTACCTACAGATTTGTTTGTGTGTGTTTTGATAAATTTTCAATTTTATTACTCTCATTTTCTGTTGATTGAATAAATTGTATATCTTCGCGTGTTTGTTGCTATTGCATGATGAAATTATGACAATGGTGTCAAGCTTTGCTCGGGACCCAGCCCTTGTTGAACATTAAATTAATGTTTATAATAAAAAATATGTAAATATAAATCTTTCAAAACTTTTTGTTTTATTTATAATTAATAGCGTACGTTTTGTTTGGACCACCCTTTATATCGAAAAACACATTTATTATAAAAGTGCAATTTTTTTATTTTCACAAGTAAACAGACATGCTCTGGAAATCACTTTTTTGTGCATGTGATTTGAAAGCACAAGAAAAGTGTTCGGCACACCAATTTGTGTGATATGAAACCAATCAGTGGACCGGCAGCCCATGAAAACCAATCAGCCAAGTGACTTGCAGTTTGAAATCACTCATATATTTTAATAAAGATAATAAAGTTAACATGGTTTTTTATTTTACTTGAGGAAAAATTTAGAAAACTGAAAAAATTGAGGATATTTTTTATATCAAGAATGTTTGCGATTTGCTTTTGTGATTTTGGATTTCAACATAAAGAAAACAGCTGGTCGCTTGTGTTTTCGGCAGTTGAAAATCACAACGAAAAACAAAATTGATTAAGTGATTTATAGAACAGCATACAATTATAAAGGCCATATTCATAATAATTATTGTAAGTGTATTAAGCTCTTATTTGACGTATTTCTACGGAATATTTGTCAAATAAACGTGTAATAAACCTTCAATAGTTTTTATGAATACGGGTGTAAGTGTGTTTTTAAAAGCACATGTAATTTCCAGAACAAGCTTGGTATGTACATCGGAATGTGCATCTTATTTTAATTCAAATTAATCTGAAAGAGTTTGCCTGGACACCAAATACGCCTCGTACGGCCTGACTGAAGCAGTAGCGCCATCCAGAGGCTCATCGTTTGGCAGTGGACCTGGCAAAGCTTCAACGCGAAAGTTCTGCAAAACGGTAGTTATAAACATAAACAAATTTTGCCTGCCCAAAATATCGCCCATACAACGATGGCGTCCAAAACCAAATGGATTATAAGCTTCGGGCACCTTAAGACAGCCATCGATCAAATAACGATCTGGTTCAAATTTCTGTGGATTTGGAAAATCGACCGGATTCATAAGCATGCCGCGGAAGCATGCAATTACCATGGTATCTTTGGGTATTTCATAGCCGCTTAAGCGGGTATTGCGCAACGCTCGATGTGGTATGCCGAAAGTGTTTCCCATAAACATACGTATGGCTTCCAAGACAATTGCTTCGCAATAGGGCAGCTTAGTGCGATCTTTCCACTCGGGCAAGCGCTCAAGGCCCACCACTTCTTTAATTTCCTCAAAGGCACGTTTCTGAATTTCCGGATTACGTACCATATGCAAAAAGGCGAAGCCCAGGCTTTTGTTGGTTGTCTCAGAGCCGGCTAAGAACATGTCCAGGCAAACGGCCAAAAGTTGCTCTTCGCTAAAAGAAGCTTTGCGTTCTGGATTTTCAAGTTCACGCAAATAGCTGTCCATCAAATCTCTGGGTATATCGTAATGTCGAAAAGTTTGTCGATGATTTTCGACCTCTTTGCGCAGAAAGGCGTAAATACGTTCGTGATTTTCCACAAAGGCATTGTAGCCCGAATAGTTTGGTGCTATGTAGCGCATCAGGGGAAAATGGCTAAACATGGCGCCCACCATATCCACATGTTGAAATAGTTCGAAAAACATTTGCAACAAATCGTTGATTTCTTCGCTTTTGCGGTCGTAGCGTTTGCTGGCCATCATAGACCACAGGTTATTTAAGACATATACCGTAAACAGATTCACCATGGACACCTTTGCGCCCTTGCCACCACCACCACCACTTTGCTCCTTAATCAACTCCCTCAGATCCTCCAGCAGATGGGCGGCCTCCTGCTGTATGCCATGCACCATGCCACTTCGAGCAAAACCAAAATCTTTTAAATGCCGCAAAATGAAACGTCTCTGCTCCACCCACAAGTCTTCGTCTGTCACCAAAATTCCTTTCTTCGAGTTAAAAGTACGCATACGATAAAAAATGCCATCAGGTTTGCCATCCAAGTCCTCATTAGTCATCATCTCTTGTATGGTATCCGAATAGTAGGCAATAACCAATTTGTCTTTGCCTATTTTTAGACCGTACAAACCATAGGGATTGATGTAATGACGGCTAAGCTCGTCGATGACTTTGCAAAACATGCCACATTTAGCACGCAGCTGGTATATTTGCAGAGCGCAGCCAACAATTGGGTACCATTTCGGTCCCGGTGGAAATTTCGCTGGCTTACGAATGTCCCAAAACAGGAACAATAGTATTAAGACGGTGCCAAAAATCACGGTATAAAACATTTGATTGTTGCAACAGCAGCAGCACAAGCAGCAGTATTTTCGAATTTAAATTTAATATTTTGTTGCAATTTCCGTTAAGCAATCATGTGCCAGTAAATTCAAACAACTTTAATATTTTATAATACCATTGTTGCATAATTTTCATTTGTTCATTTTATTTAATTGTTTTTTATTTTCACTGGTCCATAAGCAGTTAAACACAAGTGCTGCTTCGCTTTTCTTTACTGAATCATACTTGTTTGATATGGATATTAGGTTTTTAAAGCTTTTCTTTTATTATTAATGTTATTGTTTAGTTTTGGACCAAGCCTAACTGGATATCTACATATGTACTATGTATGACTGGCTTAAAGTTTTTCACTCAACTAAAGAGTTTTCTTTGGTTGCATCACATTTTATACTTGGTCGAGTGAGCCAGCAAGTAATTAAGTAAGTCTGCAGACATTTAATATGATTGCTTTTGCCACAACAACTGCAGTGAGAGTGTTTGCATAGTTTTTTATTTTATTTATTTATTTTTTATTCAATCAATGTTATTTCCAAAACCCAGATATTCACAAACTTTTTTCTAACAGATGAAAACCCTAATTCACTAGCAGAACTGAAGCAAAAATAACGGTACGAGGGTTGCCTTTTATGTTGCGGGATTTGGCAACCCAATCTGTTGCAATCTGGCAACTGTCGTAAAATGGGACATTTTTGAGGTTATACGTTATCAGAACGTTTTTACATACGAGAGGTATTTGTGTTGTTTACAGTAACTAAAAATATTTAATTTCTTGGCTTATCGATGGTATGGTGAATTCAATCACGGTCGTAGTTCGCTTCAAGACGAATTGCGCGAAGGTTGTCCAAAGCAGTCAATGTTATGAAAACCATTGATGCTGGGCGCGAATTGCAAGGTCGTCATGTGAACTATCGTGAGATTGACACGATAGTTCAATCTCAGAACTTTAGTGAGACCTCAGCATACATTCAGTATTATCACCTTCTAGTAGAGTTTGAAATTTTAACAACAACCAGATCACTCGTTTAGAAATGACAAATTTAATTCCATTTTTTTTGAGTTCCCCACTCTTCCTCAGGAATCCTTTCGTCTATATTTGGAAGACGGGGACAAAAAGTATGACGAAGTCGGGGAAAACGAACCAAAAGGGTATATTTGAAAAAAGTGTCTTAAAGAGTGTCACATGCATAAAAAAAGATAAAATTTACACTTTAGTACCACAAGAGCTGCAGGTAACTAAACATAGTTCAAACAGCTAATTTTTAAACTAAAGGGTGTCTCCGTGCTTTTCGATATTTTTGATTTTTCTTGTTGTACTGATCTGCCTGAAAATTATTTCAACTCTCTAGCAAAAATTAAAGGCAATTTTCAAATTAAAGGATGTTCCCGTATAACGGGCAACATTTAACATACATTTTCACTTTTTGCTATTTTTGGTATTTGTGTCTTGTGTAGGACTGGCGACTGCGTATACTGTTCAAATTTCAATTCTCTATCTCTTAAGGTTCAAAAATTACAGCTAATTTCAGTTTTTTGCATGGGAGCACCCTTTAGTTTTTAACGCTTTGCTGATTAGGTATTTGTTGTTATAGAACCTATGTAAAAAAAAATTCCTATGCAAATTTCAAGTCTCTATCTCTTATGATTCAAAAGTTACAGCTAATTTTCACAGTTTCTGGTATGGGAGCACCCTGTAGTTCATAATTTTTTTTTTCTTATTTTGTGTATTTCTTGTTATAAAGCCACATATATTGCAGACATTTCAGCTCTCTAGCTCTTATGGTTCAAAAGTTACAGCTAATTTTAGCTAATTTTCACAGTTTCTTATATGGGGACCCCCTTTAGTTTTTAACTTTTTATTGTTTTTAGTATTTATTGTTATAGCGACTGGGCTACATTACATGTACTGTGAAAATTTCAGCTTTCTAGCTCTAACGTTTTGGGAGATTGGGGCTTATGACGGACGGACGGACGGACGGACGGAGGTAGAAGTCTCAGTAACAGGGTACCGTTTTTCGTGAGCATGGAACCCTAAAATATTACCGTTGTAATTCAATTGTATACTATTTTTTTTCGCGTAAATTGTCATTAGAAGCAGCAATTCTTTTTCTGGAGAGCCTTTTTTTTTTTTTATTAAATCCAATTTCTAATTTCCAAGTCTTTATTGTAAACTGTCCTGCTTCTATCCTACCGAACCAGAGTGTCCATCCATATGTAAGTATACTAAAAGTAAGTTAAAAATGCGCACTATGAAACCTGAAAATTGGCTCAACAACACACGATTTAATAATAAAAATCAGCATGCAATTTAATTTATTAGACCTCAACATTGAAAAACAAACAAAATTACACAAAAAAATATTAATAAAAAGAATGCAGAAAAATAAAACTAATTCGTCTGGTCGAGAAAATCGATTATGTCAACAGATGAAACACCACAACAAACTGGTTGCCAAAAAAAATAAAGAGAAGCACAAACAACAGAGATGTGTTAAAATTATTGGTCAAAATACCGGAAAGACGAAAACAAGTGAAGAAAATTTGTGGTCGATTTTCCATCATGAACATAAAGTTAGAGATAACAACACAAGTTCCGGTTTTATATGATACAACCAAAAAAAAAAAAAAAAAAAAAAATTAATAAACGAAAAAAAAGAAGAAATATCTTATAATATGTGTTTGCGGATGAAGTGGATGTTACGCAGGTGTAGTGGAGGATGTTTGTAAATCAGAGTTTAAAAGGTATCAATTCAATAAAATTGTTATTTGGTTTTTTTCGACCCCTGTTTTTATTTATTTTATTTTTTTGTTAAAAATATTTAATTATTTTTGTCGATATTTCGCTCTCCTTCGGATGGCTTTTTCAGGACAATAATAATGAAAAAAAAAAACGATAAAAACTATTTTCATTATTATTGTCCTGAAGAAGCTATCCGAAGGAGAGCGAAATATCGATAAAAATAATTAAATATTTTCAACTAAACAAGATCTTTAGCTCATGAAAGTAAATACTCAATAAAATTGTTGCACGAAATTATGAACAACATTCGATCTTCGATCATTATCAAAAAAGTATATCGAGCGAATTTTAATTTGGTATTACACTGCAGTTACACAACCAAGTTTTGCTATCAAGTTTTTTTCACATACTTCTTGTCAAAATTCAATAAAATTAATAGCTGTGACGTAGGCTGCACGCAATTTCATAACAATTCGTTTTCAAGATGCCGTCAAGAAGAAAATTAAAAATAGCTGCTTTATTAAAATAAACTATCAGAAATAAAGAAAATAAAAGAAGAAGAAGAAAAAACCAGAGGGCAGAAAGGAAATACTGAGTGAAGCCCTTATTAGTAAGAAGGTTGGTAAATATTTAAAAATTATAATGAATGTAAACATGCTCTATACATCGCAGCACATCATTATATTTGTTGGTTTTGCACGTAAACATTTAAGCTTGAAGCTTGCAACTTTCAAACAGAACAAAAAAATATTTGCAGACAGAACGAAAAAAAAATTGTTGTCAGCTGTTTTCTTGATTATGACTTGATGCTCTTTATGGAAAGTAAAAATTGTCATCAAGTTTGCATCAATTTTCAAAATTGTGAGTGCATTAGTAAAAAAGTGTGAATGTATTAAAACTTGAAAGGCAAAACTTCCAAGTTATGGCATCATTTCATAAGCTTACGCTATTGTGAATGATACTGGCACTATTGTGAACTCACAATAGAAAAATTTTGTCAGCTGAAAAGCAGTTATGGTTCGACTATGCGTCGTCAGATGATGAATGTGTAGTGGAAATGGAAAAATTCTCTATTGAAAGTTACAGCTAATTTTTATCGTTTCTTACATGGGGACACCCTTTCGATTACAACTTTTTTTTATTTTTAGTATTTGTTTAATATGAATGAGTGTTTTGACGGACCAACAAATGGCCGGGCAACGGGGTCGCAGTAATAGCGTTCACAGCGTTTTCACACTTTGAGGTTTGAGGAACCCTAAAAAACACATGTAATAATGTTGGCCATCGTTTTGCTCGAAATACTCAACTGAGCGACAGAGCATTCTTTGACATGTCTGCCAATTTTCCTTGCTTATTATTTGAAATCTGCACACACATACTTATGCATGCACATGTTGTTGATGTGTACTTAGCAAAAAGTTAAACTTCACTTTCTTTCAAATCGCTAAAAGATCCAGTTCACAAGCGCGGATTTTAAAATTTTCTTCTGTGTTAAAATATTTTTCAAGTTGAAAATCAATGGCGTTCAGGTGAGTGTTGAAAACTTCTACGCAGTTAAAAAACCCCAAGATATTTGAAAAAGTTTTCTATTTGTACCCTAAACTAAAATGACGGCCCACTTTATTAGACTTATGATTCTGATGGCCATGGGATTAGGTGCCATGTATATGTTGCATTTACTAGCACAGGACTGGAACAAAATAAGACGGCCCATACCACCAGCCGTCACAAGACTTCTTACTGGTGCCAGTACAAATCTGGATAGTTTTATAATACGCGGCAAACGTGATCTTAGCCAGCGTAAAAAACATTTATGTCGTCGCAACATCCACCTACAAGGCACTGAGATCAAAAGAACTAACGCTTCGGCTGTCACTATTGACTGGAAACGTATTCTTTCTCGTGATCCCTTTGAATGTCTGCAGTCGCTTGTCTGTCAACTCTTGTCCGGTGCCGAAAATACTTCTGAAGAAGCTTTGCTATTGTGTGATTTTCTGGAAGAAAATATTAGCGTAGCACCAGCCAAAATTGGTCGAGCGTTTAGTCGTGGTTTGGCATATCGTGGCCGAACTGAGCTTTGCTATGACGAGTATCCATTTTGTTGGTATTCAGCTAAAACTATGCTAAAAATGTTAAAATGGTTTTCTGATACGGTTCACAATTAGTCATAGTAATTAGTAATGCTAATATTTAAGAGTTTGTAGTTTTCATACTTTCATACAAAATAGCTGTGTTCGTGTACTTTTAATGATTGTAATTAAATGCATTTTGTTATTGTTTTTACCCTAGAATCTTTTTCGAAGAGTATGCGCGGATAATCACCTATTTTTAAATATTAATATTAAAGTAGTTAAGTAAAAAACAAACAAAAAAATATTTGTTCATAAAACATTGTGGCAATCCAAATAATAATAGCTTAAGCGAATTTGTACATAAAATAACATACATATTTCTAGAAAATTACAAAATGTGAAAATTACACTCAAATTGTATTTAAAGAAACAGGTGATGATGGTTTTTTAATAAGAAAAAAAAATACTTAAAGGCCAGGTTTTAGCTCAACCGATAAAATCTGTTCCAAACTTGAAACTAACTGAAGCTTATTTTCAACCTATTTCACATTATTGCAACTTTCACTGCTAAAAGCGGCCATGTTTGCGTTTGTTCTGAAAACACTTTGCTTAAAATCAAGTGATTTCTAAAAATTAATTGCAACAAAAACCTGACTTTATGCTGGTCGTTTGTGATTTTTCTAAGACTAAATCACTTAAAATGATATTTAAGACTTCACGCATACTATAAAGTTTTATGTTTTTGAAGTAAAGCTCATTTTGGCTTTACTGGACTGGACTCTACAACAACAAGTACAAAATAAATTTAAATTTAAATAGTATGCAATACATGGGGCACACTTTAATTTTAGCATAACGGACATAAAATTTCACAGCTGGTTACACTTGTGCATATGATTCTACCAACTCAGAAAGTAGGTTAGCTTAGGCTGATGGGAGGAGTATGTTAGCCCATGTCGTGTGACATACACTTAAGCCAGTGTAGGCTTGTTGCGCGCTCCGTGTATTTAAGCCCAAAAAAATTGACGCATAGTTCTATAGGACGGCCGTGTCATTCAAAAAAGTTCCTTAATTTCCTCCCGCGTATGCCCCGTATTTGTGTTATGTGTGGTAGTGTACATCCCAAGATATCGGCATCGTTGTTGTCAGAAGGCGGGCCACTGTCATAAATAGTGTTCTAATGTTTCGCTCTCCAACCCACATGCTATCTATACGTTCATCTTTTCCCGCTATTCCTAAGCGGTTAAGATGTGCCAGTAGCTGGGAGTGATCTGTCATAGATCTCACTATTCTACTTGATTCGGACTTGCTAAGTCTTAGCAGTTACACCGTTTTTTCTCGTCCGGATCCCCCCATAGAATTCTAACATTGATTCCCACCGTTTCGTTATTCCAGAGAGTTAAATGGGCTCTCAAAATTCAAAAATTTTATTTAAACCCTAATTCCGAACCCAAGAGCAGTGTATGGCATGCACTCATAAAAAATTAAAACGTATTTCAAATGAATTTTAACAAAATTTTGTATGGAATATTTGAATTGAAACTGAGTTCAAATTAATTTTAATTTTTACTTATGTATAAATGTTTTCTTCTTGAATTCACTAAATGCTCGTCCATATTGTAAAACATTTGCTTCGAAAACTTTTCAATATTTCCTTTAAAACAGCATTCGTAATGTTTTGTTTCACTATTTTAGCATTTGATTGCATGAAAACTCAATGAGATACTAAACAATGTTACCGTGTGTCTGCAGCAAATGTTTCACAGTATGGACAGACACGAAGAAAGCAACTTCGCAAATGATTTTCTGCAAATTATTCTGCACAATATTGCAGCAAATGCGGAATATTTACTTAAATGAAAATATATGTATGTATGTATATATTTTTTTGTACTTACAGTTCTTTTTCAGGAACATGTTTTCCGAACTTGCGTCACCACGTTTAAATGGGATGAGATGATTTATGAAAATACATATGTACATGTACATATGTATGTATGAATGTGTGTTGTTAAATTTCGTTCTGTTATTTCAATCTAAAAATTTATTGAGAAAAAACGGTGATTACATTTGATTTGCTCATTTAAATGTTATAAATTTTACAGTTTTCCTATTAATGCTGGGTACAGACGATACTGAATTTCGTGCTCAATGTAGTATGAGTTGTAGTTAGACGATAATCAGGGCATATTTCCCACCTGCGAATGTTGTCGTTCGTTCGCACAAAAACATTGAAAGCAACAAAAAAATTTTGAATGTTGTTGTCATTCGATAGTCGGTAAAAAGGCCCTAAATTTCGTATGTAATGAAGTATGAGTTGTAGTATGGTTTTCAGATACATTTACTACAAATCATGACATCTCAAGTAAATTTTGCTGTACTATAGCAAAGCCAACTAAATAAAATGTATGCATGTCACTGCTTTTTTTTTGCCTATATTTCTATCAATATGTCAAACTGTGTCTTTTTTTCTTAAATGTTATTTCTGTATTGAACAATTTACGGACAGCTTTGTTAAATATGCTTTGTACTACATCACGAAGTGCAGGTTCGTCACAGGATTTGTATGAAAGTGAAAATTTTCACTTTTTTCCTATTAAAAATACTTGAACAGCATTCTCATACTTGAAGTCAACAACATATATGTAGTATATTACTCTTGCTTTAGCCGTTAGGGCTGGGCGATTATCCTCCAGTCAGCCAGTCAGTCACGTTACAATTTTTCAACGGTGTCATGCACATTACCATCTGGCAAGGCGAATCCTTTACAGGTGCCCTCATCCCAATTCGCTGCAACATTTTTCCACGATTTTTATCTTCTGAGTTATCAAAGCTGATAGCAAACGATAACAAAACGTATGACAACACGAATGAAAATGTTGAACCTAATTGAATTGCGACCATCTGTAGTTGATCCGCCTTGCCATCTGGGTATCTCTGATATCACAGTGGAGAAGAAGGAATATTCCTTGTGGCACTAAGCGGAAGAGTAATAGAGAAAAAAGAAGATAGTATATCTACAGAAACTGTTTCAGAATTTATGCAGATGTTCAAAGATGAAGAAAAGGGAAAGGAGAGTGTTGAGTACTTGCTGTGCTTATGGCCAGCTCTCTCCAACGTAACAGCAAAATAAATAGGCAGACCGACACTGCATGATTTAGCAGATGTGTAGGAATGCAAATTAAATACGGTGGAATCTTTCATCCGCTCATCTGGATGGTTCAAAGTACAACCAATGGGTGGCGTGTAGGACTAGAGCCATACCGCCTCCTAGGATAGCAGAACGGGACCAATAAGGTTCCAAGTGAGCTGGTCCCAATGACTGACAGCTCGCGAAACATAATATACATCTATACAATGCTATTATTAAAGTACCCCCCACACGACGTGTTTTATATGTGTTTTTTTAAGTCTTCGAGTCACATGCTTTTCGTTATGTCTATTAAGATTTTTCAATTTACATAAGGTTTTTAATTTTTGGTCACAAATATACGTGTACAATTACATGTGACATTAGCCATGTTTATTTGCAACAGCTGATATATTCACAAATAGAAATTTTATTGTATGATAAAAATGTTTTCGAAAGGAAATGTTACAAAAAGTGTATTACAACTATTATTATTAAAAAGTAACTATTGAAAAACATTTTTATTAATAATAATCTACAATCACAGAAAAAATCAATTTTTTTTTATTTGCTTCCTAGTTTTCTTGCACTATGTGAATATCCAAGTCAATCGTTTGCAAAATGTCTTGTGGCCGTCAAAATTATTATTAGGAGATGCAACTGTTTTTTTTTTGCTTTCTTAAATTACAAGATCTTTTAGTAGCTTCCAAAAATTATTTATTTTTTTAATGTAATTTTTATCAAAACGACAATGCCAATCAAAAAAAAAATACTTTTGACCTTGCAAAATATTTTATTCAGCCGGCTAATGATAGTGCACATAATCAACGGCCGACGAACGTTTGCACATGGCATAGACATTTGATGACATATGTTTCTACACAACAAAATAGAATATGCTCTATTTGAAAATATGTATGTCTTATGACTTTTCCTCATGTTTATTACACAAGCAATGTTTTAAAGGTAACACACGGTATGTAGCAGCTTACACGTGTAAACGTTGACAAATAGTATGTGAAAAACACGTCGTCTGTGGGGTAATTAAATGAATGTACATACATATTCATAATATATGTATGTATGTACATATTTGCTGGAATTTGGCGAATATGAATGTCGCGAAATAGGCAAATATTTGGCGAATACTCGTAACATCACTATTGATTATATTCGCTAACGCTAGCATTTCTTTCAATTGGGAATACATTTCTTAATGGCAATAATCATAATTACTGATTCAAATAGAAATTTACTTTAATATTTTATTTTTTTTTGTATTAAATCAATACAAATATTTTCTTTAATATGCTTAAAAATTATATTCGAATTTAAAGCAAATAACAATTATATTGCATGCATTGAGATTTCGTTTGTGTTTTATATGTAGTATATAAAAAAATAAAATCTTAATTATAAATACATAAGTATAACAAAAAACATATTTTTATGACATATTTCAAATAAGTATGGAATGTTTTTTTTTTTAATATTAAAATAACCACTTCTTCTTCGTATGTTTATGAATAATGTACATACGTGTAAAAACTTGTGCATAAATTCATTGTTGGTACGTATTACTTAGTATAGATATATTTAAACATTATGTATGTATGCATATGCTATTCTTTAATAAATAGTAGGTACATAAATAAATCATTAGTTTATGTCAAAGCTTTGCTCTTGACAAAATTATTAAAATTATATTGATTTTATTTTTTAAGAAGAGTTTTTTTTATCTTTCCAGCTCGAAGGAAAGATTGTAGTAAAAAATGATTACATATTATACATAGATACATATGTATGTAGGTAGTTTTTAAGAGATTATAAGTTGCAAATTGTTAAGTATAATATCAATTTCGATTAAGTGTTCTTATAAAAGCTTTAGCTCAAGAAAATACTAATATTAAATGAAAAAGGGGTCCTAATAAAACCATATGTTATTATAAAATGTCAGATGGGAAATAAATTTTGTAAATAATTTGCGCACAGGCACAAAAGGAAAATTAATAGTGGTTTTCAATCCTAACCTAATAAATCTTGGAGATTTTTTTAAATTACTAATGTTCACAACACTGCAGCAACAACAACATAAAGTGAGTTTTTTTTATTTACGAAACTAACAGTGCTATATTCGGCTGGGCCGAATCTTATATAACCTTCACAATCAAAATGTCTGATCCTCAGAACCGTTGTATATACATATGTAATTCGCTAGCCAAAGTTTTTGTGTTTTGTATGGTATTATTTGTATATTATTGCGAAGGCGGATCAAGTACAGGTGGTCGCAATTCAATTCGCTTCAACTTTTATCTCGAGTTGGTCACACACAAGGCGAATCCATTACAGGTGCCCGCATACCAATTCGCTTCAGCATTTTTCCACGAATTTATCTTCTGAGTTGTCAAAGCCGATAGAAAACGACAACAAAACTTGTGACGTCTCGAAAGAAAATGTTGAAGCGAATTGAATTGCGACCACCTGTACTTGATTCGCCTTGGTCACACATTTTGTCATACGTTTGCTATCAGCTTTGTCAACTCCGAAGAAAAATCGTGGAAAAATGTTGAAGCGAACCTGTAATAGATTCGCCTTGATTATTGCCATAGATTCTTGGCATCAATATATTATTGATTTTTATCGCTTTATTTGTATTTTTCTAACAAAAACTTTTTTTATTCTTTTTATTTTTACCAACGCAATTCTTTGCGGTAGCTGCGCTGTTATATGAAAAACAACACCAAAAAAATCTACATGTCTTTTGATTTTAAAACTTGACAAAGAAATGTCAAAATTTCTGTTTTTTTGCTTGGCTGTGTGTGTAATGAAAATAACATACGCGTGCGTCTTTCTGGTAGAATTGCTTTACTTGGCAGTTTCTTGCATGCAGGCATGTATTTTTGCGGAACTATGCTCTACAAATAAAAAACAACTCTGTGACATCCACCTAGACGTTGTAAACGATAATCCAAGGCTAATCCATTATAGGTGCCCCAGATAGATACAGCAAATTAAATAAATAAATGCAAATATTTTTTGCAAACGGCTTTGGTAAGAAGAGGCGGCCTGAAACTATCGATAGTTTAATAACGAGCTATAGAAGCTATCAAATGGCGCAACTATCGACAGTTTTGCAGCTCTACTACAAACAGAGATAACTTAACTTATGTTTCTCTCAACACTGATCCATAATATTTGTGTATACTTTATAGAATCGGAAATTGAAGCTTATGGACATTACAAACTGAATGATAAACTTATATGGGGGTCGGCTTTAGTATAATGGTATCAAATTGCCGTAAAATTAAAAAGTCTGCTGCCAGATGCTTACAGATTTTGTACGCGAAGCCGTTGTTGGTTATACCATCGTTTAGAGAAAATCGTTCGGAGAAAATCGTTTAGCCCGGCCGAAGGTCAGTTGTCAAGAACAAATTTCGCATACCTATGAAAAATTGTATTTAAATATAAAAAAATACGATTTTGAATGCTTGAAATCGTTTATGAATTCGCGATTTTACATTCTGTCCAAAAACTTTCCTCTGGCAGCACTGTTTTACCAACATTCTCATATTTTTCTTTGTAAATTCCGCTACTTTTACATTGAATCATTAATAAACTGAAAGCCTCCGGCAGACTTTGACTCCAGTTTTGAGAGGTCCACGACCCCCTCTACAAACCTATAAAACTCATTTCTTTCAAAGCCTAGCTCCTTATTCTAAACTTTCCCCCTTATGTATATACCCACAACACTTGTGAAATACGTTTATCTAGTAGAAAATAAGAAAAAAGAAAAAAAGCAACAAATAATCTAAATATTAAAAAATAATAACAATGAAACTAAATATTGCATATATTTAATATTAAAAATCGAAAATTTCCTAAAATTGTGTTGCTAGTGCAGGTCATAAGATAGAAAAATAATTATGGTTCATAACCCGCTGTCTATACCTGATGAATTTATATCATGATAAAAAAAAGAAGATACAAAATTATTCCATATAGAATTTAACATTTGTCATGACATCGGGTAAAGCGAGTTTAGGGTTTCAAGTCGATAAATATTTTGTTTGAGTTATTAAAACTTAAATATTTTAGTTTATACATACTATTAGGCCAATTCACAAGCTGTTGTGCGTGTTGTTGAGAACATTGTTGGCGATTAGCATTGAAACATGTTCCGGACAAGTGTTCTTTATATGCAAATCGCCACCAACACTTATTGCACAAGCCACAACACATGCAACAACTTATGCAACAGGCTCTTTGTGTACATAAATTTAGTTTTTAATATAAAAATAGTTATTAAGCATAAATATTTGAGCATAAAAATAGAGAGCATTTTAAGTTAACTAACAAATACATAAAATATTTACTTTCTTATTTATGACACAATATTTTATGTTCATTAAACGCGTAATTGATAAATGTTGTATGGAAATTTAAAAAAAAAAATATGAATTCAGGCCACTTCCTTTTCTGATATATGTACATAAGTGCAACCAATGTACCTCAATACAAGACCAGCTGACTACTGCTTTTAGCCTGAAGAGCTGTCAAAATGCACAATACAAACGCGAACAAATGGGTGACAGAAATACAGTATTTCTACCTACAAAATACATCAAATGTTTGTTGGTGTTGCGTTTGTTATAGTTATGCATGCGGCTACTTAATATCGAGGTACCTTCAAAAAAAAAAAAAGGTACCACTTCTAAATTACCAGAACAGGGATTAATAGAGCTTACGCTAATTTGCTATCTCGTTTTAGCCGCCTATTCTCTTGACAGTTTTAAGTAGTCAGATGATTAACGGTTCAGCTGATGAGGCCACCTTACTGGTTTTATCATGGTACCACCTGTAAATAGACTGAACAAGTGTAGTCATTTACTTAGCGCTTAACAGCTGTTCAAAACATACAACCACATGGATTTTTCTAAAAATGGAAAAAAGTGAATTTCGAGTGCTCATTGAACATTATTTTTTTGCGAAAAAAACGATCAATTTAACTAAGGAAAAGCTCGGTAAATACTATAGGGACTCTGCATCTGACATTCGCACAAGTAAAACTTTTTAATCGCTTAAATCTGAATTAGATATTAATTTCATTTAAATATGAGCACTCGCATTTTAAGTAAAAGTGCAAAACTCTATTTCGAAAAGAACACGACGCCGTCAATAAACATAAAATATTTTTATAAATAAGAGCGTTATTATAACCTAAAATTGTATATTTAGTTTGAGATTTGTAGTAAATTGTAATAAAGTAAAAGTGTGTACGCTTTCCAATAAAATCATATTCAGTAAGTTGGTAAAGGTATTCATTTCATTTCATTTCATTCCACTTTCCATTTTTTTTTTTTTTTTGAAAAATGGAAATTTTTTTATGCAACCAATATACATAGATAAGATGAAAAAAATCTAAAACTGCATTTTAATGAACTATCAGCAGGTGGTAAAATATCAGGTGCCGAATTGCGGCATTCATGAACGAGTAAAATTGTGCGTAAAAGCTAGCAATTTTCAGTGAATGAATCGTACGATTGTGAGTAGGATAGTGAATCACGGCCTTAAATGAATACCCTTAATAATAATTTAATAAAAAGTTTACGAGTTCAAAATTAAACTATTTTTCTTTGCAATCTGTATCACTTTAGGTTCCTTTCCAATATTGCTTATTATAAAATTCTTACAACCAAACAGACATTAGCGGAATTCACGGTTTGCTATTGCAGACCTTTTACATCCTGTAGCGTTGGTCATGGTCATGGTAAATTCAATTAAAAACAAAAACATCAAAATGCATACGCTTTAGATTGAATACATTTAATTCACCTGCAATATAAAAAGCTATTATAGCGCATGTTAGGTTAGATTAACTTAATGGATGTCGTAATTACATAAATTTATTTACTGGGAAATTTGCTGGCCTAAGCTAAATTAGCGTCAAGCGTATTTTTGTTGTCTAGAGCAGGCATTATGTATAAAAATTAGTGCTTTAGACTACAAAATACGCTTGGCGCGCTAATTTAGGCTGGGATGAAAATCATACAGATTTACGGTATTAAACCAAAGAAAAGGCCCCGCTAACCGTGAATCCCGCTGCTATTGAAAATAAAAACATGTTAGAAAAACTTACTACGATTTTGGTTCATTTTCAGAGACCGATTTTGATTTTTCCTGGCCCATCGTGACACTTGTGACATCTTTAACAATCATTTCAGCCACCTGCCAGGCGATTTCCTCTTGCACATTGTCATCCGGTAAATGTACCAACTTGCGCATTGCTTTTTTAATTTTATTACCACTCAAACCTAAAGACCAATTAAGTGGTGATTTTGTTGAATTGAAGTGTAAAGCATCAGTGGGTGAGAGAAAATCCCGCTCGTAACGTCCTAAAGAATTGACACGACCAAATTTTAGATTATTACTATTGGAACGTTGCCATAGTAAATCGGGATTTGTTAATTGTGACGAATCTATGTTAAGATGAAATTGTTTGAGGTGAGACGAATGTGTGTCCATTGAGGCTAATAAAGTGTTATGCTGTGATATGGGAAATTTTTTTTCCAGCGTGCAATCAGACAAAGTTTTGCGGTGTCTGTTTGAAGTTCTGTCACTGATGCAACGACGTAAAGGCTTATGTAATGTTGACATTTTATTGCACAGCTCCTTGTGTACGTTGCCGTCATCGATGCGCGTTTTAAGTTCATTTAAATAGTTGGCAAACAATGAAGATTTCAAAAACATTTTCAAATATTTACATTCTAGATATTTTGCGGCCACTTTGAGAGGCAAATCGAAACAGTAAACAACTAAACCTTCCGTGCAAATACAGGACTCTACATGACAGCGCAGTTTATTCGAAGACCATAATTTCACTTCAGTTTGCAAAGAAAAGAATTTTTCATAAATGATCATGGCGTCGGCTTGGCATTCTTTTTCATTACGTATGCAAGCTTCTTGCGACAAATAACTCTTGCGAAAATTTATGGCCGTGGACCAGAATTCTAGGCAGTCTCGTTCCTGATGCTGTTCCAAGTATTCCATGAAATAGAACAGAGTTACTTCGCTGTGCAATATATCATTTATATTTAAATCATGGCTCTGTATCAAGTCTACACAGTATTTTGCATAGAAGGTACTTTGTAGATAATCGTTTAGAAATTCCTTTTCCAATTTATCGAGTATAAACTGTTGGGCCTCTTCAAAGCAATCGGAAGTAATGGCGCAGTGTTCTGCATCTTGTTCTTTTTTGCACAGCACCAAAGAAATCTTCGAGAGTATATCTACCGGTATTGCAATATGTTGTGAGGAGTTTGCACTCAAATATTTCTGATAGACTGTTAAAGCATCTTGTATGCTAGCATTTGATATGGGAACGCAATCGGAAGTTTCCGTAAAACTGCTTGTTAGACTACACAGCGACAGTTCGGAGGAAGCTTTTGTGGAATTTCTATCATTACATTTTGTTAGTTGCTTATTGGTTTCAGCATAAATTTGGGATTTTTCGTCATCGGTCAAAGGTTTACGCATGGTCATATCGCATATAGTTTTTAATTCAGGTACTTTGCTGCTGTCAATTTCCATGCCATCTGCTCCAACACAGGCCGCCGCTTCTGTTACTGTACTTAAACTATTAGTATGTTGCTGCTGTTTGTTGTTGTTCATATGAGTAATAAGATCATCGGTATTATTACTGCTTTCAAATTGAGTGGCAACTTGCAAACTATCAAGTGATTCTTCGGGTATTTGCTGCACAGCCGGTTTGTGTTTTTGTTCTTTGCGTAGTTGTGCGAGAGCAGCATTTTTAAAATTTGTGGTATCTAAATAAAATTTGATCAAAGGCAAAGCATTATGTTTTTCTAAATATTGAACAAAATAGCTGAGACAATCCGGATCATTGACAATGGATGTTATGCACATTGAAAGGCGCGAATGGTATTGAAAAATATCTGTAAAATAGATAAAATAGAGATAGAAAATAATCACAAGTTGAGAATGAATAAAACAGAACGTTTCGCTAGAAATAGCAAATTTTTTGAGAAAAAATATCCGTGAGCTTTTAAAAAATAGATAAATTTGCCCTTTAGGCAACGCTGAACACAAAAAAAACCAAAACATAAAAAACTCTTAAGGTGCACTTACATTCGCAAATATTAGCCCACAACCAATGTGACCACTACTCTCTTGCTGGCCTTTATTTTTTATTAACAACATACATAGATAAAAAGAACTAAAAATGCATACACTTACACAATCACCTATGAACAATTATTTGCCCATCTTTGCTTAAATAAACGTGACCACTACTTTCATTTTGATCTTTATTTTGGGCAAACAACTAAAAGTGCACATACATTGACTTGGATACATCAACAAACACCAATGCAAAGAAAAATATTAAAACAAAAACGTAAAAATATTATATTTCACAGGATCATATTTGAAGGTTATATTTGCTCTACGCGCAAATACAAAATTTACCACAAACAATTACTTAAATTTATAAAATCTTTGGCAGAGCAAATATAAATTTGCTCTAAATGTGGCATTTGCTCGTTGACCAAACATAACCTCAAAATGTGTTCTTCCGAAATGTAATACTTTTGTTTTTTTTCTGTTTTCTTTATTTTCGTTGTTGCTTGTTGTTCCGGGCTGGGTCAAAAATTAACATACATTGACATGAAAACATTAACAAAAGCCGATGCAAAGAAAATATATTAAAAGTGAAACGTAAAAACATTAAATTTCTCAGTATCTTATTTTTAGGTTATATTTGCTCTACCTGCAAATGCAAAACTTACCACAAACAATTACTTAAATTTATAAAAGCTTTGCCAGAGCAAATACAAATTTGCTCGAAATGTTGCATTTGCTCGTTGAACAAACATAACCTCAAAATATGCTCTTGTTAAATGTAATGTTTTTACATATGTTTTTTTTTGCTATTTTTTATTTACGTTGTTGCTCCGGGCCGGGTCAATTTGTATGGACATAAATGTGTCGATATTGTGCCATCGATTTTTTTAGCTTTTAGCATGAGGGGAAAATGTTCCATTTCGCATAAAAAAAATAATTTTCAACTTTATTTTTACAGTTTTGTATGAGAGTGCCCCTTGGGGTTGTTCATACAAAGACACCCTGGAGCAAGTTGGTGTGATAGGAGGGAAATTTCATTTTCGAGGATGCCTCGAAGTGTTCAAAAGTAAAATTATGTTTTCGTGGTTATGAAGTCAGTTTGCATTTTTTCATAATTAGAAATAGAAAAATATATGAAATGTTTCTAATAAGCAATAAGTACATACAAATATTCACATAATAGTTCGACTATAAAGTGAAAATTAAAGTCAAAATTAATGCTTCATAACCTATAAGAGCACAAATATTTGAAAAGTAAAGTAAATACGCGTTCGCATAATAGCCATAGCAAACAAAAGCAGCATCAATACTTTGTTATTGTTTTGCATGTGATTATGCGAACGCATAAATACGTTAAAGAATATGAAATGGTCATACATCGCTAATGGCGACGAAGACGCCATTTTGTTATGCTACTGAAAAAATACCGTTATAGTTGTCGGGAACACAATTTGATTATTAAATTAACACCAATATTTTGAACAGTTGTTGCATGCCCCAATCTTCCCTTGAACGCACGACCGTTTGTAATTTAGTGTGCGACATGTTTGTACACATGTGCCACCGAATTTGACTGTGAAAAATGCAAATGCATAAGCACATTTCTGCCATATTTTATCAACAAACATTTGTATAAACACAATAGGAATTTATCCATCTTTTGTGAAATAAACTTTACTTAATGCATATGTACCTACATACATACTTATGAATGTGTTTCAATAATTTACCTCCATTAAATTCAACAATCGAATTTGTTGCTGCTGTTACAGAGCTGGCAACCGTGTGATTACTCCCACCATCAACAATGGCATTTAAACTAACGGCACCACAACTGATTGCGTCTTCGTCAGTGCCTCGGCCATTTGTTGCCAATGTGGGGTCCCAACCAGCAAGTTCTTCAAGAAAAACTTCATCACAAAAGCTTGAAGTTGAGCGCAATGAATGACGTTTAAACGCATTTGCATTAGACACCACTGAAGATGTTTCGTCATCTGTGACAAAGCTGCCCATTTCATTATGCACTGTTTTATTTTTATTGTTTTTGCATTGGCCACTGTCATCATTATTAATAGAACCACCATGACCTAAGTAAACAAATATTAGAAATTAGTAGCTCAGGCAAATACAGCAATTTCATTTAACAAAATTGTAGACAAAAATATCTTCTCATACCGCAAAGTTTTCTCATTCCATTAGCAGAGCGAACGTCTCTGCTAGCAGCGCTGCTTTTGTCTTTGCGTTATTACATTTTTGTTGTAAATTTTAAAATGGAAACACTACTTACCTTTTTGCTTCTTGAAGTATTTCAACATATTGTGCAGCTTTCATTCGTTTTTATTTTGAAGATTTTTATAAAATCTTCTTTTTATCTGTGCGTTTTAATTTAATTAATTTTTTAAATGGTATTAAAAATCTAGCAAGTTTATGATGTGCAAATTGATAGGAATTTTTTAGTTTAGCCAATGCAAGTAAAAAATTTCACCGAGACGTAAATATATGCAGCTTCTTTTTTAAATAAAACATTCACTGAGAATGAGTAGCATCAGAGATGGCACTTGTTACAAAAATTAATGCTGCCGTACTTCAACAGTTTTATTTAAAAAACAAAATAGCGGATTCACGTGCGTGTCCGTTTCCGCTTTCTATAATTGGTAACAAGAATTTCGATTTAGTGATATTCGGCTGTGTTCTAGGTTTCGACTCGGATTGACTTGGCAAAATTATTTGAATCCCCATAATCCATAAATTGATGTTCTCAATTCAGCATGTTTTTGCATATTCAAAGTTTCTGTTCGAAAAAAAATATATAAATATCAAATACATGAACAACAGCTTTTTATCAGCTGTTGAAAAAGTTTTAAATTAATTTAATTAGAAAATATAGAGTAAAAAATAGTTTTTCTAAAAAGGCCTGGAGCTACTCTAATTGAAAACGAATAAAAACATGAAAAATGCTAAAGTAATAATGCACTTTAGAGTGAATTCGGATTCTAGAACACACCCGATTGTGAAGTTTTCCTTTATAAAAAAAATTATTCTTCAGTGAGAGTTACGTTTTAGTAGGAATTATGATCAGAAGAAAATGTTTAAATGGCCATAACAATGTAAAGAAAAAAACAAATTAGAGAGCAATGGTCATCTGTTATATTTTTTATTTCATTTTTTCAAAAATTATGCACCTGACTTGCAAACTTTATGTATGTTAAGGAATTTGCAAATAATTTCTTAACAATAACTTAAGAAATACTGAATTAGGTAATATTTTAAGTATTTATCTTATAAAAGCATTGGTGCTTTTTACAACTCCCGAAATTTTCGAGAAATCGTAAAAGACTTTTCTCCAATAAGTTTAACATTTTCGAAACTCTTTTGCACAAAAAATGGTTATTAATTTCTTTTATTTATTCATTGCTTTGACAAATTTTTCTTTTGATCTTAAACTCGCTAAGCGTTTAAAAATGGCATTTTAAGAAAAAAGTGCCCATTTTTTCAGAAAAGAAATCTGCACAATAGATTTAACATCTAAATTTTGTATGGAAGTGGGTGGTTTAAAGAGCTCTAATTTAGTGGTACTTTAACGGGAAAGTACTTGAATTTCCTTTAGTCTATGCAAAACTCTCGAATAACTAGAAGTCCGTAATGAGCTTAACATACATACATTTGTGTAATTGGTACCATTTTTAACATCCCAAGTTTTTTACACTTCTTGTAACCAGTTGATTTAATAAATTTGTGTCATTTATATAAAAAGTTCGATCTCGTATTTTTTGGGAAAACTTGAGAAAAAAATGAGAACAATCATGATTTACACTCAATAGATAAAACTGCAAAAAAAATATTGGAACACTAAAAAACAGATTTTTATTCCAAAAAATAACATATGGCATATTTCAAGGCGGATCTACCAGGTAAAATCACTAAAACAGCTGCTCGTTGTTTATTAGCAGTTTAGTGTCAAAAGTTTGTTTACAAGCCGCTTAACTTGCTTTGCTTTCTAACCCGCCATTTAGACTGGAAAGTACTTTCATCAAATTTTTGTATACGTATTATGAATAAAAATTTCAATGAAATCTGTGACTTTCATGAAAATTTCTTGCTCAATTTCAAAGGAACGTGAAAGTTCATTTTAAAAATGTTTTTTTTTTAAACACAAAACTGCGAAGCTTTTTGACTTGTCTGCAGAAACACCCAAAGCCTTTGGCAGGAATCGAACCTGCGACCTCGGGGACTCTTAGTAGGACTCTCCACCAATTCATCCATCAAGGCGCTCGATGGGTGAATTTATGCTTAAATAACAAAACCCCGCGTTATTTATGCTTAAATAACGGGTGTCCGGCGAAAAGGTATGCTACTACTTTGTTTTGCCGCCATTTTGGTAAACATTAGTCTTGACATTTCATATTTGGCAGCCGTGTAGACAAGTAGCAAATTTATTTATTTATCACTGCAGTTACACGATCAAGTTTTGCTATCAAGTTTTTTTCACATACTGCTTGTCAAAATTCAATAAAATTGATAGCTGTGACGTAGGCTGCACGCAATTTCAAAGCAATTCGTTTTCAAGATGCCGTCAAGAAGAAAATTAAAATTAGCTGCTTCATTAAAAGTACTATCAGAAATAAAGAAAATAAAAGAAGAAAAAAACCAGAGGGCAGAAAGGAAATACTGGGTGAAGCCGTTATTAGTAAGGAGGTTGGTAAATATTTAAAAATTATAGTGAATGTAGAACTTTTAAGTCATTTCGTCGATATGATGCTACATTCATATTCCACAGAACTTCGTGGCTTCTGTACAGCTCTATAAACCGCAGCACATCATTATATTTGTTGGTTTTGCACGTAAACATTTTTATTTCTATTTTTAAGATCGAATTTGTTTAATTTTTATCACTTTTAATTGCAACTTTCAAACAAAACAAAAAAATATTTGCAGACAGAACGAAAAAAAATTGTTGTCAGCTGTTTTCTTGATTGTAAATTGATGCTCTCTATGGAAAGCAAGAATTGCCATCAAGTTTGCATCAATTTTCAAAATTGTGAGTGTATTAGTAAAAAAGTGTGAATGTATTAAAACTTGAAAGGCAAAACTTGATCGTGTAACCCCCCAGTATGGAAAACTATTTGGTCGTCAAAGCAAAGAGTTGCAATTATTATAGTTTTGTTTATTACTGAAATAGAGTTGCCAAACCGAAATTTATAGGGCAACATTCGAAAATAACTTTTATTGCTAAACTTTTATTAATTAAATTTAATAATTGTCACTATAAGTATACTTCATTTATGTTCTTCATTCATATTTGCTGTAAAAATGTTTTAAATATTTTCTAATGTACAAAATAATTTAAAATTCACAATTATTATTCTACTGCAATCCTGAAAATTTGTATGTGCCGTGGAGTAGGCAACCGTGTTTACTACCTTGTCACTTTACTTTCAGTATATGTGAAAAAATTACTTTCGGCAAAATTTTGTATATAAAATTTTAATTTTTATGGCAGTCAGATAACACAACTTTATTAATTGTAGTACTGCGTTTACCTTGTTTAACAAATAATGATAAATTATATCCATACACCAGGGATGACAGAAAGTTTTGTAAAAGGAAACAGTTTTTACCAAGAGATGAAGTTTATCTTGTTGTTCGTTCACGTAAACGAAAAAATGTCGCAGTGTAGAATTGATGTTGAAATTTATTACCAACTTGTAGATAATTAATTGTATTTAATTTTATGTTGAGTTATGCTGTCACATAAAGAAAAGATTTGACTTTGGAAATTCAGTTTTAAATAATTTAAATTTAGTTAATCCATCCGTTGTTTTAAATAAAAATTAGGAACAATTTTGTTAAAAATTGGTTGGTAAAAAAGTGTGAGTATATTGCAACTTTCAGGCATTTACTTTGCCGTCTAAATGCCGGGTAAGAAATGTGCAAGTGGGTTTGTAGCTATTATTGAAGAAAAACGTTAAGTAACAAATTTTTTTAAGTGGTTCAAATAAACTTATTTTATGAAATTTGTGTATTTTTTTCACAAAATAGTTTAACAAAACAAATGAGAGCAGAATTTGACAACAGCCTGCTATTTTTCTACCAACAACTGCCGTATATTTTTATATGTTCTACTAGTGCGTGTATCTGCACGCATTTAGATTTAAAGCACTCTGCAGGTACTCGCATATGAAATACTAATTGAAAAACATCAAAATTGTTATGTTGCTTTCATTCAAATGAACTGTTTTGTTTGTTGTTGCTTACTTTGCGCAACAGCTGATTGTTCAAGTACTTGCACAAGTTAGCCTGAAGATAATATGCAGGCTATTTCGTGCAAGATGAACCAGAATATTTCGCTCTCACCTTTGCACGAACTCTGAGTACGGCCAACAGTTTTCGTGCCAATTCGGACACCGTGCACGGGCTGTCAATGTTGAGGGCGGCACCTCAGGCCACAGGCCTCAACATTGTAAATAAAAACTACCATTTAGAGGGTTTAGAACATAAAATTATTATTTTTTTTTTTTATTGATAATATTCAATATTATGTGTATGTATGATTTTGTATATATTATTTTTTTTATTTATTTTTTATTTTTTTAATGTATGTATGCATACTTCTTAAGATAAACTATGTAATTAAATTTTAAATAGGCTAATTTTATAATATTTAAATGTGAAATTGAATTCAAGACAACTATTATTTAATTTTCAATCAATTCTTTTTATGTGTTTATATATATGTATGTATGTATGTATGTATGTATGTATGTATGTCTGTAGGTATATAAAGTTTTAGCAATAAAATGCAGCGATATTTTTATTTATTTTTCATTTTTTTGTTTTTTCAGTTTTAATAGTTTTCTTTTCAACGTTTAGCTTTTTTAATGGATTTTATAGTTCGTGTTTTATTTTTACGACAATGAAATATTTTGCTAATATTGTTTTTAACTATTTCTGTTAGTTTTTCATTTATAATGAATGGTCAAAACTTACGAAAAGAAAATGTATATAAAGCAAAATAATTTCATAGAAATCATTCATTTACTTAAATTTTATATATGTAAGTGTTTATATTCATATGTTGCATAATTTTGTATGGGTACGTATTTATTTTCTTTTTTTTTTAAGATTTAATTAACAAAATAAAAACAAATCATTAAAAAACAAAATTTTTAAGCCGATATACCAGTTTTTTATTTACGGAATTTTAGCTGGTGAGAAAATTAGATTTTCTTTTGCCGCTGGGTAAAAAATAACAAGAGCCAGTTTTTCAATATTGAGTGAAACGGGTGTGTGCAAAGGAGTTGTATTAATCGACAGTGTCATTCTGTACACTGTGATTTATAATAGACAAAATGTTAAGAATATTATTTGCTTCACACAATATTTTCAAATAGTTACTTATCAAATTTATATTCACATACATAAGTAGCATTTTTAGAAAGTACAACAACTACAGGTGGTCGCAATTCAATTCGCTAAATGACATTCTTTAAAATAAATTTTTTTTTAAACGAATTCATACTACGAGCAAAAACGTATACAAATTTTAGGGCCAGGTCCATGATGTGAGTCGGTATCGTTCGCTTGCACAAAAACACCGAAAACAACAACTAAATTAATTTTTTTTTATTGTTTTGCATGCAACTAAACGATCGATCGATGTCGAGTGACATCGTGGTCGGGCTGGCGGCTGGTGTTTTTTCAAATTAAAATGTTTTTATGCTTAAAAAACGGGTGTCCGGCGAAAAGGTATACTACTATTTTGTTTTGCCGCCATTTTGGTAAACATTAGTCTTGACATTTCATATTTGGCAGCCTTGAAATAGAGACGTAGCAAATTTATTTATTTATGGAAAACTATTTGGTAAAGCAACGTGTTTTAAACGTTAAAACAATTTACCAAAATCAATCATCGTTTACTGTGACTATGAGAAAGTTGTGTGAAATTTTTGGCAGAAACAAGCCTGCAAGAAATAGCCGATGGAAAATAACACATTAAAAACTTATTTACTAACCCATGAAAAGCAATTTTATAGCTTTCAGTGTTGCCATTACAGTGATTTTTTTAGTATTTTGATTTTCCCGTATCAATTTGATAATTTACCCCCTAATTCATAAAAATTATAACAGGCTTATAAGACTGCTATTTGACATATTTGTATGGAAAATCTGTCAAATAAGAGCTTTATAAACCTGTTATAATTTTTATGAATTAGACGGTTACTGTTTAACTACGTTCATGCATTAATGGTTTTTTTTTGGTTCATTTGTCCTTTTTTTTTCTTAGAAAAAAATGGCGCTTTTTCCATATAGCTCAATATTCTATTATTAAAACTGCTACTGACTACTGTTTTTCGTTTAATTTTATCTATACGTTTTTCTAAAATAGTTTATTCCATTTTACAATTGAATTGTTTAATTAAATTTTTCGAAAAACTCTTTTTTTTATTTAATAATAAAGAAATTAATAACATTAAATGTAATTTTGTTGTTATTTTGAAAAAAGGTTTCAAATGATCACTTTACTGAGGTGGTAACGCTGGTTTTTAAAAGAAATCACACGTACACGAATATTTACATCAGTTTTTTTCATTTTGCCCTTAAGAAAATGATAGAAACCCTGATGTATGATCAGTGTCGGTCATATGATGGATCATATCAGGGAACGTGCCAATCAGACGCACTATTTATCGTGTAGGGAATGATCTCGATGAAAGAGGACCACAATGGTTTACAACACCTAAGAATTGCGTTGTCTCATTTACAACACAACACACAGCTCTTTTGGCGAGTATGGTTTGCAACATCTAGGTGTTGTGTTTGTTACAAAATTGTTTTTGTTTTTTATTTATAGAGCGCATTTCGGCAAAAATACTTGGCTTTATGAAAAACAAAAAAAAAAAACTGCCACAACGTACTGCAAGATCAGCTGAAAATATTACTGCTGCTCATGAAAGTCTTCAAAACAACCGGTCATTCTCAATTCGACGCCGTGCTCAGGAGTTTGGTCTTCAACAAATAACTTTGCACAAAGATTTGCATTTGTTTTCATTTAAAATTCAGTCGGCACAAAAGCTTATTCCAGGAGATCATTTGCGCCGCCGTACACATGGCAATAGCATGTTACAGCTCGCCCTTGACAATCCCGATTTTCATGGAAAAAATCATAATGAGTGACGAGGCACATTTTTATTTGAATGGATATGCGAATAAACAGAATGGGCAAACCCTCAAACTATTCATCAGTCAGCTTTGCATCCACTAAAAGGGGGAAACACTTTACTGGACTTTACTTCTTTGAAACTATCAAGCTCACCTTACTTTATGCAGCGTGTTCTATGTTTCTTCTTGGCTTTGGAAAAAAATCGATATTAAACGCTAGGGGATGCCGAATGGCTATTATATGATAATAATATTCGGCTGCAACGATCGGTAACTGCCAATGGGGAGCGCGATATTGTGATATGATTGAAAACTTTTTAGCCGTACAACTGCATGCTTTTTGGGCTTGATTAACATGTGGTATCAACAAGACGGTGCCACATCGCAGACAGTCAGGCTTACAATGGTTTTTTTTACTACTGCGAGACCTCTTTCCACAACAACTTATTTCAAGAAGTGGTGATGTTGATTGGCCTCCATGGTCGCCTGATTTCACTGCTTTGTGGGAATGTATAAAAAGTAAAATCTATGCAATGTGAGGCTATCACAGGCGTACATTTAACTAATATTGTATTTCACACATAATTGTCGACATTAAATACAACATTTTTTAATATAAGATTCATTCTCTTGCATTTAATAAAAATTCGTAAAAAAAAGTAGTATAACTTCCCGCCGGAAACCCTGTATATGCATTTTAATGATATTCTTGTATTTGCCTAAAATAACGGCAAAGAAGAAAGTTGTGGTCCAGTGTAGCCGTACCTTAAGAACAACTTCAGCGTTTTCAAGTCACCTGGCAACTTCAAAAACATGGGAGTGTGAGAACATGCCAGTTTATATACTATTTTTTTTTTAAGGGAAATTATGACAATAATAAATTTTAATAAGCAAATAGTGCTAGTTTTTCAATATATGTATGTACCTTTTCTTAATTTATTTTTAACATTCTGTCGTTCAAACGTATTGTACATTGTAGATCTCCCACCCGGCATCAGATGTTTTCACATCCCGACTGTCCTTAAAACATCTTTTCACGCGGTTTTGCAAAATCGAAGCACACCTTTTCGATGGCTCTTCGAAAGCAAGAATATAGTATGTACTGTGTAGATATGTACAGGGTGTCTTATAACTTAACGTCAAAACGAAAACTGGTGACAAAAAAGTGGCAAAATGAGAGATTTTCTTTGCGAATCCAGCAATTAAAGTCCTAGTTTTTAAATGTAGATAAAAGCGAAAAAGAAAATTTTAAAATTCAACATTTGTAATCACAGGAATGAAAAGATCATCACAACCTGGTTTTTTTTTTTTTTGCAATAAGGCAATACCTTCTAAACTGCACGACATAGATTTTTTAAAATAATTTTTTCCGGGAATAGTCACCACTTGATCTATCACCAGCTTTCGTTTCGACGTTAAGTTTTGGATCACCCTGTATGTATTTATATTAAAAAAAAAAAACTAAAAAAAAACATGACAATTTTTTCCAAAACCCATATTGATTTTTTTGTGTGTGTGTTTTTTTTTTGTTAATGCTTAAAACGGGGCTTTATTATTTTTTTTAGTTAATTTAAGTTGTTAAAAAAATTGTTTTTTATTCAAAATGGAATTTTAAAGCAAGTTTTCACATTTCTTTTTTTAACAACAATAAAACAAAAACTAAAAAATTAATAAAATGCGATGGTTTTGAGTGCTTAATAACTAAATAATAATTATTAATTTATTAACTTAAATACATGTTACAAAAAAAAAGTTGAAATAAACTAAATTTATTTATTTATTTATATTTTAATATTAATTTTTACTTTTTAAAAACATTTTTGTGTATGTGTTTAATTTTTCGTCAATAATTTATTATTTTTTTAATGTATTTTTTTTCTATTTTCTTTGAGTTTGTACTTTTTGTTGTTGTTGGTTGGTATATTGCTAAAAAAGATGGGTATTTTTTTTCCATTATTTTTATAAATATAAAAACAATTTTATTTCATGGATTTGTTTTGGTTAAGAGGTTTTAATATTGCTTTTTTATAAATTTGAGTTTTTAGAAAATGTAGGTAGCCGATTTATTTGTTTTTCTTTATTATTAAAACAAAAAAAATATGTATGTATGTTAGAAAATAGATTGTAAAACATTTTGAATTAAAGAGTTCTGCTTGACAGGACTACAGCTTCAAGCAAATATTTAGAGCATTAATATTGTTTTGAAAGTTAATTTTAAGTTTAATTATTGATCAATCAATCATATTGTTGGCATTTGACAACTCATTCTGTTTGATTTTTATGGTGTGTTCCTTTAAACTGCCTTTACACAAGCGTGTACTCGCATGAAAGCGATGCATATGTACATATTATCAAAGAAAACTTGTTCAAAATATACGAATCCCATGAAATTTACTTTTCTGTCTACACAAGCGAGTGAGAGCTCACTTTAAAAATGTCGCCAAGGCGTAAACTTTTAAGAGCAAGAATAATTTTTTCTATTTCAAATATACATATGTAGAGTTGACAAGCTTCTCATTCACATGGCTACATTTTTACGCAAATAATTACCATTAATTATTATTATGACTTCAATTGGCCATTGGATCATCGTCGAAACCACAAAGTAGAACAGAGCTGAAACGCCACCAGAATGAGGTAGCAAGTCAGCGCAAAGCTCTGTACGTCTCGTTTTCACAATCGCTCGAGAACTTGTAATCAAAACAAAACAAAAAGCATTTTCTACAGAAAAAGTGGTGGTTTTTTGTGTTATAAATTTATGAATGCTTAAAAAGTAAATTAAATGGTTTTTTATAATATAAAAATTTATAGTATTCACTGTTTATAATGTGCTAAACATTATTTAATTGTGTTTTATTTTGTAACTTTAAAGATATTGCTTTAATTTTACTTTGTAGTGGTGGTTTTGTGAGCAAAAAATACATGCACTTCGTAATCAATTTTCAAACACTCAAATATGTATAATCAAATCCTAAGTCAAAGAGGACTTTTAGTTGACCACTTTTTATCAATTTTTTGCTTTTAATTTACTTTAAATTATTAAATTTTTGCTGTTTCGGTGGTCGTTGTTCACAAAAACGTGTTATTTTTTGTTTTGTTTACATTTGTTTTTCGTAAAAAATGCATACTATAGCCTAGCTCTTTACACAATCTGTCTAGAAGTTGATTTGAGCCATTTTCAAATGTCAGTTTTAACATCTCTGTGTACTCTGTGGTCGAAACGATCGAACGAATTTTAATTTGGTATTATGCCAGCATTCGATAAGCTTACGCTATTGTGAATGACATTGGTGCTATTGTGAACTTACAATAGTTAGATTTTATCCGCTGAAAAGTTATATCTTTAACAATTCTAAAAGTGAAAAATTATTTGTATGCAAAGTTATTTAAAATAAAAAGTTTGGTCATGTCGATTCGTTAGATGATGAAAGTGCGGTGCAATTGGCTAGAAATAGAAAACTATTGAAGAACGCTTCCAAAACCCTTTGGAAATAGATAGCAGCGCGTAAATAAATGAAATATATTTGGACATGTTCGTGCGCATAAAAACAGAAAGTTGCTTCATGAACTTGATGCGCACTAGAGATGATCACCAATAATTAGTAGTTTGTTACCTTTGCTTCTTTTTCTATCACTCTACACCACACTATCGAAAGCTAAATTGCATTCGACAAAAAAAAAATCGTTGAGCAACGAAATTTTTGGACAGTGCTACCAGATCATAATTTCAATTTTACATTCGATGTTCGATATACTCTGCGAATATCGAATGTGGCTCATAATAGGAAATGGCCCTTAATTAGAAAAGAACCAGTTCAAACTTATAACAAAAAAGAAAAAACAAAATTAGTTTTAATGAGCAGTGATCCGTGTTAATTATTTATAGGGCAACACTATTTACTTTGCTGAGGTGTAAAAAATAATCAATTTTTTGACGATGCCGTAAAAATGTCAATTTCGCATGGAAATTTCGCTACGAGCAGGGTTGCGAGTGCGATAGCTGTGAATGTATTAGTAACAAAGTCTGAGAGTATTGAGTTTTTCGATTTCCAAGCCGTGTGCGTAATCACTATGTTACTTTACTCTGCGATCCAAATTCGCAGACTTTAAATTGTTTTAAATTTGATGTGATTTTGATGGTACAAAATTCTTCTTTTTTATGCATTTGATGCAGTTTAAGCTTCTTTAGTACGAGGGTTGCGTTTTATATTTCCAGATTTGGCAACCCTAGTGTTGCAATCTGGCAACTGACAGCTCTATCGTAAAGTTGGACATTTTTGAGGTGCTAAAACATTCATCTCAGCCCAAAAATGGAATTAAATCGTAAATATTTTTGTGCGATTATTTTTTACAACTTTCAAAGTGGCTTATCTCAGCAACAATTCATGGATGAACTAAATTAAATTTTTGGCGATGAAGCTCCATCTAGGACCAGTATTTATTGATGGTGTAGCGAATTCAATCGTGGTCGCAGTTCACTCCGACATGAATATCGCGAAGATTGGACGACCTTCAGTTGTTGTTCCGAAAACCATTGGTGCTGTGCGCGAACTGATGTTGCAAAAGCATCATATGACCCATCGTGAGATTGAGACAACTTTAGGCATACCAGCATACATACAATATTGCAACAAGCATTTGACTGTCAAAAGAAAATTGTTTGCGTTGGATCCCACACAAATTGTCAATTGCTCAGAAAAGGCTCGTGTCGGTTGGACGAAAGAAATATGATAGTGCTGCTTCGAAATACGTCTATAACATCGTGTCAGGTGAATTTACTACGCGTGAGTCCGCAAGTAAATATTCCCTATTCGGCTGGTCTATTATTGAGCTGAGCTTTGCCCAAAAATACGGGATCAAACTTAATATTAGATTCGTACCAGTGAGGTCTGTTACTTGGTTTTTGACAGCGACAATCGCCACAGTGTGATAGCACTATGAAAATCGTTTTTCAAAATTGCCAAGTGGCATTACAGTGACAGTGAAGGACAGAAAATATGAGAGAAAAGTCTATGCTGTTTTCTATATTCGTCATTAGTCAGCATGTTTAATTAGATTTTTTGCGGAAAGTGAAAACTTTTGTAGGTTAAGAAAAACTTAATGCAAAATTAAATGACAGTTTTGTATCTAATACTTTTTTTTGCATATACATGCATATGAAAACAGCAGAGCTCTGTGTAGTAATTAAATTGCATTAACTTTATTATTAAATACCTTTTTCTCTAATTGCGAACAAAGTTTTCTTTCGCCTATTTGTATTCAAAAACAACTTTTTGATTTTTATTGTTTTCAATAACAAAAAAAAAAAAAAAAATGGGACAGAAAACTTACACCCACCCCTCGATGTCACTCATCGTCACTCGCTCGCTTTGTTACATGCCAAACACAATAACAAAATTAAAAACCTTGTTATTGTTTTGAGTTTTTTTGGTAAGCGAACGGTGTCGACTGACATCGCCGGTTTGGCACTTAGATCACATTTAGAGAAGCAGACAGTTAAGATTTTGACTAAAACAAATTTTATTAACCACTTACTTATTCATTGTGTACATTTTAATTTGTATACTCTAGCTGTTCTCATGCTTTTATGCGATTTGCTGTTTTTCCTGCCTTCTCACATATAAGGTCTGTTTCTTGGCTCGTATTTTGGGAACCCAAGGAATGCCAGTAAGCACGAAAAGCCTTTCCGTACTTTAAATGTGTGTAGATGAGAGCGGTTTTGAGGAAATAAAGTTCTTCTTACTAAACGAAACTTCTTTGCTGAGCAATCCGCTGTTTGAAGAAACTAACAAAAACAAAAGTTCATTTGAATCAACCAATATAACAACAATTTTGATGGTTTTTAATTAATATTGTCTACAGACATGTATATCTACAAAAAAAACTCCATAAAAACATTTAATTTTCCCAAAATTTATGTTGCAATTTTCATTACATCATCACTTTTTGAGAGAATTTCATGCTTGAACTTTAGCCAAAAAGTTAAGAAATAGAGCTATGTTAAAGGCCACTTTGCAAACGTCAATTTGGAATATACATATATAAGCCCTTATTATGAACAATATTCAACCTTCGATATTAGCTGAGTATCGAAGATCGAACAACGAATGTAAAATTGGTATTGAGCAAGGTACGTCGGTACCAGGTAGCCTTACAAGCCCAGCTGACTGCTGCTTTTAGCCCCAAGAACTGTCAAAACTGACAACACAAACGCGAACAAATGGGTCACGGAAATACAGTATTTCTACCAACAAAGTACATGAAGTGTTTGTTGTAGTTATGCAGCTATCTGGTGTCGAGGTGCCTTGGTATTGAGTTCGAATAGCACTGTCGAAAATTTCGTTGCTCAAGGAATTTTTTTCATCGAATGCAATTTGCAGAATAGTTTGTTGTAAACATGGATATGTTCATTATGTTGTCTTACTTAAATTTTATGCACGTGTTGAAATCCATTTCCAAAGCGTTGGAAGGAACCTTCAATGCATTTTGTCAATTCCACTAAATATTCAGCATAAATTTATTACTTTAAACAAATTTGCAAACAAATAATAATAATAATAATATATGTCAGCAGAATTCATTCAGAATAATATATATCAGCAGAATTCACAATAGCGCTTGTTCATCGAATGGTCGTCATAATATCAAACTAAAATTTGTTCAATAAAATGTTTTTGATGATTGTCGAAGATCGAATGTTGTTCATAATAAGTGTCATACATCACATATTTTTAGAAAAGTGTAGCATTTTTGTCGATAACTAAAACACCAGTAGTTTGCATATTATTAAAATTTTTAGGCAATTTCAAAATTGCTGCCATTGTGAAAAACAGTCTTACAACTTGTACTAGAAATATTGATATGGCAATGCTGGTAAGCAAATTCCGTTCAAGAAACTACAAAGCAACAGTGAGTGTCCTGGGGCCGGATTCTGGCATTCGTGATCGAATATACTCGATAATAAAAACAATGTAGAGCAAAAACAAAATGAGCATCAAACACACAGCATTCTATAACGAAATCGTTCAATCACGAGTGCCAGAATTTGGCCCCTGGTGTCACTCGACATCGCTCGCTCGCTCAAAACATCTGCAAATCAATTAGGGTTTTCACGATGCGTAGTGCAAACGAAGCAAATGTGAAGAAAAATGCTCTGCTTTTTTCACACAACAAAATGTATGTACATATGTATATACAATTTGCTTCATTTTTCCTCATTTGCACTAAAAAAAAAACAACCTTGAGCAAATAGAAATATACTCAGTTGAAAATACATAATGTAAACAACCATAGATGGCCTCAACAGAACGAACAATTTTCTGCGGAGTAGACAAAAAATAGCGGCGGTGCCGAAAAATTTCAATACAATAAAAGACATATTCAGTTTTCAACAAATGCCAGCATAAACTATAATTTATATGGGTGTCTTTCCAAAACCAAAATAAGATCGGCAGCGGCTTGTAGCACAAAAATAAAGTCGGCGGCGGCTGCATGCCACAACTTGATGCCAATGGACTTTGCCCTCTGCGACATTTCGTTATTTAGAATTTTGAAATGCATAAAATAATTTAACCATAAAAGCAACAATTGAATTTTTTAAAATAAAATAAAGAATTTGTTAACTAAAGAAATGAATGAACTTAATTATTTATTAGCTTTACGAGCTAATTAATATATATTATTCCAAGCCTAAAAATAGACCCAATGAATGTTTTCTGTGTTTGCTTTCCAGCCGTCATTTTTGAATATTTAAAAAACTTTTACTTTTTATTACTTTCAAAAATACAAATCGTAGTAACCAATGGTAGCTCATTGTATTGAAGTTGTTAAGAAAAGTAAAAGTGTTGCAAGACGAAAAAATGTTTTCTTTTAAAGGTATTAAAGGTTTGTTTGAACATTTCTAATTCTCAGTTTGTTCATGAGAATTTTGCAATAAGTAGCTGAGTTGCAAACGTTCTCTTAAGATTTTTTGATGAGTTGAGTAGCATCGAGGAAATGTCGGCGGCATATAGACGGCTGAAAAAGACAGAAAACATTAATAGGGTTTATTTCTAGACCTAGAATAATAAAAACAATGAATTTTAAAACCTTCAACAAGCAAAATTGCCAGAAAAGACCCAGGGATAAATCAAATAGACTATGCAGATTTGCAAAAAAAAAAAAAAAAAATTAAAGTAGCGTTCACGATCAACCATAAAATACACTGCAAATTTGCAGCACAGCTACCATCGTGAAAACCTTTAATAACAAATTTTAAAATTATGTGTTGTTGTTTTCTCAGTGTTTATGTGCAAGCGAGCAACGTCCAATGCATTCCGAAAAACTTCTTCAGTTTTTATTTTCTATGGAATTGAATTGTGAATCATGTGTCGCCTTGTGAATAATCGAAAACATTTTGCAAGAAAACTGCCAGCCAAGTTTCTCTTTGGACCAATTCCCCTAAAGCAGAGATGTCGGGTTAGTTAGTATGCATAATGTCATTGCTGTTTAGATCAAAACAGACCCGAATGAGTTTACTAATCGCTTTGGCAGACTTGGGGTTATGTCCACGTTTCAAAAACTAATCAGCCATAAACATGATTTGAAATAAAAATAATGGTTTCAGCATTATTTTTTTTCGATGTGTAAAAGCTAACACCCATATTCATAAAAACTATTGAAGGTTTATTACACGTTTATTTGACAAATATTCCGTAGAAATACGTCAAATAAGAGCTTAATAAACTTACAATAATTATTATGAATATGGCCCTAAGAATTTAAGAATTCGCTACAATTGTATAAAAAATTTTGTATTACAAATTTAGAAAACAACAAATTAATAAACAAAAAAAATAATATATAATGTTTTCAAACAAGTTCTAAACAATTTCAGTTATACATATTTTTTTTTCATGGAACACAAATTTGTTTTTCAGTTTTTAAATATTTTCCTGGTGTTGCTGCAAAGTGTTTCTAAGATTTGAAAAAATTGCCTTTAAACGTTTTGTACGCATTTTTTTCATCAGTAGATTTGAAAACATGTTCTTATAACGACTTTTTGTTAATAAGTTATAGGATGCAGACGACGATGATGTTGGAGAAGAAGAAAACGATGCAGTTGAAGCTGATGAAAGTTTTCGGGATGTTTTCCTGGTTGTGGTTATTTTGCTTGTTTTGATATTAGGAATAATAAGAGAAGCAAGATTATTTGAGTTTTTTGATATTGTGTGTGAATTATTATTATTATTATTTTTAACATTAAGTTTTTTATAAATAAATTTACCATTACTATTATTAAATGGTTTCATATGATTCTGTTGTATATAATTATGATTACAATTAATTAGAGGAGTAGTAATTGTATTATTATTATTATAATTATTTGTGTTAGTAGTAGTAGTTGTTGTTGTTGTTGTAGTAGATGGTATATTAAAAGTAGAATTACTTTTGCTTTTATTATTATTGTTATTCTTTGTTTCTGTTGTATTTATGGAAAATGTTGTTGGTTTTGTTGGGGCTTTACTACAATTTGGTGTAGCAGTAGCAGTGGTAATATTTGAAAAATTTACATTTTTATTAATACTAATCTTAACACTATTATTTAAATATTTATCATTATTATCATTATAATTAAACAACTTCTTATTACTATTAATTGTTTTATTATTAAAATTATTTTTTGCAAAATGTGTATTTTCTGGGTTTTTATCAATATTAGAGTTGAAATTTGCTTGTTTCATTTTATCAGCGTCTTCTAAGTTTTCAATTTCAATTTCTTTCGCATGTTCATTTTGTTTATGTTTTGTTTTGGGTATTATTGGTATAAATTGTATTAAATTATTACTAGTTTTACTATTGGTAATTGTACGAAGAGTATTAGTTAATGTTTGTTTTTCATTCTCTTGTTGTTGTTTATTTTTAACATTAACTTTACACAATTTACCCACATTCTTGAGGGGTTCATTAACTTGCAGAACATTCGATATTTGTAGAGTTTTCTGCAGATTTTCCTGTTTTAAATTTGAAGTGGCCGAAGAAGAAGTGGTACTGGTAGTGGTGGTGGCATTAGTGTCTGTTATTTCAAAGTCAGTTTCATTTGCTGCTATTTGTTCAAAAATTTCATTTATTTTATAAATTTGATTTTCAACTATTAAACCGTCTTCAACATCTTCGTATACTGCTACTTTTTCCGAAACTTGGAGCTGCTGCTGTTGTTCATTGTCTACTAATTCCTGTAAATTTGTTTCAAATTCATCTAACTCATCTTCGTCACCCTGATCGCTGTCATCACCAATTACACTGTCAACATCGCCGACGAGTTCGCAGTCGCTATCGTCTATGAGATTTGAATATGAAAACTGCTGATGATTTTCTGGGTTTGTCAGGGCTGTTTTATTATTAAATTTTAAAGCAACTTTATTTCGTTGCAATTGTTGGTTTTGTGAATGTTGTTGCTGTAGTTGGGGTTTTGTGGTTGGGAGGCCGCGAAATCAAGACAGTTGTTTGGCAACAATAACACCGGGACGACATTGTTTTACTGATGTAGTGCTGATGGTAACATTGGTATTTCCTCCACTTGCCATTGCGCCGGCGGAATTGAGATTATTGCTGACTTTAGTTATGGTTGTGCTGCCGCCAGCTGCGTTTGTTTGAACTTTGAAAATGGCGGTGGGTGTCACATTTTGCGCCACGACGGAAGCCACAGGCGCTGTTGCTGACTTTGTGTTATCTTTTTGTATTATAGATGAGCCGGCTTTTGTTAAAGTCATGGCAGCGCCATTGCCGCCCACAATAGTGACTTGCTTATTGCCTCCTTTTAGCTGCAGGAAAGGTCTTAATTCGGCCAAAGTTTTACGCTGGGCTACCACATGCTGTTTGGTAGTTAAGGCCAAGGGAGCTTCTTGACCCGCGGCTCTTACGGCCTGCGCCTGTACCAAGACTTTGTGCTGTTCACCTTTGCTATCGGTAAATAGATGGTCACCCTCTAGATGGCGTATGGCTTCAACAATAGTTTCGAGATTTTGCCGTGAACGAGTCAATCCACTGGTCTGTTCGATTTTTTCCGTTTTTACTTTTTTCAAGGCTGCATCCGTTATGCGTTCGACTTCCACCCGCGGTGTGGCTTTAATAGCTGCTTGCAATATGGGTTGTAACATGGCGGGAGTAGGTGAATTGCCTTCGGCATAGGCTTTGGCTATAGCATTGACAGCTACCTCTTGTTCAGACTCCGTGGATGACGAAAGCACCACTTCCTCGTGCACATTATCCTCCGTGATGATCTCAGCAGCTGCGGCAGCTGCTTCACTATCCAACTCTTCAATGGCCGAACAAACCACCACCTGCTGTTGTCCCGTCAGTTCATCGATTTCTACATACGAAAATTCTTCGCATTCATCACGTAACAAATTGCCAGTATGTTCAATTACTTCACGGGGAATGTAAGTTGTGCCATCAGTTTCCTCGTTTTCGACAGCAGTGGGTTGCGGCGCCGTGGCAACTGAATACAATTGGCGTTTAATCATTTGTAATTCTTCCTCCAGCATGGTACGCAAACGTCGCTCCTTGTAAAGTTGCTCTTTTAGTTCCACCATTTCTTTTGTCTTCTGCTGTAGGAGAATTTGAGCCTTGTTATTTATGGTCGCATTGCCGCCCGATGCATTTAGCAAAGTCATTGGTTCGGGCGACATAGAACCTAAACCTTCATCAGACGAATCGCTAATGGTTTGGGCATTGGCTAAGTTATCGGTTAGTTTTCGTTTTTTGCTACCTGCATTAGCAGTATTTTCGCCATCTGCATTGCCGCCACCATTAGCTCCGCCACCTGTACCACTGCCAGCTTCATGTTGTCCCAGTTGACGCTTCAGTTGGCTGTTTTGTGCCAAAAGTTGGGTTTTTTCATTTTCCAACTCACATATATACTGCGATGTTTGTTGTAGTATGGCGGCCTGAAAGATAAAAAAAAAAACATAAAAATTGTAAATCAGGGATGGAAAAGATGTTACAAGCGCAATTTGAATAAAACCAATAACGAGATACTCGTCCCTCTATTCGATTTGATACTTTCTTGGTTCACAGTTTTACTATTTTCAAATGCTTTTTCTCGCACACACTCTTTTATATAAGTACATAAAAAAAAAAAAAAAAAAAAAACTCAGAATTTTTGATTGAAATGTGTCTAACAGGCCCACCTGAATTAGGTCGTCAAGTGTATTTTTGCTATTTAAACCACCAATGTCCATATAAAATGAATGGTTTAGACGTCAATAATTCGCCTGACGCGCTTATTGTATGTCTTGTTTTTAGTACAGGGTGTCGTGAAGTAGAGACGTGGCAGATTTATTATGAAAAAATATTCGGGAAGCCAACGTGTTTTAATCGTTAAAATATTTTCAATTTAGTAGTTGACTAAATTTCAACAAAGCAGATGCGTTGTAAATAGTTTTGTATTTTTGTTATTGTAGTTACATATTTATTCTCTCTTATTCAAGACTCTATCTGCCCATTATGGTCCAATTATCAGGTCAATGCATCTCTCCATAGGATTTTGATTTTGCTCAAACGGCAAGTACTCGAGATCCGTCTGTGATTCGTTTCAAAATAGGGCAAACTTTTGCTAAAAGTACTAACTGGACTCTGTCAAAGTAGGCCTGCCGAATACATGTGGATATACAGTCGAACTTCCCTATAGTGAATCTCCACGGGGACAGAAAATTATTTCACTATATAGAATATTCATTATACAGAAATATTAATTTTTAATTTTTTATTTATTTAAAACAATCAGCTATTTTTGTTTCAACTATATTTTATAAGTAGTGTGTGTTTCTAACAAGTCTAAAAAAAAGCTGATAAAAATAGTGCACTTAAAATGTATTTTTGTTTCCAAAATTTTGTTCATTGTACAGAAAAATTCACTGTATGGAAATTCATTATACGGAGACCAGAATACATTGAAAGTGGAACGAAAAAACTGTGTACTTGATTTTAGTTCATAATAAGGAGAACTTCATTGTATAGAAGTTCACTATAAAGAAGTTCGACTGTATATGGACATAAATACTCTACTAGTCTCATGCACATAACACACACACACACACACGACTAAGTAGAATTGCAGTGTATAATTGCATACCAATGTCGGTCAGTGACATGTGGCATTGTTTAAAATTTACATTCTTACAAGCATTTCATGTGTATGTTCATACATCCCTACACACATATGCATACGTGTGCTTGTATCCATTTATATGTATGTAGGTATATATAAATTTATCTTAAATTAATATAAAATATGTATCTCTTTTTATAATTTGTTTGATCTTTTGCAATAGTTTTCATAGTAAACAACTTCGATTGCATGTAAGCAAACGCACATAAACATACAGTGCGTGCCGAAATTGTGGCTATCATTTGGAATAGCAAGAGAAGATATTATTGAGCTAAAGAAAGTTGACATTAATGCTCAAGTTTTCAGCTGATATTAAAAAATTAGTTTTAATATACTATTTTAGGTCTAAAAATATAACTTTTCAGCCGTCTATATGCCGCCGACATTTCGTTGATGCTAATCAAATCGTCAGTAGATTCGAAAAATCTTAAAAAAGTGTTTGAAACCCAACTACTTATTCCAAAATTGTTTGAGCATTTCTGATTCCCATTTTCCTCATGGGAATTTTGGAGTAAGTAGCTGGGTTTCAAACATTCTTTTAAGAGTTTTCGAGTCTACTGACGAGTTGATTCGCATCAACGAAATGTCGGTGGCATATAGACTCCATATTTCTTCGTTAAATTAGTAAATTCTCCAAAATCTCATATTTTTCGTTTAAAATTAGAAATTTGTGTTCTTTTTTGTATGCATATTTTACAAATTTTTCATTTTTAATGAACATTTGGCATTCAAATGTTAATAACTCGGGGGGGTTTCCCCTCATTTTTATATATATGCATACCTATTATGTAACTGAAATCTGTTTCAAAATTTAAAAAAAAAAATTTTTCATATTTTAAAGTTTTTGTGCAAATTTCAGAGGCATAGAAAATGTGTTCATAGGTATTTTGGAATGTTCATTTATTAGGGAGTTAATATTATTGCGAGTGCACTGTAATATTTGAAAATTGCTATTAAGTTTTTGTCTATTAACTAAAATTGGGCACGTTTAAAATAGAAATAGGACATAATGATGCTTGAATACTTACATATGTATGTATGTAGGTAGGTACATTAACTTACATATATTGATTTACTCTAATTCAGTTGCATTTTAAATCAAAACATGCCGACTTTGGGTACTCTTACTCTTTTACATTCGTTACGAGAGTTTCACATACATATGCACAAAGTTATTCGCTGTAAATGTTTAGTACATACCTACCTACATATCTACCATCCAAAAATGGGCAAAACTCCCTATTTGAATGTTTTTTTTTTCAACAGCGAATGAATAACGTTGCAGTTTAAGTGGAAATTTTAAAGTTGTCTTATTTTTTTCATAACATTCAGTTATGAAAAAGGCCAGCAACAGCCTTGATTTTCTTTCAGTGGAGCAAAATCGAGCTCGTACTGTACATACTATTTATGTAGGCATGTATGTATGTATGCGTGTACGTACTAATGTTGGTATCTACTGCACCAATATCCCGGTAACTTTAAAGTTAAGTCCAAATGAGAAATAGTCAATTTGGCACGTACTACGAGAAACAGATTAATAGCGCAAAATAAGAAGAACACCACGCAACATACATACATATGTATACGTACATACTTCTGCGCAAAAAATATTCCATCTTCAGGCACTCAAGACGAGGGAAAATTATTGCACATACCCACATACATACATATTATGTAGATACATACATATGTATGTACCTACCTACCACAAGCAAAACAAAAAGAAGCACTTTTGGCAAATACATACCTCAAAATAAAATCAAGAAATTACAAAATGTAAACAAATACCTACTAGTAAAAACAACAGTACGCCGCTCATCTGTTTTAGCGGCTTTTGTCTTTTTTCATTTTGTCGTTTCTTTTTTCTTCTGGTTTGTAAACAATTCATTCATTTCGCTTTTGTGGCAACTGTACTTTTTTTGTTAGTTGTATGATGGTGTGTGTATGGAAATAACAAAAGTAAAGAAAAAAAAAAACGCGCGGCGTTGTACTAACTCTCTAAATTTAGTGTTATTTTCTTTTTTGTTTTTCTTTTTTTAACACAAACAATAAAACAGAAAAAGCAAAACAATAAACCAAGTGTAAAAACAAACGAAACAAAAACAATTCCATATGTGAGCATGCACATATTCATTTTTGTTTCCATATGTATGCATATTTTTATATTGAAGATATTCGCCGCATGCATTTTGAGCAAAAATTACATTTGAATGTTTCCTTTTCGTTCTATTCGTAACAAAAGTGCAGCTCCGGCTGATTAAATAAAAGCCAAAAGAGAAAACGAAACAAACGAAATTGAAACACTGTGTGTGAGAAAACACATGTTTTTTTGTTCGCTATTAAGGCAGACAAACTAGTAAAACGGAAACATATTAAGTAACAAGTGAGAGCGCATACACTAAGCAATTAAAATTTTACTATCTCTTTTCTTCCATCACACCTTGCAAAATGCTATCGCCATATGATACCGACACAGTTGTTTGTTTGCATTCTTCCAATTTCCAAGCCAATATTATGTATGCATATGTGTGTATAAAAACAGAAAAACAAACAACTTCCAATGTACAGTATATGAGCGAGTGTTTGTAGATTGTATGCCGTTAAAAGAAAAAGAAACAACAAAATAAATAAGAAAACTTCAAGCAGCTGATGTTTCTACTACAACCATGCAAATGAATAACCTTACCACTACATACATACATACATATAAATTCAGGCTAAAGAATGTATTCATTTATTTACGAACATAGTTACATATGTATGTATGGATGTGTGCGCAAGTAGACAGATTGTGCATTTATTATGCTAAAATTATACACATGTATGTACATATATACATACATATACATATGTATATACATGTATGAATGCATTGGTACATACCGTAATACACGACAACCGCTAAATGCAAGCTTTTTAGCCTTTTCGTTGAATTGCACCCATATTAGAATGTTTGAATTTTAATAGACCATCTACATACTACGTACTTCATGTATACAATTCCATATGTACATACACACGTACATAAGAATGCATACGTATGCAAGTACCAAGTACATACATACATATGTAAGTACCAACATACATTACAAACATTGGCATTTACATGCATACATACATACATACATACATACATATGTAGCTGAATTGGACAATGTTGTTGTAATAACCATTGCATTTTAATAACTGTAGATAGCTATGTACATATGTATATGTATACATATGTGCGTAGATATGTATGTATATTGTGGCAAGATGTATTCCCAGAAACTGTAGTATGGCCACTCAGATCGAACAATGTGATGGATGTCAGATCACGTAGCGAAACAAACCATACTGGAGGCCAATTGCAAAACAGCAGTTCCTGATATTCATACCTGGTTGACCGACTCTTCGAACCAGATCTCCACGGGGCTACACTGCTGAGCGGTAGGATCAGGGGCGAGGGAAAAACCAGAACTTGGTATTTGTCTAGAAAATACCAATAAACAACTGTTATTCCGTCTGCCGAATCGAGCATTAAGGGAATGTATTAGAGAACTCACGGAAATGAATGAACGCCCAGGGCCCATGAATATATTTATGGACAGTTAGATGGCCGTTAAAAGCGCTCTCAGCTGAGCGGATTAAATCATGGCCAGTTTGTTATTGCAAAAACACTATTAACAGTTACGGGGGTAACAGGAAATGAGAGGGTAAATTAATTTGCCTTGAGAGCAAGAGAGTTAAGTAACATAAACTTGGTATGCGCGAATCCCCTTCGGCGCAGTAAAATCTGAGCTAATGAATTACCCATATAGAGCCCAATCAACTCTCTGCAACAATGAAAGCATTGGACTGAATGCAAGAATTCAAGGGGAAAACCAGACGAGGAAAAAACGAAGAGGTTACTAGGACTTGAGCAAGCACGTCTAAATTAAGTAGAATAATGGAAAAAACTAAGGAACTTTGTGTACGACATTGAATTACTATAGACGTATGAGTCGAAACTATTATGTTTAAGTAGTCCATCGACCTCGCAACAAGAATACGCTGGCTTAAGTGTGTACTGGAAGACATGAGCTATCCTACTACATGTTTAGCTTCCTGAAATGTCTGTGATTCAAATTGATAACACAAACTGTTTGTCAAACTCAGTTGAATTAACAACTGTAGCACAGACTGTACTCAAATTAATAATTAATTTTATATGAAGACGGAGCTCAACACGATATGAAGACTGTAAATTAATTTGTGATCAGCGGTTTGATTTGAATGTGTTGTACAGCCAGATATATGGAAAGTCAATGTTGAACACGCGCTCAATTCGAAAAGTGAGAGTGTGTCAGAGCGGTTTTACACCTCGTCAATTGAAAGACACGACATTTTCTTGAATTCTCTTTTGGTCTGCCCAAAGCTCTTACACTTGGGAAATTAATAGACAGGCATAAAGCAACAACATAAAAATTACAACAACAACCAATGTCCACAAATTTAACTTACAGACAGGCGTTCACTACGAACTCTACCGCACCGCTTCGTTGCCAACAAACTTCGTCTATCTGTCAATGTCCCAAGTGTAAAACACCACTTACTGCAAAAATGTGAATGTATTACACAAGGCGAATTCATTACAGGTGCCCGCATCCCAATTCGATTAAACATTTTTTCACGAGTTTATCTTCAGAGTTGTCAAAGCTGATAGCAAACGACAACAAAATGTATAACGTCTCGAGAAAACATGTTGAAGCGAATTGAATTGCGAGCACCTGTACTTGATTCGCCTTGGTAAAAATGTGAATGTAATACACAAGGCAAATTCATTACAGGTGCCCGCATCCCAATTCGATTAATTTATCCACGATTTTATCTTCTGAGTTGTCAAAGCTGATAGCAAACGAGAACAAAACCTATGACAACTCGAGAGAAAATGTTGAAACGAATGCGAAATGCGACCACCTGTACTTGATCCGCCTTGGTATTACAAATGAAAAGTCAAAACTGAAGCGCGTGGCTGCAGCGTTAAGGACAAGGCGAATTTATTACCAGGTGGCTGCACTAGAATTCGCTACAGAACATACACAAACTAACACAGGTATTTTGGTACTGTAAAGTGATTTCAGTTGTCAAAGTCTGAATTTTTGTTAAACGCTCTAAAAATTATATTTTTGCTTTGAATACTTTGAAAACAAAACAATTTTTAACACAAAATTTTTCCACCACTAAAACTCTTTGGAATAAAATGGCACCAATTTTTTTTTAAGGAAAGAGTAAAAAAATTGACATTTCAGAGATATTTAATGCAAGAACCAAAAAATGATCACCTGCTAAAAAGTTCAACTTGCATGAATTCGCCTTGGTTAATGGCATTTTGCACTACGAAAACTTACTTTTTATTTTTAAACTTGGAAAATCGTTTAAAGCATAAAATAATTGAACTAGCCTTTATTGCAGTGTATAAAATGAAAATACAATGCATGTATGTCTAAATCAATTTTATCAGTATGTAAGTACATATTTTTCTTTTTCTTGTTGGTATTGACGGCATTGTGAGACGAAAAAGTAAAAATAGAAACAGCTGTATACGAGTTTGTGGCCTTTATTGTATTACTTTTCATTGCATATTTAACACATTCGTAATTTTATAAAAATAACAGAGCGTCAACAATAATAAAATCAGCTGATTATACAATATGACTCTTGTATTCAATTGTTTATTTATTTATTTTTTAAAGCTGCATATTCATAAACAAATGTAAAATGCATTTGAAAGTTTAAAGTGAAAAGCAATTTTAATGAGAATAATTTTGTAATTGGAACTCATTCTCATTTTTATGAATACGCCCATAAAATGTCTATTCATACGGAAGTTATTTTGATCTTGTTTTTTTATTCTACATAAAATGTCAATTGAATATATACATATGTATGTATATATTTTTTTAACAATTAAAGGACTGGCGATTATTTTCCCCCTTTTTTGTGTTACTACTGTGCTGAATATCTGGCGCGCTCAAGTGTAGCGATCCTATTGCGTGTAAATAATTTGGTTTTCCTTGTGCTTGGTATTCGTGCGAAGGCTTTAAGGATATCTTTGGCAATGAAATTAGCAGCCGAATGATCATTAAAATAGATCACTTTTCTCCTCTGCTACTTCACAGCTACAGAACTCCATATGACGCAAAAATTATGCATTAAAAAATTATTGCAAAGCACAAAATTCTGATTAGGAATACAAAAAATGCTGTGAGAATGAGGGTTGTGTGCAAATATGCACACATAAATCAGCATGCATATACACATACATATGTACATATATACATAACCATATGGTAACGTTCTGATCTTATTAGTCACACAAAAATCTTGCACAGATCATATTGGACTTTTTATGGCGCCAGTTTATTTTCGAGTTTTTCCATATTTAATAAAAATTATTCCTACCTATTTTTGTATGTATGTACATGTATGTGCAAATGTTCTTATACGAATAACAACAAGCACTTGCATTAAAAAACAAACATGTTTTTGTACTGCAACGATGCAGTGTTGCCACTGTTATGATTTTTATCCCAAACATTCCCAAAATTTCATAAATTAATTTTTTTTTAAATCAATTTTTGTGCCATTTAGCTTTAAGTTGCATTTAGGCTCAAAATTTACTTTTTCAGCACTTGTTTGCGGCTTAAATAAACAACTCTGGCCATTTAAAGCTCATTTATGTTTTATAGATTAACCATATGGTTTTTAGTGTTTCTTGTTGCTGATGTGCTTAAAAACTAAACAACGCACACGCACACAGACACACACGCATATACACATGTATGAGATTTCGCCTCAAAGCAGCATCTCCAAAATAAACTGTTAATATTGTGAAAAACAATACCATGACATGAAATACCAATAATATTTATAATCATTAAACGGCTTTATTTAAGAAAGTGTTTTATCGCCGGTAATAAATTAATTATTTTCATTAAAAATAATGTTTTCCCTTCAAGAAAAAACAGCTGTTGTATAGAAAGATTTCCATAAAATTTGGAAATGAGAAGGTGCTACCATATTTTTAATGTAATTAAATGCGAACACATAGTTACGACGGAAAAACTGACATTTCATTTAAATACCTACTTCTTAAATTTAAATAATTGTACATTTAAATATTGAATCAAAAATTGGCCATTAATCATTTTCAATCACTCAAGAAAACTCAATGTTGAGAAAAATCCTAATCGTTTGGTGAAAGTAAAAAAAAAATTGTCCATTAAATGAACAACTTTGACCATTTAATGTCTATTTATGTGGCGCAAAGCACACACCATTGATTCGATATATTATTTAAGTAGAAAAAATTTTCCCACAAAATAATCTCCTTTTACTTAAATTTTAGGGAAAACTCTATGGATATTAATTATGATTGAACATCCTTCTTAATTTTAATTTAGCACTTTTTTTCAAATAATAAATAAATAAATAAAAATCTTAAAAATTTGGTTGGTTTCTAACAAACCGGCAACGCCGAGCAAGTGATTTTCTTGTTCTATTTATACCCACCACCCAACAGTGTTTGTGGGTGGTGGCGTATGTGTGTGTGTGTATGTTTGTGTAAAAACACACAATTTTTATCTTTTAAAATGTAAACAGCTGCTTTGTAGTTATTAATAAATTGTTCTCATTTTTCTGTTTGTTTATATAATTTTTTTTTAATTATCTTCTTGATCTTTTCGTTGTGCAGCCCAAATAAGTCTTTCTCTTTTAGACACATGATCCGGGCTACAGCATACCGAAACTTTCAGACACATTGCAAACAGGCATGAATGAAAATAATTAAATCAAATAAAAAGTGAACATTTAATGTAGTATTTTAAGATTTTCTTTTTTGTTATGATCATGAAGAGATAATAAATAAACTTAAATTAAACAGCTGTTCTTGTTCTCTTCAACCTAAATACTAGCATTGGATGTGTGACGGTATGCATGAATGTAAACATGCAGTCATATAAAAAAAAAGTACATGTTTTGAGCATGTTTTCCATTACATTGTTGCATCTGATAATTAATTCGTTTATTTTAATGCAAGAGAATTTCGTTTTCAACTCGTTTTAATGTTTTAACTGAAAAAAGTGTATTTTTAATAACAGTGTATTTTTACTGAAACCTATACAACAATGCAATAACAAAAATAATTACAGATGTTTCTGTTAATAGGTACCTATTTTTAATTAAAGCTTTGCGACAAAGTCTATAATACCCAGATGTTTTAGTTTTGAGCCACCAACCAAAACAAGGACTATGCAATACATATGCATGTTTTATAGACCACTTACGCCAAAGCAAAATCTAGTATTTCGAGATTTTAATCAAAACCCAGAAGATATTGATGTGATTGTGTATAAAAAACCTACTTGGAAAAATCTTCCCAAATATGCAACTGCGATTTGGTACATTTTGGACTAAAAATTCAATACTGCACAAACAAAACTTAAGTTAATTTTTTAATAAAATTATTTTTTCAAATATGAGTGAAAATTTACTGCCGGGCCCACGATGTCACTCGATATCGCTCGCTCACTTTAGTAACATGCTAAACAATAGCAAATTTTAACATTTTGTTGTTTACTTTATTTTTACGCGAGCGAACGATGTCGATCAATATATGTATATGTATGTACATACATACAAAAAATTGTTATACACTAAAAAAAGAAAAAGCTTTGGAATGGGAATGAAATCTTGATAAATGTCAGAAAACGGCGATGTAAACAACACAGATTTCGAAGTAGATTGAACACGTAAAAAAATATGGTTGAAATAACTATATTCGAAGTGTAACACACTATTGTTGAAATATATGATTACAGTCTAACAATATTATTTCTTAAATAAAACTTGCACATTGTTACTAATTCCACATTCAGTGATTAGTTTATTGTGGCTACTTTGCTATATCAAACAAACTTTTAATCAGAAAACATTTTTATCGTTTTGCAACACTTACTTTTCTTAACACTTCCACACAAAGAGTTACTATTAGCATACATTTCAATTCGCTCTTATAGCAAATAAATAATTAGATTCATTCTGGAATATTGTGTTTTAACTTGAATTATGGGTTCGAAAATCGGGACTTTGTCACTCCATATTTCTTCGCTAAGTTAGTAACAATTGCACATTCTTGTAAATTCTTCAAAATTTTTTCCCTTTTACAAATTATTCACTTTTAATTAACACTTAAAATCCAAACATGCGTTTGCGTCTGCGTACATGTAAAAACTATCTGAAAGGTGCAGTTGCAGTTTCACCATTGACATTTAGCATTCAAATGTTAATAACTCGGCGCTTCGCCTAGTTTTTATACATATTATTTAACTGAAATCTGTTCCAAAAAAAAAAGAAAAGATAAATGTTCATATTTTAAAGCTTTTGTACAAAGTTCACATTTTGGAGTTGTCAATGGCAGAGAAAAATTATTTATATTTTTGGGTGTTCATTTAGTAGGGGGTTAATATTATCGAGAGTGCACTGTATACGTATGAGTATTGCAATTGCATGTAATTCGTACTATTCACATAACAATCATACGTAACCGACCACTGAAGCATAATTCTATGATTTTGATTTCTACATGGGTAAATATGGTCACACTCATAGCTCAAACACGATTTTGATTTTATTCAACATTCTTTATTACTCGTATTTTATTCAGCCTCTAAACGATATAAGTTTAATTTTAAGATTAATTATACAATCAAAATTCTCATAAGTTCACCAAACGATTTGGATTTTACACTGAGTTTTCTTGAATGAAAACGAAATTAATGATGCTCAATTTTTTACTTGATATTTAAATGTGAAATTAGTTAAATTTAAGAAGTATTTAAATGCAGTGCCAGTTTTTCAGTCGCAAATAAGTGTTCGCGTTTAATTACATCAGAAGTATGCTGTCATGTTTTCATTTCCAAATTTTATGGAAATCTTTCCCTACAACAGCTGTGTTTTATTAGAGGAAAATAATTATTTTTAATGAAAATAATTAATTTATTACCGGCGATGAAAAACTTACTTAAATAAAGCCGTTTAATGATTATAAATATTATTGGTATTTCATGTTATGGTATTGTTTTTCATAATATTAACAGTTTATTTTGGAGATGCTGCTTTGAGGCGAAATCGCATACATGTGTCTGTGTGTCGTCTATATGCGTTGTTTACTTTTTAAGCACACCAGAAACAAGAAACACTAAAAACCATATGGTTAATTTATAAAACATAAATGAGCTTTAAATGACTAGGGCAGTTCATTTAAGTTGTAATCAAGTGCTAAAAAAAATTGAATTTGTGCCTAAATGCAAATTAAAGCTAAATGGCATTTGATGATACACTCAAAAATTGGCCATACAGCAATTAAAAAAGTGAGTATTGCTGCAGTGAACAGCATCTATACAAAATTTGAGTGCATTTTCAATTTTTCTCTCCGGTATTTCTTATCAGAGTCATTTATCAAAATTATGAAAGATAAACAAATGCAATTGTTTGAGCTTTATTCATTGCTCGAAAAACAGAATTGTTACATTGTAACTGCATAGAGATGTAGGTATGTACTTATGCGTACATATACATACATAAGTAAAAACTGATACCACACTGCAGTTATCTTAAAAACAATGTTGTTGTGGTGACATTGTGGCAAGAATATAAAAACGTTTAGTTCATCATATTACTCATTAACATTTCTATGTCTGCTGCATCAACATTGCTATGTCTCTCTCTCTCTCTCTCGCTCCTTCTCTGTGCATGAAAAATAATCGTAGTGGTAAAGCATAAAACTTTCTAAAAGGAACTAAATTTTATATTTAGACACAAATCTACATGCATACGTATGTTTATCAATAAACATAAAGATTTGTTGTCGTTGCTGTTGTTTTTCGTGCACTCGTTGTCTGTCACATAAACTTGCTTGCATACTCCTATTTATGCAAACATGTATAGTTATATGCATGTACTGTATGTATGTACTGTATGCATCAATCAATCAGTTAGATGGTTTTTCTCTTTTTTTACACCTTCAGTTGGGTACGTTTGCACTCACGGCACAGTGTAATATTTCATTCAATTTAATGCTGTTTTGTTGTGAAAATATATTACATTTTTTATATCCGTAAAATTTGAGTTTGAAGATAGTAAAAAATAAAAAAAAAACAATTCATTCATTTGAAAATACTATAGACCGTTCAGTTTGTACAAACTATGCCAGACATTTTCTAGTTTTGTGTTATTAGAAGAAAAAAGAAAAACAGATGCAGGACAGCAATTAAATTTGTCGCGACAAAATTCTCTAGATTTGAAAAATGGGAATTTTAGGTTGTGTTCTTTGTTTGAACTTTACGAGTACATAATTTAATATTTTTAAATTTAAGGAAATACTAAACAAACCAGCATCATTATGATTATATTTAAAGCATTGACGGACAGGCAAGCATAAATATGTATATGGTTGCAGTAAATTTGCAGTGGCAAAAAAGTCGTCAATTGAGAAAACGTCTTGTTGCTGGTTAGTGGTAACAAATGAGCTGTAAACAATTTTAAGTTAATTGCCATTGTTCCAACATTTTGTTATACAATTATTTTTTATTAAGTTTGCCAGGCTTAAATTCATCATTTTTTAAATTTATTTTTGTGGCTGATATTAAATAATTAAGACATAGAAAGCATCAAAGACATTTAGCAGGATGCACAACTAGCAGTTTCGAAGCCGCCACGCTTCTCGTCAGCACCCGTGCTTGAACTTTTTTAAACAATATTTTTGCCTTTAGTCAGTTTTACGCGGGTTTTCAACATTTTTTAGTAATTAAAATCTTGGAAAAAATTTTTTCATAAAAATTGATAAAAAAAAAAATTAAAAATACAAAGCGATAATAAATATTTTTTTTTTTTTTGAAATATCGATATCAGCTCAACAATAACAACATATACTTTTATATTAATACTGATTTGTTGTTGAGTTGATGTTGGCATCGACTGCGCGTGAAAATTGACAAGGATGTCGACAACGAACGGCATTTTTATGTTAGAACAATAACAAAGACAATTGTAGGTCTAAAAGCACATAAAACCGAAAAGTTGAATAACAAAAAAACTAAACAAATGTTTATGTATTCATTTTGAGAAAGTACAAACGAAGAATAAAGACTACAAAGTAAAAATATGTATGTATTCATTTCCAAAAGACCGCAGCAGACATGCAAGAAATATACAAGAAACACCAGACATTTCGCAGCAAAAATATCCCTCAAACTATTGAATACCTGTGGTTTGCTGGACAAATATTGCCAAAATTGAATCTTTTAGTTATCAAAACATTTGGGCAAATTTTATGAAAAATATTTTAGAAAAAAGTTTAAAATTCATTAAACAATATCAAGCCTAAATATTACACACACAAAATATGGATATGAATATAATGAACACATACATACATATACACACATATAACTTTGTACATTAATGCTTAATGCCCTTTGAAAACTATTAAATACCTACTTGTGTTAATGCTTATTTGATGAAAAAAAAAACAATATTCTTGGCTAATCAAATACTATTAGCACAGAGCAAAATGGATTAAAATTGTCATTTATTGTGGGAAAAAGGTTGTAAATAAATTAGTGTTGGTATACAGATGCTGCAATAGCAGTAGAAAGACCTTTTGCTACATATGCGACAGCTGTACTACAATTTTCTGCGCATGTCCAAAATAACGGGAAAACGGGCGTATAGAATGTATGTACGTTGGTAGGTATACACAAATTTGGGGTTATTGTGCGAACTTTTATAACCGGGACATTTACTATGTGTGAGAACTTATAAAATTTTGAAAGAGAATATAAGCAAACAAATATACTATGTATGTATATGTATGTGTGAACAAGAACAGCAAGAAAAATATGAAAGCAAAACAAAACCGTAAAATATGCAAACAAATGTAATATTGTAAAAAAAGCGGTGTGCAATTACTACCACAACTCTACACCCACCTACCAGGAGTAAACGAAACTAAAACAGTTGCAGAAAATAAAGTTTCCAGTAGAAGCCGAAATAACAAAATTAATAAAAGAAAATGTTGAAAATTCCAAAGAGAATGAGTTAATAGGAGTTTTAGGCTTGAGGGAAAATCGGTATTTCGAAAGGGGATTTTCTCACATCACATGTTTTAAAACAAGCAGCAGACACACACACAGTGGGACAAGAGTTTTAAATACGAGTACAACAACTAGTTGCAGCGGTGGTTTTTTTTTTTTGCATTTTTTCAAAATTGAATGCCAAATTAAAACCTAAAGCTCTTAACTATACTAAAGTTTTATGAGTGCGAACATGTTTTTTGTGATACCTGTTTAATAAACACATTTTATGTTTACAAAAGTTTTCAACTAAAAATGCGAACATTAATTTTTCGCTAAGTGTTTGTAAACAAAGAGAAAAAACAAGCAGCCAAAAATATCACCTGTGCTGCCAAGTTCCCCTGGTGTAAAGAATTCGCCTTGCAGCTGTTCGATAGAACAAACTTTCTTTTTGCATAATGCTTATTTTTGCTCATACTGTTTTTTTTAAGCAAATATTTTATGAAAACCATTCATTCGCCCGGAATACATTCTTGTGCATTACACGACAAATGTTTTACACAGTACCCACTGCCTTTCGACTCGTAAATTCTGTTCGAGAGGTTTATGTGCTCATGAAACAATTTCACTGTTCAAGCATAAAATTGTAGTGGTTGGTGGGTGGATGGTTTGTGTTATTGAAAACAAAGCGAACAAAGAAAATAAAAAAAAGCTTGCATGCGCTTTCAAAAAGGGTAGTTTCAATTTTTACATGGAAAAACTGGAAAATGGATCGATATTTGAAGCAGCAGCACGAGAGCGAAGAAGAAAGCAGCCGAAAAAGCAAACCTGATAAAAGTTTCCATTTTTGTCGCTGTTGTTATGCTCTCTCTTATTGTAAAAATCTGCAATACTTTCCAAAATAACAGGCGCCACTAACAACAATATGCACAAATTAATACCAGGAGTATGGAAAGGAAGACCTTAAGATTTTCTTAATAGAACTTAATATAATAAATTTTTCACCAATCTCGGTGAAAATTTCGGGAAACTTGTTATAAAACTTGGTATAAAAGTAAACAAAATATTAATTTAAAGCCAAAAATGGGGTATTTCTTTTAATTTCTTTTTGCAAAGAGAAAGGTCAGTAAACTCTTCCAAACTGCAGAAAAGAAATATGTATCAGCAAAGCAGACAGACAAATACCGAAATATTCGTAACTATTTTGCAAGGAAAGTGTGTACATGTGTGTGTGTGTGTGTGGATACATGTGTATTTATATGGTATATTTGGGTCGAGTAGGTGGTATGGGCTGCACTATGGCATATAAAATAATATTGCGAAGTTTTATAATACGGCAAAATCAGAATTGTATCCTGTTCAAAATGCACTCTGTTGTACACTTCTGCAACGTCAACAACACAACATATGGGCGCGGCATTAGCAAATAGTTTTAAGAGGCATTGTTATTGTTGTATGACGAGAGCGGAAGAGAGATTATTATGGTAGTGGTAGTAATAGTGGCAACGGAATATCCTTAATTGTTTAGTAAGAGACCCCGAGTATGCAGATGTACAATATTTGTTTTTGCTTTCGCAGTTTTTGTTTTTTGCAATTCTTAGTGTGTAAACTATAGAATCGACCTACAAATTTGTTTAATAAAACTATTTGCTTGCTGTAGTAACCTGTTTTTTACTAGTGATTATATAAAAAAAAATTGATGTGCTAAAAAATTTGAACTTGTTTGGACTTTTTTCGGAAAATTGTGTGAATAGAATAGAAGAATAAATACATACGTAAAACGGCGTTACAAATACAGTCGAATCTTAGAAAAGTTTACTCGCGTAAAAGTTAAACACGCGGATAAGTTAACGAAATTTCAGAAAATAACGATGATTCCGAAGTTACCGATAATGAAAACGACGTGTCAATTATCGAGGAAGATGTTCAACGATCTAAAGTAAGTTTCACGAAAGCAGTTGAAAGCATCAATAACGTTATAAAATGGTTTGAAAGCAACAATGATGCAAATCAAGTGGCAGATCTAGTCGATATGCGCGCGAAAATGATTAAGAGTTATTATACAAAAGAAAAGAAACAAACAAGCCTTGACTGTTTCTTTAAACCACTATAAATTAATATTTTTTACGCTGAGCACAACTGTGAAATTTAATATACCCAGTACAAATTAAACCTAAGTTTCTTATTTGTAATAATAAAAACCACTTAAGCCTTTTAATAATAAATAATAATAAAATATAACATTTTGTATCTAAAAAAGTTGTGTATTACTTTTAAAATTTATTACATACTTTATTTATTAATTTTTTCGACCAAAAAAAAACTCGCTTACAAAAGTTTAAAGTTCAGAAAAGTTAATACCCCTTGGAACATTTTGGTTAACTTTTTTAAGATTCTACTGTATAGAAAAAAAAAAAACAAATGTTTCGTTTAGCTCAGGCGACTTCATTACCAGCTGAGTGCAAGTCAATTCGGTAAAGTGACAGCAATCCTCTTTTCCTCTCAATTTTGCATAAAAAAGCACAAAAGCGCATTTCTTCATATTCTTGAATTAATTTCAATGAAAAACACTAACAATAAACTATTATGCAAAGCAAGTATAGAAATCACTTTAAAGACATATTATTCCAAAAACATTTTCCACATTTAACATTTTCAAAATGTGTTAATTACAAAACAAAAATTGAAAACATTCGGTGGTAAAATCCAAGAAGCAAAATATAATCAGCAGTGCTGCCAAGTTCATCTGGTAATGAGTTCGCCTTGGCCTACACACACACGTACATCAGATTGGATATGAAAAAAATAAATTGAGCCAAGTACAAAGGTACCGCTTGCATGGGGGTACCCTTAGTTTTAAACTTTTCATTGTTTTTAGTATTTGTTGTTTGGTACTACATAAACTGGAAAAATTTCAAATCAATTTTTTACGTCAATTTTCAAATTAAAAGGTGTCCCCGCATGTGAGACAACACTTCAATTTTTACTTTTCTTTTATTTGTTGTTGTATAAGCCTGGCAACCATATATCCTGTCTCTATCTCTTCTGGTTCAAAAGTTACACCAAATTTTCACCATTTCTTGTAGGGGAATACCCTTTTTTTCACTTTTTATTGTTTTTCGCATTTGGTTTTGTAGCGGCCGGGTAACCACAACTTTAAGCAAAGATAAATTTTGAAGTTAACAGGGTACTTCAAAAATAAACTGATTTATTTTTATTTGCTTTAAGATCTAATTGAAATGTATTATTTAGATAGACCTTAATGTTTCCCGTCTTTTTCAGCCGCCGACATTTCGTTGATGCTAATCAACTGATCAGTAGAGTCGAAAAATCTTAAGAAAGGAATGTTTGAAACTCAACTACGAACAACAAACCTGCACTTCTATAATATAACCGGCTAATTCATAAAAATTATAACAGGTTTATAAAGCTCTTATTTGACAGATTTTCCATACAAATATGTCAAATAACAGTCTTATAAGCCTGTAATAATTTTTATGAATTAGACGGTAAATGTTTACATTTGTTCTGCTTTCTTCATTTTCGCTGTTATTTGTGTTCATATGTACGCAGGCAGATGTAGTTTTCCGAAATGAAAGCTACCACGCTTTTTTTTTTTGGAAATATTATTTAATTTGACCCTAAATTCTACTATTTTCTTACTTTTGTTCCATAATGTGTAAATTAAGACATTGCACTATGGTCCCCCATTATTTATTATATGTACAACCTGTTTCTTTAGCACTTACCTTACTCAATTTTTCGCCTTCATGGCGTGGTAGCAGTAAGCGTAAATTTTGAAAACCTGCATTAATACTTTGCATGCGCCGTCTTTCATTGCTGTTGGCAATTTCACGTCTTATACGTTTTTCATTGTCAAGTGTTGTCTTGTTGACAGGTGGTGGCGGCGGAAGCGTACCACACGATAGTTTTGTGCCACCGCCTTGCGCCGAACTACTGTTATGGCGTGGACGCGATTTTGGAGACTGATCGGAATGTTCATATGTTTGACCGTCTCCCGGTATTATATACGATTCTCCTCCCGAGTCATCTAGTTGTAATCTAAAAGTAACAAAAATACATAGAACGTAAGCAATCTGTTTAAAGCTTTGTCTTCTCTAAAATTAGATATTACACAGAAGAAAAAAATACGAGTTAAAAACATAGAGCACAAGGTCGATTTTATATTCTTTCGCTGATGATTTTGCTTTATAGGATTAATTCAATCTAATTTTACAACCTGCAAGGAATAACTAATGGAAACTAACAAATTAACAACTTAATTAATAACACAGGCAAACAATTTTATAGCTTTCAGCGTTGCCATTACAATGATTTTTTTTATATTTTGATTTTCCCGTATTAGTTTGGTAATTTCATATATGTATGTATATATAAAATATAATGACGTGAAATACCATAAAAATATAATCGTTAAACGGCTTTATTTCCGAAAGTTATTAATTATTTTCATTAAAAATATTGGCCCATAACTATAGACATCAAAAAAGTATGCTTTAAACAATTTGAAGTCACTGCTAAATAAAAGTAAGCTTTTTGTCTACTATAGACGAGAAAAAGCCGACTTTACGCGCAAAAGTTTGCTCTAAACTTAAAACCAGCAGAAGTTGTCTTTAACTTATTTAGCAACAGCTTTGCTCAAACAAATGTCAATTTTATATGTAAAAGCTTTTTAATGTAAAATTTTTTAAATTAAAGATTTTTTAATAGCTATTATTAATCAGAATTTTCTTTAAAATTTTACTTTTTTTTTAACTCGCTTTACTTACTAATACAATTTTACATTTATATGTAATTATGTATACATTTACAATGTGTACATAATTTTTGAGAGATGGAATTTTACTTAAATTTGTAAGAGCTTGTATGATAAATAATTTGGCATTTTCGATAAATAATGTGGCACCCATTTAAAGCTGATTCAGCTCAAAGTCAACTTTAATTTTGACTATAGTTAGAAAAAAATTAGCAACACTTTTTTAAAATTTAAGTTGTTTCTAAAAAAATGTTGACTATAGTTAAGGTCCATTTTCTTTTCCAATAAAAAACAGCTGTTGTATGGAAAGATTTCCATAAAAATTTGGCAATGAAAAGGTGCTGCCATTATTTTGATGTAGTTAAATGTGAACACTTATTTACGAGTGAAAAACGGACACTGCATTTGAATACACAGCTTAAATTTAAATAAAATTAGCTAATTTCACATTTAAATATCAAGTCGAAAATTGGTCATTATAATGTTTTCTTTGATTTGACGATCGTGTGATCGTTCGAATAAAAGTACATTATAGAGAAACCAAAATCAATTTTATGTTTTCGCTTAGAATGCATACAAGCTCACTGCTTCGATAATGCAGTATTGAACATCATTTTCTTTCAACATGACAATCAATGTTAATTTTAAATTAAGTCATTGTTTTTGTACAAATTTAACTTGGTTTGAATGAACATTTTACCATGTTAATTTTGCATTCATGTCACTACATACACATATACGAATCCACAGTAGCATACAGCATATTCTATTATTCGGCTAAAAGTCGTATGCGAAATTTGGGAGACAATTTAACTATGATTCTCTCTCTCTCTCTCTCTATTAATGTGCCTATTCCAACGGTGAAAAAAAGTAGTAAAACTGCATTCCTTTTTCAACAATTGTGTGAAGTGTTTTGCAGTTTATGTGCTGTCTATTAGTCTGCTTTGAAGATCATGATGTTGCTGATGCTGCAGAATTGAAAGGCCAAGAGTTTTCGTGACGTTTTCTACTACAACAAATACCTTACATTTGAAACAAGATTTTACACATGTAAAAATCTAACATAACTTTATTTGTATTTTCTGGGTTTATTCAGTAAGAATTACAGAGTTTTAACACGTTTTAATAATAATTTTCTCCTTACCATTGTTAATCATTTTATCGGGCTTGAGTTTGATTTTTGCTTCCTCTGAATTGAGAAAGATTTTTTTTTTTGTGATAAAATTGTAGTGATCAATATTTGTTTAAAGGCAAGGAAATTAAAGTAGATGCGAGTGACATTTTCGATTTCATGGAAATCGTATATCTCAGGAATGTAATTTTCATATCGATCAATATTTCTTTCCGTTCCGTGCGGAATCAATAATACTACCCAATAAAAATCGTCACAAACTCTTCACAACTGTGAATTAAATTACCGTGCAGGTTAGTGTAAAATGATTTCAGTTGTCAAATTCGGAATATTTGATGAACACCAAAAAAATTACACCACTAAAAATCTTTAGAATAAAATGGCCCCAATTTTGTTTAAACAAAGAGAGAAAAAATTTGGCAAACTATTTGATGCAAGGGAAAAATGATTACCTATTCACCTTGTATGAATTCACTATGGATCTAGCATATAAATATTGAGTTGCAAACAAAATCACCTGATTTGTTGAGGTGAATTAATTAATAGAATTTGATTACAGTCGTACTGGAACAAGGCCCAATTGTTAGGTCACAGCATTTCTCTCCATATAATATCCTGTGTTTTCATGGTGAGACGGTCAAAAATTATACATATGTATGTATGTACGTATATTGTTGTTATTATTACACAAATAAACTAGGTACAAGCAATTTCGTTTTTTTGTTTTTTTTTGTTTGTTTTTACAGAGTTGCACTGACCTAATAAATGGGCCTTGCTTGTACTGCACGACATTGCTTCCACTTGTGCGCTGTAATTGACAATATGTTTCGAGTTGTCTTCCGGAGCTGATTATCAAATTATTTTTGAAGTGCATTTTATGGCCAACTGGGGAAGCACACACATTACAATACAGGTACAGATGTTGGTATGCATGAATATGTGTGAGAAAGGCGAGCTTATGATTGTGTGTGCAACATGTTAAAAGGTGAATGAAACTGCATTCCATTCCAATAAAAATTACATGGCATTCTAGCACAAGCGTTTTTTTCTGTTTTGTTTTTGTTTGGTATGCTTTTCTTACTTCCATAAATACATACTTTGTATAGAAATGTATTTTACGATACTTGTGCAGCTGTGGTGTTCGTGGTTTTCATCAAATGGTTGTTGATGTTTTTCTCATTTTATTAGGATAAAATTTTACGTGATATGCGCATGCACACATATTTATGTATGTAGATATACATATATACGAAATTTGTTTTGTACGTAAGTGCGTTTGTGCATAGTTTTTGTTCAAACAAATCGATGTGTGTTCTTATGTTGGATGTTGTGCAGACATATGATGTGTGTAAATAGTTGCCAAATGAATTTTCGGTAAAAGAAAATATAAATATTTTTTTCGCTGCATAACCAGCTAACTGAAATAATAGAAATCGTTGGTGTTGGAACATGAAACTGAGCGTTCACAAATTGCAACTTGGTAAAAATGTACTTGTAACACTTATTGTACAGAAAAAGTATTACAAACTTGGCAGCACTTTTATGTCAACGTTATTATTTTTTATATGGCAGCACTTACAGAAGTATGTAAAATTTTACAGGCCGTGTAAATCAATACTTTTATATGTAACATTTTACGTTATATAATCAAATTTCTACAAAACTTCACGTTCGGATATTAGCGCAAATACACTATATTTTGAAAATATAATTTCACTAATGGGTCGACTTTAGTATATAGGTATCAATTGCCGTAAAATGAAGTGTGCTGCCAGATGCTTACAGATTGGTATTGGTTATACCATGTGAGAGAAAATCCCTTAGGTTGTCAAAAACAGATTTTGCAAACCTATGAAAAATTTATGAAATGAAATACGGTTTTGAATGCTTAAAACCGTTTAGGAATTTGGGATTTTGCGTTATGTGCAAACACTTTTCTCTGGCAGCACTCTTTTACCAACAGTTTCATATTTTCCTTAGCCCTAGAAAGGCTTTCCTGTCTACACAGGACGATTTTTGCAGCAATTCGTATGGCAATTCTTCTGTTTCCCTTAGCTTTTATTTTCATGCAATTTGACGCTTGTTTTTATATTACATTAAGAAAAACAACAATATACAAAACTCTTATTAAATATAATGCCTTCATCCTTATGTAGTTAAATAGTTTCGCTTTTTTGCTTTATTTGTGTACGTAGAAAATAAAAAGAAATGCCTAATATTAGCCAACGAAAAAAAATAACGGATGGTAGATCAAAATAAAATCGTCGAGTACGGGCGACTTTTTACACCCCCTCACCGAATACATCATCTACTTTAAGAATTGCCGCACTAAAATTGCCTTGTGTGATAAATTCCGCAATTTCAATATGGAATTATTAACAAACTAAAAGCCTCCGGTAGACTTTGAATTCAGTTTCGGGAGGTCTACGACCCCCTCACAAACCTATAAAACTCATTTCTTTCAAAGTGATCAAAGTTGTTCTTTGAAGACCAAAATTCTTGAGCAGCAGTAATCTTTTCAGAGGATATTCAGTACGTTGTGATCCCTCTTTCCTCCAAATCATTCACTCCACGATCAATAGTACATCTTGGCACGTTGTTTCACCCAAAAAATTTCACGTAACTTTCTTCTCATCGTCACAGTAATCGAAGATTTATTTTGATAAAATGTTTTAACGATTAAAACACGTTGGTTTACCGAATATTTTTCCATAACAAATCTGTTACGTCTCTACTTCACGACTGCTAAATATGAACCGTCAAAACTAATTTTTACCAAAATGGCGGCAAGACAAAGCTGTATTATCGTTTTCGAAAATTTCAAAAAACGAAGTTGTATGAGATGATTTTTTAATAGGAACTTAAGTTTAGATTGTGAAAAGGAATAAAATACTCAACAAAACACTTACAAGTTTAGTTTTCTTTCAATAAAAATAAGGTTTTTCTTTGTGAATCACAGCCTATTTACATCTACGTAAAATCTATGACATACGGGATTTGAAGCCAAATCTGGGGCCGAGTATATTCGTACTATAAATTTTTTTTACTATGAAACTCGATATTGATCGAATCAAATCAATACCCAGTGATGCCACTGCTACTTTGTTCATAAGGACCTTCAAAATACTACACTGTAACAGAAAACTTTAGTTGAACATGGCGAATTCATACACGGTAAACTATTGTTTAGCAAATATTCAGACTTTGACAACTGAAATCACTAACAAAATGCATGTGTTAGTTTGGGTGTGTCACATCTCACAAAAATTTATAAAATTTTGCAAGACGACAAAAATTGTGATATAAACAAGAAAGATTTTGTTGAAGAATCTGCTATATTTTTTCGTAAAAAAAAACTCTGGCATCGCTAGGGTAGATGTTTCGAAGCCATAACGCATCTCATCAGCACCCATACAATCTCACAATCGGTAGAGGCTTCAAAATAACTGTATCATTCTGATTTAACTTTTCTATGCTGTTTAAGCGATAATTTAATAAATTGAACTTATGTATACATTAACAAATTAAATTAAGTTGTGATAACAAAAAGTTTAAATAAATAAATAAAAAAAATATATAAAAGAAATCTATTCGCGAGCAGAATTTGTTCTTACTCTGGCTTTTAGTTAAATGGCACTCTAAAAATGTTTCTTCCAACCAGTTTTGGTTGAAACAAAATGTATTTTGTACAACTACGTAGGCAGTACATACACACATATGACTTATGCGACTGCTTTAATTTGTATATTGCACGAAAATATGTTTAACGACTGCAGCATGCAGCCATATACCGGGAAATTCATTTGAGAGGTAAAATAGGTCAAGAAACCCTGGGAAAAATCAATACTGATGACGTCTAATCTGACCTAAAATTATGTATGTACATAGGTATGTTTTTTTTATATTAATTATTAAAAATCCTTAGTATAAAATCTTATTCAGTTTTGCAATTGTCAATCATCACTGGTTTTTGCACATTTTTTATGCTTTAAGCCAACATAATACCACTAAAAACTTTAAAATTAAAAACAGAACTTTTGTAACCTTCACCTACTAACTATCAGCACAGTTAAATGCATGTAAATTTAAACTTTAAATCGAAAGACGATCAGGTATATTGCCAGTGTTAGTAATTGCTTGAAAGAAGAATGAAAGAAATTTATAAATCTTGATGATTCATGGTATAAATATCATTTTTTTATGCATACTTGCATATGTAAGTTAACATTAAGGAGGTCGATTCAGCAATCGATATAGTTGGAAATAAAATTTTTTTTAAATAATTCAAGAATTCAAATATGAAATTAATTTTGTAAAAAGGGTTCATTATTGTATCTGAATAAATATAATTCAACAATTGTTTTTTATAAAATGGGCAAATAGTTTCTGAAAATCTATGATACATACCTACATACATTTTTATTTATTTTCCTTTTACTTATCAATAAAAAGATACAGTTGGCTCTGAATTCAGTATGTTAACATACATATATAACATTAACAAGCATTTTTGCTTAGGAATTATGGTGGTTTCGATTGAAAAAATTGTGTGGTAGCACTTAGATCACTTCTTCTTGTGTTGTCTACTGTTTAGCATAAACAAGAAAGTTTTGAAAATAATTAAAATCTAAACAGAAAAAATTACACACAAGTTGGAATTAAAAATTTAAATAACTGTTATCTTCTAAATTCCATTATTAAATTAAAAAAGATTTCATTCCGAGAAAATTTATCAATTTCCGTTTTCTGAAGATTTTTTGGAATAGAAATTCAATTAAATCGAAATGAATTTTTGCGACAGGCCTGATAATCATAAATACATATGTAACGAATTTGAACAAAAAAACTGAATTCTGTGACGATTTTAAAAACAAGGAAGAACTTGGGAGCATCGTGACCACGCTATCAGCAGCATACACATAGCTGGTTTCTCAGTGACAAGTAAGAGATGGATGATTTATGATGGTGTAACTTACTTTATCGTTCATATACATATATGACCAAACAACCATGATACAACTAATACGGTAACCTCTTCCCTACAGTAAGAACAACTTCAAGAAAAATTACATGTATTTTGTTTTTATACAATTTCCGAAAATTCGCAAAAAGACACCACTGCTACAAACTTCACAGCATTTACAGAGCTTACGCTGATTTGCTATCTCGTTTTGGCTGTCTTCTGTATTCTCTTGACAGTTTTGCGAAGTCAGATGATTAACGGTTCAACCAATGAGGCTACCTTATTAGTTGTATCATGCAACAGATGTATGTCCGCCCATGCTTGTGTTTAATTATGGCGCCATGTCAAAACTTTAACTAAATTAAAATAAAAAAATAAGCAAATTTCATATGAATGGATGTTTTGTAAATTGTGTGTTAAAATTATGTATGTAATAGGTTGCATAATATTTTCTAAAGGGAATGCAATAAATTAAGAGCGTGGAGAGAGATAGAAATTTTGCTTCATTCAATTCGCTAAAAGTAGTGGTGTGATTTGGCATGTTTTTACAAGTGGATATTTTTTAAATTCACTTAGTTAACACATGTAATATATATGCAAATATTTGAATGCTACATACATACTAATTAATATCTACTGTATACATGTACATAAGTATGTATAAGTGCAACTGAATCAAATATTTGAATTGTAAGCAAAAATAACACAGCTGTTGTTTTTTTTTAGAGCACAGGAGATAATGAAATCAATGACGTTAAAAATATGTTTGTGATGTAAAAATATACATTTGTTCATGTGTATGTACGGCTATACACACATATACACGTACATATGTATTTATTAGTACGTGTAATCATATGATGTTTTTACATCGAACCTACCTCAAACCAAAACACAGAATGAACGCTAGTTAACATAATAAAAACATTATGTGAATAACAAAAGGTTAGAGAGAAAAATGGAATGAATGATAAAGAAGCAGTTAAAAGAGGGAAATTGACAGTCTGAAAAACAATAAATAAAAGCAGTGTGTTTAAGTAGGTATAAATTCTTATTGGAATCCCGTAAGATTATCAGCAAGTAATCGGTATCATGTTTATGCGTGCAGAAAAGTTTAATGTGCAATAGCAGTTAATTCACAAAAATAATTATTGATTAAAATGATATTTGCAATTAAAACATAAAAAGCTGCCGTTACCTCCGATGACTACAGTTTTCGTCGATGTGGTACACTCACCCACCACTAGATATTACTACTTTGATTACATACAGTGAGTCTGTTACTGTTACACGCTGGTGTAACAATGTGAAAAGTGTTCTAGCAAAGTGCTTTAACAGAGTTGGATAATTAATAGAGATTGAACTGAATTGAAAGTGTTGTAAATAAAATAGCTGAGTGTGTTTTATTTCGGTTTGCAATTAAAGAAACTGCAGAAACCGTTTTCATTAAGGGATAAAAACGTGACAAAATTATTGGAAAACGAATTTTAAATTCAACATATGTGATTTTTTTCCAATACGACAATACCTACTTTTTTTTTAATTTTTCTGGGAGCAGTCACAACTTGAGCTATCACCAGTTTTCGTTTGGACTTTAAGTTACGGAACACCCTGTATATTTTCCAAATGTGTTCGTTATTATACAGGTAACAATCGATATTTTGCCATCGATTTTCGATAGCTTTTGGCATGTGGAAAAAAGTTCCACCGCTACATTTCGTGGCGACTAAAATTAACTTTTTGTACTTAACTGCTTTTGTACTTTTATATGAGGTTTCCTCCAAAGTGGCAGAGATCCTCCATCACACTAATCAGTCCCAATGTGCCCCTAGAGAAGTCATATGTATGAGCAACCCCTAATAATTTTTATGCTTCAATATTTTTTTTTTTGAACACACCGGCCCCGTGCTAGACCAGGAACACTACTCTACAAAAATACAAAATATTGAAATTTGGGCGCCTCTACGAGAATTTGTATTTTATTTTTCGATATGTAAACTTATTTCCTAATGCCTAAAGCTAGCGAATAATTAATGGCGAAATATCCACAATCTATTTTTCTTATAAATCGACCGCACTAAAGTACATGCATACATACATATGTAGAGTATACTCATACGTATGTTTGCCTATATGATGTCAACAAAATGACAGATTTCTTTCAATGAATTTTTTAGTCTTTTACACATACCTACAAACCTTTGTATGTAGTATGTATACGTATACAACTAAATAAATTGTTTTTCAGTTTGCAAACAACAAGCTAAAAGATCTTAAATTAAATGTACAGCCACCAGGCAAACAGCCAGTCAACCGGCTAAAAAAAGAACATCGCAAACAAATAGTCATTGCCGACGTCAGTCAGCCTATATGCCAGCCAATAAGCTCCACTTTAAGTGCATTACACTGTCGCTGTCATTCATTATTGTTGTACATATTCAAAATATACAGTGGTATGACTATCTACAAAGCTTTTTATATGAATACATACATACATACATACATATGGTGCATGCATTTATACACCTTCATGTGTATATTTTAGTACACGCGTACATAAATACCTACACTAACCCGAATGGGGGAAAAAATACACGTATTTTTATTTGCTCTCTTAATGTCTTGAATTCGATTCAGCAATTTTTTTTTTTGCAATTCGGTATTGAAAAATATAAGAGACAAGCACATACATACACACATATGCACAAGCATATACATATCTATAGCAATTTGCTTGTCTCTCTTATATTTAGCTGCGAGCATCGTGGCCACTAGCAACATTTTCTTTATTGTCATTAAGTTTTGCTTGCAACCAGTGTTGGCACAATTATTTCAGAAAGTTACCACATATGAATGTACATAGCTACATGCATATGTATGTACTAGAGTGTCGTTCGTGAACGAACGGGTTAAATTGAATGGATCACTGAAATGTACGTAGTGATCCGGTCTTTTAAGTGAGCGGATTTCGTTCAATAGTGTACGGTACTGTGTTGATTTTTATGCTCATCTGTTTTAGTTGATTAGTTGAGTTTTTAAGGGTTGCTTTAAGTGTACGTAAGTAGAAACTTCATTTGAATGACATTGTTGGCGTTCGTTTTTTATTTATATCAGTTTCGCTAAAATACTGATATCGTTGTTGATAAAAATGGTTTAGTAAGAGTGTCGGCCTTAAAGAAAAACTAAATTAATATTTAATTGCACGTTTTGGCTTTTGTTTTTGTGTTCCTGTTGTGTTTACTTTATCTTAACATCTGTTTTGATACAAGACCGGAGATACACAAACAAAGAAATTGTTGCCGTACTGTTCGTTCAAAGTGAGCGGTTGAACGAATTGAACGAACGGATCAGTGTGTGCTAATTAATCGGAAAAGAGCGCTCATTAAAACGAACGACCGCGCACAGCTCTAGTATGTACATTAGAGAAGGTCAATTTGTACATACATAAATACAACAAAAGAATATTTGTTGATTACGTGCCATCGATTTTGCGTTAGATTTTGGCATGAGTGAAAAAAGTTCCACAGTGACATACAGAGCACGAAGCCGATGGTAATTGACGGTCGGCGGATAAGCCAAAAGTGTCAGCTAACGGTAGGCTAATTTCAGAGTGAAAATAGTCTAAGTAAAGCAAAAAACACTCAGCAACATTGGAAACAAAGGACATGCGGAAACCGTACCAAAAAATAATTAGATAAAAAAAGAAATCCTTTGGAAGAAATCAACTTACATATGTATATGAGCAATGTTTATCAGGCTTTGGGAAAAAAGAAGATAAAATTACTTTAAGAAAGCTAATTCACTCCCAAGAAAAGCTGCGAAAATCTAAAATTTAATAATGGCCCTGAGTTCTGTTAAGCAAAATTAAGGAAATAATGATTTGCAGCTTTTGATTATATACTTGTCAAAATTCATATTATTTTCCATCGGCACTTGTTATTATACATCAGCTTTTTGTGTTTTCCTGCTTTGGTAACTAAAGGGTTGCCACAGAGCATATATATTTGCATCATATCAGGGATGCATTATACAGGGACGTAAAACAAAATTTTACAAATTATGCTAACTTTCAGAGTTTTATTCTTTGACATAACCTGATTTTTTATCGGTAACTTCAACGAAAATGTTGACAGTTTTTCATTTATCTTAACATAGCTGAACTCTTTGCACATACTAAATTCTACTATTACATTATATTGCACTGTTCTCCAAAACTTAAATGTAGTGTCGTACGGGCATTAGTAAGGTTTTTCCTTCGCTCACGAGATGTCGCTTGCGGCAGGCAGTACAAATCGATCACTTGTGTTGGATTAACCCTTAATACACCATTAGCTGAAATTTGTAACACTATTATACCATATGTTTTACTATTGACATACCTATAACATGCATTTGTAATTGAAAATCAACTACTGACCTAAGAACTAATGACTAGATGGATGGTGCTAGTTAGCACAACGGGACCTTTCTAGGACCCAAGTGGGTCGGATTCATGGCCGGCAGCCCGTGTAACATGGTGCCAGTGGGAACAATGACGAGCGTAGAAATTGCGCTTCTATGTAGGCATTGTCTTCAATATTGTTGATCAATAAACTCAAAAAAAAGATTTTTCCTATTAAATGCCATTTTCAATGACAATGATTGCCATTGAAAATCAAACACTGACTTACGAACTAGTGACTAGACATTTCTAATGGGACCACACAATAATTTTTTTTTATTATTTCGTAAACATAAACATCCAACAAGAAAAATGCAGACTCCCTGCAATTTTTCCAAATATCTAGGCACTCCAAACTTGAATTAAGTTTACCGGAGTGGCGCAAAAAAATCCATGAAAAGCCCTAAAGCGACAACACTGTTTATATAACGAATAAATTTAAGTTATGTAAGTACATCTCCTAAAATCTTTTGAATGCTACAAAATTACCGGTATTGTAGTGATACAGCTGTCAGTTGGGAAACGGAAATGCCAACAAGCCAAAACAATAAGGCCAGCGCATTAAGCAGCTTGTATTCCAAAGTTCACAACCAACAATTTTCTTTTTTTTATCAATTTGAATTCGCTCTTTAATTTCTTAAAGCGTAATAACACATGGCTAAGCAAATGGAATCGAAAACAAAAGCTACAAAATTAAAAGCAAGAGAGGGAGAGAGGGAGAGAAAATAAGTTTGCTAAAAAATGTTCAGCTGTTTTTTATTTTGTTTATTTTATTTTAGCTGTATGCATGTGTGTATATACAGGTTCATATGTATGCATCCATGCCTATTCAAAGTGCATACACACACACATACATATGTTTAGAGGTGGATTTGTGCTTAGTTGTTTATAAATTGTGGAGCTGGCATTTTTATTTTAAAAAGAGTGCAAATTTAACAGTGAAGGCCACAAAAAACTTACACTGCCTTACGTACATACATATCTACATGTGTACCTGTTGTAAACACATCTAGTGAATATTAAAATGGTATGTTGGTACGCAGGTATCTTGTGTACATTCTAAATTTCACGATTTTTAATTGTGTATCTTTTATTTGTCACTATGTCCTCCTACATACGAACAATTTATTTACCCGCTATATTATGTTACATATGTATACGTATATGTAGGTAGATGTAATAAATTCAACATTTGTGATCACAGGAATGAAAAGATCATCACAGGGTGTTTGTTTTTTGAATAAAGCAATAGAAAAAACTACGCGACATAGATTTTTTTTATAATTTTTCTGTTAGCAGTCACCACTTGACCTATCAACGGTTTACGTTTGGACGTTGAGTTCCAGGCTCAATAATTCTTTCTTCGCCATACATTTTTTGTTATTTAGTGATAAAGAAAAAAAGCGATAAAATTTAAAATTAATCAAGAGGCCATAGGATAGCTAAGCACTGCTGCTTGAAGGCAGTATGTAATTAGTTATGATGTGGCTTAGAAGCAATTTGGGTGCTGATGATCGTCGTGGTGGACGTGAAACAGCCATGGTATGTTCCCCATCCAATAACTCTAACTTATTTATGTTCTTTAAAAATGTTGATCACTACAATTTAACCATAAAATAAAGTTTCTCAATTCTGAGGGAGTAAAATCAAACTAAAAATCCCAACAACGTAATTAACAATTGTAAATCATTGGAATCGGACAAGATGTTTCATTTGAGTGAATCGTTCGTTGTCTTTCAGAAAGCTGATGTGAATTAATTATTTCTTTTAGTATGAACTAAATTGTTTATTTGCTTTAAGAGCCAATTGAAATGTATTAATTCAGGTCCAAAATACAAATATTTTTTTAAAAGGTTCATTTTTGGACCTGAATTAATATATTTCTTTTAGTGTATCTGTGTATTTCTGAATGTTACACACAATTCGGAGTGAAGGAAAAAGAAAATTTTAATTTCAAAACGTGCAAGTGCTGTATTGCAAGCAAAATACGCACTAACTACAGATCGAATAAAACAAATATGGAACAAAAACGAAATTAGGAACAAACACACAGCTTGCGTAACGGAATTCACTCCATCACGAAAGGCGCCTCAAAAATGAAGTTCCTGATTTCTGAATATTAAAAAAAAATTTTAGTTTTTTGATATTCTCAAAAATACAAATCATAACAACCAAGAGTAACTCGTTGTAAAGAAAAATAAAACAGTTGCTAAACTTTAGAATTGTTTTCTGTGTTGAAGGATTGTTTGAACAATTGTGATTCATGGGAATATTAGGATATGTGGTAAAGCTTCAAACATTCCTTTAATTTTTTCGAGTCTACTGACGAGTTGAGTGGCATCAACGCAATGTCGGCGGCGTATAAGTAGACGGCTGAAAAAGACAGCAAACAATTGATTCAAGGTGAATCCATTACAGGTGCCCGCATCCCAATTCACATCAATATTTTTCCAAGATTTCATCTTCTGAGTTGTCAAAGCTGATAGCAAACGTATGTAACGAGAGAAAATGTTGAAGCGAATTGAATTGCGACTACCTGTACTTGATTCGCCTTGGGTCTATTTTTAGACCTAAAGTATTATACATACCTATTTCGTTTTTGTAAATTGTATGTGGACATTCATAGAAAACGTAATTGATGTTATATTTTATGGTTCTACTAAAATAACTAATTGATTTTAATTAGAAATTAAAATAAAACCCTACGTGCGTATGTTCACCACCTTTCTTACATTTTTTATAATATATACATACATATATACATATATATATGTATGTACCCTGCCGGCAACTCAGTTAACTAATAATGAATTACAAGCTAACTTTTTTACAACTGGTGGTGGTTGACACTTAGATTATTTTCAATGGAGATGACTGACTATTTTAACATTACGATGTCCTAGGAGGTAGTCAATTGTCCGACGCTGCATTACTTTTCAACTAACTTCAAGTTAACTACTTCAAAGTCAGTACATACAGAAAAAAATGTACAAATCAAGGCTGATTTTACATTTTTCGGTGGTAATAGTTATTATATTTTATTAAATTAAATTTCATCACACTTTTTTTTTTTTTTTTTTTTTGTTAGCCTCTGGTGGGATTCGAACCACTAAGCCTCAAGACTGGTGAGCAGCCACCTTAACCCATTCAGCCATCGCTACATTTAAAACGAATGCGACAATAGGCAATTTAATTCAAGAGTTATTTACCGTGTATGTGTGTATGTTAGTATTTGAATTTTGAGTGAACTCTGCACTACGTTTCGATTGTATTGTAGCTAATTTGAAGCTAGTCCATAAAAGTTAACGTGAAGTTAATTATTTTAGTAGTCGACTACCAATTTGCTGGCAGGGTACCTACATGACCTAAAAAAGCTAGTATTGAATCCAAACTTAACGACAGTGTTATTTCTTACTTGAAAAAAAAGCAATGATGAAAAACAGATGATCATTGTTTAATTGTAAAACATACGAGAGAAAACTGGCTGATTGGTTGGTTGCCAAATCGACTGAGTGACGACTAATTTTACTTTTATATATAAGCCGGTACAGCTGTTTCAAGCTAGCTACAAACACAAGAAACACAAAAATCATATACGCATATTCACTCAATTGTGTGTATGTTTGTACATACAGATGTGTGCACGTATGCATGTGTACAAAAAGATTTGTAAGAGCGAGCATAAAGAAGAATAAAATAGCGAATTTATAAGGTTTCCGAAAAAAACCCGAGAGAAAATAAGTAAAAACAATTAAAGCGTACAGCTGATTTCGAAATAATGTGATGTTTAATACACAAAGTGAAAATGTTTGTAGTTTATTACACAAAAAATAAATTTATAATCCATAATTTAATACAGCAATTTGAATATAATGTGTTTATTTTATAGCCAAGCAGTGTAAGGGTGTTATATTCTCAATTCTATCTCAATTTATATGGGAACGCCTAAAAAGTGAAACAAAAACGACAGAAACAAAATATACTACATAAGTATGTATGTATATGTATTTGCTTTTATTTTGCGCCATACCTTTTTACAATTGTCGTTTATTAGAAGCAAACAAAGTTTACCATATGTTTAATACGTACATATGGCTGTACATACATATGGCTTTTCCATTATGCCGTATAAAACAATATGGTATTTGCTTTTCAAGTACAAATCATATGGATGCGTAAGAAAGCAAATGTTTAACAAATATTGGACATAAATACATATGTATATAGTTGCATGCAATAAACGCATATATACATACAATCTTTCAATCATTTCCACAATAATCAATAGAGTATCGTTTACTTACTGCAGTTCTTCATCCAATTCTTCAGTGCTTTGATACTCGACATTTTCCAAAATGACTTCCTCAGTTTTAATAGGAACGTTTGTAGACATTTTATAATTTATTGTTTTTCGTTAGTAGAAATGATTTTTTAAAGATGTTATGAGAAAATATTTTTGGCAAATTAGAAAACACGTGTTTATTTTTTGCTATATTACAAATGCTCAGTTAAAAGTTTTAACCATAAAATTTAGGCCAGTATTTTTTACTGTATATTCATAATTTTGTTAGTTTAATAATTGTGTAAGGTAAAATTGTTTTGATTTTCACTTTTCCATATTTTTCGGGCAACCAGGCCAGACTAGAACGTCAATTGAAATCCAAAATGACGTTTTTTTTTCCTTTTTTATGTATATCATTTACTCACACTACGGTTAGAAAAATGACGCTCACTTATACACTCACAGTCTTTATTTATAATTGTAGCTCTGTTTTGCTATCTTTTTCCTTCTAAGTTAAGCAGCTTTTGTTTTTTAATTTTTCTTTTATTTAACAGCTGGATTATTCATTTGCTCATAGTAGGTCGATTTTATATTTCTAATCTTTGTTTTATTTTACAAGTCATGAGTGTGTGTATTCACATGGACAATATTTTTCAGCTGTTTCGTTTTACAATATTAAGAGCTTTTTATATGCTTTTGTTCTACAGTTGTTTTTCTTTTTTTATTTTTCACACCTTTTTCCAATTATTTATTTGTTCACCTTTTTAAGTAAATAAAAAAAAAATTAACGTGGACTTTATCCGCACTTACAACCGAGTCGAAAGAAACTCAAGAACGTTATGAAATTGAAATTTTTACTCGCATGGTGCAGGGCGAATAAGTTTTTATGAAGATTCCGTTCTCATTGATTCCCTAAAGCAGTTTTTCAACGGAGTGGCATCACTCATAAAACAGGCTGATTCAGGGAGAATTAGTTTCGCAGATCTCATTGCGGGGCGAACAAATTTTTTGCTTTGTACCGGTACTAGAGCTGGAAAACTATCGATAGTCGTGCCATTCGATATTTCTCTGTTTAACTACCGACAGTTTATGGCCACTACTTCCTACCAAGTCGTTGGCAAAAAATATTTGTATTTATGTATTTCATTGGTTGTAAGTTTTGAAAATCTCTAAAACAAAAGGCATTGCAACATTACCTTATTTAATAATTTATTGGCGCCGCAATTCAAATGTCTCCATTTAATTTTAAAGTCGCCGTTAGACCTATTTCATTGACTTTGCTTTTACTTTCCTAATAAATCTTTCTTGACAATAGCATCACTATCGGCGAAAAATTTAACAATAGTTTATTATTAATATATCAATTGTTTTGCTGCTGGGGCCGAGCTAACTCAAATATGTTTTCAGAATAAGAGAAAAACTGAAGGCTGGCTAATAAAATCATTTAAATGCATATGTACCTACTGAAAAATGGTTAAGCTACAAAGAATTTCTACTTTTTTCCTATCTAAAACGTATTGAGATTGTGATTTTATATTAAAGCCTGCTTATCTGGCAGCACCAATAAGACATTGCCTTTATCTGCCATTATCGAAATTTTGCTCCATTTCTTCAACACTGTTTGCGAACATACTCAACTTGACAAGTGTTCCGAAAGCTGTTTACGTACCCTAAGTTTGGGCAAGTGAGAGAAATATAATACGTTTTGTATGCACAACCCCAGAAAAATTATAAATTTTCAAACTATGAATCCTTCAAACAAAAGTCGACATTTTTGATTTAAAATTACAAAAAAAAACCATATAAATTTTTTTATATTGTTATAGCATGTATTTCACGAGGAAGTGTCCATACATTCGTTGTAACCCATTTCTCTTGAATACACATAAACATCTCTTCTTCTGGTAAATAGAACCTCTTCTATTTCAGGATGTGTGGCTAAAGAGTGAACAACACCACCAGTTTTACCTAAAATTGTATTATATGTAATAGCATTTGAAAACTTCATAGGTGTGTATATTCTTCTCTAGTTTACTTACTGACTTCTATGTTTTGCAATATTTTTCCGTCTAGCAAGTTCCACACAATAACATTCCCTTTACTACTGCCAGATAAAATGTGTGTATCATTAGACATTATTCCACATTCTATTTGATAATCTTCGGCATTGCATCCTTTATACTCTGATAATAGGCCGCCAGAATCGCAATCGAGTAAGCGTACCACACCATCTTGGCATGACGCTACCAGGCATTGTTCATCCCGGGTCAAAGTGAGATATGTGATGGGCATACCTAACTTATCGCATGTCATTTCTCCAACACGAATGTCATAATAACGAACACAGCCATCTAATGACGCTGTAATTATTTTGTTTTCATTACTCAAAACGGATGTTATACAGTCCCTTGCATCTCTCATAATTTGAACAGGTTCCAGACGTCTTGTACGTATGTCCCAACAAAACACTGCATTATCCCGTCCTCCCGAAATGGCTATAGAAGAGTCTTCATTAAAGCAAACACACTTTACACCACCGGCATGGCCCCGCAACCGTCTTATTGGAACTCCCGTACTAACATCCCAGTATATAATACTCTTGTCCAGGCTTGCTGTAACAATATTACTGCTTTCACAACTGCCTACCGCATCTGTAACTTCATCCGCATGTCCACCATATGTTTTTAGGAGAAGGCCCGTTTTGTGATTCCATAGCTTTAGCTTTTTATCTGAGCCACAGGTTAAACAATACGATCCATCAACTGAAAAATACGTTTTCAATTAAAAAGTTTCTTATTAATTGTGCTTCTTTATAGTATATTTTGTAACAAATTGTGCAAAATGTTGCTGGAATTTGTTACTTTACTTACTCCAGCAAGAAAATTTATGTACATAGAGAGAAAGAGAGTCAGAAAATTGACATTTGAATGACTGAGAACAAATTTTTCAGCCAAATTTTACAGGTTTCTGAAACAGATGTTTTGACTCATATACAAAAAGCACATAAGAAATTTCATACATAGTATGTGGAAATATTTTTTTCTCAAAATATTCTTCTTGTACAAAGAAGTTATATGTAAATGACATACGAAAATGCTTTAATAACTTGTTTTTGTATTAAGTTTATCAGGCTCAAGTTCTTTCTATATTATTATTGTGATTGATATTTATTAAATAAGACAAAAAAGACATTCAGCAGGGTCACAAAAATAATATAGAAAGAACTTGAGCTTGATAAGCTTAATACTAAAATAATTATATAAGAAAAAGTTCGAATAATGAAAAATCAACTAATTTAATAACTTGTTTTACTAAAACAAAATTTTTTACAAAAATGCCAGTTTTTATTTATGTATGTATGTTAAGTATTAATTCAGGTCCAAAAATGAACCTTTTCAAAATATTTTCTGTTATGAGTGTTTGTTTTAGTCTCAAATAAACTTTAAACTTTCGTTTGAAAACAAAGTACATTTAGCATAATTCGTTTAGAAATTTTAAATAAACTCGACAGTACATTTTATTTAATAATTTGTATTATTTGTCACTGTAAGTGCAACGATGTTTTCATATATGTATGTACAGACATATGTATGTATGTATTTTAAAATAAAACAATGTCATCAAGGGATGTATGTACTTGCCGTTATTTCGGAAATTTTTAAGATGCAAATTGTAAAGCCTTTTCGAAATATTCTACCATCATTGGATATACTTCATCATACTGCTCACTTTTTCTACGTCTTACACCATCTCTGTAAGGCTGTAAAGCCCCAGAAATCAATTCTAGCTTCTCACGCTCATTTGTATATAAGAGTGCTTTCCATGTGAATGCAATCATTTTTTGCCCTGCCTGCCAGCTTGACTTAATGGTTTCATTTTTCGGCCTTTGCTTTAATATAACTATGTACAACAAAAATACCAACGTATATTTATACATACCCGCATATACATATATACGTATCAATTCACTGACCATTATAACGAACAGCTCTTACAGCGCCTTGATTGCAATCTATTACACGCAGGCATTTTAATTCTACATATGTCATTTTTGATCTATTAATTATTTAAGTTTTCAATCACTTTTTTATAAATTCTACGCGTATTTACTATTTAGGACGAAAAATTCTGTGACGAAAAAAAATCTCACAAGCTCGGGTGACCGCGAATCAACTAGTAATGGATTCGCCTTGGGTGACCGCTTGTAATTATACTCAACAAAGGTACCCCGATATCAGGTAGTCACATAGCTACAACAAATACCAATAATTCTTGTATTTTGTTGGTAGAAATCTTTAATATCTGTCACCCATTTCTTCGCATTTGTGTGCTAGTGCTGTGTACTTTGACAGTTTTTCAGGCTAAAAGCAGTAGTAAGCTGGGATTGTAAAGCTACCTGGTATCGATGTACCTTGTGCGCCACAAAGAGCAAGGCAGCTCAATACCAGGTAATCGCATAACTACAACAAACACAACAACAACAAACACTGCATGAATTTTGTTGGTAGAAAAACTGTATTATTGTCATCCGTTTGTTCGCGTGTGTGTGTTTCTGGTGTGTATTTTGATATTTATACAAGTTAAAATCAGTAGTCAGCTGGGCTTGTAAGGCTACCTGGGATAAATGTGCCTTGAAAAAGAGTGAGGAACTAACTCACTTTGAATTTGCTTACGGGGTGTTCAAACTTTGGCAATTGATATTCAAAGTGAAAGACAGACAGACAAGTCTCAGTTATTAAATTATTGAATCCATATTTGTTTTTATGAAGAAACTGACAAAAGTATACACATGATTGTTGTACGTTTGATATTCTCACCAGAGAAACAAGTCGAGGCAAAAATTTCGGCGGCGGCGGCGCAGCAATTTTTGACCGGCGGCGGCGACGCATAGAAAAATTCGGCGGCGCACTATTTATACATAAGTACATTAAAAAAAATTTTTTTTAATGTTAAAGGCACATTTTCAGTGCCACAACAGATAAAGGATTAAGATTTACATTATGTATTGATTTTTAAACTAGGCAGACAGACTTACAACTTGGTCTTGTTGGTAGATGTTGGTGTTGTTGCTTAGTATGGTTGCTAATTTTGTTATTGAAGATAAATTTTGATGTTAGGTTTGCGTATGAAGACAGAATTTACAATCTGAAAAAAAAAAACGGATTTAGAGTAGTTTTAAAAAACGTCACGCATTTGTGCCCACACTCGAAATAATAATCGGCGGCGATTTTCAGCCGGGTCGAGCCGATGAAATCGGCGGCTTTTTTCAGCCGATACAAGCCGACGAAATCGGCGGCGGCGGACATGACCTAAGTTTACACCGGCGGCGGCTAGCCGACCGGCGCACGCCGCTCGACTTGTTTCTCTGATTCTCACCACTGTTATTAGATAAAACAGAATACATACAAGCAGATTTCTTGTTTTTGATTAATTACATTGGTCTTGCTGGCAGACGAGGTTTTTCCGCGTTCTAAATGAATTAACACCATGTGAGTGGATATCAATCCGCTTCAAACTCGAAGTAAACGACAACAAAGCGTATGAGAACCAGAGGTCGAAGCCGATCGGCTATTAGTCGGCTTTCAGCCGCCGCCGAGGATTGATGACATAGTACAGCCGCCGCCCATAGTACGGCTCAAAACCGAGCCGTTTTGTTTCGGCTGAGCCAAAATTTTACAGCGCAGCCGTTTATTTTGAGACTTGGCACATTTTTATTTTGCTCATTTCAATGTATTAATTAAGTTTATTGTTGAATTTTCATTTGTCTCTTATTTTCTTTGAATTTGCTTCTTTTGCTCGCATTTTATTTAAACTTAACCCCCAATTTTTGACTTGGATTTTAAATGCCATTTCAATTTAAATTTGATTTAAATACAAAATTGAGTCAAACAGTTGCTATTTAAATCAAACTTAAACGGCCTGCCGTGCCCATTTTTCGTACTGCCATATGATTTTGACAGTTTGGTTTTGTTCTGCAAATTAAGAAAATTGCACATGTTTTTTGTTTGCTTCATAATTTGATTTTTTATTATTTCCAGAAGGTAATCAACTTCTGTGGCAGTGAAATTGAGATTCCTTTTATCACTTTTGCTACTCAATTTAAAAATTTTTACAAAACAATTTATTATTTTCTAAACTTTTCACAATTTCACTCGCTTCCAAATTTGTTTAAGCAGCTGTTTTTTATTGAGTTACCGATAATTTTTTGACACTCACATTGTGCTGCCGTACTTTTATTACAATTAATTACCAAAAATAATTTTAGACTGTAAAACAGAAAGCTATTTTAAATCCAAATTAAATTTTAAGGAAAATTTAATAATTTTATATTTAAATCCCAAGTCAAAAATCGGGGGTAAATCTAGAAAAAAAAAACAGTGTTAGGTAACTAACAGCCGTTGATTTTTACTAAGCAGCCGTTGCCCAAAATTACCTCGGCTGTCGGCGACTTTTAGCCGCCGCCGCTTATTTTGCCATCGAGCCGCCGCCGACCGACAGTTATCCTCGGCTTCGACCACTGATGAGAACTTGCAAGAAAAGCTAGCATTAATAACAAACTGTCAAAATTGACAGCACCTATATATAATCACCTGTGCTGCCAAGCTCAAATTTGGCTGTACTCTAAATAGGCAATCACGTATTCAATTGCGAGACTGGCAACACTGGTAATTATCACATCCAAATTCGCCTTATTAATTACTGACGTTGCAGAAAAGCAAAAACAAACAAATTTTCAAAAAAATATTCTTTTAGAATTTTGAAGTATACTTTTCAAAAATAAAATATTTAATTGTGCTTTTAATTTACTTAATATAATTCTTTGCACTGAAAGTACAGTTACTGCAAAAAATGGAAAAAGAAAAGAAGGAGGTTGCAACTTCATTGATTGATATGAACTTGACTATTGGAGAGCAAATTGCTGAACTAAGCAAACGTCTTAATAATATTAACGAGGAACTGCAACAACAAGTTCGAGATAAATATGGTGCACTGTTGCAGCAGGCTACACATGCTGGCCGTTTTGATGCGGGCTTAAATACCCTCGCCGATGATGTTGGGCTTATACGTAATTCAAGTTACCGTATTAAAAACCAAGTTGACCAGCAATACCAAAATATTACAAATCAAGCAAAAGTTTTAGCACGATTGCACGAACTATCACACCTATTGAGATGTTCAAAGACTTTGCTCACTTTAACATCGAAATTACGGAATACAAAAGACGTTCTAAAGCAGGCCGAATTACATTTTGAATTAAATGCATTGGTTGAAGATTCGGATTTGAAAAAAATAGAATTCGTTCAGAATGCCAGGTCGTATGTGATAAATTCTGGCCAGCGGATACGTAATTTGACGCAAATGCAATTGGTGACAGGGTTAAAAGAGAGAAATCAGGTACAAATTTGCAATGCATTGAAGGTAAGTCAAGCAAACTGTATAACGTCGATATTGTAATGCGAAATTAATTTTTTTAGATTTTTATAAATTTCAACAATTTGGAAATGTGTTTAAACAATCTAGTCAAAACTTTCATTTCTGATTTGGAGCAGTCGCTGAAAGAATGTTTTGCTGGTAACGATATATCAATTTTAAATAAAAATGACTGTAACAAAAGCACAAGTGTATCGCTAAAATCGGCTGCATTGAAAGGACCGGGCAAAACGCCGCAATTGACTACAACTCAGAACTTTCGGGCCAAATTTTGGAAATCGCTGCATTGGCTATTGTATGATGAACTTTATGAATATTGCATACAAATGCAAATGCTCAAGAGTTCCTTGGAAGAGGTGCAACAGTTTGGAACTGTAGCATCTAACACAGAAGAAACTGTAAGCAAACACTTTTGGCTAGCTGTTCAGAGTCTGCTTAGAAAAGCATTTAACGAGTGCCCTCCTCATATAACTCAGACTTTACAAGAAGGTCTATCAAAACTACTCAGTTCTGTTCGCGGTCTCGAGCAAAGAGTAAATAGAGAGTTTCTGTTTGATGACGATTTGTTCACTAATTTCGAAGTTGGCTATATAAGTAAATGCAGCTCAAACATGAAAGCTTGTATGGCTGGTGTAGATTTGCCCAACAACGAAACGGTTGATAATTTCATAAGAATAGCTTCTTCGGAACTGAGTGCTGCTCTAGTAGACGGGCAACTTAGTAACTCAATAGCGGCAGTTTTTGTATCATGTAGCAAAGAATTTTGTTTAAAAATCGAGTCTCAAATTAAGATTGGTCCTGATTCCGTACAGGTAGTGGATTTACCAAACACGCAACAAATTCAAAACACTTTTCTGGCAAATATACTATACTATTTTAAAGATTCAACAAAACGTATGTTACAAGATTTAGGGCAACAATTTGATAATTCACGGTGTACAGCTAAAGAGGAAATTGCTAAATCAATAAAGCAGGCCGATATTTTAATAAGTACAATTTTACAACAAATAATGGATTCGATTGTATCCACTGTAAACATTATTATCTTAAGTATACACCGAGAACCAGGCTTAAACTCCGAAAAGATTTCAACAGCCGGACCTTCCATGTACATGAAGGAATTGCATGAGTTTCTAAATCGATCTTGGACAAATCATATTTTAGTATATGATGACAAAGATGTAATAATGAAGTGTGGCCAGGAGGTAGCTAAAAGGTGTATAGATTTTTTCATTCATAACCTCAGCATATTGAGACCATTAAGTCAACCTGGCAGGCAGAGGTTAAAAAATGACTGCGTTCATATGGAAAGCACTCTTAAACCTTTATGTTCTAATCTTTATGAACTTGGCAACTCAGCACGATTGTTGCGGGCTATATCTTTTCTCATTATTCAAAAACCATCAGAACTGACTAAACAGACATCTGGCAAGGATTCGTTAGTACCGTCGTATATAATTTTACTCTTGTTGTTTGGTCATGCTGGACAGGAGTTACAGTCTCCACATACCACTCTCAACTGGTCAAATGAACGTTTGATTGAGTGGCTTGAAGGACATACGAATGAGCGCGAGAAGCTAGAATTGATTTCTGGGGCTTTACAGCGTTACAGAGATGGTGTAAGACGTAGAAAAAGTGAGCAGTACGATGAAGTATATCCAATGATGGTAGAATATTTCGAAAAGGCTTTACAATTTGCATCTTAAAAATTTCCGAAATAACAACGCCAAGTACATATGTACATCCTTTGATGACATTGTTTTATTTTAAAATACATACATATGTACATATATGAAAACATCGTTGCACTTACAGTGACAAATAATACAAATTATTTATTTATTTCATTTCATTTGTAATACAACAAGCCGTCTAGGCCAAATATTAAATAAAATGTACTGTCGAGTTTATTTAAAATTTCTAAACGAAGTATGCTAAATGTACTTTGTTTTGAAACTAAATATATTGAAAATCGCAGTTGGCTTTGAATTTCATTGCATTGAAAAAATAAAAATTAATAAACTTAATACATATGTATATCGAAAGCTTCAAAACAGAAAATATCAATTATTCGCTGAAATCCAATTTCAAGACTTAAGGCAAAACACAATATCATATTAATTTACGATCTATTGTAGCATTGAAGAAAAGAAATCTTGCAAAATAACTTTAAAAAATGCATAATCAGGTTCCATTCATGTATATTTCTCCCTTCCTTAATGTGGCACCATTTCCATATGTTAATTCTAACCACAATAATGGCGTTTATGAAGGGCACCCTAATCAGGTGCTCTTCCATGCGCCACATCATCCCCACCCATACATGCAGCAATTTGGTTTGCAATATAATATACAGCCAAATTATTATGTTGCAAACAGCCCCAATTAACACACAGCCGCTGATGATACCATATGTAGCACCGAATTATTTTGTACCTCGTTAGCGGATGCACATACGCACCAACGTATGTAGCACCGGCACCATACCGTACTAACATAAACACAACACAGCGAAGTCATGCGATTCCAATAATTAAACCCCAATCATTTACCCTAGACAAAAGCAGCCTACACGATACTTATTGGCAGAGCTAAAAGCTCTTGCCAAATCACCTGAATCACGCAAAACCCCGGTTGTGCATGGTCAAAAGAGTAAGTGCATTGCACAACTACTTATAGCTAGAACCAGCAGAAAGCACCAAACGCATTACTCGGCGGCTCAATCAAAGGAAAAAATTGTATACATACATATATCAAATTGTCGTTGAATGAAAAAGTTAAACTCACCGAATGTAAAAATGCTTGGCAGCCGAAATTTTTAGCAAATACTTTTATCAATGATACAACAGAAGATGTTTTGAAGAAGGTTAGGGGAATTCTCAACAAGCTTACGTCAGATAATTTTGACATCTTGCTAAAAGAAATGACTAGCATAAATATAAATACGCCAGAACAGATGCAAAAAGTTATGCTTTTAATATTTGAGAAAACAGTTCGCGAACCGAACTTTGCCCCCACTTATGCGAAATTCTGTAAATTTCTATTTGATGAAATTAGTGCTTTATTTCATATGTTCGCTGCGACAAGCGAAAAACGACTCAATGTGTTCTGTTAAAAAAAAAATCAGCGGCGTTTTCATACCTGCTATTTTTTATATATACATACCTATGTATAGGTTTTGTGGTATTGATTTTGTGGTGTTTAATGGAGATTAAAGTTGAAGGAAAATTTAATGCAACAAAAAAAGTAGAAGTAAAGCTTCACCTCTTCAAAGCTTACCTAGTGCAACAAAAAAAGTAGAAGTAAAGCTTCACCTCTTGCCGATAAATTGAATTAATGAAAAATTAGTCTTAATAATTACGTGTGAAAATGACCGCTAAGAAGAGATCATCAACCTTTATATAGAGTAGCAAAAAAGAAAACGTTATTTTTGCCAGTGGTGCCAGAAAGTTTCAACAAAAGTTTTAGTTCGTCATGAAAACGTTTCAGTTTAAAATCAACAGGTCGATTGCTATGTTATTTTTGTAGATATCTAAAGCAAATAAAATAAAATTTGCAGACCTTTATCAATTATAATAGTGTGCAGATTTCAGATATTTTAAAATATTCGGATTAAATTATAGCTGTGCTGTTAATAAATTTTGTTTCTGTATTTTCTTGTTATTATTAGTTATTAATATTAAAGCAAATAAACAATTTAGTTCATATTTGAATATTCAAAAACTTTTACTTTTTGATACTTTCAAAAATACAAATCGTAGTAACCGATGGTGACTCGTTGTATAGAAGGTTGCAAAGAAGAGTAAAAGAGTTGCAAGACGAAAATAGAAATGTTTGTTGTATTAAAGGTTTGTTTGAATATTTCTGATTCTCATTTTGTTCATGAGAATTGTGGAATAAGTAGCAAAGTTTCAAACAAACTTTTAAGAATTTTTCAAGTCTACTGATGAGTTGATTAGCACCAACGAAATGTCGGCATCTAGACAGCTGAAAAATAGAACAAATATTTTTGAAAAGGTTCATTTTTGGACCTGAATTAATTAGTTATTAATGTTAGATTTTATAAATGAGCTTAAGGTCACTCAATTCTCAATAAATATATTTTCTAATTATTGATAAATTTTTTCGATATTTCGATACTCCTTTGTGTATCTTCTTCAGGAAAGAGCCCTTGAGCCCTCTAATCTTTCCGACATCCTAGGTATATAAGTTAGTGATTTATACTTCACTGCTTCATAGATACTATTGTCGTTGTTTGATCTTCTTATATACCTAGGATGTCGGAAAGATTAGAGGGCTCAAGTATAAGATAGCACATAGAGTACATAATACGGTAGGCAAACTCTTTAGTAGGACTAAGGACGTATTGAATAAGTTGGAAAAGTCGAATTTAGTTTATAGTATTCCGTGCAGTGGTAATGCTGATGAACAGTGTAATAAGGTTTATATAGGGACTACAGGCAACAAGCTTAAGACCAGGTTAGCAGGACAAAAATCTGACCAAAAATATAGGAACTACAATTCTTCGCAAAAGACAGCATTATCCACACATTGTCGTGATCTTAATCATTATCCAGATTTCGAAAACACTTCAGTTTTGGGCACAGAGAATAATTACAAACGTAGATACATGTTAGAAATGTTAGAAATTATTAAAGTTCCATTGGAAAAGAGGATAAATTTTAAGAAGGATACAGATGGACTAGCTAGAAATTATAGACATCTAATTACAAAAACCAGAACAGGACTCAGAACATAATATCTTATTTTTTTTACATTAATGATTTTTCATTCTTTTTTATAAAAAACTAAAAAAACCAAAAAAAAAAAAATGTTATGTTAAAAACGTTATTATGTATAAAATAATTATTAACATTAGTATAGATATATATATAATTGTGTAGATAATAAGTATGTATGTAAAGCCTATTTATGAATGTAAAAAAACCCTTTTTATTTTTCATTTAGTTTGTCAATTGTAATCATTGTTTTGAAATTTGAAAATTTATAAAATAATAGAAAACACATTTTCCTGAAGAAGATACACAAAGGAGTATCGAAATATCGAAAAAATTTATCAATAATTAGAAAATATATTTATTGAGAATTGAGTGACCTTAAGCTCATTTATAAAATCTAACAAAGTTAAATAAAAAGGTCGAAGAACGAGTATACAGAACATTAGTTATTAATATTATTAGTATTTGTAATACTTTTTGGAAATTACAATTCTTAATAATTTGTACTTAATAATTTAATAATTTGTACGCAGTTTGCAGAACAACTATGAATATAAAGTAATTTTAATGCAAATTTTGACAACGTTTGAAACACTAACTCACTATTAGCTTTTATAATTTTTGATATTGTGCGCCAGAAGTCAACACAGTAATATCTTCCAAATTTGCAAAATATTTATTAAATTTGATGTGGCGATATAAATTATCTTAAGTATTATCTTATGTATTTATTTGAGATAAGTATTGATATAAATTAGCACCCCAATTAAGTACATCCAATTACATATTGTCACTTTGTTGACAGGTGTAATAAAAATGGGTTTAAAAAAAATTTACAAAATATTTATTAAGTTCAATGTGACGGAGCTCTCTAAATTCACTGTCTAAGATTTGTATATTACTGTCATTTACTAAATTCGGAAAAGATGTTATTAGTTCTCATATCAATTAAACTGTTAGGATGATAATTTCAACCAAGACAATCATATTGTTCTGTTAGTTACTCCCGGGTCACATACTTTTATACATATGTATGTAAACTTTTATTTTGTAAAATGCTACAGTGGACGCAGTTGGGTTTTCTCTTTGTTTTTACAAAAATTCATATAATTTTTACAGGCCTTAGCTAAAGTGTAGTTTCCAGAAATTTTTGTGACAATTTTAAGTCCCACTTTTCGAGACCAATTTTTTTTTTTAAGTTTCAAAGGTAACGCTGAAAACAGCTGACGAGTGCATTGGTATTTGTTTTCGTCGAGTTTTGTGTACTGGCAACTTTTTATTACCTGTCATCAATTTGGGCCTGTTTGGCGTTCAGACATACATAAGCGTCGTTCAAGCGTCATTAATAATATTTGCGTTGAATTAATTTTTATAGTTTTAGTAGATTGAAAAGGAACATAATTCGTTTAGTATATATATCTAAAATGATATTAATTAAAGAAAAACACTAAAAAATATACACATATGTAAGAACAAACGTAAAAATTTCTCCGGAAGAAGTAATATTAGTGCTGATGTTTTTATAAATTTCGTTGAAAAAGAACAAAGAAATATGTCGTTTTTAAGAGGATCTTTAAATTATGTTTGGTGTACGACAAGTGTGTTGGGAAAAGGTGCTACAGGCTCAGTTTTTCAGGTAATTTCAAGAAAAAATTGTTTTTAATTTAATGAAATACCTACAAATATTTTTGTTTTGTAAACAATGAAACAGGGTGTCAATAAAATAACAGGGGAATCAGTCGCCGTAAAAACATTTAACCCTTACAGTCACATGCGTCCCCCAGATGTTCAAATGCGCGAGTTTGAGGCTTTGAACAAAGTTAATCATGAAAACATTGTTAAATTGTTGGCTATTGAGGAAGACCAAGAGGGACGAGGAAAAGTGATTGTTATGGAACTATGCACTGGCGGAAGCCTGTTTAATATATTAGATGACCCGGAAAATTCTTACGGTTTACCAGAAAATGAGTTTTTATTAGTTTTGGAACATTTATGTGCCGGCATGAAGCACTTGAGAGATAATAAATTGGTGCATAGAGACTTAAAACCTGGAAATATTATGAAATTTATTTCTGAAGATGGGCAAACTATATACAAACTAACAGATTTTGGCGCGGCCCGAGAACTAGAAGATAATCAACCATTTGCATCTCTTTATGGCACTGAAGAATATTTACATCCCGATTTGTATGAAAGAGCTGTATTGAGAAAGTCAATTAATCGATCATTCACGGCTAATGTCGACTTGTGGTCTATTGGTGTGACTCTATATCATGTAGCCACAGGTAATCTACCTTTTCGGCCCTATGGAGGTCGAAAAAATAGAGAAACAATGCATCAAATAACAACAAAAAAGGCATCGGGCGTTATATCCGGTACTCAGCTATCTGAAAATGGTCCAATCGAATGGTCTACAACATTACCACCACACTGTCATTTATCTGAAGGTCTTAAAACTCTAGTAACTCCCTTGCTTGCTGGTCTTTTGGAGGAAAATCGTGAAAAGACTTGGTCATTTGACAGATTCTTTCATGAAGTTACAGTGATTTTGCGCAAACGTGTCATACACGTTTTCTTTTCAAATCGTACTAGTTCTGTTGAAATATTTTTGGAACCTGAAGAACAAATTGAACATTTTCGTGAGCGCATACTCATTCAAACCAAGGTGCCCTTGGAGAAACAAATTTTACTCTTTAATGATGAGCATTTAGAAAAGAGGATAAATTTACATATAACAGGTGAGATATACATACATATATAATTTTTTTATACATACATATATGAATGCATACGTTAAAAAAAAGATTTACGCAACAACAATTTCTATTAAAGACCAGTACGCGAGTGTTTAGGAATTTTTTAATTGCAATAAACTAAATGTCTTGTATGAACATCAAGTTTCGTTTTAGTTGACGGAAAATGGTTTCCGTGTTTTATTATTTTTTCGCTCTAACCAAGGCGGATTAACTAACAAGGCGAATCCATTACAGGTGCCCGCATCCCAATTCACTTCAATAATTTTCCTAGATTTTATCTTCTGAGTTGTCAAAACTAACAAGGCGAATCAAGTATAGATGGTCGCAATTCAATTCGCTACAACATTTTCTCTCTAGTTGTTATAAGTTTTGTTGTCGTTTGCTATCAACTGTGACAACTCAGAAGATAAAATCTTGGAAAATTTTTGAAGCGAATTGGGATGCGACAACAAAACGTATCACAACCAAGGCGAATCCATTACAGGTGCCCGCATACCAATTCGCTTCAGCATTTTTCCACGAATTTATCTTCTGAGTTGTCAAAGCCGATAGAAAACGACAACAAAACTTGTGACGTCTCGAGAGAAAATGTTGAAGCGAATTGAATTGCGACCACCTGTACTTGATTCGCCTTGATCACAACTCGAAAGAAAATGTGAAGCGAATTGAATTGCGACCACCTCTAGTTGATTCTCCTTGGACAACTGAGAAGATAAAAATCAAGGCGAATCCATTACAGGTGCCCGCATACCAATTCGCTTCAACATTTTTCCACGATTTTATCTTCTGAGTTTTTGTTGTTTTCTATCAGCTTTGACAACTCGGGAGATAAATTCGTGGAAAAATGTTGAAGCGAATTGAAATGCGGGCACCTGTAATGGATTTGCCTTTATAAAAATCGTGGAAAAATGTTGAAGCGAATTGGGATGTGGGCACCTGTAATAGATTCGCCTTGGCTCTGACGTCAAATTTGAGTTGTAACTTTTCCATCCCAGTTTTCTTCATGCCAAGATGGCAACTGTTGGCAAATTTAAAGAAAGCAGCGAATTGAAACTTTCGTTAAAAAACATTGATTTTAATAAAAAAAAAATGTAGACGTTAAATTAAAAGCTAGTATTACTTTAGCACAACGGAGCCTTTCTAGGACCCAAGTGGGCTGGTCTCAGCCCATGAAACATAGTATTATGTTTATCGGGCTTAAGTTCGATCTATATTATTGTTGTTATTAGTATTAATTAAACAAAGCATAGAAAACGTCAAAGACCTTTAGCTGGGGGACAACTAACTTTTTGAAGCCACCTGACTTCCCGTGTATTTGGTAAAATTAAAATGTAGACCGAAAATATACAACAACTTGACTGGATGGGTGTCGCTTTAGAAACACGAATCTCTGAAGCGGGTGCTGACGAGAAGTAAATAAATAAATAAATATCGGCTTCGCCTTCCTAGCAAAGGTCTTTGATGCTTTCTTTGTCTTGTTTAATTAAGATCAATCACAACAATAATATAGAACGAACTTAAGCCCGTTTTGTATCTTTTTTGTCTGCCGATAAAAATGAATAAAATGAAATTGTTTTCAAGCTTGAGGTTCAATTTTATTCATATTTTAAAATTTCCTGTATGTCGCTAACCACTGGATAGCATCATCAGGGTTTGAGATTTTGTTTTTTTTTTAAGGGACTTTGCAGAAACACGAATAAAGTTCTTCTTTATAATGGTCCTTTTTTATTGCGGAGATTTTTTTCGTGTTTCTGCAAAGTCCCTTAAAAAATAATACCTCCATCCCTGACAATGCTACCCAGTGGTTAGCGAAACATTGGAAAATATTTAGGATTTTCACTTTAAAAATACAAAGGTCAAAAAATCTACAATTACTCTTTAATAAAAATAAATAGGTTAGGTTGATTGGAGGGGTTTGTTTGCCCATGTCTTGTGACATACACCTAAGCCAGTATAGGCCTGTTTTGCGTTCCGTGGAAAAAATTAGACGACTAAAATTTGCACAACCAAAAAACAATATTAATATATAATTTTATGATTGCTTTTCATTTTTCTATAACAATTTCCAGCAAATGGCTTTCCAAAAACAACAACAGAAAATCCTATATTCTTGTACAGCAATGAGGACAATAACGTTCAACTGCCAGCTCAATTGGATCTACCCAAATTCCCGGTATTTCCAAGTAATGTCTCGGTAGAGAATGATGCTAGTCTAGCAAAGGTAAAAGCATTAAAAAATTATACATACATATATCTTTAAAATATTGTGTGTCTGGTCCCAAATATTGCTCGCGATCGTTGGCTGGCACACACTGAAAACAATAAAATTTAAAAATTTGCTTTTTTTGGCTTGTAACTAAGCGAGTCGAACAAAGCCGAGTAACGTGATGGGACTGTCACTGCCAGTTTAAAGAAAATATTAGTAACACGTTTCTTTTTTGTATGTGTGCATGTATAACAAAAAGGCTGCTTGCAGCGTTGGACACGAATGTAAGCGTCGCGTGGATGTTTTCACCACTATTGATATATTAATAAAAAAGGCTGTAGAACAGTTCATAGAAACGTTAATTACCACAATTACACTACTTGTTAAGTATGAAAGCAATTAGAATACTCATTTAGAAACAAAAAGAAACTTAAAATTTTACATTTCTAGAAAAACAAAACACTTTGACAAGCTTCTCTTGACCGAAATAGATTATGCCGATGCAGTTCATAGCATGGCCAAAATGGTAGTTATAACATACGATATTAATAAATTTATATTCATAATTTATGTTTAAACCGCAATGCATTTACAGACCAAAGGTGATCAGGAATTGAAGCAAATTTTGCAACGATTGGAAAACCTAAAAACCGATTTTGATAGCGCTGCCGATGTTATCATGCAATTGCATACAAATTTCGTCGTGGAAGACCAGTTAAAGTTTGTATAAATTTGCTATATTATTGCTTATGTATATGTATGTATGTATGTGTGTATATTTTATTAATCTCCATTTACACAGTGAGCAATGGTCTTCTTCAATGCATGGCAAAAAATGTCCTTGCCGCACAAGAGCTAGTGCCCAGGCCAAATATTTAGTTGAACGATTGCGTGATTCCTGGCAGCATTTACTACGGGATCGTGCTACGCGCACTCTAACATACAACGATGAACAGTTTCATGCTTTAGAAAAGATTAAAGTACGTACAGGCACACATAATTAATATGTTTACTATACTATATATAAGTTTTTATTTGATCTTATTAATTTATAAAAAATTAATTTTTGCAGTTTCAGATCGTTTTTGTATTAAATTTATTAAGAATATTTCGCTAACAGTCTGTTAGCATCTTCAGGATAATAATTTAAATTAAATTGAAAAATGCTGCAAAAATTCAATTTATAAAAATTCAAAAGTGATTGAATTTAAGAAATTTTTTTTAATAAATTTTATACCAAAATGATCTGGAGCTGCAGAAATTAGGTTTTCAATAATTTCTTTACTTTAAAATCGCAATTTTGATTTCTTATATTATTTCATTATGTATTTAACTTTAGGTGGACCGCAATGGCAAACGCATAAAATCCCTGTTAATGGACGATGTGAAGCCGTCTGTCGCCCAAATGGCTGAATGTTTGGCCGATTGGTACAAACTAGCGCAAACAGTTTATTTAAAAAGCGAAATTTTAGAAAAGGATGTTAGAGAGTGTGAGAAAAATTTGAATTCCATACGCGACGAATTATATCGTCTGAAAACAATTTATCAAAAGGACATAGATGCCAAACTAGTAAATAATAGTAACCAAATATCTAAAATAGAACAGAAAAGCCGCTTAATGGTAAGTTTTATTAGTTGCCAGTTTCAAAGGCTCTCTCCTTCATAAATTCCAATTGCAGTTTATGCAGCAACAAGAACAAGAAATCTTGGGCATCATGAAACAAAATGGTCAATTGATCTCAATGTTGCAAGAATTGGGCCTTCATTTACCGGTGGCGGGAAATCCTCTGGAGTTTTAAAATTTTATTCAGACTAATCAAGTTTTTTTTTTTTAAACTTTGTATATTATTTTAGTTCTAAAACTGGACTTTATTAATGTTTTCTGTCTTTTACTTTTCTTAACACTTCCAAAAAAAAAAAAAAAAAAAAGTTTCTTTGCACATTTCTGATTCACATTTTGTTCATGGGAATTATGGAATAATTAGATGGGTTTCAAATATTCTTTTACGATTTTTGAGTCCACTAATGAGTTGATTAGCATCGGCGGCGTATAGACGGTTGAAAAAGACAGAAAACATTAATAAGGTATAATACATTGCAACTGGCTCTTAAAGCAAATAAATAATTAAGTTCATTTTTGTTTAAACTTTACTGTAACTGCCAGCTCATCGTTATCGAACCTTTTTGTTTGTTCACAAAAATACATTTGAAAAAAAAAAACAAATTTAAAGAGCAATTGTTTGGTTAATAAAAGTCAGTAAATTGCAAAACTATCGATATGGAAGCTGTTCGTGCGCCTGCATAACTGCATTTAAAACAAGAACAAATCTCAAAATGTTGTTTTTAGTGCACTTACACCAGCGATTGAACAGGTTCAATACCGTTGAATTGGCGGTAAATTCAGTTGGGAAAATTGTTTGGTTATGTTGAAAAAAAAACTCATCAAGTAAATATGCATGCATGATATTTTTATTCCTTTTTTTGAAATACACTATGTTAAGCATTAGGCTAGTTAATTTGTACAATTAATTTGTTTGTTGAAGTTGAAAGAGGTAAGCCGCAAAATTCGCTTCGGCAAGCCAAATAACAGTTAAAAATAAATAAATAAAAATAAGCTGAAAAAGTAGCAACCTACTGACGTTTTGTTTTCTTCTCTAACAAAATGTTACCTTTATTCTACACTTCGCTGGTAATCATATTCTTTAAAAAAAAAATGTGAGCTGGAGAAGACGTCCTTATAGAAATATTATGTACCTAAAAGTAAGCACTCCTGTTTACAAAATAACACGCCATACTTTTACATGCTGGCAGGTCGGGACAGACATTATTAAGTTGTTCCCATACTCCAATTTGCACGAAAACTGTTCCCGCATGCTCAAAGTTCGGGCAAATGAGATAGAAATATTCTTGTTCTTCAAAAAGTGAGTAATAACAAAGAAAATAGTTTAACTGAATCAACGAACATAATAGTTTTGATGTTTTTCAGTTAGTATTTCATATAAAAATACTTGCAAAGCACTTAAAATTCTAAATGCGTGCTGAAAACACTTCATCCTCTCAAAATGTACGTTTAACTGCCTGTTCCTCAATGTCGAAGTCGTGCAATTGTTCGCTTTCTAAGCGAAAGAAAATTGTTTTGGGTTCCTCTATGACGTTCCTTTATTCGAACGATGACTCGATCGACAAGTCGAAAAGATGGTAAGTGTTTTCATACAAAATTCAATTCCTCTGTATCGATCATGGCGAACACAAACGTCAAAATTAATCACTTGTTGTTGTGCTATCGAGTGTGTTTTTATAGAAAAAAATTCATATTTATTTTTTTAAAAAAACTGGGAAATAAAACTAGAAAACCCACATATTTCTTATTTTATTTAGTAAATATATTAAACAATTGTATGTATGCATGTCGTTTTCCTGAACAGTCCACTTGTTCGCTAGATGGAAGAAAATTCTGAGTTTGCCAGAGCAATACCAGTGTTCAGTGCGTCAAAGTACTTTTAAATTGTCTGTGAAAAAACTTTAATTTACCGATCTGACATCTCTGTGAAGTAAATGCCAAACATTTCATGCGAACGCAAACTGTCGATATAGAGGAACCCAAATTGATTCGAAATCCTGCGACTATATTTCGATCGCTTATATTTTCTTGCGACGTCGAGGAACAGGCAGTTATAAATTTTCATTACTGCATCATTTTTTAATAGAAATGTGGTTTTTGGTGTTTCCAAACATTTTCATTTGTTGTAATGACAAACAGCCAGTTATAATTTATATATGTATGTACATATGTGTACGAAGTAGCTATTGCGAAGTTTTCTTTCTCCATGTTTATCTTGTGCATTTTGTACAAAAAAATGTTTTCTTCAAATAAAATAATTTAACAGTTGTTTGGTTAGAGTTAACAAAAATGTGAATTACACACACCTAGAAATGTTTTTTTGTATTTGGATATATATGTAAGTACATAACTTAAAAACGAAATTAGATTTCGATCACATGCAAGCGCGTTCACTAACCTTTTCTCGTTTGCAAACAGTTGCATTTCAGATAACCTGTAAATTCAAAAGCGGTTGGTTTATCATGTACAGTAATTAAAAAGACAGTACATTAAGAAATAAATTTTTCTTAGTTATGACTCTTTTGCTGCAAGACGAGATGTGCGAACTGTACATCCTGTGCTTTAATAGCAGGTGTCTTGAGTTAAATGATTCTTTTTAACTTTAATAAATGTGACCCATATAAAAATTAAAAAATAAAATTTTCGATTAGTTTCTATTTATTTTACACAAATTTCATTTATTCCTTACGAATCCCTAGAATTATGTATGTTAAATTTCTTCTATATTAAAAAAAGAAAATAAAGAAAACAAGTGTATGTACTTAAATATTTGCAATCATTTGCAAAGCGAAAATAATACCACACAGACAAAAACAGTTTTTTTTTTGTTCTGTTTCTGAAATATTTGGACAATGAGTATTAATAACTTTACAACATCTACGTCGAAATTAGGGAATACACCATGCTATAATTAGATCAGAAGAAAAGGGGTCAAAACTAATAAAAATCGGAAAACATTCTATAAACTCACCCATAGATGTAGTAGAAGAATGATATTAAATAAATGGCCAATTTAATCCAGCCCTCACGCATATTTTTTGTTAAATTATCCGAGGATAAAACAGTTGTGGGATCATATAAACCTGGGCCCGACATAACTGGGCGATTTTTATAGCTAAAATAGAAAAGCAGCATTTAGATGAAATTTGTGTTCGCACATATAATATCAGAAACTTACCGCCATATGTGATAAGCAATCAATGGTATATTAATGCATAGCGAAAACCATTCACCACAAGCCAAAAACAATACATTTAAGAGGATGTGCAGCAAATATTCCGGCAGAACCAACTGGAAGCCATAAGATCTTATAGTGCACAGTATTTGTAATTTAATAGGGTTCTAACTTACCGGATTAAGACTGTTACACTGATCTATAGGATTTTTATAGTCCGTTTTTAACTCATCAAATGCAATGACATGAAATATTGCGAAGAATATTAAAAATGCATCACCTATTAGGGCAAATATATATGAAAACGCCGTAAAATTGAAAGCCATTATATCCTATTTGCGTAAATGCTTGATGTTGACGGATATATGAAATATAAAAGAGATAAAATTTATAGTATACTCAATTAAATTATTGATCATTAATAAAACAGTTGTTAAAAACTTACAATTGTTAAGAAAACCAAAATTTCATTAAATTTTCCTTTTTTTGTTCGAGATGTCTACTGTTGTCATGACAGTAGTGTTACCGTTGGGAAAAAAAACTTACACTTAGAGCTAGATTACACACGGCAATTTTTAAGCATGACTAAAAATTCAAAGATGGGATTAAGAAGGGATATATAATTGCGCGTATATGTGGATTTTAATTTGATCTACCGTTAGTTACAAGTAAATTTAAGAGTACATTCTGTATTTTATTTCAGTCTCTCCCCTCTGTTACTTGAAACTTGCATTCATCAACAAACTCAGAATTTCTGAGAGTTGACTGTCACAGTACGAACCGAGACTGATAGAAATAAATAAATAATTTAATTATAGGATACAATCATTAGATTAGTATCTACAATAGTTACAACTAATATCTTCATTACATACTTCCAGCTCAGCTTAAAAATAATAACTCACACTTAAAAAAAACTTTTGAGTTTAATTTAATGGATTTCATTCATTAATTGTATCATGATATGTATATAGCAGACGTTTGTGGCCACGAAATTTACTTATTTGACAGTCTGGCAGCATGTTTGCGAAAATATTGTTGCCCGAACACCCCACACAATATTTGCACACATACTAAACGTACCTAACGCAATACGTTCACTTCATCGCCGGTTTTTCATTGTCAATAGCAAAAAATTTCTTTATCGCTGAATTTCATAAATTGTTTAAGAAAGATAGATAATACCACGTCAGTGCATATGTATTTTTAACAAATCCCACCTGTTAAAATAAACAAAAGCAATTTAAGATGTTTGCTAAAAGGATAACAGAATTTATAAGCATTTATCTATTCACTGTAATAATATCAAGCATTTGGACAACTTCATTAGCTGATGTTCCACGTCCCCGTGGTGTGTCTTTGACAAATGCGCCATTGTACAGACCTCTTTCGGATGAAACTTGGAACTGCTTAGACAATAGTAGAAGAATTAAATTTGTTGAAATTAATGACGATTATTGCGACTGTTCTGATGGTAGTGATGAGCCGGGTACGTCGGCATGTGCAAAAGGTACATTCCATTGTCTAAACGCAGGACATCGCTCTGAAAATATTCCAAGTTCCAGAATTAATGACGGCATATGTGATTGTTGTGATGGCAGTGATGAGTATATTGTTGAAAACAGTTGTCCAAATACCTGCTCAGAGTTGGGCAAATTTGAACTTGAAAGGCGTAAATTTGAAGCCGAAACTTATAAAAACGGTGCAGCTAAACGTCTCGAAATGATTGCTAGCAGTCAGCATCTCAGAGCTGAACGAAGTAAACGCCGTTCAGAGTTGGAAGCACGGCGTCAGGAGCAGGAGTCGTTACAAGCAGAAAAAGTACAATTAAAGAAGCAAGCTGAGGCTGCCGAATCAGAAGCTTTGGAGTACTTTAAGCAGCAACAAAAAGAAATAGAAGATGCAGCTGCTGCTAATGCACCGGAGGAGTCTTTGCGAACTGAAGCCACTGCCAGTTTTATGCAATACGATAAAAATAATGATGGTGTCGTTGATGTGGCAGAACTTCAAAATGACTTGCAATTAGACCGAGATCGCGATGGCGTCGTAACTGCTGAGGAGGCGAAATACTTCTTAGACGAAAGAGAAAGCATTGACTTGGATGCTTTCATTGCTTTATCCTGGCCGCGTATTAAAACTATGCAAATGAAAGCTCAAGGTCTTTTCACTCCTCCCGATGGTGAACAACAAGCCGATGAAGTAGCTGAGTTAGTAAATGAAGAAAGTAAGAGCGATCAAAAGGATGAAGGTAAATATGTAGACACTTCATTATATGCTTATGAAAAATTTATTATTTCTTATAAGTTTCAAACAAGATTATGGGCACACAAATTCAACTTTAATAAATAGCTGATACATTAAAAAAAAACGAATTTTTTAAAAAAATTATTTCTCAAAAAAAAAAAAAAAAAATCCTAACCATAGGTTTTCTTGCAGAACACATTGAAGGAGATGAAGAGGAAGAAGAAGAAGAGGCGTACGAGGAAGAAGATGTTGGAACCGGTTCAGTAGAAGCGGAAAAAAGTAACTTTGAATATGATCCCGAAACACAGAGGTTCATTAACATGGCCAATGAGGCGCGTAATGCTTTGTCAGAAGTTGAGCGTATAATACGGGAAATTGACCAAGAAATTAAAGAAATCGATGACAAAAATGCCAAAGATTATGGTAGAAATGATGAATATGCAACCCTTGAAGGTGAATGTTACAACTTTGAAGAACGCGAATATGTTTATAAATTATGTCCATTTGAGAGAGCATCTCAGCAGCCACGAAGCGGTGGTTCTGAAATAACATTGGGTCGTTGGGATCAGTGGCTTCACGAAGGTGAAAATAAATACAGCAAACAGAAGTATGCTCATGGAGCAGCATGTTGGAATGGACCCCAACGTTCAGTTGTCGTACAATTAAAATGTGCTTTAGAATCTAAAATAACAGCTGTAAGTGAACCAAATCGTTGTGAATATTACTTTGATTTTGAGACGCCAGCTGCTTGTGATGAAGAAGCTTTCTCTGCAGCTGAACAACGCTTCAAAGATGAACTGTAAAAGAAAAAATCCAGCTTCAGCTAGAAATATCTGAAGATTTAAAATTTTTGTCAGGCAAACGCAACTGCATTTGATTTACATATTATTACACAGTGTATCATTTTCTTGATAATTACACAGTTAAGTTTTTGTAATCTTGAAAAAAGTTATCAAATTAAAAATTTGAAAATTAGTTTTTGTTGTAAACATTAATTTTTTTTGTGTATTGAAGTTCAGTTTGTCTTGCGTATTTCATCAATTTTATTGCCTACATACAAACATTCATATACATATTTTTATTGCTTTCAAAATAGTTGAAATTGTATCTAATTTGTAATCATTCCTATTTTTATTTTACTTGAAATAATTAAATAAAAATGGTCCACACATAACGTTTATTTTTAAATTAAACAAATTTTAATGCAACTTTATTTTTCTCACTTGAGTTTGAAAATACAAAGAGTGTGTACACATAATCTGATTAATAATGTCGGCATTTATGTTGATTCGCTAACAGCAAGCCTCATATCCTCCAAATATGCATCCAGCTGCAGTTCTAATGCTAAAATATGTCCGGTATTGCAGTTGTCAGATCCAACAAACGTTAAAATCAGTGGTAATTTATTCATTTGAACCACCTGCACATAAGAGATACAAATTTTATAATAAATATTTTGCAACACTTTTGAAAACCCTACAAAGAAATTTCGTTTACGCCTGTTTCTCAAATACGGAAAATAATTAATTGGAAAATTGCACTTACTTGATAATTAGAATACGTGGATATAATTATTTTATTCCGGCCTAAGCCCAACTTTCCAGCTTGGTCACTAGCAGTGGTAAAGGTTGATATAAAAGACGGTGTTAAAGTAAAATCTACATTTTTGTCCTGACTAACCCTCATAACAGGTGCACCATCCCGATCCGTTATTTGTATAATATACAAACCGTTAATTCTAATACAATAAAATATTATCGCAAATGCGAAAAGTTGGCGACAAAGCATGTACTTACTTTTTCAGTAAATTTTTAAAATATTTTTCAATATCCTCATTCATTTTGCTAAATGAAAACACATAAAATGTATTACTCCCCAAAAAAAAAAAACAGAAAACAGCTGTTATCAAAAAAAAAACTGCCAGACCTTTCGTTAAATGGGCTTACCAGACCGTTTAGCATAAGATGAAGTACTACACAATAAACATATTTCAGAGCATACCTTTAGGAAAATATTTTCAGCAGATAGATGTAAATGAGATGCATGCAACTCACACATCTAAAGCACATTAGCCCTTGAATGCGTGTTGTTGTAATTCTGCAACACCATTAAACTCACCTCAAAATGGTATTAATTCGCTCACTACACATCGTTGTGTATTAGGAGTTGTACTTGGTGTAGTTCTTAAAACTTTTTGATTGTGGACAAAGTAACGGTATTGAAATTCTTCTAGCAGGTGCAACTTGTGTTTTAATGAGAAATATAATTTTGCGATTTTCAAGCGTGTGTTAACAAAAACTGATTTTATATAGAATAACATATATTTTCAGACACTTCTCGGTCGCAAGCGAAAATATTGTTTTTTGCATTTAATTTGACCTATATTAGAATGTTGTAAAACTGCAACACTGCATTTATTATGACGAAATTTCACCACATGGTATTACATTTTTTAGATGCTGGTTTTAAATTCGGAAGAAATTGAAATTATGTAAACGCATACTGTTGCAGATTTGCAACATAGCGTTTTTTAATAGCTTTTACTATAAAAATTAAAAAAAAATTTTAATTTTTTTATGTATTAGGAAGTATAGAATTACTATATATTTTTTTCAGTGTATTTGGAAAATTCATGCATTTAACGGTTAATACCAGGTAGCAAGCCGCATAACTACAACAAACAATACATCATACTTCTGCAATTTGTGGACTCACTTGTACGAGATTTTGATTGCCAGTGATTTTTTACTTGCTTACCTTGTAAACAGTACATACATACCAAAACCTTAGATGTAAGAAAATGTAATATTGCTTATTACATGTTAATGGATTTTATTTAGTTTGTTTTTAATCGCCTTGGTTTTTACTGTAATATATAGGTATGCATGTATGTACATATATATTCTGAAAATGTACAATACTTTACTTTAACGGATTTTTTATTTTTTTATAACTAAAAATTATTTAAAATTTTAAAGTTAAAAAATTGCCCATTCCTCTTAATGTAGTTATATATTATATATTTTTGTCGAAAAAAATCATGTAGGCATCAAGACCAAATCGTTATTTCGGCTTTCATAGATATAATAAGAAAATTTTAGTTTACTATGTCATAAAAACAATGAAGAATATGAAAAAAAATATCAAGACGCCAAATATTTTTATCATAAGCCAGCGATTTTTCGAAACAGATTGAAAATATTTCAAAATCTCTCCATGTGCGGCTTCGATGTTTAATTCGGCATCTTGTATATTTGTATCAATACGTTCCACAATTTCTTCTTGCTCTTTAACCATGTGGGCCAATTGCTGAAATATTCCACCCAACTCAACAATTGTAGATTCAATATTTTGCATAGTTTCAGCTCTCTGTTGCACATAATTATCTGATTCATCATATAAGGCGATTTGCTGTTGAGTTTGCAATCTTGCTGGTGGTCCGAGCAGTGGTTGTGTATCGCTGGCAGCAGACATATCTATACTTACAGCCTGATTTTCTTCGCTCAAGAGCAGTGAACCTTGTTTAGCTGTAGATGATGATACTGAATTTACTGATAGTTGGCCTTGAGCAAATTGGTCACGTCTAGTTTTTTGATGTTTTAAATTTTCTGTGCGTACTTCGAGGATTTGTTTGAAATCAGTGCTCATGCTGGCTAATTTAGATTGTAGAGCTAAAACCATGTTAGAGGAATGTGACACCAAATGCTTTCCATTGGTTGTACGACGTTGATCCTTAGATATCTCCTGAAGACGTGCGATTTGCTGATTTAATGCATTTAAATCTCCTTTTATGATGTAGGTTAGCTCTTGTATTTCTTGCGGTCGATCATCAAAAAGGCTTTTCTTTTTTGCCACTATATAAAAAGTAAAAATAATATAGGTACAGGATTTTGAATTGTTATTAAATAATAATTCTGTTAAGTTTCGTTATTGCTGCAATCCATATTGTATCTTATATATAATTTTTTTAGTTAATTACTTACACATTGTCAATTTTTCCAATTTAGCATATGTACTTGCAATATTCTTGCCAACCATCTTCGCCACCATCATAAAGTCCGAATAACTTTGTACTTGTTTGGCTTTACGAGGATCTCGAATGTTTACTGCTCTAGTTATGTTTCGAGATTGCAATGACCTGATCGCATTGTTAAATTCACCAGTTCTGTCTCTAGCCGCCATTACTACCACGCTCTCTTTATCAAATATTTGCTCCAAGTCGTCGTCTAGCTCTTGAATTGGATGCTCTTTTTGCGTAAAATTGGTGTTGTCGTTAGAAGCACCTGATGCTAAAGATTCCTGGTAACTGCCAGTTACAACTGCTGCCGCAGCACTGAACGGTTGTTGCAAGAATGTCCGTAGTACCTGGCCAGAAGATGCTTGAATTCGGGTGGATAACGAACGTAAATTCCACTGCCTTCCTGCTTTTTCGTACTTGTCGTCTACGTCGTCAAAAGGCACTTGATTATATGAAGCAAAGCCGTCACCTATATTAATGGAAGATTGAAGCGGTTGCTGCAGATGAGCAGCTGTGTTTTGTAAAGGTGTTGCCGCTAAAGGATCACCAAAACCACCGTTTGTTGGCAAGCAAAGAGGGCTTTGTGGATAACTAAAATTTTTCTGATTTTGTTGTATTAAAGGATTGCCCTCTTCCTGTGTTCCCGTAGTATCGTATTGATGTAAACGTCGTCGTGTTTGCATCTCATTATCTACAACTGCCTAATGGTGCAGTATACTCTGACTTCATATATCTACTTATTTATAATTTTTAGAACCACAAATGCACTATTTGTATGTACTTTGTGATTTTTTTTTTTTTTTTCTTAACACCAATTATTTATTATTCGTCATACAGAGCAAATTTTGCTTATGGAACACCCTGTTTTTTACTTGTTTTTCTTGCTTTGTTTTATTCTAATTTCCAAATATATTACATTCAATTTTTACTAGCGCACCACTTCAATTTTACTGCTCCTGCAATTTATTAAAGAAATTTTCGTTTGTAACGTATTATAGGTCTTATATTTTTTTAAAGAATCATTTTCACAGAATATATTACCGTCACGACTTAAGCAATTACAAATAAAACCAACGACTTGATACGTGGAATAACAGCTGTCAATGAAAAGTGAGGCTAGCGTTACCACAAGACAAAAATTTTCGCAGCCAAAATTTCAGGGCAACCCATTGATAATTTCATCAATCTATCAGACAATTGTTGAATATGGAGAAAATAGCGTTTGATATTTAAATGGGGGAAAATATTAGACAGCTGCTGACTTGCACAGCCTTAGAGTATTTGTAAAGAAATAAAACGAACCGATTTTCTCACAAAGGTATGTTTCTTGCAATAACCATGGCTCACTACATCAAAATTGCAGCTGGAAACTTTTAGAATGTAAAACTTGTGCTGCCACCTAACAAAAAGAAACATGCCACAACTTTGTGGGAGCTCCTTTTCATTTTACTTTGGCCACTTCAAATATATGACATTTCGTTTTTAACCCTTCTTTATTCATTTCTCCATATTACCGCATTTCATAAAATTTTCTTCGGAAGGATTATTGCAAACATAACTGATGTCACAAAGTACACTGTAGTTAACAAAAATAACGTGCTTATATTATTTTATAAATTAAAATATAGCGAATATATAAAAATCATGACTCTATACCATTTCGGTAATTGTTTAGCTCTAGTCTATGTGCCATATTACATGACCTATAAATACTCCGGCTTGTAAGATAACAAACAAAAAATGTAATGTTACTTGTTTATTGAACATATTAACGCTTTTTAGATCTGAATATGGAGCGTTCTGGAAGTGCATACAGGCTGGAGGCATTTATGTATTTACACAACTGTGTAAAATGCTTTTGTTGGCCACATTCTTTGATTCGGATTCTCTAAGTAGTACAAGTGGCGAATTTAGTTTTTTAGCTGTATGTACAAAAGGATAAGTAAACGAGTTTTTTTAATAAATGTATTTTTATTTCAGGAATTTCTGCGCTGTAGTGTGGATGTAGCAGACTTATTAGGTTTTGCTTTAATTTTGTCTCGTATACCTGGCAAGGGACACAGCAAATTAATAACTGCTGGCTTGGGATGGGCTGCTGCCGAAGTTTTACTATCAAGAGGCATTATGCTATGGGTTGGTGCTCGTGGCACCGAATTCAGTTGGATTTATATACAAAAATGCTTAGAATCAAATGTTTTACTGGTATGTACAATGTTATTGATATCTTCGAGATCTATTTTTATGCTTTTTCAAACATAGATTCAACATATTACCACTGCTGCACTCATTTGGCTATTTACTCGTCACGATTTGAATAAAACACTTAAGCCTCTGGTCACATTCTTGTTGGTAACCACAATTTTCAAGGGAGTTTGGCTTGATGGTTTGCTGAGTATTCTGACTTTTGGCCCATGGTCAACAATAGCTGTTAAGGCGCTAGTTTCCTCTTTCATTGGCTTTGTAACATTGCATATATATTCCGGCCTGGCACAGAAAATAGGCCTTTAATTTTCAACGACATTTTCTTTTTTGCAATATAAATAAGCAATCAAATTCTATTTCATTATAGAGACTATTGAAGTTATGTATTTGTAAAATAATGTTAACGAAATGATATAGTTTAGAAATTGAATAACATGCTTTTAAAAAAAAATTTTAAGTAAATACGAATGTCGAATTAAGATATTATTTAATTTGAAAAACTATTTAATACAGCTTCAGATCGTTTTTGTATAAAAATTGTATTAACAATATTATTCAATATTTCGATAACAGTTTGTTATCATCTTCAGGATAATATTACAAATATTATCCTGAAGATGATAACAAATCGTTATCGAAATATTGAATAATATTGTTAATAAAATTTTTATATAAAAACGATCTGAAGCTGTATTAAATAGTTTTTCAAATAATTAAAAAGATCAAATAAATATTATATATTTGATATTATTTAATTGTATTAAGGGGTTTTACGATGGTAGCTGTGCGAATTTGCAGCGCATTTTATGGTTGATCGTAAGCTGCTTTTTTTTTAGCAAATCTGCACAATCTTTTTAGTTTATCCCTGGATCCCTTCTTGCAATCTTTGCTTGTTGAAGGTTTGAAAATTCATTGCTATAGTTAACAAATTCTTTATTCTATTTTTAAGAATATAATTGTTGCATTTTTGCTTGAATTCTTTTATGTATTTCAAATTTCTAAATAACGCTACTGTAATATGTAAATCACAGACTAAACAGATATCCCAAAAGTGACTTTTGTTCAGTGGCCATATCATTTGTTTGGGGGCCAGTCAGAAGTGAGCAGTACAGGAAATCGTAGCAACATGAGTGTATGAGACCAACTAGTGTACACAAAAACAAACATAAACAATGAAAAAATGTTGTTGTAAAGTGTTTGGAAAAATGTTGGTTTTGTTGTAATTTTTACGAAAAAAATAGAAAACATGAATGAAAATCTTTGAAAACTAAGTTTTAAACATATTCCATGTATAGCTAGTGATGTACTGAATGCAATTAAAGTATTAAATAGGCGTTAAGTTGGCACGCATTCGGCGCCGCCTCTATTTTTGTTTTACAAGCCGCTGCCGATCTTGTTTTGTTTTATGGAAAGACACCCATATAAATTAAAACGCGATGTATTCTTTTATTATTATTAAATTAAATCTTATGTTTGCAGTTGTTGAAAAAAAAATCGTATTTTTAATTCACATGCATATGTTTTTTATTGTATTAAAATTGTTCGTCACCGCTGCTATTTTTTTTTGTCTACTTCGCGGAAATTGTTAGTCGGTTTCTCTATCTGCTGTTGTTTACATTATTTATTTTCATCTGAGCATTTTTGCACACTTCTATTTGCTCAAGGTTTTTTTTAGTGCAAATAGAGGAAAATGAAGCAAAGTGCAAATACCTACATTTTGTTGCTGTGTAAAAAAAGCAGAGCATTTTTGCACACATTTGCTTCGTTTGCACCACCCATCGTGAAAACCCTCAATATATTAGATTTAAAAATAGATTTTATTGTTTTCTGTTTTTTATTCAGCCGTCTATAGGCCGTTGACATTTCGTTGATGCTGCTTAACTCGTCAGTAGACTCGAAAAAAAACTTAAAAGAATGTTTTGAATTCAACTACATATTCTAGTATTCCAAACAAACTTTTAATACAGAAAGTAAACTTATGCTTTCGCAACACTTTTCTTCACAAAGACATAAAACAAGTCTTTTTTTAGATGTAAAATAATACATTTCAATTGGATCTTATAGCAAATAAATAATTAGATTCGTTATCATTTAAACTACATTCCAGAGAGTTCATAGCTGAAAAAGCCTTGACCTGTTCAAATAATATATATATGGGTCAAGGAACTAAGCTTACGAAGCCAGTACTAGTGCAATATCCGCTCATATCATCACCAAACATTTCAAAATATGTATACAAATAACTTCATTAATTGATGATCCTTTCAATGACCTTATTTTTTGTCTCCTCAACTGCGTATGTAATTAAATAAAAAACAGATGAGTAATGATTAACAATGGCGGCGTTTATGTAAGGCATTTATTTCATTTATATTTACATTACATTTTTTAATAAGACTATAGGCAAAATTATGTTTAGAAAAGTATATAGATACTGTAAATACATAATACATGAAATACAAAATTTAACGATTTAATTGACATGTATAGAAAACAAAAATTTAAATATTCCGCCATATTCCTATTGTCCTCAACGTAGTCACATCAACATCGAAAAACTCGCGCTGGCATATATCCGACATAAATTGTCTGTTTCTTTGTAGACATTTGACATTTTGTGGACCTAAGGGCTAGATAAAGCCTATTAACCAGCTTCAATTGATGTTGGCAGCTAAAACAAAAACAACTGCCAAATTTTTTATGTGACGACGATGACAAAATTTGGAATATGGGGAATAGAGTACGAGTATATAAGAATTGAACATGTTATATATATTATACACATAGATAAGAAATATTCACTGCTTGTAAAATATTTCTATATATTCTTGCCTACATCAATATTCTCAAGTTCAATTGATCCTGGATAGCTTATCAGGTTTACAAAACGCTTTTTCGATAAATCTATTGTGCAAAAATAGAAAACCACAAATATTTTTGTATCATAATTTTCACCAAAAAGAAACATTTTGTTCATAGGTTGTGCGAACGATACATTTGCCGTTATGCCAACGAATAAAACTGGGGCCGAATTTTGGCTTTCGAGATCGAATTTACTCGATGGTAAAAACAATGTAAAGCGAAAACTTGTTTTTTTCCGACCGCTTTTTTATATTTTATATGCATATTTATTTTCTTGAGCTGAAGGTCTTTTTTATTAGAGTAGTTGAGTATTTTTGTCGATATGTCGCTCTTCTTCGAATAGCACCTTCAGGACAATATTCTCAATATTGTTGTAGAGCCTATGTAATCACATACCCTGTAAGATTTTCAGCTTTCTAGCTCTTATGGTTCAAAAGTTACAGCTAATTTGTTCTAATTTTCACAGTTTCTTGTATGGGGACTCCCATTAGCTTTTAACTTTTTATTATTTTTAGTATTATCTGTTGTAGCAGCCGGGTAGCCGCAAGCACTGTGAAAATTTCAGTTCGCTACCTCTTACCGTTTGGGAGAATAGGGCCTGCGATGAACGGACGGACAAAGAAGTATCAGAAATGGTTCCGTTTTCACTATACGGAAGTACACAACCCCAAAAAATAAAATAAAGATTCGATCATGAATGCCGTAATTCGGCCTCAGACCATCCTATATAATAATGAAGCTCGAACATTCACAGCTTCGAGTGCTTTCAGAATTACGATTAAAATAATAAAAAAAAAATATGTGTAATATTTTTTCTTGCAGTGTACAAATGTGCACGAAATCGAGAAATTGACAATAAGACTTACGTAAAAGTGAATTAAACCCCAATCCTCTTTCAATTTGATTGCTAGCTAACTTGAAAAGAGTATAAGCAGCGATTCTGCTTGCCTGGTTCGAGCGCCACAAATTTAGTAATTTCAGTATAACACCATATGGGCGCCAGTCATCGTATATGCTGGTATTTATCTAGAAAAGCATAAACAAAAAAGTAATGAAAGATATTGAAAATAAATTCTTATAAATTTAAATAATTTAAAAAATTACTCTTGACGAGGTATTTGCCGAAATAAAGTAAAGATATTATTTTAAATAAACTTTCTGTATAAACCAAGAATTTTGGCTTTTCTAAGTATTGTGTATGGATTTAAATCAAATAAAACTAAATTTAGTTTGAACCAGATTCTGATTAAACAATAAAAAAATATTTAAATATGAACTTAATTATTTATTTGCTTTAAGAGCCAATTGAAATGTATTAATTTAGGTCCAAAAATGAGCTTTTTTAAAAAATATTTGCTGTCTTTTTCAGCTGTCTATATGCCGACGACATTTTGTTCATGGGAATTATGGAATAAGTAGTTAAGTTTCAAACAAACTTTTAAGAACTTTGCAAGTCTACTGATGAGTTGATTAGCACCAACGAAATGTCGTCGGCATATAGACATCAAATATTTTTTAAAAAGGTTAATTTTTGGACCTAAGTTAATTAAAAAAATATATATAGTTAATGTTGGGTGTATGATCATTCACACAGTAGTTTTAGATCGTTAGAAGAGACATTCAAATAATTTTTTATTGAAATTAGGAAAATATCAAATAAAATTGAAAATTTATATTGAATATGTACAGTGGCGCAAGTACATGTGTGCTAAACTACAACATTATGTGTATGTAAGGTGCTGTTTTTTACATTTTGTTTCTACTTTTGATTTGGCCAAGTACATGGTTACAAATAACTAAAAACCATACATATGGATACATCAATACACACCAACAAAAAGAAAAAAATGTAAAAACAAATAAGTTCAGAAAAGTATATTTTAAGGTTATGTTTGCTCAATGATCAAATACAAAATATACATAGAATAATTATTTGGCCTTACAAACACTTTGAGATAGCATATATTAATTCCATCAAAATTTTGTATTTGCTCCTTGAGCAAACATAACCTTAAAATGTGTTTTTTTTAGACTGGGACCAGTACTCAGAGGATGAACCCTATATATGCATTGCATTGTACTGGAACTAGGGAAATATAAAAGAGGGATTGGCGGGGGAAAAACGAAAATGGAGAGTGTGGACGCTTGATTAACCGCCTGTTCGTCATTGTCGAAGTTGAGCGATTGTTCGCTTTCTAAGCGAAAGAAAATTGTTTTGGGTTCCTCTATGACGTTTTTTATTCGAACGATGACTGGTCGATCGACAAGTCGAAAAGACGTAAGTGTTTTCATACAAAATTCGATTCTTCTACATCGATCATGTCTTCAGCACTGCGAACACAAATGTCGAAATCAATCACTTGTTGTTTTGCTATCGAGTGGGAGTTTTTATAGAAAAAATTTTATATTTATTTGTTAAAACTCTGTGAAAGAAAACTCGAAAATCCACATATTTGTCATGTTTATTTTATTTAGTAAACGTATTAAGCAATTATCATATGTATGTATGTATGTAGTTTTCCCAAACAGTTCACTTGTTCGCTGGATGGAAGAAAATCCTGAGTTTGGCAGAGGAATACCAATGTTCAGTGCATTAAAGTACTTTTTAAACGTCTATGCAAAAAAAAAATAAATTACTTTCAAATTTTGAAACACCACAAAAATCATTTCCGCACTTTCAAGATGTGTGAAAAAACACGTCCACTCTGATCAAAAATTCACAAAGAACTCTTAGCTCTTATGAATTGTAATGTTTTTTACGTTTTAAGGTATGGAATAACATTTTATGAGAATTAACTTTAGAAAACTTGTTCAATAAGTTTTCTAAAGTCTGCATAAAGTCAGGTTTTTAATGCAATTTGTTCTTAAAAATCACATGATTTCAAGCAGTGTTTTTTAGATCAGAGCTGAAAATTGATTTTTAAAATCACGTATGTCAAACGGCTTAAAGGCCATACAAAATTACTCCGTTTTAGAAGACACGTTTAATTCGTACGAGTATATAGACTACAGTTAAATAATAAATAAATAGTATTTTACATTCACATACCTGCTGGATATCATTATTATTTATATCCAAATTTGCTTTTTCATCATCATTATCATTTGTATTCAAAAATTTATGCAAATCAAATGCATCAACTTCAGATTGAAGAATCGTTTTAGGACTTTTTGATTTACTTGAACTTTGTTTTTTGTTCGGTTTAAACGGTTCATTCATAAAAGATATCCACTTGGGATATATTTTTGATGCCCATTCTTCTTTGTAGTTATTTTGGAAAATTTCACGAAGTAAATTTATATAATCTCTCTCAAACTGTTCTCGTGAAAGAAAAATTTTTTGTTTAAGAGACAACGCCAACCTTAATGATCTGGTTTGAAGAAAAATACATACATATGTGTTATTAAGCACGGAGAGTTGATTTCATGAGACTTACCTTCTATTAAACCTGGTTAATAGTTCAAAAGCTAATAGGTTTCTTTTAGTTTTAAATGATTTCAAAGTCTTTTTTCGTATATGTTTGGTAAAAAGTTCAGAGCTTTTCATCGCCTTTATAACATCCGCTACATCAATTTTTATACAAGCATCAATAATTAATTTTCTTCTTTTATTTTTTTCACAATTATATATTGATGAGTTCTCAATATCTGATATATTTTCTTTTTTAATTTTGTTACTTTCGAAGATATCACTGTGGCGCACAGTATCGGCTAAACAATTTATGTTCTCAACATTTTTAGTGTCCTCATAAATACAATGCGTTACAAAAGTTGAGCTGAGATTATCGTATATTTTAATTGCTCAGTATCAAAATGTCTTAAATTTTCTTACCTTTTCGATGGTGAAGATTTCAACAAATTCTCATCACATGGTACATTTTCATTGTTCATTGGTGCGGCAAAATGATCTAAATAAAAAATATACATTTGTACTTTTATATACAATTGCTGGGTATAATGACATTGAATATGTTATATCGTTAATAAAATGTTTTTTGAGGCGATCGGAAGACTAAAACAAAAAAATAACACAACATTGATGTTTTTACTCTTACGTATTATTTTACATTTTCAACATTTCCTAAAACGTAAGATTAGCATAACGGAACCCTTTAGCACCCAAGTGAGCCGGTCTCACAACCCATCTAAAGGTCTGACCCACGATGTTCACGTTTTAGGGAGCTAATTTTTTTACATAACGCAATCGATTTACAAACAACAAACAAATTTAAGTGCGAGTTATTGAAAAATGGTCAAACATTCACTTATATGACTTACAAAACTGTTTCATTTTTTTATATCATGCGATATTTTTTTATATTATCATTCAACATTTTTTATATCGTGCGACAGAAAACTACGTACATTACTACGGTTTTCTAAATATTCTGCATCTTGCAATAGACTAAAACAAATAGGATCATTTTTTCTTTAAGTCTTCTATAAACCCTCAAAGATTTCGAGAATAGCAATAAGCAAGCATGTTTTTAATAAAATATATTGTATTACCGTTCATAAGACAGCTCTTCTTAATAGGTGATTCCTGTACACAAGTCAACTTGAAATTAGAATATAAATGCTATTAGATTAAATATGTAGTTATTATATTTAATTTTTTGGTTTTTCTCCTTTTAAAAAGATAAACGAAATATATTTTGTAAGTGGCGCTTAGTTTTATACATACCTTGCGTTTTAATGTGGTCCTCTTTGTTTTCAGTGTATCTTCATCTTCAATAAAATAAAAATAATTATACTAAAAAAAGCGTGTTGCGTTATCATTTTACCTCCAGTAAGGTTAAAGAATTCAGCTATTTCTTCATGAGTAGCTTCTCCAAATCCACTATCTTCATCTAATTCATCGGCGCGAATAAATGTTGTTGCAGTAATTTCTCTCAGTGTAATTTCACGTATTTGATATTGAGTTGTTATAGTGCCAGTAATATCTTGGACATCCTTTAGTAATTCATAGAAAAAAAAATTTAGGCTACAACACACTATATTTATGTCATCTTTACCTCTGGCATCGGCAGTGGTGTTGGCGATTCTCGTGTTAAATTTTCTAAATCATCCAGAAACTTGGTATAATTTGTTGTTAAATATCGTTCCTCGCAAGATTGATTCAATGTTAAGCGACGCTTTTTGAAGAGTTTTTGAGACTTTGAACTTAAATTGACAAAGTTTACATACATTTTATTTTTAACATAATATAATAATTTTACCTGGAACTTCTTTTACAGGCTTTTGCAAATTTTTCTTCGTAAATATTGCTGCGAGATAATAAATCCTCAGATGAACCTTTGTAGACAAAAAAAAAAAAAAATTTGAAAGCATACATACGACATTAATTTTCAGTAAAACATCGTCTATGTACATATGTAAAAATTCGAAGAGAAGCATATTTAAAAAACTAAAAAAGTGAATTCCAATATTAGATTAACTATCTATATACCTATGTAGGTATGTTGTGTGTGGCCATGGATAAACTAAATTACTTAGTTCTTATTCAAATTAAAAACGTGATTTATAGGCGTTTACCGCTCCGATTTCCGTATTGAAGCAGATTTTTATCATAAAATACCATATTTTTTGCAAAAAAAAAAAAAAAATGTTTGCATTTGTTTGAAAAATTAATTATGTGCCAAACATTCGTTAAAAATAGAAAGTAATGTCTTTAAAACTGTTGCAAAAACAAGTTTTCAATTTACCATCCCTGTCTCAGGCCATCATTCAATTTCCTGTACATATGTTTGAATGCGCATTATATTCATTCAACTGATCAACTTACGAAACAATGTATTGACTTGTTGCTGGTATATTTTCAGTGTACCAAACCATATATTGCTAAAATCTCGAAAGGATATATTAGCTTCCTTGATGGCGCACTGCCTTTCATTATCTTCCGCATTCCGGGATATCATCCGCATGTTATTCCAGTTTTCCTTTAGAGCCAAACTTAATTTTTCACTAAAAAAGTAAGCTCGTAATAAGTAGATCATATACATATGCATATTATTTCCCCAAACTAACCAAGTTTTTTTAATATTAACACTTTCAACATCAATATTCTTAAAAGATTTTGGTAAGCATCGGGAGCCTGATAAACCAGCTTGCCAACTGGGGGCAAATAAGGCGAGATCTTGCTGTGCATTTGCTAAAGCTTGACACGAAGACATTTTCAATTTGAATATTAATATTTCATCAGATAAAATGTGAATGAAATCGCAATGTACAGAATCGAAAAGCGTCACAACAGCAGATTAGATGAGTGAAGAAAATTATTTTTAAACGAATTCCTTCGTTTTTCTTACGAGGCGCCAAGAATTAGAGTGAAAGGAAAATAGGAAAATTCATGATTACATGAAGTAGTGCCATACTTCCAGGTTGCAGCTTCGAGCGGCTTCACACACGGCAAATATTTTTTAATTCTCATTTCGCCTGGCCCACGATCAAGTCATACAAGTTGGTAGCATAGGTGACTATTTCTCGCTTGTTAGATCAAATAGCTTTTACATATCAATATTTTTCCTCTTTGCTTCAAAACTGTAGAGAACAAAACGGCATCAACTTTTTTGTAAGTGAAGAAAAAAAAATTTGACGTGTGAAAGCTATTTGACGCAAGAAGCATAAAATAATCACCTGTGCTACCAAGTTCATCTTGTATGAATTCACCTTGGATGCAAGCGAAGATCCTATACATTTTGTTAGTTTCAAGGCGAATTGATACAAGATCAATATGCAGCACGGGTGATTATTCTTTGATTCTTGCAGCAAATAGCTTTTACATTTCAATGTTTTTCTCTTTACTTACAAAAAGTTGGTGCCAATAAAAACCAGCTGATGTATGGAGAGATTTCCATAAAATTTGGAAATGAAAAGATGCTACCATACTTTTGACACTGTATTTATATATGTACAATATAAATAAAAATACACTAATTTAACATTTAAATATCAAGTCGAAAATTGACCATAATACTAAAAATCAAACGTCCGCGCTCGTGGTTTAAAAATACCGCTTATTGTGATTTCTGACAGTTTTGATAGTTAAAGGCAATTTTTTTGTTAATATTTAGCTTTCAAGACAGGCGTATAGCAGTCATATTAATAATATGATACGAATGTTGACAATCCGATTTTGCTCCTCCATTAGCGTTTTTAAGTTGCATGTGAACGGCATTTGATGTTTGTGCTATAATATCATCTGCTATTGGTGGGAGCCCCCTTAATTGTCATCGCTTTTTACCAATTTATGTCGACGGCATTATTATCGAACCGTTATCGGTAGGCAACAAAAGAAAAGATATCGATAGTTTATAGTTCTAGCATTTAGTTGGTTTTGCAATTCTTTGGAAGGAGTGTTTGTCTTTTGTGATTTTGCTTTTCAGATAATTAATAGTTATTCGTAAATAAGATTTGCGAAGTATTTATTTTTTAAAAACCTATTTTAATATAAAAATACTTTGAAGGTATTATACCTATATTATGGTAAGTGCGATATGTATTGTTCTATTAATACTGCTTTGGTACTTGTATACACACTTGTTTTTTTTTTCTTTCTTCTAAATGACTAATTTTCATGTTTTCGTTTAATTGATAAGGTGTGCTTTTTGTTTGTAGCTACAATAGTGTTTTAATTTTTTTTATTAATTCTCTGTGTTTACATACATATGCACATATTTGCCAAAATCCATGTAACAATATTTTTATTATATTGCTTCTGTATTCTTCCGGTTTATGTTGTATTTATTGAAATTTGCTTTTTTACAGGGTGATAGCAAAATTTGTGATATTAGCGATGACGTGAGAGAAGAGTTGAAAAAATTCCGCTTTCGGAAAACCACTACGAATTCGGCTCTAATACGTAAGTACAATTAATATGAGAGCCTCACTAGCTGAATTGTTAACCAGCTGACTCTAAAGGCTGTTGTAGTGGTGTTATGAATTATTTTTTCTGCCTACCAACGAGGTATATATGGCTCTATGAGCACAGTTGGGGTTTTTATAAACAAAAAATGTTGTATAGTTAGGTTATATATAGTCCAAACTTTTTTAATGATATTTGCTCCGTTCTGGTAGTAAAATTGCCTTTTAATATAAATTTAAAAGTGAAAGCTACCATCTATACCAACAAAAAAGCAACATAAACACCCAATGAACGTAACATGACTATCGTGCAGAGTATTTAAGGCTCGGCCCAGCCGACTTGGCCCTACTGTTTTACTTTATTTTTGCTTAAATTTGTTTCATAAAAAATGTTTATTAAAGTGTTATCGTTTTTGCAGTAAAAGTAGATCGTGAAAAACAATTAGTCATTCTCGATGATATGCTAGATGATATTTCACTGGAAGAACTGCAAGAACAACTGCCTGGTCATCAGCCACGTTATGTTATATATACCTACAAAATGGTACATGACGACTCGCGAATATCGTATCCGATGTGTTTTATTTTCTATACTCCAAGGGACAGTCAAATAGAATTGCAAATGATGTATGCCTGCACAAAGAGCGCTTTGCAAAGAGAAGTAGATCTTACTAGGGTCTATGAAATACGGGAGCTGGATGAATTAACAGAAGATTGGCTCAAAGAAAAGCTTAAGTAAAAAAAAAGTAGTACAAGACATTAAAAATAAAAAAAGCATACACAAATTAAAAGACAGCGTAAAAGCAACATACTAGTAAATATTATAATTTTTACGTGCATATATATCTGTTTATTTACATGTGTGTATGTACGATGACCTCCATATACCAACGACTATATACCAAATTAAATTTAAATATATAACAATTTTGTAGTTGTTAGTTTAAATTAAGTTTGTCGATTCCATTGGAACGGTAAAAAAAGGAACGGCATTTTCCTTTTTTATGTAGCATTTTATTCATATGATGTGTGTTCTACCCGCTAACAATTAAATGTAAAGATGTTTTGTTATAAATTATGCATTTTAAATTCATCAACACATTCTTTATTTTAATAATTTTTCTTTTTCACAATTATGAACTAAGCCTGGCCTTGCCAATTCTTTTTTAAATTAACACACATACATGTATAAAACAAAAAATAATTAAAAATTTTCAACCATGTAAGAATTTTAATCAAATTATATTTTTAATTAAATATTTTCACTTTTATACAATTTTTAAAATAAATGCGAATTTTTAAATTAATTATTGACTTTTTTTTGCTGAAAATTTTTCAGAAATAATAGGTATGTATATGCAAATATAGCCATATATCAATTAAACAGAAAATATATGTAAAAACAGTCCTTAAGATAATTTCTTAACGAACGATCACTTAATTTTTTTTTAATATGTTTTATTAACAGGTTTCTAGACTTGGCAGCACCTTTCAATTATATTTAGTTTTTTTCAAGGCGAATCCATTACAGGTGCCCGCATACCAATTCGCTTCAGCATTTTTCCCCTTGTTTTTTTTTCCAGTGCTAACAAGGCGAATCCATTACAGGTGCCCGCATACCATTTCGCTTCAACATTTTTCCACGATTTTATCTTCTGAGTTGTCAAAGCTGATAGTAAGGCGAATCCATTACAGGAGCCCGCATCCCAATTCGCTTCTACGATTTTATCTTCTGAGTTCTGTTCGAGAGCTTTATTGTGATATTAAAACAGCAAAATCAAAGACAATATTTCGAATGGCTTAGGATGTTGGAACTGACTGTGCACTAGAACTTGTGTACGTTGAATTGAAAGTTTTATTTATTTTAAACACATTAGTGTCTTGAAAGTACTATCCTCTCCAAATCAGATATACTATATAAAATCACGAGAAGAGTTGCTTGTTGCTTACTGTGGTCTAGAATTTTAGTTCACAATTATTGCAGCTTACATGATTTTGACGTGTGTGGTAATACATTTAAAACAAATTGTGATTTCTTTTACTGCCTGTGTGTAGTATGTTTCACGGACTGCCAGTTATGAGACCAGTCAACTTGGGTCCTAGAAGCGTAGTAAATCTGTCCTGTATTCCAAAGAAAAATGCCAAGATGGCAACGCTGTTTTTTTTTGCATATTTTTTTCCATGTCGTTCCGAAACTTGTATTACTTATTATCTTAAAGAACAGAAGAACAAAGCGTAATTTACAAAAACTTAAAATTACTGAAGGAAAATTTCTATAATCAGTTTATGAAACTATAGCACCTTGCCACAATAAAATATAAAATCTTATTTATTACCGTCTGTTTTGCAAAATAATAACATTCGGGATAAGAAACAACAATTTTTTAACAATTCCGACAAACCCCAAGTGAAATAATTCAAGAAAAAAGTGCAACAAGGCAAGTTAAGAAAAGAAAAAAGCCAACAATAAAAGCAGAACAAAAGTCAAGAATGCAAAGTGTATTTATTAAAATGGAGTAATAGTATATAAATTCCTGGAAAAAATTTACTATAAACATTTCTCTTTGTTGAACGTTTAAATAAATTTCGGTTAAAGCATTTACAACTAATGCAACGTAATCAGCACTGAATACCGAACACATCTTTTTATATGCATGTATGTATGTATGTAGATTTCATGTAAGTCCTATATGTAGTAAAATTTGCATAAGTCTACTTTTTGTATATGTATAGGTAGTTATTTATTAATCATTATTTCTTGGAGGACGACCTTTGCCTTCAGAATTTTTTCTTGATTTTATTATTTTTATTTGTTTGATTGTTTGTTTTTTTGCCATCAGAGTTCTAAGGATACGCCTTTTGGAACAGAAAGGTTTTACTTTAAACAATCAGTTCAATTGAATTTATTCATTTTATTATAATAGCGTGAATTAACGAGAAATGACATGTAAAAATCAAGTACTATCAGCTTCCAGAAGCTATTTGCTGCCTGATTATTGAACTGAGTGATCCCTAAGACTTATTTTACTTCGTTTTTTGAGCTGAAAACTATTTATTTCGAGGTGCTGTGACAACATGGTACGCAATTATATTAGGGAAGTTTACAGTAAATGCAGTAGTTATGTTCCGTGATACTGATTGTATAAATGAAAAGATATTCAATGAAGCTAGATGGCTTTTGGATCGATCCTTCAGTTTGTACACAACCAAATTCGGCTTAGCAGTCAAACCTTAATTAGCGCATCAAGCGTATTTTTGCTGTCAAAGCCCTCCGTTTACATATGAAACAGGTTGTTTAGACGCCAATAATACGTTTGACGCGTTACATTAGCTTGATCTTCCATAACCACAAATTTTCAAAATTCCCTTTTTAAAGCAGTTTATTTTTTCGATTCCCTAGACCATCCATGGTATGACATGTCACAATTTTTCCAAAAAACTACCTCGTCTGCTCCAAACATTATTGCAAATCATTTTTATTTGAAAGGATAATCTCCTTGATTTCAAATATCAGTTCTGGTATTTTTTTGATTTCTTATCATAAAGCAACCTCTAAGCTTTTATTGACGCCGGGATTTTGACAAGGTGCTGGAGCGCTTTTTATAAACTAATCTCGAATCTACAGACAATGTAGATAACAAACAGTGCTCTAACTACAGAAATTTGCTTTTGCTACATCTTGTGGCTTTTGTATTCAGTTTTCAAATTTTATTTTAATATTCAAAAATTAGCTTAATTATTTATTCGCTATAAGAGCCAATTGAAATGTATTATTTTAGGTCTAAAAGTAGACCTCAATGTCTGCCGCCGATAGATACGTCGTCTTTTCGTCTTGTCGATCGAGCCATCGTTCGAATAAAAGAATGTCATAGATCAACTAAAAACAGTTTTTTTTTTCGCTTAGAATGCAAACAATCGCACGATTTCGACATTGAGGATCATGCAGTCAGTGTTTATGTATCGATTTGCATCTAGTTTATTAACTAGCAGTTTCACAATTTCGAACCTGTTCGAGCGTTCTTATACATATTTATGTAAGACAAAAGAAAAATATATTAAAATAAAATATTTAATATTTCGTTATTTTGACCCCTTTTTTCCCTTATATTTTATATATTTATTTGAGCTTAAGGTCTTTTGTAATTTGAGTATTTATTTTTGTCGATATTTCGCTCTCCTTCTCCTTGTCCTGAAGAAGCTATCCGAAGGAGAGCGAAATATCGACAAAAATAAATACTCAAATTACAAAAGACCTTAAGTTAAAATAAAATATTGTTATCAAAAACTTGGTATGTTTCTAAATAAATTATTTTGCTTTAAGAAAAACCGATGCGACACGTGTCAGTCAGCCTGTTGTTTTGAAATTGACGGAATTTCAGCTTTCAATTTTTCCATTCATTTCTACACGAAATAATAGTTGCGTCATAAAGCTGACTAAGCTGAAAATATAATTAAAAGTAAATTAGAATTTGTAAAAAATTATTTATTAAATAGAGTTGATGGCCAATATTGCTAGTGCTCGTTTTTCTACATTTAGTATTAGAATTGTATTCCTCAATTGCGTAGATTGTTCCCAAAACTTCCTTGAAATATTTTCTGTATAATTCACGATTTTTATACTCGTGTAACAAACACCATCGAAACAAAACAAATGTCATAAATTGCCTAACAGAACCATTGCCGGCACATACATTTTTGTTTGTGTTCAAGGAAAAAACTCTCCATTTCTTCTACTTTCTATTTTCACGTCCTTGCAATTACGTAAACACAAAATAAAAAAGAATTATTTTTTTTTCAGCTGCATACTACAAAATGGCCATTTACTTAATTTATAAAACTTAAGTTTCAATAAGTGTTTTTGACTTGAAATTCCACAAGAGTATTTGAAAAAGTTAGTGGACGCTTTTCATTTGTCTATTTATTTTTCAGCTGTCATTTTAATTTTGCTAGTCCACATTTAATAGCTAAAAAAATAAATGTTTAAATACTTTTGTGTTTGTGTCACAATTTCAGTTTTCTTGCATAGTTCGATAGATAATTTTATGACATACACTTAAGACACGCCTACACACGTAATTGCATGTGCAAAATAATCGGCCTATATTGAAGGTATTAAGGGTTTTTACGTTTTCATGTAGTTGTGCAAATATGCAATTTGCAAATTTGCAGTGCATTTTATGGTTGATCCTGGGGTCACCGTTTTGTTTTGTGCAAATCTGTTATATTTGCGAAAACTCAATTCCACAGTTTTCACTACCATCGTGAAAACCTTAATTGTATGAATCTTCCATAATTTTTTTGCCATCTTTATGTTGTGGTTTTTATCATTATTGTTTTCTTCACTTTTTTATATTAAGTAAGACATTGACCATAAAATATTGATAAAACAGCTTTTTATCAGGAATTTTCTTCATTTTGTTTCAGTATTTTAATTTTTTTTCTTTTCTTTTCTTGTAATTTTTGTTGCCGTCCGTTCAATTAGCCATTGTTATCATTTTGAAATAATGAGTAATTTATTTATGTATTTATTTCGAAAAACTAAAATTCTTCTATGATTCATTACAACGTAACATTACGTATTTTGCAATGAGAAAGAAATAAAACACGTAAAATCAGCAGTGAATTTGTGTTACTTTTTTTGGGGTCAAATCATGGCAGAACCAATAATTATTTTAAAATATACCAATTAATTATTAAAGAAATATAATTGTGTAACTCCTTAAAAATTGCGGTAAAATGAAAAAGTGTGCTGCCAGATGCTTACAGATTTTGTACGCAAAGCCGGTGTTGGTTATACCGTGGAGGAGAAAATCCCTTTGGCTGGGCCGCAGGCCGGTTGTCAAGTACAAATTTTGCATAACTATGAAAAAAATTTATTGAATTAAATGTAAAAAAAACACGATTTTGAGTGCTTGAAATCGTTTATGAATTCGCGATTTTATGTTCTGTGCAAAAACTTTACTCTGGCAGCACTATTTCACCAACATTTTTATATTTTTATTAGTAAATTCCGCAACTTCAAACGCGAATTATTTATAAACTAAAAGCCTCCGGTAGACTTTGACTTCAGTTTTGGGAAGTCCACGACTCCCGCTACAAACCTATAAAACTCATTTCCTTCAAAGCCTGGCTCCTTATTCTAAAGTTTCGCCAAAATAGTTTTTATTCAATTTAAAAACTTAATTTTCCTTTTTTTCTTATTTTTTTAACTACTTTTCGTATTCTCCCGATAGTAAGAAGAGTTCGTACAAATTGTTGATAAAAAAAAAACGCTAAAAGTACGCGTCATTCAGAATTCATAATACCGATCTCCCGAATTTCGAAATTTTCGGGATAGCAGTTTTACGACGGAGCCTCCGACGGAATTCATAATAAGCATAATACGTTTTTAAGTCGCCTTTTTCACACATGGAAGCGTAATATATAAAAAACTAAATGGGCCGTACAAAAAGGCCGGGGAATTTTTTTGTTTTAGTTTTTGAATCGTTATGCAAATATCTTTCAATCTAGGGGGTGACCAGTCTAGTATAAATAAAGCACATTTGTTAAAAATTTATATTTAATGTAAAAGTTCTTGTTTTTTTTTTTTTTTTTTTTTTTTTTTTTTTTTTTTTTTTTTTTGAAAAAACCCAATCAAAACATTTTTCATTATTATTGTCCTGAAGAAGCTATCCGAAGGAGAGCGAAATATTGACAAAAATAAATACTCAAATTACAGAAGACCTTAAGCTCAAATAAATACATATATAAAATATAGTTCTTGGTTTCTTTATTGTAATTGCTTGGTAACTGTTTTTGTTTACTATATATGAATTGATCAACAATTCATGTATAGTTTTATAATGAAAAAAATCAGTTTAATAGAACCAGTGTGTGGAATGTTTTTTTTAGCAATTTTAAAGGACATTTTGTTAGGAAAATGTTTGTCATTGTAGCAGCTTTGGTTGTGAAATAAACACGTGGAGAATAACATAATAGCGGAAAAATTTCGCAACCTAGGGGGACCAGTGCCCGCAAATTCTTTAGAGGCTTTCTTGTAATAATTTTCATTCAATTCTTATTGTCAGTGGAATAGAAGACTAAGTGTTTGAACAGTTTTTCAAAGGTGTTCAAGTCTATTGACGTGCAAACCATTGGCATATAGATGTGCTGGAAAACACACAAAAACAGCCATTAATATTGGTTGAAAAAAGTAAATGGCAACTGTTTTTGTGTATCAATTTAAAAAAATCTGCTTTAATGCTAAAAATGTGTATGTATATCTTTTGACAGTGGAAAAATTATAATTTGAAAAAACTCGGCTGCTACGATTTAGAAGTTACACTAAAAATCCAGCCGGCCATTCTATTTACTAAACACTAATCAGTAAAAGTCGTGACGTTAATTAGTATTTTTAATAAAAACATAATATATTGTGTAGCCAAAACGATATAAAACATATACAAAGTACATGCTTACATACATACATACATACATACATTCATTCGTATGTATAAAAATACAATAGTTGAAATCTTATCTTGTTTTTAATTTAACTACATCTTTAGGAACATATGTATGTATGTACATATGCACAATAGTGATGTTACCTTTAATTTTTTTTTATTTATACTAGGCAGTTTATTCGAACCTGTTTCCTTTTTTTTGATATAAACTATTCTATTGGAGCAAAATATTGGCAAAAATATAAATTAATAATAAATTCAAGCAAATACGAGACTGGGTCGTACAGCATGGGTGGGCTTCGTACTAACGTACAAGTGGTCTAACCCATTTCTTTTAGCAGACGCAGAGTGTATCTTGTATAGGGACATAGTAGAATATGTAGTTAAATTCAAAACATTCTTTTAAGTTTTCTTCGAGTCTACTGACGACTTGGACAGCATCAATGAAAGGTCGGCGGCCTATAGACGGCTGGAAAAAACAGAAAACATTTAATAAAATCTATTTTTAAACCTGAAATAATGAGGGTTTTCACGATGGGTGTTACAAACGAAGCAATTGTGAACAAAAAAGCTCTGTTTTTTTTTCCACACAACCCAAAATGTATGTATTTGCACTTTGCTTCATTTTTCCTCATTTGCACTAAAAAACCTGGAGCAAATAGAAGGGTGTAAAAATGCTCAAATGGAAATAAATAATGTAAACAACAATAGATGGCGCAGCAGATGGCGAAGCCGACAAAAAATAGCGGCGGTGAAAAAAAATTTTAATACAATAAAAACATATTAAAAATAGGATTTTTTTTTTTCCAATAAATGCAAGCATAAACTTTGTTATAATAATAACAAAAGAATACATCGCGTTTTAATTTAAATTTATATGGGTGTCTTTCTAAAAACAAAATAAGATCAGCAGCGGCTTGTAACCCAAAAATAAAATCGGTTTGACGCCGATGGACTTGGCTCTCTGTGACATATCGTGCCATATTATTTGCATATTAAAGTAGCGTTGTTTAGAATTTTGAGATACATAAAAGAATTTAACAAAAAAAGCAAGAATTGCGTTCTTTAAAAAGAAACTAAAGGATTTGTTAACTAAAGCAATGCATTTTCAAACCTTCAACAAGCAAAGATTGCAAGAAGGGACCAAACAGATTGTGCAATTTGTACAAAAAAAAAAAAAAAAAAACGGTGCGCTCACGATCAACCATAAAATGCATTGCAAATTTGTCCAAAGCATATTTGCACAGCTACCATCATGAAAACCCTCAATATGTAGAATATTAACATCTAAACCATTAAAATATGAATTTAATTATTTATTTGTATCAACGAAATGTCGGCGGCATATAGACAGACGGCTGAAAAAGACAAAACACATTTGAAACGTTTATTTTTGGACCTGAATTAACTAAATAATTAAAGTTAAAACTCATGCTTCGTATTCGTAAAATTCTATGAAATTGTATATTCATTGCTCATCACTATTATATTTATACATAGTATGTATGTATGTATGCACGTAAGCGAGACTATCTTATCTTATATTGTTTATAAACTTTGTTATAAATATAACAAATTGTATTTTCTAAAATATTTTCCAAAGTTCATTGTTTTCTCAAGTAGTTAATTTAGCAATTGATTTTGTAATTGCAGTTTTAAAATTCTGTGCTGTTGAAGTTTTTAAAATCTTATTGGGCTGTGTGAGGGAATTTTAAAGTTTTCACTTCACCCATGGCCACCGGTAATGCATTGGCAGCGGCATCCGGAGGACTTGTAGCTGCACCAGCTGTTTCTTCGAGCGATTACAGCAATTCGGGCCCATCGCCTTCTTTAAGCAATGGCGGCAACTCGCTGGTAGCCGCTACACATGCCGGCAATCAGGGTTATCATCAATTAAGTGTAACAAGTAAGTTTATTTGCGTTTGTGAGTGTGTTTTGCTCTTGAAGTGAACGTACAATTTTTTCCTTCACAGTCGAAGAAGCATCACTGCGAAATAGTGGATTCTTGAAGCCAAATCCTTATGTTGAGCTTCTAATCGATAATAAAAGCAAACGTAAAACGGACTTTGTTAAAAATACTTATTTGCCCAAATGGAATGAAGAATTCACAGTTTTGGTAAGTGGCATTTGTTTTATTGTTGGTTGCAACTTTGACAATTTCACAAATATACTTGTAAATCGTTGCCTGATTTGAATATACACAAACCTTCATTTTTTATTTTCATTGCTTTTTAAAATGCATTCGCTAAACTTGTAATATAATTAATTTCATTTTACATTATTGTTGTTGTGACGGATATTAACACAAAATAATTAAAGCAGAAAAAGTCCGTACAATAATAGTTAATTGATTTACTTGTAATATAATTATTATTATTATTTTTTTATTTCATTTATATCCATTTTCACATAATTAAAATTATTTGCAAATGTGTATACATATATTTATTTATTATTATTTTTTTCTTTTTGGCGTGAATGTGTTAAGCTTAATTACCTTTTAAATGATGTGGTTTTATTTGCTTTGCTTTATTTATTTATTTTTTTTGCATTCTTTTTCAAGTTTCTTCTTTTGCTTTTGTTTTGCAGTATTAAATTTTTCTTTTCGCTTTAATTTTGAAAATCTTTTCAAGTGTTAATTTGTAATAAAGACATTTATTTTGTTCTGTTTTCAAGTATTTGTTGCTTCTAAAACATTTACAATAATGGTATTCATAAAAAATAAAACGTTGCTCAAATACATTTTAGAAAAAAATTTATATGAAAAATTTGTCGTAAAATGTGTTTCAACAATGTTTTATTTTTTTATGAATACCGGTGTTAAATCTTTACTAAATTACCATCCCACAGACCTGTAAAAGAATTATGTTTTTTTAAGGAATTCATAGAATTTCGAAAAATTTTTCAAGTGTTAATTTGTGTTAAAAAATGTATTCTGCTATTTAGTATTTATTGCTTCTAAAACATTTAAACGTTTACTAAATTACCATCCCACAGACCTGTAATAGAATTATGGTTTCTTTTTTTGTTGAAGAAGTCTACGAACTAATCATAGAATGAGTTGTAATTTTTTTTAAGGCAGTTCATTTGCTCATAATGTAATTGAAAGCATTTTAACTGAAATTTCATTATTAGGATTAATGTATTATTTTAGCCCTAAAAATATACCTTATTAATGTATTCTGTCTTTAACAGCCGTCTATATGACTCCAATATTTCGTTGATGCTAATCAACTCATTCTCATGATTCTCATTTTGTTCATGGTTATTATGGAATAAGTAGTTGGGTTTCAAGCAGTCTTTTGAGTCTTTTCGAGTCTACTGATGAGTTGATTAGCATCAACGAAATGTCGGCGGCATAGAGACGGCTGAAAAAGACAGAAAACATTCACCCTCATCATGATTAAACTGGAACATTTTCGTCATCATAAATTTTTCATTTCCCATGGAAGGGAAATTGCTATTGTGAACTTGATGGAAATGAGGAAAAATGAAGCAAAGTGCAAATACAAAGATTTTGTTGTTGTGTCAAAAAAAAGCAGAGTATTTTTGTTCACATTTGCTTCGTTTGCACAGCTTGCACTACCATCGTGAAAACCCTCAATATAATATTGACTATACATTATTATGTTACGTCTAAAAATACCTCTTTAAAAATTTGTTTACTGTCTATATGCCGCCGATATTTTGTTGATGTTGACTGGCTTCAACATTATCAGTAGACTCGAAAAACCTTGAATACTTTGCTGAAATTTAAATGAACTCGTCATGTACTAGAAATTCGGCAGAACTTTCATTTGACACACCTAAAATGTATTGATTTGAATTTTCATTAAAATCATCATGAATTAAATTTCCCGTATTAAAGAATTGAATTAAAACTTCAATGAATACAGCGTCGCTTAGAGGAATTACAATAATTTTTTCATTGAATTCTTAAATTAAACTAAAAGTTTCGCTCATTAATTTTGAATTTATAGTCGTACCATATGATTTAAAATTGTTAATAGTTTTAGCGGGCTTGAATTCGATTTTTAATTCCTCAAAGTTAAAAACAGTATGCCATTCGTCATGGCCGACGTGGTGGTCTGGTCGTGGTATGTACCCCAGCCAGCAAGTCTTCAATTTCACTTTTCTTGTCTTCTTTAAAAAATGTTGATCACTCCAATTTTATCATAAAAATTTTTTCTCAACTTTGAGGAAGTAAAAAATCGAACTTAAGCCCGATAAAATTATTAACAATTATAAAAATTTTATTTAAAAAAAAAAAATTTATCGTTTGTATGTATACATGTTAGTTCTGTGCAATAATGTTGTAATTGTATGACCAAATGTAAACATACAAATTATAAAATTAGAAATTTTAAATAAAATCAACATTTGCTCATGGATTTTTATGATTTATGGCTTATTTTATTTCTTATACATATTGAATTTAGGAAAATGTGAAAAATATAAAATGCTGTCGTCCATTTTGATTTTTTTTATTGTATATTAAAAACAAAAAGAAAGCGAATTCTGCATGAAAAAAAATTTTTTCGCCATTGATTTCTGAGTAACTTTGAGACGGAAAAAGATAGAAACAAATACCAGTATACCAGTATTCCAAATAAAATTTTATAGCTCATCTTTTGATGTGCTATTCACTAAAATTGGAGAAGGGTCTTCCGAATTATGGTTAAATATGTGAGCGTAACTCTATAATTTAGGGGGCAAAATTAGCCACTCCCATAAAAAAATCGTTACGTGATGGAGAGCAGACTTGGGCTTAGAGCACCGACATACATATGTAGTAGTATTTATGTTTGTCTTGCCTTTGTTCCACTGTCATTCATAATTTCATTTCTTTTCCTACAGTTGCTTGGTTATGTATGTATTTACTTAGCAACTTCTTTATGTATGCTTCACAGCTTGTTTGTTTTATTTATGTACATACGTACATACATACATAACCAAGCAACTGTAGGAAAAGAAATGAAATTATGAATGACAGTGGAACAAAGGCAAGACAAACATAAATACTACTACACATATAACCTATGTATTTTTTTCTCGAACCCATTTTCATTGTTGTAGAGTGTAATAGGGCTTAAAACTAAACGATTTTGTTTCGTTTTATTCTAGGCAACTGACCCTGTTTTTTGTTTTTTTTTTTTTTCAAATTCAAAACTTTGTTGTTGTTTTCAGTGTTTTTTTCAGTAAACGAGAGATGTCGCGTGACATCGCAGGCCTGTTACTAAGTTTCTTTGATCTCCATCCTTGCAACATTAACTCTCTCATATAGATCGGCATTCTTGGTTTCTGTTTCAATTTCCATTTCTGTTTTTATTTTCATTTACTTTGAATGCTAATCTTAAATTATTGCTTGTACTTTTGGTTTCGGCTCACACAACATCATCATCTACATCATTTTGCTTACGCAGATAAATAAAACCGAAGAGCAATTAAAACAAAAACAAAAAAAAAATATTTCTTTTAGATAACTCCCCATTCAGTGTTACACTTCAAAGTCTTGGATCACTCTAGTTTCCGGAAAGATGCTATGCTCGGTGAGCGTTCGATAAGTTTAGCTCACATTCTGCAATATTACAATGGGCGCTGTGAATTTTTAGAAGTAAGCATGGACCTGTTGGTCACATCTAAATCGGATAGTCGCCAACAGACGAAAAGTGGTGAATTAGTTGCTATATTAAATGGCCTAAAACTGGACATGACGAATGTGATGCTACAAAATGGCAACGGTACATTAATGGCGAACGCTGCAGGTGAGGGAGCAGTGGGAGGTGCAACTGCTGGTGGACCATCAGTCTTGGGGACGGATCCTGCGCGTAACTGTGTGATATATGGTGGTTTTAGGACACGAGTTCGTATGCGATCGACAGGAAGTGTGAGCGAGGGAGGTACCGTCGGTCCTGGTCGATCACCTGTGGCCATGCAAAATGGTGGAAACTTGGAGCGTAGCAGCAGCTCTGGAGCAATGGTACCACAAACTGGTGCTGTCCGTCGAGCACCAAACTCTGCAGCTGGTACTTGGGATCCTCAGACGGCAGCAGCCATGGTGTCCCAGCAGCAGCAACAACAAATGCAAATGGTACATAATCAACGTGCAAACGGTGCTGCGGCTACTGCAGCAGCAGCAGCAGCAACAAATGTTCGTCCTATGTCGCAGTTATATGCCAACGGTAGTGCGCCTGGTCAACAGCCACAAGCTCAACCCATGATGGAAGGTGCCATAGGTGGCATGTTGCCAGCCGGCAGTGCTGCCAACGAGCAACAAGCTTTAATGGGCAACGGCTTGCCGGTGTCAAATGTAACAGATCAACAGCTGCAGGCTGCACAAGCGGACGATGAACCACTTCCAGCCGGTTGGGAGATACGTTTCGATCAGTATGGACGCCGTTACTATGTGGACCATAATACAAGATCAACTTATTGGGAGAAGCCGACGCCGTTGCCACCAGGTTGGGAAATCCGCAAAGATCCGAGGGGGCGTGTGTATTATGTGGATCACAATACACGTACAACTACCTGGCAAAGACCAAACAGCGAACGTTTAATGCACTTCCAGCACTGGCAGGGACAACGGGCCCATGTGGTAGCACAAGGTAATCAACGGTTTCTCTATGGACAACAACAGCAACAGCCGACAGCTGTTACGGCCGCGGCCACGCAAGACGATGAAGACACTCTGGGCCCCCTGCCAGATGGCTGGGAGAAGAAAGTGCAGTCGGATAATCGTGTATATTTTGTTAATCACAAAAATCGTACTACACAATGGGAAGATCCTCGTACTCAGGGACAAGAAGTTAGCCTGATAAACGAAGGACCTCTGCCACCAGGTTGGGAGATACGCTATACCGCCACGGGCGAACGATTTTTCGTAGACCATAATGCCAGGCGTACCACTTTCGAAGATCCCCGTCCCGGTGCTCCCAAGGGAGCTAAGGGAGTATATGGCGTGCCACGTGCTTACGAGCGCAGTTTTCGTTGGAAGCTTTCCCAGTTTCGTTATCTATGTCAGAGTAACGCCTTACCATCCCACATCAAAATAACTGTAACTCGCCAGACCCTGTTTGAAGATTCCTATCATCAAATTATGCGTTTGCCGGCCTACGAATTGCGCCGCCGTCTTTACATTATATTCCGTGGAGAAGAGGGTCTCGATTACGGCGGTGTGTCGCGTGAATGGTTTTTCCTTCTCTCCCACGAGGTACTCAATCCCATGTATTGCCTGTTTGAGTATGCCAACAAAAACAATTATAGTCTACAAATAAATCCCGCCTCTTACGTTAATCCCGATCACTTGCAATATTTCAAATTTATTGGTCGCTTTATTGCCATGGCTCTGTACCACGGCCGCTTTATTTACTCTGGCTTCACCATGCCGTTCTACAAGCGTATGCTAAATAAAAAACTCACTATTAAAGACATTGAAACTATTGATCCCGAGTTTTATAATTCCCTAATATGGGTGCGTGACAATAATATCGATGAGTGCGGTTTAGAGTTGTGGTTCAGTGTTGATTTTGAGGTTTTGGGACAAATTATCCATCACGAATTAAAGGAAAATGGTGAAAAGGAAAAAGTGACGGAAGAAAATAAGGAAGAGTATATAACATTAATGACAGAGTGGCGAATGACACGGTAAGTGAAACTTTTTAATATGTATTTTTAACATATTTTAACTCAACACCGTATGTAAAAAGAGAGCGATTGTTGGTTGGAAGGAAAGGTTGGGTTTTAAGTAATAGAAGTTCTACATACATATGTAGTATGTTAATTTCTTTGCTTAATTTTTACACCCATATTCATAAAAACTATTGAAGGTTTATTACACGTTTATTTGACAAATATTCCGTAGAAATACGCCAAATAAGAGCTTAATAAACTTATAATAATTATTATGAATATGGCCTTTAAAGTATACCTGCGCATCATGAGCCTACCCGACAATTTTATTCAGAGTTACTCTTACGGTGTTGAAGTCTGTATTTTTTTAAATCAAGTTCAATTGTTCTAAACGTTTTTTTTTTTGTGTTTTGTTGTAGTGGTATTGAGCAACAAACGAAAACATTTTTGGAGGGTTTTAATGAAGTAGTGCCACTGGAATGGTTAAAATATTTCGATGAACGTGAATTGGAGTTGATACTTTGCGGCATGCAGGACGTGGATGTCGATGATTGGCAACGTAATACCATATACAGGCATTACAATCGCAATTCCAAGCAAGTTGTATGGTTTTGGCAGGTAAATATAATATTTCTTATGTATTGATTTAAAGGAAGAAGCACAACTATAAACATGTTTTGTGAAAAGACTGGACACGAGGTCGGGTCGTTTAGTATATACGAAAATTTTGGATATTGTGGCAGAAATTTTTTGCTAGCGTTTTTTTTTTTTTTTTGGATGTGGAAGAAGAAAAATTTCCACTACGAAAAAATAAACGAACTCATTTTTGAGGGCTGTTTTTTATATCTCACGACTAAAGAATAAAAATAAATATTAATCATCGAAAAACACTTTATTGTGTTTCAAAATATTCCCCATGAAGATCTATACACTTATGCATGCGTTTGAACCAATTGTCGAAGCACTTTGGCCACTCTAATGGAGATATCTCCAAAACATGCATTCTGAATGCAGCAACCACTTCTTCAGGTGTCGAAAAAATGTAGGCCTCTCGGGTTGTTTTCTACTCATGGGAATAAAAAGAAGTCATTCGGTGTTAAGTCAGGACTATACGACGAACGAATCATCAAAACGATTGGGTGCTCAAAAATGCAGTTGTTTGAGTCGATGTGTGAGGGTTCGCATTGTCGGTGGTGAAGAAGAGTGATCCGTGTTCGGTGGTTGGTTTTCCTGATTTCCTGGAAGACAACTGGCAAAAAAATCATTGTGTACTACCCAAAATTGACTGTTCTGCAATGTTCTAGGTTGCGACTTGTCCGGTTTTGCAGAAAAACCAGGCAACCATTTGCTTGGAAGTGCTTCGTGCTCGAATAACTTTTGTTGGATTTTGCTCATCTTGAAACACCCATACAGTCGACTGATGTTTACTTTCGGACTCATACGCGTACATCCACGATTCATCACCTGTCACGAGGTCACAGAAATGATTCGAAGCATCGCGATCGGAGTTTTTGAGAATTTCTTTCGACCAATCGACACGAGCCTATTTTTTTTTTTTTTTGAGCAACTGATAAATTGTGTGGGATCCAACCGGGAAAATATTTATTTTGACTGTACGCTGGTCCCACTAATGCCTAAGGTTGTCTCAATAACACGATTGATCGTCACATGACGATCTAGCAATATCAGTTCGCGGCAAGCATCAATGGTTTGCGGAACAACAACTGATTTTGGACAACCTTTGCGAAATTCGTCTTAGAGTAAACTACGACCATTATTGAATGCACCATACCATCGATAATCGCTGGTCATTGATGGAGCTTCATTGCCGAAAATTGAATTTAGTTCATCCATGCACTGGTGCTGAATTAATCCACATCGAAAATGTTCACGATTTAATTTCATGTTTTCGGCCGAGATGAATCTTTTAAGTTACTGTAAACAACACAAATAGCGCTCGTTTGTTAAAACGTTGTGAGTACATTTAACCTCGAAAATGTCCAACTTTACGATAGAGCTGTCAGTTGCGAGATTATAACAATAGTGTTGCCAAGTCCCGCAACATAAAAGGCAACCCTCGTATTTGACTCCTCTACGGGCATCATGCGGGACAGTTTAGTGTCAAATCTAATATGCTGCTTTGGATCTAATTGGTTCCAGGATGCGCGTAGAGAATTGAAATATATGACCAACTCCCAGTTTTGTCGGCAAAGTGATTGATTTTTATATTTTAAACAGTACATTTTCTTGCTGAAGTGTTTTAAAAACCAGCTGTTGTATGCCGGCATTCATGATCAAACGAATTCATGATCGAATGTTGGTTGCTTATTGTGTTTTACATTATTTTCACTATCGGGTTTAATAGATTACGAACGGCCGAATAGGGCTCCAGTAATTTTGCCAGATCTACAACTTTGACAAAGTCTGCAAGGGTAAGCGTGAAAGCCACTAATATGTATTCTAAGTTGATGCGTGTGTAGTAGAATTTTCTAATGTTAATATTTTTGTGCTTCTTTTGAATTTTCCACTTTTGAAAATTACACAATGGAGTTCATACACAAATATTTTATTAATTTATTTTTTCATTAGTTTGTACGTGATACGGACAATGAAAAACGTGCTAGACTTTTGCAGTTCGTAACCGGTACGTGCCGTGTACCGGTCGGCGGTTTTGCCGAACTTATGGGCTCAAACGGTCCCCAGCGTTTCTGCATTGAAAAGGTGGGCAAGGAAACCTGGTTGCCACGTTCTCATACCTGTTTCAATCGTTTGGATTTGCCGCCATATAAAAGTTATGATCAGTTGGTGGAAAAGTTAACGTTTGCCATTGAAGAGACTGAAGGCTTTTGCCAGGAATAGTTTGAAAACATTGTGGTATATTAAAAATTAAAAAGAAAAAACAAAAAAAAACTTTGCAGTTGAATTGCTATAAGAAGTATATATAATAAATGTATTTAACAAAATTTTAAGCAACCCAAACCCCCCAAGAAAGGTACGAACGAAATAAACTAAAGCAAATCACAATCAAGATTTTCTGATTCTTAAAAAAAAACATATTTGTGGGAAATTTTGTTTATTTCGTTGAAAATCATCATGTGCAAATATTAAAATCAACTGTAGAAATTGTTATAATTATATTAATATATTCTTTTCAATTTTATTTTCTTAATTTAACTTAAGTTATTGTATGTACTATAAATGATTATGTATTTAAAAGCAACTAAAATTAATTTAAATGGAAAAAAAATTGCAACATATTTATATGTATTTGAATTGTTTTATATATCTTAAAATGTTAATTAAAAAAAAAAAAATTATGAAGCAAACGTTAATATTTCTCTGTACTACAAATGCTGTGTCGTATAAAAGCAACTAAAGAAGGGTTATTTTAAGAAGGTACAAAAAATGTGACCACTATTTTCTGCTTGCCCTTTGTTTGGGCCAAGCAAATGGTTACACAAAACTAAAAATGCATAATTCTGCAGGCATATAGATCTAGCTATAAGCACTAAGGAAGAAAAAACTTAAAATAATTAAACTTCACCGCGGCATATTTTCAGGTTATGTCTGCTCAATGAGCAAATATGAAATTTGTTGCAAAAAATGACTTCATCTTGCAAAAACTATGCAAGCGTAAACTAAAATTTGCTCTAAATTTTGTATTTGCTTGTTGGGAAAACATAACCTTAAAATAAACTCTTGTAAAATTTAATGTTTTTTTTTTAAAGTAATTTTGTCGTGTTTTCCTTTTCGTTGTTGTAACCTGGTTGATGAGTATACATTATTAGTTGGGATCTGCTTGTACATACATATGTATATGCCCAAAATAAAGGCGAACGAGAAAGTAGTAGTCATATTTTCTTTTAGCGCAATTAAGGGCAAATACATATGTAACAATTGTTAATTACGTGTATTACTTACAAGTATCATTAGTCCCGGTCTATTTTCAATTTGTCTGTTAGTTTTATTATAATAAGTTCTAAAGGCTGGGACAACTTTAAGTGAGAAAGTGAAATGTTTATAGTTTTCTGACAATAATTCGAAAAACAATTGAAACGTCCTAGATTAACCTTTAAAATGCGTCGCAGCTATGCTCTGGAGATTGAGTAGCATGTCAACTTATAGACTCAAGTGGATTTTCTTGAATTGTAACAATGAATGGCCCGGAAATACAATGAAATGGGTTGCGTATGATGAGTGTCGCTATCTTCATCACATCAAGTCCACATCATTAAATTCGCGTCTGCACACTCGTGTTAGGCTCACTTTTCTGATTCTTGGTGGTCATTTAACATTTTCTAGACCTCAGGGCTAGACTCAATGTAAAACGACGCTGGCAACACTTAAAGTATGTGAAATTATACAACTTTATTAAATTGCTTATTACCCGCAAAAAATACATGAAATAAAACGGAGATTTGTAAAAATCAAATGTCGATGTTGCATGTGAGAGAAAAATTAAAAACATTTGCAAGATATTTTCCTTAAAAAATTAAAAATACTTTTTAAGATCTTGACTCAAGCTCCTCTAGATTTCATATTTTCAAAAATTAGTTTAGAACGTAAAATTTTCAACAAAATTAAAATAAAGTTGCTTTCTTTTTCGTTATTATTTACATATGTATATCTCTTAAAAAATCGTTTTTTAGACTCAAAGCAAAAATTAAACCGATTATAATTTTAAGGTTAGGTTTTAAGGAAATTCGGAATAAATTGAAAAATACCAGCCAGATACAAGCAGTTCTTCATGTTAATCTAACCCATTAATAGCCTTCTTTTGTTGCTGCTGTTGTATATGTTCAGTAGTAAAAATGTATACGATGATATACATATTTAAAAAGACATTTTTGTTAACACACATTTCGATTGCTGTAGCTTTAAACTCAACAACAAAGCAAAATATCAATTAATATAATAGAATATTTTCTTCTTTTGTATTGTATAGTTTTTAATGTAAATAAAAATATATTTTATCAAATTGATTTTCTTTTTTGTTTTTCATAAACTGATTGCTGTTGCAATCGGCAACTTGTCCATTTAAAAATGAAACTCAAAAACTTAATTTAGTAAGAAAAACTCAAGAAAAAAAAATCTAAAAGAAAGAAACAAACAAACAAACACTTAAATGAAACAAGAAAGAATATCGTGAATGGAAATTGAATACACCGTCATTAAAGAAATATTGTTGTTAATTAATTAAACGTATTACGAAGGAAAACAAATACATATTTAGTGAAAAAAAAAACTATGTTTTAAAATATTTTATCAAAATGGAAATACAAAACCATAAAAAACAAATAAAATCAATCACAAGGGTACACAAAACCAATTATAAATAAATGATTTATAAATTAGAATGTCTTAAACAATTGTTTTTCTATTTTTTGTATTGGTCGTGGAGAGGGATTAGAAAATTTCTAAGTAAAAAAAAGAGAGAAGGTTTATTTTCATGGTGCTGGTGATGATTCCTCTCGATTTATCTTGAGTTTGCTCATAGACCGCACTGTATGAGTTATTTGTTATAGATGGGGTTCAATCAACATTAATACAGGAATCCGTTCTTACTCCGACTGTTTTTCTAATTTTTCTTAATGACCTTCTGTCTAAAACTTCCAACTCTATTCATCATTTTGCATATGTCCTTTGCAGTCATTTAGTGCAAGGCCTACTCTATCAGAGATCGGTTCCCAAAGGCTAGATATGCCTTTCTCCATCCTATTCGAATAGGAGCGTGAAAACTGGGTAACTTTTAAGCCTCCTAAGACACAATGCTGTTTATTAACGCATAGATGCATGGCTGTCGATACTACCACATCTGTACTCATGGATGCTAAAGATATTGAGGAATCGCGAGCTCTTAATATTCATGAAATGTAGATTCAATCAGATGACCGCGGGACTAAACATATTTTTCAGGTTGCAAAAGAAGCGTTTATTTAAGTAACCAGGTGTAACATGTGCTTCACTCTAACCGATCTCCTTACAAGCTATACCAACTATATCCTACCGAAGTTGGAATAAAACTCGGATGTTTGGGCCGGTGCCTCAAATTCTATTTTGAGGTTATTTGGCCGTGTGCAGGAGAGAGAGAGAGAGAGAGAAAGAGCAAAGAAGCTCATCGGTGACAGTAGGGTATCCAACTCTATTATATCTTTGAAGCATCGTCGCAGTATGGGATGCATCACACTGTTTTATCGGTACTTCAATAGATTTTCCTCTGAAGAGATCAGGAATCTTTTTTCCCGAAACCTGCACCTTTTCACGCAATACGCGTGCAACATCCAGGGCTCATTCATTCGTGGTCGAATGGCCAATGAATCGCACAACGCCTTACTGAGAAAACTCAATCTTCAGGTTCGTCTGCAGATGTTTTTCCTTCCACCTCCAATGTAGGAAGACTCAAATCAAATTTACACAAACACTACTCTCTCTTTCTTCCTCCCGAAAACCTATTTTATTAGTTCTGGCAAAATACACTGCATATAAAGGGGTTGTCCTTTGAGTATTGGTCTGAAGAAAAAACAGGGTCTAATCAGCACTTTTGATACCGAGTTAATTTGATCGAATGTGCTTGCTTATTCCTTAGTTTTATTTTTTTTATGTTAACTTTGTTTTTATTTTATTTCGTCGTATGTTAGTTTTGATTATATTCTATTTCTTGTTTTATTTTATCTTGGTCCTGATTATCATAGTCACGTCACTGGCTTGTCACGGGCACAGTCAAAATATTGTATTCTCTTGCCGTCTGTTTCCCGACCACCACTACGCTCATCAGCACCCAAGTGGCTTCGGACCCAGGTCATAGCTAATTGCAGGATGGATAAGCGCTGCTGCTGCTTGAGCATAACCTGAGCTTTTCATTACTGACTGTCTATATTCAATCCTCTTTCCATATATAAATATAAATATAGTCAACAATGAAGACCTCAGGTAGTATGAGAGGTATGTATATAGAGGTACGAATTTCACAATATTGACTTAATGTATCGACGATAACGACAATTAAAATATGGAGGACTATTTGTTGAACTTTTGCATCATATTTTCTAGTTTGTAACCTCATTTTTTATGCTCATAAAACAGATTTCTTGGCTCATATGTGTGTCATTTCGCTGGCTATAACATTATAATGATTGGCATGATTTATAAATTGGTTGTTATTTTCCATAAATGCACTGCATAAATATGTACATTAGCGGGATCAATTTGGAAGGACAAAAATTGAAATTTAATTTTTGCGGTACTCGCAAAATATGTGGCAAACCTTCAATAATTTGCTACCCCCCCCTAATATTTTTTTCGAACACATCGACCCTGTACCACGCCACCTTTGGTGTTCCCATACAAAAAAAAAAAAAAAAGTAATTGAAAATGGAACGCCTTGAAAATTATATTTTTTATATGTACACGACATTATTTTTTCCTCATGCCGCAAGCTTTCGAAAATTGATGTCACAATATCGATTGCTAAATCGATCCAACCTAATGTATGTGTTTATATGGAGCCACTCAAATGCTAACTTGAGTTTACTTGTGCTAATGTATGCCATACATATGTACACGCTACTGATGTTTGGGTACATACTTAAATAACACACAAATTTTGTACACACATACATACACACTTGACTCCACAAATCACAGCCAGCTTCTCTTTAAACATGTGCGTATGTGTTTGCGCTGCGGATGCTGGCTGTCAAGTGTTTTTGACACCGTGAAGCAAAATTTCGCGTAAACATTTCCTTTGACAAGAAAAATTATTACATATTAGTGGAGGGTGTTGGTTTGAACAACAAATAAAAAACACCAAATTTTTAGCTTATTTTCTAACGTTTGTTTAATTTGCATATGAGTGAGTGGATGTGTGTATGTGCGTTGTTGATCATGTCATGCATACATGATGATTTATATTCCATTTATTGTGCCAGTAACATATTTGTGGTACAAGAGGAAATTGCGTGTTGTCATCATCCGTTCGTTAAGTTTCGACGTTTCCTTTTTCGCTTTCTCCCTCTCTCTCTCTCTCTCTCTCTCTCTCTCTCTTTACTTGCATGCTAGTCTCTTACACATACTGCACATTTATATGATGGTAAGGTGTGCAGTCATAAATGCATGTAATCTTTTGTACAAAATATTACACTGTGTTGCATATTATCTGATTTGACATTAAGAGAATTTACATATACAAGGGGAGCCAAAAGAAATCACTTTATTGGAAGTTGCTCTTATTTTTGCAAATGGCTGTCAAAGACAAATCTGTTTAAATTATACCGTATACAATTACATACCTGGTAGTACCAACATAGAATATTTACCTTTAAATGAAACTGCTGTTGTATGTGTGCCAGCAAATAACAACAACTGCAACAACATTAGAGGCAACTGCAAATATCATAAAGTATTAAGACAACTCTACAGACATGCACTAAACACTTTTGCACAGCAAAAACTTTCCCTCAAAGTTTCATTTATTTTTTCCTTTGTCCTTCTCGAAAGTCTTTGATAAAGAAACTTCTATTGGTTTGCTTTTTTCTTGCTTCTTTTTTCCGATTGTATGTGTTCTTGTGTGTGTGTGTGTGTGTGTGGAATCTGGGTAAAAGTCTTTAAAGCTGTTAACGGAAATGCAATGTCATGCATGATTCGCCATTTCAACATTTTGAATTCATTTCACATTTGATTTAGAAACATGCTGAAATGTTGCCGAAAACTTGAAAGCATCATAAATTTTTTGGCCCGGAATTTGATACTGTCGTTTAATAGTTAGTGCTGCCTCTGTACGAATGAAGCGCCGCATATACTCGTGCAGATGCACAAACGTACATATTTTCAGATTGTGCTCTATTATGTGTGTAAAATTCTCATATAAAAGTTGAATATTGCAGCATGTTTTTGCAATTGTCAATCAAACGGTTTCTTTTTATATTTTTGGAAATATGTAGTTTCTTTCTTGCATAAAGGATATCTTGGTTCTTTTTTTTTTGTTAATGATTGTGTTACAATGATTGAGTTGAAAGTAAAATGGGCTTCCTAGAAGAGAAACTTAATTAATTTTACTTAATTGGAAGTACACTGCACTGAACACTGACAACAATAGTAGGAATTATATAATACTACTAAGGTATACACTGTGCAACAAACAATTTCAAACTTTTTCCCAAAAAAGTTTAACTTTTTGAAAGATCACATCAACATTTCATTTTGGACAGGGGTAAAGTTGAACAAGACTGATCTACTTGTTTGTGTCAATGATTTATTTTTTTATTTTTTTGATAAAAGAGATATAATAAGCATAAGAAGCAGTAGTGATTGGCTTACATTTTCCTGAGGAAGAATACCGAAGGTATTCGAAATATCGAAATAAAAAATATGTAATAGCTCTTTAAGAAAACGAGTTTTATTTCAAAAAGACCTAGAGCCTGAAAAACCTCCATGATCTATATACAACAATTAGAAGGTCGAATAAATATCGCAAACAGTTTATGAAATGTTTTTTTAATAAAAAATAAGATGCAATGCCTATTACACTCAGAATATTTTTGCAGTAACTGATCATAGTTTATTCGAGAAGTAATCGGTGCAGTTATGTTTAAATTACAAAACGTTTAAAAAAGAATGAAATTTTAATTTTAACTGATTCTTACAGTTAGTTGAAAAACTAACTACAGGTAGATATGAATTTTCGCTGACAGCTAATAATGACAGTAGTAACTTATGTTACACATACATACATGAAGGAACCAAGCTGGTAATACGAATATATACATACTTACACCCTTATTCACAAGAAAGGCTCTTGTTTGACATATTTGTATGGAAAATTTGTCAAATAAGTGTTTAATAAACCTAAAATATTTATTATGAAAATAAGACCCTTATGTTTCTATATACATACATATGTATGTATGTAACATACATACTCTTCACTTAAATTGATTGTTGTTGAACTTGTTCTGATTGTTGCGATGGCTGAGTGGGATGGCAGCTGCTTTCAAGTCGAGATGCTGCATGTTCGTATCTCATATATAATATAATTAAATAAAATTGAGCACCTAAGAAAAAATAAAAAAAAATTTTACAAGTTGATTACGCATGTATTCTTTGACATTTAGAATAAAGAAAAAAATCATTAGTTGTAATGATTGGGTTCCGTAGATTTTTTAACATTTAAATTCAAATGAAGTAATATGTAAATTCAAATGAAAAAAAAAAAAAAATAAGTATTACGGTTTTTTTTACTGACAAAGTTTTCTGAGTGCACTACGAAAATAAGCAACAAAATGGGTATTTTTGCTTTTTCGGCAATAAAATAAACATTAACTCACAGATTTTAATAAGTGAAAGCTCATTTTGTTGCTATTGCATGCGCAGCTATACGAATAAATAAAAAAATGGAAAATATTTGCAAATTTATATTTTTGATAAATTTTACAAAATGAAAAATTTTGCAATTTTTCAAAAAAAAAATTATTTTTTTTATTTTTTTTCTAATAATTGTAATTATTAACGACGGCAAAAAATGATTTTAGCAAAACTTAAAGCTGACATAACTTAGAATTTGCGATGTATTACATGACAAAATCGAACACTCCGTTTTTAAGTTATGACTAGAGATCTGGATCGACCTTTACGAAAATCTCATACTTTAGAAAAAAGAAAAATTATAAAAAATAAACTGATCCATAGAATTTTAAATTTTTATGATTTTTGTGCTTAGATAGGCATAACACAATAATTTGCCTGTTTTTGCCTGTTGGGTACTATAATTTACTATTTTGATATTCTTCTCATTTATTTTACTTTCATGTAAGTAGTGTATATTCTTTAAGCACTGATAGCACGGACATTAGTTCCCATGAACTAATGAAGCCCAATTCCCGCATGTAGAGGAGCCACTCTCAATAATATTTTCCTGCCAGTATTCTCCACGCTTCCAAAACACAAAAACATTAAAAGTCGGGAGCCTCGAAAATGATTTTTTGATATATCGTAGTGAAATGGGGTTTTCCTCATACCAAAAGCTACCTGATTGCTAAATCAATCCACCCTTGTTAGATATACATTTTCTTTCATTTTATTAGCCCCAAAAAACAAATCAGCTTTGCTTTAAATTGTAAAAATAAACTTAAAATCAAGAGAATTTTTTCATATCCAACTCAAACAAGAAACCGTAAAATACTTATGGACTTATTGACTAACTTCTATTCTTTGAAATAAAGAAAACTTCCAACAATGTAAGTGACGATTAAATAGTTTTGCACTAGTTTTTTCCCAGAGGCGCAAAATTGAAAGGCTTCTCGAAAAGAAATCTTTTTCCTTTAAATTCAGTTCTTCTTCCATTCAAAAAAACTTTCCTGCAGCATTTTTGTGGTTGGTGAGCAACAACAAGTCTGTTCTTTATACATGCAACATTTTATCCTATTTATTGCACGAGTATGTTATCTAGTAAAATATAGGAAATCATAAAAAGAAACCAAAACAGAAATGTAATGGAGCTTGTTATGGGGTAAATATGATGCAACACACAGACGTGTAGTGCAATTTATTCGCCTAAGCAACATATCGCTTGCTAAATATTAGCAAAAACACAAATGCAGAGACAACTGGATTTTACATTTTCTGTTTTTATTCCACTATTCAAATAATAAATTACTGTTCACTTTGAAGTCAGCGTAAATTTTCAAAAACCAAAAAGCTTAGAGTTGTATTGTGTCCTTAGGTTTTTAGCATGTCTATATGCCGCTGACATTTCGTTGCTGCCTACCAACTCGCCAGTAGACTTGAACACACCTATAAAAGTATTTTCAAACTTGAATGAGAATTCAAAAAATGTTAGAACACAATTTGACATAAAAATAGAATACAGCTCCTTCGTATATTTTACTTGTTTTGCTAAGAAAACTTTTTGGTTTTTTGAAAATTTATTCTACGATTTCCGATCAAGTTTGCGCAATAATGTAAGTACAAAAAATGTGCTGTTTTCTTGTGGTTTTTTGAACATTTATTCTACTAGTTTTTACCAAGTTTATGCAATCATGTAAGTCCAAAAAAATGTGTATGAAATGGATTTTAACTGCCTGTTCCTCAATGTCGAAATCGTGCGATTGTTCGCTTTCTAAGCGAAAGAAAAATTGTTTTGGCTTCCTCTATGACGTTCTTTTATTCGAACGATGATGTGAACGATCGTTCACACAAAATCCGATTCCTCTATATCGCTCATGTCGCCAGCACTGCGAACATAAATCTCAAAATCAAGCACTTGTTATTTTGCTATCGAGTGGCAGCTTTTATAGAAAATATTTTTTATTTATTTGTTAAAAAACTGGGAAACAAAACTAAAAACCCCACATATTTTTCATTTCTATTTTATTTAGTAAATATATTAAGCAATTATCATATGTAAGCATGTAGTTGACATTTGCGAGTGTACTGATCTCAATCGGCCATCCAGAACGTTCAGCGTCACTTGTACTTGTGCGACCACAAGGAAAGTCAGTCAACCAATTTTTTTTTGCCACTGAAATCCCCATAGTATTTGTGGAGCTTTTGTTTTGGTTCAATTGTTGTTTTTTTTTCGCATAAAATAATGTTTAACGAGCACTCTAAATTCACTTTTTTCCATTATTGGCAGAATCCACGAGGTTGTATGTTTTAAACAGTAAAGGAAATATATCTTTTACATATTCTTTTAAATTGCACTTACAACCTTTTTACGCTAAGCCGGCGATGTGCCAATAAAGAATTCCGTACAACATATTACATTTTACAAACTTAAGAATGAATGAAAGCTAAACAGATTTTATTGACAGTTTCAGTAATGCAATTTTAAGCTAACACACACACACACACATACACATAAATACCTGCACACATAGTACACTGCCCAGGGGATTGAACAGGCGATGTCCCACAATGACTGTCAGTCTTGATTTTGCCAAAGCTTTTGATACTGTCTGGCATGATGGGCTTGTGTACAAGATGATGACTGGGGGCTTTGGTCCGAGTATCTGCCGAATGGTGAACAGTTTTCTAAGGGATCGAATATTTAAGGTTCGTGTTGGTGACGTTCTCTCTGAGGATGGTTCGGTCCTTGCGGGAGTTCCACAGGGATCCTTGTTAGGGCCTGTATTATATAATATTTTTATGTCAGATATACCTCAACCTTCTGAGGATGATCTTCTTTTGGTGTATGCTGATGACGTTCTGATTGCGTCATCGGGCGGTATAGCAAGAGCAGTGAATGACAGGATGAACCAGTACTTGTCTATTTTGGAAGACTTTTTTAAGAAGTGGGGGTTAAATTTGAATATGCAGAAGACAGTGACTATGATATTTAAGGGGAGACGAAAACATATTTATAAAAATTGGAGGGCATATATGCCAGCTTTGCTGATTAACAGGGAGATGATTAGGGTGTCGGACAGAATGAAATACCTTGGTGTCACCTTCCATGAAAATTTTGAGTACTATAGACATATAGACGACATTCTTGACAGGACGAAACGAATATATTCATCGTATCAGGGTGTGTTAAAGCGTAGGTGTGGTCTTGACAAGAAAATTCGACTCTTGGTGTATCGCCAAATCGTGAGACCTGTCATCTCTTACGCCTTCCCAGTCTGGTTTGGAATTTCTTCAGCCCAGATGGAGAGGCTTAGGAGATGGGAAAGGCTAATTTTGGTATCTTGTCTTGGCCTTAGACCCTATTTTGGTACGGATGGGAGACTGCGTAGGCCATCATGTAGGTCCATTTACAACGGTGTTGACTTTGGACGTATTGACGTTTTCATGATCGGAAATTCGATTAAGTTCTTGGAAGGTGCACGATCTTCTGACAACCCATTGGTTCGCCGATGCTTTTCTTTGGCAGCTGGTTTGGAGACCGTTCGGGTTAGGAACTATTTCTCGCCCGTAGATCTCTTGGATCTTAGAGATGGTGGTCTGATCTTCGACGGTGCAGACCTTTTGTTTTATCATAGGCGGATTAGGACATTGGATATATCCAATACAGTGTATAATACTGCGCAGTAGTACTGTGCGGCTTGTTGTTTTGTGTTCTTTTTTATTTATTATTATTATTATTTTTTTTTTATTTTATTATTTATTATTATTTATTTTTTTTTTTTTTTTGTTGTAAATATTGTTGTGTTAGTTTTAAGTTTTAGTGTGTAATTATTTTAAGGTTTTAGTTTTTAAGTTTAGCTTTAAAGGCCTCCCTTTTTTACTTCCTTTTTTTTGGGGATATTTTTAAATTTCAATAAAAGACCTTTTTTTAAGAGATGTATAAATTAAATATACTTTGTTAACTAAGTTTGTTTGTAATCCTTGATAAGTATTAGTACGTAAGGAATTTTGTGTTAATAGTAAATAGAATAAATTTAAACTAACTTTGTAATATTTTGGAAATAAATCAAATCAAATCAAATCAAATCATAGTACACTGAAAAAAACAAAACTTAAATCAACCCCAAGTGGTGTCAGAAGTTCGATAAGTACGGATTTCATTAAATCAAGCACGTTGTGCTTTTTTTAAGTAGGGATTTTTCAAGCCCTGGCTTTAGCCATATTCAATTTTTATTTTTTTATATAGTCAAAATTTCCAAATTTTTTTTTTTAAAAATTCCTAAATACAATTGAGAAATGGCACTTATAGACCACATTCTTCGCTTCCTTTTTCATGTGATCCAGGTGAGTTACACTCAAAAAATGTGCCTATATATGTCCAAATGCTTTCCAAAATAATTTTTTATTTAGTCAAAATTTAAAAATTTTGTTTAAAAAATTCTCAAATACAATTGTGAAATGGCACTTATATCACTAAATAGACCACATTGTTGGCTTCCTTTTCCATGTGGTCCAGTTAAGTTACACTCAAACAATGTGCCTATATATGTCCAAATGCTTTCCAAGATCATTTTTTATTTAGTAAAAATTTCAAAATTTTTTCAAAAAATTCTCAAATACAATTGAGAAATGACCACTAAATAGACCACATTGTTGGCTTTCTTTTCCATGTGGTCCATATATGTCCAAATTCTTTCAGAAAATAAAAAAAAAATTTTTTTTCTTATTGAAGCTACAAGCACGTAGAATTCCTGTCTTCTCTAATTTATATGTATTTGCACTATCTGATAAAGTTATATATTGCAAACAGGAAATAAAGAATAAAAATAAAGAAATGAAAAACAAACAAAACTTAATTGTGCCATAAAAATAAAAGTTAACATCCGTGTTGTATTTAATGCCCTGCAATGCCAACTCCGAAGTCATTTCCATATGAAATGTGTTTTTGTTGTGCAACAACGCTTTCACTTACTTCTTTTGCCCATTTAGAAAAACTTGCTTCACGAAATTAGAGCAAAAGTTTAGCTGGCTTATTAAAAACAAAAGTCAAATCGAAGCCCATTGATGAGTCGTGTAAACAGTGTGATTCATAAATGTCATTGAGAGAGCGAAGCGGGTGATTCAACTCGTAATGGAAACATGCTAAAAGTGTCACCTGAAAAACGTTTGTTTTTCAGCTTGTGAGAAGGTGAAGCATGTCTACTGACTGTGGCTTCCATTGGTATCTGAGAATCTAAGCCCAGCTGTAGCTTGTCGGGCTTGGGCGCGTGTTCGTTGCACACAGCCACTAGAACGTACAATATTTCAGTGTCTTAAATGCCTGATCTGCAACTTGCTTTAGTAAGTTATCGAATAAGCCTGCTGGGCTAATTAATAAAGAGAAACAAAAGAGATAGACTTCTGTTCAAGGAAAATGGACGTTCATGTTCTTAGGAAAATTTGCACAAAAACCAAAAACTTTTTCATTCACCACCTTAATCTTTGGCTGTTCGTCCCTAAAAAATAGTTTTTGCAAGTAAAGCTTCAAAAAGGAAACGTGCAGTAAAATTTCATGCCGCTCTGTCAATCACTTATTTGTTTAACATAACATTTAAATTTCACAATTTTCGTTTTTCATAAAACTGCACTTAACCAACATAATTGATGACCAGTAAAACAGACAAAACGAATTATGGCAGCAATTTGTAGTTCCATAGCAGATGAACGTATAAATGAGTGGGCTTCGAAAAAAGGCGAGCTAAAACATTAAAATTTAAATAACAATAAAAACAAACTCAATGAGTGCACCGTAAATGAAACAGAATAATAAACGAAAGCAACAAAAATTACCAAATTTACAAATGACAACAAAGTGGCCGGAAGGGAAATGCATTTGAGGCCGCATTAAGTTTCATTACAAACATGGCAGTTGCATACACACTGTATTTTATGCACAATTTTGAGTGGTTTGAGTATGCAACAACTAAAAATGAATGTTAAAACATGCTTGTTAATAAAAACAAAAATGCACAAAAGCATATTCATACAAATGTGCAAATGTATATACATACGAACGTTGAAAACCCACAAATACATAGATATACATACATGTAAACATCCACACATACAGCCAAGTGGCAGGCATTAAATTTACATGACCTTAAAGTATACGCAATATAAATTCTCATTATATTTCTACAAATAATAGGATAAGAAGTGCATATACACATGTGCGTATATTAATTTGTATTAGTTTGCATGCATGCACTTCCCCAAAATAGCAGCAAACAGGAATCTAGTGGTCACGTTTTTTTTTCTGAATAAGTTTTTAATCAATCTAATATTACGTTTCGACGTACTGCTTATTCGCGAATAAAATTATTGTGAATAGAAAAATTTGACGTATAAACAGTAAATAAAATTTTTATTTGTGAATAGCTAACACTGCAGTTACACGATCAAGTTTTGCTATCAAGTTTTTTTCACATACTGCTTGTCAAAATTCAATAAAATTGATAGCTGTGACGTAGGTTGCACGCAATTTCATAACAATTCGTTTTCAAGATGCCGTCAAGAAGAACATTAAAAATAGCTGCTTCATTAAAAGCACCATCAGAAATAAAGAAAACAAAAGAAGAAGAAAAAAACCAGAGAGCAGAAAGGAAATACTGGGTGAAGCCCTTATTAGTAAGAAGGTTGGTAAATATTTAAAAATATTTGTTGATTGTGCACGTAAACATTTTTATTTCTATTTTTAAGCTTGAATCTGTTTAATTTTTATCACTTTTAATTGCAACTTTCAAACAAAACAAAAAATATTTGCAGACAGAACGAAAAAAAAAAATTGTTGTCAGCTGTTTTCTTGATTGTAACTTGATGCTCTCTATGGAAAGCAAAAATTGTCATCAAGTTTGCATAAATTTTCCAAATTGTGAGTGTATTATTAAAAAAGTTTGAATGTATTAAAACTTGATCGTGTAACCCCCAAGTTATTGAATAAAACATGCACATTGTTACTTATTTCACTCCCAGTGATTAAGTCATTGTGGCCACTAACCAGCCCTGCAAGAAATGAATGACCGAAACTAACGCAAACAAAACTTATTTACTAACACACAAGCAACAATTTTGGCAGGTATGTAGTGCTTACATACCTGCACTTTTTACCACTGGGTCAGTGAATCGCAGTATGTACTTTTGCACGTGTATGCATAAAAATGGCAAGTTTGAAAAAACTTGCAACTTCCGTTTTACATACTATTCCCAAAAGCATACACATACGAGTACCTAAACGACTCGCTACGAGTCGTTGGTCATTGTTGCAGTGGGGCAACAAAATGCTTTATAATGGTTCATTTATATTTTCATTACTGTTTATGGCGGTAACTTTTCATTTTGTTATTATAAAACGCAGACATTTTGAACAAAAACATCAACAACAATAGAAAAACAAACCAGAATAAAATAAAAATCCACCAGCTACAACCACATGTTGTTGCATATTAGGTTAACCATACAATACCAGCACACAACAAAAAACAATTTTAACAACAACAAAAATAGGGGTAAACAAATATTCATACATATGTATATAGTTTGCTTCTTCTTCCTCTTATTATTCAGCCAATGCACACACAATCAAATACAAGCCAACACACACATGCCACTTACGAAAATGAAAGAGTTCCTGGTTGAATAAATGCTGATGTTTGTGCAGGCTGCTTAAAAACATCACAACAAGCTGGTAAAATGTTTGTAATTAACAAACAATTACACATACATTTGCACGTACATATATGCATGCAGGACATACATATGTACATATGTATATGCAAGGCGATTTCATTGTCAGGTGAATTTGGCAGCACTGGTAATTATTTATTGCATTCTAATACTCGTTCCGTACTCATAAAGTGAAAACGGAACAATTCTACTCAGTCTTCGCTGTCCTTCCGGCACAGACCCACCCCATTCTCTCAAACGGTAAGAGCCGGAAGGCTGAAGTTTTTACTGGACAAAAACAAATACTAAAAACAAAAAAAAAAGCTTAAGGGGGATCTCCCTACAAAAAACTATGAAAATTAGCAGTAACTGTAAATACCAAAAAAAAAAAAAAAAAAAAAAAAAAATAACTGAAAAGTTCTGTTGGTGCGTATCAAAACAAGACGAAACCCTTTAAGGCAATACTTTTGGAAAACGATAATACTTTTCTTGTCTTTCTCTAAAAGTGTTGATCACTACAATTTTATAACAAAAAGAAACTCAATTTTGTGGAAGTAACATCAAACTTAAGCCCAATAAAATAACTAACAATTTTAAATCATATAGTTCGACTATAAAGTTGAATTAATCCTTGAAAAATGCTTTGATTTGAAAAATAAACGTTTTTAGGGTTCCGTACTCATCAGAGTGAAATGGAACCCTATTACCGAGACTTTTACGTCCGTCCTTCCATCACAGCGTCCATTCTCCGAAACGGTAAGAGCTAGAGAGCTGAAATTTTCACAGGATGTTGCTGTTCCTTGCCGCTTCAACAAAAACTACTAAAAACAACAACAAGTCGCAAACTACCAGGTGTCCCCATACAACGAGAAGTAACAATTAGCTATAACTCTCGAATCGTAAAAGATAGAGAGCTGAAATTCGCACAAATATGTACTCACATATGTCCTACAATATCAAATGATAAAAACCACAACAAGTCGAAAATTACCAGGTGTCCCTTTACAACGTAGAGTAACAGCTATAACTTTCGAACCGCAAGAGACAGAGAGCCAAAATTCGCACAGTGTATGTATTCCCAGATGCCTTACAACAACAAATGACAACAACAAGAAGTCGAAAATTACTAGGTGTCCCCATACAACGTAAAGTAACAATTAAACGTAAATCTCAAGTTATAAGAGAGAGAGAGAGAGAGAGAGAGAGAGAGAGAAATGAAATTTATACAATATATATTATTTTATTCAAATATGAACTAAATTGTTTATTTGCTTTAAGAGCCAATTGAAATGTATTAATTCAGGTCCAAAAATGAACCTTTTCAAAAATATTTGTTGTATTTTTCAGCTGTCTAGATGCCGACATTTCGTTGGTGCTAATCAACTCATCAGTAGACTTGAAAAATTCTTAAAAGTTTGTTTGAAACTTTGCTACTTATTCCACAATTCTCATGAACAAAATGAGAATCAGAAATATTCAAACAAACCTTTAATACAACAAACATTTCTATTTTCGTCTTGCAACTCTTTTACTCTTCTTTGCAACCTTCTATACAACGAGTCACCATCGGTTACTACGATTTGTATTTTTGAAAGTATCAAAAAGTAAAAGTTTTTGAATATTCAAATATGAACTAAATTGTTTATTTGCTTTAAGAGCCAATTGAAATGTATTAATTCAGGTCCAAAAATGAACAAATATTTTTGAAAAGGTTCATTTTTGGACCTGAATTAATACATTTCAATTGGCTCTTAAAGCAAATAAACAATTTAGTTCATATTTGAATATTCAAAAACTTTTACTTTTTGATACTTTCAAAAATACAAATCGTAGTAACCGATGGTGACTCGTTGTATAGAAGGTTGCAAAGAAGAGTAAAAGAGTTGCAAGACGAAAATAGAAATGTTTGTTGTATTAAAGGTTTGTTTGAATATTTCTGATTCTCATTTTGTTCATGAGAATTGTGGAATAAGTAGCAAAGTTTCAAACAAACTTTTAAGAATTTTTCAAGTCTACTGATGAGTTGATTAGCACCAACGAAATGTCGGCATCTAGACAGCTGAAAAATACAACAAATATTTTTGAAAAGGTTCATTTTTGGACCTGAATTAATACATTTCAATTGGCTCTTAAAGCAAATAAACAATTTAGTTCATATTTGAATATTCAAAAACTTTTACTTTTTGATACTTTCAAAAATACAAATCGTAGTAACCGATGGTGACTCGTTGTATAGAAGGTTGCAAAGAAGAGTAAAAGAGTTGCAAGACGAAAATAGAAATGTTTGTTGTATTAAAGGTTTGTTTGAATATTTCTGATTCTCATTTTGTTCATGAGAATTGTGGAATAAGTAGCAAAGTTTCAAACAAACTTTTAAGAATTTTTCAAGTCTACTGATGAGTTGATTAGCACCAACGAAATGTCGGCATCTAGACAGCTGAAAAATACAACAAATATTTTTGAAAAGGTTCATTTTTGGACCTGAATTATACATTTCAATTGGCTCTTAAAGCAAATAAACAATTTAGTTCATATTTGAATATTCAAAAACTTTTACTTTTTGATACTTTCAAAAATACAAATCGTAGTAACCGATGGTGACTCGTTGTATAGAAGGTTGCAAAGAAGAGTAAAAGAGTTGCAAGACGAAAATAGAAATGTTTGTTGTATTAAAGGTTTGTTTGAATATTTCTGATTCTCATTTTGTTCATGAGAATTGTGGAATAAGTAGCAAAGTTTCAAACAAACTTTTAAGAATTTTTCAAGTCTACTGATGAGTTGATTAGCACCAACGAAATGTCGGCATCTAGACAGCTGAAAAATACAACAAATATTTTTGAAAAGGTTCATTTTTGGACCTGAATTAATACATTTCAATTGGCTCTTAAAGCAAATAAACAATTTAGTTCATATTTGAATATTCAAAAACTTTTACTTTTTGATACTTTCAAAAATACAAATCGTAGTAACCGATGGTGACTCGTTGTATAGAAGGTTGCAAAGAAGAGTAAAAGAGTTGCAAGACGAAAATAGAAATGTTTGTTGTATTAAAGGTTTGTTTGAATATTTCTGATTCTCATTTTGTTCATGAGAATTGTGGAATAAGTAGCAAAGTTTCAAACAAACTTTTAAGAATTTTTCAAGTCTACTGATGAGTTGATTAGCACCAACGAAATGTCGGCATCTAGACAGCTGAAAAATACAACAAATATTTTTGAAAAGGTTCATTTTTGGACCTGAATTAATATATTATTTTATCTATAATTTTTGGCCTTTATTGTTAAAATTTGTTAAGTACAAGTATGAGGTTGGCTCGCACACTTAGGGTTCCGTACGTATGTGTAATGTACGTATGGAATGGCACAAGTGAATACATACATATATTGTATAAAATTAACAACACTATTTTTTAAAGCTTTAGTTCTTTTTATTTTTCTTTCTCAATTATTCGATATTTCGCTAACAATTTGTTAGAATCGTCAGAATTATTGTAAAATAAAAACAATTAAAGGTTCCTGACGATGCTAACAAATTGTTAGCGAAATATCGAACAATTGAGAAAGAAAAATATAAAGACCTAAAGCTTTAAAAAATAGTGTTGTTAATTTTATACAATGTATGTATTCACTTGTGCCATTCCATACGTACATTACACATACGTACGGAACCCTAAGTGTGCGAGCCAGCCTCGTAGTTGCCTGAATTTATTTTGACGTTTCTATGACTACCTTAGCAAACGGATTTGACGATTTTCTCCATTAATTTAGACGATTTTCAGCCTAATTTTGTCTGGCAACTATCTCAATTCTCAGACCTTTCATAAAAATAAATTTTCTAAGCACCAAATATACACACAAACGAACACACACACACACACATACACCCGCATTCGAAAACGAAGTAGCGGAAACACCTTTTGTAAACATACATTTTTCACCTGTATTGTTTGACTTCAAGCCGGCCGAAACACCAGCAACAGCAGCGGCAACCCACCAGCAGCCATTCAAACAGCTATTTATCACAGTTTATTGTTCTGTTAGAGGAAAATTAAAAAATAATAATAATAACACACAGAAAACAGAAACTGTTTCACTTAATTGTTTGCGTGTGAATATGTGTTTTAATTTTCCACACTCCAATCCCAGCAGTGAAACTTTGAAAACCTGGTCGATGAAGTGTTTTCAAGCTTATTAAGTTTTTAAATGAATATTATTTAAAAACCAACTAAACAACCGCTTTCCTATTAAAATGTAAATATGAAAAATTAAATTATGTTTTTGTTAATAACAAAAAAAGAAAAAATCATATTTGCCACTATTATTTTGTGCGTTAAAATAAAAGCTTTTAAATCAGGATTTTAATTGAAAAGTAAAGTGTGGCGGTAAAGTGAAGCTTAACTATAATGGGATTAAGTTAATTTATGCAACTGGATGAGTGTACACAATTAGATTGGTAAAAATATAAAGTAAAGGGTGATCCAAACATAATGCATGATATTAACTGTGAGTTAGAACTTAACGTAAATTTTTTTTGCTCAACTTTTTGTTGTATTCCGTTTTCATTAGACCCGTCAACAAAGTGACAATAAAGGCCTGTGTCAATCGATAGGTGAAAATAAATTTTACGCTGGTGGGCAATTTGTACAATTTTGCTCTGCCAAATGATAACTTTTTTTTTTGAGAGTGTAAAAATTTGACATTAGTGCAGAAGACGCCATTGTAGGCAGCTCCAAGAAAATTAACAAATCAAAGAAATTACAATTCTCTTGACAATGAAGTCGTTGTCATACACTACTATTTAATTATTTAAGTTGATCAGTTTTCTATAGCTTTTTATGTTACTGTATGTTCCTCAATGTCACAAGAAAATGGTAGCGACCGAAATGTAGTCGCATGATTTCGAATCAATTTGGGTTCCTCTATATCTATTGCGTTCGCATGGGCTTATGTCATGAGTTTTTTTTTGCATTTAATTCACAGAGATGCCAGATCGGTAAATAAAAGTTTTGGTTGATTTTTTATGGAAGTATTGACAAAAACTGCTAAATTGTTTTTGTGTAAATACAACACTTCTTAAAACTGGTCAGCTGGATTTGAAGCACAAAATAAAAAAGTAAACAAGTGCGGAAATAGTTTTTGTGGTGTTTAAAATTTAAAAAGACTTTTTTTCCTAGACATTTAAAAACTACTTTGACGCATTTGAACACTGGCATTCCCCTGGCAAACTCAGGATTTTCTTCCATCCAGCGAACAAGTGAACTATTTAGGAAAACCACATACATATAGATGAAAATTGTTTAATATATTTACCTAATAAAATAATAATGGAAAAGATGTGAAGTTTCTAGTTTTATTTTTCAGTTTTTTTAGCAAATAAATATAAAATTTTTTCTATAAAAGCTTCCAGTCGATAGCAAAACAACAAGTGCTTGATTTTGCGATTTAAGTTCGCAGTGCTGGCGACATGATCGATATAGAGGAATCGGATTTTGTATGAAAACACTTACGTCTTTTCGACATATCGATCGAGTCGTCGTTCGCATAAAAGAACGACATAGAGGAACCCAAAACAATTTTCATTCGCTTCGAAAGCGAACAATCGCACGACTTTGACACTGAGGAACAGGCAGTTAAACTACAGATTCTATTTGTAAATTCATTAGCATACACATACATACATATGTATGTATTTCTGTTGTTTCTCTTATCACCAAGAATTCTTAGTCGTATCACAATTGTTGACGGCGGCGTGTCTGCGTCAGCTGCCTTCGTTTTCTTCTTTATGAGAACTATAAATGTACATGTGTAAGTTTAAAATAGGGCTTCAGGGTTTTTCGACTTTACTGACGAGTTGCGGTCGACAGCATTAACAAAATGTCGGCTGAAAAGCTGGACAGAAAACAATTTTTAAAGTGATATTTTTAGAAATAAAAAAAACAATGAATTTCAGTTGGCTTTTATAGCAAGTACTGAATTCATTTTTGTTTATTTAACTACTTTTACGCTTTGCTTTACCGTTTCCACTCGGTTTGAGTTTAAAAGTTTTATTAAATTAACTTCGCTTTTTATCCGCAACTTCACACTTCATAATATAATGTTCAGCAAAGTCATTAATATTAATATTTTTAGCACCAACTTTTTTTTTTATTATTTTATTGCCATAAAATATAAATATGTATTTCACATTTATATGGGCTTGAGCAAAAAGTATGTGTTCAACACATTGTTTGTGTAGCTGCTGCTGGTGGGGGGGAGGGGAAAAAAAGAAAAATGGAAAGAGGGAATCTATTAAAAAATTAAATGCGGAAATTGCCTGAAGGTTTTCTCTTTTTTATTTATTTTTTTTGCTCATATAGACTCCAATGTCAATAAAGACAACACCCATTACCATAACCTGCGACCTTAGTATGATTCTTAATTAAAAATTCAATTCTCATTATCTCTTGACAAACAAAATAATTTCTATTGTGGAATTTGCTCTATCAGTGCTTTTGTTATTAAGGGTGTCATTATCTTGCTGTGCACTCGTTTAAAATACTTCTAATACGCTTTGCATGGAGGACACCTCTTTCAATTCTCTCTGCTGCCTTAATGCTGTAAATTGTGTATTTTTGCAGCTTAAAAATTTGCATGCATTAATTGTGCTGTAGGGTAAGGTAAGCCGTTTTGAATGGGAAATGTTTTCTAAAACTATTTTAGCCCAGTAAACTACAGTAGACTCGCGAAAACGTGAACTAATTTTTACCGAGGGTGTTCACGTTTTGGATTTTGTTTACGTTTTAGATTGGATTTTTTTTTACATGAAAATACGTTGAAAATCAGTATGCTGAACCGTGTAACAGGTTAACTCAGATATAAAAAATTTTATTTAATAAATTTACTGCAATACTTCATTTCAGTTGATGTAAAGCTATGAAAAAGTGGAAAATTTGTTACGACTTAGCAACCAATTAAATCTACACTGTACTATATCTATATTGTACTTTTTTGATAACCCCGTTACTGACGCAACTTTCCTTAAATGTTCAATAATATCACATTTTCTTGAAGAGTTAAAACTTTTGGTTTCTTGACAGACATGAAACTGAGTTTAAATTCACTTGTTTCTATGTACACTTTATTTATACTCAAACGCGTAGAGATGTTTCCACCACAACTCACCACATAAAAACTGAAATTAAGTATTATATGTGTGCATATGTATGTAAGTAGATGTGTATACATTTCTAAGAGATGTTTTTGTCACTAAGCTGTAAAGAAATTGAAATACCGCTATTCCCAAAATTTATAAAAACTACAGAACTGACTTAAGAAAATAAAAAAAATCATTAGAAATAAAGTTCACATTTTAGAGCCAGCATCACTTGGTCACGTTTTAGAGCAGTCAATGTTAAAATAAAAATGTTCACGTTTTTCGATGTTCACGTTTTCGCGAGTCTACTGTATTCACAATCGTTATCGCATCACAGTTGTAAGTACAGGGTTTTTCAATAAGATAAGATCGCTACAAAAGTTTTTTTTTTAAATAACACAAAAACGGATTTGGATATCAATGAAATTACTGCGTAAAGCACGTTTGATGCCATTATGTATGGAACTCGATTTCTTTTGCATGTCCACCACGGGCACGCTTGCAGAAGTCCAGACGCTGAACCCTATTTTCGACGGTTTTCAACCATAAATTGGCCGATACTGCTGCAATTTAGTGTTCGATATTCGTACGAAGTTCATCAATTGTCGCTGGCTTGTTGGGATAGACCATAGACTTGACGTAGCCTCACAGAAAATATTCTAACGGCGTCAAATCGCACGGCCGAGCGATTTGACAAACAAATCGTTGTTTTTTCAACGGTATTGAAAATAAATTAATATCCCTTATTTTAATCATAAAACTATATTTTCTTTAATATTATTTATTATAGTGTTAAAATTGTGTGAGAGCAACGGTAAAAGTGTTTTCACCACATCCTTTTTGTCAACATCCTGTTTATGTGTTTGTCGCTTGCCTGGCTGGCGTTCGTTCACACATTTGAAGTTGCCAGATCTTTTCAAACATGTTTAAATGGCAAACTGAATATAAGAAAATTATGTGTTCAATTAAGAAACAAATGATGAATTTTGTTTATTTATTACCGTGATTTTACCATATCTAAATGTACTACAAGGTGGTGCAAAAGTAATCCTCCTATCAGAAAATGCTATAAATTTTGCGATTGGCCCCTAATGTCAGTTCTGTTTTGACATTTGTGTAGTAAACACATGCGAAATACACGTTAATAAACAATGTAACGCTACACTGCTCCAGAACGCGGAATATTGGTGACTATTTATTTGACCAATAATCGGTTGGTGACTTTGGCACAACGTGAATTTCGTCGCAGATTTCCTGGCCGTCCAACGCCTACTGGTGAAACACTGCGACGTTTAGCCGCTCGCCTCGAAGAGACTGGCTCAACAAGAGATGCTGCCAGGCGCGGCAGACCCTGGAGTAGGCGTTCTGCAGAGAATATTGCTGCTGTAGCTGTGGATGTCAGGGAAGTGCCGTCGACATCGACCAGACGACACACAGTGGGTGATTTTGCAAAAAAAATTGGAAATAATTCTGCCGTTTCTAAACGGATGGCTCGATTGCAATGAAATTTTAGACAGGCATAAAAGAGGTGTATTCAAGCTTAAGTTTTGAGATTGAACTATATAGCGTTTAAGTGGGCGTGTCCATGTGCTCCCAAAGTAGGCCACCTGAGGTATGTGAAAAATTAAAAACGATTTTTTTTTATTTTTAAATTCTTTTAATCAAGGCCTACAAAAAATGTCGCGACACGTATATATGTATTATCTCTTAAAGTTTTCGAAATATTCAAGTTTAAAAAAGTTAATTTTCGTGTTTTTACCAACCCTGGTCCAGTATTTTCACATTTTTGAGCTCAAATCCTAAGCGATTTTTCAAAAATAAGTTTTATTAGCTTGCCAGTATTTTTTTCAATACTATAAAATCTTTTATAAAGAAAAAGTTATATTCAACACAATTTAAAAATTCAAAAAAAAATCAGTTTTTAGCATATTTTTAGGGCAAAAAGTAAGTTTATTGTTTCTTATTTCTGGAAGAACTTTCCAAAGTAAAGTATATATTGTTTATATTTTTTTAAAAGCTTATTGTTTAAAAAATATTTTAAAGAAAAAAAAAAATTTGAAAATTATGTCCTGTTGCGTAAGGGTAGCATCCTGAAATTAATCCATTTTTTTTTAGACAAAAGCGACTTTAGGCCAAAATTTCTCAAATCGCACGCCTGTAACCTAAATATTTTTACTTGTTTTTTTTAGTTATAAGTATTTTTTAGTTTTATGCAAATGGAATTTGTCCCCCCAGGATATTTGCTGGAATGACAGCAAAAAAACTAAAAAATCCCATTTTTGGGAATTTTTGAAAGTTTTTTGGGAATTTCGGGATTTGTATTATCTTTTCTTTTTCAAAATTTCAAAAACAACACAAAATAAAACAAACATAGATTTAACCTTGTATTACATTCGAAGATGAAGAAAAAACGTAAGGAACTTCGTTCTTAACGGGGGTCCCCCGACCGCATTTCTTTTTTTTTTTTTCATTTGGACATATAAGGGGTAAAAAACGGGTAATATCGGTAACACAATTTCTCCGGACTTAGCAAAGGTAGCACAAAAATTTAAAAAAAGCTTAGAAGTTTACAAAAAATAGCCATACAGGTGTCTGGTACTTTTTTAAAATTTAAAATTTTAAGGGAACAAAACGGGTAAAAACTGCATTTTGGTACTTTTTTCTCTACATTTACGAAGCAAAGGAATGGGCACAGGAAAAAAGTAAAAACTAAATAGTATTACTCCCTAAAAAATGGCTGAAATAAATTTCGCCTTTGTTTTAAATTTAAGCATATAAGGGATGAAAAGGGTAAAGTCGGTAACTCAATTTTCTTTGACTTAGCAAAAGGTAGCACAAAAACTTAAAAAGGACCTGAAAGCACACGTAACATAATTGTATAAGCGGTAGTTACTTTTTTAAAGTTTTGAATTTTAAGGAGATAAAAGGTTACCTCTTTTTTCGGTACTTTTTTTCAATTGCATTTATCTAGAAGAGGAATGGGAACAGGAAAAAAGTAAAAACTAAATATTACTCCCTCCAAAACATGCTGTTATAAATTTCGTAATTTCTTGAATTTAAAGGGATAAAAAGGGCAAAATCGGTAATTTTGTATCTTCGTACTTAACACAAGTAGCATAAAAATTCAAAAAAAGCATGTACGTCTACTAAAAATAATTGGACAGGTGTTTGGTACTTTTTTTAAATTTTAAAAGGCCTTAGTGTTGCCAGATCAATTTGTTTTTGAAATTATGAATACGCCAAGTGTTATCTAAAGTATTGTGATAACTGTTTTGTGCAGCAAAGCAAGCGTTTTAATGCACAACTGCAGGTTTCAATATGCTGGCTAAGTTGCTTTTTATAAATGTATTTGCACATTCACACATTTAAATACTATATTTAAGTTTATTTAAATTTATGTGTCTGTAAAAGTTTTTGCTATTGTTCTTGGTGCCACAGTTTTTATTTATTCCTTTCTTTTTTTCTCTCTCCCCCCCATCAGCTTTAAAACACAACCGGAAGTGCCTTGAAGTTAATTTTATTTGCCAATAAAGCAAACATACGTGTTAACAGAGAACACATATGGAAAATTATTAACATATATGCATGTAAGTTCATATATGTATGTATTCTTTAAAACTTAATGTAACAAGCCGTCAGGGGGAAAAATGAATTAAAGCAGTTTTTCTCGAAAAAAAAAAAATATATAATAAAAAAAGAAACAATTGAATTAAGCAACATCGACCGCATTGTGACTGGTATACAAAATCTGGCAATTCAGGCTTTACTATGCCTGTGATACGGAAATTGCTTCGATTAAAATTTATGTGTATGAATGCAGGTATTTTTTGTTGTTTTTTTTTTCCCACATTTTGTTCTTTTAATCACACAAACATGTGTGTGTGTGTGTGGATATAAGTAAAGGTATTTATGTTGGTATATGCAGGGCTTTTTAATGGTGTAAAGGACAAACTTGTTGTTAAACAAAATAAAAAAAAACCAGTTCAACCACAATGTAATATTCGCTCTTAATGCATTTAAAAATATTTAATAAATTGTTTTCAAATCGGATATTAAATGCTGTAATCAATTTTTGCTACACACTTATGACACAAATGGCGCAGGCGAAAATATGAAAATATTCCAAATATGCACTACATGCAGGACTAAAAGCGATTTTTCAGGTAAATGCGAAATTTATTTGAATTATTTAAGCTTTATGTCCCATTAACATTAAAATATTCTGCAATTGCGGTTTGTTGTTGTTTACAAAAAGTTCCTTTTCATTGTCAAGTGTTCTTAGCGATTAATACAGTTGTTCAATCCAGCAGCTTAAGTCATGTTGTGCTTATTGTTTTATCTGCTTGTTAGCAGCTAAAATTGTTGTATTGTCGCGTAATGGTAGTTTTTAACCTCCAAAATAAAGCAAAAAAAAAAAAAAAAAAAAAAACAAATTCAGATATGGGTATTTAAAAAGTAAGCAGTTTTAAAACGAAATTAAGACTGAGCCCCTAATTTTGTTCTGCACAACGCAATGCCAGAACTTATATGGATAGACTCTAACAAATTTAAAGTTTTTAAAAAATTTTTGTTGTTGCTGTGAGGAATATTCATGATCTAAAATTGCCAGACATCTTTCCAAGGGCTGGTTAAATTTTAAGGGCCAAAGTTGATTTTGAATAAAACACAACTTATTTAGGAAATTTTTTTTGAAATTTCTTTTTATTATGATAATCAATCAATTATGTATGGAATAAAGTATTGACAAATGGGCGCCGCCATTTCGGCAGCACATCTTCATCCATTGACCCAAACTTCCGATGACGCTGAGGCATAATTGAGATTCTATGCAATTAATGTGCTGAATTATCTCATCCTTTAGCTCTTGAATTGTTGCTGGCCTATCGACATACAACTTTTCTTTTAAATAACCCCAAAGAAAGAAGTCCAAATCACATGATATTGGCGGCCAATTGACAATATCTCTTCTCTTCTCTTCTCTTCTCTTCTCTTCTCTTCTCTTCTCTTCTCTTCTCTTCTCTTCTCTTCTCTTCTCTTTTCTTTCTTTCTTTTTCTTTTCTTTTCTTTTCTTTTCTTTTCTTTTCTTTTCTTTTCTTTTCTTTTCTTTTCTTTTCTTTTCTTTTCTTTTCTTTTCTTTTCTTTTCTTTTCTTTTCTTTTCTTTTCTTTTCTTTTCTTTTCTTTTCTTTTCTTTTCTTTTCTTTTCTTTTCTTTTCTTTTCTTTTCTTTTCTTTTCTTTTCTTTTCTTTTCTTTTCTTTTCTTTTCTTTTCTTTTCTTTTCTTTTGTTTTGTTTTGTTTTCTTTTCTTCTTCTTTAATAATTATTTATTTTAATTTTAATTTTTAATAAATATTTGCTTGTCATTATGAACTTTTTTCGCACAAATCACATAATGGGAAGTTGTTTCCTTATCTTAAACTCCTTTTGCGATTTGCATCGTAACGAGACCAATAAAGAAGAGGGAGGGCTAGCTAATTTTTCATCACAAGCAGCCAGCAGAACTTAAACCTGTTCCACTTAACGCCATAATTTTACTGATTGTAGGTTTTCTAAGTTTTCATTTCTAGCTGGACTACAGCAATTTTTTCCTAAGACTTTTGTTAAGTCAAATGTTTAGAAAAAAAACTACTGCTACTACTGGGTCTTAGAGTGACTTTAATGTCATTTTTTTCAACTCTCATTCATAAATGGATAAATAAGTATAGGTTTTCATTTTAAAGAAATTTTTAATGCAATTTTATACTAAAATCTGTAGAAAATCTAATTTACAAACAAAACTTTGGCCCAAGAAAAAAAAAAAGAAATAACAACAAAAGCTGATATCATATAAATAAGGCATATAATGGTTTTTTAATTTGTCGGGTAAGAGTTAAAGGCCTTGCAAGAATTGGCTCCAAACCAGCGTTGCCGTTACTCATACTAAAGTATCACTTTTAGCCTTTTTTCATGGCAATGACACTTTTATGACCCTTTTTTAAATTGATCCCTTTGTATCATTTTAAACAAATTTATGCCATTTTTTTACCCTTTTTGAAAATTAGCAAAATCTTAATAAATTTGCCACAATAGTTTTTCGTTATACACAGGTTTCCCTCAATTGCGGATATGCCTTCTTTCATTTGATTCGGCTAAAGTTTCACAGCGAAAAGCTCTTGTATATATTACATGTGTGTGGTTTATTCTGATTGATTTCCAGTTAAGCTCTAAACACATAGACGACAGCAGACTGCAAATACTGCCTACTTCAAGTGCAGCCAACTTCAAATGTTGCTCTGAAGTCGGCTTCATAATTATTTTGAAGACAGCAACAACATAATAATCAGCTGGTGAAAAATCAATGAAAAAGATGAAGAACACTTTTTCAAAGCAACCAGGATGAAAATTAAATAAAATATCACAAAAAATTAGCTCAAACGAAAAAAATTGTTTTGATATTGAAAATGAACAGCTGTGTATTTTAGCAATGCTAATTTCAGGGATGCCGTATTTCTTATTTCATACTGAATAAAATTGAAAATATTGATGAAAAATGTAATAATATCACGAAAAAACTATAAAAACACATACATCTATTTATTTATTGTATTTTTGCAATGTTCTTTTGTGTTTAATATTAAAAAAGAGTTTTTGTTCTAATTTGTCCAATTTATCTATATAATGGCAACACTATATTTGCTTATTTGCTGCCCGTCAAAATAGAAAATAGCCTAAGTTGGCAGCAGCAGCAAATGCTGTTGTGCAGTCGTGCTGCCCTGCTGCCGTCAAAATAATCGTTTTCATTTAAACACATGCATTTTATTTTTGACATATTGCTGCTTGCTGTCTGCTGTCGTCTATGTGTTTACAGCTTAAGGCAGCTTGATACCAGGTAGCCTTACAGCCCAACTGACTACTGCTTTTAGCTTGTAGAACTGTCAAAATACACAACACAAACAAGTAATACAGTTTTTCTACCAACAAAATACATCATTACATGATACCAGGTATCAAGTTGCCTTGATTTTCATCAAGGCGTCGTAAGACTAGGTAGCTGTCAGCTGACTATTGTTCAAGACAAACGCAAACAAATGACTTCAAGATGTTGACATTTTTTTGTTCTTTTCTGCGAAAAAAAAAACTAAGTGGTGGTGCTGTATTGTGGGTTATGTTATGTTTTCTTTTAGTTGGAAAAAACATGTATTTTTTTTTAATATTTTTAATAAAAATTAAATTTAATTTTGTATTTTCGTTTATTATTTTGCTTTAGTTAAGGAAAAAGTTTTTTTTTTATTAAAAAAAGTTTTTTTTTCTTTTATTAAAAAAAAGTTTTTTTTTCTGGAATGGCAAGTTTTTTGAAAAAAAAGGTAACGCTGCTGTGAATTGCTTTTTTTAACTTTTAAAATTCCTTTATGGTTTAAATTCCAATGTGTATTATATTAGATATTTACTTTTATTTTAGTCTTATTATTTGTTAAAATTCTTCGTTATTTTTTCTTTAACTAAAATAAATCTTCATTAGTGAATTCTATTTTAATTTTATAATTTGTTATTTTAATATTAATGGGCAATGAGTTCTTTTTAGTGATTAATATCTTTTAAAGAAGATAATAAAAGTAAATTTGAATCTTGCTTTTTTTTGTTATTAAAATGTGACCCTTTTTTATTTTAAAGTACCCTTTTTCTGAACCATTTTTTTTTTTTAAAGAATACCCCTTTTATGACACTTTTTGAAAATTTTCAACGGCAACCCTGCTCCAAACAACATATTACAGATTACAATGGCCACAAAAGCAAAAAAAAAAAATTAATAAAAAATAAACTTATCAAAATATAAATATTTGGGCCGGCTTTAGTAACAGGTGGGCCAAAAGAAGTCTTCCGATGTTGTTTGGCTTTCAGAATATTGGTTTTTGGTTCGTGCAGTGTGTGCCGTTGCTGCGTCCTGTTGAAACCACCTGTCCTACAGACCTAATTCGTTCAATTACGGCAGGAAAAACTCGGTTAATATGGCGCAGTGTCGTTTGACCAGCGGCGTCCTCCCAATGACTCAGCGTGAACAATTGCCATAAAATGATAAAGTGTACTGCCAGATGCTTAAAGATTTTGTACGCGAAGACGTTGCTGGTTATACCATAGAGGAGAAAATCCCTTAGCCTGGCCGAAGAACGGTTGTCAAGAACAAGTCTTGCCTACCAATGAGGAAGATTATGAACTGAAATTCAAAAAATTACAAATTCGCGATTTTACTTTCTGTACAAAAACTCTCCTCTGGCAGCACTGTGTTGCCAATATTTTCATATTTTCCTTAGTAAATTTCGCAACTTCAATATCGAATTATCAACAAACTACAAGTCGCTAGCATGATACAATTAACAAGGTAGCCTCGTCAGCTAAACCGTTAATCAACTGACTACTTTAGGTTGTCAAGAGATTGCAGAGAGGAAAGGCAGCCAAAACGAGGTAGCAAATCCGCGTAAGCTCAGTGCATCTCTCTTACGCAAATGTAGAAGTGGCGTCGTTTTGACAGTTTGCATAAGTTGTACAAAAACAAAATGCATGTTATTTTTATTGAAGTTGTTCTTATTGTAGCGAAAAGGCTACCTTGTTAGTTGTATCATGGTCGCTAGCAGATTTTAACGTCAGTTTGGGGAAGTCCCTCGTTTCTTTCAAAAAAAGTTCTCCAAAAGTTTGCTATCACTGGGGCACGTATCTGCCGGAGCCCTGTGTCTGCTTCTTTTTCTAACAAACTGCATACATTTTAAGCTTTATTACTTTCTTTTTTGTTTTTGTAAAAGATTAAAATGTTATTAAAATTGTAAAGAATTCAATCAATTTCAGATTGTATTTTAGACATAAAAACAAGGAATGTGTTGTACGTACAAAAAAACCAAATCATAAATATAGAATATTTTAGCAAAAATAAGTTTTATAAAATGTTGTACAAAATTTGTTGCTATTTTACAGAGTTTTTGGCCTGTAACAAACATGTGGCTCTTTGGCCATACATATGTATATGTAAATATGTGTGTATTCATGTATGTATGTACATTGTCTAATGCTTAAAAAAATTGCTCAGAAATACAGAGAGAGATTTATGTTGTCAAACAAAAAAGTGAAACAGATTTAAAATGCATTTGTAAGTTTTTCTAATTTCAACACTCTTATAAAAATAACTTTAAAATTGAAATTTAAAAACTAAATTATGGATTGAGAACATTTCATTTTGCAGTTCAATGCAGGCAGCTACAGAGAGCTAATGTTTCCGCTTCAACTTTTATTTTTCACAATATTGTAACGGAAAAAAGAAAAATAATTTCATATATAAAACACAGATTACCAGTTCAATAACAATCGTTCTGAAGCATTTTAAGAAATTAAATAAAAACCTCATCACACCAGCAGCTTCTGTAGAGCAAGCATGGTTCATGTCTTAGATCAGGGATGCCCACGGCCTATACGCTTGGTACGCTTTTGTTTTTGTAAAAGCGCGAAGCATTGGCTGAGCATTCTAATATGTATACACAACTCTTTGTATGAAATACACACATACACACATATCCCAAGTTCAAAGCAACAACACTTTCATATGTACAACAATAAAAACGCAGGCTTTGTTGGTACACATTGGTGCCAAGCGTAAATTTTGTTGTTTTTTGTTTTTTTGTTTTCATGATTTTGTTGTTTTTTTAATGATTCCCAGTGGTATAAGGGACTAGCTCCGTACGTGTAGATTCGATAGCTACTTTAGCACTACCGCTAGTCCAGCTACAATCTACCACAAATGCATTTGAGTGGCGAATTTAACATGGGCTTGTCATTGGAGGTGGCGATTGACCCGTCTCTGCATAACCTTTAACCACCTAAAGGATTAGTCACTAGTAGCCATCAAAAGAAGTAGTCCAGGAGAGCTACCACATTTGCCACTCTTTTTCGCTGGTGATTTCTATTACTCCCATTCTTCTATCCTTTCCCCAGCTATAGTAAAACAATTAAATTTAGCAAACAAACATATTACATAATATGCACATAAACATACATACATTTATTTATTTATTCAAAATTTTTAAAAGGAAACAATTCACTTTTGTTAAATATCTATGCTACGAAAACTAAAAAAATATAATTCAGTATTTAGGTAAATATAAGAATGCTTAAAATACATAACTTCAATTTAACTTCTAATATTGAATGTTCGAACTTGAGGTCTCTTCAGCATTTCGATATTCTATTGTGTATCGTCTTCTGTAGATTTTTTTGATGAAAAGAAAACGTAATTTTTAATTATATTATTATATACATACCTTCTTTGAAATTTTCGTTGTTTTAAGCAACAGTTATTGTTTACTTGTTTAGATTTCAAATGCTACTGAAGTTTTCTTTTTGAATAAACAAAAGTAGCAACAACGATGTTATGATCTTAAGTTGTTGTTGTTTTAATAACGGGATCTTCTTAAAAACATAATTGCTTTCAGTGGCAAACATTAAATGCGCAATAGCAAAATATGTGTGTTACGCATTAGCTATCGAATAGTGGGCAGCAATTGTTACAACTACTGGTGAGTAGTCACGGTTACCGTAGCCAAGTGACAGGCCCTTTCGTTAGCTATTTTAGTGCATAGACAAAACACACCCACCACTTCGCTAGCCACTTCTGGCAATGGTTTCTGCTTGTACCAGAGGGTTTCGTGAGAAATCATTTTTTGTTATGAGTTTATTTCTGTTTTTCTTTGTGTGCGTCAATAAAGTGTATACGCATTGGTGTTTGCGCTTCCATAAGAAGATTTTGGGCACCCCTGTCTTAGATTAATTAAATACAAAGGGTGCTACAACCAGAATGAAACCAATTGGATGTTGCTGAGAGAATGTGAATTGTATTTCCAGCAACAGAAAAATAAATAATAAGTTAGAATATAGACGCAGCTAAAAGAATGAGCACCTCTGTGGATGAATTGGTGGAGTCCGCGTCCCCCAGATTGCAGGTTCGATTCCTGCCGAAGGCTTTAAGTGTTTCTGCAGACAAGCAACAAGCTTGGCAGTTTTGTGTTTGTAAAAGAAAAAAATACACACAGCCACCGACAAAGTAAGAGCAGAAAGCGGAAGGGTTTCTTTCACCTGGCGTTTACGCTGAAATGTCATACTTTAGTTAAAGCTACTTCAAAATATTCTTATTATTTTTTCCTTTTTCGTTTAAAATTGCTGCTAATAATATTATCAAGAGACTTTCTTATTACAAAGCGTTGCCGCTGCGTTGCTTCGCTATACCCCAAGCAAACTGTTTGCGCATGAGCATTTTTGACAACCAAAACGTTTGCCGCTTTTGTATGTCTGACAGTCAGTAATTACACTGTGCTTGAATTTGGAACTTTTTTTTGCCGACAAACGGGGCACCCAGTGACTAAACCTAATTCGGGTACGCTGAATTCAGTGGTGCTATCCGTTTTTCTAGGTTAGCTCGCATTTTCGAGATTTACCGTTATTTTAAAAATGGAGGAGGTTGCACTACATGTATTGAACTAACTAAAAAAATTTTTCGTTTATTGAACTTTAGTAAAAAACCGAAATTCCGCAATAAAATAACCTTTAATCTGATATATAATTCATTAAAAAAAATTATTTTTTGCAAATTGTTGAAATTTTGTGATATTTAAAACTGCACAAAAAATTGAAAAATTAAGCTATGCCAATAAATTTTCCCGTATATATAAAAAATTATGCTTGAAACAAAACGAGCTTTAAATGACCAAAATCTGTGGGCAACTTTTGATTTTATTCACAAAAGATGAAAAATTGTAGTTTCAACCTGTTACCAGACGAAGGCTCAAAAATTGAAAAAAATATTTTCTTGTATCAGAGCTCATGTTGTGGGGTTGCAAAATGCTAAATGTAAAATAGCATGAAATTTAGTTATGCCTTAAATTCAAAGCGATGCGGGTCGTGAAACAAGCAAGGTAAAAATTCTCCACAGCTAAAAATTCTTTAACTTTGCTTTTGTGGTCTTCCTTAAAAACGACGATCACTACAATTTTATCACACAAACAAGAATGAAATTTTTCTCAATTTTGAGGAATAACTAATTAACAAAATCAATCGATATTAATTGTGAATAGAACAAAAAGTTTTCAGAGCACTATTTCAATATTTTTTTATTATGATAGAATTACCTACAACAGTTAAGTGTGAGCAAATATAAGTCAAATCCTGTCGGCGGCATACAAGGGCTCATATTTTCAAGGACTCTTGAGACATACTTGAGGTTCGGCGTCGTTAATGTGCCGAATAATTTCATCTTTATAGCTCTTAAATTGTTGTTGGTTATCGACGTAAACCTTCTCTTTTAAATAGCCCCTAAGAAAGAAGTCCAACGTCGTAAAATCCATTGATCTTGGCGGCTAAATGACATCGCTACACGGCCATTGAATTTGTCGTTCAAAAGAGCCATTGTTGCGTTAGTTGTGTGGCAACTAACAGCGTCCTGTTGGAGCCACATAACATCCACCTTCATATCTTCCAATTCGTACTATTATCATCTCACGATAGCGAACACCAGTGACTGCCTGGCCGGCCTCGATAATGCCGCCAGCCCATAAACTCTTTGTGGGTGCATTGGTTTTTCGACAAACACTCTTGTACGAGCATGGTTCACTTGCAACATTGGCCCTTAAAATTCAACCACCCGCTATATATATACAGTAGACTCGCGAAAACGTGAACATCCAGTTACGTGAACATCGAAAAACGTGAACATTTTTATTTTAACATTGACTACTCTAAAACGTGAACAAGTGATGATGGCTCTAAAATATGAACTTTATTTCTAATGATTTTTTCATTTTCTTAAGTCAGTTCTGTAGTGTTTATACATTTTGGGAATAGCGGTATTTCAATTTCTTTACAGCTTAGTGACAAAAACATCTTTTAGAAATGTATACACACCTACTTACATACATATGCACACATATAATACTTAATTTCAGTTTTTATGTGGTGAGTTGTGGCGGAAACATCTTTACGCGTCTGAGTATAAATAAAGTGTACATAGAAACAAGTGAATTTAAGCTCAGTTTCAAAGAAAAATGTCTGCCAAGAAACCAAAAGTTTTAACTCTTCAAGAAAATGTGATATTATTGAACATTTAAGGAAAGTTGCGTCAGTAATGGGGTTGTCAAAAAAGTACAATATAGATATAGTACAGTGTTGATCAATTAATGATTGCTAAGTCGTAACAAATTTTCCACTTTTTCATAGCTTTACATCAACTGAAATGAAGTATTGCAGTAAATTTATTAAATAAAATTTGTTATATATGATTAAGCCTATTAAACGGTTCTGCATACTGACTTTCATCGTATTTTCATGTAAAAAAATCTAATCTTAAACGTGAACAAAATCCAAAATGTGAACACCCTCGGTAAAAATTAGTTCACGTTTTCGCGAGTCTACTGTATGTTTATATGTACGTAACAAATTTCTATCAGTTTTACGATGTCGCACGTTGAAGTTGTATTTTTTAAAAGACTACTCATTTTAACACCAAATATTTTAGTATCCCATTTAAATTATACCTTTGACGCACAAAAAAGGAAAACATCATATTTGACCAGGTTTATAAAATTAAACATGTGGAAAAACATGCCACAGAACAAGATTTAGGTAAACAATGTCAGACATTCAAATATTATGTAAATTATTTAATATGGTATATTTTAGAAAATATCGTTCAAACATACACACTCATTCATCGAAATAGGCTGGTTCAGTTTGCCAGAGAAATCACAAAGTTGCATCCAAAATTCAAAAATATCAACCATTTTTATGCGAAATAAACAAGAAGGATTTTTAAAATTCTGGCAAAATGAATGTTTATCTTAATGATAACAGAAAGCGTTGGAAAAGTAAACTGGTGTACTGATTTTATAGATTCATATGTGCAATTTTTCATTATGGCGGTCTTTACTGGGGATCTCTATTAGCCATGAACTTGGTACGAATAACAACTGGCAGACAAGGCGTTTTATACCACACAGAATTGACTGTTCAGCGTTGCTCTAGTAGTACGGCTGCGACATGTTCAGTTTTGCCCAAAAAACACACGTGATTGCATTTTCTTGAAAGTGCTTCGTGCGCGTTCAATCTTTGTGCGATTTTGTCTCACATTGAAACACACATACAGCCGACTGCTGTTTCCTATCGGTCTGATACGCATAAAGGCATGATTCATCACCTGTCACGATCGTATTTTTTGAGCATTTCTTTCGACCAATCAACACGAGCCTCTTTTTTTCGAATGTTTGACAAATTGTGTCCATGCAATATTGAATATATTCTAGTTAGTGTCCCACTAATGCTCAACTCAATCTCACGATTGATCGTCACATGACGACCTTGCAATGCCAACATCAATGGGCCGAGTTAATAAAATGTTAGCTAAAGCTTATACTGCAATTTTTTTTAGTTTTAACTAGCTTTGGGGTGAATAAAAAATTCAGCAGAATCAAGTACTTTATACTTATAGTAAAAGCTAGTTTTCCCAGAGTTGGCTTAAGAAAAGTGTGAGTAAAAACAAGCAAATGCTTAATATTACTACACAGAGCGAAAACTTCCTAATAGATTCAATAAGATTTTCTCTTTGAAACGTTTTTAGGCTGAGGGGTATCCCAGCAGAGAGAAAAGAAGATTTTTCTATGGGTATTTCTTATTATTTCCATGTTGCAAATCTTATTAATTGTCTCAACAAGAAAAATACATAAAACCAAGAAGAAAACTTGTTGCTCACGCTTGTTTTTACTCAGTTACCGATTTGCATGGTACCAAAAAAAAAAAAAAAAAAAAAAAAATTCTATAGAGAAGAACTTATTGATTCTATTAGGGTTTCTTGTAAATTGTATACAATAAGGATTTCTTATTGACTTTATTAGGTTATCCTATTAATTTTTCCCTATTGGTTTTATTAGTTTCCTATATAAACACACGTGAATCATCTTTTTAATTTCATTAATTGTTGTTTTTTCAATAAGGTTTTCCCATTTAAAATAATAAGGAATCCTTTTTGAAAAAAAACCATAGAGACATCTTATTGATTTTGTTCTACTTTATTAGGTGCTTTTTTCTCTGTGTAGTTTATGCTTAGATATTTTTCAGCATCTGATTGTGGTGCTGGAAGTTTGTTTTTCTTTTCATTTTATTAAGAAAGAATAGTGTTTTCGAATATTTCGACTTAAATTCAAAATGCCTGCTTTTATGAACGTTCGTCATAGGAAAGAGTACCGTATGATAATTTCAATTTATACAGATTTCAGAAAGAAAATGTGAAATGGTTATCGGAATACTTTCTAGAGGAAATTTATGAAGACAGAGGAGCAGCGCTCCTCTATATGTTAATATAGAGGAGCGCTCACATATGTATATGTTAATATCTTTAAAAAACATCACCAAGAATGTGTACTTTGTTTGCAATATTCAAATTTCATAAAACAATAACAAATGAAATGTTAAGATGTTGCCACTGTGCGCTTGTTTATTATTCACCCCGTAAATACTTAAAATACTATTTGGGAATAAATTGCTTTTATTTATAAATTTGAAATTTTCAAGGAATATCAATAGAAAAACCTTTTCAAAAAATGTGGCAATACGATTAAACTGCTTTTTTTTATTGAAAATTTGTATTAACATTTTTCAGTTCTAAAAATAGTCGAATATGAAACAGATGTTTGAATAGCATTTCAAAACTTGTTCGAGTTTACTGATAAAACTTAGTCGAAAATCGGCTATAAAATATACACAGAACAAAATAAATTTTTATTAGCTCATTTTTGAATATTTATGGAAATAAAAAGCAATGCGAAGGAGTGGTTCAGTTTATGTAGAGCAACCAAATATTGTAAAAGATCAGATTAATCGTGGTCAGGTGGACCTACAATTTATTAGTATTTCTGTACACTAGGGATATGACTGCGTTTTATTGCAAATATCAAATTTTACATACTCTAGAAATAAAAGTCATAAAAATGTTGAGAAAGTCGCTACTTTTAGATTAATTAATAAAGTTTTCAACATGAAAACATATAATTTTTCTTATTTAAAATGGCATGATTTAAATAATACTAATATAAATTTTTTTTATCTATCTACATAAAGATTTCAAAAGAAATGTGTCCCGCAGAGGAAGAACAATTTGAAGTTGGGCAATTACCATATCAAAACTTAATAGGATCTCTCATGTACTTAGCAGTTTCAACAAGACCAGATATTGCACATATAGTAAGCGTACTAAGTCAGTATAATACCAACTATGGAAAAGAACACTGGGTCGCTGCAAAGAGAGTTTTGCGTTATTTAAAAGGTTCTCAACATATAGGTCTACATTATAAACCTACAAATGAAAATTTAACAGGCTATGCTGATGCAGACTGGGGAGCATTTCTGGACGATAGAAGGTCTTATACCGGTTATGTTTTTAAAATAACAAATGCTGCTGTCAGTTGGCACTCAAGAAAACAACGGACGGTTGCAATGTCAAGCACAGAAGCTGAATACATGTCACTGTCTGAATCAACAAAAGAAGCAATTCACTTAAAAAGGTTTTTAGAAGAAATTTTTCAAAAACAAAACTCGATTGTAATTTACAATGATAACCAAGGTGCTGGGCTTCTAAGTAAAAATCCAGTATTTCATAAAAGAACGAAACATATGGATATACGCCATCATTTTGTTAGAAAAAATGTAGTCAACAAAAATATTGAGATATTATACAAACCAACTGCCGAAATGCCAGCCGATGTTTTAACAAAAGGTTTATCAACGGTCAAACATAATAAATGCATTTCGCAAATGGGACTAGTAACTATTCAAAATTAACTATTGTAAAGTAATAATTCAGGGGGCGTGTTGTAAATGAATTTATTACTTTAATTTTTATTACTTTGATTTATTTCAATCAAAGAATACTTTGAAATTTAATATTATATATAATTCATATTTTTCAATTTCGGATATATGTACATACATATGTATGTATACCGGCTTTATAGATAAAATGTGGCAGCTCTTTAAAGGGTTTTATCAGCTGTTGAGTTTTCCAGCTTTTGCTTCAATTTTTTAGCTTTAACTACCTAGCACCACTAGCCAAGTCTTGTTCACTCTTTTTATAGTTTTAGCTAGTAGCATAAGCTAGTATTGAAAAGTTTAAGCTAGTGCTACTACTTTATGCTATGTAGCATTAACTTAATTTTTATTCACTCCGCCCAATGCATCAATGATTTTCGCAGCAACAATTGATTTTGGACGACCTTCGCGAAATACGTCTTGGAGTGAACGACGACCACGATTGAATTCACCACCACACCATCGATAAATACTGTTTGGTGATGGAGCTACATCGCCGAAAACTGAATTAGGTCATCCATGCACTATTGCTGAGTTAATCCACCTCGAAAGTTGTAAAAAGTAATAAGAATCGCACGAAAATGTTCACGATTTAATTTAATTTTTGGGCCGAGATAAATCTTTTTACATATGTACTGTAAACAACACATTTAGCGCTCGTATGTTAAAACGTTCTGAGCACGTATAACCTCAAAAATGTTCATCTTCACTTTAGAGCTGTCAGCAGTTACCAGATTGCAATGCCGCAGTTGCCAATTCCCAATCCCGAAACATAAAAGACAACGCTGTTGCCTTCGCCCTTAAATCTTCAACTTTACTTTGCTTGTCTTTTAAAAAAATGTTGATCACTGGAATTTTATTACAAAACAAAAAAAATACCTTCTCAATGCAGAGGAAGTGAAAATCAAATTTAAGCCCAATAGAGTAGTTGATAATTCTAAATCATAAAGTTGGACCATAAAGTTATACTTAATGTTAAGCATAAAAGTTTTGGATTGTCAATTCTACTCTATGAAAATGTCATTAAAGTTTTTGCAATACCCTTATTGAGTTTAATGTTTAATTTCTTTTTTAACATATTAATAAATAACTAAAAGCCCATTAGCACGTTATAAAATACATGAAGACCAGACAGAGTCCAAAAACCAAACAATCTATTAAAATAAATAAATAATAATTTAAATATGATTAACAAATGCAACAAAAGTTTTATTTATTTATATTAAATATGGCCAAACAAAGACCCAAGGAAATGAAATTATTGCACATTTTATATGCTGGAGAACATGTTTCCAGGTTCATGATTTTGATGTTGACAATAAATGAGGGCAATCACAGGTTAAAGCAAATAGTGTTAATAAATAAATTGAATTTACAAAATAAGATGTTCCAAAAAATTTCCCTACACCCTAGATAAATTAATACAAAAAATTATTAAAAACTATTAAATATGCGGTCTGTTCAACACAATTCTGTTTTTGCTCACACCCAACTTTCATTTAGCTTTTGTATTTGAATTTCAATGTTGATGCCAAACAACATCAAATGTTCAGCTGTCAAACTCTGAAGGGCAATAAAAATTTTGATGGAAACATTTGTATGCTTCATACGCAAGCATATATTTTAGCTGTTGCTGTTTTGCGATTGGGGATTTGTCTATCAACAATAATTCAATAATTTTCAAACTATTGTTGCCTGTACTGGCGCGGGTATTATGGTATCATTCTTAAATTTTCGTTTATGTTATTACATTGTTTGCTTCATATTAATGACTAAATGCTCACAATGAAGCAGATACCAGTATTGTTGAAATGTCTTGTCATAATTAATAAAAGGCAAATGCCATTGTTTTATGTTTCTCTTGCTCTATAATTTTTAACTCTCAAAATATTTTAGGTTTATTAAACGCTTACTGGACAATTGTGGCACATACATTTTTTATATTGGAATTTAATAAACATAGAAACCTGTGACAGTCCTAAATGTTGTTGATTTTCTGTGACTGCAAAAACTAAATATATATTTTATAATTTTGCTTAATACCAGGTCTTGCTCTAAGTCAACCAATAACATTTACTAATGAATGCAGATTTAAACATGTGGTTATAATTATCAAAAAAAACAAACAAACAACTAAAGTCATGCATTTAAAATAAAAATAAAAACACATAAAATTATGTAAATGTGAACAGGTCACATGCACTGGGATTTCGATGTGGATAATGGAGAACAGTTTTTAGAAAAGAACAAGCTTATTTAAAACCTTACAAATTCTTGTTGATAATTTTATGGGGCTTTGTAGTTCGGTTTTTACTTCCTCAACATTGAGTTAGATTTTTTGTAAACAAATTGGTGTGCTCAACATGTCAAGAAGAAGACAAGAAAAGGAAAGTTGAAGATTTATTGTCTGGAAAACATACCTTGGCTGTTTCCACGACCACCACCTTAAATATTCTTGTTTGAAGTGAATAAAGCTGCGCTTATCTGAAGCACAGTGCCTCGTCACCGTATAGTCAATCAGGCAAAAAGTTGTGCACACTGGTTTCAAATCTAAAAGCTTAGAAAAACTCAAAGTTTTAAAAAAATCTGTGCACCCACACACCCACACACCCACCTATTTCCCATGCCCACCTATTTCTTGGACACAGTGGTCCAAGAAGCGTGAGTAAACCATAAAACAGAAACAGTTCCTCAACACCTGCTTTTCCTCAAAAGCCAAGTTTCGCCTGTATTTTTGTTTAGAATACCTTGAAAACTGCAAAATACTTCTTAAATTATGCAGTTAAGCTCTGCTAATAATTTCATCTCATTCACTACAAGGACATCTCTACCACCCATATATCTTTTTTTCTATAAATGCAACTTTTAGCTGCGCTGAATACTCACAAATATTTGTTAAATTAAATAATCAAACTTTTGCTGAAAATTTTTTTCGTATTTCGTAGAAGTATATGCCTATCTTCCACATATGCTTTTTTCAAAAAATCCAAGTCTTAAACTAAATTATGTATTTCAGTTCAGCTGCAAATTTTATCTAATTTCGTATAAGAATACTCCTACCTACCATATATCCCTGCGTCTAAAAATGCAAGTCTGAATTGCATTTTTCATTAAAATACACTGAGCACTTCTAAAAACTTTTTAAATTACACATTTTAGCTTTACCGCAAGTTTACGCTACATACCCTGCAAGGAAACGTCTATCTTCATATGTCCTTTTTTTTCTAGAAATCCAAATTGTAACTGTATTTTGCATTAGAAAGCATTGCAAGTTCATAAATTCTGTTCAAATTAAGTAATTTAACCATTCCGTAAAGTTTACCTTATTCCCTCCTACCTCCCCACATATCCTTTTTTCAAAAAATCCAAGTCTGAGCTGGAATTTTTGCTTAGAAAGCATTGAAAGCTCATAAATATTTTTTAAATTATTCATTTTAGCTGTGCAGTAAATTTTGTTACTTTCTGCACAAGGCTACGGCTGCCTCTCATATATCCTTTTTTTTAAAAATTTAATTGACAGCTTAATTTTAACCTATAAAGCATTAAAAACTCATTAATGCTTCGTAAATGATTCATTTCAGCTTTGATGTGAATTTTTGTTATTTTCTTTACAAGGACAGACCCATCTTCTATATATTTTTTTTCTTCTAAAAAACCAAGTTGTAGCTGCATTTTCGATTAGAAAGCACTGAAAGTTTATAAATTAAATAGTTAAACTTTTCTGTAAATTTTATCTCATTCCCTGCAAGGACACTCTTGCCTCCCATATATCCTTTTTTTTCCTAAAAATCCAAGTTTGAGCTGAATTTTTGCTTTAAAAGCTTTAAACGTTCATAAATGGTTTTTAAATGAATCATTTAAGGTGTGCTGTGAATTTTGCTACTTTTTGTTTAAGGATAAGCGTGCCTCCCATATATCCTTTTTTCTAAAAATCCAAACTGAGGCTCAATTTTAGTTTAGAAAGCACTGAAAGTTCATAAGTGCTGTTTAAATTAAGTAACTCAATTTTTATCACATTCTTTACAAGGACACTTCTAGTTCCCATATATCCTTTTTCCAAAAAAAAAAAAAAAAAAAAAAAAAAAATCCAAGTCTGAGCTGAATTTTTGCTTAAAAAGCATTGCAAGCATTGATTCCGAAATTATTAATTTCAGCTGTTTGGTACATTTTGTTACTCTCTTTACAAGGATATGCCTACCGCCCACATATATCCTATTTTTTATATCCAAGTCTGAGCTATATTTTTGATTAGAAAGCATTGAAAGATCATAAATATTGTTGAAATTAACCAATTTAACTTTGCTGTCAATTTTAACTCATTCCCTACAAGGATACTACTGCTTGCCATATATCCTGTTTTCAAAAAATCCCGGTATGACCTGAATTGTTGCTTAGAAAAAATTTAAAACTCATAAATGCTGCTTAAATTATTCAATTCAGTTATGCTGTAAATTTTGTTATTTTCTGCAGAATGACACCCCTGCCATCCATATATCCTTTTTTCTAAAAATCCAAGCTGTAGCTAAATTTTTGCTTAGAAAGTACTGAAAGCAAGTCTGAGCTGAATTTTTGCTTAGAAAGCATGTGAAGCTTATAAATGCTGCTTAAATCAAGTAATTTAATTTTGCTGTAAATTTTATCGCATTCTCCACAAGGACACTCTTACCTACCATATATCCTTTTTTCAAAAATCCCAGTCTGAGCTGCATTTTTGCTTAGAAAGCATGGAAAGCTTATAAATGATTCGTTAATTACTACTTTCAGCTGTGTTGTACTTTCTGTACAAGGATACGCCTACCTCCCGTATATCCTTTTTCCTAAAAATCAAAGTTGTAGCTGCATTTTTGGTTAGAATGCATTTAAAATTTTTAAATACTTCTCTAGTTATGTATTGCAGCTCTGCTGATAACTTTTGTCACGTACCAAAATCAAGACACGTCTGACTCGCACACTTATGCAGTCTATTTTATTTAAATCCACTGAAAATTCATAAAATACTTTTTATATTATACGTTTTAGTTCAGACGATAGTTTTGTCTCATTCCCCTCCCATATGTCCTTTTTTCTAAAATCTCAAGTACTTATAGAGTATCTAGTTCCGCCACAACACACTGTATATGCATACAGGGCTCGTCCCCCGAGTACTATTTCAGGATTAAAAACCTTTTTTTTTTAAATTTAATTTACAACGAATTCTGTTTTGCTTTTACACTACGACGACTGCAGCTGTTCAACTTAATGTGTATTATTTAGTGTCTTCTTTGTCTAATTTAATGAAAATTGCAGAAAATGGCATACAAAAAATTGCAAACCTTTTACAAAAATGAGCAAATTTTATGAGCCGAAACTTCATAATGGCTTTTAGTGGCGAAATGTTTTCTTACTTAATAATCTAATAATTCATAATACAATTTCAAACAAAAAGGAAAACATATACAAAAGTAGAAAAAAAAAGAAAAAATGAAAACACTGCGAATAAAAAAAGCGAAATGTTTTTTTTTTTTTTTTTTTTTTTTTTTTAACAAATTGAAATGTTAATAGACTTTTTGGTGAACAAGGGCAAAGAGAAGTAAAAAAAATAAATGAAATTATTGGGACAGAAAATGTTTTAACGTCGCAAAACACACATTCATTGACGAAAAAAAAAATATTAAAAGAAATAAACGTAAATTAAAAAGAATGACTGTTTGAAATGATGACGATTTTTTTTTTCAACAAATGGATAAAAAATAGCAACATAAAAAACACAAAAAGTGTCAGTTCGTGTTGATGGCTGTAAACAACAAGAAAAACACCAGTAGCAATAAGCAAAAAGAGTATTGGGACAAAAAGTTCTTGTTGCAAGTAAAGCCAGCCATTGTAAGCAAAAGTTTTGAGCAGAAGAAATATAGAAAATTTAAAACGGAAACGGAAATGATAAGTTAAAAATGGTAACCAGTACAAATGCAACATGCTTGACTAGTTGCAAATGCAATGCAAACGAACATGACTGACCACCCAACGAACAAATGTGATGTAAAAGCAGTTGCGCTCAAACCTGGGGCCGAATTCCAGCATTCGTGATTGAATAAACCCGATAGTGAAAATAATGTAAAGCAAAAACAAAACAAGCAACAAACACACAGCCTTCGATCATGAATTCTTTCGCTCACGAATGCCAGAATCCGGCCTCTGCTTTGTATAACCAGGGTTGCCACTCAACATTTTTTTTTCCTACCAAATTTAATTTCAAAAATTACCAAATGGCATGTTTACCTACCAAAAAATAAAATAAGCAGTATAAAAAAAATCAAATTTATTAAAAAAAAACAAAACAAGCCAAACCATAACAATGTTAATATGCATCTTTATAAAAATAAATAACAATTCATTTGTAAAAGAAACAAGACAAAAAATAATAAGACCGCCTCTATGATGCATACAAAAGCTGATGACTAAAAATCAAAAAGCAGTCATAGATGAAAGCTGATTGTTAAAAATCATGCATGGATAAAAGCTGATTAGCGTGAAAGAAAAAAATTAAAACTGAAATTGAAAAAAACTACCAAATTCACGACACAAACTACCAACCTACCAACTCATTTCAAAACTACCAAGTTTGGTAGGAAACTACCAAAAACGGCAACTCTGGTTATTATTATTTTTTTTTGTGAGGTAGGAAAATCCCTTCGGATCATCAGATGTAGCACATCCGGTATGTGGTGATTCCACTAAAAACCTACCACCTTCTGAGTTCTTCTCTATCCGGTACCGCGTCAGCATTACTTCGGATAGAGACTCAGTGTTGCTTACGCCTTGTCGTCTATTGTCTGCGTAACTCTGGTTATAACATGTCCATACCTGCATGTTATAACATGAACTGCTTATTAAGAGTTTTTTTTAATATTAAAAGGTTGCTACTGAATTAGGAAAAATGTACACACACACACACACACACACACACACACACGAACATACACACAAACTGCATTATAAAATTTGCCTTACAAAATTTTGATTACACAATGCGTCTGAAAATGTTAAACTATGCTAGCTTTAAACCAGACTTGTGTCGAAGTTGTGGGTTGGATCGTTGGTTTGGGGCACAAACAAATGAACGAGTTCGGCTCAAGTCTACTTTAAATAGCTTTAATGTTAACCACAGACATAAACACAAATAACCCAAAAGTGACTTGTGTAAAGCAGCCATCTCATTTGTGTGTGGGGACAATCAAAAGGTGGGCCAAAAGAAGTCATCCGATGTCGGCTGAGACTCGCGCCGTGTGTGCCTTTGCTCCGTCCAATTGGAACCACATGTCCTCTACACCTAATTTGTTCAATTGCGACAGAAAATACTCGATTAACATGGCCCTGTAGCGCCTAGTCGTTTGATCAGCAGCGTCCTCGAAAAAAATGGTCTCCTCCAGCTCGAACAGCGCCCCAATGCAATCACTTTGAGCGGGTGTAATGGCTCCTCCTGCATTAGTAGTGGATTTTCGGTGCCCCAGAAGCAATAGATTTGCTTCTTCACGTATCCGCTCAAGTGGAATTAGCCTCATCGCTGATTATGATTTTGGTCGAAAAATCGTCCACTTTGTGTTAGAAATGATTATTCCACGTTCTTGGAGAGTGCATTGCTCCATGTCTTGTGGACTTGTAGTCTAAAGCTGTCTAGCTCACAAATGCAAAAACAGATTTAGCATTGGCTGGGCAACTTCCAACAAAACTGGTTTCTTTTGCCGCACTTTGTATTAGTAAAGGCCGTGATACACTATCCCATTGAGTCGTACGATCTGTTAAAAATGACATGTGTGTCCAAAAAGTGTGATAGTCTGGACTATGCGATCAGAGTTGCCTTTTCGAAGTTGTTCACAAAAGTATAATAGTGTGGCCGTTGTGATGCGACTTTTTAAAGTAGGACAGAATTCTATCAGATTTAGCTAGCAATTTTCAGTGAATGAATCGTACGATTGAGTAGGATAGTGTACCACGGCCTTAAGCAGTACAAGAAATTGTGGCAACGTGAGTGTATGAGACCAACTAGTCTACACAAAAACATATAAAAACGATGAAGAAATATTGTTGTTAGGTGTTTGGAAAAATATTGATTTTGTTGTAGTTCTTACCAAAAAAAAAAAAAAAACAAAAAAAAATAGAAGACATGAGTGAAAAGTTTTGAAAACTAACTTTCAAACAAACTCCATGGAGGGCTAGTGATGTACACAACGCAAACAAATTATTATGTATCAAAGAATTTAACTTTATTTGGTTTAATAATTGCGCTCAAGGTCACTTTGTTTTCAATAAATATACTTTCTAAATTGATCCCTTTTATGGTGTCCAACCAAAATGGGCTTTCAAGGTCATTAGTTTATATTTTCATTTAAAAGAAAAACTACATCTTTTAAATGAAAATATAAACTAATGACCTTGAAAGCCCATTTTGGTTGGACACCATAAAAGGAATCAATTTATCTAATCTAAAAAGGTCGATATTAATAACACATTTGATATAAAATATACTTTCTATTTATTGTTAAATTATTCAATACTTCGAAACGCCTTTGTGTATCTTCTTCAGGAAAATGTGTTTTCTAATATTTTATAAAAAAAAAAAATATTTATAAAATATTATAAAACACATTTTACTGAAGAAGATATAGTATCCAGAACGCATCAAAGAATTATTATTTATTTACTTGCTTGTTTTGTGTGCATTATATTTACACTCGAATTTGCCATAAATCAAGCTCCGCTTTATTAAGAACGTGCAGAAGCTGTACTTGGTTCTATACACTTCTTTTTATTTGCCGCCGAGTCAGGATCAGTTGCGTAGCTTTTCATTGCCCGAATCAAAGATTTTGAAATCAGGCACGTTTGAAATCAGACATTTTTCAAACGTTTGATGTTCGTTGTGCTTGTTGGGCTGCAAACGATGTGCAGAAAAACTTGATAATACTCAGAACGTGCAAAAGAGTTATGTTCTAAGTATGCCTTTAAACAAAGAACAGCAAAAATTTAAACAACAGCCAAAAAACGAAAAAAAAAAACTTAAACAATTACAAGCAACGTCACTCGAAAACATTGCGAAAATGTTTTGTAAAATTTAATGGAAAATTCTTGTTTTCGCCTTTTTTATACCCTTCACATAAATGTGTAAGGGTATATATAAGTTTGTGATTCCGTTTGTAACGCATTGAAATATCCATCTAAGACCCCATAAAGTATATATATTCTGGATCAGCATCAATAGCGATTACGATTGAGCGATGTCCGTCTGTCCGTCTGTCCGTCTGTCCGTCTGTCCGTCTGTAGTCGTTGAAATACCGTTTCTGAGAAAACGGTTTGAGATAGAAACCTCATTCTTTCGCTAAAACGTGTGAAACCCCGGTAGTGGGTCTGCTATTGAAATTCAGTAAGATAGGTCCGCGGATAGCCGAGATATATTCAAAAAACCGGGTTTTGAGGGATATTTTGTGTAATTTTTGTATTCAGATTTTTGAAAATAAAATTTTTCTTGAAAACTAAACCATATCATTTTTAGTGCCCATTAAATCCTAAAAATGAAGGAATTTTTGAAATCGGCCCATATATATCCGAGATATAGCGTCTCGCGATTTTTCAGGAAATCGGCTTTATTAGCCAAATAAGACAACTTTTGGCACCGAAGATCAATCAAAATGGTATATATAGGCTATTTAGAGGCAAAAGTGGAAAATTTTTCTACATCGGCCCATATACACTCGAGATATAGCGCCTCCCGTTTTCTCAAGAAGTCGGCTCTAAAAGCCAAATAAAACAACTTTTGGTATCAAAAATCGATTAGAATTGAACATATAAGGTGTTTAAAAGCAAAATTGGAAAATTTTTGAAATCGGTCCATATATATCTGAGATATAGCGACTCCTGATTTTTCAAGAAATCCGCTCTTTAAGCCAAATAAAGCAATTTTTGGCACTAAGAATCAATCAGAATGGTACATATAGACTATTTAGATGCAAACGTGGAAAATTTTGGACATCGGCCCATATACACTCGAGATATAGCGCCTCAAGTTTTCTCAAGAAGTCGGCTCTAAAAGCCAAATAAAACAACTTTTGGTACCAAAAATCGATCAGAATGGTACATATAAGGTGTTTAAAAGCAAAATTTGAAAATGTCTGCAATCGGTCTATATATACCTGAGATATAGCGTCTCCCGATTTTTCAAGAAATCGGCTCTATAAGCTAAATAAAACAACTTTTGGCACCAAAAATCAATCAGAATGATACATATAGGTTAGTCAGAAGCAAAACTGGAAATCTTTTTGTCATCGGCCCATATATGTTCGAGATATAGCGCCTCCCGATATCTCAAGAAGTCGGGCCTGGAAGCTAAACGAAACAGTTTTTTGCACTAAATATTTGTCGGAATGGTACATACAGGCTGTTTAGGGGCAAAATTAGAAAATTTTTGGACATCGGCCCATATGCACCCAACTTTTGGTACCAAAAATCATTCATAATGGTACATACATATGTATATAATATTATATACATATGTATATAATATTTGCGATCATGTATGAATGTATGTATGTATGTATGTATCTATGTATGTATGTATGTATGTATGTATGTATGTATGTATGTATGTATGTATGTATGTATGTATGTATGTATGTATGTATGTATGTATGTATGTATGTATGTATGTATGTATGTATGTATGTATGTATGTATGTATGTATGTATGTATGTATGTATGTATGTATGTAGATACGTTTGTATGTATGTAGGTATGTATGTATCTACATATTATGTATGCATGCAAGTATGTTAGCATAAACAATTTTTTTGCTTTGGTGTAAAAATGTGTATGTATGTACATACATATGTATACACGAGCTTGAAAATGAAAGTGATATAAAGAATTGTTGAAAAAAGGGTACGCAATGAAATTCTTTTAAACAATTGCGTCTTCAAATTCATTCACACAAAAAATCATTTTGGGTTTCCCTACGTACTTACATATGTACATACACACATACATGTGTATGATGATACGCAACAGATCATCGTGCACAAGAAAAAAATAATTTTGTAAAAGCAAGCAATGTAAATATGTATGTATGTATATATGTATGTATATAATCATTGTTTTATGGAACACACTGAAAATATTCAATAATAAAGAATTTATTTTAGAGTTTTCTATTATAGATACATACATACATACATACGTATGCATGTACCCACATACGTAAGTAAATTGAGAAGCAAATCACACTTAATGGCAATGTTTAGCATTATAATTCAAAAATAATGCAATTATATGCAATTTTTTGTTAAATAAATTTTACTATAAAGTTAACTGATAAATAATTAAGAAATACATTTTGCTTTTCTTTATTTCATTGATATTAAAAAGAATTGGTGTCACCCAGTGGTTGAACTTGAGCATATTAAGAATTATTTAAATAAAAGTTTTGCAGCCTGTGTTAAATCCCGGTAGTGGATCTCATATTGAAATTCAGAAAAAATCGGCCCATATATACCCCAGATATAGCGTCTCCCGATATTTCAAGAAATCGGCTTTAAAAGCCAAATAAAACAACTTTTCGCACCAAAAATCAATCGGAATGTATGTACCATTGTGAAGGGTATTTAAGATTCGGCCCAGCCGAATATAGCACTCTTACTTGTTAATCATTCTTTTTTTTTTTTGGGGGATTTTTGTTCGTCATTCATGCCGTTCGCTTTCTTTTGTTGGATGCGTGTAAGTGCTTGTTTTTAAGTGTTTTTGGCAAAAAACATACGATGAGCACTCGTATATCCCTCATATTAACTAATTTAGTTGCAGTTAAATGAAGGATGGGCAAAGAATGACACAATAATTATTGTGCTCGAAAAGGACAAGAGCTTCCAGAGAAAGCTGCTTCGTAATTGAAAAGTTCAAAATAGGAAGATGAATAAATTTTTACCTGGAAACATAATCCTACATTTTCCTTCAGCGATGACAAGTTCAAAAATATGGTTTCTAACTTCTTTTATGTAATATCAAAAAAAAAAAAAAAAAAAATGGTACAATTATTCAATTCACAAACTAATTATGGGAGTTATAATGTTGTGTTTATCGTTCAGTATTTTGTTATAGTGCTTGTTTTTCAAAATTTTTCTTATTATATGCTTAAGTTTCCTATTTAAGGCACAAGCCTAAACGCTAAGATTTATATTAGTTGGACTTTAGTTTAAATGATTTCTGTGGCTGATATCACTAAAATGACCCAAGTAAAGCAAAATTATGGCTTAAGCTAAGGTAAATCTAGATTTGTCTTTATTTAATTATATCCAACACAATCAATCATATTATTGGCTTTCGGATGACTTCTTTCCACCTCATAAGCAAGCAGTTGTGTTTATGTGTCTGTTCAAACTCGTTTAACATGTCAGAACTTTTCGCCATATGAACAAATATTTGACAAAAAAAAAAAAAAAAAAAAAGTCAGGATCAGTTGCGTAGCTTTTCATTGCCCGAATCAAAGATTTTGAAATCAGGCACGTTTGAAATCAGACATTTTTCAAACGTTTGATGTTCGTTGTGCTTGTTGGGCTGCAAACGATGTGCAGAAAAACTTGATAATACTCAGAACGTGCAAAAGAGTTATGTTCTAAGTATGCCTTTAAACAAAGAACAGCAAAAATTTAAACAACAGCCAAAAAACGAAAAAAAAAAACTTAAACAATTACAAGCAACGTCACTCGAAAACATTGCGAAAATGTTTTGTAAAATTTAATGGAAAATTCTTGTTTTCGCCTTTTTTATACCCTTCACATAAATGTGTAAGGGTATATATAAGTTTGTGATTCCGTTTGTAACGCATTGAAATATCCATCTAAGACCCCATAAAGTATATATATTCTGGATCAGCATCAATAGCGATTACGATTGAGCGATGTCCGTCTGTCCGTCTGTCCGTCTGTCCGTCTGTCCGTCTGTAGTCGTTGAAATACCGTTTCTGAGAAAACGGTTTGAGATAGAAACCTCATTCTTTCGCTAAAACGTGTGAAACCCCGGTAGTGGGTCTGCTATTGAAATTCAGTAAGATAGGTCCGCGGATAGCCGAGATATATTCAAAAAACCGGGTTTTGAGGGATATTTTGTGTAATTTTTGTATTCAGATTTTTGAAAATAAAATTTTTCTTGAAAACTAAACCATATCATTTTTAGTGCCCATTAAATCCTAAAAATGAAGGAATTTTTGAAATCGGCCCATATATATCCGAGATATAGCGTCTCGCGATTTTTCAGGAAATCGGCTTTATTAGCCAAATAAGACAACTTTTGGCACCGAAGATCAATCAAAATGGTATATATAGGCTATTTAGAGGCAAAAGTGGAAAATTTTTCTACATCGGCCCATATACACTCGAGATATAGCGCCTCCCGTTTTCTCAAGAAGTCGGCTCTAAAAGCCAAATAAAACAACTTTTGGTATCAAAAATCGATTAGAATTGAACATATAAGGTGTTTAAAAGCAAAATTGGAAAATTTTTGAAATCGGTCCATATATATCTGAGATATAGCGACTCCTGATTTTTCAAGAAATCCGCTCTTTAAGCCAAATAAAGCAATTTTTGGCACTAAGAATCAATCAGAATGGTACATATAGACTATTTAGATGCAAACGTGGAAAATTTTGGACATCGGCCCATATACACTCGAGATATAGCGCCTCAAGTTTTCTCAAGAAGTCGGCTCTAAAAGCCAAATAAAACAACTTTTGGTACCAAAAATCGATCAGAATGGTACATATAAGGTGTTTAAAAGCAAAATTTGAAAATGTCTGCAATCGGTCTATATATACCTGAGATATAGCGTCTCCCGATTTTTCAAGAAATCGGCTCTATAAGCTAAATAAAACAACTTTTGGCACCAAAAATCAATCAGAATGATACATATAGGTTAGTCAGAAGCAAAACTGGAAATCTTTTTGTCATCGGCCCATATATGTTCGAGATATAGCGCCTCCCGATATCTCAAGAAGTCGGGCCTGGAAGCTAAACGAAACAGTTTTTTGCACTAAATATTTGTCGGAATGGTACATACAGGCTGTTTAGGGGCAAAATTAGAAAATTTTTGGACATCGGCCCATATGCACCCAACTTTTGGTACCAAAAATCATTCATAATGGTACATACATATGTATATAATATTATATACATATGTATATAATATTTGCGATCATGTATGAATGTATGTATGTATGTATGTATCTATGTATGTATGTATGTATGTATGTATGTATGTATGTATGTATGTATGTATGTATGTATGTATGTATGTATGTATGTATGTATGTATGTATGTATGTATGTATGTATGTATGTATGTATGTATGTATGTATGTATGTATGTATGTATGTATGTATGTATGTATGTATGTATGTAGATACGTTTGTATGTATGTAGGTATGTATGTATCTACATATTATGTATGCATGCAAGTATGTTAGCATAAACAATTTTTTTGCTTTGGTGTAAAAATGTGTATGTATGTACATACATATGTATACACGAGCTTGAAAATGAAAGTGATATAAAGAATTGTTGAAAAAAGGGTACGCAATGAAATTCTTTTAAACAATTGCGTCTTCAAATTCATTCACACAAAAAATCATTTTGGGTTTCCCTACGTACTTACATATGTACATACACACATACATGTGTATGATGATACGCAACAGATCATCGTGCACAAGAAAAAAATAATTTTGTAAAAGCAAGCAATGTAAATATGTATGTATGTATATATGTATGTATATAATCATTGTTTTATGGAACACACTGAAAATATTCAATAATAAAGAATTTATTTTAGAGTTTTCTATTATAGATACATACATACATACATACGTATGCATGTACCCACATACGTAAGTAAATTGAGAAGCAAATCACACTTAATGGCAATGTTTAGCATTATAATTCAAAAATAATGCAATTATATGCAATTTTTTGTTAAATAAATTTTACTATAAAGTTAACTGATAAATAATTAAGAAATACATTTTGCTTTTCTTTATTTCATTGATATTAAAAAGAATTGGTGTCACCCAGTGGTTGAACTTGAGCATATTAAGAATTATTTAAATAAAAGTTTTGCAGCCTGTGTTAAATCCCGGTAGTGGATCTCATATTGAAATTCAGAAAAAATCGGCCCATATATACCCCAGATATAGCGTCTCCCGATATTTCAAGAAATCGGCTTTAAAAGCCAAATAAAACAACTTTTCGCACCAAAAATCAATCGGAATGTATGTACCATTGTGAAGGGTATTTAAGATTCGGCCCAGCCGAATATAGCACTCTTACTTGTTAATCATTCTTTTTTTTTTTTGGGGGATTTTTGTTCGTCATTCATGCCGTTCGCTTTCTTTTGTTGGATGCGTGTAAGTGCTTGTTTTTAAGTGTTTTTGGCAAAAAACATACGATGAGCACTCGTATATCCCTCATATTAACTAATTTAGTTGCAGTTAAATGAAGGATGGGCAAAGAATGACACAATAATTATTGTGCTCGAAAAGGACAAGAGCTTCCAGAGAAAGCTGCTTCGTAATTGAAAAGTTCAAAATAGGAAGATGAATAAATTTTTACCTGGAAACATAATCCTACATTTTCCTTCAGCGATGACAAGTTCAAAAATATGGTTTCTAACTTCTTTTATGTAATATCAAAAAAAAAAAAAAAAAAAATGGTACAATTATTCAATTCACAAACTAATTATGGGAGTTATAATGTTGTGTTTATCGTTCAGTATTTTGTTATAGTGCTTGTTTTTCAAAATTTTTCTTATTATATGCTTAAGTTTCCTATTTAAGGCACAAGCCTAAACGCTAAGATTTATATTAGTTGGACTTTAGTTTAAATGATTTCTGTGGCTGATATCACTAAAATGACCCAAGTAAAGCAAAATTATGGCTTAAGCTAAGGTAAATCTAGATTTGTCTTTATTTAATTATATCCAACACAATCAATCATATTATTGGCTTTCGGATGACTTCTTTCCACCTCATAAGCAAGCAGTTGTGTTTATGTGTCTGTTCAAACTCGTTTAACATGTCAGAACTTTTCGCCATATGAACAAATATTTGACAAAAAAAAAAAAAAAAAAAAAACGTGACCACTACTCACATGCATATTAAAACTGAAAATCTAGGCATTTTCAGCTTAATACTACAAGAAACAACAAACAGAGAAGGAATCAAACAGGAAAGAGAATGTAAAATCAATAAATTCCGCAAAAGCATATTTTGAGGTTATGTTTGCTCAACGAGCAAAGACAAAATTTATAGTAAGTAATTGCTCTTGTAAAGTTTTTATAAGATAAAATAATTAGTCGTGAAATTTATTCATCCCTTTTTTTTTGGTTTAATATCATTTTATTTCTTGGAGCTTTAGTTCCCTTTTATTTATTTGTTCTATTTGCCGATATTTCGCTTTCTTTTATTATTTTGCCCAGAAGCAGCTATCGGCAGGAGAGCGAAGTATCGGCCAATAAAACAAATAAATAAAGGGACCTACTAAAGCTCGAACAAATAAAATAATATTAAAATAAAATAATTATTCACTATAGGTTTTTTAGTTGCTCATTGATCCAAAATAACCTTAAAATATATTTTTAGGCAATTTAATGTGTTCGCAATTTTTCCTCTGTTTTATCTTCGTTTATCGAGGTGTCATGTTTTGCTGTTTGTACACAGAGGAAACAGATTTATTATAGATAGAAATAGAATAGAAAGTATATTTATTGAAAATAAAGTGACCTTGAGCTCAATTATTAAACCAAATAAAGTTAAAGAAAACATTTCATACTTATTTGTTAAAAAACTGAGAAATAAAACTAGAAACCCCACATATTTTCATTTATATTTTATTAAATAAATATATTAAACAATTTTCATCTATATGTATGTGGTTTTCCTAAACAGTTCACTTGTTTGCTGGACGGAAAAAAAATTCTGAGTTTGCAGTGCTTCAAAGTACTTATTAAATGTCTATGAAAAAAAGAAAAAATAAATACTTTTAAATTTTAAAACACCACAAAAACTATTTCCGCACTTTCAAAATGTTTGCTTTTTTATTTATGGTATGTATTTGCTTTGGCTGAGCCGTTTTAAGAAGCTTGTTTTTTATTTACACAAGAACAATTTAACAATTTAGTAGTTTTTGCCAATACTTTAATAAAAAAATCAATCAAAACTTTAATTTGACGATCTGGCAAGTCTATAAAGTAAATGAAAGAATTTCATGACGTAAGCCCATGCGAACGCAAGCTGACGACATAGAGGCATCCAAATTGATTCGAAATCGAGCGACTACATTTCGATCGCTTACATTTTCTTGCGATATTGAGGAACAGGCAGTCAGTAACTTTCGTCCGTTTGTCTTTAACTTTTCAAAGTGTAAAAAGGCACTTACTGGCATAAAGACCTCTTTGTGCATCAATGTTCTTGCTGTAGTTGTTCAAATTTTTGTTGTTTGCCTTACGCTGCTTAGCGTTGAAGACAAGTACACAAACATTTCTTGCACAGATCGCAATCATTGTGATGATTATGTTTACGTTAGCAGAAATGCATAAATTCATGAGCAGTTACAACAGTTGTGATGGCGCTGTCAATGACACACACTGCACCAGCATTTGAAATTGCCATGACAAATAAACAAACATTAAGAACAAGCAAAAGAAACATTCTTTGCAAACAAAAAAAAAAAAAAAAAAAGCCACCACATCAGCAACTCTTTTTGGCCCTTGATGAGAAACCATCAATACGGTGAGAAACTGCCAGTTTACGTCAACAGGACCTGCATTCAAACAAAAACTTTGAACTTTTGCAGAAACTGGCAAACAACAAGTTCGAAGTTGTTTGTACTTGTTTCTTTATTTCTATTGCTTTTTTTTTGTTCTCGCAAGCACTCTTGCTGCCATTGCACCCCCCTCCCCCCTGTTTGCTAATGAGCATCTAAATTGAGTGACAAAAAGTTTTCCTTTTCCAAAATGCAGTCAAAATGCAACAGAAAATAAATTGAAAATTATACAAGTTGCTTAATTTTTAGAAACTTCCCATCACTTGTTTACTTCAGGGGAAGTCATCCTTTGATCTCAATTAAAATGAACACAAACTTTTTTGATGTTGAAGTTTTAGGAAAATAGATTTAAATAGTCAATTATGTGGACTAGAGAAAAGAAGTATGTAGTTTTTTGAAGCAATTTAAGCTTATTCAAATTATGCACTTAATTTTAAACAAATTTTAAAAATTTGGTGTGAAAAAAATTCAAAATAATGGTGAAATAAATGTTGTCGAAAACTACCAGGTGTCCCTATACAACGTAAAGTAACACTTAGCCGTAGCTGCTAAACTGTAAAAGACAGAGAGCTGAAATTTGCACAATATATGTATTTTTGTATGCCCTACAACAACAAATACTAAAAACAACAACATGTAAAAAACTACCAGGTGTCCCTGTACAACGTAAAGTAAAAATTAGCCGTAACTCATAAAGTGTAAGATACAGAGTGATGAAATGTGCACAATATATGTACTCATATATGACCTACAATAACAAATTCTAAAAACAACAACAAGTCGAAAACTACCAGGTGTCCCTATACAACGTAAAGTAACAATTAGCCGTTACTCTCGAACCGTGAGAGACAGAGGGATGAAATTTGCATCGTATATGTATTTACATATGCTCCACAACAACAAATGCTAAAAACAACAACAACAACTGTAATACTACCAGGTGTCCCTTTACAACGTAGAGTAACAGCTATAACTCTCGAACCGTAAGAGATAGAGAGCCAACATTTGCACAGTGTATGTATTCCCAGATGCCTTACAACAGCAAATGACAACAACAAGCTGTAAGAGACAGAGAGATGAAATTTATACAATATATGTATTCACATATGTCATTCCATACGTAGATTACACATACATACGTACGGAGCCCTAAGCGTGCGAGCCAGCCTCATACTTGACTGAATTTATTTTTAAATGCCGCCATGTTCTGATATTTGCTTTGTTTACTATGGCAGGTACTCAAATTTGATTTATTTTATTTGTTGAGAATTTTTCTCATAAGAGAAACAAATATTGTCTTTGTTAAGAGAAGCCAGAGTAAAGAAAATTAACGGAAAAAAAGAGAGTGTATTTAACTGTCTGTTTTTTCTACTTTTGCTAAAGCCTACTGCTAATTATAATAGTGTGAATAAGTACGTAAATCTAAAACATTATTTGCGGAGAAAGAAAAATATAGTGCATCATTATTTCATTTGAAATTAAAGAGTCCTGCCAGTCTTTTAAAAGGTAAAACGCCACAACATGCACGTTAAAACTGGCCAAACACCTTAGGACCGTTTGTCAAATTATGAAAATGCGATGAGATTTCAAAAGCTCTACACAAATTTTTGAGTATGTCTGTTTCTATTCAACTAACCCATATATTGAACGAACAACAACAACAACAACAACTTTCCCTTTGGCATTTATTTTTGCATGAATTTAGTTTTAGTTTTGCTGCTGTTGAATCATTATTGACATTATTCTTTTTCAAGTTTTTTCTTCCTTTTTCATTTAAATCTAAAATGAAGTCAAATAAATGAAATATTTTTTACGGGCCACTTGAAGCAAATTTATTTATTGTTATATTTAATAGTTGTTCGGTTGGTTCAACGGTTGCAAGTTGATTTAACACAAAAACTCTGAATGCTGTGAATTTCAATTTAATTGGCACTAGAGTGAATAGAAAATGGTGTTGATAAAAGAACTGGTGGAGCAAAAATACATAGTTAGATATGTAATCAAATTTTACACTTTTTGAAAACTAAAATAATTAAATACTAAAATACCAAAAAAGTTTTGCTAATAAATCATTTATATTTATGTATGCAAATTGTGTTGGGAACACAACTGGGACGAACGACGAATATTCGTCGACGTGTCTAGATAACTCGTGTTGGTGTAGATAACCCAACAGAAACCGCAGCTGTCAGACTGGGAATTTTGGAATTCAGTTGTGTTTCAAACATTCCTTTAAGATTCTTCGAGTCTACTGATGAGTTGATTAGCATCAACGAAACGTCGGCGGCCTATAGACGGCTGACAAAGACAGAAACATTAATAAGGTATAATTTTACATCTAAATTAATTTTTTGTTTTCCCATTTAGCTTGCTTAAAAGTTAGTATGCCAAAGTCTTCCGTTACGCCACTCCACGATTATGGCGTGCCTTTGTAACATTTCGAATAACTGCAACAACAACAAGCATTAGCTTAATATATTTGTACAAACTTGGCATGATTTTTAATCACGTTTTTAGACCTACATTAATTTTTTGTTGATTATATTTCTTTCGATTTCTCTTTTATGTTTAGCTTGCTTAAAAGTTCGTGCTACAAAGTCTTGCGTTCACCTCTGGCGGGCCTCGAATCGCCATTCCATGATGGCGGAGTACCTTTGTAACATTTTGATTAACTGAAACAACAAGCATTTCAGAGAGAGAGAGAGAGAGTTGATGAGTTAATATTTTTTAATATTTAACTTAGCATGATTAATAATCACATTTTTTTTCGCGCTAATTTTAGTTATTAAACAGCATTTAAATGTTAAAAAATATATCAAAACATTTTTTTTTTGTTTAACCCAGTTGGGATTCGAACTCGGACCTCCTGTCTAAATGTGAGTATTTTTACTTTTTCGGAAATAAAACAAAGAGCTAGACACAAGACGTTTTTTTATTTTTTTTATTTCTGCTGCATTAAACTTTACGAAAAAATAAGAAAACTGCAAGATATTTGCAATTTCTATTTTTTTAAAAATTTTTTTTTAAAGAAAAATTTTCTTAAACTTTTTCCTCAACAACTCGAAAAGCATAAATTATATAAAAAAATAATGGAAGTAGAACTTAAATCAACTATAATTTGAATTTTTTTTGATAAATTACATAATAAAACTGGAAACACCGTTTTTAAGTTGTGACTAGAGGTTTGGATCAACCTTTCGAAAATCTCACATTTTAGAAAAAATTCCATAAAAAGAACTAATCCATAGAATTGCAAATTTTAATGTTTTTTTTTACGAAACATCAAGAAAATATAGTGGGCATCTAAAGTTGTATTTATGCTTGATGCATAGTGTTAGCGAAAAAAAGACATATTTTTTGTTTTGCGCCAGCTCTTAAAAATCAATCGCATGCTCAAATACAGCTTATTCAAAATATTTTATTTAAAATTCATTCGAAGGTATTTTGTAGCACGAATGAAATATTTTTCGTAACTTCAGTGAAATTATAAAAAATAATAAAGTGGCATTGCTACAAATTGTGGTGCCATTGATGAAGGTTTCACAGCTGGAAGGAAACTTTTCGTCGTATTAATGAAAGAATATAGAAGAACAATTTTGCATTTCCATAACTAACAGCTTTTTCTTTCAGTGGAGGTAATGCAGTTTTGAGAATTTCTGATTCTAAGCTAGCCAAAAATCACTCCAGCTGAGACTCTTCCAATTTGATATAGCCAATAGTACGACTGGCCTGCTGGCAGGTGTAGTTTCCTTTGTCATCTAATTTTCATGCATTTTCGTACAATTTCACTGTTAAGGACTACAAAGAACTTGAAGTGAAGATTTTTTTTTTATTTTTTTTTTTTGTATTTTCACTATGAACATTTTAAAACGTTACTATTTGTTTTGGTGCTTGTTAAATTGCTGCCAGGAATAAAACTGTCTGTATTTTTATGAACTCATCTATAATACGTCCACTAGAAAAAGTAACAATTATACCAGAACTCTAAAATGGGGCAACCACCCACCACCAGCCGCTTTATGAAGCAGCGAAAGTCAAACTCATACAAGTACGAGCATCTCTGCCAACAGTTTAAACAATTTTAGTTTATTTAATAAACGTTTATGATTTCCCTGTGGGTAAACGATTTTTTGTTCAGTAGAAAGACCAGTAGATGTTATTTTTACAAATTAAACAATTTATAAAATACAGTCAGAGCCCGGTTTAACGAATGATATAATGTTCAGACTTTTCGTTATTCCTAGATATTCGTTATATCGAACAGTAATTATTTATCTTAAAATTTTATAAAAGACGGTGGTCCACAGTTTTAAAAACATCAAAATTTAATTGTAATGACAACTCAGTGTAGAAATAAAACTTTAATTGATATTTTAACGTTCATTTAAGAATTGTTTTTATTTCTAATATGTAAATTCATTAAAAATCATAAATGTACATAGAGGCATATACATATTTAGCTATGTTTGGATGCTATTAGCATGTGTAGGTTTATCATTACATTTCATTCATATTATTCATTTCTTAAGAAATCGACATCTCGTTTTCACAATAAACCAAATAAAACTACTAAAATGTTGACGAAAAAAGCAACGCATCACACGTGTTCTTTCAATCCAAAGAAAGAAGCGAAAAACACACACAATCCAACGGTATTTGCATATATGGTTTCGAATATTTGTCAAATTACAACTTATACGGGAAAGTGCCGGCAAATCTGCAAATGCAGGTCGTTTTGTGGTCTTCTTCTCTAAATATTTCCGTTTTCAAATTTTGTGAGCAAGAAGTATTTTAGAAAATACAGTAGAAACAAGTTGTGCCTCCGCGGGGAGGGGTTTTCTATACAGTTTTTTGGTTTTGAATATTTGTCAAATTACAACTTATACGGGAAAGTGCCGGCAAATCTGCAAATGCAGGTCGTTTTGTGGTCTTCTTCTCTAAATATTTCCGTTTTCAAATTTTGTGAGCAAGAAGTATTTTAGAAAATACAATAGAAACAAGTTGTGCCTCCGTGGAAAGGGGTTTTCTATACAGTTTTTTGGTTTTGAATATTTGTCAAATTACAACTTGTACGGGAAAGTGCCGGCAAATCTGCAAATGCAGGTCGTTTTGTGGTCTTCTTCTCTAAATATTTCCGTTTTCAAATTTTGTGAGCAAGAAGTATTTTAGAAAATACAGTAGAAACAAGTTGTGCCTCCGTGGGAAGGGGTTTTCTATACAGTTTTTTGGTTTCGAATATTTGTCAAATTACAACTTATACGGGAAAGTGCCGGCAAATCTGCAAATGCAGGTCGTTTTGTGGTCTTCTTCTCTAAATATTTCCGTTTTCAAATTTTGTGAGCAAGAAGTATTTTAGAAAATACAGTAGAAACAAGTTGTGCCTCCGTGGGAAGGGGTTTTCTATACAGTTTTTTGGTTTTGAATATTTATCAAATTACAACTTATACGGGAAAGTGCCGGCAAATCTGCAAATGCAGGTCGTTTTGTGGTCTTCTTCTCTAAATATTTCCGTTTTCAAATTTTGTGAGCAAGAAGTATTTTAGAAAATACAGTAGAAACAAGTTGTGCCTCCGTGGGAAGGGGTTTTCTATACAGTTTTTTGGTTTTGAATATTTGTCAAATTACAACTTATACGGGAAAGTGCCGGCAAATCTGCAAATGCAGGTCGTTTTGTGGTCTTCTTCTCTAAATATTTCCGTTTTCAAATTTTGTGAGCAAGAAGTATTTTAGAAAATACAGTAGAAACAAGTTGTGCCTCCGTGGGAAGGGGTTTTCTATACAGTTTTTTGGTTTTGAATATTTATCAAATTACAACTTATACGGGAAAGTGCCGGCAAATCTGCAAATGCAGGTCGTTTTGTGGTCTTCTTCTCTAAATATTTCCGTTTTCAAATTTTGTGAGCAAGAAGTATTTTAGAAAATACAGTAGAAACAAGTTGTGCCTCCGTGGGAAGGGGTTTTCTATACAGTTTTTTGGTTTTGAATATTTGTCAAATTACAACTTATACGGGAAAGTGCCGGCAAATCTGCAAATGCAGGTCGTTTTGTGGTCTTCTTCTCTAAATATTTCCGTTTTCAAATTTTGTGAGCAAGAAGTATTTTAGAAAATACAGTAGAAACAAGTTGTGCCTCCGTGGGAAGGGGTTTTCTATACAGTTTTTTGGTTTTGAATATTTATCAAATTACAACTTATACGGGAAAGTGCCGGCAAATCTGCAAATGCAGGTCGTTTTGTGGTCTTCTTCTCTAAATATTTCCGTTTTCAAATTTTGTGAGCAAGAAGTATTTTAGAAAATACAGTAGAAACAAGTTGTGCCTCCGTGGGAAGGGGTTTTCTATACAGTTTTTTGGTTTTGAATATTTGTCAAATTACAACTTATACGGGAAAGTGCCGGCAAATCTGCAAATGCAGGTCGTTTTGTGGTCTTCTTCTCTAAATATTTCCGTTTTCAAATTTTGTGAGCAAGAAGTATTTTAGAAAATACAGTAGAAACAAGTTGTGCCTCCGTGGGAAGGGGTTTTCTATACAGTTTTTTGGTTTTGAATATTTGTCAAATTACAACTTATACGGGAAAGTGCCGGCAAATCTGCAAATGCAGGTCGTTTTGTGGTCTTCTTCTCTAAATATTTCCGTTTTCAAATTTTGTGAGCAAGAAGTATTTTAGAAAATACAGTAGAAACAAGTTGTGCCTCCGTGGGAAGGGGTTTTCTATACAGTTTTTTGGTTTTGAATATTTATCAAATTACAACTTATACGGGAAAGTGCCGGCAAATCTGCAAATGCAGGTCGTTTTGTGGTCTTCTTCTCTAAATATTTCCGTTTTCAAATTTTGTGAGCAAGAAGTATTTTAGAAAATACAGTAGAAACAAGTTGTGCCTCCGTGGGAAGGGGTTTTCTATACAGTTTTTTGGTTTTGAATATTTGTCAAATTACAACTTATACGGGAAAGTGCCGGCAAATCTGCAAATGCAGGTCGTTTTGTGGTCTTCTTCTCTAAATATTTCCGTTTTCAAATTTTGTGAGCAAGAAGTATTTTAGAAAATACAGTAGAAACAAGTTGTGCCTCCGTGGGAAGGGGTTTTCTATACAGTTTTTTGGTTTCGAATATTTGTCAAATTACAACTTATACGGGAAAGTGCCGGCAAATCTGCAAATGCAGGTCGTTTTGTGGTCTTCTTCTCTAAATATTTCCGTTTTCAAATTTTGTGAGCAAGAAGTATTTTAGAAAATACAGTAGAAACAAGTTGTGCCTCCGTGGGAAGGGGTTTTCTATACAGTTTTTTGGTTTTAATATTTGTCAAATTACAACTTATACGGGAAAGTGCCGGCAAATCTGCAAATGCAGGTCGTTTTGTGGTCTTCTTCTCTAAATATTTCCGTTTTCAAATTTTGTGAGCAAGAAGTATTTTAGAAAATACAGTAGAAACAAGTTGTGCCTCCGTGGGAAGGGGTTTTCTATACAGTTTTTTGGTTTTGAATATTTATCAAATTACAACTTATACGGGAAAGTGCCGGCAAATCTGCAAATGCAGGTCGTTTTGTGGTCTTCTTCTCTAAATATTTCCGTTTTCAAATTTTGTGAGCAAGAAGTATTTTAGAAAATACAGTAGAAACAAGTTGTGCCTCCGTGGGAAGGGGTTTTCTATACAGTTTTTTGGTTTCGAATATTTGTCAAATTACAACTTATACGGGAAAGTGCCGGCAAATCTGCAAATGCAGGTCGTTTTGTGGTCTTCTTCTCTAAATATTTCCGTTTTCAAATTTTGTGAGCAAGAAGTATTTTAGAAAATACAGTAGAAACAAGTTGTGCCTCCGTGGGAAGGGGTTTTCTATACAGTTTTTTGGTTTCGAATATTTGTCAAATTACAACTTATACGGGAAAGTGCCGGCAAATCTGCAAATGCAGGTCGTTTTGTGGTCTTCTTCTCTAAATATTTCCGTTTTCAAATTTTGTGAGCAAGAAGTATTTTAGAAAATACAGTAGAAACAAGTTGTGCCTCCGTGGGAAGGGGTTTTCTATACAGTTTTTTGGTTTTAATATTTGTCAAATTACAACTTATACGGGAAAGTGCCGGCAAATCTGCAAATGCAGGTCGTTTTGTGGTCTTCTTCTCTAAATATTTCCGTTTTCAAATTTTGTGAGCAAGAAGTATTTTAGAAAATACAGTAGAAACAAGTTGTGCCTCCGTGGGGAGGGGTTTTCTATACAGTTTTTTGGTTTTGAATATTTGTCAAATTACAACTTATACGGGAAAGTGCCGGCAAATCTGCAAATGCAGGTCGTTTTGTGGTCTTCTTCTCTAAATATTTCCGTTTTCAAATTTTGTGAGCAAGAAGTATTTTAGAAAATACAGTAGAAACAAGTTGTGCCTCCGTGGGAAGGGGTTTTCTATACAGTTTTTTGGTTTCGAATATTTGTCAAATTACAACTTATACGGGAAAGTGCCGGCAAATCTGCAAATGCAGGTCGTTTTGTGGTCTTCTTCTCTAAATATTTCCGTTTTCAAATTTTGTGAGCAAGAAGTATTTTAGAAAATACAGTAGAAACAAGTTGTGCCTCCGTGGGGAGGGGTTTTCTATACAGTTTTTTGGTTTTGAATATTTGTCAAATTACAACTTATACGGGAAAGTGCCGGCAAATCTGCAAATGCAGGTCGTTTTGTGGTCTTCTTCTCTAAATATTTCCGTTTTCAAATTTTGTGAGCAAGAAGTATTTTAGAAAATACAGTAGAAACAAGTTGTGCCTCCGTGGGAAGGGGTTTTCTATACAGTTTTTTGGTTTTGAATATTTATCAAATTACAACTTATACGGGAAAGTGCCGGCAAATCTGCAAATGCAGGTCGTTTTGTGGTCTTCTTCTCTAAATATTTCCGTTTTCAAATTTTGTGAGCAAGAAGTATTTTAGAAAATACAGTAGAAACAAGTTGTGCCTTCGTGGGGAGGGGTTTTCTATACAGTTTTTTGGTTTTGAATATTTATCAAATTACAACTTATACGGGAAAGTGCCGGCAAATCTGCAAATGCAGGTCGTTTTGTGGTCTTCTTCTCTAAATATTTCCGTTTTCAAAATTTGTGAGGAAGAAGTATTTTAGAAAATACAGTAGAAACAAGTTGTGCCTTCGTGGGGAGGGGTTTTCTATACAGTTTTTTGGTTTTGAATATTTATCAAATTACAACTTATACGGGAAAGTGCCGGCAAATCTGCAAATGCAGGTCGTTTTGTGGTCTTCTTCTCTAAATATTTCCGTTTTCAAAATTTGTGAGGAAGAAGTATTTTAGAAAATGCAGTAGAAACAAGTTGTGCCTTCGTGGGGAGGGGTTTTCTATACAGTTTTTTGGTTTTGAATATTTATCAAATTACAACTTATACGGGAAAGTGCCGGCAAATCTGCAAATGCAGGTCGTTTTGTGGTCTTCTTCTCTAAATATTTCCGTTTTCAAAATTTGTGAGGAAGAAGTATTTTAGAAAATACAGTAGAAACAAGTTGTGCCTTCGTGGGGAGGGGTTTTCTATACAGTTTTTTGGTTTTGAATATTTATCAAATTACAACTTATACGGGAAAGTGCCGGCAAATCTGCAAATGCAGGTCGTTTTGTGGTCTTCTTCTCTAAATATTTCCGTTTTCAAAATTTGTGAGGAAGAAGTATTTTAGAAAATACAGTAGAAACAAGTTGTGCCTTCGTGGGGAGGGGTTTTCTATACAGTTTTTTGGTTTTGAATATTTATCAAATTACAACTTATACGGGAAAGTGCCGGCAAATCTGCAAATGCAGGTCGTTTTGTGGTCTTCTTCTCTAAATATTTCCGTTTTCAAAATTTGTGAGGAAGAAGTATTTTAGAAAATACAGTAGAAACAAGTTGTGCCTTCGTGGGGAGGGGTTTTCTATACAGTTTTTTGGTTTTGAATATTTATCAAATTACAACTTATACGGGAAAGTGCCGGCAAATCTGCAAATGCAGGTCGTTTTGTGGTCTTCTTCTCTAAATATTTCCGTTTTCAAAATTTGTGAGGAAGAAGTATTTTAGAAAATACAGTAGAAACAAGTTGTGCCTTCGTGGGGAGGGGTTTTCTATACAGTTTTTTGGTTTTGAATATTTATCAAATTACAACTTATACGGGAAAGTGCCGGCAAATCTGCAAATGCAGGTCGTTTTGTGGTCTTCTTCTCTAAATATTTCCGTTTTCAAATTTTGTGAGGAAGAAGTATTTTAGAAAATACAGTAGAAACAAGTTGTGCCTTCGTGGGGAGGGGTTTTCTATACAGTTTTTTGGTTTTGAATATTTATCAAATTACAACTTATACGGGAAAGTGCCGGCAAATCTGCAAATGCAGGTCGTTTTGTGGTCTTCTTCTCTAAATATTTCCGTTTTCAAAATTTGTGAGGAAGAAGTATTTTAGAAAATACAGTAGAAACAAGTTGTGCCTTCGTGGGGAGGGGTTTTCTATACAGTTTTTTGGTTTTGAATATTTATCAAATTACAACTTATACGGGAAAGTGCCGGCAAATCTGCAAATGCAGGTCGTTTTGTGGTCTTCTTCTCTAAATATTTCCGTTTTCAAAATTTGTGAGGAAGAAGTATTTTAGAAAATACAGTAGAAACAAGTTGTGCCTTCGTGGGGAGGGGTTTTCTATACAGTTTTTTGGTTTTGAATATTTATCAAATTACAACTTATACGGGAAAGTGCCGGCAAATCTGCAAATGCAGGTCGTTTTGTGGTCTTCTTCTCTAAATATTTCCGTTTTCAAAATTTGTGAGGAAGAAGTATTTTAGAAAATACAGTAGAAACAAGTTGTGCCTTCGTGGGGAGGGGTTTTCTATACAGTTTTTTGGTTTTGAATATTTATCAAATTACAACTTATACGGGAAAGTGCCGGCAAATCTGCAAATGCAGGTCGTTTTGTGGTCTTCTTCTCTAAATATTTCCGTTTTCAAAATTTGTGAGGAAGAAGTATTTTAGAAAATAAAGTAGAAACAAGTTGTGCCTTCGTGGGGAGGGGTTTTCTATACAGTTTTTTGGTTTTGAATATTTATCAAATTACAACTTATACGGGAAAGTGCCGGCAAATCTGCAAATGCAGGTCGTTTTGTGGTCTTCTTCTCTAAATATTTCCGTTTTCAAAATTTGTGAGGAAGAAGTATTTTAGAAAATACAGTAGAAACAAGTTGTGCCTTCGTGGGGAGGGGTTTTCTATACAGTTTTTTGGTTTTGAATATTTATCAAATTACAACTTATACGGGAAAGTGCCGGCAAATCTGCAAATGCAGGTCGTTTTGTGGTCTTCTTCTCTAAATATTTCCGTTTTCAAAATTTGTGAGGAAGAAGTATTTTAGAAAATACAGTAGAAACAAGTTGTGCCTTCGTGGGGAGGGGTTTTCTATACAGTTTTTTGGTTTTGAATATTTATCAAATTACAACTTATACGGGAAAGTGCCGGCAAATCTGCAAATGCAGGTCGTTTTGTGGTCTTCTTCTCTAAATATTTCCGTTTTCAAATTTTGTGAGCAAGAAGTATTTTAGAAAATACAGTAGAAACAAGTTGTGCCTCCGTGGGAAGGGGTTTTCTATACAGTTTTTTGGTTTCGAATATTTGTCAAATTACAACTTATACGGGAAAGTGCCGGCAAATCTGCAAATGCAGGTCGTTTTGTAGTCTTCTTCTCTAAATATTTCCGTTTTCAAATTTTGTGAGCAAGAAGTATTTTAGAAAATACAGTAGAAACAAGTTGTGCCTCCGTGGGGAGGGGTTTTCTATACAGTTTTTTGGTTTCGAATATTTGTCAAATTACAACTTATACGGGAAAGTGCCGGCAAATCTGCAAATGCAGGTCGTTTTGTAGTCTTCTTCTCTAAATATTTCCGTTTTCAAATTTTGTGAGCAAGAAGTATTTTAGAAAATACAGTAGAAACAAGTTGTGCCTCCGTGGGAAGGGGTTTTCTATACAGTTTTTTGGTTTCGAATATTTGTCAAATTACAACTTATACGGGAAAGTGCCGGCAAATCTGCAAATGCAGGTCGTTTTGTAGTCTTCTTCTCTAAATATTTCCGTTTTCAAATTTTGTGAGCAAGAAGTATTTTAGAAAATACAGTAGAAACAAGTTGTGCCTCCGTGGGAAGGGGTTTTCTATACAGTTTTTTGGTTTCGAATATTTGTCAAATTACAACTTATACGGGAAAGTGCCGGCAAATCTGCAAATGCAGGTCGTTTTGTGGTCTTCTTCTCTAAATATTTCCGTTTTCAAATTTTGTGAGCAAGAAGTATTTTAGAAAATACAGTAGAAACAAGTTGTGCCTCCGTGGGAAGGGGTTTTCTATACAGTTTTTTGGTTTCGAATATTTGTCAAATTACAACTTATACGGGAAAGTGCCGGCAAATCTGCAAATGCAGGTCGTTTTGTGGTCTTCTTCTCTAAATATTTCCGTTTTCAAATTTTGTGAGCAAGAAGTATTTTAGAAAATACAGTAGAAACAAGTTGTGCCTCCGTGGGAAGGGGTTTTCTATACAGTTTTTTGGTTTCGAATATTTGTCAAATTACAACTTATACGGGAAAGTGCCGGCAAATCTGCAAATGCAGGTCGTTTTGTGGTCTTCTTCTCTAAATATTTCCGTTTTCAAATTTTGTGAGCAAGAAGTATTTTAGAAAATACAGTAGAAACAAGTTGTGCCTCCGCGGGGAGGGGTTTTCTATACAGTTTTTTGGTTTCGAATATTTGTCAAATTACAACTTATACGGGAAAGTGCCGGCAAATCTGCAAATGCAGGTCGTTTTGTGGTCTTCTTCTCTAAATATTTCCGTTTTCAAATTTTGTGAGCAAGAAGTATTTTAGAAAATACAGTAGAAACAAGTTGTGCCTCCGTGGGAAGGGGTTTTCTATACAGTTTTTTGGTTTCGAATATTTGTCAAATTACAACTTATACGGGAAAGTGCCGGCAAATCTGCAAATGCAGGTCGTTTTGTGGTCTTCTTCTCTAAATATTTCCGTTTTCAAATTTTGTGAGCAAGAAGTATTTTAGAAAATACAGTAGAAACAAGTTGTGCCTCCGCGGGGAGGGGTTTTCTATACAGTTTTTTGGTTTCGAATATTTGTCAAATTACAACTTATACGGGAAAGTGCCGGCAAATCTGCAAATGCAGGTCGTTTTGTGGTCTTCTTCTCTAAATATTTCCGTTTTCAAATTTTGTGAGCAAGAAGTATTTTAGAAAATACAGTAGAAACAAGTTGTGCCTCCGTGGGAAGGGGTTTTCTATACAGTTTTTTGGTTTCGAATATTTGTCAAATTACAACTTATACGGGAAAGTGCCGGCAAATCTGCAAATGCAGGTCGTTTTGTGGTCTTCTTCTCTAAATATTTCCGTTTTCAAATTTTGTGAGCAAGAAGTATTTTAGAAAATACAGTAGAAACAAGTTGTGCCTCCGTGGGAAGGGGTTTTCTATACAGTTTTTTGGTTTCGAATATTTGTCAAATTACAACTTATACGGGAAAGTGCCGGCAAATCTGCAAATGCAGGTCGTTTTGTGGTCTTCTTCTCTAAATATTTCCGTTTTCAAATTTTGTGAGCAAGAAGTATTTTAGAAAATACAGTAGAAACAAGTTGTGCCTCCGTGGGAAGGGGTTTTCTATACAGTTTTTTGGTTTCGAATATTTGTCAAATTACAACTTATACGGGAAAGTGCCGGCAAATCTGCAAATGCAGGTCGTTTTGTGGTCTTCTTCTCTAAATATTTCCGTTTTCAAATTTTGTGAGCAAGAAGTATTTTAGAAAATACAGTAGAAACAAGTTGTGCCTCCGCGGGGAGGGGTTTTCTATACAGTTTTTTGGTTTCGAATATTTGTCAAATTACAACTTATACGGGAAAGTGCCGGCAAATCTGCAAATGCAGGTCGTTTTGTGGTCTTCTTCTCTAAATATTTCCGTTTTCAAATTTTGTGAGCAAGAAGTATTTTAGAAAATACAGTAGAAACAAGTTGTGCCTCCGCGGGGAGGGGTTTTCTATACAGTTTTTTGGTTTCGAATATTTGTCAAATTACAACTTATACGGGAAAGTGCCGGCAAATCTGCAAATGCAGGTCGTTTTGTGGTCTTCTTCTCTAAATATTTCCGTTTTCAAATTTTGTGAGCAAGAAGTATTTTAGAAAATACAGTAGAAACAAGTTGTGCCTCCGTGGGGAGGGGTTTTCTATACAGTTTTTTGGTTTCGAATATTTGTCAAATTACAACTTATACGGGAAAGTGCCGGCAAATCTGCAAATGCAGGTCGTTTTGTGGTCTTCTTCTCTAAATATTTCCGTTTTCAAATTTTGTGAGCAAGAAGTATTTTAGAAAATACAGTAGAAACAAGTTGTGCCTCCGCGGGGAGGGGTTTTCTATACAGTTTTTTGGTTTCGAATATTTGTCAAATTACAACTTATACGGGAAAGTGCCGGCAAATCTGCAAATGCAGGTCGTTTTGTGGTCTTCTTCTCTAAATATTTCCGTTTTCAAATTTTGTGAGCAAGAAGTATTTTAGAAAATACAGTAGAAACAAGTTGTGCCTCCGTGGGGAGGGGTTTTCTATACAGTTTTTTGGTTTTGAATATTTGTCAAATTACAACTTATACGGGAAAGTGCCGGCAAATCTGCAAATGCAGGTCGTTTTGTGGTCTTCTTCTCTAAATATTTCCGTTTTCAAATTTTGTGAGCAAGAAGTATTTTAGAAAATACAGTAGAAACAAGTTGTGCCTCCGCGGGGAGGGGTTTTCTATACAGTTTTTTGGTTTCGAATATTTGTCAAATTACAACTTATACGGGAAAGTGCCGGCAAATCTGCAAATGCAGGTCGTTTTGTGGTCTTCTTCTCTAAATATTTCCGTTTTCAAATTTTGTGAGCAAGAAGTATTTTAGAAAATACAGTAGAAACAAGTTGTGCCTCCGTGGGAAGGGGTTTTCTATACAGTTTTTTGGTTTCGAATATTTGTCAAATTACAACTTATACGGGAAAGTGCCGGCAAATCTGCAAATGCAGGTCGTTTTGTGGTCTTCTTCTCTAAATATTTCCGTTTTCAAATTTTGTGAGCAAGAAGTATTTTAGAAAATACAGTAGAAACAAGTTGTGCCTCCGTGGGAAGGGGTTTTCTATACAGTTTTTTGGTTTCGAATATTTGTCAAATTACAACTTATACGGGAAAGTGCCGGCAAATCTGCAAATGCAGGTCGTTTTGTGGTCTTCTTCTCTAAATATTTCCGTTTTCAAATTTTGTGAGCAAGAAGTATTTTAGAAAATACAGTAGAAACAAGTTGTGCCTCCGTGGGAAGGGGTTTTCTATACAGTTTTTTGGTTTCGAATATTTGTCAAATTACAACTTATACGGGAAAGTGCCGGCAAATCTGCAAATGCAGGTCGTTTTGTGGTCTTCTTCTCTAAATATTTCCGTTTTCAAATTTTGTGAGCAAGAAGTATTTTAGAAAATACAGTAGAAACAAGTTGTGCCTCCGCGGGGAGGGGTTTTCTATACAGTTTTTTGGTTTCGAATATTTGTCAAATTACAACTTATACGGGAAAGTGCCGGCAAATCTGCAAATGCAGGTCGTTTTGTGGTCTTCTTCTCTAAATATTTCCGTTTTCAAATTTTGTGAGCAAGAAGTATTTTAGAAAATACAGTAGAAACAAGTTGTGCCTCCGTGGGAAGGGGTTTTCTATACAGTTTTTTGGCTTTGAATATTTGTCAAATTACAACTTATACGGGAAAGTGCCGGCAAATCTGCAAATGCAGGTCGTTTTGTGGTCTTCTTCTCTAAATATTTCCGTTTTCAAATTTTGTGAGCAAGAAGTATTTTAGAAAATACAGTAGAAACAAGTTGTGCCTCCATGGGAAGGTGTTTTCTATACAGTTTTTTGGTTTTGAATATTTGTCAAATTACAACTTATACGGGAAAGTGCCTGCAAATCTGCAAATGCAGATTTGTAACGATTTTTAAAATGTATTTTGCTTTGCCATTCGTTAAATCGAGATTTTTTTTTGTCATTCGCTACATAAGACAGTTAATGTAAAAATTTCGCAATTCGTTATATCCGATATTCGTTAAACTGAGTATTCGCTATACCGGGCTTTGACTGTACACACTTTATTACTAACAACATTTTGCTATTAAAATATTTTAAACATTGTTTTTGAAATGAAAAAAATAATAAATAAAAACGAGGTTTTTAGCACAAATCCACTTAAAATGCACTTTAAATATTAAAGTATACACACATACGTTTTGAAGTTTCCACGTACAGCTCTGATCTCTTTGCAGCGCAGCAATTGGGTGAAGAGCACGTTTGATGTTTGTTCTCTGTGCGTTCCCTGTGTTCCGTGTGGAAACACATTGCACAGAAGTGTTTTAATTACCCTCTGGTCAGTGAGGTAAAATGTAACGAATTAAATGCGTGAACATTTTACAATTTTATGTTTTTCTACAATTAAATTTATTTATATTATGTAAATAATAAACCTTTGTGGGAAAAATGAAGGTTACAGCAGTAAGTCAATCAGGTAAGCATTGACTTTTGCTACAGTCAGGATTAAGTTGCAAATGTAAGTAAGTGAGTGCTGGCATTGGCCTAGCGGCGCATTGAGCTTGTAATAACAAGGTTCCTGGCAAATATAACCTGAACTCTAGAGATTCACTATTGGCAAGGTCACCAGTACCACTGACATATTGTTACAAATTTCAGCTGGTGGTGTGTTAGACCTCAACAACGTTTGCCGGGAAACGAACTGGCAGAACATACACAGCGGCCAATTCATCGCATTCGATATCGAATGAACTATCCAGTAAAAATAATGTAAAACGAAAACAAAATAAACAACAAACACACACAGCACAAGCGACGGAATTTCTTCGTTATTCGGAATGATACGATTTGGCGCCATACGATTTGAGCAAGATTCTTCCGTGTACGACAGACTTATTTGTTGGATAAAATCAGGAATTATACGAAATGCAGTTTTACAAAAACTGCCTATTAAAAAAGCACTTTTTACGGAAAAGTACTTTTAGTAAAAAGTACCCTTTATAAAAGAGTATTTCATAAAGAGTAGTTTTTTCTAAAAAGTACCCTTTATAAAAGAGTACTTTTTTATTTTATTAGAAAGTACTTTTTAGAACAAAACTACCCTATATAAAAAAGTAGATTTTATAAAAAAGTGCCTTTCATATCAAATACCTGTTATAAAAAGTACCTTAGAAAACCCCATTTCTTTTTAAAGAAAATTGTCGAACAAAAAGTACTTATTTTAAATAATGCCTTGCATGAAAATGTACTTTTATAAAGAAGTAAGTCTAAAAATGGTAAATACTATAAAAAAAAAACTACTTAGTAGAAACATATTCAGCCCAATCATGAATATTCTCAAGGAATTTTATTCCTAAGGAAAATATGTACGTTTCTCGAAAAAAAAAATTCCTACAATCATAAATTACCTGAGAAACAAAAAAAAAAAAAAATAAAAGTTGGTAATATCGAAATTTTTTTATAGGAAAAAACAAAAAAACATGTTTTTAAAATACAGTTAAACCTCTATTAACCGGGCCTCTATTAACCGGCTACATCTATTAACCGGCATGCAAATCTTTTTGATTTTTTACCTCTACTATCCGTGCATCGTTCATATGATTTTTTATTATGTTAATTTGAATCCGGTGATTCCCCTTTTTAATGTGTGCACAAAATTGTACTACGTGCTTCTATTTTAATTCATTATGTAAGTGAAACTTGATCTGTTAACACCTGTTTTGGGACGATGGCTCCTTCAAATAGCAAATTGCCAAATAGAGCCAGAAAAGTTCTTTCAATTACAGACAAAATTGCTTTGATTAACGATTACGATAAGAACCGCGCGAGCCGGTTAATCGAGGTTTAACTGTACGTATTTTTGCCTCCGCCGACTATTTTTTCCCTTCGATGTGGCTAAAACAGGGAAGGTTGAAAAAAATTTCCTAAGGAATTTATCAAGATAATAAGAGGAATGGGAAAAGAGAAAAAATTTTCACGGAATTATCATTCATGATTGGGCTGATTGTTAATTAAAAAGTATATGGAGCTTGTTGATCATCATTATTTACAATAATTACTTTTTTTAATTGAATAATTTTTATAAGAAACTACTTTCTGTAAAACAGCACCTTTTGAGAAAAAGTAGCTTTTATGAAGAGGTACGTTTTATCGCTTGAAAGTGTAACACTAGGGTTGTCAAATCCAGAAACTTAAAACGCCACCCTCGTATATACTGGCGACGTTTCATATTGAACAGCTTCGGCGTTACCATTTAAGAATAATAAAAGGAATTTTCCGGCATTTTCCCACTCTGATTAAATTTTCTAAAATAGGAAAAGAAACCTTTAATGAAATTCTTTTTCTTGTAATTTCAGCTCTTAATAACATCTTGTGGAAATTATGCTGCTGGCAAATGCATACATTCTGTATTACAATGCAGCGCACGGTAAGTCTAAAATTAAAAATGTTTTGCTTTAAAAATTAACTTAAAATTGCTTAAGAGATACGCTAACGAGAATCAATGCTTTTAGCATGCAATTTCAAATTCAAAACTGTTAATTTTCAATAATAAGTTTCTGGGGTTGTAACCTGCCAAAAAACGTTAAATTGCCATAAGCGACGGCATTGAATCGAGTTTCACTTGTTTTTATTTTTGTTTAATTCACAACGAATCCGGCATCAAATGCTTTTCATTATAAATATGATAATGTTTTTCAAACAACCCTGTAAATCCGCCAAAGCTAAACTAAACAATTTCGTTTTTCTGTGCGCTGTGCGTTTGCCGTAAAGCAATAACTGCTGCACTAAATTGAAAAGCAACAAAGTGTTTTTTGCTAATCCAATATCAACATTTTTATAAAGTGGTCATAAACCATTGGCTAAAGGACATACAATTTCTCAAACTGAAGCGAAAACTAAAACGAAAAAAAAAGAAACGAAACCCCAACTGCAAATACAATTATTGCTATAGACACAGACACAGCCATTATCGGCATTTGCGGTATGTCTTTTATTCAAACAAACACATACAGTGCAATTTCTAAATCCCATTCATAAAGCAGATGTATTAAACAAACACTTTTAATACACATTTTCCTCCACCCTGCTCATCCTCACGAAGGATCAAGGCCATCCATCATTCAGTTGTTGTCACTCCCCTCCCCCCCCCAAGCCCAAACACAGCTGAAATAATATCGACAACATCGCTTGAAATTTTGGAAAATACTACAGCAACACTACAAAACAGAGCAGAAATGAGATTCACTCCCATTTAAAGCTCGCTGGCGTTTCATTCATCGTTGCAGTTTTTTGTTTTCTCTTTTGTAGGACCCTAGTATTGTTGGGCTGAAAATAGTTTGGGAGGAGTTTGCGAAAATTCAAACTCATATTTATGCAAAAGCTTAAGCAGCAAACAATTGTGGCAGTCATTCAAAGAAGATACATATTTTAGTTTCGCTGCAAATGCTCTACATACATACGTACAAACAACACACACACACACATACACACAGTGGAATGGTTTTCGCCAAAAAAAAGGCAAATATAATAATACTCTTTATGCAATGAATTGCAAATAATGTATACAAATTTTAATTTTTGTTTGTTTGTTTGTTTGTGTATCTGTATGGTAACCCGCCGAACGAGGCGTGTTAGAGGGTTAGTAAATTGAGTTTCTATGATTGCGGCGAGTTCTAGTACACCCACCCAGGGGTGTTCGGAAAATTTTTTCAGAAAACATCAAAAACAAATTCGTAAAACGTCAAAAACGTCATTTATAACAATGTACAAATAAACCCAACATTAATTAATTTTTAATGCCTTTTAATTAAACTTTTTGTAATGTTTACATTAAAAAACTCTGAAGAGTTATATTTCAATTTAAATAGCACTTAGCAAAATCCCTTCAATTGTTTTTGTTCCCAAAGTTCGAAACATCGCCGTCCACCGCCTGTTGTTCAAGCACCCATACCACGTATCTACGACGTTGTGAATGGTCAGCTGGCTTCAGTTGTTGTATGAACTGGACTTGATATGGATGCAAGTGTAGATCTAAATGCAAAATACGCCATAATGTGTCGTAAGACAGTGCTAATTCCTGAGAACGACGAGGAATCGACACATTCGGGTTTTCCGCAACACTTTCACTTCAGCGAAACGAGCGAAACGATAATGCACAGGCCTTACAACATTTGTAACCGCTCCAGTCTCTTCAAATTTCTTCACAATTTTCCAAATTGCTTGCGTAGTTGGACGATTATGTAAACCATAATGAGTTCGATTTTTACTTCCTCGGAATGGAGAATTTTTCTTAAAGAATATCAGAAAAGTAAAGTTGAAGATTTACTGCCTCGTCCACCATGACGATCATCAGCACCCATATTGCTTCGAACTCAAATCATGGCTAAATGTCTACTGGTTTTTAAGCAACCAGCGCCTCGTCATTCTACTAGTTACCTGAGCTTACTACGTTACTGACTGTCTATATTTAACGGTATGAATCAACTTTCCACTTTATCACTGTGTTTATCTGCTGATTAGAACAAATGTATGTACTCTATATTCTCTCACCAACATCCAATTGATTTTTGTGTTTGTTTTTATTGTGTCAATGACTCGAATTTTCATTTAACATTTTGAAATATTTGCTGATATAAAATTATTGAATGAATGCGTTGCCATGCTAAGAACATCCACTGTGCATCGTGGCAGTTTGGCTTACAAACTGACACAAATTTGTGTGAGAACTCAATTTACCAGCGTATTGAATTGCTTGCATATTTAGGTGGCGGCAATGCGTTGCACACATCACTGTCTCACATTATGGCTTATTACGTGCTAATTTTGCCCCCACTTTAGAGGTAAAAGAATTATAGTTTTTAAATGTTTCTGATATTTTAGAGGAAAGTATAAGATAAAATTTTTAAACCATCTTTTTACTACTGCACATGTAATGTAATAAATCCATAACAATTTTAACTTTTCCTTAACGAAGTCTTTCAACGGATGCAAATAGGCCTTAAAATGCAACCCATATTTTCGAACTTCATATTACCAGTAACTGCATTCATTGTCAGTTAATATTTTGTACTCATATTCAGTTGCAAAAAACCTGTGTGCGTTCAATTCAAACGATTGTCTATGCATTAAGTGACCAACCAACCATCATACACTTAAGCACACGAGTAAGCTGGTGTGATTGAGCGTGTGTGAGTGCGTGTGCGTGTGTGTGGTTGCAAACTTAATTCAGTTGGTGAGGCAGGTTCTTGGGTGTGCTACTATGCCTGCAGCTACATATGTATGTCGAAAAGAGCGTTTAAGCCAATAGCACAGTTATGTAATATGCAAATTGAATGTTTATCCCAAAAGTGGCAAATTCTAGTTGTGGTCGTTCGGTCGATTCTGGCAAACATACAAACATACATACAAACATGCATTCACTCAAGTATTCCTATTCTACCGGACAAGCATTACGAGCATGTACTTGTGGTGTGCTAAATTTTTGCATGCAGCAGAGAACTGCAACGGGTGTGTATTTTGATGTTGTAAGTGCTGTTTACAACTACAGCAGGAGCCGTTCACTAAAACAAAATCAATGCCAAATCAACTTGTTTTTTTCTGCTTCTTAATAAAATCTTTTCTACATTGCTGTACAATTTCGTAACTAAATTTCTTTACGAAGACGTCTGTTTACTTCATATCATTTTCATTACGAATTAGTGGCAAATTTTGGTTCTGAAATAGGAAGATTTTGTTGACTAGTTGTAGTAAATTCGATACGAAAATGAAACATTTGTTCTGGTGGGTGGCAGTGTGCCAGTGCAGTTCCCTGGTGCGAAGTACTTTTAAGCACGTGTGCGTGTTTAAATAAGATGTGAGCGAATTTTGTAGATAGATAAGTAACTATCAATATGTTTGTGCAAAAGACTCACGTATTCATCCGCTTTTTTGGACTTCTGTTGTCTGTGTGGTCTCTATTTTTGTTTGTTTGTACTCCCAATACACTCATTTAATATTGCTTACCATGAATAAATACACCACAGCAAGTACCGACTCGAATAGTAACTGAAACACACACGTTCCAGTGAAATTCATGCACAGCCAGAGAATTGAAAAAGAAAAAAAAACATATGAAATGACTGATATAACTAATATTCATCAATAGAGAAGCTTGTTTCTGCCAATATGAATGTGCAGATGTGTTCGAATTTGCAAGCAGGCGTAAATGGAATTTTTCATCAGTCTAATAAACAAACAAAAAAAAAACCAAAACTTGTTTCACTTAAACTCTTTTAACAATTCATATAGCGCCGTCGAATTTATTTTTCAAAGAACTATTCAAAACAAGTTAACGAAGTTTTACTTACCCCCGATTTTTGACTTAAATACAAAATTAGTAAATTTTCCTTAAAATTTAAGTTGGATTTAAAATAGCTTTCTGTTTTACAGTCTAAATTAATTTTTGGTAGTTAATTGTAATAAAAGTACGGCAGCACAATGTAAGTGTCAAAAAATTATCGATAACTCAATAAAAAACAGCTGTTTAAACAAATTTGGAAGCAAGTGAAATTGTGAAAAGTTTAGAAAATAATAAATTGTTTTGTAAAAATTATTAAAATGAGTTGCAAAAGTGATAAAAGGACTCCCAATTTCACTGCCACAGAAGTTGATTACCTTCTGGAAATAATAAAAAATCAAATTATGAAACAAAAAAAAAAAACATGTGCAATTTTCTTAATTTGCAGAACAAAACCAAACTGTCAAAATCATATGGCAGTACGAATGCCATAATGGCAGGCCGTTTAAGTTTGATTTAAATAGCAACTGTTTGACTCAATTTTGTATTTAAATCAAATTTAAATTGAAATGGCATTTAAAATCCAAGTCAAAAATTGGGGGTTAAAATGTTATTTTACTTGGAAAGGAGTCATTGGGGAATTTGTTATTTAAATTAGACAAGAGGCCTGTTCGGCACTTTTTGAATATTTCTGTTACTCGAATTCGGTACGGAGATGTAGAATTGCAAACTTGTCCCTTTTTTTTTACCCCTTTTTACCCCCTAAAAGTCCAAATTTGAAAAAAGTGACAAAGGTGTATTCAGAATTTTTCAATGGGTATTAAATTCGGTTTATAGTTTTTTCCCCGTTTCTATTCTTTACATAGATATATATGCAATTCAAAAAAGTACCAATATTCCCTTAGTACTCAAAATATCAAAAAAGTACCAGACACCTGTCAGTTTATTTTTATTATAATTATGGGCGGTTTTTGCATTTTCGTGCTAGCTGTCCAAAGTCCGGAGATATCGAATTACCGATTTTACCCTCTTCTACCCGTTCCGTCTTAATGGATCCATACATCAGAAGGACTGCCCAAATACGAAATTTGATTAGGGGCTATTCACAAATTACGTAACGCAATTTTTGCAGATATTTCACCACGCCCCTACCCCCCCCCCCCCCCCCTCACCCTACGTATCAGATCGTAACAAAATACATAACATAACAACCACTAAATAATAAAAAATTTTATTGACAAAAAAATATTTTTGATGCGAATTCATCGACCTTTGTTGTTTATTATTTTAATTGTTTGAGCCTTAAGGTCACTTGTTTTTTTATAATTGTTTATTGAATTCAATATTTCGATATCACAATGGATATCTTCTTCAGGAGTATTTTGAAAAAACATCGAAACATTCCTGAAGAAGATATCCATTGTGATATCGAAATATTGAATTCAATAAACAATTATAAAAAAACAAGTGACCTTAAGGCTCAAACAATTAAAATAATTGACAAAAAAATAATAATGTAATTAATTTTATGTACATAGTATATACAAATATAACTCAAGAAATGAAATTCATGTTCATTTAACGTGTAATTTAAAAGAAAATTCTATTGATAAAAATTAGGGATTAAAAATTGACACATTTCAATTATCGGTCCATGGAAAGGTAAAATATTCATCCATTGATAAAACATGCAAAACACGAATCAAAATTTTGCATACAATAAATATTTTTTTTGTTACGTAACTTTTTTACGTTACAAATCGTAACAAAACCAGGCTTTTACACCTGAAGAATCACAAAATTTCCAGTATTAATTTGATAAAATTTCATTTAATAATCAATATCAACAAAAAGGTAACCACAGACATTTCTAATCAGTAGAATATATGTATGTATATGTATTTACATTTCATAAGAATTATTATAAATAATTAAGTATTCTCTGCCAGGAATGTAACTGGCATTCATTTATATACATAAATATCCACTTTTTAGTGTTAGAAAATTATTTGAATTTTACAACAAAGTCGTAGGTGTATGTGAATTGTCATTGAGTAATTTTTGATTTTACATATCCATATATTTTCTTTACTTACCAGCATAATTTGAAAGTAAATATTTTATCAAACTATTCCAAATGTTTACTTTTAATTTACAAACACATTTCTTACTAAAATAAAAAGAAAACAAAATATACTTTGTTGAATTCAGGTTGATGACAGGTTTCAGTTCCACAAGAAGTACACAAAAAACAAAGATGATTTTAAGAATTCTTTTCGTTTGTTACGAGACGTCTTTTAAGCAGAAAATACTTTAAGTTTGAATAAACTAAAGATAAATTTATTAACATTCTTACGCTTTGCAACAATAGAATTCACTCACTGGCATTCATTAAAAGTTAAGAAACTAAGAAAAATATTTATGTGTGTGTAATACGATGATTGTGTTGTGATCCCTAAAGTCATCAAAACCGTAAAACAATAAATAGTTTTGAGAAACAGTGGGCAAGAAAATGCACATTGTGGCCTGCACAATACTATTTGTATGACCACTTTCCTGTTGGGACCACATATCGCCCAGGTCCAAATACTCAATTTCTGGCCACAAAAAGTCTGTTATCATCTGGCGACAGCTGAACCCATTTACGGTCACTGTTTCGTTGACCAGCTTATAAACCTCATCCAAAACTCGCTCTTTGTGGATTTTCAATAAAAACCCTAAACTAAATATAAGTCGATTTACTATTGACATGGTCACCAGTACTAGTGACATATACCTCATACAGTGATTTTTTCTGTTGACATTCAACAAGCGCTTGTCATTGCAAATCAACTGCTGACGTAGGAACCAGTGAACAGGTGGTTCTAATGCGACTATATGACGACCATGGTACTATTGTTTCTCTATAGACATTGTCGCTACCCCGAAAGAAATATCAGTAGAGAAACTCAGTTGAAAAATCAAGAAATACAATTTATTTACTCATTAACAATGTTATCAACTCAATGTTTTCTTTCCAAGCAAAACCTATTTTTATTTCACGATTTTGGTGCGCTTACAAATTTTAACAATCACAACACTGTTCATAAAACAAACAACTGCAGACACTCTGTTGACAATTTGATAAAAAAGCCACCAATATAGGTGAAAAATGTAGCGACTTGGAGCCACTCTAGACTCTAGATTTCCTTCAGGGAACTGTTGGAGTAGAATTTGCCCAAAATAACATGTTTCTTGTCGCAGTATGTATTTGATTTTCTTTGTAAACTCCACTTTCACTTCTGTCTGGTCAACCAACTACACAGAAAGAAAAGTTTATGTTTTTTTTACTTGAGTTTAGTACGACGCGTACTTGAACATTGAAGTATGGATAACACACAAGTGTCTTTAAAACACTTGGTGGCCAGTTGATATCGCCACGACGAGAGATTACGCGGCCAGGAAAAGTCTCTGGCAATAAAGTCGTATTCGCTCGAGTTGTGTGGCACCGTCTTGTTGAAACCACATATTCTCCAAGTCGTGTTCTTCAATAGCAGGCAAAAAAAAAACAAGAGTCGGTTATCATATGACCATAACGCTCCGAATTATCGGTGACAGTCGTTCGTTCCATCGTCTTTTTCGAAGAAGTAAGGTCCAATCATACCTTCGGACCCAAGGGCACACCAAACAGTGACTTTTTCTGGCTATAATGGCCTCTCTTCAATTACTTGAATATTCTCAGAATTCTAAATACAACAATTTTGTTTATTATCATTTCCAGCGAGTGAGAAATGTGCTTCATCGCTGAAGAACATTTTGTTCGAAACATCGCCGTCCACCGCCTGTTGTTCAAGCACCCATGCCACGTATCTACGACGTTTTGAATGGTCAGCTGGCTTCAGTTGTTGTGTGAACTGGACTTGATATGGATGCATTTATAGATCTAAATGCAAAATACGGCATAATGTGCCGTAAGACAGTGTTAATTCCTGAGAACGACGAGGAATCGACACTTACAGCAGCGTTATTTTCAGCGGATGCACAGGCCTTACAATATTTGTAACCGCTCCAGTCTCTTCAAATTTCTTTACAATTTTCCCAATTGCTTGCGTAGTTGGACGGTTATCTAAACCATAATCTCCTATTATTTAAAGGTGAAGTCATCTTATCGTTTAACTGTGCGGCCGGCCTCATCACAGCGCCACTGTGCTGCAACGTTTTCTTGTTTTTGTTTTTTTTTTTTTTTTTTTTTACAAAATAAACCCTAAGTAAATAACTTTGTCTTATTTTCTCGGTATTAAAGTAGAAATTATGTTTTCTCTTCTCAGTTAAATGTTGTTGTTGTTGTTGTTGTGGTACAAGCAAAAGTGTGTATGAACAAGGAAGTATGCATGTACAGCTGTATGTGTATGTATGTAGTGTGTGTGTGTATGTGTGTATTTATTAGTACGTGATTCTTGTCTAACATGTAAATAAAATTTTAAAATTTGCATATTTTATAAGAAGCTTAATTAGCATTTGTTGTTTCCAGCTTTCGCAACAAACATTGTTGTGAAATAATGTCACAAGGCACACACACACACACATCCATACAAAAGTTTTAATATGCCGTCATGAATGTGTTTCGTATATGTACATGTGTATGCAAACAAGTAAAAATACAGTAGTCAGTAGTCACTCAGTCAGTCAGCCTTGAAGTCGTTGGTCCTGTCTTTCCTTGTTGATATTAATATTTAGTATTAAGATCTTATCTCTGTATTGTCATTTTATTTACACATACATACATACATACATACATACATACTATATTTAAGAACTACTGCTCATATTTTTCATCCCATTTACATACATATGTACATTGCACATTTATACGTATGTGGGTACATTGTTATATAAAACGAGGGGTTGTTAAGAATGTCGTAAAAAATATGATGACTGTTTTAGGACATTTTAGGTTATTTTTTTATGGTGCTCATTTGTCTAGCATGGAATTGAGGTCGACCGAAAAACCAAACAAATAAAAACCATTATACATTAGAATGTGGGCATATGAGAACACAATTGACAATCACAGCCGTGAATAGCATAGTAAAAGCCAGTTTTTGGAAATCCGGTTTTTTTTGTGTCTATAAAACATCATTAGGATTATCTGTTTACTTAATTCCTCAGCAGTTCCGACAAAACTAAGCACTTCATTTTTAGCGTAATGCAAGTGGAAAAGCTCAGTCAATAAAAGAAGGTTGTAAGTTGCCAGCAAATTAGAAATGAACGAAATTGTGGAAAGTGACTGAAAGCAGTAACAGAGGTACGAAATTTAAATATGTATTAGTTCATAATATCGCGAGTTTAATGTATTGATAATTTTTTTTATTATGCTTACACTGCCTCTAGACGGGAAAGTGCTTTCATTAAATTTTTGTATACGTATCTATTATGAATAAAAATTCCAATGAAATCTGTGACTTTCATGCACATTTCTTACTCAATTTCAAAGGAACGTGAAAGTTCATTTTAAAAATGTCATCAAAGCGAAGAGTTGCAAGTATTATTATTTTAAAATAGAGTTGCCAAGACTACTACCAACATAAATTTATAGGGCAATATTTGAAAATAACTTTTATTGCTAAACTTTTATTGAGTAATTTAAGAATTATCTTTATAAATAGTTTTCATTTGTGTTCTTTATTCATATTTTTTTGTAAAAATGTTTTAAATATTTTCTAATGCTTAAAATAAGTTAAAATTCACAATTACTATTCTACTGCAATCCTGAACAGTTGTATGTGCCGTGGAGTAGGCAGGGCTGGGCAGTATTTGAAATACGTACTTAAATTACAAATACGTATTTTGTATTTGTATTTTAAATACGTCTCATGAATGTATTTGTATTTTGTATTTTATATACTAAGTGCTTGAGTATTTTGTATTTCAAATACTAGTGCTCTCAAAATACATTTTTCAAAATACATTTTAAATTTTTATTAAAATATATACGCTAAAAACTATTCCATTCATACATCAACTAAAATCCGACAATTTCGCTCCTGTCTTATTTCCAAAAAATAGCAATACCACAATTTAATTACCAAAGTACCTGGGTAAAGAAAACGCAACTGAATGCACATACATTGAGAAAGTCGCCAAGCTGTCAGAAAGTTAAATAATGAAAAAAATAAAATACACAGAAAAACAGCCATCGACATTTTAATGTAGAACTAGAGAAAAAAATATCAATCAAATGTTGATTTGGATAGACTGTATATAGTTATTTAGCATTTGGTGAAAAGTTTTTAATTGTCACTTTTTTCTTAATTCCGTTATATGTCTTTTAATAAAATATCATTTTCTTATCAGAAATCATTGAGATTTTGTCGTTAGCTGGGTTTCTTTATTCGCCATCAACAGATTGTTTGTCTGATATCACTTTTGTAAAACTGGTGTTTATGAAAGAAAATAAAAACTTTTTTGATTAAAAGTATTTTGTATTTTAAATACATATTTTTTTATACTGTATTTTGTATTTCAAATACTTGCTTTTGAATGCAGTATTTTGTATTTTGTATTTTAAATACATGGAAAAAAACTATTTGTATTTTGTACTTTAAATACATTACACCATGTATTTTGCCCAACACTGGGAGTAGGCAACCGTGTTTACTACCTTGGCATTTTACTTTCAGCAAGTGCCAAAAAATTAGTTTCAAGAAAATTTTGCTGAAAGCTGAGTTGAAAGTTAGAAATTTGTGAGTGTGTTAGCAAAAAAGTGTGAGGTATTTATTTTCTTATTTTATTTTTATGTCTTCTGAAAATTATAATATTTGTAACTTACTGTGCTATTCTCAGTTGTGCTTCAATTGTTTGTTACACAAACACACATTTAAGACATTATTGACCTGGACAAGAAACGCGTCAATTTTGACAGGTCATTTATTATATTTTTGTGTACTACAAAAGAATAAGTCCTAAAGAAAAATTTGTATTTGAAGTTGTTTTATGAGCATGAAAACACCAAAAAGCTTGAATCTTATTTTTTGGGTAGAATAATTTATTTTTGTTGCTTGGACTTTTATTTTCCATCATTAAAAAAAAATAATAAATCACGTTCAAAAGAAATTAGTGATGAGCATAAAAATGTAATTAAAAAAGTTTCGAAAGTTCTAGCAAAATTCTACGGCAGATTGTTGTTGTTGTTATTATTTTATTTTTGTTGCCCCACACTTTGCATTAGTAGTTGGCAATTTTAACACAATCACTACCTGTTCACCCTCGAGTTTTCCAAAAGTGTAATGCAAATATTTGAAATTTCCTACGCATTCATGGCAAAGTATTTGTATTTTAATAATATTAAGAGATTTTAAAGGAATTTAAGCAAAATCTTAATTTAACTTACGCACACATTTGAGTGTGTAGATGTTGGCTCAATCGTGTTGACATTGTGTTAATATTTTCTCATAATATTCTTTCCGCTCATTTCGATTTTATTTGAAAGTCTCCTTCCTGTGGCTAAATAGTTGTGTATGTGCAGCTGAGTTGCCAATTGTTTAGTTCTATGTTTCTATTCTCCAAATTGGCTTTAATTAGCCAGCACTTCTGGACACTGCAACTGTTTCGAGAAATTGTTTTGTAAAATGCCCATGATTGTTTGTTTCTTGGGTTTTAGCTCAGGGCGTTTTATTAATATTTTTGTTTAATATTGCATCTACACTTGAGGGACTTTTCCGACATTATATCTGTTAAACCAGCATTACTTTTGTTTTAACGATAAAGTAACGGGTCCGGCATCTAACGTTTTTTTCTCCCAACTAGTGCTTATTTCGTGAATGGTAACACTTAGTACATGTCAGATTTAACAGCTAATTAGTTTTATCCTTCCGCTGGACGAATATTGTGTTGTGTATACGCTTGAATAACGCTGGGAAATATTGCGACATTACTTTGAAATTCATGGTAAGGTTGCAGAATGTGTGCGAAAATTGCGTCCGGCTTTTGGAAGAAGAGAAGCACCGTCAGCTCCGTATGCTCGTTATCTTTAGAAAACAGTGAAATCAACAGGCATCTTCAGCGATAAACCAAAGCGTGAAAAGCCAAAAACAGTGCGTACCCCCAAGAATATTGCAGCTGTGGCAGAAAGTGTACGTGAAGCGCCGTCAACATCAATTCACCGTCGTTCTTAACAACTGAACATTTCGGAGACATCATTGAGACGAATGTTGCATAAAGACCTTGGTATGACGCCATACAAAGTCCAATTGATTCAGGAGAAAATATTCATTAGTGTTTTTTATAGCAATTAAAAAACGAAATTATTTGGCGGACCCTTTAGTTTATTAAAATACAATAATCTTAAATTTTTCACGATTCTTATTTGTGATTGCACAAAATTGATGGCAAAATAGATAATTTAAAAATAGTTGATTTATTTTTTTGCTATAAGAGCCAATGTATTATTCTAGGTGTAAATTAGAGTTGTCAATTATTCGACAATTTCCAAAAACCGCATGGGTTTTCTCACACACCGGATGTCGATTTTTTTGTTTAACACCAATTCGAATGGCATCCTTTCCCTTTTTCTTCATTAACAAAAATAGTTTTTTAGCTCTAAAAGGTTTATAATATTTAATATATAGTTATTTTGACCCTTTTGTCCTATATTTAAGGTCCTGAAGCAGCTATCCGAAGGAGAGCGAAATATTGACAAAAATATTCAAATTCTTTAATAAAAAGACCTTAAGCTCAAATAAATATATAAAATATAGGTTTATAATATTTTTTTATTTATTACTTTAGGTCTAAAAAATTAAAAAAAAAAAAATCTAAAAAGAATGTTTGAAGCCCAACTACTTATTCCAAAATTCTCATGAACAAAATGAGAATCAGAAATGCTCAAACAAACTTTTTATACAGAAAGCATTTTCCGGCGGCATATAGACGGCTGAAAAAAGACAGAACGCATATTAGACCTAAAGTAATAAATTTCAATTGGCTCTTATAGCGAATAAATAATTAAGTTCATTGTTGAATATTGTTTTATGCTACTCAATATTTTAAATATTTTATTGATGCTACTCAACTCGTCAGTAGAGTTTAAAACCTTATTACATATATTCTTATTCCCATTGAGAAGCAATCATATACGAGGGCTACCTTTTATGTTGCGGCACTCAGCTCCCTTAGTGTTGCAATCTGGCAATTGACGACTCCATCGTAAAGTTGGACATTTTTGAGGTTCGTTTTGACGTACAAGCGCTATTTCTGTAACTTAAAATTGTTAGTAATTTTATTGGTCTTTCCAGTTCGATTTTTACTTCCTCAAAATTGAGAAATTTTTTTTTTTTGTAATGAAATTGGAGTGATCAACATTTTCAAAGAAGACAAGAAAAGTAAAGTTGAAGACTTATTGGCTGGAAAACATACCATGGCTGTTTCACGACCACCTCATCTCGCTCGTCAGCACCCAAATTTGTTTCGAACCCAGGCCATGACTAATTGTACACTGTTTTTCAGCAGCAGCGCAACTACCTGGTATCTTCCTTACTGACGGTCTGTATTTAATCTGATTGATCAACTTTCCACTTTATCAATATAAGTTTTCGAAAATAGCAAATACTTCGACGTTTTATAGCGTCGTTTTTGAGTAACCCCAAACCCGTTCGTTTTTCAAAAATCAGTTTCGAAAAACCCATGAAATAGACAAAAAGCTGGGATTTTGAATAAATCGTTAACCGGTTTTGATATGTCCAGCCCTGGATCCAAACAAAACATGAATAAAATCTATTTTGATATAGAGTAATAATGATATAGAAGAATAATTCGTTAACCGCTTTCGACATGTCCAGCCCTGGATCCAAACGAAACATGAATAAAATCTGTTTTGATATAGAAAAATACAGTATTTAAAAGTAATCAAAAGTAGTTAAATTTCACTCTTTAAACTCTTAGTTAAAACGAAAATAAATATAATACAATATTAATAATAATGTTTATTGCTGAATTTCGAAAATACCAAGTATTAATCTCGAACATCGTTTATTAATACAACTTTTATTTACATAAATGTATATCAGTACTTGCAATTTATAAATTTTAGCTCAAGTAGGCCATTCATATTAAAATTCTATTTCACATCTGCCCTGTTTCCAGTGTTTATTCATTTATACAATTTAAATTACAATTTAAATAAACAAATAGCCATATTAATAATTAATTTTGATAAGTCGTCCAAGGAGCGAGCACCTTATTAAAAATAATTTATGTACATTTCATTTCATAACTTTTTCTCTTTATGAACTTCTTTTGAGTGTTTTGAAATGGTAGTAAAATTTTTATTGGTGTCATTTTGTCTAACGAGATGATAAATTATGCCGGCATACAGTTTTTTTTTTTAAAATTTGTTTATTTTTTTTTTCAGAAAAAGTAACTTTTTCAGTTAGTGAAAGCAAGATAAATGCTTTTATTTCAATTATTGCTTAAAAGCTTAGGAATTTAAATGTAATTTTGTGCTTTTCTCAAGTAAAAATTCTTGTACGGAAAAATGAAAATGAAAAATTTTCTTTATGTCGGCTACGGTTTTTTTCTCGCGAGTGTGAACTTCTCTTGTGAGTTACCTTCGGAAAATGTTTTTGTTGTTATTATTTCAATTGATCGAGTAAAATTGCAACCATGAATAGTATAAATTTTGTAGCATATCAATTAGTTTATCATATCATGTGCTCAGTTTGTAACACTGGGCAACAAAACAGAAACTTTCGTCTTGCCATTGACACTCACCATATTGTTACGAGTTTTAGAAATCATGTTGTTCTTATAACCTCTAAGTAAACTTCAATTTTTAATATTAAATTCCTAAAAGTATGGCTCCCATATTCAAGAAAGGAGTCGAATTTGAATAACTGATACCATTGTCATACTGACGAAGTCCATAGAACTGCAATAACGTTGGTGCTAGTCAACTCGTCAGTAGACTCGAAAAGTTATTGAAAAAATGTTTGCTCCCATGAACAAAATGAGAATCGGAAATGGATGGACAAAGTTACTACTGGTTACTGCGATTTTGAATGATATAAAATTGTTCTTTTAAAAAATTTGTTTTTTTAGTATTACCACTCTGGCAACACTGCTTGTTTGTAGGATGTCTAGATTTTTCGCAGGAGTAAAGTCCACTAGCTTGCTAACAAAATCTAATTCATAGATTTTTATTTCACTTCCGGCAAAACTTTCCACACGCATTTACCGGGTCCGCCATCTAACTTTTTTTTTTTCAACTAGTGCTTATTTCGTGAATGGTAACACTCATGTCTGATTTGACAGATAATTAGTTTTATCCTTCCGCTGAACGAATATGGTTGTGTATACGCTTCGCTAAGTGGGCCTGCGATCGACTTACAGAAAATGCCGATTTTGCAAAAAGAAAAATCATCTTTTCAGATGAAGCTCATGTTGATGTTGGCGGATATATGAACAAGCAAAATTGTTGGATTTGGGGCACAGAAAACCTGCACGCACACATTGAAAAGCCGACGCACCAAAAACGAGTTACTGTTTGTTACGGATTTTGGTCCAAATGCACAATTGGGCCATTTTTCTTCGAAAATGAGCAAGGAGTGGCCGTTGTCAATGGCCACCGTTGAACGAATTTTTGTTCACAAAAATTGAAGAGGAGTATATTGGCAACATTTGGTTTCAACAGGACGGCGCTACGTGCCACACAGCCGAAACTGCACTCGATGTTTTGTGCCGTTTTGAAAAAAAAGTTAGTTGGCGGACCCTTTATATCCAAAAGCTATTTGAAAAATTGTCGAATTTCGACCCCTTTCTTACCTTCTTACATATTGGCAAATAGAGCCGCCTTTTCATATTAGTAACAATATTGTAGAGGCCACGCAACCACATTTTTACTGCAAATTTCAAGTCTCTATTTGCTACGGCTCAAAATTTGCAACTGATATTCAAACTAAAGGGTGCCCCCATTTAAATTTTTTTACTTTTTGTATTACTTTTGGTATTTGTTGTTGTATAGAACTTGCATATCCTGTGCAAATTTCTCTCACGGTCAAAAAGTTACAACTAATTTCAGTTTTTTTTTTGCATGGGATCACCACCTACCAGTTTTTAGCATTTTGTTGGTTTTGCTGTTTGTTGTCGTAGGCCACATGCAATCACATTTGCAACTGCAAACTTCAAGTCTCTATCTCCTACGACTCGAGTATTACAGCTGATTTTGAAACTAAAAGCTGGGCCTGTGTATAAGGCTACATTAAAATTTTTTTAAGTTTTTACTTTTTGTATTACTTTTGGCATTTGTTGTTGTATAGACCTCTACGAGTACATAACGCTGAAAAAATTAAACTCTGTACCAGCTTTTTCTTTCTGTATATGTGTATACATATATATATGTATTTGAAAAATCAAAAAAAAAAAAAATATCTGCTTTAAAACACAAACATTCATAAATTTTCTTTTGACTCAACGTATTTTTTTTTTGTTTGTTTTTTGTTTTGATTTATTATTCACTTTTTGTATATATGTACATACATACATATATATTGTTTTGGTACCTAACAATTGTGTACATTTGGTAGAGTTTATTAATCAAAATAAACAAACAAATAAATCGGATCCAGTAATATGTCAAGTGGGATTTTGTTATGGGCTCAACTGAACTCAAATTAACTGAGTTTGTGATTTCAAAATTATCCCAGTTTATAAATGATATTTGTGCGCGATATTAAATATGTTTGTGTGTAGGTGTGTGCTGACATTGGCCATGTCTGCAGAGCGAAACAATAAAAGCACTGTGCCACCAGAATATCAAATACATTATTAAAAACAATTTCGCTCACAGTCATTGTCCACTGTCTACATACATTTTTCGTGTTTCAATTATTTTTGGGGATTTGAAAAATTTCACTTAAAACAGCTTGTTATTTACTATTCACTTTCTCGTGCAATTTTTGTTTTTAAGCCAATAATACTTTTATAAACGAGACTTCATTCTACAGGAATGTCTTTAATAAAGCAATATAAGAGCCAGCTGTACTCAAAATCTGCGGAAAAAAGACAAAAAGAAAGAAGAGAAAAATTGCATTAAAATATTAATTTAAATATGAAGACCAGTTGTTATAAGAAATGTCAAACATTCAGTGTGGATATTTATTTGTTGGCTCGAAATGAGTTAAAGGACAAAGAAATCGTTGAAAAACAGTAAATACCTGTTTATGTATGTACGTATGTATGTCTATATCAGCATTTGCCTCGAGACAGTCCCACCTTATGAAAGATAAGGTGATCCAGCCAAAATGCATGAACAATGTAGAGAGTAAAACGAAGAATTTTCAGAGAATTTTCTTAACATATTTTATTAGGGCAAAAAGGATCTATGAAGGCCGTCGGTGGATTATAAATGCAACATCAGAATGATATGAAAAATTTTAGGGAATATACAATATTATCCGCGTAGCCAGTTAAATTTCTTATAAAATAGAAAGCGGCTCTCACAGCGAAACGACTAAAGGTGATGGGTGAGTGGGATACGAAGTGCATCATCAACAGATTTTTACGGCCGTAGACGGGCTCACACCGTACAATGTAATGTCACGTTGAATGCTGGAGACTAGACTAGAGGATAGTTGCGAAACACTAAATCCCCATAATAGGAAATTACTTGAAACTGGTGCTCTGTGTGGATATTTGAACAGCTTCAAACAAGAATTGCTGAAAGTTTCTACAACAAAAGTGGTTCAATGTGAACCGGGAGTTTGTGCAAATGCGGCAATTCTGTTTGTCAATGGATCCATTTAGCTGCAAATGCAGGTCCATTTTCGAAAAAGGCTTCAGCAATTTTAACGCTCAGCTCAATTGTGTACCTTTTCGCCTCTCTCTCTCTCTCTCTCTCTTTCTATAACTAAATTTTTCCGAAACTGAAATAAAACATGTCAAATTAAGTTGAACAAAAAACTTAACGTTAAGCTGTGAAGCTCTAAACACATAGACGACAGCAGACTGCAAATGCTGCCTACTTCAAGTGCAGCCAACTTCAAATGTAGCTCTGAAGTCGGCTTCATAATTATTTTGAAGACAGCAACAACATAATAATCAGCTGGTGAAAAATCAAGGAAAAAGATGAAGAACACTTTTTCAAAGCAACCAGGATGAAAATTAAATAAAGTATCACAAAAAATTAGCTCAAACGAAAAAAAATTGTTTTGATATTGAAAATGAACAGCTGTGTATTTTAGCAATGCTAATTTCAGGGATGCCGTATTTCTTATTTCATAATGAATAAAATTGAAAATATTGATGAAAAATGTAATAATATCACGAAAAAACTATAAAAACACATACATTTATTTATTTATTGTATTTTTGCAATGTTCTTTTGTGTTTAATATCAAAAAAAAGTTTTTGTTCTAATTTGTCCAATTTATATATATAATGGCAACACTATATTTGCTTATTTGCTGCCCGTCAAAATAGAAAATATCCTAAGTTGGCAGCAGCAGCAAATGCTGTTGTGCAGTCGTGCTGCCCTGCTGCCGTCAAAATAATCGTTTTCATTTAAACACATGCATTTTATTTTTGACATATTGCTGCTTGCTGTCTGCTGTCGTCTATGTGTTTAGAGCTTGACTCTCCACGAACAGCATGCATTTTGACAGAACCACCCTTTATAATAAATATAATGACGTTTATTTATTGTACTCATATTCATGCAGCATAATTTCTTTTTTCTAAAGTACTTGAGCGGTATGTTGATTTAGTATTAAAATAAAAGCTAAAAAGAAGACCAGGGAAAAATATCCTTTGAAATATGAGTGTTTGCTCATGTCAATGTGCCTGAGTTCCGGTAAGTAAAACGTCGTTTACTTTGGCAAACGATAAACGGCATTTACAAAAAAAAAAGGTCGCAAGTTTGCTTAATAATACAAAAAAGGCCTTGAAATAAAGTAACTAACCACTCTCCAGCAAACAGTGCATTAAAAACCTTTATTTTCTTCTTTGCCAGTACTTGATTTGCCCAACTCGCCATTAGAACGATAAAAGTCATCGTAATGCACAGTAATTTGTGGGATATAAAATGTAAGCCAAGCACACTATTATTCAGGACGTTTTCATTTAAAGTATTATTGAGATTATATTGCATATACATAATCGTTACTTTTTACCATTATTATTTTTATTTTTATGTCTACAAATGGCAAATATCAATTTTTTAAAATCTTCAATTTAAATTTTCTTTAGATTATAGATTAATCAATCTGCAGTTGCTAAAGGGAAATAGCTGAACGCATTAAGCATTAAAAGTTTTTCTTAATTTAGTTCCTTAATATTTCCTTAATTTGATGAAAAATTGTTTTAACTTTAAAAAGAAAAAAAATCCACTTTTGTGAAACTTAGAAAACCACTTGATAATTAACCTCTTATACAGTTTTGTTTTTCTCGTTGTCTTATTCAAGTAGTTTTCTAGTTCTACAATCTCTTAAATTTGCATTATTAATAATGAGTCATTTTAACTAAAAATTAACTCTTTTCAGTTAAGATTTATATTTAGTTGGCTTCCTTTACTTGATGAAACTTAAAAGAAAAACCTCTTAGAATAAATTTCTTAAGACACAAAAAAAAAAAAAAGAAATCCATTCAAACCACTGAGCATTTTACGAAATAAACATCTATGTCTTCCACCTTCACTTCCACAACCGTCATCATAATCACCATCACCATCATCATCAACATCATTATCATAATCATTGTCAGCATGATGGTGGTGACACTGATGACGGCTTGAACAGCGAAAGAAGGTAACATTATCATTTCTTTTAAACATTATAGTTTAGTTTTCTACTTACCGAACTGAAGGTCGACAATGAAGGGGTAAAAAATGGTACGGCAATTGTTGCTGCTTTTTGTGAACGTCTCAACATCATTAAAATCATTTTTCTAGTTTTAACATCGCACTTGTACCACTCGATGTCATACAAAGTATCAGCTACTGCAGCACTCTGCAAATTGTTGATGTGTGTGTGTGTGTGTGTGTTTTAAAAACAGGTAAAAAATAGAAATATATGAATTGAGGAAATTTAACACGAAATATTTTAAAGTTTTTACTTTTTAGTCGAAGTTTTTGAATTAAAGTTATTATTTTTGTATTAAAGGCGCTTAAGTTGCTGATCATGCTGATAATTTTTAAGAAAGTAAAGAAAAGTTAAATTGAAAGCTAAATTGAAAGAGAAAAGTTAATTTGTATTTAACTTATTTATCAACATTTATTTTTTTCTGTTGGAGTATTTTTTTGTTTGTTCCCTCAACAACATTCAATTGATTTTCAACTGTTTTCGGCGTTTGTTGTTAATTGTATGACCAACCAGAGCTACCATATTGAATGGGGGAAAATCGTCAAACCAATTTATCGCCACGATGTAAAAAATACAGTTTTTTTTTTCAAAAAAAGACATTGGGCCTTAACACTAAAGTCGGTTCTTTGTGGAAACAACTTAAATTCTAAAAAGTGTTGCTTACTTTTTTTTTGGCACTATAGTCAAAATTAAAGTTCTAACTTGATAATAATTAGAGCCACTTGTAATTAAATCCTAAATAAATAATACTTAAAACTAAACCTTAAAATACATGAAATTGAAACAATTGTTGTTAAATAAAAACTTTCAACAATTTATATACAATTAAAATAAAACCAAAGTGTATTATTTGGAAACACTATAAAATATTGGCAAATTATATTAGAATATTAGAGTAGAACCAGCTTTAAATTTGTGCCACACTATCGAAAATGGCAAAATTACCATCATTTACAAATTTAAGTAAAATCCCATCTCAAACAAGCCCTGCCAGCAAATTGGTAGTCGACTACTAAAATAATTAACTATTAACTACTAAGTAATTAACTTTTATGGACTAGCTTCAAATTAGCTACAATACAATCGAAACGTAGTGCAGAGTTCACTCAAAATTCAAATACTAACATACACACATACACGGTAAATAACTCTTGAATTAAATTGCCTATTGTCGCATTCGCTTTAAATGTTGCGATGGCTGAATGGGTTAAGGTGGCTGCTCACCAGTCTTGAGGCTTAGTGGTTCGAATCCCACCAGAGGCTAACAAAAAAAAAAAAAAAAAAAAAATAGGATGAAATTTAATTTAATAAAATATAATATTTACCACCGAGAAATTTAAAATCAGCCTTGATTTGTACATTTTTTTCTGTGGGTACTGACTTTTAAGTAACTAACTTTAAATTAGTTGAAAAGTAATGCAGCGTCGGACAATTGACTACCTCCTAGGACATCGTAATGTTAAAATAGTCAGTCATCTCCATTAAAAATAATCTAAGTGTCAACCACCACCAGTTGTAAAAAAGTTAGCTTATAATTCATTACTAGTTAACTGAGTTGCCGGCAGGGAGATGACTCTCCAACATGTAAACACACACATATACATATGTAAGATTGTATTAGTAGGTAAACAAAGAACGTCAAAGCGAATTCAATAGAAGCAAAATTTCAATGAAAATTGTGATTAATAATAGATATTAAAAAATTTAATTAGTTAAAATTTACATTAAAAAACTTTTTCACTTAAAAGTGACATTTTTTTGAGCAAATCTGTTGCTAAGTAAGTTAAGAACAGCTTCCGCTGGTTTTAAGTTTAGAGCAGACTTTTGCGGTTGTTTCTTATCTATAGTAGACAAAAAGTTTACTTTTTTTTTTAGCAGTGAATTAAAATTGCTTAAAGCATACTTTTTCGATGTCTATGGCCCATATTCTTTTAATTTTAATTTTATAGTCGTACTTTTTATACCAAGTCTGGTTATATTTTAATTGGAACTTTAATCGCCAGTTAGACAAAAATGTATTCCACAAATTTTTGATTAACTCTTAATCCTCACTTTTTGACAGAAAAGTTGGTGTTAAATTTAACTGATCAAACTCCGTCAGTTAAAAATCTAATCAGAGCTCCAAAGAAGAAAAACTAGTAAGAAACAACAATAAAATGGAAATTAAACTAAAATGTAAATTCAAATCAAAATCTATATGCACTTCAAATCTGCTGTTGTTTCTGGAGCTTGTGTGTTCATGCAAATTTACTGCTTCTATACACAAAAAAACATTTGCAGCATGACGTTTGCATCGCCTATTCTTTTACTTACAGTATTAGAGAGAATTCATACAGTGTAGGTGGGGTAATACGTTTCATAGAAATTTTATTTTATAGATATAGATATACAAATATGCACTTGGTTGTTTATTTGCTTTAAGAGCCAGTTGAAATGTATTAATTCAGGTCCAAAAATAGAACTTACAAATGTTTTCTGTTTTTTGCAGCCGTTTCTATGCCGGTGCTAATCAACTCATCAGTAGAATTAAAAAAATGATTCCCATGAACACAATGACAATCAGAAATGTTCAAACAAAACTTTAACACAGTAAACATTTTTTTCGTTTTGCAACTCTATTACTTTTCCTTGCAACTTTGTATACAACGAGTTACCAGCAGCGGTCAAAGATTGGAAAATAAAAGCACAACACTGACAAGCTGCCAAAACAAACTTAAGATTTAGTAATGACCTGAGTTCGCTGCAAGTTGGCTGCTGACGATAATTGTGGTGAATGCGAAACAGCCATGACATGTTCCCCAGCTGGTAAGACTTCAAATTTATTTTTCTTATCTTCTTTAAAAAATATAGGGTCCGCCATCTAACGTTTCTTTTCAACTAGTGCTTATTTTGTGAATGGTAGCACTTAATTCATGTCTGATTTGACATATAATTAGTTTTATCCTTCCGCTGAACGAATATGGTTGTGTATACGCTTCGCTAAGTGGGCCAGCGATCGATTTACAGAAGATGCCAATTTTGCAAAAAAAATAATCATATTTTCAGATGAAGCTCATTTTGATGTTGGCGGGTATGTAAATAAGCAAAATTGTCGCATTTGGGGCACAGAAAACCCGCACGTATACATTAAAAAGCCGCCGCACCCAAAACGAGTCACTGTTTGGTGCGGATTGGAACCTTATTCTTCGCCATTGTCAATGGCAATCGTTATCGGGTCATGCTGAGCAAATTTTTGTTCACAAAAATTGAAGAGGATGATATTCGCAACATTTGGTTTTAACAGGACGGCGCTACGTGCCACACAGCCGAAGCTACACTCGATGTTTTGCGCCGTTTTCAAAAAAAAAAAAAGAAAAAGATATTTGGCGGACCCTTTATTGATCACTACAATTTTGTCACAAAAACTCTCTCTTAATTTTCAAGAGATTTTACCATAAGGTAATACTAATACAACCAATTTAATTTTCAAGAAATGACAAACTAAAACAGTAATGCTCACAAAATCAGTCCATCAGTTCATCTCTGAGCTGGATTAAGTTTACGTTGGAATTAGTAAATCATTAATTCATAGAATAGTTAAACCACATTAAAACGAAGAAAATTTATCGTTTAAATTTCTGCCTTCAAACAGTACGAATTATCAGCTGTTTGACATTTTTCGCAACGTTGCCAAATTTCTAAAGCAGTCAATAATAAATGGTTCACTGATTTACTGCATTCAAGTTTGAGATGCAAAACTAGAGCTTTTTTTTTGGCCATAAGCCTCTTAAAATACATTTAAGATCTTTTCAAGGCCTCTACAGTTTTACTGCTGGGTAAATTGTGAGCAGGCGTAAAATAAGACAACACGTTTATTTCCTTTTTTTTTAGTGCTGAACCATACGGTTGTGAACACTAAAGTGTAGCTCATTCAGGTAATGCTAACGCCATTAGGAAAATGTATCCTATTTCCATGTTTTTCATTTCATTTTCATATGCAGATTTTATACGTACATATTTATGTAAGTTTGTTCACACATGTTTGCAATTCTTTTGTTTTTTATTCTGTTATTTCTGTAGAGTAATTAAAATATTGTCATACAGAAGAGCCAGAAGAAAATCACGTTTTTAGGTGAAGTACAAGAGTAAATGTAATTGTTTTAATTCCGTATGCGCTCGCTCGCTCGCTCGCTCTTCTTTCCTTTGCTTTTTTTCTATTTCTCGAAGGAAAGTTTATATGAGTGTGCTTTTAAGAGGACTCTTTGTTCTTTTTAAATTGTATTTTTTTTTTCAACAACTGTTTTGTTAATTCTGCAACAGGGATGGGTACCCTACAAAGTTGTTACGATGTTTTTAAGTGTTAAAATCAAGGTCGAGCAGAGGAACAAACACTGTTTCTGTTTTGTGAGAACAATGGGTACAACGAAAAAGAAAAGAAAGCATTACTTATGAGTGAATGTCATGATTAAAATTTTAAGAAATTACGGTAAAAATATGTATATTGCAAAAGGGAATAAGTTGACTAGATGCACACATACATACATGATAAATGATATTGTTTTACTTCTAAAGCAAAGCAGTCGAACACAAGGTTGATAAAAGGATTGTATGCCGCTGTAAAAGAAATAACGATATCTGTTCCAAATGTGACAACAACTGATTCCTTTTATGGTGTCCAACCAATCGATTTGTCAAACCACCAGCATTCATTTATCCTTACTTATGTATGTGTGGATATGTAATATCACCTCACTCTGCTAGTTTCATTCTAGACCATTGTCGGGCACCTCACAATTAACATCTCTTTTGCATCAGTGTTGCCAGTTTAGGGGGTTTAACCCTAGATTTAGGGGTTTTTTTATTTTTTAGGGGTAAATTTGGGGTGTTAAATTCTTGCGGGGGAAATTTTATTTTTGTGGCATTTTTAGGGGATTTCTGTGTTTGCTTGAACGATAAAATGGCAGGAGTTAGAAGATTTATCAATTGATAAATTTAAACACCGGTATTCATAAAAAATAAAACGTTGCTCAAACACATTTTAAATAAAATTTTATATGAAAAATTTGTCGTAAAATGTGTTTCAACAATGTTTTATTTTTTATGAATACCGGTGTTTAAATTTATCAATTGATAAATCTTCTAACTCCTGCCATTTTATCGTTCAAGCAAACACAGAAATCCCCTAAAAATACCCCAAAAATAAATTGTTTCCTCCGAAAGAATTTAACACCCCAAATTTACCCCTAAAAAAATAAAAAACCCCTAAATCTAGGGTTAAACCCCCTAAACTGGCAACACTGATGCAAAAGAGATGTTAATTGTGAGTTACATCTTAATATCAAATTGAAACTTAAACATGGCTGCAGTAAATCAATGAACGAACCATTTATTATTGATTGTTTTTAGAAATAGCAATTTTTGTAACGTGACTAAAGCTTAAACACTAACACCGGTATTCATAAAAAATAAAACGTTGCTGAAGTACATTTTAGAACAAATTTTATATGAAAAATTTGTTCTAAAATGTGTTTCAACAATGTTTTATTTTTTATGAATACCGGTGTAAATTTTTTAAATGTGGTTTAAACACTCACTAACTGTTTTGGTCATTACTGACGCATAGTTTAGAATGAATTAAAAAAACAAAAATACAAGTTTTGCCAAACCAGAGCCTTAACTGCCAGTGATTTATTGGCCATATGTTTTACGTTGCTAAAACAAAAACTTGATGTGATAGAAAATTCTCTCTCTAAAGTTTACGTACATGCTTGGATATAATGAAAATTTATGCAAACCACTTTTATTTTAAGGAGACAGTATTTATTATGCATAATAGTGTTGACATTTAACCACTTCTCTGAAGAATGGTAATTGACCCCTTAATTAAACTAAACTACGACAACAGAGTGCACAAAATAACAGAATTTTAATTCAAACATCTTAGTGTGAGAATGTTTCTGCACTTTTAAAAACTCACAACTATGCACAAACACAAGCATAGGCAAACATAAACCCTCACACACACGCGAACACACACACACACACACTTACACATATAATAATTTTACTTACACTTTCACTGATGTAGCTGCCTCCTATGCAATATAGAAATAATTGCGTCAATGCTGCAATGCTATAAAATATATAAACCAGCAGGCCCAACGAAGCAGAATTCTACGCAGTTGGTTGGTTGCGAAGGCAGCGTTTCATCCATTCGCCCAGTGGTGCCGTGCCGTGCCGGTTGTAAATCAAAAACGGTGGAGCACAGCGAAGATGTAGAAAAGGAAACATGAAGAAAACAAAAAGGGAAAGTTTTGTTATTCTTGTTGCCGCCGACTTGTTTATTTTTTTAATCTTCTCCCTGCAACATTCTTATTATTGTTTTGAAAAATTCTTACATATTTAAATATGTATAAGTTTCATTAAATTTTATTATTACATTTGCAAGTCCGTGCAAATAAGATCACATTAATTTATGTATGTATCTGTCTGTATAAATATACGAGTAAACTTGCATAATTTCACGCTGCCTGCCAGAGATGGAAATGTATACAAAAGAGTGAAGGCTGCTCAGGGACTTCATTGATCTCTACACAAAATTGTGCAGGTACTGTTGGCGGCCGGCTCGTTTTGCTTTATGGAGCAAAAGAAAATGCTATAATTGGTTGGCCGCCAATATCTTTTCAATTGCCAGATTTTTTTTTAACATGAACTTAATTTATTTTTATTATTCGAAATTTTTCTTATATGTACATATGTATAATTATTTTTTTTTTTTGATAAATAAATAATTTTTATTTGATCCTTTTAATTATTGAATAAACTAATTTATACAGCTTCAGATCGTTTTAATATAAAAATTTATTAACAATATTATTCAATATTTCACTAACAGTTTGTTTCACTAACAGTTTGTTTCAGATCAAACGATCTGAAGTTGTATAAATTAGTTTATTAAATTTTTTTTGTATTAAGTTTATCAGTCTCAAGTTCTTTCTATATGTCTTTGATGTCTTCTTTGTCTTATTTAATTAATATCAATCACAAAAATAATACAGAAAGAACTTGAGCCTGATAAACTTAATACAAAAAAAAAAAAAAAAAAGAAAAAAAATTCAAATATAAACTTAATTATTTATTTGCATTAAGAGCCAATTGAAATATATTAATGCAGATCTAAAAATATACCTTTTCAAATGTTTGCTGTCTTTTCAGCTTTCAGGCGGCATATAGACAGCTGAAAAGACAAAAAACATTTGAAAAGATCTATTCTTGGACCTGCATTAATATTGTTACGTTTTAACCTTTTCAAAACGTTTTCCGTAGATTCTTTAATTGTAATGAAGTTAAAACACTTACGTCTTCAGTTTACAATAATCAACAGTTCAACACTTTATTTATTTGAACACACTATACTTGTAAACACTTTACTAAGAACACTTTTCACTTAATCACTTTTTATTACTTAAGACACTTTACACGTTAGCTCAGCTAAAAATCGACTGACCGTCCAGCGTTAAGCTCTAATGATCATTACTCGAACATTCTAGACGTTTACAGAAGCTAATCACGCCACATCTATAGTGCGATGTGCGATGACTCATCATGAACAAAAGATATACACACACACCGACATACATACACGCGGCAGTAAAACTCAAGCATCTGAGTCGCGCACATACATGCACACACGAATATTGTATCATGCGGTGGTGGTTTCTTTTATTTCGCTGTTGTGCTTATTTATCCACACATGTGTGTCAGTATGTGCACACTCGCTGTGCTGCCGTTTTGTTTATCAACAAGCTTCTATGTATGCATGTGTGTATATACCTCCTGTGTTCATTTACAAATAATAACAAGACAATATACGCACATATAAAATAACGATGATTTAGTACGTTCTAGAACAATCACAATCGGTCCGTTCACGACCAAATTTGTAACAATATGTTTATAAATTGTTTTTTTTTTTTTGCTTAAAGACATAGAGGGCGTGATTTTCCGATCGTAATCATATGACTCTGTTCCCATTAAGTACCGCCTGTTAATAGACTACTGTAAAATTTTGAAAAAATTTTGTTAAAATTTGCGTTTAACAGCTGTTCAAATCATACAACTTCGTAAATATTTCTAAAAATATAAAAATAATATTATAAAATAATTTTTTGTGTGCAAGAAAACAGTCAATTAAACCAAGGAAAAGCTCCATAGATACTGCGGGCACTACGAACCATCGATTTAAATGGTAAAAAAGTAGTTTATTGACTTTCGTTGTGGTCGCACAAGTACAACTGACTGTGAGCGCTTTGGACGGCCAATTGAGGTCGGTGCACCCGAAAAAGTCGAAAAAAAGGAGTAAAATTGTGTAAGATTGTCGATGCCATAGTCACTTCATATGGCGTGTCGTTTCTATGTTAAATAATCAGCTGGGCTTAAGAAAGTTGTCTGCAAGATGGGTGCTGCGTCTGCTACCACTTGACCATATAAACGTAAACATGTGACAACTTCAAAGACTTGTTTGGAGTTGTCTAACATCAATCTGTATTAATTTTTTTTTTGGCGTTCTGTAACTGTGGATGCAACATAGATCTATTGCTGTACTCCGGAGACAGGCTAAATAGTGGGTTTCTGCGCGTGAACCTGCTCCGAAGAAGGCCAAACAACACTCGTGCTTCTTTTTGTTGCATGAGAAAATGAAAAATACAATATTCAGTTATTATCCCTGCTAGTTGTGTATGTATGTATGTGTGTGAGTAATTTACATGCAGCTGCATGCATTGGAGTACATTGCAATTCCTTGATAAAAATTAGGTTAAAACAACTACACACACATAAAAATAAATAAACAAGAGTAAAGCAAACATAAAATTAAAAACAAAAAAAACAAAAAAAAAATTCAAATACGACAATTACTTGGTTTCTGTTTGTTTTGCGTAATTTTTTCTTTTTTAATTTCTGTTTTACGTGCTGTTTGTCAGTCAAGAGTTTCAAGGTGATATCCACTTTAAAACGACATTAAAGGTTAAAATTGAAATGAGAAAAAAGAGGAAAAAATAATAAAATATTGTTGCAAAAAGAAAATTAATTTCTTAATAAAATAAAAATAAAAATAATGGTGCGTATGAATCAGGACACAAGAATTGTAGCAAATACAATGAGTGCGAACAGCCAAATTCGGAATAATTAAAATGCAATAAGTGCATATAAAAAAATAACACGATAGATAAGAAAACACCTTGTTACTCCTAAAGTGATATTGGAATAACAGCAGCATAGACTGCTGCTGTGTATTTTGAAACTTCGAAACAATGTTGATCCATGAGCCTGAGTTCATGCAGACCAGTGTGTGCGCTGTTAAAGAGTTTCTTGTTTTTAAAGCAACAAATACAAAATTAATAATAATGAAAAATTATAAAATCCTGCTTTTAACAAGTTGCAATAATATAATACTAAATAATTTAGTAAAATTTAGCACAATGGGACCCTTTTACAAACCAAGTGGGCCGCATTCATTGCCGGCAGCCCCTGTAACATAACATAACACTAAATAATTGATTAAAATATTGCTTTGAAATTATTAAATTACGGCCTTTGCTTGTTTGTGGCTTTTTTCTGTTTTCTCTTTATTCTTATATTGTTTTCCCATCCCCGTTCTAACGCAAAACTTTTTGAATTCACTTTCACTAAAGTCCAATTGAATTTCTTTCAATTAGACAGAAAATCTTCTCATTTTAATTTAATGACATTTTAATCTGATTAAAGTATTTACTGTTATCAGTCTTCATTATTGCTAAAGTTTTGTATGTATAATTTTGTAACAATCTTTTGCAATATTTAATTGAGTAGGACAGCAACAATTCAATTAAATTTTTTCAGCACCATTTGCATTTGTCAACTTCTTTCAATGTCAGATTGGCAAAAATTTCTTGATACTTTTGACAATGATCGGCTCTGTCCGGAATTTTGCAAGATGTTAATGCTATTTTTTTTAGGTTTTTTTTTTCGTAAAACGTGTCCTAGAAAATTGATATTTTTGCACAGCAAAAGGAAAAGAGTGAGATTTTACCTTTATTTAAATCAAGGCCATACGATTGTTTGTCTGGCTGACGATTTGTTACTTCACCATTTTTCCATTTCATTTTCCACTTTGTTTCCCCCATCAAAGTTTGTAAGTGTACTCCCAAGGGGGAGACTGTGTCAACGAATTTTTCTTTATTTTAACGACTTTTTCTTGTCCCACTTTTTTATTCAGCTTAAAAATATGAGACAAAAAAATTAATAATGCTTAATAATTTTCAATAAATCCGAAAATGAATGAAAACAAATCTTTTCAGTCTGTTTTAAGTTTAAATTTTACTTGTTTAAATTTTATATGTATTTAAGTATCACTGAAAGAAGTTAAATTAAAACAATCGAAATGTAAAATTGAAGTTAAGGTCATGACATGAATACATGTATACACCATGCACTCATACACATATGCATATACATATACATATAATAAATGCCCATGTCTGTAGAAAAATCAAAGAGCCAATATACACGAGGTTGTTTTTCAGTCCGCATAATTTTTGTGCTTTCCACCACACACGGTATTATTTCATCTAGCATAAAATTGTATATACATATGAATATACATAGCTGTATGTGTGTTAGTGTTGTTTGCATTTATTTCATCTTTTTTTAGCTTCCAAATATTCTGGCAAAACCAACTTCCCTATTCAATTAAGCTCATCTGAGCAGCACGATATGCGATCACAGACTAAATTCGATGTGTAAAAAGAAGAAAAAAAAAAATCGAACCTGTTTTTTAAAGGGTGTGTCTGTATTAGTTTTCTTTTGCTAATGCGGGGTTAAAGCTGGTTGAAAAATTTGCCAACTAAAAACGACTCCCTTCACCCAAAACGCCATCAAGCTGCCCTTTTTATGCCAGCATAATTAATCTCGTGTGTATGGGCTCAAACAAATTAATATCAATTCGAAATATAGTTTTACTGTTGAAAAACTCTAGTGCTTTATTACTGACATGATCGCTAGTACTATTGATAAATATTATATGCATACAATTAATGCTTTCTCCAATTAACATTTTAAATGCAATTGTTATTGAAAGTCAGCTAGTAACTTAAATATGAATGAACACCAAAAAGAAATTTCAATTAACTGAATATTGTTTCAATTGCCTGATAAATATAACACAAAATAATAATACAAAAAAGTTTGATATGATAAATTGTGTATGGGTATTTCCATGAAATGGTCCACCGTTAGTTAAAAAATCAAAACGCTCGCACAATTTTTTTAAGCACAGAAAATTGAAAAAAAAAAAAACTATTGACATTTTATTATGTAAAAAAAAATTTTAACTTATAATAATTTTAAATGATGGTAAAAACTTCTGAAAATATATGTTAAATTACAAAAATATGTATGAAGGTAAAAAGTGTCACGTGCGTAATCAAAAAAAATTTTTTTTCTTAGCCAACCCATGCACACTTGTTTTTGAACAAACCATGATTATAATAAAGGTCCATTAATAACCTTTATAAAAACATTTTTTCCGAAATAAAAATCTTCTACAATTCGCCTACTTTTGCAATATTTAATGCTGCTTTAAAAGGCACTTACGTTTTTTGTCACGTGCGTAAGTCAATTTTGATCGCATGGAACTTGGGTACCCAGTGCTCAATTTTCCAATATATGTATGTATATACTTTTTGGAAGGAACTCATCACATTAAATGTAACAATGGCAAAATTCCATTCAAAAATTCCAACCCATTTATATTTTTATAATATTCAAAACAATTAAACGTGTACAAATGTCACGTGCGTAACCATGGAAACACCCATATACGGGATTTGATGGCCACTTACTTATAATAGTCAAAACTTTCTGATTCCACTGCAACACAAATTTGAATACATTTTTCGTTTTGAAAAAAAAAAAAAATCTTACTAAAACCTCCATTTTATCAAAAGTTTTGCATTCAATATTTACTTTAGGTCTTCATTAAAACAGATTTCCTTTCAAGTCTTACGACTTCATTAACAAATACTCCAACATTGCCAAAGTTTAGCTCTCACATGTGTTTTTTATTTTGGCATAAAATTTCTTGGAAAAGCTAATTAAAAAAAAAAAAAAAAAGAAAAGAAAATATAATAGCAAAAGTTTCGATGTTTAATAGTACTCGAAGAAAATATTCTGCTGATGATGAACACAAAATAGCTCTGCTAAAAAAGTATAGCAACTGAAAGTTTCTATACGTTTTACTATTTCCTTTTCTCCGCAAACCTATTTAATCATTAAGTGGTTATTCTATAGGCGAATTGCATTAACTTTAATAAAATAAAAAATAGTACTTAAAATTAAGCAAAAAAAAGTAGTTGAAAATCAACTTTTAAAAACTAATAAGAGTGCTGGCAAAAAAAAAAAAACATCAAGTGAATGAGAAAATAAATCAGTAAAAATGAGCAGCAATAAAAGTACATATCGATAGTACTATAAAATAAAATAAAATAAAATAAAATAAAATAAAATAAAATAAATAAAAATATCATGTTTGAAAATATCTAAAAAGTTGGAAGCCAACAAACAGAATTTACAGAAGCAAAGAAAAAAAAACACCACCACCACCCACCACTGGCCGGATATTCACACCCACTAAAGCACACCACTTGGGAAAAAAAGTAATAACTTGCCGATTAACCAAGCAACTTTGATAAAAAAAAAACTATAGTAGAAAAAAATCTATCCACTGCGTCTTGTATTCACTTCTACCACTTACCAACATTAAATCCAAAATGCTTAAACATAAAACTAATGCTGCCGACAGGAAATGCATCAGTATGATAAGAGTGAAATGTTCTGCAAAATCCGAGCATAAATCGATGATGCCGTTATGACGTTTAACTACTGCTGCCAGTTGCATACGGTAACGTTGATTCTGTGCCAAACTTGAAGTTTCACCTTAAAAGTTTGCAAAGCAACAAAGAAACAAATAGATTAAAACAAGAAATATTTAATAGAAATAAAAAATAAAAACTTTTACCTGTTTAAAACTGAGAAAAACAACTTTAATTATAATGAAAATTATGAGAATAGAAATGTTTGCTTATTAAATAAACTAAAACTAATTTTTATTATTTCATTGCCTAACGTTTAAATTTTTTAAATTTAAACGCTTAAATTTTTGCTAATGGTGTATTAAAGGTTAATCAAATGGGAGTGTTTGCTTAAATAAATTAAAAATAATTTTAATTATTTCATTGCCTAACGTTGAAATAAAATTTATGTTTTTTTCTAAACGAAAGAAATTTCTAAATATTGTGACAAATTTTTGCTAATGGTGTATTAAAGGTTAATCAAATGGGAGTGTTTGCTTAAGTACTCCACACTCGACATATTTTTCACATTATATTTGGCAACTTTTACACGTGTAAGCAGTAAAGCCCGTATGATACTTCATTTTTCTTTCATTAATTGGTATAGAATTGTTAGAAAGAAACAGCCATTGCTCGAAAGAACCAAATATACAAAACGTAAACAAAACTGACATCTTTTTTTTCAGTGTTCAGTGTATTCTTTTTATTTTCAAGAAAGCGCTAGGAAATAAAAATGTTCAAAAAAAGAAGCCTTAAATCGCAAAAATTGTCCCTAAAACGCTGACTTAGCAACACTCAAGTTTGAAATGTCAATTTTAGGTTGTAAAATTTTAAATTTTTTTTTGACCTTACCTGATTTTTTATCGATAACTTTTACAAAAATGTTGACAGTTTTGCATTTATCTTAATACAGCTGAACTCTTTGCACATACTAAATTCTACTATTACATTATATTTGCACTGTTCCCCAAAACTTAAACAATGCAAGAAAAATGTAGTATCATACGGGCTTAGGGAAAAGTCATAAGACATATTTTCAAATAGAGCGTGTTCTATTTTGTTGTGTATAAACATATGCCATCAAATGTCTATGCTATATGGAAACATTTGTTGGCGGTTGATTACATGCACTACCATTAGCCAGCTGAATGAAATATTTTGCAAGATGAAAGAAAAAAAGGGTTTTTTTCGTTTTAATAAAACTTAATTATTTAATTAAAAATTTAATCAAAAATAATTTTGACGGCCACCAGCAATGTTGCAAACGAACGACTTGGATAATTACAGAGTGAAAAAGAAAAAGCCAACAAATAAAATATTGTGATCTTCTCTGTTATTGTACATTATTATTAAAAATGTGTTCAATAGTTGCTATTAAAATTTTTATTAATAAAATTAAGAAAAAAAAAATTTCGTTCTGAAAATATTTTTATCAAGCAATAAATTTTTAATTTTGGAATATATCAGCTGTTGCAAACAAACATGACGAATGCCATATGTAAATACAAAATTAAAAATCTTATGTAAATTGAAAAATTCTGACAGACATAAAGAAAAACATGTGACTCAAAGGCTTAGAAAACCTATACATATAAAACACGACGTGTGGGGGGTACTTTAATAATGCCTCAAGCGACATCTGTGTACATAATATAAAATAAATATTAAGTGCTGCCAAGTGTTCTCTCAATAGGTCTCGAAGTTTCTCGCCTTAGAACTTTCCAGATTAGTTTCTCTACTGGCCGGTATAAATACTAGAGTAAATTTGAGTGTGAGGTATAATGAGTGATTATAATGAGTGATGAGGCTCATTTTCACCTCAGCGGGTACCTGAACAACCAAAACTCCACAAGTGATGCATGAGGAAACATTACACCCACTCAAAGTGACTGCATGGTGTGCTCTTCATGCTGGACGGGTCATAGGACCATTTTTTTGGAGGACGCCGCCGGTCAAACAACAACGTGCCATTGGGCCATGTTAACTGAATTTTTTTTCTCCTGCAATTGAATGAATCAGGTCCGGAGGGCTTGTGTTTCCAATAGGACGGAGCTACGGCACATACTGCACGAGCCACAACTGATATTCTAAAATCCAAACAACATCGAATAACTTCTTTTGGCCCACCAGTTATAAATGTACATGTTTGGTATTTATTCGAATATTTTTTGCAGATATGTCGCTCTTCTTTGGAGAGCTGCAGAGAGAGTTTTTTGATTGGTTAAAAAAAATTCTTTACCGTATTATTGTCCTCAAGAAGCTATCTGAAGGAGATCGAAATATCGACAAAAATATTCGAATAAATACAACAAATATATGTTTACTAAAAAATACTTTCAGCTGAAGAAAATAATAATATTTACTAAAAAAAAGGGGTCACATAAATCTAGATATTAAAACCGGTATTCATAAAAAATAAAACATTGTTGAAACACATTTTACAATAAATTTTTCATATAAAATTTTTTCTAAAATGTATTTGAGCAACGTTTTATTTTTTATGAATACCGGTGTTTATAATTTAAATTCCTATTACTAACTAAAAATAGATAAAGGTTTTGGAAATCTTTATCATTGAATTTGGCCATAGAGACCAAAATAAATCTGATAGCCCTGCACCCAGTTAGCATTTAACTGCCAGTTAGCCAAGAGTCAGCCTGTCAGTTCTTTCGTGCGCATAAATACGTTTTAAAACAAAATTTTGAAATTTCTTTTTTGCTTCAAAGGGTGCACCGAAACTAAGTGATATTTGGCAACTTAATTACGATGCCTGCATAATTTTCTATTGATATGGATACATATTTTATTGTCATTGTTATTTTTTCCAACTTACTTTCTTTTAGTTCCGCAAATATGCTGCGTATGTCATACTCAATCATACGGAATATACCCGTCATGTACAGGCAGGCGCAAACAAAGAAGCCGTCAGCAAAACTGAAGGTGAAAACTGTCATTGCACCGGATAATGTCAAAAGCAAATATGTCACTGGATAAAATGGATAATTGGCAAACATTTTCGGTATGCTGATGCCAAACCAAGGAAACGGTAAGTAAAAAAGAAAAAAGTAAAGTAAAGATTAAAATTCATTCTTATAAATGAAGTACTATTTTGCAAAGGATTACACTCTGTAACAAGTGAAAACACATTTTCTTGTTTGTTTATTTTTTATAACATAATTTGTTGTGTACTTTTTTTTTTTTAATTTTATCATTTGTAACTGGCATGGTTTTTTTTGAACCACAATAATTACACAACGGAACAAATCAAGTGTTTATTGTGTTGCATGTAATTTTGTGACTAAAGATACGGTCACACTAACACCGGTATTCATAAAAAATAAAACGTTGCTCAAATACATTTTAGAACAAATTTTATATGAAAAATTTTTTCTAAAATTTGTTTCAACAATATTTTATTTTTTATGAATACCGGTGTAAAGCTTTTGTTTGTCCAGTTTTGCCAAAAAAAAACGGGACCACAACCTTTTTCTTTAACGTTATTTTAGTCAAGTACATGCGTATCAACAACTAAAACTGTACATATGTATATACATACGTACAGAAACATCAACAAGCAACAACGAAAAGAAACACAAAAACATTGACACCGGTATTCATAAAAAATAAAACATTGTTAAAATACATTTTAGAACAAATTAAATGTAAAATGTATTTGAGCAACACTTTATTTTTAATGAATACCGGTGTAATAATTTAATCGAGCTTGAGTTCGACTTTTACTTCCTCAAAATTGATTGAAAGATTTTTTTGTGATAAAATTGGAATCAACAACATTTGGAAAAAAAAATACTATGGTTGTCTCACGACCACCACATCGCTCATCAGCACCCAAATTTGCTTCGAACTCAGGCCATGGCTAATTGTATACTATTTTTAAACAGCAGCTCTTTGCCATACTGCCACCTGAGCTCTTCATTACTGACTGTCTATATGTTGATCTTGTTGATTAGTTTTCCACTTTATCACTGTGTTTTTCTATTGATTGGAATATATTTTATATTCCCTCCCCAACGCCCAATTGATTTCCAATTGATTTTGGTGTTTGCTGCTGTTTTTAAATCAGTGATAGCAACGGTTTCAAACTTTTTGCCAGGCCCAGCGGTTTTTAGGTATTAATTTGAACTTTATAGTCCAACAATATGATATAAACTTTTAAGTGGTTTTATCAAGCAAAGTTCGGTTTTTATTTCCTCAAAGTGGGTGCTGATGAGCGATGTGATGGTCGTGAAACAACCAGTCAGCAAGTCTTCATCTTTGCTTTTCTTGCCTTCTTTCAAAATTTTGATCACTACAATTTTATCATGAAAAAATCTTTTTTAATTTCGAGGAAGTAAAAATAACAATTCAAAAATGAACTTATTTATTCGCTATTGAAATGTATTATTTTAGCTCTAACAATAGAGCTTGTCCACCTAGCAAATAAATTTTACTTTTCTTTACTTAATTGATATTGATTAAAAAGTAGTGAAAACCCAAGGGTTGAACTTGAGCCTGAAAAAGTAATTTAATATAAATGTATAGAGCTTAATGTTTTCTGTCTTTTTCAGCCGTCTATATGCCATCGTTGATGCTAATCAACTCAGCAGTAGACTCGAAAAACTTAAAACTCAGTTTGTTCATGAGAATTTTGGAATAAGTAGTTGGGTTTCAAACATGCTTTTTAGATTTTTCGAGTCTACTGATGAAAGAGCTGATTAGCATCAATGAAATAGCGGCGGCATACTGACGGCTGAAAAAGATAGGAAACATTAAGGTCTATTGCTAGACTTAAAATAAAATTATTAGCAATTATTGCTTTGAAATTGAGGATGCAACTAAAAAAAAATTATTAGAGGTGACTAAAGAAAATTACAGAAAAATAATAACATTAAATAAAACCACTTACACAATATTGAATGGCAGCTCATTTTGCTGCTCCCGGCCTTGTAAATATCGTATCACATTTGTTGATACGGGTCTCAAGCTAAAACACAGATTTGTAAAAGTCCCCGACGCCAATAACACAAAGCAAAAGATGCTGGCGATTGAGGCTAATTTTTGTACAATTTTCATTTTCTCTGCGTTGTGTTGTTCTGCATTCAGCAATTGATTCGCCAGAGCAAGATGATGTTGCAATTGCAAAGAGAGAGAGAGAGAGAGAGAGAGAGAGAGAGAAAAAAAACAGGTAAAATTATCAAGGTTAAATAATTTTCAATAGATAATTATTTTCAAAATAACTCATCGTATGAAGTATGCAAGTGGAAATTGAAATCACTATAGCAAATAGTGTAGCATAATTAAAATGCTATAAACTAGTGATGATGCAATTCATATGTACATACATGTTTATAGCAGGACTGAAGTGCTTTTAACATCTACTCACATGTTGGCATGCATGTGCGCACGTTATTGTGCCTGGCTGACAAAGCTAAGCACTTACAACATCGCATTTGCATCGTGAAGCAGTTGGTGTAAAGATACTTAGAGATACAAAGATTCTAACCTGTCATTAACATGCTACGTATGCGTTGCACTATTGTATACCAACGATGATTATGAACAAAGAACACCAGCATCTTTAGCAGGGATATGGCCTTGGTAACGCCAGGACAGAAGGCCTCCAGTGCATTAACTAAATCATTTAAATACATAAAGCCATATAGATTCTCTCCGACCGCACCCATAGCCACCACAAAGACATTGAAACCAAAGACTAGCAATTTAATGCTGGAATGTGTACGTTGAGGCCAAATGCCGCATATTGTACCGGATATACGTGGTATGCGCATAAAACTTTTTGACATTGGTACAGATGGCCGTAGAAAATCAAACATGTTGAACCAACGTTGTGAGAGATGCTGCTGCCGGTGTTGATGTAAATCCACTCGTACGAGTAGTAACTTTTGTATTTGACAAAGACGTCTTTTTATTTTGGTTTTCTATGTATTTGTTTTAGCACAAATTCTAAGGAAATAAAACAGTGTTTGGAATGGTGTTTTAAAGTTAAAAAAAAAAAAAAAATAAATAAAATATTAACACCGGTATTCATAAAAAATAAAACATTGTTCAAATACATTTTAGAACAAATTTTTCATATCAAATTTCTTCTAAAATATATTTGAGCAACATTTTATTTTTTTATGAATACCGATGTAATAATACAAGTTGTACGTTGAGGAGGCGTACTACTTTGTTTGTGTATAATTTTTGATTACATTAAAGAGTGTGGATCTTCTTATATTGATAACTATTTTAATATGAACTTAATTATTTATTTGCTTTGAGAGCCAATTGAAATGTATTAATTTAGGTCCAAAATTGAACCTTTTTAAAAAATATTTGCTGTCTTTTTTAGCTGTCTATATGCCGACGACATTTCGTTGGTGCTAATCAACTCATCAGTAGACTTGAAAAATTCTTAAAAGTTTGTTTGAAATTTGTATGGCTAGAAAACGGAACCACAACTTTTTTCTTTACAGTTATTTAGGGCAAATACCTACATATCGATAACTAAAAAAGCATATACTTATGTACAGCTACATCAACAATCTACAAGGAACAGAAAAAGGCAGAAAAGTAATGTGAAAACATTAAATTTCACCACAGTATATTTTATTGTTTTATTTGCTTAACGAGTACAAATAAAGTTTGGAACAAATTGGTGTCTGCTTGTATTGGCTCTTGCAAAATTTTTGTATGATGAAATAATTGTTTGCTGTAAATTTTGATTTTTCTCCTTAATCGATTTGCTTTGAAATTCAATGCTGTTGCTCTATTTTCAACGACTTTTCTTTTCATTTGTGTGTATATTAATTCTTAGCTGTTTGTATGCTTGTGCTTGGCCAAAACAAGAGAACAGCGGTCCCATTATTTGACGGCTAATATTTGATGGTGTGACCGTGCCTTAAAAACAGTATGCAATTAATTAAGACCTGGATTTGAAGCCTTTTTTGGGCTGGAAGTTTGTTGTGGCGGCCGTGGCACTGTCACGGCATGTTCCCCAGCCAATAACTCTTCAACGTTATTTTTCTTGTCTTCTATAAAAAATTTTGATCACAACAATTTTACGACAGTAAAAATCTTGCTCAATTTTCAGGAAGTTAAAAGCGGACTAAAGCCCAATAAAATAATTAACAATATATAATTTTTATTTGATCCTGTTAATTATTGAATAAACTAATTTATTCAGATCGTTTTTAATATATAAAATTATTAACAATATTATTCAATATTTCACTAACAGTTTGTTAGCATCTTCAGGATAATATTTGTAATTCAATTACAACTTTACTTTGCATCCATAAACATTTGTAATTGAATTACAAATATTATCCTAAAGATGCTAACAAACTGTTAGCGAAATATTGAATAATATTAATAATAAATTCATATATTAAAAACGATCTGCAGCTGTATAAATTAGTTTATTCAATAATTAACAATTGTAAATCATAAAGTTCGACCATAAAATTTATTTAATTTTACTTCCGTCGTTCGTTAATGTGATCCCTAGAGTTTTTAGTTTTGAAGCCTACATTCAAATTCGCCAATATATTTTTCTTCTTCAATTGACACCTGCCTCCGAACACTGTGATTCCTTTTTATGCATTTCCTTTCGTATTTAAATCAAGTTGCCTCTTGGCTAATAACAACTAAGTTCAACTTTGTTGCTGTTGTTGTTGCTTCCACTTGATGTGTGTGTGTGTGTGTGTGATGTATGTGCCACCAAAATACTAACAACTGCTTGCTGCCTGCCTGTATTATTCTCTTCCAACGAAACAATGAAACTAGTTTCATTAGTCAGCTTAGATTGTGGCATTTATACTGCGGCAGATTTTGAATTTGTTTTGTTTTTCGTTGTTGTTGCTTATTTTCTTTTTTTTCTTTCGTGTATAAATTAAATATTAGCATAAGAAGCTTTTGTTTACGAAAACACAAATTAAACAACATACTTAAGTACATACGTATGTATTTATATTCTATATGCAGTCTGGCATTTGATAGCGTGTAATAGATATGAATAGAAAATGATAACATAAAATATTAGAATAGAAAAAAAAAACCAAATCATAAATGGTGTGTTAAAGCGTAGTAATATTTATTTATGTTGAAATGATGTTGCAGGACATAAATTTATTGTTAGTGTTGTAAAAGAAATTTGTTTAATTTTTGGCATATACACACACACACACTCCTGCCACAGAAGTGATTGGAATGGTTTTGATTTGGAATTTTCAATACGATGGATTTTACTACACCCTCTTCGGACCGAAAAATTTAAGTTTTTGTATTTATTTTTTAAGAAAAGTGTGGCAATATTGCTCATTAAATATGGCAATGTAACTGGTTAAATGTGGCAATATCGTACAAACATAAAAACAAAATCACATACCTATTAGAGCAAAAACTACATATAGGGAAGAGATAGAAATAAAGCTGAAGTTGCGAAGAACAGTAAAAGTGTTGTAAGGCGATAAAATGTTTTCTGGCTTACAGTTTTATTTGAACATTTCTGATTTTTATTTTGTTTATGAAAGGAATTCTTTCAAGTTTTTTCAAGTCTACAGATGAGTTGATTAGCACCAAAGTAATATCGGTGGCATATAGGCGGCTAAAAAAGACAGAAAATGTTAACGAATTAACAATATAAGAAAAATATATATACATATATACAGTAAGTTGTAATACAACTTATGTTATGTTACGAAGGCCGCCGGCCCTGAGACCGACTCACTTGGGTCCTAGAAAAGGTCCCGTTGTGTTACCCGAAATAGGCTGTAGGGAGATCTCCCTACACAAGCTCCACCGGTTCCTCCCTGAACCAGCCCGATGAACGGATGAAGGAGTCCACCCTGTCCAAACCGCATTCCGACACTTCCGGTAATCCCTCTAGTGTCGGTCTGCCCAAGCAATTTGCTCTCTTGTTAGAGAGGGCTGGACATCGGCAGAGCAAGTGTTCGACACTCTCCTCCTCTTCCTCATCTCTGCAACCTCTGCAGAAATCATTGTGTAATACAACTTGGTTGCCTTTGTCTGGTGAGAAACTCTCACCTTAAAATATAATTGGTGTGTTTGATAAAATTGAAAATTTAGACAGAAAATATGCAACAGCTTGGGTGGCTGAGTGGCATGATTGTTGCTTTGGAAACATGAGCTCCTGAGTTCAAGGACGGGTGCTGACGAGAAAGTGTGGCGGCTTCGAAACAGCTAGTTGTCCACCCTGCTAAATATGTTTGATGTTTTCTTTGTTTTATTTAGTATTTTAATTGTTCGAGCCTTGTTTTTTTATATAAATGTTTATGAAATTCGATATTTCGATATCACAATGGATATATTCTTCAGGAATGTTTTGACATGATATCGAAATAATAATAAACATTTATATAAAAAAACAAGTGAACTAAAGGCTCGAACAATTAAAATCCTAAACAAACAAAGGTAGAAAAATTTGCTTCAAGAATTTGTTTTATTTAATTAATATCAATCACAAAATTAATACTGAAAGAACTTGAGTTTGATAAACATAATATAAAATAAAATTCGATCCAGGCAACACACACATTACATGTGCTAGAAATAGAGGTAAAATAAACTGCATTGAAAAATAATTCAAGGAAAAATGTTTGGAAGTTTTTTGCAAACCTAAAAAAGGAAGTGCTTTAATTTTTTTTTCGTGAACTGCCGTAAAATGGTTATCACTCACTATCACGCACGAAATTTTAACTTTTAGATCACACGCTCGTGCACTCACGCAAGAAATGTTCAAGGCATAGCACAAGAAAGAAAAAGTAAAGGTGTTGCAAAACGTAAAATGCTTCCTGTATAAGAAGTTTGTTTGAGCATTTCTGATTGTGATTTGGTTCATGAGAATTTTGGTTTTTTAGATTTTTCAAGTCTACTGATGAGTTGCTTAGCAGCAACGAAATGTCGGCGTCATATAGACGGCTGAAAAAAGACAGAAAGCATTAAGGTCTATTTTGTAGACCTAAAGTAACAAGAATTTTTTATTAAAGTTTTTGTCTTTATTCCTTCAAAGCGGCCTTAAGACTAATTTCTTGAGATTTCCTTATTCTATATTTTATCCTAAATTTCTGATTGCTCAATTTTGACAAACTTTTTTTCATTGGTTCATAAAATCGATGACTTCGATTGTTTTTACGAAAACATCAAGTCATCAATGTGTTATTAATATCGACCTTTTTAAATTAGATAAATTGATTCCTTTTATCGTGTCCAACCAAAATGGGCTTTCAAGGTCATTAGTTTATCTTCATTTAAAAGAAAAATTACAATTTTTTTCATTTAAATCGTTCCCTACGTTTATGAAAAGTTTTGGATTTCAAACAATTAATTTTATTTCACTGCATATGGAAAAAAGAAAATTTGGATGAATGAAAAAATGTCATCGGCTTTAAGTGCTTATGAAATAACGGAAAGAGGAAAAATTCTGTAAAATTTCAGAAATTAATAAAAATTTATTCAATTTAATTAACAGTTTCTTAAAAGTGTCTTCTTGACTTTGTTTCATTTACGTTTGTTTTGTAGACTTAGCAATAATTGAATGTATATATACGAGGGTTGGTGAAGTTACATATTCAACTCGCTTGATTTTTCTAAAATTTAGTCACGACATTTTCACGACAACTGCACCTCTCTAATTAAAATGTTTGCTTCTCATCCGAATTTCGCTAAATCTATTAAAACTCGCAGTTTAGGAAGGAAATGCAAAATAAATGCGCCACTTCGTTTTAGAGAGATTGCCTATAGCAAAGGCAACGAGGATTGAAAGAAAAGTAACAAAAGCAGAAAACTCTACGCTGCTTTTGTAATAAATGATTTGTTTGAAAATACATTTCATTTGCCTTGTGTGATTTATATTTTCTTCTAAAACGACTTTTTATGTTTCCTTTTGGAAATTTCCCCAAAATCAACTCTGTGCAGCATACAACGAGCTGACACTGGCATTCGCCTATAACCTAAATTTAATAAATAAGCAGGCCTATAACCTCTTTTTAATTTTTAAAATTAGGATCAGGCCTATTAAGACTTTTTTTTCGACGGTTCACATATTACAATATTTCAATTTATGTATCCTCCAGGTCAGCTTTGAAACTTTTCAGCAGCGTTAACCTTCCATATCATGACTGACCTCTTTTAGCAAATAACACCTCTTGTTAAAATACAAAAACACATTTTTCTTTTAATCATTTTTTCATACATCATATTTTCTCCTCCCGAATAAATTACAATCGCCTTTTGTTTTCGTTTTTCTTTTTTACTCGTTTAGGGCGTTATTTTATAACTTTTTAATTATTGTTTAACAAAAATTAAAAATCTTAACAACTGCAACAGCAGCACTAAAATGTGTGTTATTTAAAAGTTTTGAATTGTTTTCGTTTAGTTTTCTTTTACTTTTTGTTTTGTAAGTTAAACTTATCCATTTATGAAAAATTTATTCCTGTCAGATTTTCACTGCAAAATGGTAATTTTACTGGTGCTACGGCTGAGTGTGTGTGTGTGTGTGTGTCGGCTTGTAGTTCACAACTTGTTTATTTCTGTTTTATAATTCAACACATTGTGGTGGTAAAAGTTTTTTTTATATTTTTAACATAATTTCTAAACACGTTGACCATAAGCCCAAGCACCCAAATACAGACCAATATAAATACTATGGGCCTTTACTATAGTCGAACACTAAAGTCGGCTGTTTTTAGAAACAACTTAAATTTTAAGAAGTGTTGCTAACTTTTTTTTTTAACTACATATAGTCAAAATTAAAGTTGACTTTCCTCGGGGGTTACACGATCAAGTTTTGCCTTTCAAGTTTTAATACATTCACACTTTTTTTTACACTAATACACTCACAATTTTGAAAATTGATGCAAACTTGATGACAATTTTTGCTTTCCATAGAGAGCATCAAGTCACAATCAACAAAACAACTGACAACAATTTTTTTTCGTTCTGTCTGCAAATATTTTTTTTGTTTTGTTTCAAAGTTGCAATTAAAAGTGATAAAAATTAAACAGATTCAAGTTTTAAAATAGAAATAAAAATGTTTACGTGCAAAACCAACAAATATAAAGAAGCCACCACGTTCTGCGGAATATGAATGTGGCGTCATATCGTCTCCTTTCTGCTCTCTGGTTGTTTTCTTCTTCTTCTTCTTTTATTTTCTTTATTGCTGATAGTACTTTTAATGAAGCAGCTATTTTTAATGTTCTTCTTGACGGCATCTTGACAACGAATTGTTATGAAATTGCGTGCAGCCTACGTCACAGCTATCAATTTTATTGAATTTTGACAAGCAGTATGTGAAAAAAACTTGATAGCAAAACTTGATCGTGTAACTGCAGTGTTAAGCTGAATTAGCTTTAAATGGGTGCCAAATTGTTTATCGAAAATGCCAAGTTATTTGTCATACAACCTCTTACAAATTTAAGTAAAATCCCATCTCTAATGAGAAGACTCTCAAAAATTATGTATAACATGTAAACACACAGAGTAGGCAACCATGTTTACTACCTTGTCACTTTACTTTCAGTAAATGTAAAAAAATTACTTTCAGGAAAATTTAGCTGAAAGCTGAGTTGAAAGTTCGAAAATTGTGAGTGTGTTGGTAAAAAAAGTGTGAGTGCGTTGCAACTTTTAGGCATTTACTTTCCCGTCTAAATGTTACGCAAGCTATAGCTTCTCTTACTCTTAATGCCGACGAAGCTGAAAAACTTGAAGCGGACGCAACCACAGCCTAAAGCAATACGGATAGAGCTGGGCTGCAGCTGCATCCAGCACAAGTTTTGCTGCTTCTATTGCGTCATGCGCGTGAGAGCGAAATAATTTATATGATACTGAGCGTATGGTCAACGTGGTTATGGGCCACAATTATTTCAATATTAAAAATGTTGGTAATGTTTCCAAAAGAAGTTTTAAGTCGTTTTAATTGTTGTCAGTTACTCAACATTGATGGTGTAGACATTTTCTTGTAGTGGATTTCCAAGAAAATATTTTATTTATATTCTTTTTTCTGCAACAAATCTAACACTGGAAAAATAAGTTATACTGCAAAAGCGTATGTCTTTTTAGAGATTTATAAGTATTTGCATACAAATTTAAATGAATTTCAACATTTTCCCCAGACCAATTGTTATTTACTATATCGGTCTTAAGTTCGAAATTGAGAAAGATTTTTTGTGGTAAAATTGTGTTGATCAACATTTTTAAAGCGGACAAGAAAAGTAAAGTTGAAGACTTTGTGGCTGGGGTAGATGCCATCACTGTTTCACGTTCACGTTCACTACAACGATCATCAGCACACCCTGTCTGCTTTCGTAAGGCTGAATATTTTTCCAATTTGGCATGAGGAAAAATACGAGGCACTCAGATTTCAGTTGTTAACTGAAAAAATTAATATAATTGCAGAAACTACAGTGTTCTAGTTTTTTTTTTGCTTTTTTTCAGATTTGTTATAGAAGCAGACAGAATAAAAAACGTGGTTCTCTTCTGCAGAGATGTGTTTCTTTCTACGCTTGCTAAGACTGTGATCAAAACTACTACTGGTTTGAATCATTTTAAAAAATATGTCGACCTTATTTTTATAATTATTATTATTAGTATATTTTATATTTATATGTCGTCACAGCATTCGTGATCGAATGTACTATGTAGTAAAACTAATGTAAAACAAAAATAAAATAAGTAACAAACTCACAGCATACGTGATCACGAATGCCTTGATTCGGCGCTAGATTTAAAATTGAGCTTTCTAATTATGTATAATGAATTATTGTTGAGGTATTTTTTGCAAATTTATGGAGTCGTTTGATTGAAGTAAAATTTCTAGCAAAGGTGGGCCAAAAGAAGTCATCCGATATTGTTTGGATTTCAGAATATCAGTTGTGGCTCGAGAGCAGTGTGTGTCGTTGATCCGTGCTGCTGGATCCGGACATGTCCTCCAGACCTGATTCATTCAATTGCGAAAGAAAAAAATTCGGTTACCATGGCCCTATAGCACGTTGTCGTTTGACCAGCGGCGGCCTCCAAATAAATGGTCCGATGACTCCTCCAGCATGAACAGCGCACCATGCAGTGTAATGGCTCCTCGTGCATCACTTGTGGGTTTTTGGTGCCCCACAAGCGATAGTTTTGCTTGTTCAAGTACCCGCTGGGTTGGAAATGAGCCTCATCGCTTCATGATTTTGTTTGAAAAATCATTTGCAGATTTGCCGGCACTTTCCCGTATAAGTTGCAATTTGACAAATATTCAAAACCAAAAAACTGTATAGAAAACCCCTTCCCACGGAGGCACAACTTGTTTCTACTGTATTTTCTAAAATACTTCTTCCTCACAAAATTTGAAAACGGAAATATTTAGAGAAGAAGACCACAAAACGACCTGCATTTGCAGATTTGCCGGCACTTTCCCGTATAAGTTGCAATTTGACAAATATTCAAAACCAAAAAACTGTATAGAAAACCCCTTCCCACGGAGGCACAACTTGTTTCTACTGTATTTTCTAAAATACTTCTTCCTCACAAAATTTGAAAACGGAAATATTTAGAGAAGAAGACCACAAAACGACCTGCATTTGCAGATTTGCCGGCACTTTCCCGTATAAGTTGCAATTTGACAAATATTCAAAACCAAAAAACTGTATAGAAAACCCCTTCCCACGGAGGCACAACTTGTTTCTACTGTATTTTCTAAAATACTTCTTCCTCACAAAATTTGAAAACGGAAATATTTAGAGAAGAAGATCACAAAACGACCTGCATTTGCAGATTTGCCGGCACTTTCCCGTATAAGTTGTAATTTGACAAATATTCAAAACCAAAAAACTGTATAGAAAACCCCTTCCCACGGAGGCACAACTTGTTTCTACTGCATTTTCTAAAATACTTCTTCCTCACAAAATTTGAAAACGGAAATATTTAGAGAAGAAGACCACAAAACGACCTGCATTTGCAGATTTGCCGGCACTTTCCCGTATAAGTTGCAATTTGACAAATATTCAAAACCAAAAAACTGTATAGAAAACCCCTTCCCATGGAGGCACAAATTGTTTCTACTGTATTTTCTAAAATACTTCTTCCTCACAAAATTTGAAAACGGAAATATTTAGAGAAGAAGACCACAAAACGACCTGCATTTGCAGATTTGCCGGCACTTTCCCGTATAAGTTGTAATTTGACAAATATTCAAAACCAAAAAACTGTATAGAAAACCCCTTCCCACGGAGGCACAACTTGTTTCTACTGCATTTTCTAAAATACTTCTTCCTCACAAAATTTGAAAACGGAAATATTTAGAGAAGAAGACCACAAAACGACCTGCATTTGCAGATTTGCCGGCACTTTCCCGTATAAGTTGTAATTTGACAAATATTCAAAACCAAAAAACTGTATAGAAAACCCCTTCCCACGGAGGCACAACTTGTTTCTACTGCATTTTCTAAAATACTTCTTCCTCACAAAATTTGAAAACGGAAATATTTAGAGAAGAAGACCACAAAACGACCTGCATTTGCAGATTTGCCGGCACTTTCCCGTATAAGTTGCAATTTGACAAATATTCAAAACCAAAAAACTGTATAGAAAACCCCTTCCCACGGAGGCACAACTTGTTTCTACTGTATTTTCTAAAATACTTCTTCCTCACAAAATTTGAAAACGGATATATTTAGAGAAGAAGACCACAAAACGACCTGCATTTGCAGATTTGCCGGCACTTTCCCGTATAAGTTGTAATTTGACAAATATTCAAAACCAAAAAACTGTATAGAAAACCCCTTCCCACGGAGGCACAACTTGTTTCTACTGTATTTTCTAAAATACTTCTTCCTCACAAAATTTGAAAACGGAAATATTTAGAGAAGAAGACCACAAAACGACCTGCATTTGCAGATTTGCCGGCACTTTCCCGTATAAGTTGTAATTTGACAAATATTCAAAACCAAAAAACTGTATAGAAAACCCCTTCCCACGGAGGCACAACTTGTTTCTACTGTATTTTCTAAAATACTTCTTCCTCACAAAATTTGAAAACGGAAATATTTAGAGAAGAAGACCACAAAACGACCTGCATTTGCAGATTTGCCGGCACTTTCCCGTATAAGTTGTAATTTGACAAATATTCAAAACCAAAAAACTGTATAGAAAACCCCTTCCCACGGAGGCACAACTTGTTTCTACTGTATTTTCTAAAATACTTCTTCCTCACAAAACTTGAAAACGGAAATATTTAGAGAAGAAGACCACAAAACGACCTGCATTTGCAGATTTGCCGGCACTTTCCCGTTTAAGTTGTAATTTGACAAATATTCAAAACCAAAAAACTGTATAGAAAACCCCTTCCCACGGAGGCACAACTTGTTTCTACTGTATTTTCTAAAATACTTCTTCCTCACAAAATTTGAAAACGGAAATATTTAGAGAAGAAGACCACAAAACGACCTGCATTTGCAGATTTGCCGGCACTTTCCCGTATAAGTTGTAATTTGACAAATATTCAAAACCAAAAAACTGTATAGAAAACCCCTTCCCACGGAGGCACAACTTGTTTCTACTGTATTTTCTAAAATACTTCTTCCTCACAAAATTTGAAAACGGAAATATTTAGAGAAGAAGACCACAAAACGACCTGCATTTGCAGATTTGCCGGCACTTTCCCGTATAAGTTGTAATTTGACAAATATTCAAAACCAAAAAACTGTATAGAAAACCCCTTCCCACGGAGGCACAACTTGTTTCTACTGTATTTTCTAAAATACTTCTTCCTCACAAAACTTGAAAACGGAAATATTTAGAGAAGAAGACCACAAAACGACCTGCATTTGCAGATTTGCCGGCACTTTCCCGTATAAGTTGTAATTTGACAAATATTCAAAACCATATATGCAAATACCGTTGGATTGTGTGTGTTTTTGGCTTCTTTTTTTGTATTGAAAGAACACGTGTGATGCGTTGCTTTTTAGTAGTTTTATTTGGTTCATTGTGAAAACGAGATGTCGATTTCTTAAGAAATGAATAATATGAATGAAATGTAATGATAAACCTACACATGTTAATAGCATCCAAACATAGCTAAATATGTATTTGCCTCTATGTACATTTATGATTTTTAATGAATTTACATATTAGAAATAAAAACAATTCTTAAATGAACGTTAAAATATCAATTAAAGTTTTATTTCTACACTGAGTTGTCATTACAATTAAATTTTGATGTTTTTAAAACTGCGGACCACCGTCTTTTATAAAATTTTAAGATAAAAAATTACTGTTCGATATAACGAATATCTCGGAATAACGAAAGGTTGAACAAATTCTCGTTTGAAAAAAATTACGTATACGTACGTGTACGTACGTCAACACTAACTAACAAACAAAAAAAGCAACGCAGTAAGTAACCAAACAAACGCTTGTTTGCTTTTCTACAAATATGTTGTATTTAGAGGTATACCAACGAATTTAGAGGTATGAAATAAAAATTTTTTTGTGGTCTTTCTCTAATTTTATTAAAATAGTTTTTTTTATTCAAATGTATTAAAATATATATATACTTACTTTTTTTTAGTTATTACCTTTTTTTGTGGTACATAAAAGAATAATACAGATTGTTTACTTTTGCGTTATATTTAATAATTGTCTTTTTATTAAACAATTTTTATATTTAAATTGTAATTCTTATGGTATTTATGTTACTTAGTTTTTTACATAGTTTCTTATTTGTTAATTTTTGCTTAAACACTATTTATTTATTTGTTCTTATAATTAAAATGCAATTTTTATTTTTGTAATTTCTACAATAAAACCACTTTTCTTTTTCACATGTGATGTGAATAACAAACAAATGAGGCTTAAAACCTGAACAAATTGTATAACAAAAAGGAACAAGTTAACAAGTCATATTTAATGATTTTTTTTTCAGCTGAATGAAATTTTATTATTTGAGCTCTTGAGTCCTGTCGTTTTGAATTGTATGTAGTTTCGATACACTTCACCATATTTCGCTGTTTCCCCAGCGCAATAATACAAAAAAAAAAAAAAAAAGAAACGATCATAAGCAAAAGGTAATAAAATATTATTAAAGAAATAAACAAGGGTCGTATAAACTAAAAAAAAAATATTTTTCTATTTCCAGAAATTTTCAAAAAATCGAAAAATTTACAGCTGTTTTCTGTCTTTGAGTTTTCATTATGGCTAAATGCCGCCGACATTTTTTTAGTGCAAAACATTTGTATTTCAAATATAGATACACCCATATTTGTAATTTGATACTTGAAGTGAATTCAAGTTGAATTACTTTCAATGGGTACGAGTATTTTTAGGGATTGCAAATTCTAAGATTAGGAATGCATTTCAAAAATCTAGGACAACATTAATGCCAGCTGTATTGTTGCCTTTAATTTAAATTTGTGATACTAGAGGTTAATGGCCAATTTTTGACTTGATGTCGAAATGTGAAATTAGTTGATTTAAATTAAAGCTGTATTTAAACGCAGTGTTAAATTTTCAGCCATACATAAAAGCTGGCATTTAAGTACATAAAAGATATGGTAGCTTCTGTTCACTTTCAAATTTTTGGAAATTTTGCTATTTTTTAAAGGATTACGTAGGAATATATTTAGATATCAGCTCTAAAAGCTTTAACATCACACTCATCCCAGTCAAGACAAGTTTGGGAATGTTACGAACTTCTTCAGGCTCTATCTTTGAGAAACATATTAGTTCTCTTATGGGTACCGGGCCACGAAGGACAAGAGGGCAATTAAAGGGCAGACTGCTTAGCCAAAAGGGGCGCAGTAAGGACCTGAAGCAATCTGCAGGCTTCACAGCAGTATTGAGATTGTTTATAAATTGAAAAAAGGCATGGAATTATGACGAACCAAGAAACTGGAAGAGCTACTTGCTATTATGAGCAGCTCCCTTTTAGTTCAGCTGTATGAGTAGTTTGATCGCACTCTCTATTGACCAGCTTTAACAAAATGTCGTTCGGCCGCAAAATACAGGGGCCAAATCGTCGCATTCGATATCGAACGAATTCCGTCACTTATGCTGTGTGTTTGTTGTTTATATTGTTTTTGTTTTACATTATTTTTGCTCGATAGTTCATTCGATATCGAATGCGACGATTCGGGCCCAGAAAACTGTTAATAACGCCCTAATTTAGATCTAAAATATTGAATAAATTTACTTGGCTCTTATAACAAATATTAAAAATTCATTTGTAGCTACATATTTATATTTGCTTTTAATCTAGACAATTTCAGTAAATTATCGATTTTTTGAGATGGGTTTATGAAGCATTTCATGTAACGTGTTGTGTGTTTTTTTTTTTAATTTTTAATTGCTTAATAATAAATTTTATTTTAAATATGTATATTGTATTGTTTAACACTGCACTGCAATTTATGCATAATGTAAATAACACTGTGTTCTAAAAAAAAATAAATAGCAAATACACAAACTTAAAGAAAATGCAAAGCTCAAAGAAATCCACGACATTTTCGCATCCGATAAAAAAAAAACTTTACTAAATTTCCAGAACACAAAAAATATGTAATGATAACAATTAAATCAATATTTTAACTCTACAGACAAACTACATGGTTCATAATTACTCACTATTTGATTGAGCTGGAGTTCGATTTTATTTCCTTAGAATTAGAAATAAATACTTTGTCCCATAAAATTGTAGTGCTCAATATTTTTAAAGAAGACAAGAAAAGTAAAGTTGAAGGCAGACAGATTAATAGCAAACCAGGACCTCAAGTTCGAAATTGAACAAATCATATAATTATAAAGAAAAAGAAAAGAAGATCGAAGCAAGCAGGCTAAAGAAATAAGTTTAGGTCTAGATTTATTCTTCAACAAAGGAAATTTATATCACCAAATATTTGCTGGAAAATACAGCAAACATTTTTTGAAAAGGTTTATATTTGGACCTGAATTAATACATTTCAATTGGCTCTTAAAGCAAATAAATAATTAAGTTAAAAAAAAAAAATTTTTAGTTTTCTTTCAAGTTTGGATTTTTGTTATGTTTTTAATGTTTTGTTAAATATCTGGATACTCGTTCTTTGACCTTTTTTTATTTAGCTTTATTTGGTTTAATAATTAAGCTCAAGGTCACTTTATTTTTAGTTTGCCATTAAGATTTGTTTTGAAATTTGAAAATTTATAAAATATTAGAAAACACAGTTTCCCGGAGAAGATACAAAAAGGCTTATCGAAATATTGAATAAATAATAAATAGAAAGTACATATACATATTTATTGAAAATAAAGTGACCTTGAGCTCAATTATTATACCAAATAAAGTTATTTTGTTAAAGTTTACTTAATATTGTAGCACAGTGTTTTATATACATATGTATATATATATAGAGCTCTTAAGTATTTTCTTTCAGCGGGATTAAAGATTATTGCATTTGTACAATTAGTTTTTATTTAATGGCATTATACTAATTTAATTAAAATTAAATTTAGTTTATTTTTCTTTCAAATGACACACACACACACACACACACACACACGTACATTTTAAGCCAAGCAATTTTTTTCACATTTAGTTTAGACTATTTATAAAATGGATTTTTAAACCGGATATTAGATTTAACATTGCATCTCATAGATAATTACAATTAAATTATTTTTCTCTTTCTTTTTATTTGATTTAATTTATTGCGCTTTTTTTGTGTGTATTTTGTTTAGTTTGTGCAACATTTAAAATGATTTATTGGCAATAAATTTTATTTCAATATAAATTCACATGACCTTCTTATACACTATTCCTGTAAAATTTTACCCAAAAAAAAAAAGTTATTTATGTACTATTTACATTTTTGTTGGATTTTCTTTAACATTTTCTTCTGTAGCATTTTTTCTTCTTTAATTTTTTTTCTTTTTCAGTTTTTTTTTTTGCAATTATCATAAATTCATGTTTTGTTCAGAAAGAATGAAATGTCTGTCTGTCTGCCTGCCTGCCTGCCTGTTGGAAAAAAGCCCCAAAGGAAATGACATAATTTAAAAAGTGAAAAAGGAAATTTGCTGTTATTCTTATCAAACAATAAAATCAAAGAAAAAATGCAAAAGCAAAAAAAAAAAAAAATGAGTATTTGTGCTGGCGTATGGAGAGAGAGAGAAAGAGAAAGAGAAAAGAACGGTTTTTTATTTTAAATATTAATGGTTTCATAAGGATTATTTAAAATAAACAGTTTTTTTGTTTTGCTGCCGATGATGATGATTTCTGTTTATAAATTGGCAAATTATTGCGAAGCTTTCAAACTTGAATAGGCTTTTTACACGGAGCCACATCTGCGTGCAACGCATGGAAGTTATTGACTAGTATAACGCGGTCGTTTACATTGCTCACATCCCCCATCTGCCATCAATCAAAACTGAAATGCATGTGGCAATGGGTACATGGAAATCATTGTATGAAAAACAACTTTAACATTTTTGATTCTTATATGTCAGCCCCCCTTGGGAGGCGGGCTAGACATATTATTGAGGGTTGGCCATAAATTTGTCTCCTTTACGGGCGCCCTAGGACAAGTTGGTGTAATTAGCAGGTAATTTCATTTTTCGAGGCGCCCAAACAAGGGCTCCTAGTAATTAGTAATAAGTGAAAAAAGTAATTAAACATTTTTTTTAACGTCCTGAAGAAGCTATACGAAATATCGACAAAAATGTGCCAATAAATATAAAACACTATGTACAATAAAAAGACCAATACCAATTAATTTTTATTAACCGAACTTTTTCTTATACAGGGTGTCCGGCGAAAAGATATAATGCTTTGTTTTGCCGCCATTTTGGTAAACATTAGTTTTGGCAGTTCATATATAGCAGTCGTGAACTAGAGACGTGGCAAATAACTTGTTAAAACATTTTATCGAAATCAATTGCCGATTACTGTGACGATGAGAAAGTTACGGGAAATTTTTCGGAGAAACAACGTGCCAACAAGACGTGCTAATTAATAAACTATGTAATATATATTTATTTGGCCTAAACGGCTTGTTATATTACAAATAAAATGAATAAATAAATAATTATCGTGCAGTGAATGATTTCGAAGAAAGAGGGACTGTAGTTGACAGGCCTAAGCATGGACCACAACGTACTGCAAGATCGGCTGAAAACAAAACTGCTGTTTAAGAAAGTGTTCAAAACAATGCATGAAACTCAATTCGACGCCATGCTCAGGAGCTTGATCTTCAAAGAACAACTTTGGCCACAATTTCGTAAAGAGATTTGCGTTGTAATGAAAAAAGGGCTCAAAAGGGTTCGCATTGGTGATGCTAACACGGGTCGGCATTTGTGTGATAATGTATTTCATACATAATTGCCGACATTAAGTAAAACATTAATCAATATAAGATCCATTCTCTTCTTTTATTTGATCAAAAATTATAAACAAACTAAGTAGTATACCTTTTCGGTAGACACCCTGTATTACTTTTTTGTTTTACATTTATCAGACGTTAAATATTACTCTTATGATTAATGTTAAATAAACAAGACAAAGAAAAGGTCAAAGACTTTCTGCTAGGTAGGCAACTGGATGTTTCGAAGCCGCCACACTTCTCATGTTTCTAAAACGATCATGTTTCTAAAGCGACACTCAAGCCACCTAAGTTGTTGTATATTTTCTTAGAATATATTTGCTGTATATTTTCTTTCTTAGAAAGAAAATCAATAGCACAAAAATTCCAAAAATACCACAATAAAATGAATACGTGTCTGGTGCTTTTTTGAAATTTTGTACTTTCAAGGGATAAAATGGATACAAACTTAATTCTGGTACTTTTTTGAATTTCATTTAACTATAAAACGAGTAGGAACAGGAAAAAAAAACTAAATTGAACTCTCCTTAATAAAAATTTTGAAAATGGTTTCTATTTTTCTTAAATTTGAACATTTAGGGGGTGAGCCTTTATCGCCGAGCCTAATACAAATATCAGAAAAGTTCAAACCAGGCCTAAAAGCCTTCTAAAAACAATCGGGAAGGTGTATGCTGCTTATTTGAAATTTTGAATTATAAAATTCTGATACTTTTTTGCATTCCAATTATCTATAAAACAGGTAGGAACAGAAAAAAAGTAGAAAACTGAATTAAACTGCCCTTAAAAATATCTCAAAAATGCTTTCTATTTATTTTAAATTCAGACATTTAGGGGGTAAATAGGGATAGAAAGGGCCAAATCGGCACTTCTTTATCTCCGAGCTCCAAAAAAGTTCAAAAAAGGCTTGAAACCAAATAGTATTAGTGGGAAAGGTGCCTGGTACTTTTTTCAAATTTTATACTTTAGGGGGATAAAACGGGTGAAAATATAATTTTTGAATTGCACAGACGGATGGGAGCAGAAAAAAGTTAAACAATAACTAGACTCCTAGAAATTTTTTTTAAAATTTTTAAGCATTTAGGATGCAGAAAGGGTAAACTATTTCATTATGTATCTCTGGGCCTAATGCAAGTAGCACAATAATGAAAACCTATAATATAAACAATGCTAACTCTGAAATCCCGGGCAAAACTTGGTCTAACTGGTATTCATTTTATTATTCCAGATAAAGATCCTTCTATTTATTTGCCGTATTTGCCGACATTTCACTATCCTTGGGAAAGTTTCTTCAAGGCAGTAACACAATCACATTTCAAATAAATATTATTTTGACTTAAATCCAAATAGTTAAGAAGAAAAACAGACCATTCAGACCAGATTATGGTCTAAAAGGTTTTTATTTTTTCTCTCCCCCAGCTTTTATAAACAAGCGTATTGTGTCTAGTTTAAGCATACATATGTATATACCCAAAGGTCAGTTTTGAATTGCGTGTGCGATATGACTGGTGATATCTGTTGCGTGTGGTATTTCTGTTCCTGAAGCTTGTCGTTTGCATTAATATTTTTTCTGCTGCTGGTTATTATAATGCTTTCGAAAAGAACATCCTGATTGTGGGATTCTTAAGAATTCTGCAGCCAGAGAAATCTTAAGTAACAACCTTCAATTCTTTGCAAATCCTTGTGCATCTATTGTTGCCATTATCAGGAGCGCCTGATTTGCACATGCTGTTGATAAAGGCAACGCTTCTCTACACTATTAAGTACATATTTAGCCATTATTTTCCTGCTAAAAGACTTGTTTCTTGCATATTGGCATGCCAACTGTTTTTAATGCGTTTCTATCTAAAGAAGAAAAGCTTAAGAAATTTAAATACTCTGCTACAAACTTCCATACAACTGACACAACAAAAGTTAACATTACAATGGGCGAGTGGCAGAGAAAATGAAGTTTGCAGCCATCGTTCGTGCGTTAGCTCTTCAAGTAGATACAAAAACAGTAACACCAGAAGAATTAAATATTAGGCTTCACCGCATTTGTATGGGACAAATTTACTTTTGCAAAGTTTTGGCTTACGACTCCCCTCAGAAATGTTCTCTGTAGCAGTAAAATAACGCAAGGGAAATTGTGGGTAGTGTTAATCAACTAACGGAGCATAGTGCTTTGAAACCATATAGCGATGTAACAAAAACAGAAAGAGTTGTCGCGGATTTGAAATTTTGCATTGAGTTATAAAATGTTTTTATTAAAAATTTAGGTCTTGGTGCCTACCGCCCAGGTATGGTCAAAGCTTATTTTTCGAATTCAAACACAGAGGAAACGAATTTGCGACTTAACGTCCAAATCTTCTCCTTCAGAGCCTTGTCTAATGGATGATCAAAAAAAATTGTGAATAATTTAAATAACATTTTCAAAAATTATCACAAAAAAAAATTTTTTTTTTCCTAAGTTCGAAGAATATTTGTTATACACAAAAAAAAAGAAAAATCCAAGTAGAAAAATACAACCAGCAGCACTATGTTGACATACTGTTTTTAGGGTACAACTACTGTTACCTGAACATTCTCTTTACCATAGTTGAAATGCATTTACAACACTAGCGGTTCTAACTCTTGATAGTAAACTCGGTTGCACATTTGGTTAAAGTAGCAGATTTGATTAAAGTACTAGTGTTTACATCACTGCAGCAACAAAATGTACTGAACTTTTATTTTCTACGTTGTGATTAAAAAATCAAACAAAAAGCTTTAGTAAACAATGTAAAAAAATTACTGGGAATCACAGATATTCTGTGCTGTGAATCGTTTTGCCGGCAAAACTTAATCTTGTGTTGCGAAAATAAATAAAAAATATGGAAAAAACAAATCAAAATATACCGGTGAAGAGAAAACGTGACAAAATTCACAACAAAAGGTGGACAGATGAAGAAATTCAGCAAGTTTTAGAATATTTGCAAGAACATGCAGACTTTGAGGTAAGAAAGTCACTCGAGCTTTGTGGTAAAAATCGTAGTGAATATAGCAGAGTTGTAACATTAGTATCAAGAGTGAGAACCGCTACTGAAATAATAATGCCAATTGACCCTTGTCTGACTCTTGTTTTCATTGCTACCATATAACACTGCGAATTCAAGTATCCAGTGTGCTCCCACCGTTTAATTGGGAGCTAAATAAACTCCTACTGACTATTTATTTTAACGTTGTTAGAGCACCGAATTTATAAATTTAATGCGTTTATTTGGCGCTGTAGTGAAACCACAGTTTCTTATTTTCCTTTATGTTCCTTCTTTTTTAAATTCTGTTTCCTTTTCTATTTCTTACATAATTCAGATTTTAGCAATTAAGCAGCTTTAAACAATTAAGGCCTTCATTGAAATCAATATATTCCACAAAATTACATTAACTGAACAATTAGTATAAATTGCTGCCTTAATTGAGTAGAATACACTGAATATACGAAAACCCAACAAAAGAGAATGAGAGAGGAAGTGCTTGTCGTTGACCATAATTTTTGTTGTGTTTTGAAAATACAAACGTTCTTATACCATGTTCATACATGCGCCTTTATTGAGGTAATCGCAATAAAGTCCATTATTGAGCTCAATATTACATACAAAAAGTCAATAAAGTTATTGCTCAATAAACTCTATATTGCTTTGAATATTGAGAAAAAGATGGAACACAACAGTGTAAAAGATGTGTTTAATAAGCAAAAGTATACAATGCGAAATGAATGACGTGATAAATGTAAACAAAAGCAAACAAAACAAAATAATAAAATGTATTAATTCAGGTCCAAAAATGAACCTTTTCAAAAATATTTGTTGTATTTTTCAGCTGTCTAGATGCGCTCAATATATGTATGTATGAACGCAAAAAATATTATGTCAATAAACTGAATATTATCTCAATTAGAAATACATGTATGAACAAGGTATTAGCAACATTTTTGTAAACTATTTTAAGTTTTTTGTTTGCCTCTTGAGGATTATACCTTTTTGAACTGAGGACGGCTCACTTGGGTCCTAGAAAGGTCCCGTTGTGTTATGAATAGGTAACGCTGAACACAATCAAAGCAATTGAAAAAAAGTTAGAAGAAAGTTTACTAATAATACTAATATTGATTGTAAGTACATATATTTTGGTTATATATATGTTTATTTATTATTCAACACATTGAAATTAATGGCTCACCCATTCTTTCGGATACAAACGCGCAATATCTTGGCATGATCATTGACTTATAATAAGAAGAAAGAGAACGGAGAAAAGCTTTTCGCGGAGTTATCATTCCTGATTGACCTGACTCACAAAACATTGCAGAGAGGTCTATTCACTATAGTTATCGGATATTATAAGGGCTTTCTCATTGTTCAATGAATTCGTTGACGCAGCCAGCACACCTTTTCTTAACGCATTCTCCCTAAAATTTCGCAAAGCTAATTAATATTTTTTTTTATACAAAAACCTGCCTGGTCGCAACTACGCATCGATTTGTCATTTTTGAAAATAAGTGGCACCCTATTGTGCAATGCAAGCCTGTGCATGTAAGCCTGTCTCATTACTGTTATCATCATCATCACCATCACTTTACATGTGTTGCATGCGGTTGTGTGAGTGTCATGACAATGTTTATGTAAATTTTCGAGGTGGCAGATTTTATTGCAAAAGTAGCTGCTGCTTTTGTCGTTTTAAATCCCTTATATACCCTAAAGCATATTTTTAGAGATCACTTGCCTTCACATTAAAGTTGTCTTTATATGTTTGTTTTATTCTTACCCGCATCAGCAGCAGCAAACACAGCAACCTGCTACTGCTGCAGTCTATATGCTCTCAAATAACAATGCTGAAGATGTTGAGATGGCAACAATAATTATGGCAAAAATTAAAGGCATTCGAGATTTTGTATCCACACAGAGAATATTGTTTGTTCCACTCTTTTGCATGGCAGCGGGATTTTCATCTGTAAGTAGCATTTAAAAAGAAAGAAATTGTTATTATAAGATGTAAGTTAAAAGTGAAAAATGGAAAAATCTGTAGAAAACATGTTTTCGCATTTACAGTCTTGAGATCAAAGTTAAATTTTAAAGACATAAAATCAATGTTCATTTTTGCAGTAAATGTAATTTTTTTGGGGTCTTAAGGGTATTTTATTTTTTTGTTATTACACGAAAACCAACACAAAAATACTAACTGTCTAATTAATAAAAATTATAACAGGTTTATAAAGCTCTTATTTGACGGATTTTCCATACAAATATGTCAAATAACAGTCTTAGAAGCCTGTAAAAATTTTTATATGAATAAGTTGGGAAGATTTTAGCATATTTGCAAACATCTAGAGCATTCCAGGCAGGAGTGGAAACTGCGAACTCACGGACTCTTAGTAGGTCACTCTACCAACTCATTCATTGGCATTTGCGCAGATCGTAATGCAAATCCATTTATGATTGGGTTGACTTTGCACGCATTGGAAATTCGATTAAGTTTTTGGCAACTGCACGATCTTGTGCTTTTAGTTCGTCGTTGATATTCGATGGCAGAGTGTGGCCAACTTGCTTATATAACCGACAACTGACAGTTTCGGCAAATTGGAGACTGTCCATCCCGGAAGCATAGCTCGTCCTTGGGTTTTGTTTCGGCGGTGGAGAAGAGCATTAAGAGCCTATTTCCCACTTGCGGACGCACAACAGCATTGCAAGTAAAAAGCACCTTCCAAATTTTTTTTTGTGCGAATGAGCGACAACGTTTGCTAATGAAAAATTGGGCATAGTTTTTGTATTTTGTTAATTACTTTTTAAGGGGCTCTAGTTTTTTCAAAAGCATTTCCTCCTGACATTTTCTCCGTCAAAGCAAAATTTTTGTGCAAAGCAAAATTAATTCATCTTTTTGAATTGAAAATACAATTCATAGAATTTTTCAGCTTAAAACTCAGAGAATGAGAGAAACACGTTGAAATAATTGAGAGTTGAAATTAACAGATGTTCTTGCAATTATTCGAAGCAGATGGGAAGGCAGGCAATCAATTCAATAAATTCTCGGGTGGCAAAAACGTTGCAGGAAAAGTCGACAGTTTCGTTTACTGGGAACCACTTGTTTGCAAAATTAATAAAGACTACATTACCACTAGCGTTATTGAAATTCTAAGGCATTGTTATAACATGGTATCGAAGCGTTTCTCCATGTTCAGTTCAGTTGCCAATTTAACGATTTCCTTTTTTTTTTTGTTTAATCTCAGCTGACATATTTGCTTAAATTACCATCCGCATCACAGGTCTCTGATAATACCGAAGTTTGTCATCCTGACATAATTAAATTTCGTTTAGTCTCTATGAAAACAAAATGACAAAACAAACAAAAAACCTTGAGATATTAGTAAAAAATAGACTACAAAATGGCAACAAATAATGACTTTTAACGCGGACAAGATTTATGTTTTGGGTAATAAAATATTTCGCACATAAAATCTGAAGCACAAAAAAAGAGAGAAAACAAAAAACGAACACAAACAAGAGCAATGCAAACAATCGTAAATAAAATTAAATTTACAACTGGAAATTTTTCTTTCTAATTCGGGCAAAACAGCCAACAGAGAAAACAAAAAATAATAACTACTTAAAATTTCAGACAACAGAAAGACCATAAAATATAATGGAGTTTTTGGTTTCATTTAATATGACTTGAATATTTTAACAAGATACAAGCAGGCAGACGAAAAAATGAGCGCAACAGGATGCTGGTACTTAAAGGATACGAGTATGTAATGGTGCTGGCGCATGTGGGTAATTTCGTGGCGTAAATTCTAATTAAATGCAAATATAAATTTGAACTCAGGGGATATTATTTTTGAAGGGGGCTTACCGGTCTATAAATTTCTTTATTTCAATGTATTTAGTTAAGTGTAATTTCTTCAGCAGCAGAAAGTATTCCAAGCACGTACTAGATACAATATTTTCAAGTAACATTCCAAATATATTGACCATTCGGATATTTTATCCATTCAATATTATAGAAACAAGCCAAAGAATCTTGTTATCCCAAAAGGGCTATACTGCTACACAGACACGACTTATGGCGTACTGCTTAACATATGGGTGCCAGGACATGCTGGAATAAGTGGAAATGGGAAGGCGAATTCGCGGGGGAATTAAAAACATGGGCTTGGCATATGCAAGATCCTGTGATGTAGTTAAATTTAAGCTAAAAAAGCGGATGCCTATTCAACGCTGTGGTAGAATGAAACCGAGGGACTTAGTCCAAAAATTTTATGGGAAGACCAGATGAGAAGAAACTAGGTGATTACCAAGGTTTAGCAAGCATAGCCAGAGTACAGAAGTGAAAGGGATTAGAGGTTACCCACAACTACTGGCATAACTAAGCTGCATCGGAATAGCGGGAGGTGATGAACGTGAAGCATGTAGAAATTATAGCGAGATGTTGCAGAACTATTTATGATAATGCCCCACTTTCTTGCAGGTGCAGTCCTGCTACTTTGGCAACGGGATCCATAATTTTAAAGGACAATCATTCCAGAACGATTAAAGAACTAATGATCAGTTTACCGTGCCTGGAGGAGCAACGATATTGAGGGCTCCCGAAAAGAAGAGCAAAAATATCTGAAAATTATCTGGTATACAAAACTAATTCACGAGCCGCACTCAAAATCAGTTATAGAAACTGCTGCCAGAACTAACTACTCTGTAGATGGTGGGGCTTCAAATTCAACATGTATTATTGGATATACATACGTTAAAAGGCTCAGAGACAAAGCAAAGAACAGTGATATCGAGGCTGTGAAAGGCACAGAGGATTGCGTGCCCATGCATTATAGAATTCACAATCTTCAACCCTTAACGTTAGAAAATGAGGCGGTCATGCAGGCGATATCCGTTCACAGAACTGAATAATTTAAATTGAGAAACCGTACTGGTTATCTTATGGTATCTAAGGACATAGAAGACATATTCGATAAGTCTCAGGTAAGCAATCAGATAGGTCCTACATGCATGCAACAGTGGTGCAAAAGCTCAAAAAATGTTTTCTGTACTAAAAATTTGTTTGAAAATTTCTGATTCTCATTTTGTTCATGAGAGTTTTGGAATCAGTAGTTGGGTTTCAAACATTCTTTTAATATTTTAAGAGACTACAGCTGAGTTGATTAGCATCAACGAAATGCCGGCGGCTAAAAAAGACAAAAAACGTTAAGGTATATTGTTAGACCTAAAATAATAAAGCTCAAGCTCAAGGTTATACGTCGACTCACAAAATTAGTATACAGATGGATCCAAAAACATTCCATACAAATAGTGGAGCTTAAAACATATAAGGCGATAGCACCTAGAAAGGACTCCGTAGTTTTGCAATCGGAACTTTACTCAAATACTGGGAACTGTAGCGATCCTATACGGAAAACACACTAAGTGAGGATTAAATTATTCTCAGATAACCAATGTGTTCTCATGGTCCTTGGCAGTTTACTATCCAGCTTAGTACTAGAATATCATATATCAGGCTTAATGAACTGGAGACTTAAAATGAAATAACTTAGGGTTGATTTGATGGGTCAACCGCCGTACAAGCCTGTCTTGATACCAACTGACTTCATTTTATTTCCGTAAGTAAAAAACAAACTGAGAGTTTAATGTTTTTCGCCAGCTGAAGCTCCGGTTGCTGGATTCAGAATGCATGTTTTGGCGATACCTCAATCAGAGAGGCAAAAGTGCTTCGACAATTGGTTCAAACGAATGCAAAAGTAGATCTTTATGGAGAATATTTTAAAAATAGTAAAGTGAGTTTCTATGATTAATATTTGGTTTTATATTCTAAGCTATTGTTAAAATTATATTACAGAGTCTCATAAACGTTACTGCAAACAATAAAAGCGTTTGTCGGATCGTTAAAAGTTACAGAATTGCACTACTCAACAAAGTGCGGCCGTTAAAAAATGTTTTGAAAAATTTTATAGGTATATTTTTAAATAGATATGTATATAAATATATAATATTTATTTGATCTTATTAATTATTTGAAAAAACTATTTATTACAGCTTCAGATCGGTTTTTATATAAACAAATTTTTATTTACAATATTATTCAATATTTCGATAACAATTTGTCATCATCTTCAGGATAATAATTGTAATTAAATTGAAAATGTTGAAAAATTTTTGATTTAAAAATTCAATGTTTTTTTAATGTTTTGAATTTTTAAATCAAAAATTTTTCAACATTTTCAATTTAATTACAATTATTATCCTGAAGATGATGACAAATTGTTATCGAAATATTGAATAATATTGTAAATAAAAATTTTTTTATATAAAAAACGATCTGAAGCTGTAATAAATAGTTTTTTCAAATAGATATGTATATATTTTATTTATTTGTTTTTTCCAATTTTTCGATATCCATCGGATATCATTCTCAAGGAAGACTAAAAATATATATAAAAGAATTACATGTTGGAAACACTGTTGTACAAATTCATAACACTAATAAATTAATTAAGCTTGTGTCAAATCAGTCATGCAAGAGTGAGCAACTTACATTTATTTGACAATAGATAAAATGAATTTGTACACAGTGTTTCCAACATGTAATTTTTTATATATATTGGAACGAAGTTCCAAAACGCGGCTTGTTGGTAGTGCTAATTAGTAGAAATCGTCACGAAAGCGTGTGAGCTGTTTATATGTATTAGTGTATCTGTCGACAAACAATTGTGTATGTGTCTCCGCTGCTGTCAACGGAGACAGCAGCGGAGACATTGCCAAAGCTGACATTGCCAAAGCAATGTCAGCGGAGACACCTACCATTTTTTTTTAGTCTTCCTAGAGAATGATATCTGATGGATATCGAAATATTGGAAAAATCATATAAATAAAATATGAAAACCTGGCTTAGAGCTCGAATAAAATCATATCTATTTAATTGATTAATAAAAAGGCTGAATAGAAAAATTATAAGCGGGTATATTTTTTTTTTAATAAATTATGTTTTCAAATACCTCCAAATTAAGCAAATGTTCACATAAAATAACCCATATATATGTATGTACATATGTATATATGCTAAAAATTTGTGTACGATGTGTAGATAAAAAATGGCAAATCATACTCACCATTTATCACATGTACCATAACACTGGCGCTGCTGGCTGTGGTTGGTTGGCAGGTGTAGTTACCAGTATCTGATGTTTGGGCATTAGAAATGCGTAGTCTAGAAGTAGAAAAGAGAGCAAAAAAAAAAGAAAGCAAACAATTAGAGGTCACACCAAACAGCAACGTTCGTCAAGAGATATGACATAAAAATACAAAATGTAAGTAAATTTTGTTGTCCACGTTTTCAAAATGCTAACAAAATGACATCAAATTCAATCAAGATATTTTGTCTCTTAAATTTGTTCCATGAAAGAACACACAGCAAATGAACATTCTTTTAAGAGCTAAAAGGACATGCTGTAATTTATTTTCAGAAAGCAAAGACACACACACACACACACTCTCACTCTCACTCTCATACACATGCCAGGACGCATTCCTTATTTATTCATGGACAAGGGAAGTGGTGTAAACCACGTAAAGCACAAAAGCTAAAATAGATTACCTTGATTTCATAGTATCACCCAATTGCGATTCCATGGCAATACGTTGAGCAAAATCTTGTGTTATTTCATTCGTAACAATTTGTGGCATTTGTTCGGTATCTATTGCGACCGCTGCACCAACGTATGTGCCCCCATCAGGTGGTTGCTGCTGCTGCTGATGATGGTGATGATGATGGAGTAGACTTTGTTCCAGAACATTAATTTTATTGTGTATCGTTTGGGATGGTGTGGCAGCTGCCAAAGCAAATGCAGAGACTTCTTGTGTATTTTCATTGATATCGAATGGCGTTATCATGTATTCGCCGCGATACCAATAAATGGGACCAATATCTTTCACCGAGGGCTGGTGCACAATACAGGTGAGTATTATGGCACTGCCTACTTTGAAATGCAAATCAGCTGGTCCTGTTATCACAGCCTTCGCATCTGGAGAAATTTCTACAAACGACATAAAAAAACAACAAAGACTTTATTGAATAGAATTTTCAATATAAAAGCAAAAGTTTTGTTTTTGTTCGATTTTCTTTTCTTTTATTGCATATTCTTTTGATTTCATTAATCAAAAGTTAAAAATTTTTTTTGCCAAAGCTTTTTTCTATTTTTGGTCAGAGTTACTAAAACTTTTTAATTTTTTATTTGCACACTGTATGTATAACTTTGCAGATGAAAATTTATAATCGTTTGTAAGAAGGAACATTAAATGCTGATTTTTAGATAGAAATTCATATCTATCATAATGCAAACAATAAAAAATAAGAAAATTGGGCACAAATTATTTATATAAAATTAAAAACAAATTTGACGATAACGATAACACCCCTCATACAATAACAACACAGACAAAAATCAATTGGCAATCGTTTGCATGTTACTGAGATAAAATACATATATGTACATATATGTATATCAATTTTGGTTTGTATTCCATTTATCAGGTTCAAGTTCTTTCTATATTATTTTTGTTCTTGATATGTATTAATTAAACAAGACAAAGAAAGCATCAAAGATTTGTAGCTAGGTGGACAACCAGCTGTTTCGAAGCCGCCACACTTCTCATCAGCACCCCTCCTGGAACTCAGGGGCTCATGTTTTTAAAGCGACACTCATGAAACTCAGCCACTTACCTTAGCTTTTAAGCATTTTATACAAAATGGGCCAAAAGAAATCACCCTACTAGTAGTTGATCTTAGTTTTGCAAGTGGCAGACAATGTCAAATCTGTTTTTACATTTGCGAACTAGACAATTGTAGAATACAAGTGAACAGGCCATGGATTGATACACACCCCAAGAATGCAGAATAATTGCGTCTATGATGAAGTACACGATTTTTTCGACCATGAGAGATGAGGCTCATCTCCACCTTAGCGCGTAAATGAACAAGCAAAACTATCGCTTTTGAGGCATCGAAAATCCATGAGTGATGCACAAGGAGCCATAGCACCCGCTCAAGGTGACAGTATGGTGCGCTGTTCACACTGGAGGAGTCATGGGGCCATTTTTTTCGAGGACGCTGCTGGTTAAACGACAACGACAACCAAGTTTTGTCTGCCGCGCTTGAACGAATTAGTTCTGGAGGACATGTGGTCCCGCACTCACTGCGTGAACCATAACCGATATTCTGAAAGTCAAACAATATCAGATGACTTCTTTTGGCCCGCCTGTTATATTGTCAGTTCTTAAAAACAAATTCTTAATCTGGCTGAAGCGTCGCCCGATAATGGTATGAAGCGTGGTCTGCAACTCCAGCTTAAGTTACTAGTTTCTTATACTTTACTGCCCCTAACGATGACTGGCTTCGCTTTCAGCTGTAACCGTAGAATAAAGTTTGGCGTGCCGCACAGTGGAGCATTTTATACCCTTATCTTTTGTTCAAAAAAAAAAAAAAAAAGAAAAAAGAATTCAAAAACGAGAAAAAGTTTTAAAAGGTTTAAAATAAAACTATATATTATTTGGTCTTTTTTGACCCCTGTTTTTATATTTTATCACCGGTATTCATAAAAAATAAAATGTTGCTCAAATACATTTTTGCAAAAAAATTTATATGAAAAATTTGTTGCAAAATGTGTTTCAACAATGTTTTATTTTTTATGAATACCGGTGTATATATTTATTTTCTTGAGCTAAAGGTCTTTTTTTTTTTCAAATATTTAATTATTTTTGTCTATTGTATATATACTACAATATACTACATTGTGTTCATGTAAAGGATACATTTTAGAATAACCTCTCGATTTTATGTTAAGTTACGCAGTTATGAGACCAGTCCACTTGGGTCCTGGATAGGTCCCATTGTGCTTTCAATTTTTAATTTGGAAATACTCAAAAAAAATTTCTTTAAATGTAATCTCAACAAGTGGTTGTGGTCACATTGTTTGCGGGTCAATGCTTGCCAATGTGACCACACCTCAACAAGATGCAAATTCACTAAAGTAATTATAAAATTCTTTAACATGTACATATGTACACACATACTTTATAACTCTCTGTGGAAGAAGAAGCTTCATCACAAGCACATGTGTGTATGTAACAATAAAAATATTCAAAAAGAACACAAAAATTGTTTCCTGCATTTTTTAACAATTAAAAGATCTGCACATACACACACACACACACACACACACACACACATACATTCATATGTTGCATAAAATTGGTATTAAAATACATTTTAACATTTCATGGAAATTTGCCAGTTCCAGTTTCACAGAAATACTTTTAAACCAACATCATTTATTCAGATGTAATTTGTAAAAAAGCAATTAAATGGAAATGTACTAAAATTATAACAAAGTTTTACTTATAACTACTTTTAATTATTATTTTTATTGGCTTCGTTTTACTGTTTTTTATTTTTCTTACATGCTTTTTATGTGGAAATGGGAGAGGTTGATACAAGTTTTATGAAGTTTTCTTGACATCAAGTGCATTTGACTTTTGCATGGACGTGCGAGAATATTTCTTTAACAATTTTCCGAATGACTTTAATTGAAATGAAAGGGAGTGCAGTTTTGAGTAAATTGGGATAGAAAATGGCAATCACTTCGGAAAAAGCAAAGTTTTTTACAAAAAAAAAAAAAAAAAATTTATATAAAATTTTTTATGAAAGAGTAATAAATTCGGTAAAAAAAAACAACAACAACAAAAATACTATAAAGCGTTCACAAATTTTAATAAACAAGGATTTTTAAACTTTCAAAGTGATAAGCGCTCTGAAGCTGAAGGTACATGCAGAGAATTATATGCATCCAATCCAAGCTATCAACTCAAAATAAACTTCTCATATACAACACAATTATAGCGCCAATCTGGAAGTGCGACATAGAAATCTGGGGCAACGCAAGCACAACTAATTTAAAAATTATTCAACGAATTCAATCTAAAATACAGCGAACTATAGTCAACGTTGTATGGTACATTAGAGATGAAGACATATGTACAGCGAGATCTAAATGTCCAAACAGTAAAAGAAGTCATCCGTATCAACAGACTCAAATATACAACTCTTTTAGCTCAACATTGTAACGCGGATCTTGGACAGCTGCCGGCGAACGAAACGCTGGCACCCGGAAGACTTAAGCGATGCGCAACATCACAACTAGTTAACCGTTACTATCGTAGAAGGGTCAAGTTGCTACATATGTAAAAATAACAAAAATGGTTTACATATTTATACCGCATTTTTTCTAACATACGATTAAGTTGTCTTAAGTATTGATTTAAGATAATTAACACCTCAACTCAATAACAGGTTATCCATTTCGTGGTTTCAAAATTATAAGACAGGAATTTGACATTTGTTAAAATAAGTTGGTAAAATAATTTTTTTCTTCTCAGCTGAAAGTCTGACATTGACGAAAATGGATCGCTTAACTATCCAACAACGCATAAAAATTATCAAAACATATTCTACCACAGCTCCATATCGTGCTTTAAGAGGAGGAGGTTTACATAATCGTCGTCGACTACGCAAGCTATTGGCAAAATTGTGAAGAAATTTGAAGAGGCTGGAGCTGTTACAAATATTGTAAGGCCTGTGTATCATCGTTTCGCGCATTCCGCTCAAGTGAAAGTATTGCTGAAGAGCCGAATGTGTCGATTCCTCATCGTTCTCAGGAATTAGGACTGTCTTGCGGCACATTATGGCGTATTTTGCATTTAGATCTGCACCTGCATCCATATAAAGTCCAGTTCATACAACAACAAAAGCCAGCTGACCATTCACAAGGTCGTAGTTACGTGGAATGGGTGCTTGATCAACAGGTTTGAACAAATTTTTCTTCAGCGATGAAGCACATTTTTCACTCGGTGGATTTGTCAATAAACGAAATTGTTGTATTTGGGGTTCTGAGAATCCTCAAGTAATTGAAGAGAGGCCCTTTCATACACAAAAAAAAAAATCACTGTTTAGTGGGCCGAAAGTGTGATTGGACCTTACTTCTGCGAAAACGACGATGGAACGACTGTCACCGTCAATTCGGAGCGTTATGGTCACATGATAACCGACTTTTTTTTGCCTGCTATTGAAGAATGCGACTGGGAGAATATGTGGCTACAACAAGACGGTGCCATATGTCACACAACACAGGATACGTTTCCTGACCGTGTAATTTCTCGTCGTGGCGATATCAACTAGGCATCAATATCATGCGATTTGACACCATTAGACTTTTTTGGTGGGGTAACGCGAAAGACCGTAATTATGCAGATAAACCTTTACCTCTTGAGCACTTAAAGACCAACATTTGTCAAATTATGGCTGAGATACTGCCCAGTATGTGTCAAAAAGTTGTCGAAAATTACCTTGCAACACTTCGAACGGTGGTAATTTAAATGATGTAGTGTTTCACACATAATTACGGTATTCAAAGGGTCGTCCTAAAGTCAGAAGTCTTAAAATAATAGCACGAAAATATATGACTGCTGTGAGCAACCTGTCATAAAGTAGTACGCTATTTAAAATATGAGTCAGCTGTTAAAAAAAGAAAGCCATTGAAATATTTTTGTTCATAATGCCAAAATAAGTGAAAAAACTAGCTATTAGATGTTTTGATAGCTGATTCAAGTAAATTTGAGATCAAATATGTCCATATTTACGAACATATACATATGTATATATTTTAAAGCATTTATATCTAAAATGATATTAAAGTGAATAGATAAATTTATTCAAACAAAAACAGCTGGCGCCGGTTGAACGGAGTCGATTCATGTTTTGGACGGCGGCCAGTACACAAGCGTTTGTGGGCTGCCAGTCTTCTAAGATTAGTATCTCATATTTAGGTGAAATGCATGGACATGGATGTTGATATAAATATCTGCGAAACACACACATGTGTATATTCGTATCGCACACAAACATATTTAGTCCACACCATCACTCTTTGTGAGCACACATTTCATTTTTACCATATCGTACGACTGAGTAGGATAGTAAAACAAGGCCTTCAGCTATTAAACAAATGCATTCTTGTTTGGGTACATACATACATATAAGCGTTATGCGCATATAAGGGGTTTTTTATGTATATATAAAATATTTTTTTAGAATATAATTTGCCACAGGTAAAGAATATCACCGGCTCGACGAATGCGTTTTAGCCGTTCGCCTCAGATGTGTGCTGTTAACTTATGACGAATCACTAAACACAGTCGATGAAGTCTTATTAATTTATGACTATTTTTGTTTGCAGCGCAACAACAATTTTTTTAAACTATCATAAAATGTTAGTACTTTCTGACATTATGACACAATATGAGACCGTTTGAATACCGTAAATGTGAACTTTCAAACTTTATAATAAAAAAAAAGACATTTCATGAAAAAAATTATTTAAAAATAATTTTTTTGTTAAAAATATTTAATTATTTATGTCTATATTTCGCTCTCCTTCTGATAGCTTCTTCAGAACAATAATAATGAAAATAGTTTTTATTGGTTTTTTTTTTCAAAAAACTTTTGAAACCGCAAGATGGATAACCCGTTACATCCAACTACTTATTGTCACTTTGTAGACAGGGATAAAAAACGCAGTCCGATTTTTAGTTTTCTTTTTGTGTGGAATCCGCTAAAGAGTTTTGATATGGGGTTGGTGTGTTCGAAGAAGGGAATAAAGTTATTGGGGTTGCTCACACATTTCAGTCTTTTGCTGGAACACGCGGCGCCAAGTTAGTGTGAAGGGTGAAACTTTTATGTTCGTGGTCCCTGGAACTAATCAGAATACCCATAGAGGCGTCGTATGTATGACACCCAATAATTTTTTCTTTACAATATCTCTTAGCTCACAGAGATCCCGTACTATGTCTCGTTAGGAGTAATCCCATATAAAAATACTTATTTCGGTGTGTGGTAGTGGTAGTGAAAATTTTTTTCTCATGTCAAAAGTTATTAACAAAATCGATGGCATCATATCGATGCTCAGTCGACGCCTCCTATGGCTCATATTAATGTACCTTAATAACAGATAGCCACATAATTACAACACACACAGCATTAATTAACAACTTTAAACATTTAATTAAGCCATCCATATTCTTAAAACTTTATGCCATTAGAAGATTTTTAGCTGTTAATTTTCATATTAATTAAATTTTTTGTTTGTTTCAAATTCATACTCAATTTGAGAAATAATTTTTTTCATGTAAAGCGCCAAGCGGTTGGAGAAAACTGGCACCAGTATATATATTTTTTTTGATTCTACAGCGAAAAAAAACCATTTGCAATTGATTTTATTTCTCATGGACATTCACTGCTGAATCGGGTAATTAAATAACACTTTTGGAATCCTTGCAATTTCTTTTATTACATTTAATTAACTTTGCTCAGTGGCAATTCAATACACTTGTTGTCATGCCATACAATTTTTCGCTTTGTTGTAAATTAAATTTCTTTAACTTTTTCAAAACGTTCATACATACGTAAGTGCGTACGTACATACGTACAAATTACATGTGAAACAAGGGGTTTCGATTTTATTTGTAATCAAATATGAAATGAAGTGCTATAATTCTGTTGCCATTAGCAATTGTCTTGAATTGAAAATTGAGTGTAGAACATAATTAAATAATTTATTTTGTTGGATGAAAATTCCTGAAGAAGCAAATATTTCTTATCAAGGCTGCCTTACATTTTGGCGAAAAATAATAATAAAAAAAAACTATATTAAAAATTTTACAATGACTTTTATTAAATAATTCGTTTGATAAGGTAAACTTATTTAAAATTGTTAAAAATAATTTTATCAGGTTTGAGTTCGATTTTACTTCCTCAAAATCGAGAAAGATTTTTAAAGAAGACAACAACAGAGGACTTACTGGCGTACATAATGTGGCTCTTTCGCGACCACCACGTTGCTCATCAGCACCCAAATTGCTTTGCACCCAGACCATGACTGATTGTTTAATGTTTTTTAAGCAGTAGCGCAAAGCCATCCTACCACCTGATCTCTTCATTACTGGCTGTATATACATATTTAAACTAATTCATTAATTTTCCATTTTATCATAGTGATGTGAAACATTAATGGTATGTACCCTAACGTACACCTCTGCTACTTTACTTTTCTGCTCTTCTTTTAAAATGCCGATCAATAGAGTTTTATAGCAGAATATGTTTTCTCAAGTGGGAGAAAAAAGCATACAATTAGTCACGAGATGGGTTCGAAGCAAATTTGGGTGTTGATGACCGACGTGGTGGTCCTGAAACAGTCATGGTAAGTACCCCTGCCAGTTAGTCTTCAACTTTACTTTTCATGTCTTCTTTAAATATGTTGATCACAAAAAGAGTTTGTTCGTAACAAATGTATGAGTGTGGCTTAGAATTTTCATTTTCATCAAATTCAAGTGAGTGCTTATTACAAAATCAAAAACAAAACATAAATTAACATCGCTAGCACGAGAACCCTTTTCAGCATTTATTTAAACTGCAAAGGGAAGTTGAATGGGCGTTGCTGGTTTATAAAGAATGAAAATAAAATAAAATATTTTCGTGGCTAAAGATTACAACAAGTAAAATGTTGTCGAATTAAAAAAATGGCTGAAATTTTAACACTGGTATTCATAAAAAATAAAACATTGTTGAAACACATTTTACGACAAATTTTGCATACAAAATTTTTCTAAAACGTATTTGAGCAACGTTTTATTTTTTTATGAATACCGGTGTAAATGTTTAAATATGTAAATCAGTCTGCTGATTAATAAATGTGTATGTTATGAAAATTTGGGGTATTTTTATTTAAGAATTAATACGTATAAGATTATTTTTTAATTAGAGACTGCGCGATCTGAAAGTTTTAAAAATTTTTCTTATTTATGTTTAATTTAAAACTAAAAGGGGGTAAAAAAAGGTTTGAATTTTGGTCCAAATAAAACTTTCCGAAGGGAACTTTTCTGAGGTTCTGATTTAAAGCAAGCTATCAGGGCTAAAATAATTCCACACCTTAAAGAAAAATAAAATCACAATTTTTTAAAGTCGCCCCTAATACTCAGACACACTGGCTTATGTGAGCCAGTGTGTTTGCCTCACATACAATCACAACAATGTGTAACCACTCGAGTCGTCTCATTTTGTTTCGTTTGCACAAAAATATTTAAAAGGGCTCTTGACTTCTTTTCTTCCACTGGTTTGCATATTTGACAATAATTACAATCTGTTGAAGAAAGTAATTTAATTAAATTCATTAACCAAGTGGCGTAAATCTGTTTAAAGTGCATCAAAGCAGTTAAAAACCAATAAGTGTTTGTTAAATGTAAGCAATGGCTTCACAATTAAACGCCTGAGATAAAAACATTCAACACAACTAAAAAACTTGACAAACTAGAGCGTGGAGACTTATTTTTTTTTTGTAGTACACTTTGCAACAAGTGTTAAGGAGGGCATATATAAGTTTGTGTTTCCGTTTGTGATTTACGCTGTTTAAATTTCCGACCCCATACATATGTTCTGGATTAGAATCAATAGGAAATGTCGATTAAACGTCCTTCCTCATATATTTATTTTCTTTTAAGTAATTTAAGTTTTATAAAAGTTCTCATTCATAGTTATTGTATTACGATGCTAACAAATTTTTAGCAAAATATCGAAAAATTAATAAAGAAAAAAAAAAAAAAATAAGAGGCCTAAAGCTTTAAAAAATAGTTTTATTAATTTTAACAATAAAGGTCAAAAATTATAGATAAAATAATATTGTATTACATGTTATTAGAGCAGAATGTGAATCATATTCAGGCTTGTAGGCTTGATTCTCATTTTAAAATTAAACAAAAAAAAAAAAAAAATATTCTAATAAAAAAAAAATATTCTAAAAATAATCTAATTTAATATAAAAATATTCTAAGTCATCCAGGTTTTTGGCATTGATCTTCCTTCTGTTTTCGTGAAGGCATAGGAGATAACAAAAAGTTATCTCCTTTACGCCTTAGATGGTGTTCAGCCGGGAGCACCAAACTCGTTGTAAAGAAGTTGAAAAGTAAAAATGTTGCAAGACCAAAAAAATGTTTTCTGTAGTTGGGTTTCAAACATTTTTTTATGATTTTTCGAGTCTACTGATGAGTTGATTGGCATCAACGAAATGTCGGTGGCATAGAGACGGTTGAAAAAGACAGAAAACATTGATAAGTTATATTTTTAGACTCAAAATAACACATTGCAGTTTCAACTCTTGACTGATTATTTTGGGCGTAATCATCTATATATGTATATAAAATTCTTTGTGTGTATGTATGTATGTATGTATGCATGTATGTAACGTATAGACTGCAAAACGGTTGGGCCGATTTTGATGAAATTTTCAGGGAGCCTTCAGAATATTCTGGCGGGTGACACTGTGAAGTCTGAATTTCGATTTTCGGTCTAGGGGCGGAAGGGCGTGGCAAAATGCAAAGGAACTCCTGTACATTAAAAAGTAAAATATAGCTGTAACTTTTGAACGATAAGAGCTAGAGAGCTAAAATTTGCACAGGATATGTTTTTACACATGCTCTACAATAAGAAATACCTAAAACAAAAAAAAAACGAAAATTTAAAATTAAAGGGTGCCCCATACAAAAGTGAAAATCAGCTGTAACTTTTTAACGGTATGAGATAGAAAGCTGCAGTTTATACAGAATATGTAGTTGCCTTACTCTCTACACAACATCAACAACAAATATGTACCAAAAATCTCAAAACTTTTGTATTAAAGGGTATCCAGTGTATTAGCGCACCCTATAGTCTATATATATATAAAATTCTTTGTGTGTAGACATACATATGTATGGCAATATCCAATTAAACAGTTTTTTATAGGGATTCCATGGATTTTTATTTAAGGGCCGTAAATTTCACAAAAAGCTTTCTTAGGGCCAGCAACGCGGACCGGGTCAGCTAGTACTAATATTTATTTTCATATATCACTTAATATCATAACATTCGTCACAAATTATCTTGTTTATTGATTCAGGTTAACTAATACCACACTAAGCAAACTCAATTACTTATTGTCACTTCGTGGACAGCCGTAAGTTTTTAAATTTTTTTTTTTTAAACAAAGAATTAAGAAAAATGCGATAAAAAAAATCGCAGGATTTACGGACTATCAAAAAATTTTTTGAAAAAACATCAAAACATTCCTGAAGAAGATATCCATTGTGATATCGAATTTAATAAACACTTATAAAAAAGAAAAAACAAGTGACCTTATTTCTCGCACCATTAAAATAATAAACAACAAAGGTCGAAAAATTTGCATCAAAAATAGAATGTAAAATATATTTAAATCAACAAAAAAACATTGAAAGCTAATCAATAGATTAACTGTGGGCAGTCAGTAACGAAGAGCCCAGGTAGTAGGATGACAAAGCGCTGCAGCTTAAAAAAAGTATAAAATTAGTCATGATTTGGTTTTGAGGCGATTCGCGTGCTAATGATGGTCGTTTTGGACATGCAACTGCTATGGCATGTTCGCCAGCTAATAACACCCATATTGATAAAAACTATTGAAGGTTTATTACACGCTTATTTGACAAATGTTCCGTAGAAATATGTCAAATAAGAGTTTAATAAACTTACAATAATTATTATGAATATGACCTTAAGTCTATAATTTTACATTTCTTGTATTCTTTAAAAATGTTGATCACTACAGTTTACAAAATAAAATAAAATATTTTTCAATATTGAGGACATAAAATCGAACTAAAAGTCCTATAAAGTTGTTAACAATTGTAGATATTGTTTTGTCTCTGAAAATAATGACAAACTGTCACCTTGAAAATGTTCATTCTTTTATGACACACACAGCTCATTCCGCCACCTTCGTTTTTTGAGTTTCTGTACAAAATAAACTTAAACACTCTCTAAGCTCGTTTGTTTTCGCCCTACTTAATTTGAGTCTTAATTGATTTTTTTTATGTAATTTTATTCTGACATTTTTCAATATTTTTACTCAAATTATTTCTAACATTGAGTGACACTAAAATAATATCATCCATAAGCGACAACTTGTTAATACAGAAAACATTTTGCAAAAGTCAAAAAGAAGCACTTATGCCTCATCTATTGCTTTTCACTTTATTCACATTTTAAAGTTGATGGAAATTGCAACGCCAAAGTGTGTAAAAGTATCTTTTGTTTGGCGAACATGTGTGTGCTGTGATGGCATAAAATAAATGTCAAGGTAAAGCAAAAAAAAAAAAAAAAAGTTACAAGTTACTACATTTGTAGGCGAACTAGCATTTTCTTTTACTCAAGTTGAGATGACAGACTATTTTTTGTGCCCTCTGAGAAGATTGAAATACATAACATACATACATAACATAACACAGCTTGTTTTTCAAAAATGCATGGGAGTTCTCAGGGAAAACTTTGGCAATGTTGCAAAACTTCCTCAGAAGGCAGTTTGGCATTGACTTGCGTCAGCACAAAGTTGCTTTTGCCAGAGAATCTCTTTGCATATTAACATTTAAGCACGGTATATGTATACCTACGTATGCAAATAAAAAGAAACAAAATCAAAATATGATTTGAGCCCTGTTACGAACAACATTGCGTATTTATGTTTCCTTTCCTTTTGCAAGTAAGTTGGTTACAATTTGCTTTCCCTTTTTCTTTGTGCTCAGATTTGTTAAAAAATTAAACTCTTTGCATAATAATGAGTACTTACAAAAAATGCAAAGAATGTCATCAGCGAACTTATAATTTTACAGGAAAACCTAATTAAACTGATTTTGTTATCTATACAAGAATTATAAGAAGAATTATAAGAGATAATTAGTAAGCAAAGTTATAGCAATCTTTGCAATCAAGAGCCTACAAATAACATGATCACTGCTTTAAGACAAATCTTGGCTTTGACCAAAATGTATAGGCATTCATTCAAATGGATAGATACAACAGCAGTAAGCAAAGACTAGCAAAACCGAAAGAAAAAATTTAAAACCTCAACTTTTGACCAGATCATATTTTAAGGTAATGGTTATTCAAGCAGCATGCAAAAAAAATTATATTGAATTATTACTGGATTTTACAAAAACTTTACAAGAGCTAATATAAATATGCTGTAAGTTTTGTATTTGCTCGTTGAGTAATTATAACCTTAAAGTGTGCTTTTGTGAAGCTTAGAATTTTTTTCAATTATTTATTGTTGTATTCATTAAAATGTGTATGGATTTTTAAAGGTTTATTGCATACATACAAAATTCAAGGTCAAAATAAACATTAACTAGAAAATAGTGGTCACATGGTTTTTTAAATGGACAAACATTAAATGATATTAATTATGTGTTTTTTATTTATTATTGTTTGTTGTTGTATTAATTAGAATGCTTACGGATTTTGAAGAATTTGTTACATTCATACAAAAATAGAGGTAAAAATAAATGCCAGCTAGAGAATAGTGGTCACGTGTTTTTTGTTAATGGACACAAACTAAATGATGTACCTCAGCCATGACGGTCAACACTAATTTTGAGATATATTATTTTGTCGAATATATGGTATACAGCATAACTTAAGCAAAGTTTGTTGCATTCCCATTTGCCGTATAGTGGTCACGTTTTGTGGACAAATGTTTAAACAAAGGTGACTGTAACTTTTTTACATTTAAAAATGCATGTTTATTGGTCGTATGCTAGAGTGGTCGGATTTGTAGTGCGATTGTTTTTGACATGAGAATATAAAAACTCCATTACGACATGCAAAAAAGAAACATTTTCGAGGCAACTGGTTTTAAAATTTTTTGTATTTTTGTATTGTACACCTTTTAGGTAGTGTAGTAAGAGGTCGTTGCGTTAAAAAAGATTTTAGGGAGAAAAAAATACTTGGGGGTTGGTCATACATTTGGCTCTTCTGCAGGCAGCCTGAGAGTGGGAAAAAATTTAATTATTAAGGCGTCCAAATATTGGCCCCTGAGACTAAGCAGTCTCAGGGTATCCCTAGATACATATCTTTAAGGTTATTTCTTTGCACTTGCATTCCATGCTTATCTTTATAAAGTTGGATCAAACTATAATGCGAAGGACGTTAGTACCGGGTCACATCTTGGCGTCAAGTTTTTTGGCCAACTTAATTTGACATTTCTCCGTTTCGGAGCTTGGCATATTTAACAACGAAGAGTTACACAATTGATCAGTATGTGAAGACTGTGCAAGGCTTTTACGAAAAGGATCATTAACATCAAACTGCACTTCAAGCACTTTGTCTTCAGCAGAGACCATTTGAAGCGTCCTCAGTATGTCGCATGGTTGAATGAATATACAGAATTTGATGAAAATTATTTTCAGCGACGCAGCACACTTTCACCTTAGCGGATTTTTTGACGAGCAGAGTTTCGACATTTGGAAAAATGAGAATTCACAAGTTATTTCTGAAAAGCTGATTTTGCCAAAAAGTAACTGTTGCTTAGTGTTTAAACGAGACGGGGATCCTCGGGCCGTACTTCTTCGAAGCTGAGTGTGGCCAAGTATTTGATGTAAATGGTGTACGTCATCTTTTAGTGGCCAGGAATTCGGAAATATCGTGGAATAATACATTTAGAAAAAAAAAAACATATTATTTAGATAAAAATGCACGCCTTAACTATACACTCCACTTGACGTGTTTGAAATAAACGAAAACAGTTCAATATTTAATTTATCTTATCTTTCTACCAAACAGTTGACTTCAGTTTCAAAATGAAAAGCTCAAATGTCATTGAATGCCAATTCATGTAATTTCTGTTTGAATGTTAGAAAAAAATTTTAATTGCTGTCATCATAAAGAAAATTGAAAAACAAACTTTTTCATCTGTGTTCTTGACAATATTTTGTCAATTTATTCTATTACCTGTCTACAAGTGGTAAGCTTACTTTATTTTTTTTCTCAGCACACATTTACACCGGCACATGTCTACACCTGTACAGGGTATATGAAAATACATATATTTAAACATTTTGAAATGTGTTGCAGTGTATCAGGCATGAGTGGCAAGCAAATGTGTTCTTTTTATGTTCACAATTTTTGCATAAGACCAGAAACTGAATAAGAAAATATCAGCACAAGTTGAGCACACCTTAATGTATTGGGGGTGCAGTGCATGTGTTTGTATTTTTATTTTCCACAAATATCAAGTTTTTAATTTATGTTAATGATGCTTCAAGTTTAAGGGAACAGAAATAAAAAAGAAAACAAACAGCAATAGCAAAATATACTTGTAACTGTAGATTACTTTGCCATGTGTAAGTTTGAACAGAAAAAAAACACTTTACAAATGTATTCTAGATTTCACTTGACTTATATTTGAAACAAAATATTAGTACAAGTGTGTGTGTGTGTGTGTGTGAACACAAATGGATGATTTCGTTGTATAGATGAAAGACTTCAAGTACAATCGTGTATATTCAGTAAAAGTTTTGTACTATTTCAGGTACACACTTGCTTTATTCATATGTTAAACTTTATTGCTGAGAAATAATAGTTACATTGAAATCAAGTTTAAACAACAACAAAAAAAAGGATAAAAAAAATAAATAATCCCACATTTTATTACAACTGCGAAAGACGTATGAGCAACTTGTAATTGCAAGTTGATACTCATATATTCATCATACGTCTAGGGCAACCTGCTGGTTGGTGCAAGAACAGATTTATAACCAGTATGTGAGAAAGCGCCTAAGGCACCAAAGTTCATTTAAAGTAGGAAGCAATTTTGGCATATTTTTAGTCGTATATAAAGAAGTTAAAATTAATTTACTTAAAAATGAACAAAAGATGGCCTGCAAAAAAACTTGAAAAAAATTTAAATTTAACTCGAGTCGTATGTAAATAAAATCAGATAGTAGTAATATCATTAAGGAACAAAATCAAATTTTATTTTAAAGCATGAAACTTTATAACAAGTTAGCAAAATATTCTTTGAAAAAAATTATTTTTTGGGTGCATTAAAATTTTTGCTTTCAGCTTCTTATGCTTGGGCGAAGTTTCCCACAGCCATACTGAGTAAATGTATGTTAAGCAGAAAGGAAAATATTAGATGTATGTATCTGAATTTACACAAACATACTAACATCTGTATTTATGCAGACTTGTGCAAAACATTAATCGTACTTTTTAATTTACGGGATCATGTCGATGTCGATGAGACAAGCAAAACGTATAAATTACGTGTTACAGCATAAATTTTCAAATGTAATAAAACGATGTATTAATTATACACAATGTTTACAAGGGATTGAGTGGGGAGGAATTTCATTGCTGCATAATTATTTATGAAAGAGTTTGTTTTTTAATAGCTGTCTAAGGCACATGAATCAGCTACACACAATACATAATAGTATTTTTTACAGTGGAGTAGAGTAATCTGTTCAACTCAAATGCAAATAATACTCATACATATCTATAACAGGTGGGCCAAAAGAAGTCATTTGATGTTGTTTGGCTTTCAGAATATCTGTTGTGGATTGAGCAGTGTGTGCCCTAATTCGTTCAATTGCGGCAGAAAAAACTCAGTTAACATGACCCTATAGCACGTTGTCGTCTTAAAGCACGATATGTGGCTGTGGCAGAAGGACCATTTTTGATAATTTTTATGTTTTTTTTTTGGATAATTTTTATTGCCTTGTGTGATAGTTAAGCGATCCATTTTCAACTGAGAAGAAGAAAATTGGTTTAATAACTTCGTTTGACAGATGTCGAATTCCAGTCCTATTTTTTTGAAACCACGAAATGGATAAGCCGGTATGTTGTAGTGGAGTGTTTTTTATCCTCTTGCCAAAATGTATCGCGAAGTCGATGGCGCAATATTGACAAATGTTTATCTTTGCAAATCGACCCATCCTAACATTTAGTTGGTTTTATTTACAATAGAAAGTACTCATTTTATTTTGTAGGTGTTTTGTTTTTGTCACTTTGTTGTTCGCACTTTTGATAAAAAGTGATTTTTTTGTATAAACCAAAACAAGCAGTAAGACATGTGGAGATAAATTCAGCAGCTATAAATTTAAACGATTTTCTACCACGTTTTTTTGCCTCTAGGATAAAATAAATAAAATAAAATTCCAATTTACCCAACATACACATATTAATTCTTCTTAACAACAAAAAGAAAATCAGAAAAATAAATTATGACATGCGGAATAAATTTGAAGAGTTACTTAAGATTTTGTTTTTTGCGCTCAACTTTTTCAATTTTCATAAATAATTACATTGTTAAAACTTTTCCTATGAAATTGATGTCAATTGCAGTTGAAGACATGAATAACAAATGTGGAAATGATGTTTTTAATTACCACATTTTAAATACACTCTTTAACATCAACAGCTTTATGAAACTTTCTTTAAGTACAGACAATTAATGTGGCTTTGTAGTGTTTTATAAACATTGATTTCTGGCGCAGCCAATATTTTTTAAGTGCCAAGCAGCAAATAATTTAAGATTCCCTTCTCCGCATTACACCACTCGAACATGTAGAGTTAATATTTATGAAAACTCGTAAATTTCATATTAAAAGTCTTAGTAGGGTTTATTTAACTTAGAAAAAAACTTAGTAAAAAAGTATGAACTTTAAAATTGTTGACGGAAAAGTTGCCTTGACAAAAAATTAATTGTTTGTTTTAGTGACTTTTTATAGTTTTAAAACTTTTAATACTTGTCAATTTTTTTTGTTCAGCGAATAATTTATTTTATTCTTTATGGATATGCATAGTAAAAACAATCTGTACTATTAGCATTTAGGTAATAGTAACGCCTCTTTTACACTGTATGCATTTTACAGTGGCATTTCCAATGTATGATGTATCAGTACCGTTTATAATTTTTTTTTTCACTCGTTGGTTTCCGGTTTCACCTAACATAACCTATAATATCATTTTATCGTATTGATTTCGACTTTTGCTTCCTTAAAATTGAGAAAGTTTTTTTTTTGTGATAAAATTGGATTGATCAACATTTTTTTTAAAGATAAAAAGAAAATTTTAATTCTAAGACATGTTGAATTTACAAAAATATAAAATGCTGTCCATATTTAGTTTTTTTTTTGAATATTAAAAACAAAAAAAAAAGTGAATTTTTCTGAATTCTGAATTGAATTTGAAACGGAAAAAAAAAATAAATTGTATACCAGTACACTAGAGCCCCGACTTGCGCCGTTAATGGGGACCGGAGAAACGCGACGCAAATCGAATCACTTTTTTCTATATAAATGCACTGAAATTTAATTTGTTGGGGAAAATATTTAAAACAAATCAAAATATGTTGTATTTTTGATAAAAAAAAAAAATACTAGCATGAGTACGTTTTTATTTATTTAATTTACTTAACAAATGTTTATATATATTATAAATAAATAACACAACCATAAATTGGGAAAAGAAAACATAAAAATGACTCATGTTCTACGTCCTTAAGGCATATTCTGGTGAATCACACACTAAATTGTTACCATAACCAGACAGCTGCTCTTAGCACCACTTATATAAATAAGAAAAGGGGATTCCCCTTTTTTCACGCAATCTGAAAATTTCTTAACGTACAGGTGACGATCGTTGTTGCCAGAAGTTGTAAAAACGAATGAATTCAAGATGCTAAATACATATGTACTACACTACAAATACTAAAAATGGTAATCCACAATGATGCAGTAGAAAATGTAACCGTGTTTATCGAAGCAAATCGAAATCAAAACGATGCAAATCGAATCGACGCAAATCGGGGTCAAAACGACGCAACTCAAACCGACGCAACTTGGAATCGCAACGACGCAAATCGAATTTTTCCAGTTTTAAAAAGCGACGCAAATCGAAACGACGCAAATCGGAACAACGCAAGTCGGGGCTTTGGTGTATTTCAAATAAAATTTTATAGCTCATCTTTTGATGTGCTTGCTATTCTCTAAAATTGGAGAAGGTTCTTCCGAATTATGGTTAAATATATGGGCGTAACTCTATAATTTCGAGGGCAAAATTAGCCGTGGCTATAAAAAAAAATCCTTACGTGATAGATAAAAACTGAAAGCAGATTTGGGTTTAGAGCACCAAAGCACATATAGTCTATTTTGGTCTGATTTGAAAAATTCTTTCACCCCTGCATTAGGCTGCATTATCAAAAATAAATCAAAATTTCACTAATTCATTAATTGAATAATCGCACTTTCATCATGATGTGCTGCGTTCTAGTAACCATCTGCCTGGTTTTGAGTGGTTGAGCTAAAACTTATAATTTAAAAAATTTTTCCCCAAGACACGTGCGAAGCTGGAACGGACCGCTACTGTGAAATAAAGCCATATGCAAATAGGTATAACAACAACAGAACAACTTTCGCCTTACAAGCTAATAACCAGTTCTGGCGTTGTGTTAAGTTGGCTAGAAAATGTTCTTGAAAAATAAAAAGTATAAGCCCAGTCTGATAATACTCAGCTTTTATGACCCTAAAAATGTATAAATATTTGTAAATATTAAATTTACATTCAGTAATTATACCTGTTGAAATGAATTAAAAGCAACAGAAAAATCTCACGTTTAAAGTGAAGTTTGTGAGAATGCGAATAAAAAGAAAAAAAGTGAAAGTGAAACAACATAAAAACAGTTGCTTAATAAAAATAGCAATATGAACTTACCGATAACATTCAGTTGAAATGCCATTGACATTTTTGGCTCTGTATTAACTTGACACTCATAAATACCACTGTCACGAGCCTGGGGAGATTTCACATGTAAAGTCCATTCACGGGAATCTTTTGATTCTGTCACCTTTAGCGGCAGTTGCATAAAGAGTTAAAAAACAGAAAAATTTATTGATATTAAAATGCAGCACCACCAAGTACGAGCATGAATAGATATATAAATCTGAAGTATATACGGGAATGGAATTTTACGGCTGCGTTTAAATTGTTGCCCGCAATAAAAAAAAAGGAATTTAAATGGGAAGGAAATCTATTGAAACAGTGTTAAGCATTTCAAGAGTTATTTTTTAATAAAAAGTAATAAAAAATAAAATAAAATAAAAATTAAAATAAAATAAAATAAAATACAGCTGCAAAAATGTGTGTCAACCAAAAGAATTAAATGAAAAAAAAACATCATAATAAAATAGGGAAATATCAAACGAAAACAATTTTCCTGAAGAAGGTACGCAAATGGTTACCGAAAACACAACCAATAATAAAGATAATAAAAGTGACCTCAAGCCCAACAAAATATTATTGATGCCAACAAGAACCAATGATCGAAGATTTCATAAAGAAAACAACCAAAAATATAAGACAATTTTTTCTAATTAAAAATTTTATTTTTTTAATTTTATTTTTTGATCTTGTACATTTGATTATATTCCACCCAGCCTAGGACTAACAAGATAAGGGCACATATGGTGCTCTTTTATATAGATAAATGAACGTGCATTAATGAGCATCAAATTTTGTGTTTTCTTTTTTACTCTTTAGTCTTCTAGATTCCCTCTGCTCATTACTTTTCAAAATGGCGGCTCCGGGATTCATGTGATCTTGAATTCTATTTGAGTGATTCAATGCATACATTGGTATTACTTCGGCGTTTCTGGAAAGCCCCAGATCTCCATGTAAATCCTTATTTCTTATGTAATACGGCGCATTACAACAGTTCTGTAGTGCGTTTCAGTAACTTTTAAAGACAATCCAATGGTTAAACTAAACACCCGCATTTGGTGTTTGTACTAACGATTCAATGATTCATAAACTATCATATTCAACATATTATAAAATTCAGAATCAAGTGGCGTCCTTACTTAAAAGAATGACAAACCAAACTCAACACTAATAATTTTGAATTAAGTAGTCGACCCAAAGTAGTCAAGTTACATTAATTGGTTTATGAATCGACTAAATTATAGAACATTGGCTTGTAACTATACTAGAATACTTTAACATTTTGTGGTTAAAATAAACCACAATCAAATTCTAGTTGTTAAGTTAGCACCAGTAACACTAATGAATCAGAAAGCCAAATGTTTTGCAGTTAAATATTTTTAACGCTGAATTAATCGGTAAAAGAAGTTAGTGAATTGCACTACTGAGAACTTTATTTTGGAAGCGTTGCATAATATCAACATAATGTTTGGCTTTACCATCGCAGATTTGCACTCCATAAATCTGTACTGGTTTTAAAATCTGTTTACAAATAAGTAGCTTGTTTTCAATTAAAACTGGCCAATTTCCATTCACTTTTGCTGAGTTAATTCTCGTCGAAATTTGTAAAAACTAATCACATGAATATGTTTACAATTTAATTCCATTTTTGGGACGAAATGATCTCTTAAGATACTGTAAACAATACAAATACCGCTCGTATGTAAAAACGTTCTGAGTACGTGTAACCTCAAAAATGTTGACTTTTACAATGAAGGTTGCCAGAGTGCAACACAACATTTGCCAAATCCTGAAACATAAAATGTAATCTTCGTAATTATCTTAAGGTTGGAGTAGTTTTTATTTCGTTTCACTCGAAATTGTCGACCTTCCATGCAGGACTTTAGTAGTTCAGTATATTGTTAAGGCAATAGTAGCCTATAGTGTTAGCTATACTAGGGTTGCCAAATTCCGAAACATAAACGGCAACCCTTGAGAGTGGCTCCAACAGGATGACACTGTGCGCATTGTTCAATGGCCGCGCTAACTCACTTTATATTGATGTTAATTGGCCGCCACGATCATGTTTTTTGACACCGTTGGACTTGCTTCTTTCAAGATTGTTAAATAAGAAAATATAATAAGCCAATTAGACAACAGCAATTCAAAAGCTAAGTCAGGAGATAATTCAGCAACATTGAACCTTAATTATATCTCAAGATTCATTCACAATGTGAACTACCAGATAGAGGTATGCCATCGAAGCCATGTCAAGTATAATTGTTCTACATCCTGCCATTATAATAAAGAAATATTAGTATAATTCTTTAAAAACTTTTTGTTTTATTTCTAATTAAAATTATGCATTTTGGTAGGATGAATTTCGCTTTTTTAAATATTTATTTCTAAATACTGATAATAAAATAATCATAAAATAAAAGTGATTTCGAGCACAAAATATCAACACAGCGATTGTATAGAAATAAAGGTAGAAAAATTTACAAAGATAATTCATAAAAAATTGAGTATAACAAAAAACTCTGATTTTTAAAGAAAAAGAGAAGTATTAGTTTCTCTTTTTAGTTAATGATATGCAAACGAACTCCAGCCTGATTACCATAATATGTAATTAAGTTATAACAATAAAAAAAAATACGGCAAATTATCATAAAAGCGCTTTTTTCTTCAGCATTGATATTGCAATAATATATAAGATTTAAATGCATTTGAATTTATCGCTTGTATTAATTCATGTTTTCATTTAATTTTGTCTCTTTAACAATATGCAACGCACACACACACACACAAAAGACACACACAGCGCTGAACAACTCCTGTTAGATACAAAACATGCAGTTCGAAATATTGAAATGACATAAAACTTCATCAAGCATGTGTTCAATATGAAAATGCATTCATCCATCACGCACAATTAATAAAATTGAATAATTTAAATGAAAGAGATGCAAACAGAGCAAATATTTTATCGCAGGTATTGAATTAACAAACAGTGCCGGAAGAAATGAAAAGGGAGCCTTCTGCAATGCCCCATTTCAAGGGAAACAAGTCAGTATCTAAATCAACTGGAAGCTTCTCTACATTGTCATTTGCAAGAAAAGCTTTCGCATCTCTTTGATTTCTTTCCAAAAGATAGATACTGATGGTGAACAGTAAGGGTTAGAGCTAGCGACAATTACTGAGTCCATATATTTTTAGAGAACTCAGCACATACTCTCAAAAAGGCAAGTTTTAAGCAGATTTATGTACAGGTGGTCCAGCCATAATGCGCAATGTTAATTGTGAATTACACTCTAACGTCAAGTGGTTTGCCCAGTTTATTTAAATATATCTCTGCTTCGGTGTTTGAAAAATTTAGCCATTTAGAGCAAGGCAATTGAGCAGCGCATTAGGTGTTCATTTGCGAAAATGGGTGTTCAAATCAAAATGTATTTCAAGAATCTCAAAACTTTGGCTCAGCGTGTACGTTTATGATCGCCTATGGCCAAACGTACACGCAAAGAAAAAACATTTTTTACAATATGGCTGCGAAAACTATACTATATGGTTTATAACGAAGCAAAAGGTTGAGGCAAGCAAAATAGTTTTGTTTAAAATGCCGTAAACAGTTTTTGGTTACCGTAAACTTAGTTTCTGTTACAGTTTGATCCTTTTTTTTGTCACCATCCATGAAAATTGAAGCAGGGTTACATTCATTTGAAAAAACTAATATCTACAACCATCTCACAATGAACCTTTAAGCAAACTTTAACTGAGACAAACATAGTATTTCTGATCTATCATATGGTAACCAAATGATAAGAAAAATATGGTTATTTTGAATAAAGTTCTTATTGTTGCCATTGACAGTTAATTTTTTTCAATTTTTTTTTTTATTGAAAAGAGAAATATTAAGTAAAAACCCGGAGCTAATAAAACTGCTACAATTGTGCAATACAAATTATGGAACATACACGTAAAGATAAAATATGGTTGAGGGAATCATATTCGAAGAGAAACATATTATTGTTGGAATATATGGGTACAGTCTGACAATATTCAATATTTTGTTTTTGCTTTCAATGTAATTGTGCGAACGAGCGACAATGTTCGCAGGTGAGAAATAGGAACATAATATGAAGGGTAACCATATTACTGTTTTGTCACGTGCAACTATACTATGGTCGGCTCCACCCGTACTATTTTTAAATTGAGGCTTGCCCACAGCTAGACTGGGAATCGGACCGAAGTAGTGTCGACCAATTATTCTGTGGTGTATATATTTCCCATAAGAAGCAAGAGAAGAGAAGAGAGTGTTTTGGCCGGTGCTCTTACCCCAGATGGTGACAAATTATGTAGAAAACAATTATAGCTTCCAACCATGCTGTTTTCAAACAATAAAATGCCAACAAATGTTTATAAATACATACATATGTGCATATCTATATGACAAGAAATTTTCTTGCTTACACTAACAAGCAATCTTTATTTGTTCCAGCTGCAGTTTGTTTACAATAATATGTTTAAATGTAGCAATAGTATGGTTGGAATGGGCAATAGTATTGTTGAATGAAACCTCAATATGGTTGTAAGTGCCAATAGTATGATCGGCAATGACAAAATTATGCTTGAATATAGCAATTACATGGTTAGTGGCCACAACGTAGCCTAATGACTTAAGGCCATATTCATAATAATTATTATAAGTTTATTAAGCTCTTGTTTGACGTATTTCTACGGAATATTTGTCAAATAAACGTGTAATAAACCTTCAATAGTTTTTATGAATATGGGTGTTAAAGTGTAATTAGCAACAATGTGCACAATTTATTTAACACTTAATATTGTTAGACTGCAACCATATATTTCAACAGTAGTATAATTCTCTTTGAATATGCTTGCCTCAAGCATATTTTTTCTGTACGTGTATGCATAGTGCTTTTGTTTACAAACAAGCTTCTCCACACAAAGCCACACAATTAGATAATAGTTATTTTCTAAACGTAAATCTCCGTAAGACTCCGCACCGGAGTATACACGTAAAATATTTCAATGGAAAATGTCGCACAAAAAGGCCTGCTATGCGATTGCCTCCCATAATGTATCCTTACGATTCGAAACAGCCACGCGTAAACAAACCTCAGCAAATTCATCAATGGATCTCTCATCGTCATTAATTCTGCTGTTCATCAATGTGTGCAAATTTAAATACATATGAACTGACAAGTCCACCCCATACACATGCCGGCATATGCACATGAATGAGTGTATGTAGGTGTAGCAGACATACATACATACATTTGCTGGTACTACATTTTTTATATGCTTGATGATTTTAATTGCAAGTGTGTTCCAACGAGTTTGTGCAAGCGGAAAAGGTGTGTTGTGTGTTTTTGTTTTGTTCATCGAGAGCCGAATAAACGGAAACAACAAGTAATGAAATCTTTCATATTCAGGCATAATGCTGAAGGAACTGGTAAACAGCAGCAGCATCAGCAATAACAATTTCATGTTAGTGTGTGTGTGTACAAGCAGACAAATGTGATTATAGACTTACCTGAAACCGTTTGTCAGATGTGTAGGTGGCTGTGCCAACAGTCAAAATATGCAGATCACGTTTACGTATCCATGAAACCTATTAAATATAAATTGATATTAAAAATAACAAAAAAAAAAAAAAACAAAATTTATATTTTAAACATTCAACAAGAATTTCGATTGATATGTATTTTACTTTATTGGTAATTATAAAACTGTGTAATTAACCAAAAAGTGTGCAGTTAAATGCATTATTAATTAAGTTTTATAAGAATATTTGTTTGCTACAATAAAACATGATGAACTCTGTTGCTTGTTGCAAAGAATTACATACACAGGCACTTAGCTTAAGTAATATACAATTTATGGTTGTTTCTGGCCATTAAGTTGAATTTTCTTATTATAGGGTTATGTTTCACGGGCTGCAGGTCATGAGACCAGCCTATTTGGGTTCTAGAAAGGTGCCATTACGCACATTGGAAATTGCTCTTATTTTTGGAAATGGCAGCCAATGTGAAATCTGTTTTTACATTTGTGAATTAAACAGATATAGAATACAAGTGAACAAGCCATGCAGCAAAACACGGAACGCGGAATAATAGTGTCTATGACGAAATGGACGATTTTTCGATCAAAATCATGGTGAGCGATGAGTCTCATTTCCAACTCAGCGGGTTCGTGAACAAGCAAGACTATCGCTTCTGGGGCAGTAAAAATCCACGAGTGATGCATAAAGAGTCATTACACCCGTTCAAAGTGACTGCATGGTGCGCTGTTCATGCTGGGGGAGTCACCGGGCTATAGGGATATGATAACAGAGTTTTTTCTGCGCTCTTAAACGAATTAGATCTGGAGAAAATGTGCTTTCAACAAAACTGGCCAATGGCACCTACTGCGCGAGTCACAACCGACATTCTGAAATGCAAACAACATCGGATGACTTATTTTAACCCACCTGTTACTATTTACTCCTGACCAATATTTTTGCAGAGCATTTTAACTACATACATCCCTGTTTTAAAGGTGGTTTGTACTTCTTTTTAGAAAAAAAAAATATAAAGCCAAGTTCCAGTAGAGTTAGAGGGTTGATGTATACCAATAAAATGTTGCCTATAATGCTTTAAGTAAATTTTCTGAAGACATTATATACTAAAAGCTAAAAGCTACAGTTTGTGCCTAAAAATTCAAATTTAAAAAATTATTTTGTCTTAATTTGTGACTTCTTTGTCACTTCTTAGTGAATTCCATATAATTTTTGTGATTGATATTTATTAAATAAGACAAAGAAAACTTTTAGGACTTTTAACTAGATGGACATCTAGCAGTTTCGAGGCAGCCGCACTTCTCGTCAGCAGCCATCGCAGCCTTTTTCTTCTCATAAGCACGTGGTTGTATTTGCAAAGGATTGCCTATTTAATTATGTAAACTTTTATTTATGAATAATGATTTTAGTTTTTTTTATTACTTTTTGTTAGTGTTGGCTGATGTCGCCAATTGTATATTAATGAATTCCTTTTAGCTGTTTGGACTTATGCGCTTGGTCAAAACAAAGATCAATAAGAGAGTAGTGGTCGCGTTATTTAAGAGATAATATTTGCCAATGTGTTCGCACCTTAACAGTATCGTCTAAATTAATAAAAAAAAGTTGATTTGGGTTCACTTTGTCAAAAATAAAATCATTTTACTATTCCAGCTAAAGCTACTTCTCTCTCTCTCTCTCTCTCTCTCTCTTCGAATAGCTTCCTTAGAGCTATCCGAAGGAGAGCGAATCATCCGCAACTATGTAAGTAAATAAATAAGAGGACCTTGGGCTCGAATAATAAAATAATATAAAACTAAGAAAGAAGGCTCGAATAAACTTAACAATTGATGATAATAATGAGTTAAGTGTTACCTACATCAAGACTCGGAGGTAAATCTCCGGCCTTCGGGCCTTGTAGTATGTAAATCTAATTGCAGCTGCAGGGTACACATTCTACACCGTGTAAGTACTAATCATGTATTTTCTCTGTTGAGAAGAAAAAATGTGGCCACAAAAGTTTTGCTATAAAAAAAAATAAGCTGCTAGAAACTTTTGCAAGCTTTCGTGAAGCTCTCTAGTATCGCGAATTCTTTTCAAATGTTCCTTTTGTAGCATTTTGCACTAAACGAACAACTGAGTGTTAAACTGCTAACTCAAATCACCTTGCGACACACATAATAATAAAAAAAAACATGTTCAACTGGCCTGTGGTCAATAGCAGAATTATGTTTGGTCTAAGCTTTTACTTACCGACTTGTCATCCAGCCTGTCGACACGACACTTAATAATCGCCTCGGTATGCCCCGTGCGTGCTGTTATATTGCGCGGCATACCAAAATCAAATATGGGCATGGAGTTTTTTTCACTATTGTGCGACAGCACATTGAGACCATCCAGCCCCATAACAGCAGTGTCGAATGAGCCCAAATCATTGCTGCCATCATGCAAATGATTACCCAGGCCAATGGCATTGCTGCCCACACCAACCGCACCGCCTGAAGCAGCTATAAGCATTTCCTCTTCAACGGTCATAAGATTTTGGCTTGCATCGACAGCCACCGTCAAGTCGCCATCAATAATTGAAAGACTTTGAAAGGTGTTATTATACGATGTTTCAAGTTCTCCATCACGGCTTAATATTGCTGCTGCTGCTGCTGCTTCGGCTGCTTGAGTGGTTAAATGTTGCTGTTGGTCTTGTTGGCGGTCTTGTGGCTCGTGCTGTTGTTGTTGTGGCTGTTGCCATGCTTCAAGTTGAGGCTGAAAAATATGATTGCTCTTGTCCTCCTCCATGTTAAACTCAAGTGGCTGTTGTTGTGCTTCTTTTTGATTTAAATACGATTGTGACTGCTGATGTTGCTGATGATGATGGTTGTTATTGCTGTTGATATTGATGTTGTTGCTGGTTTGTGTTAACTTTTGCTGATATGGCTGAGTTAAATGTTCGGGCGGGTGTGGACGTTTGTACTGCCTACCATTTAACCTGCTGCCAGCAACCGTATTTTTATTTGGCATTATTATTTGTTCAACTGCCACCAGCGAACTTGCCACAACATCATCTCTTCTTGTAACTTTTATTGAAGCGGCGGAAGTTTCAAGCACTGGCAAAATGCAAACAACATGAAAAGGAAAGAAATAACGGAAAACGTTAATTTATTGTAGAAAAAATGCGGAAAAACACACAAAATTATACACAAAAGAATTAAGCTGAAGAAAAAATAGCAATTTTCTTTTGGAGAGGCTGATTGTACTTTTGTGTGGTGCGGGAGAAAGAAAATTAATTTGACAGCAAAAGGAAATCAACCAGTGGATGGCTGATTTAAAAACGAAAAACTTTGCATTAAACAGAATAAATATTCCAATTAAATTTTCCATGCTAATTGATTAATTTTCGTAAGGTTTTTAAGCCAATTATGTATCCTCAACTGAATTTTAAACGGAATTCTATTTAAATCAAATTTTTTGCAAATAAATTATTTTTTTATTCGCAATAAAGACCATAAAATACGAGAACAGAAAATTCAATTAATTTTGGTATTTTATTTAAAGAAATTTTAAAATATTTTCATTTAAAATGTCGAGCATAATTGGTTTATTTAGATTGAGCAATTTTGAGATGTATGACACAATATTGGCAAAAGCTGGTATTTTCTTGAAATTTCTGTAGAAAAGTATGTGGCGCACACAGGCCAAAAGTGACTCAAATCAAAATATTAATTTCTTGGGCAAATATGCCCAAGATATATTTACTTTAAAAAACTTGTGGATCACATGGATTTTATACTAAATGTCCTGTTTTTGTTCTCATGTATTTTTATAAATAAATCTTCAGTTGAGACATTGAATGAATGGACTATTTGAAAGTATTCATTTGATCGATTTTTTAATTTTTTTAAATTGTCTATTATAAATGATAAAGAAAACAAGTCTAGGGCAATTTTACAATACATCCATCTATAATTAATTTTTATCTCAAAAGCAACCAGTTCGTTGATGCTACTCAACCTGTCAGTAGACTAAAAAAATTTAATAGAATGTCTGATTCATTTTTGTATAAAATATTTAGCAAAATTAATTGTTCTTAATAAAGAACAAGTACGGAATGAATTTCAATCGAATTTGAGAATTGTTGATCAAATTCTGAAATTTTGATTTTAACAACTTTCAACTAAAACTCAATTGCATTTTTTTTTTAATTAAGAATTTTTGTTTCTAAGAATATTTTATGATTTTAAAGCACATTATTAAATTTTAACTAGAACATTTGCGGAAAATTTTTAAAATTCCAAATAAATTTTTTTTTTAATATTTCGAAGCTCTTATTTGAGATTTCTTGAAAAAATTTCGAAATTTTAGTTTTGATAAAAAATTTAAGTTTCGCTACAATGATTAAAAAAAAATAGTGGATCAGCAAGCATTTGATTCTCGTTTTGTTCATGGAAATTATGGAATAAGTAGTTAAGTTTCAAACATTCTTTTAAGAATTTTTCGAGTCTACTGATGAGTTGATTAGCTTCAACGAAATGTCGGCGGTATATAGACGGCTGCAAAAGACAGAAAGCATTTGTAAGGCACATTCTTGGACCTGAATTAATTAATAATTAATTAATTATACTACACATTTGACTTTTCTCCGCACCAGAATTTCATTTCAAACAAGCAAATAAATTTTATTTGAAGCAAATCATTTCCTTATGACAAAAAAATTTCCTATTTAAAATAAATTTCCTATGTATACTTATAAAAAATTCTGTCATTCTTTGGGCTTTTCTTGCCCTGGTTTCTACACTTTCTGGACACCCACATTTTGTTAAACAAATCCTAGAGCAAATTTAAAACCTGCCGCAATAAATTCATTGCATGTCACATTTTCTCATAAATTTCCATTAATATTGTAGGATTTCTTGCTTTTTCTCTTTACCTTTGAAAAACAAAAAAAAATATTTTTTATTTAAAATAATTTTCTCGAAGTTTGTTTAACATTTATTCCATTGAATAAACAATGAAGATTGTGGAGGAAAGTGTTGAAAATTTAAATAAATTCCTTTGTAAAGGATGTCGAAAAAAAAGCAACAATACTAAAAATAAAGTGGCTTCAAGTTTATGAAGTTGAATGAAGTGCTGAAATCATGGAAAACAATGCCATTTTATCGCTCTCAAAGAAGATGAGAAAAAAAGAATACATTTCTCCTTAAATGAATAATAAAAAAAAAAAAAATTATGAAAGAGTAGAAGAACTCTTTTTCCTAAAGAAAATGAAATAATGAAGTGAAAATATTTGCTTTAAATATTTCAGCTCTTTTTTAAAGAGAAAAATACAGAAAGAGTTAAAGGTGTGTTCAGACTAGACAAACATTTAACGAAGCAACTGTACAAACTGTGAAATGATTGAATTTGATGAGGAGAAAGCTGGAAGCCGGGATTGTATGTATAGAAATAGAGATATTGACGATAGAGAACAAATTTTTTCTAATTGCATTCCCATCGGGAATATGAAATGAAGCTGAAGCATAAAAATATTATTATTGTTGTTTAAAATTGTTAAATATTTATTGTTATTACTTTTTTTTTGTTCTTTAACTTCAAGGGCATGTAATTTAAATCTGCTTCATGAGCGTTACATCATCTGGCCAGGCAACATTGAAATCATCCGATTGTATTAAAATGAAATCTTATTTTTCTCATACCAGCAAGTGACAGCCTTTATATTCTCTTTTTTTTATTTATCACTTGTCTTAATCAGTGTTTGCTCCACATTGTTGTCATATTGCATTTTTATTGTTTAAATTTTTACACAATTTCATTTTCAGAATGCAAAAAAAAAACAGCTACAAAAAAGTCGACTGTCAATGTTTGTGAAATTGTAACATATTTGTCATGGCTATTGAAATAATGTATACTTCCAGCCATGATGTTGTTGCTGTTGTTTTATTTTGCCATATTTTCTTACTGGTTTACTTACTGACACACACACACACACACATCACTATGAAAAACAATGAAATACAAAATAAAATAAAGATGAATTTTAAAGGTTTTATACCATCATATTGGGGGGTGTTGCCACATTTTTCAATCTGCAATATTTTTTTGTGTTTGCTGTTGCAATCAACATTCTCCAAAAACAAAAAAAAAAATTAAGAAGATAACTAAAGGTAATTGTTCGGATTCTTTTAATTTATTGCAAAGTTTTTCCGGCATAGACACAAAAAAAAAAAACTCTCTAATAGCATCAAAAAGAGTTTTTCTTTGAAACGCTGTTAGATTGGAGGGCATCGCAACAAAAAGAAGCAACTATTTTTCTATAAGAATACTTTAGTATTTGCAAGTGGCAAATCTTATTAATTTTATCAATAAGAAAAAGACACGAAACTGAGTCCGTTATTTTTGATACCACAACGAAAATTCACAAAGAAAAACTTATTGATTCCATTAGGGGTTCCTGTAAATTGTAAACAACAAGGATTTCTTATTTCTTTTTTCAAAAAATATTCTTTAATCATTTTATAAGATTAATAAAGATGATGAGCACATCATGTGCTTTTAAATTAACACACTATAATTATATCTTTGTGTTTTGGGCTCGAAAATTCGATTTTTTTTTAATTATGAACTTAATTCAGAAGCCATAAAAAACAATTTATTATTCTGACTGTCCTGGGGCGTAAAAAGTAAGCATATGTAGCAACAATGTTACTTCTGCAAGAAACTGTTGCTTATGTATTTATAACAAGATACCCTGCAGATAAAATTCTGACGATGTGCCTCATTTGTGACCAGTTTTATAAGGTATTGCAAATTAAAAATATATATTATTAATATTATTATTTTCTTGAGCTGAATACCATTTTGGTAATATATATTTTTTGTGTATATTCGGATACTTTTGCCGTCTTTTCGCTCTCGTTTGGATACCTTCTGCAGATCAGAAGACTCCAATAAATTCAAAAAATATTTATAATAAAAAGACCTTTAGCTCAGGAAGGGAATAAAATTTAATTAAAAAAGGAATCGAATTTTATTTTAAAATCATTTTATTATTCGAGCTGAAGTTGCCTTCCTTGGAAGAACGAAGCTGTCCGAGCCGCAGCGAAATTATATATGTACGTTCTAGTTTTTTTCTCAGATGCAATTCGAATACAAAATCCTCTGCGATTGCGGCGCGTAGCAAAAGGAGACTGACATACATACAACTTTTAATTCTCAAGCCCGAGTTTCATAGTTTATCTACTTCGAAACGTAACTGGTAGAAAATTAACTGCAGGGCCTGCCGGTACGTACTTGTAGTTATTAATAACTTATTTACTTATGTTCTTCTGTACTTGTCGATATAGCAGCATGTCTTTGCATGAACAAACATGAATTTGTGTGCATCAGTTGTATTTGAATTATTCCATATTTATGGAAATTTGTTTTACAATTTTGTCATTGTCATTGTCGTCGTCGTCGTCGTCGTTGTTGTTATGTAAGATGTTGTAACAAATGTTATTCAAGTTTACTCTGACAAACAGCATAAACATATACATACAAACCCCAGGAAGGAGCAGTTTCCAATACACATAAGTATGTGAATGCATACACGTATGGCGGGCTTTGGAAAAAGTGAACATTCATACCCGTGTACATGTTACTTTACTGCCATCGATAATGACAATCTGTGTGGTACAAGAGTACATTTACTTTTTTACTTATCTATTTTTTGCGACACACATGCATACATTTGCATAAAGAGAATCTACAGAAATAGAATATTTTATTTCCATAAATGGATGTCGTCGCTAAAAAGTTAAAATGCACCGAAAGAAATTTTTTTTTTACCGTCTAATTCATAAAAATTATAACAGGTTTATAAAGCTCTTATTTGACAGACTTTCCATACAAATATGTCAAATAACAGTGTTATAAGCCTGTTATAATTTTTATGAATTAGGGGGTTAGAGTTTATAATACTCATATCGCAATAATAATAAATCACAATATATTACAAATTCCACGTCCTTCGTCAGCACCCGAGTTGCTTCGAACCCAGTTCGTAACTAGTTGTATAATGTTTTTAAGCCGCCGTGATTGTTCGTCTGTCTTTGACATTAATTTAATTTTATAGTCGAAGTTTATGACTCACAATAGGTAGTTAAATAATTACTGGCTGGGGAACATACCTTGGCTTTTGCACGTCCACCACCTATCGTGGTGTATTGGCATGTAGATTTAAAAACTTTTGAAAAACCATTCAAAAGTGTAAAAACTAACTAAAAAATTAAATAAATTGAGCCAAGTACGAGACTGACTCGCACAGCAATTGTTCCACACTACCTTGCAAATAGTAGATAAATGGTGCCCCTAAAGGCCTAGTTATGCGAACGTCTATGTAAGCTAACGGAACGTACTTTAACGTACTGGCGCTAGAGCGTTTATAAATTTGATAAACGTAAAAAAAAAATAAAAACATATTTTGAAATTAAACAAACTTTTTTCATTGAAAGTTGAAATAAAAAATATAATTTCATTCTAATTTAATGGATGTGGAGGACTTATTTGTTGATTTGAGCTTCTTAAATCTTAAAATTTAATTTTTCGTCATCCATTGTATCAAAAAATGCCCATAAAATACAAAAAAGTTTAGTTAAAATTAAAATAAATAAATTACGGGGATGGTAGCTTAAGACAGGGCACACTTTAAATTTTAACTTTTTTTTAAAAAAAATCAGTAGGAGGCTACTATATACTATCTCTTGTGCTTCAAAAGTTGCAGCTAATTTTTAAACTAAAGAGTGTCCTCGTGTGTGAACTTTTTGCTATTTTTGGTATTTGTCATTATAGAGGCCTGCAAAGAACATATATTGTGAAAATTTCAAGTCTCTACCTTTGACCGTTCAAAAGCTAAAGACAATTTTCAAATTAAAGGGTTCCCCCACATTAAGGGCAACGATTAAACTTTCACGTTTTGTTATTTTGGGAATTTGTTGTTGAGTAGTTTTGCTAACTTATTCAACTCGTGTTGAATATTGTAGGGAAAAGGTTACCTTATTAGTTGTATCATGGTTCTTTGTACTATAGTTCTTTTCATGCGATGAGAAAGAGTATATCTATCTCTTTTAATAGGCGTTCTATCAGCTGATTTTTTTTTGCCCCTTATTACTCTAATTCTTTGGTAACAAAGTACCAAATATCACACCAAAATTACAACCTTTATATTTTATGCGTTTAGTGGATGATTACACCACAATCTATTTAGTTCGTCCTACAACTTAGACTTGATCCGTTTTATAGATTTTTTTAACAGAGTATTTTTTTACGGCCATTGACGTTGAACTTATTTTTTTGTGTGTATGATATACGATATTCATGATTAGAGCAACAAAGAAACATAAAAATAAAATAAACAAATAAGAAAAAACAACAATATTTAATAATAATAAAAGTTGTTAAAAATTGATTGAGTTCGTATCAAATTGGATGTTGGCAAATGTGTAAATTTGTTGAAAGACTTGAAGTTATTTGCATTGATTATCTGCAAATCTGAGGAAGAAACAAAACAGCACGATTTAATGCAGAAATATAAAGCTGTAGCCTTTTGTAAGCCATGTTAACACAATTGTTCAAATGAAGCCAATGAATACCCCTTGATTGTGTTCATACTTCATTTAAATTCTCTTCTGTTACATGCGAAAACATGCAGAACATCACATCACAGTTTTTGTATCTCACATTTCTTTTTTTTTTTTTTTTGTTCTTTTTGCTATTGAGAGATAGTATAAATTAAAAATTTCATCTAAAATAAATTCATATACGGCTCAACATGTTCCTAGAATACAAAATCAATGTTGTTATTTTTGCCCAACAAACAGTTTAAAAAACAAAAAAACATAAAAATGTTAAAATAAATTGAGTGCTCTGGCATTCATTGAATGGACAATTTTTAAATGAATAAAAATAACGGGCTTTCAAACGATTAATAAATAAAAAAGCTAAAAATGAATTTTATTTGAAAACCAGAACCTTTTGCTGAACTATTTTGAAATTGCTGGGGAAAAACTTGTTCCGTGTTTCAGTGCAGCAGAGTCGTTTCTTTGGCAAAAATTTAATTGACATTCTGCTTCTGGCCTCAGAATGGTAGGAAAAAATAATATCAGGAATTTGTAATATCAATTAAAGAATTTTGTGGAGAATTTTTGTATATGTAAAAAAACAAAAAATCATAATTTATATAGTTATTAATTATTGTGAGTTTGTCTCTCGGTTTGTTTTGCTTCGTTCTGAATTGTGGAGTTCTTTTGCGTTTTTTGAGATATAAATTGTGAAAAAATATAATGTTCAAATAACACACATACACCAGACCAAAAATAATACAAGCAAAGGATTGAGCGAAATAGAACAATTATCGAAATTAAAAAAAAAAAAAACAAATTTAAAAAATAATCAAGCAAATTAAACAACTTGCAGTAAAAGAAAAACAATAAGAGCAATAAACAATAATCAAAGCAAATCAAACAATTGCAATAAAATAAATTTACACTTGCATGCAAAGAAAAAACATCTTACAATACGGTTGCGACAACAATTTTATGTTGAAATTGAAATATTGTTATATTAATTTGAGAAAAAAAAAACAATATCTACCGGCATTTTATAAGGAAAGCTTGAACAACTTTATTTGTGACAAACATAGTGTTTTGGATTTGTCAAATGATAACCATATAATAAACAATATATTGTTGTTTTTAACACAGTTTTTGCTATTGCCGTTGACAGCTACATAATTTCTTTTCCCATCTTTGTGTTGCGATTACAAATTTATGTATGCTTATTAAAAAACTTTTTCTTTATTGAAAAAAAAAAATAAATAAATAAAAAACTGCAGTAAGACAGTTGTGCCATACAACTTATGGAACATATTAAAGCTGCTGTTGTATTAAATCATAATATTGGCATGCCCAGCCATACGATTGTCATTGTTGTCAAAGCTAATATTGTTACTTCCCATAACCATACAATTGCTATTTCGAACCATATTATTAAAAAAGTGTTAGGACAACAATATTGTCATGTGCAATCTGCAATATGAAAATAATATACATGGATTTGGCAAAAGTATGATTGAAAATTGCAAAAAGTTTAGTTCGAATTGACAATAGCATGTTTGGATAGGACAATAGCATTATTGGATGCAACAACAATAAGGCTGAAGATGACAATAGTATGGTGGGACATGACAAGATTATGAAAGAATATAGCAAAAATATGGGAAGTGGCCACTTAAACCCTGAAAGTGAAATTAGTAACAATGTGCATTTTTTATTTAATAATTAATATTGTTAGACTGTAACTATATATTTCAATATTGAAAGAGAAGCACTCTTTGAATATGTTTACCTCAAACATATTTTTTTACGCGTAACTGATTAATCGAGACAAATTCTATAAATACATACATACATCATGCAACCCAATAAACCATTCCTTTTGTAAGCCTCTAGAAGAAACACAATGGTTCTATTTAGGGTGGTGGCAAGAAGAATTCGTTTTTTTATGGGAATTGTTTTTTTTTTTTATGGGAACTCCCCTTACTGAGTGGAGATGCGAAAAATGTTGGTGAAAAAAAAATTAATTGGGATCAGTCTGATATTATATCTCACTAGAGCTGCCTCTATGCCAGTTAGACTACAGTTTGTGAATTTTTTCCTATTCAACTTCTTCGTAATCAACTTCTAACGTAATCTGCCTAAGAATATTTTGCAATGTAGTATTCGGAAAACAGTTTTGGATGACTCCGCATTTTTAGAAATATGCTACACCATTATCCTGCGGCCCTATTCTGTAACTCGCTAAATTTAGAGGTATCGCTAAAAATCTCTAAGCTCAACTAAGCGGCGACTGGACTTGTATAAACTGTGTGAGTGAAAATTGAATTTTAGCTCCGTTACTAAAGTGCTAAAGTATTCGGCTTGAATTAAGTACACTTGTGTGTTATGCGTACTTAAATTTTCAAGTAAGTTTCGTAATAAAATTAAATAGGTTGCCTTTTTGGTCCCCTAGGAGCAACTGTGGCACTCATTTCAAAAAAGGCTTTCCCATGCCCAAGTGGTCATTCACGAGAGCAGCAATTGAGCCATAAGAGCTGCCAATCGCCTTAATAATTTAATAATAAGAATAAAAATAATTGGTTAAAGTTCGAAATGGAAAGTAAAATTGCTTGAGCTTTGGCTGACGAGGGTTAACCACGGCTGGGCCAAAATTGTGAAATTTCACACGTCCAAAGTTCATAGGGAGCTGATTGCACACTGTTTTTAAGCAGTAGCGCTGAGCCACCTGAGGTCTTCATTACTCACTGTGTTTATTTAATTGTATTGATAAATTTTACTACTGTATTTTTTTCTGTTGATTGGAATATACTTTATATTCTCTCACTAACATCGAATTGATTTTTATGTTTGTTGCTATTTTATCAGTGATAACAACGACTTCGAACTTTTAGCCAGGCCCAGCGATTTTTAAGCAAATATTTCAACTTTTTATAGTCGAACTATATGATTTAAGCCAATGACTTATTTGCCCGCTCTCGTATTAAGAAAAAAACTAAAATGCCAACCAAGTTTTTCATGCCTGAGATATTTCAAGTTTAACACCCTACAGCCCACTGTGTGCTTAAACAGAATGTTTCGAAAAACTTCAAAAAACTTCTCCATGATTTTCACCCACACCGTTTAATAATCGTAAAACAAGCTTCAGAAATAGATTATCCTTTTACCTATTAAATCCTCTGTGCAACATTTCAGTGCTGCACGATATTAGATAAATGCATACTTTTGTAGCATCCATTTTAAGGAATTTACAATTGTAAAATTTTTTTGCTTTCAATAAAATTCTTATTTTTATTTTTTGTGTTCTGTGGAAAACAAAAAAAATGCGTTCGTTGTGATTTATTTAATATTCTTTTACAAACAAGCAACAAGTAAAATGAAAAAACAGAAATTCTCACATGGAAACCTTTGAAAAATGTCCTTTAATGATAATAAAAAAAAACTGCACAATAGTGATTGTTCGTCATAAACTCGAATTGAATTTTCAATGATATTTTATCAATATTTACTTTTGTTTTTTTTTCCATTCATTTTTGCTTACAAACAATTACGTGCCATTTATTATGCAACAACTTTAGCAGTCTGTTGGTAGCAGTGCAGGCACCCACACTACCCAGCATGCTGCTGCATGTCATTTATAACTTTATGCGATACTCAAACGTTTTATATACATATGTAGATATGTACTCGCACTGATATTGATTATAAAAGAAATAAATTAATATTTTGCAAAGCAATTGTTAGCATTTTGCAGCAGTTTTTTTTTTCTCCACAATATCATGCAATTTTATCTATTCAAATTTACTACGTTTAGGGTTTGAATTGTTTTCACCATTAAGCATAATAAAAATAAATGTCAGTTAGACACGTAGTCGAAAAGCAATTTATCATTTTTTTTCCTGCTACTTGCAATTTATGTGCATATTTTACCTGATTCAATAAATCTATAAATTGTGTGCATTAAAAAAACCGAATCGCATTGATTTTGACAGATATGAACTAAGAATGACGGAAAAGAGATATTACAGTATTGAAAAAAAAAATGGCTTACCAATTGGGAAAGCGTAACTTGATCATTAGAAATAGTCAGTACACTGAGTACATCTACAGTCAAATTCGTGAAAACATTTTATTATATGGGGCAATCCAAGTGAAATCGGACAGTTGTCGGAAACAGTTCTTTTGATTTCCTTTATTTTTTACTGTGTTGATGTTCTGTATAAATAGAACAGCTCAGCAAATTTTGAGATTTTTTGGCTCATGGTTACAGAGTAATCGATTACATGGTGGGCTGCGGCCGGGCAAAGCGATGTTCCGGCTTCGCGTATAAAATCTGTAAGCGTCTGGCAGCACACTTTTTAATTTTATGACAATTGGTGACATTATACTAAGGCCCACCTAAAAAATCATTACCACCTCGATAATGATTTTTGTCGATTTAATTTTTTTTTGTACGGAAATTCCCTAAAAGGAGGCGTGAAGAAATTATTGGAGGTTGGTCATTTATGTATATGACTTCGCTTGGGATAAAATTATGTGGTGGCCGTAGAGGAGCGGAAAAAATATGACCAACGCCCAGTAAGTTTTCCTCCCTAATATATTTTTTTTTACAGATACCGGCCCGGTGCCACTCCTGTTTGATGTATGGAGGAGGTTCCAAGCAAACACATAAAAAACAAAAAACCAACATTGGGCCTTAACTACAGTCAAACACTAAAGTCGTTTCTTTTTCGAAACAACTTAAATTTTAAAAAGTGTTTCTAACTTTTTTCTAACTATAGTCAAAATTAAAGTTGACTTTAAGCTGAATCAGCTTTAAATGGGTGCCACATTATTTATTGAAAATGCCAAGTTATTTGTCATACAACCTCTTACAAATTTAAGTAAAATCTCATCTCTAATGAGAAGACTCTCAAAAATTATATATACATGTAAACACACACCTACATAAATCTAAGATTGTATTAGTAAAACATCAAAGCAAATTGAATACAAGTAAAATTTTAAAGAAAATTCTGATTAGTAATAGTTATGGAAAAATCTTTAATTTAATTATTTAATTAAAAAAAAAATTACATTAAACATCTTTTACTTATAAAAGTGACATTTGTTTGAGCAAAGCTGTTGCTAAATAAGTTAAAGACAACTTCTGCTGGTTTTAAATTTAGAGCAAACTTTTGCGCGTAGTGTCGTCTGTTTCTCGTTTATAGTAGACGAAAAGCTTACTTTTATTTAGCAGTGACTTAAAATTGCTTAAAGCATACTTTTTCGATGTCTATAATTATGGGCCATTGACTTTAAAATCGGTTTCTTTAATTGATTTCTTTAATATGTTGTAGTGTGTATTTTTTCCTCATGCCAGAAGCTATCACAAGCTAATATATGTACATCGTGCATCATGTTTAAGCGCACTTGAATGCGGCAATTTGGCAGAATGTAATATATTTTATGTCTATCAGGCAACAAATCCTTTTAGAAATCCTCATTTGTACACCTTCAAGAAAACATATTATCACACACACACACACCCAATCATACTCATGTACACAAACACACACGAGTTGCATATTTACTAACAGCTCTTTTTGCTGCCAAGTGTGGCCTCAACTGTTTAGCAAACTGATTACTTGAGTCTCTAAATTAAAGTCGTACACGATTTGTAAGCGTGTAAAAATAAATTGGCTGATGTGGCCAGGGAATAAGAGTTTGTTTATTTATGTTTGTGGATTTAAATCCACACACACACACACATACACGCACACACACACACACAAACATACATACACAGTCCATATAATGTATGGCAATATATCAGCTTGCAACAAATTTATATCGGTCAAGTGCGTCTTTATATTGCATTTTATTTATGGCTTCAGGTCAAATTCGGATTTTAATTGTTGCAAGCAAATACTCTTTCACCAAACAGTGGTCATTATAGAAAATTACATATAGAGTTACAGCATGAAATTATTTGAACTTTTTCTTATATAATTATTTCTGTATTAAGTTTATCAGGCTCAAGTTCTTTCTATAGTATCTTTGTGATTGATATTAATTAAATTAGACAAAGAAAACATCAAAGACAGGGTGGACTCCTATTTTTGTGCCATCTTTGTGTCAAAGCACCGCGTGCTGGAGTTTGACATGTGATTGTGAAGTAAAAGCCAATCTATTGTACATACAATATTTTCTAAACTTTCTTTACATTTTATTTTATCGAACTAATTGATTTGCCAAATGAAGCATTACATTTTCACTGGAAACATAAATGACTTGTATTTTTTCTCTCTTTTTTTTTTGATTTAATTAAAAATTGCAAAGTTTTTGGAATCTTCAGGGAATGTGTTATTAGTTATTATCTTGAAGCCAAACATCAGCCGAAAAATGTTTAATTAAATTATTTTTCATTGCCAAATTGCTTCCGAAAACTTTCTTTTGTCATTAAAACCATGCAATTTATTAAATTCTGTAAAATAGCAAACTGCTTTTTAGATGAGCAAATGAAAAATAGTTCATGGCAAAATGAACAGTCATTGTAATTTATGAAATTCAACGATTCAGTGCTGCACACGTTAGATGACATTTTCAAGTAAAACTTTTGTGCATTGCAATGATTTTTTATTTAACAATTTAGGAAAGTACTGATGCGAGAAGTAGAGTGTTTAATTCACGTTTAAAAAGGCGGAGGGGAGGCAGCAAAATCTTGGTGGTAGCGTGCAGTCTTTACTCTATGAGTACAGGAATACTAAAAACGGATATATGCTTTACGGCCACATATGGCAAAAATGTAGATGTGAATAACTTGAAAATAATTTATTGCAAGGTCCTTTATATGCTTAGAATGGTAGCACCAAATTCTATCGAAGTCTTACAAGGATAAGTGGAAATTGTGGCTGCTCAACACTCGTCGGGTTGAGGTTCGAATCCCGTCAGAGGCAAACGAAAAATTTTGCAATACAACAATAAAATACACTTAAAATAAAATGGATAAGATTTATTATGCTTATTGACCTCATGCACATATTAAATCAACATTTGCTTTAATAGCAATAAAAATTTTGTTTTCAATTTAAAGCAAAACCAGGAGAACTTTCAACTAAATCGTCAGTTCTTACATTGCCACATTGAAGGTACCAAAAGTTTTTTTTGCTTTTAAATTCGTTTTAATATGAAGAAAACTCCTTTTTTCAGTTAGAGGCAAAATCAGGTGGACTTTTAACTAATTCGTCATATTCAAGGTACCAAAAATTTTGGTTTTCTTTTTATTCGCCCCACTGTGTAGCAGTTGGGTGACTGTGTAATATCGACACTTGAAATTTATGGAGCAAAAACACTATAGTGTTGAGTTTCAAAAGAAACATATCTTAAACAGTAACAACAATTTTTGAACATTCGGTTTTTTTTTTCATTGCGTTGTCCTTGAAATCGTCCAACTAAATGCAACTTAAATTTCTGATGCTCGTTGTAAATGTGTAAAAGGAAATTTATAGCTTCTACAATTTGCGCTTTGGTTATTTGAGTACTTGCGAAAGCGTTGGGGTGCAAATGCTGCTTTCGTCTATTGCATTACATTACGTTGATTTTTTCCCCCTCATGAAACATGAACATAAAATGCGATAAGCAATAATTTTCATTGATTTATTTTAAACGTCTTTTACTGGTTGCTCCATTTTTTTTTTCAGGTTGCCAGTCTATACCAGATGAGTTTTTCCAGTTACTTTTAAGCACTTAACTTAAATATGGTGGACGGTTGGTGTTTGTGCATTAATCACGGTGAAACAGTTTATCAGATCAATAGTGCACTGTAAGACCAAGGCATACAAGGAACATTAATTATAAGGATTTGATTACCTCAGATTGTTAGAGATTCTTTGTAACTTGCTTACGCAAAAAGCAAGACGAAAATACCATAATAAAACCCAACTCTCAAGCTGTTGGTCGAGAAGATTTTTTTTTTGTTATTATTTAGACCAATTCATACATCGAGCATTCTACCAACAGCCACCGAGGTCGCAGGTTTGATTCCATGCAAAGGCTTCGGGTATTTCTGCAGACAAGCAAAAAGACTTCCCAGTTTTGTGTTTGATAAAAAAATTAAAAAAAAAATAAAGGACAACCCCTGTACATGCAGTGGATTGTGCCACAGTAAAGAAAATAGGTTTTGGGGCGGGGGAGAGAGTTTGAGAGTGGTACATTTGATTTGAATCCTCATACATTGCAACTGAAAGAATGCGTCTGCAGGAAATTTATTCCACAGACGAGCCGTATACTTGACGAACGAGTTTTCTCTGTCATTTGTTGTGTGCTTCACTAGTCAGTAGACCCGAAATGTATTAGAACAGGATGATGCATGTGTATGGTGCAAAAAGCTGTGAGTTTCGGCAACAAGATCTCTAATCTTTTCAAAGCAAAATTTCATTAAAGTAGCGATAAGAATGCGATGCATCACCCACTGTGGCGATGCAGTTTCAATTCTATTAACACAGTGAGTCAATAGAATTGGATGTTCTATTGTCACCATTGGTTTTCTTCGTTCCCTTCCGCATAAGGTCGAGTAACCGCAAAATAGAATATGAGGCACCGACTGCAACCTGCGAATTTCATTCCAGTAGAATACAGGTGGTGTAGATATTAAGAAGATCGTCTGAAGGGAAATATGACATACACTGTTTCAAGAAAATCGGGAATTTAAATACTTATTTTGCCATAGACATGTATCGATGCACCGTAATTGTATTTTTTTCAGGAATTTCTTTAGACCAAACGACACGAGCCTTTTTTTTTTTTAGCAAATCGTGTGGACTCCAACGCGTACAAATTTTTTTAACATTCAAATGTTTATGCAATATTGAATGTCTGATTGTCCCACTAATGCCTAAGGTCGTTTCAATCTCACGTTAGGTCACGTGACGATCTTGCAATATCAGTTCGCGCCCAGCATTAATGATTTTCGGAACAACAAATCATTTCGTCTTAGAGTGAACTACGACCACTATTGAATGCACCATACCATTGATAATCGCTGTACCTTGATGGAGCTTCATTGCCGAAAATTGAATTTAACTCATCCATGCACCGCTGTTGCTGAGTTAATTCATGTCGAAAGGTGTAAAAAAGAATCATCACATGAAAATGTTCACGATTTAATTATATTTTTGGGCCGAGGTGAATCTTTTAAGTTACTATAAACAACACAAATAGTGATCGTACTACGTCTTACTTTACGATAGAGCTCTCAGTTGCCAGACTGCAACAGTGAAGTTGCCAAATTGCGAAACATAAATGGCAACCCCTGCATTTGTTTTTGCACTAATGTGAATATTTTAGTTGTTCATATGTATGCATTCGCAAAAAATTAAAATCAACCATAAAGTAGTGGTCACGTTTGCTTGCAAAAATGGGCAAATATCTTTTATATGTTTGCGTAGCTCTAGTAACAATTTGATGGACGTATTACTCCTACTCCCGGCGATTTCATTTAAATGCAGATTGAGCAAAACTAGGCGGCACAAACTTCAAAGTTGTACACAATTTGAAGAGCTGATACAGAAATACAGGCGTAAAAAGTATGATAAAAAACGTGCTTTCCTATTAACTATATATGTATGTGTATATATTTTTATATAAAAAACAAACACAAAACTGGGAAGCTTTTTGTTTGTCTGCAGCAACATCCAGAGCCTTCGGCAGGAATCGAACCTGAGACCTGGGTTGCTAGTAGGTAGCGCACTCTATCAATTCATCCACCCAAGCGCCCATATATAAAATTTTTATTTGTTAATTTATTTTTAAGTGTTCCCACTACACTTTTTCAGTGTACACAATACTAAATGTGAATCATACTTCAAAGTCAAGTTTTTTTTTTTGATATCACTTTGCTGCAGTGCTTCACAAATTCAACCCGAGAGAGGCACACAATTGAAGTAGCTTAAGAAAATGGACCTTCAAATTAAAATGCATTTATATTAAATTACTTTTTCAGGCTCAAGTTCAACTCTTGGTTTGTCACTACTTTTAATTAATATCAATTTAGTAAAGAAAAGTAAAATTTAATAGCTAGGTGGACAACCGGCTGTTTCTGGGTAGCAAACACCCTTAATCAGCACCCTATGAACTTTGGACGTGTCAAATTTCACAATTTTGGCACAGCCGCTTTAACCACTCGGCAACCAAAGCTCACGCAATTAAGCCTGAAAAAGTAATTTAATATAAATGTATTACAATACATAAGTTCAATGAAAATTAAAATTTACAGTAAAATGCATTTCTTTTGGTGATTTTGTGGATCAGTATAATCAACGAAATGTTTTAACAATCGGGTGACATGTGAGAAGCTGTCGGCAAATTGCGTCTGAAGGAGATGTGAAAACACCAGCTCATGCTCGCCTAGTTCGTTAGCGGGCAGTACTTTTTCGAAAATGAGGACGGCCAAGCAACTATCGTGAATGGTGTTCACTATCGCGAGATGATAACAGACTTCTTGTGACCACAAATTGAGGATATGGACATGGCCGACATGTGGTTCCAATAGGTTGATGACACTTGGCGCTTGGTGAATGAAACAACGGCTCTTTTGCACAAGAAATTCAATGGCCGTGGTATCTCAGGTTGTGGCGATCATATGACTTAATAATATTTGGGGATATTTAAAATAACAAGAGTACTACATAACTAAACCAAGAACGATTCCAGAGCTATAGGTTGGGCGCATTAACGACATTGAACTTAAATTAATGGCCAGAGTCATTTAAAGTATGGATTATGACACTGAGTTATGCCGTGGAAGCGTTAGCTGGCATAATTGTCATATATCCCTTCATCGCAGCATAAAAACTTAACATGCTGCTTAAGAAAACTTTTCGTTTTACTAACAATTAATGTTAGGAGTTTTGGCTGGTGTGTTCCATATATTTATAGTTAAAAAGCTATAATTTCGTAATGAAAAAGTTCCATTATCTACTGCTCTCCTTTCGTTTTAAACCAAAATATTTAATGTGCACATTTTAAATTGATTTCCCATTAATTAGCACAAAAACAATACTCTACTGCTAGTGATTTCCTTTCAATTAAACTAAACATTTGCAAACGATGTTTTCATGTGTTCTACTGCTTGTCATTGATGATTCATTAATTAATTTGCAGACAGTCATGATTTTGTTTTTACTCTACAATCTCTATCGTTTTAAATTTAAAAATAAATAAGAACGAAAGAGAATACCATGCATTTGCAAGTTGATAGTATCTCGTGTTACTTGGGGATTTGCTTCTTGTTTAACTTTTCTTTGGAATCACATCAGTGCTGATGGTACAACTAACTTTGTTGCAGTGCTCTTGCTCTAAACCATCAAAATGACAAAAGCATTACAAATGCAGCAAAACAATAAAGTAAAACTTATTCCACCGCATTAGATTTTAAATTAAACTTTCGAATACATTATGGTTTGGCTGCTTTCATTAGATACACTTAAAAAAAAAGAAAGGCGGTCGGGGGACCCCCGTTAGGAACGAAGTTCCTTACGTTTCTTCTTCATCTTCGAATGTAATACAAGGTGAAAGCTGTATATATTTTTTTGTCAATCTGCTACAAAACGAAGAAAAGCTGTTGGTAAATTTTTCAATATTGCTGTTTTTTGTTGTGACATACATTACTTTAGCGACATCTAGCAACCGTTTTAACAACTAATTAATATTTATTGGTAGGTGACAGATAACCAATACATATAAACAGCTCACACGCTTTCGTGACGATTTCTACTATTTTGCACTACCAGCAAGCCGCGTTAAGGAACTTCGTTCCAAAAAGAAACTAGAAAGAAAATAGATTAGAACAGTTACGTCCCAGTATGCACTCATTTGAAGGGGAGCTTTGAAAGCTTTCTTTTCTCAAATCATAATGTTTCACTGTTTGTTGGAAAAATAATTAATAAGCATTGCAGTATGCTGGCTGGTTGTACTATTATCAGCATGGAAGCACCAAAGCCATTTTGTAAAAGTTCTATCTCTATGCATATGAGCTGGATATAACTGAATAACTAGAAAACATTTAAAAAATTTTAATATCAAAATAATCAGCCTGATTACGACTGGCGCATTCGAGTAGAAAATTAGTTTTTTTTTTTTATAGTACTGCCAACGGAAAATGGTACTTGTATAAAAAAATTTTCGAGTTAGATCTCACACAATATGTCAATCGCTCAAAAAAGGCTCGTGTCGATTGGTCGAGAGGGTGTTCTTTCCTTAAATGGTACTGCCATCGGAAAGTGGTGCTTGCATAAAAAGAATGATCGCGTTCATACAATTTGTCAATCGTTGAGAAAAGCGTCTTTGACATCAAGACAGCTGATAGATCGTAGATTTAAGCGTATGAGCCTTAAAGTAAATTGCATATGGATATTTTAAGATGAGCAAAATCCAACAAATATTGTTCGCGCGCGAAGCACTTCCAAAAAACTGGCCACTAGAACAAAGCAGAGTGAAATCAGAGTGCTATACAATCATTTGCTTGCCAGTTGTCTTCCAAATAATCGGGAAAATCCGCCGCCAAAGACGGATCACTTTTCACCACAACAATGCGAGCTCTCACACAATGGCTCAAACAACTGCTTTGGCTCAAACAATCATTTTGATGAGTCTTACGCTGCATAGTCCTGACTTGGCACCGCATGACTTCTTTATATTCCCCCGTATGTAAAAACAAACTGAAAAGTGAAGCAGAGCCTGCTGTATTCAGAATGTACATACATATGTATGTTTTGGAAGGGGTGGCAAAAGTCCCAATAAGCACAAATTTTTTGTGAATTCCAATGTTGAAATTCCAGTGTGAAGCCAAGCTTGAATTACATTTACAATCCATCCTCTTTCCAGTCCGTTTGAAGTATTTTAAAAAAACAATAACAAATTTGTTTGAAGCATATGTTATTTATGGTGAAAGCAGGTTTAGTTCGACTTGCATCAGGTTTTGTTTTGTTCGACTGTAATTCAATGGTTAATTTTGCTGGATTCGATATTGAACTCAACTGTAATTCAACAATGGAAATTGGAAATTGTGACTGCATTTCAAATGTAATTCCACTTGAATTCCAGCCAGAGTGCTTATTGGGGTGGTTCAAACAATTGGTTCAAGCGCCTGTAAAAGTGTATAGATTTTTATGGAGAATACTTTGAAAAACAACAATAAAGTAATTTTATGGAGAATATTTTAATAAACAATAAATTAATTTTCGGTGCTTCATTTTTGTTGTTGTTCTCTAAATAGCGTTATTTTTTCGAACGTGTTTTTATTTCATTAACATTTATTTCTTTCAGTGCATCAATATCCTGACATGGATTTGATTTCAAGAAATAAATCTTCTGCTTTTTCGTTTTTCCTTCTGTTTTGCAAAATAATTTATCTACATCTAAAAGACAATTGACGCAACAGCAGGCGAAAAAGTTAAATAAAATGCAGCAACAAAACTTTTGAACAGCAGGCACTCATGTTTGCACTGAACGTGTGATATGCGAGACGTGGTTGCTTTAGGAATTAACATCAGCAGCAGCCGGGCTGCAGGTTTAAGGTGTTACACTTACGTTTAGTATTTTTATTTCTGTTTATGTTTTAAAAGCGGTTGCTTAAGGCGTAGTTGTGTGTGTAAAAAAAATTTAAATTCAATTAAATATTTTCCCATTTAAGTAACATCATGAGAATCAGGCAGAAAATTGAAAAATTAATGACAAGTCTTCTTAATAGCGTTAAGCAATTTAACCATATACGTTTCGTACGCCAAACTACACTTTTTAGGTGCAAATTATGCAGAGAAATTTATTTTTTAACGTAGTTTTCTTTGTTTACTTACCCCCGATTTTTTGACTTGGGATTTAAATACAAAATTAGTAAATTTTCCTTAAAATTTAAGTTGGATTTAAAATAGTTTTCTGTTTTACAGTCTAAATTAATTTTTGGTAATTAATTGTAATAAAAGTACGGCAGCACAATGTAAGTGTCAAAGAATTATCGAAAACTCAATAAGAAACAGCTGTTTAAACAAATTTGGAAGCAAGTGAAATTGTGAAAAGTTTAGAAAATAATAAATTGTTTTGTAAAAATTATTAAATTGAGTAGCAAAAATGATAAAAGGACTCCCAATTTCACTGCCACAGAAGTTGATTACCTTCTGGAAATAATAAAAAATCAAATTATGAAAGAAGCAAAAAAAAAACATGTGCAATTTTCTTAATTTGCAGAACAAAACCAAACTGTCAAAATCATATGGCAGTACGAAAAACTTAGATCGATTTTAAATGGGCACGGCAGACCGTTTAAGTTTGATTTACATAGCAACTGTTTGACTCAATTTTGTATTTAAATTGAAATGGCATTTAAAATCCAAGTCAAAATTGCGGGTTAGACGAGAACACATTGGTAAAATTAATTAACTCAAATAAATAGAAGGTAAGTTATTTATGATGATTTTTTTTAAAGGTAATCAAAAGCAACAAATTAAATTTTTATTAAGCTGGCAAATAAGCAAACCAAATAAAAGAAAATAAGAGACGTTTGTATGTTTATATTCAGAATTCAGCAGGATGTTTCTTTCATTTACGTGAATCGTTCGTTCTCTTTCAGAAAGCTAATGTGAATTAAATATTTCTTTTAAATCATCTTGTTGAATGTTACACACAATTCAGATTGAAGCAAATTGAAAATACCTGGGACCAAATCGTTGCATTCGATATCGAATGAACCATCGAGTAAAAGTAACATAAAACAAAAACAAAATGAACAACAACCACAAGGCCCAGGCAACAAAATTCGTTCGATCACGTATGCGACGATTTGGCCCCTGATTCATACCCGGGTCTTGTTTCTTAAAAGCTACAAGTTCTGTATTACAAAAAAAAGTAAGCACTTATAAAAATCGATAATTTTTTTTCTTTTAACTAAAAGGCAAATTATGTCCTTCGCTGCCCGGCATCGATGCGAGAACCAATCTGTTCCTCGCAAATAGTGCCTGAAGAAGTTTGTAACATTCCCAAACTAGTCTTGACTAAAATGAGTTAGAGGGTAGCGCCTTTAGAGTTGCTTGACTATCAGAGAGGTATATAGGTATATTCCTACGTAAGCTTTACCTAGCACAAAGCTCTATGGCGTGAACTTCCAATAGGAATATCATGGCTTTTTTCATACTACTGACTGGCTTCTCTTTCTCAGTACTTCTCACCCCTACTCAAGCCCAACTGCCAGCCGCAGTCAAGATATTTTCTGCCGCCATTTTTTTTTTCGTTTCTTTGACTTATGTCTATCAAACCCTTTAGAAAACAGCTTTAAAAGTAAAATAAAACATTTTTAATCCCATCATTATTTGAAGTGGATTAAGGAAGCAGCACATTCAAACACACATTAAAAACATTTTAGACAGACGTTTTTTTGCACCAGCAAAAATAAAAAAATGGTAGAAAAATGGCTTCCAAACATGATTTATTCGTTAGCCAGCACCTTTTAAGCGAGTGAGCAAATATAAGAAAGTTGGAAATCGTTTTTTATTTTTGGATCCTGAGACAGAACTTAATCTTTAATTTTAGATAAATTTAAGGCAATAAATCACAACATTTCAGCATAAAAAAGAGCAACAGGATAAATAAATAAAAATAAATAAAAGAAAAGAAAACATACCCGATAAGAACACAAATAAAAATGTACATTTTGGGTAAATATAAATAAAATATTCAAAACCAGAATTTGATCAATCTCACAAACGAATTGTACAAATAACAACACAAATAGAGCCAGAGTAAATAAAATTTTAAAATGCAATAGAAAATAAATAACAAATGAAAAAAGAAAATAGCAAAGGTAGAAAACAGAAAATTTTAAACAAATATTTCTTTTCAGGAAAAGTAAAGAGGTGATTGGGGGGTTTTGTTTATAAATAAGTTCATATTTACCAGGTCTGTTCTGAAATCCCTTTGCTTGAAATCACGTGATTTTCAAAAACTCATCGCATCACAAATCTGTCTTGAGTCTACTCTTTTGTGATTTTACTAAGGTTAAGGGCCACGTTTACAATATTTGGTTAAAATAAATTGAAACCTTATAATGCCCATCTAAAAGGAAAGCAGCAACAAGAAAATTCATAGAAAAAAATTAAATGCAGCCTAAAGAACTAAAACTTTTCTTTTCTTTTTTCTTTAAGTTTTTGTACAAATATTTTCTTAGCTCTATTTTATTCTCTATTCTTACTTCTTTTCTTTTTTTGTGTATAAATTTCAAATTGTGCAGTTCAACCAGATTGATGACATTCTATATTAAGATATAATGTAAACAGGTTGGTGTATAGTTTATGGGCATAAATATATAAAGTACACAGCCAGTACATTCATCAGAAGCTGAGAACAAAACAAAATTGATCAAATAGTTTAATATAGAGGTAGTATTAAGCAGAAATCCTTTAGTCTATGTAAAGCCAATTCAGGCAAAAAAAAATTTAGGTTTTTTTTCATGCACAGAAAAATCAGCCAGGCAACCAACAACAACAACAACAACAGTATGTTTCGGCTGAATACATTAAGATGATAGCAAAACAACTCAACCGAACCTCATCGAAAGTGACTGCAATAAGGAAGCAAGAGTCAGTGTTGCCAAAGGAGGGTGTTCAATTACATACAAGCTCAAAAAGGGCCAAAAGAAATAACCCTATTAAAAGTTGCTCTTGTTTTTGCAAAAGGCGGCCAATGGCAAATTTATTTTCACATTTGTGAACTAGACAGCTGTAGAATACAAGTCATACACTACATACATACATACAAGCAATACACTCCCCAAGAGCGCGGCATAAATTTTTCTGATCGTGAGCGTGCATGCTGTGAGCCCAAAAACACTCACACTCACATCTCTAATTTCTAAGTACATATTTGTAAATATTCCCTGTCGGAAACGAAGTTAACTTTAAATTAGCTTAAAGCTAACTATTTTAGAGAGGGAACTGGTTGACGCCGGGATTACTTCTCAATGCAAACAACTGCCTATTTGAACATGGTGATGTCCCAGGAAGTAGTCAATAGTCCGACGCTGCATTAGTTTTCAACTAACTTAAAGTTAGCTACTTAAAAGTCAATACCCACAGAAAAAAATGTACAAATCAATGCTGATTTGACATTTTTCGGTGGTAATATTTTATTTTATTAAATTTCATCCTACTTTCTTTTTCACCAGAGGCTAGGTGGGAATCGAACCATTAAGCCGCAAGACTGGTGAGCAGCCAACATACTCACTCAGCCATCGCGCAACATTTTTAAACGGATGCGACAATAGGCAATTTAATTAAAGATTTATTTAATGTGTATGTGTGTATGTTATGTTACGAGGGCCGCCGGTCCTGAGACCGACTCACTTGGGTCCTAGAAAAGGTCCCGTTGTGTTATGCATGTGTGTATGTTATTATTTGAATTTTGGGTTAACACTGCACTACTTTTCAGCTAGCTTATAGCCAGTACACACAAAAAGTGAATTACAAATCGATTGTATGGTAGCTAATTTGAAGCTAGTCGATAAAAGTTAACTTAAGGTTAATTATTTTAGTAGGCGACTACTCAATGTCCGACAGGGTTGCTACGAACTTGCAGATACCTCTTGTGTGTACTCTTTATTGGGAGAGTATACACGCATACTCAAGTACCAGCATGTACTCGTAAAGTCGTCAAATGTCATTAAATTTTGTTTCTAAAGATAGAACTTGACATATGCAATGGCGAAAAATAAGACTCAAACAATATAGCAATAGTTCTTAAAACAATATTCTGCAAAAAACATGTATGTATGTGTGTCTGTGTAATTTAAAAAATACATATTACTTAAAAATTATTTATAAAAGAAAATAAACATTTCTTTACAATAAAACAACACCAAAAACTTTTTTACTGCAGAAGAATGCAGATGTTGTCAACAATATAAAAAATAATATTTTTATAAATTTCGTTGATTCTTGTCAAACTATATTTTTCTTGTTGCTCAACGCTTTTGTTGGTGTGTTGACTGTCAAACTTTGGTCCAAGCAGCGTATCAACAATATGACAAAGAGCAAACAAGCACACCCAGCAGTCCTGTCACTGTCATGTTATGAAATCTAGAAACGAAGTGAAACAAACTTATTGAAATAACTTGAAAGTAGTCGGTAACAGTTTATGCAGCAGTCATTAAAACTGTAGTTTAAAATAAACTGATTTTTTTCTTTTATACAAAAATAACAAAGTTTCACACTGCAAAGGGGAATATGACGGCAATCATATTGCAGTCCAATCTAAATTAGAGCTTCAAGCATAATTTTGCTGCTCTCCTTTGGTTTAGACATTAAAAATAAGCTTGACGCGCTAATTAAGCTTGGTTTGTTAGTTAGTTGATTTTGAGCCAAGAAATAAACTTATTGCCTGCTTTAGAGAAAACAAACTTACTCGTAATTACGGGGAAATTTGAATGCCAGCTCAACTCTTTTTACACTCAGAATATTTTTGTAGTAACTGACCGCATTCTATTCCAGAAGTAATCAGTGCATTTACTTTTAAATGACAAAATGTTTAAAAATTAATGAAGTTTTAATTTTAACTGATTTGTACAGTTGCTTAGAAAAAAAACAAACAACAGATAAGTATGGATTTTCGGTCACAGTTAATAATGACAGTAGTAAGTTATGTTACACACACCTGAAGGAATATATATATATATATATATATATATATATATATATATATATATATATATATATATATATATATATATATATATATATATATATATATATATATATATATATATATATATATATATATATATATATATATATATATATATATATATATATATATAAATAATTATAATTTTGTTTCATGTTTAGCATACAAATTTACTTAAATTGATTGTTGTCGAACTTGTTCTGATTGTTGCGATGGCTGAGTGGGATTTGCAGTCGACATGTTGGATGTTCGAATCTCGGCAGAAGCTTTGCAGTGCAAAAATTAAATGAGCGTATTGAAAAAGGAAATAAATATATTATAGAAAACTACATATAATTAAATAAAACGAAGTAAAAAAATCATTAACTAAGAAAAAATAATTTTTTTCCAAGTTTCTAATTACGCATTAATTACACTGTACAACAGTGAAAATGGGTTCCAGAAAAATTATGTATTTTGGTGCTTTGAAAAATAAGCGTCAAACAAAAAAACATTTTAAATTTTTGTTTTCCAAATATAAACGAAATCCAAACACATTTCAGTTTTATGAGTTTTTACAAAAAGCTGCATGTAGTGAAAATAAAATAAGCTCTCACTGATGAAAATTGATGGATAAATACTAATTTTATTTTAGATAAAGCAAAAGTACTTAGTTTCTAATAAAAAAGGGCGAGCGAAGGTGGTGCCAATAATTTGTGTCTAAAAAGGATATGCGAGTGATATGGAGTGAGCAGGTCTTATACATTCCTAAAAACCAGTGCAGAGACCATTCTTAAGTGCTTATTTATATCATTATCTTTTGCGTGTATCTTTTTTAAATCGGCTTAATGTCAAAAATAATCACAAAGTTTTATAATACGTAAAAGATTTGGTTTAAACTGTTTTATTTACTTTTTTTTTTTTTTTTGTAGAAACCACTTACGTTATTTTTCTTTTCTTCTTTAACTCACAACAACTTAATTTTTATGCTGCAAACTGATATGATGGTCCTAAGCCAAATAAAAGTTTTGTGTAGCAGACATTGTAAAACATATCTTAAATGTCAACACAATACAATACAAAGCAAAAAACAAGCAAAAAGAGTAAAGGAAAATTAAACGAGAAAATATTTTAAAATCGCATGCTGCAACAATGATGCTAAAATATTCAACAAACATTTTGCAAAACTTTCGTCAAAGCAGCGCAAGACAAAAAAAAATGGTTTTAAATCAAAACACAGCAAATATCCAGAGGAATCATAACAAGAAGCACAGGAATACACAATGACAAGAAATTTAAAAAAATATAATAATAATAATATCTGCTTAAGTCTTATACAGGACTTAACTGATTTGAAATGACACGATTTAAAAACACATGATTTGTAGTACTGGGGCGATAGTTCCAATATTTTCTAAAAATTTTTAACTCACAGATCATAGCAGCAAATATTCGCAAAAACTTTGCAAAATGCAAAGAAAAACACTTTTATGAACTTAAAATAAATAAAATTTGCATTAAGAGCCACTTGAAAAACACTTTTGTGATATTATTGGCAACTGTTTAAGGTTTTTATCATCTATTTAAATTATAAGTACTGTTTTGCATTTGCCTGTAAGAAAGAGATGCCTGCAGAGGCCTATTAAAAAAAAAGAAATGCGTTCGGGGGACCCCCGTTAGGAACGAAGTTCCTTACGTTTTTTTTCCATCTTTGAATGTAATACAAGGTGAAATCTTTTGTGTTTTATTTTGTGTTGTTTTTGAAATTTTGAAATTTTATGTTTCTTTAAATTTTTGGAACGTTTTCCAAGTAATTATTATTTATTGGTAGGTGTCTCCGCTGCTATCAGCGGAGACACCGCCTATCATACACAATTGCTTGTCGACAGTACACCAATACCTATAAACAGCTCACACGCTTTCGTGACGGTTTCTACTAATTTCCACTACCAGCAAGCCGCGTTAAGGAACTTCGTTCCAAAAGTATTCATAGCATCTGCTCTACTGATGGTTTCTTTTGTTTCGGCAACCATAATGCGTGGTGCTTATGCTTAAAGTTCTCAACATATTTTTTCATTTGTTATGTAGAAAAATTTAAAATTTGATTGAATTTAGCATGAATAAAATTATATATTTCTATTTCTGTTTGGCGTGTGTGAAGTCTTTGACAAAGTTGTCAGTTATTTAAATCTGTTTACAATTTCACAAATTACGAATTATTACCTCAGCAAAGCTGTGTATACAAAATATGCACCTCTTGACACGCAGTCATGACAGCTTTTATGCTGCCTTTCAAGTATTTTGCCTGTCTCCCCTGTCACTGACTTGTATTATGACGGAAAGTAATTAAAGAATTTCAAATAAATTATTTTTATTATAACACTGCTTTAAATGAGACGGAGTGTAAACAAATTGAAACATTTTTCTGTGAATTAAAGTATGTTGGTTTTTTATACCATTTGCTTCATTTAAAAGAAAAGCAAATTAATTAGATTTCCCACATAATTTAGCCGTTAATTAAATAATTATTGTATAATTTGAGAAATGCCACTTAAACTAGAATTTTTAATTGTTATAAATATATTTGGCTTTGAATGATGTGCTGACCCGCATAAAATATTGCAAGCCATTAATTAACCATAAAAATTTTTATAGAAAAAAAATGTTTATAAAAAATTACATTGCGCAACAAAATTAAATTACCAACGAAACGTCGGGAACGATTTAAATGGAAAAAATGTTACTTTTCTTTTAAATGAAAAAATAAACTAATGACCTTGAAAGCCCATTTTGGTTGGACACCATAAAAAGAACCAATTTATCTAGTTTTAAAAGGTCGATATTAATAACACATTTGATATAAATTACAGTGAATTATTCAAAATTATGAAAACCTTTATCAAGCATTTAGTTTCGATTTCACTTCGTCAAAATTGAGAAATATTTTTTGTAACATTATAGTGATCACCATTTTTTCAGAAGACAAGCTAAGCAAAGTAGAAGATTTATGGGCTGGCGCACATACAATAGCTGCTTCACATCTGCCACAACTATCATCAGCATCTAAGCAGTATCTGCTTAAGTACTACACAACTAGAAACTTTCCCAGTATATCTAGTTGCCTAGACTCTACGAACAACAAGAACACAAACAAAAAATTTTAATTTAAATACTGCCTAATAAACGTGGGCAGAAAATTAGCTGTAGCTTTTGAGCTGCAAGAGATACGAACTTGAAATTTGCTCAGTACGTTTAATTGCCTGGCACCTACAACGGCCCTAAAGCCCTCCATTCAAAGGGTCGGTCAACCAGGAATGAAAGTCAGTAATCAATCTGACGCAATTGGCCTCTATTATTGTCTCCTGGAGCTGAAGGTATTTTTTGTTATTAGAGTATATATGTGTTTTGAATATTTTTCTTGATATTTCGCTCTTCTTTCAGGACAATAATATTTTTTTTTCTATATTATTGTCCTGAAGAAAATATCCGAAGGAGAGCGAAAAATCGATAAAAATATTCAAAAAACATTTTACTCATAGAAAATAATTATATTAAATATAAAAAAGTCAACATTTTTAAAGAAGATCAGAACAATAAACTTAAATTTTCAATAACTGGGGTACAACCCTGGCTAGTTTTAAATTCAAGAATGTCCATACAGATTTGTACACTTCGTTGCACTGTGTTTTTTATGTTTAAATCATTAAGTTCAATTAAACAAATTTCTTTTCGGTTTTTGCTATTTTGGATTTAAATTTCATTAAATGCAAACGCCCGTTGTGGTTTTTTTTTGTTTCTTGCTACAAATGCCAAACATGTTTTTTTTTTGCCAATTAAAACATTTTTTTATGCTTTCCACTCAAGCTATTAATTTGTTTTTTTTACTTTTTTTAACGTTGTCGTTTTTTTTTTTTTATTAATCAAACAAGTTTTGTTTTGCATAAAAAACAACCTTTAAATGTATTTAATAGGAATTTTTTGTTTGATAATTCAATTCAATTTTTTTTGTGCAAATTTTGTTATGAATTTATTTGCTTGTTGGTCGTTTATTGAATTAAAATTAATTAATTGTCTACTGTTGAACTTGCTGTTATAAATATTATAACAATTATAATTATTAAATTGAATGATATTTAAATGTAAACGAGAACAGTTTGCTACACTTTCACAGTCAGGTGAGAGAAGAATTTCAAATTAATTAGAAGTATTCTTTTGATTATTGCAAGTAAAATGTGCCATTAAAATGCAGGCCTGTAAAAGCTTTTTTCGATTTGCCATAGAGAAATAAAAAATGAAATACAGTTTTGTAAGTTACTATCCCTACCGATGGGGGTACATACAACAAGGATCAGTTTCTAGATACTCCTGCTTTCGTAATTACACTACGACTGATTTGTATTTACAAACCGGAGACTGCAAGATACATACGTATGAATTAGCCAATATATACTGCAAAGCACACATAATTAGTTCATCTGGCACAAAATTGTTTCCACAGCTTTATGTGTGTCGGTGTTGTTTGCCATTTATTTGACATTTGCTTTAGCTTCAAAGTATGCTGACAAGACCAACTATTCTGCTGACAAGACCCTATTCAATTAAACTAATTTGTATACCACGACGGATGATCGCAGCCTAAATTCGCTCGGTAAAAAGAAAAATTCGAACCTCTGGTTGAAAAATTATGCCAACCCAAAATGACTCCCTCCACCGAAAATGCCTTCAAGCTGCCATTTTATGCCGGCATAATTAATCTCGTGTATATTGGCTCAATCCTGGTAATGTTCAACTGTTCAGTAGTTAAAACATCGCTTCAGATAGTAACTTTTCCAGTTTTACATTTTTGGTATTCTACATTAAATTCTGTTTCTATTTAATACCAACGTACAAGGAATGCCTTCTATTATTCGGGATTAGAGATCAAAAAAAAAAAAAACAAATATTAATCATTGAAATTTTTTATTTTTCAAACTATTCTCCATGAAGATCTATACACTTTTGCATGCATTTGAACCAATTGTTGAAACACTTTTGCCACTCCGATTATTTCCGAGGTATCTCCAAAACATGTATTCTGAATGCAGCAACCGCTTCTTGAGATGTCGAAAAACCTTGAATTCTCGGTTTGTCTTTTTACGTACTTGTGAATAAAAAGAAACCATTCGGTGCCAAGTGAGGACTATACGGTGGATGACTAATCAAATCGATGTTTTGGGTGCTCACAAATGCAGTTGCTTGAGCAGATGTGTGTGTGAGAGCTCGCATTGTCAGGGTGAAGAATGATCCATATTCGGCCGCTCTTGGAAGGCAAGTGGCAAACAAATCTTTAGGTATTACTCAGAATTCTTCTGCTTTATTCTAGTGTTACGGTTACGACATGTCCAGTTATTCCTGGAAAAAAGGAGACCATTTGCTGGGAAGCGCTTCGCGCGCGAACTACTTTTCTTGGATTTGGCTCATGTCAAAAAACACCCTGACAGTCGACTGCTTTTTACCTTCGGTCTCATACGAGTCATAGATGTGTTTTGGAGCACTGCGATCGTATTCTTCGAGCATTTCTTTTGACCAATCGACACGATCCTTGTTTGAGCAATCAAATTTGGTATCATAAGAACTGAAGCTCATATTTAAGATTTTTAGTACAACAGGCAGAAAAAGTAAAGATTTAAGGGCACATAAGAATTTAAATATATTATCATAGTAATAATGATAAACTACACACATGCACTTTGTGCAATGTGTGGGATCCAACACGAATACATTTTTTTTGACAGTCAAATGTTTATACAATATTAAATGTATGCTGGTCCCACTAATCATAGAAATTTTAGTTCAGCAGTCTTTAGCAAAATTTGTCAACACTTGAAAAAGTGTGGATGTATAAATTTTAGACCTGAAATAATTTGGGCTGACAAAAGATTAATAATGGCATTTATTCATGTACTTCAACTTCCGTTCGCTCTTCTATTAGATGAAAATGTCTCATCAGGAAAACGTGTGGTTTTAACATGAGCAAAATATATATTAGCACTAAAATACCAACAAAAGCTGATTTATTTTGGTATACTCACGTCAATAGGGTTTTAGATGCATCCTCTTTATCTACAGATGTATTCAATCATACCATGAGAATTTAATAAGCAAAATTACAATTGTGTTGTTTACTTCAATGTTTGCCTGTCCATCATTTAGCGTTCATTTCCCTTTGCTCTAATTAAAGCCAGCCTGACAGCCTGCCTGATTGCCTGCTGATGCAGCAGACAATTTCAAAATCCAAAAATCATTACCAGCACATTGTTCACATTTCAAAGTTCAAACTTGAGATAACTAACACTTTGACGATATCGGAATCCATATTAAGGATTTAACTAATGACAAAGGGCGATGTTGAATAAGTATCTAATTAATTTTAATATGATGTTTTAATTGTGTAGTTACAAAATGAGCCACCACAACTGAAATTGTTTAAAAGGAATTTGCACAAGGGTGCCAGGGAGATAGAGAGAGAGAGCGAGGAAAAGAGAACGACAAGTTGAATTACTACAACAAAGGCCGAGTAGCAAGCAAGTTCTGGGCTGGGTTAGAAAAACCATTCATGTCAAATACAAAAATAAAAATTAATTTTAAGAGTACAAAGAAAACTTTGAAACTTATGATGGCAAAATGTGGCAACAGAAATAAATAATAAATTATTAGCTAATTTATAGATGCCATAAAGCATAGAGGTTTTATTTTTGCTGTTGCAATAAAAGTCAGCGCTGAAGTTCATTTAATTCACTTTATTTGCAAAAGGCAAATTTTAAAAATCCTAAAAGAGGAAACAATTTAATTTGTTATAATTATACATTAATATAGTTTTACTTCAGTATAGCTCCAATTGGTTTAATTCATTTAATTTCGCCCACATGCACCTGTCGGTTTGCGTAAATCTTCCAAAAGCAAATTTCACCGCCTTTTTATTTATAATGATGTAGTTTTTCCTTTTTTTCTTAATACTGATTATTCTGGTTACTGATTATCCGATAACTAGTTAGGGTTGCCGAGTTTTTCTTTTCAACATTTGCTTTACAACTTTTTTTTCAATATTAATACTGTGAGTATTGCAGGAAGAAAGGGATACAAAGCAGCTTTTAAATAAATTTGTGGTATCTTTTTAAACCTGCGAGCACAAGCTACTCCCCATAGAGTCACTTTATAGCCACTGAAACCCATGGCTACCATTAGTATTCGAAGAAATCGAAAAGCTCTTTCATTATTAAAAAAGGTAAGGTCTTCTTAATAAGCATTTCATCACCCAGATGATGCGCATCCCTCTTTACAATAAATAGCAGAACACTGAAGCTACGTTTGGACCAGTGAAGGTCAGACAGGAAGCTTAAATATCAGGGCATAAATAAGTACAACAATATGAACATAAAATTATCAGCAAAACTCCTGCTTCGCTGAAGTCTTTATTTCACGGGCTGCCAGTCCTGAGACCGGCCCGCTTAGGTCCTACAAGGTCCCGTTGTGCTTATATTGTTGAAGTCTAGTCAACTGCTAAAGTTAAGTACAAACGGCTTGTTAGATCTTACAATCTTGTAAAAGCTAATAATGTGCTGAAAAATTCTCAGTTCAGACAATTGTACACTCAGAATATTTTTGCAGTAACTGACCGTAGTTTATTCTAGAAGTAATCAGTGCAGTTATTTTTTAATGAAAAAACGTTTAAAAAAGAATGGCATTTTGATTTCAATTGATTTATTCAAATGCTTAAAAAACAAACAACAGATAAGTACGGATTTTTGGTCACAGTTAATAATGACAGTAGTAAATTATGTTACACATACCAAGCTGTTAATATGTACTATATACATATTTATAATTTGGTTTCTACATACATTTGTAGCATAAATACTCTTTACTTAAATTAATTGTTGTTGAGTTTGCTCTGATGTTGCGATGTCTGCTTTCCAGTCGAGATGCTGCAAGTTCGAATCTCAGCAGAGGCGTTGCAGCACAAAAATTAAATTAGCGAATCAAAAAAGGAGATGATACAGATAGAAAACTATAATTAAATAAAATGACCACCTACGAAAAAATAAAAATTTTTCTACAAGTTGATTACGCATGAATTATTTGACAGTTAGAGTAAAGGAAAAATCATTATTTTTACCAATTGGGTTGCGTTGATTTTTTAATACTTAAATTCAAATGAAGTAATTAGTAAATTTAGATGAAAAATAAGTAGGACGGTTTTTAAATCAATTTTTATTTATTTTAAAGAGTTAATTTTACTGACAAAGTTTTCTGAGTGCAGAAATATCTTAATATTTCTCTGCCATACATTTGCCTGACAATAAATATATCTACCCACGAAAATTGTCAGTTGACACGTATGTCAGATTTGCTACTTAACAAAAATTGTCAGCTAATAATCATTATCAAAATACACACTCATACATATAATTCGTTTATGTTGTTTCATGATCGAAGTTATCGAAAAATCAATGAGACAATATTGGAAATTTTAGATAATTTTTTTATAAATTTACTTATTTTTATTAATTTCCTTTTTTCAACGCATAGTTTATTTGATCTTTTTTGTTTTAATAATAAATTAAATTTTAAGGCTTAAGATCTCTTTTATAAAAAATTCTTGCAACAAAACACATATATTTATTTATTTCAATATTTCGCCCACAATTTGTTGGCTTCTTCTGGAATATTTCTTTTTATATTATAAATTATATTATAAAAGTAGTATGAAGAAGCCAACAAATTGTGGGCGAAATATTGAAATAAATAAATATTTGTGTTTTGTTGCAAACATTTTTTATAAAAAAGATCTTAAGCCTTAAAATTTAATTTATTATTAAATTTACTTTTTCTTATAAATTTACTTTTTTATAAATTTACTGTATTTACTACAATTGCTTCATATACTGTACATCACAAGATCTACGAGGAAGTTCACATGTTGTAGCGCGTGCGTAATAATACTATATTAGCCAAAATGAGAAGTCTAATCACCAGCCATTTATCCACTTGTTATATGATTTTAAACTGTTTCTTAAAATATGTAATTTTTTTTATCAATTAGTTATTTTAATTTCGCTGATATAGGAGAAAATCTATTGTTACGCAAGCGCTACAAAATATCAAATTTTCCATGGGTTTCGTGATATCTTACATCTCTGATAAATTGTTTTGAAGAAAAGACCTAGATATGACTCGATATGTGAATGTGCTATAAAGGTTATAATTTTGCTCTGCTTGTTAATTTTAAATGATTTTATATAAAAATGGCAAGCAGTACATCATATAAACTATTTTTTCTATCCCCATAAAATATTGAAACTTTGCCTTGAACATAAAACCAAAATGAACCTTAGCAATGTAAAATGTCTTCTATAATCGTTAAAACCATCTTGCTTAAGGTTGATGATGTTTTTGTGCGTGTGCGTGTACATGTTTGTGTCTGTGTCTAAATTCTTACACCCTAATTCATAAAAATTATTTCAGGCTTATAAGGCTCTTTTATTTGACATATTTGTATGGAAAATTTGTCAAAAAAGAGTTTAATATACCTAAAATATTTATTATGAATAAGACCCTTAATATTTAATATTTGTTACTTAATTTCCATAAGATTTTTAGAGCTTTTGAAGGCAATGAGTGTCACACTCACACCTCTATGAACATTTAATTAATTAAATTCAACAATATCCCTTCATTCATTTATTCTCTGTTCTTTCTTCAACGTCATTCATTTCAATCAATTTGATCATCAAAATTAATTACAAATCACTGTTGTCTGCTCTACATTTATTACTACTTTCGAACAGTTACAGTTTATTGTGTTACTTTCTATTGACAAGTATTTAGTGAAATGAATTGAAAGTTATTTGTAAGAGCCATAAAAAGTTTAGTTGTGAAATTTTCTTTATTAACAACGTACTTTGCAATTATGTGCTAAATGCTGGAATGGCCTTAAACAAGAACATCTTAATATAAGTGGTAAATATAAAAGTTTAAATTTCTATGGTATTAAAATGTGAAAGTAATTAATGTGAAAGACTTCATATACATACATGCGACCAGTAGTTGCTGCACAACTGCCCTTGACTGCTTTCGAGAAGGGTGTCTCGTGATAGGTCGAGTGGGTAGTGCTCCCAGAAAAATTATAAAGTAAAATCACCCTGTAATGATTGTTTAGTTCCTGTGATCACACATGTTGAATTTAATTTTTTTTCCTTCAACAAGATCGTTAGTTATGCTTCTCTTATCACAACCTCACATCTCAAACAAGCGAATGCGAAAAGGTGTGCAGTTGACGATGGGATGTAGATAAACTCTGTTTCCAGTTTAAACCAAGCTTAAACCTAAAAAGCTGACTTAATGAAAGTAATGGAAAAAGAGATCGAACTCTTAGGGAATTTTCGTTTAGAATGCAGCCAAGTATCTTAATACCAGGTAGCCACTTAACTGCAATAAATACAGCACCAACAAACACTTCATGCAATTTACTTTACTTTATAATTGTTAATAATTTGATCAGGCTTGAGTTTGATTTTTACTCCCTCAAAATTGACAAAAATTTGTTTATGTATGATAAAACTAAAGTGATCAACATTTTTAAAGAAGATAAGCAAAATAAAGTTGAACCCCTATTGGCTGGGGTATATATCATGGCTGTTACATCAACACCACGTCGCTCATCAGCACCCAAATGTCTTTGAACCCAGGCCATGACTAATTTTAAGCAGCAGCGCACAGCCATAATACAGCCTGCGTTCTTCATTACTGACCGTCTGTATTTAATTTTATTGATCAACTTTCCATTATAATAGGTGGGCCAAAAGAACTCATCTGATGTTGTTTGGCTTTTGGAATATCAGTTGCGGCTGGCTCCGTCGTGCTGGAACAACATGACCTCCAGACCTAATTCCTTCAATTGCGGCAGAAAAAACTCAATTAGCATGTTCCTATAGTGCGTTGTCGAGAAAAAAATGGTCCGCGTGAACAGCGCACCAAGCACTCACTTTGAGCGGGTGTAATGGCTCCTCATGCATCACTCGTGGATTTTTGCGGCCCCAGTAGCGATAGTTTTGCTTGTTCACGTACCCGCTGAAGTGAAAATGAGCCTTATCGCACATTATGTTTTTGGTCGAAAGATCGTCCATTGCGCCAGAGACACGATTACTCCACGTTCTTGGGGAGTGTATCGCTCCACGGCTTGTTCGCTTTTATTCTTCACAAATGTAAAAACATATTTGACATTGGCCACCGTTTGCAAAAATAAGAGAAACTTCCGAGAAACTAGATTTCCTTAAACTTAAATGTCCTCACTTCCACATTATCTTACGTTTTCCTTTTTTTCATTTAGTTCTATTTTTGATATCTGTCATGTGAAATTAAGACACTTCATTTGCTTTTGCCGCTTTCTCTAATGGCAGCATATCTAGATTTCTTTTGGTTCACCTGGTTTTTTATATTCTATTGAAAGTTCTTGCAGCCAGAAGCAGTAGTCAGCTTCTCTTGTACGCCCACCTGGTATAAAGATACCTTGGAGTGAAGCTGAATAATTTTTTATTTTTTTTGGCTGCCAATTTGATAATTCATTCACCTCGTGCGAAACATAAAATAGATGGCAAAAAATTTTGTCTTTCTTAGTTTTCCTTTTTTGTTACATTAATAATGCCCCCTTTGCAAATGGTGTTAACTAAAGTGATTAATATTGGCTGCTACAACCCACCCCAAACTTATTGTCTAATCTTTCATCTTTTATTGCTGTACGGCTGTTCAGAATATGTAGAAAATGTTTCTGATTATCAAGGTTTAATTGGTTACACTATTGCTACGCCCCACCGCAACTGTGGCAATGTCATCATTACGTCAACACTTTGATTGTTGTCTATTGTCTAGTTGATATTAAAATTTCCATTAAAATTATCCTTGAGTTGGTTAAAAGTTATTGTGTTGGAAGGGGTTTATATTCTATTCTCTTATTTATTTGTGAAGGATTTTCTAATTATCGCCCATTTGAATCGTTGCTGTTACTACAGCACTATCGATGCCAAAGTTTCTTTGGGCTGTCATTACGAGTTTCCATCTTAATCTTTTGTTTTTGTGTTCTGTTTTCTTCTTCCATATGTATTTGCTTGTTTGAATTCCATCTGCTTTAATAGATGATTTGTTTTTAGCATTAAATATACTTTTTTTTATTTTTATTTTTTATTTTTTATGGCTGTCAGATGTTTTTATTGTTGCAGTTTTCATAATGAGTGCCTTTACTGTCATACTTGATGAGTTTCGTTTTTTTTTTTTTTTTTTTTTTTTACTAGTCCTTTCTTTATCTGGGTAAATGAGGTTTAACGAAAAATGAGACGACATCTTGTTTGATTCCTTTTTCGGTTTTTGTTTGATTCGCAAGAAAAACAAGATGAATTTCTATGTCATTGGATTAAAGCCAAATGATAATTGATGTAAGTTTTTGTTCTTATTTTTGGGCTTAGATTAGATTATTATTGCCATTACAGTCCACAGATATTGATGACAATTTAAATGACATCAATTTCTACTCTTTTTGGATTTCGAAACACAGAAAAAGTATATTAACTGGTTTGTAAGAAGACAAAAAAAAAAAAAAATATAGAAAACTTAAGAAAATAAAACGGACAAGCAATTTAGTTGTAGCCACGTTTTTTTGCTCTAAAAGAATTAAGATAATAAAAATGTGATATTCTTATTACAAAACTGATTAATGGAGATGTTATTAATAAGAAGCAGTAGGCAATTTTAAGTAACAGAAAGTAGTGGTTTACGCATAATATGACAATGGCTATCGAACAATGAAGGCACAATTTCAAATTCCTATGACCAGTTGGCACTTTTGTGAGGCCCACAATTTGGGTTGTGATATACTGCTATAGTGCTATGTAACAGGTGGGCCAAAAGAAGTCATCCGGTGTTGTTTGTCGGCTTTCGGAATATCGGTTGCAGCTCGTGCAGTGCGTGTCGTTGCTACGTCCTGTTGGAACCACATGTCCTCCAGACTTAATTCGTTCAATTGCGGCAGAAAAAAAAATCGATTAGCATGGTCCTACAGCACATTGTCGCTTGACCAACAGCGTCCTCGAAAAAAAAAATGGCCTGATGACTCCTCTAGCGTGAACAGCGCGCCCTGCTAGCACTTTGAGCGGGTGTAACAGCTTCTCTGGCATCACTCGAGGATTGCCGATGCCTCTAGAGTGATAGTTTTGCTTCTTCATGTAGGCGCTGAGGTGGAAAAGAGCCTCATCGCTCATTGTGATTTTGGTCGAAAAATCGTCCATTTCGCCATAGACACGATTTTTCCGCCTTCTTGGGGAGCGCATCGCTTTATGGCTTGTTCACTTGTATACTACAGCTGTCTAGTTCACAAATGTAAAACCGGATTGGACATTGGCTGCCATTTGCAAAAATAAGAGCAACTTGAAATAGGGTGATTTCTGCTGGACCACCTGTTATATGCTTTCAATTTTTGCCATTTCAGTCAACCTTAATAAATAAAAAAAAAAATTTTCCTTAAGCTTCAATGCTTTCAGTTCCTTCTCATTTTTTATATTTTTTTCTTTTTTTCATTTAGTTCTATCTTTAATATCTACCATGTGAAATTAAGACACTTCATTTGCTTTTGCCGCTTTCTCTAATGGCAGCATATTAAACGTAAATTAAATGAAAGAAAACGAAGTTGCTGCACATATTAAGATTAATGACAGTATCATAGAAATACTTAACTATTTGCAACGCAGTTGTCATCAACAAAATGAAATGACATTATAGTAATTTGTGATAAAAAGAGTTAAGTTTTTGCTCAATCATTTGACAACTAAAATCCGGCAATCACCACAATGGCCTTAAGGACAATTATTATTAAAAAGATAAGAACTGATAAAAAAAAACTTTAAAATTTTAGATTGTTTTAAAGGGGAAATATATGACAAAAAAGGCAAACACTAATTTGGTGATAGTGCTTAGCATAAGGTAAAGAGTCACAAGAAAAAGCAGGAGTTTACAGAAACTACTTTTTTAGAAGAAAAAATATGTCTGGAACTCAATTTGAATATGAAATTGTGGGTATGATTTTAAAAGACAGTTTTCTTTTTTCCTCTGCATAATTGTCAGTAGATGGGGCTGTTTTGGCTTTTGTTTATACAAAAACAAAATTTTCACTAAAAAACGTGACCACTACTTTCTTGCTGTTCTTTATTCTGCGCGAATAGAAACATAGAAAGAGTTAAAAATGCAAATAAATTGATATGCATACATCGATAAATGCATGCCAATCTATTTACATTTTTAACTGTTTGTATGCTTCTATTTATCCAAAATAAAGCACAACAAGAAAGTAGTGCTCACCTATTTTTAGCTAAATATTGGTTCATGACTGAATGTACCTTCAGTAGCAAGAAGAAACGAGGTCCATAGAGCAGTCCAATATATGATTAATAGTAATTTTGTACTTTTAACTTTATTACCAAATTTTTTTCAAACCCTCTGAACCCATACCACAGGGTGTGTGTAGCATGGAGTTCTAATACAGAAATACAAAATAGCAATTGGGACGCCAAGGAATGATTTCCTTGATATGACGTCGTAAAATTTGTTTGTTTTCTCCTGCCATAAATTATCGAAAAGTCGATAGCACAATATCGATTGTTAAGTCCACCCATGCCTAATATTTTTTTTCTATATTTTCTTCCTCTTTAATAAAATTGTACACACACTAAAACTAGCTCTGTGCCTTTACTCTGCTTTGGGATCCCAATTTGCACGAAAAGCGTTCCCGTACTTTAAAGTTGGGCAAATGAGAGTATTTGTGAGAGAACATTATGCTTTTTCTGTTTGCACGAAACTGCCCGTACTTTTTCTTCGGTCTAGTTTGGGCAAGTAGTTCAGCTGTCATCTGTTTCAAAGAATAAATAATAACGTAGACAAAATAAATGTTTTGCTGTAACTTTGTCAGCTGTCTGACAATTAGCTGTAACTTTCGAGCCAGGAATTCGCACAGCATATTTATCTATATAGGCTCTAGAACATGACTTAAAAACTAAAAGGTGTTCCCATACAATAAGCTGACAACTAGCTGAAACTTTTGAAGCAAAACAGCTAGAACCTTGAGATTTGGGTAGAAGCCGCGCGTCTACAGCGACGATTAAAAAAAAAATCAAGAAGTTAAAATTTAAAGAGTGCCTAATACATGAAGGCACCCTTTAGTTTGAAAATGAGCTGTAACGTAATCGCCGAATGCTGAACTTTGAACAAAATGTCGACGATTAATGACGTAAAAATCATTACTCTTTTTTTTTTTTTTAGACTAGGACCAGTACTCAGGGGATGATCCTTATATATGCATTGCATTGTTCTAGAACTGGGAAAATAGGAAAAAGGGATAGGTGTGGGGAAAAACGAAAATGCGTGATGCTCACTCGGCCACTGCGATATCATGACAAATCCACACAATCGACACCGCACCATCTACTACTTTTTTGAAAAGAAAACGTATTTGAAAGTAAAAATTTGCCACCAGACATCCTTTACATTTTTATTATTCGACTAATATTTTTCTTCGATAATTATTTTATGTTACGTTTAATGGGATTTTCTCTGTTATTTTTTTAATTGTTACATATAAAGCAAGGCAAAGAACACATCAAAGACCTTTAGCTAGGGGACAACTTGCTGTTTTGAAGCCGCTACATTTCTCATCAGCACCGCTCGCTGAATGTGTATGTACATATATGTTTTTCTTATATATTATATTTGTTATTGTAGAAATAAAACCCAATAATTCGTGTGTTTGACTAAAGAAAAATTTTTACAGACAGATAAAAATAACTTGAATGACTGAGTGGCATGAGCGACGCTATAGAAACATTAGATTCTGAGTTCTGTAATGGATGCTGATGGGTAGCATAGCAGCTTCGAAACAGCTAGTTGTCTTCTATTTGATATTTTTTTTTTTTTGTCTTCTATCATTGATAGAAATCACAACTATGATATAAAATGAACTTAAGCTCAATAAACGTAATACAAAATATTTATAAAAGTATTCTTGCCATTTGCTTAAGAATAATATATTCAGGAATAACCTCCATTTTTACAACCATCAACATTTGTGCACGTTTATGCTGGCATAATTAATTTTGTGTTTGGATGGATATTATTAAGTGTGAATTGATTGCGTAATGCTTCTTTCAATAAAATTTTAAGGCATTTAGAGCTTTTGTGTCACAAATTGCTCCCGGAATTGCAGAAAATGTTTGTTTATTAATTTTAAATTATCTCATGTCGCTTTGAAGAATTTCGTTACATTTGTTTGAATTGCAAAGCGATTCCACAACTAAGCATATGAAATGATTTTACTTGCAAGCGTATTTATTCACCTGTATTTGTATTTATTCATTGTACTTGTGGCCTACTTAAGTTCAATTCGAACAAGAGTGTCTTTGAAGAAACGTTGAGTCCCAGTTGACCATAAGAGCCTTGACGTTCGTTATGCATTTTTCAGGAAAATCGTGGTTGCCATGGGCGACCTGTAACATCCTATTGGCGTATGTACGGACGGCGGTGTAAATGGTCTTCTGGAAGAAGCGCTTGTGTCAACTGAATCTTAAATGGAAACAAATGCAAATCTGTTTGCAAAATTGTGCCCAAAGTTGTTCTTTGAAGATCAACATCCTGATCATGGCACCAAATTGAGGTTGCTGGATTCTTTTGAACACTTGCTTGAGCAGCAGTAATGTTTTCCGCTACAGTCCCTCTTTCTTCCAAATCATTCACTACACGATAAATAGTGCGTTTAATTGGCTCTCTGTTTCTAACAAAAATTTCACGTAATATCAACACAGTAATCGATGCTTCTTCACAATAAATTTGATACAATAATATTGCTTCACAATAAATTTGCTACATCTCTACTTCACGACTGCAAAAAAATACGAACTGTCAAGACTTATGTTTACCGAAATGACGGCAAAACAAAGCCGGATACCCTGTTTAAGAAAACTAAAAGCTGGTTAAATATTTAACATATCTGGTTACAATTTTGCTTTTCTGAAAAAATGTCCTCAAGCCACACAAGCGAGTATCGAAACATTAAAGTGAAGAGGCATTTTTTGAAAAATGAATTCAAGGCTCTCTTCTAAAATAAACAGCTAATAAGGACAAAAAATAATCAATATGGATCCAAAAATTGACCTTACAAATGTTTTCTGTCTTTTTCATTTCAGCAGTCTATATGCCGCCGACATTTCGTTGATGCTAATCAACTCATCAGTAAACTCGCAAAATTCTTAAAATAATGTTTGAAGCTTAGCTACTTATTCAATAATTGCCAAGAAGAAAATTAAAATCTACTGATGAGTTGATTAGCATCAACGAAATGTCGGCGGCATATAGAGGGCTGAAAAAGACAGAAAACATTTGTAAGGTATATTTTTTGGACCTTAATTAATACATTTTAATTTGCTCTCAAAGCTAATAAATAGTTAACTTAATTTTTAAATAAAATAGTGACTATTAAAACTAATTTTTTAAGAATAATGAAAACTTTTCTTGTCATAGCAAAAAAAAAAAAAATACTAAAGGTTACGAAAAGGCCAGATAATTTCCTTCGATTTTTAAAAGTTGACTGCACTACAGCAATGGTTACTTGGGTTAGCAACAAACATCGTTTATACATTAATGAGAGTACAAGCTAAATTCACTTTATGCATTCCGTCAGTCAGTTTACAAGCAGAAGTTAATATTCTACAAGTCGATTTGTGTGTTTTCTTATTTGTATTTATTTGACTCAACTCATGGCAGTGCAAACGTTGTTGCACTATTTTCAAAGGGAAGCATTTATTTGCACTGCAAAGGTAAACCACAACAGGAGTGCACAGAAATTGATTAATTTACAACAAACAATTTTTGCTTTCTTATGCCATAAACAACTTTGAAAGAAAATCAAAAGTAATTTGATTAATTAATAAAACACTATAAATGAAGTGTATGAAAGGTGACAGGAAATAAATAAATAATATATACATACATTAGGCCGGGTCGATTTGTGTGGAGAAAAATTTGTTGTTATTGTGCCAGAATTTTTTCGAAAGCTTTTGGCATGGGGAAGAAAAGTTTCTCTCCAACATATCAAAATTATTATTGTATGGCATCTGCCTCAAGGAGGCGTGGTACGGGGTCGGTGAGTTGGAGAAAAATTGGAGAAAAAAATTAGTGGGAAAGAGTCGTAATATATTTAACTGCTCTGTGGGAATCCTGAAGCAAGTTAGTAGTATGTGGGGGGATAAATTCCAGTTTTGAGGCACCCTGTGTTCTTAAATTTTCTTGCGCGAATATTTCTAAAGAGGCGTGGTAGGGGATAGGTGTGTTCGTGAAAAGATATTGGGAGTTGTTCATGCATTATCCTTCTCCAGTGTGGGCACACTGGGTCTCTAGTATCTGTTTGAGGTGAGGAATTTAATTTTCGAGACATTCATATAAGTGCCCGTAAATATATCAAATGTATGATCGCCCGCTATAATCCTTTCTCTCTAATATTCTTTTCGAACACCTCGACCCCGTTCTACGCTTCCTTAGGGAAGCTTACATACAAAAATCTAATAAAAATTTTGTGTAATTTGTTTAAATAATAAAAGAAATTATTTTAAATACGTTAAGAAAAATGAAGATGAGGCAGGGTTCCTGCTCAGTTTAATGTACTTAAAACTTACATATATTTTTTAAGTAAATTTGAAGCAGACTTACCTGTAAAGAAAAGAGAAACGGAAACATAATTAGGTTTATAAAAAAAAACTTAAATCTTGGAAAGAACATTTTTAAAAATATATATAAATTATTTACGAGAGTTTCCTTTTACATTTCAGGATGCCACAATTATTAATCATCGAAAATACCTTCATTGTTTTTCAAGCTATGCTACATGAGGATCTAAAACAATTTCGCATGCGTTCGAACCAATTGTCGAAGCACTTTTGCCTCTCCGTTTGAGGTATCCGCAAAACCTGCATTCTGAATGCAACAACCGCGTCAAACACCAAAACACAAAAGGCAAACCTCGTACTATTTAAACTAATTGAAATTTATTACATCAGAACAAAAGCTTTCTGTTATAGCTGCTAATGAATATGTTTTATGACAGTCGTCTGTATGCATTTGCATTAGTTTCGCAGAAGTCTTTCAAGTATACTGACTGGCAGTAATGATTATACCAGACAATTACATTCAAACAGTCTAAAGCTTATATGATTTGGAACTCTGGGTCATACTGTGGCATAAACTTCAGATTCTCTAATTTTAGAAAATAAAAACTTCTCAAAAAGTGTAACTATAGCGTCCAAAATAACCTCAAACAAGTATGTTGGTTGCCAATGGCAAGAACCAAGTTTCTGATTTGTTATGTAGTGTTACTAAAAATTGTTATTCCCTCTGCGTATTAATTAAAGAAACTCTCTGGAACACTTTATTCTGCCAAATATTATAAAAAGAAGTTTGAAAAAGACACCTGCAATATATTCATTGCTTAAGCAAACAAACAAAAAAAAAAACTAAAAAAGTCCTAAATAAAACTAGCATAATCAGAAAAAAAAAACTAACAACACGAAAGAGGCCTTCATTTAAAGTTTTTCACTGCAGCAAACAAACAGACTGCCAACTTTTGTCTTGTGAGTCAAAAGAAAACAAGAACTAAATTTTAATCTTTACTTTAGCTTGTGTTTGTTTATTTTGCCCTGTGTTGGACATTGTTGTGCGTGCTGCTGTTCTTCAACTTCCTTTATTGTTTTACATCATGGCAGCCATATTTCTGTGGTAACAAGGAAAAAGTGCGTAAATAGGCATAGGCGATGATGAAATTTGAGATTCACCAACTTTTAATTAATTTGTAGGATTTTCAAATATGAACTTAATTAATTATTTGCTTTAAGCGCTAATTGAAATGTAATATTTCCGATCTAAAAATCGTTATTATTAATTTTTTCTGTCTTTTTCAGCCGTCTATATGGCATATTTTTCATATGATTAGCATCAACATAATGTCGGCGGCATATACATAGATGGTTTAAAAAGACAAAAAACATTTATAAGATCTATTTTTAGAAATAATAGCAAATCAACTTCTTACTGATTTTGTTTTATTTTACTATCATATCTTTAAATATTATTTTATCTATAATTTTTGACCTTTATTATTAAAATTAATAAAACTATTTTTTAAAGCTTTAGGTCTTTTATTTTTCTTTATTAATTTTTCGATATTTCGCTAACAATTTGTTAGCATCGTCAGGAATCTCTGACTGTTTTTATTTTCTATTATTTTGAAATATGAACTTAATTATTTATTTGCTTTAAGAGCCAATTGAAATGTATTAATTCAGGTAAAAAAATTAACCTTTTCAAAAAATATTTGCTGTATTTTTCAGCTGTCTATATGCCGACGACATTTCGTTGGTGCTAATCAACTCATCAGTAGACTTGAAAAACATGATTCGCATTCTGTTCATGGGAATTATGAAATAAGTAGTTAAGTTTCAAACAAACTTTTAAGAATTTTTCAAGTCTACTGATCAGTTGATTAGCACCAACGAAATGTCGTCGGCATATAGACAGCTGAAAAATACAGCAAATATTTTTTGAAAAGATTCATTTTTGGACCTGAATTAATACATATCTATTATTTTGTATAAAAATTTTTAAACAACAAAAATCTACAAATACATACAAACATACCTACATACATACATTCCATGTTTTGAAAAAATTTTAACAAACACAAACAAATATACAAAATTCAAAAATAAATTCTAGATACATACACAAACATTCATTCATAAATTTTACAAAATGAAAAAATATTTTGTCATATAAAACTTAGGTTTTATACCGAATATTGAAAGTTTTATACCGAATATTGAAAATTATATCTATGGTTGAAAACTTTAATATAAACAGTTTTACACCATAGGATTTACATATATAATTGTGAATTTGATAATTTTGAACAAACAGAATGTTGTTTAAAACCTTTACTTATTAAAACTGAATAAGGCCTTTAATAATTTTAATGCAATACACAAAACTTGAATAAACACTAATAAAAATAAGTAAATCTGTACATGATTGATTTTGTGTAAATATGTATATATAAAAACATGCAAAACCATCCACACATACACATATGAATAAACAAAAACAAACAACATAACTTGTTTTTTTTTTTTTTAAATTAATGTATAAAAATCAAAGAATGAATTTAAGCTCTGAAAAATTAATAGAGAAAAATAAAAGACCTAAAGCTTTAAAAAATAGTTTTATTAATCATATCTTTAAGCTATTTGCTTCTTATAGCAATAGGAAAATAATTATTTATGTATTAAGTTTATCAGGCTCCGGTTCTTTCTGTATTATTTTTGTGATTGATATTAATTAAATAATTAATATGATATGATATGATAAATACAAAAATAAAATAGAATGGGTGTGTTTGATATAATTAAAAATTTAGACAGAAAATATATGTACAACAACTTGGGTGGCAGAGTGGCATGATTGTCGCTTTAGAAACATGAGCCCCTGAGTTCAAGGACCGGTGCTGACGAGAAAGTGTGGCGGCTTCGAAACAACTACTTGTCCATCCTGCTAAATGTCGTTGATGTCTTCTTTGACTTCTTTAATTAATATCAATCACAAAAATAACATAGAAAGAACTTAAGCCTGATAAACTTAATGAATAAGTAATTGTATAAGTGAAAGTTCGAATAATGAAAATTTAATTAGCAATAGGACAATATTTTTAAAAGTTACATCGAACATTAAAAATTGCTCTACTCAAAAATTGTGTACAATAAAAAACCGAAACTAACAAACTTACGTGCAAAATGCTTGTTGATGAGAAACATAGCAGTTTCGAAACAACTAAATATTTCCCAGCTAAAGACCTGATTCTACTTTTTAATATTTATTAATAAATTAATTCAGGTCCAAAAATGAACCTTTTCAAAAAATATTTGCTGTATTTTTCAGCTGAACTTGAAAAATTCTTAAAAGTTTGTTTGAAACTTAACTACTTATTCCATAATTCCCATGAACAAAATGATAATCAGAAACAAACCTTTAACACAGCAAACATTTCTTTTTTCGTTTTGCAACTATTTTACTTTTTTAATTTAATATAAATGTATTTTACTTTTCTTTGCAACCTTTTATATACAAAGGTTCATTTTTGGACCTGGATTAATCTATTTCAATTGGCTCTTAAAGCAAATACATAATTAAGTTCATATTTGAATATTTATTAAAAAAGTCAATGTATAAGTAGCTTGTCCGCTAATGCAGTAAAATGCTTAATATGCTAGTACATGAAAACAAAATCCGCACTTATTCTTACATGCGACTTAAGCACTTTTTCCTTATTGCCCCAGAAGTGTAAATTAAATTCCTCAATGCCTTTCCCCTGTAGTTTGTGCTGCTCGTTGTTTGTTCGAAACTACTCGTATTTATTATTCTCCTTGTAGTTGGTATTCTTTGCCTGTGTTCGGTTACTTTTAGACTTTTATAAAACCCAAAGAACACGCCTGCCAGCAGCTGCCTTCTGCTGCTTTTGTAGTTCACCTTTTAATATGTTTATTTCTGTTTTCTTTCATTTTTGTCACTCTTGATTGATGCTTTAATTCTTACCCCTTGTTATTTATTAAGTATTAGCATGTATGTGTGTGCATATGGGTTGCTGGCTGTTCTTTGTTAATTTGTTTGTCTGTTTGTTGTGCATGAACTTAATATTGTTACCCCCAGTCTCCAGCATTTGCTTTTGTAAAGAAATGTTTTGCTACTAAAGCCATAAACAAAATTTTTGTTAGCCAGTGTCAAAGTTCATTTAGGAACAGACTTTCTTTGTAGACTTAGATTTGTATAGGTGTTTAGATTTAGGTATATATAAAATTTGTGTGTTCCAAAAAAAGATGCTGCTAAAACATAGTTGGAATGAAAGACAAATTTCCACAATCAGGGCGCCTGACAAAATTTGTCATACGGCACAAACAGACTAATTGTTATTCATTAAACAGGCTAATTGATATTTGTTATGCCGGCGAACAACGAAAAGTTTAACTAATATATTATTGTCACTAAAGAGCTTCTTCGCTTTCTCCTGCACACGATCGAGTAACCTCAAAATAGGCTTTGGAGGCACCGGCCCAAACATGAATATACCATAGGTGGTATAAATAGTGAGAAGATTGTATGGTGTGAAGTGTGTATGATACACAATTTCAAGAAAACCTATTCACCTAATTGTTTATCTTGCGGCATGAAAAATGTATTCCGTCAAGCGGACATGCCACTGAATTTTCATAATACTAAGATAACTGCTAAGAACTGCTTGCGACAGATGGTCGAATGAGATCACCTACCGAATATCGGAGCTCTAGAAAGATCACGCTGACAAGATGCATAGCGGCTTCGGCCCAGGCTAATTGTCCCCCAGCTATATATCCTCAAGGTGGTTTTGTCTTGTTTGGTTAACATCTATTACAACAAGAAAATAAGGTGAACATAAGCCCAATTAGCCTAGTACAAAATGATTTAAAAAAAAAAAAAAAGAAATGCGGTCGGGGGACCCCCGTTAGGAACGCAGTTCCTTACGTTTTTTTTCATCTTTGAATGTAACACGAGGTGAAATCTTTATGTTTTATTTTGTGTTGTTTTTGAAATTTTTAAATTTTATGATTCTTTATGTTTTTTGTTTTAGTTTTGACACCTGCAGTATTTTTTTTTTTGCCAATCTACAAAACGAAGAAAAGCAACTGTTGGGCAATTTTTTAATATTGGTTTTTTTTTTGTTGTGACATACTTTACTTTAGCGACTGAGAGTGCAGGTGATAGTGTCCGTTTTCACAACTAATTAATATTTATTGGTATGTTTCTCCGCTGCTGTCAGCGGAGACACCGCCCATCATACACAATTGCTTGTCGATGTACACCAATACATATAAACAGCTCACACGCTTTCGTGACGATTTCTACTAATTTCCACTACCAGCAAGCCGCGTTAAGGAACTTCGTTCCAAAAGAAAAAGTTTAAATTAATTTTTATTATTTGAACTTTTTCCCGTATAATTATTTTTGTATTAAGTTTATCTGGCTCATGATTTGTGTGATTGATATTAATTAATGTCTTTGATGACTTCTTTATCTTATTTAATTGATATCAATCGCAAAAATAATATAGAAAGAACTAGAGCCTGATAAACTTAATACGAAAAAGTTTAAAAAAATATGTATAATCAAATTTTTATTATTTTTTTTAAATCTTTTTATTCGCAATCTATTTTACAATAATGATTAAGTTTTAAGAAATAACATGCATTATTGATTTAAAATCAAGAATTTAATTTATGTACATGAACGAACATCGATATATAGGGATAATGTAAGTTTGTTGTTGTTTTTTTACATAAATTGTTTTTTTTTTATGAAGTAAATTTTCCTACGAAATTACTGAAAGTATGAAAAACACAGTGACTGGGTAAATGGGAGATCTAAAACATGTTTTCGTTTAACGCCCTAATTCATAAAAATTATTACAGGCTTATAAGACTGTTATTTGACATATTTGTATGGAAAATCTGTCAAATAATTTTTATGTATTATTGTATGTAATTTTTATGAATTAGACGGTTAGTCTTTTAATTTCTTCAGTATCATCTAAGAGTGTGATTGCCACTATATTTGTATGATTACTACTCAGTCTTTCTAAGTAATTAGAACTAAACATTTTAATTTCAGATTTCACGAAATTTATTTGTTATATAAAAAGGTGCGTTTGCAATCGATCGTAGAACTTTAGATTGAAATCTCTGTAAGATCTCTCTATTTAAAATGTATCTTTATGTTAATGAGTTTAGTTAATTTTAGGCCTAAAAATAGACCTTATTAATGTTTTCTGAATTATTTTAGCTCCACTTGTAGACCTTAAATAGTAAATTTTAATTGGGTCTTATAGCCAATAAATAATTAAGTTAATTTTTGAGTAGTAGTTAATTGCATGTATTCGTATTAATTTCTTTATATTTTAATATTTTCTTAAACATTTTGTACCCAATTTTATAACAAAAATAATTAGTCGTATACAAATATTTTTCGAAAATTTAATTTCAATTAATTATTAATGTATTGTTATTAGTTATTTAAAAATATATTTTCATTCTTTGTCTTAGTACTCCATGCCCCTGAAATTGTTTCACATTTCATTAATTTTTATTTCGCTTGCTTTTTGTTTTCTCGTTTGTTCCATTAACAAAATTAGCTTAATGAGATGAGAGATTGTATTATGGTGGATTTTTTTTACGTAATTATCCTTTCTGTTCGTTATTATTTCAGTGTTTTGCCTTCGCGCTCAATAGCATAGAAATTTTCCAAATTATTATTGCCTTTAATTGTAATGGAAATGACTTTTATGTGAAACTTGAGCTCCCATTGTGAGCGCAAAAGTAATTTCGACAAACAAAAAACAAACATTTCAAGAACTGAGTGCAATATTTCGTTGGTAGCAGGAAATAAAATAAAATTGCATATGAATGCAGCCTTCAGTATTCTCTTTTACATTTAAGTTTAATGCAGCTGAAATGGTTTGAGTAGAAAAACATTCTCTGCGCTGCACTCCGTCTTGAATGTCTGAATGTCGGTATTCGCTATCTGTTCAACAACAGCTTTTGCAGTCATTAGTTGCTGTCTGCTGCATCAAGAGAAGTTGCACAAGTTTAACAAACTTACAAGTAACAACTATTTGTTTTGTAGTTCAAGAACATTATGGTGCAGCGTTTCTTTTCCTTTTTTTTTCTTTTTGCTCATCATATAAACATGGCACTTTTTTATGCATTTTTAATGCAAGACAAACCATTACGGATAAAGTAAATGAATGACAAAAAGCATAATTAACATTTAAATAAAACGTCTCCAAGTAAAAAACAACAAAAAACATTTTCGAATATAATAATACAATACAATACAATATAAAAAGCCATCAAAAGTATGAAAAAAAAACAAAACGTTCATGATGCCATTAACAGTCCATAATTTTTTTTTTCCTTTCCGCTATCCATTGTTTATAGCCCGGGGATATTTATTTTGCGGCGGATAACTTGCAGCAGAAGGACTGTATTTAAATCAAATAATTTAAATAAAGCAATAATACAAATCTCTGCTAATAAAGACTTTAAGAAAAATTACAATAAAGGAGCAGTTTACCCAGAAAGAACTCAGTGCATAGACCAGTAAGTGATGGGTGAAAAGTACAGAGGCTGGTTAATCCCCAGCCTTAAAATATACTACAAAATATTTTTCCTGCTTCAAAAGTATTTGCAGGACAGCTACAAATTAATTGAGATCAAAAGTAAAAGAAATCCGTATTGTGCGATAAAGTTTTAAGCAATTAGGGCCCTAATTGAGTTAAATTTGTCATACAAAAATAATGAAATTATAATAAAAATAAATTCGTGGAAATACGATTTTCTTGTGGTGAACTGCTTCTTTGAGTAAATAAATTTTCAGCCAGAGTTTTTTTAGAAACTGTTTTCCTAGCTAGTATTTTAAATCATTCCAAAAGATGTATCATAACATACTGACATTTTGAAAAAGTTGATTTTATAATATTTTTTTCTGGAGTACCTTTTTACAGCCGCTTATCCTTTGGCAGATAATTTCCTGATTATTTTATTATTTAATTCAAATCGAATTAATTGAATTCGTATTCTATGTATTCAAATAATATGAAGAATATTATTCAAACCCGTAAAAATTATATATTTTAGATTCACGTTTAATATTTTAAATGCTAAAAATTTCATTTGCAATATGACGAATGAATTTTTTTATGTGAAAGCTAGTGCCAAGGCTAATACCATATTTTACGGGCTGCCAATCATGAGACCAGCTCACTTGGATCCTAGAAGGTCATATTGCTCTTATGCTAATGCTACTACTGTTGTCAATGCTATTGGCAGTGGCAATGCCAAAGCCAATACTATGGCTAAAATTAAGGCTACTACTAATTCCATTATTAATACCAATGCTCATGCCAATATTTGTGCCAATACTAAGCCAATGCTAAGCACTAATGCTAGTGCCGATATCAATGAATGCCCATCCTAATGTCAATGGCATAAGCCAATGTTAATATTAATGCCAATACTACGGCAAATACTGCTGCCAATGCCAAGGCTAATATTAAAGCTACTACTAATGTTAATGCTGAATCTAATGCAAATTTAATGATAATGGCAATATTTGTGCCAATGCTAAGCCAGTGTTGAACTCTAATGCTAGTACCGATGTCAACGACTTTAATGCTAGCGCTAATAATGACAATTTAATGCTAATGCCAATGCTTGTGCCAATGCTAAACCAATGTTAAGCACTAATACTAGTGCCGATATCAATGAATGCCAATGCTAATGGCAATGCTTATGCCAATGTCAATACTTATGCCAGTACTACGACAAATACTACTGCTAATGCAAATACCAATGCTAGTGTCAACCTCAATGCTAATATAAATGCTAATTTCAGCGCCAATACTAAAGCTAATGCCAGTGCAATGCAAATTCTTATTCCAGCAATGCAATGTGAATGCTGCTGCCAATGCCAATACCAATGCCGACGCAAATGTCAATGGTAATGATCTCATGATGCTAGTACCAGCGATAACACTAATTCAAATGCCAATGCAATGACAATTCTTATGCTAACAATATTGCCAATGTAATGTTAGTGCTGCTACCAATGTGAATACTAATGTCAATAATAATGCTAATACTGAGGTAATATGATTGTTTATGCCAATGTCAATAATAATACCAATGGCAATTTAAATGTCAATGCTAATTCCAGTGTTAATGCCAATTGTAATGTCAATGCTTTCCCTTTTTTCCCTTTTTAATCCTAGACATAAGTTGTTTTTTTATCCTCGCCTTATATACATGTAATGTTTTTTATAAAAATTTTCATTGCAAAAAAAGTTTTAAAAATTCCATAATAAATTACTACTATCCAAAAGATTTTTTATATATAATTTAAAATACTAGAGAGCTCGTTTCTGGGACTTTGTATTAATGTAATTTTATAGATACTAGTGTTTATTATAGTATGTAATGAAATGTTAAATACTGTAAACAAATAAACTTAAATAAAAAAAAAAAAAAAACTACTTCTTATAGCAATGTTGAGGCAAAAGCCCATGTCAATACCAATGGCAGTGCAAATAAAAACACCGATGCAAATGCTATTGATAATGCCAACGCCAATAGTAATGCCAATGCCAATTCCAACATGAGTACCAATATTAATGCCAAGATTAATGCTAATGCCAATGGCGATGCAGTGCACACTAGTACACAGTAAATTACTTACAACTATATATTAAACTGTGCACAAGTGTACATTCTTTACGATTTTGTGAAGTATAGTGTACTCCATGCTGTATACTAATGTATCCTGTTCTTCGCAATACACTAGTGTACACTAAACAGCGTAAAGTGTAGTGTACAGTACAGTTAAGCAGACACTACATTTCATGGGGGTTGAGAAGTCATCTCAGTTTTTTTTCAAACGTTTAAAAATTTCAATTCACACGAAATAATAATTCAAATGCCATTGTATAAAAGTGACAAATTTCTGCACGAAAAAATCAAGAACATAATATATAAACAACGAAAAATGGAAAATTGTTTATCTTGTTTTTCTTTTATATAATTTTTGTTGTAGCTGCTGTTGTTGTTGCGCTATTAAAAGTTTCGTATTTAAATTACAATTCAATAGTTGGCAAAAGTAGAACGAACAAACTGCAAAGTGAATCTAAAGCAAAAGACGATGTAAAAGAAGAATTCAAACGTTTTATTTACTAAAAAAAAAAAAAGCAGAAGCAGCAAAAATGAAGTTTAGAACACACTGCAGGCAAAAATCATTTCAACTCACAAAGTCGTGGCATGTGGTGGCTGGCTGCGTTTTGCTTAAATTACATCACTTGGAAGTGAAAGGAGTAGTTTTTAGTTCTATTTTTTATCATTTTATTTTTTTTATGCCTGCATAATAATATGAAGAAAAGAAAAACGCCTGACTTCTGTTCGAAATTTCCGCGGAATTTTTTTTTGGAGAATAGTGAGTGGTGGGTGAAACGGCCAGGAAAACTAAAGCTAAAATTAAAAAAATATATATGTATATGAATGGCTGCTGTTGTTAAAAAGTCATGCAGTAATTTAAAAAATTTAGATCATATCCTTTTTTTAACTTTTCTAATGGCTTCTTGAACTTCACTTGAGTTGCAGAGTTTTTTCTTTTTCTTTGTGCTTGTTGTTGCGGCACAGATGCTGTAGCAACGTTTTACATTTAAGTGACACACATATTAAAGGAGTTTTCGCCAATAGATAAAAGGAAACAAGAACATTACATACTGATTTTCTTTTTTAATGTAAATGAAACGTTTAAAATATTAGAATACGTGACTACGGCTTATAATCGTTATAAAGGAAATGCAATTTTTGTCTCCGCTTTGCACAGTTTGTTTTATGGGTTTATTTAAAGGCAAAATGCAATCTTTCTTTTAATTTCATATAATTTTCTTGACCTTTGACTCTGAATGCACATAACTCATTTTAAGAGCTGGCATTTCCGTTTCGTCTAGGATTTCTTGTATTACATGATTCCTTTTTGCTTGTTTTTGTTTTAATCTTGCATTGGTTTTTTAGTTTTCTTTCTCCTTTTGGCATAGACCTTTTATTGTTACATATTTGGCATCTTAATGGGGTCATATATTCTTTCTACCAGTCACTGTTCATTCCTCTTTATTGCAATTTTTGTTTAACAAAAAACTTAAAACACTGACAGCTCGCTTTAACGAATTGCTTAAAATCTGCAATATTTAAATTTAATAAAACCAAGAAAACTGTTTGGTACGTACGTAGTATATACACTCCAGTTAATTGAAATAACAACAGTGATAATCATTGCTAAAAATTGACATTGCAATTGAATTAACAAATTGCGATTTCTATGCGCTTAGATGTTATATTACGTGGCAACACTGGTGTAAGAAAATGTGCCATGCTGAAATGGTACAAACTTTTATTTCAAAATAGTTCATATGAACAACAACAGAGTTATTAAATTTTGATATTTTTGAGTGAATCTGTCAACACAGGCTGTTCAGTTTTACCTGCTTTAATAAGTTGCTGCTGTTAAAATAGAAAAATTTTTGAAACGGGAGGGGGAAAGTAAAAAATTTAAGCCTATTTTGAGCAAAAGTTGTTCCTATGGAACACTGGAGAGAAAATCGTAAGAAATTTTCGTGTTGTCTTAATTATAAAAAAATCGGGATTCATATGGTAAAAATATAAAACGAAGACCAGCGAACATCTTATCGCCAACAGACAACAGCTAGTTGCGCATCTAACTACTGTGATTTCATACCAAAAATTAAGGTGAAATTTTGGAGTTTTGACTAAAATTAAAAAAACCTACATATGTATATTAAAACCCATTCACAAAGAAAATAAAGACTGGATTTTACTGAAATTCCCATGACGTGGAATACGGAATGGCAGAAGACCGTTGTTTTCTCTGACAAAAAAAAAAAAAAAAAAAATTCAACCTGAATGTGAGAAAAGAGGAAGTAATATTAAGCCATCGGCTTAGTAGTATTGCTGGATTGTCATACTATGACGTAATTAAATTACAATTTAAAACAACGAAACTAGGAGCAGTGCAGTACAAAAACATTCTGGAATGAGCTTTGCCGAACTGCAGTAACATTTTCGGACCTTTGCGTTAGACTTTCCATTAGAATAATGTTCTCATACACAATGGCAGAGCGACAAAAGCCTGGATAAGAGAGCAAAACTTGACACGTAGGCAGGCCACCTTACGCACCAGACTCAAACATATAACATATGTTATATATACCTAAATAAGATTTTCTCTAAGCCAGCAGTAAACAACAGACTTTACAGACATCTTTACGTCTTACTTTTTCTTGCCAAAAATAAAAGGGTTTTCCTACATATATAGATACACGCAGACCATTCACTTGTTTTTGAGTCTATGCTGCCCAGCAACCTATGGCTAATAAGAAGCTGGCAAGCAACAAACTTTATCAAACCAATCAAATAGAAACATAGTGAAAGACCCACGATGGCCCTCTACATCTTCGTTATTGCTGGGCATGTAACTAAGTCGAGTGACAGCGTGTGCCTGGCGAATGAATTATTAAGAAAATCATTGCTACCGTTTTTAAATAAACTAAAACTATCTTCCTTACGACTCACTGAAGTAACTTATTTCATAAGGACTTCTGCCAAATGGTTTGCAGCTAAAAAAGCATTCTTTAATTTGTTGCCTTGTTTGTGTTTTATAGAATTTCTAAGAAGCGTCGCAGAACAAACGACCAAAAACACCAGCAAAAATTTGGGAAGACACAAAAAGAAAACCTAATAAATCTGTATGAAATGCATACATTGCAAAATGTTTGTTTGACTTTTATGGCTGCCTGTTTTTTTTCTTTTTCTTTATTATTCTTCCATTATTTTGTATAAAATGAAACAAACAAAAAATACTTAATGGAACTACAAAAATTTTTTGCTTAATAAAACATTTGTTTGGGAGGGACACAAAAAAAAAAATAAAAACAGTTGGCTCTGTTACAAATCTTCCCTTAATTAAGGATTCTTATCCCAGTTATGCACACAAATATTTGTATGCCATTTCGAAAATTGAGTTTAGATTTAATGTTTTATGCTTGAGATTAACAATTTATGAGGTTAATATTTTGCAAAATGGATGAGATAACGAGTAGTGTAAGCCAGCAGCAGGGCTATTCATCACACATGTAATGGGCAAATTTCATTTATTATTCATATCCTGGAAAATTTGCAAATATTTAAGGTATTTAAAAAAAGGAATTTTGCTTTAAAGCAAAGTTGATTCTCTTTACGAGAGGAGACTCCCACAAACAGGGAAGAAAGGTTGCTAATGTAACACCAATTACCAAAAAGGGCTAGGCAACTGGACCCGCAAATTGCCGATTTATAAAAGATTTCTGAACATTTCTGAAAAGTGATCGTTACTTCAACAATCACCCCAATCGTGAGTAAAATGTGAAATTTTTATTCCCATAAAATGTTCATTTCCCAAGTAGGGAAATTTGCTGTCATGAATATTATGGGAACGTTTGGAAAGAAGAAAATATAAATACAAAAGAAATTTATTGAAAATTTGTGCGCAAGTGATGTAAAAAAGTAATTAAATTTATGTTTTATAACTAATAAACAGAAATTTGTAGTTTAAAAGGTAAAATGGGTGAATAAATCGGAGTTTTCATGCCTGTTGAATATTTTGACAGATTCTCTACCGGCAACAAAAAAAAAAAAAAAAAAAATCATTTGGTATTCCGCCCATCGTAAAACTAAGCGCATGCTTACATTTTTTTTGCAGCGGCTGGATATCAAAAAAGTGTTGAAAGAGATAACGAAGTAGAAATGGCTCAATCCACTTTTTGCAAAGTGCTCTCTAAAGTGTTGGATGCTTTAGAACAGTCTTTGCGCAGAATGGATAAAATTTCATTCATTAACTTTTTCAATACGAGGGCCAGCACTTTTTAGTTCTTCTGTAAGCGAATACCAAAATTCGGCCACCACATCTTTAGAAACCTTCACAAAACCACATGCAATGGGTCGTTTACTTTACACCCTATTGAGAAGCATGTCATGTTGCACATTATTTATTGATTTAGTCCCTAAAAAATAGTTTTCAGCTAATTTATATATCCATTAAAATGTAGCAACTACTTGCATTTTTTTTCTAGTTCCCCAAAGAAAATAAAGTGAACAAATTAACATAAAAATGGGGAAAATCCTTTCACGATAAGGGGAAATTTCGAATGGGAACACATTTTATGGGAAAAGTTATTCATGATCGCATTTTTGGGAAATGGGAACAAATTTTAGGGGACAAATTATTCATGATAGCGGTGAATATAAAATTCTTTGTATGAAATGAAGTCTAGCATAAGATTTGTAGAGAAAAATGAAAGACGTGTTTGTCCTTCCAAAATCCAGTAACTTCTGCCACCATTTTATTTTATAAAATCTCTATATCAGAAACTAATTAAATTCATGTACTATTATAGCACTACTACATATTAAATTTATCGTTAGTTATCGTTTATAAATCAGACCGATAGGTACACATAGTTGTACCATATCGTATCGTATAGGGTACTTACAAATGAGTATACTTAACAGACAATATTTTTAAATATTTCGCTAATTAATCTTCAGGTTAATATTTGTAATTAAATTGAAAAAGTTAAATTGAAAAATATAATTAATATTCTATTAAAGATCTGCCACAGATTTTAAGCTTTTTAATATCAGAAATACCACAAAATATTACGCTGAGATCAGGTTTTTCTATGCAATTAATTTTAATCCAAATGGCTTTCAGATTAGTCAAGGGTATAAGCAGTAATATCTGCTAGATTTATTGAGAATCAAATAATGAAAATAACTTTTTTTTTGTTACGAAAATTTATTTTGGAAAAATCCCTTAAACTCAGAAAACTTCAAGTCTTAAATTATTTTCTAGCTTTAAGAAGATGTGGCAAGCAGATGCCATTTATGTTGCTTTCCTTAAAGAATTACAGATACTAAATGAAATAAAACAAGCACAAGCACAAGTGGTCTGCAGTAATGAGAGCAGAAATTTATTGCTCAATTCAAAACAGCACCTTAATATTAATCTGAGAAACAAATTTTCATATTAAATCTTAGAAATTTTATTTCTTTGCGGTTGCTTTTTGCAGGGTACGAGTACGAGTATGTTGCTTTTGGTTGAAATTAATTTCAAATTTTGTGCGGTTGAGCTCCACCAAAACCAAAAAGAAGCATATGGTTGATTCTCGTTTCAGAAGAAGATGAGATTCATAGTAAAGTTTTGAACATCCGTATAAAGTCACAAATATATTCATGCGAACGAACTTTTAAAAAGAATCACCCATATAATAAATAAGTTTTGATTTAAAGGGTGCCAGATAAAACAATATGCCGAAAAGCTGTTTTAATAATTATTTAATTAGTAAACTTTTTGCAGGCCAAGATGATACATTGCTCAAATAAAAGATAGTGGGAGGGCAGGCAGAAGAAAATTATGATATATTTAATATATTTGCTCAAGAAAAATGATTTTCATTTCAGTTGCCTGAAATTGTAGTAAAGACAGAATTGGTTTGAATCAAATCAATAGCTAAATAAATGTGTACCGTTCAAAGAAATTGAATTTATTTAGAACTTATGATCGCAATGAAAAAATTTTACTTTGAAGTAATTGATATTAACTCTATACAAATGGAAACAATTTCATCAAAAATATCTTTGTTTGATGAAAACAATTTCATCAAACAAAGATATGCAAAAAAAAAAAAAAAATGTGACCACTACTCCCAAGTAGACTTTTATTTTGCGAAAGTGCAGACGATAAATATAAAAATGCTCGAAAAGAAAAAACATAGAATAAAGTTCAGCACGGTAAATTCTGCAAAAAGCGGGATTTAAAAAGTTTGTGTGAATAAATAGGGGATACAACATGTTAAAACAAATTTTTATTTGCTCGTGCTATTTACTTGTAGACCCAGCTGATCAGAGACTGAAGGCAAAAGGCAGAACAGGAACGTTTACTCTCAGTAAAGATCTAAGCATAATCGCCGAATGGGGTCGTAAAAACAGGGTCGAATTGAATACACGCAAGAATAAGATAAAATCAACATTTGCTTATGGGTTTTTATTATATATGGTTTACTATATTTCTTAGACATTCAACATGTTTAAGGAAAATTTAAAAAATGTAAAAATGTTGCATATTTTTACTTATTTTTTTATTGAATTGTAAATACAAAAAAGCAAGCGAATTTTGCATGAAAAATTTTTTTTTTTCGCCATTGATTTCTGAATAACTTTGAAACGGAAAAAGATAGAAACCAATGGCATGCCAGTATTTAAAATAAATTTTTATAGCACATCTTTTGATGTGCTATTCCCTAAAATTAGAGAAGGGTCTTGCGAAATATAGTGAAATATATGGGCGTAACTCTATAATTTAGGGGGCAAAATTAGCCACGCCCATAAAAAAATTCTTACGTGATAGAGAAAAACTGAAAGCAGATTTGGGTTTAGATCACCAAAATACATATAGTCTACATATTTTTATTCAAAACACAACCAAAAAGTGCTATTTTGCAAAACAATGTAATTATTGCTATTGCATTCTCTAGAGTTTTTTGCTCTTAACAATTTAGCTCTAGTGAGCTAAATAAACTAATATTGCACTATGATTATGGCCCGAATTGTGTGGAAATTTAATTCAATTAAATCTGTAATTTTGCTTATACAGCTTAAGTTTTTCCAACTTTATCACGATTCTTGGCCTTTGCCAACACGAAGAAATAAATATTGATAAGCCAAGCAGCAAAGTTTATACATAAATTAAATTGAATTCATAGCATTGAATACTATTTTTATAAAAGTTAGGAAGCCAAAACAACAAATGTAAAACTTTTCAGCCATCAATAATAAACAAAGTAAAAAGTGTTAATGAAAAATGGAAAATGTAGGAGAAACCAGTGTTACAGAGGATGGCACAAAAGTAGAGGCATAATTCTCAGTTTTAAGTTTCATTCACTCAAATTTAAGGTCATGGCATAGTTTCAGTTGGCTGGCATTTTTGCCAGTGACTTCACATTTTATAATGCTTTGACATTTAAAGTACACTGATGCATATAAAAAGTATGTACTACTCAAGCATTACATGTTTTCCAATAACTATGTATTCGTTTTCATTATATAAACCTTACTTTTACGCCGCACTGTATGCATATCAGTTATAGTAGTGCGAAAGAAAGTTCTTGTTGAATTAATTATAATAACAGAAAAATATACATTAGTTACTTCTACAACATCCTCTTAAAATCAGGCACCCATTGTTTTCATATTGAATGGCAGGGAAAGAATATAATGAGTTTATAGAATCATTAATCCACTAACTTTGTTTTGGAAAAACTATTCGTATAAGTGCACTTATCGCACATTCTCTTCCAAAAGTTTCAGAATTAACGCCATTAGTATGTTCACATTTCGTCATGCCCATAATAATAAATAGCTCACACATTAGATTGGAGCTCTCACTGTTAACTACGCAGTTAATCAACAACAGGCACTTTTTAATCCACTGAAGACCTGCACAAACCCATAAACACTGATGAGAGGGAATTTTAACTTTTTTTTTAAGAAATCCTGTTTATTGGTTGTTTCTGTAAAATTGCTTCCCAGCTTTCATTTCTAATATTCTGCAGAAGTATTTATTGGGAAGTGGACTTAGCAAAGTCGGTCTGTAAGCTGCTAATATAGCTCTTCCAAGAAGACAACTTGAGCAGGAGGAGATCGTCGAACACTTCCTCTGCCAATGTCAGGCTCTCTCAAACAAAACAGAGAATTATTTGGGTAGGCCGACACTGTCAGGGCTGGCGGATGTATCGGAATGTGAGTTAAAAGGGATGGAGTCTTTTAGCTGCTCATCTGGCTGGTGCACAGTGTGTAGGGATATTTCGCTACTGACTCAACGGGTCTTTCTGGAACCCAAGCGGGGTGATCTCACGACTGGCAGCCCGTCAAACGTAATATAAAATAAAAGTTTTGCTGCAGCAAAGTTTTAGGTTACAATGATTTTGCGACCAAACAAACGATTTAATTTCCTCTTTTGAAAGCATTTTTTCTCATCTTAGAAGAATATTGTTAAATGGTGGTGCTAAAACTATAAAACTTGTCCCAAAAAAATTAAATGAAAGCTGATGAAATAGCTAGCTCTAACTCTGATAAATATCTCAGATTCCTTTCTTTAATTGCTTTTAAAATCGTGGAAAATACTAAATTGTAACATTGAGCTTGAGCCAGAATAAAAATTTGAAATTAAAACCTATTAAAAAAGGTCTTGAACCACAAAAAATAAAGTTGTAGGTGGCAAAAAAATTTATATTTACAATATCAGTTTGCCTTCAGAAAGGATATTGTATATGGATTTTTTTTGAATAATTAAAGATCTTTAAATCGCAACCAGCAAACTAACGGGTTATCCATTTTGCGGTTTCAAAAGTAAACGTAAATAAAACACATATAAAATATTTTTTCATGATAATTCTTTTTTATTATAAAATTGTGTGTGAAACACTACATCCTTTAAATGAGCATCGCGTAAAGTGTTGCAAGTATTGATTTTTTTGAGGTAGTTTTTGACCATTTTTTGACACATACTGGGCCGAATCCCAGCCATAACTTGACGAATGTGGGTTTTTAAGTGCTAAAGAGTTATCTGCATAAACACGCTCTTTCGGGTAGCCCCACAAAAAAAAGTCTAATGGTGTCAAATCGCATGATCTTGGTGGCCAGGAAATGTCTCTTGCAATAAAGCCATATACGCATATTCTCCATGACGTATTCTTCAATAGCAGAAAAAAAAAGTCGGTTATAATGTGACCATAACGCACCGAATTGACGGTGACAGTCGTTCCATCGTCGTTTTCGAAGAAGTAAGGTCCAATCATACCTTCGGACCCAGGAGCGCACCAAACAGTAACTTTTTCTAGATATAATCACCTCTCTTGAATTACTTGAGGATTCTCAGAATCCCAAATACGACAATTTTGTTTATTAACATTTCCATCGAGTGAGAAATGTGCTTCATCGCTGAAGAAAATTTTCAAGCACCCATATTCCAGGTATATACGACGTTCTGAGTTGTCAGCTGGCTTCAGTTATGTGTGAGCTGGACTTTATACAGATGCAGATGTAGATATAAATACAAAATACGCTCTAATTGGCCGTAAGAGAGTCCTAATTCCTGAGAGCGACGAGGAATCGACACATTCGGGTCTTCGGCAACATTTTCACTTACAGCAGCCATATTTTCAGCGGAACGAGCGAAACGATGTTGCACAGGCCTTACAATAATTGTAACCGCTCCAGTCTCTTCAAATTTCTTCACAATTTTGCCAATTGCTGGCGTAGTCGGACGATTATGTAAACCCAAATCTCCTCTTAAAGTACGATATGTGGCTGTGGCAGAATCACCATGTTTGTAGTATGTTTTGATAATTTTTATTGCGTTGTGTGATAGTTAAGTGATCCATTTTCATCAATGTCAGATTTTCAACTGAGAAGAAAAAAATTGGCTTAACAACTTAATTTGACAGATGTCGAATTCCAGTCCTATACTTTTGAAACTACGAGATGGGTAACCCGTTACACAACATAATTAATTTTGTTACGAACAATCTTGTTGTAAAGGGTATTTAGGTTGCGCCACACCCAAGTCTCGCATTCTAACTTGTGGTAATTTAAAAACTCATTTGTACAGATGTCATAAAGTTTGAGCAAAGGAAGTAAACAATGTATGTGTGCTTTGACGCAGTCACATTTGTCTCAATTTGTAATGCCGACACTTACATACATACACGCATGCAAGTAAATTGTATCAGCCTTAGTGATTTAAAATATTATAGAAATCTAATTTGTTAAGTGTATTATATTTCTTTTAAATGTTTGTTCACTTAAATAAATAAATACGTGTATGGTATGCATGTACATACGCAAATAAATGTGAGTGTATGTATTACAAAAGCAATTTGCATATAAAACTGCTTTAAATATTTTTGGTTTTTTAAGTGGAGGGAAACAAACTTAATGTGTGTGGCTGTGTGTATGTGAATCTTATTGAAAATGTTCATTTATTTGTTTGTGTTTTTTATGACAAAGTTTTGTTTTTATGTGTTATACGATTTTAATTTCAGTACCATTTACGATTTTACATAAAAACTTATGAGCATTAAAAAGGATGGAGAAGTTTTCTTTGGCAACATTTAAGTTTCAGATTCACAGTCAGTCCTCTTTGGTTAGGCCATGTAATTTTTTGTTGCGAGTATGGGTTGTTTTAACTAATGGTTGTGAATTTTAACGTTTCATATTAAAATTGTAGTTTTGAAATGTTTGGGGAAATTTTGGCCACTGAACTAATGTTCTGTTTTTGCCTTCCAAATCAAGCATGTCAATTTATTAATACGTTGGTTGTAATTTTTTAAAAATTCGCACAAAAAGGGGATTTCCAAAAAAATTATTTTTTTTTTGGGAAATGTTGAAAATAAATAACTATAAGAGCTGCTGAATATTTTTTATACAAGATCTTAAGCCCGAATAATTTATTTAATAAAAAAAAACAAAATGGCACAAAAACGGAATGTCTGTGGAAAAAAGGGTCACTTCAAAAACTAGAAGAAAAACATAGATAAGAGGGCGTGACTCCGTGAATTTTCTTAACAATACACAGTTTTTTTTTTTGCACAACAAATATTTATTTCCCAACATAATCTCTTCTTAACTCAGTGCTTCTGTAGTTTTTGTATTGCTTTCAAAAAATAGGATTTTTCGAATGCCTTAAAAAAGGAATGCCTTGGTCAATAGTTTCATCGTTGGAACCAAATCTCTTTCCACTGAGCCATTTCTTTAGGTTTGGAAATAGGAAGTAGTCACTAGGGGCTTAGTCCGGAGAATATGGTGAATCGTTTCGAAACTCATAGTTTTGCCATTGAGACTCACACATGTGCAACCCTACGTTGTCTTCATGAAGACAGAACTTTTTTCTTGGCCATATGGAGTCGTTTTTTTCGAATTCCTAATAAATCGCGCTTATAACTTGGCATGATGTTGGCCATTTATTGTTTCTCCCTTCTGCAAGTAATCGATGTGCATTATCCCGCGTGCATCACCAGAAACTTTTGCCATTAGCTTATTGGCCGACAACCCTACTTGGGGTTTCTTCGGAGCAGGTGCACCCGGGGAAACCCATTGTTTAGAGCATTGTTTGGTTTCCAGAATACAGTTTCATCCACAGACACGAAATGATGCAAAAACTCATTCAGATTACGGTTGAACAACTCCAAGCAATCCTTTAAAGTTGTCTCACGTGTTCATTTAAACTCGAAACCACACTGCCATATCAAATGCCTGTTTTGCTCTTCGATCGGTCCACAATTTATTGGAGATTTTTTCAACATTTCCGGGTGTACTGACCATAATTGCCCGCACAGAACATTCAGCGTCATTTGTAACAGCTGAGCCAAAAAAATTCATCCGATGTTGTGTGGCTTTCGGAATATCGGTTGTGGCTCGCGCAGTGTGTGCCGTCGCTTCGTCCTCTTGGGACTACATGACCTCCAGACCTAATCCATTCAGTTGCAGCAGAAAAAACTCGGTTAACATGGCTCTTTATAAATGTTCTAGATACATGTTCTTCGACCTTTTTTATTTAACTTTATTTGGTTTAATAAATGAGCTCAAGGTCACTTTATTCTCAATAAATATATTTTCTATTTATTGACAAATTATTCGATATTTCGATAAGCCTTTTTTAGGAAAATGTGAAATTAGAAAACACATTTTCCTGAAGAAGATACACAAAAAAGGCGTATCGAAATATCGAATAATTTGTCAATAAATAGAAAATATATTTATTGAGAATAAAGTGACCTTGAGTTCATTTATTAAACCAAATAATGCCTCTTTATACATAATTTAGTTCGTCCACTTCCTCACAGGCACGATTATACCTCGTTCTTGGGTAGTGTATCGCTCTATGGCTTGTTCACTTGTATTCTGGTTCACAAATAAAAAAAAACAGATTTGACATTTGTAGCCATTTGCAGAGCCACTTCCAATAGGGTAATTTCTTTTGGCCCACCTTGTACTTGTGCGATCACAACTAAAGTCTGTAAACCATTTTTTTTTTCCAATGAAATCAATGTTGCAGAGTCCCCATAGTACTTATCGAGCTTTTCCTGAGTTTGATTGGCAGTTTTTATTTGCAAAAAATAATGTTTAGTGAGAGCCCGATTTTTTTAATTTTTTTAATTTTAGAAAACTTCAAGAGGTTGATGTTTTGAACAGCTGTTAAACAGAAAGTATAAGCGACTACACTTGCTTAACATTTGGCAGTACTCTATTAATAGGTGATGTTTAAGGGAAACACTCTTGCATTTCATATCACTACGAGGGAGGTTCGAAAACTTATGGACTCGACTCACTGATCCGTTCTAGTATTTTTATATTTTTGCTGTTTTTTTTTTGATATCTCCTTTAACAGCCGAACCTAAATTTTAGCACCTTGTCAAGCGATGTCCAATGTCTTATATTCAATTTGCAAACAAGTGCTGATTTCCATTAATTCAATTTCCTAAGCACTAGCCTTAGTTAAATGCTTAAAACTAAATATGCAAGTTTAATGAAATTTAGATTTCCCATTTGAGTGTTGCCCTACTAGTCATAAATAGTTTAAATTTACTTGAAAAAAAAATTCCACAAATATTTGTGTAAATTTAATTTCATTTTATGTAGAGAAAAAAAGTGGGTGGATAAGTGAAAAAACGAAAGTTAATTCATTGAATGTTTGTGGCCTAGTTAAGAGATTCGTTCTTTTTTCCATTTCTGTTTTATTTATGTGCACTACTTAAAGTCAATACAAAAACTTGCATGCACATTCATGCACCCACAAGCAGCAAAATCATACATACATACACTCACACAAATAGAATTATTTCATATTTGCAATGATACATAAATACGTACATAGATGCGTAAAAATTTACACAAATTTATATCTGCACCCACATTGACATACAATAGTTGTAATTCAATGCCATTTTACAACCAACACCAGTGATTACACAACAAAATTTTGATTCACATTCAATATGCATGCATTGAAGTAGTTTGTTTTGCAGTCTACCCATTTATATCGCTGGTGTCAAACGGAAAGGCCACAACTTAAATGTTTTTCAATCTGGCAGTTTTTGCATATTTTAATATAAAATTCTTTCATAAATCAGTATAAACAAAAAAAAAAACCCCCCCGAAATTGAAATAAAATTCGAGTTAGAACCTTTCTACACGAGTCCAGCGATATACAACTATACAACTTAAATATTTATTTTACGCCAAATCGATATCCAAAAAAAACTAAATTTAGAGCCTCCAACTTTTTTTATGATTACTTTAGTAAATCACAACATTTTATAGAAATTAATTAGTTCGCATCGAAATTTTAAGGCTTTGGTATTAATTGAATATGAGTGTGCAGAGCGTCAAGGACGTGTTTTGTGAGCAAACAAATTTTTTTTGAACTTGAATAAAAATTGCTATTTTTTCTAGCAGTTAAAAGTATGAAAATTAGCTTCTCAAAACAAATGGTAGGATCTTTTAGTTTGCGTATAATATAATTTATAAAAAAGTTTTTTTTTTTAAAAAATTAAGTTATTAAAGAAAAAAACATGATTATGCCACACCCACTTCTTATTCAATTTCGCTGATCTTTCAAGTAATGATTTATTCTTCAATGAGTAATTAAAATTAGGCTAAACATTTTGCAGGCAGTGATTATTACTTTTTCCTGCTCCCATCCTTCTTATACATAAATGCAATTGAAAAAGTACCAAAATGTAGTTTTTACCAGTTATATTTTCTTAAAATTCAAAATTTTTGAAAAAGTACTAGACACCTGTCCAATTATTTTTAGTATACGCACATGCTTTTTCTGAATTTTTATGCAACTTGTATTAAGTTTGGAGATACAAAATGACCGGTTATGCCCTTTTTATCCCCTCTATGACCAAATTAAAAATTGACAAATATTATTACAATATGTTTTGGGAGGAGTAATATTTAGTTTTAGCTTTTTTCCTCTTCCCGTTCCTCTTCGAGACAAATTTTAAATTAAAAAAAAAAAAAAAAAAAATACCCGACACCCGTCCAATTATTTTTTGTAAACTTTTAGGTATTTTTAAAATTTTTGTGCATTACTATTTTCTCAACTGTTTTATCACTTAATTCAAGTGCGGTTAACCTGCACATTCAAGCCACTATTTGTTTATCTTGTACACATTTTCTTTGTATTTTTCAATAAATAAAGTTGATTTTCTGATAAATTAAAAATTCCTATTGAATAACAAAGCATTTTTATTATTTTTCACACCTTTCGAATTGAAAAGTTCTAAATACTTAATAAGCTGTCTGGAGCAAAAAACAAATGCAGCATATTAAAATCTATTTTATTTCAAAAATTTATGCAGGTAAATTTCTTTTTATGACACATATTCGTTGAATGTTGTATACAATAAAATAAGGAAAATCATAAAATATGAATAATAAAATAAATGACTTTTTGTGTTGTGTGAGTGGTGGGTTTTCTGGGTTTTCTTTATAATACAAATGTAGATGTATTTTCATTTCACTTGAAGTGACTTCAATTTAAGTAAGTGCTCAAACCACAGAAGATTTACTTGCAAAAAATATTTTATTTTTTTTTTTTTTAGCAATTTCTTAATCTTTTGCAGAGAGACAAAATAAAATGCATTCAATTGTCTTTAAATGCATTGTTCAGTTACTTTAAGAGGATTTATTTTTGGGGAAAAAAAATTTTATGAAAAGGACGAGAGCAATTTATTCAAAGTTTAAAGATTTCTTTTTAGTACGGTAAATAGTCGATTTTTGAGGTAATTGCTTGAATGTGTTTATGTATTAGAACATAAAAATACTGCCCTACACTGGAAACCACATTTAAGTTGAACTCAGCCAGTTGGATTTGACAAAGTATGATTGGAAATTACAAGTGTGGTTAGACTTGTCAATACGAGTAGTATGTTTACATGAGGCAATATAGTATGGTAGAACATGATAATAGTGTTGTTGGATATGACAACAATATGGTTGAAAAATGGCAATAGTATGGTTGAAAAATTACAAGATTTTGATTGCTTATTGCTATAGCATGGCTAGTGGCCACAACCTAGACTAATCACAGAAAGTGAAGCGCATGTTTTATTTAACAATTAATATTGTTAGTCTGTAGCCATATATTTCAACAATAGTAAGTTTCTCTTCGAATATGAGTACCTCAATCACATTTTTTTGATATGCACAAACTGGTTTTTATGATTAAAAATTTAAACATATACACAAATAAAAAATATTTAAATCGCATTAAATGTATATACTCATGTATATACTCAAACATGCATTAGGGCGGATCGATTTACAATGCAAACAATTTCTTGATATTGTGTTATCGATCTTTCAATACCTTTGACGTGAAGATCAAATAGTTCCACTACGACATACATATAAAAAAAAAAGATTTTCTAGGCATCTATTTTTCAATTAATTTTTTTTGTATTTTTGTATGGTCCCACCCTAGAGGTGGGTCGTACTACTAGGCCGGTGTGTTTGAAAAAAAATTGGAGAGAAAAAATTATTGGTGGCTGGTCAATTCTTCGACTGCTCTATGAGCCCCCTGGCGCAAGTTAGTGTGAATTGCGGTAAATATAACTTTCCCAGGCGGGTTGGCTTTAGTACCAATTGACGTCAAATGAAAAAGTGTGCTGCCAAATGCTTGCAGGTTTTGTGCGCGAAGCCGGTTTTTGTTAAACCATGGAGGAGAAAATTCCTTAGGTCGTTGGGCACAAATTTTGCATACCTATGACAAAATATTTTAAATTTAATATAAAAAATACGATTTTGGATGCTTAAAACCGTTTGTGAATACGCGATTTTATGTTCTGTGCAAAAACCTTCCTCTGGCAGCACTGCTTAATTAACATTTTCTGATTTTTCTTAGTAAATTCCGCAATTTCAACATCGAATTTTTAGACTTCGACTCCAATGTCCACAAGCCTCTCTACCAACCTATACAGCTTATTCCTTTCTAAGCCTGGCTCCTTATTCTAAACTCATTAACACTTTCTCTCTAACATTTTTTTCGAACGCAATCGCAAAATCAATGGCACAATATTGATTACTAAGTCGACTCCAATACAATGTAAGAAACAAGTAATTTAGACACAATTCCAAGTTTTATTTTCAAAATTAGCATTTCCGCATTTCAATAATTGAGTTTGTTTCTTCGACGAATGTCAACAGTGGGAAGTATTGTTGAAAACAAATAACGGGTAAATTTTTTTTTAGGAGTTGAAATCTTTTTTTGACCTAGATTTACCAGCTGTAGGGCAATGGACTTAGTAAGAGGAGGGTAGTACTGTCAAAAACTCTAAAAAATGTTTTGAGGGACTTTAATTTCTGGCCTTGTATTTCAAATTAGATTTAGCGGCGGTACACAAAATTTTCCCTTTAACGTTTGAAAGTGTCGTTTTGTAGGCGAAAGCATGTGGACATCGTTGTGGCTCTAACATTTTGTATAACATACGCCCTCTACGGAGACGTGTTAAGAGTTCGATATGTTCGCAAACGAGTGAGAATGTTATATTCTATAGTGCCGAATATTATATATAACATTTATTAAAATATAAATTTCTTGGCAGAGATTTTCATATGTGTGTGTGCTAAGCTTTAATCTACAGATAACTGCTGCACCACGGGCTCACTTGTTACATATGCACTCGTACATGTATACAAATGTATATGTATTGTCTTACAAACAAATAAGCTAAAGTCAATGGCACTCAATGCCATATAGTTAAACAATGCCATGTAGTTTGTTTTACAAGGATGTTCTTTAAAGCCGGAAAGGAGGAAAAAATATCAGTTAAACTAAAATGAAAATAAAACAAACAAAATACCAAATGGATAAAGAAACAGTGAAAGCAAAGGGCTCAATAAAATAAAGATTTTGTAGTTGTAAGGCTTTTTATTGAGTTTATTGAGTATTGAACAAAACAATCTTCTGTTTTTGTATTGACTTGGCCAGTTGATCTTGGCCTTAAGGCCCTGCTGTTAACAAAGGGAGTTGTGATGAAAGTTTTATTGATTTTTTTTATTTCATGTGTGTGCAGAAAAACGATGCCACAAACAAAATTAATTTTTTTATATTAAATTACTTTTTAGGCTCAAGTTCAACCCTTGAACTTGAGCCTAAAAAGTAATTTAATATAAATGTATTACAACACAGAAGTTCAATAACAAAAATTAAAATTTACAGCAAAAAATTAATTTTTAATACCCTCTGCTGGAGAAAGAATTTTTGTTTGCAAAAAAAAAGAAACTGCTAAATTAAGGCAATAGAATTTTAAACTGTTATTAAAAAACACAAAGCAAGCAAACAATTTTAATCAAGATAAGCCACATTCATGCTTATTTATGCACTTTGCTTTAGCCAAAAATCAGTTTTGTTTGGCAATTTATTATGCACTTTTAGGCGCAACTGGAAAATGAATATGTATTTAAATATACATCAAACGTTTGCAACCTTGATACAATTGTCAAACAATGGTTCCGCTTACTAAGTGTAACAAAAATATTGTACTCGTAAGTGAATGAATATTTAATGCCTGCCTTTCAGCGCGCACACACACACACACATAAATGACACCACCATCAAACTGCCTAAAAGTCTGCAGAAAAAGTGAATAATTGCATGCTTCGTTAGTCAAAATTTACATTTTTATAAACCGAATTTTAATGGCAATTGAATGCCAAAATATTTTCCACTTAATTGCTAAGACAACACAAAATCACAACCATTTCAAATTCCAATTAATCTTTACAAAAATTGGCGTGCGTTTTGTTTCGTTTTGCAGTCATTATTCATTCATTTACGCAGGGTGCAAGAAACAAAAACAAACAAAAAACACTTAAAAACGTTCAAACGTTCTACAAACCTAGGACAAGAGAGGCAAATGAAATAGCAACAAACTACAATTTAATTTTGGTATACTCAATTTAATACAAGCACAACAAAGATGACCCAATTAACCAGCAGTTCAAAGCACACTTACATAAGGTGGCAGTGAAATTTTTAGAAGATTCATTTTTGCAAAAAAAAACTTGTTTTGTTTTTGCAAGAAATTTTAAACATACTTTTTAAAATAATTTTTTTATAGGCAATGAAAATTTCAAATTTTGTTGGGCAATTAGGCGAACAAAAGGCTTTTATGTAAAATTGTTCAATTGTTATTTAAATTAATTTTTCTTATTCGAACTTTGTACTACGTTATTACACTCAATGCCAAGAGTCAGGCTATTAGTGATACGCGTAATGATGATCTACCTATAATTTCCTAAATTTGGCTTGATCCAATCTATTCAAGAGTTCGCTTCAAAATATTCTTTAGTCAGTGTGGCTCGTAAAGAGTAGAAACTCATGCCAAAACCAAGAAGATATTGTTCTATCGCACGACTTATTCTTGTTAATAAGCCGACTGACGTGGTGCTTAACCCTTCAAAGGAAGCATTCGATACCGAACAAGCTATCGAGTAAAAATAATGTAAAACAAAAACAAAATACACAGCATAAGCAACGGAATTCGTTCGCTGACCCAGGCCTTTGACTGACCCTGACAGCCGCAGAATACCTCTGGGGAAATAAACTGCATTACAGTGGAATATCAAAAGGCAGGATATGATAGCCTTAGGACAGCCCAACCTAACCTGATAAAAAATGGCTGTGAAACAACAACAAACCTGTTTCTTACATACTTCACACATTGCGCCGTCTTATTCATAAATAAATAAAAACGTTTTATCCAATTTTATTTGTTCAACTTTATTTTACTACCGTAAGAAGTTCAAAGCTGTGTGGAGCATTAAAAGCGAAATAAAATTACATTTTTGCTATTTATATCACTTCGCTATAAGCTGCTGCAGGTATTTATCATAATAAAATTAGTTTTCTAATAAAACTTTTACTGCACAAATGATTGCTTATCGTAAAGTTTAAATATAAACATTTTGTGCGGCATGGTAATATCGAAAATATGTGTTTGTTAAAATTAAAACGACATTAAAAAAGTAATGGAGCAATTTGTCATTTGTACAGCCCCACCTCTTGTGTGTGCTACAAAACTAAAGCGAACACATTTTCGCCAAAAAAAAAAAAAAAAAAAAAAAAATTAAAACTTCTGGATGATGCTTAAACAAAACTGAATTTTTACATATAGATTGTCATAATTATAAGACAAATACAATTTTTTAAAGAAGCACAAAAAGTAAACTTTAATAAGACACTTAAGGGCCTTTTAAAATATGCAATTCGGTAGGAGTTTTCGGTAGGAGTGGTTGATTAAACAGAATTTGAGGCTAAGCTTTTATGTTGCAGGATTTGGCAGCCCTAGTGGTGTAATCTGGAAACTCACAGCCAGTGTTGGGCAAAATACATGCTCTAATGTATTTAAAATACAAAATATATGAAAGTTGTGTATTTAAAATACAAAATACAAATACTTTTTTTCCATGTATTTAAAATACAAAATACAAAATACTGCATTCCAAAAACCAATTATTTGAAATACAAAATACAGTGTAACAAAAATATGTATTTAAAATACAAAATGATATTTTATTGAAAGACATATAACGGAATTAAGAAATAAGTGACAATTAAAAGACGTTTCACCAAATGCTAGATAACTATATATAGTCTAACCAAGTCAACAATTTGATTGATATTTTTTTCTCTTGTTCTACATTGAAATGTCGAACGCTGTTTTTCTTTGTATTTTATTTTTTCATTATTTAACTTTCTGACAGCTTGGTGACTTTCTCAATGTATTCAATAGCGTTTTCTTTACCCAAGTACTTTGGTAATTAAATTGTGGTATTGCTATTTTTTTTTTTGGAAATAAGACAGTAGCACAATTTTCGATTTTAGTTGATGTATGAATGGAATAATTTTTAGCGTATATATTTTAACATAAATTTAAAATGTATTTTGAAAAATGTATTTTGAGAGCACGAGTATTTGAAATACAAAACACTCAAGCGCTTAGTATTTAAAATACAAAATACAAATACATTCGTGAGACGTATTTAAAATACAAATACAAAATACATATTTGAAATACATGTATTTCAAATACTGCCCAGCCCTGCTCACAGCTCTATCGTAAAGTTGGACATTTTTGAAGTTATACGTACTCGGAACGTTTTTACATACGAGTGTTATTTGTGTTGTTTACAATATGTTAAAAGAATTATCTGGGCCCAAAAATAGAATTAAATCGTGAACATTTTGGTGCGATTATTTTTTACAACTTTCGACGTGGATTAACTCTGCAACAGTGCATGGTGGAAGTTAATTCCATTTTTGGCGATGAAGCTCCATCAAGGACCAGTGCTTAACGATGGTCCAAGACGAACTTCGCGAAGGTCATCACAAGTCAACTATTGTTACGAAAACCATTGAGGCTGTGCTCGTACTGATAATGCAGGATCGCCATATGACCTATCGTAAGATTGAGACAACCTTGGGCATTAGTGGGATTAGCAAACATTTAATATTGCACAAACATTTGACTGTCGAAAAAATACGTTCGCATTGGATCCCACAAAATTTGCTTAAATTGTTAAAAAAAAAGGCTTGTGTTCATCGGTCGAAAGAAATGCTTAAAAAATACAATCGCGGTGCTTCGGAAGATGTGTATGACATTGTGACAAGTAATGAATTGTGAGTACGCATAGTATGAGCCCGAAAGTAAACAGCAGTAGTCGGTATGAGTGTTTCAAGATGAGCAAAATCCAACAAAAGTTGTTCGAGAACGAAGTACTTGGAAACAAATTGGCGCCTATTTTTTTCGAACAACTGAAGGCCAGTAACACTAAAACAATGCACAACAGTCAATTCTGAGTAGTACACAGCGATTTGTTTGCCAGTTATGTTTCAAGAAATCAGCAAAACCAACCGGAAGAGTCTGCACCACGACAATGCGAGGTCGCATACATTGGCTCAAACGTTTGCATTTTTGAGCAGCCAGAACATCGATTTGATGAGTCATCCGCCGTATTGTCCTGACTTGGCATCGAATTACTTCTTTTTATTTCCGTACGGAAACACAAACTGAAAGTTCTAAGGTTTTTCGGCACCTCAAGAAGCGATTGCTGCATTTAGAATGCATGTTTTAGCGATATCTCAATTAGAATGGCAAAAGTGCTTCGTTAGTTCGCACAAACGTATGAAAAGGTGTTTAGATCTTCATGGGGAATATTTTGAAAAACAATAAAGTGATTTTTGATGATTAATGTTTGGTGTTGTTCTCTAACCCCGAAATATAAAAGGCTCACGGCTGTTTATTGCAATGTGTGGCAGTTTTAGCGCCAAAAGTACCTGCTATAGTTACTTGATTATTTTAGGTCTAAAAATAAACCTTATTAATGTCTGCTGGCTTTTTCAGTCTTCTATATGCCGCCGACATTTCGTTGATGCTAATCAACTCATCAGTAGAATTGCGGAATCTCAAAAGAATGTTTGAAATCCAACTACTTATTCCCAAATTCCCATGAATAAAATGAGAATTAGAGATGTTCAAACAAACCTTTAAAACAGAAGACATGTTTTCCTCTTGCAACACTTTTAAAGCAAATAAATAATTAAGTTCATTTTTGCAATTACTTTATTTCAATTTAATAAACTGCTAAATCTTATCCTGTGTAGTGAGTTTCAACAACTATTTAAATGACGTCACACAGTGCTTCAAGCCCTCTTGGAGCTGGGACAAAAATAGTTGTGGAGGATTAAAAAGCACCCTTTTTTATTGTGATAAATTTTTACGAATTTTTATTTAATATTTCTCAGACGACAACTTACGCAGCATAATATTTTATAACATTCAGCATGCCAGAGCTTTAATGGCTTTCAGTACCATACATATCTACACTCAGTACAATTTTGGCGGCATTAAAGTCAGCCATAATTTGTCTTTATTGATAATTATTTTTTCTTTTTATGAGAAAATGGAATTTTCATAAATTTTATGATCTGCCGGCTGCCTTGTGACAGAGAAATGATTTTATATTATTTTATATGCGGCATGTATGTATACGCAAATGAAATAAATGTCATGAAAATATTAATTGCTTAAGTAATTATTGTTGGTTGAGGTAACGAGTGTCGATAAAAGTCGTTGAGCTTCATGTGGTTGTAGGAAATTATTATTTAAACAACGCAAAGAGCTTTGCAAAAAAGCTTAAAGGCTCAACAGAAGGCAATTTAAGACTTTAATTATTAAGAATAAATAACGAACCGTGCTAATTATGGCAAATAATAAACGTGAGAGTCTTAAAGGAGATATATGTACATACATATCGTTAGCTCATTATTGGTTTGGCGTTTATGCCATAAAGTGGGAGTGAAGGAAAACAACGTATACTTAAAAGTAGTGCTCTCCAAGTATTCAACAATGCAGTACCGAGTACTGAGTATTTGTAATTTTTTATAAAAACTTCCATACTCAAAAGTAATAACTCAATACCTTCAGAATTAACAGAAAACTTAAAATAAAATACAAGCTCTGTTCAGTGTTGCAACTGAAAAGCATAAGCAATTAAATTAAGGAGGATAATCAAACGTTGAGAGGCAGATAAAGTGCCTTGTACTACCGACAATAAATAACTACAACAACAAAAACATCAAAATATTCGTAACACTCAAAAATGAATATGGTGTCGTCTTTGTGAAAGAAATTGCAATCTCATCTACTCGCATATTTGGTATTCAGCCTGTTTTTTATATTTTAATGGAAAAGTTCTTCTTTAGTTATTGTGATGCTCTATGTTCTATTTAATTGTTCGGCAGCTGTTCGGTAACTGTTTCTATTTAATTGTTAATCAATTCAAATAAATTTTTTAGTGTCTAAAATCAGTTTAGTGAGACAAGTAATCAGAATGTTTTTGGTGATTTGAAACAGCAATTTGGTAAAAAAAATATCTGCCTTCGAAGCAGCTGCCTTTATGAAATAAATATGAAGAGAATAAGAAAATAAGCGACAAACTTATTGACTTGGGTGAACCGGTAGCCGGCAATGAAATAAAAGAATACTATATGTGACAGCGCATAGAGAAAGGGACCTAAGGGTAAAAACATCAATTTTAATTTTTTTTTTGATGTGGACAACATCTGAGCATCGAATGAGATCGAACCCATGCCCCAAAAGTGTTCCCTCCCAGAGAGATGTGCGTTTTATGAAAGTGAAGTACACCAAAGATACACGTATTTAAATCTTTACAATGGCTCTCCTGAACAAAACCGGTTTTTACCCTTACTGGGTCACTTTCTATTTTGCGCTTCACATATGTTAAATGTGCGAGAAATTGCTTACCTAGGAATATATCTAGAGTGGACATATGCATTCTCTCCGATAGTCAAACAGATCTACGGGCACTACCATCTTACTCATTTCAGTGACGACAAGTTTGGGAATGGTACGAACTTCCTGAGGCCCTATTTTGAAGGAACAGATTCCCCCGCAGAACGGATTTTTAACGTATTTTACTATACCTTTTTTTTTGGCTAATCAGTTCACACTTTCGTTACCTCCATGCTCTTCGTGGCTCGATATCCATGTGAGTACTAAATATCATGTGGCATACGACATTTTCACGACAACCGCACATCTCTAGACTGAGTAGCCAACAAAGGGTTAAGAAAACATTAAATGCTTTCCAACTGCCCATGACTCGTTTTAAGAATAGTAAAATGTATGACTAACTTTTACTTGCCGGCATTATTTCTGGACATGTTAGACTTTTATTTCCTATCCTTGGGAGGGTAAGCTCCTATATAAATAGGTTTTGAAAAATTTCCCCTATCGTCAAATGTATGACTGAACCTTATTAATTATGCCTCCTTGACATATTCTTTGAACATACTAGCTCTTTAGCTCTCCTCCAAGGGGCAGCTTTCATATAATAATGAATTTTCAATTTTTCCTTATGGTCCTAAATTAGGACTCCTAACTCTACTCGGAGTGCCTCTGGAGAAGTTTATTGGTATGACCGAATTTGATTAATTTTTGCTTCCTGACACTTTTCCACAACGCAGCCACCCCGTACATCATCTTCTTAGGGAGGCTATTACAAAAAAATTTTATAAAAATCCATCCTACAGAGGTCTCATGTGTCTTAGCTACCCACCTTAATTTTCTCTGTCGACAGTTTTTGCACAACTCAAGCTTGTATATTCCCTCCTTAGAGTTTCCATACCAAAATAAATATTCTACATCACCTTAACTTAAAGAATTGTGTGTATAAGAAATAAGAGTAAGATGCTTGTACAAGATTAATTTAACTTTTCCTCAAACGCTTGTTTTAAGATTAACTTAAAGTTGGAAAGATCACCCTCGCGACTGAGTTTTCATAATGCTCAAGCCCAGTATTAATAGTTTAAATGCATTGGAAATCGATTCATATTTTTTTGCGGAGGAGAGGAGAAAAAACTTACTGCACTAGATGTAAAGTCTATATTGCAGCCTGAATTTTTCTATGCGAGCGGAAATTAAATGGAAATTTTATAAAGAACAAAGCTTGAATGAGCATGCACATGCATGAATTTTCAGTTGGAAAGGTCAAATAGCATCAAATGTCTACACAGTGACGGTAAGACGGTGAAAAAATGGAGAATGGAGAACGTTTTAGGAGTGAAATAAATTGGAACACATAAAATATAAATTATTATGTGTTTGAAATTACTTTAACTTTGCTCTTGCAAATTAACAAATAAGAAGAAATTTGAAAGTGCCTTTAATCAGATTCTAGTAGCGTAATAACCCAAGTTTTGAATATGATTAAAACACTACTGCCTTAATTTCCACAAAATACTTCAATGAACCCTGGCAATAGCGTAAATTTAAAAGGAAAAGCAGGTAAGAAAAAAAACTTAAGCTTTGCAAATTGGATTTCTTATGGCAAGTTTTTTTGTCTTATATCAAAGTCAATCAGTTTCTTTAATGTGCCAAAACCAATTCATCGCGTATTAAATTGAATAATCAAATTTCGGCACAACAAAGCTGAATCGTAAGAAAACTAATTATTTAGTCACCTTAAAAGCGAAACAATTTGCAATTTAATATGCCACAGAGGGTAAGTTTTCCTAGAAGCAAACGTACATGTAACATTTTCATTCATCAACCTTACGCGTGTGTTGGGAAATATGTAATTAGTTTTTTCTTTTTTTGTCTCCAACAAATTTCTATGGCTCATGTGCCAGTCGAATTTGTAACTGCCAAAACATGTCTATTTGTTGTCAGCAGACAGAAAATTTGAATTTGTTACAAAAGCAACGTTACACCAAAAAAAAAAAATTTAGAACACATTGTTGCTTTTGTTTTTCGCTGGTGATTTTGCAAGTTAGCATTTTCATATTAATTTAAACTGATTTTTTAGGCCATAATCGAAGAGAAAATTAATATTTATTTTTATATTTATTATAGGTATTTTTCTTATTAAATATTGTTCCCATTGTTTTCTATTTCGTTTCCTTCACATTTTTTTTGCTGCCAAATTTTTACCACCTGCTACCTCCAACTGGATTTGAACAACGAAACTTTCGACTGCTACCATTCCCACCAGAATCACAATACTTCGAACGAAACATATTGATTAACAAACAGATTAATTTAGGTCATTATTTATGAACAATTTTACTATATTTATTTATTTATTGAAAGTATTTTACAGAGATAAATTTATAAAATAAAAATTTAGAAATATTGTGGAGGTTTAATATAATTTTAAGTAAATTTTGTTCCAGTTAAATTTACAGAAATACTTACTAAGACATTCAAAATGCACACAGAACTAAAAAAAAACACAAGATGGCCAAAAGAAACCATCCTATTGGGAGTTGCTCTTATTTTTGCGAATGGCGGTCGACATTAAATCTCTTTCTACATTTGTGAACTAGACAGCTGTAGAATACAGGTGAATAAGTCATGGAGCGATACATTGCCCCAGAACGCGTAATGATCGTGTCTATGACAAAGTGGACGATTATTGCCTTTATTTTTTCAATATGTACATAAAAAAATACACTCAAGTTGCTCAAGTGTCGAATTATTTTCACATCTAATTATTATAAGATGCTGCTTTAAAAATAACAAATATTTAGACAATTACCATCGGGAATTTCGGCACGGAGTATGAACAGAGATGAAATGGGACCAGAACGAGATTGCAAGTCAGAGCGAAGCTCTGTATGTCTCGTTTACACAATCGTTCGAGAACTTGTAGTCAAAACAAAACAAAAATTTTTTACAGAAAAAGTGGTGGTTTTTTTTTATTATAAACTTATGAATGCTTAAAAAGTATATTAAATGGTTTAAAACTTTATAGAATTCATTGTTTATAAGGTGCTAAACAATATTTAATTATGTCTTATTTTGTAACTTTAAGGACAGTGTTTTAATTTTACTTTGTAGTGGTGGTTTTGTGAGGCAAAAATACATGCTCTTTGTTATCAATTTCCAAACACTTAACTATGTATTATCAAATCCTAAGCCAAAGAGGATTTTTAGTTGACTACTTTTTACCAATTTTTCACTTTTAATATACTTTAAATTATTAAATTTTTGCTGTTTCGGTGGTGGTTGTTCATAAAAACGTGTTATTTTTTGTTTTGTTTACATTTGTTTTTCGTAAAAAATGCATACTTAATAGCCTAGCTCTTTACACAATCTGTCTAGAAGTTGATTTAAGCCATTTTCAAATGTCAGTTTCAACACCTCTGTGTACTCTGTGATTTCGGTGGGACTAGTCTTTTTATTTTGTCCTCGAAAGTTAATTTCTAAATAGTTCAAAATTAGCCAAATTTATACCCCCTCCCAGCTGCCATACTTAAGAAAAAAATAAAAAAAAATTCCTAAAAATTGTCTCTTCAACAATGAACTTAATTATTTATTCGCTATAAGAGCCAATTGAAATTTATTACTTTAGGTCTAAAAAAATATACTTTAATGCTTTCTGTCTTTTTTCAGCCGTCTATGTATATGCCGCCGACATTTCATTGCAGCTCATCAGTAGACTTGAAAAATCTAAAAAGAATGTTTGAAGCCCAACTACTTATTTCAAAATTCTCATGAACAAAATGAGAATCAGAAATGCTCAAACAAAATTTTTATACAGAAAGCATTTTACATCTTGCAACACCTTTACTTTATATAGCACTTCCTTACAACAGCTGACCTTTGGTTACCAACAATTTGTCTTCTTGAAAGTATAAAAAAGTAAAAGTTTTTGAATATTCAACAATGAACTTAATTATTTACCGTCTAATTCATAAAAATTATAACAGGTTTATAAAGCTCTTATTTGACAGATTCCCCATACAAATATGTCAAATAACAGTCTTATAAGCCTGTAATAATTTTTATGAATTAGGGAGTTATTCGCTATAAGAGCCAATTGAAATTTATTACTTTAGGTCTAAAAAAATATACTTTAATGCTTTCTGTCTTTTTTCAGCCGTCTATGTATATGCCGCCGACATTTCATTGCAGCTAAACAACTCATCAGTAGACTTGAAAAATCTAAAAAGAATGTTTGAAGCCCAACTACTTATTCCAAAATTCTCATGAACAAAATGAGAATCAGAAATGCTCAAACAAACTTTTTATACAGAAAGCATTTTACATCTTGCAACACCTTTACTTTTTATAGCACTTCCTTACAACAGCTGACCTTTGGTTACCAACAATTTGTCTTCTTGAAAGTATAAAAAAGTAAAAGTTTTTGAATATTCAACAATGAACTTAATTATTTACCGTCTAATTCATAAAAATTATAACAGGTTTATAAAGCTCTTATTTGACAGATTCCCCATACAAATATGTCAAATAACAGTCTTATAAGCCTGTAATAATTTTTATGAATTAGGGAGTTATTTGCTATAAGAGCCAATTGAAATTTATTACTTTTGGTCTAAAAAATTGTCTCTTAATTTTGTTAAGCAGAATTGTTTAGTTGTTTGCTCGAAACAAAATAGATTTCCATGAAATGGACTTTATTGCTACTTTCATCTACTTATTGGATTCCTCTGGCTTACAGCACCAAAAAGCAAAAAAGGAAGACAATCCCTCCTATAAACGAGCTTTTCTAAATTGACTTTCGCACATTTTTATTTATAATCACGCCAGTATGTAAGTAAGTGGTGTGCATGTACTTTATGTTTGCGATGGTATCTGGTTATAATTATTTTGTTTATTTTTGGTCTCTGCTCCACCAAAAGTCATTTAAGCTAAATATTTGATTCTATTTGAGCAGGCAGACACGTGTTTGAATAAATACATGGATGGACTGGAATGGAATGGAAAGAGCTGCTTAGAATTACATACATATGTAATTTTTTTCCTGTTTTTTTTTTTCGGAAAACTAACACACACGCAAATATTTATTTTTGCAGGCAAACATGTCCTCCTGTTTGCGGGTATTGAATAACAACATATTTGTTTTAAGGCAATTATCCTGATTTGACTTAATGCTTTGATGGCGTGTGCTTAAGAGTTCAAAATAAATAAGTGGAAGGGGAATAAACTAGATGATTTGGCTTCAGTTTTTTTTTTTATTCATCTCTTCTGTGATAATCTCCTCTGAGAGATTATAAACACATAATTCCAATTTATTTTGCTAATTGGATTACTAAATATTTTCCATTATTTGGAAATGTTAAAGAAAGTTGCTTATGGCGATGCCAAAGTTTATCGCTTTTTAGCCTGGTACAGCCAAATTTAGCGACAGTGGTTAATGAGTGGTTAATAAGGAAAATTGGCTGGCCAATTACCCTGAAGTAGGCCTAGACATATGTAAGTGTCAACAAGTCACCGATTTTGCTGTCTACATTAGCGACTTATCAATATAGATTGTTGTCGAAAGACATATAAAAAAAAAGAAATTATTGTGTGGTCCCATGACAACCATCTATTCATTAAATCGCAACTGATTTGTGAATATCCAAAGGCAAGACCATACTAAATGTCAACAGAAAAGATATTAATTTTTTAAGTCGAACTATATGATTTACAATTGTTAATAAATTTATATTTATAGTTTTATTACAAAAAATCTTTCTCACTGTTAAGGAAGTAAAAATCGAACCAGAAAGCCTGATAAAATTATTAACAATTCTAAATCATATAGTTCGACTATGAAATTAATACTTAAAATATCGCTGGGTCTGGCGAAAAGTTTGAATACAAGAGCAGCAAACACAAAAACCAATAAGAAATCAATTAAATGTTGGTGGGAGAATGTAAAATATATATTCCAATCAAAAGAAAAACACAATGATAAATGATAAAGTGAAAACAGTCAGTAATAACGAGCTCAGGTGCTGGGCTGTTTATGCGCTTAATATCAATCACAAGGATAATATAGAAAGAACTTGAGCCTGATAAATTTAATACAGAAATAATTATATAAGAAAAAGTTCGAATAATATAAATTAATTAAGATTACTACAATGTTATCACAAAAAATCTTTATTAATTTTGAGAAAGTAAAAATCGAACTAGAAAGTCTGATAAAAAATTTTTAACAATTGAAAAAAAAAATTGTTGACATCAGCAAAAGTGGCGACAATATCAACCTAAAAAAGCAATTGCCACAGTCGCCATATTATGAGATTAGACTCATTTAGTCTCTAGTCCTCAAGTGACCAGTTAATTTTTAATAACAAGCGATGACAAGCAAGTTGAATGTCAAGAGAAAATAATAAGAGTATTATATTCTGCCAGGCTGAATCTTAACCCTCCGTTGAGTGAGAAGGTCCCTAGGGACCTTTTTGCCTTTTGAAACTGAATTTACTCCTACTTCGGCCACTAGACTTTGTTCTTATTTTGTTCTTAGTATTTTTTGTTCTTAGAATTTTTCTTAGAATTTTTTGTTTTTATTATTATCCTTAATGTCTTTGCGTTTAGATCTTTGTGTTCAGAACAAGTAAATTATGTGTTGAAACAATAAAAAATTTAAAAATTATTTTTGTATTAGAATTTGGTTATAAACAATAAAAACAAAAAAAAAATCAAAAAAAAAAAAAATCAAAATTTTTGTATGAAAAAATATGATTTACAAAAAAAGATACCTTTTCACACGGCCATGAAGTTCAGAACTGTCACTCATCGGAGGGTTAAATATACTGCACAAGAGTGACTTCCACATTTGTGTATCTGATTAAATTTTAGGGGCTTACATTTGTGAATACAAGTGAAGCGATACACTCCCCAAGAATGTGGCATAATCGTGTCTGTGACGAAGTGTAATATTTAAAATTGAGCGGTATGGTTCATTTCCACCTCAGCGGAAACGTGTTCAAGCAAAACTATCGCCTCTAGGGCACCGAAAATCAACGATTGATGCTCGAGGAGCATTTATAGCATGTTTCCACGAAATGTGCGAGGCAACCTGCTTCGCCATACAAAATTTTGAGAGCGAATGAAGTTGCTTCATATTGACGTTTGTCTGAAAGTGGTAATTTGATAAATATTGCATACCATAGAACTGCGTAGAAAACCCCCCGCGGTGTATGACTTGTTTCTACTGTATTTGTAACCAGCACCGTCCTACGATTTCAGAATTGGCCCCAGATTCAAATCGGCAAAGAGATCAAATAATTTATGAGTTTTTATTGCATAAAGGAAGTAGAGCGGAATATTTCAGGTGAGAGTTTGGGATTAAATAGTCTTCACAAACATCGAATCAAGTGCGTATTCAATCATCACACTCAAAACAAATGAAATCCTTCCGTACTTAAATCAATCCCAAACGGTGTGAAAAGTACGGTAGGTATGTAAGTACCAATGTTCTTAAATGAAGAACATCAATCCGAAACCAGGATCAAATGTGCTTAAAATCAATCCGAAACTGTGATTGAATGTGACTAAAATTAAATATTTAGCGCTTGAAAAATCCGCACTTAAAACAAGCACAGCGTACTTGATTTAAGGAAATTCGCACTTATCGAACTTCTGACACCGCTGCACAAATGCAAATGGATTGAATTGTTTTTTTTTCAGTGGCATGGTGTGGTGTTCACGCTGGAGGAGTAATCGGGCCTTTTTCTCGAGGACACAGCTGGTCATATGACAACACACTGTGTGTTAAATAAACTGTGTGAGCTGCAAGCGATATTTTGAAAGTCAAACAATATCGTATGACTATTTTTGGTCCACCTGCTGTCGGCAGAGTTAACAGCTGCGTTGGTGCACTCATTTGCCTTCATAATATTAAACTAAAGATCGTTCCATAAAATTATTCGACGCTTGTCGAAGATCGAATGTTGTTCATAATAATGGCTCATGTTCATAATAAATACAGCAAATTTGCTGCATAATAACAATTACAATAAGAAAAAAAGTAGCACTACTGATTTTGTTATAATTTTTCATTTAATTTTTTCGGTTCACATATGGCTGCCGTTGCCGAAGTATTCACGCAGCCTGCTGTGCTTGATGTGTTCAATGCTTTACTTGTTAATGAGACCAATTACTATTTTGGGAGATTGGAGGTAACAAGTTGCACACAAATTATTTCTATCAGATATGTTTATATATGCAGATTCGCAATTATATATTTAAGAAAAAAATAAAATTGTATTTGCCTGTTTTCCCATTTCCTTTCTTTGTCGTTACAGTTTTCCAAGAACAAAGAAAAATACGCTTTGTGTGCCAGATTTATTATTGAAATTTTATCTCATTATTACAAATTTTACCATCAGTAATTTTATTTTTATTTTCCCTGTATGGCTGTTTGTTTAAGGTTTCTGTTTGTATATTTTCGTTTTAATTTTCGTTTCTACATTTTAATTTTTTTCCCAGTTTTTATTTTTATTAACTTTGCCTCCATTTTCATGACCCACCCCACCCCACCCCATTTCATTTACTTTAGTTTTTCTCTCCCATTTGGAGTTGTTATTTCACCAGACACCCCAAATATAAATATAAAAATAAAAATAAAAACAAAACTGAGAATTTATGTAAAAATTCAATTTCTTTGTACTATTATTTTAATTTTATTCGTATTGAATTTCTTATTTATGAAGTCAATCAAGCAAAAAAAAAAAAAACAGAAAAAAATATAATATTTAAGAAATAAAGAGAAAGAAAATTCTAAATGATTTCTTTTTATTTGCTTTAAAGTATTTCAAGAAAACAAAATAAAAAAGCTTAAGAATTCAACAATTCTGTTTTAAAGCCTGTCATGCTAAAATAACTTTCTGAAGCTTTTCAAATTGTGAAAGAAATTTATAGAAAATTATCTGCGAAATTTTAAGAAATATTGCAAAACTTTGTCAATACAATAACAATGATGGTACAGAAACTGAGAAGTTACAAAGTTTTTCAGACATCATATATCTACATTAGGGTGGGTCGACTTAACAATCCCTATTGTGCCATCGAATTTCTAAATGTTATTTGGAGCTACAGGGGCGGATTAATTAGTCGGTTACTCTTCAGACAAGTGCCAGCTGTTAGTAGAGTACTGTTAAATTTTGAGCAAGTGTCATTTACTTTGCGTTTGCTTTGCTGTTCAAACTATAAAAAATCGTAAATTTTTCTAAAAATGGAAAAAAGTAAATTTCGAGTGCTCATTAAACATTATTTTTTGCGAAAAAAAAATGTCAATCAATCTCAAGAAAAGCTTCACTCTGAACCATCGATTTCATTGGTTCAAAATGTGGTTTGCTGACTTTCGTTGCGGTCGTACAAGTATTACATAATACATTCCTCGCACATGCCACGCTAAAGTTTTCATCACAATTGATGAGATAAAGTCAGAGTGGAAGCGCGATTTGATGGTAATCATGAAAAGCGCATTTCAGAAGTGCTTTGAGGCTTGGAAAAAGCGCTGGCATAAGTGCATTATATCTGAGAAGCAACACTTTGAAGGATATTGATGATTAAATAAATAATTTTAGAAAAATAAAATCAAAATTCACCTCTTCTTTTGAACAAACCTCGTACAAAGTAGTGAAAATTCTATTCCCACTTGCCAAAAGCCATCGAAAAACCAATGACATAATAGCACCAATTGTTTGCCCTACAAATTGCAGCACTCTAATGTACACAATGGTCAGAAGTAGTTTTTAGTTTTAGTTTCTATTTCAATAAAAAAGTTTCTTAGAAATCGTTATGGGGATTCAAGTTTTTGTTCCACATGCTCTCAATTGGAGACAATTTTTCAACAAACAATAAGTTAAATAAAACCTACAAAATATACTACAATTTCTATCAACATGTTACTATTACACTGAGAAAAAAAAATTGTTAAAAACGTTAGAGACAAGGTCATGTTTTACGTTATCATTGGTGATTTGGCTGCATTAAAATTTCATTCTAATTTAACATTATTTTTCATGAGTCTCAAATTACAACATTTAACCATCAAAACAGCTTTATTTTCTGTTAAATTAAGGTCTCAAGATTCAAAATCACAATAATATTTTTTATTCTGAAAATCACTGTCTGTGTTTGTCATTTGAAAACCAAAAACATGTAAGCTGCACATAAAATTTGTATGTTTCGAAAGGGGGTCACCAAAGTGGCGGGCAGTTTGCCCGTAACACCTCCTTGTTAGGCCTCACTTGGCAGTTACCGACGTCATCGATTCACTGACTGCGTTTTGTATAGGTTTAACAAATAAAAACAAATCATATCAATTTCTTTTTTCCTTATTAATAATATAACCTCTCCTTTTCTCTGACCTAACAAAAAAAAAGTAACTTAATTATTGCATCTGCCTGGGCTGGAAAATTATTACTTTATATTTACTTCCCTAGTAATAAGTAATGAAATTATTTCACATTTTGAGAGATTAACTTGGTGAAAAGAAATAAGGAAATATTAATATTCTAAACAAATGTTATCTTAGTTCCTTTTCAAAATATACATACTTACAAATCTAATACCGAATAGAGCATTAAGTTTAACATACCTGTAATAAGAAAAAAGCAAACAGATGTTTTAACAAAATTATTCAAATTTAATATGCTGGATAAATTACATTTTTTTCTGTTTTAGGCTACACTTATACTCAGTTTATTCACTTTAATTTAAATAATGAAGACACATGCAACTTACACTTAGAGATAAAGATCCCAAAATAATACGTAAAAGCAAGAAAAAGAATATCGCACCAGGGAGATTCATTTTAAAGTTTAAAGCAAAAGAAAAAAATTAACAACAAAAGCATAAATATAAAATTCATTTTCAAGACAACAAAACTTCAACACTGGCGAGTGTTTATGAAGTGTATTATACAAAAGAATACTTGAGGGCTGTTTGTAATGTAAAATTATTTTAGCATACTTTAAGGCACATGAAAAGAGGACAAACGCATGAAATGAGTAAAAAAAATGGAAGAAAAAAAAATACAAACAGAAACAAAAGCTTCCATAATTGTGTGCTCTATTTTTCCAGTGAACAAAATGGACTTTTATTTTAAACTATAAAAAGTAGCTAGCGTCACAACAGAGTATATTTAAATAGAAAAACAACTCAATTTTAGCACTCCAAAAACCTTCTCAATTTTGAGAAAGTAAGAATCGAAGTCTGATAAAATTACTAACTCTTCGTCGGCTGCCTGCGGACACTGAGTAATTTCTGGGGCACGTATTTGCGAGGCTCGAAAATAAAATTCATTTTAATTGAATCATCCCAATCGACCACTTAGTTGAGAATTGAATTATACTTTGGAGTGAGAGAAGTTGGAACGGAAGTGTTGGTCAGTGTTCTTTAAAAATGTTGATCAGTCCAGTTTTATTAAAAGATCTTTTTCAATTTTGAGGAAGTAAGAAACGAACTAAAAAGCCTGAAAAAACTATTATCAATTGAAAATTATATAGGTCGACTATAAAGTTAAAATTAAAGTTTTCAGTTTGCCTTTAGTTATAAGAACATGTTGGCTTAAAATCGCAATTATATATTTATATGACTAATACATTTTTTACAACGCATCGTAAATTGCTGACATATAGCGGAAAATAGATGAACAACTTTTCCAAAGACGATTTTCTAACTTTTTTCTTTCTTTCTTTAACTAGCAGCTCTTTCGATGCGTTGTCTTTTAAACTAACTCACTCCCAGTCACCTCGATTTACTTTATTCGCGTGAAAATTTTAAACTGCCTTTTAATGCTTTAACTTAGTCTAGATACCATTTAAGAAGTTCATTTTTCTACGTGTTAATTTACACTTTAAACATAATTAACATTTTGCTAACGGTACACACATATACACGCATTTAGGAGCCAGGAAAATTCTTGAGAAATTGTTATAGCACCACTATCGTTATAATAATTAATAGGCTTAACAATTTGAGGACAAACAGCAGAAAACTTAACTGAAAGTAGCGAAACGTTAAAGCAGTCTTGATACTTGTTCTCACAAAACTTTTAAACTAATTACTTTTAGGCAATTAGGCAAAAAGTTTGCGAAGAAGTGAAGATACTAAGCAAAGTTTTATTATAATTTTCTTTTGTTCTGCTTAGAAGCAGAATTTTTTCTTTAAGACAAGTATTTAGCAAATAACACAATAATAGTGTGTTTTTTTTTTAGCTGAAATTCAATATGATTTGCAAATATGGCGTGTCTTTGTTAAATGTTTTGCTGTTTTAAAAAATTTTTAAGACCTTAAAATAAAAGCAAAACACTTTGTATTTGAAAAAAGAAAACAATGAAAGCATATAAAATGCAAACCTTTTAGTGGTTCTCTTGAGTAAAAGAAGCATAAATGTAAAAGAAACTTTTTTAAAACAAAAGTTAAAACCATTTAATGTAACATTAAAATGATGTTGTGCACACATATTTTAAGAGAGAAAACAAAAACCCCAACAAGCCTTAAAGTATGCAATATTTCGCATTTTGTTATGCAGCCTTTAAAGCATACATACTTACCCATGCTCGCTGCTTTCCGATTGTCATTCCTAAAGTATTCGGTTTTTTTCTCAGCATCTTGTTCTTGTTTTGTTTTCACTTTTTAATATTTTTGAGTACCCAACTTGAGTATGTCTGCGTGTGATTGTGTGTGTGTGTGTGTGGTTAAATGCGTAAGAGTCTTTTGTTAGAAGACAAAAAGTTTTGGTTTTGAGTAGTTATAGTAATTTTTTTTATTTAACACCAACATTTATGAATTGCGAAAGGAAGTTTGATTTAGAGAAAAGAAAAAATTTACATGAGACAGAACCGATTTATTTTACAGTAGTAATCGCAAATTTGGAATAAAAAGTAACTTCACAACAATGAATTTATAATTAAAATCCCACTGAAATTTAAAAGCCCTGCAGAAGCTATTCGAAGAAGAAAGAAATGCCAAAGTGGAATATACTCCACACGAAAAAACTGCATAGAAAACCCCCATCCCCGGGATGCACAACTTGTTTCTACTGTATTTTCTAAAATATTTTTTGTGTACTAAATTTGAAAACGGAAATATTTAAAGAAGAAGACTACGAAACGACCTGCGTTTGCAGATTTGTCAGAATTTTAGCGTATAAGTTGTAATTTGACAAATATGCCATACCAAAAAAACTGCATAGAAAACCCCCCCAAGGATGCCGTTTTCAGGAATCACTGCTTAAAAATCTCAGTTTTTCGTAAGGGGCATTTAGCTATGAGTAGTCTGTCTTAAGGTTTTCGAGTAGTCGGCGAGGCTTTACTCCTCCCATTGCGATACAATGATGTCCTTAAAACTGTTGTTAACCCAGTGGAATGGCTCTGGATCTATAAAGCATCTTACTGCACCCCTTTTGGCTAAGCAGTCCGTCCTCCCGTTGCATTCTTGTATCAATATCAATTAACATCATGTCGCACAAGCACAACACCGACTCGCACACCAAGGCTTCCACACTACTGGGGAAGTGGAGCCGCTCTTACATGTTTGTGTTAGCGGCCAGCTTACCAGCCTACTTATCCAGCGAACATTTTAGTTCTCTACTTCTTACAGTTCGAAAATTATAGCTAATTTTTAAACGAAAGGGAGTACCCCTTAAACACTATTTAAGTTTAAAATTTTGGGTGTTTTATTTTGTTGTAGAGGCCACACAACTAGATAGACAGTGCAAATAAGTTTCTATCTTTCCAGTAGCTTTCCGGCACTGCTTTAGAGGAAGATGAATTATTTAGTGTCGACCCATCTAACAGGGACTTGCAATGCATGCCGAACTCATGCATATATTCCGATAGGCCTGCAGGAAGCGAAAGTAGTATTAGTCCCTAAGCGTCACCATCTAAATTATTCTTCAGACTATTAGGCCAATAAGCCTAGCTTCCTTTTTGTTGAAAACCATGGAGAAGATAATCAACAACATGGTTAAAGTATAATATGTGATAAAGTTACAGCAAATGAGCTACAGTAAAGCTTTCCGCTATAATTCCATCTCTCAAAGGGTTGATAAACGTTTCCTCTTTTTCAACAATAAGTCCTTGCAAAAACAAGTACTCGTTTTCTTTCTTCTCATCAAACAGTTTCATATTAAGTGAAAGCTGCTTTAAGCACAACCCGAAAATATGGCAAAATTGTTTGCTTTTTCTTTTCTTGTTGCCTTGTAATAACTTGTTTGATATTTCCTTAAAGCGCCATAAAGAAGTCAAATATAAAATTTTCCATCTTTTAAGCTTACAATTTGCATGCACAAACATACAGCTGCCTGCTACTGCCAGCGAAAGCAGGCAAATGCAATGAGATTTTACATTTTGTTGCTTTTTGGTTTTTGTTTTGTTTCATCTCTTGTGAAAAAGAAGAAGAGAGAAAAAACAAATTAATTTGTTTAAACATTGTTGGTATGAAAATACAACAGCGTCATAGAAGAGAGAAGAGAACGTTGAAAGGAGCAAACAGCAGGCATGTTCTTCTTCTTATTCTTATGCTGATGTTTTATGTTCTCAAGAACAGAAAAATTAACAAGCAAAAAATAAAGTGAGTGAGAAAAGGTCTTGAACCAACAAAATGTTAAAACATTTATTAACTTAATAAATGTTCACGGAAAAATATTTGTTATATTCTTTTGTACTTTTTTCTTTTCAAGTTTTTTTTCTTGCTTGCTCTGGTTTGCTTAAGATAAATAATGTGCTGACAGGCGAAATGCCGCTTCTTCAATGAAACAGGAGACGAAAAAGAAAAATTAATAAAAATTAATAAGTTAAATAATGAAGTATATTTGCCATAAGTGTTACACTACAACAGTAATGTGCTTTATTTGTAAGCAGTATTTTGCGAAAATGGGTCAAACAAGCTGACGTTTGCTGCTCAAGGTCAACATTTTACAACAGCCTAAAAGCAAGAAGTCCACTACTTAAATATTTTATAAGCCTTTACTCGATTTCTTGTGAAGGATGGTTGAGCCATAATACAGGATGTTGTTAATTGTGGTTCAGACCTTCACGCACAGCGTTTTGATCAGCTTAATTTGATATTGTTTGAGGAATTCAAACAATGAAATATACACAATTCAGCAGGACGTTAAGAATATTGAAGCATTTTATAAAAATACAATTTCTAGGGTTTCGTACTCATAGAGTAAAAACGGAACCCTATTATTGAGACTTCTGTGTCCGTCCGTCACAGCATCCATTCTACCAAGCGGTAGAAGCTAGAGGGCTGCCTGGTACGTACCTTAATGATAGAATGCTTAGAATATGCATTATGCTATTTATTTTAGGTCTTCAACTATACCTTCTTAGCACATTGATTGCCAATACACTTTCAGCAAAAGGGATGCTGGGGCCACATCATTTGGTTTTTACTTTTGAATAATCTCTTCAAAAACGTCCGAAAAGGAATTAAGGCATACGCCGCTACGATTTTCTGCTTAAAAAGGATAGTTTCTTTTTACAAGTAGTCTATTATCACACATACGAGTAACTTAATATATACATCTCGGCCCAGAAATGGTTTTAAACTGTGAACAATTTCGTGTGATTATTTTTTACAGCTTTCGAAGTGGATTAACTGAGCAGCAGTGTCTAGATGAACTCAATGGCGACGAAGCTCCACCAGAAACCGAAATGTTTCATTGATACGAAATTGTTTTCTAATACAGAAAAAACACAAATCAAAATAAAAATCATGAATAAAATGTGAAATTTCTATTCCCATAAAATTTTCATTTCCTAAGTAGGGAAATTTGCTATCATGAATATCATGCATTTTTTCTAGGGGAAAATGTCTTTGAAAAATCCATGAACGATAAGGAGAAATTTTGAATGGGAACATATTTTATGGGAAAAGTTATTCATGATCGCAATTTTGGGAAATGGGAAAAAAAATTTAGGGGAAAAATTATTCATGATATAAGTGAATATGTTCTGTTTTTTTCTTTCTCTTCTTTCCCTTTCCTTAGCTTTTATTTTTTTATTTTATTTTACTACTCAGTTTACTTTTTTCTTCTTTTTCTTGATTCCACTCCTTCATTCTTTTTAAAATTCTGTATATCTTCCATATTATTGTTTGCCGCCTCTGCCAAGACTCGAGCCTGGGAACATCACGTTTCGTAAGACAGTCAATCTAGCAATTCAATCTTTGCGAGAATTTTAAATAACAGAATAGCAAGTTATGTGAAAATAAGTTTTTTTTTGAAGTTTATAAACTTCAAAGTACTAAATGCATGGCTTATACAATTATATTATATCGTATAATATCAAATTAAGATATCAATGAACAAAAAATAAATTAGAAATAAAATAAAAATGTTTTTAATTAATTTTCATTATTTGAACTTTTTCTTTTAAAATTAATATTGTACTAAGTTTATCAGGCTCAAGTTCTTTCTACATTAATTTTGTGATTGATATTAATTAAAGAAGATAAAGAAGACATCAAAGACATTTAGCAGGGTGGAACTAGTTGGGTCGTAGCCGCCACACCTTCTCGTCAACACCCGATAAATAAAAAAAAAATTATAATTGCTGTATTTGATAGAATTACAAATTTAAGGTAAGTACTCTGATTAAAATTCCACGCGGAAAGTTGTCAAAATGCAAATAAAAAAATTCGCATGAACTTTTCGTAAAATAATGTTGCAGAAGTAGTACTCTGCTCATTTTGAGAAAAACATATGAAATGTATCTGGCAACATTTTCTTTTTGCTGCGAAATAATTGAAGTGGCAATTCTTCCACGTGAAATTTTTAGCAACAGCTGACTGCTGATATTTTCATTGCAAAAATTTAAGTAAAATTTTTTGGACAAAAAAAAGAAATGCAAAGTAATAAAGAAAGCCAAAAAATTAAATTCAGTGCGACAGAAATGCGGGAACTGATATCAGCCGTGAAGAAAAAGAAAATTATTTGGGACTTCTTTGTTCATTTTGATATATTTGTATAAAAAATTAACTTTTTATTCTATAATTAAATTTTTCTCATCATAATCCAAATTGCAAAACATATGGGTTTTGTTTACAAACGTAAAACAATGTAGCATACTTTTAATGAAAAAATCGTTAAATTGTGTAAAACCGCGGGATAGGTAACATTAGATACATGTCAAATTTTCCGTACGAAAAAATCAATGTTGCTCAACATTTTCCGCAGTTTCGAACACAGACAGCAAATATACAACAACTTGGGTGGCTGAGTGGCATGATTGTTGTTTTGGAAACATGAGCCCCTTAGTTCAGGGAGGGGTGCTGACGAGAAAGTGTGGCGGCTTCGAAACAACTTGTTGTCCACCCTGCTAAATGTCGTTGATATCTTATTTAATTAATATCAATCACAAAAATAATATAGCAAAAACTTGAGCCTGATAAACTTAATACAAAGATAAAATTCATTAACAATTGTAAATCATTTAGTTCGATAATGAACTAAAATCAACGATTAAATAGAATTGCAATGCGACAATTTTACTGCTAAAGGAATAGTGATTTTCTTTGATTTATTCATTTTCATCGAATTGCCTTTAATAATAATTAAACATATTTTTCTTTTCTAAACTAATAGCAACATAGGGAATCATGTAGAGCTTGAACTAAGCCTGGTTGAGAGTTATATAAGTGTATTATAGTGCTCTTAAACAGGCCGAGATCAACCCCACATGGTTTTTGTTTACACAAATTAAAGCAATAAAAGTGAAATCTTCAATTAAAACGTATTATGCTTTCACTTATTTGTGTTCGTTAAATACTTCATTCTCGTATAATTAAGGTGCATCTGTTTCAAAATTTGCAATTTTACTGAATGCAATGAACTCAATAAATTGAAAAAGAAACTGAAACTGATATAAAAAAGTTCGTTTAATGAACCGATATTTTTCATTGTAGAAACCGAATTGTTCATTCAGACAGCGAAGAACATTCAATGAAACGCTGTCGTTACCCGAAAGAATGAATTTTCTCCTCTCTCTCTTATCACAGGCCACAAGTTCTTTGAACGCGTCACCTCACTGTATCTCATTTAACACCGTTGAACTTTTTTTTTGTTTTTTTTTTTTTTTGAAATTTTTAAAAGAAAAAGTGTAAATCAATAGGCCATGAACAATTCAAGAGTTTAGGGATGAGATAAATCGTCACACAAACTACACTGGCCCTCAATTATGCCTCAGAGTCACTGAAAATAAGCACCATTGAATCGAGGTATGTCAACGAAGTAGAGGCGGGCATTTCAAAAATATCACCTTTCACACATGATTGTTATAGATATTTCTACCATAACGCTTAAGGTTATTCTTTGAAAGCCTTTTGTATCGTTTATCATTAACATCGTTCGATTTGATTGATCCGCAATTTTCTACGCATAAGAACTAGGTTATTGCCAAGGCTTTGTAAGATTCAATTCCGCCTCTCATTTGGTTTTTTTTGTTTCTTTTTTAGTAAAATGTCATACGGAAATCTGTTTTTATTTTTTGCTATTTTTATTTTACAGTCGATTTACTGACACATTCGGAATATGTTTGGGGGAAAAATTAATTTAACAAGGATTTCATTTGAATCTAAAACATTATCAATAATTGTTTTCTTGGTTTTTTATAAAGGGATAGTAAAGAAACTTCACCTCTTCACATCAAGTGATAAGCGATTAACTCCACTCGAGTAGCGCTTCATTAAATCATTCGCAGACAAAAAGGATGTCTGCTGTAGATTCTTTTTCTAATCAGAATGTTTTAATAACCTGACACATCTTGTAATATATCACTCATGATATTAAGCCACTTAAGATGTGTTTGTTATCTTTTCGTATTTTCCGACGGCATTGACAACTTAAAGCCATTAGCTTACGGCATAAACAATTTAAACCCCAGCAGAATCATATAACATTTCTGTAGACAGGAAGAAGGAGGCAAAATTTGTTGTGAACAAGTGGTATATTATAAACGTTGGGTACTCCTTTGCTTTAATAAATTAAATTGTTAAACAGTTTTTTTGTCTTTTTGGGTGATAAACGATTTTAGGCCAGAGAGTATTTTATAACATGGCTGCACCACTATACAAAAACAACTATAAATTGACTTGAAGTGAACCAAAGCATATTAAATTAATTTAAACATTTTAAGAAAAATTATCAACTTTGTATTGCAACTTAGAGTTGTACAACTTGGAGTTGTAATAATAACAAAAAGATTAATTTTTATTTTAAGTAATTATATTGCTTTAGGTCTAAAAATATACTTTATTAATTTTTTTTAGGCTTTTTCAGCCGTTTATATACCGCCGACATTTTTTTGATGCTCATCAACTGTCGTTGTAGTACCATTTTCAAAAACAGGCCTCGTTTTCTACCCTAATGTGACAGGCTGATTAATTGAACTTTATAACCGAACTTTATATTTTACAATTGTTAGTTTTTTTTTTGCAAACCGAGAAGAAAAAAATCATCTATTACTCTTTTTTTCTCCGTGAAGATGATGCTGAGCAAGGTGGTTCACTGTCCAGCTGCCCGGTAAGTCACCGTGGACATGATCATCAGCCAGGCTGCTTAAAATGTCTACAAAGAATGTTGCACCTGCTTGAGGAGCATCTCCTTAATTGGCTCCACTAAAAGCCAAAGATAAATAGCTTGTTATTTATTTTTTTTTTTAGATACATACACATATAGAAAATAATGAAGACATTTTTTTCTTTTTACGCAGATTTTGCTTTGCAAACGACTGCACCTGAAATATATGTACATCTGCACATGAAAAGTGTAAAGGAATTTCATTTTAATAAAAGGAAACTGCAAGCAAAAACATTGCTGTAAGTTTTTGTAGCATTCTACATGAAAATCTCTTAACCATTATCGTTTAACAAAAGCAACCAACAACAAGCGGCAGCAGCGCAGCAACGCAGCAGCGCTAAGAACTCAACATCCAGCCATATTTTTAATTTACCATGTGAAACACGACTGCTGGTGTTTGTCGAAGCGGCTTTGACTCCTACACGGTTTGTAACATATATGCTGGTGTGTATATGGAGTACGTTGTGTAGTTGCTCCAGTCTAAAAACAAGCCTGCCTTGATTTTTAATGCTGAGTGCTTGATTTCCTTTACTCCCCCACCAGAGTAGTGGTGCCTTTTCTGCATTCATTTATAAACCTCTATTTTCCCGCTTTAAATTGCAAATATTTGTGCATTATACATTTATGTATGGCTGCTGTTCTTGGGGCGAATGAATGCAAACGACGCTTGTGGTTTTGATATTTTCACGTGTTTTTATGCTTGTTTATTCGGGTAGTAGTAAGCCGTCTTTTGAAACACACACTTTCCTTTACACGCACGTGTATATATTGCAAACAAACAAAAAAAAAAACCCCAAAACTTTTGTTTTTATGAGCATAGAACTTAATGCAGTGACAGGTAATAAAGGCAAGGGATTTTGTAGGGTTTAAATACCTGCTAAAGGAAACTTTTGGTCTTAAATGAAATATGTAGTTCACTTTTAAGAACACACGAATATGCAAAAACAAAGGAAAATTGGTTGCTTAAAGGGGAAAAAATTGTTTTATTTTCTGCTCAGAGAGGGAGAAAATAATAAATGAATTACTTGCATTGACATTTTGCAAATTATATGGACAAAATTCGTTTTACAGCAAAATTCGTGCAGTTTGTTTTAGTTCAAATTATTCGCTTCAAAAATGAACTTAATAATTTATTTGCTTTAAGAGAGCCAATTGTAAGGTATTAATTCAGGTCCAAAAATAGACCTTACAAATGTTTTCCATCTTTTTCAGCCACCAAGATTCCACGCAATGTTAATCAACTCATCTTATCAACTCGGCGGTAGACTCGAAAAATTCTTAAAATAATGTTTGAAACTCAACTATTTATTCTATAATTCCCATGAACCAAATGAGAATCAGAAATGTTCAAACAAACCTTTAACACAGTAAATATTTTTTTTTCGTGTTGAAACTCTTTCACTTTTCTTTGCAACCTTCTATGCAACGAGTTATCATCGTTTACTACGATTTGTAATTTTGAAAGTATAAAAAAGTAAAAGTGCTTTGAATATTCAAAAATGGACTTAATTATTTATTTGCTTTAAGAGATAATTGAAATGTATTAATTCAGTGCAAAGATTGCAAAGATAAATAAAAGTGTTGCAAAACGAAAAAAAAATGTACCTACTTAAAGGTTTGTTTAAACATTTCTGATTCTCATTTAGTTCATGGGAATTATATAATAAGTAGTTGAGTTTCAAACATACTTGTAAGAATTTTTCGAGTCTACTGATGAATTGATTAGCATCAACGAAATGTCGGCAGCATATAGACGGCCAAAAAAGACAGAAAACATTTGAAAGGTATATTTTTGAACCTGGATTAATTATTAATATTATTATATTAAAATAAACGGAGCCCAGCACATGCACGATTCACACATGAAGGGGTCCGTACTACCATCCAAGTGGTAGATAGAGGCTACTCCTGGTATTTTTTATTCTTTTTAGTATTTTCTGTTGCAGAGGCCAGACAACTACATGCACCGTGTAAATTTAAAGCCTCTAACTCTCACGATTCGAAAGTTAAAGCTGAGTTTCAAACCAAAGGGTGTCCCCCACCAACTAAATTTTTGTCTTTTTGTTATTTCTGGTATTTGTTAATCCAGAGGCGAAATACATACATACATACATACATACATACTGTGAAAATTGTAAGTCTCTATATATAACGGCTCAAAAACGAATGTCAATTTTCATATTAAAGGGTGTCCCCACATGTAAGGTAAGATTTTAGTTTTAATTTTTTGCTATTTTGGGTATTTGTTGGTGTGTAGTTCTGGTAACTGTACAACTTATCCCTCACGGTTCAAAAGTTGCATTTAATTTTAGTTTCTTGTATGGGAGCTAAAGTATGCTCCCATACAAAAAAACTGAGTTTTTGTTGTTTTTGGTGTAGATGTCTCTATCTTTTCCGATTCAAAAGTTACAGCTATATTTACAAAGTTTTAGAATTTCTTGTATGGGGAACCCTTTTCGTTTCTAGCTTTTTATTGTTTTTACTGGTTACACAGAAAGAAAAATCGCGTTCTAAATTTAAGTTTTTCCTACTTGATTTTAGTACGAAGTAGTCTTGAAAATTTAAGTACGCATAACACAAAAGTGTTCTTAAAACAAGATCAATCGGGATTACTAAAAGGAATCAATCCTGATAAGGTTTAAGATGAGTACGAAATTCTTGATAGTATTTGAACTCAGTGAATTTGGGATTAAATAGACTTCCGAAACATCGCATCAGTCCTCACACTCAAAACAAAAACAATGCTTCCGTAGTTAAATCAATCCCGAACGGTGTCAGAAGTACGGTAAGTACCAATGTTTTTAAGTCAAGAACAGCGTTCTTCTTTTTAATCACGGTTATTTTAATTAATTTTAGACATATTCAATCCGAAACTAGGATTGAATATGTCTAAAATTAAGTCTTTAGCACTTGAAAAAGCCATACTTTAAAAACAAGCTCAGCGTACTTGTTTTAAAGAAATCCGTACTTATCGAACTGCTGACACCGCTTGCGCTTGATTTAAGTATAAATGGATTGAATTGTTTTGTCAGTATACTTTTTAGAAGGCGGGTAAACTAATGTCCTCTCGAAATTTCAGCTCTCTTACCATTTGAGAAATAGGTGGGGCCTGTGACGGGTGTCTCTTAAAAGGGTTAAAAGGATCTCTTAAAAGGGGTTCGATTTTTACTCTATGGCTGCGAAGCCCTAACAGGGTCTCAGTTTTGTTATTTTTAGTAATTGCTATTGGCGCGGCCTTCCAACTATATATGTACATATGTATTAAAATAACAAATTTCTATATTTATTTGAACTTAAGGTCTTCTGTAATTTGAGTATTTATTTTTGTCAATATTTCGCTCTCCTTCGGATAGCTTCTTCGCTCTTCCGAAGGAGAGCGAACTATTGACAAAAATAACTACTCAAATTACAGAAGACCTTAAGCTCAAATAAATATATAAAATATAAGAAAAAAGGGGTCAAAATAACGAAATATTAAATAACAAATTTCTATCAACTACGGCTCACAAGTTATAGCTAATTTCAAAACTAAAGGGTGTCCCATGTATAGTGCAACTTTAAAGTTTTTACTCGTTGCTTTTGTTTGTTATTGTATAGAAATTTGAAATTTGCCCAGTATATGAATTTATATTGAGCAAATTTCAAGTTTCAATCTTTTGCGATTCAAAAGTTACAGCTAATTTCAGCTTCTTGTATCTGTAAAAATTTCAGGTCTCTCGCTTTCATGGTTGAAAAGTTACAGCTGATTTAAACTAATTTTCACAGTTTCTTGCATCAGAGCACGCTTTAGTTATACATTTTTTGTTGTTTTGATTATTTATTATTTGTTGTTGTAAAAATTTCAGCTCTCCAGCTGCTTTGCTTGAAGAATGTTGATCACCATTTTTTCAATTTGAAGCAAATAAAATCCAACTTAAGCCTGATAAAACTATTAACAATTGTAGTGATCAAAATGTTTAACGAAGACACGAAAATTAAAGTGGAAGACTTATTGGCTGGATTACATGCCTTTAGCAACAACCTAATCCTTTGCTCTCTGCTTTGGGTAGATTTTTTGTTAAACGTCTTCTATTTTTTCTGCCAGTGTCTCAACTTTGACCTCTATGCAGGCCCTTTAAAAAACTGAAAAAGTCACTGAATCACATGCTTAATTTTCGGCTGTTAAACACTGCAGTGTGAAATGCCCCACATGTGTATTTTGTGGTGCAATTTTTTCTTGTATGCTTCGTTAAGTAAATTGCAACAACTGTGAGGCATAAAACCTAACGCTTACACTGTACACGTACAATATTTTTTTTATTTTTATTTGTGTTCATGGGGCATAGCGAAGGTTTCAGTTTCGTATTAGTTTTTACTTTTACGATGCTTGTTTTTATTTTTTCCTCTAGCATGTTTTTTTTTTTTTTGTTTTTTGTTATTTTTGGATGGGACGGCTGAAGCAGGGATTCGTTTTTAATTTCGAAAAGTGTAAAAATTGATGTTTGCTCTTGTGTAAGGCGTGTGTGCATGTGAGGGAGTGGGTGTGTGAGAGCGAGTATAAGTGCTTGTAGTAACGCAACGAATGAGTGCAGGCCAAAAAGCCCACCGTTAACACACTCTTCAGAAAAATTCACTACTTGTTGTTGCTGGCATTTACCACCCTTTAAGTGTGAATGACTGTTGTATGCAACAACAACTACAACGTCAGCATATATGTGTCTTTGTGTTTGTGTGTATTGTTGCACTTGTGTGTTAAGCAAATAATGATCATTTGGTTTGCCTCCAGACTTCAAAAAATAAAATGAAAAAAAAAGACTGAAAAACTGTTGCCAGAAGTTCAGATAAAGTTGATGATGAGTTGAACATACAAACTTGCAGTTTATGAGTACAATGTTTGTTGGTTTTGTTTTTCTATCGTTGTTGTCACTGTTGTTATTTTAAGAGTTACAACAACTTATTTTTTATTTATTATGAATTTGATGCATGCGTTATAACCGTAGGGAATTTTCCTTTTTTAGCAACCAACAACAACACATGACACACATTGATATGGGCACCAATTGACAAGACACTTTAGAGTACAACACGTGCAATTGACCCAAAAAATTGTTTGTGCCTAAAAACGTTGTACGGCAATTACTTTTTGTTACATGTTCTTTATCTTTAGGTCACTCTTTAAATTAGTTTTTGAAAACACACTTGCATGTTTTTAGTAACTGCGGAAGCCGATTTTAACTGCCACTTTTATGAGTTTATTAAACAATGATGGGCATTGCAGGAAGTAGGTTCTTGAAAAAAGGAAGGAAAGTGTACTAAATAACGTTGGTGGACAAACGTAATTTACGTAATTTAAAAGCGTGTAAGAAAGACAAAATCAATATAATTCAGGTCAAAAAGTAATACAGTTTTATGTATTTGCTTTCTAGCATGTGTATATCCCGCTTTGGTAAGTGACACAAAACTACTCAGTAAACCTGCAAGCTTTGGAATAAATTTTCTAACATTTCGTTGATATTCATTTTACTTGCTAATTATTTTATTGGGATTTAGTTCGAAGGTTACTTTCTCAGGATTGAGAAATAAAAAATCTTTGTCAATTATTTTAGGTCTACCAATGTTTTCTGTCTTTTTCAGCCGTCTGGATGCCGCCGACATTTCGTTAATGCTAATCAACTCATTTTTAGATTTTTCGAGTCCATTAGCATCAATGAGTTGATTAGCATCAACGAAAAGCGGCTGTGTCGAAATTGTGAAATTTAACACGTCCAAAGTGCACAGCGTGCTGATGAAGGGCCTTTGCTACCCAAAAACTGCCGGTTGTCCACCTAGCTATAAAATTTTACTTTTATTTACTTAATTGATATTGATAAAAAAGTGACCAACCATCGGTTGGCAACCGAGTGTTGAATTTTAGCCTGAAAAGGTAATTTAATACAAATGTATTACAATATCATAGTTCAATGTAATTAAAATTTCAGTAAAATGTTAAGCTATTTTATTTGGCGATTTCCTTAATTTTAAGAATTTTAACGATTTTTGAGACGTTTTTAATGTTAGGATTTGTAAAGTTTTTGAAAATCTTTTTTTTTTTTTTGTTAGAATTTGCAAATCTCTTAGAAATTTTGTATGTTTTTAGTAATTTTCTAAACTTGTAAAAAAAAAATTTAAAAAAATTTCCAAATTACAAAATTTAGACTTTATTTTAAATCTTAAAAATTTTGTAAATTAAAACATTTAAAAAAATTTTGGCGGCTATTTAAGTTTAGAAATTTTTGGCGATTTTTCAGTCTTAAAATTTTTGGCGACTTTTAATAATTTATATTTTTGCTAGAATTTGCAAATCTCTTAGAAATTTTGTAGGTTTTTAGTAATTTTCTAAACTTGTAAGTTTTTGTTTGCGATTTTCTCGATATTTTAAATTTCAAAATTTATAAAACTTAAAAATTTTCAAATTACAAGATTTAGACCATAATTTAAATCTTAAAAATTTTGTTAATTGAAAAAATTTTGGTGACTATTTAAGTTTAGAAATTTTTGGCGATTTTTCAGTCTTAAGATTTTGGGCGACTTTTTATATTTTGTATGCAAATTTGACTCACAAATTTTTGGTTTAAACAAAAATAGTTTCCTAAACTACATTTTGCTTACATTTTCACAAAAAAAAAATATCCAGCGCTAAAAATCAATAGAAAGACCTGTCAATACTTCTTTATTTGCATGTTCAATTTCCAAAAAACATTAAGCGATAACATTGTATTTTATTTAGTTGCAATAGCTATACAAAATCTTTCTCAAATATATGACCAGCAAACAATTTAATTTTAAAATTTAATTAGTAAATGAGGCAGACTCTATTATGATGAGAAGCAAATGGCGGCGCACATCCTTTGCGAATGTCCTGCTGCGTATAGATACAAAATCACATACATGGGACCTGGGCTGCTGGATCACAGGGATCTCGATAACATCAAATCTACGGCTATAACGAGATTTGCTAATAGTCTAGGTCGCGGTCTACAAGGAGCAAAGGCTGCACATAAGATATCGTCGAGGTCGAGGTGGCAGTAATAAAAAATAATAAATAAAATCATAATTTTTTATAATTTTTTTTTTTATCGTTAAATAACGATAAAATTGTATTGTTAGTGGTGCTTCGACTTCCATTTTGCATATCTCTTGGTTACTCAGATTATGTGCCTCAACTCCCATATTTAACCTCGTTGCGATATCATTTGCATTTTTTTAAGTACCACAAATTGAACACTTTTAGCTTATTTACATCTAGTTGCTAATAATGTCTATACAATGCAACTCCAGTATGAATGTATTTTGTATTTTGTCAATGAAAATTGTTGGCTTTCAAAAACCGGTAACAATATATATTAAAACTCTGAGAAAATGTTTGCCCTCTACTGCTAACAGAGCGTGCTATCGTTATTACAAAACAGTAAATACAATTACAAAAACAAACTTGCGTATGAGTGTTATTTTAAGATAAAAAAAATTATATGCAGTATTTATTATTAAGTATACGCCAGCAACAACTTTTCTTAACTTTTACTTCAAGCCTGTTCTCCTTAAAGTTTTATAAAAATAAAAACCGATGCCTTATTATTGTATTTTAAAGTATTGTAATGGTTTCTTACATTTTATACACCCAACAACCTTCGTCAGCAGACACTTAAGCGTCTCGCTGCCCAGTGACAAAGAAAAAACAAATGATTTTCCCTGGCAAGTAAACATTTTTTGTATAAATTACCCTTTGAAAATATAATAACTAAAGAAAAAATTGCAATTAAGACAATAACTTCTGTCTATGCTAAAGTTTTAACAAGACTTTTTAATTTCTTTCTCCGTTCATTTGCAGACTTACAGCAAAGAAGCAGTAAACTAAAAAGGAGAGAACAGCAAGAAAAGAAATTAAAAAGTTGAAAAAACTCATTTATTTCCATAATGGCAAAAGGGAAAAACTTACAAATTTGATTTGTTTATAAAAATACTATTCAATAAAGTTGTTTCTTTTCCTGCAACATACACTTCGTTGCCATATTATAGTTATTCCCTTACTGCCAAGAGGTTTTCTTTTACCCCTGGTAATGTTGTGAGCGCAAAGAAAAAATTTCATGCAACAGCACTCAAAGCCAGCAGAGAAGCAAGTTTGCAACAACAACACTCACACTTACACATATATATATATATACATATATATATACTTTGATATTTTTTTTTGTAAAAGGATAAAAATAAAATAAGAAATCTGTTTATTATTTTAAAAAAATGTGAGAAAAAAATTGCTTGTAGTCAAAGTAAACAAGTTCAAAGTGAGTGCAAAATATGAAATAATTGAAAAATAGAAAGGCACTAGTTATTAATATAGAAAAATAATAAAATCAATACAAAAACAGCAAAATATTTTATGGAATTTCTGTAGCTGTTCGACGACAGCGGTACTAAAAATCATTATGAACTCAGTTCTTAGGAGCTGTCATTGTATTAGGTGTTTACAATTATTGAAGGGAAATTCGTCTATATCCTCCGGCTCTAGGCGGGTACCAGATCTTGCTAGTTCATCCGCCCTTTCAATTCCGAACACACCATTGTGACCAGGTACCCCGAGAAAAGCTCCAGATCTAAATGTCTCTTTGAATCTCATTTAGAGATATCCGGCATTCGTGAACCATACAAAATGTTGTATAAAAACTCGCAAGCGTGTTTATGGCGGCCTACGCCATACAAAAAGAAAAACTATTTAAGAATGGACGTTGCGAAAATTATACTTCTGCGAAACTTTTTACTTTTCATATTTAAATGTATCGAAAAATGTATGATAAATAAATCAACACCCAGCGGTGTTGAAAAGAAGTTGTAGAAATGGTCTACTATTGTGTTAGATAAGTACTAAATATCAATGTATTCCTTTATGGACAAGACTAACTATTACGTTTCTGCTCCTGAAACCAACTATAGTTGATGTTGTCCATTTTACAGAACGCAAGGCTAGAAAAATACATTTCATTTAAATCAGAAATAAACGGAGTATAAATCTGCATCTATTGGTTACAGATTTGCAGATATATTTTATTTTCAGCAGCAGTAAGCACCTGTACTTAAACCGACCCTGAGCAAATTGTTTGGCCATAATTTGAAAAACTTTGTTAAAATCGCTTTTCGAAACTAAAAAAAAACAACATAAAATAAAAACCCATAACAACAAATCGCACTTAAACCAAATATTATCCTTTATTTTCCTTGAGCAATTTGTCTGCTTCCAGAAAAAAAAACAGAAAACATAAACATCTTAGAACAAATGTTTCTTTGGAACGCGCATATAGAACCACTTTCCTCTTTTTTCGTTTTGTTTTCAAAAGCATACCCCTGGTGGCAGGCAAACAAACCAGCCAGGGACTAATAAAACACGATTATTTCAGCATCATTGAGAAGCATAAGAGAAACATAAAAAAACGAATATAATCATAAAACAAACAACCAACGAATATTATTTAAAAAGTTATGACTCCAACGACCAGACAGTAAATCAATAAAAAAAATAAACAAACAAAAAAAAGAAACACACAAACAAACTAATAGCTAAATATGTAGAGCTGAAAGGATTTTCACTTTAATAAAAAAATAAAAAATTATGCTAGAAAACTCCCTGGCGCTTGTATACAAATGTACAGCACAAAAACCATATGTACTGATTATTGGGTTATAAAGTTTTGTGAATTATTTGTACATATTTTTTTTAGCTTCTCAACTGAAATTGAAAAAAAAACAGAAACTTATAGTGACCCCTGCAAAAACAGTGTGGGTCATATGATGGATCATATGACCGACACTGCTGATGGGCTTATACATCAGCGTTTCTATCATTTTCTTAAGGGCAAAATGAAAAAACTGATGTAAACATTCGTGTACGTGTGATTTCTTTTTTGAACCAGCGTTACCACCTCAGCAAAGTGATCATTCAAAATCTTTTTTGGAAAATGCCCACAAAATTACATGTAATGCTATTAATTTCTTTTGCTTGTATGTTAAAAAATTTAATAACAGCATATTAAAAATTTTGTATGGAAATTTCCATACAAAATTTTTATAAATAAATTTTTGATAAATAAAAAAATAATTTTTCGAAAATTTTCAAAAAACAATTCAAAGAGAATATAGTAAACTATTTAAAAAAAAGGACAAATGAACATTAATGCACAAACGTAGTTCCGAATGAAATTACCAAATTAATAAGGGAAAATCAAAATACTAAAACAATCATTGTAATGTCAACGCTGAAACCTATAAAATTGCTTTGCATGTGTTAGTAATTAAGTTGTTAATGTGTTAGTCTCCCTCAGCTATTTCTTGCAGGGACACTAAGCAACTGAAACAGATTTTGTTTCAATATAACAAGGGTCTGCCAAAGGTTAGGAAAATAGTATAATTACAAATACACATACCTGTAACAGGTGAGCCAAAAGAAATGGAAGTTGTTCTTATTTTTTAAATTCTGAAATCACCAGCTGTGGAATACAAATGAATAAGCCATGGAGCGATACACTCTCTAAAAACGCGGAATAATCATGTATATTTTGTGCAAAACAATTTTTCTGTGGTGTTGAAGCAGCGCGAATTCCGTCGTCGCCCATTCCCCGGTCGTCTGTCACCCACTGCGCAAACACTGCGCCATTTAGCCAGTGGCCATTCAACAAAATATTTTTCCAGCCTTTGCATTTGTTTGTTAATCGAATTTTTTCAATAATTTTTGTTTTTGTTTTTTGAGTTTTATAATTATTATTGAAAATAAATAAATAAATAAAAATGTTTTCATATTATTTTTTGATAAAAAACAAAGATCTAAAGCTTGAAAACTTAATTTTATAATCTCAAGATCAAATAATATGAAAATAAATTTGCAACATCCCTAAATGTGTTTTCACTAGAATTCGAGTTAAGTCGAGTGTGTGGTTTTTTCTTATCCCTTAAAAATAAAATCCAATCTATACTGGTCTCCTCGTTATGTAGTGCTTATTTGTGCCACAGAGCAATTGACAAGGGGGAATAGTATATATTTTTTTTTTAGTAGAAATCACTTTTAGTAAAATTTATTTCTTGTTAAAGTCAATAGATTTTATTCTCCCGTTTAATGCATTTGCAGTACATAATAATTTTTTCCGTTTCGACCGTTTTATTTTTCTCTTGCTGCACTTCAGCTTTCATACAATGATTCATATTTCTTTTTGTTTATGGTTTATTTTAAAGCTCTCAACGACGAGTTTAGCTTAATGCCTGTGACGGGATGGATGTACAAAAACATCATGTCACATAAATGAAAATAAATGCAAGAAAACAGAATAAAACACATACGCACAAGGGATTATTCGCCAATATTTCTGAATTTACCAATTATTTCATTGTATACGGTGCTACGGGTTTCAACCATGTGCTTGCTTTTGTTTTAATCAATTTATGACTGCATGGCAACAACCAGCGGAAGCTGCAACAAGAGCACGCCAATCGTCAGCATCCAGGCTGACTGCAATAGTGGCAGTCAGATTTAAGGAAATTTAAGCACATGTTTCTGAGTTTTTTTTTTTTTTTTAATTTTCACTTTTAAATATTGTGCCAGAAAAAACGAGCACAGATAGAATGCGTATAAGTTTGGTAAAAGTCAATATGAGTTTAACACCAACCTTTTGATAACCTTTACTAAAAGGGCGTATATTAGGGGCAGACGATTTCGCAATCGAATCCATATGGTGTTATCGCTTTTTCGATAGATTTTGAAATGAGCTACATCGAAGAAATCATTTTCGAGGTGTGGGATTTTAAAATTTTTGTTTTTGTTGTTTTTGTGTGGAAGCGTGGTGAGCGGCCTGCGTGTTTGAAAAAAAAAAAATATTGGTGGTTGGCCATACATTGGACTCCTGTACAGGCACGCTGGAACTGATTAATCCTAAGGGCCAGTATTTAAGCACCTTGAAAGTATAATTTTCAATCAATTACACTTACTTACCCCATGGTGCCCGTAGAGGAGTCAAATTTTATCGAACACACCGATACGGTACTAAACCATTTTTCGAAGGGGGCTTCCATACAAAAGTACACAACAAAATTTCAAATTGGATGCCTTCAAACTGATTTGCTGGTACAGAGTTTTAAGGCCATATTCATAATAATTATTGTAAGTTTATTAAGCTCTAATTTGACGTATTTCTACGGAATATTTGTCAAATAAACGTGTAATAAACCTTGAATAGTTTTTATGAATATGGGTGTAATTAATTAAGTGTTGCCAAACAAATGTTTTAACTTCCAGTGAAGTTTTGGGCCTTAGTAATTTAAATATGAATGAAATTGACAACACAGCTTGCCTGTGTTGTCAATTTGTACTTGATTTCACAATGTTGTAATTGATTTCACAAGCTCCAGGTATTATTTTGATCAAGAGGGGGTAATTCTGTAATTCGACCCGTAAAAAAGCCTTAGAACTGCAGTGCTAAAGGCATCCAACTTTGTGCAGTATTGCTTCCGAATCGAATTACATAGTGGCCTTGCCAGTTTTGTTGGCTTATTTGTAAATATTATAAGTTATAAGGCAAATATTTTGAAATACTCTTGCGGCAGAGCGATGAGCTAAGTATACAAAATTTTATGAATTCTCAAGCCTGTTCTAGAATCACGGTGATTTTAAATTACAGACGGTTTCAAAGTCACCTGTATGGTTTCTTGGTGTTCTGTAAATTACAAGCTTTTAAGCTTTTTGTCATGCTTTTTTTGTGAACCTGCTAAACTCAAAGGTAAAGAGCAAACATTAATCACGTCGATGGACAAACAGGGACAATTAAGAACATGTCTGCAGTAATTTGTCTATTTAAATTTTTCTTTTGCCATATATACAAAATATTATTGCTTGAGTATGCAAAAAACACAAAAAGTTCATACTAAAGTAATAACAAAAACTGAGCTTTCAAATAGGCAAATATTTAGCTCACAGATTTCATATCTCGAAAATATTAAAACTTTTGTGCACCGTACACCACTTCACTGGTTTCAAACCACTTTCGCAAAAAGGAATTTACAAAACAAGCCTGTACAAGTAGAGTAAGTAGGAGTTTCAGAAAAGGCCCCAAGTATTTTCTTCACAATATTCTTATGCCGGTTAAAGCAAATACAATACTTAAAACAAAAGTTGCTGAAACAAAATTATTTATTCATTAATAATCCCTTGTTAGAACCCAACAACTTGACCTTTCCTTTTCACACATAAAACTATTTTTGTTTTACCTTTTTTTTTTTGGCTGTTGTTCAAAGTATACGAGAAAATGTGGCACATGTGTGTCTGATGTAATATGATATGATGAATACTTCAATAAGTTAAAGGCTATACAACATGATTGTTGGCAGGACAAGAATTAATATGCAGGACAAAAATGTTATGCTTTAAAACGCAAAAGGCAGACAGAAATATTTTTAGTGAATTTTTCGCCAGGGAATTTTCAAAGCGCTATTGTTTCAGTTTCTCTTTTTGCCAGTAATGTTGTTAAAAGTTTTCAAAGTGGAAAATTTTACTAGGAGTGCCAAAACGAACATATTGAAGCTAACAACAAATTTCGAACTTTTTCGAAAAATTTTATTTTCTATTTTCTAAACTGCCAAGTCGATTAAAACGTATCAGGTTGAAAATGCGCCACAATTAGTTCAAGTTAAAGAAGCACTAGCCAGACAAGGCTATGTAATGAAGGTTGGCGTTGTGACGTCGAAAGTAATTTGGGTCGCATGCACAACGCTTGAGATCATTTCTGTTTTGTATCAAAAACATTTTTGCAGTCTTTTAAAGGTAATTTTGTTGCCGAATTTTGGTTTTTATTTTTTTCTTAATATTTTAAAGCGTTTTTGAGTTAAAGGAATATATTTGGTGCTGCCCCCTCCATTTTTAAAATAACGGTATATCTCAAAAACAAGCGCTAACCTAAAAAACGGTTAGCACCACTGAATTCAGCGCATCCGAACTAGGTGTAACCACTGGGTGCCCCTACTGTCGGAAAAAAATATGTACAAGCACAGTGTAATTTGTCTGGTCGCTAATCATCAACAAACCCAACACAAAGATGTTCAGCTAAGTTAATAGAAAAATAAAAAAACATGTTAAACAAATTCGTTTTAAAAGGTAATAATTTTCATTAAAAAAAGCGGCAGCTACTCTCCTAATGCCAATCTGTAAACTGGTATCACAACAATATTGTATAAATTATGCATGTAAATTTTGTAAAACAATATTTTAGAACAAAATCTTTTACAGCAAACAAAACCAAAATTGCGAAAAAACAACATATAAATTATTCAATAAAACAAAACCACACACCTACAAAATACAACAATTGGTTTGTTACCGTTTAAATCTAGGTTTCATTATATTATTGGGGGGCTTAAAAGGGTGTGAAAATAATTTATTAGATTTATTCACATCACCATAAAAATTAGCAAACCGAAGGTGGTTATTAAAAATTTTAGATTGTGCAGCAAAAAAAAAAAAAAAAAAAAAAAAAAAAAACAGGGTGGTGCAGAAAAATTAACATGCCGGCTCAAATACTCCTATAAGCAAGATAATATACGCCTGGCGTAAAATATACTTATACAGTTAGCATCATAAAGAAAGGATCAAACTCAAAAGTTTCCGTTCTCGAGTTTTTATATATTTTGGTTAATTGCATGATTCTATTATGAAATGAACAAAAACTCAGGAATAAAAAAATAGATTTCTTGGTATTGGAATATATATCGACATATTCCGTTACTATGCTTTGGTAATAAGAGAGAAAAGAGAACAGGTATTTAGCTAAGACTCACACAGCCGAGTATAACAAATAGTAAAGCTTCCTATAGACGGTTGTCAGATCTTACAATATTGTTAGACCTAACTAACAACGTGCTGCCAATCTACTAGAAATACAAAATTGTCAGCATTAAGAAAATTATCAGTTCAGACAATCTTACAATTTCATTGCCAGACAATTGGCTGACAATAAATTTAGCTACCAACGAAAATTGTCAGCTTACACGGCTGTAAGATTTTCTACATATCAAAAATTGTCAGCCAATTGTCATTATCAAAATACACACACACACATGCCATTATTCATTCTTTATTTTTCTCGCTCAATAACCATGTTTTTAATTTTTTATTCCCCTTTCTGCAAATTTTTATCTCTCGTGCTCACATTTTTTACTATTCCCTTGTTTTTTCTCTCCCTTTCGTACACACACACATTTTTCTTTAATATTCTTTGTCATTACTCTGACATTGTAAGGTGTTGAGAATTTATACATCTTACAGTATGCCAATGCCTGACAATGTACTAGCAATGATAATGCCAAAGTGTTCAGACGATTGACAGTTAACTGACAATTAATTGTTAGGTAGGTGGCCTGCCAGTGCTTTTGCTTACAATATTGTCAGGAAGAAATTGTAAGTTCCCACGATTGGTTAAAAATATTCTATACATTTTCTGACAATATTGTAAGATCTTACAATCTTTGTTTTATGCTTTGTTTTTTTTAGCAGCAAATCTATTTGTGCAGAAATCTACTGTATATGTTCATAACGTAAAAACAACAAAAACTATTGTATTACCCCAAAGTAACCGTTTAAATTTCATTCTTTTTTAAACGTTTTGTCCTTCAAAAATAGCTGCTCTGATTACTTCTAAAATAAGTCAGTTACTGCAAAAATATTCTGAGTGTAGCCTTCTAGACTGCAGCGCTTATTTCACACTCTCAGTTGTTTATGGTTAATAAAACTTTTAAGCTTCCAATCACTAGTTATTTAGTGAATCTTAAATGGTTTAAGCCATATAAAATAGTATATTAATAAAACGCCTTACCTAACCTTTAGCTCGGTCACCAGGAGGTTTCTTATCATTCACACAAATAAAATAGATTGGCGTACGCGAACAAGCGTATATGGTATTATTAAAAAAACAACAAAGCAAATACTTAATTTATTTAAATTTTTTTATGCTTTTTTTTGTGCATTAATAAATAACAAAGCTATAAAAATAAACCAAACTGTATTCCCATATGGAAACTTACACCCCAAGGCTCATATTTCATTCCTGGCAACAATCTCATTTCTCATATTCGTTGAATGGGTCATAGGATCATGCAAATAGGAAGGGGATGTCCCATAAACAAACAAACAAAAAAACACACACACACACGCACACGCTGGGTAAACATAAATGATTTTTATTTTTTACAAAAAAAGCATAACAAAAAACATTTAACTTTAAAGGTGTTTTTTGGTGAAAAACTAAATCAAACATACAGTGTACATGTGTTTGTACTTGTACATACGTTTGTATGTAGGTATCATAGCAGGCGGTTTGCTGGTCTCCATGGGTAACAAACTTAAGTTAAAAAAAAAAATATATACATATAAGGAAAATGGAAAGCAGCACGTGTTTTTCATAAACAGAGCTTTGTTCCATAGTGAACTGTGGGGCCATCATATATTGGACGAAATGTGGTGTTTCTACTGTTGCCTGGAAGTCCTTGTTTGTAATTTGCGTGGCATAATTTTTAATTATGTTTTAAATTTGTTCTGTTTATTTTTACATTGAAATGTTTGTCTTGTTTTTATGGGCAATATTATTTTAAAGATGTGTGGGACTCTTTTTAATCATTAACTTTATTTGTGCAATCAAAAAACTTTTGTAAGCATTAAATTTTTTGATGAGCTGCTTTCCCTCAACCACAAAAATCATCAGCACGCTTCACACTTAATGATTATGTTTTTCTTTTTTTTTATTATTATTTCAGATTGTTTTGCAAAGTTTAGTTAATTTTTGTAACTTTTAAAATAAAATTTAATATGTAAAAATAGAGAAATAATCAGGCTTGAATTTGAGATAAAATTAGAACTATTAAGCCTCAAATTCACAGATGGATTTTAGCTGCAAAAATTTTGTTTCCAATACAGGGTCCACCATCTAACGTTTTTGTTTTTCAACTAGTGCTTATTTCGTGAATGGTAACACTTGACAGATAATTAGTTTTTTCCTTCCGCTGAACGAATATGGTTGTGTGTACGCTTAAACAAGGCGACATTACTTTGATAATCGTGGTAATGATTTTGCCAAAAAAAAAAGCATCATCTTTTCAGATGAAGCTCATTTTGATCTTGGCGGGTATGTAAGCAAGCAAAATTGTTGCATTTGGGGCACAGAAAACCCGCATGCATACATTGAAAAGCGGATGCTTCCAAAGCGAGTCACTGTTTAAGGCGGATTTTGCTCCAGAGGCATAATCTTCGAAAATGAGCCACCTGTGGCCGTTACAGTCAATGGCGATCATTATCGGGCCATGTGGAACGAATTTTTGTTCACAAAAATTGAAGAGGAGTATATTGGCAACATTTGGTTTCAACAGGACGGCGATAAGTGCCACACAGCCGAAGCTACACTAGATGTTTTGTAGCATTTAAAAAAAAAAAAGTTATTTGGCGGACCCTTCATTTCACTTTATTAATTAATAATCCAACGAGGGCCTTTTCGTTGTTTTAGTGTTTAGTAAAATCTTTGCTATTTTGTGTTTATGAATACATTATTTTTTTTTTAGACACTTTGCTTATTAAATAAGTCTTATTAAATAAGTCTTATGCATAAATTAGTTTGTGTATGAGTATATTTCACTACCTGACAGCCTAACCTGGATTTTCTCACATGCTGTATGCGATCCCAGGGTGCATCGCAGCTTCCATGGTTACACATTTAATATGTGTGGTATTATCAAGCCTTTATTTGTTTTTCTTGACAATTTATTTATTTATTTTTTGTTGCTTGCTTGTTTAACAAACAAACAAACAACCAAAAAATATACATTTGTATATCATGTGCAACGAAAAAGAGGGATTGGCATAACAAACAGCGCATACAATAAAATAAAACGAATGAGCTGAGAAAAAAAAAGGAAAACTTACCGTTATTGTGGCATATGCTAAACACCAGTAGAGTCATAAATATCACACCAAACAATTCATTTAAAATTCGAGCAGGAGTCAGCAGGCAAGTAACACTATACCATGTGCGAAATACTGGAGATGATGACGATGATGATGATGATGGTGGTGGTGGTGGTGGGGGTGCTGCGCAAAGCGGAGTGGAGCGGGAATAATTGCTGTGATGGGTTAAGGTTTTTGTGGCCGTAGATGTTGTTGTTGCTGCTAGTGTTTTATTTGTTGTGGGTATTTTGCATTGGGTTAAAAAAGTAGAAAAATTATTATTATTATTATTGCCGGCAGGGTGGGACGCAGCATCGCAGGCTGCTGATGATAATGATGTTGTCATGTCTGTTGCTGTAGATGCTGCTGTTGTTAAAAATTTTGTACAACTTGTTGTCTTTGCACCACACTGGGGTGAGGTGTTTTTTATTATTATTTGTTGTTGTTGTTGTTGTGCTTGTTTCCCTAAACCATATAAATTTTGAAACTGCTCAAAATATTCACATTTCAAATTTAATTGATCACTATTGCGCTTCAAATGGTTGGTGAGCTGTTGTTTATTAGTTAATGCTGCTTTATTAGATGAAGCTGTGGCGGCATGTGCTAAATTTGTGATTTTATTTACAATAGTTGTTTGTTGTGGCATCATTAACAGCGCTATTATATGTTTTACTATTAATTTTAACTTTTTCCTTTTACAACTGCCATTGCAATAATATTTACAATACATTTTGTCACAACTACCAATTGTGTTTAGTGTTGTTGTTGGTGTTGGTGTGGTGCTCATGCAACACCACCTGCCTATACTATAATTTAGTTTTAAATATTTATGGCTTTTCAACGAATTATTTACACTTATTTTATATTTGCGGCTGCTACACACATTTGCAGTTGTTGCTATTGCTGTTGTTGTTGCCTCTAATGCTGGCGCTGGTGATAGTGCAGCTGAAGTTGTTGTTGCTTTTGCTGTTTTAATATTATTCACCATATTTACAATAGTTTCATTTTGCACAAAATTCTCATATACACGTTTTCTCTTCCGTCTGGAAGTTTTTCGTATTTTTCTTTTTAATTTTAATGGATACAACCGTTTGCTGGTGCTCAACGTTGTTGTTGTGACAATAACAGATTTTCTTTTTTCGGTTTTTATTTTGGCAAGACAACTACACAGTTTTTTATTGCTTTCAAATGCTTTATTCTTGATGTTGCTGTTGCCGTTGCTGTCGCTGCTGTTGTGTTTGTCATGGCTGTGGTAAATATTTACTTTTCTGGGACATGTTGCTGTTTTGGTGTTTAAACCAGTTGTATTTGTTCTTGCAGTGGTTGTTGCCGTTGTTGCAGCTGTCGTGTTAAAAAAGTTGTTAAAATATTCAAATGTCATTGTTATTCGCAGTAAAAAGCATCACTAACAAACAGCAAACAAATGTTACAATTAATGTAAGACCAGCTTAAATATTTATTTAAATGCAAAACACTTTTATTCATGTTTTGTATTTTAATTTATTTTTATTTTTTTCCTTTGTAAGCATTATTTTTCTTATTCAAATAGATTTTTTTTCCTACAATCTGCTGCTATTTGCTTAAATTGTTTATAGATCCTTTATTTGCTTTTTTATCATAATTTTTTCATTACTTTTTGTTTGCAGTTGGAGGGCACTTAAAAAAGCATATTTTATAAATATAAATTTTAATTTTACAATGTCATCAGCAGCCTCAATATAAAGGCTCTTGAGTTTTTTGGCCATGGCTCCAGTGTAAACGCTGAAAATGAATAATTAAAAATATATATTAAATATGCTAAAATTTATGGAGCAAAAAATATTTTTTTTTTACTAAAAAAAAATTGTAACAAAATGTATTAATTTTTAACTATTATTTAGATGATAGCGTTCAAACGGAATATAAAATCAGCAAAAAGGGAAAAGATAAGACTTAGCAAAGGGCGAACATTGGGTAATATTGTTGCAACACAGGAAATTAAAGCAGCAAATTGTGCAGTAAGGTATTCTTTATAATACCAAACTACGAAATCGGATCCCAATTTCCCCTCATAAATGCTCACCACAGCAAAAAAAAAAAAAACAGTGAGGCAAAATTTCAACAGATGTAATCGAATAAAGGCGTGCCGCATACGCCCACAAGTTTAAGGAATGTGCGAAGCGATTCACAAAATGTATCACAAATAACGTGCAATCAACGCTGCTGGCACAAAATCTGACACTAGGCAGCTTTAATTTTTTCTTTTAAAAATGTTCTCCATATAACCGGTTATCCATTTTGCGGTTTCAAAAGTAAACGCAAATAAAACACATTTAAAATATTTTTTTTTCTTTTTTCGTTATTTTGACCCCTTTTTTCTTATATTTTATATATTTATTTGAGCTTAAATATATAAAATATTTTTTTTTTTCATGAAATATTTTTTTTATTATAAAGTTTGAACGTTGATATTATGTGTGAAAAACTACGTCATTTAAATGAGCACCACGCGAAGTGTTGCCAGCATTGATTCTTTTGAGGTAATTTTCGACCACTTTTTGACAAATATTGGGCGGCATCTCAGCCCAACATTCTTGACGAATGTTGGTTTTTAAGTGCTCAAGAGTTAAAGGTGTATCTGCATAAAAACGGTCTTTCGCGTAGCCCCACAAAAAAGTCAGTCTAATGGTGTTAAATCGCATGATCATGGTGGCCAGTTGACATCGACACGACGCGAAATTAGGCGGCCAGGAAATGTCTCTTGCAATAAAGCCATATTCGCTCGAGTTATGTTCCATGTGGCACCGGCTTGTTGAAACCACATATTCTCCAAGTCGTATTATTCAATAGCAGGCCAAAGAAGGTCGGTTATCATATGACCATAACGCTCCGAATTGACGGTGACAGTCGTTTCATCGTCGTTTTCGAAGAAGTAAGGTCCAATCACACCAACGGACAAAAGATCGCTCCAAACAGTGACTTTTTCTGGACGTAATGGCCTCTCTTCAATTACTTGAGGATTCTCAGAACCCCAAATAAGACAATTTTGCTTATTAACACACTCACCGGGTGAGAAATGTGCTTCATCGCTGAAGAAAATTTTGTTCGCAAAATCGCCGTCCACCGCCTGTTGTTCAAGCACCCACTTCAAATATCTACGACGTTGTGAATGGTCAGTTGGCTTCAGTTGTTGTGTGAGCCGGACTTTATATGGATGTAGATAGAAATAGAAAATACGCCATAATGTGCAGTAAGACAGTCCTGATTCCTGAGAACGACGAGGAATCGGCACATTGGGGTCTTCGGCAATACTTTCACTTACAGCAGCCATATTTTCAGCGGATCGAGCGAAACGATGGTGCACAGGCCTTACAATATTTGTAGCCGCTACAAACTCTTCAAATTTCTTCACAATTTTTCCAATTGCTGGCGTAGTTGGACGATTATGTAAACCATAATCTACTCTTAAAGCACGTTATGTGGCTGTGGCAAAATCATCATTTTTGTAGTATGTTTTCATAATTTTTATGCGTTGTGGGATATTTAAACGATCCATTTTCGTCAATATTAGACTTTCAACTAAGAAGAAAAAAAAATTGGTTTGACAGATGTCGCATTCTAGTCCTATACTTTTGAAACCACGAAATGGATAACCCGTTATAATTATGGACGGCAGCAGCAAAAAGTATAATAAAAATACTTATTTCATGTTAGAATATTGCACCAGTTATCGAAAAATCTTACTCTGCTCTTCGTTACAGTTCTTCATGAAGTTCTTTAAAAAAAAAAAAAAATTCTATTACAAATAGCATAACATTAGTAAAAGCTACAATTACTCCAAGAAGTTACCAAAAGTTTACTTTTACCATGCGTATGTATACACGGGATCGTGTCTTAAAGGGCCTACCTACTCATTGCATTTGCAATTAGCTCTGGAAGTTATTTTTTCATAACATAACAAAAACTTATTTACTATTAAATTTTATTATATTAAATATATTCAGTGGAGCGACCACCCTGGAAACGGTAGAAACCAGTAATGCTGAGCAAAAAACTCTATCATTTTGAAAATATACAATTTTCATAATTTTTAATTTTTGTAGGCTAACAGATAATAAAGAGAACCACTTTTAAGTTAAAGGGGCGGTTTGGCAAACAAGTTGTGATGGAAAGTACTGCCGAAAGAAAGTAAATGCAAAAAAAAAATTATTTTAAAAGACTTGTTTCTTTGCAGATATTCATATTGAAGCAGATAATTTTTCCATTAAATTTTTCATGAATTTAAGATCTTGTTTAACCTCAAATTAAAGTCGTGGGTCCTTTTTAAAAAATCCCCTGCATACAGAAACCAGATTTACTTTTGACAACTTACATTCATTCATTAGCGAAAATTCATCGCTTATACCCTTTGTGGTCTTAATATTACTCAATCTTTTAATGTAGTATGTCCAGGTAGAGTTTTATAAAATTTTTGTAAAAACAATAATATTTACTTTCCGCAATAACAACATGTTTGTATAAATTCGTTTTATTTTTATAAATATTTTTTTGAGCTAGCAGCAATTATTAAAATCAAAAAAAAAAAAAAACATTATTCAAAATTACACTAAAAACTCCATGGAATAGTTGAAGTGGAAATTCATTAAGATTTATTATTAAATAGCATACGTTTTTTAGTTGAATTTAAACAAAAAGAAAATCGTTTTGTTAACGGTTGGCAAACACAATAATACGACTAAACAAAAAACAGTTATAAAAACATACTATTCAAAAGTTATTAAAATAATATTGACATGTTTATGCAATTTATTTTTTATATGCTGAGAGAATATAAAAGCGCACTTTATAATTTATCATTTAAATTTTTTTTACACAATTTCAAAACATACTAATATAATTTAAATTTAATAATTGAAATAAACATTAATTCTAATTCTTAGAGCTATTTAAAATTTTTTATTAATATGTTCCACATAAATTATAACCTTAATCTTAATTTCGTTTGGCCTTAGCAGAGAAAAGGGAACATCCTCTCATGTCTGTTGCTCAAAAGAGAATTATAAATGAAGCATTTTTTTCTGAGAGAGTATTAATTATTACTTGAGCAAAAGAATTCATGACTAGACAGATTTACTTGCCCCAATCAAGCAACTCAAAAACTCACACAGATTACATCCGTGTTAAAACAATGCCAGGGCAACCGGGGACATTGAGTTTTCTTGCTTCTCTGAGAAGCTTATTTTTATACTTTTAATAAGCGAAGCAGTTTTTATTAATATTTTTTGTTTACTTTTGAAATTTTTATCTTGTTATGCCTTATTATGCCTTGCTAACATTTTCTTTAGCTCGACCACTGCTCGTTTCGTTGCTGATGGGAAGTGTAGCGAGTTTCGTGCTAAAGAATTATTTTATCTAGCTTGGTTAATATAACTTAAAACAACTTTTTATGAAAATTAATGTATAATATTTATACAAAAAAAACCTTATTTTCAATTAATTTCATCAAAATTTTATACAGGATATTTTAAAACACATTCAAATTCATTTTGATTTTTACGAATATGCCTCATATTCTTAAATGAGCAATTATAGATGAGCAAATGATTCAAATGTATGACCAACCCCGCAATAATTTTTTCTCTTCAACATTTTTTTCGAGCACACCTCCTAAGGGTGGCTATGATATACAAAATTGAAAGGCGGACAGGAATCTAGCGAAACATCAGGGCAGGCTGATGCAGCAATCGATTTTAGGCCATACATTTTTCGACAGATTTCGGCATTGGGGAAAACTACAACCTGTCAAGAACAAATCATTCTTGAGACATTTGCATTTAAATGTTTTGTATCTGAGTTCTGCGTGGAGGAGGAGCCATTAGAGTGCCCGAAAAAAATATTAGTCATACATTTGACTACTCTACGTGCACCCAGGGACTGATCAATATTTAAGGTCCTAACTCATCAGTATCAAATGATTTGTTGAGGTCCAACTATAATCTGAGATCCTCAACAATATCAACTAAGGCTGCCTATCAGATAAAAACTTGTATCTCGCCAAGTATTCAGCCAATTGTTTGGCCAAAAGCTTTTTTATAACTTTGGACACGAAAGGAAGAATAGCGATTGGTCGGAATCCATTATTAGATTTGGGGATAGGAAAGATGTCATTCATAGAATAGTATTAAATAAATAGGTGTAGCAAGGCAATAATAGCATACGCCTTCAATAGTTCGCATGCCAAAAGCTATCGAAAAAGCAATGGCACAATATTGCTCAAGTTTTATAATAGCAAAATGAATCACCAGGCTCGGAAGAGTCCAATTTTTAATTTTAGTTTTCACTTATTTCCAGTTTTGCGATATAAAAAACTGTTTCTCTCGAACGCTTTTGATATTTTGGAAATGTTTACTTGTAGTTTACAAAGTTTGTTGCTTATGAAATACAGAGTTTGGGGTTTCTGTAGGCTGAACAATTAATCTGTAGAAGTGTAGGATGCAGAAAAACTAATTTTCTACTGCTTTTCGTGCACTTCTGGTGTTAAGCTATACAAAATTGGTGTTTTTTGCAAACACCTCTTTGACAAGATTTGAGGAAATTTAGTACCTGCTAGTTTTTTATTTTATTTTTATTTTATTTTATTTTATTTTATTTTATTTTATTTTATTTTATTTTATTTCTTTTTTTGGAGTGAAGAACTGATCACCATTTAAGCCAACTTTCCTAGTACTTCTTCTTCACTTTTTCTGAAATTCTGAATAAAAGAGTTTTTACCCTAAAAAAAAAAAAATACTTGATCTGCAGCATTTTTTTACTCGAAAAAATCCATTTTGTCCTGGTCTTGCAGTGTAATTTTGCACCAGCTAACAACAATAATCTGCCATATTTTACGTTACACGTGAATAAATAAAATCATTATAAATATTCCCAGAACTCCGAGTTTAGTTCGGTCCAACTGGTACTTAAATATAAAAGTATGCAAACAATATTTTAAAATATAAAAATAAACTGCAAAGAAATTCAAATAAATAAAACATAAATTACACTCCTTCTAAAACCGGGCAAACAAGATTAGAAAATAGAAAAATGTACTACAGAGAAGTTCACAGAAATACACCAAAAACTACATTCGCTTTGCTTTTATTCGTTTTTTTTTTCTTTTTTTTTGGTTGACGAAAGAGTTCCACAAATTGTTTTATACCTTTTATTCTTCACAAGTTGCTGGCGCATTTAAAATGTTTTGTTTACAATGAAAGAACATGTTTATGTTTATTTAGTTTTTCCTTAAAAAAACTAACAGACAACAAAGAAAATTGTAGTAGAGATATTTTCTTCAGAATGAAAGAGGATAAAACAAAAGAATGACATGTAATAATGTCACTTTCGGCTGGGCCGAAGCTGAAATACCCTTCACCAGAGTATGCTCTTCGCGATGGTGTCGCTAAAAAGCCGTCCGTCCACCTCAACCCCCTAAAATCAATGTTTTTCTACAAAATCCTCCAAAAAAAAAAAAAAAAAAAAAAAAATTTGGTGAACATTCTGCTTTTTCATTTAATTTTACTTTAAAAATCGTTAAAGTCTTCAAATTTATCAGTTGAAAAATCTTCTAACTTTTGCAATTTTACCGTTCAACCAAACACAGAAATCCCCTAAAAATAACCAAAAAATAAATTGTTCCCTCCCCTAAAATTCCCCCGAAAGAATTTAACATCCCAAATTCACCCCTGAAAGAAAACAAAACCCTTAAAATTTAGGGGGAAACCGCCTAAACTGGCAACACTGATTTGGAATATATGTGGTTTCAACGGGTCAGTACCACTTGCCACACAGCCAACGAAACAATCGCTCTTTTGAGCGGCAACATTTAATGGCCGTGTTACCTCATGTGGTGTCGATGTCAATTGGCTGCCAAGATCATGTGATTTGACATCGTTTGACTTCTTTCTTTGCGGGTATTTCAAAAAAAAAAAAGTGCACAACGATTAGCCAGCAGCAATTCAATAGCTAAGCGATGACATAATTCGGTACACTAAGGGCATAGAACCTCAATTATTCCTCAGCGTCATTGAAAATTTGGAGATGTGCCGCTGATTTGGCCGATATTTTGTTCTATAGATAATTGAACCATACGCATATTATCATAATAAAAATAAATTACGAAATTTCCTAAATAATTTGTCTTTTATTCCAAATCATCATCAGCTTTAAAGACTTAACCACCCTTTACTTTATAATCAAATACTGGAAATTGCAAACGGTGTTACAAACTTATTTATAACCTCAACTTTAGTAGTGAAATGAATAAAAGACATTTGCAATATTTCGTTAGTTTCAGAGAAATACAAGTTAAATGGCTACGAGAAGGAGTAGATAGAAGCCATTTCTAAAGCAACAACAGCGAAATCGGCAAATGTTATTGCACTATACAAAAATTACAGACACGTTGAGCAACAACTAAATAAAGGAACAACAGCAATTAAAATGACTATAAACAAACGACACTAAGAAGGATGAACACGTTGATAATGATTATAAGAAATTATAATGACATCTTGTTGTTTATGGTGTTTTCAGCTGTTCAAGATTTTCTTATTATTGTTGTTGTTGTTGTTTTCGTTACTGCTGCTGCTGCTGTTTTTGTAGCGCTTTTAAAAGCGTGCACTTAAATTATTCGAGTTTTGCTGCTTCTTTTGTGTCTCTTTGAAAGAAGCTTTAATTGTTTTGGAAATAAAAGATATATTTTTAGATTTAAAGAAAACTTTGAGAACTGTTGCAATAGAAGAATAAAATAGTTTTCTTTAATCATGACCTGCTATAAAGATTTAAGAGAAAACAATTTAAATTTTAAAATACTTGCTATTGTGAAAAATTTTACATTGTCTATACTGTTTTACTAATCATAATATTCAATAATAAATATTCAGGCAAACAAAATTCTCTTAACGCTTAATCTATTGAGTATTTGAGACCGGGAAACAAACGAAGGTTAAACATATCGATATGATAATATTCTAAGAGCCCTATATCTACTACTGTTAAAGTATTAGGTGGGCCAAAAGAAGTCATTCGATGCTATTTGCCTTTAAGAATATCTGTTGTAGTGCACGCAGGGTGTGCCGTTGCTTTGTCCTGTTGGCACCACATGTGCTCTAGAACTGATTCGATCAATTGCGGCAGAGAAATTTCAGTTAAAATGGCTCTATAGAGCGTTATCGTTTGACCAGCAGCATCCTCAAACAAAAATGTCCCAATGACTCCTCCAGCGTGAACAGCGCAACATGCAGTCACATGCAGTTGAGCGGGTGTAACAGCTCCTCGTGCATCACTCGTGGATTTTCGGTGCCCCACAAGCGATAGTTTTGCTTGTTCGCAAACCCGCTGAGGTGGAAATGAGCCGCACCGCTCATTATGATTTTGGTCGAAAAGTCGTCCACTGCATCATAGACACGATTATTTCGCACTCTTGAGAGGTGTATCACTCCATGGCACGTTCACTTGTATTCTTCAGCTGTCTACCACCATTTGTAAAGAGCAACTTCCAACAGGGTGATTTTTTTTTTTTGGCCCACCTGCTATATAGCAGCCGGGTTTCAGCTTCCTAATTATAGAAACTGGTTCCCTACTTAGCAAAAAAAAAGTGTAAAAATTTATAACTACGTGTATAGTGTACTGTTTCAGACTACTGATACGCACATATCATTACTTGACTTTCAATTTGCATTTGTGTAGTGGGCAACAAAGTTACTATTTTGCAATTGAAAACTTACAACAATGAATATTAAACGCTTCTAAACATAAGTTTGGAATGTGTGAAATAGTTCTTTTGTTTCGTTTACACATATACACCATATTTTCAGAAAAAGGCAACAAAAGACTTACCAACTTTTATCATTTTCAAATTAACACTTTTTCAGTTTTTCTTTTCTCTTCTTGTTTTGGTCTTAAGCGCGAGAAAAAAAGACCTCCAACTTCTAACAATTGTATTAAAAAATGCATTTAACAAGTTCATCTCGATACAATAAATTATTTTGTTTAAGATTTTAAGATGGATTTCAACATAAGTGTGTACGTGTGTGCCTTTGAGTGTGTTTAGCTCAAACTCATTTTAATTTGTTATTGTAGCAAAATAGCTTTTGGATTTTATTTGTTTATATAACAATCAAGGGGGCAACCAATTACATACTCCAAAAGATGCAGAAAAAACCAAAAATGTGATACAAAAATTAAAAGAAAAAATATGCTCCAAAAAATAAATGAATATTTTTCAAAATAAAAATTAAAAGGAATTTTTACTGAAAATTTTAATTTCATTGAACTTCTGTATTGTAATACATTTATATTAAATTACTTTTTCAGGCTTAAGTTCAAATCTTGGTTTGTCACTGTTTTAATTAGTATTAATTAAGTAAAGAAAAGGAAAATTTAATAGCTAGGTGGACAACCGGCCGGACAACTGGGTAGCAAACACCCTTCATCAGCACCCTATGAACTTTGGACGTGTCAAATTTGACAATTTTGGCACAGTCACTTTAACCACTCGGCAACCAAAGCTCACGCAATTTTACTTTCTGTTTATATACTTAACTAACATTAACCAAAGCAATGATATCTTTTTATATTTCGGGATTAGAGAACAAAAACAAATATTAATTATCGAAAATCACCGTAATATTTTTCAAAATATACGCCATGAAGATCTAAACACCTTTTCAGGCGTTTGACACAATTAACGAAGCACTTTTGCTACTCTGATTGAGGTATCTCTAAAACATGAATTCTGAATGCAGCGTTCGCATATGCAGGTGTCGCAAAACGTTGACCTCTCAGTTTAATTTTTACATACGTGCAAGAAAAAAGAAATCATTTCGCTGCTAAGTCAGGACCATACGGCGTATGACTTATCAAATCAATGTTTTGGGTGCTCAAAAATTAACATATGTGAACCGTTGTAAAAGAGCTCGCATTATCGTAGTGAAAAGTGATCCATCTTTGGTGGCTGGTTTTCCTGATTTCTTGGAAGACAACTGGCAAGCCACCTGTTGTGTACCACTCAAAATTGACTGTTCTGCATTGCTCTAGTGGTACGGCGCCAACAACTTTAGTTGGATTTTGCTCATCTTGAAACATGCGTACAGTCGACAGCTTTTTCCTTTCGGGCTCATACGCGTGCGTAAATCGACGCCTCATCACCTGTCAGGATGTCACAGACGTGTTTCGAAGCACCGCGATTGTATTTTTCGAGCATATCTTTCGAACAAACAGTACGAGTCTTTTTTCAGCAATTCATGGTGTGGCATCCAACGCGAATAATTTTCTTTTTTTTGACAAACAAATGTTTATGCAATATTGAATGTAGTATGTTGGTCTCACTTACTCCTACGGTTGTCAAAACATTACAATAAATCACTTTACAGTCTTGCAATATCAGTTTGCGAGCAGCATCAATGGTTTTGGAACAACAACTGATTTTGGATGACCTTCGCGAAATTCGTCTTGGAGTGAGCTACGACCGCGATTGAATTCACCATACCATCGATAAACACTGTTTGGTGGAGGTGTCGCCTTTATCGAATTGGGTTAGAATTTATATCATGATCAATGTCAAATTCTATACGAAATATTAAAGAAAGAAGACAAAACTTACTTCTTATAATATTTAAAATAAACCATGACAAAATAAATTCATCCGGCATAGACACCATGTAATTTACCAGCTTTCTTTCATTACAAAATTGGAGAAAAAGTTTTCTATGTGATTTAAGTTAAAATATCTCCTTCCTCAGCGCAGAATTTCCCAATCAATATATATAAGCATGTGGTGGGATAAAGTGATTTTAAAAATCATATGGTGGGGTAAAGTGATCCAACAATCTTATTGTGTTTGTAATCGGGCAAATGGGCCAACTATATATCCAAAGGAGCAAGTACAAATTAAATTTGTCTATTTTATTTTGTCTTAACGAAAGTATAAAAATTTTTTATGCAAAATACATTTTTAAAAAAAGATACTGCGTAGTCTGCACCCAGTGGTGTTGCTGTGTTTGTGTTTTCGGTTTCATTTATTTTCTTAATAGCAATTTTAGCTTCCATTTCTATAAATTAAAATTCCAAAAAAATACCACACTTTTTGCATTGCATCAGATTTGAGTTTTCAGTTTTTGTTTATATTTGTATATTAATTTTGTCAGAAATTTAAAGGACTTCATTCTTTTCTGAGCAGCATGACAAAAGCAATGATTAGCAATTTTTTTGACACTTGTTCTACTTTAAACCAAGTTTTGAATAATCAAAAAAAAAACTATAAAAAGGATTACATATCGCACTTGTTGCTCAAAAAACTAAAAATTTAAAAATTTTGACTTTTTGCAAAAAAACCAAACCACATAAGTCATATCTAACCACTGTAAAAATCTCCCTTTGATTTGTCTTCTTTGCTGTGAAAAAAAAACCGCTATGACTCTCTTTGAAGAAATATATCGTTATAATCAACAGAAACAGTTTTTAGATTGTACTGAAAATTCATGAATTTTGAATTGTTGCGCTTTGAGGGCCGCCTGTTTTTTTTTCGAAAAAAAAAACTGGATATGTCGCAATCAGTAGAACAACGCAGAACAGTCATTTTGTTTGGTACACAACAGCTTGTTTGCCAGTTGTCTCCAAAAAATCAGGAAGGCCAGATGCCGAAGACGGATCATCACTCTTCAGCACGACAATGAGAGCTCTCACACACCGGCTTAAACAACTGCATTTTTGAGCACCCCAAATATGGGTTTGATGAGTCATCCGCCGTTTAGTCCTGACACCTGAAGAAGCGGTTGCTGATGCACCAGAATGCATGTTTTGCAGATATCTCAATCATAGTGGCGAAACGGCTTCGAAATTGGTTCAAACGCATGCAAAAATCTTCATGGGGAATATTTTGAAAAACAATAAAGTGATTTTTGATGATTAATGATTGATTTTGTTTTCTAATCCCGAAATATAAAACGCAACCCTCGTATATACCCTTAAAACGAACGCAAAATATGTTAACTTTTTTTCTTATTTAAATACATTTATGGTAACGAACTACCAAGTTCGATATTGAGAAAGGCGTGATTAAACATGTTCGGGCATGCCGCAACATGTCGCAATTTTTTAACTTGCGACATGTTATTAATCAGCAAAAGAAATACTGTTTCATGTTAAGATCACATAACTTTTTGTTGTGAGTACATTAAAAAAGAAATTATGGCCTCCCCATCCACCCCTCCATTCTCTTTGAGAATAGCGTAGAGCTATTATATATACATTCTAATTCAGTTGATCTTAGCAACTGTACCAACTCCAATTTCTCCCATTTACACCAATTCTAAGTCAAAGACTGGATTTTTCTTCGCTTCCTTCATTATGAAAGACATCATTTCATTCTTTTTAGTACCTGTGCAAATAAAAGTGCTTTAGATAACAGCCAAAGCTAACTTTTTCTTTAAAATGTGATGTTAAATAGAAAACAAAACGGCATAAACTAAAGATATACACATGCGTACATACACATTTTGCTAAGAATTTTGTTTTCTCTATTATCCTCAAAAATACACATACATCCATACATGTGTGTGTGTGGGCACATGTACATATGTGTATTTGGTTTTAAATTATTTAACTGGTTTTGAAACTGTTTTTTTCTTGCTTGATTTTCTTGCTGTTGTATTTAAAAGTTTTATGCATTTCCTGCACGTTTGCCAGCAGAGCAGAATTAAGTTTTGTACAAAACTTTCTTTTTATTTCATTTTCATTATAATCTCAATTCAAATGCTTTTCTATGTGTTTTTTTTTTGCAGCTCTGAATTTCTATATGGCATTTTAAGATGAACGAAACCAGGAAAAATAACCAGAGCAACAAAACAAAAGATAAAATCTTTGTTGTAAATTTTAGCAAAAATATTTTTGTAACCCGGAAAATTTATGGATTTTAACATAAATTGGCTTTTTATAACAAAAAAAAAAAAAAAAAAAAAAACGTAAATAAAGGAGAGGGAACATGAAAAACTTTTTTAAAATTTTACTATTTTACGCATCCTGCCAAAAACAATACAACAACATTTTGTTATCATTATAATGTGCACAAGCACACACACAAACGCTCAGATGTATACACGTATTATAAAATCAACATGACTACAGCCAAGGATTGTGGTTCAGCTCCCTGCAGGATTATTAAGAGCGTCAATTGGCTCAAGGCTGCTGCAATAATTTCTACAATAGCCAGCATTAGTGCAAAAAGGGTTACAAATTTGTATGGAAAATTAATATAGTTGTTTAGTACCAGGACATGAGCAGCACCACTTGCTCAAAGCTGAAGTTTTGGTGCAGGGAAAGAGCGTCTACTAGACTTAAAACTAAAAACACCAACTTTAAGAATCTCTTTTTGCTTTTAGTAATTAAAGAAAGTATTGTTTTTGAAGCCATAAGAAAATGTTTTCAAATCTCTTCAGTTCAATCGAAATAAAAGCGACCAGGATATTATTGCAGTCAACGGCCTCCATTTTGTATTGCCATACAAAATGGAGGCCGGGCTTAGACACCAAAATTGCTTTTGAAGCTCTAATTTAGAATGGCGCGTTGGGAAAATGTATTTGTTTTATAAAAAGTTTGTCTCGAAATTGTTTATTTTATTTAGCGATTTGTTATGCAAAAAGAGCGAATACAATTCGATTCGAATAGTCATACATATGAAAACGTTTTATTGTGTGTTGTGTCAATACACGTCATGGTTCTTTTGAAAAAATGATAAATATTATTTTTTTTTTATCTTTTAAACAAAAAGGAATACAAATCGAATTTATTTCTGTTTTTTTTTTTAATTTTATTCTTGGACTTGTACAATGCATATGCTAGCGAATGTTTGTTTGTATTACTGTATGGAAATATACGTGCACTATGATTTTTGAGGAATTATTGAAGCAAAACACACGCTCATTTGTATGTGCATATATACACTCAGAAAACTTTGTCAATAAAATGAAACTGAAAACAATCTCTTTAAAATAAACGAAACTTCATTTAAAAACCATACTACTCATTTTTAATTTAAATTTACTAATTACTTCATGTGCATTGAAATGTTGAAAATACTCAATCGGTAAAAATAATGACTTTTTCTTTAATCCAACTGCTAAATAATTAATGCGTAATCAATTTGTAAGAATTTTTATCATCTCCTTTTTCAAAGGAGTGACAGTACCATTGGGCCGTACTTCTTCCGTGATGCTCATGACCGGCACGTTACCGTGAATGGGAATCGCTACCGTTCAATGATAACCGAATATTTTTGGCTCCAGTTGGATGATATGGACTTGGAGGTCATGTGGTTCCAACAGGGCGGCATGACAAGCCACACAGCGAATGTCACAAACAATTCATTGAAAACCAAGTTTGGAGAACGTGTTATCTCTCGAAATGGTCCAGTCGATTGGCCGCCTCGGTCAAGCGATTTGACGCCGTTAGACTATTTTCTGTGAGGCTACGTCAAGTCTATAGTCTATGCCAATAAGCCAGCGAAAATGGATGAACTTCGTACGAATAGCGAAAGTGAAATTTACGCTTGAAAACAGTTGACAATTGGGTTCAGCGTCTGAACTTTTGCAAGCGTGCGCGTGGTCATGCAAAATAAATCGAGTTCCATATATAATGGCATCAAATGTGCTTTTACAGGAATAAGGAATTTCATTGATATCCTAAACCGTTTTTGTTTTATTAAAAAAAAAGAAATGCGGAACGAAGTTCCTTACGTTTTTTTTTCATCTTTGAATGTAATACAAGGTGAAATCTGTATGTTTTATTTTGTGTTGTTTTTAAAATTTTGAAATTTTCCTTAAATTTTTGGAACGTTTTCCAACTAATTAATATATATTTGTATGTGTCTCCGGTGCTGTCAGTGGAGACACTGCCAATCATACACAATTGCTTTTCGACAGTACACCAATACATATAAACAGCTCACACGCTTTCGTGACGATTTCTACTAATTTCCACTACCAGCAAGCCGCGTTAAGGAACTTCGTTCCAAAAAAACTTTTGTAGCGCTCTAATTGAAAACCCCTGTATATTTGGAAATGCTTGCGTACAGATAAACATAAAATTGCAGAATTATGTACAAACAGCTTGCGCTTGTGCAAGAATGCATACATGTACTTGATGTCCACCACAGCTGAGATGCTGCAACAGTGCACATGTGCCAAATCTATGCCAGACAGCAGAATTCTCTAATAATTAGTATTTAGTTACCCAAAATTAAAAAAAAAATAGAAAATACTTGAATTTTCTTATTTTTTTCTATAAAAAAAAAACTACACTATTGAAAGCTTAACCACATTTGACCAAAAATTTCTGACCAATTCATAATACCAATTTTTTATTTTTGGTACGATATTCGATAGCCAACGAATATCGTTTGTTGCTCAACATAGAGTCACCTAGCTTAACTAACCTCAAAATATGCTAAGAATTCAATTTATAGCTTCAACTAAAAATTTTAAATTTAGTAAAAATTTGCATTTGCTTAATTTTTTTGCGCCGATAAAAATGTTGTGGTGATTCGCTCTGGATCATTCGGCGTATGTTTGTGTATCAGAAAAAAAATAAGGCAAACAGCAAATTACCCTTCTATTACATTAACTTTGGCATTGCAGTATTTAATTAGTTATTCTTTTATTAGTTTCTTAATTCTGAAAAATACCACCTATTTATTGTCCATAATGCCTATTTCTTTCCTACAATTGCTGCAAAATTTATCTCTCTTTTCAATACTTAATACAGGTGGTCTTCTCATATCCTTTCCCTTCTCCCTTCTCAACAAATGTGAGTTAATTTTGCAAATAACTTTCACAAATATACGTAGAAGGACATACATAAATTTTATTTATAATCTACTTAACATCTCCAGAATCAGTGGACAGTTCACTAAATGTAAAATTCCAGCATAATCACACACGTAGCAGAAGCAAAAGAAAAGGGATAACAAACTATTATTGTCCTAGAACACACACCAAAGCACTTATAGCTGAAGTGGAAATATTTCATTTGCTTTTTATTTAATTTATAAAGAGAACACGAATGAATAGCAAACATTGTGAATTTTATATATTGTTTGCAAAACTAAATTTCCAATTTTTCTCTTTTTAATTAAAGCAAGTTGTTACAGCAAATGTTTTGCTGCAAATATGAATTGTATCCCTATTTTTTCTGTCTTACCAATACGAGTATGTTGACCGGTTTCTGTGAGCCTTAATCAGAGTTAAAATGGTACAAAAATTGAAGAAAAAAGGGCAGAGCATCAAAGAACATGTAATTTATTGCCATGACAAATTCTGTTTTAATATATGGGGATGCAAATATGTTTTCTGTTTTGATTGTCATACGAGGGCAGAAAAGTATTTCGTTAAGTGTATGTCTTCCGATATACACTTAAGCCAGAGCAGGCTTGCTGTATGCTTCCTGGATTTAAGCATTATCGTTTTGACTTGCAGGTCTATAGGAATTCGGTGTGACACACAAAGTTCCTTAGTTTTCCACAGCATGTACTGCATAGATGGTTTATATCCGGTAAGATATCGCTTCTTAGATGGCGAGACCGCATTTAGAGCTTCACATGCTCTACATTCATTTATCCCTACTCTTACTATGGGGTTTAGATTTGCTAGTAGTTGTTATCACCCCCAATATTCTACTTCAACCAGCTAGAAATTGGAAGATCGATGATGATAATATCAGGAAAATTAGTCTTTTAAGACTGCCTTATGACCAAACATTAATTAATCAGTTGGACGATAAAAAAAAACTAGAAAACAACAAAGACAATGATTAATAACCCCCCATTTACACATGCAAGTAACTTGTTGTTAACAACCAATACACTGACAGAGACATTAAAAGCTGTTGCTACTTGCTTGATTGTTTACACAGGCAAGTGCAAGCTCATTTTTAAAAGTGTCCTCAAAGGAAATGGTCTTAAAGGAAATTGCTTTACTTTACAAAATATAAAAGAATTAAATGAGAACAATAATAATAAAATAACTATGTTGAAAGAAACTACAAAATCACGGTTCCATTTTTTATATTTAAAACTCACTATTTTTTGCTTTTTTCGTGTATTGTTTGTTCTGTTTTTGTCCGTCTCCATGAGCTTTTGTCATGTCTGGGTTGCCACAGTATTGTGAAATGAACTACTATGTGGAAGCAAATTATTCGAATAGCTTTTTAATAATATAAATAGTAAATTTATATTACAAATCGATAAAGGCCGCATTTTAATTAATTTTTTTTATATTTTATTTTATATTTCGATATGTAAGATCAAAAAGTAATGTATTAAAAATCGTTTCTTTAAAAGTTATCTATTAAAATTAAAGTATAATCTTTGTGCGGTAACACTGTTTTTGCTTTTTGTCATTTTACCGATATACAAGTAAAAAAAATTACTGGCAATCAAAATATTTTGCAAGTGAGCTCGCAACTTGCAGAAGTGTGATTTTATTAGCAAAAAAAATATCAATGTATTGAGCTACTTACACTTGCACTTGCGTGTGTAAATGGAGGGTAAATGACTACCAGGCGATTGCGCAAGTGATCGAAATTGAATCGTTAAGAGTTAAGAGAGCCTAGTCATAAAAGACTCCTCCAGAAAAGATCGCCGTAGAGTACAGTTTTCTCAAACCAAAACCTAGTTTTTGACTCAAAACTGAGAGAATAAGTGACTACTTTAATCGCAGTAAGCAATTGAAGAAGTCTCGAATTTAAGATTACCAAAAATCTTAGCTGGGTCACTAGGCGTTGCCAAAAAGGATCTCTTTGAATCTTCCAGCAGGATTCTGGTTTAAAAAAAATTAAACTTAATCTGAGTAGTTTTTCCTAATGACTACTTGTACACTTCCTAAAACATTAAATGGGAACTGGTTAGGCCTTCAAAATATTTGTTTTAATGCAAGCAATCAGTTTATTGTAATCCAAGCAACGAGCAATGGCTGAATTCACACAACGCCACAAAACGGAAATATTTTTTAAATTATTTATTTTTGGATTTATTTGTTTGGCTTGAAATTGGCTCTTCAAATATGTCAATAAGCAATACAATTGAGCTTGTGAGTCGGGTACATGAGTACCCTATAGGTTTGATTTTCATAGAGATGTAACTCGGAGAACTCTGAAGTTGACAACCGTTCTCATACTTTTGGCATGAGTAAATAGTAAGTAAGATTTGCTCAATAATAATCAAGAAAACAAAATGAATTTTTATAGCCGTTTTTTTCTCTTTGAGGAACGTATACACTAAAGTTTTCCCGAAAAATGTGACCCCTACTTTCTAGTCGACCATTATTTTGGGCAAATGAATTCATATACATAAATAAAGAAAATACAATAAATAAATATAATAAAATATAATAATAAATAGATATAGAATGAAAAAGGTACCACAAAAAATAACAACGAAAAGAAAAATCAAGAAGAAAATGTACAAACAATCGCTAGCAATACAATTGTAGAGCTCAACAGGTTGCCAGACGTGGGACTGGCCCACTGAGGTTAAGAAGAAAAGAAGACTTACTGACTGGGGCATATATTATGCATATTTCACGTCCAAATTCACCCAAACTGCCCTCGTAGAAACAAATATGTTTCGCCTAAGGTTTAGTATCGTTATCTTTGTTGAATATCATTTTGAAATATTTTCCTTTTTTTCTCCATCTAAGTAAAAGTTAACATTTTACATAAATAAAACATTAAACACTTGGCCATATTTAATTTTTTTTTTTTGCTGCCTAAAGCAACAATATGCCAGCAGGGATGACACAGGGTGGTGTGTATTTTACTAAATTTGGTTTTAGAGATTGTATGTTTTAGGTGTTGGACAAAACATTTCCGCATAATGGCACACATTTTCCTTTTCAGGGCTTAAGTGACAGTTTACCAAATGTTTTGCAAGATACATTGAAGATATACAAATTAAAATGGAATAAGGCAATTTTGGAAATCATTTATTTTCTGTTTTTCCTTTTTTTTTTGGACGATTCATTCTAATGTATATTAGTAGAAACAATTGTTTATTCATTAGAATTTTAATATTCATTTATACAAAAAAAAAAAATTTTATTTATTTGCTTGGCAGCGCAGCAGCACTCAGAAAAATAATTGAATATAAATGAATGCTGGTAGTAATTTCCAAAATTTAAATAATTTTTGTTTGCAATAAAACGCACATAATAAAATGTTAAATAGCCAGCCACAGCAACCATAAAATGTAGTTTAAATAAATGCATAGAAAAGTGTGTTTAATTAATTGTATGCACGCTTGGTTTAACACTACAACAATTTCTTAATTTTTTCTACATAAACACTAGGGAACGTCGATTTTTCGACAGCTTGTGGCGTGAGGAACAGAATCATTTTCGAGGCGTCCGATGTTCAATTTTCATAGTCCTCATAGCAATTGTTAAGGGCATATATAAGTTTGTCATTTCGTTTTTAACTTCCTCGAGTGTTAATTTGCGATCCCATAATTTATATATAGGGTGGGCTAAAAGAAATCACCCTATTGGAAGTTGCTTTAATTTTTGCAAATGGCGGCCAATGTTAAATCTGTTTTTACATCTGTGAACTAGACAGCTGTGGCATACAAGTGAACAAACCACGTAGCGATACACTTCCTAAGAACGCCAAATAATCATATCTAAAATGAAGTGGATGATTTTTCGACACAAATCATGAGGCTTATTTCCACCTCAGCTAGGACGTGAACAATCAAAATCATCGCCTCTCGGGCACCGAAAATTCACGAATGATGCAAAAGTAGCCTTTATACCCGCTCAAAGTGACTGCATGGTGCGCTGTTCACGCTGGAAGAGTCATTGGGACATTTTTGTTCGAGGATGACACTGGTCACGCGACAACAAGCAATAGGGCCATGTTAAATGAGTTTTTTCTGCGACACTTGAACGAATTAGTTCTGGAGGACATGTGGTGATGCCAACAGGACGAAGCAACGGCACACCCTTCCCGAACCACAACAGATATTCTTAAAGTCAAACAACATCGAATTAAGTTCTTTTGGCCTACCTGTTCTATTCTAGATAAGTATCGATAGAAAAGTCGATTTAACAATGTCTGTCAGTCCTCCTTCCGGGGGTATATAGTGCATCTTGCTGTTGCTATCCTGCTTGGTGCTGTGCTAGCCGGAACTGATGGAGTGCAAGATATGTCGGTTATCTTGGTGGCCAAAAATTTTAAAAAATCTAAATAAATCTTAAGTGGTTGTAGCATGTCCTGAGGACCTGCTCAAGCCCTCCTTTGAAGGATAATTGCTCAATACGGGGATGGGTGTTTCAGGATGACTTTACATGGTCATTCTGCCCGATCGCAGGCTGAGGAGCCTTCCTGGGCTGCAAAGCACTAGTTTAGGCTCACGGTTCTAAAGCGACACTCATATCGCTCAACCTACCCCATTCGTTGTATATTTTCTGTGTAAGTTTTAGTTCTATAATTTATTTTATCTATAATTTTTTACCTTTATTATTAAAATTGACAACACTATTTTTTAAAGCTTTAGTTCTTTATAGTTTTCTTTCTTTATTAATCGATATTTCGCTAACAATTTGTTAGCATCATCAGGAATCTTTTATTGTTTATAATAATAGAAAATAAAAACAATTAAAGATTCCTTTAATTGGTTTTTTTTACATAAATCAGAGGTAAATCAGAGGTAAATAAATGCAGAGTACACTGACAGAGAAAGCTATATAAATATATTCTTATTTTCTATCCTTCACTGGTCACATCAGCACCACTTTTATGAATTTAGTTAGAAAAATCGATAATTTGTGTAGTCCGGTAAACTGGTGACTTCTGCTGTATTCTGAACGTTTTCTAATCACCATAAATGCAGCTTTTGTTACATTCTGTATAATTTCTTGTCACTGTGCATAAAATATGCCACATGTTTGCTTTCCACAGCAATATTTCCAAAAATAATCATCTAACACCAACGTGTATTTAATATTCAACCATAAAGCTGATTTCAAATTCATTTTAATTTTTCTCTTTTTTTAAACATTCTCTTAAATGGATGTTTTTGCAATCTGTTTTCTTTTCCTAATTTCTTGCCATATTATTTGAATATTTAGATGAATTAAATTTTACGTTTGTGTGTGTTATTCTATCTCACATGTTTGCTTCTTTTTTCAGCTGTTCTATTAAGTAATTTGTTCTTTAGCTTTTTTTTTTGTTTCTCCTGTGCATTAAGATTATGTAAAATTGTCCATTTAGTTAAGTGATTAGAGCATTTTTTCACTTTTATTTATTCTAAATGCTTTTAGTAGAGACTTTGTTTGTGTGCCCGAGTTTTTATTGTTGTTTTTGCAACTCATTTGTCTCAACATTTAATTAGGGTTTTGCGTAATCAACAGACATTTGTGTAAAAAGTTGTGTTTCTAACAAATCGTTAATTTGCTTTGCTTTCCTTAAGCTGCTTTTTGTGTCAGCTATCGGCGCACAGTGTGACAAAACATGTTACTTTTTATCTGGCGCCAGACTCAAAATATGTTTGCAGTAACTGGCCGTACTTTATGCTACAGGTATTCAGTGCAGTTATTTTTGAATGACAAAACGTTTAAAAACGAATGAAATTTTAATTGTAACTGATTATTTGTACAGTTACTACAGGTAAATACGGATTTTAGCTGACAGTTAATAATGACAGCTGTAACTTATGTTACAAGCTATAAAAATGTATATACAAATTTTTGATTTGGTTTCTACATACATTTGTTGCATACATACTATTTAAATTAAATTGATTGTTGCTGAATTTGTTCTGATTGTTGCAATGGCTGAGTGCGTATGGCAGCTGCTTGCAAGTCCAGATGTACATATGTTTTATGAGATAACAAATAAAACAAAATGCATTTTGTATTCGAAGCGAGCTCCTACATTGTGTACTTCGCAATGATTAAATTTATCACACACTGAAGCAAAGAAGTGCCAAATTCAACTGAACAAAAAACTTGCTGTTAAGGTGTGACTCACAATTGGCATTGTGCATTATGGTCAAACTACACTTTACAACTGATTTTTCGATGATATTTTTAAAAAGCGAATTTTTTGTTTGTTTTATATTTGGTTATAATCATTACGAGACCAAAGTTAAGTTGGAGATACATAGCAGGCGTTTAAGCGTACTCACGTTAAACGCTTCAAACGCTTCAGGATTTTTTTAATAATCTAGCTGTAAATATTTGCCACCCGTTGTATGTGTTATGTTCATGACGGGTTGCCCGTCATGAAACTAGCCCACTTGGGTCCTAAAAGCTCCTGTTATGCCAAAAAAAAAAGTTACCCATTATGTAACTTTTTTGTGTACTTGTCAATAGTAAACATTAAACGCTTTTTGTTTGTTTCCTCATTTTCCTTGAGCTGTTTCTTAACCGGGTGTTTATATCACGCGTAAAATAAGTAAAATGCACAAAAATATGCAAAACTGCTAAACTTTTTTCTCAATTTTACTTTATGGAAGCATAAAGTTATAATGTACTGCAATGTTAAATGCGTATCATGTACTATGTATGGCCTTAATTAACACTTTTAGAAGAAATTTCTCAGGCTTTAAATAAATAAAAAATGTAACGCCACAAAATAATTTCCTTTGAAAAAAAAATTTTTTTCACAAAAAAAAAAATAACCAAACGCCAAAAAAAATTATATGCTTCCTTCTGCAAGTCTTTAAGGTTCGCACTGGTGACAGATTTGATGGTAAGACGCAAAGACAGAAAATTTATTTTTTTCCTTAAATTTTGCTTCATGATTTAAAGATTTGTCATGTGCCGGAACAATCTGGTATAAGTTGGAACACAAAATGAAAATCAAACCAAGAGTTTCGCATTTTTCTTATCCCAATCACGTTAACATCAAGCCTCAGTATCAACTTGGAATGAGTTGATACTCAGTTGGACATAATGAAAGGGAAAGTATTGTGGCTGACAGAAAGTTGGACGAATTTTAGCATCACCACACAATAAAACGTGACCATTGAGTGTAGCCAAGCGTGAAAAGCATAGTTTTTGTTTTGTTTTTGTATTCAGCACGGTTCAATATTTTCATTTAATTTATTTTTTTCCTCCTAATGTACCATTTTCACTTTTGTTGTGGAAAAACATGCGCTGTTTTTCTTTCTCTGTGTTTCAGATATACTGCTAAATAATAGTCTTTAGTCGCGCTTCAAAAGCCACAAAAAAAAATTAGAAAAGGGTACAACTGTTTATGCAACAATTCCATAAGAGAAAAACGCCCACTTTTATGTCATTTCCCTTCCAAACGTCTGAGTACATTGAGCGGAAGTTTTTGGCAAGTTGCTGTGGGCCGCCATGAAGACATCAATCGTTACAAATCTGTCAATGAAATGGACATGCAAAATTGTGATAAGCAGATTAAAGAACAAAAGCTAATGGAACTGAAGCGAAACATATTTTTCAAATGGACAATATAAACAGCTGAAATGTAAAGTTGGGAATTTAATTTTCCTCAGCAGATGCTTAATGATTTTGTGTTAAACTCACGGAAAAAATGTTTGCTATTGAAGCAACTTTGATTTTCACTGATTCAACATGTCAATACAGTCAATACCAGGAGTCGGCTGCAGGGCAAAGTTCGAAAACGTTGTCATCGCTTGATGCAAGAGCAACAAACAGAAAATCAATTGGATGTTGATGTGAGAATATAAAATATATTTCATTTAATAGAAAAACATAGTGATAAAATGGAAAAGTTCATCAATTAGATTGAATATAGACAGCCAATACGGAAAAGCTCAGGTGGTAGAATGTCTTAGCGCTGTCTCTTAAAACAGTATACAATTAGTCATGGCCTGGGTTCGACGCAAATTTGGATGCTGCTGAGTGAGGTGGTGGTAGTGAAACCGCCATGATATGTACCCCAGCCAATAGTCTTCAACTTTTCTTTTCTTGTCTTCTTTAAAAATGTCGATCACTCCAAATTTTTCGCAAAAAAATTTTTTTTTCTCAATTTTAAGCAAGTAAAATCCAACTCAAGTGTGATAAAATAATTAACAATTATTTATTTTGGGTATGCCCTCTTCAATTTTTTTTTTATCATAAGCATCATAAAAGAGAAAGAATTTTAAAATAAGAAGAACAGAATATTAAAATAATATACATACATGGCAAAAGAATGTTATATTTTTCTCTTACACAGGCTTCATTAAGAAGCATAAAAATTATTAATAAAATGCACTTCTTTTAATATTATTTTTACACACGAAATTTTTGCTGTTCTTAATGTTTACTACATTGTAGCAAAAATTGTTTGTGAAAAAAAAAGAAAACATGTTGTTATTAAAATTTAATAAAGCTTCGTTTCCAAATTTTTCCGGTGAAACAGCATCTTCAGAACTTTTGCAACTCTATAATACAGGTATGAATTCATACACGTTTTTGTTAAACAAACAAGTAACGCGTATCAAAACAGTTGAATATTGCAATTTAGAAGCTTTTGCAGGAAATGGGAAAAAGTATTCATTGATTGTGAGAAAGAAAGCTTAGTTTCGTTATTTGTATAACATTTTCTGGGAAGTTGTTGAAAAGTTTTGCAAACTTTTCAGCTGAAGTAAAAGCAGCGCAAGCTTCTCGCTTTGCTTGCTTTTCACTGCTTTTGATCATATCTTCAGGAAAAGCCAACATATACAGTCGCAAAACTATTCTGGTGCATAAGCAAGGGCGGAGGGGGGTGTTGGCTGGAGGTTAAATATTCATATTATCGCCATTTTTACAGAATTTTTAGATGAATTTTGTTCGATTGGCCATATTGCATACTTTTATTTTATACTTTTTTTTATTTAAATAGTTTGTTTGTTTATATGTTGCATATGTATTTGTATATTTTTGGCGTTGTTTCGCTCTCCGCTAAAAATTCGCTCTTCAGGGTAAAAAGTTTCAAAACCTTTCAATATTATTGACCTGAAGAAGCTATCAGGAAGGACAGCGAAATATCGGCAAAAAAATATGTTGAAATATATAAAAAATTCAAAACAAGGATTCTTTCAGCTCAAGAAAATACTAATATTAAGCTAAAATAATTTTAAAAATTCGTTAACCAAAAAAAAAAAAGTTATCACAATTGCAAGTTATTTGCAAATTGCAGAGTTATTAAAAAATATTTTTTTTTGAATTTGATTTCGAAAAAGAAAAAAAAATGTATACATTTCAATGAAAAGCACTCTAAAATTAAAAACATTTAAAAAAATCAGTTTATTGTCATCCATGAAACTATTCGAAAAGCTATTTTTTCGATTTAGAAAAAGTGTAGATTTTATATACGCTTGAGAAAAAATTCTTTGCACTTATTTTATTTAAAAGCATTTAAAAAGCATTACCAATTTTTTGAGAATCGCTTTTTAAATAAATGACCGAGTTATTTGAAAAGTAAATTTTTCGATTTCGAAAAAATTTCAATTTTAAATTCGACATCGAAAAATAATTGTATCTTTATTTTACTAAGAAGCAGTTTCAAAAAGCAGCCTGAATCGTTGAGATCGGTCCATAGATTAATTAGCCAAAAAGCCATTTTTTTAGATTTTTAACATCTTTCGATTTCAAAAAAGATGTATGTACCTTCAAAAAGCATTGAGAATTTTAAAAATCGGTTTATAAGCCATCGATTTCGTCTCGAATTTCATTTTTAAAAAAACAGGTTGTGCTCATTTTACCGAACAATGATATTAAAAAGCAAAACGAATGTTGTAAATTGGATTGTAAATGAGGGAGTTCATAAAAAGGCAAATTTTTGGGTGTCGACGAAATTATAAATATAGAATGAGAAACACTTTCTTAAAGCAAAATGAGATTATCAAATCGGTTTATAGATCTGCTGGCTGCTGATAATATAGTGGGTATGTTCGTAAATGCATAACAACTCTGCATGTTATGCGCACAACGTTCGAAAATGCAAACGTTGGCAACACTGATGTAGATTAGGCACAAATAAAAACAAAAACTAGTCATAAAAATGGCTCATGCAACGAATGAGTGAGTATTAAATTTAATTTTTTATTCTTTAATCTCTTTTTTTTTTAATATGTTACACAAATTTTTATCATTTTTTATGTCGTCTAATTCACAGATGGAATTAATTATTAATTTTTAATATTTTTTACAATTTATTAGAAGACAAAATAAATTAAATTTTCCGTTCGCAAATGCAACAATAAAATGTGCAAACAATAACATCAGCAACAGCTGATCAGCAGTGGCATCGGAAAATAATCATATTGTGTAGAGTTGCGATGCATTTACGAACAGGCCCAGCGTCTTCTCTTATTTATTTATTCCCATTCCCTTCCCTGCCCTCTCAAATCGAATTCCACTTTATGTCTTCCCCTCGCTATCATTTTCATTGCAAAACTTCTATAATGCACCCACAAAAATACCTATTCGTTTTTCAAAGTCATAAACAACCATTCACTTTGTGCTCCAAAGCTGATGAAGTGACGAATAAATGGCCAAATGAATGGGGAAATGAATGAATGGGAAAACAAAAGGTTTGTTAGTATAATGGATGAATGACTTTATATCTGTGTTGCTGTTGTTTTTGTTTTTGTTGGTAATGTGGTTGCACTGGAACTCGTCTGGCATTCACTCTGTGCTGTCCTTTTGCAGCAGTGACTAATATTACTTCATGTAAATTTTTAGCACATTTTATGGTTGTCCTTTTTTATGCTGGCTGTCAATGTTGTTTTGAACACAAATTTGTATGCGACTGAAAGTAATCGAGATCACATGTGTGAAAAAAATTAATTTGAATTTTTGCTTGCAAAAACATAAAGTGGCTTTAACACATTTTCTCGGTTGTGACTGTTTTTTATGTTTCGCTGGCCAATAAACAACTGTGTTAATGATGAACAAACAAAAATGCATACACCAATTTTAGCACAAAACATAAATTTCAGCGGTTATTAAAACATGACATGGAAGAGTTAGAAAAATAATGTTAATTTTTGTGTGTTTTTTGTTTTTGGTAGAATAAAAAATAAACTTGGGTTTCAGCCACATAGACATTGAGAAGCATACATAAAGTTAACTTTTGTACAAAATGTTTAAATTTACGTGATTTTAAATCACAGGTTTGTGATTTTTTTATGAATGAAGTTCACGCTGAATTTTGTCCCACAACTAAATATTTACGGTGTAATTTACAAAGCATTCTAGGGTTATTAAAAAATTATTTTCTTTGAGTCTAACTTCACCGACAGAAAAAAAAACAAAAAGAACAATTTCTATAATCGAATGTACGCAGCCCGCCAAAATTCAAAATGCTTATTTTCTTTTAAACGAGACTGGTAAGTGTTTATAAAATCACATCAGTGGTTTTAAATCCATATGAGAGATTTCGTATTTACATTAATGATTGCAAAAACGCACAGGAGTGGCTTTAAAATCGTATGAATCATTTCGAAATCACACATTAAATTTCAAATTTACGTGAGTGATTTCAAAATCACATATAAGATTTTAAATCCAAATAAATGATTTTGAAATCCCGTGGGAGATTTGAAAATATCATGAGTGAATTTAAAAGTCTTTTCACGCAATGCAGCAATTTGAAATTATTTTTAGTGATTTCAAAATCGCATGTGACTTACAATCGATTAATTCTTAATAACACGAGTGATTTAAATGGCATGAGTGATTTCAATTCTCATATGCATTTTCAAAATTACGTAAGTGATTTCAAAGTCACAAAAGTGTTTTGAAAATCACACAAGTGATTTCAAAGTCACAAAAGTAATTTTAAGACTTCATGACTCATTTGAAGATCAAATAAGTCCCTTAAATTCAAAGCAATTTCAAATTATAAGCAGTGATTTCAAAATCACATGATTTGCAATAGATGAATTTTTAATCCAATGAGTAATTTAAAATTATTTGTATGATTTTTAAATCACTTTTTTTAAATCATTTGTATGATTTTTAATTCACTTGTGTGACTTCGAAAACCCATATACAATTTCAAAATTACATAAGTGTTTTCTAAGTCACACAAGTGAATTAAAAATCATACAAATGATTTAAAAAAAAGTGATTTCAAAATCATACAAATAATTTAAAAATCACATAAACTATTTTAAAGTTATATAAGCCATTTGACGATCATCAAATGAGCACCATTAAAATGCCTGGAGCAACTTCAAATTATTAGCAGTGATTCCAAAAGCATTTCAAATCGAAAAATTTCTTGATGATATAGGTTTTTGGCATTAGTTCTAGCTTCGAGTGTTTTCAATTGTTCACAAAATGAAACCTTTAAGGACCATCCATGTTTATGCATTGAATTTATGAGTAGTTTCCTTAAAATACAAACAAGTGAGTGGACTTTTACACATAGACCGCTGAAAAATTTATTGATTTTCATATACAGAAGCGAAAATTGCGAAAATCATACATTTTGCCTTCAAGGACAATTTGCGTAAAATTAATAAAAATTGTAATTAGTATCATTAATTTAATTATTTGCACAAACATTGCTTCATAATTGCCTATATTTATGGATGAAAAGCCCACAAAATGTTTGGCAAATATCACAATATTGGGTTTCACAATGCTGGCTCTGGGTCAATGTTCCCATCATTAAACAAACGTGTTTACTGCATAAGTATGTAGGTGTGTGTGTTTTCCCACTTGATACGAGTAGACATTGGCCTGGTGATGCACACTTAAAGGCTTTTAATTTAACCTTAAACACACAATGCCAGCTGGTTGGGGATGTGAACACAAATGTGTGTAATTTAATAAATAAAGTTTTATTTTGGGTTCATGCGACTGTGGTCAAATCTTTTAAGAAATGGCTATTAAGTGGCCAATGATACACACACACACACACACATGCACACAACGAGAGCCAACATGATAAAATCAAATTACCAACAATAAAGTAATTACAGAGCATTTTGGGGCTGCAGCAAATATGAAAAAAAAGAAAATTTTAAAATACCTGAAGTGTAAAAACCTCATGATTTAAGTGCAAATTAAATAATCAAACCTTAAAAGTGGATACGCATATTTAACAGATTACAATTTTATTTATGTATGAATTTGTGCCTAAAAAGTGTGAAATTTTGCATGTGTATGTGGCTTTACGGGAATAAAAGTGAGTGTGTGTGTGTGTGCGGTTTAGATTTTATCATATTTGCGTATGTAAATAGTATGATGATGATGATGATTTTGTATTGTTGATATCTAACGACTGAGGTTGTAAAATTATATGCAGCTAAATAAAACCCATACATAAACATGTTATTTTATCCGTTTAATTAACCAATATTTTACAACGAATGCATGAAGGAGGTGCAAACTATTGTGGGCCACATGTTTGCAGGTGCCCAGAATTATTTCTGTAGAAAATGGCTAAATGAATATTACTGCCAAAACTTATTGCTTTTGGCGTTGGTAATGATTTCTCTCGATTTACATCGAGTTTCCTGGGAAACCGCACAATGCCCTGTGTATCAGTGCAGGGGTTACCCCTGAGTACCAGTCCAAATTAAAAAGAAAAAAATAATTTTGATTTACTACGATTATAAAATCAATAACTTGCTAAATTTTACAAGATTTCTTTGGTTAGTTAATCAAACTAATATAAACAAAGTATTAAAATGAAAATGTTAGATTTTTTTTCAAGCTTGAGGTCCAATTTTATTATTTATTTTAAAATATTAACACCAGTATTCATAAAAAATAAAACATTGTTGAAACACATTTTACGAAGAATTTTTCATATAAAATTTTTTTTAAAATGTGTTTGAGCAACGTTTTATTTTTTATGAATACCGGTATAAATGTGTACAAAATTTGAAAACGAAAATGTTTAGAGAAGAAGACTACAAAACCATCTGCATTTGCAGGTGTTTGTCAAAATTGTCGCGAAAAGTTGTAATTTGACAAATATTGCATACCATAGAACTGGATAAAAAAAACCCCTCTCTGATAGTGACTCGACGATTATCCAAAATCATTTTCTTCATTGCTTTAACGTTTTCATCGGTTATAGACGTGGTCGGGCAACCAGGACGAGCATCGTCATTGAGATCTTCTCGGCCTTCCTTAAACCGGTTATACCACAATTGAACTTGTGTTCTGATTCAAGTAGACTCGCCAAACGCCAAAGTCAACAACTGAAATGTCTTTGCGCATTTAATTTCATTTGTTACACAAAACTTAATACAGATTCTTTGAACCATTTTTTTCGAATAGTAAAAAATTGAAGAACACACCAAAACACGTATAACCTTTTTATCTGTCAAAAACAAACTGACAATCCAAAATGGCTGATATTGCCAACATATAACATAACAGACATGTGTACCAACATAATAGAAAAAAAATGCGAAAATCGAACATACATACCCCACGACATTTGAAAATAACGGTTATTTTTTGATCAGACCTCGTTCACACATCTATGTGGAGGTTATTTCATTTCGACCCCGCCGAATAAAGCACTTCCACCTGCGTTTTGTTTACGTCGTATTAGAAATTCAATGATTTAAGATTATTTTCTGCCGCCAGTAACATTTGTTGGAAGATACATGTGCAATTGAGAATTTTTGTGGTTGGCTTGCAGTCCTGTGACCACTGCCTTGTGTGACCACAAAAATATGTAATTCTGCATTTATACAAATGATTTGTTGCCATCTCCAAATGTAAAGGTTTATGGTCAACACTTTTATAAATAACTTAGTCAGCAATATTTTGCTAGCTCAATTATTTCTAAACACATAAAATATACTTTCTAAACCGTATGGTTTTGAGTAGACATTATTTATTACCATTTCCGTAGCAGCATACTGTTTCTCTACCAGTTTTTGTATTTTTTTCTTCTTTACTTTATGAGTTTTTATTATGGATCTTACAATTTTGTTTATATTGCATAAGTTGTAGCTTTAAGTGCTAGCATTTCTATTCCGAAATATTAAAAATTCTTGCCACATGTTACACAACGACTAAATTTGATTTAGCGCTTTCGCTAGCGGGAGAATTTTTTATACATATTAAAAATGGAAAATATTTATAAGAAAATTTCGAAGCTGTCCACTTGGAGCATTGCAATGAATTTGATTGTAATGTATCGCAATGAATAATTATTTATATTCCCATATTGTTTACAATAAAAAAAATATATATATTGTGATCATAGAAAAGCTGATCAAAATTACTGAAGTTTGAATGCAAAAAATTTTACTATCATTTAAGGGTTGCAAAATTTTAACTTGCAAACACTAGATTAATAAAAAGAAATTTACGCAGCAATCAACAAAAAAGTTAGTGCTTATAAACGACTTGCAATTATAGTAGTGTAATACAAAGGTAAAAATATATCGTCAACCGAAATCTACATGTATGTAATTAAGCCAGTTACTTCTCTAGTCGGAAACTGTTCTTCACCAAAGATTGTTCGAAATCATTTGGAGGGCAAACTAAAAAGGTTCACCATTTGAATTTAAATAATTTTTTTATAACAAGAACTCCATTTATTGGCCAAAAAGGCCAACTTCACTTAGAAAATCGAAATGTGCTATATCGCATAGTATATAACAATGGAAAAATATTGTGAACTTTTGATAACTATTGTACAAAGCCATTATCATTTTCACATTGGCTATTTCTAACAAATATTTATTACCTCATTATCCGCCAAGTTTCTTTTAATATTCATTTATAAATGCCAAGTTTCTTTTAATAATTAATAGTTTATTTAAACATTGCAGATGACAATTATATAACATATATTTATATATATATTGCAGTATGATGGTAAAAATTTCCGAGTATTTCAAACTGTTTGAATATCGTATTTGATATCGAAATTCACTGGAATATGTTAAATGTCAGCCGTGAAGAAGCAAGAAAAATTTTTTGGTTGGTATCTGGAATAAAACAATGATTTTTACCTTGATTTTTATAAGCGAATCTGAATTATATTGCTGTTATATATGACTGCAAGCACAAACGGTAGTCATATAAAGTATGTGGGATTTTATATTCTTTGAAAACTTTCAAAAATCAAAATTTTTTTTAATTTTATTTCATGACTCCAGAAACAATGTTGAATCTTAAATTAAAGGAATTTTATTTTTCGAATATACATAGATAACCTTTTTTATAGCGAACACTCAAACTTGATTTGCATAGCGGTAGCGGGACATGAATGAATAAAAAAAACCGATCAATGAAATTACTTGACAGTTGCTATACATTATTTTTACATTTACAAAATTATGAATGAAAAAGATTTGAAAAAATATTTTACTTGACAACGTTAAAAAGAGATGTGATCAATTTGTTATTTTAAAATCGTTCTGCGTAGTGACAAAAAAAAAAGAAAAAAAAACAATACGTTTACTAACCAGTTCGTTAAATTACGCCTCATGGGTTCGGATATAATAATTGGGGAAATTGCAACCGGAATTACAAGCTTGTCTATACCGTTAAGACTTGTTGTGAAGGATATAGAAAGTTGCAAAATTAGGAAAGTGTTTTAAAATCTTCAAATGTTTTCTAAAAACGAATTTTATGTTTAAAGCATACTTAAGCTAAACAATTATACTTCTAATTGAATTTTATTTAACGATTAGAATCTTTTTGCAAGTAATTTTTTTTTACTAAATTTTTAATTTATTTTTAATATTAAGCCAGAGGATGAGATAAAAACTAAGCTTTCGAACGAAACTCCTTTAATTTCTATTGAATTTTATTAATAAATAGTTAAATTTTTTTTTTTTTTTTAAGTAATCATATATTTAGCTTAAAATTGTAAAACCCAATTTCAGTAACACATTTAAATTGTCTGTGCAAAAACTTTATGGCATTTCTTAATCCCCTTTGCCAGTGTACTTGTAAATCCCCAGAGAGCCTTCTAGTTGTGTACGTTCCAATTTTCTTATACTTCCATTTAACTCTCTCAAGTATTTTATTGGAGTTTTTCATAGTAGTTTTTCCCCTTTTTTACAATTTTATTACTAGACGATAATGATAATAACAATTATTATTACTAGACGATAATGAATATAATTCCTTCTTCCCCCCAAACGTGAAAAAAATTCACACAAAACAATAAGAAAAATATGCAATCAAGAGAATTTAGTGAAATTGATAAAGTTTCTATACACAAATCGATAGGAGAAAGTTCTCATGATATTTTTTTGTTTGTCTTGAAAGTAAAACAAAATTTAATATTTGCAATTTATTCGTTTTTAGAAATTTCTAAATGATATTGAATAATATGAATTTATTGAAAAATATTAAGGCTGAACAAGAGTAGGGGAGATTTGCCTGCAAGCATTAAACTGATTTTCATTTTTATTACATTTGCTGAATTTAATTAAATTTTCTAATCAAATATTCAAATACAAGGAATTATGCATTCAATATATTTCATAAAAAAGTTTTTTTCTCTGGCAAAGAGATAAAAAATTAATTTTTGATGCCAGAATTATTTTTGTTTTTAGTTAAGAGACAAAATTTAGCCGCATTTATAGACGGAATATTTTTTATTTGATTATTTTAAACAAAAAAAAAAATCTTTTTCAATTTTAATAAAATTGTTTTAATTTATCAAGAAATTTAAAAACGAAACCAAGGGAAACAATTGCGCTTGTTGGCAGCCACTTAGAGCTTAGAATTAATAACAAAAAAATTTATCTATCGGTTTATGTAGACCATTTTCTTGTGGTCGAATTGAACAATATTTCTGAAGCTTTCATGTGCCAGGTTTTTTTCACAAGTCTGTCAAAATCGTTTAAAACATTTCAAAGAAAAACTTTCTATAAGACTACAGTTACTTTTTCCAAGTTGATGAAAATAGAACATTTTCTAAGCGTCAACATTTCGATGTGATTTTTGTTGAGTACAACAGAATTCTCGCAGATTTCATAATGACTGAACAGTAGGATTTTGTAATGATAGTGAGTCATGGCCTAAGCAAAGTACCTTAAAACCCAGCTTACCTTGATAAAAGTGTAATTGTACAAACAAAAATATCAAACCTTTTACAATGGCAAGTTTTTAATATTTTTAAAAATATATTCTATAGCGATAATAGTTGCTCAACACAAATACTTTCATTAAAAAAAAATTTTACATAAAAAATATTAACTTATTTATTTGCTTTAAGAGCCAATTGAAATGTACTATTTTAGATCTATAAATAGACCTTAATGTTTTCTTTCCTTTGTCTTCATACAGCCAACATTTCATTGATGCTAAACAACTCATGTCTGCACTTGTCTTGTCGCCGTTAAAAATATTGATCACTACAATTTTACCAAAAAGTAAAAATCGAAGTCAAGCCTGATAAAATTATTATAAATATCAAATACTTGTTTGTTTGGTAAAAGCTGTGGCAATGTGTGTACATCTCTTAAATTATACAGAATATTTGCATACTTTAGGGCATGCAAAAAGTAAATATATGTAGCATATATAGCACATAGTATTCAATACGCACGTACTCGCATTTTCAAATGTAAATGTAAATCAATTTATTTTGTTCTTTTTTTTAGTTCGATTTATAAATAAAACATGAAAAATAAGACAAGAAAAAAAAACTGTACGAAAAGCAAAAACATTTATAATCCTTATGAAATATGTGATAGGCCTTAATTTTATGCACAACTACCAAAAGCAACAACAATAAGAAGAATAATCATTCATATTTGCATAATCACTTTCCATTTTTCACACAAAGCCGTAATGAAAAATCATTTGTGTTGAGTATAATAAATTGACTTGCAGGTTTCTTCATATTTAAATATTTTTTTTATTAAATACTCAAGTGAGTTTTTTCGAAACTTAAGGAAAATTATTTTTAAGCAATACCAAATAAATACCAAAAACAACAGAAAGTTAAGAACAAAAAGGTGTTGCCATGCAAGAAACTGAAATTAGCTGTAACTTTTGAACCGTAAGAGAGACTTGAATTTTGTACAGTGCATGCAATTACCAGGCCTACACTATAACAATCACCGAAGATAGCAAAAAGTAAAAATTTAAATGCTACCCTTTACATGGGGACACCCTTTAATTTGAAAATTAACCATCAGTATTTGAAACGTAAAAGGTAGAGACTTGGAGTTTTCACGCTATACAAATGTAATTGATAGGCCTCTCCAACAACAAATACTAAAAATAACAAAAATTTAACAACATAAGGAGGTCCCCATACGAGAAACTGCGCTTCTGTTAGGCTTCCGCACTTATAGAGTGAAAATAAAACAATTTTAGGAGAGTTCGCTGTCCATCCGTCCGTCTGTCACAGACCCCAATCTCCCAAAAAGTAATAATTAGAGACACTGCATGTGATCACCGAGTTTCTATAATAATAGCCAATAACAAAACAGTAACTTAAAAACTAAAGGGAATCTCCATACAAGAAACTGCTAAAATTAACAAATATAGCTGTAACATTTAAATCATAAAATATAGGGACTTGAAATGTGCATATGATATGTAGTTACACAGATTCTACAATAGCAAATACCAAAAACAACAAAAGTTAAAAAAGCAAAGGGTGCTCCCATACAAAAATCTGAAATTAGCTGTAACTTGTGCACCGTAAGAGATAGAGACTTGTAATTTGCTTATCAGGCCTACACAACATCAAATACCAAAGGTAGCAATACGTGAAAATTTAAATATTGTTCTCGGTACGGAGACACCATTTAATTTGAAAATTGATTTTAGTTTTTGAGCCGTAAAAGATAGACCTACAACTTTCACCGTATATATCTTTCGCATCTCCAAAAAAAAATAATAAAAAGGTAAAATTTTATTGATGGGGGGGACACCCTGTAGGTTGAAAATCATCTATAACTTTTGAACCGTAAAAGGTAGAGGCTTCAAATGCATTTGCTGCATATAGTTAGTTATCTGGCCTCTACAACAGTAACTACTAAAAAGAATAAAAAGTTAAAACTAAAGGAGTAGCCACTTGGACGGTAGTACGGAACCCTTGCTGTGCGAGTCAGTCTTGTACTGGGCAAATTTTTATTAAATTCTATTATGTTATTCGTGTCTAAGTGAATTCTGTAATATCATTGTTATTGCTACAAATTAAACAAGATAAAGAAAACATCAAAGAGCTAGGTAAAAACTGGCGGTTTCGAAGCCGCTACACTTTTCGTCAGCACTCACCTTTGAACATACATAGCTACACATATTTCAGAAGCGAAGCTCCACCCACCTAGCCACCTGTATTTTGGTATATTTCATGAGACTCGTGGCAATTTCACAGCAGCTAGTCGATAACTTCTTTGTCTTGTTACCTAGCGAACACCAACTTAGAATAAACTTACGCACGATTAACGTAATACCAAACTCTTATAGAAGAAGAAGTTCGAAAAATAAAACCTAATTGAATTTTTCTCTCTATTCCAGGAAGGAATAGCAAAAAAAATTAATAGGTTTTCCCTGGCAGCAAAAAAACTGCATAAATTATACTTTTCTATTGAATCAATAGCATCTCAATAAAATTCTTTAGCCTATTTTTGTAAAAAAAAAAAAAGAATCCTCTCAATCAAAATCAATGCAAACAACGTCACAAGTAAGCGAGCACACATGTTAACAAATAAATAATGTTGACAGTAGAAAAAATCCTTGAAGCAGCAAGAGTAAAAGAAACCTTTTCAAAAGCAAAATAAAGAAATTTAAAAAGAAACAAAGCAAAAAAAAAAAAAAATGCCAGATAAATTACAAAAACTATTAATTCAAAAACTCTATTAAATCAAATTCAAGAGCAACTTGTGTTACAACTTGAAAACAAAAAAGCAAGGACATATGATGTCAAATTAATATATGATAAAGTTGAAAGAAAAAAACTCATTTTCCCTTTATTTGAACACCGAAAGGAGTTTTTACAAATTTAGAATGTTGGAACTGTTTGAAACCCGTTTTTTAAAAATGTTGAATAATGAATGAACACACGCTGGTACCTACATATTTTTGTGTTTGATATTATTACATTGAATGCATTCCATGAAGTCTACAAAGAGTGGCGTGTTTGTTTGGTTACTTTTGTGGCAACGAGAGAAGCGATCAAATATATTTTTTTGTGTTTGATATTATTACATTGAATGCATTCCATGAAGTCTACAAGAGTGGAGTGGTACCTACATACGTCTGTATGTAAAATAATCTATTGTTGTTTTTCAATTTCTCAGCGCAACGATACTTTAAGATCCATATACGTATAGTATTTGTGTATTCGTTGAAGCATATAAAGAACTTTCAACTAAAGCATACTGTTGGCGAGGTATCTGCCTTGGTGGCTTCCACTATAGATTATAAACGCGCAAGTCTAATTTAGTTACAATTCTTTATTTCAATTTTCATTCAATTTGAATGGCCTTGTGACTTTATTAAAAATTAGATACTTATGCGTTAAAATTCTTTTTGGTGTGGTCACCGCTTTAGTTTGGCAGGATAACTCAGCTAAAAATGGCTGATTTCCAACCCTTTTATCTGCACGTCAATCAGAAATCCGCGTGGAATTCTTTTGGATTTTTATGATCGCGTAATAAAATATAAAGTCACTCAACCAATACAAACAAATAATTTGACATTTAGTAGAGCTGTGTTTACAGAACAAATTGTGTACGTGAAGCTAGCAATCTTTTGATAAAGCAGTAGTGGCGGTAACACATACTATAGATAGGCCTAGCCAGTTAATATTCTAAGCAGCATCTCTTCGCTGAAATCGAGGGGGAAGTACTGTGAAGAACTGTAAAGAATGATTTTCTTTTGATTTCCTGAATCTGTTAAGCTGGATAAATAAGTAGAAGAACGGTCAACATTGAATTTATTCAATCGACATCAGCAAATTTTTGAATTCTTAGTAGCGAGATTCTATTTATGTTCAATTTGTGAAAATAAATTCACGTCAACAGATAAAACTGAAACGTTACTTGTTGAAAATAGCTAATAGTACATGAACGGCATTTTTTCCTCTGGAAATCAAAAGGTAAAATGTAACGTGAATACAAATTACTTACAATTTGAGTATTTTTTTCAATTATTAAAACGATGTACCTGCAAATATAAAAGAAAATGTTGTTTAGTAAATTATAGGCCATAATACATAATTAAAGTTTTTCTTGAGCAATAATATTTCTAAAATTTTAGTACATGCTTAATTCAAAAAATTCCTTTATATGAACAGTGAATTTTATTGGAAGCGGTAGTATATTTTAAATTTAATATGTGTGTTAGTATTGGCATTAGTATTAGAATTATTACTCGTATTAGAATTATTACTGGTATTGGCGTTGTCATTAGCATTATCATTACCAATGGCATTAGTATTTGCTTCAGTATTAGTATTGGCACTGACATTAGTATTGACATTAGCTATGTCATGAACATGGGCATAGGAATTTGCACTGATAGTGGTATTGACATTAATATTAGCATTTTCACTGGCCTTAGCATAAGCTGTAGTATCGACATTATCATAAACTTATCATTAACATTATCATTGGCATTAGTATCGGAATGGAAAACAGCATTATCATTGGCATTAGCATTATCATGGGCGCTTGTGGCACAGGAATTAGCATTGGCATTAGTATTGGAATTTTACTTTGCACTGACATTATCAGTAAAATTCTCATTATAATTACCATTGCACCAATGGTAATTATAATGAAGTTATCATTAACTTCATCATTGGCATTAGCATTAGAATTGGGCATAGCATTATCATTAGCATTAGCATTGATACTGGCAATGCTTCTGGTATATGGACTAGCATTCACATCAGTATTGGCATTAGTAATAGTGTTGCCATTAGCACTGCCATTGGTATTAGCATTGGCCATTGTAAAAGCCGCAATGTGGAAAAATTTAACATAACACCCAAATATTAGTCCAAAATTTCCAAAATGCAAATACACAATTGCTTAATTTTTTTACCAGAAGTAATTAATTGCAAAAACCACAACGGGATGCAAAAACGCGGAAAGCTATGAAAGTTTTCCGAAACAACATTTAAGAACAAAACTCATTGCAACTTATAAAACCGATATTTGTAAATATGCAGGATACAGCTGCAGCCATACATCTGCAAGTCAGAGTCACGATACTTAATAACTTCTCAACACTGGATTGGTAATGTTTATCACTGTAAAAGGGAATTTCGTTAAGAAAACAAAATTATAAACGAGCAGATGTGAAAACAACTCATGTGAATATTTAGCATACGGCCTGACGTTTACAAGATTTCATCATTAACTACTCGATTACGTGCTATTCAGAGACTAATTTCCCGCTTGAGTGAAGCCTATCCAGTATCCTCGGTCATCCATTCTCTGCCGTTCTATCGCTTTCTCTAGCGTCCTCTCGGAATCTTTAACTTTCTCTCCCCTTTCTAAACTTTCTCAGCCTTTCTCTTCCATCTGGTATTGTTAAAAATTAAAAAAGCTTAAATAATTTTTAAGATGGCAATAAAAAATTGCAACCATGCCTATACATTTTTTCTAAAAAGGATATGGCAGCTTCCCATTCTAAGCCCATGTGATGTACCGAGATGGTATGAATAACATCCTAAACTCACCGATACTAAAGCTTTGTTTAAAAAGAAATATGACAAAACCTTCCTCAATTCTTTACATTCATATTCTTAAGTTGACAATCAAATGTCTTATCACGTTTTCCATTTCTCTTCTTTTCACAATATTTCTTTTCTTTTGTTATTAAGGCTCATTTATTAAATTTATTGATTGTTTTTTTTTTCTTCACTTTTAATTCCAGACATTTTACAAAAGAAATATGCATGTTCTTCGCATAGAATGGCATTTCCGTTCACTTCGTTACACACACATGACTGGCTGTATGGCTGGTTGGCAAAATGGATGGATGGCTGGTTGGAAGAATGGATTGATTGATTTTGCTAACATATAGAAGCAAAAAATAATAATGATGATGAAATTACATTACTTTTCATACAATCTGCTGATTTGCTTAGCATTTTTATGATGGATTTAATATTGTTTTTTAATAAACTTGCGTATTTTTACATGAATATAAATAAATAGTAAAACTTCAATATGAATGTACCACTTGTGTTGTAAACATAATATTCGGCCAACAAGTTGGCATGGTCAAGTTAAAACAATCTTTAACGATATTAAAAGAAGTGGTGATTGTAAAACAACTTAACTGGTTCACACAAGCCTTGTTATGTTCTCTGTACCTGTTTTTCATTTCAAACTCACCAGGGACAGTCATTTCAGAGCGAAAATTTTCAGAGCGAAACATCATGGCAACATTTTGAAACAAGTAAGAGCAAATTATCGCATTTGAAATGAGTAAAAATCAAAGTAAACAAAAACATGAGAAGAGAGTAGAACATCTATAGACATATGCACTGAGATATGTAAATATACTCATTAGAATGGGTCGATTTAGCAATCGAATTTTCGCCATCGATTTTTCGATAGTTTTTGGTATGAGGAAAAACAGTTCCACCACTGGATATCAAAAAAAAAAACAAAAGTCGAGAGGTCTGATCTGTAGTTTTGTATGGCAGCCTCATAAGAAGGCTGGGTAGGGAGACGAAGTATTAAAAAAAAAAAAATATTGGGGAGAAAAACTTAAAACAGGTTGGTCATACATTTGACTTCTTCAAGATGAGTGCAACCAATGTGTTCGCAAAAAATATACAGCCAACCTTTAGGTTATTTTCATTACGAAACTGTTATATTTTTCCGCTACTAGAACTACCAACGAAAAACTAGGGGACTAGTCTAATATTTTGCTTTTTTTACGAAATTTCATATTTTGTCATCTCAAACCAAAATTCATTTTAAGGCCACAAACATTTTATATTTTCCATCCCTCAACAATCAATATCTAATAAAAAGATTTCATAAACTTCTTCATTTATTTACTACTTTTCACTTTCTTCTAAGAAACAATCTCTTTGCTTATTTTTGTGTGTTTTCATCTTGCTTTTGTGTAACTTTTATGGTCATCTATAAAATTAATAGCAATAAAATCAAAAAGTTTTTGGTACAAACTACAAATTACTTTTTATTACAGTGTTTATTGAATAACATGTTTTATCAAATGTGGAGAAAGAAAACAAACAGATTGTCTCCCCTTTTCATTTTCTTTTAAGCTTTCATTTAATTTGACAAGCCATTGAATAGAATTATTTCTAAAATTAATTTGGCAACGAAACAAACAACTTTTAAAAGACTCAAATTAAAATAATTTTTTTTTATTTTTCAAACTTATTATTATTATTTTTTTGTATTACGTTTATCAGGCTCAGACAACTAAAACATCAACAAGGCTTTTAGCTAGATAGACAACGGGCTGTTTCGAAGCCGCCACACTTCTTGTCACCACCAACCAGTCCTTGTTCACACAGCTAAAGGTTTTTGATGGTTTCTTTTATTATTTTGCTTAATTAATCACAAAATACAGTTCAACCTGGAAGAGGTGCAATTTTATCAGATCAGTTGGTTTAAATGCTTGGTTAAATCATTAACAATAAAAAAAATCATTAATTTAATTATGCAATTCGTGACAGGAATGAAATTTTTTCTCTTATGTCCGGAATTATAAAAGATAAATGTCGTATTAATTATATAAAGCAAAAAAAATAAATAAATTTTTTAACTTAATAGTTCGAGCTTGAGGTCACTTGTTTTTTTTTTAATTCAATATTTCGATGCCTAAATGGGTATCTGCTTCAGGAATTTTTTTTAGGTTTGATGTTTTCTCAAAAAAATCTTTTAACGATTTCAAGAAACAATTTGTACAAAGTTTTGAAATTGTTAAAAAAAAAAATTTTTGAAAAAATCATCAAACCTAAAAACATTCCTGAAGTAGATATTGAGGTACCGAAATGTTAAATTTAATAAGCATTTAAAAAAAACCAGTGACCTGAAGCTCGAACTATTAAGTTAAAATATTAAACAATAAAGGTCGAAAAATTAGCATCAAAAATATGCAAAACAAAAAAATCAAATTTTACCAAGCTGAACAACCAGCTGTTTCGACGCAGCCACACTTCTCATCAGCATATATGTTTACAGTCACCGCTCTTCACCGCTGACAAGTCTTTGAGTGTAATACATTAAAATTAATAAATAAATCACCCCTATCATGAAAAATGTTTCCCCTGAAATTTTTTCCCATTTCCCAAAAGTGCGATCATCAATAACTTTTCCCATAAAATGAGTTCCCATTCGAAATTTTCCCTTATCGTATTTTTCAAACACATTTTTACCATTTTTTGTATCAATTTGTTCATTTTATTTTCTTTGGGAACTAGAAAAAAAATGCAAGTAGTTGCTACATTTTATTGGATATATAAATTAGCTGAAAACTATTTTTAGGTCTAAATCAATAAATAATGTGCAACATGACATGCTTCTCAATAGGGTGCAAAATAACCGACCCATTGCATGTGGTTTTGTGAAGGTTTCTAAAGATGTGGTGGCCGAAATTTAGTATTCGCAGAAGAACTAAAGCGTGCTGGCCCTCCTATTAAAAAAGACCATGAACGGAATTTTATCCATATATATTTTATCCATTCTGCGACTTTTCTAAAGCATCCAACACTTTAGAGAGCACTTCGCAAAAAGCGGATTGCGCCATTCCTACTTCATAATCTCTCCCAACACTTTTTTGGTATCCACCCTCTGCAAAAAATATGTAAGCATGCGCTTAATTTTACGATGGGCGGAATATCAAATGATTTTTTTTCCGACAGCGAATCTGTCAAAATATTCAACAGGCATGAAAACTCCGGTATTTTTACCTTTTAAACTACAAATTTCTGTTTATTAGTTTATTAAAACATAAATTTAATTACTTTTTCCATCACTTACCCACAAAGTTTTAATAAATTTCCTTTGTATTTATATTTTTTTTCTTTCCAAACGTTCCCATAATATTCATGATAGCAAATTTCCCTACTTGGGAAATGAAAATTGTATGGGAATAAAAATTATTTTATTTTTTCGAACTTTAGGTCTGCTTGAATTTATTGGTTTTATTTACCGATATTTTGCTTCTTCAGGACATTAACTTTCCTTATATTTCTTCTGAAATAATAAACAATTGATTTTGATACTACCAGAAGAGAGCTGCGGGTTAATTGTCTATAAAGAGCTTTGAGCTTTCTCTATCAACGAATTCCGTTTTCTAATTTATTTATGTATGTGCTTACATACATACATACTTAGACAATTATTTACGCTTCACATTTCTGTATGTCAACAAATTGTTAACATTATCAATTCCAAGCTCAACATGCTCTTCTTTATACAGTCATAAATAACTTTTTGTATACGATTAACGATTAACCCGCAGTTCTTTTAGTGTGTTATCAATATCTGTTGTTTATTAGAATCGAATGTGGATGCCTGTTTTGTCGGGGTGCTAAATCACAGAACTGGTGGGTGGTATTTCTTAAGGTTTGCAACTGCTTGTTGTTAACGAATTTATAGGCATTAAGGATGACAACAACTTAATGCGTATGTTTACACATGAAAATAAATAAATAATGTGATAGTCATATTTGTGTTTAACAAGCAGTCATACATATATGTACATATGTACATTCATGTATGTTGATGAAGTGATAACAAATGATGCGGTATCCAACTGCTGTATCAGTTTAAACTCAAAAATAATATGTTATTATAAAGTCTTCAATAGGATATAAAATATATAAAAAGATACGAGGAATCAGAAAAAAATATTGTTGGAAGGGGGGGTGGGGGGATGTTGTTTTCATAAATATTAATGTTGTTATAATATTATAATATGTCTGTTACTACTACGTTTTACTATAAAAATTATTTGCAAACATAAAATGTTGGCAGATGTATATTTGATTAACAGTTTATACAAAAAAAAAGTTGTTTGTATATGGTAATTTAAAAATGTCATCATAAATTCTCCAAAATATCTTCGTCATGCAGCAATTGTGCAAACATAAAATTTTTGTTTGTTTTTCGTTTCATTTTCAAATTTATTTCGCTATTAAATAAATTTATTATCCATCTCTTGCCGCAAAAACACAAACTCTTAATGTCAACGGAACAAAGTTTGCTTTCTCGATGTCAACATGAACAATTGCTAGTTATTTTTAGATAATCTTGATCTCAAGTCGATTTATTAGTTCACAACTCCGGCTGCCAGTAATTTTTGTGGTTAACAAACAAACAACCTTTATTTCACTTTGACTTGTAAAAAGCGAGAATCTAGAAACAATTTATTATTACAGGTGTTAGCTGAAAACCACTACTTTCGTCCAAACAAGTGTAAATGAGTTTCCTTAACAAGTAGTATGTGTTTGTGCGTGTTGGGAAAAGTTTGCCTACATTCGTGCTTAAGTGTCAGAATAAATGAAAATTTTTTTCTTCTTTTCAAAAATGCCCCCAAACAAACTTAACACGCGTGAATGAATGGCCGGGTATTTGTGGTTGAACGCAAAGCTACCAGACAATGGGTCACAAACATAAACGCACATAAATACACACACACACACACACACACTGACACATACATATTTATAAAAAGAGAAAAAGCGCACTGTGGACCATTCTACGAAATGGCATAGATGTATAGTATTTAATAGTTCGCCCTTGTCGGTGTCGTTTCCATATTAATGTTAAGCAATATCATCCGTCGAACCAATCAAAATTCGTATAAAATATGAAGTGCATCTCACAGTGAAACGATTAAAGATACTGGTTAAGTGGATCGACCAGGGGGGCAAGAAGTGTTTCATCAACAAATCTTTACAACCATAGCAGAGTATATACCGGAAAATGTGACGGCAGATTGCATACCGCAGACCAGATTAGAAGCCAATTGCGAAGTGCTAATTCCTGACTTCCATTCCTGGTTGAACGACCCTTTGAAAAAGATCTCCAAGGGCCTTCTCTGTTACACGGTTGTATCAAGGGTATAGAGAAAATTTACATAGAACCAAGGCAGATTTAATAGGTGCAAGCACTAGCAGCACATAAAAGAATACACGAGAGTTGCTGGTAGAAAAATATCTGTTGACTGTCAAATTCTTCTCTCATTTGTTTTGTTAAACTCATCCTATTTTAGGATAAATGGGTTTGACCTTATCTCTTGTAATCACCCAGATAACAGTGCTCATGGAGGCTCAGCGATTCTGGTAAAATCTTCAATAAAATACTCGGTAATAGATGATTATCAACAAAATTTCCTTCAAGCTACAGGCATAAAAATATCTTGTAACAATCAAGATATATCAGTGTATTCTATATATTTCCCTCCGAGACATTCCGTTAAGTTTAATGATTACCAAGACTTCTTTAGAACATTGGGAACAATATTTATCGTCGGTGGTGATTTTAATGCCAAATATCCCTGGTGGGGCTCCAGGCTTGCTAATCCTAAGGGAAAAGAGCTGTATAAAAGTATAATGTGCAACAAATATTCAGTTTTAACCACTGGGAGGCCAACATACTGGCCAAGCGACCCAAGAAAGATACCCGATCTATTAGATTTTGCCATTTACTCTGGTATTCCGAGTAATTTGTTGCATATTTTAGACTCTGATGATTTGAGCTCTGATCATTCCCCATTAATCATAAACTATGACACTTGTCTACGCGCAAATGAAAATTATAATATTCTTTCCCCTCAAACTGACCTCGATTCATTTAATTATTGGATAGAGCAAAATATTGATTTAAAAATAAGGTTTAAGGAAGGCTCGGATATCGATAATGCTGTCGAACACTTAACAAATCTTGTTCACGAGGCAGGATGTCTTTCTGCTCAAAGCGAAACAGCCTCAAATTGTCCAAACAGAGTGTTAATCTCAACTGATATTCGAAATCTTATTAGGAATAAAAGGCAATTAAGGAGGATTTGGAAAAGAACTAGAAATTTATTTTAACCACTCAAAAATTATTACTTTACTTTTTTATTGAATAAAAACAGCAAAATCACTGGCTTATTTTATTTTTTCTTCCATAATAGCTACAAAACCACTTGCACATTTCTTAGAAATCAAAGCACGTTAAACGGCTTGTAAACAAACTTTTGACACTTAACAGAGCAGCTGTTTTAGCGATTCTACCTGTTTTTATCTGCCTTGCATAGAACTGTTATTCCGTCTGCCGCACAATTGCATGTTTTTCAGGCCGAAAATTCGGACAACTATGGAGTGTATAAGGGAGCTCAATGAAATAGGTAAAACAGGACCTGTGAATATATTCAAGGATATTCAAATGGCCATTAAAGCAATCTCAGCTGAGCGGACTAAATCACAGACGGTTTGGAATTTCAAAAACGCTATTAACAGTTAATTGACATATGGTGAACTGTTCATCATACGGGTATCAGGACATGCAGGAATAGTTGGAAATAAGAGAAAAAACTCACTTGCATAACGCGAAATATTTCCATGCAGTTACATCTGGGCTAAAGAATTGCTTACACAGAGCACGAAATTTTTCAATGTAGTTACATCTAGGGTAGAGAATTGGCCACGAAGTGACCATTTAACGCTCAAGAATAACAAATCCGTGGGACTGAATACAAAAGTTCTATGGGAGGATGCCGACGAGGAAAAATAAAGGAGGTTTGCCAACATTTATCGAGTCCGAATTAAGTAGAATAATGGGAGGTGTTACAGGTCACTCTTAACCACTGGCGCATCTTAAGCGCATAGAATAAGCGAGAGGTGATGAATGTGGAGCATATGGCGACGAAAGCAAGACATAAGGGCACTATTTATGCCAGTGCCCCGCCTTCTCGCAAGTAATGTGCCGATGTCCTGGGAGAGATACCATACCAGACATAATATAATTACGGGGTATATGCTGGAAGAAATTGGGTAACTTTGCGAATGACACGCAGTTGCTAAAAACTTATGACTCAAACTATTATGGCCCAATAACCCTATACTGGCTTAAGTGTATGTCGCAAGCCATGGCCAAAAACGTTTATTCCAAATTTCAATTGCAAAGCCTGAATTTTTGCTGTCAAGCTCCACTGTATCTGCCGGCCAGATATTCCAAACACTACGATTAACAAAGGCATAATTATTTTCTCACTGTTTCTTCTTCTAGCACTTTTCATTTTTGTGTTTGATAGCAAAAAACAAACAAAAAAAAAGAAATAGAGGAGCACTGTCTGTTTCTGCTGGTATCCATAACATCCTTTCGGTATTTCCTGTGGGTTTTATGAGTTTTCTTTGTTGCTACTTTTCCCCGCACAGATTTCAAGAACTATTGTATTGAAAGCTGGCAAAAATCTTGGCTTTTGTTAAAGTTGATAAAAAATAAAGAAATAAAAACTTGAACATCACTGTGCCATAAAGGATTAAATGCACTGCCTAGCATCCGAAACAGGTAGCAAGTACTTATTATTATAAATAAGCCAATAAACAAACTTTGCAAAAGTTTTATTTTTCACTTTTCTCGCCAAGAGGCATTCATTATTTAATATTAAGGCACAACGTTTTAATTGGCTGAAGTTAATTTGCGATGAAAATGAAACTGTTTGGAGCAAAAGGTTAGGAAATTGTCAAGAGTTAAGGTACAAGAAGAATTATGTATATCATCTTTAAAATATGATATATTAACTTAAGCAACAACAAAAAACTGAAAAAGAAAACATTGACTAACTTTAGATAGTACTCATACATAATAAGCAACTGATAGAGAACGCCCAGGTATTTCACAAACTTAGTAAATTTGATAGAATTATTTTGCATAAGTAAAAAAGAACAAGGAGAGAACCAACATAAATTTTCAGTGAATTATAAAGAAAAACGTTGTTGTTTCTGGATATGGTAAACTTAAAGGTTTTAAGTTTATTTTTATTTTAAAGCTGCTTTTCTTTGAAATGTACAACAAATCAAAGAATGAAAGCTAGATTTTAAACAAGGCGGAAAAATAAATGTTACGAAGCCGCTGCGATTCTCATCAGCAACCAAATGAACTTTGATCCTGCCAGATTTTATGTTTCTGATATCAAAATTTACTCAACTTCATTTATGCCCTTTACACTTCATTGAAAATCAGATTTTCCCCTTGTCAAACTGAATTGCCCCAGAGTGACCGCAGAGGAATCAGATGTATGACGAAGCCTCAATACTGTTTGCTCCCCCATATTTTTTGTTGGACACAGCTACCTCGTACAAATCTCTAAAAACACACGCTTTGAAAAGTAAAAAAAATTTAAATTATTTTGTAAATGATCGATTTACTCGATGTAGATAAACTCCAAAAACATAGGCTGGAGGAAATTAAAGAACTTTGTAAACGAGTCGGAATTGCTATAAACCCATGAATCAAACTGTTCATGGTTAAGTCCATGGAGCGCACAACAAGCCTATACTGGCAAAGGTGTATGGGCAAAGAAACTCCTCCCATCAACCTAACCTAATCTAACCTAAACTATATTTTTTCTTTATATGTCTACTGGCTTATTGGAAAGAATATTTCATGTCCATTAAAGGCTTAACTAACATGCAATACCTATTTGCTATAACGTTGACAGAAATACAGTAAAGCTATGTTCCTGTTCAAACTAATCTTTTGGGGTATATAACACGTATCGTGTATTGGACATAACTGAAAAATATGCACCGTATGTTTTTGTACGAGGTTCTACATTTTTCTAGTTTTTTATTTTTATATGCTAATCACATTTGTTTGATTTTTTTAGATTTTCTTTATTTAAATTTTTCTAGCAAAGACTAGTTTTAATTCTTACAAAAAAATATGCATCACAAAAATTACCAAAAAGAAAAAATTGATAGTTTAGTTTCAACATAATTTCCTAAAAATAAACTTGAACTACTATTTTGCAATATATTTGCAAATAAATGTTTTTGTGGTCCACATGTGAACATAAGGTTCTGCCAGTAGAATTCTAGAGCAGTGAATATAATTATTTCCAAGTTGATTTGCAGTAGACACCCAGTAACAAATATTGTATGGATATTTTAATAGCTTCATAAACACGAAATAATTTTTTAACTGAAAGCGTTAAAGTCGTAGTAACTAAATTCACAATAGGTCTTGTCGTGGTTCTTTTGTCTTCAGTAATTTCTCTCTATTTATTCGAAGTCTTTTTTTGCAACGCAAGAGTATGAGTGGACCGTTGTTGACTGGATATTGTCGGAGTTATATTCACTATTTCCAAAATTAAATTCTATATTATGTTACACATTTTTTGTTTATCAAGCGTTCACAACCACTCTCTATATCCCCTTTCCGCTCATCCCTCCTTTTCCTCCTTCTTATTTTCCTAGTTCCAGCGCAATGTTATGCATTTGGAGGGGTCATTCCCCTTGAGTACTGGTCCAAGTTAAAAAAAAAACTTGTTACGTATATTTATAATAAAGTGTTTAAATTTACTATACAAAATATTTAATTTACTCAGATTTCTCGAATGCAAAACACTATTTAAGTACTCAGAATTTTCTACCAACATCGGTCATAATGCAGCTTTGTGCTACAAAAAAAGGTCTTGTGTCATTGTAACTATTTTTAACTTGCGGTGAGATTTGTTCTTAAGCAGTCAATAAGTTTGCTTGTCAGCCGCACTGCTTGGTCTATCAGACTTCAGTAACTGTATTTTGTTTTGCGGTTATTTGATGAATGTTGTTGACTGCTGCTGCCTTGCAAGAATCCATTACAACTATATTATTAATATCATGTCGGACATATGTTTTTTATTATTTACATCGCCCATGGTGTGCAGCCACAGTTTACTTGTTTTCTTTGTAAATTATATTTAAATAAATAAATTGAAAGCAAATAACATCTTTAAGATAAGTTTACTACTGAAGGGCCAAGTTGTGCTCATAGATTCTAAACTTTAAAAAAAAATTTTTTTTTAATATTTTCTCTTTTTTCGACTGGGACCAGTACTCAGGGATGACCCCTATATACATATGCATTGAATTGTACTAGAACTGGGAAAATAGGAAAGTGGTATTGGTCGGTGAAAACTCGAAAATGGAGAGTGTTTGTGGAGGTGTGATTAAGCAAAAATATTTTAACATAAAAACAGAACATTTATTTTTGCAAAGCTAAATAAGTCAGGATTAACTGTTGCTAATTTGTCCGTTTAGTGTCCAGTGTATATTCAGGGGACACTATCCAGCTAAAAACATTTAACACAACCTCTTCAATATTGCAAAACGTTGACTACACAGAACAAAAAGACGACACAATAACCAAGATAATACCTATTACGAATACAGACTTTGACGGAGCTATTTTTAAAAATATATCATGTTAATTAAGATCTCATTTGGCAAATATCCAAACACAATTTTCCAAATAAGCGTTTAATAAACTTGGATTATTTTTTTAATTAGTAAATAAAAAAAAGAATCAAAAAATGTACGCACTCACCTATTATTGCTACACATCACAAAAAACACGTCCCCTCTGATTAAAATTTCACAAGCAAACCATTAAGTATTTTTGCTTTAATATTTTTCGCTAAGAAAAATATTTGCTTGGTTTGTGTTTATTTTGTGATATTTTTGAGCACCGATATTTTTACTTCAATAAGTTAACAGTCGCCCACGGTAGCTACCTGTCTGGAATTTTTTTTTTTTTTTTTTTGAATCACTGTATGAGAATTTAAATTAAATATCAAAGTTTTTTTTTTAGCTTTTTAAATATAAATTTATTGAGCCTTAAAAATAATTTAGTAAACATAGTTATACTAAAATTAAAATGAGACTAATAACAAGAAAGAATGCTATATTCGGCTGTGCTGAATATACCCTCTACCGAGCCATGCAGCCAAACGAAATTGTTGGAACACCCGTTGTTTTTACTTATAACTGGGAGATTAAATTTCCCAATGAAAATTACATCGTGATGAAATCGGCATCTTTCACAAAAATATTCTGAAATGGACGCACTTTAAGTGCATATATATTTTATTTAACCTATTAATAAATAAATAAATTAACCTTGGAAAAATATGGAAATTTTTAGCACACTTTGTTGCATTAAAAACACTGGCAATGTTGTCTACAATATACAAAGTGGGCCAAAAAAAAAATCACCCTATTAGAGGTGCTGATAAGCTATGTGTCTTATCGGGTCTTCCTTAAAAATATTGATCACTGCAGTTTTGTCACAAAAAAAATCTTTCTCAATTTCAAGGAGGTAAAAATCGAACTCAAGCTTAATAAAATTATTAACAAATGAAATATTTTACGTTATACCAGAATAATTTTATACTAGTTGTGGAAAACAAATATAACTTTGAAAGTTTTACTAGACTCATGGTTTTTCTTAATTTTGTCGTATGTCTGTATGTAAATTAAATTGAAACCGATTTTGTTAAAGAGTGTACAAAAATATTGACACTAACATTAAAACCACATTTTTATAATGAGAAATTAACACAGATTTTATTGAAGGTACATGCATACATGATAGATATTATAAAACTTTGCTTAATTAAACTTAAACACTGATTGCTTTTCACTGAGGTATAACTAAAAACCTAAAATTTATCACGCTCGAGTCTTATTACCAATCATGAATATTTTTGCATCGGCACATCAGTCTCAATATGATGACCATCAAAAACACTCAAATACTTAATTTTTCTCATACTCGATGAAAATTTTTATTAATTACAAAATGAAGAACAAATTATTTGTATTCTTTAAATATTATTTTACCTTTTAAATCTCACGCAGTTTAATCCAAATTCAGCGCAAAAAGGCTGTTGCTCTGTTCCAGGTAGAAAAAATTTTCTTACGTTTATTAATTTTCTTTTAATGCAAGATAAAATTTTTTTAACTCTTTCATTTTTGCTTCAAAAGAAACTTTATGATTTTGTTTGTGAAAAAATTTTTTATTATGAAAATTATGAGCCTTATAAGTTTTAAAAGATTTTTGTTTCATTCTTTTCCAAAAGCAAGGTTTTTTACAAGTTTAAACACTAACAAGATAAAACTTTTAAGCGTAATAAATTCTGTATTTTAATATTTATTAAATTTTTAAAATTCAAGTACTGTTTTATTGTATAAGGCTTTTGTCCTTTTTGTTTATAAATTCGACTAGAGCATATTTTTTTTTTTTGCTTTAATATGTTTGCAAAAAATTATATTTTGATTATACTCATATATTACTTGTGGGAGGTTTGGTTTTTTTATATTTTTATGATCATATTTTTTAGTTTCATATTTTTAAATAATTTCTTGAATACATTTTTTCACACTTGCAATATTTCTCTTAAGCTAATATCATTTGTGTCTGACATGGCTTCACTTTCCTTTGTTTTAGCCTGTATACTTTTGGGACTCATTAATTTTTTTTTTTGCTAATTTTACTTTAAAAATGCACCTGAAAAAAACACCATTTGCCAAACTAAACCATATTTTTTACAAATGTTCACACAAATGCAAACTCGTTCACACTCTTTTTGTCACTACACGATTAGAAAATATAATTTTCACAGTAATATTTTAAACAACAACAAACTTTTGTCTCATTTGTTTCAAGTGCTTCAATTTATTGTTGTTTTAATTTACGCTTTTTATATTTATACATACATACAAACGTATGTATTTATTTTTGGTAAGCAGTAAAGCATTGCATTTGTTTTTATATCTGCACTTTTTTTCCTCTTCAAACCGTTACTTTGACACTCTTGCTCTCAGCTAGTCTGGAAAACGGACTATACTACGAGCATGCACATTTGCACTACCTACATGTAAATATAACTCATTCGCCAATGCACACACGCTCACACAATGTATGACTCCAGCAAAACAATGAAATCAGTTACATTTTACTGTTGACCGAAAATACAATTGAACAAATTTTATATTCAAACTCTACAAGCATACATACATATGTATGTGTATATTTGTTTACTACTTCATTTTATTTTTTCACTAAACCACGTTGCTTGCAAAAAGCTTTTCTTTTTTTATTATTTTTGTGTTTCCATTTTTCTATGCTAAAGATTTCTTCAGTTTGCTATAATTTCTATATCGTCAACACCGTGTACCATTGAGATGAGAGGTTCGCTTTGAACTGATTTTATGTAGCGGCTTTTCAGTTCAGGTTTCATTCGTGTGTTATTTAGCTGTTCGTAACATTTCAGACCTCGTGTTTGATTTTGCTTTTGCATGAACGTGCGTGCGCCTTAAAGTGTGGGTGCTGGCATGTGTTGATTTTACTGTTGATTTCAAAGCAAAAAAAAACTGTTATCTCGACCTACAGCAATTTAAAGAAATTGTGCTGCCTCCTCAGAATATTGTACATGTTAGTAAAATCTCTTGTAAAACAGCAATAATCAAAACAAAAATTTCTGTTAAGAACATAAACAATCATACGGTTTTTTATTGTTACTAACATAGTTTTGCTTGTGATATTACATTTTCCATTTAAATTTTAATGTTATAAACCCTACTGGAGTAAAAATAAGTTTAGCAAAACGTATGTTAAATAACAGAAGTAACGTTTCACAGGAGAAAATATGTCTCCAGTTTGCTGTTAATAAGTATACATACATACATATCATTATCTTAAGAAAACTGTTAAATGTTGATTACGATTGGTAATGAATTATATTTCCTTTCAATAAGGATCGTAGTGCCTTTTTAGTCTACACTATCACACTTTTTGAACACACAGCTTTATTTTATCAGATGGATCGATAGTGTAACACATTACGTATACTTGATGTGCCGTAATAATTTCAACACAGTATTAATCATACGTACTAAAATTTGATTTATACTCTAATAAATACGCAGCAAAGCCAGAATTAAAATCATTAACAAATTTGAAATGCTTTCAAAACTAGTTTGTTTTATAAATAAATTTGCAAATTCTCCATAACCCAAGACTTAGGCTTTCATGTACGAAGTTCGAATATTCCCTGCAGAAATTATTGGAGTAAATGATACGTTTTAAGTAAAAAGTAGTAGGTACAAGACGGTCCGATGTAATGTAAACATCGATTACTGTAAATATAAAAAAAAATTATTTGGCAATACTCGCCACACATGGATTCGTGACATGAAGTAATTTCAAAACTAATCCTAATTTTGGATTACTCTGACGTAATGGTTTTTTGGTCATTATAATGTAAACTGCATCATGTTTTTTGCATACATTTTTATTAATTTTGGACAGGTCCTGGTCCCTTGTGGAGTACTCCTTACACCAGTGTAAAAAGTAGTCTCGATTTCAGTAGGGTTATATATGAGGGGAAAGTAACTGCAGTTGTGTAAAAAATTGTTAATACTGTTATTGTTCTACATTTTAATTCTGGCAATGTTAATTACAAAATTTACACGTTAAATTCGTAAGTAAAAATTTATTATTTTTGAAGTGTACCCTAACCACCCTATAAAGCCAACACACAGATTAGGATTTGTCGACTTAGCAATCGATAATTTTCGCGCTGGTTTATTTTTTAGTTTCTTTTCATTTTTTTTTTTTTTTTAAAGAGTACCTCTAAGAAGTCTTCGTACGGGGTCGGTGTGTTCGAAAAAAATTATAGTAAAGAAAAAATTATTTATGGTTCTTCATAAATTTGACTCTTCTAGGGAATCATACAAGCAAAGAAAAATCATGTTTATTGCTTGCTGCAATATCATATGCAATCATGACGAAGTAAATAAGTTCAATTGTGACACTGCTTATGATTCACTTAATTCACCCCGTTAGATACTAATTTCGTACTGCGGCAAATTAAACGTTTAAACTTGAACATTAATCCGAAAAATGTTAAAACGAGCAGCTCAATGTTTTGTAAGAAAGCTTTTTATGCCAGGGATGATGACTTCTCTGGAATATACAAACATTGTTGAACGCCTGAAAAAAGGTTGCTGTTATATATTTATCAGTGGGCCGGTCTTATATATTTAACAGTTACTATTAAAACATAAAACTACAAATTGTCCGAGTGGATGGCTGATTTGTGAGGCAAGTTTAAACAATTTGATAGAGCTGTTCCAAAGTGAATTTATTTACAGTAACTTACCAGAGTACATAAGGGAAAATCTCCCTTGTGTTTCGCATATTGCAGCAAAAATCGTTTTGTCAAATGGTGTCGTAATTTGCAAAAAAAATACAATACTTCAACTAAATGAGCCCCGTTATATTTAATCGTTTTTGGCGTAATTGACTAGCGAAAAATTGTTATAGAGTTGAAAATTCGACAGCAACAACATCATCTGTCTTCGTTAAACTACGCCAAACAAAACCAGGGTGATGGATGACAAATGCCTAAAAGTGAGCTTAGTAAAGCAATTCATTTCATATGTAGGATTTTTGTAAATTCCATCGGGAAAATACTGTGTAAGCATATCAACAGTTGGAACAAGTCTTCATTAGATTCTAAAGCTAATTAGGTGGTAACAATTTATAATGTAATTTATATAATGTATAAGGTGTTTGTCTCAAATAACATCAAAGCAAACTTAAATGTAAATTTGATTTAAAATAATATGTATGTATCTCTTCCCCTGAGCTTTACTAAGCAATACTTAAGAGAGGAGAAATAACAGCAATACGATGCTATTTAGCAATGGTTTAACACTACAGGCTCAGCAGCACTCTGTTAAGTTTCATAGTGACATCTCTAACAGATTAGCCTAACATAGCCACAAACATGTGTAAGCATCTGAATAACATTAGAACTTTAAAGAAACAGAACTCATACCTCTGTTCTCAGCAGCACCCACAGAGTATTTCTGTTGACCGTTAAGTCTGTTAAGAAGATGCTCACTACAGATATGTTTTCGTTTAAAGTCTTTTAACAGCATTTTAAAAGAAAACTGAGAGTAGAACAACAAAAAACATAGCAAATGAACCACAATAATAGACAGTCGCTTGTTTTTTCTTTGTGTTTGTTTTTTTAAGTTTACATTTCGTACACTTTTGAAATATTCATTTATTTTGTTGTTTTTTATTCAGCCACTAGACAAGATATTTGTTTTGTTTAGTTATTTTTGTGGTTTCTTTATTGAGGGATAAAAATGTCCGCAGTAAGTGAAATTGGGTGCTTTAAGGAATTAAAAAGAATAAATAAAATATAAAAAATACGAAACAATATTATGAGTACAGCAAAGTGGATGTTGTTGTATATTAAAGGTAATTTCACTTAAGCCTGATAATTTCTATAACTAGTGTTATTTAAATATAGAATAGAGCATCGTAATTAAGAAAATGAATTTTAAGCAAAATATCGAACACATGAGCTACAAATGAAAGAAATAAGGTAAGGAAAGTTTTTTCTTTTTGAATTATGCCACTTCTAATTTCGTTTCCCTTTTTGAACATTGAAAATTTGCTCAATTCTCTTAAAGACAACACTTCTGCTTAACGGCGCCAAGCAGAAAAGATTTCTATGGCGTCAAATTTTTTAGCTTCTTGCTGGGCAATTAGCATCATCATTTAAACTTATTAAACGTCTATCAATTGTTTTATACAATAAGTCGATTGTGGCTTGAGATGTGTGGCAAGTTGCACCACCCTGTTGAAGCCGAAATATTGTTCACATCAATACCGCGAAGACCGTACACAAAACAATTGCTTGTCATGATGAGATAGGTGACTCAATTGACCTAAAATAGTTGCACCCTCCTTAACTTCAAAAAATGTGGGCCAATCATGCCTCACCAAACAGCCATTGCTAACAATGGTTTCTGCAAGACCATGTGTGGGTTCTCTGAGCCCCATATGCGGTAATTTGGGTTATTAATGTACCCACCGATTACGGATAAGCTTCGTTCATACTGATTTTTTTATTTGTTTTGCAAAATGTTCGATAAATTTCAAAGTTCCTTTTGTTCAGTAAAGATTTTATACCGAATTTTATGGCAAAATAGAATGGCATAAATACTTTCGGATAGAAAACAGTAGTGCAAATGTAAACCGATAGATGGCAAAATTTTTATATATATGACTGTTTAAACTAAGGGAGGGCAACCTCTCGGGACACGTTCGTATACGGAAAATTTTCTGGGATTAGCGACCACTCATCCTAGAGAAATGATAACGTGCTTGTAAAACAGGAATCTCAACTCTGCTTTACAGATGGCTTCAAACTGGAGGATGGCAATGCAGGCGCTGGAATAGTTAGAGCTTACTTTCAGAAGGCGATTGAAATACAGAAAACAGCCACAGTTTTCCAGGCGGAAGTCCACACCATACAGCTTTGTGAGAGGAAATGTTTACCTAGGAATATATCTAGAGCCGATATATGTATTCTCTCCGATCGACAAGCAGCTTTAAGAGCGCTATCAGCTTACCCATTCCAGTCAAGTCTAGTTTGAAAGTGCTACTAACTTCTTCAGGGCCTATATTTGAAGAACAGATTACTTCTGATATAGATACAGGGCCACAAAGGACATGAGGGTGACGAGACGGCGGTCTGTTTAGCCAAAAGAGACACGGTAAGGTAATTTATAGGTTCTGAATCGCACAGCGGGGTTAACAACAGTTTTAAGAACAGTATTCTATAGCAATGGGAGGAGGAAAGCCGCAGAGTGAAGTCCGACCATATTTCTATCATCGGCAGAAAGACTATATACAATTATAATCTCAAAAAACTAAAACTAGTAAGCACTGATTGCTGGAAACTCTGCAATAAGAAGGAAATGGCGCAACACATCCTTTGCGAACGTTCCGCTGTGTATAGACGCTGAACCACATACTTGTCTGCAAGTCTCTGGTCAGCAAACAATTGACAACCTAATAAATCAAATGATCCTGTCTTTTTATGGAAAATGCAGCAGATCTAATTTTGCTCATATGAAAAATTTGCGAAACATCAATTAATCTATTCTATACCTAGATATAGATCCTCATTAATTAATGTATAAAAATGTAGGTATGTAGGTTTTTTCCTATCTTTTTCCTAGGCATTGGTTTATCTCAGGAAATGATATTTTAGTTATTAAGCTTTGTAAATATTGCTTTAAAAATAAGAATATTGTTAACTATTGATAGTAAAGAGAAAATAAAAAAAAATTCTGCATAAAGTTCTTGAAATACCATTTATACAGCTTCTTCTTTACAACACAAAATCTAATAAATTTTGAAGACCTTGACCAATAAAATAAAAATCTAATTTGCCTTGAGTATTTTGCTTTAGAGAGTCAAAAATTAACTAAACTTTTCTTTTTTAAATCCCTGTTATAAATGTACGCCACACAGCACTAAAAGCTTAAAAGGTAAAGTTTTCAAGAACTTCTTTTTTACCACAATTTAATTTTCTGCAGTAAAAAAGAAACCAGTCCAAAAATCACACACACACACACACACACACGCACTGCAACCGATTTACTTTAAAAGGAAGAAGAAACCAACAGACATCAAAATCAACAAACCAAGTATGAAACCACCAACAAAAAGTCATTGATTTTATTTATTACCGTAAAGTAAGAGCAAGAAATTTCTCACAAAAAACAAAGCAAAAGCACTCTTGAGAGTAAAAGAGAAGAAAATCTAATAAACAAGCTCAAATTGAAAACAAGAGTTAGTTCAACAAAATGATGAAAAAGTGTTTTAAATTCATCTTATATCTATCACAGAAAAAACAGAAGAACAAAATAATACATGATCAAGCAGAAGTTAACACAAAACAAATTTGATTTTAAATTCTTTAAAGAGAAATTTTATATAACTCATGCAAACATATTTTACGCACATCATTTCTAATTATTTTTGCCTCACAAATAAAGCACTATACACCAGGGCGTAAATAACGAATAGCTAATTTTTTCAAAAACAAAGCAAAAATATAACAAAAAAATTCAATATCATATTTTCTACATTGAAATCCCCTGCATTTTTTTATATTCACAAAATCCAACGTTTTATGTTTTTGTGTGACGTTACTTTTTATTTGATTGTACAAACGAAGCTGCGCAAATGTAAAAATGCTGTTGTTTTAAATCCACCAGATCCTTCCTCCTTAAGGCATTACATATTTTGCCAAACACAAAAGAGAAATAAAATCCCACAAAATCAATGTGAAAAGTTTTTTCGTATAGTGGGTTTTATAAATGTCATTTTTTATGGAACTATTTTTTTTTTTTTGGAAATCGATATTATGTTAGATTTATTAATGTTTTCGCTTTTTTTTTTTAAATGATGCTAATGTGACATTCAAACGAGTTTTTATTAGCGAAAAAGTTCAAAACAAATAACTTGTATACAGGAAAGCTGGACCTAAGTTAAGAGTTAAAAACATGGCTGGCAGATTAAATGGGGTGCACATCGTCTAAATAAGGGGGAAAATCGTCAAAACAGCGGCCGCTAAAATTAGAGATATTGTTAAAAAGTTCTAAGCTCAACTAAGTGGTTTTAAGCTACTAGAGGACTTGTAAAAATTTTCAATGGTTAAGTGAATAAACAGAAGAGTCGGTTCTCGGCAATGGAAAACCCTCAAATTATTCATCAGTCACCTTTGCATCCATTAAAAGTCTGTAAATTCTGGTGTGCAATTTGGTCAGGAGGAATAATGAATCCTCCTTCTTTGAAAGTGAACCTTCTTTGAAACTGGAAATGGCTCAACAGTAATTTTCAATGGGAAGCGACATCGTGGTGGGATTTAAAAGCCGAGATTACAACGGAATTACTGCTAGAACTCTTTTTCCAACAGCTCTTTTCACAAAAAGGTGATGTGGGTTGGCCTCCACGCTGGCATAATTTGACCGCTCGGAATTTCTTTTTGTGGGGATATCTGAAAAGAAAGGGTTATGCAAACAAACCAGCAGTGCTGGAGCAACTCAAAATATTCGTGATGAAATTAATGAAATACCGCGTGAAATATGCATTTTTGTTTTTTTTTTTTTTCATACAAATTTTTCGCGAATTTTTGCGGTTTTGGTCCAGTTGTGTTATTTGCGACTGTTTAATTTTTTGATAATAAATTTGTAGCAAATTTTTTCGCTGGTTTGCTTCAGTTGTAGTCTTCTTTATGGCTGTTCAAATGATTTCTACAATTTCAACATCTATCGGTCTATGAAAGAGTAAAATACACAAAATGTACATCCCAAATTATGTTTTAATGTGAACTTGCATACATAAATACTTGAGCAAGAGTTAAGGAAAAACTTTACTCAATACGATAGCGATATAAATGCAGGTAGCAGATACTTTACAATTATTTTCAATATAAAAAGTTTATTTACTTTTGCAGCGTCGTTACTGAAAAAGCTGATTTCTCATACAACCTTTTAGTTATCACTTTGCATGGCATTTATGGCAAATAAAATGAATGAACTAAATTTGTACTGAAGTGAAATAAAGATATGTGAAAAATAATTCAAAAGAAACAAGAATAGTCCTTGAAAGTAGTCGCACTAGTTTTGGCTCTTTTTGATTTTTTTTTTTTTTTTTAATAATCTAAAGTAATCCCGACTATTTCTAAATTTTTTTCAATAATTTAGTAACTAATTATTTGTGAAATCTATATAATCACATTATAGCCAATTATTATGATCTTAAAACAAAAAGAATGTAATTAGTAATGACTATGATTACTATTCATTACTTGACAGCTATATATCACATATGGTTTTTTTTTTTTTTTTTGTTTATTGGAATATTTATGTCTCCTTCGGGACAATAATACTGAAAATTTTTTCCAAATAGCTTCCGAAAGAGAGCGAAATATTGACAGAAATATTATAATGAACACAAAAAAGATTTATACGAAAAATATTTTGTTCAAGAAAATAATAGTAAAAAAGTTGTAAAGGGACACCTGGTAGTATTACAGTTGTTGTTGTTTTTAGCATTTGTTATTGTGGAGCACATGTGAATACATACATTATGCAAATTTCATCCCTCTGTCTCTCACGGTTCGAGAATAACGGCTAATTGTTACTTTACGTTGTATAGGGACACCTGGTATTTTTCGACATGTTGTTATTTTTAGTATTTTTTGTTGTAGGGCATATGAAAATACATTTATTGTGTAAATTTCAGCTCTCTGTCTTTTACAGTTTAGCAGCTACGGCTAATTGTTACTTTAGGTTGTATAGGGACACCTGGTAGGCTTACAGTTAGTGTTGTCTTTAGCATTTATTGTAGTAGAGCATCTATAAATACATACACTGTGCGAATTTCAGCTTTCTATCTTTTACGGGTCGAGAGTTATAGCTAATTGTATATTTTCGTTATATGGGGACACCTGGTAGTTTTCGCTTTGTTGTTGTTTTTAGTACTTGTTGTTGTTTTAGCGGCAAGGTACAACAACATCCTGTGAAAATTTCAGCTCTTTAGATCTTACCGTTTTGGAGAATGGACGCTGTGACGGACGGACGGACGGACGGACGTACTTGGCTCGGTAATAGGGTTCCGTAGCACTCTGATGAGTACGGAACCCTAAAAAAGGGGATCGAATAAAACCAAATACTTTCCTTTAACTTTACAATTTACTTGCTGCTGTTTTGTAGGCAATTTTAGGATTTTTTTTTCAAACCAGTTGAAAATTACCTTCGAAGAAAAGTTATAACTCATACTTTGTACCCAAATTATTGTAAGCTGAAATATAAAAATAAGCATTTATGTTTTGTCAACTTATGTTATAATTTTCGCTGGCTTCATTCACCCAAAATAAAGCAAAAAAAAAAAAGAAACACATTTTTACTTAAAACATAGTTTTTTTCCTATTCACAAATGCATATTTATGAATTTTTGCCAACTGTTAAGTGAAGGAAAGAATTACCACATTAAACAGCAGAACTTAATCTTTTTAAGTTTTGGAACAAAAAGGAAGAGGAAAACATTTTTTTTGACATCCCTTTAAGGCAACTTTTTTGTTACATAAAGATGTGTAGTTCCTTTTGCTACAGTTGTTATTGCAATGTAAAAATAACACGTTCATCAAAATCTTTTTTTTTTTCGGAACTATTGCAAAGAATAGAAGAAAAAAGGGAAAAATACAAAAACTGATAGAACTGAAGTGTTAAAGAAGTTAAAGTTTCTTGAGAATGAAGTAATGAATATGTATGCAAGTATGTATGTATTATGTCATTTTGACAGTTTAAACGCAATAGTTTTACTCCCCATTACTTTTGAAAAAAGAAAAACTCACAAAGAACTTTAGGAGTTTTTTATTTTCTGTTTTTTTTATTGTTAAGAAATGCAAAAAAAATAAGGGAAACTCTTGCGCCAGTGTTGAGAATAAATTTTTAATTTTAAAGCAATGAATTGGATGGAAAAAAGCTGAAAATTAGAAGTAAATCCTTTTTGAAAGTGTTACATAATGGCTGCATTATGGATGCCAACCGAGCCAGAGTAATAAGCGTAGAAAATCTTGCTAGTTCTCATTCACAATAAGAGACGATTGTATTTTGTTTTCTTCGACATTTTTTCCTACATCTTTCCTGTATTTTAGCTTATTTTGCCAAGTATAGTGGCTTTTTGGAACTGTGTAAAGGAAATGCAATAAACCAAGGTAGAAAAGGAACCTATGTATATTCAATATACTCCTGAATCTCAAATGCTTAGAGAGTTTCGAGTTAGAAAATATTGCTTCAAATACTTCAATTTATTAAAGAACTAAACAAGGGTTTCATTGTTGATAAATGTCTATTCAAATCTTTGCTATTTTGTGTTTGAAATCAGTTTTTTAGACGTTTTGCTTATTGGCGCCTTTCAGCCACATTCAAATATAATTTTGTGGCTTGTAAACGTATGTATGTATGTGTATAATTAGCAATTTCAATTATTCAGCTTAACTTAATATCTGTTAGGTGTGTTTTCCAATAATCGCTTTAGCTTTAAGTTTAAAATATGGCCCCAAAACAATTAATACTTCTATTTCTAAATTGAAACGCAATTACTCCCTGGAGTCCTTCAGCGCTAAAAGCTGCCGAGAACCGCATTGAAATTATGCAAACCAAAAGTATTATTTATGTGTATTTCATTAATTGAAGTAGGCATTTATTTGCACACGTTTGATCTTAGGAAATGATTAATTTTCAATTGCGTAAAGAAATTCGGAAACGAAAAAACGATAGTGATTCGAGTGTGTGAAATGTAAAACAAAAGGAAGAAAATGCTTGCAGCAAACACTTGATTAATTACTTATATGCCTATAATCAAATTTAGTGTTATAGTTTTCTACGAGTAAGGGCCAATTTTTGGCTTGCTATTCAAATGCTAAATTAATTAATTTTCGCAAATAAATATTCGCCTTTAATTGCATTTAAAATATGGTGGCATTATTTTATTTCAAAATTTTATTAAATTTCCATACAGCAGCTGTTTTTTTATTACAAAAAAAAAAGATTCTGCTTATATCAGTTTACAAATTAACTAGAAGATACTAATTTTCCCAATTATTTTGTGAGACAATTTAGAAAGAGAAGAACTCAAAATATGATTAGTACAGGAGACCCAAAGATTTTCAAGACTTTCAAATTATATGTACAAAAGCTATGAATCGAACAAACGTCTTCATACCCGAGGTAGTCAAATTTGACACCGTTTGATAAAAGAGAGTGGTTCAAATGTAATTTCTCTTAAATTTTAAACTGGGTCCTGCTCTATGATTCCTTCAAACAGTGTTTTATGCTCAGTTAGCACTTTTCAAAGATACAGATTGTGCACTGCGCACTTTTTACTGAACCACCTATTGCAAATTCTTTAGTACCAGGACCGTAGGAATTACGTTCTTTAACTCCAGCCAAATTAATGTAAGTCACCTGATTTACCCTGCAGCAGTTATCAATTTTCGACAAAGTGTAACTACAGTGTTGCTTCTGCAGCAAAATGTGCCAACAGAAGATAATTCGTAGTGTTTTATCATTAGAAAATCTGAAAGAATTTCTTTTTACTCAAAAGCTCGTAATATTTGTATAAAGGTTTTGGTGCTCTCACTTGTTTTTGCTTTTGTTTTTAAGCTTAAGTTTTTATTTGCAAACATTTGGTCTACACTGAAAAAAAAAAGAAAACGTGGCAGATAAGTGGTTAAGCAATATTAAACAAGCTTTGAAAGCAAGCTTTCTCAATATTAATGACTGGAGCTTTTTATTAAGCTAAATTAATGTGGAGACATTTAACATTTTTTTTCCAAGTATTTTTTTGTTTTTTTTTGTTTAGTGTATGGGTGTACATTAATCTATATACATATATAATATTTTCAGGATTGTGTCAGCAATAAATTCATGTTCTTGCCTTGTTAGTGTCAAGAAAGTAAATAAATAAATAACTAAAAAAAACGACATCTTGAGGTGACCCACTTAATACTTCAGTGATAATGGTGCCACTTATTGGCAATGATTTTTTAAACCTGATTAGCAGCATAAATACATTTTTACAGAATTAAGCGGAAATCATAAAGCCAGCAAAAGAAAGACAATTATATTTATTCAAATGATTTATAGTTATGAGAGTCAATATAAATTGCTTTAATTTGTTGTGGGTGTCGGAGCGTATTTTTTTTTTTTTTTTTTGTGTTTCATACCAGTATAAATTTTATAAAATTTAAGAATATAAAAACTCAGTACCAAAAAACGCATTTAATGAACCGGCATAGAACTATGTGACCTTTATTAATACCAGGTTTTTCCTTTGTATTGGTCAAGCTTGAGGTCACATGTACCTTTTTCATTCTAGTTTTTTTTAGTAATTCGATGTCTGCTTTAGGAAAAGGTTTTTTAGTGTCGAAATATTGAAAAAATAAAAGAGCAACATTTGAAAGTGTCTGGCAGTTTGAACAAAAGATACGGAAAACTGTGCAATGTATTTATTTTCAATTATTGCCTTGTGATCATAACCGAGACCAGCTCAACAATATACAATATAAAGTAGCACATGACATCATTTTAGCAAACTAACATTTAATTTGCCAACAGGTATTTCAAAAATGATGTGAATATCAACAAAAAAAATTTTCTGAAATTTTGAACTTAAAACGCATTTTAAGTTCATTTTAATTTGAATGTATATAATTTAACAGAATCTTTTTAAAATATTCAAACAGAAACAAACTCTTAGAAAACAACTTAATACTTAAAACTGAACTGAAAGTACTTGTACTGTTAGTCAACAGATATGAATAAAGTTTAAAAACGTAAATAAAACAAAAAGAAATTAAAAATAACACATGTGTATTTTAAGTCACAAAATAATTGAAGACTTTCTTATACGATATTATTTCGGCTTAAGGCATATCTTTTAGCAGCAATTTGAACAGCAAAAAGTTTGCTAAAATAAAAGAAGCTTGTTTAAAATTTGTCAATGGAAAAACTTGTCTTAAATTTCCATTTACAAACTGGAGCGCGTTGTGAGGCAATTCAAAGCAGATGAAAATGCCACCAAAATGTTATAAAGTTGCCTTAGACAATTATTTTGTATTAAATTTATCGGGTTCAAGTTCTTTCTAGATTATTTTTGTGATTGATATTAAATAAATAAGACAAAGAAAACACAAAAGAGATTTTGTAAGGTGGAATGCTTAACAGCAGTACCTGGCCGTGGGCCCCAACCTGACGGTGGTCTAATCCTGACGTTACACCACCGCCCCCAAGCAGCCGGAACAACTGCTCGGGTGGCAATTAATTTGCTGTGTTTCTTGGCCCAAAACAAAACCCCTTGCTGGTGAGTTTGAGCTATCTAATCTCTGCTGCTGCGCAATTTCCTAGACGGCAATGGGATATCACGACCACAGTTGGTAGCCCGAAATCCCGAAGAGCATCAGTCCTGATTGATTTCCCCGCCAATCCAGTTCCTTACAAAGCAGTGTCTGTTGCTTAGCAACAGCACTACGGGCCCATTTGGTACACTGAACATAGACGCGAAGGTCATATGATCAGTATGGATACCAACGCTTATGGTAACAACCACAGCCAGTACACTTCAGCCAAGGAGGCACCTATGACCAGCGATATGACTCCATAGTCATCCCGGGACTCCGGTCCCCGTACTACCGATTAGACCCTCGGTGAGGGTTTTCACCAAGTCCCTCAGGACACGCCGCAATCCCTCGGGACGTGCCTAAGGTTTTTGGCCACCACGATAGACGAGGTTTCCTGCACCCCTTCTATCCCGTTGACACAACATCAAGCTGGTTACGATCAGCAAGATGCATATTGTGCCCCCGGGGGGAAGCAAGGTGGACGGACAGCTGTGGAATGATTTACCTCAGTAACTGACCGATAGGCCTTAACCTTACGGTGGTCAAATCACCATCAGTTCATCTGAAATATGAACTATCAGGACTAATATTTACCAAAATGGCGGCAAAATAAAGTAAAATGCCTTTCCGCCGGACACAAAAGGCCTTAACTCTGGTGCAGGGTATTTAAGATTCGCCTCCTTTGAATCTTGTTTTTATACATATCTTCTTAATAGCTTTATAAAGTTTACTTTTTTTAAGACCGGAAGAAAACTAGCAACAATTGAAACATGATGTGTTTGTGCTGCCTCGGCACCTTCCAGTTTCATGTCTGCTTCAGCACAATTTTTACAAAGCACAAAAATCGTAAATACATTAAGTAATTGTTTATTTTGTTTTTTTTTTTTGTTTCTCAGAAATAGATGAAGGTAATGTGTATTGTTTGCATCTGGTCTTGGTTGTTCCAGATTAAGCTCAAGCTTTATTCAGTTTATTGCCAGCAATTTTCAGTAAATAAAAAAAGCAAATAAAGAATATATTTTTCAAAAAGCCATAAAATTGTGAAATGGTCTTAGGGAAATTTCATGGAGCCGAATATATTGTCAACATATTAGCACGTCATAATATGAGGATTTTATGTTGGGTAGTTTAATATTTATATGGAAGTGCATTTAAAAGGAACCATCAAAGAACAAAATTCTTTAGGAAAATTCTTTACTGAAGAAGTTTTCTACCCTGAAATGGCGGGCTAAGCGTTACCTGGCTGCCAAACTTGCACAAAATATCGCTTGATGCTTTAACTCAGATAGGTCGGTAACAATTAACGTAAATGCCGTATTGCCTTACCTTACATTGATCTAATCACTGGTTGAAGGCAATGCGTTCATCAGCGTCGCCACAGCAGACAATTCAACCATGAGCACCGATTCGTTTACATGCAATTCAATGCATGATCTCTTTCCCGATTTGGGCTCGGAGCCTATATTCCACGAAGATTGGTAGCAGTGCAATTGCACATCGCGTTCAAATCGAACTCTCCCTGCGATTGTGGTATCAACCACAGCCACTACAAAGGTCCTAACCCAATTCGGCGGGAAACAAGTTCCCGGGGCTTCGGACCCCGTAGTACCACATTAAGGTTTTGGTCAATCTTCGTAGCTCGAAATAAAACTATTACCAGATTATAGACCCCAAACGGTACCAGAGATTAGTTGCTTCCAGCTACGGGTGCTTCGATGATCACCATGTAACGCTCGCAAAGACATCGATTAACAAAATACAAAGACAGCTATAAACGTGACTCCCTCACGGAGGACTTTATTACAAGGCAACGGCGATTTGAATAGCTCTCTCTTTAATGCAGCGTCAAAATCAAAAGCCACAAATCAGATGATGCACAGAAACCACGTTACATGCATTGATGGCGACCCACCAGTACAATATATTTGAAGAACATACATACATACATTTTGCACACAGTTTTATAAAAAACAAATGGAGACCTCAAGTTTAAAGAATTTATATAGAGAATGGAGCGAATGAATGAATATAAGCAAAAGAAAAAAAAATATTCCAGTATAATTTGTTTTCGGTGAGATAGATTTTTTCAGATTCTTTTTCCTGACTACATTCTCATTTATTCCCTTTTGTTCCTTTATGTCTATAATTATGCTGATAAACTCACTTTTTGAGTGACATCAAGCAAAAAGCTCATTAAAACGATGAGAAAAAAATACCACCATTAAATCAAGTTTGTTTTTAAAATAATCTTAACAACATTTGCTTAAACCTTTTCTTATGCATGCATTTCTTTCAACAGAAATCCCCAAAAAATATTTAAAGTAAAAAAGGAGCAAATATCACATGTTAAAGTTTTCTGGCGATGACAGTTTTTTGGCAATGGTTCAGCCAGCTTGGAAAAATTACTTATGGCAGAAGCGTGTTATCAATTTTTAAATTTCAGCGGCTCTATAACTGTAATTACGGGAACATACACAATCTACTGGAGTAAATACATTGTATTGTATTGTATTATTACTAGGTTGGTCCAGGATGGCCCTTTGCACTGCGACCAAAGATGATCTATTGTGCAACCGTTTTCCCTCACGAGTTTAATACATCAAGAAACAGTATTAGCTCCTTCTGTGGAAGCCCCTGCAATTCCTGTGAGCCCATTGTATAGGCCTGCAACAGCTTGTATCTTCTGTGGCCTAGTGCCACACATTCAATAATCAAGTGTTCCATTGTCTCCTCTTCTTTTCCGCAAAATCTGCAGGTTGTCGTACTGGATAGTCCCATTCTATGTAGATGCTTCCTGCAGGTATAGTGGCCTGTTAGCGCCCCACACAGTGTCCTTAGATTCTTTCTATTTAGTTTTAGAGCGAGGTCCGCCCTCTTGGCATCAACGCTAAGAAATTTCTTCGAGTGTTCCAGACCCCTAGTATCGTTCCACAGTTTTCCTGTGATGGATATTGTCCATTTTCTGATCTCCCCCTTGAGAAGGAGCTTATTAAAGCCAAAGGATGGAGTGGGTCCAATGAAAGCCCCATTGGCTTCCCTTTTTACGTAGGTGTCAGCCAACTCATTACCCTTGTGCCCCTCATGACCTGCCACCCATATCAGAGTAATCTGATTGTTAGTGGCCAGTTCATTTAGCTTGTCGTGACATTCCAGTATTGTCCTGGATGTGAACGTATAGCTACTCAGGGCTTTGAGTACCAACTGACCGTCGGAGTAAATACATGCAATACCTATTATGGACTTGATTCACTATCTGGGACAAATGCACAATCTATTAAAAATGGCCAGTGTGTTGAAAAAGTGTGATAATGTAGATAACGCACGGTTTCACCACCAGTCTTCTTTCAACTTAATCGATCATGTCGTCTTTCATGTTTCAAAGATGATTGCTGACGAAAGACGTAGCGGCTGCGCAACAGCCAGTTATCCCCTAACTAAGGCTCATTTTATATGAAAACAGGTGGTTTAGACAGCGAACATGTGATTCAGACAAATGCTCCAGGTGATTTAGATTGGTCTGTTATATACCACAATTTTGTATTAATGATGAAGAAATGCTCATATTGGTTTCAGAAATGACACGATTTAAAACAATTGATTTGAAAAGCAGTCCTGAAAAATAGGCAAAACTACATGCACCATTTTAACTCTGGTATTTTTAATACTCCAATATATTTGAACAGGTTTTTATTAAAGAAAATGCGTTTTTCAAAGCACTTTAAACAAAGTATTTAAGGAAATAATAATAAATGAACTGTTTTTTGTTTTTGTTTTGTTTAATACAACATTTTGTAGGTTATTGTGTCTGCTGTGAGCTGTTGCGTTTGATAGACACCTGTACTTGTGTGTACCAGCCAGCCATTCAAGCAAAACTGATTCCTTTCACTTACAGACATTTTGGCACATACTCGTATAACGCGCTATTGGCTTAAAATCCAATTAAGTAACAATTTGTTCGTTAGAAAAGCAAAACAAAAAAAAAAACAGCAAAATATGACGTTTCGAATTTATTTTCTCCACGTTTTTTTTGTTTTGTTTTTTTTTTTTTGACATGAAGGTGACAGAAAGCCATTCATTAAAAAGCGCTTTTAACATATATGACAAACTACGAGGGTAAGGCTATAGATTTCTGACTTTTTGAATAATGGAAAAATTAATTAATTTTTATTATTCCAACTTCTACAGGGTTCGCCATCTAATGTTTGTTTTTCAACTAGCGCTTATTTCGTGAATGATAACACTTAGCTCATGTCATCAGATTTGCCAGATAATTAGTTTTTTTTTTTTAATTTTGTTGTTTCAAAAATTTTTAAACAAAATAATAGACGATGCTAACAAATTATTAGCGAAATATCGATTAATAAAGAAAGAAAAATATAAAGTCCTAAAGCTTTAAAAAATAGTGTTGTCAACGATAATTAATTTTATCCATGATACAACTAATAAGGTAGCCTCATCAGCTAAACCGTTAATCATCTGTCTACTTTAGTTTGACAAGAGAATGCAGAGATAAAAGGCAGCCAAAAGGAGATAGCAAATACGCTTAAGCTTTGTTCATCTCTCTTCTGTAAATGTAGAAGTGGCGTCTTTTTGACAGTTTGCAGAAGTTGTACAAAAACAAAATGCATGTTATTTTTACTGAAGTTGTTCTTATTGTAGCGAAAAGGTTACCTTGTTATTTGTACCATGGTTTTATCCTTCCGCTGAACGAATATGGTTGTGTATACGCTTGAACAACGCTGGGAAATATTGCGACATTACTTTGAAAATCGTGGTAATGTTGCGGAATGTGTGCCACAATTGGAACGGATTTTGGAAGAAGAGAAGCACCGTCAGCTCTGTATGTTCGTTATCTTATGAAAAAAGTGAAGGTGTGCGTGAAGCGCCATCATCATCAATTCACCATCGTTCTCAACAATTGAACATTTCGGAGACATCATTGAGACGAATTTTGCATAAAAACCTTGGTATCACGCCATACAAAGGCCAATTGGTTCAAAAAAAAAAAGTTAAAAAAAGTTATTTGGCGGACCCTTTATGTGTATAATTTACTTACTTATTTTATTCCATCAATTATGTTACAAAACATTGATTATTGTTCTCGCAAATTTAATTTTAGAAACTTATTTTCAGCAAAAAATTACCTGATTTTAACAACAAGTATTAAAGATTGAAAACTGAAATGCTGAAAAAGCATTTTTGGGTGGTTTAAACTCTCTTGATTAATGGGCGTCTGCAACAAAAGTAGAGAAAATAATTTATTCTAATCACTTCTATTAAGTGTAGTGTACACATAAAAGCTTTTGTTCACAAACAAAGTGAAAAAAAATATTTAAGTTTGCGACTGTTTAGGTAAAAATGTGTGTGCAGGCTTTTTTCAGAGGTAAAATTACTAAAAATATTTGCTATTCATGATAATTAAAAATATATTTGCTGACTTGGAATAAATTTACTATTTAGCAGACTTGGATGATGTCAATTATTTTGTAAGTAATTTTTAATTACACAATTACTCCAAATTAAAACTGTTTTTAATTTCAGTTTTGCCAATTGAAATTTCAGTTGAAGTTTGCAATCAGCAATTCTGTATTAAAATTTTTTTTAAATTATAAATAATTGGTTATTGAATCTCAGCAATTATAAATTACAATTACTGATTAATTACTAGCAATTATGTCCTCATTGTAATGAGTAATTGAGGCAGTAATAACTACAAAACGAGCTTATTAAGGCCGAATGTCATTTACTATTTTATTCTTTGAGGCAGTATTTTAAAGCAGAGCCCAACAACAAGTCTCTTTAATAGACCAATCGAAGTCAAAGCGTCGAGTATTTTTGCTGTCCACCCATTTTGTATGCAAAATGGATGCACTGTTTTGCAAGAAAAGATTGTCATATACATTAATAAATTTGGGCAAAATTCGATAAAATGAAAGCAATCAAAAAACTCTCAAATATAAACAAGAGCGCACTAATGTATGGAAACCTTAAAAACCACATTTCTATCCCAAAAAATATGAAATATGAAATGTTTTTCTGGACTTCATTAGATTTTATAGCCTTTTACAGATACTTTTATTTGAAATACTAATTGAAAAACATCAAACTTGATGCTGGTTGATTCAGTTAAAGTTTTTGCTTTGTTATTGCTTACTTTTTGCAACAGCTGATTGTTTTACTACTTGCTTACTCTCTCTCTATATCTCTCTATCTATATCTCTCTCTATCTCTCTCTCTCTCTCTCTCTTGCACGAAATTTGAGTACGGGATTAATTTTCGTGCAAATTGTGACTCTACGGGCCTGGGGATCACAATTAATATTTGATATAGAAGTTATATGGATATTTTGCATACTTTTTAAATTGTTAACGCTCTCATGATGCATGATTATTACTTTTTACCACTGGGTATTGCTGTTTTTATTTTTACAAGCCAAGGTCCCTCAGCACACACAATACATGTATGTATGTATGTATTGATATTGCTCAATTTACCAAATAATTGCCACAAATCGCCTTAAGCTGGCAATCGAACTGACTTTTTGAAACAATTGAAAACAGGTAGAAACACTGATGAGAAAAATGGGGGAAAAACTCATTTTCAGACAATAAATGGTTTGCAAAAAACTGTTTCATATGGGGATATTACGCAACAGAAAATATATAAAAAAAATGTTTGAAATGCTTGTGGCCAGACATTGTAATGGAAATAATTTTACTTGAAATAAAAACAAATGTAAAAATACCATCGAAAAAATCAAAAGTTATAATTTAACTCTAAAAAGTGTGGAAAAATTCCTCGATTCCAATGTAACAACAGACACAGAATAAAACCTCAATGAATAATTACAATGCTGAAATATTCCAGCCCAGCCAGCTGGAACCAACTAAAAGCCGATTAGGAAACATCGCAATAGGTACAAAAAATACATGCAATAAAATGAGTAATATGCAATCATTTTAATAACTTTTTTTTCTACTTTAATTTCTACAGGTTCAAGGCAATTAAAATGAGAAAATTTAAATTGAATGAAAGCAAAAACTCAACAGTTTTCTAAAGTGAACAAATTTTATAAAAATAAGTAAATGAAATATTTGCTTTGTTTTATGTTTATTAAACGTGTCGATTGCTGATTAAATTTCCTGGCCTTGAAATTATTAAATTTATCACAACAGAAGATCAAAGGGGTGCTGAGGAGTTGCGTGGCTGCTGCGTTACTGGCAGCTGTACCCCAGCCAATATATTACTTTACAAGATTACTTGTTGGAGGAATAGTAAAAAGTTGACGATTGAACCTGAAACTTATCAAAAATTTGAGAATATATCTCTAACAATAAAGAGCTGTAACGAATGAAAACAATGATCGAGTTTCACAATTTAAAATATTAACTTGAGCTGGATTTAGAATTATGAAATAGAGATTCAATGCATTCATCAAGCATGTCAAAATCACAACTTGGGGTAACAAATGATAATAAAATCGAATTTCAAAACTTTTAGTAATAATTTAAAATATTGATGTGATACTGACTAAGAACTTTAAAACAGAAAGTGATTGTCCTAAAAAATGCTGATATCATGAACTGAGGTAACGATTGATACAAAAGTCGATTATCAAAAATTGTACCAATAATTCGAAATTGGAACCTGAGCCGAATTGAAAATTTATAAATACAAATTTAACGGCCTCAATAATGCTGAAATCATACAATCATATGATAACGGATGACAAAACAAATTTGAGGCTGATGAAGAGTTTCGAAATAGCCCCAATAAAAAATTTTAAATAGGGATTGAATGTTCATCATAAAGTGTGAGTCAACGAATGACAAAAAAAAACACGATTTTCAATCAATTCATCACATTTTTGTACACACATTTTATGAATTTTCTTTACTAATTATATTATATTAAATAATTTTTTTTTTTGTGCATCTGCCATAAAAAGTCAGGTGACGAATGACAAACTGTATCGAGTTTTATAGTGGATTATTTAAAAAATAAGCTTCAGCGGCACAAAGAGTTTCATGAAATGGAATTTTTTCCAAACCGAAATCATAAGGTGGGCTAACGAATGACAAAAACTTAAAAGTTCTCAAAATTTTAGCCTTTTAGACCATGTATTAGTATATTTTCCAAAAACATTCAGTAGGAGAAGGTCCTTTTTTGAAATGAAACTTTTTATTTCCTTAGAATGTTCATAAGGAATGGTGCGAAAACTCCCTCTTCACATGAAACCCACCAAAAATTTAAAGGCAAAAAACCCCGCTAAATTATTTTCAATTTCAAAAAAAGAAACAACCAAAATTGAAATAGAAAACTGAAGGGAAGAAAAAACAAAAAAATCAAAACAAATGAAAAAATTGTTTTCAAAACTTTGCCTCTTTTAAGCTCAACTTTTTCTCAATATTGTGCCAAAAAAAAAAAAAAATGCCTCCACAACATAATTGCATTTGAAGAGGAAAACGCAAGCGAAAAAACATTTACAAGTGTTTAAATTGTTCAATAAAAGATAAAACAAGAAAGTACCTCATGTAGTAGAAGAAAAAAAAATTCGTTCGCTTTAAAACTTAAAGTAAACAAAAACAAAAATAGTTTTCGGAAGTTTGATTTCTACAATCGATATTTTTTTTTTTAACAATGATTTTAGAGCATCTGCAAATGCTTGGAGAAGTGAAAGTATTGCAGTTAGGTTGTGCAAGAGGAATACAAGCCACAGAGTAGGTCTTTCAAAGGAAAGTACACAGAAAAAAAACTGATATTCAGCTGATATTCAGGCTATTGTTGCGTCTAAATGTAGCAAGTCATTCGTAAGTTATGGTGTTTTATATGCATAGCATTTCCTATAATTATACTTAAAACAAAATAACTTACGAACGAAGTCTAGTGAAGGCACTTTGATAAATTTCCAAACCAAGCTTTTAAATTTTTCTGATAGTGTATAATTGAAAACAAATCTAAAGAAAACAACAAACAAGCTGCAAATTTTGTATACATTTTTATTTGAAAAATTTCTTTCCATGTTTGCCTTAAAGACTTTTCGACTTTTTATTTCGTTTTTTGCCTTTTCATTTAAGTAAAATGAAACCAGTTACATGCCTCTTTTTTATATTCAATTATCGAGCCAAAATTTCTATCAATAGTAAACAAGCTTTACCAGGTAGCAGATTCACTTTAGGAAAATAATGTTCGCAGAAACTTCAACCAAGTCTTTCAGAAATACGGATTTCAAAACTTAGTAGAATTTCGAAAATGAATTTCAGTTTTGAAGAATTCAAGTAAAAGACACTACAAATCACATATTTAATTACCTGTTTCAGATCTTTAAAAAATTGCAATTCCTGGAAAGAATGAAAGAATATGAATACCGACTCAAGATTACGTGTAGGTAGACATGTATTCTTACCTTGAAATCATTAGTGAATCTTCCAGGTGGAATAAATTTTCGTGCAAAGCAAATCTTACAATTTACAAGCGTGAATTCAACACGCTTGTTTCAAATATACATACATATATGATTTATATGATTTTTATATTAGTACATCCCTCTTGAATACTTTTTTCACATAACAGTTGCTGTCGTACAAATTACCGCCATTAAAACGAAGATAAACCGAAAAGACGATTTGTGTTCTTGCACACAATATTGTTATTCTTATTACTTATGACTTGAACAAATTTTTAAATTTTAAAAATCTTTATTTATACAAGAACATATGCATACATACATATAGATACATATATACATATATTTTTTTATGAATGTAAAATTTTTTAAACTTTTAGAATCACACACGACATTGAACGGCCAGCCACTCCAATGAAAAACGAAACAGTTAGAGAGGTGTGTTTAGTGATCATAGAGATGGCAACCAGTGTTGTAAAGTGATTTTGTAAATAAAAATCCTCAGTGCAAATTTACCAACCATTATAATAACGGCTGCAAGCAGCAGCTCAATAAAAGTGTAAAAAAATATTAATACCTTGCAAATATCCAGAGATGGTAAGCGCTTTAAAATATTGCAGCATAATATATAAACGAGCAAAATTAATTTATTGAAAGAGGCAATTTATATAAACAAAATGTTAATGCATTCAAAGTACCCAGAGATGGAAACTGATTTGATCGCTAGCTGCCATTTGTACATCAAATAATAAGCAAACTAGAAGAACTTGACGGCAAAACCCTGACATTCGAAAATCAATATTTTGGATCGCATTTAAACGTGAAATTGGCTGCAGAAACTTGTTGACTAAAAGCTGTGTCTTAAGCAGTTTTTATGACATTTTTTCCCTCGTTAAACTGACTTACATATGTATGTACATTTCGTTTTATAATAAATGTAGAATGTTCGTAACTCCACGTTTTTTTTTTTCTTATTTCATAAAAGAATAAAAACAAAACTGATATAAGTATGAAAAAATACAATGTAATTATAAATATAAAATAATGCTCTTTCAATTCCAAATAATCAGCCAATGGAGTTTTGGGTTATTTTACGTTTTATTTCAAGTTTTAAGGAGGTTTCACGAAAAAAATAAAAACGTATTTTCCTAAAAGCCATGTCATTTCTTTTTATATTACTTATATATCTTTTTTATATTAGAAACGGACACTTGAATTTTATTTGATTGCCTGTTTTATTACAGATGATTAAATGATTTTCTTTAATAAACCTTAAGTTCACACATTCCATACTTACCACACTTACTTCTGCTGTTTTGAAGTTTGATTTTTCGTTGACAAATAAAAAACCCAATTCAATTTTTTCAACAAGTTTATTTTTGTAAAAAAAAACTAATTAAATCGGTGGTAAAAAGTGCGATAAATGTTATAATTGTTAAAAATAAATATTATTTATATGTGTTTTTATAAACAACACTAAAATTTATAAGCAAAATATGTTTTTTCTTTGTGAAAATTGATAGTTCGTCGGAATATGAGCTTCGTATTATGAAGCTAAGTAAGTGTTGGCAGCTCAGTCACCAGTGGTTGGTTTATACACAGTAGCGTTGTTTGTGCAGTGCAGTCGCTATTGGTTATGTGCTTTCATAAAGAGTAGTATTGTATGTGTGTGTAGTGCAATTGGTTGTTTTAACGGCGAGTTGGCTCTGTTGGCAGAGCAGTCGCCATTGGTTAACTGCTTTTAGAAAGAGCTGTGTTTTCTGTGTAGAGCAAGCAGTTCTCTTATTGATAAGTATCAACAGTGGTTGAGTGGGTGCATTTATAAAGAGTACCGTTGTTTGTGTGGTGCAATTACTTTTGTACAAAGTGGGCTACGTTAGCAGAACAGAGGCCAGTAGTTGCCTGCTTTTGTATAGAGTGCCGTTGTTTGTGTAGTGCAGGTGAATATATTAATGCGAATTGAAATGTGCTAGCAGCGCAGTCGCCATTGGTTACTTGACTGTAAATATAAAGAGTAAACTTGCTTATTCAGTGCAGTTGTTTTAATGAAGAGTATTTTGTTGTTGGCGAGAGTTGTCATAGAAGAAGGAAATGAAACTAAAGTTTAATGGGCATGAGCTAGGAAGGTTTAGTATCGTAATAGCATTTAATCAAGTGTTTGGAAGAGAATAATCATTACGTAGTAGCAAATAAAAAAGTGGGTGTTTTTATCAACAATTGAGTGAATATCAAAGACATTTTTGGACGAGCACCATTTTTTAGAGAGAATTAGGAAAAAAGCAAAATCGAAAATCAAAGTTATTTTAAATAAGTTTAGTGCAAATAATAAAATTAATTTATAATTGGTATTTTATTTTAAATGAATAAACATGTCAAGCGTTCTTATAAATTGTGGTTTGAGCGATACCAAAGCGAGCATATGTTGCAAATAGTGTATGAGCCTGACAGAACGAAGGATAAACCAAAGCGAAAACGGTAATTCGTACAATTTTAATCCAAAATTATTAAACAAAATTGAGCTGAAAAAATAAATGAAAGTTTTGAGCAAAATGTTTTTTTTTTTGTGAATTTTAATTTTGTTTTTGAACTTCTTCACAGCAAAATGTTAATAACGCAGGGCATGGCGAACATGTTCAAATTGTATCAATAAAAGAGCATCTAGATCTCAATGATGCATAACAGAACATGTATTAAAAAGCTTTCATATAAACAGAGAGCAACAGTCTTCTGAGACGACAAATATCGTCCAAGACTGCAAAAATATCATTGCTTTGGTTAATGTTAATTAAGTATACAAACAGAAAGTAGAATTGCGTGAGCTTTGGTTGCCGAGTGGTTAAAGCGGCTGTGCCAAAATTGTGAAATTTGACACGTCCAAAGTTCATAGGGTGCTGATGAAGGGTGTTTGCTACCCAGAAACAGCCGGTTGTCCACCTAGCAAATAAATTTTTACTTATCTTTACTTAATTGATATTGATTAAAAAGTAGTGAAAACCCAAGGGTTGAACTTGAGCCTAAAAAGTAATTTAATATAAATGTATTACAACACAGAAGTTCAAAAACAAAATTAAAATTCACAGCAAAATGTTAATAACGCAGGGCATGGCGAACATGTTCAAATTGTATCAATAAAAGAGCATCTAGATCTCAATGATGCATAACAGAACATGTATTAAAAAGCTTTCATATAAACAGAGAGCAACAGTCTTCTGAGACGACAAATATCGTCCAAGACTGCAAAAATATCATTGCTTTGGTTAATGTTAATTAAGTATACAAACAGAAAGTAGAATTGCGTGAGCTTTGGTTGCCGAGTGGTTAAAGCGGCTGTGCCAAAATTGTGAAATTTGACACGTCCAAAGTTCATAGGGTGCTGATGAAGGGTGTTTGCTACCCAGAAACAGCCGGTTGTCCACCTAGCAAATAAATTTTTACTTATCTTTACTTAATTGATATTGATTAAAAAGTAGTGAAAACCCAAGGGTTGAACTTGAGCCTAAAAAGTAATTTAATATAAATGTATTACAACACAGAAGTTCAAAAACAAAATTAAAATTCACAGCAAAATGTTAATAACGCAGGGCATGGCGAACATGTTCAAATTGTATCAATAAAAGAGCATCTAGATCTCAATGATGCATAACAGAACATGTATTAAAAAGCTTTCATATAAACAGAGAGCAACAGTCTTCTGAGACGACAAATATCGTCCAAGACTGCAAAAATATCATTGCTTTGGTTAATGTTAATTAAGTATACAAACAGAAAGTAGAATTGCGTGAGCTTTGGTTGCCGAGTGGTTAAAGCGGCTGTGCCAAAATTGTGAAATTTGACACGTCCAAAGTTCATAGGGTGCTGATGAAGGGTGTTTGCTACCCAGAAACAGCCGGTTGTCCACCTAGCAAATAAATTTTTACTTATCTTTACTTAATTGATATTGATTAAAAAGTAGTGAAAACCCAAGGGTTGAACTTGAGCCTAAAAAGTAATTTAATATAAATGTATTACAACACAGAAGTTCAAAAACAAAATTAAAATTCACAGCAAAATGTTAATAACGCAGGGCATGGCGAACATGTTCAAATTGTATCAATAAAAGAGCATCTAGATCTCAATGATGCATAACAGAACATGTATTAAAAAGCTTTCATATAAACAGAGAGCAACAGTCTTCTGAGACGACAAATATCGTCCAAGACTGCAAAAATATCATTGCTTTGGTTAATGTTAATTAAGTATACAAACAGAAAGTAGAATTGCGTGAGCTTTGGTTGCCGAGTGGTTAAAGCGGCTGTGCCAAAATTGTGAAATTTGACACGTCCAAAGTTCATAGGGTGCTGATGAAGGGTGTTTGCTACCCAGAAACAGCCGGTTGTCCACCTAGCAAATAAATTTTTACTTATCTTTACTTAATTGATATTGATTAAAAAGTAGTGAAAACCCAAGGGTTGAACTTGAGCCTAAAAAGTAATTTAATATAAATGTATTACAACACAGAAGTTCAAAAACAAAATTAAAATTCACAGCAAAATGTTAATAACGCAGGGCATGGCGAACATGTTCAAATTGTATCAATAAAAGAGCATCTAGATCTCAATGATGCATAACAGAACATGTATTAAAAAGCTTTCATATAAACAGAGAGCAACAGTCTTCTGAGACGACAAATATCGTCCAAGACTGCAAAAATATCATTGCTTTGGTTAATGTTAATTAAGTATACAAACAGAAAGTAGAATTGCGTGAGCTTTGGTTGCCGAGTGGTTAAAGCGGCTGTGCCAAAATTGTGAAATTTGACACGTCCAAAGTTCATAGGGTGCTGATGAAGGGTGTTTGCTACCCAGAAACAGCCGGTTGTCCACCTAGCAAATAAATTTTTACTTATCTTTACTTAATTGATATTGATTAAAAAGTAGTGAAAACCCAAGGGTTGAACTTGAGCCTAAAAAGTAATTTAATATAAGTGTTTTTTTTTTTTTTTGTAAAAAATAATATCAAATGAAATTGAAAAAACTAAAATTTATGAGATCTCTAATATCAAAGCAAAATACCGATATCAAAAATAAAAAGAAAAGATGGTTATTATATACCACAAAATATGGCCTTTTTAAATAAAGTTATTGTGAATGATGTAAAAGTCAACAAATTCAGCAAAAAAAAAAAATAATAATAATGAATAATAATAGTAAAAAATAAATTTAAAAAAAATTAAGCTTGTAAATAGTGTGAAAGAAAAAGGAAATGAAATTAAATTTGATCACTCAAATTAAGCAAAAAGATGAAAAAGTGCATTGTAAAATCATTAAATTATTAAAAAAAAAAAATATTTGTTTGTTTTAATTAAAAATGTAAAGTTAAATAAACTTAAAAGGAAGAGTACAAGATCAGTGTGTCCAAAGCAAAAAATATAGTCTGCCACTTTGCTGTGACTGCAGAACAACAAGTAAGTTTAATTAGAATTTTAAGCAATTTCCGGTATATATTTTCCATCCGTATATATTTTCCGCCAATTTATTGCCAGCTTTTGGATATCGATTCATTGCGCTGGTTTTCATAATTATGTGCATCCAACACTGAAAAAATTGTGCATAAATGAACAGTAGTGCAGTTCACTAACTTATTTTACCGATAAATTCAGCGTTAAAAATATTTTACTTTAAAATATTTGGTTTTCTGATTCGTTAGTGATATATAATCACATCTACTGGTACTAACTTAACAACTAGAATTTGATTACGGTTTATTTTATCTGTAAAATGTCAACATATTCTTGTATAGTTACAAGCCAATGACGACGACAGTTTAGTCTAGTCATAAGCCAATTGATGTGACTTGACTGTGGCTTGATGACTTAATTCAAAATTATTAGTGGTGAATTTGGTTGGGCATTCTTTTCGGCAGAGATGCCAGTTTATTATTAATTTAAAGTTACGCTGAGTATGACAGTTTATGAATCACTGAATATTTAGTCCAACCACCAAATGCGAATGTTTAGTTTAACGATTGCAATACTTTTAAAAGTTACTGAATTGCATAAACTGCGCCCGTTAACTTAACTTAATATTTAATTAATCGTTTAGTTATTTCGATCTGATTTTATTTTAATACTGCTCTTCTCCCTTCTAATTATTTATCTAGGCCGGTATTTTGCTCTACTTCAGACAGCTTCTTCAGGACAAACAATAGAACAATAATTGTCATTCAATAAGACAACTGCTTGAACTGGAAATTTTTTTATTCGCTAAACAATTAATATAATTTTAATAAAAATTCAGTAAAAACGGTAAACAAATATTTTTAAAATGTAAATCTTTTGATGCTTTTATTTTCACCAAAAGTCGATAGTATTTACTTAACTAATATAGTTCTGGCAATAAAAGATTTGTTTATGTACAGCTTGAACTGACTTTTCAAGAAGAGGTGAGAGATCTATGACAATTTTTCGCGCGCATTAAGTAATGGAGAAAAGATAGCTGAAAAGCAAAAAATTATTTTATATATAGCAGAGATATAGCTCAAACTGAAGAAGAAGAATTTTGCCTTCCAAGCAAGCTGAAATAACAATTGTCTACAAAGCGAATTTGGCCACAACAAGTTTGATTTTAAAGTGAACAATAAAAATGTATGATATAGATCCGGTAAAGCAGCAGTTATAGAAATATGAATGTAAAATTTGTAAAGGATATTTAAGACTTTGCCCAGCCAGATTACACCCTTTTATTTGCTTTAATTTAAAATATAATAATAGACCTTTTATTGCGTTTAAAATTCAATAAATTTAATTCGTTTCTCCTTTTCTTTTGGCCTGATGCCTTGCCACAATACACCACAAGCATATCGTGACGGCCAATATAAACTCAAACGAATTTTCTTTAATTTTATAATTATCTATTTTGATCTTAACTATCCCGAGTTTAAATTTTTTTCAGCCGTGGTCTTACCACCACTTTGTCAGTTCCGTTTGTTTATTCTAGCGCACATCTAAAAACTAGCAAAGCGTATTTACTTCCCATCGCATTAAATTCCGTTTCAAAATAAAGTTTTATTTGCACACGTACAGAGTTTTATGTATAACTTTAATGGAACAGACAAGTGTGCTTAAGTATGTGTAACAGCCATGTGTGACAAATATGCTCTATTTGATTTCAATTTTCTGCATAAAATTAGAGACTTAATGAAATTATCAGTACATTTTAAAATATGTATTCACACATGTGTCTTTGTCGGAGTATGAGTTTTCAGTTATAAAAGAAATAAAAATTTAATATGTGTTAATGACACTTTCTGTTCAAGGGGAACAGCAACAGTCCCAAAAACAAAGTGTTTGCAAGTTTACCTTCTAACTTTGGGTGTGTGCGTGTGTGCGGAAATCCACTTTTCACATGCATATGTATATTCCAGATTCCAGCAAAATACTCGTGTACTGAAGACTTCGTTATAGAAATACGTAGAATAATACAAGCGTGTGCGCACAGGTGCATTCAAATCAAGTTTTGTATTACATCAAGCATTCCTTCTTTCGTTCGTATTAAATTTTATTGCTTAGAAATGATAAATGTGTAGATCTTAACGAAGTAAGAAAGGAAAACGAAAAACAAGTACGTGTATTATTATATCATAGTTTTTATTACATTTCGAAACTTGTTAATCCAATTTAAGATATGCAATATATTATTCAGTAGTCATGTTTTTATTTCGCCTAAAATTATGCTTAGTTAAATAGTTAAATACATTTATTTTAAATACAGCAACATCTAGGGCTTATAACATCTACTGCTGCTGCTGCTAATGCCACAAAAATCTTGGGCCTCGAATCGGGAGTTGCTGACATTTAGCTAAATTTCTCAATTGGTTTTTTTTTTTGTACAAGTAGCTTCACATTTCAATGAAGAAAATAAAACAACTATTTTTGCTACGGTTTTCCTTTTCTATATTAAAGTGAGAACTTTTTCTGACATCAATTTATTTTTTGCTTTCCCATTTTGCATGTTTATCGACTTGTGCCAGTTTATCTTTTTAATATTGCAAACGAAACCAGATTGATAACGTTTTATACTGAGATTTAATAAAAACAAGTTTGAGCATATTTTATGGTTATATTAAGTTAAAAAAAATATATACACATACATCTGTATATACTATATAGTATAATATCAGTTTATATGCAAACACAGAGGAGTTGACAAAATGTATGGCTGGCATTAAGTGAAAACCTAAAGTCTGTGCAGCATAGAAATTTATCTTTATTGCATAAATACGATGCAAGCAGAGTCAGAGTCAGAGACTGAAACCAGACCGATAAAAAGAAACGACAACCAGGCAACAAAGTAACCAGAAGAAGACGACGAAGAAAACTGTTTGACTAAAAATTCTGTGAAAATTGTTTGAAAACAAAGTGGGTGACTGCAATCACTATAAAGTATGTGGGTGTAAGCGAGGAACTTCCATTGTCTTCTATGACAACGAATCCGAGAGAGTTCGATTATTTTGAGGTGAGTTTGGCTTGGTAATTCTTAGAATTTTATAATAAATAAATTTTGCAATATTTTGCGCCTGGGTAAAGTGTGCTGCTATTACTTCGTTTATATGAAGTACATACATACATGTGTTTATATTCCCAAATATTTGTTATAAAAATACGTTTCGTTTTTTTTTTAATTTTTTTTCTGGCTTTCTTGAAGGAGTTGGTGTTTTCCCCCTGTGGTTTAATATTGCTTCAAAAAGAGTTTTATAAGCCATTTGAACAACGTTTAAAAATATTGTTTGGCCAAGTTTTTTTCTTATTTTTACTTAAGTGTTTTCTAATTTTTTATTTCTTTGTATGTGTTGAGTTGACATTAAGCGCACGTATTACAATCTGCTACTTTTTAGTTGGCGTCATAAGGGAATAACCATTATGGTTGAAGAAAAAAACAACAAAGTTTAAAAGTTCAAGTTTTTCAAAGAGAAAGCAATCGTTTTTTTAAACCATAAAAATCTATTTAAACTTAATCTAAAACATTAAATAAAACTTTGTCGTTATTGTTTGAAACAAAGTTGGTTAAAGGCAGAAATGTACAGACATAGATACATACAGTTATCTACATATATATATTTATAGGTAGTCTAATGTTAAACACATAAATATGCTTATGTAACGGGTTATCCATTTTGCGGTTTCATAAGCGAACGTAAATAAAACACATATAAAATATTTTTTTTCATGATATTTCTTTTTATTATAAAGTTTGAACGTTGACATTATGGGTGAAACACTACGTCATTTAAATGACCACCATGCGAAGTGTTGCAAGGTAATTTTCGACCACTTTTTGACACATACTGGGTGGTATTTCAGCCATAACTTGACGAATGTTGGTTTTTAAGCACAGTCTTTCGCTTAGCCCCATAAAAAACACTAATGGTGTCAAATCGCATGATCTTGTTGGCCAGTTGATATTGCCACGACGAAAAATTACGCGGCCAGGAAATGTCTCTTGCAATAAAGCCATATTTGCTCGAGTTGTGTGGCATGTGGCACCGTCTTGTTGTAGCCACATATTCTCCAAGTCGTATTCATATGACCATATGTCGGTTATCATATGACCATAACGCTCCGAATTGACGATGACAGTCGTTCCATGACAGTCGTTCCAAGGTCCAATCACACCTTCAGACCAAAGAGTGCATTGAACAGTGACTTTTTCTCGATGCGATAATGGCCTCTTTTCAAGTACTTGAGGATTCTCAGTACCCCAAATGCAACAATTTTGTTTATTAACATACCCACCGAGTGAGAAATGTGCTTCATCGCTGAAGAAAATTTAGTTCGAAAAATCGCCGACCACCGCCTGTTTTTCATGCACCCATTCCACATATCTACGTCGCGACGTTGTGAATGGTCCGCTGGCTTCAGTTGTTGTGTGAGCCGGTCTTTATATGGATGTAGATATAAATAGAAAATACGCCACAATGGGCCGTAAGACAGTCCTAACTCCTGAGAACGACGAGGATTCGACACATTCAGGTCTTCGGCAACACTTTCACTTCAGCGGAACGAGCCAAACGATGATGCACAGGCCTTACAATATTGTAACCGCTCCAGACTCTTCAAGTTTCTTCGTAATTTTGCCTATTGCTTGAGTAGTTGGACGATTATCATAATCACCATAATCTCCTCTTAAAACACGTTGTGTGGCTGTGGCAGAAGGACCATTTTTGTAGCATGTTTTGATAATTTTTATGCGTTGTTTGATAGTTAAGCGATCCATTTTCGTTAACGTCAGACTTGCAACTGAGAAGAAAAAAATTGGTTTAGCAACTTAGTTTGACGAATTCCAGTCCTATACTTTTGAAGCCACGAAATGGGTAACCCTTTAGCTAGTATGTACAAAGTGCAAGCATGTAAAAGAAATTTATTAACTTTAAGAAGGACAATAAGAAAATAAAATAATTGTCTATATAAACAAATACATATTTCGTTGAAAGTCCTACACCCATATTCATAAAAACTATTGAAGGTTTATTACACGTTTATTTGACAAATATTCCGTAGAATAACGTGCGTCAAATAAGAGCTTAATAAACTTACAATAGTTATTATCAATATGGCCTCTAAGCTTTAAAGTAGGAAAAATATGGAGAAAAATATATTTATACGAGTAAGTACATGCAAAACAATATGGTAACTAGAGTGAGATATCATTGTTGAAATGCATGGTTACAGTCTAACAACATTAATTATTAAATTAAGCAGGGATCGGAACCATATTATTAAAAAGAAAAAACGAAGTGCTTTAGTTAAGAACAAACATACTGTTATTAAGAATTGAATATATAATTGTATAAATACATATATAATGGTTATTAAGAATTGAACTTTTAAAAATCAAGTTATTGCTGGCATTAACTATATTTGTGTTACACTCAATAATCATTTTATAGTCTCCCACCATATCATTTTCAAATGGAGGCTTTCAATAACTTCCCTGCAAGAACAGTACCAGCTAAATGACCGATCATTTAACTGGTATTGCTGGTTGATAAATCGGTTATGGCTGCTAGTTAAGTTTATTAAGAGCAAAATGAAAAACCTAACCGAAACTGTTGTGTATATGTGATTTTGCATCTCTATCTATCCAATTAATTTTAGATGACTGCGTAACATATATATGTATATCTGCGCTGCTCACTCTGCTTAGTCAATGATTACCAATATATTCGTTAGCTCGAACCAATCAGTCATACCGTATATATTGGTTGGCCTTAATGGAAATATTATTCAATTAATATCCCTGCAGGAAATGGATGATGGAAGCTAACGCAGTAACAACTTATTTACTAACACATGCAAAGCAATTTTATAGCTTTCAACGTTGCCATTACAATGATTTTTTTAATATTTTGATTTTCCCGTATTAGTTTGGTAATTTCATTTGGAACTACGTTTATGCATTCATGTTTTTATAGGTTTATTTGTTTCTTTTCTCTGAAAAAAAAAAATAGTGCTGTGCATGTTTTTTCCATATGATTCAGTTTTATAAAACTGCTACTGACTACTGTTTTTCTCTTAATTTTATCTAAATATGTCTAAAATAATTTATTCTGTTCTCCTTGTATAGTTTTTTTTTAATTTTTCGAAAAAACTGTTTTTTAATTAATAATAAAGAAATAAATAGCATTGCATGTAATTTTGTAGGCATTTGGAAAAAATGATTTCGAATGATCGCTTTGCTGAGGTGGTAACGCTGGTTCAAAAAATAAATCGCACGTACACGAATGTTTACATCAGTTTTTTCATTTTGCTTTAAGAAAATGATAGAAACCCTGATGTATGAACCCATCAGCAGTGTCGGTCTTATGACGGATCATATGACCGACACTGTTCTTGCAGGGATGTTTTTCATGGTCATTTTAAAATAAATTTTATTGAAAAAAAGGCATATAACCAAAATATAAAACTATTAAATTAACTATTCAAGCCTTAGATCTCTGTTTTTTTTTTTTTAAATAATTTGAAACAATTATATTTATTTATTTTCAATATTTCGTCACCAATTCTTTAACATCTTCAGGAAAATAATTGTAATTTAATAATTATTTTCCTGAAGATGCTAACAAATTGTTGGCAAAATATTGAAAATAAATAAATATAATTGTTTCAAATTATTTTTGGTAAGAAACAAAGATCTAAAGCTTGAATACTTAATTTAATAATCTCAAGATCAAATAATATAAAAATAATATATAAAACAGAATGAAAAAAAGTATATATTACAAATTTAATAAATTGTGATTTTAAGTGCCAAAAATTGTCTTATACAATTAAATTACATAATAATAAATTTTATTTCAATGGACCCTTCAAACAAATCCTATTATGTAAAAGTTATATTAAAATACAAAAGATTCCATATAAATATGCATGCATTTATATGTTTGTGTGTTTGCATGCATGTGTGTATGTAAAGTTAATTTTTGGCACTAAAACAGCGTAAAAACAAATTTCCTTACAAAGTAGCTGTTACCACAAAAACGAGGACAATAATATTACTGCAGTCACACTGACCACAAAAAATATATCTGTGTATCTGTGTAAGTGTGTGTAAGCACATGTGAATATGCGGCGCACATAGAAAGGAAATTTAAAACAAACTTAATAAAGTGTGTAGAGAAAAACAAATGCAATTAAAGGGTCATGGTGAGCTAAAATTTTCGCATTAAGTAAATAAAAATAAGTACAGTAAATTCGCCGAAACGTGACAATTCAGTAACATGAACATGCACAAGCATGCACTTGTAAAAACATGAACATGAATGAGCATGAATAGTTTTGTTCTTTCATTTAATATCCTAAAATATGATTAAAGTACCAACACTTTCAAATGTAAGCTCTTAGCAGGTTCTTATTTCCCTTTTTTTTGAATATAATGTAGATTTAATTAGTTTTGAGAGTCCTCGTAAAATAATTTTGTCACAGCATGATGGGAAATATGTATGTCTGTCTAGTTTTGTTTTATGCTAAAAACTCTTTGGGTGTATTAAATAATTCCCTACCTCTCATCAGCCAAAGAATAAAAGACAACAAAAGTTGCTATTGGGCGAAAAAAGTACTACTATGATCAGTGTTGCCAAGTGAGCAGGTTATTCATCTCTTTGCAGTTCTAAAAGTGCACAACAGTCCTGAAGATTTTTAATTCGAAAAACATCTTTTTCTTAGGTCTATGCACAACTAATTTGTAAAAATCTTAAGAAAAATCAAATTTTTTTCAAAGACGGTTTTTCGAAGATTCTCAGTTCTTCAAAAAAAAAAAAAAAAAAAAACTATGGCCACAATGACAGTGATACGAAAGGACTGACAGCCAACTGATTGGTGAAAAATTTAAAAGCAAAGGCTTTTATTGTTCTCAGTACTTTTCATTTACTCTAATTTTATGCACAAAAAAAAACCAAACGTTCTAGCGGCATCATTTCGATGCAACTTTGTTTATATTTCCTGTCAGCAATTTCATGCAATTATTTTTAAAAGTATATGTTTTTGTTCTCACAAAATTAAGCAGACAATGTCATCATGAATTATTTACATATGAATGAGTTTAAGCAGTTACAATGTCACTTAAACGGAAGGAAGGGCCATAACAATTGGAAAACTGTGAGCAAAAGAACTCTTAACCCATCTCATTAAGTTAATTTTATCGATTAAACAAATGAGACCTAAAAAGCTGGTAAAAAAGAAAATAATATTTAAATACTTTAAAAAGACTTTAGGTGAAAAATATCATTAAATAATGGAACATAAGAGTGCAATATTTCATATACGGTCTAGATTTCCTTAAAAATCGGTTTGCGCTAAATATCGGCTGTATACATTGAGGTTGGAAATTTGAAGTGATTTAATTTTAATAATCTTAAAGTTTTATACAATAAGATCGAACTTAAGATGTAGTCACATTTGCAAAAAAAAAAAACGTAACCACTACTTTTGTGGTTGTCGATGTTTGATTTTGACAAATACATGCAGAATGAATACAGAAACAATAAAATAAAGGGAACAGAAAACAACGAAGAACGAAAACATTAAATTCCACAAAAGTAATTTTAGAGTGATGATTTCTCAACCAGAAATTTTTTAGAAATTAGTTATTTAAACTGGTTTCTTAAAGAAATCTTTGAAACCTGAATTTCTCATAGAACTTTTTTCACTAAATGTGTCGAATAGTTGATATATCGTTGTCCTGAAGCTGTGTCATCATGAGCATCACAAAATTCAAGAGAAATGAGACAGGACCAATTCCCTACGTGTCTTTTATACATATGTATAACTATCAGTCCGTCTCTATCTGCTTCCCAGGTCTTTATCTCCTATTGTTATTGAGATATTACGGATGCTTTTATCTTTACATTTTAGAAAACTTTACAGCGTTATCATATCGTATGTAACATTATCCTGGGGCCGGATTCTGGCATTCGTGATCGAATATACTCGATAATAAAAACAATGTAGAGCAAAAACAAAATGAGAAACAAACACACAGCATTCTATAACGAAATCGTTCAATCACGAGTGCCAGAATTTGGCCCCTGGATATACGTACGATAAAAAATATATGCGATGGCTTAGTAAAAATAAATTGATTTATCTTCAGGCATATTTATGTTTTATGTAAGATGAAATAAAAATGAAAATCAGAAATGCTCAAATAAACCTTTAGTACAGAAAATATTTTTTCGGTTCGAAGGTTTGTTGAATATTTCTGATTCTGATTTTGTTCGAGGGAATTTGGGAATAAGTAGTTAGGTTTCAAACATTCCTCGTGTCTAATGATGAGTTGATTAGCATCAAGGAAATGTCTGCGGCATACAGAAGGCTGAAAAATACAGAAGACATTAGTAAGGTTTATTTTTGTTCCATGACTTTAAATACTTTTACATGGGTTGATAAAAAAAAACTTTGAACATAATATATGACAGAAAAAAGGACCTTTTTTCGCACCATTTTTTTCATATCAACTGGTGAAACTTCAAATGCAATTTTTCATATTTAAGGAAACATGTAGATAGCTTCGGGTCGACGAAGTGTAGATACTTGAATGTAATTGAAAATATTTTCAATGTAAGCAGTGGCTTCTTGATAACTTCTGTTTTACTTTGTGAAAATAATTTAATTTATCTGCCTCAAATGTAATCGTGTTAAAACAATTATAATTTTTCTTTCCAGCAGTGTTTCATATTATTACATATCTATTTTTTAAACTTCCCAACGTTGCTAAATACTACTCAGTATGTACATACCTTGATGTGTTAGACACACAAACACAACTTCATTCGTTGTTCATTCATTCATTCACCTTGATTTAATTTCCGTTGTTGCAAGTGTGTGCTTTCGCCACAACAACGATAACACACACACACACACATTTTAATTAATAAACACAACAAACTTAACTCTCAAGCTGATGCCATCAACAGAGCAGAGCAGAGCAACTTACTGAACACACACAAAACATCATTCTAATGTTAAATGGGAAACAAATTGTAAAATTAAATCTTTAAAATTTAATATCTCTGTGGTTGCGTCAGGATGTTGGTTTACTTGAGAATCGTTTTGAGTTTTATACGGTTACACTCAACTCTGCACAGAAGGAGCCAGCCAACACCAGAAGAGTTTTGACTTTAAGGGCAGAAGTTTGGCATGAGGCAAAAAGTATGCTAGATAATTGTCTCATTTGAAAACTTGGTAGACACAAATATAAAATTATGCAACAAAGGCAATAGGAATTATATGTGTACAAATTTGTTTTATTAATTTAAAATAAATAAAATATTATCTTTTGTTTTTGTATTGCCTCTTTTTTGATGTATATTGTAATAAAAGTTCGTCTTCTTTCTTTGATCTATATATTTCGAACCTCTCGGTTCATCTTCAGGTTCTGATATAGATTTAAAAACCTCCAGTCTGAATTATAATGCTGAAATTAAATAATATAATTTAATAGCCCTTTTATACAAAACGCGTGTTTCATTACAAAAGATACAACAAATATATAGATCAAAGAAAGAAGACGAATTTTTATTACAATATACATATGTACATCAAAAAAGAGGCAATACAAAAACAAAAGATAATAAACTACAATTGAGGGCAATACAAAAGAAGAATTATTAATAAATAAAATAATTGATAATGAAGAAAAAAAAAATTTTTTTAGTAGTTTTCACATCAAAGCCAAGATTACGTGCCAAATAGTTTAAGCTTTTGGTCTTTGGTTTTTTATAAGCAATAATTTTAAACAATTATTTATTTATTCCATTTTCAATATTTCACCAATAATTTGTTGTCATCTTCAGGAAAATAATATAATAATTTAATAATCTTAAGATCAACTAATATAAAAAAAAATAAATAGTTTAATGAATGCTCTACTTAAAGAATCTTTTTCATAATTCCAAGAAATTTCGAATTCAATTTAGGAAAAAAAAAATCATCAATTTTCACTCGAAGTTGGGCTTCATTGAGTCAATGAATTTCGATTCATTAATTTAAAAAATATAAATTTTAAATATTTATAAAAAGTAATTTTCAACAAACATATGAATTGTAGTCGTTAACCTAATCAATTATTTGATTTCATAAATAGTTTAATGAATGCTCTACTTAAAGAATCTTTTTCATACGTCCAAAAAATTTCAAATTCAATTTAGTAAAAAAAAAATCATTAATTTTCAATCGAAGTTGGGCTTCACTGAATCAATGAATTTCGATTCATAAAATTTCAAAATATAAATTTAAAATATTTATAAAATTTAATTTTCAGTAAACATATGAATTTTAGTCATTAACCTAATGAATTATTTAATTTCCTTAATGACAAAAAAATCATTAAACGGTTCACTAAATATATGATGAACTTGTTCACTGATTTAATAGAAACAGAATCTGAGTAACAGATATACTCTATTCCAAAAAAACTACAAACAAATAAATTGCTGTTTTATGTGACGAAATTTTTTATTTGCTGCTCGCAAGTAGACTTCAAGCCCTTTGCGAAATAATAAAATATTTTGTCATAAATCCCTTTTTCTTGACAAACCAAATGAGAATGAAAAATTTATTAATTTAATGATATTTTTCAAAGAAATCATGAAAACTAAAAGAAACATATTGCGCTGAAGTTAAGTTCGTAGACTTAATTTCATTGCCACAATGAACATTTTCATAGGATTGATGAAAAAATATTAGGTTGGGTTGATGGCCTATGTTGTGCGTCATATACTTAAGGCAGTATAGGCATGTTGTGCGCTCTATGGATTTAATCAGAAACAGCTTGACCCTTAGTTCTATAAGAACTCCGTGTCATCCACAAAGTTCCAGCCGATCTCATGGTTAAGGAAACTGCTATGAATTGGGCAATACGGTTGAATGCAGGTGGCATGTGGAAGGATGATGTTGGCAGACACTACAAATTTCATCTACTGGTTAACTAAAGGTTATCCAATAATGGTGGGTTTTTGAGTTGAATAGAGCTTTTGCAATGCTTAGTTCTTCAATTGAAGATATATCATGTTCATTTCTACACATATTGTGCAATAAAACAATATTTTGAAAAAGTGTGTTTTACAGCGTTCTTCATGACTATAAAAAGCTACTGCTGTGGCAATTTGTTTACTTATAAAAGGCTTAGTTCTTTAATTATAAAATAGCTTGTTCGTTTCTAGCTATATTCTGATTTAAAACAGTATTTTTTAAAAATGGCTGCCTCTCACAATATTCTTTACGACTGCGAAGTTACCGCAGTAGCAGTAAATTTACCTTTGTATCTTTTTTCTTTTGTTTAGACCGGGACCTGTACTCAGGGGATGATCCCTGTGCATGCATTACATTACACTGTACAACACATGACTTCGGGACTCAATTATGATAATTGTTTATGAAAGTAGCCCCAAAAAGAAGAACTTCTGCATCATTCGTTTGGTCTTGGTACCTAGTACAATAATTTAAAAATTAATTTGTAGTTAGCAAGTATCGTGTAGTGGAGTTTGTCACGTTTTGGGCTCTTTTGTTTGTCATAACTCGAGAACCGAATAAGCTGAAATACATTTTAAGAAATTAAGAACTACAATTCCTTTAATCAGTTTATACAAAGTTTTGCTACATAAGCAAAACTGTCGCAATTATAAATAAATGTATGAAGAAAAAAAATATTTTTTGCCTAAATTATTGGATTTTTTTAATTTTTAATTCATAAAAAAATCAAAACGGTAAAAAAGTGTCAAGTCCTATTACTTTCGCGTAAAGTCGCATAACCTATGAACAAACTGAGACATAAATCATAAAAATCGATGGACGCGTTTCGCTTTTATTCACAATTAAGTAAAGGTATAAATTTCAAAAATTTGCTCGAAATATGCACAAAATTCGTTGGAAAAAACATTGATGACTTTTTTTATGATTCTCAGAATTAAAAAAAAAGTAATAAGCTAAAGGTTATTTGATTTTTATGATTGCAGTAGCAAAGTAATAAGCGTTAATAAATGTGAGTGGACAATTAAGAGGAAAAGAGGAGAGTGAACTGTTTAAGTTATTTGGGTTTTTCCGTTAGTTACCTGCATGATTTGTTTACAGAAATTGCACCCACGTGTATGAGTGCTTATGTTTTGGAACGTTTCGAAATATGAGCCTATTCATAAGTACCTGCCAGTAAAATATTGCAAAATTTGTAGTATTTGTAGGTGGTCTTTGGTCGGTTTTTGTCATTTCACAAAGAGAGTCCGCAAAAGAGCATAGAAAACCCCACCCCACGGATGAACAACTTGTTTCTACTGTATTTTCTAAAATACTTCTTCCTCACAAAATTTGAAAACGGAAATATTTAGAGAAAAAGACCACAAAACGACCTGCATTTGCAGATTTGTCGGCACCTTCCCGTATAAGTTGTAATTTGACAAATATTCAAAACCAAAAAACTGTATAGAAAACCCCTTCCCACGGAGGCACAACTTGTTTCTACTGTATTTTCTAAAATACTTCTTCCTCACAAAATTTGAAAACAAAAATATTTAGAGAAGAAGACTACAAAACGACTTGCATTTGTAGATTTGTCGGCACTTTCCCATATAAGTTGTAATTTGACAAATATTCAAAACCAGAAAACTGTATAGAAAACCCCTTCCCACGGAGGCACAAATTGTTTCTACTGTATTTTCTAAAATACTTCTTCCTCACAAAATTTGAAAACGGAAATATTTAGAGAAGAAGACCACAAAACGACCTGCATTTGCAGATTTGTCAGCACTTTCCCGCATAAGTTGTAATTTGACAAATATTCCATACCATGGATTGCATAGACTGCTGCTCACCAGCCCCAAAGATCGATAAGGTATTCAACGTCTATGCGTTAAACAGCATTTGGTCTTATTAGGGTTAAAATTTGCCTCATTTTTATTACTTCTCTCCGAGATTGTTCGTAGATCGTTACTGAGTGTAACATTTTTATTTCGCTTTAAGGCACCCAACTCTGATAGACTGGGTCTATGACTAATTGAGTACTAGTAGTTAAAACAAGCACAATGTACTTAATTTAAGAAAACCCGATCTCATCGAACTTCTGGCACCGCTTGGGATTGATGTAAGTACAAATGCATCGAATTGTTTTTTCAGTGTAGCAATTGCCAATGAATGAATCATACGTTTGTGCAGGTTAGGGGGTGATGGCCTTCAAAGGGCTCCGAATAGGAAACCCTAAAAGCAGAAAATTTAGCCATCCTTATAAATTCTTTTACGCATTAATCGGTTTTAGGGTTTTAGTCCACAAATAAATATCCTTACACCACAAATCGGCATGTATTTTGTTTTACAAATTCCTAAAGCCAATGCATTCAATGATTTAAACAATAAAATATGTTGGTATTAATGGAGGTTTGCTCTAAAGTAAAGCAAAGAGGAATAACATTGAAACAAAAAATGAACAAGGGACAAAATAGCACATAAATTGATAAAGAAAAGAAAAACGGGAAAATAAAAAGGTTAAATGAAATGAAGAATTTTGTGACTCGTTTTTTTCTATTGAGTGTCCTTTTCTCTACGATTAACAAGGAAATTAATTTTGTTATTGACTTTTATTTTTTTTTTTCGGACCTGCAGGCTCTGGTGGCAACAAAATAAGCTGTGATGAAAACATTATTAAATTTGTTTTTGCTCAAGATGAAAGAAATTAGACATGAAACATTTGAATTAAGACAATGGAATACATGAATTTTATTTGGAGACTGGAAACTAAAAGGTTAAAAATGCCAAAAAAAAAAAAAAGATTCTCTGAAAAATTCGCTTTCTTTTTAAATATTTAAATAAAGGAGGTAAAAAAAGGACTGCTTATGACCTAAATGGACTTACAAAACCTAATGTTTAAACTCAGGTCACCGAGCAAAAAAAAAAGGTTTTTACGTTTTAGCATTTCAAAAGGTTTTACGCACAATTTTAATTGAAATTGACGTAATGACATGCTGTTTTCCTTTATCCGGAAATAACGCTTCAGATTTATTTGTTAATTATAAACTATAACAATTGCAGACGATTTTGCAGTAAAATTATCAAACAAGTTTTAATAAATCTTTTCAAATCTGGTTCCCTTTTATATTATAAAAGGGTCAGTAGCTGTAATAATTGACTACACTTGGAAAAGAAAAAAGTTTTTAATATCATATTAAATTTGTTTCTCATCATCATGTGTTCATTGCCAATAATTTCAAATATGGCTGGAAATAAAAAAAACTAAGTCAGTGTGTTTTATTGAAAGTTTTCTTTACCTTAACCTTAAATAAAACAAATAACACTAATATTGTCTCGTGTTTATAAAGCATTTTCTGGCCGAAAACTTTAGCATACATTTAGGCAGCTTGAAGAAAACAAGTTCTTTGCATACTTAAATTTATACAAGTAACAACTGTTTGAAAAAAATTACATAAAACATATAATGAATATATAAAAAAGAAAGCAACATACTGAAATATATAAAACACATTTATATTCCAGTCATAGACCTTGAGACACATAAATATCTATTGACAGCATATTTTGTTTTATTTTGGCAAATGTCTCATGTTGATTTTATTTTCTGCATAATTAAAGCATAAAACGCAATTTCTAGGGAAAATATATGCAAAAAAAATCTTTTTTGCTTAACAAACATGTGTTTCTTAAAAAGAATATATCGTTATGTGAAACATTAATGCAGTCATTCAAGAAGATAGTTCAATATATTAAGGAAAAAGATTATTATTTTATAGATAAAAATTCGATATACACAGTGTCCACCGGGAAGCTATACTATTTTTGCTTACAATTTTTGCTTAATTGAAAGAAAATAGATTTTATATTGATAAATATTTTATTTAATGTAGGCAATAAGAGATGGAATACATATTAGAGAAATATTCACCGCTGTTAGCCTCACAAGTGCGAGAACTTTTGAGCACAATTTTCCTGACATTCTCACACATGTCTTTCTTTCATTAACTTCATCACGAATAGTTTGTTTGAGTTGCTGCAGCATCTCAAAGCTCCAGCATCAAATTTATCATTTTTTCGATTAATTTTGTCCAATTTTGAATTTTTTGTTTGAATAGCAAGAGTGATACAGGGTGGATGCATTCGAAAGAATTATTAGGAAGAAAAAATTATTGAGTGTTGATCATACATTTGACTCTTCTAAAGGCAGTCCCAGGGGCCAGTATTCAGGCGCCTCGAAAATTAATTTCCCCAGCAGTTTTGGTTTGCATAACTCTCGCTTTTCAAATATTCCCACAAAACGAATTCCGGATTAGCCGAGTCAGGCAACCGTGGAGGCCCATCAAGAGCACTATATCTCAAAATAAGCTGTTGTGGAAAGAGGTCTCTCAGTAATTTCATTGTAATCCTGGCTGCATGGCATGTGGCACTGTCATGTTGATACCACGCTGATATTAAACGCTGGCATCACATCAGGCGACCGTGGAGGTCAATCAACATTGCCATTTCTTGTAATAAGTTGCTGTGGAAAGAGGTCTCGCAGTGCAATAAATCTACCACGTCTCTACTGCACGTCAACTGTAAACATTAATGTTTATCAAAGTGGCGGTAAAGCAAAGTAGTACAGCTCTCCGTCGGACAGCCTGTGTGCACTTAATTTTTTGTTTTGCCATTAAGGCGTTTTGTGTTTTAGGTAACGACATACTGTAATATGTATGTATATTAGCTACTGTAAAATCAAATATAAAAATATCTGCTGCTTTTCTTTTAAGCTGAATTCTAATTTTTTTTTTTCTTGTGCCAACCTGATGAAATTGTATTCGATTTTATTGCAGACAAATATTAATAAAGACTTATTAGATTTTAAGAGAATTTTCTTGGATTGCAAGAGCGGAGAGAAAGTTTTAAGCAAACGTTTGCTCAGCAACATTTAAAGGGTGTTATTAAAAATTGGCCATGGCTCCCTAATTCGCTACCAGCCGCAAAAATTACTGGATATTTTAAATTTTAACTTTTAAATTGCCCTCCCCGACACTTAAGCAACTGGACATTGCTTCCTTTGTTTCTAACATCCGCATAAAAAACAATCAAATAGTTTTTCATAATCCAGCCATATGCATTAAGTCTTTTCTGGTATTAAAATGCTGTAAACACAAAGACATATGAATCCCTAAATGAAAATCAAGTATTAAAAAAAAGGGAAACAACATGCAAACCCACAAGCTGCAAAAAAATATTGCAAATGTATTAAATAGAATGAAATATGACAACGAAATAAAAAAAAAAATGAAATACACCAAAACAACTGAATTGTATAAAATAAAATACTTTTGATTTATAGCCATACTCGTACATGGGATACTTGGGTAAACAAGTGTATACATTAGGCTAGGCCGATTTGTGGGGAGCAACAAATATTGGTCATTGTTATTGTGCCATCGATTTTTCGATAGCTTTTGGCATGAAAAAAAAAACTTAAGCTGCGACATGTGAAAAAAATCAATTTTGAGGTGTCTGCTTTTAATTTTTTTTTTTTTTTTTGTATTGGAGCCCTTGATAAAGACTTGGTACAGGGTCGGCATGCTCGAAAAAAATATTGGATGCCAAATAATGCATCCTTGTTAATTGATTGAAATGCAGCTTGAATATCATTTCGGGTGATTTCTTGATTGATTATCCACATTTAGAGGTGACTTCTAATATCTTGAATGTTTCCCCGTAATTCGCGTTTAAAACCATTTTCTTCACCAATAAAATCCCTATTTTTATTTCGTAAGATTGCCGTTTTAAGTCAATTTTTTATATTTTTTTTTTTTAACAAACATTCATTTATGGTATATTTATCTTTGAATTTTCAGCTTCAAGTTTTGGATTTTGCTTTAATTATTTCTTCGCTCTGGTCGTTGCCGTCATAATGCTATAAATAATATTCGACGTTCATTTGCCACATTTTGTTCTATTCAATGATGCTGAAATAATCGCCTTGTGTTAATCCCATTTGGTTCAAATTTACTTTAAACCAAGGGAAGTTTAAAAATATGTACAAATAAGAATAAAGTATATAAGAATACAATTGCTTAAAAACATCTCCATTTTAATTTTTAACAGTTTTCTGAAAGCAGACAGTTTTCCCTGTCTGAGCACACTTTGTCAGTAAAATTAATCAAACTTCACTTAAAAACCGTCCTACTTATTTTTCATTTAAATTTACTAATTTCTGCAATTGAATGTAAATGTTAAAAAATCTACAGAGTCCAATCGCTACAAATCGCTAACTATTAAATAATTAATGCGTAACCAAAAAAAAAATTTTATTTTTTCTTCGGTGGTGATTTTTTTACTTTGCCATTTTATTTAATTATAGTTTTCCATCTGTAGCATCGCTTTTTTCCAATTCGCTTATTTAACTTTTGTGCTGCAAAGCCTACGCTGAGATTCTAATATGGAATATCTCGACTTGAAAGCAGCTGCCATACCCACTCAGCCATCGCCACCAGCAGAACAATCATCAAATGTAAATGATCGAAGTGTAGTTGCTAGACTTCGAAACAATTTGGATTCCTCTATGCCGACAGCTTGCGTTCGCATGGGCTTACGTCTGAAATTTTTTTCATTTACTTTACAGCCATACCAGATCTTTTTTGATTTTGATTGTTTTATTTAGGGCTGCCGTTGTTACCATTTACACCAGAAATAAGGAATACAATATGCTCTCTCCGTGCGCAGTAGTAAATGCATAAAATTATCGTCCAACAAACACAGCACATTTATTAAAACTTTATATTTTAAAGTAAAAGATCTTGTTATTTTATTGTGCTTTATCAATTCATATACATATACATATGTATGTTTCTTAGGTCAAAAACCAGTTTAATAAAACAAGTGTGTAGTATGTTTTTCGGGATTTAAAAGAACATTTTGAAAGAAAATGTTGGTACTCGTAGCAGCTCTGATGAGAAGATAGCAAGGAAATTCATTAAAAACTTTGTAAAGTGGGCTTTTGCACTTTGAACATTGAAAAGCAGACAGAGGAAGTTCGCTGACATTGAAGAGCTGCGTTAGAGTAGTACACGCTCTCATTCGTACTTGGAAATTCGTCTTGTGTTGCCATCCGAAATATTGAAAAAATGTTACTTGGGGTTCCCATTGAGCATTTTTTGTTGCACAAACGTTGGTCATTAACGTTGTAATAGAATGGAATTTAGCATGATCCCTTCATGTAACGATTTCCCCTACCCCGGGCAAACACTGCTCCATAGACAAGTTTGTAGTATACAGCTGTTGTAAATTTAAACAATAACAAAGTATGTACAACCAAGTTCATATAAACATTTTCAAACAACATTTCACACATCAAAAATGTCTGTAGACAAAATAAAAATGTGCTAAAACTTTGTTTTAAAATATTATAATTTTCATTTACAAAAACACTACAATCATGTGTTTGTTACCATAATAATTTAATGCCGGCAGCAACAACAAAAAATTTCAAAAGTTGTGCCAATGATTAGAAGAAGAAAATATGGCTTTAATAATCAAAAATTTACACAAATTTGTGGAGTAAAAATAAATAAATTTTTTAATAAAACTAAACCACACCACGCACACCCATACACACACAGACACACAGCTGCCAGAAACACAACACGGTATTTATCATCAATATTTCACACACATATTTTGAATTAGATTTTTGGAAAGTAAAATTGATTGCCAGAAGTTTGTTTGATTCAGAAAGTTTGGTTATGGTTTCACACATGTGTAATTAATTGTAATGATGATGGGGTTATGTTTAATATTTTTTTTTAAATTAAATTAGTGTGTGAGTTGTTTTGCCAAAAATATAATAGAGTTCATTGGAAACAACAGTTTATTTAGTATTAAAAATCTTAGTGCACCGAAAAGATTGAAGGTTTCCTTTTTTCATAAATGATGAGAAAATAAAAACAAATAAAAGTCAGTAGAATTTGCATGCCGATACATGAAAAGCATGTGAAAACTTCTTTATTTTAGGAAATTTGATCTCCTGGCACCAGTTTTGAGCGGACAGGTAATAGTAAAAAATCAAGTTAAGTCCATTTGTTAGCGCCACTGTCGAGCAGATACTGCAGTTTAAGTTTATCGATTATCTGGTTTGAATATTTTAATAACTAGTAACCGCTGTAAAGATTATCACCGGTATTCATAAAAAATAAAACATTGTTAAAATACATTTTAGAACAAATTTTTCATATCAAATTTGTTCTAAAATGTATTTGAGCAACACTTTATTTTTTATGAATACCGGTGTATATCTCTAATATCAAAACGAGCACATGGAATTTCCTTTTGCGAAGTTAAAAAGCCGTAACTCGGGATTATGGAATCTATAAAACTAAAACACTAGCCTTAGAATACAGCAGAGATTAAGTAAAACTTTGAACACTAAAGAATACAAGGATCAAACAAAACTTCAATATTCAATTGCATTAAACCAAAAGTAACTAAACGTGATATGTGTAGATTTGTATTGCTATTCTATAAAATGTTATTTGTTGGTTTTTTATTTATTTTTTATGCTAGAACTTGACAAATTTAACTTAAACTGTAAGTTGGAAGAAAAAAAGAAAATTATTAAATATTAAATCACTCAAAATAATTACAGAGATATGTATGTATGTTTGTATGTGCTTATAAAAAATATTTCTTCAACAGATTAAAATAAAATATAAAAACATCTGCTAAAGAAGTCGACAAACATTATCGACGAAACATTGAGAGAAACCCACGATGAAATAAAATTGTTTTATTTACATAAGGAGAATAAGGTATGACCATTATTAGCCCAGAAAATCAATCTTTTTAATATTAAATAATTTGTTTTAATTTTGTGAATATTAATTGAAGTAAATTAACTCTATATATATAATTTATATTCTGCATTCAGTTTACACACTAAAAAAGAATTTTAAGAATTTTAAATAAATATACAATTGGATTCATATATTTCTGACTCTTATTTGGGTGTTCCAAATCTGGTGTAAATTGCGTGCTCAAGCGAATTACCGCAATACTTATTAATTATGCGATTTTTCTTTGCGGATCTTCGTATAAAATGCATTATATTCATGTCAGGCTGAATGTAGCGTGCATGCTTTTATCAAATCAAAGCTATAAAAGTGATAAGAAGAGAGAAGGGAACGAAAGCTGATTGGCCCTTGGCCCTGTAGTTGGCCATTCATTTTATGTTCGAAATTGTAGTTGGAAATTCGTTTTGTGTTGCCATATTGAAGAAAGCTACATTTGCCTTAATTGGCTCTCAAGTAAACTCGCCCTGCGGAAATGAGCGCTATCTGAATATCTACAGTGTGCTCAAGCTTTTATCATACTTTTTTCACATTCCCAGTAGGTGCTATTTTTCAAATAAAATATTTAAATTTGTGTTCACATCCGTCAATTTGTTTAAATTGTTTGCAGTTCTTTTATTTGCTTTTCTGTTATTTGCTTCATCAATATTTTTGCTTATCAATATTTTTTTCAAGGTTTTTATTTGTTATGTTTTGTATTTCTATGGCACTTTAAAGGCATATTTTTCACACATATGAAATTTAATTAAACACCGTTGTCGACAGCCTCAATACAATGGCTGGCTTAAGTGTTTTGTTTTATGGCCAATATTTATTTTTTGCATTAACATTTTTATTGAAAAAAAAAAAAAAACAATAAATAATTTTAAAGCACCTCAATTAATTTTAATAATACATTGTTTTAAGCTCTTTAGCTGTTGAAAAACATGTAGATATTAAACAAACATGATTGTTATCATTTGCTTGATGGCAAAACAAACATTTTTTCCTATAAAGCAAACAAAATGCTTCCATTTGATTAACTGATTATGATATGAAAACAAAATAATTAAAAGTGTCCTCTATGGTAATAAATAGTTAAGTATGCTGCTAAACAAATGAGTTTATTATATGCCATTAAAGGTTAAATTATTTTAAAAATAATTTTTTTTTTCGGATTGTTTTCTAGCACGACTCTATGGCGACCTTTCATTAGTGCGAACTATTTTCCAAGCTGACTTCTAATTTCTAAAAAACTATTGTAATACACAGTTTTATTTACATATTTATTCAAAGTGCTTTCAAGGCCATTCGATTATGAATTTCAAAAAAATCATAAGAATTTTAAAAAGGCAATTGTTGCAACTACTGCTACACATCCAGCTGTCTACTGCTTCCAACAAACGAAAGTATGCATTCGTATCTTGAAATCTCTTTCCATAAAAAAAACTTTTTTTGATGAAGCTTGTCCGGCGAGGAACAGATTTTAAATGAGTATAACGCAGTCTTCTCTTCCCCCTCATCTGGAAAACTTTCACAGTAGTCATTGCGTGGTAAGCCCAGTCGTCTAGCCTGGCGGCCAAATGGCTTGTGAACAAGAAGTTTGAATACTAAAATTGGCAACCTTTTCCCCTTAAACTTACAAAAGCAGGAGTTTTATTAAGTCTTGGCCAGAAAATAGATTTTGTAAATGTTTCTTTTATTCAGGCCAGCTTGACACCAGTTTGCAAATTGGCAAAAAAAAAAAACAAATCTCAATAACAACCAGCATCTTGAAGTCCAAACAGATTACCTTAAACTTTTGTATTATCGAAATATTTACTTAAAATCTAGGTATACTTAATTAATACATATTCCTAAATGAAAAAGCATGTTTATCCATTTTTATCAGCAATTATATTGATTTTATCTCATAAATATTGTAAATCTCTTTTTCCTCTAGAAAAATTTCAATACAAAATTATTGGATTGAAAGCCGCTTTTTTTTATTGAATAAATATAAATATAAATTTTATTATGTTTTGCTTTTATAGTGATTGCAACAATACGCAAGTTTATTTTAAATTAATTGAAACTAAGAAGTAAATGTCAAAAAACTGTTTATATAAATTTGGCTTTAGATAGAAAAAAAACATAAATAAATACAACAATTTATTAAAATATTTTCAAATGCAATATTTGTTTTAAATAAATTAAAATTTGAACGCTAATAATTTATTTTTACTTGAGGCAAATTAGAAATTTAATTAAAAAATAACAGAAAGGGAAGCCATTGTGCTGCATGGGAGTTGTGCTCGTAGAGGAATTGGAGTGCGGCAGCTTTATTCTTGAGTACAAGTTTTATACAATAAAAGTTGGGATGGATCGCTAAATTTGCGGCAATAGCATTAGAATCGGACTTTATAAGTAAGTGTAGCAATTGTATTAATACCATGTTCAGACATGCGCCTCTATTGAGATAATCGCAATAAAGTCCATTATTGGGCTCAATATTCCATACAAAAAGTCAATAAAGTCAGTGCTTAATAAACTGAAAATTGCTTTGAATATTGAGAAAAATATGAAACACAATACTGTAAAAGATGTGTAAAGCAAAAGTATACAATGCGAGATGAACGACGAGATAAATGTCAACAAAAGCAAACAAAACGAAATAATAAAAAATAAAAATAAATACAATAAAAACAAAAACATTGCAGCATTTCCAAATTTTTATTTCTCTTTCTTTTTATTATTGCCGCATTGGAGGCATAACATGAACGCACTAATTGTACAAGTTCCATATTTTTATTGTACAACACTAAAATTTTTTTATATAAAAGGCAGTTTTTCTTCCATTTTTCTTATTTGAAAATATTTTTCACTTTTTCTTTCTCACTACCAAAACAAACACAACAACTTTTTTCCAGCTGTCAAATACTAATTGAGTTAGCGCAATATTGGTAGGTATGTCAATAAACTGAATATTATCTCAATTAGAAATGCATGTATGAACAAGGCATAAAGTGTATTTCGTTAGTGTTGAGTCAGACTATGGTAGAGCCTTCAGCAAATGCGATAACGTTCTACCATTCGCCAGACATTCTAAATACCACTAATGATTTGTTGCTTAATCCCTTTTCGGGGTTTGAGTAATACATAAGTTGTTTATAAGGGCATAATCATTATTAATAATTTTCTAATTAACTAGATGAGGAAAAACCAGTGGAGGAGCTCCAATGTGAGTCAAGAGTTGAGGAAAAATGGAAACAAAGTATCAAACAGCAAATGATTTATTGCCATGACAAGCAAGAAATTATTCTCATAACAAAAAAAGCAAATAAATTTTCTTCTGTAGAAATAAATTTGCACACACTTTTGTCCAGAGTTAAATTTCGGTAATACACACAACCATAGAATGTCTTTACAACACTTTTACATTTTTTTTTTTTAATAAAATCTAACATAAATGAAACATTAAAACACCCTGACAGAGTTGGATTTATTTGCAGCTTGTAAACATGAAAAGGATTATGAAAACAAAAAAAGAAGGGAAGAAGTTATTCTTTTGATATGGAAAAATTAAAGTTCTACTACCTATAATTTCGCCATGCTAGAAGCTATCGAAAACTTGCTGGCTCAACATCCAACCCAACCTCAATACTCAATACAAAAATTGTTATTTTTTTATATACATTTTCTAAATTTTCTTTGCTGGAACTTTTTATTATTTTATTTATAACAGGTCAGCCAAAAGAGTTCATCCGATATTGTTTGGCTTTCAGCATATGGATGGAGACTCGTGCAGTGTGCGCCGATGCTCCGTTCCTTTGAAACCACATGTTCTTCAGACCTACTTCTTTCAATTGAGTCAGAAAAAACTCGGTTAACATGGCCCTATAGCGCATTGTCGTATGATTAGCGGCGTCCTCGAAAAAAAAATTGGTCCGAAGACTCCTCCAGCGTGAAGTCACCTTGAGCGGGTGTCTTTATGCCTTGCTCGTGGATTTTCGGTGCACTAGAAGTGTTCTACGTTCCCGCTGAGGTGGAAATGAGCCTCATTGCTCATAATGATTTTGGTCGAAAAATCGTCTATTTCGTCATACACACGATTATGCTGCGTTCTTGGGGATTGTATGGCTCCATGGCTAGTTTTCTTGTATTCTATAGCTGTCTCGCTTACAAATAGAAAAACAGATTTGACATTGACCGCCAGTAAAAAAAAATAAGAGAAATCACCCCAATAGGGTGATTTCTTTTGGACCATAACTAAAAATTTTCTCTACCACATGGCTTCCACTGAAAGAAAATTCGGCTGCTTAACAACCGTATACAATTATTTATGAACTTGGTTCGCAGCAGTTTGTGTGTTGATGAGCGTCATGGTGGAAGTGTAACAGCTCTGGTATATACCCCATTCAATAGGTCTTCAACCTTACTTTTCTGGTCTTCTCTAAAAATGCTGATTACTACAATTTGATTACAAAAATGGAAATCTTTCTTCTACTGTGAGGAAGTCAAGTCGACCTAAAACCTGATTAATTATTTAACAATAGAAAAACCTTTCTCTCAGACAACAAAAAAAAAGAGAAAAACACACACAAAAAATGTTCACTTTTGGTCACTTGAATGCCATTGTTAGTCCACCAGCTTTGCTTTCTGTCTATCGCCTTCTACTCCTTTCAAAATTTCAAGAGCATCAATTATTTGCGAATGTTTTTATTTTTTTGCCAACCAATTAAAAACAATTAAAACCTTGTTTTCACTTGCACTTTTCTGTTTTTCAATTCAGTAGTTTTTTTGCTTTTATTTTTACTTCTTAAAATGATTTTAAAACTGTTTGTTTAGTTAAATGATTTCGGTATTTTTTTTTTTTTTTTTCTCCATAGTCACTTATACTGATTGCTGTTGAATACGATTTTTTGCTCTGATTTTTTTAATGTGGTTGTTGCAACTTGTTTGTTGCAGCATTTAATTAGATTGTCTTAATGAAAAAGTAGTAGTGTAACGAACTAATCATGTTTCTGTTTTTAAATTGGTTTCTTTGTTGCATGGAAATTTGAAAAATAGTTGACAACAGGTCAATGTTTTCTGATGTCTGAAAGTTAAGAAGCATCTGTGATCACATAGAAATCGTCACGTAAAAGTCAGTAAATAACGTATACGTACTATAACTCCATACAGCTAATATGTTTGTTATATTAATCATACGCATCAATCAATCACATGTTTAATATATGTTATAAAAAAATTTAATTCGATATAGAAATCCAAAACATTTGAATTTTGGTTTCACTGTTGACTTTCTACAATTTTTTTTTTTCTTAACGATAGAAAAACTGTTAATCTTTATAGAATTATAGTCGAACTATATGACTTATAGTTGTTAATAATTTTATCGGGCTTGAGTTCGATTTTTACTTCCTCGAAATTGAGAAAGATTTTTTTGTGATAAAACTGGAGTGAGCAACATTTTTTCAAGAAGACCAGAAAAGTAAAGTTGAAGACTTACTGGCTGGGATCATTTCACGACCACCACATCGCTCATCAGCATCCACATTACTTCGTGAGTCTTTTTCCTGAAAAACTCCCTGGAGAATTTCGCGAAATTTTTATGTTTATGTAAAAAAAATATTCCCTATTTAGTGGCACATCCCCAAAACTGAGAACACTGGCTTATATAAATTCGTTAAATATTTACGTGTTAGTAATTCTTTGCGATCATCAATCATTCCATCAATGCCCGATTTTCGTTTCGACTATAATACTGCGATTTTGCGACTGCATGGAGTTATACAGCGCATGATGTATGAGTACCCAAATTTTTTGTTGCATCACGAGTTGTATGAATCAAATATTAATTTTTCATTATCTTCTTCGAGGATGGTGCGCTCAGTTATGGTCAACTGGTCTATACTTTCAAGTAAATATACTAAATGGATATAAATAAGCTATATTTTTCTTTTTTTTTAGTATTTATACACACATGTATTTATGCATGTATGTATATGACATAAATAAAATATGAAGTCAAGAAAATCAAGGAAAAAAATCGAGAAATAAAACTAAATTATTAATAAACATTATAGAACATTGAATAGATTTAAATTTTATGCCACAATGAAAACAACAACTACAAGGTACATAATTGATGTGCCTAATCACTTTTCATTTCCTTTGCAAAAAATAGCAATAAATCATTTTTCTTATATGAAATAAATGAAGCAAAATGAAAACTATTGTTATGAAATACAAAACAAAGTTGAGAAAAATTAAATCTTTAGGCTGCAAGTTGTTTTTTAAAGAAATTTTCAACCAGCGTTTTAATATTAATAATGATTTGTTGAGCTGGGAGTCACTCTTATCAGCTTTATTTTTTTTTTTTGCGTGATTTTCAATATTTTGGTACCCGAAAACAATTTTCGTGACAAAGGGCTGTCGAAATATTGAAAATAATGCAAAAAATAAAATAAAATAAAATAAAATAAAATAAAACTGATAAGAGTGACCTCAAGCTCAACAAATCATTACTAATTTTATGCTTTAAGTAAAAAAAAAAAAATTATTAACCATGATTAAACATATACTGACAGCAAATAGAAATACGTTTCTATTCAAACTGAATGATGCTGACAAGGTAGATGACTTCAAAATGGTTGGTTGTACCCCAGTTCAAATCAAAGTTTTGCATTGTTTGTGCGTTTTGATTTATATGAGTCACATCAATCACTTGAACTAAGCGTCAGTTGAAAGTAAGCCTATCAGCTTTTTCATTTCATTTTTCTTAATAATATTTAATTGGCTGAAGCTTCAAAGAAATTTCACAACTAACCGATAAAACAAAATAGATTTTATTTCATGAGTGGCAATGATCATGAAAGGTTTTAGGGTGAAGAAAGTGTAAATACAAGTATGCTTCCCAGGAAACTTATCTAATATTTCATTTTCGTCATTTCAATTTGATATAGCGAAGAAATAACGAAATGAAGTAAGTGTCAAAACTGAGCCTGCTTTTAAGTTACAGGTGTAATTATCTTCTCAATAACTTATTGCTAATTTTTGTATTAAAAACAGTGAAATGAAAAATGGTATATCTCAGCGATAAAATCTTACCTCTAAATTTTGAATTCCTAGTCTCGTTTGAGTTCAATTTCATAAATTATTACTTGTAATTTAACGATAGTTAAAGAAAGAGCTTTCATCCGGTTAACAGCGCTAGTGCTTTCGAATCCCTCACTCTTCTCATCAACTTCCATTTGAGCTTGATAGTGATAAATTTCTTAAATAAAGATTTTAAAGCCGGCTAATTAATTTTCATTTCTCATCATAACCTCACAGCAATAATGTACAAAATTTAAGAATTCAAAAAACTTTCTTTTTGCAGGCTGACTGGCATGAATGTCGCTTAAGAAACTTGAGCATGTAAGTTCAAAGACGGATGCTGACAAGAAGTGTAGTGCATACGCAAGAGCTTCTTGTTGCTCATGTCTTCTTTGTCTGGTTCAATTAATATCAATTACAGCAAGAATATAGTTTGATTTTAAACTCGACAAATGCAATACAGCATAATATTTGTTTTCATTTAGCTGTACTTTGCAAATTATATTCTTGATTTAACACTTATATTGCAAATAAATTCATATTTCAGGAATTTTTTTTTTTTTTTAAAGATTTTAAAGTCATTCTTTTATGTAGCTTCATTTTTAAACTATTATCATGAGGCGATTCGATCGAAAATGAAATTATTATAAGCTTAACCAATAGTTTTGGTTTTTAGAGTATGTCTTTTAAATATGTTCTTAAAGACTGATTTTCAGGTATCCAAAATTCCCCAATTATCTTCAAGACTTGTTACAGGTTTCAAACAGTGTAGATGCTCAAACGCAATGATGCGGTGGTACTCAAGCCATTTATAAACTTTTATAAGCAGCTAAAAGCAAATTAATGAAATTTACTTCAAAAGCATCCACGTAATAAAATAAATTTAGAAGCCGCACAGCAACCGGTCAAACATCATTATCAACATCACTTCAGGGAAATAGTGAAAAGTTTTTACTTTTGTTTTATGTACAGCTTCTTCTGGCTTTTCCTTTGTTTTCCTCATATGTATGTATGTCAAAGGTTATATATAATACTAAACCAATCTATTCAGTCCTGTGTGTTAAGAAATAAACGGAAATAAAATTAAAAGGGGAAACATTTGTGCATTATATGTAGTAGGGTACGGTTTGTGTTACAGGAGTGGTGTGCGAATTTGCCAAAATGTACTCTACTTGACTTTTTGCCGCGTACTGAACTACGATTACAGTCAAGCCAGAGATAATCTGGAAATAGTTAGAACGATGTTCAAGATGCTCGTATATAAAAATCTTGTTTTCTTAAGGGATCCCCCTAAAAAAAAAGTTTGTGTACTTGTACTTGTGGCTTAACAAATATTATGGGCTCAAATTTCATAACTTTCTCTGGAGACAACTCTCCTGCTGCTGCAGAATATTTCATGAATCTTGTATTATTTTTCTTTGGCCAATCACTGCTTATTTACCTAAAATATATCGCTATACATTTTTTTCTATGAAAAACATTTCTAGAGGGAGTAAAAGTGAAATATTGCGCTTTTAAAAATAAGGTTTTCCCTAATATAAACATATCTTTGGAAAATGTCTGGCTAAAAACAAAAAGCGAATTGAGGAAATGAAGTCTAATAAAAAAAAATTTTAAGAAGCTGCAAAAAAAAAAAGATAAAATATAATGTAGAAATGCCTCTACCTTATTTCTTCTTCTAGACATTTCGTTGGAAATTTTCACTCTTTAAATTCTCTTTTTTTTATTTTGCGTCATTAAATTATCATTTACTATTCATATTTTTACAAGTAATGGTTGATAAAAATGCCGCTTAGATTAACGAGCACTTGTATTTGCAGTGTATTTTTAATTAAAGTTGCAGCCGACAATTTTCTTCGTTTACTAGCTGAGAATTATTTTAGCTATATGTATTTTAAACTGACAGGACAGATTATCTGCCTGTGATTTTTCAGCCATCAAAGACCATTAATGGACTACCTTCTGTTAATTTTAGCTATCACTTGTATTATTCATTTTCGATGCATCACAGTAAAGTTTGTTAAGTTACGGTCACATTGACAACTCTTCGATCACAAACAACGCGACCACTATTTTCATGTTGAACTTTCTCGTAGCAAAATACAGAGATGCAAAAACGAGTGATTCCTATACATATATATGAACACATTAACAAACCTTAACAAAAAAAAAAACAAGAAAAAAAACGTACAAACACTAAATTTCACAAGAGCCTATTTTGAGGTTATGTTTACTAAACGAGCAGGTATAAAATTTAAAGCGCATAATTATTTGACGTTACAAAAACTTTACAAGAGCAAATACAATTTTGCTCTAAATGTTGTTTTGGCAAGTTGAACAAACATAACCTTAAAAAAAATTGCTGTGAAATTTAAGGTTTTATGGCCTTATTTGGTTTTTATTGCTTGAATACAGTACCATGTGAATATAGGTAAATTTTTAATTGTTTATACGGATGTGTTTAAAGAAAAAAATAAAAAAAAATAGTGGTCACGTTTTTTTTTTTTAGAAAATATTTGTTCATATTAGACCCTATCTGTAGGTGTAGTTTGCGCAGCTCGCCCCACCAGGAAAAGTTTGAAAATATATTATTAATGTTATGTTCCATGGTCATGCTCTCTACATATGTATGCTCTCCACCACAACCGCTCTACTGGCTTAATGTATTCTAAGCGGTCACGTATTGTTCAATAACGTAGATGCAGATTTTCCCAATCTTAATACTTGTAGCTTTTCTTAGATTTATTTTGGAAATCAATCCATCATTGGCCATATTCTTATTTAATTTTATTTTCTTTATCCCCTTGGATTCATAAAAATACTGCTATTGCCAGAGAGAGTTTATAAAATTTCTAAAAGATTAAAGATTTGAATATACTTATATGCAGACATGTGCTTATTAAATGTGTGTGTGTGTTTTCTTCCATTCGTGCTTAAGTGTCAGAATAAATAAGCTTTCGTTGTAAACATGCCCTTAAACACAACTTGAACGCGTGAGTGAACGACCGACCGTTTATTTGTGGCTGAACGCAAACTACATCAGACATTGAAGGCTTCACATGCTCCGTTACACATACTCAAAACTACACACATATACACATACGCTAATAAACTTAAAGGACAAAACAAAAAAGTACAACTTCAGGCCAACAAGTTACGTGTTGCAAAACTAACCTTTTGTTTTTAGTAGTTCTTGCACACAAAAACGTGTTTGATTTCACTTTTACCTGTTATATTATTCTTAAATTTTCCATGAATTGTTGGGAGATTTCTGTGTGATTTTTATTCTCTAAATATCAATAGCAATAATTAAAGTTTGTTGAATAGTTGCTTATTTTATGTTATGATTGAAAGACGGTTGTTAACGCTACTCCCAAAATACTCATGATTGCCTTTTAATCTGGCATCACTAATTTAATTTCGACAAAAGTAGTTGCTTAAAAATTATGCCATATTTGCCAATTTTAAGGAAAGTTGTATTGTCAAGAACTTCTTACTGCACTCGCCATTTAAAAAAAAAATTTAATTGCCATTTTTAATAAGCCATTTTTATTAAAATTGCGAAGCGGATCAGACGTGATTTCCTTAGTGTCATAGGATTTTCCAGAAATTTCCATACCAAAAAGTATATAAAATGAATTATCTTTATTATGAATATTTGAATTTAATATAAATATATATGGATATTTTTTGCAAAGGAATTTTAATAAAATTATATTGCGTAATGAATCAAGCCTTTTGTAACGTTTTGTAAGTTATTCAAAGTCCCGTGGAAATTGCTGGCTCTCAACCTTGGTCATGGATGTATGCAAAGCACATACAAAGAAATATTTTTTAGAATAAAAAAAAAATACTGAATTAATGATACAAAATGGCCACATTGGCAAATATTAACCCACAAACAATGTGTGACCCCTACTTTCCGGTAGACGCTTGTTTTGGGGGAGTGAACGAACACAAGCAACTAGATGTGGATACATCTCCAAATGCCAATAGAAAGAAAACACAGGCAAACAAGTAAGAGTGCTGTATGCGGCTGTATTTAAACCTTAAATATCCTTCACAAAAGTCATCTTTATATGGGTACATTGGCGATATCGAAATTTAAATAAATTTCTGTTATTACCAGCTTAATCCTTCAGCACCGAAAGTTGTCTTAGTTCGCTTACAAAATAAACTTCTTCAAAAATCAGCCATAACTCGTCTATATCTATACATATGCATGTATATGTACGCCAATGTCATAAACATATACGCCTGTTTCGAAGTACAGTTTTCTTCACAAGAGTATTTTGCCAGGTAATGTTTGCCCAACGAGCGAGATATAAAAATTTTCAGCTAACAGTCGTTTAATGTTCACAATTCTTTTAAAAAAGTTAGGACCCATTAGGCCTTGAGTATTATATTTACTCGTTGAGCAAACATAACCTAAAAATATGAGCTTGTGAAATTTTATGGTTTTATATTATTTTTGTTTTTCTCCTGTATTTTTGTAAATCTTTATGAGTTTTTAGTAGTTTGTATGCATGTATTTACCCAAACTAAAGTTGAACCAGAAAGCAGTCCTCATTTTTTTTTTTTTTGGCAAATAGTTGTAATTAATTAATTACAAAATGCAACTCCTGAGACTGCTTACCATCATATGCCTTTATTTGTAGCTGACATTATTTTATTTCCCTTTTGCTGTGAAATTTACTTTTCTGAAAATTTTCCTTTAGCAATAAAGTACTTAGAATGCACATTTATTTAATTTAAACATCATATAGCAATAACTATACTATTACACCATATTATATATTTGCTTGCTCTAACATAAATACACTTCTATTGTTTAACTACTTACAGATGCACCACATTCATTCTCCAGTTGAAAAAAGCAGACGGGAAATGTGCCACGTATGTGCAACAATAAAATGCTTGCTTACGTAAGTCTCGCATATTAAATGTGTGTTTTTATTTATTGTTATTTTAGTTAAAGTTATTTTTCAGTAAACAATAGCAAAGTGTTTTTGTTTTTGTTTTTTCCGCCGCAAAATTGCTATACATAAGTATTTATAGTTTAGTTTTTGTCGTGAAAGAATAGTAAGCAACAGCATAATACTATTCATAAACTTGTGCAAACAGCCTTGCATTATTACAATTGCAAAATGGTTTAAATTATGCCAGAGTTATGAAATCATTGTTCTCATTTTCCATTTTCCAATTATCTCTTTTACAATAGATGATGATATTTTACTAGTTTTAGTTTTAAGTTTTAGACATAAGAGTAGATTGCTGAAATAAAGTTGTTAAATTCTAGCGGAAATTACCTTTCGTGGCACATGCGCAAAGATTAGCACATATGTATACATATGTATAGCCATTAAGCATGAATGTCTCTTTCAGGTGTTTAGAAAATTTCAGTTGGCCTTAGAGTCAAAAAAAAAAATTATGTTCAGTTTTTAAAGTGCGAGAAAAACTTTGACCAAAAAGCCTGAAATTCACTACTTTCTTGAAAAAGCCACTAAATAGCAAAACTTGTGCATAGAAATCATTCCAAATTCGCCCCATTTTTGCATACGTAACATATAAACGAAAATACTGGTAACATATAGAGCAGATTAAATCAAGGGGAGCGAAAATTTTGCAAGAGCGTAAATTTGCAACCTTAAGAGCGCAACAGTGTGAATGTGTTCACACATTCCTATGAGTATGAGAATATGTGGCACAAATACATCAGGCACTTTTTAAACATGCAGAACAGTAATGAAATTGGTGTTTTATAGAAAAAGAAAAACCACAGTGATTGCAACTTGCACACATTGGTGGTTGGCTCCTGCCATTTGGTTCGTTTTACTATGCATGCCAAATTAGACCGGGTCGATTTGTACCTACACAAATTTGTCGATATTATGCCAAAGACTTTCTGTAGCATCTGGAGTGAGGAATAAAAGAATAATTAAAAAAAATATATAAAAAAATAATTTTCTAACCTTTCAAATCTTTGGTATTTTTGTACGAGACCACCCAGAGGAGAGTCGAAAAAAACATTAGAATATAAAATTTATTTTAAGTTAATTATATATTTAACTTCTCTAAGGGCACCCCCTGAGACTGAGTAGTACGATGAAGGGATAAAATTACATTTTCGAGCGGTTCCAATGCGATACTGTGGGACAAATGGTTTTCAGAACAATCAAATGCATGACCAATCCCCAATTAATTTCCCTCCCCTATATTTTTTTCCCCTCACAATAACACCTTACCCCACCTCCTTTGGGGGCTGCCATACAAAAATACAAAGAAACAATTGAAAATCGCCAGTCTCGAAAATGATTTTCTTGACATGTCATAGTGGAGCCTTTTTTTCTAATGCCAAAAGCTATCAAAAATTCGATAACACAATAACGATCCCTAAATCGAGCGCCCTTAATGTATATACATATTTACAATTTTATTGCCATTGACACTGAGAGTTTTGAAAAATTTTGAAAAATTTGTCGCATCAACTGTTCTTTAAACAGTTGATGTGAAACATTTAATTTAACAAAAATTTTACAAAATTCAAAAAATGTGAAGAAGGTGAGTGCAAGTAGAAAACTGAGACAAAAAGATTTTAAAAATTCCCCTATTTGGATTGATCGATTATAATAACTACTTTCAAAGACTCTTATGTATTCAAAGGCTAATTAATGGTCTTGACTCACATTATCATGCGTTTCGTATTGATTATGAAAACATTTCTTTGTCACTAAGCATAGAATATTTAAAGTCGGATTCTATTGGCTATATCTGTACCACGAAACATTACATTAAATTTAAAAATTGAAATGCTCCCACATAATATAAATAAATAATTGAAAAAATGTATGTATGTATTTAAATAGATTTAATATTATTTTATAATACAATGCACATATGCGTACGTATGTAAATTTTATTTAAAAAAATAATCCAAATTTGAATAGTTTTATGCTAAGTAGCCATGGCACATGGTGTTGGGAATACATAATAATATGATTTTTAAGTCCATTTGTGTTTTTATTATGAACATATGCGTGAGAAAATAATAAAACACAAGCATTATTTCTGAACATATATTAAGGCGTGTTTGATACAACCATAACCACAAACATTAATAATACTTTGCGATTGTGATTGTACAAACCATATGTTTTCTATGCGTGAAACATTAAGATGCTTATTATGAATTTCGTCGGAGGCTCCGACGAAATTCCGTCGTAAAAATGCTATCATGGATTCCGACGTAGCTACGAAATTCTCCTGAAAATTTCGAAATTCGGGAGATCAGTATTATGAATTTCGAATAAAACGTACATTTAGCGTTTTTTTATCAAAAATTTTTACCAACTTTTCTTAATGTCGGGATAATACGAAAAGTAGTTGAAAATAAGAAAAAAGTAAAAATAGGTTTCTAAATTGAATAAAAACTATTTTTAAGTATTAAAAAATATATATTTCTTTAATAATTAATTGGTATGTTTTAAAATACTGATTGGTTTTGCATGATTTGAAAAACAAAAGTCGCACAAATTACCTGTTGATTTTATTTTATTTTTTTATCTATTTATTTAATTTGAAAGATGAACACTTAAGAATATAATTCTTTTATAGTTCTTTAATACTGTTATTCACCCACAGGGCATAAAAAAAACATAACTTACTAACAATAAAGAGATACATATATTTTACGTATTGAAAAAAAAAATGTTTCATATACATCATTTGCAACAGCTGACAGATTGCTTGGAAAATAATTAACCATGTAAACTAACAAAAAGAAAAAACTGGCTTTTATGTATGAGTTAAATGTATTTTATTATAAGTTTATAAATTAAAAATAAAAGTGGTACGAAGAAGCCATTGCAACCACCATATCTTTTCCAACACCATGCTGATAAAGCCACCTTCTGCTAAAAATCCAATTGTGCTGACTACGTACCCGAGTGATGACACTCCACATCTATTACTCGCACCTTTCACCACATCAAGCACATACTTTAATGCCGATTTGTTTAGCCGGAAGTTTTTCATAAAACTAAACGGAAAAGTGCATACGTACATATTTTCATGATTGGTAATTTGTTTTAGCATTTTACACCTTGGCATCCAAGTCAAAGAGATTGTAACCATCTCTCAAGACTTTGCGCTCTATTTGCAATCTCAAAGCAAAAGATGTTTATCTTTTGCTTTAAGATTGCTCTTCCATCCCTAAAACGGCTGCAGCATTCGAATTCATAGTTTTTAGTTTTTAATTTTTGAAAAATATTTTTAATGATCAATTCAGGTCCGAAAATGAACCTTTTTTCAAGTCTACTGATGAGTTGATTAGCACCAACGAAATGTCACAGCTGAAAAAGACAACAAACATTTTTTGAAAAGGTTCATTATTGGACCTGAATTAATACATTTCAATTGGCTCTTAAAGCAAATAAATAATTAAGTTCATATTTGAATTTTTAATGATCGTTAGAATATAAACAAGAAAACATCTGTTTTTGGTTTATAAAGTTCGCTGTACTAATTCGAACTTAGGTCAAGAGGGTGGCAACACCAACTTCGAATATGTCGGTATTTATAATACCGTTTTGTTCGAACTCGTGACGGAGAGTTCCCATTACGAGTGATGTTCACTCGGAATTTATAATAAGGCTGTTAAATTTCATTGCCGCCATCGACGTACCACACTTTGAGACGCATGTACTCAGTTCATCAAAATGAATATTTGTTGCAGCTCTGTAATGCACACTGTAGAGTGCGCATGATATATGATGATTATGACTTTGAGCATTCTTTCATATATTTTTTTTTTTTTTGTGATAAATTTATAAAATTTGTTTCCATGTTGTATTTAGCAATATCCTTTTTAACGCTCTCTTCATTTGCCAACTTTTAAATCAAATAATGCATCAAAAAGTATAATGTACGTTTAATCTTTTATGCCCTCAAGGCATAATGTTAACCAAAGTAAACATTTAAAACATTTTCATGCGTACGTACTACAAAAATCAATAATAGAAACTTTAAAACATTTTCATTATTATTATTCTTCAATTGTTTATTTTCTAGGTTTATTGCCACCTTTTTGTTTCCTGGAAAAATATATGTAAAATTGAATGTGGCTAGATATACGAAAAAAAAACACTCACAATGAAAATCAACAAATAAATCCAGTTGAGGTTTGTAAATTTAATATTAAATAAACGAATCCAAAAAAAAAACCGGAGAAATTCGGTCAGTGAGTTCATTATTTGCGGTGGCAAATTAATGGTCATTTGGCACATTAATTTTGGTATTTACTTAAGGCCAAAATAATACGCTCAAACGCAAGTTAAATAAAGAATTAATGGTATTTATTGCTCTGTTGTGTTGGCAATAAATTTAACAACATTTTATGCTTACCAAGTAGCTAATCAATACAATAGTAGATCAAAATTAATTGCAGAGTGCAAATATCGAAATTGAAGAAAAGTGCACAATGTTTTCCACTAAGTTTTTTCTGTTAATTGCTTTTCTTTAACAAATGTTTTCTAAGTTTGGGGCAACAATAATTTAAGTAAGAAAAAATGTAAATTTTCAGTGTGCTTGGACTGTCAGCTGCCAAGAATGTATGTATATCATAAGCGATAGCTAAGCTATAATTTTTTTTACAGAATCTAAGTTATTTAATAAAAAAGAAATAGGCTGAAAAAATAAAATAAATTCAGTCAAGTAGGACACTGCCTCGTTCAGCAAGGGCTCCTTCGCTATTGCCATATAAGTGGGTTTAAACATTTCACTTGGCGGACACAGGGTGCCCTTTGTATGGCGTAGTCTTTAGCGCTTAACTTTTTGTTATTGTAGCATTTGTTGCAGCTGCCCTTCGAATACATATCTAGTGAAAATTTTAGTTCTCAAAAGTTACTGCAAGACTTTAAGCTTAAGTTCAGTTTATCTTTTTAGCATTTTGTTGTGCTTGGTATTTGTAGAAGCCAGGCAACTAGATATGCTGTGAAAAATTCAAGTGTCTCTTACGGCTCAAAAGATACCGCTACATTTCAAACTAAAGGGTGCCCCCGCGTATTGGGCACCATTTAAATTTAATGTTTTGCCATTCATGTTGTAGAGCCGAGGCAACTATATATACTGTGTAGAGTTCAAGGTTCTATGTCTTTCAGCTTAATTGTATGCAGTTAATTTTCAGTTTTTCTGATGGGGGAACTCTTTAGTTTTTAATTTTTTGTGTTATTTCTTGCATTTCAAATAGTAGATCCAAATTCTCTACGAATTTCAATTTATTAAAGCCAAATTTCACAGCCTCTTGTATGTATGTTGTTTTAAGTTATTTTTTTGGTTGGCTAATCACATATACGGTAAAAATTTCAGCTGTCTAGCTTTTATCGTTTCGCAGAATGGTTGTATGCAAGTGGGTGGAGAGCAAAGTTTCAGTCCGACGCATGCAACGGCCGTCATGCTAAGCTTTTTGGGATATTCAGATAAAAGTGTGTCTGTAACTGAAGTCGAAAACTATCAAAATTTATTACGTCCTGAAGTAGCAAATGTCAGATAATATAACTTAGCGCCGAAGTGTAATTATGAGCGATAAGAACGCTACCAGCAAAGCAATCGCCAGCGATTAAATATTAGCCATATTTTAATATTTTTCACAATGGCGTTACATACAAAACCATCGGCTATGCCAAATAATGTATATTATGATTTCAATGTTTACATTAAAAAATTAACTTAATTATTTATATGCCATAAGATCTATTTAAAATTTATTATTTTAGATCTAAAAATATATCCTATTAAAATAGACCCTGAAAAGTTAATTTAATATAAATGTATATAAAATTATAATAGTTCAATAGAATTAAAATTTCAGTAAAATGTTGATTCTTTTAATGTTTACTGTATTTTTCAGCCGTCTATTTAACGCCGACATTTCATTGATATTAATCAACTCATCAGTTGCTCTTTTAAGTTCTTTCGAGTTCTCAGATGAGCTGATTAGCATCACGGCTAAATTGTTTTCTGCACTAAAGGTTTGTGGGAACATGTGCACTTCTCATTTTGTTCATGTTTATAACAGAATAAGAAGTTTTTCCGAGCATACTGACGAGTTGAGTGGCATCAAGCAAATGTTGGCGTGAGCTCAAAAGGACAAAAAACATTTAATAAGGCATTCAATTCTTGTTATATGGAAAATATTAATTTATATGATTCTTACTTGTCAATCGTTTGATGATTTTGCAATTACAAATAAGTTGAAAATGTTGTATATTTTTGTTGCTAGGTCAAAGTGTTTTTACATTTCAAATAAAACAATACTTTAAAGCTGGAAATTATTTCCTTAACTTTTTAAATTTTCTCGGTAATGGAATCATTCAAATTAAATTTTTCGATTCAGATAAGCCCAATTGAGCCCAATTTCTATAGAAGCAATTGAAATTCTTAAAATTTCAAATAGCTCAAATAAATAGGAATAACAAGAAAAGTGTTTTATAAACTTACTTACTCATATAAATATGTATGTAGCCAATAACCATGAGTATTTCGTTAGCAATACCAACAGGGCTGGACACTAGAGTGAGTGGATTTGTATGACACAAATTTGCCAAAAGTGTGCCACCGTCAAAAAGTTCCTCTACAATGTTGCAGCATCTTCTAACCAAGGAGGCGCGTGGCACGGGAATGGTGTGTTTTAGAAAATTATTGTAGCGAAAAAGTTATTGGGGGTTGGTCAAGCCTCAAGGCTCCACTGCATGTGCAGTTATATAAAAAATCCAACATGTAATTTTTGGCTTATATGTACCTCAGGCCTGTCCATTGACTAAGTTTTACAAAAGTTTTTAAATATGTATTTGAGCAAAAGTATTTTCTAACTGTTTAGATATAAAATATTTATGGATCTTTATAATATTTTTTCGTAAAAGGTGGTGTGGAAGTGTTCATTCTCTGAACACTTGTGTTCGCCTGAAATCATTTGTAAATATTTGCAGTGTTGCATGCAGTTGTCAGAAGTTTACATTTAATTAAAATATTTCTTAACTTTTGTTATATTAATATTCTATATTGTTTTTGTGATTGATATTAATCAAATAACACAAAGAAAACATCAATAGCCCTTAGCTAGGTGGACAACTAGCTGTTTCGAAGCCACCACACTTCTTCTCAGCAGCCCGTCTCGAACTCATGTTCCTAAAGCGACACTCTGAAGCCAGCAAATGGAATATGTTTAATGATAATATCAGAAAAATTAGTCTTTTAAGATTCTCTTCTATTACCAAACACTGATTAATCAGAAGATTATAAAAAAAGACTTATACAAGTGCTTACGAAGCAACTAATTCAAATAACAAAAACATGTTATACTCGTATAACCCTAAAAATATTTGTATTTCAATTACCCCACACTGTAAATTACCCAGCCCTGAATACCCACACATGAGTACATGGAATCAAAAGTTCTATTGTTGATTTTATGGATTGAGTTTTAATCATGTTTGTTACACAAAGTGAAGGGATTTCTTCAACATAATTTATAGAAAGTATGTCAGTATTTTTACCAACTGAAAAGCAGCTTTTGTAAAATTGAAAACTTTATGCACATAAACATGATGATATTTTCTATTTCTTATTTTTGCTTTCTCTGCAGCATGAGGTTAAAAGAACAACAGCAAAAAAACTTGTACTTGGTTTTCATCAATTTTATGCAAAAATTCTTTTTGAAAAATATAAAAAAATAACGTATTGCAAGTTCTGTACTATCTGTTCAATTAACAAACATAGAAATAATTGAGTTCAAACTGGTTTATTGAGCAATCAATGGTCGCTTTATCAATTACAATTTCATATGTCTAGAGTATACTCTGTTGAGTTTTAGCACAGAAGAACAAAATAAAAATTTTATTTTTTGTACCAATTAGTTTCATATGATTTAACTACAGGTGATTAGATAACAAATGCACAAGTGAAACCTTTGAAATGGAATTTAATGTAGAAGAATCCTCTTGGTATAACTTAAGCTGGGTTCAACCATCTGCTGTTTTCGGAATTAGTAAGACAGTCCAGTCTATTAACGACATTTTGTCAAGAGACTTGAAAAGTTTTGGCTGAAACATTTAACTCTATCCTATTCTATTGCCTTTTTTGGTATTAGAGCTGAAATTCATTCAAACAGTTTCGTAAGAAAGTAGAATAATGATATTGTCGTAAGAAACCAGCGATTACAATAATAAATAATAAAAGGCAGGAAGCAAATAACAAGCAGAACATGGCATACAGTCTATTATAAGTCGCGCAAACTGCAGAATTATTTAGGAAATTCACATAAAAGATGAATAAGCAAATAAAAGTTTAAATTTCTTAATAATTTCATCAGGTCAGTTTGATTTTTAATTCTAAAAATTGAGAAGGATTTTTTGTGATAAAATTGGGGTGATCAACACTTTTACAGAAGAGCAGAAAAGTAAAGTAAAAAGGCTTACTGGCTGGGGTACATGCCATGGCTGTTTTACATCCATCATGATGCTCCTCAGTACCCAAATTGATTCGAACCCAAGCCCTGACTAATTGTATAAATTTGCTTCGAACTCAGATCATGATTAAATGTAGGGTGTTTTCAAGCAGCAGAGCATCGCCATGCTACCACCTGGGCTCTCCATTACTGACTGTCTATAGTTCATCATAATTATTAATTTTCCATTTTATCACAGTGCATTTGTGCTAATTGAAATATATTTTATATTCTTTATTGATTTCCAATTGCTTTTTGTGTTTGTTGCTATTGTACCAGTGATCAGAATTGCCGGTTTTTGGTAGTTTCCTACCAAATTTGGTAGTTTTGAAATGAGTTGGTAGGTTGGTAGGTTGTGTCGTGAATTTGGTAGTTTTTTTTCCATTTCAGTTTTAATTTTTTTTTCACGCTAATCAGCTTTCATCCATCAAATCATCCAATCCATCAATTACAAATCAATTCTGTTTTTTGTTATTAGAGTACAATAAATTATTAGATTGTGATACCGATAAAATTGTATCGCAGTGGAATTTACTAAGAGTTAGTGACCACAACTTGAATGATGAAGTGGAGATTAATTAATTTTTTGGGAAAAGGATGGCAAAATTAAAAATGGGCTTAATGAAAATATGTTTAGCGATCTAGTTAATTTCGCTTTCAATTTATTGTCTTTACCACATAATTCAGCAGCTGCAGAAAGAAAATTTTCAACACTTGGTTAGTTAGTAAAAACCAAACTTCGAAATAGACTCGAACTATGTTCCTTAAATAATATTATGATGTGCAAGGAAATGATAAATGAGACTGATATATATGGTCAGCAAAATGAGTCTTTAAAAAATACGCCTTTTTCCAAATAAACCCTTAAGATTCTTACTTTTACAAATGAAGTCTTATTTATTTTTTACTTAAAATTTTGTTTCTTTTACAAATGAATTGTTATTTATTTTGTGCAAGGAAATGATAATATGGTCAGCAAAATGAGACTTTAAAAAATATACCTTTTTCCAAATAAACCCTTAAGATGTTTACCTTTACAAATGAAGTCTTATTTATTTTTTACTAAAAATTTTGTTTCTTTTACAAATGAATTGTTATTTATTTTTATAAAGATACATATTAACATTGTTATGTATAAACTTGTTTGGTTTTTTTTTTTTTTTTAATAAATTTTATATTTTTTTATTACTGCTTATTTTATTTTTTGTTAGATAAACATGCCATTTGGTAGTTTTTGAAATTAAATTTGGTAGAAAAAAAAAATTTTTTGAGTGGCAACCCAGTGGCCAGTGATCAAAATGGTTTCAAACTTTTCGCAGTGCCCAGTGGTTTTTTGAAGCATAAATTTTTACATTGCAGTTACAATTGTTTATAATTTAATGTGGCTTGAGGAAATAAAATACATCCCAAGACTAATAAAATTATCATCAATTGTAAATTATTAAGTAAACTTCAAATTGTAAAGTAATAAACAAAGTTAAAATACAAAAACTACAATAATAAAAATCACTTATAGAACCCGAAACATTTATAACATCTGTATTGGGTTACCATGCTTCAAATCACATCGCTAATAGACACAAATAAAATTTTTTTTTTTTATTTTACTAGCAAAATGCCATTAAAGATGTTCCCATTAAAACGAGTTCTTCTATGAAGTACTGGCGCATAATGGAAATAAGGTAAAAATTAGTTTGTAAAACTTTTGATGACAAAAGTACGGGAAAACTAAAAGTTCTGGATTTAAGAAGCCCTTTATTTTTGTAAGGATATACTTTTGATTCGAACGTTAGCAATTCATCTCTAAGCTCTTGACATTAGATTGTGTCGCATAAACAAACTTGTTTCAAAGTTTAATTGCGTATGTCAATTTTGGAGTCAATTTTACAAATGTACTCTTTGCTTTTTCACTTTTGCTCTTATCAACAAAGTGAAAAGAAACTTCAGGTTTATTTACGTTAAGAATGGTGTATTTGGGGGGAAAATTTGTTCATCTATCACGCATTAAAGCGACACTGTTGAATAAGCCTTATACCTAAAATGTGTTTTCAGATTGAAAATACTACGTCTAAGGTTTGTTCTTTGTTAAAATTCTGTTGAAAATCAAATTTTGCTTGTTAAGGCATCTTACTCTGCTGACAGCAGATTTGTATCGATTCCTTGACAGCTTCGACGTTTATATAAAACCTTAAGGAAATGAATGAGGACTACTTAATACAACAAGTACGATAAAGCTGAAGTTAAAAAAAAATTAAGAACAAGAATTCAAATGTTACATAACAAATTTTCTGACTTTTCGACATACGTTTTAATTGTGCTCAAGAAGTTTTACCCAGTTAATATCGTATTCACACTAATGCAATCAAGATGTTTTTTTTTTTTTTAATTTGCACCGGTACTCAGGGAAAAACTGTTATGTATGCAGTGTAGTGGGTCAGAACTGGGAAAATGGTTATAGAAACATATTCTTGTAAACCCTCTCACACTGTAGGTGGCAGGAAATACGGCTCCAGGCAGTTTATTGCACATACAAACCGTACGGCTAAAGAACGAATTCTCTCTGTAATACGTTGTACGATTTACTGACCAATCAACTACAAATGGATGAGTCCTGGACGATGAATTTGTCTCCCTCTCGAGTAACCCTAACAGAGACTTTGAGACACCGGCCCAAACATGACAGTTATATTCTATTTTTAGTTAATCGAGGAGACAGCATTTAGTGAAGTATTTCCTACAGACTTTCGAAAAACCGGAACACTTAAATGCTTCCTTCGTACCGTGAAAAATCGATCCCTGATTTCGTCAGAGAAGATGCTATTATAGTAGCGATAAAATAGTGCGACGCATCCCCCACTACGACGATATTCCTCTACTGCCGCTCACAAGCATCTTCCCCCTCTTCTGCACACGCTTGAGCAACCCAAAATAGACTTTAAGTCACTGGTCCAAACATGAGAGTTGTTTTCCATTTTTGGTTGCATGTAAGTGATATAAATTGAAGAGATCGCATATACGTTGCTCTCTGGTGAATATGACGTTCATTTTCTGCCTTTTTTCCTCAATCTCTGCTTGGTTGGGTCTATGGACTAATAAATACGAATGGCAAATGCTGATGTCTTCCGTAAAAGAGTGAATAGGATGGGAAGTAATAGAAGAAGAAGAGCTTTAAGATAGATAAGAAATTGAAGAGGAGAAAGAACCATGCAGTACCCCTAAATCATAGATGCCCAGTAGTGGCTGATATCAGCAAATTAAACTCACACGTATACTTACGCTCTTTTGTTTGATCGTCAATCAACCAATAGGAAATCACCATGTTGAGTGCGAGAGACAAACTACACTTGAAGAACTTCTGTGTGTTATTTTACATTTTAATCGTCATCGAGACTGCTGTCAGTGAACATGTATATGATTATGTTTAAAATTCTTTCGGATTTTAAAACTCACCTATTTTTACTTGCAGCTCAAATTGATTCTGCAGACTTTTCGGACTTTCCGAAAACTTCTCTTATTTACGACAAGGATTTTGATAATATTAAGCGTTTACTGAATATTTTTCAAAACCCTTTTAAATGCGATATATTAAAGTACGAATTTCTAATCCAAACAGAACTTATTATTCTTCGAAGTGAATTAGATTTCCCTGCGAATTTTATCAATATAGAACTCTGGAAAAATCTGGAAAAATCTGGAGGGTACAATATATCCCGAAATAAAGAAGATTTCATTGAAATACAAAAATTAAACTATTTATTCATTGAGTAGAGTTTTATTGCAATAGAAGAAAGTGAAAAAAAGTACTGAATATGCACAACCAATGTTACCATAGTGTTGTTTTTTATTTATTTTGTAATTGGACTATATGAAAAAGTAACTCTAATATTCATAAACTTGCTTTTTAACGTTTTTCTTTGTAAACCATTATCGAACATCTGTTCACCCAGGTTACAAAGTGTTTTGGTTATTTTCTTACCTTGTAATTCATAAAAATTATAACAGGTTTATTTGAATCTCTTATTTGAGAGATTTTCCATACAAATATGTCAAATAACAGTCTTATAAGCCTGTTATAATTTTTATGAATTAGGGGGTAAGTTTATTATGTACAACGCAATTTGACAATTTGTTTGCCAAACAACAAACATATATTCGCGCGTGTGTGTGTCTATGCTTGCCAGCTCCGCAGAATTTATGGCTGTTTCCTAACGTCTCCAGTGTAGAAGCTTTAGCCAAGATCAAATGAGAATTCAGGGCACCAATCACCACTATTGTCGAATTTCTATTTCTTGTAATTTTCGTTTTAAAGATTTAATCTAACTATAAATTTATTCCTTTTGTTTTTGTTGTTCTGAGCTTTAAGAGCAAACAGTAATTTTTTGCTTTTTTTAATGCAGTTCCAAAATAAAATTGTTTGTAGTTTTTTTTTTTTTTTGTAACACTTCAAAAGTAATAGAGCAGCAAAACTACTGTGTTCAAAGTGTCAGAAACACTTATTTATTACTTCATCTTTTTTTTTTAAGGAAGCTTAAGTTCTTTCTTCTTATTTTCTTTTCCTCAAGTATCTTATAAAAATTTTTTGATGGTAATTTGATGTTGAAACAAAAAATTTAAAAGGAAATGATTTCTTCTTTTTTTTTTCGTTTGGTAGCCAATAAGTGGCATCTAAAGAAACAGCTAAACATTTGTTAATTTATTTATTTATGGTTCGGGCCAGAACAAAAGCTAATGCTAGAGCAAAAAAGAAAACTAAGTTATAGTCGAAAAATAAAGCAATCGACCAATGAATGTTTTTTAACTGTTAAGATTTCAGTTGTATCATCGATCGTTTAGCAGGTTATGAGATTATCTTAGAGTATATTTATAAAGTTATTCACCTAGAAAATGCGTTATAAAGAACGGCTATGATTGCTATATTAAGTTAGAACCCGTATTTCTCCATCAAGAATTTCTCCCAACAATAGCAGAAAACGCATAAAAGTACGGGAAACCTTAAAACTGGCTGACTTTAGATTTCAAGCACAGATACTTTTAAAGAAATACTAATTGTCATGTTGTTTGATTCAGATGAACTTTTTTGTTTGTTATTGTGTACTTTTTGAAACAGCTGATTATTTAACCAGTTGCCCAAACTAGAAGAACATATACGCGAAGAACAAGTACGAGGTATTTAATATACTTTAATGAATAAATCTGCACAAAATATCTTTTTGGTCGAGGTGCACCATTGGCCCCAAATGATAAATCTAATAACAACATGGCTACAAGTATAGCAAATTTATTAGAAATTATAAGTTTGAAAATGAGAAGACTATGATTTACACCAATATTTCTACTGCAAATCTTCTTTCCAACAACGGCTTAGCTGGACTTGTCAGTAGTATAATTGAACACAGCAATAATATGGTTACTGCCAGTAGCGACATGATCGCTGAAAATGCAATTCTTAATAGTAACATGCTTCATCATGATTTGAGCCCATAATTTAGTAACAATAATAAATTTGTCTTTCATGCTTCTTTTAAAAATTAAAACTATAGTTAACAGTAGTATATGTCTCTTTGCATAGCCTGATCTCAAACAAATTTAATATGCAAACCGTTGCATTATCTTTTCCACATAACTCCATGAATTATTTCTGTCTTTAAGCCTGTTGAGCCAGCATTTTCAATATCACTGAGCCTTTCATTCCTTATGTTTTTTTTTTTTTTTCATTATAAAACATCATCTTTTAAGTTTATAAATTTATGCATGACTCCAAAAATTTATTGCTATGGTACTATTGCTTTTTTTTAATGGAACTCCTGTTTCTTTGTCAAAATTTAATTTCAGCCTAAATTATTTATGCACTATAAAATACAATAAAGACATGAGAAGAAAAGCCAACATGCAAAATGAAGGACGAGCGCATTAAAATAAAGCAAAGAAAGTTATTTACATCAGGGACTGAAATAATAAATGACAGTGAAACAGAATTTGTCACTTGAGTGTCAAGAAAATAAATTATGTAAATTGTTAAAAAGGTTTACAAAAGATGTATTCATGTATACGTACGTATTTATATCACATCAGCAGGGTGTTTGATTTTGCATGACTGTGATTAAACAACTGAGTATTTAAATTATGCACAGAAAAGCAAAAAAAAGTTGACAAGCTTAATTTATTTAGTGTTTCTGACGGTAATTAGAAAAAGGTGACCTAAAGCCTTTCTTGCTTTCATTCCGTACCGTACTTTGCATTGACTGTTATGTGTCATAGAAAATGGAAAGAGAAAAGAGAAAGTGTTTTAAGGCTTCGTAAACAAATGTTTAACTAATGAAACGCAATTTTACTCCAAAATTTAATACATATTGATAATATGTAAATGAATACTATAAAATTAGTTCAAATGGCTGCTGCCGAGAAGTGTTGCGGCTGCGAAACAGCTAGTTGTACCCCAGCTAAACTCCTAAGTTTCACTTTTGTTATCCATCTTAAGAAATATTAAGCGCAAGAGCCAATTTAGCATAGAAAGCCCATTATGGCTGTGGACGGCAAGAGTTGCGGCTACGAAACAGCTAGTTGTCCCCCCAGTCAAACTCTTAAATTTCACTTTTGTTATCCATCTTAAGAAATATTAAGCGCAAGAGCCAATTTAGCATATTAAGGCCATTATGGCTGCGGACGGCAAGTGTTGCGGCTACGAAACAGCTAGTTGTCCCCCAGTCAAACTCTTAAATTTCACTTTTGTTATCCATCTTAAGAAATATTAAGCGCAAGAGCCAATTTAGCATATTAAATCTCTTATGGCCGCTGACGGGAAGTATTGTGGCTGGGAATCAGCTAGTTGCACCCCAGCTAAACTCCTAAATTTCACTTTATTTGTTTATTTTAAGAAATATTAAGCGCAAGAGCCAATTTAGCATATTAAGCCTATCATGGCAGCTGACGGGAAGTGTTGCGGCTACGAAACAGGTGGTTGTACCCCAGCTAAACTCCTAAATTTCACTTTATTTATCCATCTTAAGAAATATTAAGCGCAAGAGCCAGTTTAGCATATTAACCCCATCATGGCTGCTGACGGGAAGTGTTGCGACTGCGAAACGATTAGTTGTACCCCAACTAAACTGTTAAATTTCACTTTAGTTATTTACTTTAAAGAATATCAAACACTAGAGCCAATTAAGCTTACTGAGTGTGTGTTAAGGCAGTAAGTAAAGTTATCTGTAATATAACAGTTCGAATAAAATAATTAATATTGACTTAACCGCTATTTTAAGGCCCATCAGTATGCAAGAAACATTTTGCCATTAAACGCAAATTAACATGCCATATCTGCCAGCACCAGTGCCTTTTATCAAACGTTTGAGTGTGAGCTTGTGCATGCATTTTGACAGGAAAATAGAAAAAAAAACAAAATGCTTCACTGCAAAAAAAATTATATTGCACATTAAGGCTCCTTTGTGCTGACAAATTTTCACATTGTTGCTCAATTAACATTGATACGATTTCTTGTATTCCAAACGCGTAAAAAGCATTACTTGCATTGATGATGTTACGTTAAAAAATTAGGCACACACTTGTGCACAAGCACCTTTAACATTTGGCTGCGAGATAGTGAAAAGTAATACATTTGCGTGCCTGCTTACATATGTATATACACGTATAACAATATGAATGAGGTGACCAGATTCGAGCAGAAACTTAGTTTAAATAGAAATATATGATTGAAATCAACTTTTAAAGGTGCAATCAGTAGAAATAATATTATTTTTAAAAATGCTCGAATTCTTGGTTATTAAGACCTAAACTTTGCGAAATCATGTAATTGTTGCCAGCTGCCACATTATTGCAATTTTTAAGTACTATATTGTCATGTACAGTTATAGGACTTGCAGTAAACATAGTGGAATTCTATCACAAAAATGTCATATTCGATAATATTATTTTAAAAAAATTCGGCTCCCATATTGCTATCATATATTTTAATTGGTAATTACTTGATCAGTCTTTAGTTCGATTTTATTTCTCCAGAAGTGAGAGATGTTTTTTTAGCCCTTCTGATGCCAAACATAAGTTCGTCATACCGCTTGTAACGTTACTAAGTTTTCACCTACGATCCCGTAAAGTATACGAATACATATATTCTGGCCCAGACCGAAAATGGAGTACATGGTCTTATGTTCGGGCCGGTGCCTCAAAGTCTATTTTGGGGCTTCTCGACCGTCTACAGGAGAAGGCGAAGAAGTTTATCAGTGACAGTAGGGGATCCAGCTCTATTAACTCACTGGAGCATCGTTGCACTGTGGGGTTTGTTACACTGTTCTATCGCTATTATAACGGATTTCGCCCAGACGAGATCAGGGATCTTGTTCCCCGAAACCCGCATATTTTTACGGAACGCACGTGCATCGTCAAGAGCACATCCGTTTGTAGTCGATTGGCCAGTGAACCACACTACGCATTACAGAGAGAATTCGTTTTTCAGCTAAAGAAACAATGGCACTTTTGCGAAACGAATTCAGTGGCCGTGTTACCTGACGTGGTGGCGATGTCAAGATCATGTGATTTGACACCATTATACTTCTTTCCTTGGGATTTTATAAAAGAAAAGGTGTATGTCAATAAGCCAACAACAATTCAAGAACTAAAGGATGACATAATTCGACCCATTAACGGCATTGAACCTCAATTATGATGCCTCAGCAACATCGAAACTTTACACCATCGGATGGAGATGGGTCGCCGAAGTTTGTAGCATAGACACAACTGAACCATCATAAAGGAAAATGTTAACAAAATGATCTAAATAGCTTGTGATCTGTTCAAAACCAGCATTGGCCTGAAATATTTAACCACCCTTTGTTATTTTATTTTATTTTTCGAGCTACAAGTCTCTCTAGTTTTTTTTTTGTTTATTTGTCGATACATCACTCTCCTTCGGATAGGTTTTTAGTTTTAGTTTTGCCTCTGAAAAAAAGCACATTAAGAAATAATTTGCAATTTTTATGAGTTGAAACATAGAAAGAAAATACTTTTTATTTGATCTAGACCTCTTCAAGACTTGAAATATTCAAATTTTTCGTTTCAAAAGTTTTTGCGAAGTTTGTAAAATTAAGTATTAGCAAGATATTTGATTCCCAGTTGAACTTTTACTTTGATGATGCCTTCAAGGCGATATGTTGGCAACAATTTAAACTAATTATTGACAATTTTCCACAAGAAAGAGAAACTTTTCAATGCTTGGCAACATGAGTATTTAATTAATTTCTTACAGAAAAAAGTTTGCTTTTAGATGGAAATGAACTTAAAACATTCAGTCCTACTGAAAAACTGTAACGCTAGAACTAAAGCACACAAAGCTTTTAATATAATTTACAAAAGAAGATATGATTATTCGTTCACTTTTGTTGTCACCATTTGAGAAGGAAACAGCACCAATGCAATATGCCCTGGGTTCAACTTGAATTCTTAGGAGTAAATTGAGAATCTTTTTCACAGGCATTACTATAATTAAGATAATAAATTTTGTCATAAGATATGTAAACACATGTCTTTACTTTTCTCTTTGCTATTTTCTGGGCAACATATCAAGAATATGTGGAAAGAGAGCTTTGTAATGAAAAACCTGGACGAATAACGAATTTTCAAGAAGGTTTGTATGTATTGGAAAAATATTTAAGGCAGGTTATGGTGCTGCTTCTTCTCCATTAATGCCAACAATTTCCCATCCAACTTGTTAGCGAAATAGGAAACTTTTGAACAAATTTCAAACCAAATTGATATTGTTATGTTTTTACCTCTTAAAATCATTTTATACATTCTATGAACACTAGGCCGGTTCGGTTTGTCTGCACAAAAATATCTTAATGTTATGCCATCGATTTTTGGACAGCTTTAAGCCTGAGGAAAAACACTTCCAATACCACCAATCAAAAGCATCATTTTCGAGTCATCCGATTATGATTATTTTTATGGGAAACCCCCAGACAGAGGGGGCTGCTGTGTTTGAAAAAATTATTGAAAAAAATATTGTTCTGGTAATTGGTCACACATTTGCTTGCTCTACGGGCACCCTGGGGCAAATTATGCCATGAAAAAAAATGTAATTTTCGGGGCTCCCACTAATAGGGCCTTTATCCTTATAAACTCTAACATACCGGCAGAGTGTTAAGCTTCCTTAGGACGCCTTCTATACAAAATTACAAAACATTTAAATTCGTAAGCCCCATATACAAGTTTTTGTTTTTTTTTTGTTGTTATAGAAGAACCTTTATTTCCTCACTTCAAAAGCTGTTGAAAAATCAATGCCAAAGAATTCCTGAAGTGGTTTTAACGGGCCAAAAATTTATCCATATTGATAAATATGGATATGGATAAATATGGATAAATATGGATTTATCCATATTGATAAATATGGATAAATTTTTGTCCTTAAAAACTGACACTTTCTAATGTTTATACCTTGGCCCCTTAAAACCACTTCAGGAATTCTTTGGCTTTCTTTCTTTCTTTACTACTTTGCTTATTTATTATATTTGCCTAAATATATTATTTTAAATCTAAAAATAGACCTTATTAATGTTTTCAGTCTTTTTCAATCGTCTATTATCAACTGTTTTTTGAGACTGTTTGTCATCGGTGTTAGAAAACTCTAATAATAAATCCCCTTAAGTAGCTGAAAGCAGCATCAACACCATCAATTTGTATGTCTTGCGTGTGACTGTAAATGGTGGTGTTTATGTAATTTGTGTATGCACGCTGTTGTCGCCATGTGGCTCCTATTATGCCTTAGGGGATCGTAATCGATATTGCACATCTCTGCAGCCCAGGTTATTAAAGAAATAATTTTTTTCTTTTGTCGTTTCTTAAATATCGTCCATCATATGCTCTTCCTTAAGACAATATTGGGCAAAATATTGTAGTCACAAAAATTCGAATAGATAAGTTCGGCAGCATCATTATTTTTGTCTTTGTAGCGATGTTTGCTGCATGACGGCCAACATTGCACCTGCAAATAAAAAATACAAAGAACTATGTTGATTTTAAAGGACCATAATTAATCTTAATGTCATTTAAATAATAAATATGTTAACATTAGTAAATAAATAAATGCATCAGGAAATCACTAGTAATGTTTTTCTCAATATTTGTAATGTGGCGAAAATTTTCGAAGGAAATTTTTGTTTATTGTTAAATATTTTTTGATTTTTTTTTTGTAACTGTTTTTCTAGCTAGTTATTCTTTATAAAAGCCAATAAAAATGTATTATTTAGGGTCTAAGAAAGGAATTTATTAATTGTTTTGTACCTTTTTAGGCCATCCACACTTCGTTGATGCTACTCAACTCGGCAATATGCTGGAAAAAAAGTTGAAAGAACGTTTGGAACTTGTCGACCTTTAGTCAAATTTCGAACATTCTCTTAAACTTTTACAAGTATATTAACGAGCCGAGTAGCGTCAACGAAAAGTGGGTGGCATATGAACGGCGGAAAAAGATAGAAAACAATTAATGCACTCTTGCTTGTATGTTAAAAAATTTAAAAACAGCATATTAAAAATTTTGTATGGAAATTTCCATACAAAATTTTTAATTTGCTGTTATTAAAATTTTTTGCATACAAGCATCTATGTTTAAACTTAAAATAATAAGTTATTATTTTTCTTTGTACATGTGTTCTACTATAATAATTTCAAATCGTAGTTGATATAAACCAATGCAAGACAGTATACTAAATTCCTTACTGCAATATGTGGCTTAAAGTCTTGTATATGGACTTCGAAAATATAATTTTTTTTATTAAATATATAATGAAATTAATTTTTTCAAAAATAAAATTTAAGAAATGTGTAGGACGAGTTAAAATTTTCTGTTTTCTTTGCATTGGTAATAATTTGCCATTCCTTTATGGCTAGAGGTAAAAATAGCACTACAGCGATCTAGTCGAAAAATTTTAACATCTTTTGTTTGCCCTGAATATCAACAACTATTTCTGTACTAATTTGATGGCAGCTTGGTGGTATTAGTAATTTTAAGACACTTGCATATTACTCATACGCCACAGGTACTCAAAATGTCTAATTTAAAGCACAAGCACAATATGGACAGCTTGGTCAGGTTTTGGGTGCTAAAAGAAAAACGTAAAACAAAATTCCTCTCTTTATCAGCAACATGCTGAAAATTATGAATAGTCTCGGAATTTTATTGTCAAAGCAACTTTTTCTCGGGACAAGCTCTCTCCACTTATAAATTTATCAAGAACAAAACCATGAAAAAACGCAAAGCAAGCCACTTTGCTTGTTGATTTTTAATAGTTTAATCTATTTTTTTAAAGCCTAATTCATAAATATTGTAAAATTTTATGAAGGGCCGATATTGATTTTGAATAAAACACAAATTGTTCAGCAAAGTTTGTCTACTCTTTTTATTATAATTACATTGGTGTAGTTCAACTATGTAGGGAACAAAATATCGGACAAATTCCTCTCATGGTTCAAATTTTGAGATTCTATGCTATTAATGTGCCCAATTATATCATCCTTTAGTTCTTGAATTGTTGCTGGCCTGCCGACGTACAACTTTTCTTTAAATAACCCCAAAGAGAGAAGTCCAACGGTGTCAAATCACATGGTCGTGGCAGCCAATTGATATCGCCGCCGCTTGAGGTAACATGGCTTAGCTATATGACAAGAGGCACTGTCTTGCAAAGAAACAAGTCGAGCGGCGTGCGCCGGTCGGCTAGCCGCCGCCGGTGTAAACTTAGGTCATGTCCGCCGCCGCCGATTTCTTCGGCTTGTATCGGCTGAAAAAAGCCGCCGATTTCATCGGCTCGACCCGGTTGAAAATCGCCGCCGATTATTATTATTTCGAGTGTGGGCACAAAGGCGTGACGTTTTTTAAAACTACTCTAAATCCATTTTTTTTTCAAATTGTAAATTCTGTCTTCATACGCAAACCTAACATCAAAATTTATGTTCAACAACAAAATTAGCAACCATACTAAACAACAACACCAACATCTACCAACAATACCAAGTTGTAAGTCTGTCTGCCTAGTTTAAAAATCAATACCTAATGTAAATCTTAATCCTGTATCCGTTATGTGGCACTGAAAATGTACCTTTAACATAAAAAAAAAATTTTTTAATGTTCAAACGAACCTTTCATACAGAATATAAAAAAGGAAAATTAAGAGAATAGTTATATTTATAAATTAATTTAGGTCCAGCAATTAACCTTTTTAAAAAATATTTGCCGACGGCATTTTGTCGTCGTCTACTGATGATCAACTCATCAGTCGACTTGAAAAATGCTTAAAAGTTTGTTTGAAATTAATACATTTCAATTGGGTCTTAAAACAAATAAATAATTAAATTCATAATTGTATATTTTTAAATCATTGAGGGTTTCATATATAAAGATTTTCTATTCTATTTAAGAAATTGTGTCACAGAATAATTGTTCATGACTGAGCTGTATGTAAAAGCTCTCCAAAATTTTCTTGTGTTGTAAATTTTATGGCTTCCGCGTTTAATCGTCAATAAAAGCAAACAAATTTATTAAAATCCAAAAATAATAAATTTAAAAATCATTTCTTCATGATATCATCATCAAGTATTAAAACAAAATATTATTGACACTAGATCAGCATGTTAACTTATTTTAATGGAAGTTTTAAACAAAATTTACAGATTTTTTTTGTTGTTTTTCTGGGAGTCAAATGTGTATTTAAATAAAATTAAATCAGTATTACATTATATTTGTTTTTTGCTATAATTGGAAAAACAATAATTTTTTTTTCAAACAACAAGCATTTTTAAAAGCGTAAACTTATTTATGATAAAATATTTGTTTGATTAACACAGCATTAAACAACAGGGATGGAAAGTGTTAGTGCATTTTTTGCAGCAAAAATTTTTTCCACCATAAAAAAAAGTAATTTTAAAAGTTTCGCTTGGTATCAATTTTCTTTTTTATTTGTAATCAAACAAAAAGTAATTGCAACAAAATGTTTGTGATTAATATTAATGAAATAAGACAAAGAAAACATCAACAACTCTTAGCTAAGTGATAACTTAGTTGTTGCGAAACTAGTTATCACTTGTTCTCGTCCGCACCCGTCCTTGAACTCATGTGTTTGTTCATGTTCGAAACAAAACGAAACAAATATACAGCAACTTGGATGGCTGTGTGGCATGAGTGTCGCTCTGGAAACATGAGCACCTGAGTTCAAGGAGGGATGCTGGCGAGAAGTATGGTGGTTTCGAAACATCTAGTTGTCACTTAGCTAAGTGTCGTTGATGTTTTTTTTTTGCCTTATTTAATTAATATCATTCACAAAAATAATATAGAAAGAACTTCAGCTTGCTAAACTTCATAAAAAATTATTAGATGAGAAAAAGTTCGAATAATAAAAATTAATAAACATGAACTGCTTGTCATGTGTGAAGCGCGACTCCAAGTCCTAATAATTCACTTAAATTTTGAGTCTGAATTTGTTATAAGCATTTTAAGCATAAATTAGTTCTTGTATATAACACTTTTGCCTTCATTTTAGCTTTCGGTTTTCCGTAAGATTTCCCATCCCTGTCACAATATAAAAAATATTGAAAAAAAAAACAATTTTTTTTTTATTTCGTAATAATATTATAATAATTCTGCAAACATTGCAATTAAATAATTTTTGGCAATTTATTATAATAATAAAATAAATAAATTGTCTACTGGTTAATTGCTGAAAAATATTAGAGCCAGTCATTAAACAGGTGGAAAATAGTACTGAAAACAAATTTAATGAGGCATAATTTTGTTTCTTTATTTTGTTATTTAAATTCAATAGGTTTTAATTTAAACGTTGCTATTTTTTCAAATATTGATTATTGAAAATAAAATATATTTTAGCACTGTGAACATTTATAAGTTTCAACAAACTTTGACATTTATGAAAAAACAGCGGACATTTATGTAATGGAAAATAAAGCAGAGTTAATTGAATAGATAAAAAACCAACCTGGTCTTATCACGGCATGTGGCAACTGCTCTAGAAGTACATTATTAAACTCTAATATTGCTAAAAATATTAATTATTGAGATCAATAAATTTATTTAAAGCACACATCAGCCACTTGGATAAATTCGTAGAATAACCTTCCAAGAGCCAACGAGGTGGCAGGTTCGTTTGGATTTCTCCAGCCAAGCAAAGTGCTTCGCAGTTTTTTGTTAGTTAAAAAATATTATTTATTTTATTTTTATAGGTAATAATTGTTCTTAACTCAAGCTTGATAAAATTATTAACAAAACTCAGTTTGTATTAAATTTTTTTGGAATTTGTTATAAAAATTTTAGTTTTAATTTCCCTAAAATTTCTATAATAAATAACAAAATCATATTTTTGTACAACACAAGTTTCTAAGAGTGTTAAAGAAAATTAAAAATCTTACATGCATATTTGTTTATTTGTGAGAAACTGATTCCTTTTGACAAACTGGCGTGTGTCTACATTAGTATGTACACACACTCATGTGTCTGTGTCTATTTCCCTTGCTTAAATCCTTGAGGCCACACGTACATACATGCCAGACAATTCCACAAGTACATGGATATTGTTTTACAAATATCCTCAAGTCAATGGATTCAATCAATACCAAATACTCTAAGAATAAACAAACTGTTGTTTACTTTAGCTGGGATTTTTTCCCCCTTAAAATAAAAAGAAAAAACAACTTTAAATCCGCAAAGCATAAAAAATAAACAATTGGATAAAAAACGGAAAGATGACAAAGCAGCAAATAAAATGTTCAATAAAATAAGAACTTTGCTGTTAAAAGATTTGCTTTATTTATGCAGTATTTTATAGGCAGGGTAGTGAGAAAAAAACAGAAAATTTACTTTAAAATGATTTAACGAAATTATTTTTAAAAGCACATCAAATTTAAGGCGCAATCTTTTCACAGAATAAAAAAATAGCTGGTTGGTGCAACCGAAGCTCATGAGGCAGCTAACAAGTGGTCCAAAATAAATTACCCCATTGCAAGTTGCTCTAATTATTGCAAATGACGGCCAATGTCAAATCTGTGTTTACGTTTGTGAACTAGACAGCTGTAGCATACAAGTACACTTCCCAAGAACGCGGAATAATTGTGTCTATGACGAAGTGGACGATTTTTCGATCAAAATCATAATGAGCGATGAGGATCATCTCCACCTCAGTGGGTACAGAAACAAGCAAAACTATTGCTTCTGGGCCACCAAAAAACCATGAGTGATGCATGAGAAGCCATTGCACTTGAACAAAGTGACGGCATGATGCGCTGTTCTCACTGGAGGAGTCCATATCGCTCCAGTTTCTTTCGAGGACGTCGCGGATCAAACGACATGGCCATGGTAATCGAGTTTTTTCAGCCGCAATTGAATGAATTTGGTCTGGAGGACATGTGCTTCCAGAGCAACCGCAAGCATTGGAAGAGCCATAGCTGATGTTCTGAAAGCCAAATATAATTGGATGACTTCTTTTGGCCCACCTGTTACATTTAAATAAAACGAAAAATTTAAAAAAAAATCTATCCTTACTTTTTACTATGATGGCTACTACATGTAAATAAAATTTTGGACCCAGGGCTGTAACGGCTGCGTTGGTATACCTCTATGCTATAGCTCATCCTTGTGATGAGTGTAGCGTCCATCAGGTTGAAGCTGCGGCGATAAAGAGAGCGGTCAACTGAAAAAAGCATAACAGTCAATTCTGAGTGGAGGACAACATTTGTTTTTTCAACTTATTTTCTAAGAAATCAAGAAAACCAACCGCTGCAAACGCCTCAATATTTACCGCGACAATGCGAGCTCTAACACATTGGCTCAAACAACTGCACTTTCGAGCAGCCAAAACATCGAGTTGATGAGTCATCCGGCGCTTACTCCTGACTGACCACTCACTGACTTATTTTTATTCCCGCACGCAAAACAAAAAAACAAACCGAGAGGTCAACATTTTTCGACACCTGAAGAAGCGGTTGCTGCATTCGAGATACCTCAATCAGAGTGGCAAAAGCACTGCGACAACTGGTTCAAATGCATCTTCACGAGGAGAGTATTTGCAAAAAGTAATTTGCTTTCCCTCTCTAAGCCCGAAATATAAAAAGCACCGCCCGACGAAGCAGTAGTCAGCTTTTTTTGTATCGCTACCTGTTTACTTTTGCTTTGTTGAATTTGTGAAATACTGCAACTGGATGCCAACCCAAAAATCTTAGTTTGTAAAATCAATTTAAAACAAAATGTTCTTTTTGTTTTCGTATCCAAAAAGCGTTCTGTTACATATTTTAGAGCCACTGATAATGCAGTTGTTCAGTTTATAATTATAGTGTTTTTATATTTTACCTCCTGTTTACAAAAGATTTTAATGTAAACATTCAGTTGTTGTATCTCCATTTCCTTTACCCTCCAAAGCAGTTGTTATTGCCACTTTGTGTGGATGTAAACATAAAAGTTTTGCTGCTACTTAATGTTGCCGTAACAATAAAAGTTTTTTTCGTTGTACGCTTCACAATGGGAAAAAAAATATATATATTTTTTTTTTGATGCCTTTGGCGACTTCCATAATTTATATTAGTGGATCTGTGCTGAAAGTAATATTCCGGCAGCGAAATTCACTGTCCACCAGCGAAGGCCTGTAATGTCTCTTTTAACGTCAAAAGCCATAGAAAAATCGATGGTAATATATGGCAAAATTTCTAGCCAGCCTAGTGCTTATGGCTACTCGAAAGGGTATTTACGATTCGACCTAATCGCTTGTAGTTTTCTTAGGTGCTTCGCTCTAATATCTTTAACTTGCAACACAACTAGTTTGTTTACTTCTACCACCAGTTTTGTCATCATTGTGGCAAATATTTACTTTTCTGGAACGTTACTTTGTTGCCTTGGTGTTTTCAGAATAGTTGTTTGTGTGTTGTAGTACAAAAAGTTAAATAAATATATAAAACTCATGTTACTTTCTATTAAACTAGAGCAAACAAATGCTAGAAATAAATACAACATAATTTTAAGTATTTGCTTGTCAGCTGCTACAATCAAGCAACATATTTTTTCTTAGGTGGTTTTAAGAGAAAGCTCACTATTATAGCGTGAGCTTTCTCTTAAAACCACCTAAAAAAAGGATGAAATGTAAGCAAAAGTCGAAACTAATTGGACTTATTTACTGAATTGCAACGCTAAAGTGTTAGAAGCATAATGTACATTGTTAACTAATAACGGATTTACATTTACTCACATCTTTGAGAGATGTGTGTTGAAGATGTTGAAAATTGAAGAAAGCTGTTTACATAACATTTTCAACCTCTTGCATCTGTCAAATATTATTTCACGTGTTTGAGCAAACAAAAAAGCTTTACACAACACAAATTATTTTATTCTTTTTTATTATAAATAAAAGTATTGTATTACTAATTTTATATTATATTTAATTTAATTAAAATTTACTTACATTGTGCTTTCATTGTAAACATTTTTGACACTTGTATATTTTCTAGTGATGGCATAAATTTTTATCATTTTTTTCAACTTCTTTTTAGTGATGACATTAAAATAATCGAAAGATGTTGAATACAGCAAAATGAGAAATGAACATCTTGTAAAGAGATGTTGAGCTTTTTTCATATAGAATTTGTATAGGAAGATGTTAGCAACATCTTGCCAAAATGATGAAAGGTGTAAGATGTGAGTAAGTGTAAAAAACCTATAAGGGTCACTCCCAAAGGTCAAGATTTTTGTCCCACTTAATTTGACATTTCTTTGCTACATTGTTTGACAAATTCAACCCTGAACCGGTATACAATTGAGCAGCGCTTAAAGATTGTTGAAGCCGTGCACTTCGTGCGAATTTTTTTTTTCAGAATAGACCAACTGTCGTCCTCGTGTCTTACAGCTAGACATCATTAGAATGAATTTCGCATAATCTTTTGAATCTGCACATTTATAAGGGTTAAGTGACTAAAAAGCTCACGATTAAATGCTCGTCAATACGTTGAGTGACTGCTGGTGTAGACACAAGTGAAGACGGCTGCTGATGACATGCATGTCCCACAGCTGAAGATATTTGATTTTTTTTATTTAATATATAATTTTTATTTGATCATTTTAGTTTTTTTTTTAAATTAATTTATGCTGCTTCAGATCATATTTTTTTTTTTTTTTTCAATATAAAATGTATTAACAATATCATTCAATATTTCTCTAACAGTTTGTTAGCATCATTTATTGAAAATATCAATTACAACTATAATATAGAATGAACTCTCAAACCCGATAAACGTAATACAATATAACCATACAAGTAAAGTTCGAATATTGAAAATTAATATATTATTATTCAAATATGAATTTAATTATTTATTTGCTTTAAGAGCCAATTGAAATGTATTAATTCAGGTCCAAAAATGAACCTTTTCAAAAAATATTTGCTGTATACAGGTTTATTTTTGGACCTGAATTAATAAATATATTATTATAAAATAACAAAATAAAAAACAATTAAAAAGAGTGCGATCTTTGGCCGTTACGAATCTTATATACCCTTTGCAGAGGTATGTAGCAAAAGGAAATTGTAGTGACACCCGTTATTATGCCTTTTCCGTTTCACTCTGATGAGTACGGAACCCTATTACCGAGAAAACTGCGTCCGTCCGTCCGTCACAGCGCCCATTCTCCGAAACGGTAACAGCTAAAGAGCTGAAATTTTCACAGGATGTTGTTGTAGCGGCAAGGTAAAAAACAACAACAAAGAGAAAACTACAAGGTGTCCCCATACAACGAAAAGTTACAATTAGCTATAACTCTCGAACCGTAAAAGATAGAAAGCTAAAATTCGCACAGTGTATGTATTTATAGATGCTCTACTACAGTAAATGCTAAAAACAACACCAACTGTAAGCCTACCAGGTGTCCCTATACAACCTAAAGTAACAATTAGCCGTAGCTGCTAAACTCTAAAAGACAGAGAGTTGAAATTCACACAATAAATATATTTTCATATGCCCTACAACCGCAAATACTGAAAGTAACAACATGTCGAAAGCTACCAGGTGTCCCTATACAACGTAAAGTAACAATTAGCCGTTACTCTTGAACCGTGAGAGACAGAGGGATGAAATTTGCATAATGTATGTATTCACATATGCTCCACAACAACAAATTCTAAAAACAACAGCAACTCTAAAGCTACCAGGTGTCCCTTTACAACGTACAGTAACAGCTATAACTCTCGAACCGTAAGAGATAGAGTGCCGAAATTCGCACAGTGTATGTATTCCCAGATGCCTTACAAAAGCAAATGACAACAACAACAAGTCGAAAACTACTAAGTGTCCCCATACAACATAAAGTAGCAATTAAACGTAACTCTCAAGCTGTAAGAGACAGAGAGATGCAATTTATACAATATATGTATTCACATATGTCATTCCATACGTACATTACACATACACGTATACGAAAGGAACCCTAAGTGTGCGAGCCAGGCTCGTATTTAGCTGAATTTTTATGTTATAACTAGAAAGTTACGTTTTGCAATGAAAATTGCATCGTGCACAAAAATACTCTTGTATTAGTTTGAAAAATTAGAAACATTTTCAATACACTTTGTAGCTAAAATACCAAAATCCTTACCATTTCAAAATTCTAAAACATCAAAATGTTTTAAAATAGTCGACAGCGGTGGCTTATGTGGCAATGCTTATTTCAGGCCTAGATATATTTTTGATACCAGAGGAAAGCTCACTCATTGGAAAATGCTGGAAAAAAACGGTACTTTTTGTCCTACAACTTCTTATATATAAAATTAGTTTGTGCTACACTATCATTAGCATTTCCTGCCGCCAATTTCTTTCAAGAATATTCCGCTTAAAAATACTGCTTTAAGCCCAACTAATTTTTTTGTTAGTTTCTTTCTTTTATCCGTTTTCCTGATGCTCAATATTTATTTTTTCAAATTCTCTAAGAGTTATGTGCACAAGGAAGACATAAATTTTCCTCGTAATCAACCCAAAATGTCCAAATAACTCTCTGCAAAAAGTCTAAAAGCAAGAAAAAGTAACGGCAGGGATGGTAGAGTTTAAGCAAAACTAATAAAATACCAAAACGAAAAACGTGACAATAAGAAGTAAAAGGACCAACTTAAACTGTCCTTTAATTCCTAAAATATTATATACACATATGCATGTTAGGCAGGGTCACTTTATATGGAATAACATTTATCGATATGGTGCTATCGACTTGAGATTTCTTCTGGCTTGAAAAAGCTAAGAAATTTGAATTAACAATATAAGAATAAATATGTGTATACAAATAGTTGCAATACAACTTCGTTACCTTTGTGGGGTGAGAAACTCTCACCCGATACAAAAATGAAATAAAATGGGTGTGTAGGATATAATTAAAAATTTAGACAGAAAATATACAATACTTTGGTTGCCTGAGTGGTATGGTTGTCGCTTTAGAAACATGAGCCCCTGAATTCAAGGGCGGCTGCTGACGAGAATTCGAGGCGGCTTCGAAACAACTAAATGTCTTTGATGTCTTCTTTTTTGTCTCATTTAATTAATATCAATCACAAAAATAATATAGAAAGAACTTGAGCCTGATAAACTTAATACAAAAAAAAAAAATAATGAAGAACGAAAAAGTTACAAAAAAATCATTTTTGGAGGAAACCGATTTAAAATTAAAATTTTAAAAATAAATACAACCTATTGAAAATGAATAATTTCCCATTTTTTTATTTTTCGGAAATTGATATCGGAGTCGCATTAAAAAAGTGTGATACGGGGTCAGTGTGTTCGATTGAAATATTGCAGAGAAAAAGTTATTGAGCTTCTGTCATACATTTCATTGCACTAAAAACACTCTGTGGCAAGTATTTAAATGCATTGAGGGGTGAGAGGCAAATTTCATTTGCAAGGCGTCCATAGCCTATGGCACTAATCCATAGAGGCCATGGTTTTTCGATAGTATTTGGCATGAGGTAAAAATAGTTCCAATAAGACGAATAAAAACAAAATCATTTTCAAGACATCTGACTTTAAATTTTTGTTATTTTTTTGTATGAGAGTCCCCCCAGGAAGCGCAGTGCGGGGTAATTGAGATCAAAAAAATATGGCAGAGAGAAATTAATGGTTGTATGCTTCACCATCTCCTCGTCATGAGAGCGGTGCACTTGGGTCCTACAATGCCCCGTTGTGCTGTGCCTTGTTACTGAGGTTCCCATACAAAAACACAAATACTCATTTTGTATAATGTTTCAAACAGAATTAGAAGTGAATCGTTTATAATGAATTTGATTTTCAATTCTAGCAATTGGTAAATTTATGTTTGTTTGTATATAACTTCAAACTCCAGAATCTGAAAAAATTTATATATGAAGCAGTTCATATACATACACATGTATAATTTTATTAATATTTAAATATATATAATCGCTAAATTATGAAATTTTATTTGTTTTGTTTATTTGTTGTTGTTGTTGTTGTTGTTTAATTAATTAGTTTGATTTGCCTAACAACAAAAACAGTATAGAAACATACTGAATTGTTTGAATAAAATCACTTTTATTCCTGCTCTTTCAAACAAACAAGTATCTCTGTTCAGTATTAATTTACTGGACGAGTAGAAAGTTTTATGTTCTTTGAAGCAATAAGGGAAAAAAAGTACAAAAGCAACAACGGATGGCTTCACACATGAAAAACATATATAATCTTAGCAATAAGATTATTTTATATTTAAATTTTTTAGGTATTTTTCAAATCGAAATCAGCAACCGAAGATCTGATCATAAGCGATGTGTATATACATAATAAATATTTTTTTGGGTGCTTAGTTCTTTTTCTCCTGCCAAAAACTATCGACTAATCGATTACATAACATCGATTGCTCAATCAACCCACCCTAGTGTATATACAAGTAACACACTAAAGGTTTTCATCCTCAGTGGGAGAACAAATTTTATTTTATTACTTCACTTAAGCGTTGTGCTTAGTTCGGTGGTAAATTCTGCTCTAATTTTTAACATTGAATTCAAGTCTTAACAACTAAAAATATTCCAATCAAAATTATGCCGCATCAGCCAAAGTATCAAGTATCGTTTATTGAAATTCATTTTAAACAAAAGAATTTCATAATTGTTCTCACAGACAGTCCGTGCCAAGTCAGCAAGTTTGGTTTTATAAGTCTTAGTAATAATTACAAATGTACATATTTAGGGGAATAAGCTTCTTATGTTACTTCTCCCCCCTTCAAGAACGTTCGCGTCCTCGCGAGCACCTTGACCGTTTGCGTCACAATTTTTTTTGTAATATAGGAAAATTATCAATATCAAAATAATTGCAATCAATGATAAAATTACATAAGTTACATTAGTTCCAATTTTCATTTTATGCAGGCTTAATTTTAATTCACTTAAATTAGTATTAGGTAATTCCATCAATGTCTTGTTAACAATATCATTAACATATGGTACGTACACAAAATCATTATTATCCTTAAAAGATTCAAAAACAATTTCGTTTACGGTAATTTTACAATTTGAAAAGAAAATTAAGTTATGATTTTTTATCTTAAGTTGTAGGTCATTACAATTTTGTTTAATAATTGTTTCTTCAATATTCTTAGTTACAATAAAGTTAGGTTCAACAAAAAGTATTTCTCTTTTATTATTTATTTTGAACTCACATTCAGTTTCATTTTTATTAAGAAGATTTCTGATACACTTATTTTCTAAATTTTTAATTTTTGAACCATTTATTTCATAAATTACATTTTCAACATTTGTAAGTTTTTTGTTCATGTCAAAATTCAGTTCAGTATGATTATTGAGTGTAGGAAATGGAATTATTTTCAAGATTGGATAAGTTTTCATAGTATTAGGGATTTGAGTAATAAAATACAATATGTCTTCCTGTTGCCATAAGGAAGTTCTTATTAATTCAAATTGATTTGTATCTAATTCAGAAATTCTATCTGGGTCTATTAGTTTTGGATTCAAAATACCATGTTTACTTAAAACTAGTCCTAATTGGATGTCTTTTAAGTGTTCATAATAACTCTTTACGTTGTCCAAAAATCCATCTGAGACCACTTTCCTAACAATTTGGTTCTGCAATATATTTGTAGCGTTACTCAAATCGCGAATAAATTTAGTTTCGTTGTTTATGTGCGATACAATATTGTGTAAGTCGTCCTGAGTCAATAAATTACTTCTATTGTCTTGAATCTACTTTGAATTTCAATTCTGTCTTCGTCGTCAAGGTTTCCAAACAAAAATTTAATACCTCTGCCTACAGCGTTCAAAAGTCCACGTTTGTGTCTAATATGAAACAATTTCCGTTCTGCGTCTGCTATTTTGAGATATCTTCTAATCATGGTTGTCTGTAAATATGGATTTTCATTAAATTCTTTTTCTAATAAATCATAGGCTAATTGAATTTCTGTCTTGTTTATTTTAAGAATGAACTCATTATACTTATCGGGTAATTCAACCATTCCTTCTTGTAACGTTAAATAACCCCGATCACTGTTTATTTCCTGTATTTGAATCGTCTGTGTCGCTACCGTTGCTATTAATAACAGGTATACCAGGATCATTAGTATCATTTTTGGTATTTTCATTCCTGGAAGAAGAGTCATTATGAGAGTATTTTTTCTTTTTAAAATGTGTTTTGTACTTTTTAGTTATTCTATTTTTTAATTTAACGATGTAGTGGTCGTCACCTTCTTTACGCAAGACCTGGGCCCTTTTGAATGGATTTGCTTTCTTATCTAACCGTTTTCTAGAATTTTCTGCATCTAAGAACCTTGTGTCTATTTGATATTCCTTCCTCTTTCTATTGGCGTTATTTATTCTATTTACCTTAATAGCCTGAGCATCTTTTTTTGGATGTTGTTTATTGAAAAAAATATTATAAGGGGTCTCCCCTGTGGTTGAATGTATTATGATGTGATTATAAGCGAAAACCGTTTGTTCAATCGCTATTTGCTTTAATTCCTGGTCATTTCCAGTATTTATAATTCTTAACTTATCATTTAACGTGCTATGAAATCTTTCAATATCCGCTATTCCAGTTTTTCCTGTTGTGACCTCAAGCTCTATGTTCAAAGTTCTGTACCATTCCTTTAAGCTAACATTGACTAAACCAGCATCTTGGTCAGTCTTAATTACTTTTGGAGGACCCATTGTGTTAAATATCTTCAATAACGCTCTTTTAGCATCAACCCAGTTAGTGTGATTGAGATTCTCCACCATAGCATATTTAGAGAAAATGTCTATGCAGGTGAGGTATGAAGATTTGTCCCATCTCCAAATATCAATAACATATTTATCTCGAATATAGTATGTAGGAGGTGTGACTTTGAAAGGCATTCTAGTAGTCCTATGATCAAACTTACATTCGTTGCATAAGTCGCAGGTATTTATTATATTTGAAATTTCTGAAACGTAGTTGGGATAATAGTATTTCGTTCTAAATTCTGCTTGTATTTTTTCTACACCCTGATGTAATCCTTTTAAGTGTATTGTCAAAATTATTTCTTTAAATCTATCATAACATGTTATATCCTCCAATAGTTTTGTAGTCCTAACAACACGATTTTTCCCTGTTTGCCTTACTAAGTTTGCAAAGACAGACTGGAAAAGTATAAAATCGTCGTCACTTTCAAAATATACTGCTGCATTTACACCAGCTAACCTATTCAAAATAAAATCTTTTGCAAATTTTTGTGTCATTTCAACATAGTCCACAACAGTTCTAGTATTTTTAAAAATAACTTTCACACTTTCTCTCTGCACAGGAGCTTGCCTAAATAAAAACTGTCTACGGTAAACATTTAATGGTCTCTCTGATATGAACATTAAATTCGACCTATCTTCGTCCGCCGAGTGTATTGTCGCCAAATTAGAAGCTACATCGTTCATATGACACTCGTTGTACTTGATTCGCGACAAAGCATCAGCTACTCGATTTTCCTTCCCTGGGATGTACTTTACATCGAAATCGTACTCATTTAACCTTATTTTCCAACGCTGTAATTTTGCATTAGGCTCCTTCAAATTATGCAGCCACTGTAAAGGCTTGTGATCACTATTAATTATAAATTTTCTACCATAGATATAAGGCCGAAAATATTTCGTAGCCCATACTATTGCTAAGAGTTCCTTCTCCGTAGTGGAATAGTTTATCTCATGGTCATTCAGGGTTCTGCTTGCAAAGCAGATAGGGTGGTTTCCCTGACTAAGGACTGCTCCCAAAGCTACATTTGAGGCGTCAGTTGTGAGAGTGAATGTTTTCGTGAAATCTGGGCTTTTCAATATAGGATCACTTGTTATGAGGAGTTTTATTGTTTCGAAAGCCTTAACATATTCGTTGTTACGGCAGTCAACTTTTTGACCCTTTTTTAAGCAAATGGTTAAAGGTTTGCATATTTTTGCAAAATCCCTTATAAATTTCCTATAAAACCCAGCGAGCCCTAAAAATTGCTTTATTTGTTTCTCATTCTTTGGAATTGGAAAATTTTTGAGTGCTTCAATTTTTTTTGGGTTCGGTTTAATACCGTTTGGTGTGACAATGTGGCCAAGAAACTCTACTTCTTGCCTTAAAAATTCACATTTGTGTATTTGAAGCTTTAAATTTGCTTCTTTTAATCGGTTAAACACTTTATTCAACGAAATCATATGTTCCTGCAATGAGGTACCAAAGACAATAATGTCGTCCAAATAAACCAGACAATGAGTACCCACTAAATCACTAAGTACAGAATTCACTAACCGCTGAAAGGTAGCGGGTGCATTTTTCAAACCCATAGGCATCCTAAGGAATTCATAATGACCGTCCTGCGTAGAAAAAGCAGTTTTCGCTTGGCTAGCTTTATCAATTTCCACCTGATGAAAGCCCTTTGCCAAGTCAAGTGTAGAAAAATAAAGACAACGACCCAATTTATCTAAAATTTCGTCCATATTCGGAATCGGAAATGGGTCATCAATTGTTATGTCATTCAATTTGCGATAATCTATAACAATTCTCCATTTGGTTTCTCCTGAGGCGTCCATTTTCTTTGGAACCACCCATAATGGAGCAGAATAAGGAGACTGACTGTGCTTTATTATATTTTGCTCAAGCATTTCTTTTATCTGCTTGTTAACTTCCGCCTTATGTACCTGTGGATACCGATATGATTTAACATAAATTGGACTTTCATGCTTTGTTACGATTTTGTGTTTGATAGCGTTAGTAAATGTTAACTTGTCACCATCCGAATGGAAAAGCGATTGGTATTTGTTTAAAAGTTTATCCAATTCAGTTTTCTCTTCACCATTCAAATGACGTGTTCTAAATTTACTCTCAGTTTGATCCTCTTCCAGATTATTTATACCAAAATTATTTACCAAATTATTATATTCGTCCACATCATCATCCACAAATCTATAAACACATTTGTTTAATTTAATAGTTTGTTTTTCTAAATCAATTACTGCATTCAATTTCACCAAATTATCAAAACCCATCAATCCATCATAATTATTTGAAAATTCACTAACATAAAATTCCAATTGTTTTCCATATTTCTCATCAAAAATGTCTTGTTTAGCAATTAATTTTATCCTTCCTGCAACAGTAGTTACATTTATTGGGGTTACTATCCTAATTTCACTTTTTAATATTCTAGGTCTAATTAAACTTACAGAAGACCCAGTATCTATCAGAAAAGTATAAAACACATTCTCAATTTTTAATTTTATTTTCGGTAATTTCCCGAGGCCCGTACATGAAAATTTTCGGAATCAACTTCCATAGGCACTGGTGGCCCGTAACGATTAATTCTTGATTGTGTTGAGTCGTATTCCCTACGTCTCTTTTGGTTTTGATAGTTATAATTATATTGAGGATAATTTAAATTATTTTGTGAATTGCTAGGGTTATTTTTAGGATAATTAACTACTGGAGTGTTTAAATCGTAATTATTAGTGTTTTGTCGTGAACCGAAATGTCGTCTGTAATTTCCTGAATAGTTTTGAGGAACATTGTTTCTTGAAAATCTATCTGCAAAAGAACTAGTTTGAAAACTCCGTATTTGGTAAGAATTAGACTGGCTATTATTTTGGTCTCTACTATAACCTCTATGTGGTGAAGGCTCCAGCTCACCGTTTTCCGCTAAAATCTTTATTGCAGTTTTCAGATCGGTAGCCAAATTTGCGTTTATTAATGCTGTTAAGTGGTTAGGCAATTCTTTTTTTAATTGCGTTAAGCATGCCTGATTTAATTCTGAAATTAAAAAATTCCTAGTTGTCAAATCATCTGACTTTAGTTTAATGGCATCCTTTACTCTACATACTTCATTATTTAATCTTTCACAGAACTCTTTCACATTTCGTTTAAATCTGATATTACTTATCTCTAAAATTAGCCTACTAATAGGTATTTGCTCACCAAACTCCTCCACCAGCAAACGTTTCAGTGACATCCAATCTATTGGCTGCTCACGACGTAAGACATCTACCGCCGGTCCCCTCAACGTTGTTGTGATTCCATGGAAGTATAGCCTGCGTTCCTCCAATGAAGTCGCAGGATCACTTGGCAAGATAGCTGTTACGCTATCGATGAAGAGTGCCAAACCTCTCCTATCGCCGTTGAAAGGTTGCATAAGCTTCAGATTTTGTAGGAATAGGTCTCGTCTGTCCCTCGCTGCATCCATCTCTGCACTTTTTCTAATATCAATGTTTTTTATTTTGTTGGTCAACTCTTCCACCTCGTCCATAAATTATTAGAACGTTTTTGTTATGTTCAATTTTATTTTCAATTTTATTTTATTCTTTGTGTTGTTCTTGTTCAATTGTGAACTTCACTTTAGTCTCTGTTAGATTCTTTTCTTTTTTGTTGTTTTTCTTTTTTTTTAATAAACGTGGTTCTTAATTTTTTTTCGAAAAAACAAAACCCGACTGCGCCAGTAACACACTAAAGGTTTTCATCCTCAGTGGGAGAACAAATTTTATTTTATTACTTCACTTAAGCGTTGTGCTTAGTTCGGTGGTAAATTCTGCTCTAATTTTTAACATTGAATTCAAGTCTTAACAACTAAAAATATTCCAATCAAAATTATGCCGCATCAGCCAAAGTATCAAGTATCGTTTATTGAAATTCATTTTAAACAAAAGAATTTCATAATTGTTCTCACAGACAGTCCGTGCCAAGTCAGCAAGTTTGGTTTTATAAGTCTTAGTAATAATTACAAATGTACATATTTAGGGGAATAAGCTTCTTATGTTACTTACATACATACATATATGTACATGTCTATGTAAATGTATATGGTGCTGCAAGTTTTTCCTTAACTCTTTCAATTCTATCTGAAATAGTTTAAAAGATTTCAATGCCTTCGAAGAAAAAGAATTGAATTTCTCTTGTTGCTGCTTTTTTTTTTATTAAGCATGAAAAGTATAAGTAGCGGCACATGAGCACGTAAATATACTTACACATATATGCACGTGTAGTTTTTCTATTCAGGCCTTAAAATACATGTGTATGTAGCTCTAAGATGCGTTTGTAAGTTAGCTGGTACTTTTGACCACTTGCCATGAGTTTTTGTTATGATATCGCAAAACAAAACAAAAAAGAAATTTAAACAAAACGACAAAATGTTCGTATCAAGAGCAATGTGATTTATTCTCACGACACACAGTGGGGGATTTTGCAAAAAAATTGGAAATAATTCTGCCGTTTCTAAACGGATGGCTCGATTGCAATGAAATTTCAGACAGGCATAAAAGAGGTGTATTCAAGCTTAAGTTTTGAGATTGGACTATATAGCGTTTAAGTGGGCGTGTCCACGCGCCCCCAAAGTGGGCCACCTGGGGTATGTGAAAAATTAAAAACGATCTAATTTTTTCATTTCCAATTCTTTTGCAAATATTTTTTATTTTTAAATTCTTCTAGTCAAGGCCTACAAAAAATGTCGCGACACGTATATATTATCTCTTAAAGTTTTCGAGATATTAAAGTTTTAAAAATTAAATTTTCGTGTTTTTACCAACCCTGGTCCAGTATTTTCACATTTTTGAGCTCAAATCCTAACCGATTTTTCAAAAATAAGTTTTATTAGCTTGCCAGTATTTTTTTTAATACTATAAAAAAAATTTGAGCAAAAAATCTTTTATAAAGAAAAAGTTATATTCAACACAATTTAAAAATTCAAAAAAAGTCAGTTTTTAGCATATTTTTAGGGCAAAAAGTAACTTTATTGTTTTTTATTTCTGGAAGAACTTTCCAAAGTAAAGTATATGTTGTTTATATTTTTTTAAAAGCTTATTGTTAAGAAAATATTTTAAAGAAAAAAAAATTTGAAAATTATGTCCTGTTGCGTAAGGGTAGCATCCTAAAATTAACCCATTTGTTTAGACAAAACCGACTTCAGCCCAAAATTTCTAAAATCGCACGCCTCTAACCTAAATATTTTTACTTGTTTTTTATAGTTATAAGTATTTTTTAGTTTTATGCAAATGGAATTTGTCGCCCCAGGATATTTGCTGGAATGACAGCAAAAAAACTAAAAAATCCCATTTTTGGGAATTTTTGAAAGCTTTTTGGGAATTTCGGGATTGGTATTATTTTTTCCCTACATTTTGCAAATAATTTTTATTTCTTTTATAAATTCCTATATTTTTGCAAAATTGTGTAAAAAAATATAAATAAATGAAAATTTTATAGGCATTTCAAAAAATTTTATTTCTCAAAAACTTTTATTGAAGGACGTTTTTTTCTGTATTTTTGCAAAAATTGTTTTAAAAAGTTTTAAATTTCTAAAAAATTTAATAATATATAAACTAGAGGTAATTACCTAACTAATGATATATAATATGAAACCCCCTTTCATTTTAAGGGTATGAAATTAATGGGCTACAACTAACCTATTTGCAATGAAAATTTCCAAAAATTAGTACTGATTCAGCGTTTGGGAATACAAGGGGTGAGGCACTGTTTATTTTACGCAGTATTTTCTATTACGCAGTAGCCTTATTACGTTAGTATAATCTTTGAATATTTGTTTTATTGCTTTACCTGGTTTGCTTTAATAGGTAGTATTACCTGCAACTAATACGAAGGGTACATTTCTTTTTATCCCTATTTATTTATTTATTATTAAAGGCTAGACATTTATGCTAAACATGCCTGAATTTATGGTAATTAAGGGCTGATGTATTCAATTGTTATTGTTTTTCAAAAACGTTTAAGTAATAATAATATCATGTTTGCATTTTCGAAAATTGAAGTACAACTGACACAATAGTCTGAACAGCCACTAAGTAATTAGAGTGTTAATACCACCTTCGCGTGTTTCCTTTATTAATCTACCTGTTTCGCTTTGATACGCAGTACTACCTGAACTTATGCTTATATTTAGTGATCATATGTAAATATTTTGTATACCTGAATACAATTTCGATGGTTATTATACATGTATGTGTAGGCGGGGAAACTAAAAACAAAGTCAACCTTTAGAGATAAATTAATCTTTAAAAATAGTTAGCGAGACAGTTGGCGCATGGTATAAAATATCTCGCAATTAATAGTTGGCATCATTAAAAAGTTGACGATCATGGCCATCACACTAAAACACATCGATTTATATTCAGTTTTATACAAAAGTGCAAACTTACAGCAACAGAAAAAAGTCAAATTTCTACTTGATTATATTGAAGAAACATATACAACTAAAGTAGACAAAAAGGATATTTGCAAAATTGAGAATTTTGTTAAGGCATTCGAAAAAAAATGGAGAGCTGTCAACAGCTCTAATGCAAAATTTAGAACAAAATTTTCTGATTGGTTGGAGGTATCTATACAATTCCCAATTTCCTTATCTACTCCTGGCGCTAAATGTAAGGAATATGAAGACTTAGGCCCGAAGTCAAAGCAAGCACGCTTAACAACAAATCTTACAACCATGTCTACCGAAGAAGTTACAGACACATTTAATGCGATGCTAAAAAAGAAAGATCAACCCATGGATGCTGTGAAAATTGCAAATGTTCTTCCGAATGCATCACCTAAAAGGCTTAATCGTATTGTTAAGAGCATTCCAACACCATCGTTTAATTCAGCTTTCACAGAAGAAGAAGCCATTGCTCTTATGTTGCAGCTTCAACTTAGTCGTGATAAATATATAATATTGAGAAAAGCATTGAAAGAAAAAGGAGTTGAGGTTTTGCCATCATATGATGCTCTGCAAGAAAGGAAGAAGAGCATTATACCCACTGGTATTACAGTTTCTGACCGAAAAGTTACTGTTGGAATCTCATCTCTTCTAGAAAACACAGCATCAAGGATAGTTTCAACACTTACTGCAGAGCAGCTAAATAAAATTAACCACAGCGAAGTGAAACTAATATGTAAATGGGGATGTGATGGATCGTCGTTACTTTCAGAATACAAGCAGCCCACTGAAGGTCACTTATTATCTGATTACAAAGGCGTACTTATGGCATCAATGGTTCCATTACGGCTTCGAAAATATGCTGACAAGGACTCTCCATCAACTAGTTTCGAAGAAGACATTTGGATAAATTCAACTCCTGGATCTAAATCATTTTGTAGACCAATTACTTTCGAGTATACTAAGGAGACAAAGATTGCAACTCAAGAACTTGTACATCATATTGAATCGGAAATTAAATTAATGCAGCCCATTTTGATCGAAATAGAGGACTACTCTTTCAATGTATCGTTTGATATGAGATTAACGATGATTGATGGTAAAGTTAGCAATGCTTTAACAAAAACGTCATCTACTTGGAGTTGTTCTTTATGTGGAAAAACGAAAAGTCAATTCTCAAATATGTCATCAACTACAAAGGTTAATGAAGACGTTCTTAAATATGGAATATCTCCTCTACATGCTCGCATACGTTTTCTGGAACATTTTCTACATATAGCTTATGATTTGAAATACAGAAGTAGCCTTGAAAATGTAAATAAATCAGTAATTAAAAACGACGAGCTAAAGATAATGAGAGCTAACGAAAAGCAAAGAATTCAGGAGGAGTTTAAGCAACATACCGGATTAAATATTGATAAGCCACTAGTGGGATATGGGAGTACAAATGATGGAAACACGGCTAGACGATTTTTTAGCAATTTTGAAATAACCTCACAGATTACCGGAATTAATATGGAATTATTGCAAAAAGTTAATATAATTTTAACAGCAATAAACAGTAAACATAAAATAAATGCAGATAAGTTCGGCGAGTACTGTGCAGGCGTTTCGAGACTGCTTCTTAACTTATACCCCTGGAAAGATTTCTCACCAACAGTACACAAGGTTTTGTGTCATGGAAAAATAATAATGGAACATCATATACTACCACTCGGAGAGCTCACAGAAGAACCTCAAGAGTCTAGAAACCGTGATTTTAAACATATCCATCAATTTAGCTCCAGAAAGTGCTCCAGACAATCTCAAAATCAGGACATATTTCAGAACCTTATTTTGTCCTCAGATCCCGTCTTATCACTTATGAGAAGGAGATGGATCTGCTACAGAAATTTGACATTTGATTGCAGTAATGAATTCAAAGATTTGATGTATCTGCTAGATCTAGAAGAATTTGATACGGATTATTTTGTAAAGTTAACGTAATTGTATATTTGATTGATTGATTGACTTTCGTATTCCCAAACGCTGAATCAGTACTAATTTTTGGAAATTTTCATTGCAAATAGGTTAGTTGTAGCCCATTAATTTCATACCCTTAAAATGAAAGGGGGTTTCATATTATATATCATTAGTTAGGTAATTACCTCTAGTTTATATATTATTAAATTTTTTAGAAATTTAAAACTTTTTAAAACAATTTTTGCAAAAATACAGAAAAAAACGTCCTTCAATAAAAGTTTTTGAGAAATAAAATTTTTTGAAATGCCTATAAAATTTTCATTTATTTATATTTTTTTACACAATTTTGCAAAAATATAGGAATTTATAAAAGAAATAAAAATTATTTGCAAAATGTAGGGAAAAAATAATACCAATCCCGAAATTCCCAAAAAGCTTTCAAAAATTCCCAAAAATGGGATTTTTTAGTTTTTTTGCTGTCATTCCAGCAAATATCCTGGGGCGACAAATTCCATTTGCATAAAACTAAAAAATACTTATAACTATAAAAAACAAGTAAAAATATTTAGGTTAGAGGCGTGCGATTTTAGAAATTTTGGGCTGAAGTCGGTTTTGTCTAAACAAATGGGTTAATTTTAGGATGCTACCCTTACGCAACAGGACATAATTTTCAAATTTTTTTTTCTTTAAAATATTTTCTTAACAATAAGCTTTTAAAAAAATATAAACAACATATACTTTACTTTGGAAAGTTCTTCCAGAAATAAAAAACAATAAAGTTACTTTTTGCCCTAAAAATATGCTAAAAACTGACTTTTTTTGAATTTTTAAATTGTGTTGAATATAACTTTTTCTTTATAAAAGATTTTTTGCTCAAATTTTTTTTATAGTATTAAAAAAAATACTGGCAAGCTAATAAAACTTATTTTTGAAAAATCGGTTAGGATTTGAGCTCAAAAATGTGAAAATACTGGACCAGGGTTGGTAAAAACACGAAAATTTAATTTTTAAAACTTTAATATCTCGAAAACTTTAAGAGATAATATATACGTGTCGCGACATTTTTTGTAGGCCTTGACTAGAAGAATTTAAAAATAAAAAATATTTGCAAAAGAATTGGAAATGAAAAAATTAGATCGTTTTTAATTTTTCACATACCCCAGGTGGCCCACTTTGGGGGCGCGTGGACACGCCCACTTAAACGCTATATAGTCCAATCTCAAAACTTAAGCTTGAATACACCTCTTTTATGCCTGTCTGAAATTTCATTGCAATCGAGCCATCCGTTTAGAAACGGCAGAATTATTTCCAATTTTTTTGCAAAATCCCCCACTGTGCGACAGGAGCTCAAGACTAGTGTGTGTGTGTGTATTAGAAACGAAAGGAAATAAATTATGTTTGGTAAACTACATATCCAGGGATTATGCACTACAAGTACCAGCTGTATAAGTAGAACTTCTTTGGGGGGAAAAAAACCCCGGTATGGGAAGCTCTCACACAAAAATAGTTTTGCAAATTTTTCAAGGTTTCTTTAAACACTTCTGATTCTCATTTGGTTCATGGCAACTTGGTAATAAGAAGGTGAATTTCAAATATTCCTTTAAAAATTTTTCCAGTCTACTAATGAGTTGATTAGCATCAAGGAAATGTCGGCGGCATATAGGCGGCTAAAAAAGACAGCAAACATTAAAAACGTCTATTTTTAAACCTAAAATATTTTAATTGGCTCTCAAACAAATAAATATGTTATTTTTTATGTATTAATTCAGGTCCAAAAATGAACCTTTTCAAAAAATGTTTGCTGTATTTCTCAGCTGTCTATATGCCGACGACATTTCGTTGGTGCTAAACAGTTTTTGAAAAGATTAATTTTTGGACCTGAATTAAAACATTTCAATTGGCTCTTAAAGCAAATAAATAATCAAGTTAATTTTTTATGTTTATGTATTTATAAATATTTGCTTGCGCTCTTTAATTTAAAAATATTCTAAACGATTAGGCCAACGAACCAGGTTAATGTTGTATCTAATCATAATATTGCCATGCCCAATGGTAGTTATCATTTTCCAAGATAATATTGTCACTTCTAACCATACCCTTGCCATTTCCAGCCACATTATTAGAAAAAGGTTTAACGTAACCATATGGCCGTCAAATTTAATTACGATATTGTCGTGATTAGCCATGGTATTGTTAAACTCAGCCATGATATTGCTATATCCAACCTATAACGCAGTCCTCTACAAAATTTTTTTTTTTCAATAGCAGGGGTCGAGTACAGGCATAAAAAAAACTTAAAATTTATTTCAAAGCAAATGGACACATCAACCAATTATTTATTTTATTTTATGCAAGTGATTAAAAAAATAAAAAATAAAATGTGAAAATAGGAAATTTTTCAAAAACATATTTTAAGGTTATGTTTGTTTTACGGGCAATCACAAAATTTATATCGAATAATAATTTGATCTTAAAAAATCCTTACAAAATCATAAAAAATTGTCTCTAATTCTATGTTTCCTTATTTGTTGAGAGAACATCACCTAAAAAAAGTTGTGGTAAATCAAATTTTTCATTATGTTTATTCCGATTATGTTTTTTTCTAGGCATTGTTAACGTATCTATATTAATTTAAATATATTTTTTCATGCTTGTGAGCAAGTATTGGTTTAAAATAAAAGTCAACAAAAAACTAGTGGTCACGTTTTTCTTGGCAGTTATTAGTGTAGATGGAGACGTACCCAAATACCTAAGATTCGTAGATTCGTAAAACCAACCGTTGTAATGTCCCCTTGAGGCTTATAGCAGGTAACTATTTTTCTTTCTTTTCTCTGTAAAAAGCCCAGATAGATGTCTATTCTTAGAGATCAAGGCTAGAAAGCACATTACAGCTGTCAAGCTGGCATGTCCCTTGAGACATTAGTCTGTAAAAATAGAGATCCATAGAAGTTTGTAAAATGTATAGACATACCAGCTGACTTGACCACACGCTGCTGTATCTCTTCTAATAATTTTAAATAATATCAAATATTAATAGTGATGGCCTGGGTTCGAAGCAAATTTCGGTGCAGATTCCAAAATTCTCATAAACAAAATGAAAATCAGAAATGTTCAAACAAAAAAACATTAATGAGGTCGATTTTTTAAACTCAAAATAATACTTTCCAATGGGCTCTTAAAGCACATCAATAATTTAGTTCCTTTTTGAAAGTAAATTGGTCATTCAAAAAGGAACTTAATTATTTATTTGCTTTAAGAGCCCATTGAAAAGTATTATTTTGGGTTTAAAAATAATTAAGTTCCTTTTTGAATGACCAATTTTTTTTTTAAAGCAGCAAAAGCAAAGTTAATAAGTCTGGACATTGAAGATTAAAGTGAATTTGTTAAATTTTGGCATAGTTACCACAGGTTTTGTTAGCAGTGTTAAGTACATAATAAAAGACACGCTGTTCAATAGATAACAGTACCACAATACAAGAAATGTCAAGAGAATTGGCTTAGTTTGACTCTCTCTCTCTCTCTCGCATTTAACCAGATGTCTTTCATTTAACCAGAGTTAATAAAACTGCTTCAAAATAAAACAATAACACAAGCTCGATTAACTTTGCCTGGTAATCGAATGGCAGAGCAGCCCCAAAAGACTTTATTCAATCCGAAAACACCAAAGACCCAGTTACCCATTTCCAATTATTAAACTTTTTGTTTGCTGGGTCATCCGAACATTTGCTTTCATATTATTTACACAAACGTTTTAAAGCTTTAGGCTGTAATGAATTTTAATATTAAAGCAAAATTAATCTTAAATGGAATTTGAAGGAAAAACGAAAAACACATAATTATGTAAATTGACTGATGAATAAAATATTTTAATTAAATAACTGGTGCAAATTTTAATTAATGCTTTTAGGCAATTTTTATGGCAAAAAACAGAAAAGTTTTAAGTGATTAAGCAAAATGTGTTTACAATTATTTGCTTTTTTCTCAAAATTCATTAGCAAAACTTTAAAAATATTTTAAGCCATTCATAAAGAGGCTTAGGCTTGAAATAATAATTAATCTGCTCATCTGCTTTTGACTCCTAAATAATTGTTCCCACAATAGCTCCTGAGGTATTATTAAATAATTATGCTCATTTAACTACAGTACAATTAGGGCAGCATCTTTTAATTTCCAAATTTCAGGGAAGGTCTACCAGCCACCAGCTGTTTATTGTTGAAAGGACAAAATAAACCTTAAACTCAATAATAAACTTATTATCCGCAATGAAAAATTTATTTTCATAAATCTGTTGAATGTATTAATTTATTAGAATTCCTTGTTATAATATTAATTTGTGTAATATGAACAGCTTATTTTAAACAAAATGCTCAAAGCAAAAACTCACACATGTGTGTGTGTGTGTGTGTGTTTGTGTGCTTTCGCTACTGTTTCTGTGTAAAGGGTGTATGGCGGAAAATTATACAACTTTGTTTTGCAGCCGTTCGTCTATAAAATTCTGTTGAATAGAGTGTTGCTTTTAGAAACTGCCTTTTATAGTTTTTTAAAGTCTATAGCATAAATAATATTAAATTATTTAATACATTTATATTAAATTACAAAATACAGCAATTCAATGAAATTAAAATTTACAGTAAAATGTAAATATTTTATTTATATACAATATTTGTATCTGATATTTGTTAAGCAGGCGTTTTGTCCACATAAAATATGTTTTTTTTAAACAAACCCGTTTGAATTTTTTTTTTATCAGTTTTCTAACATGTGACGCGCAAAATAGAAAGGGACCTAAGGGTAAAACCCGATTTTGTTCACTAGAGCCATTTCCTAGAGTTAAATACGTGTATCTTTCATGTGCCATCACTTTCATAAAACGCGCATATCTCTGGGAGGGAACACTTGTGGGGCATGGGATCGACCTCATTCGATGCTCAGATATAGTCCACATAAAAAAAAAGAGGGAAAATTGATTTTTTACCCTTAGGTCCCTTTCTCTATGCGCTGTCACATATACTGACATTTCAGTAGATATTGAAAGAAAGCATTTATCACAGCAGCTATAAATATTGCAATGTCCTTTCCTACCACTTTCCCTTGCCACTTGCCAATACAAACCTTCTCCTCCATTTCTTGGGGGAGCAACAAAAGAAAAAATCACATAATAATGATAAATTTTTCCATACAGGAAAGATTCCATACGCACAGAATGCGTACAACCGTGAGAGTAGTCCTACTTTCTACTTTTGTACAAGTCATATGTTTCATTTGGAGAAAAGTCCGCTGTGTTTTAAAGTACTGTAAGTTTTTTTTAAATTTTGTAACAAAGAGCGTTGCGTACAAAAAATTTATTGCGTTCAAGTTAACAAATACTACTACCAATAAGATAAGCTTCAACCAATCTACAAATTGTAGTACACTTTCTTCAACAGCGAAATTTGCTTTCCATTTATTCATCAACTTTACGTACTGATTATTAATTTTTATTTCATACTATTAATAAGCAATAATATTTAATAATGTTTTACATTTTGCAAAAAATTTGTTTTGTATGCTAAAAATATTTCTACAACTTGGAGTTTGGAAAAGCTAAAATGCTTAGAATGTACGAAAAGCATAGATGCATATAAATCATCGTATGTATGTAACTCCAGCTTTAGCTCTTTCCCCAAACATCCACACAAACACATATGGATTCTCCTAGTCACTAAAAAAATTTACACTTTTTTGTCAAATTTGTTCACAAATGCGCATACATCAAAGTGTACTTAATAAAGTAAATATAATTCAGTATCTAGACTCAATGCGAACAAAACTCGTCAAACTGTCACATGAGAAATGCAGCGTCAAATGAAAAATAAAAGGTGAGAAAAAAAGAGCAGCCAGCAGTTGACTGGCAGAGACATTATTCAGTAGAGTTTGGTGTCTATATAATTTTATGTCACCAATACATTCATACATATACAAGTTTACGTGAATACTTTTCACAACTGCATTTCTGTTTTTTATTTATTTTTTATTTGTATATAGTCCACGGCTTGTACAATCTGATGTTCAAAAGAGCCCAAAAGCAGGCAATACCAAACATTACACAGGCACACAAACACACTCACATTGCACACAAAGCTAAAATAGCAAATAGCTTTCTATAATAAAGCATATTAATTACACTCACTCACATAAGTTACTACATTTGTTGTTTTCGTTCTTAAAAAATCCCGTTAGTTTTAAACATTTTACATTTCGATCATTGTTCTTGCGTTCTCATCGAAATGCATCCAATATGAAATCCGTTGTTTGATCTGCTTCTCATGTTTGATCTCTTTTCAACCGTACCGTTATGATTAGAGGTTGATTTAAAACTGATTGCTTGTGGCATCTCTTGCTTTTAAGTTCGTTCTTTCGTTTTAGTTTGCATTTCGCAACATGCTTGTGTATGTGCTGTTGCTTTTGGTTTTGCTCTTATTTGCTTGTGTGTGTTTTGTTAGACTCTGTGTGTTTGCGTGCGTATTCAATGCGTTTGCTGTTATTGTATTGGCAAATTAAGAAATACTGTTATGATGACCTCATAGTAAATAGTAAAACTGTAAGAGTCGGTTTAAGTAATTGTAATGTTAATTGGTTTTATCATGGGTTGTTTATGTGCAAGAAAGTCATCTGCATATTAAAAATTCTAATATATTGATAATTAAATGTTAAAAAATAATAATATGTACATTAGGGTGGGTCGATTTAGAAATCTATATTGTGCCAACGTTAAACATTGATAAATTATTGTTCCTACAAGTTTACCTGTATAATTTATTTAAGAATGTCTTAATTCTGAAAATAAAGCAGAGCCGCGAATACCATTGTAAGTTACACATCATACGATGTTCAGCATACTTGTTGTGTTCAATGCGTAATAAAGTTTATTGTAATTCACTCTGATATGTATTAAACATTCACAAAAATTCCTTCCATATCATTTAATTTGAAACTTGAAGAAAAAGATCTATCTAGATTACCCTTACATATCTACGTTAGATTGTTTAAGCAGGCTGTCACGATCTGATAGCCTGCTTAGTCCTTTTAAAGGACGATCTTCTTCCCGAATGGCTCAGATATCAAGAAAAGAGCACGGAAACGAAGAGTAAAGCAGAGAAGAATAAAAAATATAAAAAAAGTGAAGCGAAGTGATGAGAGAGGCGAGGAGAAGAGGGAGAAAAGCAAAGGAGAGTAGAAGAGAAGAGAAGAGAAGAGAAGAGAAGAGAAGAGAAGAGAAGAGAAGAGAAGAGAAGAGAAGAGAAGAGAAGAGAAGAGAAGAGAAGAGAAGAGAAGAGAAGAGAAGAGAAGAGAAGAGAAGAGAAGAGAAGAGAAGAGAAGAGAAGAGAAGAGAAGAGAAGAGAAGAGAAGAGAAGAGAAGAGAAGAGAAGAGAAGAGAAGAGAATAGAAGAGAAGAGAAGAGAAGAGAAGAGAAAAAGTGAAAAAAAATTATGACATGACTATCAGAGCAGGGCAAGCTGCAATCTGATGTAGTACAGTAGCCTGAATAGCTTCGTCTCACTTTCTTAAATAAGAATCGGTATTTTTCTAACCTAAAAATCTTCTGTGCATTGCATTGCGACGAAATGACAGATCATTTGACCTTATCCGGACGTTGCTGATTATATTTCTCTAAAAAAAATGATTTTAGTACTATTTTTATAAAACAAGTGTTATATAAAACTTCTGTTATAAATCGTGTCATTTAATTTAACATGCTCAAACATTTTTATTTCATTTCCCCTTTCGAATGTTATGAGACTGCAATTCTATAATCTCTTATCTGCTGGAGTGTCTCCATTCTTTTGTTCTAACAGTACTTTGTTAACATGAAATTTTGCAGAAGGAGCGAACTCTCCATCATGGAATTCTAACAGTACTACGCTAACATGGAATTTTTCATAAAGAGCTCTCTTGATGTTTGTTTTTCGATGGCTAGCACTATGTCTGTTAATATTTATAACATAAAATTTGCTACACAGTCCAATCCAAAGATAAGTATAAAATGTTGAATGTTGAGAAAACAACACTATTTTGTAAGGCATACCAAAAGAAAAAAATATTGAAGAGGTTTCGTTGTAAGTACTTAAGTACATATTAGCTAATAAGAATCGACAAAAGGCGATATAAACAGGTTAAATTTAATATTTATTTGGAACCAATATTAAAAGTTTTTAAATTATGGTTTTTATAATTAGGGAATTCGGCCTCCTTTATATGGATTAAGTATAGAATTTTGAAAAAATCATTTACTTTTGTTTTAAAAACATGTCTGGGAGTTGTGTGTAGCTCGTGACTTATTTTTTTGGTATTAAATCTTAAAAGAAATCCATGTACTCGCAATGATTGCTGGTTTACTGAAACTGTATTGGTAACAATTACAAAATATGATTATTGAGCACATGCCTAATCAAATTTTCTATTTAAAACTTTGTAGCATGAGTCTAATCACTTGCTTTTTCCAAAAATTAACACTAGTATTAACCAAATCAAAAATCTTTTTCAAGGCGAAGCATTATGATTTAATATTAATAACTTGAATTATTAGAAATGTCAAAGATGAACTTAGTTATTTATTTGCAGTACAAGTGAATGGAAATATATTGTTCTAGGTCTGGGTATATTAGAACTGAAATGAAAATCAATTCAATGACAATCAATTCAAATAACTCAGCTTTACTACAACATTTACTCCATATTTTCATTGGAAAAGCAACAAACAAAATATTTTTTATTCGTGAATAACAATGCGGAAATTTGTTTTCTATCTGATGTTGACACTTTCGTATTTGTTTTGAGTTAAGAAAAATTTAAATTCACCATAGCAGAGATTTTGAAACGATATAGAGAAATCATGAAAAATATTGTAGTTAAATGCTGTGTTTTAAAGCCTCTTACATCCGATGTTTGTGTGTCTATTTTTGTTCCGGATTTTAAATGAAAAGAAAGCAGGTATTCAGCAAAACTGATACTTGAAACCAAATTTTGAACCATATAGAAAATAAATATATGCAAAAGGCCGGTACAACATTAACTATAATTTTATGATTAATTCCATAGTTCAATTTGTTTAATATATTCTTTTATAAAAATATGCACACACCAAACAGAAAATTAGTCCGGAAGCTGGAGGACAGCCGCAATGCAGCCTCAACGCCTCTACTTGAATCCCATTGACATAATTACTAAAAAAAAATTACAAAGCCAATTAATTGTCAAATAAAAAGTCAACACCAATGCTTAGCAAAGTTTATTCTGCGAAATAAATTGAGTTGCCCAATTTCTAAAAATCACAGCCAACTCCAAAATCTACTTCAAATTGGCACGCTTTGGTATTTGTGCTTTCCCACAAAGTCAATTCAAAAGGGTTTTTCTTCGAAACAAATCCCTTATTCTGTCTGCACCAACTACGAGCTCAAGTGCTGTGTAATATATTGTTTGGCATAAAGAAGAACAAATGATTATTTGCCCTTTTAATGTCTATTACAGGTTTACCGCAAAACTATTGATAAACAATATCAGCAAACTCAAATTTTGCCAACAAAAGGAAAAGATTAACTGAAACATTGTTACACTTGCCACATTTCTGTTTTATCAGAGAACTAAGAGCTTCACAATGCGTTCGTGCACTTCAAAGACTTACAGATATTTACAGACATAAAAATCAACAAGTCAAGTACAAAATCAACAACAAACAGTTGATTTATTGCTGTAAAATAGATTTTCGAGAAAATAATACTTTTACGACAGACAAAAGAACAAAGTTGTATCTTAGTTTTCGAAAGACGTTAAAAACAGAGCACAGTTGCTGAAGATTTCTTAAATTAGAGTCTTACGAATGCTTTGCATAGAAAAATTAACTAGATTTTTTCTAAGAGCGCATAAACAACAGCAAAAAGAAATTTTAGTTTTGACTAGTAGTTGGTGTATTTTTTCAATTTAAGGAATTACTGCCATTGAAAAGGTAAAATGGATCAGTAGTTACCGGGTGTATTCGTGTTACATTTTTGTTTTAAGGTAGAAAGCATACACATCAAGTCTATGCTGTAGTCATGGTATAAAACAAGAGAAGAGAAGAGAAGTGAAGAGGAGAGGAGAGGAGTGGAGAGGAGAGAAGAGAAGAGAAGAGAAGAGAAGAGAAGAGAAGAGAAGAGAAGAGAAGAGAAGAGAAGAGAAGAGAAGAGAAGAGAAGAGAAGAGAAGAGAAGAGAAGAGAAGAGAAGAGAAGAGAAGAGAAGAGAAGAGAAGAGAAGAGAAGAGAAGAGAAGAGAAGAGAAGAGAAGAGAAGAGAAGAGAAGAGAAGAGAAGAGAAGAGAAGAGAAGAGGAGAGGAGAGAAGAGAAGAGAAGAGAAGAGAAGAGAAGAGAAGAGAAGAGAAGAGAAGAGAAGAGAAGAGAAGAGAAGAGAAGAGAAGCAGAGCATAGAAAACAGAAAAGCGTATACACATGAACAATCCGCTAAGCAGAAAGTTTGACAACTTAGTTTAATTCAGTTTAATTCAATACTTAATAATTCTCATATGCATTAGCTCAATTTTTTCTTATAAACCAAAACCTTCAATACTTTTAATTTATTGTCCTGGAGTCCAAATAATTTTCTTATATTATGTTTTCATTACCAAATTTTTTACCCGAAAAAAATATTTTCATAAATCAAGAAATTATTCTTTTTGTTTGCTCATGTGCAAGCGTTCTTTTTTTAATGACACTCTCATCCGCAGTATTTTTCATATTAGCTGCTTTAAAAACAAATTAACGCTAACCTGGCAAACCAAAAAGAAAACTACTCAAAGTGTGGTTTATTAATGTAGAACTGATAATACCAGCGAGACATGTGGTCAGTGAGTTGGTTTTATTTGCGGTTAATATTAATCCGCTTTTAACACATTCGTTTGACACATTGTTCAATTAATGTTTATCGTTAGCCTAAGAGTGCGAACTACTATTCAAACATTTTTAAGTATAGTCAGTTGGGATTTGGTTTTTATCAAAAACAAAAATGTAACAATTAGACTGATTTATGGTCTTGTAGCTTTAGGCACTAAAGAAAAAAAGTAAAATACTTAAAAGTTACCAAAATATTTCAATTTAATTTAGAAGTTTATACATACATGTTCACTACGCCGAAGAATATCTCATTGTTTTCAAACGACAGATTTTATTAACGAAATTATTTCTAACTTTTACTTTCTCAGTGAAATACTTTTTTGTTTTTTCCATTCTTTCTAAAGACGCACTTTTAACTATAAACAGTTTTTAATTGTTCTATTAATTTCATAAATTTTAAACAAAATATAAGAATGTATGTAGAAAAAAAGAACGTCTTGCCACAACATATCGAAATCTTTTTGAGAACTCCAATTTTATATTTTTTGCTTTCTATTTCTGTGTAGCAGGCCTCCAGAAGGAGTCGTGGTGAGGGGTCGGTGTTTTCGAAAAAAAAATATAGAGATGAAATAATTATTGGGAGTGCTGGATTTGACTGTTCAATAACTTTGGGGCTGATTAGTATGAAATCCCCCCCCCCTCCAGCACTGCTATGGGTACTCCTGGGTACCCTTAAACTAATCAAATGTGTGACCAATACTATTTTCGAACACACAGATTTCCTAGCACGCCTCCCATTATGTGTTTTATTTAGCTTGAATTGAGCAAGCTTAGTCCTTTTCAAGTTAAAACTTTAGCAGAAACAATTATTTGCTATCAAATTATTTAACCATGCTTTGGCCAGTAACTTGCTACAAAACGTGACACCTATTGAGCAAATCGATGTGTGGTGTCGTCAGAAAAATTTTTTTTTATAAAATGTGTCTAGAATAAAACAGAAATCCTTCCAATAACGCTGTAATTCAGCAATAACGATTAACATAAACAAAAACCATTTCCGAATGAATTTATTTACACCGAAATTTAAGCCAGCAAAAAAGCTTTTCTCTTCACTTTCTTTTTGACAATTTAAACTGAAAAAAGAAAATGTTTAAGTTATGCTTTTTCATTCGAATGCAGCAGCATGAATTTAAATGATTTGAACGCTACAAAAGCACCTAAGCTGTTCGTTTTAAATGTGGAAAATAAACAAACACAGACAAAATGTACAATAGAAGTTATACTTGTTTGGGTGTTAAATGATTTCAGTTTTAGAGCTAGTGTTCGCTTAAAATATTTGATGCTGAACAAATAGCTGTAACCATGTATTCAAAATTGGGAGCTCGTACGATCCCGATTTGAATGAAAACTATTCCCATACTCAAAGCCCGTACAAGTAAGAGAGAGTTTGAGACAGACATATTCTGGCTCCTCTGGCACGAAACAACGCTCACTTTTTTCGATATAGTTTGGGCGAGCAGCTAAACTAAACAAACGGTTTCAAAAAGTAAATAATGACAATATTCATTAATGCTGGAACTGCTCATCGTATCTCGCTACCAGTGAAAAGTCACTTTGACACCTGTTAGCAATTTATTTGCATTTCAGTTATATTTGCATGTATAACTCAATTGCCAAAAAATCTCAAAACCCTACTGTGTCCTAGGCTCGGAATAATCGGCAAGCGTTCAAAATTTTTTGCTTAGCAAAATTTTCCTCTGAGCACTAAAGATGTTGTTCTAATAAATATTAAGTATACGTCCATTGTATGCCCTAATAGTATGCTACAAATTTCTACCACTACACATATGTATGTATTTCTTTGATTTTGTCAGGTATGCAGTGGCGTATGAGTGATAATAGTTTTGCAGTAAATAATTATGCCTCATACTCAGTAAACTCACTACAACTTTACTACAAAAAATCATTCTCAATTTATACAATGATTAAATAAGGAGGCGGTCATTGTAATAAGACAAATAAAAATAATTGTAAATATCCATTCTTTGAAAAATGATATAAAATGATTTTATATTTAACTTATATATAGCTTTCGAATTGACACTGTTGCACGGCACCTGGGACCTAATGCCCTCGGTACCCAAACAAATTTGGTTTCAGGATATATTAAAAAAAAGTTACCATTTAAAAAAAAATATAAAGAAACAGTTAAATAATGTCATGAATAAACAAACACATTGGCTAGCAACTTTTGCACATAATTTCCAAGACTTTTGAACCAAATGCCAATGTCTCCGCAAGTGAACTTTTGCCGACAGAAATATGTACTATGATTGGAATACGCTGCCTGATGCACAATGGCTGAGAATGCACATTGGCGTTCTGACAAAATCAGTTTTGCTTTTCAGTGTATAACATATTTTTACATTTTTGCGTAAATAGTTGTCTACTGTTTAATGAGTAATATTTTTTAGTAAAACAAAATGAATGGTTTTAATTTTAATGGCTTTTTAAATTCTATATATTTAGGTTTCATATCATTATTTTTTTTTTTTTCTTAGAAAAACTGCATATTTTTCATCAAAAAGTAAAATTCTGAGACGCTTAAATTAACCTTTTTATTTGGAAGAAATCTCGGGCCCTCGTGATAATTTTACAATAATTTTTCCACATATATATTAATTTAATATTACTATTTTCTTGAGCTGAAGGTCTTTTTTATTATAGGTGTATATGTATATTTTTTACTTACTTGAACATTCTTGTCGATATTTTTCTGTTGTTCGAATAGCTTCTTCAGGACAACATCGACAAGAATATTCAAATAAATAAAAAATATATAGCCCCGTATTAAAACTGACCTTCAGCTCAAGAAAATAATAATATTAAATATAAAAAGTGGTTGAAGAAAACCAAATATTAAACGTTTTAATGTTAATCGAGACAAAAACCACTTTCAAAGAACATTTGCAAAAACATGAATTTGTGTATTACAGTAAATCCTGAAAATACATGTAAAGATATGTTTAGCATGTGTTCTAAAATAAAAGAAGGGGAATTAGGAGTACTTATTTCCCCTACCTTCTTTTAGCATGACATAAAGGGTAATGAACATATTTTGTAACATGTTATTATGCTCTCTCTCTCTTTCTCTCTCTCTCTCTCTCTCTCTCTCTGTAGTGTATGGTTGGTAGAGAGAACATTTGCAGAGTATTATTAAATGTAACTGTTCTTAACACCTCTATGTTCTGAGTATTGAAGTACTTCTGCTAACGATATACAATAAATGTTAACAGAGTAAATGTTAGTGTAAACACATTGCTATTGTTCTACAAATAACTTTATGTATTACTTGTTGTTTTTTATGCAGAGACAGATATTTAATATTTTAAACACTATCAAAACAAGAATAAAGAAATGGTCATCAGCCCAACTTGGCCTTAATAATTTATTTTGGTATGAGACAAAATAGTCATAAAGCAACCAAGCTGTTGCTGTTAAATATATACAAAAGATGGAAAGACACAAATGTAAACTTTTGCAGTTTTTTTCTTCTTTTTATTAGAAGCATAAGCTTCATATACAATTTCTTACAGTCGCCTGCAGTATCTGCAATCGGTTTGGCTTTTAGTTTTAAGAGATAAACAGCAAACAAAAACACCAAAGGCAAATAACTCATCTACAGTTGTTAAAATATTTTTATGCAGACAACCTAAGCAGAACGTAAGTTTCTTTTAGTGTTATTTCAGTCACCTGAGCCAGCGAATGAAATGCGCTAGGCTTATGTTAATGATTCAAAAATGCTTAATATGTGCAGCAGCCATTAAACAACGATCCTGAGTTGAAGCAATAGATGGATTTGCTGCCTTTTAGGATGGAAAATGGAAACCTTTTATTGACACTTCACTGTCCATCCGTCCATCCATCCGTTCGTCACAGGCCCCCATATCCCGAACGACCAAAGCTAGAGAGCTAAAATGTTCACGAATGTGTGGTTACTCAACAAATACGAACAAATATTAAAAACAAGAAATAGATATAAGCTAAAGGGGGTCCCCATACTAGAAACAGAGTAACTTAGACGTAATTTTTGAACTGTAAGAGATAAAAACTTGATTTTTATAGAGAATAAGTGGTGACATAGATTTTACAAAAAAAAAAAAAAAAATAACAAAGTTCGATTCGAACGACCATGAAGAAAGTTGGGCGACGCTAAATCCAATAAATGAGCGGACTATATGGGTAGCTGTTGGGTCACCTGAACTTTCTGCCTGACGTATCGAAGTATTGGCTGAGTATGACGTGGTGTGTTTAAGCTGCACAAGGATGAATGCAGTTTTTATTTCAAGTATATATTTTTATTCAATATTAAATTGTAATTGATAGAACGTTGAGATTAATTCTGCACAAAACCCCTTCAGCTCTACATATTTACCGTCACCTATTGGTTAGTTCGAAATTAATAATCCAATATGGAACCTTTCCAATAAGGGAAGTCAATAAAGGAAATAATTCGAAATAGTAGGCAAGCTACGTTAACTTCAAAATTTGTATGCAATAATTGGTTTCAAAAGCTCTCATTGCTTATTACTGTTGAAAAAAAAAAATAAAGAGAAAATTATTTAATTTTCTGTTTAAATTAAGAGATTTTATACATATGCAATTTAATGGCTGCTTTAAACGGAGGCACTCTTTAGTTTGAAAATCAGCTCTAATTTACGAGCTGCAAGAGATAGAAACTTGAAATTTGTTTGCTCTTTAATAAAAACACCACTATAGACAACAAAAATCTAAAAATTAAAGTTGACAACAAAAAACTGAAATCAGCTGTAACTTTTAAGCCCCAAAAATAGTCCCCAACAGTGAAATTGCCAGTACAAGTGGCCACAACGAGAGACGAGGTGACCTGGGAACGCCGCCTTCAGAATATCGCTTGTGGCTTGCACAGTGTATGTGGTTGATCCGTCCTGTTCGAATCACATGTCCTACAGCGCCATAGCGCGCATCATCCACTGTTGTCGTTTGAGCAGCTCATCATCCAGTCAGTTTAAGCAGGTGTAATGGCTCTTCGTGCATCACTCGTGGATGTTCGATGCCCCAGAAGCAATATCTTTTCTTCTTCATGTACCCGCTGAGGTGGAAATGAGCCTCATCACTCATTATGATTTTGGTCGAAAAATCATCCACTTCGTCCTCGAGATTGGAGATTATTCCGCATGACTTGTTCGCTTGTATTCTAAAGCTGTTTAATTCACAAACGTAAAAATAGATTTGATATTGGGAATCATTTGCAAAAATAAGAGCAATTTCCAATACGCTCATATCTTTAGGTCCACCTTGTATATTTGTCTGACCGCTAAAATAGGAAATACTTAAAACAAGAAAAACGTGAAAACTAAAGAGTGTCACGGGGCTCTTTTGGTCTACTGAGTGAGATAGCACTGCAGAACAGAACTCTTGCTGTACGACTCAGTCTTGTACTTGGCTGAGTTTATTTTAAGTTTTCGGAAAATGTTTAAATTAAATTAAATTCAAGCGGTACTCTGTATGTGATGGCTTTTATACCGCAACTATTTTGCAGTGACAGTTTTATTGTCCTTAATTTTATGTTGTTTTCTTTTAACTCAGCAAAACTTTGTGCCAGCCCAGATACAGCTAATGGTTTTTGAAAAATGTTGTTTTTGCCTGGTGATATTATGAAAGCATTATTAGTGAATAAAATTACTTAGAAAATATATTTTTCTTTGCAATCATCAAATGCTCAGGTATCAGTGCTGTGCATGTAATATACATGGCTAATAAAAGCTTTAAAAAAACGTTTTCTTCTGTACACAAAGACAAACATTTGATGAATACAAATCTGTGTATTTGGTTGCTGGTTTACAAGCAAAAGTTTGTTAAACACTGAACTGCGCTAATGACTCCTGCTTGTGTATTACATGACAAAATTCCAAATGTTACTTACACCGAGTTCATATTTAATTAATTATAATCCTTATGTATGTATGTATACGCTTTTAACGTTAATATAGTGATGCTAATTAAGTACACTCAGGTCGTTTGAGAGATGCGAGGCTTTTAGATGACCTGACAATGGACATAGATATTTTTCATGTAAGCAGCCATAATATTGCAAGCGGCTTTTTATATCTATTAAATTTAATGAAGTACAAACACAAGCATTTTTCTTATGCTGTTGCAATGTGTGTACATTAAGCCAGGTCGATTTGTATGGAGAAAAATTTTGTAACATCATTGCGCCATCGACTTTTCGATAGCTTTTGGCATAAGAAAAAAAGTTCTCCTATGACATGTCGAAAAAATCATTTTCGTGGAAACAAAATTTTATTTTGTATTTTTGTCTGGCAGTACCTCTAAAGGCTATTGTGCCCTAAAAAATCAGTGGCACAAGATCGAGAAATATCCGTCGTTGCCAACAGAAACCACATCTGAAATATGTGCTCCTATATGTGAATTAAAAGTTATTTTTTAATTCAAAAATAAGCTAATTTATTTATTTGCTTTAAAATCCAATTGAAATGTATTATTTTAGGTCTACAAATAGACAGCTGAAAAAGACAGAAAACATTAAGCTCTATTTATAGACCTAAAACATATTATTGATTAATCTAAAAAGAACAAAAAATATAATTACTTATTGCATAGTTTTTTTATAATTTACTTTATTTTGATAGACAGCTGATACTTTTCACCCAGTATTACATCGCTGACAGAGTTTATTTTCCAACAGAGTTGTATTTTAATTGCTTATTACTTTCAATAGCTTTAGTTCTATTTTAGTTGTCTATAATTGAGCTTTTTATTTTGTGGTGAAACATTTTTAAAACAGACAAATAAAAATTAAGTGGAAGAGTTACTGGCTGGGGAACACACCACGGCTGTTACACGTCCGCCCCCTACGAACAGCTGCAGTCAAATGTCTTTGAGTGTATTTTCTCTTTTTGCTCATTTTCAATACCGTGCACGAAAAAATAGTTAAAAACCAAATAATTTGCAACTAATATCAATAAATTGTCTAATGACTTCAAAAACGGCATTTAAAAAATGTACTTTTTGCGAGTTACATATTATTATATACCCGTTTGATAAATCGTATAATACATATAATAAAGTAATAACTTTTTGCGTAAATAAATTTTTCCGCTTTAAAGAACTTTTCAATATTTGTTAAATATTTTTATATACCCTGAATAATCATAATAATAATATATTTTTCAATTTTAATAATTCAGTTTATAACATTTTCTCGCCCTTTTTTATGTTGAATATCCTCTTTTTTTCAGGAGGGTGTTGTCAGCACATTACAGAATTAGTTTTTCAATATCAGTTAGCGAGAAAAATAATAAATAAATAGATTTCTCTAGAACGAGTATTTCATGGCAATGCAATGAGATGTGTTAAAAAAACAAACCGAAATATTTTAACACATCAATGAAACGATCTGGCTTAACAAAAAAATTGTTATTCTGTTTTTTTTTTTTTTTTTTGTTACAATTTTAAAATAAATTATTATTGCCTGAAATGTTTGTTGATGTCATGCTGGCAAAAAAAAAATGAAGAAATTTAACAAATTTATGCAAACTTTGCACAAAAAAATTGCATTTTTTGCTTCTCCATTGTTATTGTTTATTGAAATTCCTCTCTGCTAGACAAATTTATTTTTCTGTTTTAATGATGGATTTATTGATGTCATTTCGCAAAGAACCAGCAATGTTCTACTATGACTTTTTTAAAGTCAATGAATAAATGCAATTTTTGCAATTGATTTGTTGTTTTCGTTGCATTTAACAATGCAGGCAAAATTTTTTCTAGTTTGGTTTTTTTCTTTTGTTTTGTAACACACGTAAGTACATGGTTTTACATGGCTGGCAAATAAATTTGTTGAAATGATATTGTAGCCTTAATGGAAATAAAAACCATAAAAACACTTAAAATAGTTTCTGCAAGAGAGAAAATAAATAATCAATTGAAAAGTGTGTGATGCCTTCAAATTTCGGTTTAAGAAATTGTTAAGTTAAATTTCTTTCATATTTACAACTAATTTTTCACACATTTTACAAATAATTTTTCATATAAAATTGTTTCTAAAATGTATTTGAGCAACGTTTTATTTTTTATGAATACCGATGTTAATCTATATAATTACAAATTTTAGCTAGTGCGCCATCAATGGGTTAATCCAATCCGAAAACAATGGGTTAATCCAGTGCAATATTAGGTTTGTTTCTTTAGTTTTTGGGCAAAGTTCGGTAAAATGAGAGTAAATTATAATTTCTCTCAATAAGAGAAAAAAATGCATAAAAGTACGGCAACGAACAACAACAAATATTTTACCACAAAAGAAAACGGCAGGGCAGATCAATTTATAAAAAAAAGAATATTTGTGTATTTTATTTAATTTGTGTAAAAAAGTTTTCTCCAGAAAATCAAAAGGACTGAAATGCATAAAACTTTTTACGACCACAACTCACAAATTCATATCACTACATAAATGAATTTGTATATTTTTACCTAATGCTTTAAAATATTTTTTACCCCAATTTCTAATTTTTCTTTTAGTTTTCTCAAAACATTTAGTTTTTCTTTATTATGTTATTGTTTATTTATTCTTTGAAACAGATGACAGCTGAACCCCAAACTAGCGCGAAGAAAAAGTACGGGTAGTTTCGTGCAAGAAGAAGAAGCATAATGTTCTCTCAAAAATACTCCCATTTGCCCAATTTTAAGGTACGGGAACGCTTTACGCGCAAATTGGGATCCCACGGGATCCCAAAGTAGAGTAAAGAAACAGAGCTATTGGCTGAACTTGACAAAAAACATGATTACTCACGACAATATTATGATTGAATTTGACCGCAAGATGGTTGCTTTCTCATTTATATTTTATTTGACTTAAAATGATAGCAACAGTTATTTAGTAGTTATTTGAAAGAAATCTTAAATTGTTAGTAAACAGATATTCTTTATAAGGCGAATCTATATTTGAATTAGAAGAACTAGAATTCTTTGTCATCACATCGCTCTTCATAAGAAATAAAATATTGAACAAACTTTCTATATAAAATTTATTCTAAAATGTATTTTTAACAACATTCTAAGTTTGATGAATACCGGCATTAAATTATATTAAAATTAAAATTTCATTTAGCAGAAATATTCTCAAGTAAAAGTATTGTAATTCGTGGCTTCTTTATTTGCAAGAACTTTATTGTGGTAGTTTTCAAGATTTTTTTTTATTTTTTTTTATTTTTATTAATTTATTTCCATTTCCTGTACCACAAGATTTCACTTATATTTAAAGTACAGAAATGTGTTAAAGGGGCACAACTGGTCCGAGGCACCACTGGAGTAAAATATTTTTATTATATAAATTAAAACAAAAGTTAAAAAATAAATAAATAAATAAAAAAATACAATATAATAAAAAAATAAAATAAATTAAATTAAATTTTATATATTTATTTGAGCTTAAGGTCTTTTAGAATTTGATTATTTGAGTATTTTTGTTAATATTTCGCTTCTTCAGGACAATAATAATGAAACAAAAAACCCAATCAAAACATTTTTCATTATTATTGTCCTGAAGAAGTCATCCTAAGCAGAGCGAAATATTGACAAAAATACTCAAATAATTAAATTCTAAAAGATCTTAAGCTCAAATAAATAGATAAAATATAAGAAAAAAGAGGTTAAAATAATTTAATATTAAATTAAATTAAGATATTACATTAATTTCTGCTACATTTTTATTCATGGAATTTTATTAACGCTGCAATTATGAAACGGAAATTGAGCGTAATTGAAGCAACATTTTTTCACATCCGCTTGGAGTGTTTATTTTTTCGTTTCTCTCTTACTCACTCTATCTCTCTTCTCAAGAAATGTTCTTTCATTATGTGCTTTTGATTTGAAAGTCAAACAAAAAGTGGAAAATAATTAAACAAATTAATGTTTTTAAAAGAAAGAAATCGCTACTGAAACAATGTTTCATAAAAGTCTTTGCTGTTAATTCAGATAAATTTTTCTTGGGAAACTCAAAATTGCAATCTAGAAAGCAAATTGTTAAACAATTATTGCAAAAAGGGAAAAAAGGAATTCTAATTTTAGTTGAAAGAGAAATGTTTTGTGAACACCAGCAGGCCAGCGATATAAAATAATTTATATTTTTTAAGCGTTGAAAGAAAGCAGCTTATTTAACGTTTCTAAACAAGCGCTAAGGGCATACAGAAGGTTGTGATGCCGCTTATAATTTTCACAATTTTCACCTACGATGCCAAAAAGTATCTGTATTCTATAATCAGTGGCCTTATTCTCTAGCTCGTTCAAATTAGAGCTATCGGCAAAAATATTTAAGCTCAACTAAGCGAGTTTTAGCGACGACTGGACTTGTATTCTAAGCTGAAAATAAACCTCATTGCTCATTATGATTTTGGTCGAAAAATCGTTCACTTTTCGAAAAACCAAAGCGTGAAAAGCCAAAAACAGTGCGTGCGTACACCAGAGAATATTGCTGCTGTGGCAGAAAGTAGGCGAGAAGCGCCATCAACATCAATTCACCGTCATTCACAACAATTGAACATTTTGAAGACATCATTGAAACGAATTTTGCATAAATAAAATACAAAAATTGAATTTAAGAAAATATTCAGTAGTTTCTTTTATAGCATTTTCAAACAAAAAAAACTTTTGGCGGACCCTTTAGTTATGGTGTCGCATCATTAACACTAAAATAGCAAGCAAAAAAAAATTACTGTGCTGCCGGATCATGCTGGATAAATTCCATAAAATAAATTTTAGTTAAACAATTGATTGACTGCTTTTTAAGAGATAAAATAATTTTAACTAAAAAGTTGTTAAAATGCTTCCTAGGATTTTATTATGAATACAGCCGTAAAACCAGCTATAACCAAATATTTCCACTGCAAAGTAACCAGTTTTAAGGGGAGCAATTTTTCAATTGTTTTCCAGAACAATTTAAGTACATACATAAGTACTTCAATTGTTAAATTGATCAAATATGTATGTAAGCATATACTTATACCTAAATTTATGTAATTAGCTCAATAAAGCTGCCTGCTTAATTTTCATTTTGATTGATTATCTTTTTAGGGTATAATTACGAAATTACATGCTAATTAAAGATTTAAGACGATAAGTGCATTTTCAAAACCAAATTTGAATCATCAGTTGGCATCGGTCGCTAAAACTCGTCAAACAACTACATATATACATATATACTTATGTACGTACGTGTTTACATGTTTACACACCTCATACATTTGTAATTATCTAATACAGCCATTATGCTCCCCAGAGTCCATCAACAACAATACTGCATAATAGGTTTGCAAAAAGTCAGTACATTTGTTTATGCACGTTTCGTGCTCCAGATAACATGTTTGATTAAACACATTTAATCTGCAAGGAGATTTTTTTAATTCATCATGCTTTTGTTTAAGAAAAATATTAAATATTTTCGATTTAACAAATAAAGGAAAATTACCTGTCGTGCAATTAAAAATAATTTACGAATCATGAAGTTTAAATAAGCACGTTCTTTTAATGAGAGGTAATTTGTGGCTGTAAAACTGATATTTAAATGAACAGCGGAAGTAAGAATTGATAACTCCTTAATTCTTTATAAATGACCTGCCATGCTGTGTAGATTAAATTTTTTTTTTTTTTTACATTTATATTAAATTACTTTTTCAGGCTCTAGTTCAACCCTTGGTTGGTCACTTTTTTTATCAATATTAATTAAGTAAAGAAAAGTAAAACTGTTATAGCTAGTTGGACAACCGGCTGTTTCTCTTCAAAGCAAACTCATCACCCCTCATCAGCACTCTATGAACTTTGGACGTGTCAAATTTCATAATGTTCACACAGCCGCTTTAATCACTCGGCAACCAAAGCTCACGCTATGGGCGAAGTGAGTAAAAATTAAGTTAATGCTACATAACATAAAGCAGTAGCACTAGCTTAATCTTATCAGTTCTAGCTTATGCTACTAGCTAAAACTATAAAAAGTGTGAATAGCACTTGGCTAGTGCTAGGTAGTTAAAGCTAAAAAATTTAAGGAAAAGCTGGAAAACTCAACAGCTGACAAAACCTTTTAAAGAGCTGCCACATTTTATCCATACAACTGGTATATGTACATATGTATATCCAAAAATGAAAAATATGAATTATATACATATGTATATATATATATATTTTTAGTCATTTTTCATGTTTATAAAATTTTTTTCAAACAAATTAATACACATGTTGAATGTTTTTTATAGATAGATAAAAAAAAATTTATATTTTTATTATTTGAATCATGCCATTTTACATAAGAAAAATTATATGCTTTCATGTTGAAAACTTTATTAATGAATCTAAAAGTAACGACGTTCTCCATATTTTTATGGCTAAAATTTGATACTTTCAATAAAACTCAGTTTCAATGTATGAAACCGCATTATTCCAATGCGGTTTTTTTAACATTTACTGCCTATGTTCTCGATAAATTGACTTGCAAAACATAACATCGATACGATTTGCAATGGAATAATTACAGAAACAAAGTAAAAAAACACAGATTTTCTTACAATAACACGGAAATGTATACATGCAGGTTAATATCGGACCACAGAAAACATGTAGACAGGTAGATAAAAAGGAGAGTGAGCACATTGTTGTATTGTGTAATAAAATTTTCTGTCTGCTTTATTTTAACACAGATTCATTTCTTAATACAAATAAGCACTATAGTTCATAAAATTGAAGATACAGTATGTATTGAGTATGTTATGGAATTAGCAAATAATGTGAAAAATAGTGCATGTTTGCCAAATGTCATCCGAGGTGTCCGCTCTGTGGTCGATTTGCTCAGTATGTTAAGTTAAAAAAATATATATGTTATATACTGTTGGATAGGGAATTAAGTTTTTTTTTTATATTTTGCATGAACTTTGATAATGTTTTGAAAAAAATATGGGATTTTATTGAAAAAACCTAAAAAATTCCCTTTTTGTACTCCTTTCATATATTTTTTTTTTTGGATTCGAAAATTCATAAAAAATTTTTTATATAATTTATCTTCCAATTCTTTTCAACACTAAAATATGATAGTGTTTTCTAATAAATAACAGAAATATAAATAGATAAGAATTAAATTTAGTATAATTTTCAAACAGGTAGATAAAATGATCCCAAGAATTCGACTATTTTTAATAAATCTGCTCTCCTGCTCACAGTTTTCACCGGGCGGGTAATAATAAAAAGTCAGATTAAATCTTTTAAATATATCTAATATAATTTTTAAAAGTTTTTAAAAAATTCGATGGGCGATTTTTGTTTTTTACCAATCAATTCAGATTTTTTTTTAAAAATTGTCCGAATTCGTCCATTGCTGGGTGTAGCGTGCATTGTTTTTTCAGTTTAAAATTAAAAATACAGTAAATTTCAAAGCCTATGCTTTGACAATTTTTAAAAACTTTTGTTTTGATAAAACATTTTTTTTTAAAAAAACGTCAAACAATTAAGCTCCATTTTTGTCAAAATTTTGCCATTTTTCACTAATATTTCAAAAACTTGACTTTGATCTCGTTTCACGAGCACACGTTTCACGATAATGAAAAATTTTCTTTTGTGTAATATTGAAATATATCTAAAAAATAGTTTAAAACTATTTTTAGGCCTTTGGCTATGCCATTACTGGAGATATTTACAAAATAAGAATCAAAGTCAAGGCCAAAAACTAAAATTTCGAAATTCAAAACCAAATATCTTTTAAACTATTTACGATATCAACCAAAACTAAAATGCGTTTTGTTAATCTATTAATTTTCTTTTCGCTAAATGTAAATTTTTAAAAATCGGGCCATATTTACAAAAGTTATGAATCGAACAAACTTTTTCATACCCGAGGTAGTCAACTTTGACACCCTGTAGGTCAACGTGTGATACAACAGGGTGGCTCAAATTTAATTACTTTTAAAGCCCAAGTCCTACTCTATGATTTTTTCATACATTGTTATATAATCAGCTCGCTTGTTTCAAAGATACAGATTTATTACCCTTTTTTTGCGTTTGGCCCCACTGTGCAACGCTGGGAAAAGCTTTTACTAGTAAGTATGAAGTACTTGCTGCTACTGAATTTTTTATTCACCCCAAAGCCAGTGAAAACTAAAAAAAGTTGCAGTATAAGCTTTAACTAATATTTTATTCACTTGGCCCAATATTACTTTCTATTTATATACTTAACCAACATTAACCAAAGCAATGATCTTTTTTGTAGTCTATTTTATGGGTGATTTTTTGTCATCTCAGAATCAGCGTTGCCGTTACTGATACTAAAGTATCACTTTTACCCTTTTGTCATGCCAATGACACTTCTATGCCCCTGCTTTAAATTGATCCCTTTGTATCATTTTAAACAAAGTTATGACACTTTTTGACTCTCTTGGAAAATTAGTAGAAGCTTAATAAAGTTTCCACAAGAGGTTTTCGTTATACACACACTGAAAAAACAATTAAATCCATTTGTACTTAAATCAATCCCAAGCGGAGTCAAAAGTTCGGTAAGTACGGATTTCCTTAAATCAAGTAAATTGCGCTTGTTTTAAGTAAGGACTTAATTTTAGACATATTCAATCCTAGTTTCGGATTGAATATAGCTCAAATCCGTGATTAAAAAGAACAACGCTGTTCTTGATTTAAGAATATTGGTACTTAACGTACTTCTGACACCGTTTGGGATTGATTTAAGTACGCAAGGATTGTATTTATTTTGAGTGTAAGGATTGATGCGATGTTTTGTGAAGTCTATTCAATTCCAAATTCGTACCTGAAATATTCCGCTCTACTTCCTCAATTTAATAATAATTTATACAGTATTTTGTCTCTTTGCCGATTTGAACCCGGAACCTCTACCAATTCAGACATCGTAGCAATTAAAAAATTTAAACAAGATTCAATACTTATACAAACACACACAAGTGCTGGGTTCAAATAATCTCAAGAATTGATTCCTTTTAATAATCCCGATTGATCTTGTTTAAAGCACACTTTTGTGTTATGCATACTTAAATTTTCAAGTCTATTATTTCGTACTAAAATCAAGTAGGAAAAACTTAAATTTAGAACGCGATTTTTCTTTCTGTGCAGGTTTTGGTGGATATGCCTGCTTTCATTTGATTCGGCTACAGTTTCGCAGCGAAAAGCTCTTGTATATATTAAAGGCCGTGATTCACTATCCTATTCGTACGTACGATCGTACGATCTGTTAAAAATGGCATGTGTGTCCGAAAAGTGTGATAGTCTGAACTAAAAGTGTATGTGTGTGAAAGACTTTTTGACAAGTCTAACCGATTAGTTAATCTTTTGAAAATTTTCAAAAGCCATCTTTTTCTATGCGATCAGAGTTGCCTTTTGCGAAGTTGTTTACAAAAGTATAATAGTGTGGCCGTTTTGATGCGACTTTTTAAGGTAGGACAAAATTCTATCAGTTTCAGCCATGATACAATTAACAAGGTAGCCTCGTCAGCTAAACCGTTAATCATCTGACTACTTTAGGTTGTCAAGAGAATGCGGAGATGAAAGGCAGCCAAAACGAGATAGCTAATCCGCGTAAGCTCAGTGCATCTCTCTTCTGTAAATGTAGAAGTGGAGTCTTTTTGACAGTTTGCACAACTTGTACAAAAACAAAATGCATGTTATTTTATTGAAGTTGTTCTTATTGTAGTGAAAAGGCTACCTTGTTAATTGTATCATGGTTTCAGCTAGCAATTGAGTAGGATAGTGAATCACGGCCTTAAATGTGTATGGTTAATTCTGAATGATTTCCATCAGGGCGTCTAAGGCTGGGTAGCCGTCACCTGACTATTGCTCAATACAAACGCGAACAAATGACTTCAAGATGTTGACATTTCTTTGTTATTTTCTGTCAAAAAAAAAAAAACTAAATGCTGGTGTTGTATTGTGGGTTATGTTATGTTTTCTTTTAGTTGTAAAAAACATGTATTTTTCTTAAATATTTTTAATAAAAATGAAATCTAATTTTGTATTTTCGTTTATTATTTTTGTTTAGTTAACTTGGCGGTTACACCATCAAGTTTTGCCTTTCAAGTTTTAATGCATTCACACTTTTTTACTAATGCACTCACAATTTTGAAAATTGATGCAAATTTGATGACAATTTTTGCTTTCCATCAAGAGAGCATCAAGTCACAAGCAACAAAACAGCTGACAACAATTTTTTTTTTCGTTCTGTCTGCAAATATTTTTTTGTTTTGTTTGAAAGTTGCAATTAAAAGTGATAAAAATTAAACAGATTCAAGCTTAAAAATAGAAATAAAAATGTTTAGGGGCAAAACCCACAAATATAATGATGTGCTGCGATTTATAGAGCATATCTACATTCATTATAATTTTTAAATATTTGCCAACCTTCTTACTAATAAGGGCTTCACCCAGTATTTCCTTTCTGCCCTCTGGTTTTTTTCTTCTTCTTTTATTTTCTTTATTTCTGATAGTACTTTTGATCAAGCAGCTGATTTTAATTTTCTTCTTGAAAGCCTACGTCACAGTTATCAATTTTATTGCATTTTGACAAGCAGTATGTGAAATAAACTTGATAGCAGAACTTGGTCGTGTAACTGCTGTGTAAGCCAAGAAAAATTTAAAAAACTTAATTATATCAAAGGTGGCGCACACTTGGCGCATATTTTGCTTAACAAATAACTGTCATAGATGCGTCTATTATAATAAAATATATTAGCAGGATGCTTTGAAAACTTTTCATGTTCTTTACAACAAACATCGTGTGTTTGGCTGTATATGTAGATGTGCAGAAATAAAAACTTGATGCTAATTAACTGCTTGTTGTCTCTCCTTTCAACAACATTTTAAACATGGAATAATAACAGATTTTCAAATCTATGTGCATATATATTTTATTATTGACTTCCTTATATGATTTAAGCTAATAAACTTTTACGTATCGAAGAGTACACAAGTAATACTATTCTGCGTTTCAGCGGTGATGATTATTGTCTGAAATAAACGCTAGCACAAAATGGATGTACGTCTCTGTCATTGACTGGCAGCTTAATAACTATCGATGCAAATGTTTCGCCAACTCCACCATCCACAAGGAATACTTGGGCACTGTCATTATCCTCGTCAAATTTGAATTTAATACCGGTCATGTTTACTTGTGTGGGAAGTGGGAATTTCATTGATTGGGTAGAATCCACTTGAGCAGGAAGCGTTAATGCTGTTATATCATAACCGCAATCTTAAAGAGAAAAGCACAAACAACACTTGAAACATATTTAAGCTCCAGTAGTTTTCTTACGCTATATCGTTAGCAAAACTAAAAAAAAAACACAAACAATCGTTTAATTTAATTTAAATTTAAATAAATTATGGTCAAACTTGAAGACCAATAATATTACAGGACTTTGCCGATTAGGTGAGTGTTAAGGTGGGATCACACGATTGCCCCAATGTACCAATTTTACACAATTTTTATTGGGCTGAATTGGAGCATAATAAAAAACTTGTCCCAATCAAATTCTCTGCAATCACATGATTGTGACATTTTACTGAAATTTTATTGTCGCAAATTGCCGCAAAACAATTTAGTACCAATAATTGCCGCATTATAGTCACACGATTGTTATATTATACGGCAACTTTGAGAAACAGCTGTTGTAGCTGATGACAAACTTTGTTTTCCCAAAAAAAAAAACATGAATTAAATGTTAAAAATGTGGTTTGTTCATTAAAAAGAAAGAAAATTGCTTCGGCCATTATTATAATGTTGTGCGGGCTGAAATACAAAAAATGAATAGTAACAACAATTGAATTCTACTGATGGAAAAGCAGAAATCATGTTTGGAAGACGCGTTTCAACAATTTTGAAACTAAATAAATGTATACATATGTACATATGTATGTATGTATGTATATTATTGGCCGGCATTGTCTTCTTTGGTTGCCGCATGAGAACACAATAAATATTGGTGTATTTTTAGAATTTCTATTGGTGATTAGTTGTATGTCAAGTGTTCACACGGTTGTCCCATCAGGGTTGTATTTGATTGAGACAAATAGGAACAACTTTCGTTTTGGTTGCAGCAGGAGCCAATAAATTGTGCTATCACACGATTGGTACACAAAATGTAACAAAAATTGATGCATTGCGGCAATCGTATGATCCCACTTTTAGGGAATATTTTTTATTGCATACTTTCTTATAGTATTGTTACGTTTTACATACTTACTAAAAACAGTTTTGCTGACTCTTTTTTTTCATTTTAACAGCACGTTACAGTTCAACCTTTGTTAGCTATTGAGCTCTGTTAAAGACACTTTACTTGATCATTTTTAACACTGTTCTATCATGGCTGTAAACAACTGCAATCTCATGGTTTCAAACTCTAATGCGTGCTACTATTTATGCTACAACTTAGCTTCCAGAAATTTCTAAGTCTAGAACCAACTACAACACCTAATGCCTGTTTTAAATACTTTCCTAATTTGTCCTAAGCCTTGAGATATGTGACAGCGTTTTGAAGAACCTTTGAGTTCAATGGCTGCACAACTTGGCAGCTCTTAACAGATGTCGCTTGCGACAGTGCTAATAACCATTAACTGAGATAACTACATCTACAATTACGTCTTTATCTAAATCCTTTTTACACAATATCTAAGAATTTTTATTAAATACACAAAAAAATTAATACAATAAAGCCCATTACTACGACTTGGCGGTAAGGTTGGCTTTAGCTACTGGTACCTTTAATAGAAGTACTAGTAAGTTGTAATAATGAAAATTGTTTACCTGTAGCTAAAGAAAAATTTGTTTTTTGTTGTAATACTAATGAAAGACTCAAGTTTGGAGGAAGAGTAAATGCATATAAAAAATAATTTTTTCAAGAAAATTTTCCAATTCATTAACCACTTCAGCTTGATATAGCAAAGACATAAACGAATATGGTAAATACGGAAGCTAATCCTGCTGTTAATTTACCGATTGAATTATTTTTCCGATAAATTTAACATTCACTTTTTGTTCAAGGGTAGCTGTAATAAGGAAAAATCATTTATCTGCCTGATCAAATCTGGCTTTTAAGTAACGGCAAGTTCTAGTAATGGCCCATATTGGCTTTTCTGAAATAATTTTGAAAAAATAAAAAGTTTTGAACATTAATTTTTTTGCAAAATTTCTTGGAAGGCAAATGGCATTTTTTTCGTCTGGAAAAATTTGAAAATTGGTTTTATACACTGCCAGTTGGGGTAACTTTATCTTCACAGACACACATTTTTAATGTCCGATATTGTAGCAAATCAAATAATGCACAATTTGGAATACTTTTGCCCACTGTCTACAAAAAAAAAGTAATTTTCCCATATTCATAAAAACTATTGAAGGTTTATTACACGTTTATTTGACAAATATTTCGTAGAAATACTTGAGATAAGAGCCTAATAAACTTAAAATAATTATTATGAACATGGCCTTTAAACTGTGAATATAAGATTTTACATGATAAATTTTTTATACAGATATTTGCTTACCATATTGATTTATTTCGCCCAAAACCCATCCCTGATCGTCAACTTGCTGAAAAAGTTGCCAAACACCACTCGCACTCTGCTCAGCTGTGTAGTTATTTACATCCGCAATAAATGTCACATGTAAACCGCTTTGTTCTGGCAGTCGTCCGGCCAGCAACAGGACGGGCAAGCAGGCTAACAACAGGGTAAATAATTTAGCCATCTTGTATCTACTTACTGTTTTTAAATATTTTATGAAGCAAGTCACCGTTTTAACTTTTACACTCGCACTGATGTGTTGAACAGGAATTCATCTGACCTTATACTGTTTCGCAATCACAAATTTCTAAATTTTACACATGAAAATTTTGTGGTTTTGTAGCTGCTAAAATTTGTAAGCAATAAATCATTTACAGTCTCATGTGAGTGATAAGATAATTCGGGCACTTTCAGCTTTTTGTTTGAAGACAAAAAATCGGTTAGCACTAGACATGGACTGATATAAAAACTTGTATATTTTTACCACAAAATGTTTTGGCTTGCTTTTAGCAATTTTTTGTTTGCCCTTAATAGCCTTCTTTTTCAAGACCAGTTTAATTTTTTGGGTATAGAAAATTGTTTCGGTGTTTTGCGTAGCCCCACAAAAAAAGTATAATGGTGTCAAAACGCATGATCTAGGTGGCCAACAATTCGAGAGCTAAAGGATGAAATAATTCGGCACATTAAAGGCATAGAAGCCCATTTATGCCTCAGTGTCATCGAAAGTTTGGAGCCTCGGATAAAGGTGTGCCGCCGAGGACGCAGCGCCCACATGTCCCATATATTATTCCAACATAATTGAACCATACACCAATATTATTATTATAAAAAAATTACAAAATTTCCTAAATAATTTGTGTTTTATTCAAAATCAGCTTCAGCCCTTAAAACGGAACTGCCCTCTCTAAATTTGGCAACGTGGCAAAAAATATTATGAAACAGCTGATTTTTTCCATTGTCTGATGCTTGAAATTTGAACTCAAAAAAGTTGCTAGCTTAAACGCGAGTTAAACCCAACTCGTAGAGGAACTTCCCCTGATTTTTCAGCCATATCACAAATATTTTTGTCAGAAACATTTCCTGTTGTAAATTACGTTTTGAGTAACCTTGAAACTGTACCAAAACTGAGCATTGAAAAAGTGAAAAAGCTTTTATTATACCACCGTTTAGTTTATTATAAAAACTCTTGTCACTATTTATTTTAGGAAATTATTCCATTTTTGGCATTCAAAAAATATTTGTGAGATAAGATAATTAAGATAGATAGAACAGCTGCGTATACATGAATTTTGATCTCCATTTCACGAAAATAATAAAACTCGTGTTTTAAGAAAAATAAAAAAGCTCAAAAAAAAGGTCTGCTTTCCAATTTCCAAAGCATAAAACCAAACTTTGTACAAAAAGTACAGGATCAAACTTTAAACAGGCAAAATATACAGTAAAAAAGGGGCAAAATGTGACTTTAGTTGCCAAACGGTAAAGCTGTTTATACTGCTTGTTGTTGCTTTCGTTCTAACTGCTGTGACAGCTGAGTGGAGAATACTGTATTTAGACGGGAAAGTACTTTCATTAAATTTGTGTTAAGCCCGTACGACACTACATTTTTCTTGCATTGTTCAAATTTTGGAGAACAGTGCAAATATAATGTAATAGTAGAATTTAGTATGTGCAGCGCGTTCAGCTATATTAAGATAAATGCAAAACTGTCAACATTTTTGTTGAAGTTATCGATAAAAAATGAGATTATGTCAAAAAAAATGTAAAATTTTTCAACTTAAAATTGACATTTCAGACTTGAATGTTGCTGTGTCAGCGGTTTATGGACAATTTTTGCGATTTAACGCTTCTTTTTTGGAAAATTTTTATTTCCTAGCGCTTTCTTGAAATAAAAAGAATACAACACTTACAAAAAAAGATGCCAGTTTTGTTTACGTTTTGTATATTTGGTTCTTTCTAGCAATTGCTGTTTCTTTCTATCAATTCTATACCAATTAATGAAAGAAAAATGAAGTATCATACGGGAAAATTTTACGAAAAGCTGAGTGGAAAGTTAGAAAATTGTGAGTGTAGTGCAACTTTCAGGCATTTACTTACCCGTCTAAATGTCACTTAAGACTTTGAAGAAACTTTTTTTTACAATTTCGTTCAGTGTCCCAAGTTCCCAATGTGCCTACAATTTGCAGTGTATGGAGCATATGGGAGCAAATTAAATTTTAATAAATCATGTATTGACGCAGCGCTGCCATTTTTGTTTACCTTTGACATTTCAGCGTAAAAGCTGAGCGCCAGAAAACGTGCCGCTCAACGCTATCGTTTAGGCATGGCTGCAATAAAACGTTTTAAGTACCCAAATTATCTTATCACACGCATGAGACTCAAAATGTTTTAATGTTTACAAATACATATAAAGTAGCTATGAAATCGAAAGTTTTTCACATTTGAAACTTTTCTCTAGCTTTACAAATGTGTAATTGGGAAACAGTATAAAATGGAGTGAATTCTTGTTCAACACAGCAGTACGAGTGAAAAGTTAAGACAGTGACTTGCTTCATAGAATATTCAAAAACAATAACTAAATAAAAGATGGCTAAATTACTTACCCTGTTGTTAGCCTGCTTGCCCGTCCTGTTGCTGGCCAGACGACTTCCACAACAAAACGGTTTACAGCTAACATTTGTTACGGATATAAATGAATACAGAGCTGAGCATGGTACGAGTGGTGTGTGGCAACGTTTTCAACAAGATGACACGAAGATCTGGGTCTTGGGCCAAAAAAATCAAGATGGTTAGCAAGTATTTGTAACAAAATTTTAGAAAATAATACTACATATCGGCAGCTTGAGAGTATAATCTTCGAAAACCGAAAAAAATATGTGCAAAAGGTACCTGTTTGTAGACCTTATGAAAAGTAATACATTTTATATACTATTATCGGTATTTATGAAAAAGCTTAAAGATTATACATACATTTTTGATCACACACTGATGAAGGAGGAAGTTTAAGTATTCGCTTAATGAATTAATGAACTTTTAATTTTATTTTCTGTAATCGAACTATAGTACATATTTACAATTCTTAATAATTTGATCAGGCTTGAGTTCGATTTTTACTTCCTCAAGGTTGAGAAGAAATATTTTATGATAAAACTGGAGAGATCCCCATTTTTAAAGAAGACAAGAAAAGTACAGTTGAGGACTTACTGGAAATTGAAGGCGTGTGAAGGGGGTTGGGATCATTGGCATTCTGGGTATATGAGTTAGCTGTCTAACTGCTGGATAACTACTAACTGTAACAACGCTACAATTAAATTGTCCTTCAGCTCTTTGATAAGCAGTATTGTACCGTTGCACATGTTGGGAATTCCGATTTTCAAGGCCAATTCCTGTGCAGTGAACTTAAAACCTCCTGTGGGTAATAAGCTGCACAATAGTCACAGTGTCACTCAATTTGCAGGGTTTTATTTAGCCGGAGGCTTTTTCAATAATCAGAGTGGTTATTTCGTTCACAATATCATTTCTCGGTGACACTATTGCTCTAGAAGTTTTCGATGTCAAGGTGTACTTCCACTAATAACATTTTTAACAACACGTTCATATAACGCAACTGAAGCAGAGCGAAACTGGACGCCAATGACGACGTAAAATCGGGCTTCTAATTAATCGTGTTGACTTACGTTGTGTGCGCTCAAATCAACATTGTGTGTAGTTTCAATATTGTCAATGCGTTAATATGTATAATTTATCTTGTTTGCTTTGTTTTGGGGGAAATATTTTTTGGCCCTACAAAACCGTAACCCTGTTTGAAGAAAAACAAAGATGGGCAGAGAGACACAAAATAATAAACAAAACAGAAACAGCAATTGTTGCGCGGAATTCAAAAGACATATTCGTACATCTGTGTGTAACATACACATTCATTCCTACATGAATATTTATACATATAACGCTGTCCATTTCCAAGTTGATTTCTTGGTTTTTGCGTCTAAATTTAAAGATGTTTTATTTTTCTGCGGTCTTTTGCTCTCATCGAATAAAATTTTTCATTCGCTTGCCTTTTACTTGGGGGTTACACCATCAAGTTTTGCCTTTCCAGTTTTAATACATTCACACTTGTTTACTAATACATGCACAATTTTGAAAATTGATGCAAACTTGATGATAATTTTTGCTTTCCATAGCAACAAATTAGCAACATTTAATCCTGACTTATTTAGATTTGCAAAAATAAATGATCTGTTTTTATGTTATAATTTTTGTGCTTAATCAAACGTTCACAAACACTCCCCATTTTCGTTTTTTCCACCCACCAATCCCTTTTTCCTATTTTCCCCAGTTCCAGTACAATGCAATGTGCATATATAGGGATCATCCCCTGAGTACTGGTCCCAGTCTAAAAAAAAAAAAAAAAAAAAAATTGACATGTATGAGCTATTTGATGCAAGAAGCATAAATTAATCATCTGTACTACCAAGTTTATCTTGTATGAATCCGCCTTTCCATTGCACTCACCTGATCAGAAACGTTGTATAATATTATAAGACTTTAAGTTTGACCATAAGTTATTTAATTTCATTATCATGAAAATTAAACGATTACATGTCTCTCATGCTGCCCAGCTTTAAAAATTTTATAGCCAGACAAAGTAAGCAAATTACTTGAGATAAAATATGTTTTAAACATTTTTTGTGCGTTTTTCTTCAAGATTTGCCCATCTGTGTCATTACATCACCGCATTCTAAACAAATGAATTATTTATTCGACCGAGCCATAAATATCACCAGTGTTACATTCAAACTTGAAGAAAAGAACGACGATGCTCAAGTATATCTTGTCGATGGTGGAATTAGAGAAACTTTTGTATCGCTGGTTGTTGAGCTCCCAGACATTGGAAGATCTACACATATATTTACTGCTTACACTTATTTCCAGAAAATGTAATCAAGCCAAAAATAAAATATATTCAAATTTGAAAACCTGTGTTATGATTTTTAGTCACTTGCTAATTTTTCTGTGTGTATAATGAGATTGAAAGAAGAAATAAGAAGAAATTAATTAGTACAACAAGATGTGTCCTTTTGGTCTATTTACAAGGCAGTTGCATATAGATAGCTCCACACGATGAGCTCCACTTCCTTGTAAGCACAATAAACATTTCCGAAAGGGTGAAGTGCTAGGAGTTCAAAAACAAGACATTGAAATTTGAAAACTATATAAATATTTTGTTATAAAAAATTTGCGTGAACAAATATCGAGTGTTGCTTTACTTTTCCAGCAATATTTATCCAGCAACTTTGTGACAGAGAAAAACGCTCAATTCCTCTCAAGTACTAAAACTAAGGCGAATTCACACAAGGTGAGCTTGGTAGCACAGATGATTATTGTTTGCTTCTTGCATCAAATAGCTCTTACATGTCAATTTTTTTTTCTTCGCTTACACTGCAGTTACACGATCAAGTTTTTTGCACATACTGCTTGTCAAAATTCAATAAAATTGATAACTCTGACGTAGGCTGCACGCAATTTCATAACAATTCGTTTTCAAGATGCCGTCAAGAAGAAAATTCAAAAAATAGCTGCCTCATTAAAAGTACTATCAGAAATAAAGAAAATAAAAGAAGAAGACAAAAACCAGAGGGCAGAAAGATAATACTGGGTGAAGCCCTTATTAGTAAGAAGGTTGGCAAATATTTAAAAATTATAATGAATGTAGATATGCTATATAAATCGCAGCACATCATTATATTTGTGGGTTTTGCCCCTAAACATTTTTATTTCTATTTTTAAGCTTGAATCTGTTTAATTTTTATCACTTTTAATTGCAACTTTCAAACAAAACAAAAAAATATTTGCAGACAGAACGAAAAAAAAAATTGTTGTCAGCTGTTTTGTTGCTTGTGACTTGATGCTCTCTTGATGGAAAGCAAAAATTGTCATCAAGTTTGCATCAATTTTCAAAATTGTGAGTGTATTAGTAAAAAAGTGTGAATGTATTAAAACTTGAAAGGCAAAACTTGATCGTGTAACCCCCAAGTTACAAAAGGTGGTGCCAATTTATTCTAAAGGTTATTGGTGGTAGAAAAGTTTTGTGACAATAACACTGTGCTAGTTGAAAAAACCGACAAACGGGGCACCCAGTGACTAAACCTAATTCGGGTACACTCCGTTTTCCTAGGTTAGCTCGCGTTTTCGTGATTTACCTTTATTTTAAAAATGGAGGAGGTTGCACTACATGTATTGAACTAACTAAAAAAAATTTTCGTTTATTGAACTTTAGTGAAAAACCGAAATTCCGCAATCAATAAAATAACCTTTAATCTGATATATAATTCATTAAAAAAAAATTTTTTTTTTTTTTTAATTTTTTTTTTTTGCAAATTCTTGAAATTTTGTGATCTTTAAAACTGCATAAAAAATTGAAAAATTAAGCTATGCTAACAAATTTTCCCGTGTATATAAAACATTATGTTTGAAACAAAACGAGCTTTAAATGACCAAAATCTGTGGGCAACTTTTGATTTTATTCACAAAAGATGAAAAATTGTAGTTTCAACCAGACGAAGCCTCAAAAATTGAAAAAAAATTTTATTTCTTGTTAATTAAAATACATTTCTGCATGTTCATATAAAAAGTTTTTTGTAATTATCTAACATTAAGATGTGTTAAAAAAGTGTTATGAAACCTTTTTGCATAATTTGTACTTCGCTTGAAGAGCGAATTTTTTGTTCCAGTAATTGACTTATTAACACGGTGTTTCAGATACTCATTAAAATTACAAGCGGTGCACTTGAAGAAAATGTTTGTATTATATATTTTGTATTATATAATTTCGAAATCCCGAAAATCCCTGCATTTCGGGATATTCCGATTGGCATCCCTAGTTCTGGTAGACTAATTTGCAAAAAAAAATTTTTTTTTCCAAACCAAAAATTTTTTTTAATGAATTATATATCAGATTAAAGGTTATTTTATTGCGGAATTTCGGTTTTTTACTAAAGTTCAATAAACGAAAATTTTTTTTAGTTAGTTCAATACATGTAGTGCAACCTCCTCCATTTTTAAAATAACGGTAAATCTCGAAAACGCGAGCTAACCTAGAAAAACGGATAGCACCACTGAATTCAGCGTACCCGAATTAGGTTTAGTCACTGGGTGCCCCGTTTGTCGGCAAAAAAAAATTCCAAATTCAAGCACAGTGTAATTTTTCATTTTTTTTCGCCAAAAATAAAACCAATATCATGCCCCAACCATCGTATCCAGCGGATCTGGCCACCGCTTACTTTGCTTTTTCCCCAAACTGAAGACACCGATAAAAAGAAAGCGTTTTGCTACTATTACTAGGAGATAAAAGAAAAACGAAACAGGAGCTGTTGGCGATACCAAGAAGCGTGTTTCAGAGGTGTTTCGAGGATTAGAAAAAACGCTGAGTACGTTAACAGTTGACTACGATAACAAATTTAATATGTTGCCACTGTCATTATGAACTGCAGCCGAAGATCCCAATTTATTGCAGCAAAAAAAAATTTTTTTTTTTTTTTGAACAATTTACAAATCAATTGAAAAATTTAAATCTTTATTTTATTTAGAAGGCAGTTACAGCAAAAATATTCGGAGTGTACTTGTCTGATCGTATTATGTTCTCGATATTATGTAAGAATCCCTAAATAAATATTTTTAAATTTCCAAAACAGAATAAATAATAGTATTATGCAAGCAAACGACGGAATGATAAAAAGTTGTTTGCTCTGTCCCAGCTCAGCATTTTTTTTTTTTATTATTCTTAAAACACTCGTTTTATTATTTCAGTGAAACGGAGATCAAAATTCAGCTGTTCTATCTATCTTAATTGCCTTATCTCACAAAACCCTAAGCAAATAGTTTTTGAATGCCAAAAATGGAATAATTTCCTAAAATAAATAGTGACAAGAGTTTGTATAATAAACTAAACGGTAGTATAATAAAAGGTTTTTCACTTTTTCAATGCTCAGTTTTGGTACAGTTCCAAGGTTACTCAAAACGTATTTTACAACAGGACAAAAATATTTGTTGGGTTTAATTTGCATTTAAGCTTGCAACTCTTTAAATCAGTCCACATTTAAACAAAGAAAATATTGAGTTCAAACTTTAATGGAAAAAATCAGCTGTTTCATAATATTTTTTGCCGCGTTGCCAAATTTATAGAGTGCAGTTCCATCTGAAGGACTGAAGCTGATTTTGAATAAAACACAAATTATTAAGGAAATTTTGTATTTTTTTCTTAAATGATAATATTGGTATGGTTCAATTATGTTGGAATAACATCTGGGACATGTGGCCGCTGTGACCTCGGCGATACACTTTTATCCCAGGTTCCAAATTTTCGATGACACTCAGGCGTAATTGAAATTCTATGCCCTTAATGTGCCGAATTATTTGATGCTTTAGCTCTCGAATTGTTGGTGGCTAATTGACGTAAACCTTTTCTTTTAAATAACGCCAAAGACAGAAGTCCAAGGGAATCAAATCTTATGATCTTGGCGGTCAATTGACATCGCCACCACGTGAGATAACAGGGCCGTTGAAATTGTAGCTCAATAGAGCCATTATTTTGATGGTTATTTGTCAAGTTGAAACCACATATCGTCCACAGCCATATCTTCCGATTCGGGTCATAAAAGGTTCGTTATCATCTCGCCATATCGAACACCTTTCACAGTAACTGCCCGCTTGGCCTCATTTTGAAAGAAATACGGCCCGCTGATGCCGCCAGCCCATAAACCTCACCAAAAAGTCACTCTTAGTGGATGGCAATGGTTTTTCGACAATCAATCTTTGAATATCATTCGCCCAAATGTGGCTGTTCTACTTATTGTCACATCCACTTTCTTTTGAGAATTTTTCGACTCTACTGACGAGTTGACTGGCTGAATGCACTCTGATCTAGCGAAGTTGCGGCGGCATATAGGCGGCTGGAAGTGACAGAATACCTTGATAAGCTCTATTTTTAGACCTACAATAATAACAGTTTTGTAATTAAACATTTTTCGAAAGTAATGATATGAAAAAAAAAATTTCATGAAAACGAAGAAAGCTTTTTATTATGTATAAAGCTTTTATTTTGTGTACGCTATTTTTACATAACCTACTGCAAAATGTATGCGAGTTGTCCCAACATGGAATAAAATACTCACAATTTTAATTATCTGCTATTCATGGTTTATGAATACAAAATCTTAAGATACTACTATTAAGCTTCCCTTGCGGTTAAACTGAGCAGCTGATAATCAATTGAATAACTTTTTGTTTTTGTAATTAGACGGTTATAATACAAGTTTTTATATCTTTTAAAAACTTTATGCTGTAAGTGCAATGAAATAAAAAAGCTCTACAAATAAAAAGTTCCAAATCCCCAAATTATCTTATCATTCGCAGGAGACTTAAATTTAGATTAAATTTAGATTTACTACTTACAAAACTGAGTAGATACAAAAACTCAAGTTTTTCGTTGTTGAAACTTCTATGTAGCTTTGAAAATCTGTAATTGTGAAATAGTATAAAATCTAATGAATTCTCATTCAACACATCAGTACGAGTGTAAAAGTTAAAACAGTTGCCTTGTTTCATCAAATATTTAAGAACAAAAGATAAATACAATATGAGTAAATTCTTAAGTCTGTTGTTCGCCTGCCTGCCCGTGCTGTTGCTCGCCAGTCGAATTCCAGAACGAAACGGCTTATATATAACATATATAACGGATATAGATAAATACAGAGCTGAGCATCCTGGTGGTGTCTGGCAACCTTTTCAGCAGGTTGATGATCAGGAATGGGTTTTGGGGAAAAAAAATAAAAATGGTAAGCAAAAGTATAAGAGTAAATTTAGCAAAATTAAACCATTTCAAAGGTGTGCTTTTCAAAAAATATACATTATGACACGTATACTATTTTGGGCCAGTGCCAATTGTTAAGTGGTGAAAAAAAGAAATTTTATTGGTGGCCTGTGCCAGTCAATAGAAAAGTATTGTGTTGAGAAAAAATATTTACTAAGCTAAACTGTTTAGCTATTACTATTGTTTTGTGCCAAATGAAAAAAAAAAAAAATTTTTTTGACACTCTACAGAAGAGCAAAAATTGTGGGCAATTCGATGAAAATGAATAAATCCAGGAAATTCACTATTCCTTTAGCAGTAAAATTGTAGTATTGCAATTCTATTTAATCACTGATTTTAGTTCATGATTTACAATTGTTAATAATTTTCGCCCATATTCATAATAATTATTGTAAATTTATTAAGCTCTTATTTGACGTATTTCTACGGAATGTTTGTCAAATAAACGTGTAATAAACCTTCAATAGTTTTTATGAATATGGGTGTTTTTATCTTTGTATTAAGTTAATTCAGGCTCAAGATTTTTCTATATTATTTTTGTGCTTGATATTAATTAAATAAGACATCGAAGAAAACATCAAAGGCATTTAGCAGGGTGGACAGCTAGTGGTTTCGAGGCCGTCACACTTTCTCGTCAGCAGTCGTCCGTCTTTGAACTCAGGGGCTCCCAAGTTGTTGCATCTTTTCTATTTAAATTTTTAATTACAGTCGAACTTCCATAACTCGAATCACCATTATCCCAAAAAAAAACTTCGACTTATGGAGACTTCGAGTTACAAAATTTTTCGTCTAAATAGAATAAAAGGTTTTTGTATCATGTATTTTTATTTAAAATAGCCTCTAATGGAAAACTACATACATACTTAAGTATGTAAAAAAACAAGCATGTGTACTCATATACATATGTTTTTAAAAATTTTCAATTAAATAAAATATTCTGAAATGAGCAAAAATGGCATATACTGTATACTTTATATATTTATATATATGTATATACCTGACATACAGTATAATCAGCTCAAGCAACCAAAGAGAGTAAAACAAACAAACTAAAACAAAAAACTAATTTAACACACAAAATTCTTGGAGTTACAGAATTCATGTGCATGTTTTTTGTTCGAGTTATGGAGAACTTCGACTTATGGAAGTTCGAGTTACAGAGGGAAAATTGTATGTGATTTGTTCTTTTAACGCTACTGCCAACAAAATTAGTTCGAGTTAGAGAAGTTCGAGTTATGGAAGTTCGACTGTAGATCAAACACACCAATTATATTTTGATTTTATATTTACCATAGCATATTTACCGGCTGAGAGTTTCTCATTACACAAAGGTGTAAATAAGTTGTATTACAACTTGCTTTTTTTTATATATTTTTCTTATATTGTGGCATGGTCTGACAGACAACGAATTCCAGTCCTATACTTTTGAAGCCACGAAATGGACAATCCATTATCTCGCACTACATGGGCAAACATACCCCTCCAATGAACCTAACCACCTCTCTATATATGATATAAGTACAGAATATAAATTCTTGTTTGTTTTTTTTTTTTTTTTATCAACATAACCCCTCATTTACATACGCAAGTACAAGTGCAAGTAACTCAATACATTGACATTTTTTTTAATTCAGGTCCAAAAATGAACCTTTTCAAACAATATTTGCTATATTTTTCAGCTGTCTATATGCCGACGACATTTCGTTGGTGCTAATCAACTCATCAGTAGCCTTGAAAAATTCTTAAAAGTTTGTTTAAAACTTAACTACTTATTCCATAATTCCTATGAACACAATAAGAATCAGAAATGTTCAAACAAACCTTTAACACAGCAAACATTTCTTTTTTCGTTTTTCGTTTTGCAACACTTCTACTTTTCTTTGCAACCTTCATATAGAAGTCACCATTGCTGTAAAATACAGCAAATATTTTTTGAAAAGGTTCATTTTTGGACCTGAATTAATACATTTCAATTGGCTCTTAAAGCAAATAAATAATTAAGTTCATATTTGACATTTTTTTGCTAATACCATAATACGTTTGCAAGTTGCGAGCTCACTTGCAAGAGATTTTGATTGCCAGTAAGTTTTTTTACTTACATGTTGGCAAAATGACAAAAAGCAAAAACGGTGTTACCTTATAAAGTTCATATTTTAATTTTCATAGATAACTTTTGATCTTCGATACTTTTTGATCTCAAATACCGAAAAATAAGATAAAATATTTAAAAAAATTTAAGTAAAATATGGCTTTTATGGATTCTTAGCATAAATTTACTATTTATTTGATCAAAAAAAGTAATTAGTATAATTTGTTTCCTCATAAGAGTTGATACTTGACAATCCTTTGGCAGCCCAGACATTAAAACGTCTTGTAGACGAACAAAAACAGAATAAACAAGACACAAAAAAGGCAAAAAAAATAGTGATTTTTAAATATAAAAAGTGGAACAGTGGTTTTGTAGTTTCTTTTCGCATAATTATTTTATTATTATTGCTTTTATTTGATTTTTTAATTTTGTAAAGTAAAGCAATTCTCTTTAAGACCATTTTCTTTGGCGACATTTTAAAAATGAGCTTGCACTTGCCTGTGTAAACAATCAAGCAAGTAGCAATAGCTTTTATTGTCTCTATCAGTGTATTGGTTGTTAATATGTACATACAACTTACTTGCAACAAGCTACTTGCATGTGTAAATGGGGGTTAAATTATATGCCATGCCCACTTCTGCGAATATTTTATGCAAACAGTTTTAGTGCCTCAGCTTTTTGATGGCGCAACAACTTCCAAGCTTCCATGTCAATAAAAAAAAGGCCAATGACAATATTAATTCGGAGCCCTCGCATGTGTTAAAATATAATTTAAGGACTTATTATTCTTTTTGTTTTCTTTAAGATTTGATGTATGGTATTGTACAATCATCGTATTCTGAACAAGTGATTTCTGCCCAGCCAAAGTTGTATTCAATTGTCTCGGCGACAAACATCAACTGCATTAAAATCAAATTTGAGGAATATACTGATGATGTTCAGGTATTCCTTGTGGATGGTGGAGTTGGAGAGAAATTTGCATCGATAATTATTAAACTTCCAGTCTTCAATGAAGAGACGACTGCATTCAGTGCTTACCTTTATTTCAACCGATATTAATCATCGCCATCGAGATGTACATACAATATGTAGTATATAAAGACATGAAACATATTTTTCGATATTTTATTATTTTTACTTTTATTTTGTTATATTTTATGTTTATGGGCTTAAATCAAATAAAGAAGTTACAAATAAATTATGAAATTTTAAAACTTTTATTATTCTTATTTAGAGATGTCCAAACTAGTTTGAACAAAAAAAAAAACAAACTCTTACACCGGTATTCATAAAAAATAAAACATTATTGAAACACATTTTACGACAAGTTTTTCATATAATTTTTTTTTTAAATGTGTATGGGCAACGTTTTATTTTTTATGAATACCGGTGTAATTATTTTTAATAATTATTTGAATTATTTCTAATAAAATGTAAAGCTGGCAACACTGTTGGCGTATTTGGAAGATAGTTTTCAATTGTCAAGAAAACCGAACCTTCATTTTATGGAGGCCATTAAATGTATACTTTCTTGCCGTTCAACCACCAAACAAACCAAACTTGCCCACACCAGTGCTACCAGCTTCAAGGTAATTCAACTCTTGTTTCATAAGGATTTAATTAAAGAAATACCTTTTAATTGAAAGAAATTATACAAAAGTTATTTTCTTTCCCCCAAAATGCTTATTATAATTCTGCTCGCCTACGAGAAAGTTATAATAAACCTTCAAAAAATAAAACTTCAACTTACCGATCTGGTATGTCTGTGAAGTAAATGAAAAAAATTTCATGACGTAAGCCTATGCGAAGGCAAGCTGTCGACATAGAGGAATCCAAATTGATTCTTGCGACATTGAGTGCCTGAGGCAGTACGTCCCTCAAAGTAGACATTATTATTGTGTTATCTTTTTGTTTTGTATAGTCAAAGTTTTGCAATATTGAAGAGGATTCGTTAAATGTTGTTAACTGGATAGGGTGCAAGGTATATACACTGGACTCTAAACAGACAAATTAACAACAGCTATTCCTGACTTACTCAGCTTTGTGAATATAAATGTTCTGTTTCATGTCCTATTTTCTTTTTTTTATTAATCAAACGAGCATTTCCGTTTTTTCTTCCATCCTCGCCCTCTTTTCTGTTTTCCTAGTTCCAGTACAATGCAATGCATATATAGGGATAACCTCTGAGTACTGGTCCCAGTCTAAAATAAAAAAAACCAAAATTCTTTCGATAAAATTTTTCGACGATTATCGAAGCTCGAGTGTTGTTCATAATAAGGGTCTGAGTTCCACTATTTTTTCTCCTATGTAAGATAGAATTTTTTGTAATTTCTGTCCCCCAGTGTATATCTCTTTTTAGTCTTTTCTACAAGCATGTTCTTTTTTTGTGCGGTGGAAAGAAAATATCATGTAACATTAACATGACTTCATGTCGATAGTGAAGGTACTTTTTAACTAATAACGATAACCTGATTCTTAAACTCAATTCATTAACTCTACACTTGTAACATTTGTTCAGAGCTCCCTTTTGTGATTTATGACGATCATAAAAACTTGCAACTTAAAAATTATCTTTCAATTTGCTCTTCTTCTTATTTTTCTTAACAATAACTGACGAACGATGTCATTAAATAAACGGAAATAAAATTGTTCTTTCATCAGTGTTGCTCATCATCACTTGGAAATTTTTTTATTATTATTTATTTTTTTTTTTTGTTCTTTCTTTCTGCTATACACCTGCAGAAAGTCATCATAAAGATTATGGATATGAAAATAAAATGAAAAATTGAGCAAAAAGAAAAAATTAAGAAAGAAATTTCAACAATGTAAAGGATTGTTGTATTAAAAAATACCGAACCTCAGAAACTTTCATTTCCTCTGGTGGCACTGTTCTGGAAAAATGATTTTAATCGTATGCACATACACACACACCCACACATACAGACAGTGTCGGTGGCAGGATTTACCGTAAAATTCCGCTTATTTTGTAAAACAAATGGAGTGGGAAAACGTATTATAAATGAAAACGTACATTAAATTACGGGCAAGGACACCACCAATGACACTTTTTGTCATGTATACAAAGTCATCATATAATAAAAATAAAAATAACGATAATGGTGTAAATTTGTTTCTTGTTTCATCAAGTATTTTAAGATTATTTGCCTTTGATGTCTGCCGCATGATTATTGAAGGCAATAAGACTGTAAATACTTGCTCACTTACTTACGCATTCAAAAAATGTTAATACTTGTTGGTTTTAATGGCCACTGCCAAACAGTTATTGACATTTCATTGGATCGTCTGAATTACGTTTTCATGAGATATCAAAGAAATTGTTTTGTGTATAGAGCTAAAAAGGATTTTTATATTTATTGAGGGTATTTTAAATAATTTCTTCCGCAAGCAAATATGGAACGACTTAAATTAATATCAAATGACTTCAGCAATTTCTAAGAAAGCAAATCTATAAAATTCGTATTTTTCTTTAAATACATCTTTATTATTTAATAAATTCTAGCAGTAAACTAATTGATTTAAATAATTTTATTTAAATTTTTAAATTTAAATAAAAGTATTTAAATACTCAAAAATGAATTTGATTATTTATTTGCTATAAAAACTAATTGAAATGTTTTATCTAAAATAAGACCTAAAAACAGATCTATTTCGATCTGCGCTGACACAAACGTCAAAATCAAGAACTAAATAGTTCTCTAGCTATCGAGTGGGAGTTTTTATAGAAAAAAGTTTATATTATTTATTTGTAAAAAAAAAAAACTGGTGATTTGAGTTGGAAAATCCATATATTTTTAATAATGTTTTCTGATGCTAATCAACTCATCGATAGACTCGAAAAAATCTTAAAAGAATGTTTAAAGCCTAACGACTTATTCCATAATTTCCATGAACAAAATAAGAATCAGAAATGTTAAGTTCATTTTAGAATATTCAAAAAACTTTTAATTTTTCATAACAATCGTAGTAACCATAACAATCGTAGTAGGCCTCTCAAGCCCAGCTGACTACTGCTTTTAGCCTGAAAAACTTTCAAAATACACTACACAAAGACACACACACGCCAAAAAAGGGGTGACAGATGTCGCAAGAAAATAACAGGTTATCCATTTCGTGGTTACTTTTTACTTAGGACTGGAATTCGTCAAACTAAGTTGCTAAACCAATTTTTTTCTTCTCAGCTGAAAATCTGACATTGAGGAAAATGGAACGCTTAACTATCACACAACGCATAAAAATTATCAAAACATACGACAAAAATGGTCCTTCCGCCACAGCCACATAACGTGCTTTAAGAGAAGACTATGCTTTACATAATCGTACGACTACGCAAACAATTAGCAGAATTGTGAAGAAATTTCAAGAGACTAGAGCAGCTACAAATATTGTAAGGCCTGTGCATTAATGATTCGTTCTGCCTAAAATATCGCTGTTGTAAGTGAAAGTGTTGCCGAAGAACCGAATGTGTCGATTCCTCGTCGTTCTCAGGAATTAGGACTGTCTTATGGCCAATTGTGGCGTATTTTGCATTTAGATCTACACCCACATCCATATAAAGTCCAGCTCACACAACAACTGAAGCCAGCTGACCATTCACAACGTCGTAGATACGTGGAATGGGTGCTTGAACAACAGGCGGTGAATGGGCGATTTTTCGAACAAAATTTTCTTCAGCGATGCAGCACATTTCTCACTCGGTGGGTATGTTAATAAATAAAATTGTTGTATTTGGGGTTCTGAGAATCCTCAAGTAGTTGAAGAGAAACCATTCCGTCCAAGAAAAGTCTCTGTTTGGTGGGAAGTTGTCATTGGACCTTACCTCTTCGAAAACGACGAGGGCGCGACTGTCACCGTCAATTCGGAGCATTATGGTCACATGATAACCGACTTTTATTTTTGCCTGCTATTGCAGAATACGACTTGGAGAATGTGTGGTTTCAGCTAGACAGTGCCACATGCCACACAACGCGAGCGAATATGGCTTTGTTGCAAGAGACATTTCCCGGCTGCGAAATTTCTCCTCGTGGCGATATCAAATGGCCGCCAAGATTTGACACCATTAGGGTTTTTTTGTGGGGCTACGCAAAAGACCGTGCTTATGTAGATAAATCTTTAACTCTTGCCTGAGATACCGCCCAATATGTGTCAAAAAGTGGTCGAAAATTACCGCAAAAAAATCAATACTTGCAACACTTCGCGTGGTGGTCATTTAAATGATGCAGTGATTCACACATAATGTCAACGTTCAAACTTTATAATAAAAAAGAGATATTATGAAAAAAAATATTTTGTATGTGTTCTATTTACGTTCACCGCAAAATGGATAACCCGTTACGTAGCAAAAATTGTCAGCCGATTGCAATTATCAAAATGCACACATACAGTTAATGCTGTTTTCTACGTCCATACATTCATACATACATACTTTTGTCGCTCTACATTCTTTATTTATATGGCTCGAAAACAATTTTGCTTTAAAGTCCCAGCTTTATAGTTTATATGAGTTTGACGTTTATATGAGTTTGGCTTTACAGTGGTTCTACAATTCTCTGAACCAACAATTTCCCAAGTGCTGGCAATCTTTCATTGACAATCGGTTGCCAGCCAAAACTCGTGGTCAAACCTTGAAATATTATACAATTTTACTACCTTCTGTAGGTATAAATGTATGTATGTATATACATATGTATGTATATGTATATACCTCACCGTACTTTCAACGGTTATATAACATACATTTGAAATTAATATCACCCACTTACATATTATCTACATACGCATGTGTTTTATTTCCAAGAATCTTTATGCAAACAAACACCACCAGCTAGTAACTAATATTATTTTAAGAATTCAACACACAAAAAACTTCTATGAAAACTTTCCAATTTTTAGGAATAATATTTATTTTGTATATTTTTACGCAGATTCTATCTTTATTGCTACAGAAAAGATAAGTTTTTTTTTTTTTAATAACGCTAGATAACTGGCAGTTTTAAGATTATTTGTTTGTATTGTTGAGGAAATAAAAAAATTGCTGTTACAGCATCTTTTTCGGATAACAAGTCAGCAATAACACAAGCAGAAACTTTTTCATTCAACTCCAAACATTTATTTTGAACCTGTTAACATACTTTCCATAGATACCTGCAGTGTTCGTTGCTGGTTGTTGGTTTCCATAGACGATGCAGCAGATTTATGGTGGAGTAAATTCTTTGTTGTTTTATTAGGAACGAAAAAAAAATATCATAAAGTGGTTTGTTGTTAGAAAATAAAAATTTTTTAAGTTTCCAGGCTTTAAATTTGAACAGCAACAAGTAATAATGCTATTTTCGGCAGTGCCGAATCTTATATACCCTTCACCAAGTTATGCAGCAAAACGAAATTGTAGGGACACCCGTTATATTTACTCGCCCTCGTCTCTTATAACTGGGAAATGATGTTTTCCAATGACCATTACATCGTGATGACGTAGGCATATATTTATGTAAGCTTTTGCAAAAATATTCTTATATAGGCCCAATTTAATTGATTATCTATTTTGCGGTTTCAAAAGCGAACTTAAATAAAGCACATATAAAATATTTGTTTTCATAATATTTTTTTTTTATTACAGTATTTATCGGATATAAGAACATCTCATATAAGAACAAAACGCTTATAAGAAACATTTGCAAAAACACCATATCTTTTTAGTGTTTTTTCTAACAAAAAAAGTTTCATAGAAGAAAAACGCTTATAAGAAAAAAACTGATAAAAGAACATTTTTCTTGAACACCAAAACCACAAAATGTATAGAAAAAGAATTTATATAAGAAACTTTCAAGGGCAACACTGAATTTATGTAGTTTGCATGAACAACTCTGTTTTCTGACAGTTTTACAACAACAACAACGTTTTTTTTTACTTTTAGTGCTCATGAGAAGTTTTCGTTTCTTGCCTCGTAAATAAATAGTACAAAATGAATTATGTATGTACATGTATTTACTACATATAATTTTTTTTCAAATTGAAGTTGTCTAGTTTTTTATATCTATTTACTAAAGGGGTTAATAAAATAAAATTTGATTTGTTTTATTTTTCTATTTACATACATGCATACATCTACGTATATACATAAAAAGGTAAAAAAGCTCGTATATTCATATAAGAAACAAATGCCTTATGGCCATAACTACTTATATAAGAAATAAGTTTCTTATATAAAATAATTGCATATAAGAAAGAATCGCTTATAAGAAACTTTTTTCGTGGATTTTTCAAGATTCTTATATCCGATAAATACTGTATAAAGTTTGAACGTTGACATTATATGCGAAAGACTGCATCATTTAAATGACCACCACGCGAAGTGTTGCAAGCATTGCTTCTTTTGAGATAATTTTCGACCACTTTTTGACACATATTGAGCGGTATCTCAGCCATAACTTGACGAATGTTGGTTTTTAAGTGCTCAAGAGTTAAACGCGGTCTTTTGCGTAGCCCCACAAAAAGTCAATCTAATGGTGTCAAATTGCATGATCTTGGTGGCCAGTTGATATCACCACGATGAGAAATTACGCGGCCAGGAAATGTCTCTTGCAGCAAAGCCATATTCGCTCGCGTTGTGTGGCATGTGGCACTGTCTTGCTGAAACCACACATTCTCCAAGTCGTATTCTGCAATAGCAGGCAAAAATAAAAGTCGGTTATCATGTGACCATAACGCTCCGAATTGACGGTGACAGTCGCGCCCTCGTCGTTTTCGAAGAGGTAAGGTCCAATGACAACTTCCCACCAAACAGAGACTTTTCTTGGACGGAATGGTTTCTCTTCAACTACTTGAGGATTCTCAGAACCCCAAATACAACAATTTTGTTTATTAACACACCCACCGAGTGAGAAATGTGCTGCATCGCTGAAGAAAATTTTGTTCGAAAAATCGCCCATTCACCGCCTGTTGTTCAAGCACCCATTCCACGTATCTACGACGTTGTGAATGGTCAGCTGGCTTCAGTTGTTGTGTGAGCTGGACTTTATATGGTTGTGGGTGTAGATCTAAATGCAAAATACGCCACAATTGGCCATAAGACAGTCCTAATTCCTGAGAACGACGTGGAATCGACACATTCGGTTCTTCGGCAACACTTTCACTTACAGCAGCGATATTTTAGGCAGAACGAATCATTAATGCAGAGGCCTTACAATATTTGTAGCTGCTCCAGTCTCTTGAAATTTCTTCACAATTTTGCTAATTGTTTGCGTAGTCGGACGATTATGTAAAGCATAATCTTCTCTTAAAGCACGTTGTGTGGCTGTGGCAGAAGGACCATTTTTGTCGTATGTTTTGATCATTTTTATGCGTTGTGTGATAGTTAAGCGATCCATTTTCCTCAATGTCAGATTTTCAGCTGAGAAGAAAAAAATTGGTTTAGCAACTTAGTTTGACGAATTCCAGTCCTAAGTAAAAAGTAACCACGAAATGGATAACCTGTTATAACATGCTGCTCTTATAATACTATTATCTTAATCTTAAATATTTTTTTCTGCCTGCTTTCCTGCAGCAGTGGTATATAGAATCCTCCATAAGTCTACACCGCAGCACTGAACCACTTTTTTTTATAAACAACATATTTTTGCTCATTTTTCTAAGCATCAAAATTACAAAAATAAACTTAATCGCATCACAAATTGCTGATGCTTTTTGTAAGGCAGAATAAAAAATAACAATGTACCTACATATATTCTTTTTCTTTTCCAATTAACCTGACTAGTAAATAAATAATGTTGAGATAAATTTCAAACCAGGAAAGGACTGCAACAAAAAAAAATGTCATCTTATGTTATGGGTTGAAAGTGGGAAGAAAGCAGAATACACAGTTTTAAAATTGAAATAGAAAAGTAAAAATTTCTAAAAAAAAAAATGGGGAAATAATCGAAAATTGAAATATTGAGAAATTCATTTAGTGAACTTATTTCACGTAATGTATTTTCTGCACACACACACACACACACACACGACTCTTCCGTAAGCAGAGTCTGGGCAGTTAACCAGCGGGAAAACTGGAAAAAACTTTTTACACTTTAGGCCTTGTTGCTAAAGGTCTGCTTAGCAGCAAAATTTTAATAATTGTTTTCTTCACTGAAATAAATATTGTTACGTTTTTACCCTTTAATAAAAACAGTTTTTACGGATTCTTTGATTGCAAATGAAATAAAACACACTCAGCTATTTTATGTACAGTACTTTCACTTCCGTTCACACTTTATTAATTATTCAACAATGTGAAGGCATTCTGCTAAAACACTTTATCACTAATACACAATTACGGCATAAATTCGAACTGATTAATGTTGAGGGTGGGTGGCACGCTTAAAATCAGACTGTCCCAAAGCTCACATCATGCCACTATATGTATATACGAAGTTGCCGAATTCAAGAACTTTCTAATTAGAGGACCATGACTTGAGCGCCATTGATGGACAAATTGATCTCGAAAGTTCGTTCTAACACAACAACCTTTGTGCTGAAATTTAAGATGTGGGTGGCCTCGCCTTTCGAGATCCTTTTCACGCAATCGATAACCCCCCCATTTACACACACAAGTGCAAGTGTAAATAGCTCAATACATCGATATTTTTTTACTAATACAATCACACTTCTGCAAGTTGCGAGCTCACTTGCAAGATATTTTGATTGCCAGTAATTTTTTTTTTTTACTTGCATGTCGGTAAAATGACAAAAAGCAAAAATAGTGTTACTTTAATTTTAATAGATAACTTTCAAAGAAACGATTTTTAATACATTACATTTTGAGCTTACATACCGAAAAATAAAATAAAATAAAATATAAAAAAAAATTAATTAAAATGTGGCCTTTATCGATTTGTAATATAAATTTACTATTTATATTATTAAAAAGCTATTCGAATAATTTGCTTTCACATAGTAGTTCATTTCACAATACTTTGGCAACCCAGACATGACAAAACGTCATGGAGACCGACAAAAACAGAACAAACAATACACAAAAAAAGCAAAAAATAGCGAATTTTAAATATAAAAGATGGAACAGTGATTTTGTAGTTTCTTTCAACATAATTATTTTATTATTATTGTTCTCATTTAATTCTTTTATATTTTGTAAAGTAAAGCAATTTTCTTTAAGACCATTTTCTTTGACGACATTTTAAAAATGAGCTTGCACTTGCCTGTGTAGACAATCAAGCAAGTAGCAACAGCTTTTATTATCTCTGTCAGTGTATTGGCAGTTAATATATACCCCCAACTTGCAACAAGTTACTTGCATGTGTAAATGAGGAGTAACCGGCCGTATTTATTTAAATTGCATGGTGGTGTTTTCCCTACTCTTTCATAGATGTCGCTTATAGCAGTGCTACTCAACCTCAGTTGTGTTGTATTAACCCATGACGCACGATTAGCTAAAATTTGTAACAATAAGTTGTAAGTACTTTTTCGTTATAAAACCCGCAGAGACGACCAATTCGATCCTAAAATTAATATTGACTTCAGTCTGAGAAAATTGAACGATGGTAATTTTCTGAAAAAATTCAGAATTGTACGAATGAAATCACTGTTTACGATCAGGCGAACTTGTTTTGAATGTAAACTTCTTTCAAGCTGAATTAAAACTAAAAAAAAAAATGCAAGGCGAAACAAGAACGATTGTAATTTTGGGCAATGTTAAAATTTTTTTGTGTTAAAGAGTGTTTACGTTAAGGATGGCGGTCATTTTAAGTTTGTTAAACTGAATTGTGACATTTCCTTGAAAAATAGTTTGAGATGACAAAACAGCATACACGGGCCTTCCACCAGGCATTCACTCTCCTTGTTGTTCCCGCTAGACAAAGAATAAATACTCTTTTGAATTCTTGATGTTGTTAGTTCTTTTCTTTTGCAAATCAATAAGAAAAATTATCAAAAGAAATAAAAAAGTACCAACCATTTCAGAATACAATTATTCTTTTTATCTGTTTTACTGTCTGATATGTACGTATGTTTGTATACACATACATATATATTTTTTATGTGCTCTTTCTTTATCCTTGTTAAGCAATTTAAACACTAGAAGTTATATTTTTTACTTTCTTCTTTAACTGCAATATTTATTCTTGTGTTTCATATGCCAGGGTATTGAGGAAAGTGCAGCATGTTCAGTGGGGCGGGTCGATTTAGCAATCAATATTGCGTGATCGATTTTTCGATAGCTTTTGGCATTCCACTGCGATACATCAAAAACAAATCATTTTCGAAACATCCAAATTAAAGATTTTCATATGAAAATAATGAGGATGGGCCATGCATTTGACCACTCTGCATAATGGAACCGATTAGTGTAATTTGGGAACATTTTGCCAATAATGATGATAGTCTTCAAGAAGCCATCCGAAGCTTTAGGAATAGTCCTGCTGATCCTTTGGAGAGTGAAATATCGGCAAATAAAACTAATAAATTAAAGGAGACCTAAAGCACGAAAAGAAAAATAATATTAAACTAAATAAATTCAGTCAAGTACGAGGCTGGCTCGCACACTTAGGGTTCCGTATGTATGTGTAATGTACGTATGGAAAACTTACATATCCTAAGGGATATATGACTTGTTGTTGTAAAGCATCTGGGAATACATACACTGCGCGAATTTCGTCTCTCTACCTCTTACGATGCGAGAGTTATCGCTAACTGTTACTTTACGTTGCAAAGCGACACCTGGTAGTTTTCGACTTGTTGTTGTTTTTAGTATTTGCTGTTGTAGCGGCAAGGTACAACAATATCCGGTGAAAATTTCAGCTATTTGGCTCTTACCATTTCGGAGAATGGACGCTGTGACGGACGGACGGACGGACGTAGTAGTATCGGTAATAGGGTTCCGTTTCACTCCGATGAGTACGAAACCCTAAAAAACATGGTAATTTGGGTGCCTCGAAAATGATTTTTTTTTTTTGTTTTTGGCATATGAGAGTGGAAATTTGTTTTCTATCGAGAAGTTGATGGTTCAATATCGGCAGCTTTTTATACACGCAAATCGACCCACCTTAATGTATACTCATACATACATACATGTACAAGTGAATTAAAAGTATTGAAAATGTAGCAGCGATTTGTTTTATTTTGCCATTATTATTTTTGTTTTTCTTTAGCTTAAAAAACAGCTCGATTTCCCTTATGATTTCTTTTACCATTAATTTCAATTAGTTGCTTTCTGTTTTGCATTGGAATTGAAATTGAAAATTATTCAATTTAAACACTTTTTTTTAATTTAAACAAATGTGTTTGTTATTCACTATTAGTCATTCATTTTAATAATAGAAATATAGCTGTTTTTAGTGCGAGTTTTCCAGCTGTCTATATACATAAGAATTTATTTCTACTACCACATGGCTGCAATAGAAATAAAACTCAATCTAGTTTTACCATGTGGATATAATTTTTCGGACAGCAATTATTATATAATGATAACTGACTGACTGACTGACTGACTGACTGACTGACTGACTGCCATAAATGTGCGTGAGTCCGAAGTACCACAAAGGGTTCATAAAGACAAAATGCATCTTTACTTATTCTGTAACATTCCTAAAATCTGCAAGACACGTTCGATTTAGAGACAATTAGAAGCTTGTAAATTTTATGTCATGCTCATGCAAACAGCAAATATCGAGTTCTGGTTTCCAACTTGCGGCTTGTGCACCAATCTTGACTGAATCAGCAAGATTCATTAAATAACATTTTGAGGCCGAGCCTTTACGTTTCAAGGTCAATCTTGCTGTGAACTCCCGAAAAAATTACTGTCTTCGCTAAGTTTGATAACAAGTTATCGGTATTTTGTCTGCACTAGCAGTAAAAATGATCAAGACAAGGCGAATCAAGTACAGGTGGTCGCAATTCAATTCGCTTCAACATTGTTTCTCGAGACGTCACAAGTTTTGTTGTCGTTTTCTATCGGCTTTGGCAACTCAGAAGATAAAATCTTGGAAAAATGCTGAAGCGAATGGGTATGCGGGCACCTGTAATGGATTCGCCTTGGATCAAGAGAAACCAAGGCGAATTGCTTTATCAGGTGATGCCAAGGCGAATCAACTACAGGTGGTCGCAATTCAATTCGCTCCAACATTTTCTCTCGAGACGTCACAAGTTTTGTTGTCGTTTTCTATCGGCTTTGACAACTCAGAAGATAAATTCGTGGAAAAATGTTGAAGCGAATTGGTATGCGGGCACCTGTAATGGATTCGCCTTGGGTGATGCCAAGTCTACAGGTGATTTTTTATGGGTTATTTGAGCTGTCAAACTTTGTTTACAAATACATTTTGTTTACAAAACAAATTTGTGGTGAGAAAATTTGTATTTATTTTAAAATTAATATTTCCATACACTTATATTACCAAAAACAAAAAAATCTTAATATAAAAAATGTTTAAGGAACCACAAATTTTCATATTACATTAATTTATATCTATATAGATAAATTAATTCGCCTTGAAGAGAAACAAGGCAGCTCAATGCCAGGTACCCTTACAAGCCCAGCTGACTTGAAGAACTGTCAAAATACACAACAAAAACACACATACGCGAAAAAACGGATGACAGTAATGCAGTTTTTCTACCAACAAAATACATCAACTGTTTGTTGTAGTTATGCGGCTACCTGGCATCGAGCTGCCTTGAAGAGAAATGAGAAAAACCAGTGAAGGGCAGAGAGAGAGAGAGAGAGAGAGAGCTTTGAATAAAACCAAAATAGACTAGTACAACCACAAAAATATGAAAAGATCTCCAACACTCCTGCTTTGTTAAAATGTAGACAAACAACTACTGAGACCAATTTAATGTTTTTTATCTTTAATTATTTTATTTAGGGCTGCCGTTGCTACCACTTATACTAGAAACAAGGAATATAATATGCTCTATTTGTAGGCAGTAGTAAATTAGTGTAATTATCATCACACAAACTCATTTACATTTTAATGTAAAAGTTTTTTTTTATGGTGATTGCTTGATAACTGTTTTTCTTTATTTGTTGATTAATTCATGTACATATATCTTTTGAAGTCAATAAGCAGTGTTTTGAATACTTTTGGATATCTTAAAGAGCATTTTGGTAAGTAAATAATTGTCTTCGTAGCAGCTCTAGTTGTGAAATAAAAGCGAAGGATGTAAGGAAATACCTGAACATCGTACCTTTATATTTACCAGGTAGCCTTACAAGAGCGTCTGACTACTGCTTTTAGTTTCAAGAACTGGCACAAACACGCAAAAACGTACAAATGTGCGAAAAAATATACAGTATAAAAAATATTAAATTAAAACTGGAAAATATACTTAAACCGTTTAGGGTTGCATATTTATTGGTATCGAAGCTCTCAAGCAGCCAAAAACACATCCATGCAAATCCTGCCTTTAACGACAAAGTAAAATAAATATCCTTTTCTTTGCATCAACCGCAAACAGCTTAACTTATAATAATTCTTTTGTATATAAAGTCTTTGTTTGTGTATTCAACTTTTGCTGCTTTGAACTTTTCATGTTAAATTATTTCCTGCATCACAAAACCTACTTTTTTCTTGGCATCTGCCATTTTTGTTGTATTCCATAAACTTTCTTTTTTACCAAAAAATAATGGAAGCATGACTGACATATTTTATGCTAAACAAATTATTATTACCGTATTTATTTAATTTCCAAAGAAACAACATCCAGCTATGATTGTCATTTTGTAAAACTTTCATCGTAAATAGAATAGAGATAAAAATTTATGAACTTCGATATTAAGAAGGAAAAGTATTAGGTTTTTTGTAAATTTGAAAACAATTTTTCTTTCGGCGTTTTTAAGTTGTCAAGCATTGCATAAAAGAAAAGTTAAGTTTTTCTCTTATGGTGCACAAAAAAGAAACAGCAAAAGAGTTCATAATATTTCTTATTTAATAATGGCTATAACAGACTACTACTACTCTGCCAGATAGCGACCTTTTTTGGTGAAAGGTGCCAAAAAAAAAGAAAAAAAAACGATTTCAAGGTTTAATTTAATGCGTTTTCTTTTTATTTTTTATATGTGTACTTTTGTGGCTGTGTGAGAGTTTTTCCTTAATTTCAGAAACTATTAATGCCAAGCACTAAAGTTTGGTCAAAGTTCTTTGAATCTTTGCAATCAAGCAGTTTCAGAGAAAGAGAGAGAGAGAGAGAGAGAGAAAATTATTTTTAAACCTCGGAAGCATCATACAATTTATTGCTTCCAACTTTCATTTTGAAAGCAAAACTCTATAAAATAATATACTAATATCAAAAAATAAAGATATTTCAAACAGGCAGACAAATAAATTGAAAGGCTAGAGAAAAAAATCTTTTTAATAAAAAGTTGCTGATTGAATTCTAAGAAAAGAATGTATTAAATCTTAAAAGGCTGAGATAAAATCAGAATTTCAAATATGAATAATCAACCAAATTATCGGAAAGCATATACATAGTGATTTTGAGCGATTGTATGTATCAGTTCAAGAAGTGTGCGAAAGCGTGAGTAAAATGTGAAATTTGTATTCCCATAAAATTTTCATTTCCCAAGTAGGGAAATTTGCTGTCATGAATATTATGGGAACGTTTGTTTTGCTATCAATATGTAGTGAGTGTACAATAGGGAAGAAGAAAATATAAATACCAAGGAAATTTATTGAAAATTTGTGGGTAAGTGATGTAAGAAGTAATTAAATTTATGTTTTATAAGTACTAAACAGAAATTTGTAGTTTAAAAGGTAAAAAAGGGTGAATAAATCGGCGTTTTCATGCCATGTATTCAGAAAAACATTAGCGGTATTCACACCGAACTTGTTAATTTGTTGCTCGGTAGTTTGTTGAAGTTAGCAACTGTGAACCATGATACAATTAACAAGGTAGCCTCGTCAGCTAAACCGTTAATCAACTGACTGCTTTAGGTTGTCAAGAGATTGCAGAGATGAAAGGCAGCCGAAACGAGATAGCTAATCCGCGTAAGCTCAGTGCATCTCTCTTCTGTAAATGTAGAAGTGGCGTCTTTTTGACAGTTTGCATAAGTTGCACAAAAACAAAATGCATGTTATTTTTATTGAAATTGTTTTTATTGTAGCGAAAAGGCTACCTTGTTAGTTGTATCATGCTGTGAACGAAACCCCTTTTTCAAACTTTGTTAGTCTGGTAACTTTCGTAGTAAACAAGCTGATTAATAAATCAGCTTGTTTACTATGAAAGTAGGCATTCCGACACAATTTATTATTCTGAAAAAATTAAACATGCCACGAGAAAATGTAAAAACAAAACAATTGTAAACCATTATCTTTGACACAAATAACGTTTGCTGACGGTAAGTAGACAAGATTTATCGAAGTTTAATAGTTTAATTACAAATAATTTATTAATGCAGAAATTTGACACGACGATGAAGATGAAGCCGAAAATGTACTGGATGAGATGTATGAAGATTTCTGATAATAAGATTGTACAAGTCGGTTTCTGAAAATACATACATATGTATGTATATGTCATTGGCATAATCTTATAAATATATAGAAAATAGTGCTACATTACTTCAATGTCCACATTATCCAACACAAACTCCAACAGCAATTTATGCTCCACTTCACTCCACTTTTTTTGCATTTTTGTTCGAATGCGCTTTTTTTTTTTTTTTTTTTTTTTTTTTTTTTTGTTATCCATTATAAGAACAGTTTATGATTTGTTAAAATAAAATAAAAAATCATTTAATTAACACACTTACTCTCAATATACACGAAAATTGCCAAAACACAAATATTTTCTATTTAGAAATGTATCACAAATGACTTTTATTATTTAGAAACTGCAACAGCTGTTTGTGAGTTACCAGCTAACAACTATTTTATCAGGGATGCCGTGTCGTTAATTTGTTTAATGTTAATCCGGTAGTGCGATAAATAAATAAAAACAAAATACGTGTAAAAAGTAACTATTAACGATTAACAAACTAACAAGCTCGGTGTGAAAACCGCTATTATATTCTAAAAAAAGTTTTGCAAAGGAAAACGAGATATTGAAAATAAAAATAATAAACAAGGACCTCGAACTCGAAATCTAAGAAATTTTAAAATTAAAAAGAAAAAAATTCGAATCAAATAGGATTAAGAAGTAAAATACTTTATAATAGTAAATCACCAGCCCTTTTTCTTTTTATTGAACCCTTACACCGGTATTCATAAAAAATAAAACATTGTTGAAACATATTTTAGGACAAATTTTTCATAAAAAGTTTTTTCTAAAATGTATTTGAGCAACGTTTTATTTTTTATGAATACCGGTGTTAATGTTTCATATCAAATCTTCTCTAATACATATTTATAAAACCGCTGAAGAAGTTTGTTGCACTCAGCAACCTTTTCTGACCGCCATATTGAGCAACTTGTTTATAAATTGCCCAATATGGCTGTTTTAAATATTCTTTAACATGAATAATAAATACATTGAAATACACACTGTCTTTAAAATTTATTTCATTTCAATGGGGTTTCATTTCCACTCACACAACGCAGACCACTTCATCTACTTTTAGGGCACACACTAACAGATTTCAGTCACCCACTTTAAATGAATCTTCAGTATCATCAATTGAAACCATGTGAACCAAAGTGATGTGTAGGAATGGCATATTGTGTCGCCGTTTCTAACGAATAAATTGTTACTAAATTGGATTTTTAGTGAAAATCTAAAATCGTTATGTGTAAAAAGAAATAGTTGGCAAGTGTTTGTGTGTATAAATGAATACCCTGCCGATAAAAAGGAGCAGCATGTGGTTGGAAACATGCCAGTTGCGTTTTACTTCAAACACACATCGGCTGTTTTTCTCATATCTTAAGCTAATGATTTGAATACAATATTAGGTTCTGATGGTAGCCAGACTAGTTGTTCTGGCATACAGCTACATACTAGTTAAAATACTAGCTGTGATGTATTTTAATAGGAATACGATGAGACTGCTTATCACGGGGATGTCAGCATTTACATTGATTTGTAATTGATTGAAATCAATTTAATGACAAAATATCAGCAATACAATAACAAACTAACATCAGATTAACATCAACAGCTTTTCGGTTTGATCCCAACAGATCATCAATGCGAGGCCATGCTAACACCAGACCGATTACAATTTGGATACAATTTGATATTAAAAAAGCTCCTTCGTTCGATGGCATTTTAACATCGCGGAAATTACTTGAGTTAAGGAACTAAAAGTACCGCAATTATTTTAAAGAAAAGCTTTATTGGTTTATTTTTATATTATTTGATCTTAAGATTGTTAAATTTATTATATAAGCTTTTGATCTTTGGTTTTTTATGAAAAATAACTTTAAACAATTATTTATTTATTTTCAATACTTCGTCAACATATGTATTGTCTTCAGGAAAATAATTATAAAATAATAAAATAATTTTGAAATATTCAAATATGAACTTAATTATTTATTTGCTTTAAGAGCCAATTGAATCTTGCAAAGAAAAGTAGAAGTGTTGCAAAACGAAAAAAGAAATGTTTGCTGTGTTAAAGGTGTGTTGAACATTTCTGATTCTCATTCTGTTCATGGGAATTATGAAATAAGTAGTTAAGTTTCAAACAAACTTTTAAGAAATTTTCAAGTCTACTGATGAGTTGATTAGCACCAACGAAATGTCGTCGGCATATAGACAGCTGAAAAATACAGCAAATATTTTTTGAAAAGGTGCATTTTTGGACCTGAATTAATAAATTTTGAAATATTGAAAATAAATAATTTGAAAATAATAATTGTGTAAAATTATTTTTTATAAAAAACCAAATATCAAAAGTTTGAAAAGCTTTATTATTTTTATTTTAATATACATATATGTATATGTATTATATATATATATATATATATATATATATATATATATATATATATATATATATATATATATATATATATATATATATATCTTCGTGTTTTTTTCTTACCAATTCCTCAATTCGCTGCCAAAATACCAACAACTCACACATTTTAAGCCTCACACACACACACACACTTATGCACAGTTAACACGACCATCTTGCCTGGTAAACTGGTACAAGTGTACAACAATTTTTTATTATCCTGAGTGTAAGGTGAGAAGTGTCTATATTTGTCTAAATTTTTTTTTATGCGTTACATCCATACAAGTGGTGCTCTTTGCACGCTTGACATGTCAGGAATTTATCAGCGTGAGTTGAACACCGACAACAACAACAACAACAGCAGCCCGAAAGCTGTCGTCAACACAAGGACTTTATTTATTATACAATGTTATTTTTTAACGTTTGCTTTTCACGTATCCTTATCACTTTTGTTTTAGTTTGAAACGCGTGCAAAATTGTACAGACAAATAATGTGTGCGAGAACTTGCGGATGAGAGGAATGGCTTTTATGCAAATCTACTTACTTAAACACACATTTTAAAGTAAAAGTTAGGTTTTCTTCCATTTTGCTGATTTTTAAAGTTTTGCCTTTAAAAAGTTGGCTAATTGGCTTCAATACACACACACACACACACACACACACACACAAAAAGCTTATAATAAAATAGCAAAAAAAGAAGTGTAAAAATAAAATAATATCTCAAATCTTTTTGCGTGCATTTGTTTTAGTGAAAATTTCTGTCGAGTTTGTTGTTGCGGTTGCCTGGCTGACTTGTGAGTTTTACCAAGATTTTGTATGTTTGCCATGTGTATGAAACTGGAAGTAATTTATTCATACAGCCAGGGAAAGATTGAAATTGAAATGAATGTGTATGTGTGCATGTGATTACCTGTGTCCACCTAAAACGGACTTCTTGATTTGGTAGCACTGCCCCAAAGTTTATCTTTTTAAAACTAGTGGCCAGCAAACACACTCATTTCAGTGAAAAGTGAGTTAAAAAAAAAATAAAAATAAAAATAAAAATATGTTTTCTTTCTTACGTGATGTCTACGTTCACATGAAGATACTAAATTTTTTTTTGTCAATTTAAAACTTTAAAATACACGTGCGAATATGGTATGGAAGACTGTTACACGCTTTAACTGGAAACGGGAAAATTGACAGCTTGATAGAAAATTATTTCAAGCGGTTACAATGAGCAGTTAGTTGCCTTAAGTTTTTGTTAGATGTAGTTGGCGCTCAACATAGTTCTAAGTTAGTTGACATTAGTGAGATTGGTTACCTGTGATATTTTCTTGTGATATTTAGTTTTTTTACCAATTATTTATTTTTGTGTTTGTGATTGTCCAGTTTACAATGCAAAATTGTGATATATTTATATGCATGTAAAATTTAAATAATGTAAGATCATTAATTTGAAGAAAAGTAAGTGTAATTAATTTTGTTTAATTAGTTTCTCCCATTACATTGCCAAAATCTATTGTTGTTGCTTAATATTGTTTTTCACTTTTTTTAATCATGTTGCCAGATTACACTAAATAAAAATTTACCCCTGAAGAAGTTAGAAATAAACCAACGAAACGTCGGGAACGATTTAAATGAAAAAATGTAATTTTTCTTTTAAATGAAAAGATAAACGAATGACCTTGAAAGCCCATTTTGGTTGGACACCTTACAAGGAATCAATTGGAGACGTTGACCGCAAATAAATCGCCCTTTAATACTAATCAAAATATTTCCACCATCATATACAATGGAATTGAAGAATTTGCTAGTCGTCACTAGCTTTTTTGTCTGTTGCATAGTGTTATTAGAGTGGAGCCTGTTTCTCCTCTTATAAGTTTTACTGAAGCTTTTACTAAACCACTGTTTTTTTTATTTTTTTTTTTTTTCATAACATATGTATTTATGTATTTATAACAATAAACAAATTGATATATTGTATATATTTTTATACCTATATATTTTTATATTAGAGAGCTCGATTATGGGACGGTGTATAATTATTTGCTATTTATACTATTATTTTGTTTATTTGTAGTAATTATAATAAAAGGTTTCTCTAAATAAACAAACAAAAAAAAAATGCGGTCGGTGGACCCCCGTTAGGAACGAAGTTCCTTACGTTTTTCTTTTCATCTTTGAATGTAATACAAGGTGAAATCTGTATATTTTATTTTGTGTTGTTTTTGAAAATTCGAAATTTTATGATTCTTTAAATTTTTGGAACGTTTTCCAACTAATTAATATTTATTGGTAGGTGTCTCCGCTGATGTCAGTGGAGACACCGCCAATCATACACAATTGCTTTTCGACAGTACACAGCTCACACACTTTCGTGACGATTTCTACTAATTTCCACTACCAGCAAGCCGCGTTAAGGAACTTCGTTCCAAAAAAAAAAAAAAAAACAAATTGATACCTCAGCGCCAAATTGGCATTTTAGAAGTTCGCTGGTAAAATTAACATCTTCAGAAATGTTAATTCTAAATATATTATAAAATAACAATATTCAGTATTTTTTTTTTTTTTATAAGTTCATTTTGTAATCATTATGTACATTAATAAATTAAATTGTAGATTCGAAGATAATCAAATTTTAATTAGTTTAACCTAGAAGACACACAAAAATAAAGCGTATGTACGTACCTTCAATAAAGAAGTACTCGCAGCAACCCCAACTAATTTTATGCTTGATTTAAGAGAATGTTTGCCATATTAGCGAAGCAACAACAACAATTTAAAAAAGTTAAAAAATAAAGATACCTGTTAAGAAGTTCTGGTAAAAATGGGAAAATAAACTAAACCAATAAAGTATTGTTGCCTAGTTTCTTATGTACAAAAACATTCCACCTTTCACTGCCACATCAATCAGACAAACAGTGCAAAAAAAAATCGCCGAGCAAAAAATCCACTTTGTAAGAGTACTTTCTTTCGCTCCCGAGAAAAATTATTTTCGTCTATCACACACAACAAAAAACACAAGATGACAACAACGCCATAAAACTACATTGTAGGAATGAGTATAAATGCACATTTGGCTGTACTCTAATCAGTGTGACCATATTGGCGATTTTTACAAATTATTTACACATTACTCTAACCTTCACAATAAGTTTTAAGGATATATATAGCCATTTGTTAAGCCATTTTAAATTTCTATAATGTTAATTTGCCACCCCCTAAAATATATGCATATGTATGTACATATATGCTGACTCGGTATTGATAGAAATGCCGAACGAGCGACGACAGCCTGCAGGCTGTTGCAATCATGTTTCTGAAAAAACTACTTGTAAAAAATTTGTTTGCGTCTAATTTCTTATATATATATATATATATATATATATATATATATATATATATATATATATATATATATATATATATATATATATATATATATATATATATATATATATATATATATATGTATATCGTGTCAAGTATTCGCTATTGCTGTTCAGTAAAATCGGTTTACGTATAGCCGAGATGTATTCAAAATTCAAGACACAGCAGCAAGATCGCCGCCCATCACTACCGAACTAAGCTAGTCTGCAAGAACGTGCGTACCGTTCCTGGTGCGACCGAACAAAGTGTGGGTAATTGTAGTTACCGAAACTTCGACATAGAAATAATCGAACACAAAAAAAAGTTATTACACATAAATGGCCTTGAATTTTGAGGGACAAAAATTGGGAATTTTTAATAAATTTAAAAAAAAAATTTTTTTGGGCCAAAGTTAGTAATATTATTTGCCATGATCATAAGCAGCCAAAAGCTAAAAGTTTTCGACATCGGTCCATATATATTGTCAATAGATAGCGAAATCCGTTTTATAAGAAATTTCGGCAGTAAGCGAACTAAACCAACTTTTTACATCAAACACTTTCAGAACTTTCAATTCAGATTCAATAAACTATTTCGCCGATATCGGTCCACATTTACTTGTTATATAGCGAAAACCGGGGTTTTAGGCAATTTCACCTTTAAACGAGCTAAGACGAGTTTTTAATAACACAATGTAAAGCTGGTATTATGATAAGATGGCTTTTGGGAATCAAAAAAAAATATTTTTCCGATATCGGTCCATATATACCTGATTAAAAAGCACATTCACTTGCAAACAAGTTAAAACTAATTTTTACACCAAAAACCAAATCTTCTGACAAAAGAAAGTTGTTAAAAGTCGAAAGAAATGTTTTCCGATATCACATATACATGAAGGAATTTCACCGATGAGTCAGCTTAAACCAGTTCTGATGCGAAAAAGTGAATCTGGAAACAAACAAAAATGTAGCATACATTTCACATCGGCCGTGCCGAATCTTATATACCCTCTACCGAGGTGTGATTAAGAATTTTACTAGTTTTCTCTCGCTTTATGAGACGATGATGATAATCACTATCAATTAATAATTCTCAACAATGAATAATATTGAACTAAAACTTAAGTTTGTGCAATAATTCGTATGAAAATATTCAGGTTGAACAGATGTGGTGACAATTTAATTATTGTGCATTGCATTTTTAAATTTTAAATATTGTTCAGTACTATTGCATCTTTGATCGTTAGGCAGAAGTAGCCGGTTAATGCCCTGTATATAAGTCTATTATGCAAACAGTATGTAAAGGGTCCGCCAAATAACTTTTTTTTTTTTTTTTGAAACGGCTCAAAACATCGAGTGTAGCTTCGGCTGTATGGCACGAAACCAAATGTTGCCAATATCCTCCTCTTCAATTTTTGTGAACAAAAATTCGTTCAACATGGCCCGATAACGATCGCCATTGACTGTAACGGCCACTCCTGGCTCAGTTTTCGAAGAAAAATGGCCCAATTATGCCTCTGGATCAAAATCTGCACCAAACAGTGGCTCGCTTTGGGTGCGTGCGGGTTTTCTGTGCCCCAAATGCGACAATTTTGCTTATTTACATACCCGCCAAGATCAAAATGAGCTTCATCTGAAAAGATGATGTTTTTGGCCAAATCGGCATCTTCAGTAAGTCGATCCCAGTATACACAACCATATTCGTTCAGCGTAAGGATAAAACTAATTATCTGTCAAATCAGACATGAGCTAAGTGCTACCATTCACAAAATAAGCACTAGTTGAAGAAAAACGTTAGATGGCGGACCCTGTATAAGAGCAAAACATCATCAAATCAGTAGCTGACTGGGTAGCGTTCTCGGCCTGTGATTCAAATGGTCATTCGAAGCCCAAGATTTTTTTTTTTCGAAACCATAAATACATGAAGCAGTATATTTTTTTTCAGTAATTCAAAGTCCGATTTCGTGCATCTTTAGTCTGATAACAATTGAAATAATTAAATACCGATTAATTCAAAATTTAGTTCAATGAGTTTGTTACGAAACAAATCTATAAATACCTTGCTGCTAGAGAATATACGAAATTCTCAACTGGTCACACTGACTCTAATCCATTATAGTTATAAAGGTTAAGGAAATGAAGCAATTGAAAATATAAATTGCCAGGGGACATACATATTTATGAACATCTTCTTGTAAACCTACAATGTATGCACGTGAGCATATCAAAAATAAGAAAAGTATAAGGATGTACAAAGTGGAGATAAATTTGCGGAAAAAACTAATATCATGTTTAAGCATAAAAGCGAAGGAAAATTATTTGATTTATTTACAGCCTTATGAACAAATGATAATCATCTTACTGACAAGCAAAGAGAACATCTGAAAAGAATTGCAAAAAAAAAAAAAAATAATCATAAAATGATTTAAAGATCAGATGAGGTCAGCAGATATAAAACCGTTTTTATTATTCTATTCTATTTAATTTTTTTGCATAATAATTTTAATATGCTGGGGTTTTTATGAGGAGCCCTGAGCGGTTGATAAGATAAATTTTTACAACACAATTGATAAATTAGTCTGCCGCTGGCATTTCGTAATAATGACTTCTCAGCCGTGTCCTAAGAAATTCCCTTATCGGCCTCACGTAGTAGTTCATATTAAAGGCGGGTAATATTTTATACCGCATTCAGATAGAAACACTTATTGTGATACTCACAATAACTGTGACGATTAAGCTCTATATTCCAGACGAAAAGTCAATAAGTTAAATTTTTTTTTAATGTATTTCAGTTGAGTAAAATTAAAGTGCAACACTCTAAAAAAGTTTTAGATACTTTAGTGAGGAAAAATTTGATATGGTCTGACAATTCCCAAATTCTTTACGTTTTCTTTTTGGACCTTCTTTTGACATTGTCCAATTTTCTTTTACTCTTTCTTTCACTTCTATACCTATTGTTCTTCCAACAAAAAAAAAGTTGTGTTCAATACAACAACAACCTCCTACATGAATGTAACAAAATAGGAAATATGGTAGAAAAATGATAGTAAACACAGCCCTAAGAAGCTATCTTCGTCTGCCCTGCAAACAGACCAATTACATCTTTGTTCGGTCTTACATTTAACCTCTTTAATTGAACCCAGTTGTGGGCCATGATTAATGCCTCCTCCGCTTTTCTGTACAATTAATTTGAATTCCTTCTCTTCAAAAGCATCATGACGTCATCTGCATGCCAGATTGTCTGGAAGCCTTCATCGGCCACAATTCAAAATGAGGCTATACATTGTTGTGGTCTAAAGAAAGTTTGATACATTCTTCTTTGTAGAGTTTTACATGAATGTAAGAAAAATATTAATTCATGTCATATGCTTTACAATTTATCCATCTTTTTCTTGGCATATCATATGATTGACTAGAAGCTGGTCCAGGGAGTGGATAAGTGGATGTCAGTATAAGTGCTGTAGAAACCTCTCTCAGTATCCAAACACACTGCAAGGGTGTAGATTTTGTCATCATCGCACCTTTCTACTAATTGCACCACATTATGTAATGCAGGCTACTGATCTCCTTTTGACATATATGTATGTGTTGCTTAAACTTCAGCATATCGTCTGCGCTCCTGGCTACAATCACCTCGTTTATTATCCTCACCCTAGCTTTCAGCAAGAGAAAAATAGACTTATAGGTAGGTCTACAAGTCTTGGGTAAAGAATAATTTAGCTTGCCAGTCTTGGGAATGAACACTAATCTCGCTTCCTGCCGGCCTATCGGAATATATTCGTAAATGAGATATGCATTGTAAATTCCGGCCAATCGGTCCCCCTCTCCCACCTGTATGAGTGACGAATAGATACCATGCGGACGAGAAGCCTAAAGTACAGTAAAACATTTCAAACGCTTTCAAAACCATTCTATACCTGTTGACAGGCTCTTCATATAAATCATGTTTTCCATCATTCAACACAGCGCATCTTTATAAAAAATGTATGTTCATAAGCAGTGAAATGGTTTCTTCCGTATTTTCAATTACGCTGCCTCACTCATCCAACAATGATTCAGCTTAGATAGAAACTTTATAAACTTAGAAACGCCGCAACGTTGTTCTCCTGTTCACAAAAAAGAATACAGGATGTATTGCATGTCCAGCTGTCCTTAATTCTTGTTGTAATTGCTGTGTCTGTTGCAATAGCCCTTTCAATTTAATGTTAGTTGTTTGCGTTATAATCTATTCTAGAGTTCATAGATTTTCCCCGTTATTGATGTATTCAATAAGAGAAAATAGTTCTTTTTTTCTCTTTCGCTCTTTCTCTCTTGCATTTTCATAAACTATTTTAAGTGTTTTAAAACAGTTTCTTTTTTCTCTTTAGCAAATTTTTCATGAATTTTTACGCTCTTTCTCGCTTGCATTTGCCTAAACTGTTTTGAATGTTTGTGCTCTGTCTCAACTTTGTCAAAACTAGTCAGATGATTTAAATTGAATAATCATCAGAAAGAAAGAAAATTCTCCAAAAAGATTTTATTTTTGCAAAATCTTTTTTATCAACATTTTAGACAATAATAATATTTTTCTTTTAGCTATGCCAATCTTATTATGTAGTATTGGTATGCATCACTTAATGTGATAGATCATGCATTAAATCAAATTGAATAATATTTTAAGACTTGCTTCCGGCCTCTACTTTAGCTTGCAGTACGTGTGTCTGTGATGGTAACTAAATAAAATAATCATAATACAGCAACCAGAATTTCTGCTCTTAAAATTACCCAGCAAAGTTCAAAAGTAAATGTTGTGAATGAATGTTGTAAATAGAAATATAAAAGACAGCTATATGTACTAAAGCAAGGCACGGTTACATCGTAACCCATAAGTATGTACTAATTTTAATTTTATAGTTGAACAATACGATTTACAATTGTTTATAGTCTTATCGGGATTTTTAGTTAGATTTTTATTTCCTCAAAATTGAGGAAGATTTTTCTGCGATAAAACTGAAGTGATCAACATTTCTCAAAGAAGACAAGAAAAGCTCATCAGCAGCCAAGTTTGCTTCGAACCCAGGCCATGACTAATTGTATACCGTTTTTAAGCAGCAACTTATAGCCATCCTACCATCATTATTATTGACTCTCTATATATATAATTTTATTGATCAACTTTCCATTTTTTATTACTGTGTTTATTTTATTTTATATGCTCTCACTAATATCCAATTGTTTTTCATGTTTGTTACTCTTGTATCAGTGATAACAACGGTTTCAAACTTTTTGCCAGGCCCAGCGATTTTTAAGCATTAATGCGAACTTGCGCACCGTCACTCTTCCCAAAAATGTGCTCCATAGCAAAAAAAAAAAAAAATTACATTCAACTCTGATTGTATCAGAAGAAGGTATACAGCGTTCTCTTAAAAGTTGAAGGAAACTGTACCATAACAGTCGTAGTGCCAGCTCTTGTGATATTAAATGGGAGACCAGTTCCTATTCATTTTTCTTCCCAACATGTTTTTCAAACACACCTGCCTGGTATCTCGCTACACTGGAGGGGACTCCCGTACAAAATTAACATTTTTATAAACCTTCTTTCTAGTGTTCTAACTTGTCCCACAGTGCCCCCAGAAGAGTTAAATGTTTGGCCAATGCCACTTAATTTTGCTTTATGGATATCTCCTTCGAATATATTAACCTTCTTTTTCAACTCCTTAAGGGGGCTTCAATATGAAAATAGTTTCTATATTATTAGTGGTAAGTTTGATTTGGCACTGTTTTCGGCAAAGATGCCACTTGAGTCTTAATTTAAAATTATGCTGAATATGATAGTTTATGAATCACTGAATCGTTAGTGCAAACACCAAATGCAGGAGGCTTATTCTGTATTGCGATGCGAATACGAATGCGATGCGAAAATGAATTGCGATGCGAATGCAAATTGGTAGTCTGCAAGACTTTCGCAATCGCAATCGCATTTTTTTTAAATAGTGGCAGCACTGCTCAAATAAATGTCAGTGTCAAGAAACGTCAAATGAAAAATTAAAACAATTTTTTGAGAATTTGGCTATAAAATTTGTTTATAAATTGTATTTACCTATATAATTTGACAAATAAAAAAGTGGATTCTGTGGCATTATGGTTCGATGGCGATGAAGAGCAAAATGTAAAGGGTGCAAAGAAGATTGCTTAGAAGCAAATCAGATATTGTAAGCTTGAATGAAAAAAGGTAATTTATTTTGAGCTTTGGAAATATAAACGTTTACTTATGCAGAATATTTATTTTCCAGCTTTATGAAAAAATTTCAGATTAAGCAAAGAAACTTTTGTATATGTTTTAAATAACATTAGCCACAACGTATTTGCCGACTGACGCGCATTCGGTGTGTTTAAACGGCCTCTTACCAACTGGCTGTGGTTTGTCATAAATTCTACTATTAATTCAAATTGTCGCAGTTTGGTGGTCTTAAACGTTTGTCTCTCTGAATAAAATAATATATACATATGTAGACAGTGAATAAATAAATGAAATATTTTTTTTTTACTTACATACATTTTTGTGCTTTGCGAATGCTATTTTGCTTTCGAATAAATATTGCGAAAATGGCGTTTGTTTGACATCCGTTTTCGCAATGCAGAATACCGAATTGCCATCTTTTCACATTTTTAATGCGAATGAAAATCAACTATGCGATTATCGCAATACCGAATACCAATTGTTCGCATTGAGGCATTTTCGCATCGCATTCGTATTAGCATCGCAATACAGAATAAGCCCCCAGATGTTTAGTTTAACGATTGCATTATCTTTCAAAGTTACTGAATTGCACTACTGATTTGTTATCTCAAGTAGTTTTTCAAAACATGACCAGCCATTATCTCCCTTTTCTAGGGGCTGTCATACAAAAACGCTTCTTAAAACATTTTCTTTTTTACTTCTTATCTACATATGTATAACTTTATTAAGTACATAAAATTATTTAGTTTATTATCTTTGCAGTTTGTATGGTTTTTTGCATTCTTCCCAAAAGCAACCAATTGAAAAATTTAATAAACAGAAAAGTTTTAATAAAAGAAATACTATAAAGTTCTTATAAGAATACTGTTTAGTCCCATATGGTGCCTATGATTTTTCAAGCATATGATTATTATCCTTTGTACATAATTTTTGGACTGCAACTTCATAACAATTACAATGTCCTTCATATTCTGAAACAACAGCATTTTGTGGCAGTAAATGTATATACATATGTTGTTGCTGTTGTTGCTGTTGTTGCTTAATGACCACATTATCTATTGCACTGGTTTGTCAAACAAAGATCATACATTGTACATATGTACATACATATTCAAGCATGAATGCGGTCAGTAGTTGCTGAAGCTTGGATTGGTAATAAAGATTTGTTGGTTGGCCTCATGTGCATGTGCCAGCAAAAGGTTTCATAAAATTACTTACATCATGTTTCAATCTTATAAGGGAAGAAGGTAGTAATCACATGTTGCATAATAATTCAAACTGATGTTAAAGTTTCCACTAAATAAACTCGTCTGCTTGGCTGTGTGCAGTGGCTGTGAGTGTATGTATTTTTAGTATGTGGTATCTGCAAATTGTTCTTCATTATAGCCCTGCTAAATGGACAAATAAATATTATGTTAATATAAAATATAAAATATGTATTAAAGTAACAAATGCGTTCAACTACTAGATGTTTTCAAATGTTGATTTAGAAATTAAATTACAATAACAATTCAGTAAATTGCTTTTAAAATGCATATACAAGTATATGTAGTTATATACATACATAAGTATGTATGTGCTGACTAGAGACTTTCTTAAATAATAAATCATAAAATATATTTTTCATGAAAGTACTTTTTTACTTGGACTCAAGCCAGGACCCACAGTGCTACATTTAGCAGGCAATGGAAATAAATGTACAGCTTCCAAATGTAAAATCTGATACCCACAAAAAAATATTGCTGGCTATTTTGAAAAAGTCTCCGTTGCATTGAAATTTAAAATGGCAAGCAAAAACAAAATGAAAAAAAAATTTTGCGTTTCTATACATTTTAACTCATTAATTCATAAAAATTATTTCAGACTAATAAGATTCTTAGTGGACATATTTTTATGGAAAATTTGTCAAATAAGAGTTTAATAAACCTAAAATATTTATTATGAATAAGACCCTAAGAATACAACTAATATTACAGTTCACTAAGCGTTTCTCTCTCACTGAGACACAAAAATAATGTGCTCGTACTCTTAAAATTTTGTTCTTATTTCAAACGTTATTTGAAATTGATACAAGCGTACAATGAGCGTATACGTAATACGGTTCCCACTGTTTCTAACAAAATCCGTCTTCATTCAGAGCAGTGTTGCCATTACAATGATTTTTTTTAATGTTTTGATTTTCCCGTATTAAATTGATATTTTCAATTGGAGCTACGTTTATGCATTATACCTTGTTCATACATGTATTTCTAATTGAGATAATATTCAGTTTATTGACATAATATTTTTTGCGTTCATACATACAAATATTGCGCTAACTCAATTAGTATTTGACAGCTGAAAAAAAGTTGTTGTTTTTGTTTTGGTAGTGAGAAAAAAATGTGAAAAATATTTTCCAATAAGAAAAATTGAAGAAAAACTGCCTTTTATTAAAAAGATTTTAGTGTTGTACAATAAAAATATGGAACTTCTACAAGTAGTGCGTTCATGTTATGACTCCAAAGCGGCAATAATAAAAAGAACGAGAAATAAAAATTTGGAAATGCGGCAATGTTTTTATTTTTATTTTTTATTATTTTGTTTTGTTTGCTTTTTTTTACATTTATCATGTCATTCATTTCGCATTGTATACTTTTGCTTATTAAACACATCTTTTACAATGTTGTGTTCCATCTTTTTCTCAATATTCAAAGCAATTTAGAGTTTATTGAGCAATAACTTTATTGACTTTTTGTATGGAATATTGAGCTCAATATTGGACTTTATTGCGATTACCTCAAAAAAGGCGCATGTATGAACATGGTATTAAGGTCTTTTTAAAAAAAGAAAAATTTGATTTATGATTTATTACATATCATTTATTTGTTTTTGTTATTTATTTATTTATTTATTTATTTATTTATTTATTTATTTACTTATTTATTTATTTATTTATTTATTTATTTATTTATTTATTTATTTACTTATTTATTTATTTATTTATTTATTTATTTATTTATTTATTTATTTATTTATTTATTTATTTATTTATTTATTTATTTATTTATTTATTTATTTATTTATTTATTTATTTATTTATTTATTTATTTATTTATTTATTTATTTATTTATTTATTTATTTATTTATCTATTTATTTATTTATTTATTTATTTATTTATTTATTTTTCAGCTGTCTATATGCCGACGACATTTCGTTGGTGCTAATCAACTCATCAGTAGACTTGAAAAATTCTTAAAAGTTTGTTTGAAACTCACCTACTTATTCCATAATTCTCATGAACAGAATGAGAATCAGAAATATTCAATATTTTTAAAAAAGGTTCATTTTTGGACCTGCATTAATACATTTCAATTGGCTCTTAAAGCAAATAAATAAAAAATAAGTTAATATTTGGAAATATTTTTATTAATATGATTGTATTTAGTGGTCAAATTCCATTGTAATAGTCCGGCAATACGTTCTTTTGCTTGTCATAGATCGTAGTTCATGTGCTCATAGCCGGCAAACTGCCACGCCGGTAATTTTACAACCTTAGTTACACCCGTCGCGGTGATAATTGCTGCTGGCGGTAGAGCTGCTTTCTCAGAATAATCTATTAATGTTTTAGTTGTTGTCATATTTCAACTTAATTTTTAAATTTTTCTGCGTGATTGTAAAAACATTGTTTAGACGGTCGTCAACAGTCGGTTTTTGGTTTGCCGCCGGCGACTATTTGTATGTTAATCTATCTTTTATCATCGGCTTCGTCCTCTGATAGTTCTTTTCAAAACATAAAAACCTGTTGTGTATGTATTTGACATTCAGAATTTTTTTTCGGACAGAAACTTCGAATATCTAAAAACATTCTGAATTGAGAACACCAATTTATGAATTATTCGGATTAAAAAAAATTTGCTAAGTCAATCCGAATCGGATTCTAGAACAGACCCGATAAATGCAGTCTGGAGTAGATATTTCAAATGACTAAACATTAAAATAATTTACAAAAGGCTGGTTTTTGCGGCAATATGTTTTTGGAAATCATGTGATTTGAAGTAAGATGATTTTCCGAACAGATCTGAATATAACAATTTATTTTTCAATCACACTTTTTAAAAAGAATATAAAAGAAAACTTATAGTAGATATCAAGATCTCTGAACATTTTCATGCGGTCGCATAATTACTGCGATAGCACAACAACGTTCAAAATCTGGGAATTTTCCTCTTAAAACTAGTATTTATAATTAAGTATTCTACAAAATCTCTTTAGGGCAAGTCCCCTACATCATGTTCTTGGGAGTTTAAAATAGGAAAATCTCTTAAGTGTCTTATAAAATATGAGTTTCTAAAACTAAAATCTTTCAATTATATAATAAAAGTAAAAACTAAATAAAAATACTTATGGTCATCATAACGCTTATTATAAAACATATAAATTGCTACATGATGTCGTATCATTTCTTCTTCTTCTTCTTTGCATCCTTGGCCACAGAATCAGCCTTTGTAACCTTTCGTTTGCTTACTATTTCTTCACTATTTTCTTCTTCTGTTTTGCCAGTTTTAACCTCGCGATTTACTCGATAAGCTGCCGACATGCGTTTAATGTTTTCTTTGTGTACAACCTCATGATCAACTAAACGCTGGGGATAATCAGTGCCCACAATGCAGCCATACTTACGCTGATCAGCAATTGAAACTTTCCAGGGTTCATATATGGCCCCGCCTGGGTATTTAGACAATTCTGGCACATATTTGCGTATGTATGCGCCAGAAGGATCCGTTTTTTTGCCAAAAGCCACTGGACTATAGACGCGAAAATACTTATAGAAAAATGCCGAAGCCGACAGCCACATCCAGTTGCCGGCATTCAGTGCCCAGTCGTGATCTATTAATAACTCTTCGAATACAGTTTGACCCTCCTCCCAAGAGATCCACAAGTCACCGCGTGTCAGAAAACAGGCCACTGCATGTCTGGCTAAATGATGGATCCAGCCTTCTTGTCTCAGCTGGCGCATAATAGCATCGATGAAGGGATAGCCAGTGCGTCCATAAGTCCAGGCTTCCAAGTATTTGTCATTCGTTTGCCAGGGTATTTGCAAACAAAATGAATTACCCATCATGCGATTGAAATTTGGTTCAGCAGCAGCGGCAGTGTAGTAAAATTCACGCCACATTAACTGACCCAGCAAGGAAACTGGTGGCTTTGTATGATTGGAATGACGCTTTAATACCTCGTTTAATTTCTGATAAAATAATCTGGAGCTGAGGCAGCCAAAACTCGAATAAGGACTTAATGCTGTTGTACTGGGCTCCAAAGAATTTGGATGTGTTTTTGGTTTTTCAAAAGTCGCTACCCAAGATTCGTTTGCCAGCGTTTCATATAAGCGTTCCAAGGCTTGCGTTTCCCCTAAAGCAAAAAATATAATAATAATAAATACATATGTATCTTGTAAAGCGAATTATCTACAAGTGATTACCTCCTGGAAATTTGAGTGGTCCCAGTTCATCTGGCTTTTTGACCAACTCCTCCAAAGCGGGCACGCTATAGCAATTTTGTTCACTTTCCTCCCAGCGATCCTTTCCAGGTGAGCAACACTTCAATTTTTCTGGTTTCGCTTCCGGTGCAGGCACCTTCATTTTTTCTATAACCGACAAAAATTTTTGGTACGTCAAAGGTGCTTTACCAAGATTCTTTTGTACGACCACATGCGGATTGTACAGGGTATGAGAATAATAGGTTTCAACTTTCACTTTAAACTTTTCAGCAATCGCTTGTATTTTGTTATCTCGTTCAACGTTGAAAGGTTCGATCTCCTCCTCAAATGTCAACAGTTCTGCTTTCCATTCTTTAAAAAGAAGTGGAAACAGAACTTCAGGCTTTCCTCTGACCACATACAAACATGAGTTTAAGGCCTTTAGTTGCTCATGCAAATCCATTAGGGACTGTTGTAAAAAGCGCCAACGATTGGCTCCCACTTTTAAGTAGTCTGTGATGCCAGGGTCTAAAATGTATATAGGACGTACAACGTAGTTTTTAGGGGCCTCGTTAGCTTTGTCAAATATGTGCTTCAAGGCTGGATTGTCATGCACTCGTAAATTTTTACGAAACCAGTGAATTAAAGTGCTCTTTTCCGCCATTTCCACTGAGGTATTTACACAAATATTCAGAGATTTTTAAATTTCAATTCAAATTACGCAAATTAGAAATACAAACGAACGTAAATAACCACTGCGTAATTGTTAACAACGATTGTCATTGCGTAGTTATCATCTGTCCACCAATTGCAAGCATATGATTATTAAACACATCCCATATTTTAAATTCCAATTACGACACGTTTTGCTATGATGACGGTTTTTATGGATCGGCTATTATCCTAGGAAGGTAATTCCCCATCTCCGTTTTTTAAGAAGGTATTAAAACCGAAATATATTTCAGGCCGAACAAGGTACCTCGATACTTTAATATTTAACACCACTACTTATTCTTCTACACACAAAAAACTCATAATTGTCAGAAAATGAAATCTCTGACAGTTATATACATATATATATAAAAATAGTGATAAGAAATTAGTTTTTTATTTAAAATAAACACAATTGTTTCTGTATTAAGTTTATCAGGCTCAAGTTCTTTCTATATTATCCTTGTTACTGATATTAATTTAATTATAGAATAATATAGAAAGAACTTTAGCCTGATAAACTTAATACAGAAATAATTATATTAGAAAAAGTTCGAATAATATAAATTAATTTAAAAAAATACTGCAGATTTCTAAAGTTTAAAAGAAAAATCCAAAAAACACATCAGACCTAAGCACTTTTTCATTATAAAAAAAAAACTAGCTAAACGCCGCGTTAAAACAGGTAGACATGTTCTTTTATGTGTTTTTTAACTTTAAAATTACTGATGTGTCTTAAACCATCTGGCAGCGCTAAGTACACGTCAGTTTCTCTTATTGTCAGAATTTTTGACATGTATTTTTTAGAGAATTTTTTAGTTGTTGTGGGCATTCGGGTAAAAAAAAAATGCGTTCGCAGACCTGTGAAAATGGTTAAAAAAATATAAAAATTGTTTTAATTTCAACAATTGTTAATCAATATTTTCAAATAAATCCGAAAATGTAAAAAGAATTAAAAGCAGTCGGTAGTTTTTACTTGTAATGCGAAAAGAAAAATGAAGTAAAACAAAAGTGCAGAAAGTGAGAGAGTAATGTGCCAAAAAGCAAATTGCAATGAGATTTAAATTAAATTGGAAAAATGTGCAAAATATATCTTAAATGTTTAGTTCTTGAAAGAAATTATGTTTCTATTAAAAAATAAAATGCGTTTAGTGCCACTTTTCAATAACTGGAGTTTAATGTTAATAACATTAATTACCAGGTAATTTGATCAAATCTTATCCAATAAGCAGCAAAAAATGCATATTAGAGGGGACAAGTTATTGTTGTTGCTTTCTTCTTCAAAATCGCTCTCTTCAAGCAAATATTTTTTTTTCTTTCTTTTGCTTATTGAATTATTTTTATAAATGAAAATTTGTTTCTTGTTTTGCAGTTGCTTCCTCATTTATGTTGTTGCCTCTGAAAATGCACAATATGTAACAACAGAACCAGTAATCGATGCCACAACGGTGTCCGATGGCCAAAAGACGCCAACAACAACCAACCCAAACACAGAACAAAATGCAGCAAAACATGCACCTGCGACAGGTGAAACAAATATAACACCGGAAAAAGCTTTAAATGAGGACAAAAATGATATAGTTTCAATCAATGATAAAAATATAAGAAAATTGACTTTAGAACAAGTTTTGGAGGTGTCGCCATCCCCAACGCAGCCACATGTTTTGTCTTCAGATGTGGTGAAAAGTGTTGAAATATCTAAAACAAGTGATGAAATAAATAAATCTAGTGATAAAGTATTAAATGATTTCGAAGAAATAAATAGTAATAGTGCTGAAAATAAAAATGCTTTCAATACAATTGATACAAGTGAAGAAAATATAAATGTAAATAGTACTACTCATTCATCGATTGAGCAGTCGACTGATAATTATTTACCACAACAAGTGCCTGACGTTGAGCAGCAATCTAAACAGCGATTTACAAAACAACAGCACGTACAGGATGATGCAGCAGATAAATCGACTGGGTAAGTTTATGGCCGTTGATATTAGCGAAAATGATAACTAGTCACTTTATTGCAGCGATAGGTACCTATTAGGTTAGAATAACTATAAAAAAAAAACTGTAAAATGTGAGGAAGAATGAGTTGGTTATTTGCCTGACTACACTTGTAGGTACAAACATATGAACATGTAATTGTTTACTGTGATTACCTTGCAAGTATCATATACATATGTACATGCATACATACCCATAAGTGGTTGATAACAGCAGAGCGTATGCCGCTTTAGGCCACTCAGACTAACAACATGTACTATCTCAGAGATCATTAAAATAGTTCTTAGCAAAATATGTATGTATATATCTGTTTCTTTTGTTTTTTGTTTTCAACTTTTGTTTTATACCTATAGCGCCGTTGCACACTGATAAATTGCGCAAACAGCTTTTTTTGTTTGTTTGTGCTCTTCAATTTTAATAAAATTTAACTTAAATTATGCCTAACATCAAAAACATACAATTAGGATAAATGTTTTTTATTCTAAATTAATTTAATTTTATAGTCGAACTTAAACTTGAATGAAAAACAGCATGAGTTCTTTACATGTTTAAGCTCTAAACACATAGACGACAGCAGACAGCAAGCAGCAATATGTCAAAAATAAAACGCATGTGTTTAAATGAAAACGATTATTTTGACGGCAGCAGGGCAGCACGACTGCTCAACAGCATTTGCTGCTGCTGCCAACTTATTAGGCTATTTTCTATTTTGACGGGCAGCAAATAAGCAAATATAGTGTTGCCATTATATATATATAAATTGGACAAATTAGAACAAAAACTTTTTTTTTAATATTAAACACAAAAGAACATTGCAAAAATACAATAAATAAATAAATGTATGTGTTTTTATAGTTTTTTCGTGATATTATTACATTTTTCATCAATATTTTCAATTTTATTCATTATGAAATAAGAAATACGGCATCCCTGAAAGTAGCAGCTGTTCATTTTCAATATCAAGACAATTTTTTTCGTTTGAGCTAATTTTTTGTGATATTTTATTTAATTTTCATCCTGGTTGCTTTGAAAAAGTGTTCTTCATCTTTTTCCTTGAGCTGTTGTACACATGTTTTGTAAATGCCCTCCTCATCATGGGTTATATTTACTGGGCGAACCCACCATCTTCGGTGGTGTAGTCTGAGCTATTTTAACAATTGTTGTGATAAAATTCGCTAAATTTTCTTCGCTCATTTTTTATATTTTTAAACTTTGAATTTGTAATATTTATAAAAATTCGAAATTGATTTACACACCAGCTGATTATTATGTTGTTGCTGTCTTCAAAATAATTATGAAGCCGACTTAAGAGCAGCATTTGAAGTTGGCAGCACTTGAAGTTGGCAGCATTTGCAGTCTGCTGTCGTCTATAGGCCATATTCATAATAATTATTGTAAGTTTATTAAGCTCTTATTTGACGTATTTCTACGGAATATTTGTTAAATAAACGTGTAATAAACCTTCAATAGTTTTTATGAATATGGGTGTATGTGTTTAGAGCTTTATTAGTGTGCAAATACGACAATTAGAAGGCGTTTATTTCGTTTCAAATGCGTTGTTACTTGTCAGTTTAAGGGATAATAAAGTTTATTAAAACTTTAGGGGCCGGTGTTGATTTTGAATAAAACACAAATTATTTCGGAAATTTTGTTATTTCTTTTTTATTAAAATAACACTGGCATTGTTCAACTATATCGGTCAAATGGCCGCCAATGCTTCGGGGGCATACCTGCATATGATGGTTCAAATTTTCGATAATGCTGACCCATAATTGTGGTAATGTACACTTAATATGCCGAATTATCTTATCCTTTAGCTCTAGCGTACATTTTTCTTTTAAATAGCCCCAAAGAAAGCAGTCCAACGGTGTCAAATCACATGATCTTGGCGGTCAACAGACTTCGCCACCACAATGGCCAGATAACACGGCCATTGGATTTGCCCACCCAAAAGAGCCATTGTTTCGTTATCTGTATAGAAACCACATATCGTTCACTTTCATATCTGCCGATTCGGGCCATACAAAGTTCGTTATCATCTCATGTTAGCGAGCACCATTCAAAGTAACTGCCTGACCAGCCTCATTTTGAAAAAACTACGGCCTGATGATGCTGCCAGCCCATAAACTGCACCAAACAGTCGTTTTTTTGTGGGTGCGCTGGTTTTTCGATAATCACTCTTGGATTATCAGTCGCCCATATGTGACAATTTTCCTTATTATTCCAGTGTGAAAGTGTGCCTCATCACTGAAGATGATTTTCTTCGAAAATCTGTTGCCATTTCTTGCCACCCACCCTTCGGACCATTGACGATGTTTAGAATGATCAAGAGGCTTTATTTGTTGAATCAATTGCACCTTGTAGGCGTGTAAATTCAAGTCTTTCTGCATAATGTTCATCAACGACGGGCGTGGGAGGTGCCAGTGTTGGGCACGACGACGAGTTGAGGTGGGCGGCTCTCCAGCCACTCTATCGCGAACAGCAGCAATATGTTCTGCAGTACGAACAAAGTCAAAGTTTGGTCAAAGTTTTGCACGCCAATTATTGTATGCTCATTTGGACGGTTCAATTGATCGAAAAAGTCTCAAAGTACACGACATGTATTTTGAGTTGAACGCCCATTTTCATAATAAGCCTGAATAACGTTAACGCGTTGTTCGATTCTGTATCTTTCCAAGGTTCAAATTGAATTAGTCTGAAATTGATAAAAGTCAAATGAAATGCTGAGAAAAACCCTGACGTTTAGGGGATGTTCACAAATTACGTAACGCAATTTTTGTAGATTTTTCACCCCTTCCCCCTACGTAACAGATCGTAACAAAATACGTAGCCAAATACATAACATAACAACCACTAAATAATAAAAAATTTTATTAAAAAAATAATAATGTAATTCTATTACTTTTTTTAAAAAATTTTTTTATTGGCCAGACGCAAGTTTCTTTAAGTGTTTCTAAGTTTCTTCTTTAGCTGGTGAGGCCTAACTTCTTTCTATGTCAATAAAAATGCATTTAATTTTTATTACATATTTTATCCGTTTATTCATTATTCAATTCATTTTATGTACATGTGTATGTACATAGTATATACAAATATAACTCACGAAATTAAATTCATGTATTTAACGTCTAATTTAAAAGAAAATTCTATTGATAAAAATTAGGGATTAAAAATTGGCACATTTCAATTATCGGTCCATGGAAAGGTAAAATATTCATCCATTGATAAAACATGCAAAACACGAATCAAAATTTTGCATACAATAAATAATATTTTTTTGTTACGTAACATTTTTACGAAACCCCCTCCCTTAAGCGTTACGTAAGGGGCTGTTCACAAACCCTTTGGTACGAATCGGGACCCCCCATGCTGTGTACGGGCTCACAACTATTGTGTGAAAAGTACAACAATTAGAAGGCGTTCATTTTGCTGCAAATTTAGTGTTACTTTTCAGTTTAATTGATAATATTATTCCATTCACGTCTTTGTTAATTGATGTAGACAATTAAAATTGTACGTTTTCGCACAATTTTTCAATTTATGGCAGCGTATTTTCCTTTCTCTTGAAAAAAAAAAAACACGAAAAAATAATTGATTTTAATATGAAATGAAAATGCTTTGTTTTTTGTTTTTGTTTTTTTTTCCATAAGTCTATTACATATTGATGCATATCTTTTTTTGTCTAGCATATTATTTTGCAAACAATATTGTTAAACAAACATTGTTTGCTTAAATTTTGAAACTAATAAATTATGGAATAAATACTGTGACGGCCAAAGTCAACAGGCTCGTTTTGGCCACAACAAATGTTAGTTTCCATCACTGGACTCTAATGTGGGAACATAGTCATCGCATCAGGATGATTGAATCATTTCCCATTTTTAATTATTATTAATTAAGATTGTATTTCAGTACATATCTTACCTAAGTTAAATTCAATGAATTTTCGTATTGCCATAGAATGAATTAGAATTGTAGAATTTCCTTAATTATTGCATAGTAATAATATAAGTAAATCACTCTGTTATTTTAGCCGTTAAGAATTTAAATGTAACGAATGACTGTAGTCACGGCCACTCAACAAATTACAACCCTCACAGCCAACAGCTGTGAACAGCTGTTGTCGCACTGACTGGTGTTACGTTGTTGTGGTTGTTGTTTGAATACGGTTGTGTGTGTGTCTGTGTGTGCACAAGCATGACCTATAAAAAGGCGAGCACGTTGGCAAGAATTTGAATTAGCCGGCAACTGGCCAAGCGGTAGGTGGTGTTATCACAGAGCGGTAAGTAGTGCACTAATTGTTTTTTTATTTTGCGTGGAGGGTAAAGGATCAGTCTGGGTACAGACTTCGCTGACCCGAAGCGCCAGTGCACTATTCATTTTTTTTATATTGAGCGGAGGGTTTAGGATCAGTCTGGGTACAGACTTCGCTGACCCGAAGCACAAAACCGCTGTGAACACTCGAGTGGAGGGTTTAGGATCAGTCTGGGTACAGACTTCGCTGACCCGAAGCTCAACTCCGCTGTGAATATTTGCGCCTGAGGTTGGGATTCAGTCTGGCTCCAGACTTCGCTGACCTGAAGTACAAATATCACAGTACGCGACAACATTTGGACTATATGGTGGGATTCAGTCTGGCTCCAGACTTCGCTGCCATAGAGTACAACGTTGTTTAGGAGTTACGCCATAAGCCGACTTCAGCGCTTCACGCTAAGCTGCACGTTGTAGCCTGTCACCTCTTTGGTGACACCCATTCAGTCAGTGGGTACGCTGCCCCCACGCTGACGTCCTGAGACAGCACCCGCCGCTGTTTCGCTACCAGCCAACAACGTTCCTGTGCCGTCCTGGTGACACCGCATAGCTGCCGATACCGCATAGCTGTCGCCACCGCATAGCTGTCGCCACCGCATCGCTGTCGACACCGCATAGCTGTCGCCACCGCATAGCTGTCGACACCGCATAGCTGGCGCCACCGCATAGCTGTCGCCACCGCATCGCCGTCGCCACTGCATAGCTGTCGCCACCGCATCGCTGACGCCACCGCATAGCTGTCGCCACCGCATAGCTGTCGACACCGCATAGCTGGCGCCACCGCATCGCTGTCGCCACCGCATCGCCGTCGCCACTGCATAGCTGTCGCCACCGCATAGCTGTCGCCACCGCATAGCTGTCGCCACCGCATCGCTGTCGCCACCGCATAGCTGTCGCCACCACATAGCTGTCGCCACCGCATAGCTGTCGCCACCGCATAGCTGTCGACACCGCATAGCTGGCGCCACCGCATAGCTGTCGCCACCGCATAGCTGTCGCCACCGCATCGCCGTCGCCACTGCAAAGCTGTCGCCACCGCATAGTTGTCGCCACCGCATAGCTGTCGCCACCGCATAGCTGTCGCCACCGCATAGCTGTCGCCACCGCATAGCTGTCGCCACCGCATCGCTGTCGATACCGCATAGCTGTCGACACCGCATAGCTGTCGCCACCGCATCGCCGTCGCCACCGCATCGCCGTCGCCACCGCATCGCTGTCGATACCGCATAGCTGTCGCCACCGCATCGCCGTCGCCACCGCATCGCTGTCGCCACCGCATCGCTGTCGATACCGCATAGCTGTCGCCACCGCATCGCTGTCGCCACCGCATAGCTGTCGCCACCGCATAGCTGTCGCCACCGCATAGCTGTCGCCACCGCATCGCTGTCGTCATCACATAGCTGTCGCCACCGCATCGCTGTCGCCACCGCATCGCTGTCGCCACCGCACCGCTATCGCCACCGCGCTATAAAATACGTGCACTCCTCTTGTGCCACACCGAGGACTACCCACACACCGCCGTTAACTCCACTCAGTCATTCGAAAGCAAAAGAGAATAAATTTTATAACGTATGTAAACTCTGCGTTTTACTCCACCGAAGCAGAAATATCTTTACTGAATAACGACCCTGGCCGTCGCTGAGCTCTACCCCAGCAACCAGCGAAAAGTGTCGTTACAATACGTTGGAGTTGGCTGGAATATTATTACTTAGTTGGCAGTTGTAGTTGGATGATTTACCCCAGAAGGCATAATTGTCATAAACAATGCTCCAGCCCCAGCTCCAGTCCGTGCGCCGGTGTCAGTCGTCAGAGTTGTTTTCGTTTTCGTTTTCAACCTACATAAAGGCCATGTCAAAACACAACATAATTATTTTCAATACAATTTCACTGAATGAAAAATGTTGTTTTTCCAAGGATCTGCCTTTGAGAAAAGTGCGTTGGTGTTTTTGTTTTTGCATGAGCGGCACAGGCACAGGCAGCGGCAGCGGCCGTCGTTGATTGCGGCGGCGGTTTCGCTTTTAAAATAACAAATTTTTTTGCCTCATTGTCTTGCAAACCAACAACTGCCTGTTATAATAAAACAAATTTTATTTCTATTTGTTTTTTTCTTTCGCATTCAACAATGAATTTTTAATGAAAAAATGAAAAACGCGCCACCACCTTGCCAGCATAAAAAATTGGAAAGTAAAAGAGTCTAATAAAAATCACACGCTTTAGTAAAGGTGGCGTAGGTTGATCTCATATAATCATAACACTATATAATGCTTTAAAGATACCCATGGCAGTTTGTTTGTTGTATCTTAAACCTGACCCACACCAATGATGTGCTAATATTGTTGCAGTTTGTGAATTAACAAACAAACGAAGAAGAAGAAGAAGAAGAAGAGGAAAAAGCCGATATTTCTCTTGTCTCATTTTGCATTTGCTTTGGGTTATTGCGCAAAGCAGCTCAACAACAATAATAACAGCTACAAAATTATCAAAATTCAACATAAATTTCAATTATTTATTGAATTTAAATCTTAAATAGCTTTTACAATGCACAACACATGCAATTTTTCTTTGCATCAACTGATAGTACTATAAGTATTGTATTTAAAAGGAAGCACCACCGAATTCAGCAAGATTCGGCTCATGACAATTCACAAGATTTCGTGGTGGCATCAGAGATGTTTGTTTCTACTCATTTATGGTCAGTGTTGGGCAAAATACATGCTCTGATGTATTTAAAATACAAAATACATGAAAGTTGTGTATTTAAAATACAAAATACTGCATTCCAAAAGCAAGTATCTGAAATAAAAAATACAAAATACAGTGTAACAAAAATATGTATTTAAAATACAAAATACTTTTAATCAAAAAAATTTTTATTTTCTTTCATAAACACCAGCTTTTCAAAAGTGATAACAGACAAACAATCTGTTGATGGCGAATAAAGAAAACCAGCTAAAGACAAAATCTCAATAATTTCTTATTAGAAAATTATATTTTAATGAAAGACATATAACGAAATTAAGAAATAAGTGACAATTAAAAACCGTTTCACCAAATGTTGTATACATAACTATGTATAGTCTATCCAACTCAACATTTGATTGATATGGTTTTCTCTTGTTTTAGATTAAAATGTCGAACGCTGTTTTTCTTTGTACATATTTTATTTTTGTAACGAAGTTCCTTAACGCGGCTTGCTGGTAGTGGAAATTAGTAGAAATCGTCACGAAAGCGTGTGAGCTGTTTATATGTATCAACAGTTTGCTTTGTTGGCAACAGTATGTGGCATGGTGAAAGCTTATCTAGTATACAATCGCTTGTGGCGCCATCATTCTAGTAGTTTCTGTACTCGCATCGTTTGATCTGGTACATTAAACTTGAAGAGTGGCGAATAAATCCAGTGTTTAGCCACCGTGCGCCGCTCAGCTATAAATGGCAACATCTTGCAGGCAACTCTTTACGGTAGATTTCCAATTCCTTGCTCGAGATCTCTGGCTGCTTTAAAGCCATTTCATGTAATAGCACTTTTTCACTAACACGCAACATAAATGCAATGCGAAAACTATGATACTGATGAAACTTTAAAACTCATATATTTCTTCAGTCTATAGAAATGTCAATTAAAAAATTAACTCTCCCTTGACATAGTGTGTAAAAAGGTTATCGATCGAAGCCGATAAAACCAGCCTCTAGACTTCCTTCAAGAAGTCAAAAATGCAAAAAAGAGTATTCCTTGTGCCATGTTTTCATTTTCCTAAAATTATCTTTTTTATTATTCGGCCGTGCATCTCATAATGCCATTTTTTTTCTAACTCATCGAAACGTTACGTTTTATTTATTTATTAAACCCTTAAGCCACCCATAAGACAAGCATGTCTGTCTGTCTGCCTGTCTGTCGGTTTGCCTTGTCTATTTGGGGTTTCTGTGAGTGTGAGTGTTTTTTAAATGTTTTTTTCACAATCATATTTTTCGCTCTTTCAATTAAAAAATATACATACATATACTTATACACAACCACCACACATACATTTTTTTAAGGAGGGAAATCACTTTTGATCTCATTGTCATGGGAAATGTCATGATCCAAAGACATTATTAAAAGTGTGGTCTGGGAGATTTTTTTTGTGGTTTGTTTATTTATTTACTTTTTTTTCGCCAAACACAAAGTGTAAATGCAAAAAATGAATATTTATTATGAAATTAATGCATTTTTGGCATGACGCAAAAAAAAATTATAATAATAATAATATTGATACAAATAGGGAAGACAAACACTGAACAAAAAATAATAAATAAATAAAAGAAAGTGAAAAAAAAACCCCGGTAGTCGATTAGCAAAATATTTTCAATTAAAACGTCTGATTTGTATTGGGATTTTCGAATTGAACAAAGAAAAGTTGCATTCAAATTTGCACAATATACATCACATTTTGAATCTTATCATAATACATACAAGAAAAATTAAAAAAAAGATTCTCTTTTTCATTCCTTCACAAATGATTACACATTTTTTTGCATTCATAGATAAAAGAAAAAATAAATTGCGCCAAGTACGAGACTGACTCACACAGCGACGCTTCCGTGCTACCGTGCAAGTGGTAGGCTGAGGGTACCCTCGGTATATGGTACCCCTTTTTAACTTTTCATTGATTTTAGTATTTGATGCTGTAGAAACTAGACAACTTCACCATACCGTGTAAGTTTCAAGCCCCTATCTATTAAGGTTCAAAAGTTATTGCTTATTTTCAAATTAAAGGGTGTCCCCGTATAAAGGGCAATATTTAAATTTTTAATTTTGCTTTTTTTCGTATTTGTTGTTGTGTAGGCCTGTTAACTGCATATTCAGAGAACTTTTAATTTTTTATGCTTTTAAAAATACAAACCGTAGTAATCAATGGTAACTTGTTGTATAGAAGTTGTGGAGAAACGTAAAAGAGTTGCAAGACGAATTAATGTTTTTTTGTACTAAAAGTATGTTTGAGCATTTGTGATTCTCGTTGTGTTTATGGGTATTATAAAATAAGTAGTTACGTTTCAAATATTCTTTTAGGAATTTTTCGAGTCTACTGATGAGTTGAGTAGCATCAACGAAATGTCTGAGGCATATAAACGGCTGAAATAGACAGAAAACATTAATAAGGTCTATTTTTAGACCCAAAATAACACATTTTAATTGGCTCTTAAAGCAAATAAATAATTAAGTTAATTTTTATAAAAATTTTGTAATTAATTTTTATGCGGTCACCGTTAATTCATTCATCTTGGATCAAACTTATAGTTCATTGTGATTTTCGACACAAACACTCCAGTACTCATTCAAAACTTAATCTTTGTTTAAGTAAATTCTTAGAAAAAAAAAATAGCGAAAACATGTGAACTAGCTTAGGATTTGTTAAACATTTTTTTCAAAAAAGATTAAACAATGAATATGGGTCAAATGTTTTATAATTATATGTTTGAGCAGCTGTAACAACGACTTCGAGAGCATTTTAGAAACATTTTAAAACCAAAAAATTAAATAAAATTATACAAATTTGATAAAACATAAAATAAAAAAAACACATATTTTCTGCCTTTAAATATGTTTTTAATTCTTATACGTGTGTATTGCGTAATCTTACAAAAAAAAAAAGCATTTGCATGTAAAAAAAACCGTAAAACATTTTATTGTTTTATTCTGTAGAAAAGTAAATGCCTGACTCAAATAGCTTGTGCTAAAAAAACAAAACACTTTGCATACTTTGAGCTGCTTATTAAAGTACACACACGCTTTTTGTTAAATTCATGACGTTGTTTGTCATTAAAATATGAAATATGTCTCTTAAATACTGCCCAAACTATTGCAAACAATATAAAAAAAAAAAATAGACATTTAAATGTTTAGCTCCAGCCACCCTCAAGTTGTTTGTTTAAGCAACCCCCGCCTCTAATTAAATTTTTTCCTTGTGTGCCAGTTGAAATATGTAAGTCGAAAGTATTCATTCCTTCACATAAAAACTAAGGAAACAAAACCAAAATTAAATTTAAAAAAAATTTGCTTTAAATGTGTTTATGGGAACGATCAAACTGATTCGACTTTTATATAATTCTTAGATCTGAGTTCATTGCCCAGGCGATTACTTGTGATTAATATTGTTTAAGAAAAGAAAAGTATATGCTTTTAGCGGGAGTGCCACATAATACCCAAAATCAAAATCCCTAAACAAAATCCCCAAGCGAAAAAAAAAATCACCAAATCAAAATCCCCACATTTTTTGGAGATAGTGCCAGAAAATCCCCAAAAACACAAAATCCCAAAATTTTTACGCTATTACCGATCATATCAACAAAAGTACAACTTTTTAATTTCTCTTTACTTTATTTCTCATTGCTTTCCATTCACTTATTTTGTTATTACGTTTATAAAACTTCGCTCTCAATTATCACTACAACCTTTTTCTTGTGTACTCTTGTTCTATTTTTAAACATTAACCGTTATAGTTTCATCAGTTCGATATCATTTTCGTGTAAAGTTGATATTATTAATTTCAGAAATAATGCAAAAAACAAAATCCTCATTTTCTGTGTAAAATATATCAAAATTAGGATAAAAATCGCGCGATTTTTAACCTAATTTTGATGTATTTTACACAGAAAATGAGGATTTTGTGTTTGGGGATTTTGATTTTAGGGACTATGTGGTACACCCACTTTTAGCAAGTTAGACAACCGGCAGTTTCGAGGCCGCTGCGCTCCTCATCAGCAAACATTCGACATTGATAAACTCGCTTCAAATATATTTTCCACTAAAATATTTAGCTGCCGTCGAGTTCAGTCGAATTGACCTCAAATGACTTGATAAGTATTGTTCATAGATTTTTTTTTTTTTTTTGTCATCAAAATGGAAAAATAAAATTTCTTACAATAGCAGACAATAAATTGTGTACAACATCACTATGACAACTGATTAATTTATTTTATTTTTTTCCACAGTTTTTCATACAGTTTTCCTTAATTCAAGATTCTTGGCAAATTTTAATAACTCTTCTTTTTAATATGTGAAATGAAAATTAATATGCAAAAGTATATACGAAATCAGGCTTCGACTCACACTCCTAAGTCTCAATTTTATAGAGTTTTGAGTTAGAAAATGTTTTTTCAAGTGATTGAATTTATTGAATAGTTAAACAAGGGTCTTATGGTCGATAAGTGTTCATTAAAATCCTCGCTTTTTTGTACTTACGAATAAACTTTTAAGACATATTGCTTATTACACCATGAATAATTAAGGGTAAATTTACTTTTACATATGTAAGTTGAAATATCTTACATTACTACGACTACAGCGCCTTCGTTGCCAAGCACTGCTCGTATACGCACGATAACACTGTTAAATCAATAATGCATTAGTAAGCTACGGGCAAAATTGACACATCAGTTTTACTGCAACAACTGGAAAAGAAATTTAATTGGACTCCACTTGCTTTTAGGTAATCTAAATTATTTTTGCCAGCATTTAAGCACTTGAACTTACAAATATCTTGTAATAAATACTTAAATTTTAGCGCAAATATTTCTATAATGAGATACCACAACCTTCCGCAGAACTAAAAATATTTTTATCGAATTTGACAAATTTTTAAAAGCAGCGCCGGCCGCTTGAAATGGAGAACAAAACAAAATTGCAATCACCCACAAAACTTATTTGCGAGCTGACGCGTCTTAAACTGCAGCAAAAATACATGGAGTGTGCTAATGATCAGCTAAATGCGAGTTGCTTTCTAGGAGAGGCAAAAACTGCTTTAGACTCATCCGCGCTCATGTCAAATGAACACAATTCAACATTTCATGCTTCAATTCAAAAACTAAAAACACAGCTTGATATGGAGTTATCGGTCTTCTTTCAACAATGCGTTGACGAAACTGCTGATGTATTTTTGAAGGTCATAAGAATAAAAGAAGATTTCGATCAAGGAAATTTCCACAAATACCGAATGGATGACCTGCAGCAGCACATTATATCCATAGACTCAGATCTACAAAAACTAAAATTGAAAAATGCTTGCGATCTGTCAGCGCTACAAAAAAATCCTTTAGTGAAAAATGAATAAAAGCTTCAATTGTGTGGTTGTAGTGGAAGCCAAAAATAGATTTCAAACAGGCTCTCAATACTATAAGCAGCCACAAAGAACACCATTGGCGGAAAAAGGCGAATTTCGTATTGCGATTTAACATCCCATATGCACCAATAAAATTGGATACTACGAAAATCCCGATAGCCATATTCTGCTTCAATACTTTATTCAATTGACAAGTAAATTGTGCTAAATTTTAGTCATCGAATAAAATTCAATATAGTAATTCAAAATAATGATTCGCTCACTATAGAGTGTGTTAGTATTGGAACGGAAGCCATTCGTTTCGACTCGTACACCGAAAAAATTTTCGTCATGCAATCAATTCATTCAATCCAATGAACTGCAACATTAATTTAATGAAAAAATACATTAGTTTTCAATCAACGTTGGAATTCATTGAATCACTGAACTCTGATTTATTAAATTTATATTAATGATCGCTTCATTAAATGCACGAATTGTATTCATTAAGCTAATGCATTATTTCGCTTGCTTAATGACAAAAAAAAATAATTAACTAATGCAGATTTCTTTTCTACGAAAAAGTGTCTTAAAAAACTAGTTTTAATAGTTAAAACTATGAATGAGTAAACATTTAATAAAAAAAGAACCCATGCTCTACATTTTTTATGCAAAACGATATTGAAAATGTTTCACTTTTTGTAGAAAAGAAACGATTCATGGAATTTATGAATTTGTTCATTGATCTAATGAAAGCAGAACATGATTTTTATGAGGTATATCAATAGCATTACAGATAATCTTAATAGAAGACATACTTTCCACTGCGAAATGAGGTAAAATAATAGACGTAAAATAATACACACACTTTTTATGTGAGACAGCAATGAACGAATTCATTGACTTAATGAAATTATTCAGTAATTTAATGAAATTATTCAGTAATTTAATGAAATTTTTTTTTATAAATCCAATGATAATTATTTAACGAAATTATGAAGATTAATAAAAAGTTTTTAATGAAATTATGAAAACTAAATAACAGTTTTTAATGAAATAATTCATTAAATCTATGAAAATCTAAAATTTTCATTGCATTAATGAAAAACTAGATGTAATAAATAAAACCATTAGAATTATGAACTAAAATTTTTTTTAGTGTTTTTCTCAAACGAGGCAAAGAAATTTAATGTCATTTTAGGTGTGACAATAAATGAACGAATTCATTGACTTAATCAAATTATTCACTGATTCAATGAAACTTTTTCATATGTTCCATAATAGTTTTTTAATGAAATTATGAAAACCAATAAACAGTTTTTGATAAAATAAATTCGTTAAATCTATGAATATTGATTGCCGCAACTGAAATTTTCATTGAATTATTGAAAAACTGTCAACGAAATACACTCATTAGAACTATGAACGAAAATTCTTTTAGAGTGTTGGCAGACATGAGACAAAAAAACTGAATGCCATTTTATGTGTGACAGCAATGAACAACTTCAATAACTTAATCAAATTATTCATTGATTCAATGAAACTGTTTCATAAGTCCAATAATAATTTTTTAATGAAATTATGAAAACCAATAAACAGTTTTTGATGAAATCAATTCATTAAATCTATAAATATCAATTCATTAAATCTATAAATATTGATTGCAGCAACGAACATTTTCATTGAATTATTGAAAAACTGTGAAAGAAATACATTCATTGGAATTATGAACGAAAATTCTTTTAGTGTAATGGCAGATCTATGAAACTTCATTACCGCAACTAAAACTGTCATTAAATTAATTAAAAACATGTAGATGAAGTAAATCCATTAGAATTATGAACGAAAATTCTTTCAGTGTATCTTCAGACATCCGCCGACTTTTTTTTTTTTCTTTTTACATCAGCATACATTTTTATCAGCAAAAACAAAGCACTTGAACTGTGGTACTTTTATAAAAGCAAGAATTTGTACGTGAATAATTTCTTATTCATAAAATTTTTTGAGCTGATTAAAATCTTTGTTTGAATATTTTTATACTCCAAACTCACTGACGTGTGCTAATATTTTTTTTATGGCATACAGGTGTAAACACATACATATGTAAATATGTTATCAATTCTTTAAATTTTTATCATACATTACAGAAGATAATGCGTATGTATTGGGACATACATATGTGCATTTTAAATAATAATAATAATGATAACGATTTTAATGGGATTTGTGCGATAATTACAAAAAAATGTGTTTGCTGATCACTCACACTCAGTTGTTGTTTAAGTGAATTTGCCACTTAAGTATATAAATAAAATTATTAAAGCAAATTAATGCATTTGGAAAGTTCAAGGTCAAAAACTGTTTACCAATAATAAATATTAGTTAATATTTACTTTCAATTTAACTCCAAAAATAAATACGCCATCATCGATTTTTTTTATTTGTATTTTTTTTCTTTTTTTGTCATTTTAGCTCTACCATTCATTTCTTTCGCTACAAAAACTGTAACATACATGTTTGCTACTTAAAAAATATAGTAAAAAGTTAATGGCAATTTTATGAGTTTTCTTCTTTCTTTGTCAAACAACGTTTTTATGATTGAGGAGGCCGTAGCCATTATAAATGTAAATTTTAAAACATTATGCTTTCGAAATGAAAAAATAGATCTTAAATATATTTGATACATTTCTTGCTCTTAAAAAAAAACAATTTTTGAAAAAACATCGAAACATTCCTGAAGAAGATATTCATTGTGATATCGAATTTAATAAACATTTATAAAAAAAAACAAGTGACCCAAAGGCTCGAACAATTAAAATATTAAAATATTTAATATTAATAACAGCTTAACACAAGTTTTGTCCGAAAAGTCGTATAGAAAAATACTAAAAAGCCCAAAGCAAAATGCTAATTTTGCTAATTAATAATAAATATATATGAAGTGGATGTGTGTAGTTTGATCTTTTATTTATACTCGTATACCTACTTGGCCACTAATACTTTAAAAGAAAGTGCTAAATATGATAATTTTGCTATTCTTTGGTACATAAGGGAGGCTAAATTTTAAGGGCCAATGTTCAGTTTGAATAAAACACACATTATTTATTTTCACATTATTTATTTTATTAATATTGGTAAGGTTCAATTATGTATGGAACAAAATATCAGCTAAATGACCACCACAACCTGGACGCACACCTTCATCCGATGGTCCAAATTTTCGTTAATGCTGAGGCATAATTGAGCTTCTATGTCGTTAATGTGCCGAATTATCTCATCCTTTGGCTCTTGAATTGTTGCTGGCTCATCAACGTATGCCTTTTCTTTTGAATAGCACCCAAGGAAAGAGTTCAATGGTGTCCAATCACTTGATCTGGACACGTGAGTGGACGCGGTCATTGAATTTGTCGCGCAAAAGAGCCATTGGTTCGTTAGCTGTGTGGCAAGTGGCACGGTCCTGTTTAAACCACATATCGTCCACATCCATATCGCCCATTTCGGGCCACAAAAAGTTTGTCATCATCTCATGTTAGCGAACACCATTCACAATAACTGTCTGACCAGCCTCATTTTGGAAAAACTACGGCTCGCACCAAACAGTCACTTTTCGTGGGACATTAGTTTTTTGACAGTCACTCTTGGATTGTCACTGGCCCAAATGCAGCAGTTCTGCTTTTTAACGAATCCACTGAGGTAAAAATATGACTCATCACTGAAGATGAGTTTCTTCTAAAATTGATCATCCACATTTCTTGGCACAATTCGGACCACTGACGACGCTTGGAATGGTCAAGAGGCTTTAGTTGTTGAGTCAATTGCAGCTTGTGAGCATGTAAATGCAAGTCTTTATGACTAATGTTCATCAAAGACGAGCGTGAGAGTTGCAATTATCGGCATTTCTTTGACAAGTTGCACGATCGCGCGTTGTACTTCTCGTAATAGCACCGCTATCGGGTAGAGTTTTATTGGTAAAACTAAAAATATCAGTTGTAGTAAGTTTTTGACAACACTACTGCAACAGTCATAAACCATAATCGCATTATAACAAATTCAGCATTAAATAAACCACAGCTGCAAGCCATAATTGAGACCTAATTGATTGTTCGCTCTAATTTTTGCATTTGCTCGTTGAGCGAACATAACCTTAAAATATGCACTTGTAGAATTTAATGTTTTTACGTTGTTTTTCTTTTTTTTCTTTTTGATGTTCGTAGTGTATTTGTATAATATACATACATACATATATGTATATATTTCTAGTTATTTGTATGCCCTGCATTTGCCCTAAATAAAGTTCAGCAAGAAAATAGTGTTCACATTTTTGGGCAAATTTTTGCTCATAATTACAAATTTAATTTGTATTAAATTGTTCTTTGCCAAAGAATTCACACTGTATTATGTAGCAAATTTTATTGTAATTGTAATTTTAATTTTCTTTTTTTTCTTATATGTAATTTTCTATACAAATTAACCTTAAAATGTTGTGATAAAATCCACCTTTTCTCCCGCGGCTTAAAATATTGTATTTGGGAGGTGAGTGTAAGTATGTGTGTGCTTGCACTATAAACTTAAATAATGCCTCAACACTTTCTTTCATCTTAAAATAATTACAATTGTTATTGATTGGTCTTAATATATCTTCTTTTGCCAAGCAATTGACCTGAATTGGTTTCACTCTCTCGCCAATTTTCTTGTAACATACGCTTTAGTTTGTTCGGGTTTAAAAAAGCATTTTGTTTCACATATTTTCAATTTATTAAAATCTGCTCTTTACAACACCCACATTTCTTTTCTATACGAAATAAATCAATCAATAAGGCTTATACATATGTAATTATATGCAAGTTGCAACCAGTTGAAGTTCATAATTTGTGTGCATATTTTGCATGTATGTATGTATGTATGTGTATGCATATTGGTTATGCTGCAGCGTAATGGCACAACTTATTATGGGACATCAGTTTTAGCACTCATTTTTAATGTACTATAATGCTACTTTAACGATTAGTTTGCATTCGCCATTTGCTCATAAACTGCATTCAATCAGCGGCTGTATGCGGCACATAGTGACAAAACATACAAGAAACAAAAATCTTTACTCTCTTGTGTGTTTCAATATTTTTGTATTTTTTTTTTTTTTTTTTTTTTGTCGAACTTTTGCAGTCTTTCAGTAGTTGGATTCTTGCAGCTGCTTAAAGTTTTCAAAATCTACTGTAAATCATTGTTTCTGTTGTGCGAAATTTTTTGCCAACTTTGGCGTCTTTATTACTATTGGAAGTAATAGATGGTAAATACATGTTTTTGATTTTGCAATGCTAATTATGGTTATGAAGATGTGCACTGAATAAACAATTAAGTACGGATTTCCTTAAATCAAGTACGCTGTGTGTGTTTTTCAAGCGCTAAATACTTCATTGTAACCCTATGCAATCCCAGCTTCGGATTGATTTTAGCCACATCCAATCCTGGTTCGGATTAAATATAGCTCAAATCCGTGCTTTGAAAACAAAAACACCATTCTTGATTTAAGAACATTGGTACTTATCGTGCTCTTGCCACTGATTGGGATTGATTTATGTACGGAAGTATTGAATTTGTTTTGAGTGTGGTGATTGATAATACCACAGATGCCCAGTAGTGGCTGATATCAGCAAATTAAACTCACACGTATTATTACGCTCTTTTGTTTGATCGTCAATCAGCCAATAGGAAGTCACCATGTTGAGTGGGAGAGACAAACTACACTTGCAGAAATTCTGTGTCTTATTATTGCGATATATTAATGATGTTAGCCGAAAAGTATTTTATGTTACCAAATGCTTTTGATGATATGCAATGTCTTATTTGTCATAAGACATTTAAAAAAACTAAGAAATACAATTAAAAAAAAAACACATTTTGAAGATGTTCACAAAGACATGAATAAAATGAATAGCAAATTGTTTTCTTCCAGTGTTATTTTGTCACTCTCACCAATACTACTACCATGGGCATCTATGGATTATACGCACTTGATTCGCTGTTTCTGAAGGCTATTTAATACCAAATTCATAGCTGAACTATTCCGCTCTACTTCCTTAGTTTAATAATAATTTATAAACCATTTTACCTCTTTGCCGATTTGTACCTGGAACCTGACTACTGCCAGTCCAGCCATCGCAGCAATTAAAAAATTGAAAATTTAACACACACAAGTGCTGGTTACAAATACACCCAAGAACTAGGTACTCGTTTTAAGCCATAACAGGATTGATTCTCTTTGATAATCCTCATTCGGTTTGATTTAAGTACACTTACATGTATGCTATGCCTACTTAAATTTTCCAGTACACGAAAATCAAGTAGAAAAATCGTAAATGTACATCAAGATTTTTCTTTCTGTGTACTAAAACTCAAGCGCAACATCACCAACATCTAATGAAGTGAACTAACTCGGCATCTGCACCAGCTAACGGCTTGAGCTTGACATGAACATGGACATGACGCCGGCAGAGCAACGGTATTAATTCGCTCAATTTTTTTTTTTTTTTTTTTTTTTGATTTGCCGAAGTGTTTAATTCAAACATATTTTTGTTTATTTCAGCATTTTATATACATATACATATGTATATTTCCCATTAATTTTTCTATTTTTCAATCTATAAAATTTTTATCTCTTTCCTGCGATATTTTTCACGAGAGCTAAACTGTCAAACAGAAAATAATATTTCATAGCGAACATCGATGCTCGGGTATATGCTCAAGCATTGCTGCCCGAGCTGGCTGGCCGGAACATGAACATGAGCGATGTTCGTCATCATGTTTACACCTCGTTCATAGACCCCCCAGTAATTGGCATGGGTGAAAGCAATTTAAATGACTCTTAATGACTCAATTAAGTGTTGTGTCTGAATTGGTTATTAAATTAAATTTTGTTAATTAACTCTGTGCAATTTGTGGTTGCAATTCTAAATTGTAGCTAGTATTTCTTGTCACTTTGTTGGCATAAAAGTCCATCTGGCATAATGTCCGGAGACATCCATCTTTGCAGTTCATAGAAATATACAAATGTTAAATCGTTAACTAAATGAATGTAATATACGTATGTATGTGCATATGTACATGCCTGAAAATATGTAAGTTTATGCTCGTATGTAGATTTTAATGTCTCCACTAAAATAAATATGTCCGTATGTGGGAATGAATGCATCGTATAATAAAAAAAAAAAATAAATAAAACCATTAATATAAAAAACATACTACTACACACATACATACAAACAAACATGCATTCGTGTGTGTGTGTATAATTTAACTTTCAATTGTAACTGATGTTAACGATTTTTTATTTCTTTATTTTATTTTGCTCAAAAGAGTTGCGCTTGATTTAAATTTGAAAGATGATTTTGACAATCAAATTTATCACTGCACTTTTAAACACATACATACATATGTACATGCTCGTACGTATGTATGTATGTACATGGCAGTTTGCTCTTTTTTTTCAAACGTTATTTTATTATTAAACGAAAATTGAAGTCTATAACTTAAACTATCATGTTAATTAAGAAATTTTAATAAGTAAAATGGAAAAGAAAAAATCGTCATGTTACACATGTCTGGATTAAATATGGTTTTGGGGCTTTGAATAATACAATTTCGCATATTTTGTGAAAACATGTTGTTTTTGTTTTGGTTTTGTGTGTATTTTATTTTTTTGGTAGGATATTCGTTCGTTGTTTAATTTGATGGTCGAAAAGAGGCAAAAGTTATTTAAAGCTTTATTTCTTTGTTGTTAATTTACACTTGCACATTTATGAATGTATGTACGAGTACGAGTATTTTTTGTTTGGTTTGCTCAAATTGTTTGTCAAGACTTTCACTTTTTTCACTATTTTTCCAAGAAACTGAAAATCCTTTGACTTTTTTTTCCTCCCCGTTACACACAATTTAACACTTTCCATCTGGAGAAGATGAAGAAATAAATAATATGCGAACAAAACTGAAATTATTACACAAACTTTACTTTCATGTGATATGAGTTTTTGCTGCATTTACTTTTCATGTTGTATTTGAGTTTTTTTTTTTTTGTATTGTGTCTTAAATTTTAACTATCCTTCACTTTGATCTTGTTTCAACGATTTGTTTCTTATTATCACCAAATTAAATGATTATAATCTTATCGTGGCTAAATGAAGATTATTTAACCTTTTTCAAAGTTTGCTCTGTGTTGTGGTTAAAGTGGTGGTTACAGTGGCTGATAAAATGTGCGAGATTTCTGAAGTGTTGCTTTAAGTGTGTGTTTAAGTGGTAATCGGATACGCTGGGCCTGCTAATTCTGCAAGGTTGGGAAGAGAAAACAACACGATCTCCCTCTTTCCTCCTCCTCAAAACCTATTTTCCTAGTTGCGGTACGATGCGCATGCATAAATGGAGGTCGTCGCCTGAGTACTGGTCCAAGTTAAAAATAAAAATTAAGGCTCAGACAGAAAAAAAAGTGCAAAACGAGAGTTGCCTTTTATAATTCGGGATTAAAGAAGAAAAACAAATATTAAATTTCAACATTTACAGTCGAACTATATGATTTACAATTTTTAATAATTTTATCGAAACTTCTATTCCGATTTTAACTGCCCCAAAATTCAGAAAGATTTTTCTGTGATAAAATTGCAGTGGTCAACATTTTTAAAGAAGACAAGAAAGTATGAACTTAATTATTTATTTGCTTTAAGAGCGAGCCAAGTGAAGTGTATTAATTCAATTCCAAAAATGATGAGTTGATTAGCACCAACGAAATGTCGGCAGCATATAGACAGCTGAAAAAGACAGAGAACATTTGATAGGTCTATTTTTGGACCTGAGTGAAGACAAGAAAAGTAAAGTTGAAAACTTACTGGCTGTTTTACAACCACCCTGTCGCTCATCAGCATTCAAATTGCTTCGAATCCAGGTCATGGCTAATTCTGTACTATTCTTAAGCAGCAGCTCTTAGTCTATTACCGGAGCTCTTCATTACTGACTGTCTACATTTAATATGAATATTCTAATAATAAAAAAAAATTATCTTTTAGTAAGTAAAGTAGATCTTAAGTTTATATAAAAAAAAATTCACAAAGGTTTTTTGAAAATTTTCACCTTCAATTTATTATAATCTCAAACAAGTATAAATAATACAAAATCAGAAATATATTTAAGTAGAACCAGGAAATATCCTTAAATTCTTGTAAAAATGTATATATACGCTACATTAAGCAATTTTGTAAACACCATAAATTGAATTGAATAATCTTTTTGATCAACTTTCCATTTTATTACTGTGTTTTTCTATTGATTGGAATATACTTTTATATTCTCTCACTAACATCCAATTGATTTCCCATTGGCTTTTGTGTTTGCTGCTATTGCAGCAGTAATATCTCAATATCTCCAAAACATGCATTCTGAATGCAGCAACCATCTCTCAGTTTGGTTTTTTAAGTACGGGAATAAAACGAAGTCATTCGGTGCCAAATCAAGATGATGACTCGTCAAATCGATGTTTTGAATCCCCAACAATGCAGTTATTTGAGTCGTTGTGTCAGAGCTCTCATTGTCGGGGTGAAGAGTGATACATCTTCCTGATTTCTTGGCAGACAACTGGCAAGAAAAATTGCTGTGTACTACTTGACTGTCCTGCTTTGCTCTAGTGGTACGGCTGCGACATGTCCAGTTTACCCACTCCCCCCAATTACTGAACCCGTAGCAGGCCTCCTTACATGGACTCCCATACAAAAATATAAAAAAAATTTAATTCGAAATAATTTTTTTTAATATGCCATAGTGGAACATTTGCGGAAACTTTAGATTAAGGAGCCAGGCTTTGAAAGCAATGAGTTTTATAGGTTTATAGAGGGGTTCGTAGACCTCCCAAAACTGAAGTCAAAGTCTGCCGGAGGCTTTTAGTTTATTAATAAATCGATGTTGAAGTTGCAGAATTTACTAAGAAAAATATGAAAATGTTGGTAAAACAGTGCCGCCAGAAGAAAGTTTTTGCACAGAACATAAAGTCGCGAATTCATAAACGGTTGCAAGCATTCAAAATAGTATTTTTTTTTTACAATTAATTCAATAAATTTTTTCAAAGGTGTGCAAAATTTGTTCTTGACAACAACGGGCTAAGGGATTTTCTCCTCCATGGCATAACCAACACTGGCTTCGCGTACAAAATCTGTAAGCATCTGGCAGCAATCTTTTTTCATTTTACGGCAATGGGTACCATTATACTAAAGCCGACTCGGACTGATTTTTGTCCATACAAATCGACCCACCCTAATATATGCATCAAACTATTTTTTTTTTTTTTTTACTTTACTCCACTTCAATAGGTTTATTAATTTATTATTTTTCATCGTTTTTTTTTTTTTGCTCCTTCCTCCTTTCAAATGTCTGGAAGATTGCAGCCAATTTCGTTTGTCACTGTACATCCTTCCTGTTTATTTGTAAACACCTTTTTGTTATTAACTTAAAAATACGATTAATTCATTCAGTTTCTTTGACATAACATTCGCATTTACTTTTTTTTCTCTTAATTTGATAAATGCTGTTAATATTTTAATACTGTTGTTGTCACCGTCATGTCTGCTTTTTTCGTTTTTTTTTTTAATTTCTTTAAGTGGTTTAGTTTTTCTCTCCTTTATATGATGTTTAATCGATTGTGGCTGGATGAATGAATGCAAATGATCGGCAAAATGTGAAAAGAAAATCAAATCGAAAATAAATACAATTTTATGATCAGACATTTGATTGAAATGCCATTTCGCTTTCAAATATTGTATTGCATTAGGGTGGTACTAGAAATCGGAAAATAAAATTCTATTTTGAGCAAAAAGTAGTTGAACAAATCAGTCAAATTGCTACCTACCCAGAAGGAGAAGAACAACAAATAAAAAAGGTGAAAAATAAGGCTGATTCAATGTTTTTTCAGTGTTGATTTTACTTCATAGGAATGTAATTTTAATCCAACCTGTACAGAGAAAACAGTGCCTAATACACAGCTAATAGATTAAAACTAAGTTAATAAGATATACATATCTATGGTATTTTTAATCAAGAGTCTTGTAATTTTAACAAGGAAAATCTTGTTGAAAAAATCAAGAAGGACTCTTATAACTACTAGGTATGATTATAGATTTTTTAAAAAAATCTTCTTCATGGATCCGAACTCGCAATCTGGCGATTGTCAGTCGGCCACTCGACCCACCCAGTCATCAAGACACTCAAAGAAGTATAAACAAATTTAGGACTAGACATGTGCACATGGTCATTAGGAAGAAATTTAATGAAATCAATAAGGAATAATTTTTGAAAAATTAATTAGTGAAATTAATTAATGAAATATTTCGTTATTTTGACCCCTTTTTTCCTTATGTTTTATATATTTATTTGAGCTTAAGGTCTTTTGTAATTTGAGTATTTATTTTTGTCAATATTTCGCTCTCCTTCGGATAGCTTCTTCAGGACAATAATAATGAAAAATGTTTTGATTGGTTTTTTCAAAAAACCAATCAAAGCTCAAATAAATATATAAAATATTAATTAATGAAACCAAAACGAATTCCTTATTGCACAAAACTTACAAGAAATCCTAATAAAGGATTGTAAGGACCGATGTTGATTTTGCATAAAATACAAATTGTTTAGGAAATTTTGTCATTTCATTTTATTATGATCAAATTGATATGGTTCAATTATATTTGGTGGCACGACCTCGGTGGCGCACCTCCATCCGATGCTCCAAATTTTCGATGACTCTGAGGCATAATTGAGGTTCTATGCCATTAATGTGCCGAATTATCTTTGGCTCTTGAATTGTTGCTGGCTCATCAACGTACGCCTTTTCTTTTCAATAGCACCTAAGGAAAGAGTTCAACGGTTTCAAATCACTTTACCTGGACACGTGAGTGTCGCGCAAAAGAGCCAACAATGGCTCGTTACCTGTGTGGCAAGTGAGACACCGTTCGGGTAAAACCAATTCTGGAACATAAAAACTTCGTTATCATCTCGTGATAACGAACATCATACACACAGTAACTGCCTGACCGGCCTTATGATGCCGCCTGGCCATAAAGCGCACCAAACAGACACTCTTTGCGGGTGCATTGGTGCATTTTCGACAATTATTCTTGGATTATCATTCGCCGAAATGCGGCAATTCTGCTTATTGACGAATTCACTGAGTTGAAAATGTGCCTCACCACTGAAGATGATTTTCTTCGAAAATTGATCATCCACTGTTGCCATTCATTGCCACCATTCTGACCATTGACGACGCTTAGACTGGTCAAGAGGCTTTAGGTATTGAGTAAATTGCACCTTGAAAGCGTGTAAATGCAAGTCTTTATGCATAATGTTCATCAATGACGAACGTAAGTGGCGCATTTGTTGGGCACCATGACGAGTTGAGGTGCACGGATCTTCAGCAACACTATCGCGAACAGCAGCAATATTTTTTGCAGCACGAGCATGAACTGGTTGGTGTCTTCACATCTCCTACAGACACTGTTTACTCAAATTTTTGCACAATTTTGCCGATTATACTTTAATTTGGACGATTAAATCACGAAGTGCACGATACGGATTTTGATTGCTTTCGACACCCATTTCCAACTTTAAGCCTGAACAACTTTAATGCGTTGTTCGATTGTGTATATTTCCATTATTCAAATTGAGTTAGTCTGAAATTGAGAAATGTCAAATGAAATGCAGAAAAAAGCTTGAAATTTAGTTGTGGTTCACATTCAACATCGGCCCTTAAAATTTAACCACCCGTTAGAATCAATAATTTTTTCCGCCATTGATCTTTTTTCTTTTTGGACCAAAAATAACGGAAACTGAGTAAAAAATATGCGAATAACAAGTTTTCGTCCCAATACAGCGCTCCATAATAAAACAGTCTGCTAATAAAAGAAAATCAGAACCTGCTCTTTAATTAAATTAAATGTATATTAATTAAGATCAGTGCGTTTATTTTATTATCCGACATCTTAATTGTTTGATGGTCACAACTGTAGATATATAGAATGTATATAGAATGTATAGCTTAACAACTGATTTAACTGAGTAACTGTGGTAAAGGTTGATAACTAAAAAAAATTGCATTTTTGAATACACACAAATCTGTTGTATTAAAAATTAAATTAACTAGATCAGCAACTGGATGCTGTAACCTTATTACGATCATCGTCAAGCTAAAAATAAATCGGACGATATTTTATCGCATTTGCTACTCAGTAACATTTTTTTAATTATATTCGCTGTTGATTAAAAAAATCAGCTGTTTATTATGCTTCCTGTTTTCAATATTTCAATGAGAAACAGTTATTTGTTATTTAAAAAGCAAGCAAACAAATAAAATAATACTGAAAACACATTTGATGTTATTAAAGTAGCATAAAGAGTTTAACAGAGGTTTTTATAATTTGTTATCTCGTTTTGGGCCGCCTTTCACCTCTGTATACTTTCTGACGCTATGATGCAGCTATAGGATTCAGCCACCAAATTTCGTAGCATGATGTTTAATATATTTTATTATGTAATCTTATATTGGTGTTTGAAAATTCCTCTATTTATTTTTTTTTTTTTAGTTCGAAGATTCTTTTCTCTCTTTCATACATTCATACATTTTTCCAGTTGCTGTAAAACGTTTTTCGTTGGCAATCTTTGTATTTCAAACTCTTTTAAAATATTTCTTCTTAAGGGCAACCTACACTCCATGACTTTGTGGAATTGACAGGCCGGCAAATGGATCGTTTAAACATAATTAATAATTGACTATAAAGTTCAAGTCTTAGCATGAAATTGATAGCAAGAGGAGACATTCTAATACATATGTATGTGTATGAGTGTATGGGCTTTTAAGTTCTTAGTTGTTTAATGCTCGTATGTACATTTTTTTTTAATTTTTTTGCTCACTCAAATATTTATTAATTTACTATTATTAAAAGTAACAACTGACTTGCTGCAATAATATAATTAAGTTTATTTATTTCGTCGATTATTTAATGTCTTTTTTTCACTGTCTATCGCTCTCAGCGGGCATAATTTTGATCAATGTCTAAGTTATGTGTCTGTTTTGACACATGATTTGATATATTATTAGCTTTTTTTCCAAAGGATTTCAACTTAACTTTGAAACAGCATTAACTGTGCGACGACTGCCATTAAATATTTGCAACCATAAATATTTTAACGAAGAAAATTTATACGAATATTGCCTGAAATTACAGACTCATTCACTCGCTTACTTACTCACTTTTTTTTCGCCTCTATTAATGCTTTTCTTCGCATAAAAACTATTTCAGTTTAGTTTGAGTTTGTACTATTATTTTTTTTTTTTTTTTTGTTTATCTTCTTTCGGTTTTGTTTATAAATCACATCATTATTTCATACATTTTCATACAAAAGATCACCATTTGTTCATTCATCTATCAAATCCTTTCATTTTCCTAATGACTGCGACTACTACTACAACTGCTAACTACCACTACTATTGCTGCCAAACTACGAATACGAATATTTTAAACGCTTGTGTAAGTTTTATGATAGACAGACAGAGAGAGAGAGAGAGAGAGAGAGAGAAGGAGACGGACATACTTGTAAGTCTCATGCAGTTCATTTTGATTGTCCACCGCCAACATCAACCCACTACTACCAAATCGCAACTGTTCAATATTAACGGCACGGCATACGGCAGCAGTTTAAGAGAATTGTATCTTTATATGCCATTACCCCTACAAGAACAGTGACAGTCATAAGACCGACATTAATCAAAGAAAACCCCTCATTACGTAGAACAAAGTATCTATCATTTTCTTAAGGCCAGCGTGCGATAATTGATGGAGGCATTTATGGGCGTGTGATTTAACATCCTCCTCCAACAAATGCATTATGCATCTTTCTATGAATGAGTAGACATGAATATACAATTTTATTTACCAATTCGATTTTACAATTTTAATGATTGAGAACTGAATGAATTGTGTTTTCAAAGTTAATGAAAACTAATAAATATAAGAGGGGAATCAAAAGTGTGGGAAATGTGAGTTAAAACCTTTAAAACTAATAATTCCTGGGGTAACCGTGGAGCCCCGTAGCACACCTCCTTAGGCGGACCTTATAGCATGTTTCCACGACATGTGCTTCGCTCTCTGTTTGTGCTTAACACTCCAATCAGGAGCGAAGCAACGTGATACAAAATGAAGTTGCTTCATATTAAAGCTACATGCGAAGCATGCAAAATTCCTGTCTTCTCTAATTTATATCGCAATTTTATCTGCACTATCTGACAAAATCATATATTGTAAACAAAAAAATTTTTATAAAAAAAAAACGTAAAACGTAACTCTCCCATAAAAATAAAAGTTAAGGGTTTTATTTAAGGCCCTACAATGCCAACTCCGAAGACATTTCCATATAAATGTGGTTTTTTTGCAACAACACTTTCACTTACTCTTTTGTTCATTTAGACAAATTTTTTTCACGAAAATTAATGGAAAATTTATGTTGGCTTATTAAAAACAAAAGTCAAATCGAAGCGCATAGACGAGCCGTCTAAACAGTGTGATTCATAAATATGATTGAGAGAGCGAAGCGGGTGATTCAACTCGTAATGGAAACATGCTATTAGGATCGTTGTGTTTGACAAAAAATGTAGATTAGGTTGATTGGAGAGGTATGTTTGTCCATGTCGTGCGACATACACTTAAGCCAGTATAGACTTGTTATGCGCTTCGTGTATTTCACCTCCTAATTTCTTTCATAACCCACAAAGTAAGAAGTTATAGCGTTTTGAAATCGAAAAGTCCATAACTAGTGTACAAAAAATGCTTGCAACTACTATTTGATGATTATACTCTTTAACATAATGTATATTTAGTATCTCAGACAATTTTCGTTGACCAGGTTGTCTTTTTTATGGGATTTTTATTATTTTTTTTTTTGTTTATTTAAGTTTTCTTCTCGAAAAAAGTAAGAAATTCCCGCAATGTTTGTTTATTATTTTGCTGATTTAGACCGGTTCCATAAAATTGTACTCCACAACAGACCAGCAAGCAATAACAGCAATTGTGTATGATATTAACTGAACTCAACGATTGTTTATAAATGACTATCATGCCGGCATTTTTTTCATACTTACATGTATGTATGTACATACGTTTATATTTCTGTTGATTTTATTTACTTTTTTCATTCATTCAATACATATTTTGTTTGGTTGTTTGTTTTTTTTTTATTTCATTCAAGCCGGCATCTCTGATTAGATTTTATTTTTACCTCTAGACACTTACATAGACATTCGGCCAACCAACCAACCAACCACACAGACAGACATACAGACAGAAAACAGTTGAGATTTGAATGAAAACAAACGAGTGAGCGAGCGCATGAACGATTGAACAAACTAAGGAACCTACAATTTTGAATGCAAAAAAAAAAGAAAAACACTTTTCTTAAAGTCGTCTGTAGGTGGATAAGAAAAATGAATTACACCAAAAATGTACACATTGAAGTTGAAGTATGTATGTTTAAAGTTTGTACACTTGGATACGATTGTTTAAGGGTTTTCTGTGTGGGGTAAAAGCTTAAAAGGGATGTGGGATGTCTGCAAGTGAAGTGATATTTATAAAGGGTCCGCCATCTAACGTTTTTTTTTTTCAACTAGTGCTTATTTCGTGAATGCCTGATTTGACAGATAATTAGTTGTATCCTTCCGCTGAACGAATATGGTTGTGTATACGCTTCGCCAAGTGGTTCTGCGATCGACTTACAGAAGATGCCGATTTTGCCAAAAAAAAAAAAAAAAATCATCTTTTCAGATGAAGCTCATTTTGATCTTGGCGAGTATGTAAACAAGCAAAAATTGTCGCATTTGGGGCACAGAAAACCCGCACGCATACATTGAAAAGCCGACGCACCCAAAACGAGTCACTGTTTGGTGCGAATTTTGGTCCAGAGGCATAATTGGGCCATTTTTCTTCGAAAATGAGCAAGGAGTGGCCATGATGAACGAATTTTTGTTCACAAAAATTGAAGAGGAGAGTATTGGCAACCTTTAGTTTCAACAGGAAGGCGTTACGTGCCACACAGCCGAAGCTACACTCGATGTTTTGCGCCGTTTTCAAAAAAAAAAGTTATTTGGCGTACCCTTTACATACACATATATGTAGTTATGGAAATATTTGTTAAATGAAGTGCTAACATTTACTTGTTCTCTTAATCACGAACGAAGTTGCCAGAATTATTCCGATTCTTAATACCAAATTTAATATCAAGAAAACAAAATTTTCTTAATAAAATTATTTATTAAAGGGTGTTCTCTAAAGACCTCTCAAATTTGAGTTGTAGAAAAAGACATGACATACCAGGATTAATCATCGAAAATCACTTTATTATTTTTCAAAATATTCCCCCTGAAGATCCATATACTCTTTTGCATGCGTTTGAACCAATTGTGCAAGCACTTTTGGTTCTCTGATTGAGGTATCACCAAAACATGCATTCTGAATGCAGCAACCGCTTCGAAAACCTTGGACCTCTCAGTTTGTTTTTACATACAGGAATAAAAAGAAGTCATTAGATTTCAAGGCAGGACAGCGGATGACTCTTTTTTTTCAATGCAAGAATTTTCAAACCCGTTTTTATTAAAGGTTAAAATCGTTACAATATGCATGGGAAGGTGCCCATAGAGGAGTCAAATGTATTACCAACGCCCCAAAAAATATTGCTTCCCAATATTTGATTCCAACACACTGATCTCGTGTCACGCCTCCTTAGGCGGCTGCCATACAAAAATAAAAATAAAAAATTTAAAATCGAACGTTTCGAAAATGAAATTTTTTTTTTTTTTTTTTGATATTTTTGTAGTGGGACTTTTTCTCCTCATGCCAAAATCTATTGAAAAATCATTCGAAATTTGCGAGAGCAGAAACCCTAGTGCAGCAGAATGCTTTAAATATTTCAATTTTATAACAGCAATTGAATAATTAAAACTGAAAAACTGTTTTTCTTTCTTTCTTTCTTTCTTTTCATTTTGCCACAAAAATGCAAAAACGTCTAATTGTACTTGCTGGCCATGCTTTCTCCACTTCTTAACTGCTGACAGTCTCTGTTAACTTCGGAAAGAAATTCAGAAATATTGACCTTGATAAAACACCAAAGAAATATGTACATAGGTATGTGTATTCATTCCCATATTAAACATCTTAGAAAGAAAATTATATAACCTTTTTGTTAACTGTTTTATCTGGGAAACTTTTACCACAGATACGTATGTACATGTGTATGTACATGTTAACGTACAATAATGAATGTACTGACCGAACGTACACACATGCATATGGTACATATTTTGAACTCATTGAACATTTGTTGGCAGCAACCAACCGACCAACAAATAAATAAATAAATAAAAAATAATAAACTAAAAAATAGCATTAAGTATGTGCTCATGCAATACTTCATTTTGTCAAGATATACATACATATTTAAACATTAAAAACACTCTTTTTGGTCTTAGTTCAATTTTAATAGTCTGCCGGCATCCAGCAAGTGTTTCATTTTCACTTTTTGAATAATTGCAGTTGTTAAATTTTTCACTTAAAATTACTCAGTTACAGGGTATTACAGTTGTAAGATAATTTTTGGTAACGGTCAAACGGAAGTTGAACGATTGCACTGCTGTGACAATGAGTCAAACTTATTTACCTTTACTTTGGCAGTGATGGCTGGCTGTGTAGTCACTGCTGATCGCAGACCTCTCTCTACAATGCGCCATGTAGAGATCCTTAAATTAATTATGCTTTCAATGAAAACACAAAGAAAACAACATTTAGTGAAGGTTACAATTTGGTTTTGCAAATGCACCAAATTGAAATTAATTCAAAGCAGCGTAATAACAGTTTAAGTGGGTGGGTCTGTTTTCGTTTTGAATATTTGGTTGGCAGTGTCATTCTAGGCATCAGAACTCTTGTCATTTTCTGATTGTTCCGTGAAAAGAATTATATTAGTCAACCCAAAATTTTAAAGATATGGATTAAACAAATAGATTGTGATCTCCTTCTATTTCTTTCGCATCTTTTTCTAAACCTATATAGACAGAAAAACTCTGCGGTGGATGTGTGTGCGATTGAGCGACAAGGCGACAGAGCGATACAATATGCTCTTTTCCATTTCTTTAGCATGTTTTTCTAAACTTTATATGGACCTGGCTGTGTGTGCGATTGAGCGACAAGGCGACAGAGCGATACAATGTGCTCTTTTCCATTTCTTTAGCATATTTTTCTAAACTTTATATGGACCTGGCTGTGTGTGCAATTGAGCGAAATGGTGACAGAGCGACACATGGTATTATTTTCCATTTCCTTAGCATATTTTTCTAAATTATATATACCTGTCTGTGTGTGTGATTGAGCGACAAGGCGACAGAGCGATACAATGTGCTCTTTTCCATTTCTTTAGCATATTTTTCTAAACTTTATATGGACCTGGCTGTGTGTGCAATTGAGCGAAATGGCGACAGAGCGACAGATGGTATTCTTTTCCATTTCTTTAGCATATTTTTCTAAATTATATATATACCTGGCTGTGTGTGCGATTGAGCGACAAGGCGACAGAGCGATACAATGTGCTCTTTTTCATTTCTTTAGCTTAGTTCTTTTACCTCTACAGGTGGAAAAATTCTGCGGTGACCATTTCGCAGCCGCACCTGGCTGTGTGTGCGATTGAGCGACAAGGCGACAGAGCGTTACAATGTGCTCTTTTCCATTTCTTTAGCATATTTTTCTAAACTATATATACACCTCGATGTGTGTGTGATTGAGCGAAATGGCGACAGAGCGACACATTGTACTCTATTCCATTTCTTTAACCTGTTTTTCTAAATTATATATACCGGGCTATGTGTGCGATTGAGCGACAAGGCGACCGATTTACAAAGTGATAAAGTGCGTGCCATCCTACGATGGCTGAGATTGCAGGTTTGGTAAGAAGAATTCCGTATTAATGGGTCTATAATTTTCACTGTTGACATTCGTCGCCTGGCCTCAAGAATTTTCGCAAATAAAAATGGTTCAATTATTTCAAGCATTAATGAGGCATACCAAACAGCAATCGCTTTTGCTGTTTTAATCGAGAGTTTCGGTTTCTTGACGACCAGTTGGCGTGGCCGTTTGAGTAAAAATGAGTTTCATTGCACCAAAAAAATTTGATTTTTGGATATTTTACAAAAAACTATGCACGAATTCAGCTAATTACGATACTTAAATAATTAATTAATTAGCCCTTACATAAGCGTAGCAAGTTAAAATATACTAAACCCTTTTGCAAATGCAATAGCGCAATTCACTCATTATATTTATAAGGTTATATACACTATTACGGATTGCGAAAGTGCTTCCCAAATGCAATGCTGTTGAAAAATGTGATCCTTAAATCAATAATTCAAACACATAACTTATCAAACATGCGAAGATTGGTGTTTTGTTTTTTAAGCCATTTATTATGTATCTAAATTAAACAGTTTCTTTTTAATAAATGATTGGAAATTTGTCATTTTTTATGCTGCGAACGAACATATAACAGACAAAAAAAAGACAGACCGACAGCAAAAAAAAACACACAGATAAATGCATATAAACATGATTTTTGTTTTCTTGACTCTAATCTTACTTCCTTATAAGAAAATCGAAAAAATAACAGCAATAAAACATATAGAAATTTTACAACAGACACTTGTTGACAATCAATGTTTCATCTTCACGCAGCAAATTTGCCACTAACAAAGGAAAATTGTTTGTTTGTTTGTTGGTTGGTTGGTTGGTTCATAAACCGAATTACGTGTAATAAAGTATCTTAAATCTCTCAAGTTGTCATATGTAAGCATCTACAAAATGCCACCAGCGCCAGCAGTCAGCCAGCATTTAAACATTCATCCAACCGCTGCCACTGGCGATTAAATCCAGCAAATTTTCAATAGTACTCGTATGCAAAAAGTCTTGGAAGTGTTAAAAATACAAATAAATACAGATTGCGAATGTTTGTGGGCCTGCATGTGCATCTCTGGTCGTTGGTTGGTGCAAATATTTTTCAAAAGATGGATTTATTTAATTTAAATAACATGAAAACTCTGATTTGATTAGACGATTTGCATAAAAACTTATTAATCAAACAAATGATAACAAACATGTACACATTTTTATTTTTATAATTTCATGGGAATGAATCAAATTCGAGTTGTAAGAGAAAAAAATTAAATTTATTTTTCAATTAATTTAGTTTAGTTTGGCTTGTAATAAAGTCTTAAATGGCATCATAAACTGTGGTTATTATGACAAAGCTTTAATATATTTTTAATATTGCTAATAAATTTATTAACTATTTTTACAATCAAATAAACGAAAGATTCGAGTCCAAAGAGTGTTTAAAAAAAGAACTGTATTAAATTAATTAATACAGTTTATTTTTATCATCATAAATAATTATTTATGTATTAAGTTTATCAGGCTCAAGTTCTTTCTATATTATCCTTGTGATTGATATTAATTAATCACAAAGATAATATAGAAAGAACTTGAGCCTGATAAACTTAATACAGAAATAATTATATAAGAAAAAGTTCGAATAATAGAAATTAATTAAATCATAAATAATATAATTATAATTGTATTAAGTTTATCAGGCTCAAGTTCTTTCTGCATTATTATTGTGATTGATATTAATTAAATAAGACAAAGAAATTATCAAAGACATTTAGCAGGGTGGACAGCTAATTGTTTCGCAGCCGCCACACTTTCTCGTCAGCACCCCTCCTTGAACAACAAGAATGGTGCGAGCACGAAGCACTTTCAAGCAAATGGTGGCCTGTTGTTTTTTTTTTTGTTTTTTTAACTGGACACTGGACTCAAGCGTACCACTAGAGCAACGTAGAGGTACACAACGATTTGTTTTCCAGTTATCTTCCAAGAAATTTCAAGTAAAACCAACCACCGAAGGCAGATCACTCTTCACCATGACAAAGCGAGCTCTTACACATCGGCTCAAACAACTGCTTTGTTGAGCACCCAAAGCATCGATTTGATGGTTCATCCGCCGTATAGTCCTGTCTTGGCCCCCAGTGACTTCTTTTTATTCCCGTACAAGCATGCTAAGAGCTACTTGTTGCAATAGGTTAAGTTAAGTTAGGTTCACTGGAGTTTGGAGCATGTTTGCCCATGTCGTGTGACATACACTTAGGCCAGTATAGGCTTGTTTTGTGCTCCATGAATTTAACCATAAACAGTGTGACTCATAGGTCTATAGGGTCTCCTTCATAAAGTTCTTTAATTTTTACCAGCATATGCCCCGCAATTGGGTTGTGTCTGGTAAGGTGTCTCTCCCAAGATACATATCTTCAACCGTATTTGTGAGAATGTGGGTGACTGGCATAAATAGTGCTCTAATGTCTCGCTTTCCACTCATCTCCTCCCGCTATTCCTATGCGATTAAGCTGTGCCAGTAGTTGAGAATGGCCTGTCATAACTCCCATTATTCTACTTAATTCGGGCTTACTAAGTCTTAGCAGTCTTAGCATTATCCATAGAATTCTTGCATTGATTCCCAAGGCTTCGTTATTTCAGAGAGTTAATTTTTTTTTCGCTTAGATTTAACTATATCGATAAGTGTCGTATATACCAAACTTATATTGCTTAGCTCTTTTGCTCTTGAAGCAAGTGAGTTTGCCCTCTCATTTCCAGTTGCTCCCGCATGGTCTAGCACCCATTCGATGAGCAGTTCACCATGAGTCGAGAAACTGTTAATAGCAGTTTTTGCAATCCCAAACTGTTTGTGAATTAAACGGCTCAGCTGAGATCGCTCTAATTCCTTTTCTGCGCATTTCATTGAGCTCCCCAATACACTACGTAATTTTCCCGAATTTCCAACTGCAAAACTGTGCAATAGTCGGGCAGACGAAATAACATTTCCGTGATATTTTCTCCTGTTTTTCCCCTTGCCCTTGATCCCTGCTGTATTAGGTATTAACAATTTGATTGGCAACGTAACGTATTTGATTGTATTTGATAATACATTTCTTTCCCTTGCGTCATTTTGCTCAGTCCACTCAATGTCCTTTGTCTCCAAGATTTCTTTTCACTGATTTAGCACAGCAGCTGGCAGAAGAAAAACACTTTAATCCACCTGCAGTAGTAGCCGCAATTACACCTCCATAACTCCCACCGTACACTTTGTATTTTGTCAGTGTTTACACTCATTTTTTTTTTTATTTATTATTATTATTTCATCCACCAGCTTTTTAAGCTAAAGCAACAAATTTGATGGCCTGAGGAGAGATTATAGTTTTTTTATTATGTCTTTTGAAAATAGTAGGAGAGCTTTTTATGGCACTATTAAATTTGAAATTTTCATCAAAGATCAATAACAATTTTCTCTTTGAAACAACACCTTCCATTTCTTTTAATTACAAACCACAAACTGACCAAATGTCAAACTTATTAATTCATTTTAACAGATGTTTACACAATATCGCAGAATGTATGCATTTCATTATTCATACATACATTTTGCTATGCCCGATAGTTCATTTAATAAACTTGATTTATCAGGATTTCGTTGGCTGCAATACTGGACTGCGGGCAGCTTCAACACAATGAATATTGTTTTTTAAATAAAAACTGTTGTAAATCTTACACTACTGTATGACAAATATTGTACAATAAGTTTAGAAATCTCCCTAATATAAAATAATATTTTTACTGAAATTTTAATTTTATTAAACTTATTGATATTGATTGATTCTTTACTTAATTGATATTGATTAAAAAATGACAAAACAAGGAAGGGTTGAACTTGAGCCTGAAAAAGTAATTTAATAAAATAATATTGTTGTGAATTTCAGCAAACCTGTTTTTATAACTTGTAAGGAAGCGATGAACAGACGACATGTTTTTCACATTATGTATATGTAAAATTTTACATATGTAAACCAGGGACCGGAAATAAGAGTTATTTTTCAATTTTTGAAGAAATAAATCATACATAAATGAACATCGTAGAAAACTTTTAATTACAACATCATGATTTTTAGGCGAAATGCATCCAACATATTGCATGATTTTTAAATTTTTTATTTTTATTTTAACAATCAAAAATAAGAGTTATTTTTGATTTTGATTTTTTTAAATGAAAAATAAAAATGCTGCTTCAAACAAATTTCTATATGAATATAATATATTATGTGACTTATCCATTATCAGCTATAAAAACATGAATGCATAGAAATAGCTATAAGTTTTGGCTGCCATAAGAGGTCGTTTTCAGGTGTTCAATTTTACCATCATAATTGATTTTAAATGTTACTCAGATAAATTATATCTCAAATCTCCCAATATTAATCTGAGTGCTGAAAATTACCTTTCTACACTGACTTGAGTGGCAGGTACAAAATGAACAATTAAAACTAATTTTCGAAGCCATGGAAACACACATTTTTTGCTCTGCCAATATTCCAAAAAAATTAACAAAAGTATCGAAACGCTTTTCTTTATAATTGTCTAGTTCAAAATAAGTTTTGCGGACATATTACCTATGTCACGAATTTTGAATTCATTTTTTATTATTGATATAAAAATATAAAAATCAAAAATAACTTTTATTATTGGTATAAAAATATAAAAATCGAAAATAACTTTAATTTTTCATTTAAAAATATAAAAATCAAAAATAACTTTTATTTTTCATTTAAAAAAATAAATATCAAAAATAACTCTTATTTTCTATCTAAAAATATAAAAATCAAAAATAACTCTTATTTCTTGATTTTTTTGATAAAAGTCATAAGAGTTACGGTCCCTGATGTAACCAGCTACATGTGGTATGCTAACTTTAGAACATAGCTTATGTAACAGCCATACATACTTTCAAAACTTCTGATTATACCTCGTACTAAAATAGTATGTATAAATTGGTTTCCCAAAAACCCCACTTTTTAAGCCATTAAACAATTTATTGACCCAAATTTTGCATTACTCGGTTTTTAACTATCTCTTCTCGCGCGGTATTCAAAGTAGGCGAAATCGTGCTCATGGATAATCCGTTACAACTTTGAGTTTTCGTTGATCTACGCTGTCGCAATTTGCGTAAATTTCACAACCATATAATAGATATGCTTTTGCCAGAAGCGTACGTATGCAAAAAGGTGTTGAGTCTTTAATTGACCACAAGGCACGGAGCTTACTGTAAACCCCGCCAACGATAGTATTCATATCATCACTCCAGGATAGCCTATCATTTCTTTTCATATATTTTTTTATAAGTATAGAAAACTTGTTCGCGACAACCGGGTTAAGGGATTTTCTCCTCCATGGTATAACCAACAACCGCTTTCGCGTACAAAATCTGTAAGCATCTGGCAGCACATATTTTGATTTTATGGCAATTGGCAGTACCATTGTACTAAAGCCGACCGCAATGCTCTTCTGCGTTCTGAAATAAGTTTTTATTTTGCTCGAATTATTATTTGGGAACTGCAAGGTTGTATAATACAAGCCACTAGTCATGCTTTAAAATGCAAAGTCATGCCTGGCTTTAAAATACGTTTGTGAAATATTAAGAAAGAAGAAAATCCAAAGGCAGAACACTTTATGAATATCATACAAACATCCTACAAAAGTCTTGAGGTTTCTATTTTTTTTCACTACTCACAAGTGTTTGACAAGTCATTTCCTTGAAAATTGGGTAGTAAATTTGCAACCCACCATTACAGCCCAATATTATTTGTTTTGCCTGTATGTAAGTCCGTATGTATGTATGTACTCGCATAGGAAAACTTTTTTCACAGACAATATTGCTCCGTCTCCTTTTCTTCATACTAAGCTGTAGTAAGTATGTGTGCAGCTTGATGTCAAAAGGGAGTCAGAAGGTGAATTTATTATAACGCTTTTCAGTAGCTTTGCATTTAGTTTTATTTAACTTAATATTTCTTAATAAAGATATTTATATAATGCTGATTTTTATTTGCTTTTTTTTGGTATTTGTTAAGCATACAACACATTTCTGCACAGGCTGCTTGCTGCTGCTCTAAAATGAATTTAATTTGTTTTAAAGGAATTTTCGTATGAGTGTTTGTTTCTATGTACATATTATGGTATACATAAGTGTGTTGAAGAAAAAACAAATCACAATTTGCTAAATTGTTTTTCTTTCTTAACTATGATTTGATTTTTACTGAAGTTTTCTTGCAGACATACACTGAGACACTCAGACCTACTCATTTGCACTCAACTTCCAGTTGTTGCTACTGCTGGTTTTTTGCAGCAACTGCCTGCCATCATGTGCCGGCATTCCCAATTTCAGCAACCGCAGCTGCAGTGTTTACTTTTTATTTATTTTTTTTTTTCAAGAAATGTTTATAGAAAAATATCAACAACCATGCAGCGGCAACAACTACACCGGCTTTAGCAGCAAAAAAAAAAGAAAACAAATAAATAAATATGTGTTTTATACAATATTTACACGAGTACATATTGTATTTTCAGTTTCATTATAATATCACCCAGTGAACATTGTGGAAGCCTGTCTCCTCAAAAGATAATGACTGAGCTTTTTATCTGTTTGTGGCAACATCAATTTTTGACAACTAGTCATCTCTCTGTCTCTTCCTCTCTCTCTCTCTCTCTCTCTCTCTCTTTTTGTCTTTCTTTCTCCCTGCAAAATACTCTCCGGAGCTAACTGCTGATTTTGCTGAAACGTACACACACTTACCTTCCCGAATTTATATTCAACACTACAACAATATAAGAAAATATTGCCTTCAACCCAAAATTCACGAAATATCTACAATTTAAATACTGCTATCGTTATTACTGGATAAGACTAGTTGTACTTGTATAGTAAACTCCCATCGAGGACTATTTATTATAATCAGGATATCCCTGCTACATGTTCTGTAAAACGCTCTTTTTTTACAACCAGTATCTCCGCCAGTAAAACATTTGTCGAAGGACTGGGGATTGTTAGCTGATATGGGGTGGACTTACCGGTTCAGAAAACTGTTCCTGGACTGAGGAGTGGTTGATTCCAAGGGTGTGACGGATTCACGAAAAACACTTACATATGTCCAGCGGACCTACCCTATCAAGCACTTTTTTCTTTTTGGAATAAATGATGACAGTGTATGATCGAATTTTAGATCACATGTATTTTTACAAAAAATAGTTTTCACTTATTTTCACACCAAGTTTCGTATTAAAACTTTTTTATTTATTATTCAGAAGTCAACATCTTTAACTTAAATTACAGAGATTTTTTATATATAAAATAAATCAATAATAATGCCGCGTCTAGATTATAGAGATTGTGAGGCATCAACGTGTAATTATCAACTGCTATAAAAAAAAGAAAACGAAAAAACTACCAGCTGCCTATAACATGCGGTTGAAGAACTGAAAAAAACCTTTTTTTTCAGAGAGGAAAATGGGTACGAAAAGCAGCAGGCTCACTCACTGCTTTTCGTCGCGGGGCTACCGTGCGTGAACAACACGTGAACATTTTGACATTAAAATCTTCAATATACATGCCATCACCAAGCGTTTTTTCCAACTTGGATCCAGGACTCAGGAGCAAATCTGTCGGCAAACAAGCTTTTGCAGCTAACTCTAAAAGTGACATTCCGTTTCGCTTCAAATTGCATGTTGGGTGGCATGATTGTTGTTGCATATTTTATTTTTTGTCGTCTATTTTTGTCTAGAGTGCTTTTCTGTCTACACACATAAATGTGTTTTTGTCTTTTCGCTTGTCTGTCCAATTGTCTTTTGAAAAGTGCAATGGTTGTGCTGCGGTTGTTGTTCTTGTTGTTGTTGTTACTGTTGGCATTTAAAACACAAACTAGAGTGTTGTGGTGGCTGTTTGGCTGGCTGGTTGTTTAGGTTTGGGTTTGGGTCTGAACGGGATGGATGGCTGGTAGTGAATACTTATGTATGTAGATGGATGTACGAGCAAATATGTGCTTTAGATGGTGTCTCGCCTCATACTCAAATACACTTGATTTGCAACAAAACCAATTCAAACAATTCAGTTCTCATTTAGTTTTACGTACGTGCAGTACGTACGTGCGTCGGCCTCACACCGGTCGTTAACCGTACGCTCGTTCGCTTTTACCAAATATACATACATACATATAAACGGTTATAAAATATCCTTAACGCCTTTTAAAGGATATTTTTCTCAAGTCTTAAATGGAACACCAATTTTCTGTTTTTTTTTTGTGTGTTTATGTGTTTTTATTGTTGATTTAAATTGTACAAAAGGATTCAATTTAATCCTTTGATTACGTATTAAAACAAGTGGTGCCTGCTGTGCACACAGATGTTTGTTGTTTTTTTTTCCATTGTTTTTCACAAATTACAAGTGAAGTGTATTAGAAAAGTATTATATTTAATTATTAAATAATGATATTAAGGCGTATTGAATAATTTAATGCTACTTACTTGCTGAAAGCCACACACACACACGAATGTCAGAAACATTTGCTTATCAACATGTTGCTTGTTGCTGACTTCCTTGCTTTGTGTTTTTAAGTGTTGCAAAGGACAACAAAAGAAAAAACACATTTTTCAATGTCATTTATTTTTATAGTTTTATAATTGTGTCACACTTGTTGATTTGTTTTTAACATGCATGCAGTAGCATATTTTTATTTGTGTTTTTATGTTTTCATTATTTAAAATTGTGTAATAAAATAATAATATTAGCAAAAAAGAAAAAGAAAGAAAAGCGCAGAGTAGAGTTTCAATGTTTATATAAGTTTATTATGCACAACTCCCTCTTAGGTTTTTGTTTGCCTCTATAATTTAGTTTTTGTTGTTTTATTTTTCTTTTTTAAATTTCTTAAAGAAAAGAAAGACTGTTATTAAAACTGTGCACCACTCGTATGAACGTGCCAGTGCATGTTTTTGGTATTTTATTTCAATTTGTTTTCAGATAAATAAACTTTAAACAGTCACCTATTAATCTTTTGAGTAGATTTAACATGCTCCAGCTATTAAAGCCTCATACGCGTCGCTATTTAGTATAAAAATAAAATTTAGTTTACCACAATAGTTTGCATATTGCATTGCTAAACGAGTGTGAAGCCGAAATTAGACAAATGAAAAAAGGTAGTTTTTCTCGACATGCAGAATAGCACTTGGTTTATTATGGGTAATAAGCGTTTTCAGACAGTCTTAGAAAATCGATGAAAAAAAAATATACATATATTAATTCTAGATGGAATTTAGTTTAAACTATTGATTGCTATGGTTGATGTTAAACAAAGGATGCAAATAAAGCAAAATTATGACTTGAACACGGGACACAACTGGATGTTTCGAGGCCACCACGCTGCTCATCAGCTCTCACGCTATATATAATCATATTTTATGCTTTCGCTTGACTTTTTTTAACTACAGGGTCCGCCATCTAACGTTTTTTTCAACTAGTGCTTATTTCGTGAATGGTAACACTTAGCTCACGTCTGATTTGATAGATATTTCGTTATGATACGCTTCACTAAGTGGGCCTGCGATCGACTTACAGAATATGCCGATTTTGCCAAAAAAAATCATCTTTTCAGATGAAGCTCATTTTGATCTTGGCGGCTATGTAAACAAGCAAAATTGTCGCATTTTGGGGCACAGAAAACCCGCACGCATACATTGAAAGGACGAATCACTGTTTGGTGCAGATTTTGGTCCAGAGGCATAATTGGGCCATTTTTCTTGGACAAGTGGCCATTACAGTCAATGGCGATCGTTATCGGGTCATGTTGAACGAATTTTTGCTCACAAAAATTGAAGAGGAGGACATTGGCAACCTTTGGTTTCAACAGGACGGCGCTACGTGCCACACAGCCGCAGCTACACTCGATGTTTTGCGCCGTTCTCAACACCAAAAAAGGTTATTTGGCAGACCCTTTATGTTTTTTATTTTCAATGCCTCCGAAGTCTGGTGCCTATTTTGTTGCATTGTTGCATCTATAAAATTCGTTTCTGTTGCAATGAGACCGAAGTAGATTTATCGTTTCCAAGCCGAATGTTCACAGAAAAAAATAGTTTGTAAATACAAACACCGTTTTTGTAAATACAAACAAAAATTTGCTTAAAACAGCACCTACAACGGTTTTTGTAAATACAAACATGAAAGGTTTGTAATGTTGTTAAAAAGAAACTGAATTTTATTTAACAAAACTTTTTGACATTTTTAATAATTTTTTTGTCAGACACCGGAAATATTTTTAGCAATTTTTGTTGTTAAAATATTTTTTTTTGCAACCAACTTCGTTGTCAATAAGGAATGTTAATTTTCTTCTTATGATTGATAAAATTCGTTGTTGATCATTATTAAAAAAGCAACAATGCTTGATTGTTATATTAACTAAATTTTTTGTTTTATTTTAATAAAAAATTTGACAAAAAGTTTTGTCATTCACAATTTGAAATGTGACAAAACTAATTGTTACTTTCCATTTACATACATACATACATATATATGTACATACATAGACATGTATTCCCTTATTGGAAAAAAGTCGTTTGTGTAGTATTTTAATGTTTTTATTTAGACAGAAAATAAATCAAATACAATATTTTCATAAATTTAATAAAATTTTTAAATTTATTTATTTTTGTCTCCTTTTAAAAGAAGAAAATAGTAGTTATTATTTATATTTTTGAGGAAGTTTTTAAATTGAAAAATCAATAAATTTTAAAAACTTTTCATATAATTATTTATTTGAAAATTAAAGAATACATAAAAACGAACCCAATTATTTATTTGCTTTAAGAGCCAATTGAAATGTATTAATTCAGGTCCAAAAATGAACCTTTTCAGAAAATATTTGCTGTATTTCTCAGCCGTCTATATGCCGACGACGTTTCGTTGGTGCTAATCAACTCATCAGTAGAAATTGAAAAATTCTTAAAAGTTTGTTTGAAACTTTACTACTTATTTCATAATTCCCATGAACAAAATGAGAATCAGAAATGTTCAAACAAATCTTTAACACAGCAAAGAAAAGTAGAAGTGTTGCAAAACAAAAAAAGAAATGTTTGCTGTTAAAGGTTTGTTTGAACATTTCTGATTCTTATTCTGTAATTTAAGCTATGAAATTAATATTGAAAACTTCAATTTATCGACAGTTAATGAAATTATGCTATGGGCAAAATCTTATCAGATGAGTTGACCATATTTTTAATAAGTCAAAACTATTTTATTTATTGAACAAATAGTAAAAAGGAATATTTTTACAAAACAAAATAAATTTGGGATACTGTGCATTAAATTAAAAGAAGTTATAAATCAACTTTTCATGATTGCTTTACACATTTTCAAAATTTACCGTTTGAACTAGACATTAACAACAACATCAAGCATAATTGTATGCTGTTTGGTGGCATACGAATATGTGTACAAGAAAATGCTTAATATTTTCAACAACATATTTTATTGAAATGTTTAATTAAAGCAAAAATATGTTTGAAATTGAAATATTAACAATGTTCATTGTTGAACTGACTATAATTTAATCGGAAAAAAGTATGAACGACATACATACATACATATGCACATATGTAAGTACTTCTTTCTGATTAAATTCAGCAAAAAGTTTAATTGTAAAAGTTTGTCAATATTATTTTTATAACATTAAAAAAATATTTAATCATATTAAAAAATTTTTTGTTGAAACTTCTGAAAATTCTAGTCAACAATTCAGTTAATTAAGAAATATGTGAAAAATCTGACAAAATGTGCTGTTAAGTGATTTTATTAAAAAAAAAAGGATTCAATTTGTCATATTAAAGAAAATCGTTGTCATATTTAATATTTTATTTGTTGTATTTGTTTTTTAAATTAACAACTAGCTTTGTCACTCCGAATTTGGTGTTATTTTTTTCTGTGTTGACCCAGAAATCTTTAATACAACAAAAAAAAAATCGTTAGGAATAAATTATTTTGTTTTTTTTTTTAATTTTTAGCTGATAAGGCCTGATATGATGATCATAATTAAAACAAAATTTTAATTACTTTTTTACCCGACGTTTCGTTGACTTTTTCAAAGGCGTTTTTTTTATCTAATTTATTGAAATTATTATTACACTCAAAATATTTTTGCAATAACTGATCGTAGTTTGTTCTAGATGTAATCAGTGCAGTTATTTTTAAATGACAAAACATTTAAAAAGGGATGAAATTTTAATTTTAACTGATTTCTACAGTTACTTTAAAAACTAACTTCCGGTAAATACGGATTTTGGCTGACAATTAATAATGACAGTAGTAACTTATGTTGCACATACATGAAGGAGCCAAGCATACATATGTAGCATACATACTCTTTACTTAAATTTATTGCTGTTGAATTTGTTCTGATTGTTGCGATGGTATGACCGCTGCTTTCAAGTCGTGAGGCTGCATGTTCGAATCTCAGCAAAGGCTTTGCAGTACAAAAATTAAATGAGCGAATTGAAAAAGGAGATAATAAAGATACAAAGCTATAATTTAAAAAAAATTACCACCTGAGAAAAATAATAAAAAAATATTTACAAGTTGATTACGCATGAATTATTTGACAGTTAGAATAAAGGAGAAAATCAATACTTTTACCGATTGGGTTTCGTAGACTTTTTAACATTTAAATTCAAATGAGTTAATTAGTAAATTTAAATGAAAAATAAGTAAGACAATTTTTAAAGAGCGTTTTCAGTTAATTTTACTGAAAAGTTTTCTGAGTGTAGTATACAATAATCACCCCTGTCATGAAAAATTGTTTCCCTAAAATTGTTTACCATTTCCCAAAAGTGCAATCATGAATAACTTTTCCCATAAAATGTGTTCCCATTCGAAATTTCCCCTTATCCTGAATGGATTTTTCAAAGACATTTTTCCCATTTTTTGTATCAATTTGTTCATTTTATTTTCTTTGTGGAACTAGAAAACAAAATGCAAGTAGTTGGATATACATATAAATCAGCTGAAAACTATTTTATTAGTTATACCCACAAATTTGCAATAAATTTCCTTTGCATTTATATTTTCTTCTTCCCAAACGTTCCCATAATATTCATGATAGCAAATTTCCCTACTTGGGAAATGAAAATTTTATGGGAATAAAAATTTCACATTTTACTCACGATAGGTGTGAATAAGAATATGAAAAATTTCTTACTTCAAAAATACACTAAATATATATAGAAGAAATGTTCACACCATTTGACCTAGTATCACAGATTTTAATTGATGACAACAATATATGTAGCTGGCATTGATGTTGTCAGTGTCTTCTTTTAATTTCATGCTGCTCTCTTTTACTGTATGAAACAGCAAAAATAATTGTTCCCCCAAAAAAGTTTTATATGCAATCCGTATTCAATTTTATTGGCCTTTCTTAATAAACAAATAAAAGAGTATTAGATGCGTGATAAAAATTATTTTATTAACAAACTATTGTAGAGCATATATTATTCGACTTGTGTTCATTAAAATTATATTTACCAGTTTGTATCTTTTTTTTTTTTTTTGTTCATTTCTTGGCGTTTTTATTTCATTTTTTTTCGCTCACTTTTCCCAGCAAAAAGTGAAAAAACAACAAATTATTATGATTTAATATAGTGGTTTAAGGTGTATAATCACATTATTAAAACGATTATAACCATTTAACGACATAATAATGTACGACTACATGTCGTTTTTTTTTTCTTTTTGTATAAAAATAAACACATATTTATGTTAAATTAATTTAAAAAAAAAGATAATAACAGTTGCAATTTATTTCTCATATTTGACCATTTATTGAAAGAAAAAAATATCTGAGGAATTTACAAATTTCTTTTTAATAAGTTTGATGCCTGCCTGGTCACAGATGCACATACGAGTACTTAAATGCTGGCTAGAGTTACTTTTGATCATTTTCTTGCCTTTTTCCAAAACGAAAAACACAAATGTATGTTTAGGTCTGTATATGTTTTGAAATGTAAAAGAAAAACTGAAATCAATTAATTAGCAGATGGAGGGAATACTTCATTTATGAGAAAAAAAAACTTTCTTTTCTAACAGAACAGTAATGGAAAATTATCTTTCAAGTTTTGGTGAAGAAGTTAATCTACATATGTACGAGGGTTGCCTTTTATATTTCGGTTTTAGAGAACAGAGCCCAATATTATTTGTTTATTTTTAAAGTTGTTAGATTTATTTGACATTATGAATTTAAAATGTTTGCTTTTCTTTAAAAAGAGTACCAAAGGTACGCGAACTATTGGAAATGATAAAATCAATGCAAAATAAAACACACAGAGTTTTATTTCACACAACACTGATCCAGACCCTAGAAATAAAGAAACGCAAATATTTTTATTTTTTTATATTTATCATATAAATAAATATTTATCATAAAAAGTAAAGGTGTTGCAAGACGTAAAATGCTTTCTGTATAAAAAGTTTGTTTCAGCATTTCTGAGTCTCATTTTATTCATGAGAATTTTGGAATAAGTAGTTGGGCTTCAAACATTCTTTTTAGATTTTTCAAGTCTACTGATGAGTTGTTTGGCAGCAACGAAATGTCGGCAGTATATAGCCGGCTGAAAAAAAGACAGAAAGCCATAAGGTCCATTTTTTTAGACCTAAAGTAATATCATAAATAAGATTACAATAAATCGTATGGCTAAAGCGCATGCAACAGTCACTATCGGCTTCAACTAACTATACTTTTCTTCTTTAAAAAAGTGCATCACTCTAATTCTATCACCAAAATATTTGAGAATAGTTTTATTCTTTTCTTCGACCTTATATTCTTTCCATAGTTAATCAGTTGTTTCAGGCTCAAGATCAGCTGTTTACTATTAAATAAAAATTTGTTGATGTTTTATACAACAATAATTAATAAGTGAGAGTAAGCTTTGAACCGGACAATAGCTTTACTCAGCAAATTATAAACAAACAAAATCCTGAAGAGCCGATGGTGGAACTCGAAGTATTGAAATACGAAAAATTATCAACTATATTATTTAATGAAAATCACTTTATTTCTTTTCAAAATATTCCCCATTAAGGGCTGTACACTTTTGCATGCCTTTGAGCCAATTGTCAAAACACTTTTGCCTGAGATTGTCTCAATCTCACGATAAGACACATGACGATCTTGCAATATGAGTTCACGCACAACATCAATGATTATCGGAACAACAACTGAGTTTGGGACGACCTTCGCGAAATTCGTCTTGGGAGTGAACTACGACCACAATTGAATTCACCATACCATCGATAAACACTGGCCCTTGATGGAGTTTCATCGCTAAAAATTTTATTACGTTCAGCCAGGCCCTGAGTGCTGAGTTCATCCTTGTCGAAAGTTGTAAAAAGTAATCGCACGAAAAAGCTAGGGTTGCCAAATCCCGCAAAATAAAAGGCAATCTATAATTCGCTAAACTTAGAGACATCACTAAAAATCTCTAAACTGAACTTAGCGATTCTTAGCAATACTTCACGTTTAAAAACTTTTGTGAGCGAAAATTGAATTTTAACGCTGGTGCTAAAATCTTAATTTTTTGTTGCAAGCAAGTTAATTTTTTAGTAACAAATATTTGTTGAAGCTAAAAATGTAACTTTTTTGAGCAAAAAATTACGATTTTAGCAACAGCGCTAAAATTCAATTTTCTCTCACAGAAGTTTATTTATACAAGTACGGTCGTCGCTAAAACTCGCTTAGTTGAGTTTGGAGATTTTTGGCGATGTCTCTAATTTTAGCTAGTTACAGAATAGGAGCGCAGGTCTGTTCTAAAAATTACTTGAGTTTAAGATGGTTAAAATGTTATGCAAGATCTTACTTGTAATATATAGAGTTTTATATTGCTGAAGTAATGAACAGTTTGATTTTATTAAAATTATATATGCATATAATAAATATTACTATCTTTTTCACCATTTTTATATACATACAGTAGACTCGCGAAAACGTGAACTAATTTTTACCAAAGGTTGGATTTTTTTACATAAAAATACGTTGAAAGTCAAACCGTTTAATAGGCTTAATCATATATGTATATAAAAAATTTTATTTAATAAATTTACTGCAATATTTCATTTCAGTTGAAAGCTATGAAAAGGTGGAGAATTTGTTTCGACCTAGCAATCAATTAAATCTACACTGTACTTTATCTATATTGTACTTTTTTGACAACCCCGTTACTGACGCACCTTTCCTTAGATGTTCAATAATATCACACTTTTCTTGAAGAGTTAAAACTTTTGGTTTCTTGGCAGACATGAAACTGAGTTTAAATTCACTTGTTTCTGACAACGGTAACGCTGGTTGTGTATGTTCAGCACTTTCTCTCTCACTCATTATTGTTGTGATGAAGTATATTTAGTATATTCTACTCAGTTAATGGAACAACTTGTACTAATTCTTCCATTAAATAATTGTATTTTTCTATGATATATTGAGCTTAATTAAGGCCTTAATTGTGCCAAACTCTTCAATTGTGTATGTCTGAATTAGGTATAGAATAGAGACCACAACTAAGCCCGCAAACGCCCTCTTCATCACCCTCATGGTTAGTAAAATCTTTTCAGTTATTTTTGGTGTCAACCGTGCTATAAAAAACTTAAAAAAGTCTTTTGCCCAAATAGTTATTAATTTAAAGTATGCTTAAGAACGTTTGTTTTTTGTTTTTTGCCAGAAAGGCACTTAAAGTCAATGTTAATTTAACAATCGGTTTGGCATGACGTTGTTCAGATTTTTGAAGGAGAAGAGGGGTCACCAAAAGTATAGAAGCAATTATGCGAATTTTTTTCATTTCATTTTGCAACTGTTGCACAGAGAGTTGTTATTAATTTGATTTACCACCAGCATGTTGAGTTGTCTGTCTGCCTGTCCAACATGTCAGCACCAAATTTTTGTTTAAAAGTTTTTGTCTCCCCGTTATTTCCCTGTTGGAGCCATAAATTAGAAACTAAATTCTTATCTTGCATGGAAAATTTGCTGGAAACAATGACGTGAACCAACATGCAGGTTTTTTTTTTTTTGGAAATATTGTTCAATTTGATAATGGAGCACAAACATAAAACAGCATACTATTTGCAAATACGTATGTATGTATGTATATAAAATAATTATGATCGTTTAGAATAAAAAATGTGTTACCAGAATCTATTACAGAATTATTCGAAAATTTCGGAACATTTATCACAGCTGCGTTGGCTGCCTGTGTGTGAGTGCTATGAAATTCCTCAAGAAAAAACTTTTTTTTCCTGTTTTTTTTTTTTTTTTTGGTTATTCAATTAAGAGTACTGCAAATTTGGTAGAGTTTTTTAATTCTTTTTTTTTTTTTTTTTAGTTGGTGGTGGGTACAACATTTGTTCTTAATTTCAAGCCACAAACAAAGCCAGGCACAGCATTTGAGAGAGAAAAAACAAAATGACAAGCCTTTGTGATTTCGTATTTGAATGAATTCCTTGCTCATGTTTCATGTTAATGTATGGTGTTATTGGTTGTAAATTTTCTGCTTGATGGCATTTCCCGCCGCCCTGCTCGGCCTCACACATGTTGGCTGTGGCGTCGATAGCTGTTGCCTAATGAAATTTGGAACAGTCATTTATTTTTTTATTCTTTTTTTTTCCTTTGAATTTGTGCTGCAAGGAATTTGCTTGAATTGCTGAGTTTCAGTTTCCACGTTGTGAATTGTTTTGTAGGTGTAAGTTTGGCTTTTCAAAAATACAAAAAAAAGGTGCTTTGAATATTTAATTTATGGCTGCGTGTATACAAATTGTTATTATGTTTTTATAAATTAAAAGATTAGAAATTTATGGCTTTGAAGAGAGGCAGCAAAAAAAAAGTATGAACATGGGCTTAATTGAGAAATACTTTTAAATGCTTAAAACTTAATTAATGACAACTGTGAAAAAATGTTGTGTAACGGTGCACTGTGGCACAGATTTTGGAAAGGGAAGTAATAAAAATGCATCATGAACAATGAGGAATCAACTATCTACTTGTGGAGCATAAGGTCGAAGAAAATAATAAAACTATTCTCAGAATGAATAATAAATAGTAAAAAATAAAACTATGACTTCAGCTGGGTAGCATCTAGCTGTTTCGAAGCCGCTACGCTTCTCATCAGCACGCATTTTGGTCATCAATTTATTACTTCCTGTTCGTGTTTCATTATGTCAATTATATGTCAATTTTTTTCGTATTTTCGAAAAGCCAAACTCACATCTACAAAACAATTAACAACGTGGAAACAGAAACTCAGCAATTCAAGCAAATTCCTTGCAGCACAAATTTAAAGAAAAAAAAACAGAATAAAAAATAAAGGACTGTTTCAAATTTATAAACTTAAAGTAGAAATAATTAACTCTTTATTATTCAAACTTTTTCTTCTCAATTCCAATCTGTCTGTCTGTCCGGATTGACATTAATTAAACAAAACAAAGAAAACATTAAACACCATTATGTAGGGGATATCTAGTCGTTGCGAAGCCGCCTCACTTCGCTATCAAATGAAAATTAGAATTAATAATGTTGGCTCATGTTGATAAAGCGACAATACTGCCCCTGAGTTCAAGGACGGGTGCTGACGAGAAAGTGTGACGGCTACGAAACAACTGATTGTCCTGTGGCTCAAGAAAGTACTAATATTATACCTACTTAATTTCATATACAAATAGTTTCATTTAAAACAATTAACTCATTGGAAAAATGTGTAGTTTTGAATTCGATTTGTTTTTATTTACACACGTTTATTAAACGCTTCCGTTTGCAGACACATTTTCTTCACATATTTTTTTTTTCCTTTTTGCGAAACAAACTGCAAATGAGCATAAATTAATACAGTTTGCCAACATTTTCTCATCATATTCATGTTAACAGTTCGCTGGCATTTGCTTTTCTTTTCATTTCATTCATCATAAATGACTTTAATTATGTTTTTATAAAAAAAAAAGTGTTTCAATTAGTGACTTTTTAAGTGCATCCACTCGATAATTTCTGTATTTTTTTTTTCTTTTTTGCTTTTGTTTTCTTAACCGCCATGTGCACTGCAACAGGTTGCATAATATTTTACCATACCCATCATAATCTGTCCAAAAAAACGCACACTTTGTGGTTGTTGTGTTTGATCTCATTTTTCTCTTGCAATAAATTAATGCAAAACAAAAATGATGATGGGTTTTAGCGGTTGTTATTTCGAACTTAATAAAAGTGTAGCAGATGAACGATTTACTAATCGGCGGTTAGAGAGATTTGCAACATTTACGTTGATGTTTGTCTGCTGTTTAAACTTGCAAACACACACATACATACATATTGAGAATGCATACATTCGTATTACTTATTAAACCTTGCCAGCACGTCCATAGAGTTTGGAACATGTTCGGTGCCAGGTTGCAAGTGTTACATTCACTAAAAAAGTGGGCGTTATGCTAAAAAAAATATAATGACTTCTTGGAATAAGTCATAAACTTTTTTTTTTCCATTTACGCAATCAATATGCTGCTCTAACTGGTAATTAAAAAAGAACAGCTCTTTTGTTTTAGTTTTAGTTATTTTTTAGAAAAAGAAAAACCCCTAAAATTGCGCTGTAAAACAGAAATAAACAGCAAAGAAATGACGGTGCTTGTCCAACAGCCATGTTTAAATTGAAGCGTTGAGCGTTACGTTTTATTGGTGACTTCCATCCATCGCTAACAGAACTGGATCTTAGCACGTTGTCTTCCATACAAATTACTATAAAACCTCATGGTGAAATATGTGTGTGAAGATAAACATGCCGAGTTAAATACGTTTAACGTAATGAAATAACGTAACGACATATTTAAGTGTGAAGATAAATGTGTTTTTCGTAAGCGAACATTGGTTATCTGAGAAAATTATAATAAAATAAAAGAATAATTTGAGGTTTATAGTCGAACAATATGATTTACAATTGTTAATAATTTTATTTATCGGTCTTTCTAGTTCGGTTTTTACTTCCTCAAAATTGAGCAACAATTTTTTTATAGAACTGTAAACCATGTAGTCTGACTATAAAGTTAAAATTAATGCTTAAAAATCGCTGGGACTTTCTTTCGATGCATTTATTATTTCATTTTTCATTTTTCCTCTTAAAAGACTAGAAGCGCAACCTCTAGGCTGCTAAGGAACCACTAACCCAATCAGCCATCGCAATAATTAGATTGAATTATCACCATAAAATAATTAAGAAAAATTCTAGACAGTTGACTAACTTTATCAGCTGTTACAACTATTGGCTTGATGGTGGCGATTAAAAGTATGGTGTTACCCAAAGCGAAATCAAAGGTGGTTACAAGCGAAAATCCCATATATTTTGTTGGAGTGAAATTCTTCTTGTTATGCCATAATCAAGGCGAATCCATTCAGGTGTCTGCATCCCAATTCGCTTCAACATTTTTGTCGAAGTGAATTGAATTGCGACCACTTGTAGTTGATTCGCCTTGGCCATAATCTCAATTCATCTTGATTGTTTTGCTCACTCACTCTCACAGCAGAAGAAATGGTTTGTAATTGAAAGAGAAAAAATATTGCTGACAAAGCAAGATAAAATAAATTCAGTCAAGTACGAGGCCGGCTCGCACACTAGGGTTCCGTACGTATGTGTAATGTATGCATGGAATGGCATATGTGAATATATACATATGTATGTATATTGTATAAATTTCATCTCTCTGTCTTTTACAGCTTGAGAGTTATGTTTAATTGGTACTTTACGTTGTATTGTGACACCTGGTAGTTTTCGACTTGTTGTTGTTGTCATTTGCTGTTTTAAGGCATCTGGGAATACATACCCTGTGCGAATTTCGGCTCTCTATCTCTTACGGTTCGAGAGTTATAGCTGTTACCCTACGTTGTAAAGGGACACCTGGTAGTTTTACAGTTGTTGTTGTTTTTAGCATTTGTTGTTGCGGAGCATATATGAATACATATATTATGCAAATTTCATCTCTCTGTCTCTTACAGTTTGGGAATTACGGCTAATTTTTACTTTACGTTGTACAGGGACACCTGTTAGTTTTTGACATGTTGTTGGTTTTAGCACTTTTTGTTGTAGGGTATATGTAAATACATATGTTGTGCGAATTTGAGCTCTCTGTCTTTTACAGTTTGGTAGCTACAGCTAATTGGTACTTTACGTTGTATAGGGACACCTGGTAGTTTTTGACTTGTTGTTGTTTTTAGCATTTGTTATTGCAGGCCATATGCGAGTACATATATTGTGCACATTTCATCTCTCTGTCTCTTACAGTTTGAGAGTTATGCCTAATTTTTACTTTACGTTCTATAGGGACACCTGGTAGTTTTCGACTTGTTGTTGTTTTTAGCATTTGTTGTTGTAGCGCATATGTAAATACATATATTGTGCGAATTTCAGCTCTCTGTATTTTACAGTTTAGCAGCTACGGCTAATTGTTACTTTAGGTTGTATAGGGACACCTGGTAGTTTTCGACTTGCTGTTGTCTTTAGCAATTGTTGTTGTAGATCATCTATAAATACCTACACTGTGCGAATTTCAGCTTTCTATCTTTTACGGTTCGAGAGTTATAGCTAATTGCAATTTTTCGTTGTATGGGAACACCTGGTAGTTTTCGTTTTGTTGTTGTTGTAGCGGCAAGGTACAACAACATCCTGTGAAAATTTCAACTCTTTAGCTCTTACCGTTTCGGAGAATGGACGCTGTGACGGACGGACGGACGTTGTTGTCGCGGTAATAGGGTTCCATTTCACCCTGATGAGTACGGAAAAAGTGGCAGGCAAAAAATAATCACCTGAACTGCCGCCAACTTCAGCCACTAATTTGGTGCTAGCCGTGATAAATTTTGCTGCTACACAAGAAAGAATTTAATGATACGAAAAGTTGGTGCAGACGCCAAAATTCTTTTCTCACAATGAATATACAATTTTGCCGGCATACCTTTTAATATTCATTCTGCTGTAAATTCACTATTCACATCTAGCGTTAGGAAAATATGTTCCAGAAAATTTTAACCTTCCTTATTCACAGAATTAGCACACAATTTCATTTTCTGTTGTTTTTTTTTTTTTTTGGTTTCAATTAACTAAAATATTTTGTTTGTCATTATGACAAATAAATTAAATGTTGTCAGCACAATTATAAATAAATAACCTTTCTTAATAAATTAAAAATAAACCCCGAGAACAAATGTCTAAATATTGAGTAAAAGCTAAAAATAATTTTCAATATGTACATATGTATGTATTTTTAAGCTGAATAAAAAAAATGCACTAGGCACAAGTATACAAAGATTGAAAGCGAAAAAATTGTTACATTCTTTTATTTACTGTATATTACTCTTGAAAATAGATATTTTGCAATCAAATGCATGACTTCATGCGGGTAGTAACGATCTTTCATGGTAGTCAGAACATACCTTAATGCCTTAATCATTATTTGGTCTGAAAATTTTTGACATAATTAAGTTTTTGACATAATTTATTAATAGCCTAATTAACAAATTAATATGTTGGTGCTCTTGCCTTCTATCACTAAGAGCGATAATACGAGGTGGACTAAAAGAAATCACTCTCTGGGAAGTTGCTCTTATTTTTGCAAATGGCGGCCCATGACAAATCTGTTTTTACATTTGTGAACTAGGCTGTAGAATACAAGTGAACAAGCCATAAAGCGATACACTCCCCAAGAACGCGGAATAATCGTGTCGATGACACGATCATGTCTTAATGAACAATGAGGCTCATTTCCACCTCAGCAGGTACGTGAACAAGCAAAGCTATCGCTACTGGGGCAGCAAAAATCCACGAGTGATGCACGAGGAGTCATTACACCCGCTCAAAGTGACACATTACACTCCCCAAGAATGCGGAATAATCGTGTCTATTTTTTACGTAACAATTTGTCTGTGGTGTTGGCGCAGCGCGAATTCCGTAGCCGATTTCCCGGTGGTCCGGCACCGACTGCGCAAACACTGCGCCTTTCGGCCACAAACATTGAAAAATACACGGAACACGCGAGACGCTGGCAAGAGTGGCCGGCCCCAGAGCTCCTGTTCAGCCGAGAATATCTCCGAGGATGTCGACCAGACGCCGTGCCTCGCAATTAGCCATCAGCCGTTCGTCGTTAAGGCGGTTTTTGGTCAAAGACCTTCGCATGCTTGCGTACAAAGTCCAGTCCGTGCATTAGCTGCAGCCTGTCGATCGCCAAGCGCATGTAATGTATGTCCAAGCCGTCCTCAATCTCGAGGACAAAGTGCACGATTCTACGACCAAAATCATAATGAGCGTTGAGGCTCAGTTCCAACTCAGTGGGTACGTGAACAAGCAAAATTATCGCTTCTGGAGCACCGAAAATCCACAAGTGATGCACGAGGAACCATTGCACCTGTTCAAAGTGACTGCATGGCGCGCTGTTCATGCTGGAGAAGTCATGGTGCCATAGGGCCATGTAAACCGAGATTCTTCTGCCGTATTTGAACAAATTAGGTCTGGAGGACATGCGGTTACGCAGCAACGGCACACACTGCGCGACCTACAACCAATATTCTGAAATCCAAACAACATCGCATGACTTCTGAGCAAAGAAGACAGTCGAATGTGTGGCTGTGAGATTCAATGTTTGACATTGTCTTCTATTCGTTGTTGCATTCATATGCAAACCCGAAACATAAAAGGCAACCCTCGTAACAGCAATCTTCTTAACACTCATAACACGCATTTTGCGAAAAATAATTCTAAAGGTATCTATAAAAAATATACTTCGGCAATATTTATTTTATCGGTAGGAAAATGTGCGGCCTTGCATCTCAAGTTAAATTAAAGATGTAATAAAAAAAAAAAGTTTCATTCATTTCAAGTGGCTGCATTCGCAAGGCCATTCGTATTATCTGTCCCTGTATGTAGAGAGAGAGAGAGAGAGAGAGAAGACTATTTTGTTTGTCAAGGTAATATTTGTGCTTGTTGGGTTGTCTCTCTAACGACATCAATAAAAATTACAAAATGGCTTCCGAATACAGTCAACGTTTTGGAAACTTAAAGTTTCCAAACGCATTTTGGCAGGCTTGATTTTTCTTCGGGCTATGACTACGTTGCAATAAAGGAACTATGGCTTACAAGTAGCATTTCTTGTTATCTTCCAAACCCATGAAGATATTAAAAACCGTTTACGGCATGTGAAAGGTGGTGCAATGAAAACATTTCACAAAATAACACTTTGCACTTTTTACAAACTAGACTACGAATTGTAAAACTTTTTTCGTTCCCAATCTGTATGAACGTACACATTTTAAATGTGGGCCATTATTTGTTATGATGTTTTTCTCTTAAATTTGCTTAACACAATTTAATTAGATAACAATAACAACAAAATTAAAAAAACACTTTAAATGAGATTAAAGGTGAATAAACTTTGAATAAAATGCCATGCAGCTATTGAAAAAAAAGGCAAATTAAAAATGTTAAATTCAGTTAAAAATTCTTAACGTGGGAGTTACCTAAGCAATGGTCTCAAAAGGCCCTAACTCAAATTTTTGTATATTTTTCAATATAAAATCCTTTAATTAATCGAAATTTGCAACAAAAAAACAGATAAAAAATGCAATTGGGGGACCTTTCTACGTGAGACTAACGTAGATAATGATTGATTTAACTTGTGAAGATTTTAAATGGAGATTGTGGTGGTCTCTCTGAAGAAAATTAAAAAGAAAGTAAGAAACAAATTTATCTTAAATTTCATGAACATACTAACACCGCGGTCGCCTGATTTGACTGCTTGGGACTTCTTTGTGTGGAGTTATCTGAACAGCAAGATTTATGCAAACAAACCAGAAACGCTGGAGCAACTCAATTCCATACATATTGCTAAGGTCCGCAATATAAATCAATATAAAATCCATGCTCTTTCATTTAATCAAAAATTATAAAGTATACCTTACCGGCGGACACCTTGTATTTAGCTCCATCTCATTTTAAAATCTGATCACACTGTAGCGCCCTGTGTTTATGTAATTTAATTTGTTTGAATGTGTGTGCCTGACAAAAATAGCAGCAAACAAGCAAGTAGTGGTCACGTTGTTTTAGACAAATATTTAAATCAATTTGCGCTAACCTTATAAGTTATTTTATTGTACCAGGCGATGAAATATTCTACACGTGGGGTCTGGTTTTTTTTTATTTTTTAATGATGTCTTTAATATTATCAGAACAAAATAAATATAAAAATCTTGATAAGAGTTTGTAAAAGTGTTCTATAATTTGTTGTCATCAAAACTGTGTAGTCTGACTACACTATTAGAACAACTTAATATCATATCTATCGCGAATATACATAGATAACTCGCGAATATTTCTTATTAAAAATTTAAATTTAATGCGAACGTTTTCTTTTTTATTGTAACGTTTAGAACATTAACACGTGTTCAAAATTTACTTTGTATAACAACTAAATGAATTGTGAGTTTTTTACACAAAAACGCTCCAGAGGTAACACTCGTCTGTGCTCTATATGCTGCTGGTTAAAATTTCAGTAATGGAAATGTAAATTTTTTTTACATTCAAGCCATTTTCGCACCGTCTGCGCTGTTTAAATCTCTTTGCGTATGACTCTTTGCACAGAGCACAGATGAGAGTTTCGTGTAGAAGGCAACAAATTGAGTGGTTTTCATGTAAATTGCGCAGACAAGTCTTTCGTCTGTGTTCTGTGAACAGGGGCTTGGTTTTGATTTGATTCAGTTGGAAAAGTTTAACTTTGGTTGTATAAAACTGTGTTTGTTACTTAAATTTAATTATGAAATAATGCATTTTAGTGGCAAATATTATTGGACGAAAGGCCAGTGAAACGAACTAGGCTAGATTAGTGTTTAAATTATTTTCATTTCATGCAAATTCTATTACATACTTGATTGGTACCAACTTTGCATGCATACTTTCGTTTCCAACCGAATCACTTGTTTCTGATGCTTATCAGAAAACGTGTTATTTCATTTTAAAGCTGCCATGTAAAATGTCACTTTATTGGCTAAATTTTTCAGCATTCAGTGGTCCAGAAAAGTCTACGTACAAAATAAGTTTTTCATGCCTAAAACCTTTTAGAGGCAGGATAAAATTGGTTTTGAAGTGGGGAGACTCCTCATGAATAGTAACAACGGCAGCCCCAAATAAAACAATTAAAGAGGAAAAACATCAAATATGTCGTCTGTCTTAGCAGTTGACTAGATTTCATATTTTTGTTGTTGTACATATTTATACTCTCTAATACCAGACTCTTTATCTGCCCTTCACTGCTTTAAATAAATGAAATACTTCATTAATTTAATGCTGAAAATGCACTTATTTAATGAAACAATAATTAAAATAAATTCATTAAAAATTTATTCAATGTGCCCCAATGAACATTAATAAATTGTTTCATTAATTTAATGTTGAAATTTATAGGACTTATGCACAAAGTTCTTTCAGTGCATGGCAAATTTGATTTCTATGGTCATTTAGCTGCTAATTAGAAGGGGTGGCACATAACCATTTGCCAGCTACTGTAAATATGGTTACCTACATTTATACGTATACACTACTCCCTGCCACATGTACATATGTTTAGCAAATGTAGTCGAAAACGAAAAAGAACTTGTTGTATGTATACAAAAGGCCAAAATGGTAACACATACTCAATTATTTCGTTCAACATCTGTTTTTATAAATAAACAAAAAAAATGTTTTGTTTTCGTTTTCTATAAAAACATCAGAAGAAAACTTTTATTTTTAAGATAAAAAGCAGCAACTAGAGATGAGCGATACCGTGATTTTTTGTGTAAACGTTATTTAGGAACTACCTTTTTTTTGTTAGGAAAACAGTTCGCTCATTTATTGCCACTGTCAGTTATATGCAATTTTCTACTTGATATTTAAATGTGAAATATGAGTTAATATTTAAATTCAATGGCTCTTCTTCAGTCGTAAACAGGTGTTCGCATTTAATTACATCAACATCGTTTCATTTCATTGTCCAATTTTATGGAAAGCTTTACATACAAAAGAGATTTTTTATTGAAAGAACAAATTGATATTTAATGAAAATAATTAATTTATTACCAGCAATGAGCAGCAACTTACTTAATTAAAGCCGTTTAATGACTTTATTATAAGTATTTCTTGTCGCACTATTGTTTTGCAAAATATTAACAGCTTATTTTGCTGAAATATTAATTACATCGATATGATTCTTAACTGACTCTAGTTCAACCCTTGGTTGGTCACTTTTTTTTTATTATCAAACTTAATTAAGTAGAGAAAAGTAAAATTTTATAGTTGGATAGACCACCGGCTATTTCTGCCTTTCATCAGCCGCCCATGAACTTTGGACGTACTAAATTTCACAATTTTAACACTGCCGCTTAAACCACCTGGAAACCCAAGCTCATCCAATCTTACATTCTATTTATGTACTTCATTAATATTGAAAAAAAAATACAAAAACTGAAATCCTGCAACAAAATTACATTTCAATAATTGTAAAAAATATTTTTAATAAAAAATATTTTAAAGAAAAATCAATGTTGAATAATTTGTTAGTTAGGGAATTTTGCCTTTTGGATATCGATATGCAAGTTGTTTTTTACTTCCATCAGTTAAAATTGCTTTATTTTGATAAGCAAACAAAATGTTTCTTCCATACTACTTTTATTTAATAAAAAACAAAATTGTCTTAATTTTTGAGGCTTCGTCTGGTGACCGGTTGAAACTGCAATTTTTGATTTTTTGTGAATAAATTCCAAAGTTGTGCACCGATTTTAGCTATTTATAGCTTTTTTTCTTTGAAACTTTATTTGTTATGAATGTATGAAAATTCATGAGCATAACTTTATTTTTAGATTTTTTATGCTGTTTTAGAGAACAAAAAATTTCGAACCTTTGCAAAAAATTTAAGTTTTTTCATCGAAAAATTTGTTTTTTCTAAACTGCTAAAACTTTTACATTTAGTGAAAGGTAATTTTGTTGCCGAATTTCGATTTTTGTATTTTTTTTTTTTTTTTGCAATATTTTAAACCGTTTTTGAGTTAAGGGAATATATGTTGTCCTACCTCCTCCATTTTAAAAATAACGGTATATCTCAAAAACAAGAGCTAACCTAAAAAAACGGTTATCACCACTAAATTCAGCGCACCCGAATTAGATTTACCCACTGGGTAGTGACCCCCAAAAACAAAGTGAATGGTTTAGTCCCCACAAAGACGCTTGACGCGCTAATTTAAATTGGACTGTTAAGTTTGCACTTGCTCCTGCACAGTTTTTGTAAAATCACACAGTTGTTCACTGTAAATTTTGTTTGTTTTTTTCTCTCGGGTACAATGCGTTTTTAGTTGCCGGTATTCATGTGCTTGGCGAAATGAATACAATACAGTGGTCCTGTTATTTGATTCCTAATATTGGCATTTAAATGTAATAAATTTCAATTTTTCTTAATTCCATTTGCTTCGAAAAATTTCTTTCACAAGTATTCGTGTTCAATAAAACTTTTAACTTTTTTTTAGTCAAAGGTAAATTTAAGTGATCTTTGAAACAACAATTTGAAAGCAGCAGTTATTGGACAACTTGAGTAGCAACTGCTGGAACATAAAGTTTCAGTAACAGTGACTACAGCTACAAAAATATCGTTCATCTCTAGTACTGGTATTCACAACAGCAACAGGTGGTGTGTGAATTGTTGCTTTATTGGCACTGATATTAAACTCTGGGGTGTATGTGTGTGTGTGTGTGCACATACCTTTCATTTGCTAAATAACATTTAAATGTTAAACAATTAAATTTCATTACAGAATACGTTTCAAAACTTATCACCCACCACCAACGACAGTTTTTTTTTTAAACAATAATATTTTTGAAGCAAACAAATGAAAATATTAACAGACAAAAATCTGACGTGGCTTTCAGCAAGTAGAGCATTTCGTTCAAAATTTGACGTTTAACTACTGTATTCAGTGTAGTGAAGCCTCTGAATTCAGTTCTGACTTATTTCTTTTTTTTTTCATGATTACTTATGTACATCTATTTGTTTTCACTAATTTTACTTTATTTGTTGCTGCAAATAGTTTCTTTATTTTGTAAAACAAGTGCTAATGAAGTGAAGTGTGTCAAAATGTTAATAAAACTTTTAACAAATTTTATAAGTTGCGAGTTTAAGAAAATCAAAACAAATTTAACCATGTTTTTGATTTTCTTCTGGATCATATGGTTTTCGCAAATTTTAGCAATTTCTACAATGTTTATGAGGTAAACTATATTAATTTTTATTTCATAACATTTCGTTTATTTAGCTTTACTCTTGCTGATGGTCCTTCAGGCCATTTAAATAATTATAACTATAGGTGGGTATAAACTTGTATGCACATGCAAAGCGCGAATAGAAATTTCTAATACGACGTTTAATGGCACAACTGGTGCAGAAGTGCCTGTTGGCAATTTTTCGCAAACTTTCGCGTTTCTGCACTAGCCAATGCCTCATTCTCAGTTTCATTTCGCAGCAAAAATGAATGAGATGCGGAATGTTCGAAGAAAAAAACACGAAAGTACTAATACTCACATAAAATAGACTTTGTCTGTTGTTGCCAATTTTTCCATAACTTTTGCACTTCTGCATTATTATAAATAATGTCATATTCTTTTTTGTAGTAGTGCTGTTTGAATTCGAACAGTTACAAGAGTTCTTGCAGACCTCAACATTAACAAGTCTCCCCGGGCCGGATGGCATTCCAGCACTGGTATTGAAGCAGTGCTCTTCGACGCTTGCGCATCCTCTATGCTACTGAATTTCCAGTATGCTGAAAGGTTGCTAATGTAACACCGATTTCAAAGAAAAGTGAGGCTACGAACGCCGAAAATGACCGCCCAATTGCCATTTTCTCTGCTTTTTCCAAGTTAATGATGCAATGTATGGTTGGTTGGCTATCATCTTGTGAAGTATCTGGAGTCCTACAATTTACTTAGTAACCCCTGTAGCATGGCTTCCGCGGAGTACGCTTAACAAGTGAGCTTTTGGCGTACCTTTTGGAGAATTGCTGCTGCACGATCCATCATTTTGGCGAGAGTAAAGTGGCGATGTGTGTGAAGTTAGCTTCGTTTTTAACATCTCTGTTTTTGTTTACGCTGGACAAGCGAACACTTGGGGATGATAGCCCTTGCATCAAGTGAACGGGGCTCACATACTTGATACGAAACTAACTGACGGAGCTAACTTCACACACATTCCCCCAAAAGATGTAATTTGACAAATATTGAATACCGTAGAACTGCGTAGAAAACCCCCCGAGGTGCACGACTTGTTTCTACTGTATTTTCTAAAATATTTCTTGTGTACAAAATTTTAAAACTGAAATATTTAGAGAAGAAGACTACAAAACGATCTGGAGCCAAATCGTTGCATTCGATGTCGAATGAACTATCGAGTAAAAATAATATAAAACACAAACAAAATGAACAACAACCACAAGGCCCAGGCAACAAAATTCGTTCGATCACGTATGCGACGATTTGGCCACTGCATTTGCAGGTTTGTCGAAACCTGATAATTTGCTTTGTTTATAAAAAATAATATTATGTTTATTAAAGGCTTATTTGACAAATTTTATATAGAAATTTGTAAAAGATTACGAAATTAATCAATCACCTGCTTCGCGCTCTCAATTGTATTTATGAATCATACCGTTTACACGACTCGTCTATGTGCTTCGATTTGACTTTTTGTTTTCAATAAGCAAACATACATCTTCCAATTAATCAGATGCAGCTGCTCCAAAAACTGGAAATGCTTCTTGTTTCATTCCATCCACAAGCTGAAGCATGCTTTTCAAGATTCCATAAATTTTAATTTGGAAGATATCCTTCTTGCCATAATAAAATTTTTCACAAATTTTTTTTCCTTTATTTTTAACGTTTTATTATTTTATTGGTTTCTAAAATTAACTTTTATTTTTATGTATTATTATATTTTCTTAGTTTCTGGCAGATAGTGCAAATAAACTTGCGATATAAATTAGAAAAGACAGGAATTTTTTGTGCTTCGCATGTAGCTTCAATATGAAGCAACTTCATTCGCTCTCAAAATTTTGTGTGATGAAGCACGTTGCTTCGCTCCTGATTGGGGTGTTAAGCACAAACAGAGAGCGAAGCTTATATCGTGGAAACATGCTTTAAGAAGTTAATACATATAAGATATTTTGTATGAATATTTTTTATATCTGATATACCACATACTTATGTATGTATGTAGCATGTAATTTTTTTTTTTTTTTTTTATCAAAATTAGGGAAAACAATATTTTTTATGGATTCAATATTATTCATTATAAAAATGTTATGTGCGAGTCTTGCTAATTCGAGATTGACGCTTGGACCCCAAATGTAAGAGCGAACTGCGATATTTGCCGTTCTTATGAACATGACATGGAGATGACCAACGAGGTTTAACATTGTGTTGTTGTTATGTAATAAATTACATTTTTCAAACAAAAATTTATAAAATCTTGCTTGTGATATTTAGAAATTATTATTGATTTTTTTTTATTACAGTTTGCCGGACATCACAGATATACCCACCGTTACAGTAACAGAGTTGCCATTAGAAATTCTACAACAACCGCCAAATGCTTTGGATTCTGTTATAATTGATGACGGCGGTGAGAAGTCGCCAGAGAAGAGCGTTAATCGTACAATTGAAGTTATAGCCGAAGAGCAGGAATCTCAAAAAGGTAACAAGAGTGGTCAAAATTAGCAATAAGTCTTCAACTTTACTTTTCTTGTCCTGCCTTTAAAATATTGTTCACTATAATTTTGGCACAAAAATAAATTTTCTCAATTCTGAGGAAGCGAAATCAACCCACAAGCCCTATAAAATAATTCTCAATTGTAAAGCATGAAATTCCACTATAAAATCAAATTAATTCTGCCAAAATGTTGTTAAACGTAATACAGGGGCTGTCCGTCAGAAAGGTATGCTACTCTGTTTGTTTATAGTTTTCGATTAAATGTAAGAGAATGCATCTTATATTGTTAATGTTTTATTTAATGTCGACAATCAAGTATGGCATACAATATCAGATTAACGTCCGCCTCTGTTAGCCTCACAAATGCGAGCCCTTTTGAGCACATTTTTCATTACACTCACTCACACATTTCACGCGGTATTTCATTAATTTCATCAGGAATATTTTGTTTGAGTTGCTCCAGCGTTTCTGGCTTGTTTGCATAAACCTTGCTGTTCAGATATCCCCACACAAAGAAGCCCGGAGCAGTCAAATCAAGCCACCGTGGAGGCCAATCAACATCACAATTTCTTGAAATAAAATGTTGCGGAAAGAATTCTTGCATTTCCAGTTCCATTTTGATCCTGTCTGTGTGCGATGTGGCTGTCTATCCTGAAGCTCTACTACTTTCATTGTTTATAATTTTCGATTAAATGAAAGAGAATGGATGTTATATTGATAAATACATACATATAATGTCGGCAATTATGTATGGCATACAATATCAGATTAACGTCCGCCTCTGTTAGCCTCACAAATGCGAGCTCTTTTGATTCTTCGTTTGTAGTTCAACAATTTTTTCTGACAGGCTGGCGGGACTCACAATGTGTATGTCTTGAGTATACTTTGGTTTCGCGTTTTTTTTTTTTTTAACACAATTAAATAGAAAAAAATATGCAATTCTCAGACCCTTTAACATATTTTTGAAGTCCATTTAATGTTTCCCCTCATTTTTGTAGATGACCAAATTGTCAAAATAAATGATTCTGGTGGTGGAGGCGATAGTGGTGTTACAATACAAAGCACAACAACATCTACATCAACCATTGCAGAGGACCAAGAAGTGGCCGCCTCATCAGCAAACGACATTCCAACAGATCCGAATAGTGTGAGCCCAACGGATTCGTCAGCAATTAATGCAAGCCTAGAACAACAACCAACAGAACAGCAACAGCAAAATGCAAGTTCGGCTACCTCTGCTAGTCAAGTTAATCTCACTGCTGCCGAAGAAGTGCCGATGCCGGTGTTCTCTGAATGGGCACAAAAGCAAATGGAGGCAGCAGAAAAACAAGAAGCTCTCGAACAAGAGCAAACTGTTAATAATTCAGCGCAGCGCAAGAACCATACCAATGGCAATGGCAAACCAACAGCGCTTAAGATCAGAGCGAAAAATTATGCTTCTCCCGATTGTGGGGCGAAAATAATTGCTTCGAGTGCTTATACATCCAATGCTGGAGCTGTTCTGAGTTCATCGAAAGATGAATACATGTTGAGCTTGTGTGGCAATCGCATTTGGTTTGTTGTGGAACTGTGCGAAGCTATACAAGCGCAAAAAATCGATTTTGCCAATTTTGAGCTTTACTCTTCGTCGCCGCAAAACTTCACAGTGGCTGTTTCCAAACGTTTTCCCACCAGAGAGTGGTCGAATGTGGGTCGTTTTGAGGCGGAAGACAAACGTGCGGTGCAGAGTTTTGATTTGCATCCGCATTTGTTTGGCAAATTTGTACGGGTCGACATCAATTCCCACTATTCTAAAGAGCATTTTTGCACTCTTTCCTTATTTCGTGTCTTTGGCACATCTGAGTTTGAGGCTTTTGAGACTGAAAACCATCCACAGGAAGATCTAGATGACTTTGATGATGACTACTTGTTGGAACAGAACACAGTCAAGCATGCGGAATCTAATTTATTTAAGTCAGCCTCAGATGCAGTGCTGTCGATTGTAAAGAAAGCCACTGAAGTGCTGGGCAAACCAGCAAATAGTCAAAATCAAACATTTAAAACGCAACCACAGTCCATTGTGTGCCGCACACCCATTTATGGGTTATTCAGCTGTGCTGAATGCCCCAGTTCGTTGGTGGATAAAGTAAACAATGTTTTGGCCTGCGAGTTCTCCCAATTAAATTCGTTGCTGAGCAACAAAGATGTACGAAATGATGTGCTGAATACGCGTGTATGTGCCAAACATTTTGGTATTGAAACCAATCAAGTGGTAACGCTGCAAAAAGATATAAGCAAAAGCTTTTATGTTACAGCCTTACCAAATGAGTTTGTAGGAGCTTTATGTCAACTACTGGCAAAGCCTCGGACAATAAGCGAAAACCCCAAAGACTCGATCGTAAATGAGGATGCAACGCAGAAAAACGAAGCAACCGAGTTGCCCACAAATTTGACCATCGATAAGAAATTTGGCAAAGAGGATTTAAATTTGCTTGATCATCCCGAAAATAAACTTCTTAAGTCCGAGATAACAACAACTCTACCGCTCGATCCGACTAAATCCACCACAAAAAGCACTCTGGAAAATTTAGAAACTTCAACCGAAATCAATTTAGACGATAGTCAGCAATTACCCAGACCTATTGAACCTGAAGAACAATTAGAAGCTACTACCTTACCGCCTAAAATTATACAAAAGCCCATTTTACCTGATACGAATATATTTAATGTACCTGCCGATGAGTCATCATCAGAAACTGAAGTACCTGTTGCTGTCACCGAACCGCCAACTTCAGTTGAAAGCTTTGAACAAGCCACAGAAAGTGCAACACCATCAACTGCAACCCAGACTGCCACCATAGATCCGGTTACAGTCCCACCCAAAAGTGAAGAAGATTCAAACTCTTGGGACAACATTGAGCACTTGTTAACAACTGTTCCAACTACCATAACGGCGACTAACGTCCCTGGCTCTGCTCCATACAATCAACAGAGGAGCTCAAATAGTCCTCAATCTGAGAGTGTTTTTATACGACTTTCAAACCGCATCAAGGTAAGTTTGAATGCGTTATTCTCATGGCTTAAATTAATTTAAGACTGACATGTGAGTGTGCCATATGTTCGACAGCACTTCACAGAAAGTTGTTTGTGCCATTCTGATTTCATGATCTCTGCAAAGAACCGTAAAGGCCATGATTCACTATCCTACTGAATCGTACGATCTGTTCAAAATGACATGTGTGTCCAAAAAGTGTGACAGCCTGGACTAAAAGTGTATGTGTGTGATAGATTTTTTTGGCAAGTCTGTCCGATTTGCTAATCTTTTGAAAATTTCCAAAAACTATCTTTTTCGGTGCGATCAGAGTTGCCTTTTCGAAGTTGTTTACAAAAGTATTATAGTATAGTGACTTTCTGAAGTAGGACAGAATTCTATCAGATTTAGTTAGAAATTTTCAGTGAATGAATCATACGATTGAGTAGGATAGTGTATCACGACCTTAAGCACGTTTCGAAATTACGGGAATTGCAAATGATTTTTTTACAAATGGCAAAGAACTATTCAATATGCCCAAAATATATGAAAATGCAGATTTGTTCAATCTGTAATACCAGATAATGGTGCAGTGTGTTTTAAGAGCCAATTGTAATGTATTGTTTTAGGTCTAAAAATAGACCTTTGTGTTTACTGTCTTTTTTTGGCTCTTAAAGCAAACAAATAAGTTAATTTTTGAAAATTCAAAAAAACTTTTTCTTTTTGATACTTTCAAAAATACAAATCGTAGTAGCCGATGGTAACTCATTGTATATGTTAAGGAGTTGCAATTCGAAAAAATGTTTTCTATATTAAAGGTTTGTTTGAACATTCTTGATTCTCATTTTGTTCATGGGAATTTAGGATTAAGTAATTGAGTTTCAAATATTCTTTTCAGATTTTCGAGTCTACTGATGAGTTGATTGGCATCAACGAAATGTCGGCGGCATATGGACGGCTGAAAAATACATAATGCTTTCTGTCTTTTTTAGCCGTCCATATGGCTATCTATTTTTAGACCTAAAATAATAGTTAATTTTATCAATTTTTTATAGAGCTAATTTACTTAAAAGCTACTGGGGATTAGATGCATCTCGTTGGAGCTTGCTCACCTCCTCTCACAACAAAATTGCTGATACGATTCGAAATATTTTATATACTTTGAAATCTCGTATGGAAACTCTTTTGTTTTTTTCTAGCTTTATATTTTTTTAAACTAATTTTCTTTCTTACATTCACTGAGAACTGATAGCGGAAATAATGTTTCAAATAATGAGATTCATAATAGCAATTTTCGCTTCGTAGGGACTGAAAAGTTATTAAGAACAAACATCTCACATATTACTAATGACAGGGGTGAATGTATTCGAAGTTCACTGCGTATGACGAACTTCATATACATATATGTATGTGTATATTGTCATATGCATACTTAAATGAGTTATTTTTGACCACATTTATTGTCCGGTCGGTATTCGTCCCAGTTGTGTTATTAGCATTAGTTTTAGTATATTTTCTGTGAAAAAGTTTTCTTGACAAACTGTGCTTATTTGCCTATCAATCAAATTGAGAGTTTTCTTCATTTTCAAATTTCTGCTTTTACTTTGTTGAACTTGAAGTTCTGAGTTTAAAATTTGCTTACATACATGCATATATACATACGTATGTATGTAAAAGACTAAAACATGTTATATTGTAGGATGTGCTATGCACCTTCGATTAGCCTTGGCTTGCATGGTTTCGTCTAGTATATTAAAGTTTACCTTATAAACAGGAAAAACTTTGAGTAAACGGAAAAACGTGACTATACTTAAAAAGTAACATTGAGCCATGAAGTGTTACAGTAGGAAACAGTTTGGGGGAACATTTTTGTTGTGGATGTGGTGGCATATGGTCACCTCGAATGCAAATGGATGAAAGCAACACTAACTAAGAGTAAACAGTTCTAAAGGCCGTGATTCACTATCCTACTGAATCGTACGATCTATTAAAAATGGCATGTGTGTCCAAAAAGTGTGATAGTCTGGACTAAAAGTGTATGTGTGTGAAAGATTTGTTGACAAGTCTGTCCGATTTGCTACAGTATCCTTTTCTATGCGACCAGTGTTGACTTTTCGAAGTTGCTTACAAAAGTATAATAGTGTGTGGCCGTTTTGATGGGACTTTTTAAAGTAGGACAGAATAATATCAGTTTCAGCTAGCAATTTTCATTGGATGAATGGTGCGATTGAGTAGGATAGTGTAACACGGCTTTAAGTCAACAAGAAAATGGCTGGCTTAAAGCATAGAGGTTGCCACACTTCAATGGTTTTGTGCACAAAAAATTTGTGATTGAAGTTTTTTTTTTTCATTTTCATTTTTCTTGATACTGAAATTCCGTAAAATGGACTGCTTGTTACACGAAATCTAATGGAAAATTTTGATTTTATGCGCGTAGAAGCTCTGGAATAAGTAGCTATAATTTTGTTAAGTGTAACAAAAAAAAAAGAGTTTTATTAGTAACAATTATTCTCCCTTTCACTAACTTTTCTCTTGCTCATTTATGTTCTATTTCCTTTGTTTCATGCAACTTAGGCTCTTGAGCGTAACATGTCTCTATCTGGCCAATACTTGGAAGAACTTTCGCGTCGCTATAAAAAACAAGTCGAAGAACTACAGCAGACTCTGACACAACAAATTCAAACGGTGCGCACACTGGAGGAAGAAAATCGACGTCATCATGAACTCGAACAGTTGTACTTATTGCGAAATACACAACTCAAAGACGAACTGGACAATTTGACATTGCAAATACATGCTTGTATTGTGGTCATAATATTTGTTGGCACTTTTGTGTTTTTGGTATTAATGGTGGCCATACTTTTCTATCGTTCACTGAGAAGAGAAACCAAGGAAGTGTTGTCCTTATGCAAGACATCAGGCAAAAAGAAAAATTATGCTGACATTGATACAATAACAAATACGCAAAAGAAAATAAATCGACGAAAATCTTGTGAAGAATTTTCGGATCATAAGCACACGGCCAGAGGAGGGGGAGGAGGAGACCAAGATGCCTTTAGTGTAGCCACCAGTAGTTGTAGCGACAAGTTGCGGCGCTCCAGTGAAGCGGTAACGTTAATTTTGAAAGATTGCAAGGCAACCAGCACCAGTATGGGCCAGCAACATGTGGAAGAAACTGAGCAACACGATGAAAACTGTGCTTCTAACTACAATAATTCGCAACCTACGCGACAACGCAAAGTATCCGTATGCTATGGTAGCAATAGCAGCGTTAATCAAACAAGTACTCAGCCTACTCGTTTGCCACCGCAACATCCCCAAAAATCTCAAAATAAGCGTAGAGGGGAAAAACATTCATGGCCCAATACAGCTCATACTCAATTACAAGCCCGACAGCATATTGAAGAACTTAGTGCTGAAGACCTTATAGGAGGTAAGTGAACATGCAATTAGCCTTCACTTAATCGTAGCCTGTAAGTGGCTGCGATTAGCTTGCCATACCCCCATAAGAATCACCACAGAAACCCTGTGTGTCTTCTTATGGTGTGGCAACCATGAGGACTCTTTGAATATTTCTAAATAGCACTTTTGTATAATTATCTTTCAAACATTTTTAATCTTTTTTTTTTTTTAATTCAAGATTCTGTCGAGGTTTCTGCAAGCAGTGCTGGAAGGCCTACAGCTTTAAATACTAAATCAAAAAAGCGGAAGCAATCACTGAGCTTAAAACGCCAACAATCTTCGCCAGCTGTAAATACTGTGGTTACAGATTTAAAAGGTGGCGAATTCAATGAGCATGCTTTATTAGATGAAGACGATTTAGACAATTTCATCCCCAACTCGGATCTAGTCTATAACGAATTCATGCCTGATGGCCCCCGAGGTTATCAGTGTTCAAATCCTTCTTCTGATGCCAACAATCCTGCCCCCAAAAAACCCACCAACAAACAGTTGGATAATAATTTGAAAAAATCACGCCGCCTATCTTCGCCAGTTTTCTTTAAATCACCATTTACAAAAAGTCTTAAAGGTAAAATATCCAACAGCAACAAAACAAATCCAGCTCATGAATCCACATCATGGGAATGGTATCGTTTAAAAAAATCATCATCATCGCCATCATCATCATCATCAAATGTTGGTGGTGGTGGTGGTGGTGGCGGTGGCGGAGATGGTAGTGTAGGTCGCCTAGCCACTTCCATTTCCAGTAGCACTAATAATGCATTTTCACATAACTCGCCTGCTAATGCCAGCTTGGATTCATCTTCTTTATCTGAAATTAATTTTCCCACTAATTCAACTGAAAATTCATTTCGCATATTAGAAGAAGCCATTTTAACATCAGGTGAAAATGTCATTACAACAGCAACTACAACAGCTGCTGCAAATTGCAAAAAGTCTTCGGGTGGCCTTAGCAGTAGTAGTAATAGTAATCGTAGCTCAAGTTCAAACTCATCGACGCAATCGAAAAAGAAAACCCGAAGTTTTAATAAAATTTTTCGCAAAGTATTTTAAGCGTTTATAAAGAATTCACAGCCATAACTAAATTGGAGCGTTGAACGCTGCGTTGACTGGCGCCACCACTTAACTCTGAACTCTAAAATATCTAAATAAAAGCGTCAGCAATCTCCTCAAACGCATCCCCACTGTCGTCGATCAACTCTTGATCGACACTACACACTTTTTTTATGGCTTTCCTCATAAATTTCGTTTGGGTATGGGCATGTTTGACAGCCAGACAACGCTTAACGCCTCAATGTAGGTATGGCAGTACAGCAGTTAATAAGAAGCGGAAAGAGTGAGGGAGAGAGAGAGAGAAGGAGGCGGAGAAGAAAAAGTCATGTATTGTAAATATCTATTTAATGACGTTTAAAGCTGAAGTTACACAGTACGCTTTCTACGCGTCGACGCTTTTCACGCGGTTGTCAAAAAAGTAGGATTAGTGCATTTGTATGTGACAAGTTACAGAGCACAAAGCATAGAACGCGAAGACGCGTAGAACGCATAAAGTAGACCTACTTTCTACTTTTATATGCGTCGCAAGCGTCATGAGAAAATGTCAGCTGTTTATAATAACCAATGATGTGCCTACTCTCAACGTTATCGATAAATACCTTTTATATCGTAAAATAATTTATAAAATCTTTTGCAAAAAAAACATTTTTAATAAAAAAGAAAAGTTTTGTTACAAATTTTATAAACATTTTTACGAATAAAACAAATTGTAATTGTTATTTACAGCACTTTTTTCATTAACGAAATTTGGATTCGATTTATCGATTGCGTTTGCGTACTGAGTATCATCACTGTTATGTTTACAAATATTTTCAATTTATTAAAACAAGCGATATGGAAGAGAAGCTAATAAATGCAGTTAAAAACCACGAGCTTTTATATAATAAAACCTTGCTGCTCTATCGGAACAAAAATAAAAGAGCAGCTGCATGGAGTGCAATAAGTAATTAGCTTAATTTACCAGGTATGTGTATACATACATATGTACAATTTTGGAGCTTTTCGTTAGCTGTTATCGCACAAATAACAATGTTTATGAACTCTATAAAGTCCATTAATTCTTTTAAAATTTCAATTTCACTTTCCATTTTGTTAATATTTGTTTTGTATGCTAAAAATATTTGCACAACAGCTGATCAAAACAACAAAAGATGGCGCGTATGAAGCGTTGTATGTAACTTGTAGTATGAAACGCATAGAACGCATAAAACGTATAAAAAGCGTGAAAAGCGTGGACGCGTCTAAAGCGGGCCATGTAACTTCACCTTAATTGTGTACATACATAAATAAGTACACAAATGCTTCAGAATTTTCTTATCATTTGCATCTCTGTTTTACCCGCTTTTTTTTTTGCAAACCCTTACATATTCATACATACATATAAATACGCATCAATAGGCATACACAGTGAGCTATAAATGCGATAAAGATTAACTTGAATTAAAAAAAAAACGAAAAGAAACTTGATAAATAACTCAAGATACGGTCACATTCAACAAAATAATTGTTGAAAAAAGTGTGACCACTACGTTTGTGCAGACTTTTGCCATGAAAAAGCATATGGGTTCAAACAAATAAAAATGCTTATTTATAAACACGACCACAAACAAAAAAATTAGAAGAAAAAAACAGCCGAACATTAAATTTTAGAAGAGTACGTTCTGAAGTTTTGTTTGAACAAATCGTTAATAAAACACAAATTTTGAATAAAAACTAAGCTCTATAAGAAATAACATCTGTCCAGTAAACAGCATGTTTTCAAGAGAGGCAAAAAAAACTAATTTATAGCAAAATTTTGTAAATATTAATAGGCTTTAGATTCAGCCTTCCTGCCATAACTTTAACACACATTCATATGTTAAAGAACTTTATAATTTACAATTGTCAGTTACTTATATAATGGGCTGTGGTTTGGGCCTACTTCCTCAAATTTAAAAAATATTTTTGTGGTGAAAAATTATAGTGATCAACATTGGTTAGGGAACATACCATAGTTGTTTCATATTCGCCACAACAATCATCAGCATCCAACTCCTGCTTAGGCTTACCGAACGCTTGAGGAAGAGCTGACTTACCAGAAATCAGATTAGAAGATACAGAGTAGAGCTGCAAACCTATCGATAGTCGCGCTATTCAATAGTTTCGATACGTAACTGCTGAACTATCAATAGTTTTTGTCCAACGTCTTCCCACCGACGCCGTTTGCCAAAAATATTTCTATTTATTTATTTGTACAAGGCTACAAGTATTCAGAAAGCCAATTATAATGTTTAAAAATAGCCAAAACTACAAAAAATTGGCTGCAATTGTCTAACTACTTTTAAATTTAGTCTAAATGTCTCCTTTCCATTTCACAGTCGTCGTCAGAGCTATTTCGTAACACAAAATGACGCAAATGTGCAAATCTGCTGTATTTGTGCATCGGCGTTAAGTTGGCACGCAGCCACCGCCAACTTTATCTTTGTGTTACCAAGCCGCTACCGATCTTATTTTGTTTTTGTAAAGACATTCACATAAATTAAAATTAAAACGCGATATATTATTTTTTTTATTATTAAATTAAAGTTTATGCTTTCATTTGTTGAAAAAAATCTTATTTTTAATTCACATGAATATGTTGTTTATTGTATTAAAATTTTTCGTAACCGCCGTTATTTTTTGTAACCTCCGCGGAAAATTGTTAGTCGGCTTCGCCATCTATTGTTGTTGTTTACATTATTTATTTTCATCTGAGCAGTTTTGCACACTTCCATTTACTCAAGGTTTTTTTTTTACTGCAAATGAAGCAAAGTGCAAATACATACATTTTGTTCTTGTGTGAAAAAGCAGAGCATTTTTGCCCAGATTTGCTTCGTTTGCACAGTTTGCACCACCCACCATCGTGAGAACCCTCAGTATGTTGCACAAAACCAGTGCAAATGCTAAATCTCAGCAACTTGTGCAGCGTAAAGCGTGGGAAGCATACAATGAGAACACGAGCTGTGTACCTCTTCTCTAAGGGATACACAATGTAGTTTAGGCGTAAAAGGTTTGGTCTATAAAATGACAGTGCTCTGACAGGAAGAAATCATGGTCTTCTAAGTAGAAGATTTTAGGGAAATTCAATTATTGACCAAAAATTCGAATGGTGTTAACATTTGCAATGTTTGTGTGCCACACTGCACACACGAATATTAATCATGTTGTCTTTCGATTTATGGCTCACTGTATTCATTGTTGCGACTATTTTTAAATTTTAAATAAAATTAAAAGTTTTACTTTAATAACTTTTACTGTATTTGTAGACAGGCTACTAGTTTTAGAGAAAGCTATAAGCTATTATAATTATAAAAATTTACCCAGTGTTGAAAGCAAAGCTATATTTCATTTAAAATTTTTTTTTTTAGTAACATTCCTGGTTAAAATTTCTTTTTGTTAAATTTTAAACATATAATAATAATATTAGTTCATAATACAGCTCTAATTTTACTTTAACTATTACCGTGCATGCAACAGCATTTCTGCATAGTGTAACAGTCGTCCGTTATATATTTTATGGGGTCGGAATTTAAAATGTAAGGGCGCTATACCCTTAACAATGTTGTGAGGAGCATAAAAATTAAGAAAGTCACAGCCCAACAAAAAAAGGGTGAAACTGCGACTTTAGTCGCTGTGAGGCAACACTGACACATCCGCTCAAACTCACAGTTAATTCAGCATTTATCACCGCATCAAGCGGTTGATAGCAATTCCTTCGGTGATGATTGCGAATAATATACAATTGCAGAAAAAATGGGTCAGCTTCAGTATAGTGGCACCAATTGCCATAAAATGAAAAAGTCTGTTGCCAGATGCTTACAGATTTTGTACGCGAAGCCGCTGTTGGTTATACCATGAAGGAGAAAATCCCTTAGCCCGGTCGAATGCCGATTGCAAGAACAAATTTGCCATACCCATGAAAAATGTCTGATATTAAATTTAAAAAAAAAAATGGATTTTGGATTCTTTGCGCTTTTACGTTCTGCGCAAAAGAGTTTCTCTGGCAACATTGTTTTAACAACATTTTCATATTTTCCTTTACACTGCAGTTACACGACCAAGTTTTGCTATCAAGTTTTTTTCCACACACTGCTTGTCAAAATTCAATAAAATTGATAACTGTGACGTAGGCTGCACGCAATTTCATAACAATTCGTTTTCAAGATGCCGTCAAGAAGAAAATTAAAAATAGCTTCTTGCATATTCTGCTAAAAAAAAATTAAAGCAAAAGCTCCTCTTCTATATTCTACATTAAACCCAGAAACTAATTCAGTTTCCAAATCAAAATTTTTTTTGAAACTATTTAAATATAATCATAATATACAAATATCTCTTTTTAAAATTAATAAATTTAATGGAAATCAATGTAAAAATAAAAGTAAAAAATTTGTTGGTTTTGCACGTAATCTGTTTAATTTTTATCACTCTTAATTGCAATTTTCAAACAAAACAAAAAAATATTTGCAGATAGAACGAAAAAAAATTGTTGTCAGCTGTTTTGTTGATTGTAACTTGTTGCTCTCTATGGAAAGCAAAAATTGTCATCAAGTTTGCATCAACTTTCAAAATTGTGAGTGTATTAGTAAAAAAAGTGTGAATGTATTAAAACTTGAAAGGCAAAACTTGATCGTGTAACCAACCCCCAAGTTAGAAAATTCTGCAACTTCAACATCGAATTATGTATTAAGAAAATTAAAGCCCTCGGCAGACTTTCAATTTAGTTTTGGGAGGCATACATACCTATAAAACTCATTTCTTTCAAAGCATATTATCTAAAGCTTATCCAAAAAAATTTATTTGTTTGCTTCTTCTTTTTCACTATGTAAATATCCAAGACGTTCGCTTGCAAAATGGCTTGTGTTAAACTACAAGATGTTTTAGCTGCATCAAAAAATTATATATTTTTAAAACAGTTTTTTATCAAAACGACAATGCTATTAAAAAAAAAACATTTTATATAATCTTGCAAAATATTTCATTCAGCCGGCTAATGATAGTGCACATAATCAACCGCCGACGAATATTTTCGCGTGGCATAGTCATTTGAAGGCATATGTTTCATGATACAACTAACAAGGTAGCCTTTTCGCTACAATAAGAACAACTTCAATAAAAATAACATGCATTTTGTTTTTGTACAACTTCTACAAACTGTCAAAAAGACGCCACTTCTACATTTACAGGAGAGAGATGCACTAAGCTTACGCGGATTTGCTATCTCGTTTTGGCTGCCTTTCATCTCCGCAATCTCTTGACAACCTAAAGTAGTCAGTTGATTAACGGTTTAGCTGACGAGGCTACCTTGTTAATTGTATCATGATATGTTTGTACGCTACACGCTCATGACTTTTCCTCAGGTTTATCACTGGGAGTCTCCACTAGCCATGGACTTGGTATGAACGTGATGTCGAACATGGCTAACGGAGACGGTTCATGTTCATGTTTTGGCCATGCTCGGGCAGCGCTGCTCGAGCATATGCCCATAAGCATCGATGTTCGCCATGAAGTTAGGCATGAAATGTCATTTTCTGTTTGACAGTTTAGCTCTCATGAAAAATACCACAGAAAAAGACATAAAAAATGGTTGAAAAACAAACAAAAATAATTTTATATAGTATTTAAAAATACAAAAATTAAGTGGATATACATACATACATATATGTACAATAAAATACTGAAATAAACCAGAAATATGAACTTGGAGAAATCAAAATTTGTGAATAGTTTGGACACACGTGTTCTTCATGTACAAAAACATGAGCGAATTAATGCCGTTGTTCTGCCGGCGTCATGTTCATATCATGCTCCAGTTTATAGCTGGTGAAGACGCCGAGTTACACAAGCAATGTTTTAAAGGTAACACACAATATGTATGTGGCTGCTTACATGTGTAAAATTCGACAGATACAATGCGTCGTCGTCTGTGGACAAACCTGTTTACTTAATTTTATACCATAATTTAAGAATGAAATATTGCGCTGAAGTGTTGAGCATGATTTCTTAAATTTCGACTTACATATACATACATACATATTTGTGCGAACGACCGAAAATGTTCGATACCGATGAACTAACTGCCTCTAAATTTTAATAAAAGTAACCAAATTTTAAGACTTGCTGCTGCGAACTTTTGCTTGCAATCGTGGCCAAAATTTCTTTCAAATAAATCACTGTACTATCGCTTAATTAAACTTACAAAGAAAAACAAAAATATGTATATCTAAGCATCAGCTTTTCTTTTTCTGATTTTCATTCATGCAACGCGTTCGATCTAACACCCAATTATTGGTGGAAATAAATTATCTATTGGTATTAATTAATTAAATAATTTTTCTGTTTTATTTTTAGTTGGTGACTTAAATAAGTAAAACGTAAGACAACTATATTATAACTTCAAGAGAAAAGAAAAACATGTAAATTCTCTAGGATGCTATAAACGATTTAAAAATTTTTGTTTGCCCTCAAAAAACTATTAAAAAAAAACTAGACTGCATTTTGTTTTTATAAAGTGGAAAGCTTTTATGGAAAATAACTACAAAATATATTGTTATAAACATGCAAATGTTCTTCTCTTAATAAAAAAAAAAGAAGAGAAACATCTGAAAAACAAAAGAAAACATCTTAAATTTGTTTCCAACATTTTTATTATATATTAAGTTCATAAGCAAAAACCTTTTCAGAAAATAAACGTTATTATTTATAAAATAAATAATACAAGTGATTTGCAAAGTTAATAAAATTAAGTTTAAAAAACTTTTTGACTTAAGTTCCTTGTTTATTGACTTCATTTTTTTTTATCATCTTAAATGCTCTATATGCATTACTCTATTACATATATTTCTTTTACATTCATTTTGTATTATGCCATTATTAATCATGTAAGTTAAGCTATCGTGTAACAAAATTCTCATCCACTTATTCTGTTTTTTTTTTTATATTTTTAATTTATTTATTAATGAATTACTTTAATTGATTTTCAAGCACGAACAAAATAACATTGTTCAATGGTAAAAATTATTTAAGAATTTCATTCAACTACAAATGCAATAATTGTTTACCAATAACAATTTCATTTAAATTTTGTTTAACGTGTCAGATTATCACCACAGACTTAATTTAATATTTTTTTTTACAATAAAATTTGTAGATAACTAAAATGAAAACAAAAGAAAAAGGCGATTTAATTAATTTAATGGCTTTTAAGATAAATACACACAGGTATGAATGTAAATCAATTCTGTAACGCATAATACAAGAATTTCAAGTAAATGATTGAGAAAATTAAATTTTAAAAGCCATTTTCATGCTGGTTTTTATTTACAGTGAAACTTCTCACAGCCAGCCTACAAGAAGAGGGACGATCATTTCATCGACAATGCTGAAGGAAAACCCGTCATTGCATAGAACAAAGAATCAATTTCAATTGGCTCTTAAAGCAAATAAAAATAATTAAGTTCATTTGAGCGCAAGCTCACTTTATTCTCAATAAATATATTTTCTATTTATTGATAAATTTTCGATATTTCGATACGCCTTTGTGTATCTTCTTCAGGAAAATGTGTTTTCTAATATTTTATAAATTTAAAAAAGGTCGAAGTACCAGTATCCAGAACATTCAGTTATGGATTTTATTTCTATTGAAAATCATTCAAAATGCCAATTATTTTCATTTTTTATTTGGCAGCACTTTATAAACTACATCAAAAACCAATTCAAAAAGGTATTAAGATGGTTTTAACAAAATTAATTTTTTATGGTAAAATCACATTTAAGAATTGATTTTAGCGTTAAAATCTAATTTTATTTTAAACCAGCCAGTGTGAAATTACTATTAACTTATTAGTTGTATCGTGTTCGCTTTGCTGTCACCAAACTTTTACTACTCTAATTGAGAATGTAAAACACTTGTGGATCCACCCACGCTTGGATTCGGATTCCTGTGCGCTTCCGATAATTTCAAAATAAATTTCATGAATTTCTTTATTTTATTTTAATCGTTATAAAGAATACAATTCGGTTTTTTTGCGATTCCAGAAGTGACAAAAACTCAGTTACAGGCTGTAAATGTGTGAGTAGTGATTTGAATAAAAGAAAAAGTTCATATTTTTACATTTTTTACGAATTACGGGCCTATTTCTCACCTGTGATTACATTGAAAGCGAAAACAAAATATTGAATATTATTTTTGCTTTCAATATAATTGTGTGAACGAGCGACAACGTGCGCAGGTGAAAAATAGGCAATAAAATTTATTAAAATTTGATTTCTTTGATGTTAATTTTCTACAATTTCAAGTCATTCATAAACTTTGTAACGTCCAACAATTCTTCTTCGTCCAATTTTTTGTTTTTCACCGCCAAATTAAGATTTCTGCCAGCTGCACCCAATGACTTCTTCCAACTTTTCAAACTCAACAATTTATCGTTCCGTGTACAGTAAACAACTTCGTTTACATCCTCGTCCAGTTTGTAGATACACGATATGGGAAAAGTATATTCTATGGTTTTGAGACTATTTGTGCGCCTCTCATCGTTTCGACAAACTAAATTTAATATAAACATTCCCGTGTCGCCTATTATGCACATGATATTGTACAGAACGTTGGCGCCTAGGAAGGAAGGTGGCGGACAACTCATACCGTATGATAAATTTTTGCTATCAACATCAAACAGTACAGCATCAAAGCGAATTCCTGAGTAAACAAATAAGGAAGTGTAATGAAATTGAATTCCTTTCTGTGTAAGAATAAATAATTACCGTCATCTACGCATTTTTGCAGAAACTCTATACCATCACCAATCCATACAAGCATGCGGAGATCCTGTTTCAGTTCAAAATACTGCTCGGCAACCTCCACCATAATGGGATCTATTTCAACTGCCGTAATGCGAATATTCCTATAAATACAAGTTTGTTACATTACAAGCGAACAAGTTTTTATTTAATTAAAAATAACAATAGTAATAAAACGTTTCGATGTCTAAGCTTTTATCGCGCTTGATATAGAAAAGAACTAACTAAATTTTTTGCGCCAATATATTAGAGCTAGATGGAGAGGTGCTGTGGATCCAGAACATATGGAGCTCAGGGCAGCAAAGAAAGACCCCAAAACTCTTTAAATAAAAGCAAAAACGAAAAATGGGATGAACTGAGAGCGAACATCAACCGCGGTCCATGAGGTCTTGTATAATATATAGTAATGAAGAAACTTGGCATATTCGGTAAGGTTGGGTTGGGTTATTTTTAGGGGTGTGTTTGATCATGCTGATGGTTTGTTGAAATGCCGTTGTAATTTTCATCTTCCCTCTTTTCGTTATAACTTCGTTGCTAAAAATGGCAACGGCAGCCAAGGGATGCTGCTTTGGTGTTTCGCGGGCTGCTGGTGGTTCCAATATGTATATATTTAACATAGTTTCAGAAACTGACAGTTTAACATTTTTAAAATCAGTTCTTAATCTCTTTTTGCATTTTGCAAATTTTTCAGCATTTTTTTTGCGCCTTTGCTCAGTTGCGTTCTCTGCGACAGTTTATTGTTTATAACAAATAAATCGGATGTATTTATCATTATTGCAAAAAAAAAAAAAAACACGCTTAAAGACTTTCAGTCGTTTGGCTCACATATTTTGTCTTTGCGAATTTTCACCATTAGGTCATCGGAAATGTGATTTTTACACAATCTAATAATTATCGGCAATTCACTACTTTTGGCACCTTGATCACAACAATTTGTAATATTTCTCTTCTTATCAGTACATTCAAATTTGAAATATTACACTAAGCTATGACGGCGTTGTTCACAGCAGTCTTATCTGTTCGTTCTATTATTTTATGACTTTATAATATATGTATGTATATGCTTACGGCAATGTTTCATGCAGAAAACTACATAAACCTCCACCACCCAGTCCAATAACCAAAACATCCTTCAGTTCATCGCTAGAGTTTGAGTTTGCTATAGCCATTTGTACACCGACCGACATGTACAAATGATGTTGGCATGCCAAATAACCAAAGTCAATTCTTTTTCTTTCAGGTTTTCCTTTAGTTTTGACTGGTAAAACATTAATAACAAAGTTTTATTAGGAAAAAAAATAAGCAAATTATCACCAACTCACCAATTTTTACTAGAGCTTCTGATTGTATTACAAACGGGTTATCTAAAAATATTAGCCGCCTGAGAATTTTGCCATCAGTACCCTCAACCTCTTCTACTCGAAAATCACCGGATAGTTTTGAAAATCCGCTAACCAAAGTCTCGCGTTTGCCAACATCAGAACCAACTGAGAGAAAAGGTATCTAAATTGAAAATAAAAAAATAGTGTTTTTCTTTTGATTTAATTGGAACTGTTATACCTGATCCTTTAAACCGAAAGGCGCTAAGCTCTTAATGTTCTCCGATAACTCCATTTTGACGGCATCCAAAGATGCATAGATCTGATCTCTATGTAAAATTACTACAGCCAAACGTTGATATTTGGCCGACGCCTGCAGCTTTTTGCGTCCTTCCGGCGTGGCAAACAGCCATTCGATTTCCCTTAAATGAAATGCTATTGAAAATTTGTTCAAATGTTTGTTTGTCTTAGTTATATGTACCTTCCCTGCGGCACAATAAATGCAGCATATTTGCCTAAACCTCTGGCTGGTGGTTGATCTAATACATGAACAGTATAGCGAGATACTGTTTCGGCTGGCGTACACAATTCCAAGGTAACTTCATTATGACCAGCAATATTGCTGCGGGCTAGACCATTGCAAACAAGAGCCGCCCGCTGAACGGATATTACAGCATTTACCAGTTCAGGTGTTGACTTTAAACGCTGAATTTTGTCACTACTTAGACTAAATTCTAAAATCTTGAGAAGGAAAAATGCATGCCGTCAAAAATAACTCAGCAAAAACTTATTGGTTGCGATTATTTATTGGTACAAGTACAAACGTGTGCAAAGCATTCAAGTTTTAACGATAACACTGTGCTAGTTGAAAAAACCGACAAACGGGGCACCCAGTGACTAAACCTAATTCGGGTACGCTGAATTCAGCGGTGCTATCCGTTTTTCTAGGTTAGCTCGCGTTTTCGAGATTTACCGTTAATACAGAAAATATTTTTTTCAATTTTTGAGGCTTCGTCTGATAACAGGTTGAAACTGCAATTTTTCATCTTTTGTGAATAAAATCAAAAGTTGCCCACAGATTTTGGTCATTTAAAGCTCGTTTTGTTTCAAACATAATTTTTTATATACACGGGAAAATTTGTTGGCATAGCTTAATTTTTCAATTTTTTATGCTAAAACTGCATAAAAAAGACCACAAAATTTCAAGAATTTGCAAAAAATAATTTTTTTTTTCAAAAAAAATTTTTTTTTTCTAAAAAACAAAAAAATTTTTTTAATAAATTATATATCAGATTAAAGGTTATTTTATTGCGGAATTTCGGTTTTTTACTAAAGTTCAATAAACGAAAAATTTTTTTAGTTAGTTTAATACATGTAGTGCAACCTCCTCCATTTTTAAAATAACGGTAAATCTCGAAAACGCGAGCTAACCTAGAAAAACGGATAGCACCACTGAATTCAGCGTACCCGAATTAGGTTTAGTCACTGGGTGCCCCGTTTGTCGGCAAAAAAAAGTTCCAAATTCAAGCACAGTGTAATTTAAACCTACCATATACACATAGTACATGTATTTACATTTGTGTATTTTTTCTTTTGTTGCAATTTCTAATAACGTTTTTTTCTCGACTGGGACCAGTACTCAGGGGATGACCCCTATATATGCATTACTTTGTACTGGAACTGGAAATGTAGCAAAAGAGGGATTGGTGGGTGAAAACAGCGAAAATGGGGAGTGTTTGTGGACGTTTGATTAAGCAAAAAAAAAAATTATAACGGCTTTAGAATAATGACAACAATTGCCGTAAAATGAAAAAGTGTGCTGCCAGATGCTTACAGATTTTGTGTGCGAGTCCGGTATTGGTTATACCATGGAAGAGAAAATCACTTAACCCGCCGAAGGCCGGTTGTCAAGAACAAATTTTGCATACCTATGAAAAAATTTATTATATAATTTGTAAAAAAATAAGATTTTGGATGCTTGAAAGAGATTTTGAATTCGCGATTTTATGTTCTGTGCAAAAACTTTGTTTTTGATTTTTATAATTATTTTCCTGAAGATGCCAACAAATTGTTGACGAAATATTGGAAATAAATAAATAATTCTTTAATATTATTTTTATAAAACAAACCAAAGATCAATAGCTTGAATAATTAATACATATAACAATATAAAGATAAAATAATATATATATATGTATATATGTAAGTAAAAAAAATAAAAATTAATAGTCTGCATGATTTTTTTCTTTACAAAGCGAAATTGAAAATGTGTCCGTTTCTCTAGAAACGAAATCGGCATACATTACGTTTATACAAGTAGGTATGCACACGTGTGAGTACTTACTGGCACGGTTAGGGCTTTAAACTTTGTTGCTACTATTGCAAAAACCGGCATTGTTACTGCATCGGGATTCTCAGCATTTTTCTCTCGATTGGCTCGTTCGGCATCCAAACAGTGGACAATACGTAGCATAAATGAATTTTTAGGGAAATACTCAATAATATATTTTAAAATATGTTCTTGAAGCAATGAAATACACAAATAGCGGCCTCCTGTTCTCAAAACTCTATGTATTTCGTTAAAGTATTTTTCCACAGTTTCTTTTACTTCCACGGTGTCATCAACAAACAACGCATCGAGCGTTCCTTTATCCAGTGCAACTGAAAATCGTTCATTTTCAAATGACATCTTTGTAGCATCCATCTGAATGAATTTCATATCTGCACGCGAGCGATTCATATCCAGCATCTTTTTAATGGCCACAGGAGATATATCGATATTTACAATATCTCTATAAGCAAAACATAAAATTAGCATAATCACATGTTGCTCACATATAGTAGCAAAATCCATACTTAAAGCCTGAGTCGTACATATCCATACTTAATTTGGAATTACCACAACCCAGCATTAAGATTTTATCATTTGGTTTGATGTATTTATGTATTTGTTCACATAGCTCCAAATATTCTCCATACCTTAGCCATTAAAATATGTTTGTGCCAAAATTGGAAAATGAACACAAGTTTACAAATAAGTATGTAAGAGTGTCGATAAATTAAGAACTACAACCGACCTGGACTGAACGCAAGTACTTACCATTCAAAAGCTTTCTCTCCACGTTTTTTGAAGAATGCATTCCAATATTCTGCCTGGGCGAACTCTTCACTGGATTTCGGCAAAAGATTCATGGTAAAATTAAGTTTGTTTATTTTAATAAATGTTCACTAATGCACTCTGCGACTAATCTGAGAAATTTATAATAAATAATCACACGAGCTTCGAATTGTCATCCCTGTCTAAATCGAGATGCCAGACCAAGCTACTTTTATACCAGGTAGCATTACAACAGCAGCCGACCACTGCCTCTAGCCTCAAAAACTGTCAACGTACGAATCGATAACACAATCGCGAACAAATGGGTGACAGAATATTAAGTATTTCTGCCAACATAATACATGAAGTGGTTTTTGGTGTTGTGTTGTGTTTGTTGTGGATATGCGACTACCTTGTGCCAGACAATGCGCATGCAGCAAGGTCGGTTTCCTCCTACATCTCGCATCGATAACTTTTTCCCATGTGAGAAGCAAATAGAAAGAAATGCAGTGTAGAACCAAAAATTTAACTTTTCTTACATTCCTGTGTTCACATATTTGACCTACGAGAGCTAAATATCAATAAAACTCTTTTGGTACAGTTATTGGAAAAATGCAAGTGAAATTGTTTCTGTATACAAATAAAGTGGGAAAACTTCCCAGAGAACTGTCAAAATAGTTAGCATTTGAAAGTGTATATCGCTATGTTACACAGACTGCAAGTCATGAGCCAATTTTAATTTTTATATTTTTCTTGCTGAAGTTCTGGTGCTGCATTGTGAATAACAAAATTAATGTCTACATCTTATAGAAAATCCAATAAGGCCTGAATGCTGTAGGCCTCAGAAAAATAAATAAACTGCTGGCATCCCTGCTAGCATCCCATCTTATCTACAAAATTTGACATTTAACTGACACTTCAAAACAAAAAATGATAGGAGTTAAAAAAATATATTTTTCTGCAATTAAAGAAAAGATTAAATAAAACCATTGCAAATAAATTAATTATTAGCAAATTACAAAAAATATACGAATTAGTGTTATCGTATAGTTCTAGTGTAAAATACAAGTTACCAACAATTTGTACAAAACCGCTTACAATTTTCCACTTAAACACGTATTACAAAATTTCAATAAAACTTTTCAGCGAAAGAATTTGGTGTGCAAATTTGTATGTTCTCCTAGGAGAGATGCTAATTTAGCTTATATATATATATATATATATATATGCATACATATATAAATAAAAGTTGAAAGCAGCTATTATAATATAATCAGCCTACTCCGAAATGTCTCGCCCTGACTATGAACAAACCATTTTACATCATAGCTATTTGCTGGTTTTATTAAGAGGTGTTGGGCCATCGAAGCCAAGAACATTACAAAAAGCTTTTGATAAGGTGCGACGTGTAAACAACGTTAAAATAATAGGTGCGTTAGTTTATGAATTTGTAAACGTTTTTAATTCAAACTTCCATATTCTCTAAGATTCTAGCGGTGCTACCAGATATATATGGGTACGCTATATTGCCGATTATCCTGTAGAAAATAACGATTGGGGCGATTTTCAAACTCACCGGCGTTTGTTAGGTCTTATTACTATAGGAAAATTTGAAAGTCAGCAAGAGTTAAATGAATTGTGTCGGCAACATGAATCTCTCAAAGTTCGGTACGTCAGTACTTTATATGATTCAAGAGCAATATTTTTTGGTCCACCCGAGCTGGATGAGAATAGAATATCTACAGCGTCATCATCAAATGATGGCAACATTGAAAATTTAAAGCACTTGCCTGCAGTCGGAAATGCAGCTCATAGTAGTGGTATCGAACCGTTACAAGATCAGTACACAACGCCGTCCAATTTTAAAGCTCAAGCTATTTTTTATAGAGAAAATGATATGTGTTTGGACTTAGAATCTCATATGATAGACTACATCAATGCTCTATTTTGGGTTTTAGAATCGAAACGTTTGGAACGCTCGCGAGAAAAGGTAGAAAAAATTAGTCTTTTAATGGCTCCTCTTGAAAAACGAGACTTTGTTGGCTTGGACATGGAGTCAAGAAATAATAAGAAGCGTGTTATTGGCAGAAATATGAAAAATTTGGCCGACCTGTCGCTGCAGGCAGGATTAATAGAAAATGCCTTAACCCAATACCGCAATGCCTGTGATACGTTAAAGTCAATTAATGATTTATTATGGGAAGGTTCTGCTGAGGAGGGTTTATGTTCGGCATCTGTGTGCTTTCTTTATCCTCATTTGCGTACCGATGAAACTTTACATCGCAATGCTTCCCTACAAGAGGGCTCACCATCAAAAGGAACTCCCGAAAAATGGCGACAAAGTGAAATTACAAAACGATACAATGCAAGCGAAAAAAACACTCAAGAAAATTCGGAAAGCGTTTTTGCTTCACCCACTCATAGAGAGCAACCAGCACACTCTGCATCGAACTCGTCAGTTTCATCAATACTTACAACATCAACATTATCTCAAACTTCTACGAACTCAACATCTTCATCGTCCTCTACATCAACAATATCGGCTCCCAACTATCGGTGCGGCCAACAATCTGATTTACCCGTCAACTTATTAAAACCCCATGAAATTTTAATGTATTTCAAAAATGCCATAGTTAAGTATAGCAAATATAGAATTGCTGTGATAGTAGAGATTGAGGCTACTTTTAAAGCAGCTCGCATATTTATCGAACAGAACCGACCTTTAGACGTTGCCATGTGCTTACAAAATATTTCATACATCAAACACTCAATGAACGAAGCAGATTGCATTAAAAGCATGGAGGTAATGACCTCTCTTTACGAACAAATCGGCTATAGACGCAAGGCAGCCTTTTTTCAAAGATTTGCCTCTTTAAAGTATGTGGACCAAAATTCTCCTAACACGGATTGGTCACAAACATATCGGCTCACATTATCAAGCTTTCCTGGATACAGTCTCTCTTTAGACCCATTGGAAGTGCTAGATACGAAATCGGGATGGCCCTGCTTGCAAATTGAATTATTGCAAACTCTTATAACAGCCGCCAAGCGTTTGGGACATTCCACTTTGGCCACCAGACATATGACTTATCTCTTGCAAACACAGTGGCACAATATGATGCCAACAGAACAGAGTGAAATGGCACTACAACTTCAGGTTAAATAATTTGTTTCATGTTTTCGGAAAAATATATTCATATTATTTATTTTTAGAGTTTAAGTGCCCAATGTGAGGGCTCGCCAGTTCCTTTGGTGTTGGAAAACGGTACTATTATACCTCCTGCCAACCTCACAGATTTGCCGTTTTGCTTGGATATTATCGTTAAAGATTTGCCAGCCCATTTAAAACCTCAACGTATAAAAATAGCTCAAGCTGACTGTGGACCATTTTTATTTACTCCACTTCAATTTAACTCTATTGATCGAAGGGATAAAAATAAGGATAAACAAAAAATACGTAAGTGTGAAAGACATATGTATGTATGAGAGAAAAATTGAAGAAGAAGCTTCGGCAAGTAGAATTCTACTTGCCTTGTCTGACCCATACTCGTTTCTTGGATGCCAAAGGGGAAAACTTTTTACAAGCGATTTTGGAATTCGAAATCTTGGGACTCTGTTGTTTTTCTTGGGATACAGGAAATTTTTTGTACCACATTTGTTCTACACTATTTTAAATGGTTTCTTTCTAAAAAAAATTTGCTTTTTTTAACTTACAACAAAGTCTATTAGTTAAATGTGATCCCGTGCTTTTCGCGCAAAGTTCGGTAAAATGAGAGCAATCATGAATTTCCCTCAATAATATCTAAAAATGCACAAAAGCAAGGGCAGACTAAAAATCACATTTCTATAACAACAAATAACACATGGTATACTCTGATGCTGTAATGAGAATTGAAACATACTTTTTAAAAAATTGAAATGTTTTTTTTTTATAAATAAACGTTTATATGAGATAATAAGTTTGTTCCCTTACTCAACATTGGGAGCCTGCGGGATTCCAATTTGCACGAAAACTGTTTCCGTACTCGAAAATTCGGGCAAGTAAGAGATATTTTGGGAGAGAACTATGTATGAAAATACCTGCAAAGTACTTTAAAGCCTAAATGAGTCCAGAAAAACATTTAATCTCCCCAAAATGAATTTAAATAATAATAATAAATTTTCATTACAGCATCAAAACATACCAGATATAATTTTTTGAGTTTGAAATGTAGTTTTTAGTGTTGCCGTACTTTTGTGCTATTTGTCCATTATTGAGAAAAATTCATGACTACTCTCATTTTACCGAACTTTGCCCACAAAGTAAAGAGTCAAACTTGAAGTCTACGAGTATGCATGCTAAGGGCCGTGATTCACTATCCTACTCAATCGTACGATTCATTCACTGAAAATTGCTAGCTAAATCTGATAGAATTCTGTCCTACTTTAAAAAGTCGCACTATTATACTTTTGTAAACAACTTCGAAAAGGCAACTCTGATCGCATAGAAAAAGATGGCTTTTGAAAATTTTCAAAAGATTAACTAATCGGTCAGACTTGTCAAAAAGTCTTTCACACACATACACTTTTAGTTCAGACTATCACACTTTTCGGACACACATGTCATTTTTAACAGATCGTACGATTCAGTAGGATAGTGAATCACGGCCTTAACAGGTGATATACTCTTACTCTCCATATCGAAATTTTTCGGTATCGAAAAAATTGATTTTTAAAAACTCTTTCACTTGCAAACCGAATTTCCAAATTCGTATTGTTTCAGTAATGTGAGTGTATAAGTTTTTTTTTTTTAATCAAACTCGAAATTAAATCCGAAAAAATTAGTTTTTTAATAACCATTTATAAACCTATTTTCAGAACGATTTTTTCTTATCAGCAAAATAATAGCATTTATTTTTGGATATACGACTTTTTGGAAGTGATTGTTAGAGCTGTGATACACTATCCTACTCAATCGTACGATTCATTCACTAAAAAAAAGCCGCATTAAATTGGCCACACAATTATAGTTTTGTAAACAACTTCGAAAAGGCAACTCTGTAGTGGAATTCACTAACTTATTTTACCGATAAATTCAGAGTTAAAAATATTTCGCTTTCTGATTAATTAGTGATATATGACCACAGACAGTTACTGGTGCTAACGTAACAACTAGAAATTGATTGCGGTTTATTTTAAACAGAAGATGTTAATATATTCAAATACTTTTATTTGATCTTATTCATTTTTTAAAAAAACTAATTTCTGAGCTTCAGATCGTTTTTTATATAAAATTTATTAACAACATTATTCAATATTTCGCTAAATTAGTTTTTTCAAAAATGTTCTAGTGTAATCACAAGCATGGATTAGTCTAGTTGTTGTCTCGGCGGCATATAATAATAAAAATGTCTAGGCGACAGATAATAATAAAACTATTATAATTCTTTTGTATTTCTGTTTGGCGTGTTTTATTATTTTATCCTGTCGGTTTGATACAAATTATGAAATAAAAATATCGCAACTGATGCCGCTAGTATAACAAAGCGATTACCGCAGTACTCGGTACTTAGTACCCATCATTGCATATACACGCAATCATAAAGGCATGAAACTAATCCGTTACACTAGTCATAAGCCAATAAATGTGACTTGACTGTGGGTCGACTACTTAATTCAAAATTATTAGTAGTGAGTTTGGTTTGGTATTCTTTTTGGAGAAGATGCCACTTGATTCTTAATTTAAAATTATGTTGAATATGAATCAGTGACTGAATCGTTAGTGCAAACACCAAATGCGGATGAGTAGATTAACGATTGCATTATCTTTAAAAGTTATTTAATTACACTACTTACTGATTGCATAGAAAAATATAGTTTTTGAAAATTTTCAAAATATCAAATCACACAGACTTGTTAAAAAGCCTTGCACACAGATACACTTTTAGTCCAGACTATCACACTTTTTGGACACACATGTCACAGATCGTGCGATTCAGTAGGGTAGTGTATCACGGCCTTCAGAAAAATGAGCATGTAGATTTCTTTCTGAAATCGAGGTATTTTCGACATCGAAAAATTGATTTTTAAATAATTCTGTCATTTATGAAATTACGATTTTAAAATTGATTTTTGAAAGAGCTTTTCAGTGAAGTGAGTGTATAAGTGTTTTTTAAAATCGAATTCGAAAAAAAAATAATATTTTAAAACTCGGCTATTTTTTAAATTATTTTTGTTTCTTTAAAGAGGCGATCAGCAAAATAAAAACATTTATTCTTAATATTATTTCAGACTGGAGTCGATAGCTATAGCAGTTCGTACTCCTATTTTTTCCTATTAATTACTATAATTTTATTATAAATGTTCTGGATACTCGTTCTTCGACCTTTTTTTATTTAACTTTATTAGGTTTTGTTTTTTAGCTTATCTCTTTAAATCGAGATAAGCTTTTGGTTCGTAATGGATTTGTTTTCTTTTTTTAAAACAAAACAGTATAAGAAAATGTATTTCTTGTGTTTCATTATTAAAGAAAAAATGTTTATAATATTTACGTACTGTTTGTTGTTGTCTTAACTTTTATAGCGTTTTTTTGGGTACAAAATAATTTAAGCGAAGTAACTGTACGAGTGCGAAATCCTTTGCCATTCGAATTAACAATTTGCGATATGCGTTTGCTTACCAATGGTATCGTTTTCAAGTCCTTACCCCAAACCGTTGTATTGCAACCACATGCGGCAACTTTTGTAAACTTGCTGGGAACACCAATTGAGGTTGGACAATTGGAAATTCAGGGCTACAGTACACACACTTTGGGTGTAAAATCCAATTGCCGCATGAAACACATGAAGGATAGAAAATTGCCGCAACACTTTTTGGTTGATGTTATACCCGCACTGCCAACAGTAACAGTTAAAACATCTTTACCGCAAACAGCAACATTTAGTAGTATGACAGGAGCAGAGAATGTGATAACAACTGCTAGTCTAACACTCTACAATGGCGAATCTTCCACCTGCATTATAACAATAACAAACGACAGTGATATCCCGATTGAACATTTAGAATTAAATATAACATCAAATATAGAACAAGACACTCAGAAGAAAATTTTTCAAATAAATGAAGATATTCAGGTAAATGCTTGCAAGAATATTCGTGCAGATCTTTCTTCTGATACTTAACTATTTTTATTGCTTACAAAAGTCTATGTTACCTATAAGTGCCAGAAGCAGCAAAGACTTTGAAGTGACCATTTTCGCTGAAGCTGATTTCATATGTCCCGTTGTTAGTCAGCCTAATGCGCCGTCATTTAATTCCACTAGTATTAATCCGTACGATAGTGCGCATACCTTACAATATTCTTCAAACCTGTCTGCAATCAGTCATGCAAGTTTGCCATCCCGTGTGGGTTCCCCCAGTCAGCAGGCCACAGCGCGCCGTGATGATACTGCTTACAGTAGTTTTCGGTCTACAGCATCGACGGCAACAACGCAACATTCGCTAGCGGCTTTAAGCTTAACCACAACAGAATTAAGCTCTTCTAACCATCACACTCAACACATAGAAGCTCAATTTCGCATCAAATACTCAGGAGGCGATGCCATGCAAGAGGGATATTGCCGCCAATGTGCTGTGTATTTTAAACTTGAATTTTTACAAAGTCTGCAGATAACTATTTGGGACGTTTTACCAGCAGAGGTGTAAGTTTTTGATAAATTTCTAAATATTATAAGTTTACCAACGTTGGGAGGCCGTGGGATCCCAATTTGCACGAAAACTGTTCCCGTACTCAAAGTTCGGGCAAGTGAGAGAGCTTTTAGGAGAGAAAAATATTATTGATCTTTTTGCACGAAACAGTCCGCATTTTTTTCATCGGGCTGGTTTGTGCAAGTAGTAAACAATCAGCTGTTGCAAAAAGTACGCAATAACAAACAAAACATTTTCGACTGAATCAGCCAACATAACAACAATTTTGATGTTTTTCAATTGGTATTTTATATGAAAATATCTGCAAAGCACTTTAAAATCTAAATGCATATAGAAAAACATTTAATCTTCCCAAAATGTACATTTCGATCAAAAAATATACTATAGATATGTTATTTTTTTTGGAATAGGAATGTTATTTTTGGCGTTTCTGCTCTTTTGTGCTTTTTGGTGTATTATTGAGAGAAATACATGATCGCTCTCACTTTACCGAACTTTGCCCAAAAAGTACGGGATCAAACCTATTTATTTATCATCTTAATTTATTTATCATTTTAATTTTTTTGTTAGACCCTCGCAATTTTATTTAGTTTTGGATATTACGAATTTAACTACTCAAGAAATGACGCTCAATTATACAAACAATAAGAATATTTCCATGGAAGCAAAAGACACCTGTCGCGTACCCATACCTGTGGATAGATGTTCTGTGGAACAAGTATGGGCCGCTAGGGAGGCAGAAATGGCAGAGAATATGGAAAAAGGTATGCAATTGTCTATATCACTAGCTCCTCAGAAAAAGGTACATTTTGTAGTGTGATTACTAAATTAATTTACGAAAATAAAATATTGAAAAAGAAAGGATAGCTCTATAAAGGACAAAAGTACACAACACGCGTTTAACGCCCCATGGCAAACAAATTTGTGCTTGTTCAAGCGTTAAATACGTTTGACATTTTGTTCATAAAAAAATCACATGGAACTACCGTGCCGTAGGCTTAACATTTTTCATTTAGCAGACAAAGAACTGTCGTGTTTACAACTTCATTTAGCATCAGTTGAAAATATTATTAAATATACATATGTAAAATATGGTCTGGTGTATGGGACGCTCTTTAGGTTTCAACTTCACATTGTTCTTAATGTTTGATATTGTAGTAACATATTCTGTGAAAATTTCCGGTTATTCTTTCATGGTTCAACATTTACTGCACATTTCCTGTTTCTTGTGTGGTAACATCCTTTAGCTTTTAGCTCTTTTTAGAATGCCATAAACGAATTCCTATTACTGAAATTTCACTGTCGGTTCGTCCATTACAGGGCCCATGCTCCAAAACAGTAAGAGCTAGAGTACCCAAATTTCACAGGATAGGTAGTTACGCTGACGTAACTACAAGAGCAAATGCTAAAAAAAAAACGAAAGGAAGTTGTCTGTATCTCTCGAGCCGCAAGCGATAGGGTCTTGTAATTTGCACAGAATATTTGGTTACATGGGCTCTACAACAACGAATACCAAAAAACAAACAATAGTTGGCAACTAAAGGGTGTTGTGACTTGAAATTTTGACAGAATTTGTAGTTGCCTGGCTTCTATAATAACGAGCATCAAAACTAACAAAAATTTGAAATCTAGATGGTGCTTAATACATGGTGGCACCCTTTAGCTTCAAAGCTGCCAGTAAGTGTTTAACCGTATGAGACAAAGATTTAAAATTTGCATAGTACAGGGTGTCCGCCGGGAAGGTACTGCATTGATAAGTGTCACGCATACCAAGCTTATAATGCTTAACTCTCTTGCTCTTGAAGCAAGTGTGTTTGCTCTCTCATTTCCACTTATTCCCACATGCCCTGACACCCGTATGATGAGCAGTTTACCATGAGTCGAGTAACTGTTACTAGCGTTTTCGCAGTTTCAAACTGTTTGTGATTTAAACCGCTTAGATCGTTCTAGTGGCCATTTGAATATCCGTGAATATATGTCATTTTATTGAGCTCCCTAATACAGTCCGTAATTGCCCAAGCTTTCGCCTGAAAAAGTGTGCAATAGACCGGCCAGGTTCGTGATATTTTCTGTATATAAATACCAAGTCCTGTGTTCATCTCGCCCTTGATTCATCCGTGTAATAATGGAGCCCCACGAGGATCTGGTTCAAAGGGTCGGTCAACCAGGAACGGAAGTTGAGAATCGAATGTTTCGCAATTAGTCTCTAGTCTAGTCTCCGATATGCGATCTGATGTCACATTTTCCGGTACACACTCGCCTACGACAGTAAAGATCAAAACTATTTATGATACGCTTCCTGTCCCTGATCGATCCACTCATTCATCATCTTTAATCATTTCGCTGTGAGAGCTGCTTCATATTTTATACGAATTTCGATTGGCTCGATGGATTATATTGCTTCTACTGCCCTGGTTCGTGTCACTTTGAGCGCTCCACTTGTACCAAGACAGCAGGTTCTCTTGACTTTCTGTGTAGTTTTGATGTTGCGTTTATATTCCATCAACGTCCACCATACTATACTCTTAGAAGTGTAGGCCATAGTCGGCCTGGTAATGCTACTTTAAAGCCAGTGTGTCATCTCTGGACTCTGCCAACATCTTGTGCCTTTGGCTGGCTCACAGATTGACCATCACATATGTATGAGCCTTATTGACTCTTTCTTTTATGTGGTATTTCCATTTCAATTTCCAATCCAGTATGACTCCCAGATGCGTCATCCTGTTGTCCTTTCAAGAAGGCATGTCTTGTCATATAGAGCTATCTTTGTCTTCCGTGTAAACAGACTAACCCCCTTGGTTGAGCCCAATTATATGCCACAACTAATGCCTTCTTGGCATTCTTGCACAACTGATTTGGATCTCTTCCCTTCAAAAAGTAGCATCGGCTTAGCAGACTGTCTTGAATCATTCAACGGTCAAAGTTCAAATAAGGACAATGTATCGTTGTGGTCCATAGAAGTTGTGGTAAATCCCCCCTTGCGGAGTCCAACAGTGTACCTCCACTAATTATCCAGCTGTTCCTTAGCATGTGTGAAAGTTGATAAATACGTACATATTTTCATAAGTGGACTTGGGAAAAGATTCTGTAACGCGTGTTGTGTAATTTAAAGCGTGTGACGCGTATAAAAACGTTTCCCATTACGTTTACGCATGTACTTTTTTTCAGTTTAATCTATCCCTAGTAGAAACGTATACATTTTTATTTCAGAACTCTGCTTTCGTACAGACATGGGTTCATTTAACGATTCAGTAAGTCGTTTATGTTCAAAGCATATAACTGAAAGAGTTTACATTAATTGGTCGTTAACTGGCACCGATATAGAGGGAAGAGCTTCATTAAAGGGCATTGTTTTAACGCCATCAATGATTGATTTATGCACCGTATCTCCCCTACAGTGGTGTAAGTTATGCATAAATGAAAGTACACAAATTATTTTACTGTTTTTTTTTTTAACTCAATATTTGTGCAACTCTCTCTACAGTCATTTGCTTTAAGAGTCAACCGGTACAACCACAATCAGAAGTTATTTGCACCGCCGGACAAAGCTCATTGCTCAGTGTTACAGTTTGCAATCAGTCCGTGCAGCCGTTGAAAAACTTGACGCTCACCATTAAATTTTATCAGGACTATTTAAACGGTACCGAAAACTATAATTTAGAGACAAGAGTAGCTATTTCAGGACCCAATCGGTGAGACACCCACATAAGTACATGTTACTGAGCATATTATGCAATTAAACACAAATTTATCTTAATTGCAGCATTCGTATACCTATTTTACGAAAAGATGAAGAAGCTAGGCATGAATATACGGTGCTATTTTTTACGCCTGGTCGCTTTAAGACCAGCATCCAATGCCATGCTAAACCTCAAAACTTAGCTCCGTCTACAAAGAATAATTTTCTCAGCCGCTCGTGTCCTGTGCCACAATTATCGGACAATAATCTTCATATTACTTTGAATGATATAACAGTGGGTGCACAAAGTTATCACGAACAACAAGAACATGTTTGGAAATTTATACCACCCATTGAGGTGACTGTTGTTGAACAACAATGAAGCGTGTAAGGTGGGAAGCAAATTATGCTTTTTACGTTTTTGTTGGGAAGATATTATCTTATTAGGTTTTCTGTATACCTCTTCTAAAAACTGAAGACTTAACGAATCACACTTGATGTTTGTAAATCGGATGTTTATTTAAATTTGTTGATAATTTATTATGATACATTTTTCCATTATCCATAATCATTGTTTGCCCATACAATCGTACTTACTTACTATGGTTCTCGATTAGTTCGGAAGTTTGGAATAGACTAACACCCTTATTCTGAGTTTCGATTACGTTACGCTACGATCGTAATTATGTATTCCAAACAAAAACTGAATCGAAAGAAAAAGAAGAAGACAACAATGTTTACTAAAGCAATTGTTTCACCGTGGAATGTGGAAAAGAAACAGAAAAATAAGCAAATTTGTCATCATTTTAATAAACAAAAAAGTCAGAAAAGTGAAAATAAATAAATATATAAAAAAATTGTGAATTATTATTAATAAAGAACCAGGACGTAGTAAAATTTTTTGGTGGCAAAATATTTCAGCGTAAATAATCCTATAAAAAAAGTGAAGTTTTCTTGTGATAATTTCAAGGAGACATGGAATCCATAGCAGTGGCTTTATTGGTGGAAGAGGAGAACAATGTGGCTCGGAATACGGAGGCAAGGCTTTGTGTCACTTCCTGCCAAAACACCTGCACTTCCTCTTTGCATCGCTTGTAGTATCCACAAGCAATATCTTCTTTAGCTGACATGATATCTGCCAGCTTTTCATATTGCTCGAGAGTTATTGTTTTTGACCTGGAAATGTAAATCGTAGTACAAAATTTAATAAATTAAATCAACAAAAAATATCTAAATCATTTATTACCCATTTTCATTACATTTTATACTTACATTTTTTTTAATTAAACACTTTTTTAGCTCGCAAAAAGAAAACTAGAAAAAAATTACGCATGTAAAATAACAACGTAGAAAAACGTAGCTACGATCGAAATGCAGAATGCATATAATCGAAAGAAACTGAGCGGAATCGAAACTCAGAATACCAAAGTTGCCAAGCGGAGAAAATTTCGATTAGAATCTAAACTCAGAATAAGGGTGTAAAGCAATTCTATCTTTAGTATTTTGCACATCCTCGAATGCTTCGAGAAACGTAATTAGCACGAGCAGCTAATCAAATATTGTGGATATTTATTTGTTATAAGCCAACGAGCATACAGATTAGACAACGAGTATACAAGCGTCAACGCTTTTTAGCATAAATAGTAGCTTAGAAAACTATTTATATCTATTGAATTTTGATTGTTTTCTAATCATACAAAACCGAAACGCTTGTACAAGATTTGTTTCTCGTATTCTAAAGAAATGGAACACAAATTTTACAACAAAAAAAAACCTAAAATAATACATGTTTTGTTCCGCATTTTCTCCATTATTATTGATAAAATATTTGTTTTTAAGTTCTGTGGATATATGTATGTATGTATGTATATGTATAAATATTTTTTTTAATTTGCAGTTTGTATTTTTTTTTTTTTTCTTTTGTAAAAACATTTAAAATCGTACTCGTTACGGCTTGCGAATATTGGGAGAGTTTGTAAAAGATTAAAGAAAAACTTATCGAATTTCTTTTGGTCTATTCCAAACTCTGCCCAAATCGAATACCGTATTAAGCATGAAGTTCATCAAATGTAAAATTTAAAATTAAAACGATGAGGGTATTAAAAGTGATATTTTTTATTTTCATAAAAACCCAAAGCAATTGTTATAAAATTATAAGCAAATATACATATGTATATTAAAACTGTATTGTTGTATTAAGCTATTTCTTATTAGATCGCTTGTATGATTTAACTATATATTATGAGAATAAATAACGTAAATAAATGTACACATACTTTTTTTTTATTCCAAGTTAAATGCACGTAACACTTGTTCCTTAAGAGGTTGCTTTCGTAGTAGTGTTCAGTATTTTTTATTTAAAATAATTCACAACAGTCATTCAATTATTCTTTTTTAGCCAACAGAACAACCAGCAGAAGCAGCAGTTTGATCTATTAAATAATTTGAAAGTGGATCTAATATTTACGCTGAAAGTCTATTGAAAATTATTACCTACTTGGAGACTAAAGGATCTATGCTGCCCACATGTCCGTAGAGGCCACTCAAACCATCAGTAGATGCGAAAAACTGTTCAAACATTCACTTTATTTTCGACCACATTTCCGTTGTCGTTCTCGTTCATCTTGTCGTTTTATAACGTCGTCATTCTTACGTCGTTTCGCTTGTAAAATAATGTTCATGTATAGTATATTTTTCGCTTGTGTTTGTGTAAATGAGAGCAACATACGCGTGCATCTATCTGGTGGAGTTGCTTTACTTGGCAGTTTTTTGCATACAGCCATGTATTTTGTGCGAAAATATGCTCTACAAATAAAAATCTTATTTGACGTATTTCTAGAATATTTGTCAAATAAACATGAATATGGGACATATGTACTTGGCTAACAACAAAAAATTCTCTTAAACGCTGATCCTCACACCCAGTGCTAGTTTTGCCCAGCTGAAACAATTTCTATTAAACATATTCTAATACATTGTCCTAATTTCACAGCCTGCCGTATACAATTTTTCCATATGCAACCTTTATTTTACGTTTCCGGATTTTCTGACAAGTTAGATTCTTCAAGTCAAAATTATTCAAGCTTAAGATCTTTTTTTATGAAAAATAATTATAAATTTTATTTATTTCGCGTTTCGCCAACAATTCGTTAACATTGTCAGCAAAATAATTATAAAATTAAAAGCAAAAAATAATTTTTTAAAAATTTCATTGGACTTGAGTTCGATTTTTACTTCCTCAAAATTGAGAAAGATTTTTTGTGATAAAACTGAAGTGATCAACATTTTTAAAGAAGACAAGAAAAGTAAAGTTTAAGACTCAGCACCCAAATTTGCTTCGAACCCAGGCCATGACTAATTGTATGCTGTTTTTAAGGTCGTGGAACAGCCATGGTTGTACCCCAGCCAGGAAGTCTTCAACTATACTTTTCTTGCCTTCTTTCAAAATGTTGATCACTACAATTTTTTCATAAAAAAAATCTTTCTAAATTTTGAGAAAGTAAAATCGAACTCAAGCTTGATAAAATTATTAAAATTTATTATTAAAAAACAAATTATCAAAAAAAATAAATTGATTAATAAACATTCAAAAAATATTTTTCTCGCCTCAAAGTATTAAAGAAAATATTTAAATATCTATGATGGCTATTCTCAAAAGTCAAACAAAACGTGAAGTATTGTTTTTGTTTTCAAAGAATAAAATCAACGAGCCAAATGACCACGCGTATTTCATTCCGGGCGTAGTAAACGGTAAATTTTGTATGAAACACAGACACAATTTGTTCGTACTCTTGAAATTTTGTACTTGTTTTCTATGTACAGATTTACTTTACTAGCACGTTTTCTCGAATAAGCGCCATGATGTTTATTCTATGAGCAACATTTGCTATGTTAATTTATTTTTTTAGTACTAAACATAAAATGTTGGACGTGGAAGTTGTCTGTTAATTTGTATTTTTACCGTCTAATTCATAAAAATTATAACAGGTTTATAAAGCTCTTATTTGACAAACTTTCCGTACAAATATGTCAAATAACAGTCTTATAAGCCTGTAATAATTTTTATGAATTAGGGGTTTAGTATTTATCTTGTTCATGAATGTTGTTTTAAGGCGGGAAAAATTTTTCTGGAATGTTTATTAATCAAATTTTTTCAATAAATTTTCTTTGAATTTTATAATTATTTTCCTGACGATGCCAAAAAACAAAAAACTGTTGGCGAAATATCGAAAATAAATAAATATAATTGTTTATAATTATTTTTTATAAAAAAATACCTTCCAGCTTGAATAATTTATTTAATAATCTAAACCAAGATCAAATAATGTAGAAAAACCTGACAAAAAATATTTTTAAATATATATAAAATATTTATTTATATATATTTATATATTATATATTTATATATTTATTTTTTTATTTTTATTTAAATACATTTATTCTCATGTATTTCAAAGAAACTATAAGTTACATATTACAGATGTTTGACTATATTCCTAGCTGAAGGCCTTGCTATAAATTATGAGTTGTCTAAAAATAAACAAAATACCATTAGAATTCATATATGTAACTATATTATTTTCTATTGCAATTTAACCTTCCTTCACTTTGTATTAGAGAACATCACCGATTTTGTTTTGCTGTCTAGTAAATTTATGGCTTTCGAATTATTCGTGAGTTTATACTCGAGAGAAAAAGGTAGTCGAATTTGCTTCACGTCTATTGTAAATGAAATTCGAATAATTTTTCTTCAGGCAAAATGTAGAATAAAATGCGTATTTCATTCACATGTTAAAGCTAAGGTTGGTTGCTATAGATAAAATTTATATGAATATGCAAACTTACGTTATTATGGGAATTTATTAATCTAACATATCGCGAAAATAGTTGATGACACTATAATAAATATTACTTTCTAAATCTAGGAAAAATGCATCAAAATCACAGTCAACTTCGATTTGAATAATCTTCTGAGATGTTTTTGCACTTGGAAGTGATGTGATGCGTGGTGTTATCTTTAAAGCATGAAACAAATTCATTACTTGCGTAGCGCTGTTGCGTTCGTAGTCGGTACTTTTAATTATTTCCCAAGCAGATTTTTTCAAGTGATCATGAAATTTAACAAAATAATTGTGGCGATCGCATAACATAACACCTGGTGCAGTTTCTCCTAGACTTTGTTCGGAGAGCTCACGATATGTTTTGAACTTATGATAGCGTTCATACTCCACGTCATCCATTGTAGACTCCACTGGAGCAATTTGCATTTGATGATCCAAAGGTTGTGAATTCTTTAAAGAAATTTAAACGCTTTTAGAAATCACGATAAGTAATTTTTTAAATTGTAACTGTAAAATAAACTGTTAAAGAATAAATGCGATGAAAAGTTAAAAAAAAAATGGCAATGGAAATGGCCAAAAATGTGGTGGCGTTGGTATTTACCTCTCTAATGATTTGAACGCCAAAGTTGTGTTTAAATCTTCTGATTTTGGAATTTTTGAATGTATTTTTAGGGAACTAAATTATTCAAATACAAAAGTGCTCTATTTAAGCCATGGTGCTATAGACGTTATGGAATGTTTGACACCGGACTACTTATTCCGTAATTCCCATTAACACACTAACGATTAGGCATCAGAAACTTTTTACTTGACATTGACAACCACTTAATGTTTTATGTTGTCAGATTCTATGGATGTTTTTATTTAATTTTTTCTTAAATCCGAATTTGTTAGAGGTCGCCGCAGATACCTTATTATAACTTTGAAATGATGCCTAATAAGTACAATTGACTAAATATACTTGAAATTAAATAATGAATGGAAATCATGAGACATTAGAAAATCTCACATTACAATTTGTTCGATGTAACTATTTAAAGTAAATAAACTTGAAATTAAATAATGAATAAAAATCATGAGACAGCAGATCTCACATTACAATTTGTTCGATGTAACTCAAAGATTTTATGAGTTCATATGACGTCGCTATCATCATACTGACGCCACCACGTCTATGCACTGAGAAAATCAATACACACATGCATTATCCATAACAAAGTAGAGATAACTAGTAGTCAATTTAATCGTCAGAAAAATTTCCAAAAAATTTTATAATTTTCAAACAATATTTACTAAGTTGTTTATGTACATATGTATGTATGTATAATGAAAAAAAACACAAACTTACGTCAGATATAGCATTCAACATAGCCAGCGCAGCAATTTGTTTTGCATCCTTTTTCTTCTCTGATACGCCATATCGTTTTATTGATGCCAAACTACACAATGCAATGAATTCAGGCGTGTCAGGTGTGCCTCCTTGCTGTACAATTTCAAAGATCGGCAGAGGATGTTCATGTTGAACACAATAGTCCCGCAGAAGTACAATTAAGTCTGTTGCTGGTATTTCCAAATTATTCACATTATGCATTTCATCTAAGCCTGGGCAATCTTTGCGTAGTTTTTTTATCAAGTTGTGAGCTGCCAAGTGTTTAGCATCTCTTTTCGATCTTCCAGTACCTTCAGCCTCCACATCCATTACGGTAGCTCTGCAAACAAATGCACCACCCTCCTCTGAGTCAATATAGTCGTAAGCTGGAAGTGATATTTTATTTTTGGAGCAATATTCCTGTAGTGCGGATACTGAAGATTTTGGTAGCATTCTCAGGCACGGCTTACTCAGTTTATTTCTGTGGTTTATTTGTTCACAGTAGTGGACAGCAGCTGAAAACAAGTCAATTTTCGATCAACCATTTTTGATTCCGATTGAGTAATCGATTAATCATAGAATCGATTAGTATTTTTTTAGTTTAAATAAAATAAATGCAGATTCAATTCAATTTCTATATGAAATGTAAACCATGATACAACTAACAAGGTAGCCTTTTCGCTACAATAAGAACAACTTCAATAAAAATAACATGCATTTTGTTTTTGTACAACTTATGCAAACTGTCAAAAAGACGCCACTTCTACATTTACAGAAGGGAGATGCACTGAGCTTACGCGGTTTAGCTATCTCGTTTTGGCTGCCTTTCATCTCCGCAATCTCTTGACAACCTAAAGTAGTCAGTTGATTAACGGTTTAGCTGACGAGGCTACCTTGTTAATTGTATCATGATGTAAACTGTATTTACAACCATGATACAATTAACAAGGTAGCCTCGTCAGCTAAACCGTTAATCATCTGACTACTTTAAGTTGTCAAGCGATTGCAGAGATGAAAGGCGGCCAAAACGAGATAGCTAATCCGCGTAAGCTCAGTGCATCTTTCTTCTGTAAATGTAGAAGTGGAGTCTTTTTGACAGTTTGCACAAGTTGTACAAAAACAAAATGCATGTTATTTTTATTGAAGTTGTTCTTATTGTAGCGAAAAGGCTACCTTGTTAATTGTATCATGTTTACAACTACTTTATTAATCTTATAAAAAAATAAACCACTTATTTCGATTTCAGTAATGATCGCAAAATAGTCGATAGTATATTAAAAGATGGTAATAGCCATGATACAATTACCAAGGTAGCCTCATCAGCTAAACCGTTAATCAACTGACTACTTTAGGTTGTCAAGAGATTGCGGAGATGAAAGGCAGCCAAAACGAGATAGCTAATCCGCGTAAGGTCAATGCATCTCTCTTCTGTAAACGTAGAAGGGGCGTCTTTTTGACAGTTTGCATAAGTTGTACAAAGACAAAATGCATGTTATTTTTATTGAAGTTGTTCTTATTGTAGCGAAAAGGTTACCTTGTTAGTTGTATCATGGTAATAGCGAGCAGTATTTCTACCAAGGCATCTCGATACCAGGTAGCCTTACAAGCCCAGCTGTAAATACGCAACACAAACACGAGCAATTATGTGACAGACCTTAAAGATTTCTAGCAACAAAATACATGAAGTGTTTGTTGTAGTTATGCGGCTACCTGGTATCGAGGTGCCTTGGTACTGTGTCACAGAATACAAATTCATTTTAACAAGATATTGGGCGCAAATAGTTGGGCTGTAGTGTAGTAGTGATTTCACCCAATTGTATCATGGTTTCACCTAGTATATATATAGAAGATGATCCTTTCTCCTTTTGTTCCATCTTACATCTTTCGATTATTTTTAGTACCATCACTAAGAAAATTGCAGAAAATCTATTGTTTTTGTACCATCACTAGCAAAATTACATTTCAGAAAACAACTTTAACATAAAAAAAATGAGCGGAACATGTATTTTGTTATAGGTTTTAATTAATTATAAATAAATTCATTTTAATTGCAGTGCAAAAGAAAGCCCATCGTATGGTCAATAAATATGGAGAACATGTTGCTTGAGCTATGGAAAGAAAAAAGTCCGAAAGTCTTCCTCCAAGTCCATTTTAATTTTTTTTTATTTTTTACAAAAATCTTGCGTTTTCTTTTTTTGACATCTAAATAAATGAAAGATGTTGTCAATGTAAACGACTGTTTCACATTTTTAACATCTTCCATGCGTTTCACATGGATGTCAGTCGGTGTAAAAAGGCTATTATGTAAAATACATTTTGCCCAACATATCATTCGATGCCAAAGTGTGAAACGACCCTGGTATATTGTCTATTAAATATAAAACTATCGATAATCTTGCAGCTGTAACACAAAGTAGTATCGAAATCAATTAAACGGAAGTGACCTCAAGTTCGAAAGTTGGAACCACTAACTTATTTCCGATTATTACTTTTTTTCTAAACAAGTCTACACTGTGTTAATTTATAATGAATTTGGCATTGTTATACAGGTAAAACAATGTTCTCTGCATCGTATATGTGAGTCTAAGGTAAAGAGCATTCCTGAGATTACATTACTGAACTTCTCCCAAAATACATCGTTTGGTCCGTTAAATGGCCTGGTACGTCTCCAGTTTTTTATTGAAATTTGTTTAAATTAGCTTAACTAGTATTTAGTCATTTTAACGTGAGGAGTATTTAATTATTTTAATATTGTAAGCAGTTTTATTTTGATGCTTATGAATTCATCCAAATTGTTGGCCAATACAGTAACCTTGTTAAACTCAATCTATGTCTTACTCGCTGTAAAGAAAAGAAAAATAACTACAAACTTTCTGTTTTAGGACTATTTATTTATTTATTTATTGAAAAACTTAAAATAATAAATTATAATAAAGTTAAGGCGGTGGTGAGCACTAGCAGCAGTGGCCATCGGCTCATTTTGTATAAAGTGACTGTTTAATTCTACTTTGTAATTTTTAGGATTTTTGTATAGGTTTATATAAATATGTACATACATTTATTTTGCTTTTAGATTTTGTCGTATATATTTAGCTGTTTTAAAATATTAATAAAGTTATTTAGATTTTCTTTTGATGGATACGATAATATACTAGTGAGGGAAGTGTGACTGTTATTACATATAGTTTTTATATAAAAACATTAATTAATTATATGATTCATTGACATGGTGGAAGCAGCACAGACTAAAAATATATCTTATTAACGTTTTCTGTCTTTTTTAGCCATTTATATACCGAAGACATTTCGTTATTGCTACTCAACTCAGCAGTAGACTCGAAAAAACTTAAGAGAATGTGTGGAACTTGACTGTAACTACTGAGCATTATTCCCACGAACACAATGTCAATCACAAACGTTCAATGCAAACCTATAATACAGAAAACAATTTTATCGTCTCGCAACACTTTTACTTCTCTTCACAACCTTCATACAAATAGTTATCATCGGTGTATTACGATGTATATTGTTGAAAGGATTAAAAAGTAACCGGACAATCAAAAATGAATTTAACTATTTATATAATTAAAAATATGGAATTTATTTTTAAAATATTCAGGATAGCATTGCCTTATTAATCTAGTAAACGTCGTATCCATACATTGGTCCCTCCATATAGGCTTTGTGTTGATCTAGTGAATTTCGCTTTATACGCCTGCCAATGGGTTCCAAATCATTATAACATTTAGGAAACACTCTCTCAACTGCTTCAATAGCCTCCTCTTTTGTTATGTTGCGAACAGCCAAAACGGAAGCTAGCGCTTTTGATTTAACACAATTCTTTAAATGAAAGCAATTACAGCGAACATTACTGTTAATAATTACATTTTCCTTTCCTCAACTAAAAGAAATATATGTATATATGTACCTGATGCGTTTGTTTAATATCAAATAAAGAGGCATCCCCTTGCATCATCGCACTTAAAAAAGAGCAATGTGCTAAATTAGCTGCTCTTATTTCTGTGCATGCCAAATGATCAACATTACGAAAATCCAAGTCGTTGTTGCAATAGTCAAACATGTGAATCATTTCATGTGTTAAAACTCCTTGAACCATGCCCTCTTTCTTCGCCATATTCTGGCATACTACTATCTGATTAAGAACCGGATCATAGCCTCCCGTAACAGAAGAATCACAAACTTCGCATGAAATATGCCTTCTTAAGTCTACCGGACAGCCGGAACTTTTTAATGCACCCATCATCAATTTAACAAGTGGGCTATTTTTAACACACCAGAAGACATTGCGCTCACATTTTATTTTATCGATAGGTTCGTGGCCCTCTAATCCTAACAATATGCGTGACCATGACGGTTTGAACACCTCGCCTCGTCGTTCGGGGTACAAATCATATCCCCACACTTTTGTTTTTCCACTAGCTGTATTACTTTCATGTGCCTCCGGCGTTTGTGGTTTTTGACTTGCAGCTGTATTTTGGAAAGGCTCTGTTATTTCTTCATTAGATTTTGCCTCCACTTTTTTAAATAATCCCATATTTCTACAATCTTAGAAATTTGTTTTTATTTAACGAGTTAGATAATTCTTTCTTCCATGCTTCACTGCTGTTTATTAGTTTATCGGCAGCACTTGCAAATTCCTTAGGTTGGCAATAATTGTCTATGCCAAATCTGGCAGCACACCATTAAAAAACACCATACTTGACCAACACTGTTTAAATCAGCGCAAAACTTAAAAACGCCATTACAAAGGAGTTTAATGAGAAATTAAAAAAAAAAGAAATACATAAATTAAGAAATTTGAATAAGCTTATTTTCAAACAGAATGTCTCAGTTTAATTTTTTTAATGAAATAAATAGTGCTCTAACAATGGATGGGGAGATTACTAAAGGCCCAGCTCCAAGATGGCAGAAAAAATTGGAAGCATCTGCCGCCAGCCTTAATGGGAGTATGAATGCAACACGTTCCGTACTTTCCGTGTCATACAACACCAGTTTTTCGGGACTTAATCCAACGAAAACTCCAGGTAAAAACCCTGATGGTAAAAATAAGATGACACCCACACCAAGTAAAGGATCAAAGACCCCTGGAGGAGGTGATCGGTTTATACCCAATCGTGGAACAACAAATTTTGAATTAGGGCATTATTTGGTAAGTAAAAATGAAACAACTGCGATACTGAATGCCTATATAGTAATCGGGAAATCTTTAGAATAAGGAGCTGTCTCTGATGATCTTTTATTTTTTAAAGCAACTATAGTGATGCATATGTGTGTATATTAGAAATGGAAATATCAGTGCCAACAAATATTTAGGGATTTACCTTAAAAAAAAGGTTCTAAAAAATTAAAAACTGTGATGTATGTCAATTCCAGATGCAGGCAAATGACTTATTTTTAATGAGCTCTAAACATTTTATTAGAAAGGTTCTCCACATATCCAAACGCACTCTGTGAGGTTTGTTTTATACGTAGGTATATACGTTTTAAACCAAACTGATTTGTTTTCTGTTTTTCTCTATATTTAACAATTTAGACAGAAAAAATATTTATCCAAAAATAGATTTTTGGGAGTCCGTAGTACTATCACACAATTTCTTGCAACTCCTCTCTTTGGATGACCAAAAATGACTAGTATATATGTGTATGTTCATGTGTACTGCTCAGTAGTTCCAATATATGTATATTTTATTTATTCATTTCGTTATTTAAAGGCCATATTCATAATAAATATTGTAAGTTTATTAAGCTCTTATTTGAAGTATTTCTACGGAATATTTGTCAAATAAACGTGTAATAAGTCTTCAATAGTTTTTATGAATACCTGTGTTAGTGTCCAGCCCTTCGGAAAGCAGGGATGCCTTTTGGCTCTTTAATAAAATTTTGGGATATAGTTAAATTTTCTTGTGAAACCTTGTAAGTTCCATTTTTTTCCAGATAAAACAAGAACAGGAAAAGCCTGAGAACGACGAAGAGAATGACAACTCCAATAATGCAAATAAATTGACTCCCGCTAAGATTGAGAGACAAAAATTAATATCGGACTCTATGCAAATTGCTGATGTGAAAAATACTCGCATATTGTCTTACCAAAATAAAGCTCCAGCCGCGCCAGAGTCTCACATTAATCCCTTGAAAGTAGTTTATTCAATTAAAACGCCTATATCTACCAAAAGCGGCTCGCGCTACATACCAACGACATCTGATCGTATTCTGGATGCACCCGACATCATCAATGATTACTGTAAGTTCAAAACTAATATACTATTCTCAATAAATATCAGTACTTAGTACTCTCCAGACCTTAATCTTTTGGACTGGAGTGCGGATAATATAGTAACAGTGGCCTTAGGAAATTCTGTTTATCTTTGGAATGCTGCAACCGGGAGCATTGAGCAATTAGTTGAGTACGAAGAGGGGGATCATGCATGTGCTTTATCCTGGATTCAAGAGGGCCAGATCCTAGCCATAGGCAATAATACGGGAGCTGTGGAATTGTGGGACTGTACGAAGATTAAACGCTTGAGAGTAATGGATGGTCACTCCGCACGAGTTGGATCTTTGGCTTGGAACTCGTTTTTGGTATCGTCAGGTAGCAGAGATGGCATCATTATACACCACGATGTCAGGGCTCGCGACCATAAAGTGACCAGCTTATCTGGACATACTCAGGAAGTTTGCGGATTGAAGTGGTCAACTGATTTTAAATATCTGGCGAGTGGAGGTAATGATAATTTGGTTAACGTATGGGCAGCTGCAAGTGGTGGTGTTGGCACCAATAACGAACCATTACATGTGCTTAATCAACATCAAGCTGCTGTACGTGCCTTAGCCTGGTGTCCCTGGCAACCAAATATTTTGGCATCTGGCGGCGGAACTGCAGATCGCTGCATAAAGTTTTGGAATATAAATAATGGATCACTTATAAACTCAGTTGATTCAAAGTCGCAAGTGTGCGCTTTATTGTGGTCACAACATTTTAAAGAGCTCATCTCTGCTCATGGTTTTGCAAATAATCAGCTGACGATTTGGAAATATCCGTCTATGGTGAAACAAGCCGAACTAACAGGACATACATCAAGAGTTCTACAAATAGCTTTGTCTCCGGATGGGAGCACTGTTATTAGTGCAGGAGCCGATGAAACTTTACGCTTATGGAACTGTTTTACGCCCGATCCGCATACTGCGAAAAAGTCAACTTCAGCTGCAACTAAAGCTAAACAAAGTGTTTTTCGTCAGAGTATTCGTTAAGATCGTGCCTATAAAAATCTATTTTTTGTGTAATTTTAGGACCCTTAAAACTAAATTGTTTTTTGAAAAGAAAAAATGTTAAACTTAAATATTATGCATTTTAGATATTCTTCTGATATTCAAATATAAAAACCGTTTCTTAAATTAAATTTTGTTAAAACTTTATTAGGTTTTATAAATGAGCTCAAGGTCACTTTATTCTCAATAAAACCTAATAAAGTTAAATAAAAAAAGGTCGAAGAATGAGTATCCAGAACATTTATATAATAAAACATAAATACAAACAACAGAATGCAATAATTTGTTTTCATTTGGCGGCAGCGAAGGCGCAGTTGGGAATATTCGCACCATGATACAATTAACAAGGTAGCCTCGTCAGCTAAACCGTTAATCAACTGACTACTTTAGGTTGTGAAGAGATTGCAGAGACGAAAGGCAGCCAAAACGAGGTAGCAAATCCTCGTAAGCTCAGTGCATCTCTCCTATGCAAATGTAGAAGTGACGTCGTTTTGACAGTTTGCATAAGTTGTACAAAAACAAAATGCATGTTATTTTTATTGAAGTTGTTCTTATTGTAGCGAAAAGGCTACCTTGTTAATTGTATCATGATTCGCACTACTGAAAGTTTACATATGGAAAGTACCAAAACTATTACACTATGGCTCAATTGTCCATCACTGGTACAAAGATTGCTAAGTGGTGCTTCACATTTGGCAATTGAAAAAGACAGACGAAGTTTGTCGCTGTCGAAGCTGTGTGGTAGAATGTGTAGTACACCACTTTCTGTACGAAGCATTGATTGTTTATTGCTGTAATTTTCATGATATCGCATCACACCATTTTTATCATGCCACCGACATGTTAATAGTCACACCTGTGTCTGTGGATATTCGCAGCGTCTGTAAATAGTTCATATCTGTCTCAAGCGTGTAGGTTCTGGCCAGAACAAAAGAGAATTAAAAAATATGTCTGCCTTTCAATAGCCATAAGGTAAAAGGACACAGAAAATATCACGATACAATTAATGATTTAACCTTTTCCCTACAATAAGAACAACAGCACGAATTTTGTTTTTGTATAGCTCCTTAAAACTGTTGCCACTTATACATTTACAGAAGAGAGATGAACAGAATTTACGCTGATTTGCTATCTCGTATTGTCTGTCTCTCATCTCTGTATTCTTTGGACATTTTTAGGTAGTCAGATGATATATGGTTTAACTGATGAGGTTCACTTATTACATGTAATCAAGCAAAATGCCCACACACATAAAAATGCCGGTACCTCTGCACGAGCAGGTTGGTATCGTGTGTGCATCTCCTTGAAAAAGTGCTATGTCGATAGCACCGTTATCGAAAAACTTCGGTAGCTAAAAATAAAATTATCGATTCGCTTGCATCTTTACGGTCAGGTGACTTGAAAAGAAAATACATACATATTTATAAAAAGATATTTTCGAAAAGAAAACAAACTATTTAATGGAAATTAACATTTAAGGGTGGTAAGTACAATTGTTGCACGTACATTTACATAAAATGAATTTGTTTATATATTATTTAACAGTTCTTTATTTTTTGGTAGTGGCTCTAATTAGTACCAACATTGTTCCGAGCTTGGAGTTTTACACAGATATCTTGTAAGAGCTAATTTCTTATTCCGACGTCTTTCGAAACCAGAAAATTTTGTGAACAAGTTACATTTGATCATTTGAAAACATGGCATTGCATTCTGCTGTTAAGGGTAAATTGATATCTGTCATTGGCGATGAGGATACTTGCGTTGGTTTTTTGCTGGGTGGAGTGGGTGAAATCAATAAGAATCGTCATCCAAATTTTATGGTAGTGGATAAAAATACTGCAGTAAGCGAAATAGAGGAGTGTTTCAAACGATTCCTCAAAAGAGATGATATTGACATCATTCTCATCAACCAAAACTTTGCTGAACTTATTCGCCATGTAATAGATGCGCATACCTCTCCAGTTCCCGCGGTGCTAGAAATACCATCCAAAGATCATCCGTATGACGCAAGTAAAGACTCTATTCTGAGACGCGCTAGAGGCATGTTTAATCCCGAAGATTTAGTCCGTTAAAACTAGAAAATGTTGGCTAATTCTAAAACATAAAAGTATATTGTTACAATTTCTTTGTTTTTCAATAATTTCCATCACAATGTATTTCGGTGTTTTTGATTTAAACCTGTATTACATTATGCAATATATAAAGAACGCAATGCACGATTAAATATTTCTTTAAATAGGGTATTGTCGTCGAAAGAAATAAATGTTAATTTATGATTAACAACATCGGCTCTTTAATAGTGAAAGGTAAGGTATTTTAATATACGTACGTACGCAATACGTGGTTAATTGAGTCGCCGACTCAATTAAACGAAAATCGCTTAATTGAGCAATATGTGCAATAAAGTGAAACACCCATGCGTAGATGGAAAATAAAACTTTTGTTTAGTTACATATTAAGTTGAAAAATTGTTTAGATTTTTTAAAACAAAATAAAAATCAGGTACGTTTATCGTACAATGTTTATAAAGGAACGGAACCCTGACCTTTCTGGCGCAAAATATTTTTTTTTACATTTGTGGAGCAAAAAAAAAAAATTAAGTTGACGGAATCAATTAACCGAAACATTTTCTCTTGTTTCACAATGCGGTCTCAATTTTCGAAACAATTATGCGGGTGACGCAATTAAACGGAAAAGAAAAACGACTCAATTAACCAAGTATTGCTTAATTGAGTTCCCGTTTAATTGCATCGAAAGCCGTGGATTTTCAAAAATCAATTAAACGGAAATAACTGTATAAGATTTCTTAAATTTCGATCTTGGGGTCCTTGTTTGTTATTTTTATTTTCAATACTTCGTTTTCCTTTGGAAGAAGTTTTCCAAAAGAAAAACCAAATATTGAAAATAAAAATAACAAATTCGAAATTTAAGAAATCTTATAATTTAGATTATAAATTAAAAATAAAAGTGGTATGACGAAACCATTGCAAGTTCCACATATTTTCCAACACCATACTGATAGCCACCTTCTGCTAAAAATCCAATTGTGCTGACTACGTACCCAAGTCATGACACTCTATTTCTATTACGCGGACCCAATGCACCTTTCACAATAAAAAAAACATCTGGTTTCCATTTAAAAAGTTGGTTGTACTAATTCGAATCCGTTGGAATTCATAATACCTTTTTGTACGAGCTCGTGACGGATAGTTCCTATTACGGCTGATGTTCACTCGGAATTCATAATAAGGCTGTCACTATCATCTAATCTATTACAATCAAGGCGGATCAAGTACAGGTCAAGGCGAATCAAGTATAGGTGGTCGCAATTCAATTCGCTTCAACATTTTCACGCGAGACGTCATAAGTTTTGTTGTCGTTTGCTATCAGCTTTGACAACTCAGAAGATAAAATCGTGGAAAAATGTTAAAGCGAATTGGTATGCGGGCACCTGTAATAGATTCGCCTTGGTACAGGTGGTCGCAATTCAATTCGCTTCAACATTTTCTCTCGAGTTGTCATACGTTTTGTTGTCGTTTGCTATCAGCTTTGACAGCTCGGAAGAAAAAGATTGGAAAAATGTTGAAGCGAATTGGGATGCGGGCACCTGTAATGGATTCGCCTTGATTACAATTTTCGGTAAAGCGCAAGGCGAATTCGTCTTGAAAATATACATTCTGTTGTCATAAATTTTGTTCACGCCATTTTAAAAACACATACACAAAAAAATCAAGAAATAAATAAAAATGATTTCAAACAAACCGTAAGTGTTAAAATTAGTTTTTTGTTGTAAATTAGTTACATGCATGATACAATTAACAAGGTAGCCTCGTCAGCTAAACCGTTAATCATCTGAATACTTTAGGTTGTCAAGAGATTGCAGAGATGAAAGGCAGCGAAAACGAGATAGCTAATCCGCGTAAGCTCAGTGCATCTCTCTTCTGTAAATGTAGAAGTGGCGTCTTTTTGACAGTTTGCATAATTTGTACAAAAACAAAATGCATGTTATTTTTATTGAAGTTGTTCTTATTGTAGCGAAAAGGTTACCTTGTTAGTTGTATCATGGTTACATGTAATAAAATAAGATTCCGAATACAAATTACAACTCCAAAACAATTCGAGAAGATGGTGGAGTTGATGGAAAAAATTGTGATTTCCTTCGCATTTAAATGTTTTTCAAAAATGAAAATTACCGTCCGGCGCGTCGAAGAACTGTTTTCAACCAGTGCTGCAAAGTTTTTTTTAGGTATCACAACACTGTTTTCAGATTTTATCTGTTGCAAATTATTAGTTGTCGAATATTTTTCGTGGCACTGCAGAATTCTTTAAGCGCCTGTGACTTCGACAACTGGCGAACTACAACTTCGCCAACCGTGATCAGGCTGAGATTACCTTTTCACTTAAATAAAAAGTTGTCATGTGGGAAAATTGTGTTTTTTTTTGCGTTTAACAATTTATTTATTACTACTGTTTTGACATAAGTGAACTTGTGAGATAGATTAAAATTATAATCAAAAGAATACAAGGAAATAAAAAGTTTGTTTGTGTATATATGTATGTATGTATGTAGTTCTGTTTCCGATAAAATATGAATTTACACAATATTGTGTTAAATAAATGAATTCAAATATTAATATGCATTGAATTCATTTGAGTTAGTTGTTAATATTAAATAGTTATGTATGTATGTATATATTTTGTAAATATGTATAAATACGTTTACTTTTTTTTCTGCTAAAATCTAATAGTTTTACTTTTTTATAATATTTAATGTATGTTATTTCTTATTGTTTAATTAAACGTATGTATGCTTGTATGTATGTATGTTTGCAGTGTATTATGTTGTATTTAATAGATTATTTAATAATTTTAGAAATATTTAAAGCATATTTTAAGGTTTTAAGCAATGGGCTTATTTTAAAAACTTTAACCATTTGTGTTCTTATGCAAAACTTATTTTTTTTTTAAATCATTTTCTTTTCTTTATTAAAAGATGTGACATTTTTAAAAATGCCACATACATATTTATTGAAACAATATTCAAATATGTAAAAATATTGTTAATCTTTTTTTTTACATTAGTAGCCCAGCTACGATGAATTAAAATCAGTTTCTATAATCGTAGTAATAAAAACGGAACAAAATACTTTATTGCACAGAAATCAACAAAAACTTTTTTTTTATTTTTTAAATTAAAACAACCACTAAGCGTCCAAACTTGTTTTGTCTCAACTAGTATTTGATATTGTCCAAGTGTCTGATCATGTCTATTGAAGAACTCCAACTAATTAGCTCCACCAACGGCAGAGTAGTGGTGGAAAAACAATTTGAAATTTTACGCTTTAGATTATTTCGCCAAAAATCGAGGTAAGCACGTCCTGTTCCCCAGGTCTCATCAAAGCTCGCACAACTGTGAGAGGACTCGTAACAACTGGGTCTTGTGGAATCAATGTAGTGGTAACATTTCTACATCATATATTATCTACCCTGAAGAATAGTTTGAATGAGGATAGGCAATCATACAATGTCTCCATAGGTAAATCATGAAAAGTAACACCCCTTGTCCTTCTTGAGATTAAGAAATCAAGGGTCCTTGTATGTGAAGCAACTGAAGTCTCAGCAGATTCCAAGGATGACAAGACACACTGGCTTTAAATTAGCGTTATCAGGCCGATTATGTCCTACGCTTTTACGAGTATAGTGTGGTGGACGTCGATGGAGTATAAATACAATATCAAAGCTTTACAGAAAGTTCTAAAAACCTGCTGTTTTGATATAAGTGGCGCTTTCAAAACGACACCGCCCCTGTTAGTGATGGAGCAGCTCTCACAGCGAAACGATTAAAGATGATGCTCACGAAGCGCATTATCAAGATATATTTACTACCATAGGCGAGTCTATACCGGAAGATGTGACATCATATTGCATATCGGAGACTAGACTAGAGACTAATTGCGAAACATTGATTCTCAACTTCCGTTCCTGGTTGACCGACCCTTTGAACCAGATCCTCCTGGGGCTCCATTGTTACATGGATGAATCAAGGGCGAGGTGAACACAGGACTTGGTATTTGTATACAGAAAATATCACGAAGCTGGCCGGACTATTGCACAGTTTTTCAGGCGAAAGTTCGGGCAATTACGGAGTGTATTAGGGAGCTCAATAAAATGGGAAGACTGGGACCTGTGCATATCCATTAGAGCAGCGATCTCAGCTGAGCGGCTTAAATCACAAACAGTTTGGTTTTGCAAGAACGTTATTAACAGTTACTCGACTCATGATCAATTGCGCATCATATGGCTGCCAGGGCATAAGGGAATAACTGAAAATGAGCATATGGTGGAGAAAATTAAGGAACTTGGTGAATCATGCGGAGTTCCTATAGACCTATGAAACAAACTGTTTATGGTTAAAACCACGGAGCGCACAACAAGCCTATGCTGGCTTGAGTCCAGATCGCAAGACATGGGCAAACATACCCTAAACAATCAACCTAACCTAAACAAATCTAAAGAAAAAAAACCTGACTTAATTAAAAAATCTAGAATCATGAAAACAAAAACGGCAAATCAATAAACAGTTTATAAGGACTGATTAAACATGCTATGGAATTTAAACTTATAAAGAACACAAATGGAAAACCTATATAAAGATTATAAGATCAAATTGAAAAGATGAATAAGTAAGAATATACACACGTCTATAAATGTTGCTTGCACATTTATACTATATGTATGTATGTAAATGTAAAGATATACAAAATTATACTTCCATTTCTTAGAATATAAAAATTATAATATGTGCTAAGAAAACAATAATCAAACATTGTTTTTAAATAATATATTACATATGTACCTATATATTTTTATTTTATTACTACATTTATTTACTGCATTGTGCTTAAAGTAACAACTTTTGATGCTTGATGATTAAAACAAAAGGAATTTTGAAGGTATTCAATATTCGCATGTGAAATGGTTTTTAGCTCGAGTGATATCATCTCATTTTAAATTTGAAATTAAGAAATAAAGACATTAGTTCTCTTGCCGATTTGTAGCAGGGTTCTTGAAATTTCTAGCATTTTGTTTTACGATTGCAAAAGTCCATATTTAAAATGGCGACACATACCGGCTTGTAATGTTTTCTGGGTTTTAGTTGCTTAAAATGTTCCTGATCGTGAACCTAATCATTGAGATATTGTTTAAAAAAATACTGCTCTTATGCAAAGAAAAAAGAAATACAGCTCTATTATGAATAACAATCCCCCGGGAATTTTTTTCCTTTTCCCAATTTTCCTGTTATAAATAAAATCTCCCCGGGAAATTTTTCTCTTCAACCCTTTCCCCGTATTCAAAACAATGTTCGAAACTGGGAAACTCTTTCCCGAGATAAAATTAGGTATTACGAATGTCAATTTAAGGGAATAATTCCGCCAAACAATTAAAAGTGAGTTGTGCTGAAAAATGTAAGTACATATATCAATTTTTTTAATAAAGAATAAATTTAATCACATCTTACGATATAAATATTAATGCATCTTAGTTTTAGGTCAAAAACAACAAATACGAAACAGCTAGAGATTCGTTTGAACGAAATGCAGGCCCACCCTGATATCGCTTGTGGGATGTTCAAAGGAGGTAAAGAGGAGTTAAAGCGGTTTTGGCGCATTCAGAGGCGGAGTTGAATTCAGAGGGGGCCACCAGCAAAAAGTGTTTCGGAGTGGAACAAGGTGGTAGGTAGTATTGATAAAATTAAAATTTTAATTAAATTTATCCATGATGGTGTATAGAAATATTAAAAGTGAAAACATACAGGTATGGTATGATCAAAAGAAGTATGTTCGACAGAGAGCTGCCCAAAACCTTAAATAATGTGCCAAAGGAACTGGTGGAGGTCCAAATATGGAGCAGAAATTTTCTGCATATGAAGAGGCCATATATGCAAGAATCCGTTGAAGGTGTGGACAAAACATTTGGCTTAGCCTCTTCTTCTTCTACCACCAACAAACAAACTGCTTCAACTAACAACCGAAATGCTGTACTAACAAACATTTTGCTTTGTTCTAATTAATATATATATTTTTTCACCTTTTTTCATAGTCGCGCCGATAATGTCTACTTGTGGTGTGTGTGTTCACGCACGGTAACATTGGAGACAAAAGCAACGAGTTGTTGCTTTTGCCTTCATTCGGTCGGTCACTGTGGCCGGCTTTGAAACGGCCATTTGTTTCCTAACTGAAGGTAAGTAAATTTCAGTTAAATTTCCAAGCGGACTAGAGCATTGTCCACTTCACACGGAGGAACCTCAATGCCAATGTACTGCGGCGATCTTAGATTTGCTGGAAAAAGAACTCGTGTTTTCAGTGAGGAAATTCGCAATTATCTAAAGTCAGGAATAGTGGCACCAAACTATGGTTCTGATGTTGGTAGCTTGATATCAGTTCTAGACACCATGAAAAAAGAGGCAGAGATGCACAATTTTAAAAATAACGTGTCTTTTCGAGCCTTAGAAGGGACAGTATGAAAACAGGAAAACAATTTCACTTGTGAATATTTTTTTTTTTTTTAGAAAAATGCTTACTTATCAGGCGTGTTGTAACTTCTGTTGAAAACTTAAATGGCAAACATTTTTGATCCTCAATTCATTTCCAAATAGTAAAAAGAGGAATTGATAATTTTAACGAACTTAAATAAGAAACATGTATTAAATCAAATGCTGATGAATTGTGTTATCTTTTGAGTTTGACCAGTTTTTAAGCTTATAAAATTACCAGAAAGAAAAAAAAAACATGAAAAAAACAAAATTTTAATGAGCCGCTGTTTACAGTTTGGAAAAATCCGTACAAAAATGTACATACGTTTTTGGCATTTTCTATACTATTTTCTTGTTTAGAAACAGATGTACGCCATTTCACAGGAAAAAAGTGTTTTGATTTTTTTTTTGCATTTATGAAAATTTCATTTCATAAGAAAAAAGTGTTTTATTGATTTTTTCGCATTTATGAGAAAACGTTTGAAAACTGAAGAGGCAAAACGAAAACGTTACGAATTGAAAAAAAGTGGAAATTTCCACTCTGGTTGTATAGTTTTGTATTTTATACTTATAAACATAGTTGTCAAAAAGGAAAAAAAATATTACATTTCGTTATAAAATTTAAGCGTAAGCAAAACTAAGAAAAATATTTAAATAATACGGAGATACCACGACTGTAGAGATGATACCGCAGCAACGGAATGAATAATTGTAAATTTTTGATTCCGCATAAAAACTGCTTTCCGCAGTAGCGGCACGGAATCAATAATTGGACTCAATATTCTGGCAACACAATTTAAATTATTATAGCTATTCATTTCAGTTTTTTTTTTTGTTAGTTGGAAAAGTGGAAAAAATTATTCACCCCTAGCGTGAATAAAATGTGAAATTTTCATTCCCATAAAATTTTCATTTGCCAAGTAGGGGAATTTGCCATCATGAATATCATGGAAACGTTTGTTTTGCTATCAATATGTAGTGAGTGTATAATAGGGAAGAAAAATATATAAATACAAATGTATTAATTCAGGTCCAAAATAGACCTTTCAAATGTTTTCTGTCTTTTGAAAGGTCTATTTTTGGACCTGAATTAATACATTTCAATTGGCTCTTAAAGCAAATAAATAATTAAGTTCATATTTGAATATAAATACAAAGTAAAAATGACTGAAAATTTGTCGGTGAGTGATGTAAAAAGTAATTAAATTTAAGTTTTATAATTAATATACACAAATTCGTAGTTTAAAAGGTAAAAAATGTTCAGCAACAGCGGATAGCTCGCCGTGCTATGCGAGATGCATCTAATCCATTAAAGTTGCCCGATACATTGTGAGTGGGTTAAGTTTATTTAAAAAATTTAAATCAATTTGTTTCCATTTATTCAACACAAGAGAACTGTTCGATTATTTTTAGTAGGCTTTCAGACACTTTTTGATTTTTTTTTGTTACTTGTATTAGGTCCGGAGATATAGAATTACAGACTCATCCCTTTTTTTACTCCTTTTTACCCCCTAAATGTCCAAATTTAAAAAAAGTGACAAAGTTATATCGAGAATTTTTTAATGATTATTAAATTCAGTTTTTAGTTTTTTCCTGTTTCTATGTTTTCTTTACATAGATATGTATATGCAATTCAGAAAAGTACCAAAATTCAGTTTTTACCCGTTTTATCCCCTTAATACTCAAAAAAGTATCAGACACCTGACCGTTTATTTTTACTATACTTTTGGGTGCTTTTTGAATTTTTGTGCTACCTGTTCAAAGTCCGTAGATATTGAATTACCGACTTTACCATCTTTTACCCGTTTTTTCCCTTTCCGGCGCGGATTTCCAAAAATCCCGTCTTAGCGAATCCATACATCAGAAGGACTGTCCATATACGAAATTTGATTACTCTAGCTTTAGCCGTTAGGGCTGGGCGATGATTCCCCAGTCAGTCAGTCAGTCACGTTACAATTTTATATATATATATAGATTACAGGGTGAATACATCGGAGTTTTCATACCTGTTGAATATTTCGACAGATTCTCTGCCGGAAACAAAAAAATCATTTGGTATTCCGCACATCGTAAAACTAAGCGCATGCTTACGTTTTTTTTTACAATGGATCGATCGGTCGGTTATTTTGTATCCTATTGAGAAGCATGTCATGTTGCACATTATTTATTGATTTAGACCTAAAATTTGTTTTTTAGTTAATGTATATATCCATTAAAATGTAACAACTACTTACATTTTTTTTTAGTTCCCCAAAGAAAAGAAAATGAACAAATTGGCACAAAAAATGGGAAAAAACGTGTTTGGAAAATCCATTCACGATAAGGTAAAAGTTTGATTGGGAACATTGTTTTTGTGCATGTCATTCACTGCTGAATTACAAATCAGAAAATGGGAAAACATTTTATGGGCAAAATTATTCATGATCGCACTTTTGGGAAATGGAAAAAAATTTTAGGTAAAAAATTATTCACGAAAGGGGACAACAAACACATGAAAAACATTTCTAGGAATTTTGAATTTTCAAAATCTGATTCCAGATACGTATTCAACGACTCGCGAACCCCCTGGATGAGTTCGGATAACAAATTTAACTTGTTAATTTCAGAGTCCAATTTTCTTTCTGGCCATAAGTTTGTTTTAACTTTTTCTATCACATATATTGAGCTCTAATCCCAATAACGTATGCAAAAGTTTACTAATTTTCATATTTATATCCAATTTTTTAAGGAAAATTTCAATTTAATCTGCCAGTGACCCAATGATAGTTGATATTAAATTTTCATAAATAATTGCGCAGAGTCACAAGAATGGAGTATGTAAAAAATCATCGGCTACGTTATTTTCGCAATGAAAGCTCGATATAGGTAAAGAAAATTTTTCAATTTAAAGCATCGTTATGGACGACTTTTATGTACGCATGTGTGCTAGTTAATAAAATAATTTTGTTTTTGTGATTTGTAAAATATTACCTTAAAAGAACTTATCATTTAATTGAAATTCCGAAATCTGCTACCAAATGGTTGAAAGGAAATTTTGTTGTTACTTTTGTTAGTAGACAACTGGATGCTGTTCGACATTAGCGGGCATATGTTGCAATTGTTGCATAGTGGCGCGGGCCAAAGCTTCCTGATCAGATTGTATTAAGGAGATTGGCACAGATGGTGGCTGCTGTTGAGTTTGTGTTTGTTGTTGGGATGACTGTTGCTGCTGCTGATGGACACTGGTATTAACAGCAACAGTAGAAGGCGTTTGTTGTTGTTGATGGTGAGATTGCTGCTGCGTATGTTGCTGTTGTTGTTGTTGTTGCTGCTGATGATGATGTTGGTGTTGTTGTTGTTGGTCTTGATGCTGCTGTTGAATTTGCTGATGAGCTGCAGCGGCAGCAGCTGCCTGTTGTATAGACAGTTGCAACAATTGATTTTGCTGATGTTGCTGTTGTTGTTGTTGTTGCTGCTGCTGCTGCTGCTGCAAAACTTGTTGTTGATGAGCTGTCGTTTGTTGTTGTTGCTGCTGCTGCTGTTGCTGTGGCTGCTGCTGCAAAGAATTTTGCTGTACTTGAGCTTGAGACTGCGTTACCTGTTTTTGTGTGGCATGCGATGTTATAGTTGATGTCACTAGCGGCGTTAATCCTGTTGCTAATTGCACCGTATTTGTTGGGGGTCCTGCTGTTATTTGTTGTATTGTATGAATTGTTGGAGGTGTTATTTGCAGCGTATCTAGAGCGATTTTCTTAAGTAAAAATAGTTCTTAGCTTCGAACAAAAACAACAACATACCTATTTCGGAGATAACTGGTTTTATTTCTTGTTTGATTTGAGGCAAAACTCCTGCTGGTATAACTGGATGTGGCACTGGGGGTGGTGGCATGGGAGCATTAGGATGATTCATTTTCATGTGGCGTTTCAAATTACCTCTTTCCACAAACGCTTTGCTGCATAAAGTACAAGCGTGCGGTTTTTCGCCAGAATGGGAACGCATATGCGACACCAAATGACCTGAAGAAAATTTGCTTTGTGAGTCATTTCAATTTTGAGAGTTTGTATAAAACTAGGTTAAAAAACCTATAAAAAAGATTTATTAACACAGATTTTGGTAGCCTACTCGTAGACATTTCGTTAGTGGCAAGTGCTCGTCCGTAGATTTAAAAATTAAAAATAAATCGTATAATTGGTTATTCAAGCTTCTGATCTTTGGTTTTTTTTTTATATAAAAATAAGTTTAAACAATTCTTTATTTATTTTCAATATTTCGCCAACATTTTGTTGGCAGCATCTTCAGGAAAATAATTATAAATTTTTTTTTGTTTTTTTAATTTTATAATTATTTTCCTGAAGATGCCAACAAATTGTTATCGAAATAATGAAAATAAATAAAGAATTGTTTAAACTTATTTTTATATAAAAAAACCAAAGATCAGAAGCTTGAATAATTAATTTAATAATCTAAAGATCAAATAATAAATTTAAAAATTTTGATAGACATAAATAAACAGTTGTGACTTGAAGACTTAAAAAACACATGTAAAAGCACATCGTGTGGGGGTTACATAAATAAATAAAACAAATTTAAAAAAGGTCCCTGCAATTGTCATCAATTACAAATTGTAAAAGAACTCTTCTTCTATTTACCTTTACATATAAACGTTTTCGGACATTTCTCGCACGAAAATGGCCTTTCCATTTCTTGACCCTTGGTATGACTACGTTGATGGAAGAGTAAATTACCCTTAAGAGGAAAAGATTTGCCACATGTTTCACATGCAAATGGCCGGTCGCCGGTATGACAGCGCGACATATGATTTATTAAATGTTCTTTGCGTGTAAATGGTTTATTGCAAACATTGCAGCAATGCGGGTTATCACTTGAATGCTGGCGCATATGATTGTTTAGATGTTCCTTGCGTGTAAACGTTTTCTGACAATATTCGCACTTGTGCGGCGAATCCCCGGTATGCAAACGCACATGATTTGTTAGATGCTCTTTACGCGTAAACGTTTTCGTGCAGTAGGTGCAACGATGAGGTGATTCGCCCGTGTGTTGACGCACATGATTTGTTAAATGTTCTTTGCGCGTAAATGTTTTGGTACAGAATGTACACTTGTGCGGCGATTCGCCTGTATGCTGACGCACATGATTGACCATGTGATCTTTTCGGGTGAAGGCTTTGGTGCAGTAAGTGCACTTGAATGGTGTTTCGCCAGTATGCTGCCGTATGTGATTGACCAAATGTTCCTTGCGTGTAAACGTTTTCATGCAATATGTACAACGATGAGGCGATTCACCAGTATGCTGACGAACATGATTTAATAAATGTTCCTTACGCGTAAACGTTTTCGAACAAAAATCACAGCGATGAGGAGTTTCACCTGGTGAAAAATGAATTAAAAGATTAAAGGCGATTTTTTTTTTTTTTTTTTGCAGATGCCAAAAATTTTTTCAAACCTGTGTGCCACAAAATATGATTAGTAAAATGCTCTTTACGACTAAAACTTTTTCCACAAATTTCACACCGAAAAGGTGTATCGTTTGTGTGCGAACGCATATGATTGGCTAAATGTTCCTTGCGTGTATACTTTTTACCACATACCTCACACTGATGTGGAGTTTGACCTGAAATAGTTATTAAAAATTAAATTATTAAAATTATTTTTAGGAGCTTGAATTATGGGTTTTTGTATTTATTTCTTTATTTATAAGCTATCGTAAAGCTACGCTTAGATCTAAGCTAACAAGATTAAGCTATGGTTACTAGACCTTAAGCTGGTATGTTTGCGTAGTAATTTATAAAATGACATAGCGCACAAGAAGCCTATACTGGCTTAAGAGTAGGTAGCAAGACATGGACAAACATACCCCTCCAATCAAACTAAACTAATACTCTGTTCACATATAAAAATACACTTGTTTACCTGTCCAATAGTATATAATACCTACATATACATGTATATTTTTTTTTTTAACTTAACATGCTGTTCAACAGAACGGCCACAAAACACACACCTCGGATGACATTTAGAAAACATGCATTATTTTCCACAGTATTTGCTAGCCCCATAACATACTCAATACATGCTGTATCTGCAATTTTATGGGTTATTGTGTTTATTCGTCATCAGAGATGAATATATGTTAAAATATAGCAGGCAGAAAATTTGGTAACACATTACCACAATGTACACACTTTCTTTTTTATCTACCTGCCTACATGTTTTCAGTAGTGTGATATTACCTCGCATGTAACTAAAGGGTTATGCATTTCGTGGTTTCAAAAGTATAGGACTGGAATTCGACATCTGTCAAACTAAGTTGTTAAACCAATTTTTTTCTTCTCAGTGGAAATTCTGACATTGACGAAAATGGATCGCTTAACTATCACACAACCCATAAAAAACTATCTAAACATACTACCAAAATGGTGATTGTGCCACACACACAGCCACATACCGGCGATTTTTCGAACAAAATTTTCTTCAGCGATGAAGCACATTTCTCACTCGATGGGTGAGAATTCTCAAGTAATAGAAGAGAGACCATTACATCCAGAAAAAGTCACTGTTTGGTGCTCTCTCTAGTCCGAAGGTGTGATTGGACCTTACTTCTTCGAAAACGACTGTCACCGTCAATTCGGAGCGTTATGATCATATGATAACCGACTTTTTTTAGCTTGCTATTGAAGAATACGACTTGCAGAATATGTGGTTTCAACAAGACGGTGCCACATGCCACACAACGCGAACGATTATGGCTTTATTGCAAAAGACATTTCCTGGCCGCGTAATTTCTCGACGTGGCGATATCAACTGGCCACCAAGATCTTGCGATTTGACACCATTAGACATTTTTTTGTGGGGCTACGCGAAAGACCGTGTTTAACTCTTGAGCACTTAAAAGCCAACATTCGTCAAGTTATGGCTGAGATACCGCCCAATATGTGTCAAAAAGTGTTCAAAAATTACCTCAAAAGAATCAATGCTGGCAACACTTCGCGTGCTGGTAATTTATATGATGTAGTGTTTCACACACAATGGCAACGTTCAAACTTTATAATAAAAAAGAAATATCATGGAAAAAAATATTTTATAGGCCATATTCATAATAATTATTGTAAGTTTATTAAGCTCTTATTTGACGTATTTCTACGGAATATTTGTCAAATAAACGTGTAATAAACATTCAATAGTTTTTATGAATATGGGTGTATGTGTTTTATTTACGTTTACTGTTGAAACCGCAAAACGAATAACTCTTTATATATTTCCTTGCTATTGTAAGAAAATCTGTATTTTCTTTTTTAGTTTGTTTCTATAAAAGTGCCGGCTGTTTCATGCAAGAATATTTCTTTTAAAATCTCCCACATGCACGAACTTTAAGTATGGGAACAGTTTTTGTGGAAATTGGAATCCCAATGTTGAGTACGGAACCACAATTATTGTGTTCTATTAACAGCTGACTTTGACGATAAATATCTCATTCGTACTTTAATTCGAATTTTGCCAAATCGAGCGATTTGCTCGTTTTAAAAAATTTCTCGTTTTTGAAAAACGTTTGCTTTACAGAACAGACGGGATTATATTTTTTGTGCAACCACTTTTTTTACTTCGAAACAAAAAAATTTCAAAAACGGCAACACTTTTGCACCCCAGAACTCGAAAAATAAAAAATAGCGGTACTCAGCATTTGGTGCGTTTTTGGTTGCGACTGATTGCATTTGCGATTATATTGCAACTGATATTGAGCACCCTTTTTAACAACTTTGCAAATTTAATTGCATTCCAAATAACAGCTGATAAATTAGTACACAATTTTTAATTTTTCACGTTTTATTTTTTTGGTAATTGCTGTTGGCTCCATCTCTACAATTTTTTGTTCGCTTTGTTTTAAAATGTCAGCTGTTCGAGTGTCAGTGTTGCAAACGCAATACTCATGCGAAAAAAGCAACACGTAATTAGCGGTGCGTAATTGCAAAAATATTGCGAGTGCAACCTTGTATATTTTGTTGTTGGGTTGCAAAGAAAAAGCAACGATTTCTTGCATTCGCACTTACGCAAGACATTGGCACCAAATAATGAACTGCGCTAATATGCATTTGGCAGACACAGGCATGCCTACTACAGGGTCCGCCATCTAATGTTTTTTTTCAACTAGTACTTATTTCGTGAATGGTAACACTATAAATACTATTCCCAACCGAATTAGAAGTGGGCAGTTAAGGAAGTTGTGGTGATTTCTCTACTTCTGTTTTTCTCACTTTTTTTTTGCTGGCTATTTGTGTTTGATGACATCTTTTGATTAATATTTATTTCGAAATGCTACACATTAATATATTTTTTTTTGCATATTGTACATATGTACATACCAGTATGCCACATGTAGTGGTTGACGTAATGTTCTTTGCGCGTAAAAGATTTTTTGCAGATTTCGCAACGATGTGGTGTCTCGCCTGTATGTTTGCGAACATGATTGACCATATGCTCTTTGCGTGTAAATGTTTTAGCACAATACTGACAACGAAACGGAGTCTCACCGGTATGCGAACGAAAATGATTTTCCAAGTGTTCTTTGCGGGCAAAAGTCTTTTGACATATAGTGCAAGCGAACGGCTTATCGGTTGAATGCCGTTTCATATGACGTTCCAGAGAGGCATTGTTGGCGAAAACATTAAAACACACCAAACAAGTAAACATCGGCCCACCAATATGTATCTTTCCATGCCGTGTTAGATCCTGAGAAGTAAAAAAGCCCTGACCACAAACTTGACAATTAAATGGTTTTCGTTCGGTGTGGTAGCGGCGATGTACGATTAATTGATAACGAAATGCAAACATTTTTCCACATATATCGCACACATGCTCGCCAGTGGACACCACTGTGCCGTCTGGCGCCAAAGTGACAGAGTTTTGTTCCGCATTGGTTATACCACCCTCCATTTTGGGCATTAACAAACCAACTGGCGCTACACCAGAATTCGCAGAAGTAGCGGTTGCTATAGAATTTGAATTTGTTGCAATAGAGGTCGTTAAGTTGGCAGCAGTGCTGGCAGTAGCAACCACTGAGCTGGTGGTAGCTGATTGCGTTATGACGGCACTATTGGCCACCGCTGGGACGCCTACTGCATTATGGGTCTCAGTAGCACTTGTGGTGGGCGCTGAAACAGTTACGGAAATATTGCTGCTCGTTGTTGCTGGCAGCGATGTGTGGGCAGCGGCAAGCGGATGATTCATAACATCACCATGTATTTTGCCGAATACTTCATGATAGGTAAATAATTGCGATATATCTTCTATGTTTACTTTATACATCTCAAAGCCAGAATGTAATTTTCCACTCATGACCACACTGCCATCGTCTTTTATTTCCGTTTTAGGAGTACCCAGTGTAATTGTGGTAGCTCCCGAGGTAGTCGGATTACCTGATGATGCTGCCGCTGCTGATATATGCTGCATAATAATTTGTTGATTTGTTGCCGTAATTTTGTCATTAGAGGCGAAGGGTTTCTCATCTTTTATGGTTTCGCTGGACTGAAGTACAGCCACATGTTGCTGCTGATTTAATTGCTGTTGTTGCTGGCGATTATCATCTGCATTATTTAGAGCTAGTTTGTTAACAAAAGAAGAAGAAAAGTTTAAATATTTTGTCATAATAGTTATAATATTATTCAATCATGATAAACATGTATGAATAGCTGTTAAGTAATGAATAGTAATCATAATCATTACTAATTAGATTATTTTTGTGTTAAGGGTAAAATAATTGATTATGCGAGGGTTGCCTTTTATGTTTCGGGATTTATCAAACATAGTGTTGCAATCTGGCAGTTGACAGCTCTATCGTTGGATATTTTTGAGGTAATACGTACTCGCAACGTTTTGACTTACGAGCGCTATTTGTGTTGATTCCAGCAACTTAAAAGGTTCATCTTGAACATTTTCCTGCATTTCCGATTATTTATTACAACTTTCGATGTGGATTAGCTCAGTGTTAACGGTGTATGGATGAACTTAACTCAATTTTTGGCGATGAAGCTCCATGGTTTGGTGGATTCAATGGTGCACGAAAATGTTCACGACTTAATTCAATTTTTGGGCGGAGATTTTTTAAGTTACTGTAAACAACACAAATAGCGCTTGTATGTCAAAATGTTCTGAGTATGTAACGGGTTATCCATTTAGCTGTTTCAAAAGTAAACGTAAATAAAATACATATAAAATATTTTTTTTCCATGATATTTCTTTTTTATTATAAAGTTTGAACGTTGACATTATGTGTGAAACACTACATCATTTAAATGACCAGCACGCGAAGTGTTGCCAGCATTGATTCTTTTGAGGTAATTTTCGACCACTTTTTGACACATATTGGGCGGTATCTCAGCCATAACTTGACGAATGTTGGCTTTTAAGTGTTCAAGAGTTAAACATGGTCTCTCGCGTAGCCCCACAAAAAAAAATGTCTAATGGTGTCAAATCGCATGATCTTGGTGGCCAGTTGATATCGCCACGACGAGAAATTACGCGGCCAGGAAATGTCTCTTGCAATAAAGCCATAATCGCTCGCGTTGTGTGGTATGTGGCACCGTCTTGTTGAAACCACAAAAAAAGTCGGTTATCATATGATCATAACGCTCCGAATTGACGTTGACAGTCGTTCCATCATCGTTTTCGAAGAAGTAAGGTCCAATCACACCTTCGGATCAAAGAGCGCACCAAACAGTGATTTGTATGTAATGGCCTCTCTTCAATTACTTGAGGATTCTCAGAACCCCAAATACGATAATTTTGTTTACTAACATACCCACCGAGTGAGAAATGTGCTTCATCGCTGAAGAAAATTTTGTTCGAAAAATCCTCGTCCACCGCCTGTTGTTTAAGCACCCATTCCATGTATCTACGACGTTGTGAATGGTCAGCTGGCTTCAGTTGTTGTGTGACTGTCTTACGCCATAATGTGCAGTTCTAATTCTTGAGAACGACGAGGAATCGACACATTCAGCAGCGATATTTTCAGCAGAACGAGCGAGACGAGATTTTTAATCGCTCCAGTCTCTCCAAATTTGCCAATTGCTTGCGTAGTTGGACGATCATGTAAACCATAATCTCCTCTTAAAGCACGATATGTGGCTGTGGCAGAATCACCATTTTTGTAGCATGTTTTTATGCGTTGTGTGATAGTTAAGCGATTCATTTTCGTCAATGTCAGACTTTCAACTGAGAAGAAAAAAATTGGTTTAACAACTTAGTTTGACAGATGTCGAATTCCAGTTCTATACTTTTGAAACCACGAAATGGATAACCCGTTATTTGTGTGAAAATAAGAGTTTATCCTTCTATGAACGAACCCAGGGTAGTTGTAAAGCTTTTCGTGAATTGTTTAACCCTATTTTGCCAACTTGCTCCCAACTTTTCTCCAAACTTCACAAATTTTACGAATCCTGCTGCCATGACAGAACAGCTTACTTACCGTGCACGTGCAACTGATGCTGCTGTTGCTGCTGTTGATGTTGCTGGTGTTCGGCCATATGCCTCTCGAGCTGCTGCTGCGACTGCGCTGTTATTATGGTGCCATTTGGCAGTTGTTGTGTTATAGCTGCCTGTGATAACATTTGAGTTTGTGGTATTTGCAGCGTTCCCGCACTGCTAGAAACTGCTTCAGTTTTTGTTACCACTGTGGTGCTGCCAGCAGTTGTGGGTATAGCACGTATTAATGTCGATGAAGGCACTCCAGCTATAGATGTTTGCGTATGGGCCACACCTCCTCCCTCGTTATACTGAGCGGCTTGACCCGGTGCTCCTTGAAACAAATTCGTCACGACCCAATATTTACCCAACTGAAATACGAGAAAAATATAAAGAGCAAATTTTAGCAGATATTTATTCTGAATTGATTAGAAATGGATAATTAAATTTAAGTGTGGTGTGTATTCAATAAGATTGTGTGTAAAATATTTTATTGCACTTTATTAAACTGTTGAACCACAAAGTAAGAGTGTGTATGTGTGTGTGGCGCATTTGCTTGGATTTATGGAACAATAAGTCAAACATTGGGAAAATATAAAATCTTACATTTTGTGGATTATTGGCTAAAAGGGTGCCGCTGGCCGCTGTAGCAGTTGAGGGGCCAGAATTACTTAGCAACAATGGTGGAGCGCCCGAAGTCTGGTTTAGAGAATGGTGAACATGCTGCTGAGGGAGGTGGTGGTGGTGATTTAACAAATTTGGATTATGTGCCGACACCAATGTGGTGGTCATCGGTACTGCAATGGGACTAGAACATACATTCCCAGATGTTGCCGGCGACGTCGAGGAATTTGTTGAAGTTATAGTTTGTTGTTGCGCAACCACCTGTTTGTGTTCAACAACAATTGTTGATGGCGTCTCTAGGGGCGCCTGAGATTGTGTTGAACTGGATGTGGTGATATGAATAATACCAGAACTGTCAACGGCATTATGGTTGCAGCTTATTATATTTGGCGTTGGCATGAATGGTTGAGAAGATTGATTTGATTTTGGGACAACAGTTAAGATAGAACGCGACTGTAACATTTTAAGATTTTAACGAAATTCAGTTTAAAATTTTCATATAATATACCATATGAATATGTTTTCGTTTTTTTTTTGTTTTCAATGAAGTTAGTCACGCGAGTTAGTCACTCATGAGTATGTATTCGTTCTTCTTTTACATTGATATGAAGTTAATCAAACTATTTAATTTTTTATTGGAATTAAGAGAATCTCTTTCCTGATACAAAAATATTGATGTATCACACTTTAAAATCCAACTACAATTGTCAAAGATAAAGCGAAATAATGTAAAAAGGTGACGCCTGTGTTTGACATAAAAAAGTTTGCTTTTTACAATAAATATACTTAGTTATTCATTTGCTGTTAGATCTAATAGAAATGTTTTATTTTAGGTCTAAAAATGAACCCTATTAATGTTTTCTGTCTTTTTCAGCCGTCTATATGTCGCCGACATGTCGTTGATGCTACTCAACTCGAAAAAAAAAACTTTTACTTTCCTTCACAACCTTCACACAAGGTTTGTTTGAACATTTGTGATTCTCGTTCATGGGAATAATAGAATATTTAGCTATTCGCCCGGATATACAAATGTAAGATTGTATTAGTAAGTAAACAAAAAACATCAAAGCGAATTGAATAAAAGTAAAATTTCAATTAAAATCTTTAATTTAATTATTTAATGTAAAAAAGAAATTACATTAAAAACGTTTTACGTTAAAAAGTGGTATTTGCTTGAGCAAATGCTGGTTTTAAGTTTAGAGCAGACTTTTGCCGGTAAAGTCGGTTTTTTCTTGTCTATGGTAGACATAAAGTTTACTTTTATTTAGCACTGACTTAAAATTGCTTACAGCCTTATTATGAATTCCGAGTGAACATCACTCGTAATGGGAACTCTTCGTCATGAATTCGTACAAAAAGGTATTATGAATTCCGAAGGATTCGAAGTTAGTGTTGCCATCCTCTTGACCTAAGTTCGTATTAGTACAACCAAATTTTTGAATGAAAAACAGCTGTTTTTTGTTTACATTCTAAGGACCGCTAAAAAATTTTATAAAAAAAAATATATAAGCGAAAACAATGAAATCGATTGCAGCAGCCGTTTCAGTGAGGGAAGAGGAATCTTAAAACGAGACCGCAAAGTCTTGAGGCATAGTTAGAATTCCCTTGATTTGGATTACAAGGTGTGAGTTGTTAAAACAAATCACCAATTATGTATGTACATATGTAATTTTCCGTTTAGTTTTATTAAAAACTTCCGGCTGAACAAATCAGCATTGAAGTATGTGCTTGATGTGGTGAAAGTTGCATTGGGTCTGAGTAATAAAAATGGAGTGTCATAACTTGGGTACGTAGTCAGCACAATTTTTACACACATTTTTAACAGAAGGTGGCTATCAGCATGGTGTTGGAAAATATGTGGAACTTGCAATGGCTTCGTCATACCACTTTTATTTTTAATTTATAAATTTATAAACTATAAGATTTCTTAAATTTCGAGCTTGAGGTCCTTGCTTGTTATTTTGATTTTCAATATTAGGTTTTTCTCTTGGAAAACTTCTTTTTCCAAAGGAAAATGAAATATTGAAAATAAAAATAACAAACAAGGACTTCAAACTCGAAATTTAAGATAAAGAAATAAACTTATAAATGAAAAATAAACATTATAAACTTACAAAATAAAATATAACATTTAATTCATATATAAAAGACAGTTTTTTCTTTTTTGTTTGTTTATATGGTTAATTATTTTCCAAGCAATCTGTCTGTTGCAAATGGTGTATATGAAGCGATTTTTCTATACGTAAAATCAGCAGTTAGTTTGTGTTACTTTTTTGCTTCAAATCATGGCAAAACCAATAATTATTTTAAAATATACCAATTAATTATTAAAGAAATATAATTTTATAACTACTTAAAAATTGTTTTTATTCAATTTAAAAACTTATTTTTGCTTTGTTCTTATTTTCAACTACTTTCCGTATTCTCCCGACAGTAAGAAGAGTTCGTGCAAATTTTTTATTAAAAAAAAAACGCCATAAGTGCGTTTTCTTCTGAGTTTATAATTTTTATGACAGCATAGCATAGAATTTATGATAGCCTATTTATGACGGAATTCATAATAAACATGTAAATTTTTTTTTACTTATTTATGATTATGGTGATACATTTTTTTTTTTGATCTTACAAAATTTTAAAAGTAGCATTTTAGGAAAAAAGTGCAAAATAAGTGCATAATTTTGCGTAGAAATGAAAACGCCATAAGTTACGACAGCCATAAACATCGTCTGTGTGTAGTTCAATGTTATAACTGTGAAGCTCTACTCTAGATCGCTCTAACTAGAGTTTAAACGGTGAAACCAACTCGGTCAAACTGAGATAAAACCACAATAAACATCTTCCGAAAAATATCAATCTAATTTTAAACTACGTTTAAGCTGGAATTATCCCAAAAGCTGGCGCTATATCTATGAAATGAGCAAATATTAATGATATATTTTCAATAGATTTGTGAACCAAAATTCTTTCAGTGTATAAAGAAAAAGAACTAATCAAACAGTTGGATTTTCTGTGTTAGTCACCTAAATGATATTATTAGAGATAAGTTTGTGCATTTGTTTTGTCACACACTGTATATGCTTTATGTATGTACATATGTATGCATGTATGTATGTACATATGTATGTATTTATGTTAGTTGATACACAATTTTTCACAGGTAAATGCAATAAATATTAAAACACAAAATGAATTAATGAATTGATAGGAGTTTTAAGACAAGTTAAATTAGCATTTTACCTCATTTAATTGAGTTTGTTGTTGTTCTTGCTGTTGTTGCTGTTGCAAAGGTGAGTGACGATTCTGCTGTTGCGGATCATAGCCATTTGATGTTGCAACGGCCGAAACAGTTGCTTTAGTTGAATTTGTTAATGTTGCCGCTGTAGTTGACTCACCAGGAGTTATTGCATTGTCAGTATTCATTTTTTAAATAACAACAAAAGCAACTCAATACAAGTTGACAACATTGTAAGTGCCGGGAAAAGGTTTTGCTAAAATATAATAAAGTTAATATATATTTTTTTAAATTAGATAGTAAACTCTTAAGCTCTTAAAAACATGATGAACAAGAGGTAATATTTTAATATACATACATACATACATTTCTTTACAATTATGTACTGTAAAAAATGGCCATGAAAAGTGTGAGATTGATGCACATTTGTATCGTATGTTATTGTTTGCCTGCACTAATTTTTAATTTTTACATGAAAACAAATATTTCTTACCTTCCACTATTAGTTTAAATATGATTCTATTTTGTGAATTCTTCTTATAGATTCTTTCTTGGAAACTCGATGAAAGATGTGTTTCAAAACCCCTAAAGTAAGTACTTGTCAGAGCTCAGCGCTTGCTTAAATATTCACGCATACGTATACGTAACAACTATTGCTGAACATTTGTTGCTGAATAACACTCATACGCAACTTTAATATATAACAACTACATTAAACTTTTTCATTGCATGATATTTGTTTTTGATATACACATACATACATATGTATGTATACATGGTGCACAATTCTCGATGAGACAAAAAATTTAAGAATGGAGGAGTAAAGATCTAAAAATTCCTGAAAACCTTACAACTGTCTTTAATTCCCTCCAGAAAAGGGAAAATATACTATCATGTTCACACGCGTAGCAAAATTCCAGATTCGCTCCCATTTGGAGTTTGTGTGCCAATCTTGACGAAATCAGCGATATTCTTCATACAAAATTTTAAGAGCGAATCGTGCTGCGAACCTCATTACTATCTTTTCTAGTTTTGAAAACAGTTCATTGGCATCATTTTTACACTAGCTGTTAAAATGAGCATAAGAAATGATATACAAGAAAAACATGAGATAAACATAAAAGAGAACGAAACGAAAAAGAGACGCCCACTCCTTAGAGTGCTCCAATACAAAAATTATAAAATTTCCCCATCATCCATTTTCTCTTTTTTTATGTTTTGAAACATATACAAAATGCCTCTTTATAAAGCTCACATACAAAATGCTTTTATATAATTTCTTCATTGTGTTAGTTAGAGTGCCTCTGGGAAAGTGTGATGTGTGACTGATGCCCATTAAGGCCGTGATACACTATCCTACTCAATCGTACGATTCATTCACTGAAAATTGCTAGCTAAATCTGATAGAATTCTGTCCTATTCTAAAGAGTCGCATCAAAACAGCCAAACTATTATACTTTTGTAAACAACTTCGAAAAGACAACTCTGATCGCATAGAAAAAGATACGTTTTTGAAACTTTTCAAAAGATTAGCAAATCGGACAGACACATACACTTTTAGGCCAGACTATCACACTTTTTGGACACACATCTCATTTTTAACAGATCGTACGATTCAGTAGGACATTGAATCACGTCCTTTAAGTTTTCTTTCCAACCACAAGCCTCACAGTTCCTCTCCTTAAGCCAACCCCCATACAAAAATAGTATTACAAATGAGGTAAGCAACAAGGATTTTATTTATAAAATAAAAAATTAAATTTTATAGTTATTTGAAAGCGATTGCTAAAAATAATTGTTTGACCCTAATGTATAAGCTTCATCCAAGCCCGATTAAATAATTACCAATTCTAAATCATATACATAACTCGACTATAAAGTTCAACTAATGATTAGAAATCTTTTTCAGTGAAATAATTTTATGATATAAACGTTGCTTCGCATTTCACATGACGATGTGTATTTTCACACGTGCGTATACGTAATAAACTTGTAGTCAAATAACACTCATACACATATTAAAATTGAAAAAAATTAATTTTGTTTATATGTATTTTTTCAGATTGTAAATAGCCACGACCACAAAAACGGCAGGACATTTTTTCATTGCCACAATTTCAGAGTGGACTATGAGCCTTGACTCTTAATTTATGCAATAACTACAGTATTGAAATCAAAAAAATTTTATGGAAAATATAACGTATACATATGCAAGTGTATGTAGCATACATGCATACATATGTATATGTAAAATATTTTTATGTATAGTAAGTTCCATTTTTACTGGGGCTACCTGCAAATCTAATACATAATTAACAAAAATTTATTTATTAATTCAGGTCCAAAAATTAACCTTTTCAAAAAATTTTTGTTGTATTTTTCAGCTGTCTATATGCCGACGACATTTCGACAACGAAACCTGAATTAATACATTTCAATTGGCTCTTAAAGCAAATAAATAATTAGGTTCATAAATTTATTTATTTAATTTTAAATTAAATAAATTTATTTATTTAATTTATTGAGAAATTGAGAAAAATTTAGATTTTCAATTGAAAATAAATAAACGAGAAAGGTGTTTAGCACTTAAAAAAGTGAAATTTCATCTTCGTGTTTGGTTTCATTTAAACTGATTTTTCAGAAATAATGCTCAAAAAATTACTGAGGCTGTCTTTTTGAGATCTCAGTTAAATTGGGTTTAGTTAAACTAGAAATAAATTTATTGGCGGTATAACTTAATTTTGCTTAAAAGGTTCTTCTTTAATGAAATATATTATTTCATCGTAACTATTTTCAGTTTAACTAAACCTTGTTTATTTTAGATCCCTCAAACCGCAGCCTGCGGGTACTCTGATCATAGTTTAACTTTTGCCTTAATAAATCAGTTTACCATTTATAGCTTATGCTTTTCCAAGTAATGGTTGGCAACAATGCCACAAAAGTCAACTAATGGGCAATTATAATTGGAGCTTAAACGCGCTTCGTTTAATGGTAGGTTAAATTTTCACTCACTTGCAGAATTGCTAGATTAAACATTTGTTAAGCTGAAAAGACACATTATCTGCCACTACTTTTGGGGGCGTATTCTAATGCAAAAAAAAAAAAAAATCAGTGTAAGTTCATCTTCGACTCTGATTTAATTTATGTTTAAGCTAGTAAATCTTTAAATCAGTGAATACTTAAAACACATTTAAACAAACAAACAAACAAACAAACAGTGCAAAACATCAGCTGTTTGACAATTTTTGCAACGTTGCCAAATTTCTATTTCATTTAAACTGCAATTAAAGCACAAAAAAGTTTTGTTAAACTACAGCTTTAGCTCAAACTGTTTTTTTTTCGTATAAGTAAAAAAACACATTTTTGCTCTGAAAATAGGCGCGAGCATAATATCCACCAATCACTATAGGTATGTACATAAAGGAATATCTGTGGTGTTTTTTTCATAACATCGGAGGGCAGAAAACGTTTAAGAAAAAATAAAACTACCTATATCAAAATTACTGCAAAATTAGCCCTTTAGCAAAAAAAAAAAAAAAAATAGGTATAGCATAACTAAATTTGGCAAATTAGATGAGCTTTTCTGTAATTTTTAAAATTCAACTTTAGATGTTATAATAACACATATGTATGTAGGTATATGCTATGAAAAACGATAATAAACGTGTTGTTTTTAAACATACATATGTACTCATACATATATTCATTAGTACATTTAGTGCATTTAACACACCGCCGCTCTCTCTCTCTCTCTTTCTCTTTCTCACACTTTATTTTCCACTCAAGACTCATCATTCTTTATTGACTTCATTTATTGAATTCTATTTATTTTCATTAAAATTCAAACATAAAGAAAATTTAACGAAAAAAAAAACGATACTAAAATTTCGTTTTACTCTTGCCAATACCGCCGCCTAAAGCTTCAGTAAAAGCACAGAACAAAATATATTCTTCCACATTATATTCATCGGTTGACTGACTGACTGACTGGCTGGTTTTAAATGAGTAAATGTGTGTTAGTGTATTCGACTGGTGCATACTCCACAAGAAAATCGTGAGACATTTCTTTTTTAAGTGCACTCCAAAATTGTAAAAATAAGACTAAAAACAACAACCATATGATGCAAGTCATTTTGCAAAAGCGCAGAAAAGAGATATTCTAAATGAGAAAACAAAGTTTTATCAGCCTATGAGAAAATCAAAAATTTCTTTAGATTTTTAATTGCTCTAAGAGAGTGATAATTCTTTGAAATTTCATATACATACATGCATACTTATTTGTGCATATACATATATGCATGTATGTATGTATGTGCATACAAAATTCATATTTATTTTCAAATTCGTATGTATTTTTTTTATTCTGTTTCGTTTTCATTTGTATAATATTTTTGTTTTATTTTCTGTGGTCTCTTTTTAATTAGAGTACACTTCATAATTGCTAAATAAATAGCAATGAAAAAATATATATTTACATACATACATATGTACCTATGTAGTATGTACAGATGCATATTTACATATGTATGTATGTATGTAAGTATGTATTGATGAATATTTACTGACGTGTGCACATATGTTTAAACATATAGGAATATGAATAATCACCTTGGTACCTACAAAATTTATGTATGTATGTATTTGAAAAAATTATTAAAAATTTTCAGATGTGCTGCATATACACACATATGTATGTATGTAGGTATTTATGCATATTATATTAATTCAGTCGATTTAGTAATCGATATTCTGTCATTGATTTTTCGATAGCTTTTGGCATTAGGAAAAAAAATTCAACTAGAACATATCATAACAATAATTTTCGAGGCGTCGGAGTTAATTTTTTTTTGCGTTTGTATGTGAGTTCCACCAAGAAATCGTTGTATGGTGGTCGGTTTTTGATTATGTACTTGTTTCTCAAGATCCCTACAAATAGTACCCATCTGTGCAATTTAAAAAGTACAAAAATTCTATTTGTGCCTCTTTTATTCCCCCAAAAATTCAGAATTTGAAAAAAGTACCAGACGCCTTTCCCATTGTTCTTTCAGGCGTTTTTTTTTAACTTTTTAGTACTTGTGTTAGGCTTGGCGATACAGAATTACCATTTATGCCCTTTTTACCCCCTAAATGTCCAAATTAAAAATAAAACGAGGAAGCATATGTCAGAGTTGTTTTTTAAGTAAATTTCAATTCAGCTTTACTTTTTTCCTGTTCCTAACTGTTTTTTTGAGACAAATTCAATTCAAAAAAGTACCAAAATTCAGTTTTTACTCGTTTAATCCCTTTATTGCTAAAAATTCAAAAAAGTACCAAACATGTATCCATTTATTTTTTACCATACTTTTAGGTGCGTTTTGAATTTTTGTGATAAAGTCCGGAGATATTCTCTTTTTATCACGCTTTATATCCCCCTAAAATTCAAATTTTAAAAAAAAGTACCCGACACCTGTCCTTCTGTTTTTGGAGGCTTTCAAACCTTTCTTGAACTTTTTTGGTACTTGTATTAGGCTCCGAGATACAGAATTACCGATTTCGCCCTTTTCATACCTTTTTACCCCCTGAATATCAAAATTTAAAAAAAACGAGAGAGCATATTTGAGAGTTTTTTAAGGGGAGTTCAATTCAGCTCTTTTTTTCCTTTCTTGCCCATTTTTTAGATAAATCCAATTCAAAAAAGTACCAAAATTCAGTTGTTCCCCATTTTATCCAGTTAGTGTTTAAAATTTCAAAAAAGTACCAGACACATGTCCATTTATTTTTATCATACTTGTAGACCCTCTTTGAATTTTTATGCTAACTTGATAAGGTTCGGAGATATTGAAGTAACGATTTTACCCCCTTTTTACCTCTTTTACCCTTTTATGATTTAGCCCCGGATCCGGTACCATACTAGATCAACTTTTCGTACCTTATAGTTCGAAGATCGAATTGTTCCAATTAAGTAAAGGTGGAAAGAAAGGTTTAAATCTTTTGCGAAACACCAAAGTAATAAAGCACAACTTGTTTTATTTAGACACATACAAAAATCTCTTCGTAATTTAGAAAAATAAAAATCTGGAAAAATCTATTCATAGAATCTGATGATTTACAATGCATTGAAAAAAATATAGTGGTTGTCAATAGTAAGAAAAAAAGTTTTCATTTGTTGCATAGTTTTATTAGTCCAGAAGACAATAAAAATCTATCACCCCCACATGCATGTGTGTACATATGTATGTATGTATATTAGATGAGAACTAAAAAGAAAAAAAACTTAAATTAATACCGCCACTGCTTGTAAACTAAATGTTTATTTATATTTGCTTTTTCTTTACTTTAGAATGACATGATGACGCTCATAAATAAGATTTTTAATTTTTTGTTTGTCTGGTGCTGCTTTGAATTTTGTCTCACTTTAGGCTTTTTTCTCTCTGTGTTTTGATAAATGAATGTTTTTATTTTTTATGTGCATGTATGCGAGCATGTATAAACACATACAGATGTATGCATGAAGATACATATGTATGTATGCATGCAGATACATTTGTACATTAAATTATTCTCTATTTGTCTAATTTTTATTCCAATTGAATTTAATTTTTTTAAATTTACACTTTGCTCTCTTAAAATTTTTTATACTGTATATAACAAACACACATAATTAATACTCTGATTACAATGAATATAAAATTTGTTTTGGTTTTTTTTTTTTTTATACATTTCCAACAATCATATCAATAAACATTTTAAGAAAAAAAAAATGCAAGTTTGCACTACCGATTCTTTGCCAGCTGTTCATAAAAAATATACTATGTATATAATTATGCACATACTGTGAAAAGTTTGGAGCTAAAGCTTGTACATATGTATATATGTATGTATACACATACATATGTATGTATGTATGTATGTATATGCACATAACAAAATACATTTAATCGGCATTTCATTAATTATTTAAATTCTTTTACCTTTCAGTTCTTCATAACAAAGTTATTATAGCAAAAACAAATGAAATTATCAAAATAGTTTCTTTTTCTTACAATACTGTATGTAGGTATGTATGTGAATTATAAAATAAGAAAAAAACAGACACATACAATACGTAAGCGGAGGTGAGGCGCGATTTAAGGTGCGTAGACTATATTGAACTGCAAAAGTCAATGAGAACATTTTTACAAGGCACCAAATCTGAACAATGTTGTCGACGAGACGTAGCCGAAGACACAGAGACGAACAACACGAAGACTCATACAATGAATATTATGATGGTATTTGCTTATTATTCTTGTGTTGTATTCCATATATTAAGTGCTTATTGGAAAAGAGAAGAGGGGAAAATATAAAAAAGTTCAACGTTGTCAACATTACGTTTTATGAATCGCTATTTAACTCAATTAGGAATTTAGTTATACTACATAATTTTATAGTCAAATTTATTTATCTTAAATACATACATATATACATACCTACTTAGCTAGATTTTTCTCTAGATTTTCCGTTACTATGAATTTGGGGAAACTTTAAAATAAGGGGCCATAATTTTTTTGCAGGTTTATAGACGGTGTTGTAGAAGTCGTCCCATAACTGAAGTCGAAGTCAGTCGGCGGCTTATAGTTTGTTAATAAATTCATGTTAAAGTTGAGGAAATTACTAAGAAATATATGAAAATATTTGTTATCGTGCTGCCGGAGTAAAGTTTTTGCACAGAACGTAACATCGCGAATTCATAAACGGTTTTAAACACCCAAAATCGTATTTTTTCAATTAAAAAATAATAAGATTTTTCATAGGCATGCAAAACTTGTTCTTGACATGTACTACATATTCTTCAAGCCAGTTTTTTTTTTTTTTTTTGGTTTAAGTATAATTATGGCATATTCATATGTATTTTTATTTTCATTAATATTTAGTAGTAATCACAATTTTTAATGTGATGATTTACTTATTCTTCCGACCGTTTTGACTAATATAAGTAATGATGGTCAAAGGGCTTAAGCTCATATGATCTTAAGCTCGTTGATCATCATTATTAATTAAATTTGTAATGATAGCTTAACAGCTTTCTTTAGCACAAACCTTCGAAAGTTTGCGTCATGTTTCGTTCTCATACCACTTTAGTAAATGTCATGTTATTCTTATTGGAATTTCCAACCAAGACAAACAGAATCCTTTACCTTCGAAACTATTTTTTTTGCCGCTTTAAGGAGTTTAAAAAACCCCCTCTAATTTCATATTTATCTAATGACTCAATTAACAATCAAAGCTCATAGCCATAAGCATAGGTAAATCCAGTGTGAGATATTTTCAATTATTCCAGAGGTAGTTTTTAATAAAATGTTCAGATACTCGCAATTAAATTGAATTGCAGAATTCCTTACTTCGTTTTATAATGGACTAATTATACCGCTAATACTCTCCAACAGAATATTCTCTGTCAATATGTGTTCGAGCAAATCTGAAGGGTTACTGGATGGATTTTAAAGAAATGTTGCGCAGATCAAATTTAAAATCTAATAACTCGGTCATTTAAAAACCGATTTTTAAAATTCGTTCTAATTTTTTTTTCCAAATGTTTCCCAGTAAAATGAACATATAGCTTTTCTCGGAACCGACATTTTTTGGGAATTGAAATAACTTCTTTTTGAACAACTCAGTCTTTTATTAACCGATTTTCAAAATTTTGTTTATTTTTTTCTAAATATCAATCTATTTGATTTTTCTTTCATTTATTCATTACTTTTTAGATTTACTTGCGAACGAAGTTTTCTTTCGCATACTTGTATTGAAAATTTATTATTTAAAGTCTAAAAATATTTTCAGCCATCAATATGCCGCCGACATTTCGTTGATGCCAATCAACTCATCAGTAGAACCGAAAAATTCTTAAGATAATGTTTGAAACTTTACTACGTATTCTATTATTCCTAAACATTCTTTTAAGAATTTTTCGAGTCTACAAATGAGAATTACATATGTTCAAACAAACCTTTAATACAGAAAACATTTTGTCGGCAGCATATAGATGGCTGAAAATTTCTTTATTTTTATTGTTGTTTTTAATACATAAATGAAAATGAAAGCATTTAAAAAAACCAGACAGTCACAAGTAACTTAATATTATTTAAAATTTTGTAAGAACCACAGCAACGCGTGGCAAGGTCATTTAGTACAAATATAGCATTTTAAGTGTATTATTTCACAAACTCGAAAAAATATAGTAGATACAAATTTTAACTATTTTGTTAAAAAAGTCAAAGATAGTGTGTTTTAAAAATGGAACAAACCTACCAAGTGAAATGAATGTTTTCAAACAGTGATCGATATCGAAGTTGTTCGTTCGCATAAATTAATTTTAAACAAAAGTAACAAATTTTAAAATCTATTTTTGTTTTGCATCTATTTATTCGAACGAGCGAACTGTTTTGATATAGTTGAAATAGTAGTAACTATGCTTTAATTGGCGAATTTTTAAATATCGTTTCTTTAACTATTCAGCTAAACTCTGCACTATTACTTTTCTAGTTTAGAACTACATGTTTTAAATAAACGAAAATTTCGATTGCATTGGCAACATTGCGAATAGACACACACATTTATACACTACATTCACATTATACTACACACAAAATACATATTTATGTACATATGCATGTATAGAAAACTTTGTTCTTAGTGGGGAAGGCAGACATAATGGAAAAGAATTTTTGTTTGTTGTTATGCGGTAAGTTTGTTGCATTTCTGTATTTGACATTTGTATAATAAAACTTCAGAAGAGAATTGAAAATATACCTAAATAGGCATGTACCTACATATGTACAGACATATATAAATATTGAACTTATTAACAGGATAATAATAAAAGGAGTATTAGTAACTTTTGTAATTATTTCATGAATAAGATGTGTAGGTATTCTTATATGTATGTATATACATACATACTTTCATAGCCTATATGCATATCAACATACGTACATTATTATACATACATTCTTGTTTGAATGCATACATATTTAACCATTTTTACGCCAATATTTTTTTTTGTTAATAAAAAACTTGATTCAGTTCTTGAAAAAATATTATATCAATACAAATGCAAAAAAGAACGCATGTCCAATTAGTTTTAACATTTTAGGCGCATTTTTACATGGATGTACATATGTGTGTGCATATGATGGCAAAAAAAAATTGTCTCCAAAACTACTGAATACTGTGTACCTATTATATATACATACATATGAAGTTGCATATTATCGAAGCTAAACATACCTGAGATATTCTGCGGCCAATTAGTTTATAGCTTTAATTTCCTTTTCAAATATTAAAAAAATATATATAATTAGAATGATGGCAGTACCACTCCTTACTCCACACACAATCAATTGATGTATATAAAATTTTTTTTTTGTATTTGTCTGCTTTAATTTTATTCATTCTCATTCACATACACTTATAAAAAACTAATCGGGCATAAATAAAAAAATGAAAGAAACGAAAATAATGGCTACCGCAACCCGAGCACCATCATCACACGTAATAGGTATGTACTCATTTTTTTCTTTTGTATATTTATTCAAATTTCCAATTTTAATTAATTTTGCACATTTATAAATTCATGTGCATTTATAATCATATTAATTTCTTGTTTTAGAATTCATATAAGCTATCCGCATATGTACATATGTATGTAATTTGTTTTCTACACAGCACTTTCAACAAACTATGTGTTATTGACATTAAGTCTCTTCATTATTTCATAAAAACATATATGTATGTACTTGCAAATGTTACAAATAAAACAATTTTTACAATTATGTAGTAGTTTTTACATAAATAAGCAATAAACTAAAGAATACGAAAATTACGACTTTAAGTTTAAGAATCTTTGAGATACATATCACAAAGTATAATACATATAATTGTAGATGTTATTTAGTAAAGCTCAAAACGGAATGTCAAAATTATCCAAACCGAATAACCCAGCAGACTATTCAGCTACAGTTAAACATTTTGTGTAGTGATTTATCGTTATGACCAATGATACCAGACTGAAGATTTTACGAATTGTTAAATCGCCGAAAAGAAAACTTGTGTTTTTCTCACGCTTGGTTTTCTTGACGATTTTTTGACACATTCCTTTTTAATTATTTCTGTACTAAGTTTATCAGGCTCAAGTTCTTTCTGTACTATCCTTGTGATTGATATTAATTAAATTAGACAAAGGAGACATCAAAGACATTTAGCAGGGTGGACAACTAGTTGTTTCGAAGCCACCACACTTTCTCGTCAGCACCCGTCTTCGAACTCAAGGGCTCATGTTATATATATAAATAAAATATAATGGTAAAACTACAAATGAGAGTGAAAGAAAAATCAAAAAATATCAAGAAAATCGAAATCTTGTCTCTTTTGCAACGAAGGCAAACATAAAATTTACAAAAAGAACTCTTTAATTGAGTTTTGTTTATCCCTTCGTCAGTCTATATGTCGCCAACATATAATTAATACTAATATATAAATATTAAGTTTCTCTTGGCTCTTATAGCAAAGATTAAATCCAATTTTAATATAAAATTTATATTTATTTTTGGATGTTACATTTTGCATCATTAAATCTTAGATCACAAAAGGCAATTAATTTTAGGTGGGCAATTCACTTTTGACTTGCATTCGTGTCTACATAGGGCAATTTTTGCAGCAACTTTTAAGGCCATTTTTGTCCTGAAGAAGTTATCCGAAGGAGAGCGAAATTTCGGCAAAACTATTCGAAATCATCTTTTTTATTATAATAGTATATATAATAGAAAAGACCTTCAGCTCAAGAAAATAATTATATAAAACATAAAAAAGGGCCGAAAAAACCAAATATTAAATTTATTGATTTACCGTTAGTATCCTAAAGTCTTTTTCTACAGCTGTGTGTACAGCACGAGGCGAAACAGAAAATAAAAAGAATGCCAAATATTAGCCAATGAGGAAAATAGCGAACGGTAGATCAAAACAAAATCGTCAAGTATGAGCAATTATCTTTCCCTTCTTACACCCCTACCGAATATTTCTACAAGCTTAAGTATTGCCTTGTGTGATCTTGCTCTAAGGAATTTCATCAGATGTGGACATCGATCTTAATCTGAAAATCATTAACTTGACGACGAAAAGTCGCCAATCTTAAAAAGTCCTCGTATTTTTTCTATTTCTCTATGATCTGGCAGGGCTGAACTTAAGCAATCAAGTGGCAGGTCGTGACAGCTATTTAAAACGTCATGTTTGTAAACACGCCGCAGTGAAAAAAACAAAGACGTAGTAAGTGTAAAAGTATGTAGTTTTTCGATGAAAAAATTTGAAAATTTATTATATTAAAAAAAATCATCAACCTTAAATTTATAAAATAAAAACTTATATTAAAAAACTTTCCATGTAAACATTGGAATATATTATCATTGGACTTTGCTAATAAACATTTTTTACGTCGAATTGATTTGTTGTCTTTTTTATTTTGTAAAAAGGAAAAAGTGTGGCACACAAAGTATTATAGAAAACTTTCTTCAAAAGGGGGAGTTGCAAGGGCAAAAGGTTCGTCGCTGTAATTTCGCAAAGGAATTTGTCATTGTGTGAATCATTGATAAAAAAAATAACTAAACTAAAAAATTTTCAAATAATTGAAAATGTTGAATTCTCAGGGTGTTTATATTATATGAAATCCAAGAAGAGAAAAAATAAACGCATTTGCTTTTGTAATGTAATAATTTTGTAAGGAGCCTGAATGGATGCACTCGCTTAAATTGCACTGCATTTCTGGCGAACAAGGTGCAAAACAGGCGAATCAAAAGTGGTTTGTCAACTTGTGGCGTCGCCATTTGGTAGCCAAATAATAAAAACCAACTATGCAATCAAAAGTACAGAAAAAATTCGTGCATGCATACAAATGTATGAAGGTAACATTGGAAGAACTTGAAAAGTTAAAAGAGTTTTAAAAGAACAGTTGCAGTGTAACAACCAATAACAACGGAAAAGAATAAGAAAACTTTTCGTGAAGAAATTTTGAAAAAGAAAAACGCGTACAAAGTGTTTAAAATATCGGTATCAATACGAAATTATAATTTTTTATAATCATGGCCACAGTTACGCGCAGTGCTAGTAACAGTCCACTGATATTATTAAATTCACCATTGGATCCCAGTTTGTTTCCTTTAAAATCAATTGATGATGTTGTTAATTTTTTTAAACGTTCGTTGGAACTGTACCATTCACAAAATTTGGAACCTGATTTAACGTTGTTATCAATTGTCGCTGGCTACACCGAGTTGTCTCTTACAACTGGAGACGCTGCACTAGCAGCTGCTGCTTCAGCTGCTGAATATGCTTCATCATCGAATGCTGTGACACCAACAACGCTAGCTGGCATTGTGGGAAGTGGCGCATCGACAGCAGGTGTGTATTTATATCACGCATTTTTTCATATTCTATTTAAGTCCTAAAATAATGGCATAACAATTTTAATTATATGAAGACATGTGGATATACTCGTACATACCTAAAAGTATTTATATGTTACACGTACATACGTACACATGCATGTATAGTTAACGTATGGAGGTAGCTTAAAGAAACATTACACAGACTCAGAAACTTGTAGATTTCTGTTAATAAATCTAGATATCTGATCATTTTAAAACTTTTTTTAAAGTTTTAAAATTTGAAACGTATTTTGATTGAAAATTTTGAACAAATTGCTGCTTTATGAATTGAGCTGCTGCAATTTTGTGCTAAAACAATTTTCGTTAGATTTGAGATTCTAACAAAAATTATTAATATAATTTACTCGAAGTGAGCAAATTATATTGTAGAAATAGGGAAAAGGAAAATAATAAAACAGGGAATTAGTTTCTATATGGTTTCCTTTTAACGTAGGGATTTTATTGAGTAATATTCACCTTTTATCAATAGATATACTGTGGAATTCAGGTTAGTAGAATGTTAAAGAGGTAAGTAACTTTAAATAACTAAGAGCAATAAGGTACGTTTTCGACTTGTTCTGTTTGCAGTTAAAATCAGAGTGTCTTTTAATAATTATTCTATAGAAAAATGTCGGCTTTTGGAAAAGTAGCTTTATATCTGGACATTTCCAATTGTCAACTAGCGCAACATTTAGTACAATAAAATTCATTTAACTGACATTTTTTAAGCTTTTGGACAGGTAAGGCAAAGAATAAAATGTAAGTATTTTTACTTTAACAAAAATTACTAATAAATGGAAAAGGTATAAATTTTATATAAGTATTGAACAATTCATTTTCTTTAAAAATTCAGGAGTTTAATAAATTTAGATCAAAAAAATTACAATAATTTATAATTGTCCAAACTAGTTTGGACATGCCGCCGGCCTCGGCATCAGGCAGTTGGTGCTGGGTTAGTGTTGGTACAGAGAACGTTTGCCAGGGATTTTATTGCCTCTAATATGGCAGTGGTTGGAACACCAGCTGATGTTGACGGAGCTGATGATGGTGGTTGTTGAACGGTTGCTGATTTTTTCAGTTTATACTCCTGCTGGCTTGGGGTTGATTTTTTGGACTTCTTCTTCTTTTTGGTAGGATGCAGCAGAGTATGATGAAACTGATCACACTTCCTGCATGTGTCCACTGACGCACATGCACGTAAATCGTGGCTTCTTGCAAGGCAGTTTACACAGCAATGGTATCGTTCCACTACATCTTCGCGCTTCTTCACCGACATAGCCAAGAACCTACGGCAGAATCTCAGTCCGTGAGCCGCTTTACACAATACACACCTGTAATCCTCTGGGTCTCGGCTTCTTACGTACTTCCTGGTTCGAATTTCCATTGGGCGTGTTACGACTAATCTGCGGTTTGGTCTAGTATGGGACAAAAAATAAATAATTAAGTGTGTATATATATATATTATGTATATATATACTAAATGTATATATATATACTAAATAATTAAGGGGTGTTTCACACGAGCTGAGAACATATTATATATGTATGTGAATAGAAAAAAAAAGGAAAAGGGGTGGAAAAATATCCAGTGGTGATAACAATTGCATTGAATTCACTGACAATCAGTAAAAAAAGAGTAATTAGGTATAAATCAACTCAAAGACTTTTATTTTCCATGTAAGGGAGGATGCATAGTTTCACAATTGGGCGCTTAATTACACCTGAGCTGACGCGCACATCAACAATTCGCACGTTTCCATCTGACCCTGGATAAGTTGCCTCTACTCGTCCTAGTCGCCATTCCTGTGGGGGCAGTAAATCATCTTTCACCACTACCAGGTCCCCAGTTAGTATATTAGAAGTTGAATTTCTCCATTTATAGCGCTTATGAAGTGTCTTGAGGTAATCTTCTTTCCACCGTATAGAAAACTGATGGTGTAGAGCCTTTAACTTCTCCCATCGGTTGATAATCGAAATATTTTTGCCATATGGCTCTGGAAAAGCCATTAAGGGGGAACCTCGTAAGAAATGTCCTGGAGTTAATGCTGTTAAATCTGCAGGATCGTCTGATAGTGCGGAAATTGGGCGTGAATTTAATATTCCTTCTATTCGCGCTAGGATTGTCGAAAATTCTTCGAAGTTGAATTTATGGATACCAGCAAGTCGTTTAAAATGATACTTAAAACTCTTAACGGCAGCCTCCCATAAGCCGCCCATGTGAGGTGCATGGGGGGGTATGAACTTCCATTCAAACCCATGAGCAATATACTTTTGCGCTATGTCACGAGCTGCTTCGTTTATGAATCGCTTGAAGTCTCGTTCGAGTGCTCGACTAGCGCCCAGAAAATTTCTACCATTATCAGAGGTGACCCTTTGGGGTAGCCCCCGCCTCCCAACAAAACGAGCGAATGCCGCTTGAAAAGCGTTTGTTGACAAGTCTGAGCAAGCCTCCAAGTGAATAGCTTTTGTGCTAAAGCAAACGAAAATACTCACATAGCCTTTCATAGTGCTAGCTTTTCGCAAATTAGAGGTTTTGATCTCAAAGGGGCCTGCAAAATCAACACCGGTTATGTGAAATGGTGGATTAAGAGCACATCTTTCAGGAGGTAAGGGTGCCATTATTTGTGAGCATAGTTGCTGCTTGTGTATAATGCATACTTTGCACTGGCGAATTAGAGATTTAATTCGTGGTTTAAGTCTAAAAACATAAAACTCCGATTGCACCATCCTGCACATTTGCCTACACTCAGCATGAGCGAGTAAGTCATGAACAAACAACAGATATAAATAGCAAAACCGAGAGTTTCCTGGAAGAACTATAGGATGGCGCTCGTTATAGGGTAGAGATGATTGAGATAACCTGCCATTTGCCCTTAAAATCGAATCTGCATCAAAAAACGGATTTAGATTTCTTAACGAGCTTTTCTTTGGCAGCGATTGAGAGTTGAGCAATAGTTCATACTCTTCACTGAAAAAATTTCTTTGAGCTAAAGCAATGAGACGGGTTTTTACAAATTTCATCTCATTAAGTGTAATATCTCCGTGGGGCGTTCGGATTCCATTTGGCCTTGAGATTTTTGAACATTTTTCAATACATTTATTGAAAAACCGAAAAATATAACATACAACACGTAGTGCTCGGTTGTATGAAGAGAAGTTACACAAAATATCACCTTCTTGGACCGCTGTATGTAGCGATTGGGTTTGGTTTTTTGAATTTTCTATGAATTTTAGCGGATTTCGTTTGGGCCATGCTGTAGATGGGTTAATTAACCAGGACGGCCCATGCCACCAAAGCGAATTATGTGCCAGTTCTTGTGGTTTGCAGCCACGTGTACCTAAATCGGCAGGGTTGTCATGAGTTGGAACATGATGCCATATAGCGTTGGGAACTAATCTATGGATTTGAGCAATCCGATTCGCTACATAGGTTTCCCACGTAGAGGGTGTTTTTGAAAGCCAACCTAGCACAATAGACGAATCGGTCCACAGATGGATTTCCCTCATATCCAGACTGACAGAATTTAAAACATAATGTACGAGATTTGCTAAAAGAACTGCACCATTCAGCTCTAAGCGGGGGAGACAAACTGTCTGTATCGGGGCGACTTTACTTTTTGCTATTAGCAAATTCGTAAATATTGTATTAGAAATAGTTTGGCATCGAATATAAATCGTGGCACAATACGCTGCCTTTGATGCATCTGAGAAACCATGAATTGAAAGCGAATCAGAAGGCGTGTACTGCAACCAACGTGGGATAGAGATAGTATGTATGAAAGGTAGGTCTTGTATGAAGCTTTTCCATTTGTCAAGAGTTTCCCCTGAAATTTCTTCATCCCAACATAGCCCTTCCAACCACAGATGCTGCATGAGAAGTTTTGCTCTGATGACTATGGGAGCTAGCCATCCAGCGGGATCAAATAGTTTTGCAACAGACGATAGAATCTGTCGCTTTGTTATTTTATCTTTTTCTTCAATAGGACTAAAATTGTATGTGAATGAGTCAGAAATTGCGTTCCACTTTATACCAAGAGTTTTGGTAGAGCTAGTATCGTGGAAACGAAGAAAATCGGAATCGTAAAGATCTTCCTTTGGAAGATGGTCAAGTAACCGCTGGTCGTTCGCGGTTATCTTTTTCAACGGGAATCCAGCCGACTTTAAAACACTAATGAGCTGGGTTTGATTTGCTAAAGTCTCCTGAATTGAATAACCTCCTGTAAGGATATCATCTACATAGGTTTCTGTGCGTAGAATTGAAGCCACATTGGGAAATCTGGATTCGGAATCTGAAGCAAGTTGTAATAGGGTCCGAATTGCAAGATATGGGGCACAGTTTACTCCAAAGGTTACCGTTTTCAATTGATAATCTTTTATCGGGCCGTCTGCTTGTGGCTGGAATAAAATTCGCTGATAAGATCTATCAGCTGGGTGTACGAGTATTTGGCGATACATTTTCTGAATATCACCATTGAAAACATATTTATATTTTCTCCAATTGATTAAAATTGATATTAAATCATTTTGTAGCGTAGGGCCAGTGTACAAAATATCATTAAGGGATAATTGGGATTTAGATTTTCGAGATGCATTAAAAACAACTCTCACTTTAGTCGTTTTATGTTCTGGGCGAACGACTGCGTGGTGTGGTAAATAGTAAGAGCCATATTTACCATGAGAAACTAGTTCGTTTGACGGGACTTCACCCATGTGGTCGAGAGAAATATATTCATTCAGCACTTCCTTGTATTGAGCCTGAAGTTCAGGGGTTTTTGCTAAGCTTCTTTCTAAACTTGAGTATTGAGCTAAAGCAGTGAATCTAGATGAGCCGAGAAAAATGTTTTCTGGAAAATCTGGCTTAAAGGGAAGCCTGACTATATATCTACCATTTTCGTTACGGATCGTGGTTTGCGTGTAAAGTTTCTCGCAGAACTCATCTTCAGATGACATGGGTCGAGTGGTGGTTATTTCTTCTTGTTCCCAAAATTTTTTCAGAATATTGTTTAACTCCACAGTTTCTGATTCGCACACTGCGGTTGTAAACGCTTGAACAGACTGTGTTTTTATGGGACCACTCAGAACCCATCCGAAAACAGTATTATAGGCTGAAGTCTGACCACAAATATTTTTTCGTATCCCATCAATGTTGAGGAAGTGTTCACAGTCATTGCCCAGAATGAGATCAATTTGAGATGCTCTATTAAATGTTGGGTCAGCCAAATCTAATTGAGAAAGGTCTGTTGAGACTGGGATTTCAAAATTGCAAGCGGGAAGTCTTTTAGTTACTTTTGGAAGCACAATTGCTTTCACTGGTACTCGCAAATTATGCCTTCTTGCGTATACAACAAACTCACATTCCTTATTTGCAGTTTGTTTCTGACCTCCGATACCTACGACCTCGAAATGTGATTTTCGATATGGAAGTTGGAGACGAGATCTAATTCGCTCTGATAAGAAAGTTCGCTGAGAACCGGGGTCAATAAGAGCTCTCACTGTGAAGAGTTCACCCCTATGCTCAATTTGAATCAAAGCAGTTCGTAACAAAATGTTTTCACTGCCTGTAGAGCAATTAGCATGAATGCGACTAGAAGTAGTAGGTAAGTCGTCTGGAGTGACGGTTTTTTCCGCCTGAGAAGAGTTTGCATAGGATTTCTGCACAAACTTTTTATTTTCTATCTTGTTCTCGTTATGAGACCTGTTAGGGTTCTGAATTGCATTGTGAGGATTTTGCTTCATGTGCAACAAAGTGTGGTGATTTTTCTTGCAATGGAAACATGTATGCTTACTACCACAGTATGACTTGAGGTGAGAAGCAGCCAAACAGTTGTTACAGAATTTGTTTTTGAACACGTAATCAACTCTCTGTTGCACGCTGAAAGCTCTGAACTTAGGACATGCACGCAATGAGTGATTCTCATTGCAAAGCTTGCAGTAGACAGGGCTCAAATTTTCTTGAGAGACAAAAGTTTGTACTTTGCCCTGGCTTGGTCTTGTTAACGAGAAACAATCTTTAGATATTTTAATGCTAGTAAGCCGTTCTACTGTCTCGTATCTGTCAATAAGAAACTGAGACATTTGGGTCCATTGTGGGAGCTCCCGTGGTGCAGTAAGAGACTGTTCCCAGAGAGCAAGAGTGACATTGGGCAATTTTGTGGAGATTAGGCGAATGAGAATTGGGTCCCAGCTGTCTACCTCAACGCCAAGTGTTCTGAGAGTAGCTAGGGTGTCATTAACAGTGGACTGTATTCTTCTAATAGATTCGCTGTCTTCTCTATTGGCTGCTGGTATATCGAAAATAATTTTAATTTGGTTGTCAACCAAAACTCGTTTATTTTCATAACGAGTTTTCAACGCATTCCAGGCCAATTCAAAGTTTTCGTTTGAGAGTGGATATCTTTTAACTATATCACCAGCTTCGCCTCTCGTTTTGTTGCGGAGATGGTACAGCTTCGTAACTGCAGTGAGCTTAGAGTGGTTTATATAAACCGCAGTGAACATGTCCCTGAATGAGGGCCACTGTTCGTAACTTCCTTTAAACACTTCCGTGTCACATGGTGGAAGTTTAATACAATCTGAATTATCACGAACGAGATCATGTTGGGGCATTTGATTTTGAACTGAATAGCGAGAGGTTGATTGGCCTGTAGGGTAAGGCATAGTCTCTAAACGAAAACTTTTCATTATCTCGAGTATTTTCGCAGAACAGACATAGTACGAATCTGTGCATTCTTCAAATATTTTGCTGACTTCTGTTTTAACAGCGGGAGTAACAAATTTGTCTTTTGACATCATAACTGTTTCATACGAATTTTCAACTCTTCCCCATCTTACCTCCAGGTCTTTTAGCTTAATCTCAAGAAGGGACTCATTTGAGTCAATATTTTCGGCATTTCCGAATTTTTCACAGAAAGTAAGTAAACGATCACTATCAAAATCAAACTGGTCCCTGATAGAAGGGCTAGACTCATCTTGAGATTGAGTTGCCATTATAACCACGAGCTTAAATGGGTAGATAAGTTATGAGAATGTGTCTGAGTACACGGGGCTATAGGAAATAGCAGCAAATTCGCAATAAATATGAGACTAGGGTTGAAAACGTAACTGGTTTGCAACTTTATTAAGACAGAAAGTATTAGGGGCTACAATAGCAAGAATTGAGATATCTGTAGCAGAAACTAAGAGGCTATAAAACTTAGCAAGTGATATCACGTATAAGCAACAAAGAGTATATAGGGGCTTTATGAAAAAGCGCTAGACGTCCAATTTATTTAAAAGAATAGAAATAGGGGCTATAATGTATAGCAATAAATTTGACCTCTAGCAAACAAAAACCTTTAGGGGCTCCGTGATTCAGCACTGAAATCTCGGAGCAATTATTTACCGAATGTTTTCCCAGAATGAGAGTCGATGAAAACTCTAATATTACGTATATTCGGCAAACGAACGCTTGGGTTAAAAAACTAAGTTTGAAAAAAAAGGGGGATATTCCTTGAGAAGGTATATTTTTACACAATTAGTTGCAAATTTGTTAACAAGTTTATAATAATTATAATACACTTGATTGAAATTTGTCTTGAATTGTAAACCCCAAATCGTGATCACTCCACTTCATTAATTGCACACAGGTAACGCTTTGAATATTGCTGGTACCAGATATGTGAACACTCAAATGTTAAATTTTGTATATGCAATATTTAACAATTGGAATTTAAGATACAATCACTTTAATTGGGCGATATTGAGAAATGGAGAAAAATTTATCAATATGCATGAATTTATTTAAATCGTAACTTATTATTTGAGTAAATAGTGTCACTTTCTTTTCAAGTAAGGTAGGGAACTTTCCATCCCTGTTTTAGTTATTTTATTATATATTTATGAGCAAACAGAAAATTGTGCCTGCATATGTACATATGTATGTCTGTAACTACGTATGTATGTAAATTTATTAATTGTTGACACGATTTCTTCAAATTAATTGTATTTAGATATGTAATTGTATATTACTAGCTTTTTATTTTGATGATAATTAACCGTAAGTATATGAATATGTAACTACGTATCACTTTTTTTTTTCATATATGTAAATATTCACTTCATGTATGTACAAATGGATGTATGTAAATATAACGGTAGGTATGTGTACCTCTCGGTGAACAATATGTCTACGTATATATGTATATATATATGCATATATAGACATATGTACATGTGTATATGAGCGGTAAGTATGTTTTAATTTTTTCTTCTTTTAGGTATTTTTATTCACGTACATATGTATGTGTGTATGTATTTTATCTATGTACAACTGGATGTACATACGAACTTCTACAAACGGTATGTATTTATATATGTATGTTTGTATGTATGTGTAATTGGTAAGTATTCATATACAACTTGTAAGTATGTACTATCTAAAATTTTGATTATGTATTTATATTATCTAAAATTTTATTATATACGAATGGATGTACGCATGTGTGGGGAATTATATGGTGCATGTGGTAAGTATGTACAACTGTAATGCTAACGTTTTGATATGTACATGTGTATGTATGTATGTATATGAAATTTATTTATGTAGGAATGATCAACCGGTAAATGTGTACATATATGTATATAGGGATGTGTATGACGTTATGAGGAATCAGTATATAACGGTACTTATATACACATCTACATATGGATTTGAATCTTTTTATAATATTACTTACAATTTTCGTTTACTTTGTGGTTTTCTTTTTTCGGAACCAAATTTAATGCCCGCGCTTTTCAATCCAGTACATATGTATGTATCTTGCACACACATACATATATTTTCCTAATTATTTCTTCTTTTTTTTTTTTTTTTTTTTTTTTTTTTTTTTTTTTTTTTTTTTTTTTTTTAGATTTTCTGCACCTTCATATACACATACACTATTCGTTTTTTAATTATTTATTTGATTTTACTTCATATGTATGGACTATTATAATTTTATAATTATAATTTTGAGAGATTTTTTTTTTTTTTGTAATTATGTACATATGTATGTCATTGTACATACATATGTATTTTTTCACTATTTAATTTTTAACTCTTCGCTTACTCACGGTTTTATTTAAACTGGTGAAATGCAATTCTGTTTCTATGCTTTACCTCATTATTTGTCTTTTTGCTTTGTGTAATGCTTATCTCGCTTCAATTTAAGAGAACCTTCGAATTTTAAGTTGATCTTCCGATTTGACTCTTAAAGGACCATGAACAAATTGCTGCTTTATGAATTGAGCTGCTGCAATTTTGTGCTAAAACAATTTTCGTTAGATTTGAGATTCTAACAAAAATTATTAATATAATTTACTCGAAGTGAGCAAATTATATTGTAGAAATAGGGAAAAGGAAAATAATAAAACAGGGAATTAGTTTCTATATGGTTTCCTTTTAACGTAGGGATTTTATTGAGTAATATTCACCTTTTATCAATAGATATACTGTGGAATTCAGGTTAGTAGAATGTTAAAGAGGTAAGTAACTTTAAATAACTAAGAGCAATAAGGTACGTTTTCGACTTGTTCTGTTTGCAGTTAAAATCAGAGTGTCTTTTAATAATTATTCTATAGAAAAATGTCGGCTTTTGGAAAAGTAGCTTTATATCTGGACATTTCCAATTGTCAACTAGCGCAACATTTAGTACAATAAAATTCATTTAACTGACATTTTTTAAGCTTTTGGACAGGTAAGGCAAAGAATAAAATGTAAGTATTTTTACTTTAACAAAAATTACTAATAAATGGAAAAGGTATAAATTTTATATAAGTATTGAACAATTCATTTTCTTTAAAAATTCAGGAGTTTAATAAATTTAGATCAAAAAAATTACAATAATTTATAATTGTCCAAACTAGTTTGGACAAATTTTAATACAATATTTTCTTAATAGCTACTTTAAACAGATGTTAAATTTTTCCAATTTCTAGTAAATTGTATCAGTTAACAGAAAGCAATCGGCCGTCTTTGTTTCACTTGAATAATACCATTATACCTATACGAAACTTAATTTGATTATAATTAAAAAAAAAAAAAAATAGTAGCTAAGTTTTAAGCCATTGGAAAAATGTGCCCAAACTTTAATATAGCAAACAACAACACGGACAATTTTCATTTTGTAATTTAGCATCACTTTTCCGTTTTTAGCAATTAATTGTTATATTCGAACCAGATGACACATATGTTACGAGGGACCTGAGACCGACTCACTTGGGTCCTAGAAAAGGACACATGCAATTGTTAATAATTTTATCGGGCTTTCTAGTTTGATTTTTATTTCCTCAAAATTGAGAAAGATTTTTTGTGATAAAATTGGAGTGATTGGACATTTTTAAAGAAGACAAGAAAAATACACTTGAAGACTCACTGGCTGGGGTACATACCATTTTTTTCTTTGGGCACTAACTTTTATGTAGATAACATTGAGATAGTTGAAAAGCAATGCAGTTTGAAAACGTAACCAAATCTCAAGAAAGCCTTGGCTGCAATTTATTGCTGTAAATGGTGCCACGAAAATTGTGTAGGCATCATCGTAGAAAAACTTAATTTACTGCATAAAGGAAAGGGCTTTTCAAATTTCGTAAGCGACGCGCGCAAGACCAAAATAACGTTGTGATCAAAATATTTCCTACAACCTATTCTATTGAAGTTAATCATGCGAAACTGTTACTATTAAAACATTTTATATCGCATTTTAAGAAGCAAAAATTCACGGTTAAACCCACGGAGCGCACAACAAGCCTATATTGGCTTAGGTGTATCTCGTAAGACATGGGCAATAGAACCCCTCCATTCAACCTAACCTAACCTAACCTACATAAGAAGCAAAAAAGTGCAAAATTAATGCATAATTTTTCTCCAGAAAAGAAATTACCATTAGTGACTAGTTCGTGCACAAATAGATAACATCAGATTTCAGGGGTGCAAAGTTATTTTTTTGTCGGTTTCAAATTCGTTTCCGTTACTCTCGGATCCGAATTGGGATCGCTCCCATTTGCATTGACACCGATACAAAATAGTATTGAAATATTTCTATATTTTCAGCTTACAACGACATAATCTCTGGAAACTCTGTACCATTTCCGGAAATAACGTACGAACTTGTTTCCGGCTTATATAAAAAATTCCAAAGTATTCTGTCCATCGTTGAAAAGCCAAAAGTATCATCAACTTGTAACAGCCGACAAGCCACCAGAGAAGTTATAAAAAAAGTATCAGATGTGATCTGGCATTCGTTGATACGCAGCAGCTACAAAGATCGCGCACACCTTCAAAATCTTTATAGTTATTTATCGGGCAATAAACTGGACTGCTTTGGTGTGGCGTTGGCGGTTGTTGCTGGCTGTCAGATATTGGGATACCGTGGTGTGCGTTTAGCCATATCTGAAGATCATGCCTGGGTAGTGTTTGGTAATAAAAAAGTGGAAACTATAGAGATCACTTGGCATGGCAAAGGCAGTGAAGATAAACGTGGACAGGATATTACTTCGGGCATAGAGTCCGGATCATGGCTGTATTTGGGAGGCTTAGCCGTAGTATGTGATAAAGGTATGGAAGTGGCAGCTATAGCCTCTGCCATTAACATATCGCTGTCGGCGAACAGTGATTGTGTTGAGGTTCAAGAACTACAACAACGCTTGTTATGGTTGCTCTATGATAAGGGTCATTTGAAAAAATACCCAATGGCTTTAGGTGGGTTTCCAAAATGTAGAAATAAGCTTTGCATGTTATTTATATTATTTTAGGTCTAAAAATAAACCCTAATATTTTCTGTCTTTTCCAGCCGTCTATATGCCGCCGACATTCCGTTGATGCTAAGAAAAGTAAAGGTGTTGCAAGACGTAAAATGTTTTCTTTATAAAAAGTTTGTTCGAACATTTCTGATCCATGATTTCAAACATTCTTTTTAGATTTTTCCATTCTACTGATGTGTTGGTTAGCATCAACGAAATGTCGGCGGCATATAGACGGCTGAAAAAGACAGAAAACATTAATAAAGCACATTTTTAGACTTTAATATAATAAATTTCAATTGGCTGTTACAGCGAATAAATAATTAAGTTGATTTTTTAATAATTTTGTATATATTTTTTGCAGGCACTCTTGGAGAACTAGAGGAAATAAATTCAACTTCGAAAAGTGTTACATGTGAACAACTGTATAGAGAGGCAATTGAGTCAGCCAAAGCCCACTATCAGAATCATCATGTTTATCCCTATACCTATCAGGGAAACTATTATAATCGTTTAAATAAATATCGTGAAGCTTTTGCTGCGTGGGCAAATGCTGGCGATGTTATACGTTTGTACACTTACCAGTGTCGTGATGATGAAGAAATTTACAAAGAACTTCTTGACATTGCCAACGAAATGATTCCATATGTTATGAAAACTGAAAGTTCTGGCCATTCCGCACGTAGTATTCTACGAGATTCAGAAGTATTTGCAAATCTTTTGCGATTTTACGATGGCATTTGTCAATGGGAAGAGGATAGCTTGACGCCTATTCTGCACATTGGTTGGGCAAAACCGCTGGTAAACAACATTTGTAAATTTGATTATGAAGTTCGTTCCCAAGTTGTTATAAAAGTGCCAGAAGATGAACTGCAGGCAGTTCGTGGCTCGAATGCACAGAAATTAGCAGCAGAAATGCAGACACGTGATCTTGAAGAATCTCTAAATGAGACTAAAACTCAGAAATCTTTCGCCGGCGACACATTCTCACCGCAGCATGTTGAAGGAAATAATAACAATTTGGTGAAAAAGGAAGAGGTGAGTTGAAACTACAGAATTGAAAGTTGTTGTTATACAGCAAACATTCTTAGACTTCATAAAATTGTGCTATTGAAATAATTAAAAACAGAAATAATTTAAAAATAATTTTTAGCTACTTGCTGAATTCTAAAACTATGTCAAGGAACACCAATAATACTTCCCAAAACCCGTTCTAACAACATGATCCAGATACCTTCAATAATTACTTCATTTCTTCACAAAATTGTCAAATGAATATTCTAGTTAATTTCGATGATTTTCTTAACTTAGGTTTTAGCTTCAAAACAATTAGTAAGCGTGAATTATACTACGCTATTACATCTGTCAAATCAAATGATTTGGGCTCCGATGAGTTGCCACATATGTAACTTTATTAAACTCTTATACCCCGCACATTGAACATTTCTAACTACATATCTTTAACACTATAATTATCACCTCTAAATACCCATCGCAATGAAAAATCTCTAGAGTAATACCCATTCTCAAAAAAAGGATGAAGCTCGAACATCACTAATTATAGACCTATTAGTATTTTAACTACTTTGTCAAAAGCTATTGAGTCTATTAAAAAAAAACCCCCAATGCTCGAGCACATTATTTTCAAAAGGCTATTAAATAATTCTCATTTTGGCTTCCGTAATGGCCTTAGTACTTCCTGCTTGGTTTGACAAAGAATATCCGTCGTAACCTCGAATCAAAAAGAATTATAACTATCGTTTCGCAGGATCTGAGTAAAGCATTCGACTCTGTTGATTTTATGATTTTAATTGATGAATTGTGCCAGAAATATTTGTTTTCGTCTTTTTCCTGCAAATTGTTACACTTTTATTTGAATAATCGAAAACAGTTTACAGGGAATGGTATTATGAATTTCGTAATCTTAAATTGCTTTAGTGGTGTTTGTTAACGATTTTGTAGATTTCACTGGCAGTACTTTATTCTGGCGATCATCAGTTTGTTGACTCACATGAATCGGTTATTAATTATACCTTGTCCCTCGGTTCAAACGCATGTAAAAGATCTTCATGGCGAATATTTTGAAAAACATCAACGTGATTTTCGATGATTAATATTTGTTTTTGTTCTCTAATCCCGAGATATAAAATGCAACCCGCGTATATGTCCCTTTAGGACTCGATTAAATGTGAATTGAATAAATAGAAAAAAATATATTAATAAATTATACACCTTCCCAACTAATTTCAGAAAACGAATGACGGAAAGAAACGTGAAATGCCCACAACTTTGGCAGACTTAACAGCTGCATGCGGAGAAAAAATTTTGAATCCTGACTTTTTACTTCAGGGAGGTGGTCAGCCATTTGCAGAGCAACAGAAATTAAACAATCAACACGACGACACCTCGAATGGCAAAGTTCCCGAAAAGAAACCCAAATATTCCAAAAATGAAATCCCAACAACATTGCAACAACAAAGTTCGACGCAACAATCAGCATCAGCCGAATGTAATACGAGCAATATGCGAACAGGTCAATCATTAATACCTCCATGTTTGACAACGCCGGCACCTGTGATAGACGAAGAGGATCCTTTGCATTACATGCTCAAGAGGCCAGTGATAACATTGTACAGTCAAAAAATGAAAGGTTTAAAAGATTTGCTGTTGGCTGAAAAATTAAACACTCATGCCATATCGCTTCAAGTGACTGCACAGTCGGTAGCGAGTAAAAAGGTACGTGGTGTCGATAAGCTGGGCCATCATACGACAAGCTCAACATATTCAACCGCGAATTTACCAGACGCTTTAACGGCAGGTGATTCGATTGCTGTCTCCCGACCAAAACGTACTAGAAGAGAATGAGTTCAGTGTAATAATTGCTGCTGTGACAGCGGGCTGTGCCAGTGGTAAGCAACAATAAACATTAAACCATTTTTCCTAAGTAGGCTTTTTAGTGGAATTACAAAAACAAAGAAGCAAAAAATGAAGCTTGATCTTTTGGAACACAAAAAAGGGGACAAATGTGTGTTAAAAAAAAGTTTGCGTTAGGATGATGAAAAATTTTTGGCAGCAGTTTTTTTTTGGCAAATTCTGAAAATTTAAATGTTGCTGCTGGAAAATTTTCTTAACCGAAACACAGGCAAAAGAAAACGAATTTAATATACATATATATTTTCTTTTCTCTTCTTTACATTCATAGAACTGCTTATTAGTGGAAATAGAAGATTATATTTAACGGGTTTTCTTTATTAATTGATTAATTAAAACTGTCGCTAGAGCAAATATATTATGTGTGCATCAGTTTAATTTATCGCTCTGCTAAGAGAAGCAATATAATTTTAGTGCAGTTGCCAAGAAAGCAGTCATGAGCGTATTTTAACTGCAAATATATAATACATTCACATAGAGACCACAAGAAGAAAACACCTAAAAACATTGAATTTCTATTTTAAGGTTATGTTTGCTTAATGAACAAATACAAAATTGACAACTGAAAATTTATATACATTCACATAGAGACAACAAGAAAAAAAACCTAAAAACATTAAATTTCAGAAGAGCATATTTTAAGGTTATGTTTTCTCAATGAGCAAATGCGAAATTTCGACCGAATTTTCATTTGCTACTGCAAAGCTTTCGTAAGCTTAAATAATTGTTTGCTGTAAATCTTGTATTTTCTCGTTGAGCAAACATAACCTTAAAATATTTTAAATTTTTTTCCTGGTTTTGCCTTTGTTGGTGATTGTTGATGCATCCTAATTAGTATATTAATTTTTAGTTGTTTGCATTCATGAATACATGTAATTGCCAAACCAAAAAAAAGCAAGTCAGTAGTGGTCATGTTGTTTATGGGCAAATATTTGCCCATGACCACACTGAAGAATAGAAAATCGTATTTGAATGGACATCACAGGTAAATAGCCTTTAAAGGCGAATTTAAAACTGGCTCTAGAACTCGAAGCGTCTTTTATGTCTATCATTTGTTTTCTTCTTAAAATTACAATTTTCTACCTCTACTTTTTTAAAGAATATTTTCTAAAATGAAATTCATTTTAAAGATTTCAATAGACGAATTTAACCAGTAAGACATTGTCAGTAATATTAGTTTTATATTTGTTTATTTATTGTTCATAATTTTTAAATAAACAAGCACGCACACATTTCTCCCCGATTACTTTTCAATGCATGTATGTATACAACATACATATGTAAATATGTATGTACTTGATGTTTATTAAGAAAATGTAAACATTTAAATTATTATTATTTTGGATGGTGCTCGAATTTTTTTATTTTACTAAGCGAACATTAATTTATATGCATATCTATGTAATTTAAAATATTCCATTAATTTCAAACGCGTGTGGCCCTGGAGTAAAAATTATTTGGATTTTTTTTTTTATAAAAAGTTTATTAATTTCTTCTTAACTATATTCAAGCTTGAAATCCTGGGACCCTACGAATACAAATTTTATCAAAAACTGCACCCGCACTCAAAGTTTGGGTAAATGCGGGACTGTGAAAGAGGAATATTCTTATTCTTCTTGCACCAAGTGATACTCATTTAAAAAAGAAGGTAGCCCAGACTGCATTCAATTAGAGGTTTTTAATGTTTATTACTCGACGTCTTCATCAGCTATCAACTTGAACATGACTTCAACATTTTCTTTCGAGTTGTCATACGTTTTGTTGTCGTTTGCTATCAGCTTTGACAACTCAGATGATAAAATCGTGGAGAAATGTTGAAGCGAATTGGGATGCGGGCACCTGTAATGGATTCGCCTTGGTTTTGACCAATGTTATTAAGTACTGGGTAAATAACGGAGATATTTAAATAAAGTGCTGCATTTACTTAACACCATGTGTGTGTATTACATACAAAAAGGCGCAAAGCGATATATGACATATAAAACTAAAAGTACGAAGTTTGCTTGTTAAAATAAGACACCTTTGAAAAATATGCAATTCCAATACATACATATGTATCTACTTGTATACATACATACGTTCATACCTTAATTATTTATTTATCTTTTAATGCGTAGTACTTGTCTCTTTTTAATATCTTTTAATATGTACTTCCTAGAACTTTTGTGATATATACATACATACATACATTATTTAATTTCTATATTTAATTTTATTTAATTAACAAATATCTAAATTACTTGTATACATATTTAATTATAAAAACTATCATAAATATTTGTAGAACTTAACGTATTTATTTGTGAAAGAGTTCATGCACAAAAGTAAAAACAAAGGACCCCTATTACGAGTAACATTCCAAATTCGCTGAGTATCGAATTGTTGGTGAATGTTGCTATTTTATACATTTTATTTTAAATAAATTTGTATACAAATAACTTTTCAGCTGATAAAATCTAAATATTGTGAGCTCACAATAACGCCAGTGTCATTCACAAAAGTGTAAGCTTATTGAATGATGCCATAATGATGATCGAATGTTGCTCATAATAGCGGCAAAAAAAAAAAAAAATAAACGCTCAATGTTAAAAATGTTTTTTAAAATTTATTTGTAATGCATATGTAATTCATTATTTTTATTAAAACAAAAAAAGAACGAAACTATTTGTCTTGTTGCATTAAAATCAATATATTTTGTTCGTTTGTAAAGTGAATTACTTGTTGAAAAAAAAAATGATTGATAATAAACATTAAAAATGAATTTTGTTAAAGACAGTCTGTGATTATTGAAAAATAAAATAACAAACAAAAAATACATATATAAAACTAATCAAGCAAACTAATAAATATTTATGTAGCTTTCTTTATTAAAACTTAAGCATTTAAAATTGTAATAAGAATATTTTTAAAACTTTCCTCCCTTTAATATTTGAAAAAAAAAAACAAAGAAAAAAATCATAATTAAATGTTGTCTGGATTGTGATGTTCTGTTGAAAGTTTAAACAAAGCTATACACATATGTACATGTAATTAAGATACACCCGCTTACATACACTTCATAGTGCACACAAAATTTGTCTACCACCACCACAAAAATCTTTAAAAAAAATGGCCCCAACTTTTTTGTAAACAAAGAGAAAAAAATGCAAAAAATAAACACCTGCGCTACCAAGTTCACCTTGTATGAACTCGCCTTGAATACAACTGATAAGGTAGACTCCCAAGGCGGATCCACTACAGGTGGTCGCAATTTGATTCCAGTTTTTCAGTTCAGTCCTAGGTTTTGCTGTCGTTTGCTGTCAGATTTGACAACTCGGAAGATAAAATCGTGGAAAAATGTTGAAGCGAATTGGGATGCGGGCACCTGTAATGGATTCGCCATGGGTACTTTAACATCCATTACAATGACCATCAGCACCTAATAGCTACAGCTTAGATTATTTTAATTTTTTACTTGGTGGCCAATGGCAGCTGTTTGCTTAAAGGCTTTGGTTGAAGACAACTTCAAGCAATTTTGAGGTTAAATTTCTGTTTAATACGGATCTCAATGCCTCATATTTCTTTTAACATGACACAATTAATGTCGATTTAAAGCGGGACTAGGCACAAAATTTATTTCTCTTTCTTTATTATTTATTAATCGCGCCATTAAAATCATATGTATGATTTAATACATACAATCTGTAATAAATTGGTAATAATTCTTTTTTATATATGTACCAATTTTAGTTTTGTAATTTTACAATCAAATAACAAAAATAACGATAATAAGCAAGTCTATCAAAATGAGAGCCATTTCATAACTGCCAACTTTATATGTACATATGTGTGTTAAAAGTTCTTAAAATGCGATGCGAATTTAAGGGATGCTATTGTATACTACAACATACTTTGAGTCACACACAATCTTTTTTAAGTTAAAATTATTTCATAATTAATTTATTGATTGCCATCAAAGCCAATTTAAAATTATTACTCTAGTTCGAAAAAACCTCTAATTGTTTTCAGCGGTCTCTAAACCGCCAACATTTCGTTGATGTTATCCAACTCGTCAGTAGATTCGATAAACTTTGAAAATATGTTCAAACATTTGCTTCATATTCTATTAATTTTAGAAAAGCAAACAAAACTCAAAAATAGTTAACAAATTTTTTCGATACAAAAAAACATATGTATGTACTGTGAAACATTTGCTGCAAGTGCAACTCTGAAAGTATCTACATACAAAAATAATTTCATTTACTTACATTCCAATTGTCATCGTTGTCGTCACATTGAGTCGACATGAAAAATTCAGCACTTTTCTTGCTGCCAATAACAAACAATTGAAAGTGATTAATAGGCTTTATCTAGTCCTTAGTTCTAAAAGACATCAAATGTCGACAAAGAAGCCGAAAATTGCTGTCGAAGAGGACTGCACAAAACGCAATTTTTGCGATGTTGACAATTGGAATATGGGAAATTATTTGCCATGAAGCCAATTTAAATTTATGGCCCCTATTATTATAAGCAACATTCGATATTCGCTGAGTATCGAGAAGATCGAACAACGATTGTAGAATTAGTATTACGAGTTGGTAGCACTGCTGAAAATTTCGTTGCTCAACGAATTTTCTGTCGACTGTAATTTAGCTTTTGGTAGTATGGTGTAAGGCGATAAAAAAATAAGAAAGTATAAGTATTTGCTATTTATGTATATATAGATTCCGCATGTGTGCACTACTGCAGCAGCTCATCGATAGTGGACATCAAGTAAATGAACGCATCCTTGCACAAGCGAAAGTTGTTTATAAATCTGTAAGCAACTTTCTGTTTTTATGCACACAAACATGTTCAAATATATCTTTTATTTACGTGCTGCCAAACATTTTCACAGGTTTGGAAGGGTCCCTCTATATATTTATATTTCTAACCAAATCCATTACACGTTCATCATCTGACGAATCTTCGAACCATAACCCCTTGGTAGACATGACCAAACTTTTTTACTTTAAATAAATTTGCATACAAATAACTTTTCACTTTTAGAATTGTTAAAAAACAACTTTTCAGCTCATAAAATCTAACTATTGTGAGTTCACAGTGACGCCAGTGTCATTCACAATAATAAATTAAAATTCGTTCGATACAGTTTTTCGATGATGATCGACGATCGAATGTTGCTCCAAACACATGTCGCTGGCTTATAGACAGACGACTGTAAATCTACACAGAAAACAATTGGAGATATTTTCGATTTAAAGCAATTAAAACTATTTTCTTATAAATCTACAAATGAATGTTAAATGTTTGAAACAAAAAATAAATATAATTAATAGCAAACACGTGTATGCATATTATAACTTTTCGAAAAATTATAAAAAAAATCAGTCATTAATTAATATTAAGCGAAAAAATCGATTAAACTTACGTTTACCGGAAAAAAATATACATATATTTATTGTAGTAAATACCTATTTAAGTCAAAAATGTATAACGAAAAATTACTTTATTTTCTTAAATTGTATAACAAAAACGAATATAACGGGAAAAATTCATATTGAAAATAATGATTGGTGATTTTTTTTCTTTTTTAATTTTTCTGCATAATACACTACTTAAATGATGCACTAAAATGAACATTAAAACAATACAAGAAAATCATAGTTCCAATAAATACTTTATACACTTTTAAATGCAATAACTACCAATAACAATTTTTATTACAATTACAAAAGTACACGTGGTACATACTTAACCAGCTTAGCTCAATAACTAAAGTAACAAAAGAACGTTGTATGTGTACAAACATTTAATTTACAATATACAGATATAAAGGCTAAATCAAAATAATTACTGCAAGACAAAATAGATATTTTCCCCTTCAATTTCCTTTAAAAAACCAAGAAAAACGAACATATAAGTATATATTGATCCATAAATGTTTTAAATTTAAAGAAAGAAAGAAAGAAACAAAAAAAGAAAAAAGTAATAAAATGCAGTACCAACCATGTTATCTATGTACATAAATAAGTTGTTGCTTCTATATACTTTTTTGGTGTGAATAATAAAAAAACGGATTTTATTTGCGATTATTTGTCTTTATGGAGATTTGATGTCATTATATTAACTACCAGTTTACCAATATCGAAACTGTTTGTTCGTTCTCATAAATACGAGCATTGTTCAAAAGAAAAGCTGAATTTTGAATTCTTTTGTAAAAAACAAACTGAGAGGTCAACTTTTTTTATACCTGAAGAAACGGTTACTGCATTCAGAATGCATGTTTTGGCCGTATTTATTTGAATCGCCTGTCTACTGAACAGCAAAGACACAAACGGGGGATGGTTTGGTGGTTTCTTTGATAGCTTTCTGCATAAAAAATTTGTAATCGATCTTCTGTGGAAAGTATAAAACCAAATAAATGCATGGGCCGGGTCACGGCACTCGTGATTGAATGTATTCCGTTTCATGACTGCTGTGCTTTTCTTGCTTATTTTGTTTAGCATTATTTTTACTCGACATTTTATTTGTTCACGAGTTCAATAATTCGGCCCCGGATCTTCTTGGGTACACTTTTTGACAATTAATGCAAAAAAATTACATATTTACGTTTTTACTCTTTAATAAAAACGGTTTTGCGGATTCTCTAATTGCAAATGAGAAGAAAACACACTCATCTCTTTTATTTACAGCACGTTCAGTTCAACCTTTATTAGTTATTCAACACTGTTAAAACACTTTACTAGAACACTTTTCACACTGTTACACCACTGCTGTAAAAATCGGACTCACTGCTTATGGTTGACGGTAACACAGTTAAAACAAGACTCTTCCCAAACGGAAATGCATGCCACCATTTATACTTCAACTTAGCTTCCAGAGATTTTTAAGTCGAGAGCCATCTTCACCATACACCAGTATTATCGACTATTTGCACGTAATATCTTTTGTATTCGTCCAGCTCTTTCTATTTCCGCTAACAAACGATATGGCAGTGCTATTGACTCTGTCCGCATGGCAACTTCACTAGTTATTTAAATTAGATTTCTTTTCTCAATATGGTGCATACTTTTAGGAGTTATAAAAACAATTTTAACAGCCGTACAATATTTAATTTAAAGCTTATTTGAAATTTTTAGAAAAATAAATCTACTCTTCGATTTTACGCGCATCAGTCCAACACATGATACAACTAATTAGTTGTATTATGGCCCAACCTAGATTATTGTGTCAAACGTATTATTACCGTCTAAACCATTCGTTTTGTGTGAAAGTATTGACAGCAAAAATATGCTTGATGCGCTAATTTAAGTTGGCTTGTAGGACAGATTGCTACTTCAATTTAAAACTGAGAGGCTTGCTGTCAACGATAACGACAAATCATTTTAGCAATTATTAAAAATACCGTCGCAAATTCGTGACGTGATTATGAGAACCAGTCCCTTGGAATAAGGGGTCTAATACCAGAAAATGTAACCGCAACGTACCAGTATGTTGCCCTTTTTATACATATCATTTAAAGACTAGACAAACGGGTTAAAATAAAAACATTTTATTTAATGTTTTGCAAAAATTTTAATAGTGGTTGTCAAAACGAAATCAATAATTTGTTCGTTTACTCGAACTCCTCTCTGCAACAAAGAACCCTCAACTGCGTTGGAACCATCAAATAAATCATCATCCTGACGACGCAGAATCCAACAACGTATGTTGGTTTAGATGTAACTCAAGCCGATCCTTGAAGTGCGTGAAATCGAGGGAGATTTCTATGCCAAATTTTAACTACTGAAGTTCGACAGACCTAAAAAAGATTAAAAAAAAAAAAAACACAAGACACTGATGTTTTAATACATACTTAGATACATGTATGATAAATACATATTAAAAGTTTAATAAATTCAGTTATTTGGAAACTTTTGATAAATCAACATTACGATTCAGTTGTCCCTATCAAAACTTATCATCACGAACAAGCTTGCCTTTCTTTTTAATGCAAATAAGAGATAAATTTCTCTTTTGGTGTAGCTGCCTTGCAGACACTTACCATATTTTAAAGTTGGAGCAGCCGCCTGGCACAATTTTTCTTTTTGTAGGATTCAGCCCTAAAAATAAACAGAATGATAATCAATACCATATTTATGAAATTATAAAAACAAAATAAAGTTGAACATCAGTCTTTTGGAAACAATTGATAAATCCACATTATGATTCAGCTGTCCCTATCAAAATTTGTCATCATGAACAAAAACTTAATTTAACATACATACATACATACTTATCTACTACCTATCTGTCTTGGTACTTACCATTCCTTTTATCAGATGGTCCAGCCTACGAACTTTTGATGCACTTAACCCTGAAAATAGACAGAATGATTAGATGTTGTTCCATTTTCCAAAATATATGTAATAATAAAAAGTTTAACATCAGCCGTTTGGAAACAATTGATAAATCCACATTATGATTCAGATGTCCCTATCGAAGCTTTTCATCATGAACAAAACTTTATTTAATATATATACTAAATTAATTAAACTCACCATTTTAAGCAATTACTTCAGTTCAAGATCAAACACTTTATTTTAAATTCATATCGATCTTTTCATTGATATACATAATTATGAATATTTTTTAAAATCAAAAAAATATATATCGCAGCAAAGGTGTTTCCATGAGCACGTGTTGAACAAAATAGGAAGAGATGTCACAAGTGATAGAGCTGCAAAGCAAACGATGGTACTATAGATAATATCGATAGTTTTCTTTATGATCAAGGCAGCTTGATACCAGGTAATCGCATAACTACAACAAACACAACAACAACAAACACTGCATGTATTTTGTTGGTAGAAAAACTGTATAACTGTCATCCGTTTGTTCGCGTATGTGTGTTAGTGTTGTGTATTTTGACAGATATACAGACCAAAAGCAGTAGTCAGCTGGGCTTGTAAGGCTACCTGATATCAAGCTGCCTTGTTTATGATGAACTATCAATATCTTTTTACCGATAGTGATACTATCGGGCTTATTAAGGAGGTAACAAGGCAGATTCAAACCAGGTAGATGCACTACACGCACACCCTGATTTTTTTGTCAGGGTCTGAATATTTGCTAAAAACTATGAAAATAAAAAAATATAGCCACAAAACTTTTCTGCCACCAAAAATTTTTGTAATGAAATGGCATCAACTTTTTTTGTAAGCAAGGAAAGAAAAAAATTGACTACTTGAAGCAAAATAAAAAAATCACCTGTGTTACCAAGTTCACCTGTTTTAAATTCGCCTTGCCTGATAATTAATCTGCCTTAAGCCCGTATGAAACTTCATTTTTCTTTCATTAATCGGTATAGAATTGATAGAAAGAAACAGCAATTGCTAGAAAGAACCAAATATACAAAACGTAAACAAAACTTTCATCTTTTTTGTAAGTGTTGTATTCTTTTTATTTCAAGAAAGCGCTAGGAAATAAAAATTTTCCAAAAAGAAGCGTTAAATCGCAAAAATTGTCCATAAACCGCTGACACAGCAACATTCAAGCTTGAAATGTCAATTTTAAGTTGAAAAATTTTACATTTTTTTTGACATAATCTCATTTTTTATCGATAACTTCAACAAAAATGTTGACAGTTTTGCATTTATCTTAATATAGCTGAACGCGTTGCACATACTAAATTCTACTATTACATTATATTTGCACTGTTCTCCAAAATTTGAACAATGCAAGAAAAATGTAGTGTCATACGGGCTTTCGATACAAGGCGGTGCCCGCATTCCAATTCGCTTTAACATTTTTCCACGATTTTATCCTCTGAGTTGTCAAAGCTGATAGAAAACGACAACAAAACGTACGACAACTCGGGAGAAAATGTTGAAGCGAATTAAATTGCGATCACCTGTAGTTGATTCGCCTTGACAGGTGGTCGCAATTTAATTCGATAGTTATGCCATTCGATAGTTTGCTGTTAAGCTATCGATAGTTTCAGGTCGCCTCTTTTTACCAAAGCTGTTAATATCATGATACAACTAACAAGGTAGCATTTTCGCTACAATAAGAACAACTTCAATAAAAATAACATGCATTTTGTTTTTGTACAACTTATGCAAACTGTCAAAAAGACGCCACTTCTACATTTACAGAAGAGAGATGCACTAAGCTTACGCGGATTAGCTATCTCGTTTTGGCTGCCTTTCATCTCTGCAATCTCTTGACAACCTAAAGTAGTCAGTTGATTAACGGTTTAGCTGACGAGGCTACCTTGTTAATTGTATCTTGATTAATATCACGATACAATTAACAGGGTAGCCTTATCAGCTAAACCGTTAATCATCTGACTACTTTAGGTTGTCAAAAGAATGCAGAAATGAAAGACAGCCAAAAGGAGCAAATCAATGTAACCTCTGTTCATATCTCTTTTATAAATGTAGAAGCGGCGACTTTTTGACAGTTTGCAGAAGTTGTACAAAAACAAAATGCATGTTATTTTTATTGAAGTTGTTCTTATTGTAGGGAAAAGGTTACCTTGTTAGTTGTATCATGGTTAATATAACCCCTGCAAGAAATTGCTTATGGAAACTAACACATTAACAATTTAATTAGTAACACATGCAAAGCATTCAGCGTTGCCATTACAATGATTTTTTTATTACTTTTATTTTTCCGTATTAATTTGGTAATTTCATTAGCAATTACATTTATGCATTAATGTTTTTATAGGTTTATTTGTATTTTTTTCTTCGAAAAAAATGTTGCTGCGGAAGTTTTTTCCATATGATATATTATTCGATTATTAAAACTGCTGACTACTGACTACTGTTTTTCGTTTAATTTTATCTAAATGTATCTGTAAAATAGCTTGGTCTATTCTCTTTGAATAGCTTTTTGAAATTTTCCGAAAAACATTTTTTTATTTAATAATAAAGAAATTAATATCGTTGAAAAAAAAATTTTGAATGTTTACTTTGCTGAGGTGGTAGCGCTGGTTTAAAAAGGCAATCACACGTACACGAATGTTTACATCACTTTTTTCATTTTGCCTATAAGAAAATGATAGAAATCCTGATGTATGTGTGAACCCATCAGCAATGTCGGTCATATGATGCATCAAATGACCGACACTGTTCTTGCTGGGAATTTATTGGCAGACAAATTCAAATTTCGCGCTTTTATACAAAAGTCGCCGTCAAACTCATTTCATCGACTTTGCTTTTACTAGATTGTTTTATTAAACCAAATCCGTATTGATTTCCTAACGGCTAGTCTGAACCATGATACAATTAACAAGGTAGCCTCGTGAGCTAAACCGTTAATCATCTGACTACTTTAGGTTGTCATGAGATTGCAGAGAGGAAAGGCAGCCAAAATGAGGTAGCAAGTCCGCGTAAGCTCAGTGCATCTCTCTTCTGTAAATGTAGACGTGGCGTCTTTTTGACAGTTTGCATAAGTTGTACAAAAACAAAATGTATGTAATTTTTATTGAAGTTGTTCTTATTGTAGCGAAAAGGCTACCTTGTTAGTTGTATCCTGGTCTGAACTTTGTTATTAAGACCTTTTGGATTTTAGATGACGATATGAAAATTTGGCCACGTTTTAGAAAAACCGCCAGTAAATATTTTTATGCGAACGAACGAACAGTTTCGATTTTTCCCCAGGGTTGCCAGAATGCAGGCCTGTTACTGAAATTTATTTTGATTGCGAAAGAACGATTAGACCATTAAGATCGCTCAATTTCCCCGAAATGAACTCACCTATTTTTGTGGTATAAAAACAAATCTAACACATTTTTGGTTTATCTTGTTCTGTTTATTAATAACAATATGGTTTTGTGTATTGATTTAATCAAATTTTCACCACATTTAACTTAAAAATAACAAAATTAAAACATGTCGAAATGAGTGTAAATCGATCAAAGTGTGAACACGAAAGCGATGCGTGGTCAAAACCATTCCGAATAAGTATTGATAGACTTATGGGTGCTAAATCAGCAAAAGGAAAGTCCAAAATGCTCTACAACTAAGTTATTTTAAACACTTTTCGCTTTAGCGAAATTTAACAAGAGTGTTTCTGTTTTATAGAAACACTCACTTGATAGCAGGCAATTAACATTTTAGGCTTTTCTTTCTGTATTGATTAAATTTATCTTGAAGAAAATATTTTTCCGCCGTGGCAGTATTTCTTCCCTCAATTTCAATGCAATCAAACAAGCACAGGTAAATTATAAAGTTTTTCGTTTTTATTATTTTTTCTTGTTTAAATTTATGTAATAAAAATTAATGTAGCATATATGTATGTAGGTAGATCTTTGATCATAAAATAATCATTGATTTAAACAAAATAAAGGTCATAATGAGAGTGGAAAAAAATGAATGACAATGATAAAAGTGTAAAAACAATAAAAAATAGCAATAAAAAAAGAACTTAAACTAAATGATTATTGATTCTAAGTGTGGTATGAAAGTACATGTTTTATATGTAAGCATGTATGTATGTATGTGTGCAGGGAAATGTAATATAATACAAACGTTTTGTTTTCTGTAGGTTCAAAATGAAAACGATATACGAGTGGAAGCGTATATGAATGTGTATGAATGAATAATAACAGTATACCTACATTGCCTTAAATAATTTTCAACGAAATATTTAAATAAAACTAATTGTTTAGGTAATATTATTTAAACACTATGTTGCTGTTTGTATGTATGATGTACTATAAATTTATGATGAATGCGAAAGGGAAATATGTATGTATGCAAATGTTTAATAAATTCTAACTTAAATATTTCAAGGCTCTTTAAAATTACAATTACAAACTAAATTTGTAGTGTTTTGGAATAAATATTGTAAAAAAACAATTCTTTTCAATTCGTTATCAGTACGCACTTAAAGAAAATATATATGAAACGGAAAAGAGAGAGAGAGAGAGGAAAGAGAGTGTGTATATGTGAGGGAGCGAGATAGAGATAGAGAGAGAGATATAATATACTTGTGACGATGCATTAACGTTGGAAAAAAATATATTTGTTAATGGATTCATTTAGGAAGAAAATACATAAGTGCAAAAGATTTAAAATCTTTTAATACTCTGTTTTGTATTTGTTTTTCATATCACTTTCGCAAGCAGTGAAAACCCAATGAGAGCTAGCAAAATAGCCCAAGCTCAGACAAACACACGCATAACATTCGAATCTGTCGACGCAACATTGTTAGTCGAAGTTGAGTTTATGCCACAGTCGGAAAAACTTCGCATTAATTGCTGTTTCAGCAATTTCTGCTGCTGCTGTTGCTGCTGAGGCTGTAGTTGTTGTTCCAATTGCTGGCGCCTTAGCAATTGGCTATTTCGATATGGCGAATGTTTATTAGTGTTTTGCTGCTGCTGATCAATTTTCAACAAATTTCGGCGTTTTTCATAAAAACGATTTACACGATTCACTTTTGCCTGCTTCTCCGCAGCCAATTCAGAGTTGCACTCTTGACCAGCCGCCGACGTATTCACCTCCAGAATACTGGATTTTTTTCCATTAAGCAAGTCGCTCAACTTCTTACTCGTATACAATTGATGACTGTGAGATGATTGAGATGCTCTTAATGGATCCGTGTGAATTTTCGTTATGAGACTTCTTTTGATAAATTTATTCTTGTCAGCATTTAGAGCAGCAGCACTGTTAACAAATATGGTTTTGGCATTGTAGGGTCCTATGGAACCGACAGTGACTCGGGCTGCGTTCGTTGCATGGACTAAAGCGGCTGCCGATGACTTCTGCTTGATGTTATTAGACGACGAACTGTTGTAGGAGCTGGTGCTATGATTTGAGCCGCCCGACTTCGTACGACCTCTGGGCATGTTCGAGACGGGGGAGGTGGCCGAGATGCCGCCATTCAAAGCATTAAGATTGATTTCTAAAGGATTTGACGAACTGCCGTTGGCATTCTGCTTATTATTGTTTTCCTGCTGCTGTGCACTGGATGGGGTGTTGGTAATGGTTATACTGCCTATAGAAAATTCGTTACTCGTTGAGGAGTTGCTGCCTATGCCATTGTTGGCTAAATTGGTAAAATAGCTGGGCAGCTGTTTGGAATTGCCAAAGCGATTGCCTACAGCGCCAGCTGCAGCAGCAGAGGAACTTTGTCCCACCACTCCATTGAGGGAGCCGCCCCCTAAAGACATCAGACTATTGTTGGCTTTGCGTGTGGTCAGTATGTGTTTGCGAAACGTTGTGGCCACTCCTTGCGGTAGTTTTACTAGACCAAAGCAGTTAATGGCAAGCGGTCGCGGAACGCCTGCGTAAAAGAACACATTGAAATAAAAATCTTCATGATATTTAAATGTCGAAGGTGAACACGACGAAGAAGTGTTGAAAGAACTTTCACGCTCACTTTTAACAACAGCATTGGCACTGCTTCCACCAGTTGTACTGCTTGAAGTATTGCCACTACTGCTGCCTGACGACGAACTAAGCGATTTAACCGTTTCTATCAAACTGAAATCAAAGTCCAAAAGTTCATCGTAAAAACTGAACGATCTGTTTGCATTATCTGCTACAAAATGGTGTTGCTGTTGTGAAACATGCTGCATTTGCTGCTGGTGGTGGTGCTGCTGCTGCTGTTCATAAGAAGATGCCGCCTGATTGAGGAACTCGGCCAAAACTTGTTGCTGATGTTGCTGGCTCAGGGCGTTTATGGAATTATTATTTGTAGTTATTTCATATATAAGTTGCTCCTCTGCATCCTCATGGCCAGGCATTACAAATTGCCGCTCGACTATGTGATGAGTTACCTGCTGCTGCAGTTGCGGCTGCTGCACTTCAGTCTCCATGTCATCGGTCAACGAAGGAACATTGAATATTTGAAACTCGTGTGACACATCTTCGGGCAACGTAACAAATTCTTCCGTCTTTAACAGCTCATTGCTGTCGGACTGAACGCCGACTGCGCTGCCGCAAAGCTCTAAAATTTGTTTTGTATCCACGATGGGAGCACCATTTTGATCGTATATTTGCTGATGTTGTTGCTGGTGTTCCAGACCGAGGTTGCCACCTACAAAAGCTGAGGCATCCATGGTTTGCTGTTGTTGTTGTTGCTGCTGCTGCTGATATAACAACTGCTGCAATTGTATGGCATCTATGGGCGTTTGATATTGGCCATCCATGCCAAGAGCCCCAGACATGGCTGAGCCATCGTATTGTGCAAATTGGGCTTGAGTTTGTTGTGTCTGCTGCTGGGGAAATACGGCAAATTCGCCTGTTATTTCGTGGCTTCCTGCAGTCAGTTGCTGTTGCAGACGTCCCATGTTGCCAGATTCATCGAAGCGCATACGTTTAGAAAGTGGCTGTTCCAAATACACAGTTTGTTGTTGCTGTTGTTGTGGCGTGTTAGTGCTGTGCTGGCCCACCGACGAGCTGTCATTTAGCACATTTTCATCAAAGTTCAATTCAGTCTCTGCATTCAGGATCTCATTAATCAGTTTACTATCGAGCATTACATCCAACACATGATTTAGCATGGCACTGTCATCGGAAGTGTTATGGACCAGCTGGCCGCCGTCTTCCGTTTGGAGTTGATGTTGTTGAATTTCCTGCTGTGAACCGGGTATAATTGGGCAGTCGGCTTGATCTAATTTCACAGCCACCATAGTGGCAGGGCTTGCATTCAAAGTGGTATCAACTTTGCTTTCAGTGCCGCTTGAAGAACAGCCTGTAATCGATGAAACTGCTTGATCAAGTTCACTGATTTGGGCATCATAGTGATTTAATGGTGGCTGTTGTGCCACCATTCTCAATGGCGGCATATCCAATGTTTCCGTTTTAAAAGAATCAACATTTTCGGGCATACAAAAAGAGACAGCAGGACTTTTGACCTGTAAAAGATTATAGAACCAATGGGAAATAATTGTTTAGAAACCAAATTAGTTAAGTGTTGGAATTTTGCCACAATAAATTGTGGTAACGGGCTTCTTAAAAAAATGTATTAAAAATTAAATATTTGTTACAGCATCATAAAGTTTTCTGTTTTTCCATACAACCTGCTATTTTTGCAAAGTCATTATATGTTCGCTCCAAAAATCTGGGGCCGAATTACGGCATTAGTGATTGAATTAAATAAAAATAATGTAAAACAAAAACGAAGTGAGCAACAAACACCCAGCATACACATACATATGTACGTTAACGAATTCATTCGATCACGGATGCTGTAATTTGGCTCCTGCTTTAAGAAGAGAAAAGGATTTGGAAAATAAGTTTATAAATGAAGGAGTTGTGGAAAAAATAGTTTTCTGGCGGACACTTTGCCTGTCCGTCAAACAGTTTAAACAAATTTTTGGAGCGCATGGGAAAACTTTAGAATAAGGAGCCAGGCTTTGAAAGGAATAAGCTTTACAGGTTTGTTTAATTTATTTATTATTATTTTTTTTTTTTTTTGAGAACTTCCAATAAATAAATATTTTTTTTTTAATTTTTTTAAGAATTTTTAATTTTATAAGATGTTTGTAATATATGTATATGTTTCATTCATGAAAAATATATTCATATTCATAAACACACATAGAAAACAGGTATGAGTAAAATTGTACTTTTGTAAATTTTTGGAAAATTTCTACTAAATTATTTTTAACATGCAGATCCTGAAGATGAACTATAAAATGGTTCGAAATATATAGATCTAAAATAGGAATTAAGTTTGATTTAACGTATCAAGGGGAGGCGACACGAAAAGAAAATATTTGAATAAATTTAAAAGGATACAGCGGAACAGAAAGAAAAACAGAATAAAGTATTTTACGTTTATATTTTGTTTCAGCACAAACGTGATTGATTGTGAGAATTTTTTTTTTACCTTGACATGAGGCTAAAAAATTGTCGTGCGTGAAAGTGGGTGAGGAAAATTATTCTGATCGTGAACGTGCGTGCCGTGAGCAAAGCAACACTCACGCGCAAATCTCTAGCTCCCAAAAATTTCTACAACACAAGAGGTTGTTGTCCTGACTGTTTAATTATTTGCCCAAAGAAAAAGAGCAGGCATATTTCTCTCTTGCCAGCAGAAACTTTGAGGACGGAAAAAGTTTTCGTGCAAATTGGAATCCCAGGGGCTGGCTCCTAAAGCTGCGTACGTGTGATCACAGCTTATGTTTCAATTTTCATTACAGCATCAAACATACCACATGTTACTTTTGATCTAGAAAAACATTTTCATTCCCATACTTTTGGTGAATTTCATCTCTTTTTGAGAGATTTTTATGCTGGTTCTCATTTGCACGAACTTTGCCCAAAAAGTAAGGAAATATACTTATTCGAATTGCCATTATTATCAGAAATTTCCCGAGCTAAAAATACATAAAGTATATGGAGCTGACCTTGTATATAAATGCTTACCTTTTTCTTGTTTGATGCATTGATGTCTGCGCCAGTGATTAAGCCTAATTTTTCTTTGCCTTCCAATACCGCAGAAGAAAATGTTTCCGTTTTTGTGTTTAGATGTGAAATTTGCTGTGCATCCTGTGAACAGGAGTTTGTTACCATTTTTGGTGTTGGGGGCAATGAATACGAAGAATTGGACGAGGATGAAGAAGATGAAGAGGACGAGGAGGAGGAAGATGAGGAGGAGGATGAAGATGAGCCAAATAAATTGGCATTGGTAGCAGCAGTATTCGCTGTATTGTTTGGTGACACATCCAATACATTAGAGTTGGAATTTGTAGTTGATACTGTAATGGCAGTTGCAGCTGATTGCAAGCCTGTCGCTATGGGCGATGCAATAGACATGGTGTTGGCCGTTGTCGACTGTGGCATGGTAGTACCACCTACTAAGGCTTTCGATTCTACTGACGTGTTATTGTTTGCAATTCCACTAGCATTTGTTGATGCTGTTGCTGCTGCGGCGGCGGCGGAGGAGGAACTGGACGCTGAGCTCGAAGAACTCTTTTTGGATGAACTCTTTTTGCTAGACGATGACGAACTCGTTGTTGATCCAGTTCCTGCTGTTGCCGCAGAATGCGGCACTTCCGCATTGGCAGCAGACGACGTTGAGCTGGCGACCGGGTAGGAAGAGCTATGATGTTTGCTTTTGCTGCGGGAACGACTACTGCTGCTGCTCCCTGAGCTACTCCCAGATTTTGAGCTGCTTTTTTGGCGGGAACTTGTCGCTGCCAGCGGTGCAATATAACTGACAGCAGGTGCAGCAACCGATGAAACTGTAGATATTGAACTAGACGACGCATTTGAGCACGTCGACATTGTCCCAGACAAATCTGGGGAGCCAATTACATCGCTTTGAGCGCTCACAGCTGTGTTTTGCACATGTTCAGTTCCCTTCACACTGTCCTGGCTGTTATCGTTTGCCACTAAAATTGTATCGTTTGCCGAGGGCACTATTTTGGTTGATACACTGGTCCAAACTGAGGGATGTTGCATCATCATATGATTGTTTAGACCAACCTTGGTGTAAATGCCCATACAAACACTACAAACTACTACATCTAATGCTGTTTGCTTTGGCACAATGCCATAATAGTGCATGTCAGTGCCATTCAGTCTTTGAACTTGTCGGATTGGATTTTTCCTCGACTTGTTGGGCGGAGAATTATTGCTGCTATTGGAAGTTTTGTGTGTATCATTTCCACTTGAGCATTTGCCTTTAATATGTATTTTTTCGGCCGTGCGAATTTGCTTAAGCACTTTTTCGACATCGAAAATCTGTTGCCATTTTTGACCCTGATACTTCGAAAGCGAATGTGTGTGTGTGGACACATTGCCGGATGATATTGACTCCTGACTTTCGGCATTTGAGTGATTGTTGCTTTGTTTGTTCGAATTGGCTGAATTCGAAGTGGATGAAGCGGAACTGGATTTAGGCATTTTTTCTGTTATTGTGAAAGAAATTAAAAAAAAGTGTGTCTTAATGATTGCTTCTTCATTTTAATACATTGAAAGCCTCCCAAGACCAATTAGGAACCAATATTAATAAATTAAAGAAAAAAAAAAATTACTAACAACTATAAAATCAGCAGAAAAACACAATGATGAAATTAAAAGTTCATCAATAAGATGTTTATAATTACCCTGATTAAGATAATTTTTTTGTATTTGATGCATTGGCACTAGTTAAAGGCAGGATTTTATTGGGCTGATAAACCGTCTTTCATTATTACAAATTTCCTTTTAACAAAAAGCGAGCCCTAAATTATCGGGTCAGCTTTTGCATTTACCATATTTGGTTGTGTCTTTGTTTATCAAACCGAAACGGTTAATTAACTCGAAAAATTTTCCCGAAAAGAAAAATAATTTTTGTGTACATATCTTTTTATTCTTATCCCAGACTTAAACCTTTGAAAAAGTAGTGCAACAAATTAAGAAAAATAAAATTTTTCATCGTAACGTTGGGGTTTTTTTTTATTTTCAGTTTATTACTCACTTCCATCAAATGTACCCTTCACTAAGGCCAACCTTTCCAATTTATTCTTCTACCCAAATATGATAAGAGTTCTGTCCTACTTTAAAAATGCGCATTAAGACGACTACACTATTATACTTTTGCAAACAACTTCGAAAAGGCAACTCTGATCGCATGGAAAGATGGTTTTTGAACATTTTCAAAGGATTAGCAAGTCTAAAGTACCTTAATGCCAGGTAGCCGCATAGCTACAACACCAACAAGCACCATGCGTTTTGTTGGCAAGTCTTAGATGACAAAAAGCAATTTTAGTTGGGCAATTCTCTTTCCAACTTGCTTTCGTGTCTACACAGGACGATTTTTGCAGGAATTTTAAGGACAATTTTTATGTGTTCTTAAGCTTTTATTTTCATTCAATTTATTTATTTATTATTATTCAATGCCAATACAAGAAAGCCTTGGTGGCCAATAAAGTTATGTATTGTATAGATTAATGCTGTGCTGCATCTCACTGGACCATTTATATTATATAAGTTGTTTAATTATTATTATTTTATGCCTAGGGGAGGTGTAGAGGTATAGTGTAGATAATGTAGCGGTTATATAAAAGCGCAGCATACATTTTCGAAACAAAGTGTTATTAATACTGCGTGAATTTGTAATATTTTATTTAAAATTTATTTTAGTTTTCTATATGAACTGAATTAAAATTTTCTTGGGTATTAATAAACTATGTAATATATATTTATTTGGCCTAAACGGCTTGTTATATTACAAATGAAATGAATAAATAAATAAAAGTGCTGTAATTTAAAATATATGTATATACACATTGTTTTGTTTTAAATTGAATATTATTTTTTTTATAATTTGATTGGTTTACTAATTGATATCAATGACTTGTTTTTTTATTTTACGTTAAGAAAAACCAAAATAATATACGACACTCTTATTAATCCACAAATTGTACTACCACGAATTTCGTGTGCTTTGTATGAAAGATCGTTTTTAGTCAGAGTGGCAAGAGCTTGGAACAGGCTTCCAAGGGATCTTAAGGTGTTTACCCCCTCGATATCAACTTTTAAGAACAAATTATTAAGTCATGTTACAACTAGTACCGATCATTGACCCATGTTATTATGTCTATTAAATATTGTACCTTGTCTTTCCTTTCTTTCTTCCCCTTTCCTCTTCTTTATATCTCTTGCATTTATTTTTAGTAACATACATAAATACATACATAACTGTATAAAAAAATAAGGCTCGATTGTAAACTGTGCATAATTTGAAATAAAAAAATAAATACACTTCCAATTTAATTAGTTTTACATAAACACCTTCTTGCTTTATTTATTCACCGTTAATATTTTAACGTCCAGCACGGGCAACTATTTTACCCTTCTACCAGCGCTCACCGAATACTTAATCAAGCTTAAGAATTGCCCAACTAAAATTGCCTTGTGTGATCTTGCTCTGGAAACACTACTTCTGACACCCATTAGTGTTTAATATATTCGCCTATATTCCCATCGTTGGCAAATAACTAGCGTCTATACACCCCTCTTCGGCAATTTTCTGGATTTTTCTTTTTTATCGCAATTTGAAGTAATTCCTCTATATTTTAGACATTTTAAATCTTCTGGACATAAGAACTAATTAAAGTCTATTAACCACTTTCAAGTGCTGTTAGTAGTGATATTTTTCGAAACATGGGGCATTATTTAGTAATGCTTAACATTTATTGCCCACTTGTTTCCCCTCTGCTTCGTAACCGGTTATTACATTTTTAATTGAGCGGGCATGCCCTAATTGGTGAATTAAAAAATAATTGGAAGTTGCCAATTTATTTGCAATTATTGGCATTACTTTTGTGAAATGTAAACAAAACAGCTGTTCCAACGGACGAGACAGCTGTTTGTGCACTGGAATATACTTACAAATTTTCTTCGTGCACATTCGGCGGTTTTGCCCATTCTTTGTGTTTAAAAACCAATGTTTTTTCGCTGACAATGCGCAGTTGTTATAAAGTTCTCACTTTTCAACACCACAAAAGATGCGAAAAATATTGATTGTGTCCACGTTAACGAAAAAATAAGACTGCAATGTCTTCCAGAAATACGTCTAATACGACATTTTTTCAAACACTTGTTAATTTTTCCATTATATATGTATATTCTTTTTTACATTACACAATGTTCTATTACTCCATCACCACAGTTTTTTTTATTGTCTATTTAAGAAACCCCTGATATGTATGTAGAAAAGCCCAGCCATGTTTTACAGCTGCAAAAATAAGTCACTATTCCATTTTGCTTACCGCAGCCAATAATATTTAAATGGGTTGTGGTTTGGCCTTTGAGACTCTATACTCCCATTGCAGTCATCAGTTATTAAGTATAAAATTATGTAGTTTTGATCGCAATTGTCGTAAAACTAAAAAAAAAATATGCGATTTTTGTTTTCCAGCAGCCGACGGCCGTACTGAAACGTACTCGTTACATGAGTAGTGAGTACTTATTTGTGTCAATAACAGGGTGGCCCACTTTTTACTCCGAAAATAGAATTTATTCGAATACAGAGTTGTAATACTCAGTAGAAGGGTGGCAATTAAGCTTATATACAAACCCACATCAAATTTGACGTTTAAAAGGCGGGAAATCAAGTTTTTCAAAATTTATCTCATACACAGCGTTTTGTTAAGAGCAAAACAGCCCCAAAACAGTTTTTCTTGAAATCAAAGCTGATTTTTTAATTCTATTCGAATGAAACAGAGAAATATTCAAGTGCAATATGATTATCGAATATGTATTTTATTGCAAAATACTGATATTGCAAAAAAAAGGAAATCACACTGTTTCACTCAACTTTGGCTTAATTCAATTCACTGAAATGATTTTTTGTGTATATAAAAAACTATAGGAAATAGTTTTCCTTAAAATCCTTTGCATTTCACAATATGTAATTAGTGTTTTGTTGATTTTTTTTTCCAGACAATTTAATTATCCAAAAGTGCTTACAGTCTGTGGGACGGGTCTGTAGGAGATAGGCGAAAACACCAGTTCATGCTCATACTGTAGAAAATCTTATTGCTGTTCGCGATAGTGCGGCTGAAGAGCCGTCCACCACAACTCATCGCAGTGCCCAACAATTGTACCCCTCACGCTCGTCTAGGCTTGTGTTTGTGCTCTACACCTTTTACCTTTCTGTTTACTTTCTTTTTGCTTGTATCATACAACAATATTTTGAACAAGAGACCTGTTCGATTATTTTTAGTAGGCCTACAGGTGCCTTTTGATTTTTTTTGTTACTTGTATTAGGTCCGGATATATAGAAGTACAGACGTATCCCTTTTTTACCCCCTAAATGTACAGATTTAAATAAAGTGACAAAGTTATATCGAGAATTTTTCAATGGGTATTGAATTCAGTTTATAGTTTTTTCCTGTTTCTATCCTTTGCATAGATATATGCATAGATATTCAAAAAAGTACCAAATTTCAGTTTTTACCCTTTTTATCTCCTTAGTACTCAAAATATTAAAAAAAGTACCAGGCACCTGTCCGTTTATTTTTATTATACTTGTGCTACCTGTTATACATATTTTGAATTTAATTTTGATGATTTCAATTTTATTAATTAAAAATAATTTTATGCCTATTAATTCTCAATTTTAAAAATATTCATATTATTTTTAATGTTTTAGTTTGACGCTGCGCGTCGAACTAAAAATTAATGTCTGTGGTTGAGTAAGGTCACCTAGAGCCTGTTTCTCCGAAAAAAAATTAAAATAATTATATGTATGTATTTTATAAGTGCGTATTTTAATTATAATTAGTTTTAAGAAGCAAAACCCTGGTATGAATGAAACATTTTCACTTTCCCTCATTCTGAATGAATGATGATTAATTCACATTCAACTTTCTGAAAGAGAACGAACGATTCAAATGAAACATCTAGACCAGGGATGCCAACGGCCTATACGCTTGGTACGCTTTTGTTTTTGTAAAAGCGCGAAGCATTGGCTGAGCATTCTAATATGTATACACAACTCTTTGTATGAAATACACACATATCCCAAGTTCAAAGCAACAACACTTTCATATGCGCAGCAATAAGAACGCAGGCTTTGTTGGTACACATTGGTGCCAAGCGTAAATTTTGTTGTTTTTTTTTTTAATGATTTCGTGAGTATGACACTTGAAGAAATCATTTTTTGTTATGAGTTTATTTCTGTTTTTCTTTGTGTGCGTCAATAAAGTGTATACGTATTGGTGTATGCGCTTCCATAAGAAGATTTTGGGCACCCCTGATCTAGACCAATACTACGCTCGTTGTTGATGAACATTATGTATAAAAACTTGCATTTACATGCTTACAAGGTGCAATTGACTCAACAACTCAACTAAAGCCTCTTGACCATTCCAAGCGTTGTCAAGAAGGGTGGCAAGAAATAGCAACAGTGGAAAATTATCTTCATCTCAGTGGATTCATCAATATGCAAAATTGCCGCACGTGAAACATAATATAGACCCCTTTTACACTTTACAACTTGTCTATCAAAATCAATATGTCTATCAAAATTTACATTTGCAGGCAGTTTAGAATTTTTTCTTTCTCAATTTGGTTTTCGGTTTCCCTGACTTCACCCAGAATAGTTAATATATTTTTTTTAGGTTAATTTTTTTTTTGTCTGCAACAGCAGGTTTTGTGTTATAGCGGATATTATTCAAAACCGTTCAAAAAAGAACATTATTGCAGTTTGCAGCATTAATCCAAACATAACTGTCTTCTAGTTCCTGAGCCCTTCCCAGAACGGAGCGATTTTCTGTACGTTAATGTGTTTTTCGTGTCGTATTTAACCAAATGTTGGCGGGAACAATTTTTTTTTTCATTTCATTTTATGAGTTGGCAAACAAAAATAAATTTGGCGAAGTTTTGATTGGAACTTAACACTGTGCACTATGACAAAAAAAAAGAAGAAGCAATAGTTTGAAGTTTGTGCTGGGAATATATGAACTGATTTGCGGGTTCAAAATTCCATTTTTGAAATTTAACTTTAATAAAATAAAAAGTATTGCACTGCATTTAAGCTTCTCTTAATTTTCTCTATTGTTGAATCTTTGTAGTTTTTTTTTCTCTTCATCTCTAAAAGAAAACTCCATTTACCATGACCAAAAACAGTTTAGACAGCAGATACGAGTATAAAGGTGTTGCGGCTGCAACGAATGATTTCAGTTATATTTTGTGGCTTAAAACGTGCAGTGGCTTAAAGAAAAACCCAGTGAAAAGAAAGTAGTGCTTCAAAATTGTTTTGAGTTTTTGTGATTAACTTTTTTTTTTCTCTAAAACAGCCTTTTAATGGGATTGCGGAAAAAGTTATAAAATCAACAACTACTTTCCTAATAAAGTACTATTGTTTAAAACAAAATAAATAAAATAAAATTAAAAAAAAATTACTATTAACATTTTTTTTAAAAATGCTTGGTGGTTGTAAAATGAAAAATGTTTCGTGTCGGGCCTGTGCAGTCAAGGTCGGTCATGGTTATCGTAAACTGGATGATGTAAACTGCATTCGTTACCGTTGTCTTTTTTCCGGTCACCATAAAAAGCCATTTAAAAGAGCATGCGTAGACTCAAAAACAGCAACAGCAACAACAACAACAGCAACACTTACAACTTCTTCAACACGTTCGAAAAGCCAACAAAGTTGTTTATCGAGTTCACTTTATATTGAGCTGTTACTTTTTTCATTAATAATCTCTACTGTCGTGGGAATTGGTAATTTCTCCAAACATTTCAAAATATTTTTTTTTTATTTTTAACTCAAACGTACATATATTTTAAAAACTGTTACTTTTGTCTTTTACAATAAAAACAAAAATCTGAGTTGATGAATGGGTGAATGAATACATTGGTGGTGCAGGAGGGTGACTGTTTTAATTTAATAAACTGTAACTCAATGTTTAAACAAGAGTGTATATGTATGTATGTTTTTCTGATACATATAGTGGTTGACAAGAGTAGACATACGTTTCATAAACTCAAAGATAAAAAACAAAATTATTACTACAAGAAAGTTTTCAATAATATTATTAGAAAAAATTTTTCAAAATATATTTTTATTAATTCAATTTAAGAATTAAGCCTACAAGGCCAAATATGATTCATATTCTACACCAATAACGTAAAGTATACAATAGTTATGAACAATAAATTTTTACAAATTTGTTGATGGTTTTTAAAGTACCCATCCTACACGACGTGTTTTTACATGTGTTTTTTAAGTCTTCGAGTCACATGTTTATTTATGTGTATGTATCAACATTTTTCAATTTACATAAGGTTTTTAGTTTTTAATGGTCACAAACGTACATGTACAATTACATATGACATTTTCCAGGTTTATTTACAACAGCTGATACATTCAAAAATTAAAATTTTACTGCTTGATAAAAATGTTTTCGATGGGAAATGTTGTAAAAATTATTATTAATAATAATTTTAATAGTGACTGTTAAGCACATTTTTTATAAATGATAATCTACAATTACAGAAAACTTGCAATTTTTATTTGTTTGCGTTTTCTTTTTCGCTATGTAAATATCCAAGACGTTCGTTTGCAAAATGGCTTGTGGCCGTCGAAATTATTTTTGACTGCTTCACTGAAGTACAAGCGATGCAACCGCTTTTTTTTTTTTGCTTTTTTAAACCACAAGATGTTTAGCGCTCATTTAGGTTGGACTGTTAGTTGCCTCAAAAAATTATATATTTTTAATATAGTTTTTATCAGTATAAATGACAATGCTATTAAAAAAAAAACATACATATTTTATTCAGTCGGCTAATAATATGGTTTTCACATGGTATAGGCATTTGATGGCATATGTTTGTACACATTTTGTACGCTGTATTTGGAAATATAAGTTTGTTGCTGTACTTTTTGGGGAAAGTTCGGTAAAGTGAGAGCAATCATGTATTTCTGTCAATAATACAGAAAAAAGCACAATTCAACCCAAAAAAAAAAAAAAAAAATAACTTGTGGTATATTTTGATGCTGTAATGAAAATTGAAACATACATTTTGGGAAAATGAAATGCTTCTCTGCAAGAATTTAGATTTTAAAGAATTTTGCAGTTATTTTTATATGAAATACTAGTTGAAAAACATCAAAATTGTTGTTATGTTGGTATATTCAGTGAAACTGTTTTGTTTGTTATTGTTTACTTTTTTCAACAGCTGACTGATTAACTACTTGCACAAACTAGCCCGAAAAAACAGCCTGCAGGCTGTTTCGTGCGAGAAGAACATAAATATTTCTCTCCCATAAACTCTCTCACTTACCGGAACTTTGAGTACGGCAACAGTTTTCGTGCAAATTGGAATCCCGCGGGCTCCCAATGTGGAGTACGGGAACAAACTTTATGTCTTATGAATTTGACTAGTGTTTATTACACAATCAATCTTTTAAATGTAATACACGGTATGTGTAGCTGCTTACATGTGTATAATTTGACAGATACAATGTGCAAAACACGTCGTCTGTTTGAATGTAAAACCCGTCATTTAGACGGGAAAGTAAATGACTGAAAGTTGCAATATACTGAAATTTTTTTTTTTTTGCCAACACACTCACAATTTTCGAACTTTAAACTCAGCTCTCAGCAAAATTTTCCTGAAAGTAATTTTTTGACATTTACTGCAAGTAAAGTGATAAGGTAGTAAGTAAGCACGGTTGCCTACTCCATGGCACATACAAATTTTCAGGATTGCAGTAGAATAATAATTGTGAATTTTAAATTATTTTGTACATTAGAAACCATTTGAAACATTTTTACAACAAATATGAATAAAGAACACAAATGAAGTATATTTATAGTGATAATTATTAAATTAATTAATAAAAGTTTGGCAATAAAAATTATTTTCGAATGTTGCCCTATAAATTCATGTTTGTAGTAGGCTTGGCATTTCTATTTCAGTAATAAACAAAACTATAATACCTGCAACTCTTCGCTTTGAGGACATTTTTAAAATGAACTTTCACGTTCCTTTGAAATTGAGCAAGAAATTTTCATGAAAGTCACAGATTTCATTGAATTTTTTATTCATAACATGTATACAACAATTTAATGAAAGTACTTTCCCGTCTAAATGCTAGGTAAACACAAAATTTTTTGTGGAGTTGAAAATTTGGGTAGCGGGGCAACATTTGATTATAGTGATCAGAGACCTGAAAAAACCGCAGTTTTCTGGATTTGTGCATGGTCACAAATTTTGGTGTAAAATCGATCACGATAACCACGATTTTCATGCAACTCTTTTGAATTAATCACTTTGTCTATTAATCAAGGGTTTAATTATCAGTGTTTGATATCCATCCGTTCGGTACACATTGCATTGTTGAATGCAACCAAATGTTTTCAACAACGCTTGAATGTATCACTTTGAGTATTGATCAAATTTTTCTTATGAGTAGTAATCAATTCAAACATCAAAAGTTCCAAAGAGTCGTTGAAAACATTTGGTTGCAATCAATGGATATCAAACATCCATAATCAAACCCTTGATTAATACACAAAGTGATTAATTCAAAAAAGTTGCATAAAAATCATATACTCAAATAGTATATCATAATGATATGGTATAATAGTATCATGAGCGAATGTTGTTTTTTATGGGTATTGATTAAATCAATTTTTTTCTCGATCAGCCGCAGCAGCACTCTGATAGTGATAGTAATGCTGTTTTGAAAACTACCGCACAAATAAAAAGCTTACCGTACCCCCTTTTTGGGATTGAAATAATTGTACAATACGGTATGGAATTAGCGTATGGTTAACATCACTGACTGGCTTGTCGTGTAATTAAGAACAAAGTATTGAATGTCGACCGTGTGCATACATTTGATGGTCACTGTAAACATGCACGTATGCTCATATGTATGTACATATAAACATAAGTATAAATTATTTGTTGTCGATTTTATCCAAAAGTTTGCTATTTAATATTAAAATTATTTAAACGTTCCTTGGCACGCTTGAAATTTATTGGAAATTTGCAACTGTGAAAGTTGTTTTAAGGCCCATCCAGCCATCCATCTTGCGTACTGAAGGTTTAGGTTTTAAAGTTTTACGGCCTTATTTATAATAAATATTTTAAGTTTATTAAACTCTTATTTAACAAAATTTCCATATAGATTTGTCAAATAACTTAACGTCTACAGCTGACAACATTTTGTTAAGACAAACAATTAAGACACAAATTATTTCATATAGAGCTTGTTGTTTGTCAGGTGTAGACGTTAAGTAAGAGCTTTTTAAACCGGAAATAAGTTTTATGAATAATGGGTGTTACGGTAAATTTTTGACTTGGTATTTAAATGTGAAATTAGCTAATTTTTACTTAAATTTAAGACGTATTCAAATGCTGTGTCATTTTTTCAGTCGTAAATAAGTGTTCGAATTTACTTGGGGGCTCCACGATCAAGTTTTGCCTTTCAAGTTTTAATACATTCACACTTTTTTACTAATACACTCACAATTTTGAAAATTGATGCAAACTTGATGACAATTTTTGCTTTCCATAGAGAGCATCAAGTCACAATCAACAAAACAGCTGACAACAATTATTTTTCGTTTTGTCTGCTAATATTTTTTTGTTTTGTTTGAAAGTTGCAATTAAAAGTGATAAAAATTAAACAGATTCAAGCTTAAAAATATAAATAAAAATGTTTACATGCAAAACCAACAAATATAATGATGTGCTGCGTTTTACAGAGCTATACATTTTTATATATTTACCAACCTTCTTACTAATAAGGGCTTCACCCAGTATTTCCTTTCTGCCCTCTGGTTTTTTTCTTCTTCTTTTATTTTCTTTATTTCTGATAGTACTTTTAATGAAGCAGCTGTTTTTAATTTTCTTCTTGAAAACGAATTGTTATGAAATTGCGTGCAGCCTGTGACGTAAGCCATCAATTTTATTGAATTTTGACAAGCAGTATGCGAAAAAAACTTGATAGCAAAACTTGATGGTGTAATCAGATCAAAAGTTTGTCATTTCCAAATTTTATGGAAATCTTTCCATACAACAGCTGTTTTTTTTTTCTGGAGGAAAAAAATATTTTTAATGAAAATAATTAATTTATTACCGGTGATGGAAAACTTTCTTAAGTAAAGCTGTTTAATGATTATATTACCTATTAGTATTTCATGTTTTCACAATCAGCCCAATCATGAATTATAATTCCGTGATAGTTTTTTCTCTTTTCCCATTCCTCTCATTATGTTGATAAATTCCTTAGGAAATTTTTTTAACCTTCCCTGTTTTAGTCACATCGAAGGGGAAAAATAGTCGGCGGAGGAAAAAATAGGTATTTTAAAAACATATGTTTTTTGTTTTTTCCTTTAAAAATTTCGATATTACCATGATACAATTAACAAGGTAGCCTCGTCAGCTAAACCGTTAATCATCTGACTACTTTAGGTTGTCAAGAGATTGCAGAGATGAAAGGCAGCCAAAACGAGATAGCAACTCCGCGTAAGCTCAGTGCATCTTTCTTTTGTAAATGTAGAAGTGGCGTCTTTTTGACAGTTTGCATAAGTTGTACAAAAACAAAATGCATGTTATTTTTATTGAAGTTGTTCTTATTGTAGCGAAAAGGTTACCTTGTTAGTTGTATCATGGATATTACCAACTTTTATTTTTTTGTTTCTCAGGTAATTTATGATTGGAGGAATTTTTTCTCTAGAAACGTATTTTCCTTAGGAATAAAATTCCTTGCGAATATATATGATTGGGCTGAATATTAACAGTTTATTTTGGATATGCCGTTTGAGGGGAAATCTCATACACGCGTCTGTGTGTAGGCATTATTTACTTTTTAAGCAACAAGAACAAAATCTTACAATAAATGTATCACATTTATTATTATGTATTCTTTTAGGTCTAAAAATAGAACTTATTAATGTTTTCAGTTTTTTTCAGCCGTCTATATGCCGCCGACATTTCGTTGATGCTACACAACTCGCCAGTAGACTCGAAAAATCTTACAATAAATGTGTCACAAGTTTATTGAATTTCTTATGCGGACTCAAGTTCAATTTTATAACAATATGATTTAGCCTTTTCTTTGCGTGACTATTTATTTTGCGAATGTGTAAAAGAAAATTAAAAATCTAAAATCTTTTATTCGCATTGATAAAATAATATGATTTTCTCTCAAATTTCATAATACGTATGTGCATATCTCGGTTTTAAATGTTCAAACTTAATTTTCGTGTTCAATACTCTCACTGAAGTAATGTGCGCGTTATCACGCTACATGTTAATTGGGGGAATGTGTTATTTTCTCAGCATCTTTGATATTTGGTTGCTTCACTTATTGTCTATCAGATTGTACTTATTGCTACATATGTATCTATTTGGTTGTTTGCTTGTATAAAACAGTGCAAGTAATGACGTAAAATGAATGTTTTCTTTGCTTTTCATTGCACATTACTAGTGACTGCATTGCAACTGGTTATCGCAAAAAAAAAGAGAGAAAAAAGAAAACTAACATAAACACAAATTTGCGTAAGCTTGTGCTTACAAAAATGCTCATATTAGGCAAAGCAAAAATTGCCGACAACGGACTATTAAAGATTTTTTCCAAGTCAGGTCTATAGGGTCTATAGACTCATCAAATCGATGTTTTGGGTGCTCAAAAATGCAGTTGTTTGAACCGATGTCTGAGCGCTCGCATTGTCGTGGTGAAAAGTGATCCGCCTTTTTTTTTTTGACAGTCAAATGTTTGTGCAATATTAAATTGTATGCAGGTTCCACTAATTCTTAAGGTTGTCTCAATCTCACGAAAGATTACGATCTTGCAATATCAGCTCACGCACAGCATCAATGGTTTTCGGATCAGCAGCTGATTTTGGACGCCCTTGGAGTGAACTACGACCATGATTGAATTCACCATACCATCGATAAACACTGGTCCTTGATGGAGCTTCATCGCCAAAAATTTAATTCAGTTCATCCCTGCACTGTTGCTGAGCTAATCCATGTCGAAAGTTGTAAAAAATAATCGCACGAAAATGTTGACGATTTAATTGCATTTTTCGGTCGAGATGAATCTTTTAAGTTACTGTAAACAACGCAAATAGCGCTCGTATGTCAGTTGCTAGAATACAACTAGGGTTATCAAATCTCGAAACACAAAATGCAATCCTCGTAGACAGACTGAAATTCTACACAACTGCTGCGCCCAGCTACACACACCTCATAAATCATTAAAATGACGATGGCATGAGAAAAGTAAAGTGAAGCAACAATATGTTGTAACTTTCAAGATATACGCAAATCGTTTGTACAGATAGCCATGTACTAAACACTCCACCGCACCACTTCGGCGCCAACAAACTTCCTCTATCTGTCTGTATTTCAATGTCCCAAGTGTAGAGCCCCACTTAATGTCAGAACACAGCGGTGTGTAAACAGTGCAATACTACAAAGTAGACTTTAATTGCCTGTTCCTCAGTGCCACAAGAAAATATAAGCGATCGAAATGCAGGTCCTTGATTTCGAATCAATTTGGATTCCTCTATTTCTATAGCTTGCGTTCGCATGGGCTTACGTCATCAAATTTTTACATTTACTTTATAGGCATACCAGATCGGCAAATCAAAGTTTTGGGTGATTTGTCATTGAAGTATTAAATTGTTCTTGTGTAAATGCAACCCTTCTTAAAAATGGTCAGCTGTAGTTGATAAGCCAAAGCAAATGCAAACACCAAAATAAAAAAGCAAACATTTTGAAAGTGCGGAAATAGTTTTTGTGGTGTCTTAAAATTTAAGTTTTTTTTATAGGCACTTAAGTACTTTCAAGCACTGAGCACTGGTATTCCTCTGGCAAAGTCAGGATTTTTTTCCATCCAGCGAACAACTAAACTGTTGAGGAAAACAACATACATACATACAGATGATAATTGCTTAATAGATTTACTAAATAAAATAAAAATGAAAAATATGTGTAGTTTTATTTCCCAGTTTTTAACAAATAAATACAAAATTTGTTCTATAAAAAAAAACCCTGTCGATAGCAAAACTACTGTGTGTTTGATTTTGACGTTTGTGTGCGCAGTGCTGACGACATGATCGAAATAGAGGAATCTGATATTGCATGAAAACACTTACGTCTTTTCGACTTGTCGATCCCGTCATCGTTCGAATAAAAGAACGTTATAGAGGAAGCCAAAACAATTTTATTTCGCTTAGAATGCAAACAATCGCGCGACTTCAACATTGAGGAACATGCAATAATTGAAATCTAGCAAATTACCGCTTTGGTGTAAATGTGTCGTAAGTTGTATTTACACGATCTGCTCTCTATTGTGAATTAAATATGTGAGATCCACTTTCATTGTTTTTGTTTTTTACATAAAGCAATAAAATTCATTTTCAAATCATTTCACTTTAATTTAAAACAATTGTGCGACGACTAGAGTTAGATAAGTTTGTCCATCTAGTTCTTATCTGTTCCATGGTCTTATAAATACTCATACATATTTATGTGCACATGTATATGTACATACATATTTTTTTTTCACAATGCTCATTAAAGTAATGATAACAAAATGCTTTATTTCACCTTTGGTTGTCGATTGCACCACTTGCATGTATGCACATACATACATACGTATCTTTCAATTTGGCTGATGTTGGTTTTGCTGATAAATGATGCATAAAATTGTGGTTTAAACCATTTCAGAGTAATGTTTGCCACTTTGTTACCAGTAAATTTGGCACGTTTCAAATGCTTTAAAAAGCGGTGTATAAAGGAATGTACTCGTATTTATATTAGGGAAGCCCAATTTAGCAATCGATATTGTTAACCAAATTTTTCGATAGCTTTTAACATGAGCAAAATATAAATGTTCCTCTACGACATATCGAAAAAATAATAGAGATTGCTGCAATCAGAATGCATGTTTTGGTGATACCTCAATCGGAGTTGCAAAACTGCTTCGACAATTGGTTCAAAAGTGTGCAGATATTTATGGGGAATATTTTGAAAAACAATAAAATGATTTTCGATGATTAGTATTTGTTCTCTAGTCCCGGAAAATTAAATGCAACCCTTGTATTGTTTAGTTTTTGAAACAGCTGACTGTTTAACCACTTGCCCAAACTGGCCAAATAAAAAAGTATGGGTCGTTTCGCACAGGAAGAAGAATAATATTTCTCTTTCACTTGCACGAACTTTGAGTACAGGAACAGTTTTCATGCAAACTGGCATCCTGCAGGCTCCCAATGTTGAATACGAGATCGCAGCTATTATTTCTAGCTTAACGTTACGATTATCGTAATAAAATTTTTAATATTTTTGAGAATAATTTTGCTAACGTCTGTTTTGTTCTCTGGTTGCTAGTTTCTGCAAGTGTAAAGTTATTGATCAGACCTAATATTTCTTTATTCAAAAATATATCTAACCACTTTTTTACAATTCAAAGCTCTCTAGTTAAATTAAGAACAGTAAAAACGTTTACATTTTAGGAGGTCAAAATCACACACAAAAAAGTTTGTCCAGCAGTGTGGAGTGTCTAGAAGATTTGCGCTTTTACAGGGACCCCAACAGACCCATTCACAAAATCTGGACCAGTACGGAATGTTCGAAATATTATCTATGCTTGGAAAATGAGGTGTTCAATTTTAAATGCTCTGAGGGACTCCTGTTTGATGTGGTACGACAAATTTGTGACTTTAAACAGAATGTGGACAACTGCGACATAACGGCGGGTATGTTTCAATTATTTTTGTTGGTTAAAATGTTTTGAGTTCTTTTGAATATTCAAATTTCTTTCCTGACAGAAACTCCAGTACCAAAACCACTTTTAGAAGAGGCACAGTGTGATGAAGAGCATCATTGGGGCTGTGCTGATGGCACATGTTTGCCCAACGAATACTTTTGTGATGGTTCCGTTGATTGTCCGGACGAGTCTGATGAGGGATGGTGTGATGCCCAAAATGATCCTAACGCCGCCTTATCATGTGATACACAGCACTGCCAGTTGCCTGATTGCTTTTGTTCTAAGGATGGCACACAAATACCGGGCAGATTGGAACCGCAGTCTGTGCCCCAAATGATTTTATTGAGCTTTGATGATGCCGTCAATTTCGAGAATTGGGAACTATTTTCGCAGCATTTATTTAAAGGCAATAAACGAAATCCCAACGGTTGTCCTATTAAAGCAACATTTTTTGTGTCACATCCCTTCACAAACTATCAGTATGTGCAGAAATTATGGAATGATGGCCATGAAATTGCTGTACATTCCGTAACGTAAGTTGCTTAGATAACGTGTGATCTTTTCGTTATTTATATATTTCACTTCTCAAGACATCGTGGTCCAGAAATGTGGTGGTCCCATAATGCCACAATTGAGGACTGGTTTGATGAAATGGTTGGCCAGGCTAACATTATAAATCGTTTCGCCAGTGTGCGCATGGAGGAAATACGAGGAATTCGGGTGCCTTTTTTGCGAGTGGGCTGGAATCGTCAATTCTTAATGATGAAAGAATTTGGTTTTGTATATGATGCTTCCATGGTGGCTCCATTTACAAATCCGCCCTCATGGCCTTATACACTGGACTATAAAATGCCTCACGCTTGCACGGGCAGTCAACAGAATTGTCCATCACGCAGTTATCCGGGAATTTGGGAAATGGTTATAAATCAACTGGAAGCTGGCGACTTTACGTGTACAATGATTGACAGCTGTCCACCCAATCTGAATGGCGACGATATTTATCGCATGCTCACACACAATTTCAAACGCCATTATCTCTCCAATCGAGCACCATTGGGACTGAATTTTCATGCAACTTGGTTTAAAAGATCTGACTATTTGAACGCATTCCTTGTAAGTATATAAGTTGATAAGGGAAAATTGAACACAATTAAATTTTGCAATTGAACAGAAATGTATTAATTCAGGTCCAAAAATAGACTTTACAAATGTTTTTGCATTTGCAGATTTGTCGGCACAGCATCAACGAAATGTCGGCTGCGTCTAGACGGCTGAAATAGACAGAAAACATTTGTAAGGTCTTGTTTTGGACCTGAATTAATACATTTAATTGGCTTTAAAGTAAATAAATAATTAAGTTCATTTTTCAATTGAACAGAAATTTTTAGATGATTTACAAAAATTGCCCGATGTCTACTTTGTGACACATCAACAGGCCATTCAATGGATGCGACAGCCAAAATCAAATAGTGATATACATCAATTTAGTGCCTGGGGTTGCAAACCAAAACATTTGGAAAAACATGAACTGGTTTGTACTTTATCGAACACTTGTAAGCTTCGAAGTCGGGTACTGCAACAGGATCGCTATTTTTACACCTGCAAAGAATGTCCGGCACAATATCCATGGATTCGAAATGAATTCGGTTTAGATTAATAGAACATTACACATATGTATGTATTTATGTGTACATAAACATTCATATCGCGAGAGAGGAGATTAATTAAAAATATAATTTTTCGAGTAGACAAAGCTTGCACACCATTTACACTTGCAAGTAACTTGTTGCCAGTTGTGTGTACATATTAACAACCAATACATTGACAGAGACAATAAAAGCTGTTGCTACTTGCTTGATTGTTTACACAGGCAAGTGCATGCTCATTTTCAAAATATCGTCAAAGAAAATGGCCTTAAAGAAAATTGCTTTACTTTAAAAAATAAAAGAATTAAATGAAAACAATAATAATAAAACAATTATGCGCGAAAATAAACTACAAAATCACTGTTCATTTTTTTTATATGTATTTAAAAATCACTATCATGGTCCAATCATCAGGTAAATGCATCTCTCCATATGTGTGTTTTCATTGTGAAACTGTCAAAAGCTGTACATACATATGTACATACGTATGTGGTTGTTGTAGGCTTGACAGTCTCACCACTATTATGACACAAACAAAATACAAGCCATGATACAATTAACAAGGTAGCCTCGTCAGCTAAACCGTTAATCATCTGACTACTTTAGGTCATGATACAATTAACAAGGTAGCCTCGTCAGCTAAACCGTTAATCATCTGACTACTTTAGGTTGTCAAGAGATTGCAGAGATGAACGGCAGCCAAAACGAGGTAGCACATCCGCGTAAGCTCAGTGCATCTCTCTTCTGTAAATATAGAAGTGGCGTCTTTTTGACAGTTTGCATAAGTTGTACAAAAACAAAATGCATGTTATTTTTATTGAAGTTGTTCTTATTGTAGCGAAAAGGCTACCTTGTTAATTGTATCATGCTTTAGGTTGTCCAGAGATTGCAGAGATGAAAGGCAGCCAAAACGAGATAGCAACTCCGCGTAAGCTCAGTGCATCTTTCTTTTGTAAATGTAGAAGTGGCGTCTTTTTGACAGTTTGCATAAGTTGTACAAAAACAAAATGCATGTTATTTTTATTAAAGTTGTTCTTATTGTAGCGAAAAGGTTACCTTGTTAGTTGTATCATGATACAAGCAGACTTTTTGTTGTTGTAGAGTTGCATCGACCTGATAAATAGGCCTTGATCACTACTTTTACCTTTTTGTGTATTGCTTATCCTGTTTTTGTGCGTGTCCGCATGACTTTTTAATGGCAGGGTTGCCAAAGCATTGTCTTACGAACTGTTATGGGGAAGCAAATTATACGCATGGTTTTTTTTTTCCAAATAAATAGTAAATTTATATGACAAATCGATAAAAGCCTTCAACTTTTTTGTATTTTATCTTATTTTTCGATATATAAGATCAAATAATATTATACTAAAAATCATTTATTATCTATTAAAATTAAGATATGATCTTTATATGGTAACACTGTTTTTGCTTTTTGTCATTTTACCGACATACAAATAAAAACAATTACTGGCAATCAAAATTTTTTGCAAGTGAGCTCACAATTAAGGTACCTCGTTTCCAGGTAGCCACTTACCTACAACAAACATGTATTCATGTATTTTGTTGGTAGAACTCTTTAACTTCTGTCACCTATTTGTTCGCGTATGTGTGTTTGTGGTGTGTATTTTGACAGTTCTGCAGGCTAAAGACAGTAGTCAGCTGGTCTTGCAAGAGTACCTGGTATCGAGGTACCTTGCTCACGACGACTTGCAGAAGTATGCTGGTATTAGTAAAAAAATAAATGTCAATGTATTGAGTTACTTGCACTTGCGTGTGTAAATGGGGTGTTAAAAATATTTAATATTCCTTTCTGGAAAAGTCGATTTAATTACAATTAAATTATTTTTTTAAATGCAATAAGAATAAAATGACCATTCTTTAATGACCATTTCACAAACTTGAAAATTTTCATCCGTTTGCACTATTACATGGAAAACAAAACCAATACTCTACACATTAGCTGTGATCCCGTACTTAATATTGGGAGCCCGCGGGATGCGAATTTGCACAAAATATGATGCAACGGATAAGGTAGTCTCATTAGCTGAACCGTTAATCATGTGATTTCGTAAAGTTGTCAAGAGAATATAGAGATGAAAAGCAGACAAAACGAGATAGCAAATCGGAGTAAGATCTGTTTATCTCTTTTCAGTAACTGGTGTAAAGTAGAGCTGTGTCGTTCGTGAGCGAACAGGTTAATTTGAACGGATCATTTCAATATATGAAGTGTCCAGTCTTTTAAGTCACCGGATTTCGTTCAATAGTGTACGGTACGGTGTTGATTTCAGATATACTACTTTCACTCGTCTCATGTCATTGTGTTCTGATTTAGTTGATTTATTTTTAAGGATTGATTTAAGTGTACGTGAGTAAAAACTTCATTTGAAATCTTTATTGTTATTAAAAACAAAATTGTGAAATTATTCCAATTCCAATGAAAATGTAAAAATTATTCCAATCATTAGTATAGATATGTATGTACATTTTATTACAAAACAGTACATTTTAGAGCAAAATTTGTATTTGCGCTTCCAAGGCTTTTGTAAAATCCCCTGCAAGAAATAGCTGATGGAAACTAACACATTAACAACTTAATTACTAACCCATGCAAAGCAATTTTATAGGTTTCAGCGTTGCCATTACAATGATTGTTTTAGTATTTTGATTTTCCCGTATTAATTTGGCAATTTAATTTGGAACTACGTTTATGCATGAACGTTTCTATAGGTTCATCGGTCCATTTTTTTCTCTAAATATAGTTTATTATATTCTCTTTGAATTGTTTTTTGAAAATTTTCGAAAAATTCTTTTTTTATTTAATAATTAAGAAATTAATAACATTATATGTAATTTTGTTGGCATTTTGCAAAAAAGATTTTGAATGATCACTTTGCTGAGGTGGTAACGTTTGTTTAAAAAAGAAATCACACGTACACGAATGTTTACACGAATGTTTCTTTCATTTTGCCCTTAAGAAAATGATAGAAACCCTGATGTATAAACCCATCAGCAGTGGCGGTCATATGATGCATCTAATGACCAACACTGTTCTTGCTGGATCACTGTCAATTTTAAGACTTAGATATTCATAGCAAAAAAATATTTGCGGCACAATACCCATTGCTAAGTCGACCCTTCCTAAAGTAAAATTATTTTCAGTAGTTAATGACGATGACTATACATATAGGTACATATCTAAAACAAAGGTCAAAAACTCTGTTAGTGGCCAAATTGTTTCTAGGCTAATATTTGCCAATGTGACCATACCTTAAGAAAATTAATGAAAAATATGTCAATAATAGTTTGTTCCCGTACTCCACATTGGGAGCCCGCGCGATCCCAATTTGCACGAAAACTGTTCCCGTACTCAAAGTCCGGGCAAGTGAGAGAGCTTTTGAGAGAGAAATATTCGAAACAGCTCACACTTTTTCTTCGGGCTACTAGTTAAACAAGCAGCTATTGCAAAAAGTAAACAATACAAACAAAACAGTTCAACTGAATCAACCAACATAAAAATTAGCTTGATGTTTTTCAATTAGTATTTTATATAAAAAAAATAGCTGTAAAATACTTTATAATCTAAATGCGTGTTGAAAAACACTTCATTTTTCCAAAATGTACGTTTCAGTTGTCATTACAGCATCAAAATATACCTTATATTATTTTTTGGGATAGAAATGTGGTTTTTGGTATTCCCGTACTTTTGTGCTTTTTAGGGTTTCGTACTCATCAGAGTGAAACGGAACCCTATTACGGAGACAAGTACGTCCGTCCGTCCGTCCGTCCGTCACAGCGTCCATTCTCCGAAACGGTAAGAGCTAGAGAGCTGAAATTTTCACAGAATGTTGTTGTACCTTGCCGCTACAACAACAAATACTAAAACCAACAACAAATCAAAAACTACCAGGTGTCCCCATACAACGAAAAGTTACAATTAGCCATAACTCTCGAACCGTAAAAGATAGAGAGCTGAAATTTGCATACTGTATGCATTTATAGATATTCTACAACAACAAATACTAAAACCAACAACAAATCAAAAACTACCAGGTGTCCCCATACAACGAAAAGTTACAATTAGCCATAACTCTCGAACCGTAAAAGATAGAGAGCTGAAATTTGCATACTGTATGCATTTATAGATATTCTACAACAACAAATACTAAAACCAACAACAAGTCGAAAACTACCAGGTGTCCCCATACAACGAAAAGTTACAATTAGGTATAACTCTCGAACTGTAAAAGATAGAGAGCTGAAATTTGCATAGTGTATGTATTTATAGATGCTTGTCAACAACAAATGCTAAAAACAACAACATGTCGAAAACTACCAGGTGTCCCTATGCAACGTAAAAAACATTAGCCGTAACTTTCAAACTGTAAGAGATAAAGAGATGAAATGTGCACAATATATTTACTCGCATATGGCTTACAATAACAAATGCTAAAAACAACAACAAGTCGAAAACTACCAGGTGTCCCTATACAACGTAAAGTAACAATTAGCCGTTACTCTCGTACTGTGAGCGACAGAGTGATGAAATTTGCACAATATGTGTATTCACATTTGCTCCACAACAACACTTGCTAAAAACAACAACAACTGTAAAATTACCAGGTGTCCCTTTTTAACGTAGAGTAATAGCTATAACTCTCGAACCGTAAGAGATAGAGAGTCGAAATTCGCACAGTGTGTGTATTCCGAGATGCCTTATAACAAGAAATTACAACAACAACAACAAGTGGAAAATTACTAGATGTCCCCGTACAACATAAAGTAGCTTTAAAAACAGGGAGATGAAATTTATAAAATATACATGTGTATTCACATACGCCATTCCATACATACATTACACATACATACGTACGGAACCCTCAGAGTACGAGCCAGCCTCGTACTTGACTTAATTTATTTTATTTGTGTATTATTGCGAGAGATTCATAATCGCTCTCACTTTACCCAACTTAACCAAAAAAGTACGGGATCAAACTTATAACACCGTTAATTATTCGACTTCTTCAAACTGTCATGAGAATATAGAGATGAAAGGCAGCCAAAATGAGGTAGCAAATCAATATAAACGCTGTTCATCTCCCTTCTGTATATGCAGTAAAATTTGTAGAAGTGGTGTTTTTGTTTTGACAGTTTTCAGAACTTGTACAAAAAGAAATTACATGTTTTTTTTTTTTTTTTTTTTTGTGAAGTGGTTCTTATTGTAGGGAAAAGCTCATGACCCAAACTAACAAGAAGAAAAAGTACCTGCTGTTTCGTGCAAGAAGAGTACGGGATCACAACTGTTGTATTTACATACATATAAGTAATTTAAGGATAAAAATTTCTTTTCGCTAATAGTTTTTTTCTCTACTTTTTTTCTTAGAATTTGTCACATCGTGTAAACATTTTCTTTGACGTCCGCTGCATAAGGTAGTCAATGGGAAAAGTAATAGATTTCATTACACTGAGTTTCAGTTAAATCGAAACTCGTTTTACAGAACTTTGCCTGTAAATCATAATTTTGAAATCTAAAAAGGAATGAAATCGTATTGAGCGATTATTCCTGGAGCTATTCAGGAACAAGAGATAACAAAATACATATACATACATGTATTTTTTTAATTCCACAGAAAATAGAAAATTTGTAGAAACTTACCATTTTTTTTTCTTATTCATAAGACAGGACTGTATAGTCCCATGAAAATGTTCTTACTTAGTTTGCGTTAGTCCAACGTTGCTGGAACCTTGTTTTATTGTTATATTCTGCGATCCAATGAATTATATTCGTTTTCTTTCTCCCAATGAGCCGATGTTGCCAGCAAAACCAACGCTGTTTTGTATTTTCATGTTGTACATGTGAGTTTACATAACATTGATGCAGATTTGTATGATCTTTCACTGTCTAGGGTGTAAGAAAATAGTTATAAATATTAAAAAAAAAACATTTTGGTTAATACAAGCAACACAAAATCTGCTCCTGAGAACATACACAATATTTTAAAATTTTTCTTCCATATTCCAATTGTCGTTACATTCCTATTCCTTAATAAATTTCTGTTTCATTGTAAACATCTGATTTCTAAGGGCGAAATGAAGCCAATTAGTCGTCTTCAATAGTTGTCGGTAGCGAGAACAACAAGTGCCAACTATTTTTACGTCGACTTAATAGTGCTAATTCCGATTCCCGAAATGTTCCAGGGTTTGTAAAAAAATAAAGAGAAACTAGTCGAATTTCCTCTAGTATATTCCAATCTGTCCAACGAATTGAGAGCTGTAATAAGTACAATTGTGATAATTCGAATATGAGGTTATAGCCTGATGATAAAGTAACCTTGAGGTCATGTGGACCAATGGCTTTTATCTAGGAAACATTAGGAATAAGAACTACAAACAAATACGGCCTCTAGGTGTTGAAGTGAACCAGATTTTGTAATAGATTAAAATAAATTGGAAGAATGTATTTAGTTTCTTACAAACTCTCGAAGAATAACTGCCAGTTTGGCGATTTCGAATTTATACCAGCGTTTGCGTAAATACATTTTAAACAAAACCAAATTTCACAATTTTGATTTTGTATTAAGTTAGATCCAAAAATGAACATTTTTGTACCTAAATTAATACATTTCAATTGGCTCTTAAAGCAAATAAATAATTAAGTTCATATTTGAATTTTGATTTTGTCTTAAGTATGATTTTTAGAACCCTCGAAGAGGTTCGAAATTGTGCAGCTGGCATAACAATTAAACGCTGAAATATGTTTAAGGCCACAGAAATCTGAAAATTATCAAGGAAGTTTCCCATTTTTTATACATATTCTTGCTTATAGACACATTTCTTATTAAAGTATTTTGTTTATTATAAAACATACCTATTAATATTTGTATTTCAAACTTTTTTGTTGTTGTTGTAATTCAATGTATTAAAATACATTTAGTTAGTACATATTTTTTTTTAACCTCAAAGTTTATGTATAGCAATATTGGTAACAATTTATCAAGCTATCATACATACCAACTAAATAGCTTAAGAAATACATACATACATATTCCATAGAGTATTTGAAACTTGCTACGCCATAACAAAAGAACGTGTTAATGTTAAATGTTGAGAATATCTCAAATTTAAAAATATTTCTTAGTTTATATGAAAAAAAAAAAACATTAAATTAAGCACAAAACGCAATTACTGCGTTATAAATGGATTTGGTATAGCTTCAACACCATCTTGTGGACATATCAGCACTAAAGCTGTGCCTCGACACACCACCAAGCCCAAATTTCGCGTTTCTTCAGAAGGCTTAAAGGGTTCATCGGGATCTCTTAAATATTCAGTTGTATTGTCCAATACTAGATTAAGTAGAGCATCGTATCCTTTAAGAATGCCAGAAGCTTCACGGCCGCCGGCAAATTTAACGCGTATTTGTTTCTCTAGATATTTGGACAAGTCCAGAATGGATTCTTTGCGGCGTTTTTCTTTGCCTTCATTGCTGCCACCACTCTGTTGTGAAGTAACTATTATTTAATATAATATTAAAAATAAATATGGCACTTGCCTTTTGTTTGTTTTCAGCCATTTTCTCTGTAGCAATTCCCAAAATAAACGTTTAATAAGTTTTGTTTACTTCGTGGTTGTTCCTTTAATTTTTTACTTTTATTTCTGACAGCTGTTTTAGCGGCATGTTAAATGTTTTGTTAGTATTGCCAGCTGAAAGCTTTTTATTCCGCAATCAAGTTACAGGGTGGCTACAGTTTTTGCAACTGAAAGGCAATGCCATAGCAGATAAAAAATTTACGTTTCCTTTCTGGTTGTCAAAGAGTTTTAAAGAAAGCAAAAAAGTTTTTAGGAGTTTACCAGAAAATCGAAAAAAACGCGCCTTATTCGTTTGAAGTGTGTGCAGAGTGAAAAATGCAAGTTTCTTATAACCACAGAATACTACAAAATATCTGTTAATGTTTATTATAAAATAAGAATAATGTGTTGTGAAGTGTATGATCATATAAAAATGTGGTTGGAATTGTCGTTAAATAAATTTGATGTGTTCAACAAGTTTTTGTTTTATTGATTGCATAAAGTTTTAGTTATTTGTTGTGTTTATTTATCCATTAATTAAATAATAATTGTTATAAGTTAAATATATGTGTTTTATGTTAAATATATCTGTATAAAGTTGCATTGCATCATGTGCGTTGCAGAAGCAATGCCTTTACATACATATATACAACATCTACGTGATGAAAGCTCCGGCATCACCAACAACCTGCCTCATTTTTGTACAAAGTTAACTACATTTGCCAATAGACTCAATATATTATTCTCTATTGAATAAGGAAACATAAATGCATCTTCCGTGTGTTTCTTGCTATTTTTTTAAAATGATAATTGCCTTAAAAGTATATGATTTACATGTGTAGGTGTGTGTGTGTGTGTGTATGTTACAAACATAAACATAAATATGGGACTCTCCTACCCATTACGTTAATTTTAGAATTTTTTGATTCTTCGTTAATGAAATCGAGATTTTTATACAAGAAATAAAAGAGGTATGAATGTTAAACTAATGGTAAACTTTTGTGTTAAATTATATATTTTTGCTTTATTTTTAATAGGTATGTAAAAGTAATTTAAACTTTTGTGTCACTAAAAGTGCTGTTAATGGAAACTTTGTGTCCAACCGTATTGTTGCAAGACCCAGTCGTGAGGTAAACCTGGATAAAAAATGGTATGTGAATGTAGGTATTTTAGAAAACTTATTGTTGAATAGTACAGGGGGCAAGTGCTTCAGTAGTCGCCAATAATAAGTATTCAAAATGTAAAATATTCAGCGCAGCAAAGAATTTTTTATTAAATACTTTATTGGGTTTCTTGTAAAGTATAAATAAATCATAAAGGAACAGGGTTAGTCGGCGGGAGGACTAAGTGGAAATTTTAGCCTTTTTTGTGGTCTGTGGCTTGTTTTGCGACTTTTTTAAATTCCGGCAGATTTTGCAACTTCTTTTGTTCTACTTCTATTTTTTGTAAACCTGGGGCCAAATTATCACATTCGCTATCAAATGAATTATCGATTAAAAATAAAGTAAAACAAAAAAAAAAAAAAAAAAAAAAACACAACCACAACCACAACCACACAGCTTAAGCAATGGAATGCTATCGATCACGAGTGCGAAGATTTGGCTCCTGCTCAAATTCGTTACCAAATTTGCTTAATATAATTTTTTTTAAAACCAAAAATAATTAAAATTTACCCATTCTACTTCATTGTACTTGTACTATCAAAGTTTTGGCTGCATATTTTGTATGCATTTTTGCAACATTCAAAACAAGGTGATGCAAAAGCTTATGCAGTTAATTTAGTAGTATATCGATATTGAATATTGATTCCACGCAATGAGCTTATCTCAAAATATCCCAGCTAGCAATTGGGAAGATTGTTGATGATAATATCAACAAAAGCAGTCTTTTAAGACTCTTTTATATGACCCAACACTGATTAATCAGTTGGACGATCAAAAGAGATTATAAGGAGGGGCTGATACAGGTGCCTACAAAACGACTAAAATTTTAAAAATTCTGAAAATGACAAAATTTTTATAAAAAAAAAAAAAATTAAATATTTATTTATTTTCAATATTTCGCCAACAATTTGCTAGTATCTTCAGGAAAATAATTATAAAATTCAAAAAACAAAAACCAATTATTGAAAAATGAATTCTTGCAACGTTTTAGTATGACTGGGGAGCCGATGATGAAGTTTTCTTTGAATAGCTTTATATATATTTATGGTGTAGGCATATATTTTTCCTTTTTGCCTAACATACATACATAGTCATTTTCAACTTACAATACATATACATACATATGTATATTAATTGGCTATGGAGGCTTAAATTGTATTGATATTAAATAAATAAAATTAAAAATTAGATTAACAAACATTCAAAAAATATTTGTCCCGTTTATTAATGTTTGTTAATCAAATTTTTTCAATAATTTGTTTTTGTTTTTTGAATTTTATAATTATTTTCCCGAAGATGCTAACAAATTGTTGGCGAAATATTGAAAATAAATAAATATAATTGTTTCAAATTATTTTTTATAAAAAACAAAGATCTAAAGCTTGACACCCATATTCATAAAAACTATTGAAGGTTTATTACACAAATATTCCATAGAAATACGTCAAATAAGAGCGTAATAAACTTACAATAATTATTTACAATAATTATTATGAATATGGCCTTGAATAAATAATTTAATAGCACGGTTCAAAAGTTGTGGCTGATTTTCAAAGTAAACGCTGCCCCCGTGTGTGAAAACCAATTAAATTTTAACTTTTTGCTATTTGTTGTTGTTGAGTTCTGCGAACTGCATTTACTTAATATTTTAATCTCTATCTCTTACGGTTCAAAAGTTACAGCTAATTTCGGTTTCTTGTATGGAAGCAACCTTCAGTTCTTAACTCTTTGTTGTTTTCGGTATTTGTTGTTGTAGAGCTTATATAATCACATATGCGGTGAAAATTTCAGCTTTCTAGATTTTATGGTTTAAAAGTTACAGCTAATTTTATCTAATTTTCGTAGTTTATTGTATGGGGTCCCACTTTAGTTTTTAACTTTTTGCTGTTTTTAGTATTTGTTGTTGTAGCCGCCGCGTAACCACATGTACTGTGAGAATTTCAGCTCTCTAGCTCTTACCATTTGGGAGATTGGGCCCTGTGACAGATGGACGGACGGACGGACTGACGTAGGAGTTTTAGCAATAGGATTCCGTTTTCACTTTATGAGTACGGAAACCTAAAAAGTGAGGTTTTAGATAATTTAGCATACTTTAGGGAGCAAAAATTTACTGCAATGACAACTGGAGCTCTGAGAACTCACAGGTTCTTTTTTTTTGATATTAAAACTCTTTGAAATTATAATAAACTCAAAAAAATAATTTTTTTTATTATTTTTTGATATTAAAACTCTTTAAAATTATAATAAATTCAGTCAAGTACGAGGCTGGCTCGCACACTTAGGATTCCGTAGGTACATATGTATGTGTAATGTACGTATGGAAAACTTACATATCCTAAGGCATATATCACTTGTTGTTGTTGTTTTCCTTTGTTGTTGTAAGGCATCTGGGAATACATACACTGTGCGAATTTCAGCTGTCTATCTCTTACGGTTCGAGAGTTATAGCCAACTGTTACTTTACGTTGTAAAGGGACACCTGGTAGTTTTCGACTTGTTGTTGTTTTTAGCATTTGTGGTTGTGGAGCATATATGAATACATATATTAAGCAAATTTCATCTCTCTGTGTGTCACGGTTCGCGAGTAACGGCTAATTGTTACTTTACGTTGTTTAGGGATACCTGGTAGTTTTCGACTTGTTGTTGTTTTTAGCTTTTGTTACTGTAGGGAATATGTGAGTACATACTATACTGTTTACATTTCATCTCTCTGTCTCTTACAGTTTGACAGCTACGACTAATTGTTACTTTAAGTTGTATAGGGACACCTGGTAGTTTTCGACTTTTTGTTGTTTTTAGCATATTTTATTGTAGAGCATCTGTAAATACATACGCTGTGCGAATTTCAGCACGCTATCTTTTACGGTTCGAGAGTTATAGCTAATTGTTACTTTTCGTTGTATGGGGACACCTGGTAGTTTTCGATTTGTTGTTGTTTTTTGTACTTGCTGTTGTAGCCGCAAGGTACAAAAATATCCTGCGAAAATTTCATCTCTCTAGCTCTTACCGTTTCGGAGAATGGACGCTGTAACGGACGGACGGACGTAGAAGTCTCGGTAATAGGGTTTTCCGTTTCACTCTGATGGGTACGCAACCCTAAAAAGTAAAGAGAAGGCAGATTTTTTTTTCTCAACTGGCTAATGGCTATTGCGTTGATTAAATTTTATCACTCTTATGCGCAAAAAATATTTCAGGCTTATAAGGATCTTATTTGAGATTTTTGTAAGGAAAATTTGTGAAATAAGAGTTTAATAAACCTAAAATATTTATTATGAATAAGACCGTATAAGTATGTGTGTATGTATGTATGTGTGAACAAAAAAATAAATTTGTGAATAAACGTCGACGGAATTCATAATAAGCCTGATAAGCAATTCCAAAGCCTTCGTTAATTTTGGGCCACCCTGTAGAAATAAATAAAGTCATTATGTATTTAACAGCTATTAATTCTTGTCATAAAGGGGTCTCAGCTCAAATATCTTCCTTAATTTGAACTCGAGACCACTTCTGGCAATAAACAATGTTTTTATTATGATTTTCGTTTGTGTTTTTGTAAATTTTTGTGTTGTTTTATTGCAGCGGTAATTAATTTTTGTACAAATAGACACTTAAAACCACTTATTAACAATTTAATTCTCTAATAATACATGCATGATTTTTGTTCACCTCATGATGTGCCACCTAAATAGATACATATGTATGTACATATTTATATTTATATGAATATGTTACATTAAAATCAAATTTTTTTTTGTTTTATTGTGATTTAACTTTTTTGCTTTGGCTCGTTTCTTTATCAGATTTGGTTGAATTTTTTCGCAAAATGTGGAAACCAAATGACAGAACGAATTTAAACAGTTTATAAACTACGACCAGAACTAATGATATAAATAAATAAACATCTAAATTTAGACTCTCAATTATATTCATATGCACCAATGGACTTTGCATGTGTGCAGCGCCATGATGCCGTATTACATACTCTGTCCAATAGGCAACGCTTTCGCGAGCTGTTAGTGGCCGATCGCGATAAAGCTTGGAAAATGTTTTCACTTTGTGTTCATATTGCGGATTGTGCAGGACTTTGGTAATGGCAGCACTCAAACTTGGCTCCTTTAAGGTCATCAATTCCAATGATTCGCCGTAACCGGAGGCAACCATTTTCTTTGCATTGCCATGCTGATCAGCAAAGATGGGTAAAGCCACCATGGGTACACCGTGATATTGTGCCTCGGCAACACCACCTTTGCCGGCGTGTGTTATGAATAATTTTGTATTGGCATGAGCTAAAATATCATCTTGAGGCATCCATTTCTTATACAATATGTTGGATGATTTTCCGGGGGTCTTTTCTAAATCTTCCCATTTCCAAATAACTTTTTGTTTTAGTTTCGACAAGACATTGAAAATATGTGTAGAAGTTTCTAATTTAATACTGGAACCTTTAAGATTCGAACCCAAACTGAATAAGACAGCGCCGGTTTCATTTGCAGTGTCCAGAAAGTCGGCAATGTCCTTGAAGAAAATGAAGAAAAATTTGGAAAAAATTTAAGTATGTATTAAATAAATTAAGCCAAGTACGAGGCGGCTTCGGTTAGCAACTGTTCCGTACTACCGTGCAAGTGGTGCAAGGCTAAGGGTACCATTTTCATAGGGTTCCCTTTAGTTTTGATTTTTTTTTTTATTGTTTTTAGTATTCGACAACTACATACACTGTGTAAATTTCAAGCCTTTAACTCTTACGGTTCAACAGTAACAGCTAATTTTCAAACTAAAGGGTGTCCCCGTGTATAGGGCAATATTTAAATTTTTATTTTTTGCTTTTTTGGTATTTGTTGTCGCAGAGGCCTGCGAACTACATATGTTGTCAAGATTTCAAGACTCTATCTTTCACGGTTCATAAACTAAAGTCAATTTTCAAACTAAAGGGTGTTCCCATGTATATGACAGCATTTAAATTTTTTTAGTTTTTGCTATTTTGGATATTTGTTAATGTGTAGGCCTGGCAACTGTGCAAATTTCAAATCTCTATCTCTCACGACTCAAAAGTGGCAGCTAATTTCAGTTTCTTTTATGGGAGCACCCTTTAGTTCTTAAATTTTTGTTAATTATGATATTTGTTGTTGTAGAACTTGTGCAACCACATATTGGGTGCAAGTTTCAAGTCTCTAGCTCTTATGGCTCAAAAGTTACAGCTAACAGTTTCACGGTTTCTGGTATGTGAGCACCCTTTAGCTCTTAATTTTTTGTTGTTGTAGCGGCTGGGCTTTGTGAATATTTCAGCTCTCTAGCTCTTTGGGAGTATGGGGCCTGTGATGGATGGACAAACGGACGGTCTCAGTAATGGAGTTCTGCTCTAAAAAATACCTGTGGCAGTGGATCCGGCGTTTCCTTGACTTGAATGCCGCCAATTTCAATAACAGCTGGTACATTGGGCCTCACAGCGCCTTCCGTAAAATGGCCGTTACAAAATACCAGCGAAACATTTTTCTCCATGTCTCTTAAAGAGGGAAACGATCCATCGGCCGGAAAAAGTTCGCTGTAAAGAGAAGAAAACATTTCAGACTTTTGTGCAGCATTATCGAAATGTCTATGGCGGCCGTATAGACGGCTGAAAAAGGCAAAAAACAATAAGATTTACTTTTAGATCCATAGTAATTATTTCCATATTTGTTTTTAGCCTTTTTCAGCCGTCTATATAATAAATACAAATATTTTTTTTTCTGACGGCTTCGGTGGGAAGGGGCGGCCAATGGCAATGGTATTGATAGTTTAACAGAAAAATAGCTAAACTATATAATGGTGCAATTATCTATAATTTTGTAGCTCTATATCGCGCGAGAAATCATCTATTGTATTACGAGTTATAGAAAAGTAAACATGTTTAATTATTTTATCAGGCTTCAGTTCGATTTAACTTCTTAAGAATAGAGAAAGATTTTTTTTTAGTGTGAAATTGTAGTAATCATTATTTTTGAAGATGACAAGAAGCCGTGACCTGGATTCGAAGCAGCTTGTGTGCTGATCAGCGCTGTGGTGGACATACAACAGCCATGACAACAGTCCCCCAGCCAATCAATCAATCTGAATTTTCTTGTCTTCCTTAGAAATGTTGATCACTACAATTTTACAAAAAAAAAAAAAAAAAAAAAAAAAACTCAATTCTGAGGAAGTAAAATCGAACTTAAACTTATAAAGGATCCGCCGAATAACTTTTATTTTTGAAAACGGTGCAAAACATCGACTGTAGCTTCGGCTGTGTGGCAGATAGCGCCGTCCTGTTGAAACCAAATGTTGCCAATATCCTTCTCTTCAATTTTTGTGAACAAACATTCGTTCAACATGGCCAGATAACGATCGCCATTGACTGTAACGGCCACTCCTGGCTCATTTTCGAAGAAAAATGGCCCAAATATGCCTTTGGACCAAAATGCGCACCAAACAGTAACTGGTTTTGGGTTCATCGGCTTTTCAATGTTTGCGTGTGGGTTTTTTGTGCCCCAAATGCAACAATTTTGCTTGTTTACATACTCGCGAAGAGCAAAATGAGCTTCATCTGAAAAGATGATCTTTTTTTTTTTTTGGCAAAATCGGCATCTTCTGTCGCATCGATCACAGGCCCACTTAGCGAAGCGTATACACAACCATATTCGTTCGGCGGAAGGATAAAACTAATTATCTGTCAAATCAGACATGAGCTAAGTGTTACCATTCACGAAACAAGCACTAGTTGAAAAAAAACGTTAAATGGCGGACCCGTTAGTTCGCCTATAAAGTTAAATTAAAAGCTCAGGGGTTTGATAATCAAACTACAACAGATCATTACAAGTTGAGCCAAAAGAAGTCAGCCGTTGTTGTTTGGCTTTCGGCATATCGCTTGTGACTCGCGCAGAGTGTGCCGTTGCTCCGCGCTGTTGGAACCACATGTCCTCCAGACCTAATTCGTTCAATTGCGGCCGAAAAAAATTCTCGGTTAACATGGCCACATAACGTGTCGTCGTTGAACCAGCGCCGTCCTCGAAAAAACACGACCCGATGGCCGCTCCAACGGAAAGAGCGCACCATACAGTCACTTTGAGCGGCTGTAATGGCTTCTTGTGCATCACTCGTGGATTTTCGTTGCCCCAGAAGCAATAGGTTTTGCTAGTTTACGCACCCACTGAGGTGGAAATGAGCCTCATCGCTCATTATGATTTGGGGACGAAAAATTGTCCACTTCGTCCTAGACACGATTATTCCGCGCTCTTGGAGAGTGTACCGCTCCAGGGCTTGTTCACTTGTACTCTACAGATTTGACATTGGAAGCCATTTGCAAAAATAACAGCCACTTCCAATAGGGTGATTTCTTTTGGCCCACTTTTGTAGCAAACTTGTTGAGAATGTTTTATTTTCACCTGTAAAAAGTATGCATGCGTATGTCCAGCAACAGTTTCATTAATCTATAGAACGAATCGTAAAAAAGATTTTGCAAACGTAGCCAAAATGTCATCTTCTCTCCCGCTTTAACGGCTATATTCATGTCTGGCACGTAGGAAAGTTCGCTGGGGTTGCCCACCAAACGATTACTGAACGCCATGGGTGGTCCCATCCAACTGATGACTATGGGTGCCTTAAATTTGGCAGCCACACCGAGAGCAAAAGTGTTCATAAAATAACCCAAAATAACCAAATCGAATTTTGTATCCGCACTCTTGTAAAGCTGTGTAAATCTGGCATCTTTCAACATGTCCGCTTGCATGTCAATCATTGGCCGAAGGGAACCAAAGAAATTGCTAATAGTGCGCAGAAAAGTTGTTTTTGTAGTGGCCATTTCGGTCATGGCTTGGCCGGTCATCTGGGCTTGCTCTGCGCTGGGCGGTATAAGGATTACGTTAATTTTATCATGTGTCACTTTGGGCTCTAGAGATGCCACCACCGTTACATTGTGACCCCTGTCAGCCAAAACTTTAGCCACCGACATGTGCACAATCAAATGGGATGGCGAGTAGCTGGTGAAAATACCCAAAATATTAGCTGCCCTCACTTGATCATCTCGATGAGGCAAACACAGAAGTAGTGTAATCACCAAACCAGCGAAGTTCTTGCGCACCATGAGTGAAAGTTGTCGTTTCTATGGTTTGTCAAATACAACTGAGAATGTTTTCGTTTTCGTTAGGAGCTTATGAGTGGCTGAGTCAGATAGTGATTTACAAAACGAATAAATGACCTGCAAAATTTTTGGTAGGGGGCAAATCAATTAAAGTAACTACATACATACATACATACATACATACATACATACTTATGTATGTAAGTACGCAATAGTAATAATAGGTTTGTTCTTGGTAATTCCGGGTAAAGTTCGGTAAAATGAGAGTAAAAGAAAAATACTCTCAAAAAAATAAAAATTTGCCCAATTTACCTCGAACACACAAAACCACTTTTCAAGCCCGAAACTAAGTGTCAAAATAGTATACACAAACAAAAGAGAGCGAAGTCGGTTGGTTAGTTGCGGGCTATTGGCCGCGGCGAACTGTTTTCATAACTTCTTATTCGCCGTTGCATGCACATGTGCTTGGCGATTGGCTTATTTAATGTTCGCATTTATTAACAAAATATTTAACGTTTTCATTATCATTTTTTTTTGTTTTTGTAGAAATGCATGGACCTTATTATTTGATCATGGTAGATTTCATTTTGTATGGGTTATGATACAATTAAATATACCTTGGTATGGCCAATCTCGTCAAAGTTACCATATATTTAAGCAAATTTTTGGATTGAAATCCCAGTACTAGATTTTGTGTAGATGTAAATTGGTTATTAATCAAAGCAGTCTAGACACGTTCAAAATGCTTAACAAGCATATCGATAAATAATGTGTTCTTTACCGCCGTGGTAGCACTGTTTTGTGAAGAGGCGGCGAGACTTGTTTTACTAAGCCGCCGTCGATATTAACTTTTTTATGAACACTGTGTTGTAATTTTTAATTTTTGTAAATGATACACAGCTGATTGAATGATTTGACAGTTTTACCACATTTTGTACGGAAAAAAAGTACGGGTAAAGTTCGGTAAAGTGAGAGACACATTTTGCTCTCTCATGAGCGTTCTCATTTACCCAATTTACACAATTTTCAAGACAAAGAACACTTTTCGGGCTAGTTTGGGAACACGCGTGTTCCCTCGTGGTCCCGCGGTAAGGTACGTCGAACACACTTAATGCATTTTGTTGAAGTTATCGCTATCGTTCATTGATAAGATCTATTTGTAGTTGAGAGTATTGAATTGGCTAAAAATAAATGATCGTACAAACATATTTTTAGTCGGCAAGTTGCATTTGGTAGCATGTATTTCAACTACATAAATGTATACATGTACACTCAGAAAACTTTGTCAGTAAAATTAACTGAAAACACTCTTTAAAATAAATGAAATTTCATTTAAAAACCGTCCTACTTATTTTTTCATGTAAATTTACTTATTACTTGATTTGAATTTAAATGTTAAAAAATCTACAGAACCCAATCGGTAGAAACAATGGGTTTTCCTTTATTCTAACTGTCAAATAATTCATGCGTAATCAACTTGTAAAAATTTGTTTATTTTTTCTTGGGTGGTCATTTTATTTAATTATAGTTTTCTATCTGTATTATCTGTAATTTAATTTTTGTACTGCAAAGCCTCTACTGACATTCGAACATGGGCAGCATCTCGACTTGAAAGCAGCTGCCATACCTGCTCAGCCATCACAACAATCAGCACAAATTCAACAACAATCAATTTAAGTAAAGAGTAACTATGTAGAAACCAAATTATAAATATGTATATACGTATTAACAGCTTGGTTCCTTCATGTATGTATGTATGTGTAACATAAGTTACAACTGTCATTATTAATTGTGAGCGAAAATCCGTATTTATCTGTAGTTAATTTTTTAAGCAACTGTACAAATCAGTTAAAATTAAAATTTCATTCTTTTTTAAACGTTTTGTCATTTAAAAATAACTGCACTGATTAATTCTAGAATAAAGTACGGTCAGCTACTGCAAAAATATTCTGAGTTTAGATTTTGTATTTTATCGACAGCTCTATATTTGAAAATCAGACAAACAACAAATTATTGCAGCTGAGAGAACTGAGTTTTTATTTACTCTGAGAACTGAGAGTTTTATTTATTCCAGAAGCGAAACGATGTGGTTGGTATTTCCCACTTCTAAATATAAACAATGAAAAAATGTTGTTGTAAAGTGTTTGGAAAAATATTGGTTTTGTTGTAATTTTTACGAAAAAAATAAAAAACATGAATGAAAAGCTTTGAAAACATATTCGATGTTTTAAACATATTCCACGCACTGCTAGTGATGTACTCAACGCAAATAAGACTTTAAATACAAACAATTATTATTTGTTTAGTTGCATTAGATTTGCTCTGAATTTTTCTAAGCAAAAATCAAATGTAAAAGCTAAATCTGTCTACCAACAGAGATAGCTATATAAATATTTTTATGTTTTCTGTCCTTCTTTTATGCCACTTTTATGAAATTTGACAGAAAATTGGCAATTTTTGTAGTCTGGCAGAGCTGGTACAGAAATATGAACCAAGCAGCATATTATAATACATACGGCATCAACAAATAAATAAGAGTTTTGAATTGATTTTTATTATTGATATAAAAATAAAAAAATTACTTTCATTTTCATTTAAAAATATAAAAATCAAAAATAACTTTTCTTTTTCATTTAAAAAAACAAATTCAAAAATAACTTTTCTTCTTCATTTAAAAATATAAAAATTAAAAATAACTTTTATTTTTCATTTAAAAATATAAAAATCAAAAATAATATTTATTTTTCATTTAAAAAACTAAAAATCAAAAATAACTTTTCTTTTTCATTTAAAAATATAAAAATCAAAAAAAACTTTTATTTTTCATTTACAAATATAAAAATCAAAAATAACTTTTATTTTTCATTTAAAAATATAAAAATCAAAAATAACTCTTATTTTTGATTGTTTAAATACAAATCAAAAATTTAAAAATCATGCAATATGTTGGTTGCATTTCGCCTAAAAATCATGATGGTGTAATTAAAAGTTTTCTTCATATATGTATATGTATGTAGTCTATCCAAGTCAACATCTGATTGATATTTTTTTCTCTTCTTGTCTTAGATTAAAATGTGAAACGCTGTTTTTTCCTTGTAATTTATTTTTTCGTTATTTAACTTTCTGACAGCTTGGCGACTTTCTCAATGTGTATGCATTCAGTTGCTTTTACTTTACACAGGTACTTTGCGTTTGGTAATTAAATTATAGTATTGCCATTTTTTGGAAACAAAACAGTGGCAACATTTTCCGTTTTCAATTGATTGAGGTATGAATTTAATAATTTTTAGCGCATATTTTTTAACATAAAATAAAAAAATATGAACTAAATTGTTTATTTGCTTTAAGAGCCAATTGAAATGTATTAATTCAGGTCCAAAAATAAGTAGTAAAGTTTCAAACAAACTTTTAAGAATTTTTCAAGTCTACTGATGAGTTGATTAGCACCAACGAAATGTCGGCATCTAGACAGCTGAAAAAATACAACAAATATTTTTTGAAAAGGTTCATTTTTGGACCTGAATTAATATAAAATAAAAAATTTATTTTGAAAAATGTATTTTGAGAGCACAAGTATTTGAAATACCAAATACTCAAGCTCTTAGTATTTAAAATACAAATACTAAATACATTCATGAGACGTATTTAAAATATTATTTTATCTATAATTTTTTACCTTTATTGTTAAAATAAAGTAAAAAATAAAATGACCATGCTAACAAATTGTTAGCGAAATATCGAATAATAAAGAAAGAAATATATAAAGACCTAAAGCTTTAAAAAGCAGTGTTGTCGTATTTAAAATACAAATACAATATAAGTATTTCAAATACATGTATTTCAATTACTGCCCAGTTCTGACTCCAAGTAAATTAATTGCATATTGGAAATGTATGAATTTGTATTTTCCCATTAATCAAGTTAATCTTTGAATATTTAAACAACAATTACTACCTAGTGCATTCTATTGCGATTTCACTTTAGCAGCGGAACCCCTTTTGCACAATTTTGTACATACAAATACAATAACAAACTTAAAAATACAATAAATCACATAAGTTGCAATTATTAAAAATGCATAAACGTCCAGGTTGAGACTTTCTATAAAATTCATATGCACTAAGGGACTCTGCATGTGAGCGGCTCCATGATGACGTATCACATAATCGGTCCAGAAAGCAACACTTTGGCGTGCAGTAAGTGGACGATCTCGATACAGTTGCGAAAAACGTTGAACATTTACTGTGTACTGGGGATTGTTGAGCACCTCCATGGTGGCCTCTCTAAATGCTGCTTCTGTCAGAGTGAGCAAATCCAAAAGTTTGCCATAACCGGAATTAACCATTTTTTGGGCGTTTCCATGTTGATCGGCAAAAACGGGCAATGCCACCATGGGTACACCATGATATTGAGCCTCCACCAAACCTCCTTTGCCAGCGTGTGTTATAAACAGTTTAGTGTTGGGATGAGCCAAAATATCATCTTGCGGCAACCATTTTTTGTAAAGTATATTGCTTGATTTTCCGGGTGTATTTTCTAAATCTTCCCATTTCCAAATCACTTTATGCTTCAATTTAGATAAAACATTAAAAATGTATGTGGCAGTTTCGGCTTTAATACTGGAACCTTTAAGATTTGAGCCTAAACTGAATAATATGGCACCCGTTTCATTGGCACTGTCAAGATGCTTGGCAATATCCTAAAAGCATAAAACATATAATATAAAAGGGATCTTTGCCGTCCGTGTATTATAACTCTCCCTCAAGGAAAGGGTTATAATTGAGATGTAAGCAGGGCAAAAGAAATATATCTTTGTTTAATTTCTTTTCATAATACCTTTGTTGAGAACTGTTCAACAATTAGATACAAAAGGTAGACTCTCTTCGAGTATGTATTTAGTAAAAAAACAAAAAAATAAGAAAAGAAATAATAATGTCCAAATTAGTTTGGACAGGAAGTGAGCGGTAAACTGAGCGGCAAAATTTTTTTTACTTTTACAACTTAACGATAAGGAACAATTTATATTTTGCAATGTGTGGCAATAACACTAGTAATCAATGGCAACTTTGAAAGTTTTAATTTGACAGAAAGTTAAATGCATTTTAAAATTTATTATTTCAAAGACACTATTATCCAAACCATTATCCAATTCAATTTGATAGAGTAGAAAGTGTGGTAACAATAGAAAATTTGGTACCTTTGAATACTAAACCTCCTGTTAAAGTTAGCGTTGAGATGATCTTCCCAATAATTTATTTTTGCTTAAAAGTTTTAATAAAAAAACATTTTTTCCAGTCGATAAAATCCTACTTTTAATTGACTTCCAAGTTGTAATAAGGGCCCTAAGTTTTAATCAGTTTTTTACCGCGTTTTGTTCATCAACAAAATTTGCATTCCATTTATAAACTACTTTTACTTACTGAGTATCATCATTAACATGTTTGATAATGTTTTCAATTTACTAAAACACTAATAAAGCACAAAAAACATTGTTGCCAAAAATTTGTTTCGCATGCCAACAACATTTACACTACAACAGATCAGAAAGCGTGACATGTAATTTGGGGCTAGAAAAGCGTACGACACGTAGAAAACGTGTCATGTAACTCCAGCTTAACTCTACCTTTATACACAAGAATATGACCTTGACAGGTGATGCGCAGCGTTAAAAAAATAAAAATCTCTCCACAAACAATGAAACCTCCTTTCAAAATATGTGCTGTTATTTTTCACGTGAATTATTATTTTTTTTTTTTTGGTGGCCTTGATACACATACATATAATTATTTTTTTGATTACATAATTATGACAACTTACATTTGGCAGTGGTGCTGGGGTGTCCTTGACCTGAATGCCACCTATTTCCACAACAGCTGGCACAAGTGGTTTAACAGGACCTTCACTGAAATGACCATTGCAAAACACCAAAGAAATGTTCTTTTCCATATCACTTAGGCTGGGGAAAGAGCCATCACTGGGAAAGAGTTCTCTGAAACAGACAGCAATTTATTTACGTAAGTAAGTAATGTATACATATGTATGTATAAGTATATGTAGCTGCGTATTTTGCTTATCTCACTTGTAAAAACTGCGCATGCGAAAGTCCAGCAGTTCTTTAAAGAACCTAAACACTATACTGGTTAGTAAATTTTGCACACGTTCGAAGAAATTCATTTTTCCATTATTTTCTACAGCCATATTCATGCCTGGCACATAAGCAACTTCAGTGGGGTTGCCCACCATCATGTCCGTAAACAAGATGGGGGAAGAACTCCAGCTGACGATGAGCGGCGCTTTAAATTTAGCAGCTACGCCATATTCAAAGGTGTTCATGAAATATCCCATAATAACTAAATCAAATTTAGTATCTGCATTGTCATAAAGCGCCGTAAAACGAGCATCCTTCAACACATCGGCCTGCATATCGATCATAATTTTTAAAGAGCCAAAAAAATTACTCATCATTGTAAGAAGATTATTTTTTTTCAAAGCCATTCCGGCTACTTCCTGGCTAAACATACGCTCTTGCTCCGCGGTGGGCGGCACAATTATCATCTTTATTTTGTCATGTTTGACTTTTGGCATTTGAGATGCCACTACGGTCACATTGTGCCCCTCGTCCGCCAAAACTTTCACAACCGACATGTGAACAATCAAATGCGACGGACTGTGACTGGTGAAAATGCCCAATATATTGGCAGAGAACACAACATCGATTTGCCATGACGCGCAAATTATAAATAAAACACTTAAAAATATATTTTTCTCCCGTTTCATTATTACAGCAAACAACTTGTGGTTGTCGTTTTAACGATTTGTTTTGAAATGAAATTTTCTACATGTTGGAAACATTTTTTTTATTTGTATTGATTGCATCATTCTATAACAAGTGAGAACAAATATGATTTTTTTTTTAATTAGTCTCTCTTTTTTAATACATGCATAGAAATATATCTAGTATTGCTTAATTATCAATGATTACGCTGTGCAACAGAATCGAATTTTTTGTGATAAAGCAAATTGGAGCAAAAATGTGTAAAGCTTTGCACAATGTTACCGCAGGTGTGAAACAGAAACTGGAGATGCAACGCTGCGTCTTTTAGCCTATACGATGTTAGTTAGTATTTAAAGCGAACTATTGGCGATATCGATATATTGAAGTTGATTTCGATTCAAAGAAAATGGAGACACTTTTTCATTTCTTTCCTCTTAAACACACACCTTGATTACGCAAAAGAAACCGAAAACTTTTTTGCTTGTATGTTAAAAAATTTAACAACAACATATTAAAAATTTTGTATGGAAATTTCCATACAAAATTTTTAATATGCTGTTGTTAAATTTTTTAACATACAAGCATTTGTCTTTAGCAGAAAAATTTCAATTTGTTTAATTTTTTATAAATCTGTTTAAATTACTTTTTTCAGATGAATTTTACATTGCAGTTTTTTGCTGTGTATACTGATAAGATGTTGCTTTGCCGAATACCTGCAATATTTTTCAAAAGTCAGGTAACCTAAAAAACGAATTAGGTTTAAACACTTGTGACAAAAAAGCGTTTTCAATTCGAGCACAGTGTAATTACCTTATAATAATAATAATATCGTTCGACTCACAATTAGATCAGCACTTAATTTTTGTGATACTTAAATGTAATCAAATTAAAGATAAACAACAAACTAACATACAGGTGAAAAAATGGTTGCCTTTTAGTAGAGTAGTCAATAAAACAGTGCTTGAATTTGAAACTTTTTTTTTCCCCCGTCAGACGAGGCACCCAGTGGGTAAACCTAATTCATGTGCGCTGAACTCAGTGGTGCCAACCGTTTTTTTTTAGGTTAGCTCTTGTTTTTGAGATATACCGTTATTTTAAAATGGAGGAGGTAGGACACCATATATTCCCTTAACTCACAAACGGTTTAGAATATTGAATACAAATTTGCCTTTTGAGTATCGATATGGAAGTTGTTTTTTACTTGCATCAGTTGAAATTGCTTTATTTTGATATGCAAACAAAATGTTTCTTCTTCCATACTTACTATTTTCTGATATTTAATAAAAAATGTCTTTTTTAATTTTTGAGACTTCATCTGGTGACCGGTTGAAACTGCAATTTTTGATTTTTTGTGTATAAATACCAAAGTTGTGCACCTTGTGATTTTAGTAATTTATGGATTTTTTTGTTTGAAACTTTATTTTTATGCTGTTTTACAGAACAAAAAATTTCAAATTTTTTTTTGTGATAAATTTGTAGCAGTGGTGCCCAAAATCTTCTTATGGAAGCGTAAACACCAATACGTATACACTTTATTGACGCACACAAAGAAAAACAGAAATATTTCATTAAGTACACTGGGAAAAAAAATTAAATTTCATTTTCACAATATGTATGTACTGTATTAAAATGCCTTTCCAAATCATATTTACTAATCGTCTTGATTATTTGAAAGCAAATCATACATTGTGCTCGTTTTTCAAAATTTTTAGCGAACAAAAGTCGGTTTCCCACGTGGGATTCATTCTATAAAATAAACTGTACAGTTGAAACTAATAACACAAAATTATTTCTTCAAGTGTTTCATACTCACGAAATCATAAAAAAAAACAACAAAATCATGAAAACAAAAAAACAAAAAACAACAAAATTCACGCTTGGCACAAATGTGTGTATGTATTTCATACAAAAAGTTGTGTATACATATTAGAATGCTCAGCCAATTCTCCGCGGTTTTACAAAAACAAAAGCGTCCAAGCGTATAGGCCGTGGGCATCCCTGATTTGTAGTGATGAACATTTTTAAAGAAGGGAAAAAAAGTAAAGTTGAAGACTTATTGGCTGGGTTACATACCATGGCTGTTTCATGTCCACCGCGACGCTCATCAGCACCCAAATTGCTTCGAACCCAGGTCATGACTAATTGCATACTGCTTTTAAGCAGCACTCAGTCTACCACAGGAGCTCAGTGTCTGTGTTTATTTTTATTGATCGACTTTCAATTTTATCGCTGTGTGTCCCTAATCCTTGGAATATATTTTATATTTTTCATCTACCACCAATTGATTTCCAACTGATCTCTGAGTTTGCTGTTATTGTATCAGTGATAACAACGGTTTCAAACTTTGCGCCGTGCCATGCAAATTTTGGACTTAGAATTGTTATTAGATGTTGTTATTGATTTTTTAAGAAACCTTCACCTTGATAGATTCGAACCCTTAAGGCGGGCTCACACGATTGTTGCAATGCACCAATTTTTGTTATATTTTGTATGGCGGCAATCAAAACGAATGTTGATCCTATTTGTCCCAATCAAATACAACCCTGATGCGACAACCATGTGAACACTTCATATACAACTACAACTATTCACCAATAAAAATTTAAAAAATGCATCAATATTTAATGTGCTCTCAAGCGGCAACCAAAGAAGACAATACGCACCAATAATATACATATGTATACATTTATTTAGTTTCAAAATTCAGCCGATTTCAATTCAGCCCAATAAAAATTGTGTAAAATTAGTGTATTGTGGCAATCGTGTGATCCCATCTTTAGCCTTGTGATTGTCAGTCGACCCCTCAACCAACTAGTTCAACTCAGGATTACCTGATCCCTGAACATAAAAGGCAACCCTCGAAGTGGCCTTTAACGGAGGAAATTCATGAATATGATCTTAAATGTCTGTCCCATTTATGTGCCTATTCCCATTGCGTTACTGTTATCTTAAATAAAGTAAAAGAGTTTCATAAACACATAAGTTATGAAATATGTACATGCATGTATTTGTATATAAAATATAAATTAATTAAGAAAGACCTACACAGAATACCCGTTAGTGGCGATTTTCTTTGGCCACAGTTTAAAATCTACATACTTGTATATGAAACGTTATCATATAACTGATATCACACCTCAACCGTTTTCAATTCTTTTGATTAATTTTTAATAAATATCTCAACACTTAAGCGTATTTGCTTTCACGTGGTGGCAGAGAGTTTGCTTTGGTCCTCAACAGCTGTTGATTTTGTCCTATTACATGCTGCACAAATGTGCACTCTCTCAACACCTCTTTGAATTCATTTAGTGTTTTATTAAATACCGGATACAATTGCGGCAAAATGCCATGATCTAGAGTGGGAAATAAATGGTGTAAAGCATGATCGCCATAGTGGGTGAGAGCCATAAAATGAGATCCCTTAATATCGCTACGATCCATGACAGTGTCCAGCTGATAAAGACCCCAGTCACGATCTTGGCGTTGCGCATCGCCATCGTGATAAATTGCCGGTGTATGATGGGCAGCATTGAGACCTATCAGGCCGAAAAAAAAACTGGCCATACCTATAATGCGTAACCACTGCAGCATAATGGTAATGAATGTTTCGTGCGAGCAAACAAACATTATAGCGGGCAAAACAAAACCAAGAATATCATGCCAGAAAAGTTCATTTTCCACAGATATAGAGTGCACAAATCTGTAAAAGTAAGTGAAAGATTGCTGCTAAGAAGATAATTTGTTTAAGAACACAACGTACCTTTGTAAAAAATTCATTGGAAAGATGGCCGTGTATACAACTGGTTGTATTACAACCGATAAAAAGCGCTTCAGCCTAGAGGACATGTGTTCGTTGGGTATCCAGCATAAAAATGGTTCAAACAGCGACATTTCCAAATCGTAGAGGGAATTGGTGTAAACGTGATGGGAGAGCGCATGGGATATACGCCAGTCGGCAAAATTCATTAAGGTAAAATTAAATGTATACATTTGCCAATTATCTTTTTGATGGAAGTAATTATGAGCAGAATTGCCCAGCCAACATAAAGACAGGGCAGCTATTAACTCAAATATCATGCCACCACTGAGCGCAGATAAGACAGAAGCGGCCAAAGTTGCGACTAGAAGACTAACATGAAATAACTGTTAACAGAAATAATGGTTAATATTTTTTAAACAAAAGAATCTTTAATATATTTGTATATTAAGAAATTCACAAAAAATTTGGCCTATTAAGGCGTGAGCGGTACAGTACTTTTGGCTTTATATCACTTAACAAAACTGAAAAGCCGATTAATACAACAGTCATATATTTTGTTAATGTATTAATGATTACATTGTAAATTTCCTTCATATAAATCATCATACGAGAATTGCCTTTTATGTTTCGTGATCTGGCAACCCCAGTGTTGCAGTCTGACAACTGATAGCTCTATTATAAAGTTGGACATTTTTGAGGTTATACGTGCTCAGGATGTTTTGACATACGAACGCTATTTGTGTTGAGTACAGGTTCATATCGGCCCAAAAATGTAATTAAATCCTGAACACTTTCGTGCGATTATTTTTAACAGCTTTCGATCTGGATTAACTCAGCAACAGTGCAGGAATGAATTTAATTCAAATTTTGGCGATGAAACTCCGTCAAGGACCAGCGTTCATCGATGGTGTTATGAATTCAATCACGGTCTTAGTTCACTCCAAGACGAATTTCGCAAACGTCGCCCAAAATCAGTTGCTGTTCCGAAAACCATTGATATTGCAAAATCATCATGTGAACTATTGTGAGATTGAAAAAAATGCCCGTATCGATTAGTCAAAAGAAATGCTTAAAAAATACGATCGCGGTGCTTTGAAACACGTCTATGACATTGTCAGAGGTGCTGAATCGTGGATTTACGCTTATAAGCCCGAAGGTAAATAGCAGTCCGCTGTATGGGTGTTTCACAATGAGCAAAATCCAACAAAAAAAAAAGTTGTTGCCTTACGAAACATTTCCAAGCAAGTGCTCGCCTGCTTTTTCGGAAAAACTGGACCACAACCGCAACTGTACCACTAGAACAAAGTACAACGATCAGTTTTGAGTGGTACACAGCGATTTGTTGGCCAGTTGTCTGCACGGAAATAAAAATAACCCACTGCCGAAGACGAATCACTCTTCACCACGACAATGCGAGCTCTCGCACATCGGCTTCAAGAACTGCATTTTTGAGCACCCAAATTATCGATTTGATCCACTGTATAGTGCTGACTGTATTCCCCCGTACGTAAAAACGAACCGAGAGGTCAAGGTTTTTCGACACCTAAATAAATGGTTGCTCAATCAGAGTGCCAAAAGTGCTGCGACAATTGGTTCAAATGCATACAAAAGTGTATAGATCTTCATGGGGAATATTTTGAAAAACAATAAACTGACTTTCTATGATTAATACTTATTTTTGCTCTCTTATCCCGAACTATAAAAGACAGCCCTCGTATATCGTAACGCACGCACTACAAAGTAACCAATTTTCTGTGGATTTCTTAATATTAGAATAGGCAAGTACTTACATTTGTCTTTCTAACCGGACCATAATCAATAGTATCAAGTTGTTCGGCCACACGTCTCTTTAGAGTTTTGTAAAATCCTTCTTCGTGCAGGGTGAAAATGTAATTTCTCGGTTGCTGAGCCTCACGCACTTTATATTTTGCCAGCAACAAGGGGGATATGCCTCTAATGTGATGCGTTTCAAAGGGTTCGGTGATGTCGGTACCCTTGGTCTTTTCCAGCCATTGTGAACCACCAGGATGTTTGTCGATGAAGGGCGTCAAGTCGTATAAGTTGTCGCAAATACGCCAAAGACCCTCCGCACCATCATCCGTTTGTTTGCCTTGTAGCCAACTAATTCAGATATTTTACAATTAAACATTAAATTTAAAGATTTATTAAAGTCATATATCAACAAATATTTTCTTATGTTTGCTAAAAACAAAAACATGACCACTAATTTATTCCAAAACTTTATTTTGGGTAATTTTCCACTTGTAATTTTTTATGCCTTATATCTCTTGCACAATTTCCAATTTTTCAAACCCCCCTGCCTTACGGCCTGCCGTGCTCATTTAAAATCGATTTAAGTTTTTCGTACTGCCATATGATTTTGACAGTTTGGTTTTGTTCTGCAAATTAAGAAAATTGCACTTGCTTATTTTTGTTTCATAATTTGATTTTTTATTATTTCCAGAAGGAAATCAACTTCTGTGGCAGTGAAATTGGGAGTCCTTTTATCACTTTTGCTACTCATTTTAATAATTTTTACAAAACAATTTATTATTTTCTAAGCTTTTCACAATTTCACTTGCTTCCAAATTTGTTTTATTGAGTTATCGATAATTTTTTGACACTTATATTGTGATGCCGTACTTTTATTACAATTGATTACCAAAAATAATTTTAGACTGTAAAACAGACAGCTATTTTAAATCCAAACTTAAATTTGAAGGAAAATTTACTAATTTTGTATTTAAATCCCAAGTCAAAAATCGGGGGTTATTCTTTTATTTTGTGTTATATTCATCGGGCTCAAGTTCGTTCTATATAATTGCCTATCAGCCATGAGAAACATGAGCTGCTGACTTCAAGGACGGGGACTGACGAGAAGTGTGACACCTCCGTTATCCATCCTGATAAAAGTCTTTGATGTTTTCTTTGTCCTATTTAAATAATATCAATAGCGGTTTTCACACCGAGCTTGTTAGTTTGTTAATCGTTAATAGTTACTTTTTTAGACGTATTTTGTTTTTGTATATTTATCGCACTACCGGACTAACATTTAACAAATTAACGACACGGCATCCCTGATGTGCTCCTGCACAGTCAAAAAAATTACCAAAAAGGATAATTAATTAATTTTTATTATTCAAACAATTTGTTATATTATTATTATTATTTTGTATTACGTTTATTAGGCTTAAGTTCGTTCTATATAATTTTTGTGATTAGCGGTATTCACACCGAACTTGTTAATTTGTTACTCGGTAGTTTGTTAATTTTTTAAAGTTAGCAACTGTGAACGTCCCCCTCTTTCAAATTTTGTTAGTCTGGTAACTTTCGTAGTAAGCCAGCTGATTTATTGTTCCGACACAATTTATACTTACAAACATACTTACTTTCAATATACGCGAAAATTGCCAAAACACAAATATTTTTTTTTAGAAATGTAGCACAAATTACTTTTAATATTTAGAAACTGCAACAGCTGATTATGAGTTACCAGCTAACAACTATTTTATCAGGGATGCCGTGTCGCTTTCGCTTTCGCTTATAGAAAAGGATTGTTTGTACATATATTTAATTCCACAATAGCTTGCTAACAGTGTTAAAACAAAACTTGCTTTTCATATTATTATATAGTTCATAAGCAGTTTACATGTACTTCAAAGTAAATATCATGTTTTGTTAAGAATTAAATGTGGTTGAACTTGTGTTGATCATTGTTCTTAATCTGTGTTAATTTCAGTTGTCTGTCCATAAAAATGAATGTGTGAATGCGTGTACGTATATATGAACATTAATTCATTTTTTTTAAATGAATAAGTAAAGAAAAATAATTAATATTAAATCGTACCAGATAAGCACTTTTAGAGCTGCACTCAGCATTTGTGTGTATTCAATTTTAGTTAATTTTAATTTTCATTAGTGTTTTTTATATTAACATATGCCTATTGTGACAGAGCAATTAAAATTCAATGTAAGAACATTTAGTTCATACAGTTAACAATTATTTATTTTTTACATTTATTATAAGCATATAATATTTGTTATATACAGTGTAACAAAAAAAAAATTCCATACAACAAGCGTTCAGTGCAATTTTTATGAGTTCTTTTTTTTTTCTTTTTTAATAATATAATATCTTATATAATGGTTTATCCATTTTGCGGTTTCAAAAGTAAACGTAAATAAAACTCATATAAAATATTTTTTTTCATGATTATGATTTGACATCGTGTGTGAAACACTACATCATTTAAATGACCAGCAAGCGAAGTGTTGCCAGCCATGATTCTTTTGAGGTAATTTTCCAAAACATTTTGACACATATTGGGCGGTATCTCAGCCATAAGTTGACGAATGTTGGCTTTTAAGTGCTCAAGAGTTAAACACGGTCTTTCGCGTAGCCCCGCAAAAAAGTCAGTCTAATGGTATCAAATCGCATGATCTTGGTGGCCAGTTGATATCGCCACGACGAGAAATTACGCGGTCAGGAAATGTGTCTTGCAATAAAGCCATATTCGCTCGAGTTGTGCGTCAGGTGGCACCGTCTTGTTGAAACCATATATTCTCCATTCTCGTATTCTTCAATAGCAGGCAAAAAAAGTCGATTATCATATGACCGAATTGACGGCCGTTTTCGAAGAATTAAGGTCCAATCACACTTTCAAGCCAAAGAGCGCACCAAACAGTGCCTTTTTCTGAATGTCTCTTCAATTACCTGAGGATTCTTAGAACCCCAAATACTACAATTTTGTTTACTAACATACGTCATTGACAGATAAATATGCTTCATCGCTGAAGAAAATTTTGTTCGAAAAATCACCGCCGTCCTGTTGTTCAAGCACCCATTCCACGTATCTACGACGTTGTGTGTGGTCAGCTGGCTTCAGTTGTTGTGTCAGCCGGACTTTATATGGATGTAGGCGTAGATCTAAATGCAAAATACGCCATAATGTGCCGTAAGACAGTCCTAATTCCTGAGAACACATGCGGGCCTTCGGCAACGTGAAAGTGTTACAGCAGCGATATTTTCAGCGCAACGAGCGAAACGATGATGCACAGGCCTTACAATATTTGTAACCGCTCCAGTCTCTTCTCAAATTTCTTCATAATATAAATAAGGCCAGAGTGGTTCTTTCTTTTATAAGGCAAATTTGAGTGCTGATGAGTGGCGTGGGGATCGTGAAACAGCCATGGGCTGTACCCCAGCCAGTAAATCTTCAACTTTACTTTTCTTGTCTTCTTTAAAAATGCTGATCACTCCAATTTTATCACAAACAAATCTTTTTCAATTTCGAGGAAGTAAAAATCGAACTAGAAAGCCCAAATAAAATTATTAACGTATGAACTTAATGTTCTAGATATTCGTTCTTCGACCTTTTTTATTTAACTTTATTTGCTTTAATAAATGAGCTCAAGGTCACTTTATTCTCAATATATAGAAAATATAATTATGTATTGAGAATGAAGTGACCTTGAGCTCATTTATTAAACCAAATAAAGTATGAACTTGATTATTTATTTGCTTTAAGAGCCAATTGAAATGTATTAATGCAGGTCCAAAAATAGACCTTCCAAATGTTTTCTGTCTTTTTCAGCCGTCTACATGCCGCCGACATTTCATTTTAACTCATCAGCAGACTCATTTTGTTCAGTTTTTGGAATAAGTAGTTAAGTTTCAAACATTCTTTTAAACATTTTTCGAGTCTACTGGTGAGTTAATTGGCATCAACAAAATGTAAAACGTAAAGGCCTGAATTAATAAAATTATTAACTTTAATATTTAGTTATTTTGACCCTTTTTTTTTCTTATATTTTATCCCCCTAATTCATAAAAGTTATAACAGGCTTATAAGACTGTCATCTGACATATTTGTATGGAAAATCTGTCAAATAAGAGCTTTATAAACCTGTTATAATTTTTATGAATTAGACGGTATATATTTATTTGAGCTTAAGGTCTTTTTATTAGAGAATTTGAGTATTTGAGTATTTTTGACAATATTTCGCTCTCCTTCGTATAGCTTCTTCAGGACAATAATAATGAAAAATGTTTTAATTGGTTTTTTTTCTCTAATAAAAAGACCTTAAGCTCAAATAAATATATTGTTGCGGCAGCAACTCAAATTTCTGGGAAAATAATAAAACAATTTCAAGTTGAATGTCCGTGGCATGTGCAGCTGTTGGCTCGTTTTATTATCTACTCAAATTTTATATAAAATAATAATTAAAATGAAATATAAAGTAATAATTAGTCACAAATAAAAATCTTTCTTTATTCCTTTCTCGATAAATCAAAAAAAAAAAAAAAAAAACGAATGAATATGAACTAAAGCTTACTGTAACTAGTGCAGTCAAGCGGTTACCGCGAAGGTATATAGCAATTAAATAACCACAGGGTTGATTTAAATTCAAACAACAATACTACCAAATTCAATCCTGTCATGGAGTCATATAAAAATTAACGGCCTTCAAAAATAAAAAATACAATAAATGAATTCAAAATTGTTTAATTAACAGCATATATAGTATATAAAATTATTAACAAAACCTTGAATTTTGTAATAGATTTTCCTCTGTGTTTTTTTTTGTTTTCGTTAATGTTCAACACTTTTCGGACATACTGTATGATAAAAAAGAAACCGTTTTTTTTTTCAAAGTCAAAACAAGAATAGCACATCAATCCGTTACCGGTTTTAATTCAAATTAATTATATAAAATTATTATATATTCGTTCTTTTGTGTGTTTGTTGTATCGAAGAAGTTTTCATATAATAAAAAAAATCTCATGTCTTAAATTTGAATTCTGTTTTTTGTTTCTGTTAGATATTATAAACATATTTGCTATAATTATAATTCACTATTCTATCTTTAACAAATTGATAACGTAGTTTAAACACAAAACTTACTTTTCAGCAAATGTTTGTTTTTATTCAGGGCATACATAAATACATAAATACATACATGCTTGGATAATGGCCAATTTAATTATTTTAACATCAAAACAAACAAAAAGAAAATCGTTAACGTTAAGTTATTGTCTGATTCTTCTGAAAGAAGAAATTTATTACGAATAATTGTCTGATTGTTCTCACCTTTGCACTGTTATAAATGGTTTATTTCTATAGGACGGTATTGATCTTGAAATCGTTGATCTCCTCCAATTATCCATGTTTTTGTTGGCCGATTTTTGTTGTTGATTCATTTTTGTATTCTTTCTTTTAAAAGCCTTTAACAGATTTGTCAGCTTCATTAGTGTGAATTTTATTATTTATATGATATTGTTTTTTTTTTAATTACATATTGTTATCGTAAAATTATTCATTTCGATTTCAATTATTTTTTTTTTGCCTGTTGCCCTCAATGGTGCTGTTTCAGATACATATTTGTGTTGGGGTGTTCCAAGTGGGGAATATTTATTTATTCAGTCAGTGTTTATGGTTTGTTTACACACGAAGTACTGATTATTGGATTCTATTAAACAAACAGTGAACTTCTGAAGAGATATAATAAATAATTGTCAGACACACTTAAACACACACACACATTTATACACTCTCATGTACGTGTGTACATGAGAGCGTATAAAAAATGTATGCGTATAAATTAGGTTGGCTCTAAATTATGAGGAGAAGAAAATAAAAATTGTTGATAATTTTATCGGGCTTTATAATTCGATTTACTTTCTAAAAACTGAGAAAACGAATTGAAATTATTAAAATTGTCTTTAAGCTCTAATATCGCATTCAGATAGAACCCTTTATTGCGATTATTCCAATAAATGCCATTATTGATGGCAAAATGTCAATAAGTTTTCACTCAATTAGTAGAAAATTGTTTTAAATATTTTTATTTATTTTTTTTATTTATTTATTGAGTAAAAATGTATGTATATCTGGTTTAATAACGGGTGTTTAAAATTTAACGTCAAGTTTTTTTTTTTTTAAACAAACACAAAACTGCGAAGCTTTTGGCTTGTGTGCAAAAATACCCAAAGCCTTCGGCAGGAATCGAACCTGCTACCTCGGGGACTTTTGGCAAAACACTCTACCAATTCATCCATCGAGGCGCTCTGCATTTCATTTGACATTTCTCAATTCTAGACTAACTCAATTTGGACCATGGAAAGATACACAATCGAGCAACGCATTAAAGTTATTCCGGCTTATTATGAAAATTGGTATTCAAAACAAAATGCATATCTAGCACTTGGTGATTTTTTCGGTCAATTTGATAGTCTAAATGGGGGTACAATCGGAAAAATTGTGCAAAAATTTGAGCAAACCGGATCTGTAGGAGATGTGAAAATACCAGTTCACGCTCGTAAAGCTTGTGCTGCAAAACATATGGCTGCTGAAGAGCCGTGCACCTCAACTCGTCGTTGCACCTCTCACGTTTGTCGTTGATGAACATTATGCATAAAGGCTTGTATTTAAACACTTACAAGATGCAATTGACTTAACGACTAAAACCTCTGCACCATTACAAGCGTGTCGTCAATGGTCAGAAGAGTGGCAGAAAATGGCAACAGTGGCTGATCGATTGTCGAAGAAAATCATTTTCAGTGATGTGGCACATTTTCACCTCAGTGGATTCATCCACTGAATTGCCGCACTTTGGATGAATGATAATCCAAGAGCAATTGTCGAAAAACCAATCAAACCATCCTTAAAGAGTGATTGTTTGGTATGATTTAAGGGCTGGCGGCATCATCAGGGCGTATTTTTTTCTTTTTCAAAATGGGAATCAGGTTAATGTCAGAGATGGTAACGAAGTTGTTATGGTCCGAATTGGAAGATGTGGACGGTATGTGGTTTCAACAGAATGGTGCCACTTGCCACACAGCTAACGAAACAATGGCTCTTTGGCGCGACAAATTCAATGGCCGTGTTACGTATGTAACTTCACCAACCCTCGTAGATATAAATTAAATTATTGCTAAGTATACAAAACAAACTTAAAATAAATAAAGTCAAAGATACTTTTAAGAAACTGTTTAGGCAATTAATTGAATTGCATAAATTTTTATGAATTTCTGAAATTTGCCTCCTCTTTTCATTATTTCAGAAACACTTAAAGCCAATGACATTTTTTCATTCATCCAAATTTTATTTTTTCATATGTAGCGAAGTAAAATTTGGTTGAAATTCAAAACTTTTAATAAACATTGATGACTTACACCGGTATTGATAAAAAAAAAATAAAACATTGTTGAAACACATTTTACGACAAATTTTTCATATAAAATTTTTTCTAAAATGTATTTGAGCAACGTTTTATTTTTTATGAATACCGGTGTTGATGTTTTCGTTGTGATAAAATATAGAATTAAGAAATTTTAAGAATTCAGTCTTAAGACCGCATTAAAGGAATAAAGACGAAAAATTTAATTTAAAAAAATTTTTGCGTTATTCCTTGAACATTTCTCACGTGGACTTCTTTCTTTGGGCCAGCAATAATTCAAGAGCTAAAGTATGAGATAATTTGGCACATCAACTGCATAGAACCTCTATTATGACTCAGCATCATCGAAAATTTGTACCATCAGATGGGGAGGTGTGCCGCTGAGGTCGCGGCGGCGATTTGGTAGATTTTGGAACGAAGTTCCTTAAGGCGGCATGCTGGTAGTGTAAATTAGTAGAAATCGTCACGAAAGCGTGTGAGCTGTTTATATGGATTGGTGTATCTGTCGACAAACAATTGTGTAGGTGTCTCCGCTGCTGTCAGCGGAGACACCTACCAATAAGTATTAATTAGTTGTGAAAACGGATAGATGTCGCTAAAGTAAAGTATGTCACAACAAAAAACAGCAATATTGAAAAATTTTCTTGGTTTTGTAGCAGATTGACAAAAAAATACTTCCAAAATTCTAAAGAAGCATATAAAATTTGATAATTTCAAAAACATACAGATTTCACCTTGTATTACATTCGACGATGAAGAAAAAACGTAAGGAACTTCGTTCCTAACGGGGGTCCCCCGACCGCATTTCTTTTTTTTTTGTTTTATACATACATAATTGAACTATTATGTGAACACTATCATAATAAAAAGAAATGGCAAAATGTCTTAAACAATTTGTGTTTTGCAATTATGTATTAATAATTTTGTCGGCCTAGAACTAGAAGTCCAGCTTTTACTTCCTCAAATTTGTGAAAGATTTTTTTTTGTGATAAAATTGGAGTGATCAAAATTTTTAAAGTAGACAAGAAAAGTAAAGTTGAAGATTCAATGGCTGGGGTACATACCATGGCTGTTTCCCACCACCACGTTCCTCACCAGCACCTAAATATGCTTCGAGGCCAGGCCATAACTAATGGTATACTGTTTTTAAGTAGCAGCACATATCCATTTGACTGTCTATATTTAATATTTTTTTTATCACCTCTCCACTTAATCACTGTATTTTTCTGTTGATTGGAATATATTTTATAATTGTAATAATTTGTATGTAAACATTTGGTCATACAATTACAACATTATTGCAGGCAGGTACCGGAACTAAAATGTCTACATACAAAGAAGAGATACCTGCTTTAAATTGTGAATAAAATCAACATTTGCTTATGGCTTTTTATGATTTATAGCTTATTTTATTTCTTAGACATGCTGAATTTAGGAAAATGTAAAATGCTGCCCATTTTTATTTATTTATTTTTATTGAATATTAAAAACAAAAAAGAAAGCGAATTTTGCATGACAAAAATTTTGTTCGCCTTCAATTTCTGAATAACTTTGAAACGGAAAAAGATAGAAATTGTACAGCAGTATTCGAAATAAAACTTTATAGCGCATCTTTTGGTGTGCTATTCACTAAAATTGGAGTAGGGTCTTCTGAATTATGGTAAAATATATGGGCGTAACTCTATAATTTAGGGGGCAAGCCCATAAAAAAAAATCCTTACGTGATAAAGAAAAACTGAAAGCAGATTTGGACTTAGAACACCAAAATACTTATAACCTACATGTTTTTTTCTTCAACCCATTTTCACTGTTGTATTGTGTAGTCTTTGCAGTCCAGTGTAGTCTATCGAATGAAATGTATTTGGAATTTTGCAAACTCATGAATTCAACACATTAATGCTGTTTACTCCTGAATGACATTGTCGTTTTTGTGATTTCCCACAAATGATTGTTTTAAGACAATTTTAGAGAAACGTTTTTTTTTTAGAATGAATGAAGGAAGATGTTGAAATGACTAAAATGCGGCTTGAGAACAAAATCTTAATATAGAAATACACTATATTATGCAAATATTAACCAACAAATTGTTTGCTGGAGCTATTGTACATCAACTTATAAAGATTGGGATCAAGAAAACCTTGCTGACTATTGGAGAGCCCCCAGGGGCATGCGGCAGACAAAAAGACTGACTGTTGAATACTGGCCGAGTGAAGTCGGGGGCCGTATTGTGAACCTCAGCAGAAATAATATTAGGGGCACAGTAAGTTAAATTACCAGCTCAAAAACCTGAAATTGTACAGCAGTAGTTCCTGCAGACTCTGTAGTGATGAAAAGGAAGCGCCGGAACACATTCTTTGCGCGAATGTCCCGCCAGGTATATACGCAGAGCCACATATCCGAGTGCTGGTTTGAGCTCGGTAACATCAAACCTACGGCCGTAAAGAGAGGCCTCGGTCTATAGGATTCTTTTTGGTCGAGGCGCATAATTGGCCCCAAATGGTAATACAGTTAATTCCGCTTAATTGAGTTTCTCACTTTATTGCACTAAAAAAAATGAACGAAATCATTCAGTATACCTGTCTGTGTTAAAATACCCGTTTCATTGAGCTCCGTTTAATTGCAGCACCCGCTTAATTGTTTCGCAAATTGAGACCGCATCAGGAAAAACAAGAGAAAATGATTCGTATAATTGATTCCGTCTACTTAATTTTTTTGGTCCACAAACGTAAAAAAAATTATTTTGGGGCAAAAGGTCATGGTTCAAATCCTATATAAACATTGTACGATAAACGTACCTGATTTTTATTTTATTTTAATAAACCTAAACAATTTTTCAACTTAATATGTAACTAAAGAACAGTTTTATTTTCCATCTACCCATGGGCTTGCACATATTGCTCAATTAAGCGATTTTCATTTAATTGAGTCGGCGACTCAATTAACCAAGTATTGCTTAATTGAGTTGCCGTTTAATTGCATCGAAAGCTGTGCATTTTTAGAAACTCAATTAAGCGGAAATTACTGTGATAATAATAAAAGTAATACAAATAGGTCTAGAAGACCTGTTTAAAATTGTTGTCTATCTTCAAATCTGTTTTTACATTTGTGAACTAGACAGCTGCAGAGTACAAGTGACAAGCCATTGAACGATATGCTGCCCAAGAACGCGGACTAATCGTGTCTAGGACGAAGTGGACGAATTTTTCGACCAAAATCATAATAAGCCATGAGACTCGTTTCCATCTCAGCGGAAACACTCAACACTATGGCTTTTGGGGCTCCGAAAATCCACGAGTGATGCACGAGAAGCCATTACACCCACTCGCGCGGCTGTTCACGTTGCAGGAGTCATTGAGCAATCGTTTTTTTTTCGAAGATGCCGCTGCTCAAACTACAACGCGCTATAGGGCCATGTTAATGGAGGGTTTTCTGGCGCAATTGAACGAATTAAGTCTGGAGGGCATGTGGCTCCAAGAGGAGGGAGCAAAAGTACATATTGCGTGAGCCTTTAGCGATATTCTGAAAGCCAAACAACATCGGATGACTTATTTTGCCCCACCTGTTACTTCGCAACAATAAAATGAATTTGGCAAAATTTCAAACCGTTCTGGCTTTATAGCATTTTTAAATTTAAACTTTTAAATCGCAAATGTTAACGATGGCTCAATTTTAATTGGGGCAGTATTGCATACACTTATCGTAAGGAAGGTGGTTAGCTTGATTTAAAGTTGACAGAGTCATATTTAAAAATATGCAGTTTTTAAAAAAGGGGGGAGTTATGACTTGAGCTGGGGCACTGTTACGAAGCCGCTACGCTTCTCATCAACACACATTCCGTATTTTATACTACATATGCATGTACAATGCATCTACAAACGTTTGACGGCGTTTATGGGCAGGTGGTGTCATCGGGCCGCACTTCTTTGAAAATGAGTTCAACCAAGCAGTTACCATGACACCGTTCAGGGCAATTAAAGTCGTAACTTATGCACCACCCTTTATTTCACATTCTCACAATAAATGATTTAAAATGTTTTCGAAAGCGATTTGTGATTGATAAGAATCTAAAAATCTATACTGAAATTTATATAAAATTTTTTTATACGATTGAATAAGAAGAAAAAAAACGATTGTACTAATAATCTTAAATAAAGACAAGTACAAATTGTTGACCGTATGTGAAAAATTACTTTTAAAATAAAAAAAAGTTTTTAAAAATATAAGCAGCAAACAAATGTTAATATCGCCCCTGACATACCATACGTGACAGCGAGCTTCGTTGTTATTTAATAAGTTATATTAGTGTATGTGACAGATATTTTCTTATTGTTCCAGTTGTGTGTATATACAATTTGCTTTTTTTAAAACAAATTTGTTAGACTTTATTCCATTAAACCTTTTATGAAGCAAGATTCGAGGAATTTCATATGCTCTGTTAGGGTTGCCATATTCATGGAAATACCTATATGGATGTATTAAATAAGTTAAGGAACTTTTAACTAGATGGTGTTGCCATTGTAATTCAGCTATTTATATATGAAAATCTATTTTCAGTTTGAACATGAAGTCATGTTAATTTGAATTCGTGATTTGGTTTTGCTTCTTTCATTTGTTTATGGTTTCTTTTTGTTTTTTTTCTTCTAATCTAATGAATTTGAAAATGGTTGATGTGGCCTTATTCGCTTAAGCGTTGCATGCATTCTGAAAACATCAACTGCATAAGAAACAAATACATGCGACTTGAATTTTGAAAGAAAAAAAAAAAAACAACAGTCGCATAGATTTGACAGCAACACATTTAAAATTAAAGATAACGAACAGAGAGACAGAGTTTATAAATATTGAGATATTGATGGGTAATCAGAAATAAAAATGAAATTAAATTTATAATTTGAATTTAGTTAAAGTTCATGTTTAAGTGATAAAAGAACAAATTGTTTTCAAGCGAATCTTTTTCCGATCCTGCAACAAATCAGATTGTTTCTGTCAGTGCAAGTGGAAATTATTACAAAATGGTGATTGAACAGTGGAAAAAATGTACCATCGCTACAAAATTTCCTAGTTATAGAAATTCAAGTTTCGTTACTACTCAAAGGTAAAAATTAAAAGAAAAAAAAAACAAATTAGGTGACTAGGAAACATGTTACGAAACGTATTTTCCTTTAAACAGCTGGTTAATTGGCAAACGTCAAGACGATGAGGCAGAAGGTCTCTGGCGCATTCATGATATCTTGTATGATTTTACCGATTTCATTGACAAACATCCGGGCGGTACATTTTGGTTACGAGAAACAAAAGGACTCGATATAACCGAAGCATTCGAGGCGCATCATCTGACGTCAGCACCTCAGAAAATGATCGAAAAATATAAAGTGCGTGAAGCTTCCAAGCCCAGAATTTACACGCTGACGTTGCATGAGAACGGCTTCTATAAGACTTTGAAGAAAAGAGTGGCCGAGAAATTGAAAACAATTGACAAGAAACCAACACAAACTTCAGATGTAAGTATTAGTTTCTCTTAAAGGCCGGTTTTGCAAATGAGTTTTGAAAGGCGCTGCTTAGAACAAAGACGCGTTCTTTTACTTTGTTGGACACATTGTAAAAATAATATTTGAAAATTAATAATTCTTCTTTTGTATTGCCATCAATTGTAGTTTATTATCTTTTGTTTTTGTATTGCCTCTTTTTTGATGTATATTGTAATAAAACTTCGTCTTCTTTCTTCGATCTATGTATATATGTACATATTTCGAACCTCAGAAAATTTAAAGTTTCATTAATCAAAATATTTTTATATAGCATAAACAAAAATAACGAGGTAACATTTATAATAATTTAAATATTGTATTATTTCTAATAAAAAAATTGTATTTAGATCCTGAAGATGAACCGAGAAGGTTCGAAATACATACATATATAGATGAAAGAAAGAAGACGAAGTTTTATTACAATATACATCAAAAAAGAGGCAATACAAAAACAAAATATAATATTTTAAAAATTGAACAGATTATTTCAAGATTAACATGTACAAGGTGGGCCAAACGAAATCCCACTATTAGAAGTTGCTCTTATTTTTGCAAATGACGGTCAATGGCAAATCTGTCATTTGTCCACCAGACAGCAGCTGTAGAATACAAATGAAAAAGCCATAAAGCGATACACCTGAAATAATCGTATGTATGACGAAGTGGACGATTTTTCGATCAACATTATAATGTTCACGGATATGTGAACAAGCAAAACTATCGTTTCTGGGGCACCGAAAATCCACGAGTGATGCACGAGGAGCCATTACACCCGCTCAAAGTGACTTCATGGTGCGCGCTGTTCAGTCTGGAAGATCCATCGGGCCATGTTTTTTCAAGTACACCGCTGGTGAAACGACAAAGCGCTATAGGGCCATATTAACCGAGTTTTTTTCGGCCGAAATTGAACGAATTAGGTCTTCTGGAGGACATGTGGTTCCAACAAGATTGGAGCAACGACACACACTGCTCGAGCCACAACCGATATTCTGAAAGCCAAACAACATCGTAGCACTTCTTTTGGCCCACTTGTTAAATATGTATGTACTTAATTTTAAAACTAACCTGAATTCGCAATTGAAAAATATTGAATTAAAAAGAAATATGATGAAATCCGTATGGCAACACTTTAAGCAAATACAGTAGACTCGCAAAAACGTGAACATCCAGTTACGTGAACATTTTTATTTTAACATTGACTACTCTAAAACGTGAACAAGTGATGATGGCTCTAAACTGTGAACTGTATTTCTAATGATTTTTTTATTTTCTTAAGTCAGTTCTGTAGTTTTTATAAATTTTGGGAATAGCGGTATTTTAATTTATTTACAGCTTAGTGACAAAAACATCTTTTAGAAATGTATACACATCTACACACATATAATACTTAATTTCAGTTTTTATGTGGTGATTGTGGTGGAAACATCTCTACGCGTTTGAGTATAAATAAAGGGTACATAGAAACAAGTGAATTTAAACTCAGTTTCAAAGAAAAATGTCTGCCAAGAAACCAAAAGTTTTAACTCTTCAAGAAAATGTATATAAAATTAATCGAACATTAAAGTAAAGGTTGGTCCGTAACGGGGTTGTCAAAAAAGTACAATATAGATATAGTACAGTGTAGATTTAATTGATTGCTAGGTCGGAACAAATTTTCCACTTTTTCATCAGCTTTACATCAACTGAAATGAAGTATTGCAGTAAATTTATTAAATAAAATTTGTTATATATGATTTAGCCTATTAAACGGTTGTGCATACTGATTTTCAACGTATTTTCATGTAAAAAAATTCAATCTAAAACGTAAACAAAATCCAAAACGTGAACACCCTTGGTAAAAATTAGTTCACGTTTTCGCGAGTCCACTGTATAAATATTAGAGATATACAGGGGCCAAATCGTCGCATTCCATATCGAACGAATTCCGTTACTTATGCTGTGTGTTTGTTGTTTATTTTGCTTTTGTTTTACATTATTTTTGCTCGATTGTTCATTCGATATCGAATGCGACGATTTGGCCGAAGGTTAAATTTATTTATTGATTTTTTAGAAAAAAAAAACTTATAAAACCCTCTGCATATGTGTATTGAGTGCTTTGTTAAAAAAAATAAATAAAAATACAATAGTGTACGAGGTTTGTTCAAAACAAAAAGTACATTTTGAATTTTCGCAGGCTGTGAGTGAATATTCGATTATCGAATTATTTTTTTTTATTTTGTGTTGGCCCACACAGTCCAAAACAGTGAGAAAGCCCTCCCGCCTAAAATTAATTACCGCAGTGATTTTTTTTAAACGCTCAAAACTCATTGTGAAACCGCCGTCGTTTTGATAAAAGTACAAAGTTTTTGTACAGTGTTGCTTACTCTTGTTTTTCAGGCAATTCATTTGGCTTTGCTTTTGAGCACTTTTATATTTTCCATGGCCAGTGCCAAGTTTGACAGTTTATTAAGCATAGCACTGGCAGCTACGGCCTTAGTTTGGACAACAATAACTTCACACAACTACTTTCACAAGCGTGACAATTGGCAAATGTATGCATTTAATTTGAGTATGTTAAATTTCAGTGCGTGGCGTGTATCGCATGCATTGTCGCATCATATCTATCCGAATTCTTACATTGATTTGGAACTGTCCATGTTTGAGCCGTTACTGTGTTGGGTACCGAATCCTTTTGTTAAAAGTAAAATGATGCGCTACGTTTCCTGGGTCACCGAACCGATATCATATGCGGTGGCATTTTTCATACAAATTACAGCCAGGTAAATATATTTAATTGGGGTTTTTACTTTAATAAGCGAGTCCGGTTTAATGAAGCAAAATTAACGTTCAAACTTCAGTCATTTAAAAGTACAAAATATCAGCTGTTTGACGTTTCTTGCAACGTTGGCAAATTTCTGTTTCTAAAACTAATCTTTAATAAATGGTTCACTGACCTACCAGATTGCAGCTTAAACTGTTATTAAATCACCGAAAAGTTTTTTTAGACTATACTTTTAACTCTTAACTGATTTTTCTATTTTTTTGGGGCATTATAATATAAATTATCTCTGACAATTGCAGGCTTGTTTATTCTTTGCGTGAAAGCAATATTATGTATTGGCACGATGTCATCAGTCTTTCGCTGCCCCTGTCCATGTATTTGTGTTCAGGTCATACCATTATTTGGTGCCTACAACAGTGGTTGTGCATAACGGCGTTGGCAAGCTTTGCCTTTTGCGTGATTGGCTTGAATGCAGCCCATCACGATCCCAGAATCTATCATGAAGGTGATGCAACGCGAGACGACCGTGACTGGGGTCTGTATCAAGTCGATACGATAATTGATCGTGGCGATCTAAAGGGGTCGCAGTTTTTGGTACTCACCCATTTTGGAGATCATGCTCTGCATCATTTATTTCCCACATTAGATCATGGTATTTTGCCACAATTATATCCCATACTTTATGAAACTTTAGAGGAGTTTAAGGGCGAACTAAGAGAATGCAATCATTTGGAGCACATAATCGGACAGCACAAGCAATTGTTAAGAACCCAAATTAATACAAAGCCACCAGGTTCTAAATAAATTTAAATAAATTAAGTTGTTCGTTTTTAGATCTTAAATTAATAATAAAAATTCATGTGTTTTTTAAAAACTATTCTTAGCGATTTGAAATTTATTAAATCAGATGGAGAGAAAAGTGGTAAAAAACTATTAGAATTAAGAATTTCTGTTAATTTTATCGGGTTTTTTAGTTTGATTTTTTACTTTCCCGGTAGTGAGAAAACTATTCAAATTATGGATTTCTTATCCTCAAAATTGAGAAATATTTTATGTGATGAAATTGGAGTGATCAACATTTTTGAAGAAGACAAGAAAAGTAAAGTTGAAGACTCACTAGCTGGGGTACATACCATGGCTGCTTCACAACCACCACGTCGCTCATCAGCACCCAAATTTGCTTCGAAGCCAGGCCATAATTAATTGTATATTGTTTTTTGTATTTTATCACATTTTTATATGACCTTAAAGCCATATACTGTCCTTATATGGCATCAAAACAGTGTGCGATGACTCAAAATCAAATTCTGCAACAGTTTCTTTAGTTTTTCCCCCATTCTTATACCACATCAAAGCACTGTACGGTGCCTTAAAGTCAATTGTAGTGTTGCGTGACTTTATGAAAGATAGAGCTCTATCTCTCTCTCTCTCTCTCTCTCTCTCTATCTTTTATAAAGTCAAGTTAAGACATTCACTGTGGATTATGTTGAACTGCTCTCTGTTGAGATTATTGATCATCTTCTCTAGATCTGCAACTTTTTACTCAATAGTCACGAACCAGAGGACTTGTGGGTTTTGGGAAGCAAATCCCTGGTATGAATGAGAGATTTTCACTTTTCTTCATTGTGCATTATGTATGTGTAACATTCAGAAGTATGAATCAAAAGAAATAATTAATTCACATTACCTTTCTGAAAGAGAACGAACGATTCACTCAAATGCAACATCTTGGCCAGAGTACTAAAAACTGCCATTGCGATACAAATCTTAACTGTGTATTACATGTACAGAGTCCCCACTAATTGCGATACTTGCTCAGCCATCTTAAATTGAAACTGCAAAATTGTTGTTTTTTTTTTATTGATTTACATTTATTTTGTTCCTTTTTTGTATACTTGTTCCTTTCTTTTTCTTTTAATTTTAAATATATCATTATTATGTAAGTATATTTTAAATTATTAAACTTAAGTGTTTGATTAATTAAAAAATAACATTAACATAAGCGCCATAAGATGAGAGTGAGTGTCGGTCTGTCTATTGGTATGCTTGTGTCGGTGTGTATGAGTGAGCTAGTGAGCAAGAGTGAGAACTGGTAAAGGTGTATGTGGTAGTAATAAAAAGAGAGTGTAGAAATGAATGCTATTGGAGGCGTTTGCTTTATTGCTGTTGCTGCTCTGTCTGTTTGTGTGGGCGTGTGTGTGTGTGTGTGTGTGCGCGTATTTGTGCAAGTCACCTCCAACTTCCGTTAAATGTCGATGCGCTTGTGTGTGTAAAGTGTGCATTTTACAATAAATACATAAATAAATAACATTTCTTTGGCATTTTTGGTTTTTAAATTTCATTCTTATTTATTTTATTTTCTTTTCCAAATGTGCAGTAGTATGTGTAATTGTGGTACTTTCTTTTCTTGACTTTCGACATTAGTATGCAGATGACAGTTATAAACCTAAACGTACATTTGTAAATGTGTATTAATTTCTATGACGGGGTCATTATTTTTCTTTTCTTTAATAATACAAAAGTTATTATTTATAAAAATATAAATGTTTCTATCTTCCTTTTTTTTTTTTTTTGGTTTTTTGTTACAACAAAATGAGAGTAAAGGTTGTGTGTTTGCTGATGTCAGAGTTTCATGGCGAAAGTTACTACACTATTATTATGTTTACACTATTATTTCACGTTTCATCATCTTGTGTTTGTCCTTGGAAGGCTTCTTACGTAGGTGTTGCTTTAACAATACAATCATTTCTTAGTGTTATGTGGTGATTTTGGTGCCTAAGTGCATTTTAATCCTCCCGTTAGTCGTTCGAGTTTTTAAAGTTGTTGTTGTTTCTTTTTATAAATTTTTTAAAATGGTTTTATTTCTTTTTTTTTTTAAATTAGAAAAACAAAAAAAAATGTTGTAAAATATTTATAAATAAAATTAAAATAAATTATGAAATAGTTTTTAATAAAAATAAATTAAAATGTTTTCATGGCATTTAGAAATCTTCGGGAGCAAGGTCGAATCTTGGTGGGAAAGCCAAACCGTCTAATTGTGGCCGCATGGACATAGCACGGGGCTGCAGAAGGATATAAAAAAGAGAGAGAGAGAAAGAAATATAAATGAAACATGTGTTGAAGAAAAGCTGCAAAAAGGATGAAGAAAAACACTTTACAATACAAGCATGCGAGTTTTAACAAAAAGAGAAAATTGCACAGAGAGTGAGCAATAACACGACAATTTACAATACAGGACTGAAATGAGAGGAGTATCGTTGAGTGCGCGAGATACAACAAGTGCCTAAATATCACTGCGACACAGTGACTGAAGGAGGATAATGAAATGATGTAGTTTTTTTTCTCTTGACAGCTCTAATGACGGTGAGAGGTGGTGAGAGGAGAACAAACAACTCAACACGTTACCAGTGCAAGTAGTGGTGATAAAAATAAATAAATTTCTTTATACATAAGTATGTACGTATGCTGGTTGTAAGTATGTGTGTGTATGCAATGATTTGACAGAACGAAACATTGACTGATAGACTTCAATTGGATTAAAAGGGGTGCAGGATTTGAAAGTTGAAGGCTCGTGGCCCTGTTGCACTTACAAATGTAATGAAAGTTTTCTACTGGTCCAACACACTTTTGCGACCACCTTTAGATGCTGCCGGCTGTTGTTGTACACACACACATACATATACAATTATAATAGTAGTAGTATAGTAGTAGTAGTAGTAATATTTATAATAAAATTATTTCATTATCGTTATAAAAAAGCAGAGAAGTTTGATTGTTTGATATTTCAAATTCAGCTCGATTTCTACTGATTTGACTATGACTCTTTTTCGATTTGTGGCTTTTGCGATGATGCATTTTGTGATGAAATAAATTGGGTTTTGTAAGCTGGTTGTTTATTATTTTTTTTTTTTTTTGTTTAGTTTTAATTCTTTTTTTCGATTTGTTTTATAGTAATAAATTGAATGTTGAATGTTGCATATTTTTTGTTCGCAAAAAGATGCATAAAGCTTAAACTTATGAGCTAGTTTCTCTTTTTTTGTTTGTTTATTTTGCTTTTGCTAATTGAATCTCTATGTGGACCGTGTGAATCATTTACAGTGCCATTTTGCGTTATTTAAATCTGCATGAGGTTATTGCAAGAGATTTTGATTTTTAAGAGATTTTGAAATAGAATAATAAAGAGAAAATGATTCGTTATTATTTGGCAAATGGTTGGCGGTTGATAAAAAGCATTGGAGAATTTAAAGAGTGATGATTTTTGTGTGGACACTTACCGCGGGGCTGGCACCACGACCAACGGAACCGGCACGTCCCTTAGCGCGGAATTTGCTGATGGCTTGTTCAGCCAAATCGGCACGTTCTTCGGCTTCTTCGAGTTCTTGTTGGGCTTTGCGGAATTTGGCCAAATTGAGGGCGGCGATTTCTTCGGCTTCTTCGATTTGCCTCTTGTATGTCTTGATCTTTTGTTGGAGCTTATCAACCAAGTCTTGCATACGTTCGTGGTTCTTGCGGTCTTCTTCGGACTGGAAGCTCAATTCCTTAATACGGCGTTCAGATTTGCGGAGGTTCTTTTGGGCATCGGCGTGTCTTCTTTGCTCACCATCCAATTCGTTCTCCAATTCGCGGACACGTTGTTCCAATTTTTGGATAGCTTTCTTGCCGCCCTTGAGGGCATTGGCTTCAGCTTCATCCAAACGGACTTGCAATTCCTTGATTTGTTGTTCGAGGGCCTTTCTGAGTTTCTCTTGGGTTTGGGCGTGGTCTTGTTCGGCGCGGAGCTCATCAGCTAAGCGGGCAGCATCAACCATGGCCTTCTTGGCCTTCTCTTCGGAGTTCTTGGCTTCGTTCAACAATTCATCCAAATCAGAGTGGAGTGTTTGGAGTTCGGATTCCAATTTCCTCTTGGCAGCAGAGATGGAGGCGTTTTGGGCAGAAACTTCATTGAGCTGTTCATGGGCATCGGCCAATTCTTGTTCGGCTTGACGACGACCACGGTCAGCTTGTTCGAGGAGGGTACGAGATTCTTCCAATTCGTTTTGGAGGGCGTTAGCGCGACGTTCAGAAATACCCAATTGTTCGCGGGCATCATCACGGGCTCTTTGTTCTTCTTCGAGGGCGGTTTGAATGTCCTTAAGTTGTTGTTGGTAGCGTTTGATGTTCTTTTGGGCCTCGGCATTAGCCTGAAATTATAAAGAGGAATAACAAATTATTGCATTGCGTTCGCGATTTGAGGGTAAGCAAAGAAAATAAAAGCTGTTTTTGCTCATTTTGTTTTAAAAAGACAAAGCTGCAAGCGAGTAGCGAGCCGTCTATGATACATTGATAAGTAGAGACAACTATAGAGCACACAAATAACAGCTGTTGTCTCTCATGTCAAGAGTAGTCAGTGATGTCGTATAAGGCCGACATAAACAATTTTCTGATTGTTATTTCGTTATTAGTGTTAAAAAAAGCTGCAGCTCTTTTTAAACGTTGCAGCTGAAGCTGCGCAATTTAGTCAGCCACAGATACACCTCCAGAACGAGGTCATACTGCTGAATCATACTAAGCCTCAGCACAGCATCAGCTGGCTTGATAAAAATTTTATAGCTGCGCTGTCTACAGACAATAGATGTTTTTAAATGAAACAAAAGCTTGCCAGAATAACTAGAAAATATACAAAAATTTTCTGCTTTTCGAATGAACTTGTGTTTTCTCTCTTTTTTTGTTATTGCAACCAATAATCAGCGGCTGCTCGTTTTTGGTAGCCTCAGCAGAGCCAAAGCTACAGAATGTGATCCCAAAGCTGAGCTGCTCACTCATAACAACTCACATATATCGAAACACTTTCAGAAGAAAGTGAGAGAGTGAAAGAGAGCGAGAGGATTCATTCTGTATGGTGTGTGAAACTCAGGAAAATGAAAGAAGAGAATGATTTAGTTCACTTAACCTTGTTGGAAGAGCCTATACTATTTCTTTCACTTTTGTTCTGGCTGTCTTTTCTCAGCTTGAAAAGTTACGAAAGGATGAAGTTTACGTTTCTGAATAACAATTCACACATATCGAAACACTTTCAGAAGAGAGTGAGAGAGAGAATTCACGCTGTACGGTGTGTGACTTTCACGAAAATGAAAGAAGAGAATGATTTAGTTCACTTAACCTTCTTGGAAGAGAATATACCATTCACTAATTAGCTTTTGGCTTAAGAAGATATCAGGTGTGTGTCCAGACACATACAAGTTCCATGTGACAGCGATTATGACTCGTGGTCTAAATAATATTTCTTTTCTAATTACCTTGTTGGCGTGATCCAAAGCAATTTCCAATTCGTTGATGTCGGCTTCCAACTTCTTCTTCATGCGAAGAGCCTCAGCCTTACCCTTGGCTTCGGCTTCGAGAGAGGCTTGCATGGAGTCGAGAGCACGTTGGTGGTTCTTGCGGGTGTTTTCGAATTCCTCTTCCTTCTCTTGGATGCGGCGATCGATTTCTTGACGCACTTGCGACAATTCCAATTGAGCGCGCAACACCTTGTTTTCTTCCTGTTCCAAAGCGGCTTCAGCTTCTTCGAGGGCGGCTTGGAGTTCATCCTTTTCGGCTTCCAAGCGTTTGCGGGCTTTCTCAATTTCGTGAATGTTGCGACCACCTTCACCGATTTGGTCGAGCAAGTCCTTGACTTCATCAGCCAAGTTCTTGTTTTCACGGCGCACAGCTTCCAATTGCTCTTGACCCTCTTCGTAGGCGCCCTTGAGACGGAACAATTCGGTGGAGTAGTTGCGGCATTCCTTCTGTGAAGCATCGAGTTCGGCAGCCAAATCGTCAACCTTGAGTTTCCATTCACCAATAATCTTATCGAAGGCCTTTTGTTTCTTTTCAGCAGCATTGGCAATAGCATTGGCACGGTCCACCTCCAATTGCAAGTCTTCGACTTCGGTGGACAAGCGTTGTTTGGTCTTTTCGAGTCCAATGCATTTTTGGTTGAGCGATTCAATGGTTTCCTCAGCCTCGGCCAAGCGAGCTTGCAACTTCCTCTTGGCTTCTTCCAATTCCTCGGAACGGGCAACACCATCAGATTCGTATTTGCTGCGCCAGATTTGCGATTCAGCATTAGCCTTGCTGAGTTGACGTTGCAAGTCAGCCTTGCCCTCAGCTTCTTCTTCTACCTGTTCGCGTAGGTTATCCAAGTCGTGTTCCAAGTTGCGGAATTTGCCCAAGAGGGTGGCACGTTCGCGGGCTTCTTCATCGGCCAAACGTTTGGTGTCTTCCAATTGGGTGGTGAGGGAGATCTTGATCTTGGACAATTGGGAAACTTGGGATTCGGCTTCTTCCAATTGGCGCAAGAGGTCAGAGTTTTCAATGGAAAGCTTCTTCTTGGCGGCATCGAAGTCGTTGAGAGTTCTGTTGGTCTCATCCAATTTGGATTGGACTTCGTTGAGGGTGTGTTGCAATTGCTTGGCAATCTTTTCTTGGGCAGCCTGTTATTTGAAAAGTAAAAGTGTTATTTTAAAATAAAATACAGCGGCGATTTGGAATAATTTGTGTTTTTTGCATTTGTGTAGTATAAACAATTATTGTTTTGTTAGCAAGGATTTATTTATTTTTGGCAGGGATTAGAGCGGCAATTAATATATTCACAATGTTCTACAAAGTTACAAACATGGCGGTTACCACAACCATGAGTATGTTTTTTTTTCGTATTAAAATCAAAGCAGAGCTACCAGAGTTTTATGCTAGAATACTCAAATCTACAACAAATTATATACAGCAAAATGTACAGCGGCGTATTTTTTTTTTTTTTTTTTTTTTGGTTGTAATAAAAGGAGTGAAATTTTAGTTATACCTTCTCGTTGGTAATGTGGTCAACACCAGCGCGCAGATCGTTCAATTGACCATAGTATTCGTTCTTCTCCTTTTCAGCCCTAGATTAATAATAAAGTAAGTTTTTGTTTTAGTTAGAAGGTGTTAAATGGTGTAGGGGAAATAAATTTTCAAATAGATGTCATACAACTACTCGTATAGGGTGAAACCATTTTGTAGCCGTTGGTAGAGAAAAAGAGAATGCCGCTTTCTTTTCGTTTCGTTCCGTTTGAATAAAAAAATTTTTTTTTTTTTAGTTTTGTGTCTTGGGAAATCGGGGGGTTTTCTTATACAAAGTGGGGGGAGTTGTTGTGGTGTGTGATTTGTGTTTTGCAATATAATCCTTGGCAAGGATAAATTACCTTATCACGAGAAAGTTGATCGCAGGCAGAACGAGTTTGGTTCAACTCATTGTGGCAAGTCTGGCGATCGTGTTCAGCCCTGGTTTTTTTTTTGAGGGGAGATATTGAAATAAATTTTATAAGAATTTTATCTTCAAATATTAAATACAAGAAAACATTCAACACGGCAAGACAATTCTTTTTCCACAGCTACCAAGTTTTGGAGAGAAACAAATACGAGAGAGAGAAAGAAATTAGTGAGCGAGATACAAGTACTTACTTGGCCTTCAATTTGTTGAGCTGATCAACTTGCTCAGCCATTTCAGCGATGGCATCGTTGTGCTTCTTGCGCAAATTGGCCAAAGTGGATTCATGTTGAATGTTGGCTTCCTCCAAGTCACGACGCAATTTGCTGAGTTCGGCTTCACGCTTCTTGTTGAGTTCAATTTGGGCCGAAGTAGCGCCACCGGCTTCCTCCAGACGTTCACCCAATTCTTCCAATTCGCGGGCCAAATCAGCACGTTGTTTCTCAGCCTTGGCACGAGCTTGACGCTCAGCCTCAACTTCTTCCTCCAACTCTTCGATGCGGGCTTGCAATTCCTTGATCTGGCGTTGATGTTTGCTAACAACAACTTGTTCGTCTTCCAATTTGGCGGTGATGGAGGACAATTCTTTGTCTTTGCGTTGAATGGTTTGTTCCAATTCCTTTTTGTTGCGCTCCAAATCGGAAACAGCCTCTTGGGTGAGTTTCAAATCACCCTCCACTTTGCGTTTGGATTTCTCAATGTCACCACGCAATTTCTTCTCACGCTCCAAGGAATCCTCCAATTCATCCAAGGTTTGTTCCAATTTGGCCTTAACCTTGTTCAAGTGATTGATCTTGTCCTCGGCAGCCTGCAATTCTTCACCAGTCTTTTGATTGGTTTCACCTTGCATCTTCTTCTCCTTGTTGAGTTTGTTGATGAGCTCGTCCTGGTGGGCGATTTCATCGTTCAAATTGCGGATTTGATGGTCCTTGGTGGCCTTGTCTTGTTCTGCCTTTTGTACATTCAATTCCAAGTCTTCAATGTCCTTCTTGAGGCCAGAGATTTCCTGGTCAGCCTTCTTTTTCTGTTGGAACAATTGGTTGCGAGCATCTTCCTCTTGCGTCAGGCGATCTTGAATGTCCTAAATAAGGAAATTCAACGGTTACATGAGAATAGTTGCTTTTACGCTTTACATAGATGCTAAATATAGAGAGATAGAGCAGCACAAGAAAAAATTGCCAAGAAAAACACAAGCTGCTATCATCAATCAAATTTGATAGTTTGCAATGGCATTAATTATGATGTAGTTATTTTTAATTTTAATGCTTCACTTGTTTTTCTTTAAAATATCATGAGCAATTTTTTTCTCCTAGATTTTTGTATCTTTTTGTAGAAATTATTACTTACGCGCAATTGGTTTTCGAGGTCGTTCTTTTGGGCCTGGAGCTTGGCACATCTTTCTTGGTAGTCTTGCAAGGCGCCCTTCTCACCGGACAAGGAGTCCAACAAGGCAGTCTTTTCAGCTAATAATTTAGCATTAAGAGCTTCCAATTCCTTGCGCACTTTAACTTCAGCAGCATGGGCTTCCTCAGCCTTCTTAGCCTTCTCCTCAAGACGCTGAAAATCAGAGTTGGGAGATTTATTAGTATTATCGGCAGCGGGCACTGAGGGCTCAACGGGAGCCGCCTCAGTTTGGTTAGTCGGAGGAGCTGGTGTGGCTTCAGCCACTTTTTCCTCTAAAGGTTGAGGCTCTTCTGCAGCAGCAGCAGCAGTTGGTGGTGGTGCCTCACTGTTATTGGCAGGCTCAGCAGCCGCCTTGGCTTCGGCTGGTGGCGTGGCTGAGCCTGCCTCTTCAGTTTTTTCGCTTTTTTCGGATTTTTTTGACTTTTTCACTTTCTTATCTTCAGCCATTTTTTAATAAAATTTATATGCCTGCTGGTTTTTTTTTTCTTTAAATAATTTTTCGTTTGCTAGTTTTTTATTATTAATTAACTAAAATCGTTTTTATTTATTTATTTTCTTTTATTATAGATGTAAAGACTTAGATGTTGGCTGATCTCGTTTGTTGAATCGTTATGTAAAATAAATTCGCTTTATCCCAGGTATGTATAAGATCCGTTTAGCTACTGGTCAACAACTGGAATGCTTGCATTTGCAAAGTGCTCGTTCAATTTTTTTAAAAATATTGAAATTAATTGAAATTAGCAACGCCCCACAATATCACACATCAAATTATGTATCATTTGAGTGTATTTTTTTTATTATTATTATTATATATTTTTTTTAAAGTGAGTTCTTACTCATAATTTATGCCCCAACACAATTGGTATGCTGCATCATTTTCAGTTGTTAGTTTTTAATGATCATGTTAAACGATCGATAAGGCACAGGTGTGTTTTTCAATTTTGAATTTAAATGCCTGAGTGATGCCATCTCTTTTCCGCTTGCATTCAAAAGGAAATGAAAATGATGAGAATTCAATAGAAGAAATTCCTAAACACACACACACACACATTTCATTAAAAACTATGGCGAAATTTCATTAATGGTATTTGTGTGTGCATGCGTGTGCATGCATGTGCTTGAGGATTTAATTTCATTACTCATCTTTATGAAAAGCAAAACTAAAACAAAAAATTGTTTTATTGAAAATTGTGTTGCGCGCGTGTGTGTGTGTGTGTGTGTGTGATTTATATTTACACCCCTGTTTGAGTGGAAATGTTGTTGCTAATTGGGTGCGGCGGGCATCAGGTCTCTGGGGCCACTCAACATTTAAAGTGCTTGCCAATAATTGAGCAGTTAAGGGGCAAGAACAAAACTACACTTGTTCATTTTGTTAATTAATGAAAGCAGCAAATGGCAACAACCACAACAACAAGGAAAAAAAAAACCCGAAAACAAATCGCTTAAGGTAAAACATTTCAAAAGAAACATAAATATTTTGCCTGCCAGCCACGCAGAATACAAAAAATTTACATTTCCTCAATTCTCAACACATTCCAGATAGAAATCTTGCTGAATGTGGGCCACATACATAAATTCTTGAGTTTAATATTTATTTGCCTGTGCTGAGTTGCAAAATCCCAAAATAGTTTTTTTTTAATTTTTTTTTATTAATATGATTAAAATCCTCTGCCAGCAAATCAATAAAATGAAATTTAGTCATCATAAATAAATCACCAGCATCAGCGTTTTATTTTTAACGCCAATAAAAACAAGAAACACACACAAAAAGTGTAAGTGGGTGGCAAAAGATTGAAAATAGTTTCTAAAAATTGAAAAAAAAAAAATTGTTGTAATCAAAAAAATCCATTTGATAATTATGAATACATACATATGTACATATGTATGTGGATATTATTTGCCACAACAGCTGAACAATATTTTGTTTTCGCAAGAAATTTCAAATATTTGAGGGTCTTTTCATTCGATAAGACAAATAATGCTTGGGGGTTTAGCCTTTTCTTTTATTGTCTAAATGAGTGGGGTTTTTTTTTTTTGCTTGCAAATTGAGTAAAGAGTTTTATGTGCTGCAGCTTGCGTGAAAATATCAATTTATATCTGCTAATAACAAGCACCTCAAAATATTAATAAATTATAATTGAAACAAATTTTGGCCCCGCAGCCTTTACCATTGAGCGTTAAAGCAAACATTTTCAAGAGCACGTCGCTCAGTTGCAACGTCGTTTGAACAAAACCAGCTCCTCGTTCGGTTTTTTTTGTTGTTTTTTTTTTTTTTTTTGTTTCATTGATATAAAATACTTACAGCAATTTCATCTTCAACACGTGATACATTGAGCAAAGGTTTGACCTTTTGCCACAATTTGTACCAGGGCCAGGTGCGCAATTGCAAGTATTTGCGCAAGTTACGTTGCACAACTTTGAGGGCAACACGTTGCTCTTGCAATTTCTTAAAGCCTTTGCGAGCCAAGTAACCACGGGCCCAGGCTTGCATCCAGGACATAATTTTGCCCAAACGTTCATCACGGAATTCTTCCATTTGACCCAAGACACCGGCACGGAAGAATACCTAATTTTTTTTTTAAATAAATTTCCCAGTGTGGGGGAAAAATAAAGTTTTTAGGTTAGATTTGTTTGCTTTGCACGTTTAGGGGCTTGATAGGAAAGAGCTTTTTATGTTCCACCAAAGCCTTAAAAATTGGGCAGACTTTGGTGAAACATGGCGCCGTATTATGGCATTCGTGATCGAGTGAATTGGCCATCGTATGCTAAGTGTTTTTTGTTTTAGTCTTTTTACTATTATTCGTTAGTTCACACGATCACGAAGGCCGCAATTCAGCCCAGATATTTTTTTAAGCAGAGCATAATTCTTCAAAAACACTTATTTTTTTTTTTTTTCTTTTTTGATTAAACAAATAAATATTAGTAGATTTCTCTGTTTAGGCAGAGAAGACTAAAGGAAAGTTAATAAAGTATAACAGAAAACAATAACAAAAAAGACAAGCAAAAGATATATGAATTAGTGTACATATAGTTTTCTTAAATAAATGAGTTGAAATTAATTACACTGTACGACAAAAGTTGAACAAGAAGAAGAAGAAGAAGGAGAAGAAAAAAAAAAAATAGACTATTAAGACATAGTAAAAATATAAATAAATATTTACAACTGGCGGCACTAAACATGTTTAGGGCCAACAGATCACAGCAAGTTCCTCTTTTTATTTGGCTTAATTTACCTTTAAACTAGTAAATCATTTTAAAGAGTCGGCGGTGTCATAGACTCCAATCTTATGGGCCCACGAAAGAACTTCTTTTGTGCTCATAATTATTATTGCTTGTTTTTGGAAATGGAAATTTGGCAACGATGCAGTATGGTATGGGTTTTTTGTATGAACTAGGATTAGTGTCTAGTTCCAGCAAAAATCCCCGACAACCTTCGATTTCAAAATGACGAAGTAATTTTTTAATTGGTTTACTACGATGCCCCCAGTGAGTACAAAGAAAATTTAGCATTTAAGTTTCAGTCATCAAACAGTGCAAAACATCAACTGTTTGGTTTTCCCTGCAACGTTGCCAAATTTCCATTTCCAAAAACAAGCAATAATAATTAAGTTTCACGGGTTGGCGGTCATCAGACCGGCCGGCCCACTTGCATCCTAAAAAGGTCTCATTAAGCTAAAGCAATAAGAACTGTTTCACTACAGCCGTGTTTAAGCAGCAATCAAATCCTAGAAAAGTTTTGCTAAACTAGAATTTAATTCTAGTGCCTAAAAAATAGGTTTAACCGAACTTTTCTAATGCTTAAAAAATCAGTTATTTTTTTTTTGTGTTTTTACTATCTCAGTTAAACTAGGTTTAGTTAAACTGGAAAAAATATGTTAAACATTTTTGTTGAGGGAACAACTTAGTTTTGCTTAAACATAAATGAGCTTTAAATGGCCAGAGTTGTTCATTTATGTTGCAATGAAAAAAGAACTGAAAAAATAAATTTTGTGCTTAACTCAAAAAATGGCCATAATTGCAGTTTAAACTGGACTACAGTAAATCAGTGAGCCGTCTTATAGCGACTGTTTTTAGAAACAGAAGTATGGCAACGTTGCAAAAAAATGTCAAGCAGCTGATGTTTGCCACTGTGCTGCCAAGTTTACATTGTAATGAATTCGTCCGGTTGTGAATACAGCCTGAGCATATCAAATACATTGCTAAACATTTTGTTACTGTACAGGCAAGTCGAATTCCACCGGCTTAAATTCGCCTCGCCTGCAGGGGATTGTAGCAGGAGCTATGGATGAGCTATTCCAAAAAATGCACCGAAGAAGTGAAATTTTGCTTGAAGAATTGTTTATGTTTTCTCATACATAATGAATGGCAGGCATACAATTAAAGCCACAACTGGCCACTTGTATCTCTCTCAGTAGTTAACGGTAAATTTTGTATGAGTTACAAAAACAATTTGCTGATACTCTTGAATTATTGTTCATCTATTTTAACGTAAACATTCACATCTTCAGCACATTATACCGAATAAACCACCATTATTAATATAATGGTTATTGTTGTTATTATTATTATTATTATTATTATTATTATTATATGGGGATTGGGCTACAAGCTGGTCATGAAAAAGCTTGGTGGTATGGCATCGTCGGTGGACCTATCAGCACGAAATCTGGAAAACGTGGTGAGTACACTTTTTCCAACCCATGAATTGAGAAACGAGATCGACACAGGAGCCCAGAGAGATGAGGATGTTCCACTTTTCACTGAGAGCGAATTAAAGGATGCAGCAAGAACCTTAAGGAACCAAAAAGCCCCTGGACCAGATGGAATTCCTGCGGAGGTATTGAAAATAATTGCGAATGAGCGACCATGGATTTTGCTCGAAATGTACAACAAGTGTCTAACAGAAGGTGTTTTCCCAAAGGCTTGGAAGATGCAGCGGCTAGTACTGATTGGGAAAGGCAAGGGTGACCCCGAGTCCGCTTCCTCATATCGCCCGCTTTGTATGTTGGATACAGCTGGTAAACTCCTAGAGAAGTTAATTAGGCCTCGCTTATTAGGGGCAGTGACGAATTCGGGTGGACTGTCTAATAGGCAATATGGCTTTCGACAGGGTAGGTCCACGGTAGATGCCATTGCTGATGTACTCAGGAGTGTGGAATCAGCACATAGTGGGAACCATTACTCCAGACAAATTGTGCTCTTGGCGACTCTTGACGTTAGGAATGCATTCAATAGCGCGAGGTGGGCCGATATAATCACTGCATTAGAGAGGCGCTTCCAAGTTCCACAGTATCTGATGGCGATGATACGTAGCTACCTCAGAGATCGTGTTCTTGTGTACGAAACTGAACACGGTGTAACGCGAAGACAGGTTACAGCAGGCGCAGCACAGGGATCTATATTAGGTCCAGACCTGTGGAACATCATGTATGATGAGATACTCTGCATTGATATGCCCGAGAACTCATATCTTGTTGGATATGCAGATGATATCGCTGCTGTGATAACAGCTAGGGATACGTCGGAGGCTCAGCGGAAGCTCAACCAGGTAATGATCAGAACTCAGACATGGATGACTGATCATGGCCTTAGCCTTGCTGCAGATAAGACCGAACTCATCATTCTAACGAAGAAGCACATACCTATCGAGACGCCGATACACACAGTCGACAACACCTTCCAAACCAAGGGAACGGTGAAGTATTTGGGTCTACATCTGGACTCCAGATTGACCTATTGGAGTCAAATAAACCATGCAGTCGAGAAGGCGGGGAAGGCCACTGCAGCCTTGTCAAGACTAATGGCTAACGTAGGTGGCCCAACTGCAAGTAAGCGGAAATTACTTCTGAGTACCGTGCAGTCAATCCTTCTTTACGGATGTGAAATATGGGCAGACGCACTAAAGGCGGAATACCGCAGGAAGGCATTGAGCGCGGTACAGAGGACGGCAGCCCTAAGGACAGCGTCGGCCTATAGAACAGTATCTGAGGCGGCTGTGCTCGTTATTAGTAGCTCAATCCCCGTGGATTTACTTGCTAACGAGCGTAAAAAGAGATGGGACCAGAAATATTGGACCGAGGGTCAACAAACGCCGGCAGAACTAAGAAGGCAGAGCATACAGCAGTGGCAACAGAGGTGGCAGAGCCAAACACATGGCCGATGGACGGCAAGGCTTATCCCAGATTTATCAATGTGGATAGACAGGAATTTTGGCGAAGTTAACTATTACCTAACGCAGTTACTGTCGGGGCATGGTTATTTCCGGAAGTACCTGCATCGGATGGGGAAAAGCGATAGTCCATGTTGTGTATACGGAGATGCGGATATGGATGACGCTGAGCACACCTTTTTCGAGTGCCACAAGTGGAACTACGAAAGGGCTGATATTGAGACAAGCTATGGCCCACTGACGACACAGAGTGTCGTTGGAATCATGCTCAGAAGTGAGGAGAGCTGGCAACGTATAGCGGTTTTCATCGAAAGCATCCTCCGTAGGAAGAAGTTGGACTTGGATGCACGCGAGAATGGAGGCAGTTAAATCTGCAGTAGACAAAGCGGGCCCGACGGGGAACTAGCAGACGGAGAGTGGCAGATATAGCCCAAGTGAAGGGAGCCACACTGAAGTAATACGAGAGTAGTTCCAGTGTGGATGACTCCCATGGTAGATGGGGGGGCGGTTTTAGTTGGTAGTCTTTCGAGGAGTCCAACATCGCCTGTTGTGAAGAGTGACGACCTGGCAGGCATGCGTAAAAGCATTTCCCCTCCCCAACCCGCAAAAAAAAAAAAAAAAAAAAAAAAAAAAAAAAAAAAAAAATTATTATTATTATTATTATTATTATTATTATTATTATTATTATTATTATTATTATTATTATTATTATTATTATTATTATTATTATTATTATTATTATTATTATTATTATTATTATTATTATTATTATTTTAAGTTTTTTTCTTCTGTCTTCTTATTTTACCTAATGTTAGTTTTTTTTGACGTACAGTGTTAAGCATGATTTATACACAACATGAAGATGAATTTTCCGTTGTATTGTTGTGGTTAGATGATTGGCAAGTGTATTTGTGAATTAGATACCTTGGTGCGGCCGCGACGATATTGATCTTCATGGAAACCAATATGATCGATAATGATCTGTGTGGCTGCGACATCTTTGTCAACACCCTTCAATTTTAAGGGACACAAAATTTTGTAGCTGTTTTTTTTTTGGATTTTTTTGTTTGTTTGTTTTTGATAGCGATTATGGTTTCATTTTCAAAAGGGGACACATGGCAAAGGATATGCATATGAATATTGGTGTGGTTGTGTTTGTGTGTGCGTGTGTGTGTGCAGGTGTGGGTGTGCATTTTGTTTTGAGCATTTTGGGGGGGGTGGTGCAGGTGTAATGAAAGTGAATTTGTAAAATAGATATAAATAAATTTAGCGACATATAATATAAACGTAATAAAACATAAACATATGAACTACAAAAAGAACAAACCAAAATTTCTACTAAAATAGTGAAACCGCTTTCAGGTTTTGCTTAACATTAACATAAACATAAAAAAAACGAGCACACTAAGAAAGGCCAAGGCGTTTAACTAAATGTCCAAATCATAAGCAAGTTTGGAAACTTGCTGCAAGAAATTTTGTCTAAATGCTGCTAAAAGCGAAGGAATAAGGACTCAACAAAGACAGCAGGCAATAACAAATACATAGATATTGTGTGTGTTTGTGTGTGGGCGTGTGTGTGTGCGTGTGTGTGTTTAATGAAGAATTTTCACAAATTTTTGGTTTATTTATCGAAATTGGGAGATGCATGCCTTAGTGTTACCAAAACGGTATTGATCTTCGCCAAGTTCGGTGGATTCCACCAAGATTTTGGTACATTTCTTGGGATCTTCAATGCCCTTGATAGCTCTGGGTTTTAGGATCTGGTAACTACATAACGGCAATAGTGTATAAATGGTGTGTGATTAAAGTGTTTATAAATATGTAATAGTATTCATATAAAGACAAATAATTGAGTGCAAATAAAGCGTATACATAAAACTATTAACACGAAAAAAGAAACAAGTAACTCCAAATGCTTTCTACTTGAAACAGCGAGGAAGTGTTGTGTGTGTGTGTGTGTAGGTGTATGTATAGAAAGGCCAAAAGGGAGAGAGAGAAAAGAAATGGTCAGATCCAACATTTTCAACAAATTTCTTTTAATTAAAAATTTAAGTAGATTTTCTAGCAAAATTTAAGTGCTTTAATTCAAAACACGATGTAAGAAGCCTGTTTCGAAGTCGAGTTTGACATCGTCATTATTTTGAATTCGAGAAAATAAATCTTCGAATAACTTGATTTTTAAGATTGTATTTGATTTCTGAAGATTTACCAGTAAAATGAGTAAATAAATTTTTTCGAAATCGAAAAAATGGCTCTTCGAATAATTCGATTTTTAAAACTATATTCGATTTTTGAAGGTTTCCTAGTAAATTTAGCGAATACATCTTTTTCAAAATCGAAAAAATGACTTTTCGAATAACTCGATTTTCAAAATTGTATTATATATTTGAAAGCTTGCCAGTAAAATGAAAAAAAAAAGAATTGTTTCGAATTTGAGTTTGACATAGGAATTATTTCGAAACTGAAAAAACTTCCTATAACTTAGTTTTTAAAATTGCATTCGATTTTTGAAGGCTTTCCAGTAAAATGAGCAATTAAATTTGTCGAAATCGAATACGACGACATCATTTCGAATTCGAAAAAATAGCTCTCGGAATAACTCGATTTTTAAAACTATATTCGATTTTTGAAGATTTTCCAGTAAAACGAATAAATACTTACTTTCGAAATCGAATACGACATCATCATTATTTCGAAATTGAAGAAAAGACTGTTTGAGCAAATGGATAATTTTTAAACTGGTTGTAGAAGTTCTCTTTTGAAGGTTTCTTAGTAAAATAAGCTTGAAGCATTTTTCGCAATCGAATACGACATCTTCATTATATCGAAATCTAAGAAATAGCTCTTTAAATAATTCGGTTTTCAAAATTGTGTTCTTTTTTTGAAGGTTTCTTGGTATATTCAGCAACTACATTTTTTCGAAATCAAATATGACATTTTCATTATTTCGAAATTGAAAAATGGATATTCGAATAATTAGATTTTTTAGAATTTCCTAGTAAATCGTGTAAATATTTTTTTTTCGAAATCATCATTATAACGAAATCGAAAAAATGGCTGTTCGAAAAACCTGGTTTTCAAAAGTATATTCGATTTTTGAAGATTTCTTAATAAATTGAGTAAATGCATATTTTCCAAATCGAATTTGACATCGTCGTTATTTTGAGCTTCTTGAGTAACTAGATCATTTGAAAACTGATTTTCTTAGTGAAATAAGCTGAAAAAGGTTTTTGAAATCGAATACGACATCTCACCACTACTTCGAAATCTACAAAATGGCTCTTCGAATAATTCGATTTTTAGAACTATATTCGATTTTTGAAGGTTTCCCAGTAACATGAGCAGATACATAATTTTCGAAATCGAATTTAAAATCCAGTTCGAAAACATTAATTTTCTCATAACATGATTTTTTAATTTTTTTTCGGCCTTCTGAGAGCTTGTCAGTAAAAGGAAAACATTTATTTTTGTTCTCAACTCACAGCAAAGCGGCTTTTGAAATAAATTTTATTTCAAACAAAATTTTCAAGAAACCAAACAATTTTTTTTGGATTAATCACAAACAATAGCTCAATAATGTAAACTTGAGTCTAAGCAAATTAAATGAGTTTGTAAAATTTATACAATTTTATGAGACAACTAAAAATGTTTCTTATTTATTAAGGGTTTGTTAAAAATTTTTGCATGTGAAATCCTTATCAAATGAGCCCTTAATAAAGACGAATTACCAAATTTTTATTGAAGAAACTGTTGAATTTGTTCTGGGATCTCTGCAAATTTTGTGGACAAATACAATTTGTGTTTCTGTGTATGATAAGTGTATTTCGGATAGCGGCGGGGTGCGGGCGACTGGAGCAGCTCAAAACGCATACAATTTCTTCAAAGCTCAGTGCTTAAACGTTTTTGTAGGTCCTTGGAAACGTAAATCGAAACATAAAGCGTTTTGAAACAGAACAACAAAACTCAGCACATTGAAAGCTTTTTGTAGGTTTCCTTGTGTAACTTTGAAAAGAACCTCCACAGCTTATGTGGAAGTTTATTAGGTCTTTTCGCTAAAAAAAATAGTGTTTTTGTTTGCCGGCTGAGACAGTGAATAGTGCAAAAGTGAAAAACATTGTAGTGATTGATTGATAACATAACATGCCTTTGTGTTACCAAGACGGTATTGGTCTTGGTCTAATTCAGTGGACTCAATGAGAATCTTCGTGCATTTTTTGGGATCTTCAACTCCCTTGATACCTTTAGGATTCAAAATTTGATAGCTAATTGTGGTGTATATAAGAGAGAAAGAAAGGGGAAGTAAAATAATAAATATATATGTATGTAAGACACAAATGAATCATAAATAAAAAAAAGAATTAATGAGGGACAGATAGAACAGACAAAGAGAAATTTTTAAAAATGGATATGTTGTTTTTTTTTTTTCTTGAAGTAAATATTTGTCAGGTATTCTTATGCGTGTGTGTATGTTGATGGTCTGACAAATGTTGGTGGTATCAACATGCCCCACATGCACAAGTCATATGAATAACAAGGACGCATACATATTGTCACAAACGTTTTTGAAAACACATAATTTCTTTTGTAACGGTTTGTGAGTAATTTTAACAAAGTGTTCATATGTATGTTGACTGGTGGTCGCAGAAATGCTGGTGGTGGTGTAGTATCAACATGCCCCACATGCACACAATTCATATGGTAGAAAGAGACACGTGTTCGATTTGGAATTGAAACATCATTCTCATCATTCTCAAATGCCGCTCATTTTTTATATAACTAAATATAACAGCTAAATAGGGGATTTCGAATAGAGAGTAAGGACCCGAAATTGTGGGGAACTCAGTACTTTAAATAAGAAAATTATCATGCCTTAGTGTGGCCGATACGATACATATCGGGATCTAGAGGAGTGGCTTCAAGAATAAGTTGTGACTGCTTCTTGATATCAGCAACGCCTACAATGCCACCTGGATTTATAATTTGGTACCTGTGAAACAACACAAACATTAAGTGTTTTAACATAAAGTGGAAGAGAGTGTGTAACATTATGCAAACTTTCGGTGACAGTGAGTGTGAGATTGTGATTCGAGTGAAAATGATTTACACAGGAGGTCAACAGTTGTTATACACGAATATCTTTTGCGTTGACAGCATACAACGGTGCTTAAAGAATAATTGTATTGCAGCTAAAGTAAACTACTAAAAAGACAGGGTGCGGATTTGGGGTGTTGTTATGTGCCGCATGTGATCGTGAGCCAAAATACTCAAAGGATCATAAACAAGATAATGTGTGCTTCCATAAACATTTCCATACAGCTTTTATCATAAGTCGCCATCTATTTGCAAACAAAAGATCATTTACGTAAGTCGGTGAGCACACCTCATGTGCACTCATGAGTATGAGTGAGGAGTGGCTCACGAGTGGCACACATGTGTACCATGTTTGGACCAAAAGCATGCTAGAAATAGTCTCCATGATTCGAAGTCCTTTTTTATGCCCATAAGACTGTGTATGAAAAAATTTAGATGCACACATCTCATGTGCAAGCACGAGCTTGAGTGCAAAAACTTTGGCTCACGAGCAGCCCACTATTTTCGAATTCGTGACTTGTTTGTAACGACAGCATGATATAATTAGTCTCCCATTAAGCAGCTACTTGTTCTTTGATCATACGCTTAAGCCTACAGCTGAAAATATTTGAGCATTTGTGCAAAAATTTTGAATCACAAGCGACACACAAATTCGTATTATGTTTGGATCAATAGTATGATACGAGTCGTCGATCTTGTCTCCAATTGAGCAGCTGTTGGTTCTTTGATCATACACAGAAGACTTCGTAACAAAATCTTTGGCTCGTGAGCGATACAAAGTCGTAACATTTCTGGACCGAAAGCATGATAAAACTAGTCTCTTATTGAGCTACTGATTACTCTTTGATCATACACTGAAGCCTTTACAAGAAAATGTTCGACTATGTGTGCAAAAATGTTGGCTCTCGAGCGATACAAATTCGTCTCATTTTTGAGTCGATAAAATAGATCTCCAATTGAGCAGCTGCTCATTTACCCATAAGACTTCAGATAAAATATATTATATATATTATACCCATAAGACTTCAGATAAAATATAAAAATGATGCGCTTATCTCATGTGCATGCATGAACATGTACGCAAAAATGTTGGCAGCACAAACTCTTATCATGTTTAAAGCGAAAGCATATGATAGAATTTGTCTCCAACTGAGCAGCTGCTAATTGTTTGATACCCATACCCATAAGCCTTCATCACAACTGTGTGCACACTGTTTTGAAATTCATGATCTAATTGGAGGGAAAGCATTATAGAATTAGTCTCCATTGGAGCAGCTGCTAATTCCTTGATCATACACTTAATCTTTCAGATGAAAATGTTGGCTCACGCGCAGCACTATTGCGTGCCATTTTTGGATCTAAAACATGGTAGAACTGCTAATTCATTGATCATACACTAAAGCGTCCATAAAAAAATTTTTACTTGCGCCGCACATTTCATGTGCATGCGTGAGCATGCTAACAAAACTATTTGGCTCACGAGCGACACACTGTTTTCCAACTCGTACCCTGTCTGGAAGTGCATAAATTTAAATATACATGTAAAAAAAATGCTTACAAATATAAAATACTTAAAGAAACTTTTGCAGAGGGAATATCTACTCAAGTGTTTACGATAAAAAATTCTACATTAAACATAAAACCAACAGATACAATCTCTCGCTCTCTCTCTCTCTCCCCCTCATACTTCAGTGTTGAAATACGAACGGGAGTGATGAGAGTGGCAAGAGCGAAGGGGGAGTTACAGAAGGAATGCAACAATTTTAGGTGACCAACAAATGGAAACAAGTGATCATCTCTACATACTTATGTATATAAAAAAAGTACACCATGGTACAGCACCAAGGATTACAATTACTACAAAAGAGTAAATTGGACTACTACTGGGGGGAAATTTCTATTTAGGGAAATTTATTTTTAATTATAGCTTGCGTGCCTTGGTGTGACCAATACGGTACATGTCGGAATCCAAACCAACAGATTCCAGACATTTGGCTGCGGCATTCTTGGGTGATTTTTCAGCAGCCATAATAGCTGGAGCCAAAATCATATAACTGTTTGTGGGAATATAAAAAGATTAATGAAAAAAAAAAGATTTAAATAAATTACATAAACCGGAAACGAAGAGTTTAAGACTTCTAACCAGAATTGAAAGACCCTAAGCTACACGCTATATAAAGTTTTCTGGTGCAAGTTGAGAACTTGGCATGAATTACTTACCGTTGTTTGAAATCAGCGTATACCATTCTGTTGGGGAAACCTTTACGACAAATACGGATACCTTCAAGTACACCGTTACAAGTCAACTGATGCATTACCAAGTGAGCATCGACCACACCAGGTTGTTTCATTTCATTGGGAATGATGCAACGCACAAAGTGAGGTTGGGTTGAACGCAAAGTGGTCATCAAACTGTTCAATTGTTCTTTGTAGGCCGAGGAAACGGTAGCGAAACCACCACCCTTCTTACCACGACCGCCCTTAGCGGCTTCACCGCCACCAGATTGACCGGGGTGATCAGCGAAGATTTCGACCAACAATTTGTTTTGGGACTTCTTGAATTGATCGACAACAGTGTCGTTCAAGGGATCCTTGTTCTTTTCCAACCAACCGGTGATGTTATAGGCTACAACACCAGCATAATGGCCAATGGCGAAGTGAGCGGCTTGTTGACCGGGCTTTGGTGGTTTTGGCTTCTGGAAGGGAGCCGATTTACCCAAGTGAGTGTTGGTCAATTTTTCGGCAAAGGTTTGATCGGTGGCCTTGGGGAACATAGATTCTTCTTCAAGGATGGACAAGATACCCATAGGCTAAACAGGCAAATAAAAAGAAAATACTTGTTAATTATTTTGTTTTTTCCTTTTTCTTAGTCGAAGATTGAAAGCAAATATTAGATTTTTTTTTACACTTAAACGAGCCACTTTTAATAAAAAGAAAACATTTTAGTACAGTTTTTGACGGTACTTACCAATACCAAAGTAATAGCGTTAGTTGTTCGTTTTTTGTTTTTTTTGTTTTTAGGAAGCATTAGAAAAGTTCAAAAGAAACTAAGAAACATTTGAAAACTGGGAGAAAATGTGTGCTTTATAAGACAAGTATTAGATTGAGAGTGAAATGATTTCTAGCTGGTTTTAGGTCCGGTTTTACCATTGTTAACATTTTCATGGATACGCAAAATTTTGAATATTGTTTTTGTTTGCCATATAATAAATGCGTGAAGGCATGAAAATGTTCGCAAGTGGAAAACCGGCCTTGGAGCAGTTAATAACAAGTAGGAAAAATCGAGTGGCTGAGTGAAAGTAGGAGAGGAGGAAATGCTTATATGTAGTTATTAGGTTTGTTCGCGTACTTTTCAGTAAATTGTTGACGTCTACTTAAACAAACTCTACGTGGGTTTTTGCTTCACAACTACTGGTTATACGTGGTTTTTGAAGTTTTTTTTTTAGATTTCAATGACTCGTGCTAAACTGTCATATTTATAGAAAATAGATGAAAAATTGGCAATGCATTTTAAAAATAACTTTTTATGGAAAAATTATTTTAAAAATCATCATGAAAATTTTCCACAAATTTTCATAATGAGTATGATGAATAAAACTGAGGGCTTTTGTTTTAGTAAAGTTCTTTAGTTTTTGAAATTTTCAAATCTACAATTTGTTTAATTGTGAGAGCTTAGTTGCGATCGTGAAAGGATGAGTTTTTTTTTCATAAGCTTTAGTTTTAGAAATTTTCAAATCTACTTTTGGTTTGGCGTAGCAGTAGTAGTTCCAGTTAATTGAGAAAGTTTAGCGCCGATCGTCTTATGATCAATTATTTTCATAAGCTTTAGTTTTACAAACTTTCAAATCTATCTTATCTTTAATTGAGATCGATCGTATAACGATCAGTTCTTTCATAAGCTTTAATTTTAAAAATAATCAAATCTACATTTTTTTTAGAGTAGTAGTGGTTCTAGTTCTGGTTTAGCTCCGATCGTCTAAGGATCAGTTTTTTCATAAGCTTTGGTGTTAAAAAGGTTCAAATCTACTTTTTGTTTAGAGTACTACAGTATTAGCTTTAGTTGAGATAATTTAACACCGATCTAACGATCAATTTTTTTTTTTTTTTGATTAGCTTCAGTTTTACAAACTTTCAAATCTACTTTATGTTTAATTGAGAAAGTTTAACGCTGATCGTATAGCGATCATAAATTCATAAATTTTAATTTTTCTAATCTACATTTGGCTTAGAATAGTAGCAGTAGCAGTAGTGGTAGTAGTAGTTCTGTTTTAATTGAGAACGAACGTTTAGCGCCGATCGCATAGCGATCAATTTTTTCATATGTATACCTTCTCAATCAATTCAATACACATTTGCAAGTCCATGCCGAAATCAATGAAAGTCCATTCGATGCCTTCGCGTTGATATTCTTCTTGTTCCAAAACGAACATGTGATGATTGAAGAATTGTTGCAATTTTTCGTTAGTGAAATTGATACACAATTGTTCGAAACCATTGAACTGTTTTTTGGGATTAGAACAATTTTCATTAATGATATGATTCGGGGTTGGTGGGAGAGGAGAGGTGATGATGACATGATTATGGTTATGGTTATATACAAACATACATACACATAAATTTCTTAAATGAATTTCAGGAAGATGTTTTTTTTTTGTTCTTTTCGCAGGTGCAAAGTTTGGTGGTGGTAAAACTTAATTTCTTTTATAAAAAATTTCAATTAATTAAGTTTTTGCCCCATTTTAAGCTGTTGTAGGGAGTAGTGTGTTTTAACACTTAATTCTTAAATTTAAAGAAAAGAAAACAAATTCAAGCATTTTATGTCGTGCCATTTCATTGCGTTCATATATATATTTTTATTGCATTCGATTAATTTGAGGCCATTTAAATGTAAGTTGTTCACTGGTTTTGAGGACAAACCTTTTCAATCAGGTCAATACAGGCCAACAAATCCATACCGAAATCAATGAAGGCCCAGTCAATGCCCTCTCTCTTGTATTCTTCTTGTTCCAACACAAACATGTGGTGGTTAAAGAATTGTTGCAACTTCTCATTGGTGAAGTTGATGCACAACTGCTCAAAACCGTTGTACTAAATACGTTCAAGGGTTAAGAGCCAACATTGTTCAACATTTAAAAGAGAGATAAAGAGATATGCATACATATATCCAAGATGATAAAAGAAAGAATATAACATTAGGGAGCAGATAAATGTGATATCATAACAAATAGTGGAAAGTCATAGTGTTCAAATGAGTGTGTTTAAAACGGAGGGCGTGCAAAAATAATGTGTGTCGCATCGCTATGCGTAGAGTATGACAGTTGTAATTCTTCATAACATTTACCCAGAGTAAATAAAAAGAAGAGACAGAGAAAGAGACAGCTGGATTGAAAAGAGAGCAGATATAAATTCGAGGCCCATTTTATAAAAGTTTCAGTTTTATTTTCTTGGCGTCGCCATAATACCAACCAACCTTTTCAATCAGATCGATACAGGCCAGCAAATCCATACCGAAATCAATGAAGGCCCAGTCAATGCCCTCTTTCTTGTATTCTTCTTGCTCCAACACAAACATGTGGTGGTTAAAGAATTGTTGCAACTTCTCATTGGTGAAGTTGATGCACAATTGTTCAAAGCCGTTGTACTAAAATTGTTTGGTGATGTTGTGGCATTCATTAAAAAAAAGGTAAACAAACAAATTTTGTGCTCTAGTGTAAAATGACAAACAATGGTAAAGTGATATTTTGGTGAACATACTAAATACAATTCAGTGCTTTCAAATGTTTGGATTTGTGCTTTTAAGGTGCTTTCTGTTGCTTCATACGGGCACATACAAAATTTACCTGTTTCCATTTGATTGCTTTCCTTTCATATTTTACAACCTTCTAATATACAAAATTACAAAACACAAGTGGTGGAAGTGCAGACATTTCAAAATATTTAAGCAAAATATTGTGCTTTTTCTTGAGAACGTAAAAAGCTTTGTAAAGTTTAATTGTATGCTACTTTGGCAAGTTGGCATAATTTAACTTTACAGCGCTTTTGAAACTGCAAAAAAAAATAATCAGAAGGGATTCGACTTCACATTCAAGACAGATAACAATTGACATTTAAACAAAAACATTTGTATTTAGCTTTAGGCACCTTTTCAATTAAATCGATACAAGCCAACAAGTCCATACCGAAATCGATAAAGTCCCAGTTAATACCTTCTTTTTTGTATTCTTCTTGCTCCAATACGAACATGTGATGGTTGAAGAATTGTTGCAACTTCTCGTTGGTGAAGTTGATACACAATTGTTCGAAGCCGTTGTACTGCAGGAGAGTATAAATGAGCATGTGAATTTTATGTGTTTTCAAAATACACGATATTGTGATTTAATTTCAGTTTCTGAAGTAACCCTTAAAGGAAGCCTGGAGGCAAAACTTTTAATAAACTCTTACGTTTATTTGATTTCCCCACGAACCAAAGGCTGCAGCCATTTATATAACCTGGGATCGATCTTTGGTTTGTGGCAAAAACTAACCTAATCACAAGTTCAACACTCAAGCCTACTTGAGTCAAATGTTTTCAAGTCACCAGTTTTGTCTACTATATTATATTAAATTTATCATGTGGTTCTATTAGAACCATCTACTTCACACTAGTGGTCAGTTTGGTTTTTAATGACAAGCCCAAATTAAATAGGTTTTGCATGGAGTTTAATGTGTCAACACCACTGCTGACCATGTCTACAGAGAAATGCTAGCGCTACGTTCGGCATACAGATAGTCCGTCTAGACAATAGACCACACAAGTTTCTGGTAAACTTTCAACGTCAAATGTCAATTTAAACAGATTTTATATGGAATTCAATGTGTCAACACTACTAGCGACCATGTCTACAGTGAAATGATAGTAACACTGCGACTATATAGTCCCATAAGAACCATCTAATCACTAGTTTATACAAGTTACTAGTGGACTTTCAATGTTAAATTTTAAAATGTTAAATTTTAAGATGAAAGATTTTTGTATAGAGTTTAATGTGTCAACACTACACGGTGTCTCATCATAGTGACTAGGGGATTTGCAGTGACAACTCATGTTAAGTATCAATAGAAAATAGTTTTATGTGGTGTTTAATGTGTTACAACTTCTAGCGACCATGTTTACAGAGAAACGCCAATACTTCAGTCGTCATATGGTACATCTAGTCTACAGATCGCACAAGCTTCTAGTAGACTTTCAATGACAAATGTTAATATAAATAGGTTTGGCATAAAATTTAGTGTGTCAACACTATTGGTGGCCATATCTACAGTGAAATGATAGTCACCATATGATCTAATGGGTATCATCTAATCACTAGTTTATACAAGTTACTAGTGGACTTTCAATGAAAACTCCATGTTAAATTTTAAAACGAAAGAGTTTTGTATGGAGTCAAGTGTCTTTAAATCACCAGATTTGTCTACTATAATGGCGACTTATTTCTACACACTGTCTATGCACGTATCTATATCTTTTTGTTTTATTTTAATTTATATTAACTGAAGAAAATATGCAAAATTTATTATGTGTTTCTATTAGAACCATCTAGTCACTAGTTCACACTAGTGTCTAGTGTGTATTTTCAGTGACAAACTCATTTTGAATATCAATATCAAAATAGTTTTGCATGAAGTTTAATGTGTCAGCACTGCTGGCGATCATGTCGACAGAGAAACGCTAGTTCTTAGATCGCCCTAGGTCCCCTGAGTACCATCTAGTCAATAGTTCTTAGGACGCTAGTTTGATTTGGTGCCGTTGTATGGGCTATAGCCTGTCAGTGGTACTGGTGACTGTGTCAATAGTGATTCGCTGGAGTTTTTCTTCTGACTTTTCCTTCAGGGAAACGTTTTGTTTCGGCTGGATTACAAAGAAGGACAGGGAGTTGCTTGTATGTGCATGTTTTTCTTTTATGTGTGCAGATCATTTTAAAATGGCAGAATTCCAGTATCATCTTTTTATGGGATGTATAAAATTTTACAGTTTTCATTGTGTTTTAATAAATTTCTGTGATTGGAGCAAAGAATAAACAAATTCATTTATCTGGCGCGTAGTCTTTCAACTAATGAGCAAACTAATTTTGATTGGTTTTGCAGCCTTGAAAATGATATTAAATATCATATCTGGCCACCTTATTTGTATGTTTGTAGATGTGTGGTGTATGTGTAATGTGTGGATGAGAGTGTGTTATGTTTTTTGAACTTGCAAGCAACTTGTTCAAACTTGGTTGAAAAAAATCAATTCAATGTGAACTTTGTTTCATAAGTTGAGTATTCCGATCCCTGCGAAATAATGCTGTTAGAGTAGTACTCTGTTCGTAATGTGAAATCTTGGGAAATGTTTTTCGAAGCAAGGTTTTTTCAACAATAAAACTTTTCGAGTAATATTTTTTTCATATACAGAAAAGATTTAACAATTAAATAAAGCAACTGAATACGGAATTATACCCACAGCTGATCAGTAATACGTACTGGAAGAGAATAACATTTTCTTTTACTATTTTTATTTTATCGATTTTTTCTCTAAGACATTTATTATTTTTAATGTTTTTTACAGGCTTTTAAATTGTTGACATTGGCAACACTAATGCATTGCCGACTTTTTAGTACTGTAATGTTCCTCGTTTCGTGCGAAATGTTGTCCACATGAAAAAAATTCATGCGTAATAATCACGCAATAATGCTGCTGTAGTAGTACTCTGTTCATATTATGAATACTTGTGAAATGTTTCTGGCAACATGTGTCTTTTTAAACAGCAAAACTTTTTGGGCAACATTTTTCCAACCAGAAAATAATATTAACAAAGTTCATATGCAGCAAAGCTCGAACAATTAAATGGAATTAATAAACGACACTTAATTCGCACGAAATTATACCAACAGCTGATCACTGGGTGCATAGTTGAAAGCAATAAAAGCAAACAATTTTTTTTCTTCAAAGCTTGACATTGGCAGCACTAATGTCTTGCCAACATTTACAAACGAAAAAAGTAGATTTGCTAAAAAAGGTTCGAACAGAATAGCCATTATGTCGTTGGTGTCATGCAGGAAGGCATTTCGATCTACATATGCAGATACACTTAGCCCCTGTTTACACCATACAGCCGAGCATTATGTATAGAAAGCACTAAAAAAAAAATTTAGAGGCTTTCCTATAAATTTTCCCAAGCGGACTTAAATTCCATGTAAAGTTGTAATTGTTTCAAGTTACATTGAAGCCAATTCATTTCAACTTAAATGATCAAGTTGCAAACATTTGTTGTAGTGTTTTTTATGATGTGAAAAGTGTTAATGATCGAATACTGAAGACTTACGTCGAAAATTTCAAAACCAGCAATATCCAATACACCAATGAAATGTTGACGCTTTTGTTTGGTATCCAAAGTTTCGTTACACTTCTTGACCAACCATTTGAACAGACGATCGAACACACCCTTACAGAGGGCACCAATAGAGTTGGTGACCTGTTGCACGTTACGACCTTGTGTGACGAACTCGTTACCGACCTTAATGCGGGGTTTCAACAAGTTCTTGTACAATTCAGCGGTATCACAACCAAACAATTTGGCAACACGACCACCTTCCTCTTCACCATCTTGTTCAGCCTGTTCCTCGCGACCACGTTGTTTGAATTTCATGCCACCCATGTGCATGACAGCGGCAGTGATCCTGTAGACATCTTCCTTTTCTTGCTTGGTGAAGCCCAAGATATCGAAGGCTTGCTATTTTTATGATGGCCGGGGGAAAAAAGAGTAAAACGTATTTTATAAATTAATAACTTTGTGAGTAATTTTTTGGGAGGTTTTAGGATTTAGTTTCTTTTTTTTTTCTTCTTTGTGGGTGTAAGAAAAGCTTGTTGTAAAGCAGTTTTATATTCAAGTTGAGTTAAAAGTGATTTCAAGGTGAGTTTAGTTCTTATTTTATTCTGTATTCTGTGAGTTTGCATGCCTTAAGGTATTATATTCAATTTATGATTTGTTTTGGTTTGAGGGGGCAGCATCTGGAAAATTTGCGTTTTACACAAATTTTTCAGGACGCACATCACTTCCTTTTACAAACATGCCAACAAATTCATAGTGTTATTAACTTTTAACTTAATTTAAATTTTAGTCATATTTTAAGCTTTTTCTATGTACTTATAGGCCTGTTAGTTGTTTTAGTTTTTAAGCGTTTTTTACACCTAATTAATGACAAATATCCTTTGTTTTCGGGCTGCTTTTTATGAACTAGAACTAACATTCCTTAATTACTTGCTGGCGTATTGTATATAGTACATTAATTACAAGATATGTATAAGAAAAATATTCCGGAATTGAAATAAAGCAGATGTGGTGAAAAACAAGTTACAAAAAAAAAAATTAAGGGGTGGTGGAGTAAAAAATGGCTAATATACACTTTGTTTTTGTTATCTACAAATTTGCCTTGAATCGGCATTAAAAATAATATGGAAACAAATTCTATTACCAAGACCCATTTATTAGGTCCGTGCAACTCTGTAAACACAAAAAAAAAAACTGCTGGTAATAGTGGTGGGACTGTCAAGTGTACACCAATCACATACATACGTGCGTATAACTTTTGACAGTTTCACCATGAAAACAAACAGAAGCTTATGGAGAGAAGCATTGGCCCAATATACTTATGTGCTTAGTTTATTACCAGTTGAATGTTTCAGCGGCCTTAGTAGCAATATTTTAATGCCAAGCTGTTTGTTTATAGTTTTTGCCAGGCGAATGCATTAGCATATCAACTTGGCAGCACTGATTATTTTTGCCTCTTGCAAACAATTTTCGCACCATTTTAAGGCAAATATTTTTGATGGAAAAGTTTGGCTTAAGAAATATTTTTAGAATTGTATTTAAAGTGATTTCTATATTTGCTGTTTATAAAATATTTCATTAAAATAACAGCAACAACAATGTGAGCAAATGCACCAAAAAAAATATTTCTCTTTCATACAGCTGTTCAGTTCGGGAGCCGAACTGAGACATACATGATCGAATGAACTGTCTAGTAAAAACAAAATAAGCAATAAATACGCAGCATACCTGATCGAATTCATTCGAAGTCGAATGCCATTATTCGGTCCTTGATTTTGACAACGATGTGAACTTTTTTTATTTGCTTAATGCTTGTTTGCTTATTTTAATTTTATAAAAACAATTTTAATGAGGCAAAAACTAATCGCCATTGCTGCCAAGTTCACTTGGTAATGAACACGCCTTGGCAGCACTCAAATTTGTATAAACTCCTCGAACTCGCCGACCTCATACACCTGGTAATCAATTCGTTTTCATAACCCGTTGTCTATATGTACCTGATGGATTTCCATCATGATAAATGTTAAATTCTAGTAATAATATTTGTCTTCTTTTTTATTATATCGTATAGAATTTGATATCATGATATAAATTCATCAGGTCACCGAGTAAAATGTATTTCCAAGACCACTGCTTTATTCATTAAAGGTCTTATTTATAATATGTTTATGTGCTGAAGGCCTAAGTTGCCATTGCCGAAAATGTTAGCTTTTAATTTTAATTATAAGGCTAATATATAAATAATAATAATAATAATAATAATAATAATATGTTTATACCGTACATGTATGTATGTCAAATAAACATTTGAAATACATTGCTTGCATTTTTTTTTTTTATAAATAAGCCAGTTAACCTGTTTTAAAGCTTAATGTGAATGAATAAAGCCGAGTCTTGTTTGTATTTAGCTTATGGCTGTGTGTCATGCTAAGGCAACCGAAAGGCTCGCTGCCAGAAAACAGCTGATTTAGACTTTACCATTATCATTTTCAAGATATATATGTGATCACAGCAGTAGTTCGGTTGCCTTCCATAATAAAGCCATGAAACTCAGTAGTAGCAAGATTTTATTTAAAAACATAAAAGTATCGTGCATTCGATAAACAAATAGAACATAAATGATAAAAAATAATAATAATAATAATAAACCAACGACATGATCAAGTATTCTATTGAGGGTCAGTCACTTTTGCTGAGAGAAATTTTTTTTCTCTTTTGTTTTTTGTTCACATGCCTTTAAAAAACACAAACTTCATTCCACTTAAGTCAACGAACTATTTGTAGGTCGTTTGGCAGCTCTAAATCAAGTCAAGTTTTATAAAAATATCAATAAGAATAAGAAAAACACAAACATATGGGAATAAGGGATAATACCAATTCCATTAAACATTATAAACTCTTCTCTTGGTATCTGGTTGCTGCTTGTCTTCTGCTACAGCCAGAGCGAGAGAGAGCAAGACAGATAGATATACTTTAAGAGTTTAAAACAAAGACAGTTCAGGCCATACACAGTACAAAAGGTTTTTATATTTTATTTTAAAGAAAACACAGAATCGAACTGAAAATTAAATAAAAAGTATACATGTGTGTGTGTAGGTGTATGAGTGTGTGTGTTTCTTTGTAAAGGGTTTTGAAGGGGTAGTATAAAGGGGTTTGAAGAGCCAGAGTATCACTTATAGACTCGTCTATAAACGTTTTTAGGGCATATGGCTGTTGGTTGATGTTTTGGGAAGGGGTAAATTGTATTGTGTTTAGCAACCTGACATTTTTTTATGGCTTTTGTGTGGAACTTACATCGGCAAGCTGGAATTCTTCACCGTCATCCATGTTGGGTACAGTAACTTTACCCTGGGATACGTTATAGTAATCGTAAATGTTGTCCGACAAGAAGCACATGTCTAAGTTACGAAAAATTCAAGTTTAAAGTTTGTCTTAAAAATTGTTTACAAAAAATAAAACGAGTTTGTCCTGTTATTTTTAAATTCCCTACAGATTTTAATGAAATAATAACAAAAATGAGTTTATTTTTCTGCTGGACATTGATGGCAATGTAATGAAGTGTAATTTCAAAGTGTTCAATTTCAAAGTGTATCTACAGAGCAAAATCCAAGCTAGGAGCGGGCTTCTTTTTATTCTGCATATTTTTTTTTTTTTACAAAACATGGTAAAACCTCAAAAAAGAACCCAGTGTCTTGAAGAATAAGAAGAATTTCAAATTAAATTTTGTAAGTTTGTCTTGTAGTTTCAAATTTCCTGGAGCCCTGCTCCTAACTTGATTTTAAAACGTTTTACTGACATTTTTTTTCCAGTGTATTTACATCATACAAATATGATCTATTACAGTACAGCAAGAAAATGTTGCTGGGTGGTGAAAAAAGTGTTAAGAGAAACAGACAAAGAGGGATAAAGTATTACAGAAACTAGCTTACAAGAGAGATAGACGGAGAAAGAGAGAGAGAGAGAAAGAGAATTAAAAATAGCTTTTCAGGCTTAACCTTGCTTTATGTAACAAGAGTCTTAAGAATTCCGGAATAAATATTTTTTTTTTTTATTTACAAAGGAGTAAACTCTTAATTTATTTTATGCAAAATATATTTACTTATTTATATTATTTATATTTTGTATAGCTAAATACAAACTTGTGTTGTAGAAACAGTGACAGAAAAGCTTGTCTAGAAAATATTTATAATAATTTTTAGTTGCACAAATACACTCAAAAATTAAATTCAATAAAAACCTTTTCGGGTTTTCCAACGTTTCTGGCTTAGGTGTATATATATATAGTATATACATATAAGAAAATAAAAGATTAACTGCCTATTTTTGTAAAACGTACAACATTTTTCATGCTTAACATGTATTGCAAGAAACGTCAATTTCGTTGAAGCTGCCATAAATGTCAACGAATTCACATTAAGCTCATATGGCACTATATTTTTCAAGCATTGCTACAATTTTGCAGAGCACTGCAAATTTAACGTAATAGGGAAATATATCACGATATAAGATATATATCGGTATAAGATATATATCGGTATCTTAATGCCAGGTAGCCACATGACTACACTACAACAAACACCACACCAACAAACACTTCATGGTAGAATTACTTTATATTCTGTCACATATTTGTTGGTGTTCGTGTTGTGTATTTTGACAGCTATTGAAGCTAGAAGAAGTGGTCAGCTGCTCTTGCAAGGCTACCTGGTAAAAAAGCAGCGTGTCAACACTTTTTGCATTTGGAATATTTGGTTCTTTCTAGCATGTACTGTTTCTTTCTATTAATGTAGTGACTAGCAATTAATGCAAGGAGCATATAGAGTCATACGATTTGATATTGGTGGCTCTGTCTAAACCAGCAATAATTAAGTTTGATATTTATTGCCCAAAGCTGCCAACTCATATGAGCTGCAATAATGGTAAACAAAAATTCGTTCTTAAATATATGTATTTACGGCAGCTCTAGACTTGAGTTAAGAATTATGTATTGCAGTTTAGATAAGTTTGAGGTTTTCTGTTATAGATGTTAGACATACTTATTGCCCATGTAGACGGCCATATAATGAATGGTTTTTGTTTTTAATAACTATTTAAGACTGAAAATATTTGTACATTTCTTAAAAAGAGGCAGTGAATTTAGGGGGAAGAAGAGAAAAGTTATTTTATGCACAAATGTATAAATATTTTAATATCTAGTATAGAGAGATATTTGCTCTTTTTTTTTTGTTTTTTTTTTTTTGTTTATATGTATATGTAAAGAAAATGGGGCTCTAGGGTTCTTTTGGGCTGAATTATTGTTTTGGCATTTGCATTTTGGGCTAGAAAACTCCCACTTACATCGGTTAATTCAAATTCTTCACCATCGTTGACACCGGGTATCCTGGTTTTACCCTGACATATTCCGGGATAATCACCAATATGTGGCGATAAAAATGTCATCTCTTTTTTTTATACAATCATAAAATACATACAACAAGTTTATTTAAAGAGAAATCATTTTAGGAAATTAAAAAAAAAAAAGTTTTCTTAAAAATTTTCTTTGTATATACAATACAAATAAACGGAGGGGAAAACAGTTTCAAAGGGTGTGAGAAACAAAAAAATATATATATTCGGTTTCTGTAACAGAAAATTTAGTTGCTCTAACTAAAGTATCGCCTATAGCTTTGCCTGCTTAAATGTTTGTTTGTTTTATCTAATGTTTTATTAATGTTTCTAAAATTGTTAGAGTTGTTAAAGCATTTTTAAGAATTTCCTAGAGAGATGAGTTTTTGCTTTTCACTTGAAACTACTAAAACGTTAAAAAATTATTGCAAGGCAACTACAATATTGATAATATTGATATTGCTGCTGCAGATGCGGCTGTTGCTGCTTAGATTGCATTAGAGGCGTTAGAATTTTTAATATTAGAAAAAATTAATAATTAGAAAAATAATAGAAGAGGAAATTACATCGGTGAGCAGAAATTCTTCACTATCATCGATACTGGCAACAGTAACCTTGCCCTGAGACACAATGTGGTAATCGTAGACGTTGTTAGACAACAAACAGTATTCTATATGTATAAAATAATATAAAATGTTATATATTGAGTGTTTTAAAATGAGTGAAAAATAATATTTGAGTTGAGCACATAATTTGAGTTGATAAAAAATACATATATTATTTTTGTATGTGTATGATAAAAGAAAATTCAAGTGGTCGATCTCACAATAAAATGAAAGTTTTGGTTTTGAAAAGAGTACACCGCAAAAAAAAACATCAAACCGAAATCAATATGACACACAATGTTGTTTGTAGATAATTCAATAAAGTGGTTCCATATTAAATTAATTAGTAATTTCTATTTTAAATCAATTGAAAAACAACAAATTTACTCATAAGGGCAAATCCGCAAATCACGTGTTTTCAAATCACCTGATTTCTAAACACAAAATAAGCATGAGATATTTGAAGTGACTTGTCTTCAGAAGAATCCCAAGAGATCAGCATAAATTCAGATATTTCAAGCCATATTGCTGTAGAAATGAAGTGATTTCAAGCAAAGTGATTTTCTCAAGAGATCAGCATAAAGTGAGGGGGTTTCCAGCAACTTGTTTTTAGAAATCATGCGATTTCAAGTAAAGTGATTTTCAGATTAGACTCGTAAGGGGTTTCTAATAAAAACAAGTGGTTGAACTGGAAAGAAATTGTATAGAAAATACTCTAAAATTCGAGTGCTTTTTCATACAGAAATTTTTAACTTACATATACATACAGAAATTTTTAACAGATAAGCAGGTTATTATCTGCGTTAGAAAACCCTGATAATGAAATTTCAATTTCGTCTGCAAAACCTGTGCTCTTATAGCTGCTTTCAATATCGTTTCAGTTAAGGTATAAAAGTAATATTTAATGCCTCTCAAGTGGTTTGATTTTGGCTGATATAAAAGCAACTCGAATGAGTTCAATTGAGTCTTTCACAGTACACAAGAAAATTCCATACGTTAGAGATATAAAAATAATAATAAATGAAAAATCATATTGCTCTTCTAAGCGGAAATGATTTTCTCCTCTAATTCCAAACTCCTTGAGAGCAAAAACATTACAAAGTTGGCAACAGCCACTCTTGAAAGCATCGCTTTTTTTTATAAAGTTTTTAGTAGTAAATATTTATAAATGAAACTATGTGTCTGGAGAAAATCTCCTTCAATTCCAAATATTTTGGGAACAAAAAAATCAAAAAGCTGGCAACACCTGCTTTTGAAAGCAGCCATCTTGTTTGCTGATATTCAGTTGTTTGTTTCTTTAGAAATTTTAATAATTGTGCATTTCAAAACGTTTTCCGTAGTAAATATTTATATGAGAAACCATATTTCTGCAGAAAAACTTCTCCAATTCTAAATTCCTTGGGGGCAAACAAAAACATCAAAAAGCCGGCAACACCTGCTTTTGAAAGCAGCCATCTTGTTTGATGGTTTGTTTTGAATTTCTGATAATTGTGTTTCAAAACGTTTTCAGAAGTAGGAAAAAGATAAACTCTTTGTAGAGTTTTCGTTAATAATTCAACAGAATATGAAATTTTGCAGCAGCTTAGATTTATTTTGTTCATAATTTTAATTGATAAACCACTATTGAATTCGTTTCGGGCGAGTTTTAGACGGCAATAATTTGCGTGTGTAAAATATTTATAGTGGGAATATTTTAAAATTCTAGTCAAAATTTTTAAAAATATAAGTTAAACTGTTACTTATTATGATCAAACTTTATATTCTTCTAGATTTAAATAGACATTATTAAATTGTTTTCTGTCTATATGCCATCGACATTTGTCAGATGCTATTCAATTTGTCCGTAGACTCGACGAATACCTATCCAATGGCTCTTGTAGAATATAATAATTAAATTTATTTTTGAAAGGTCAAACTTTATAGTATAAAATTATTACTTTTTTATTAAATGAGCCAAAGCTGGATTTTATTTCCTCTGAATTGAGATGTATTGTTTATTTTTTGTGATAAAGTGTTACCTATAATTGACCAGTTCTACAGAAGATCAGAAAGGTAAATTTGAAAAGTTGTTAGCTGAGTTACCACCAAATGTAATTTGAAACAGCCAAGGCTGCTGTACCCTAGCTAATAAGTGTTCCAGAGCGATTTTCTTGTCTTCTGGAAATATTCTTATCACTACAATTTACTACATACAAAAAACATATTTCTCAATTTGCAGTAAGTAAAGTCAAACACGAGGCCATTTAATAAGCAATTAACCATTCTAAAAATCTTAAAACGGATGGCCGGGGTTCAGCTGATTTGTAAAATATTAAAGCAACATAAAACTGCAGCCCCAATCCAATTTTTTGTAACAGTTGAGATTTATTTTAGCTTAATGTCTACATTTGACAAGAGGCATAAGTCAGGCTTTATATAAAATTATTTTTGTCTATGAATGTTTTTATTTTTCATACAAAACTTGACGAATGGTTGCACAAAATGTTGTGACATGCAGGTGTTGTGTAACCAAAGAATGAAAATTTTTCTAACAAAACTTCTGGCAACACTGACATAGACTATTCTATACATATTCTGCTACAACAGCAAAAAATGTCTTATGTCTTATTTTATGAAAAATGTAATCTCCTAAGCCTCATAATACTCTTCGACAAAAAAATTTAATTTGCCGCAGGCAAAATATTACCGTGTAAACCCACCACTTCTTCAACAACATTGTGTGATATTGTTGCTCGATAAGTTTTCATTTTGAGTGGCAAAAAATAATCAAAGAGAAAATAATAATAAACGATTTGGAAAACATTTCAAATACCTTTAACACCAGCAACGGAACCGGACATAATCTGATAGAAAATGTGGTAAGAACGTTCCAAAGATTGTTGGGAGATGACACGAGCCTTTTCCAACAAGTCTTAAAAGATAAAGAAGAGTGCATAGAAAAATTAATTAAAATCATAGTTTATATGTAATCAAAGGCTAGTAAATAAAGTATATGCAAGTCAACAGCTGAGTTTTACATCTAAAGCTTGGCACCAAAGTCTATTAATAAAGTCAGCTCAATCAATCAGGAGCCAAATTCGGGCATTAGTGATCAAACGAATTCATGATTGCTATATAATATGTTCACCATCTGGAGTATTCGATCACGAATGACGGAATTTGGGTCCAGGTGATTTTTTTTTGCTGGTCAGTATTTACATGCTAGACCTGTCAAAGAGCGCTACTGTTTTTTTTTATTATTTGTGTGCGTAAACGTTCCTGCAATTTCCTTTTTTTCGACTATTTATAGATTAAAAATTGCCCTAATGATTCATTTAGCACTGTAAAAATTAATTGCTATCATTATTCAAGTGCATAGATAGACCTTACAAATGTTTTCTGTCTTTTTTAGCCGTCTATATGCCGCTGAAAACATTTGTATGGTCTATTTTTGCACCTGAATTAATACATTTCAATTGGCTCTTAAATCAAATAAACAATTTAGATCAGTTTTGATTCATTGTTAGCTTTAATATTAAGCTTATCGACGTGTAAAAATTTGATATAAATGATCTTCAATGTTGCTTATAAAATACACTGTTTCTTTTAGGTTAACGCAATTTTCCATCCCTGCCTTGTATACACATTTATTGTTGCTCATGTAGCATAGCATGGTTTTTACACAAACAAAATATAAGAAAAAGAAAATCTTATTGCTGCAGCTTTGCTCAGACTTTGTCACGAGATTTGATTTATTTTGGTCAATAATGTTAAACGCTGGGTCATGCTTCGCCTTTTGTTTCTCAATCTTTATATATTGAGTTGCATTTACTTTATAATTATTTATATAATTTATTATATGTAATTGTAAAAGAGTTTCCAACTTACAAGTTTCAATATCAGCACCAGCCAATTTACCGGTGGGACCGAAATGAATACGGATGAATTTACCCTAGAACACAAGCGAAAGAGAGAGTGAGTGAGAGAGTGAGTAAGAGAGCGAGTATAGAGAAAAATCAAAACGACAAGTTAATACTTACGAAACGAGAAGAGTTATCGTTACGGACGGTCTTGGCGTTACCGAAGGCTTCCAGAACAGGATTGGTTTGTACGACTTGATCTTCCAGGGAACCCTTGTTCTTTTGACTTTCATCCTTCTTTGTGGAGGCACCAACGGTGGCAAAGTAAGCAATTACCTTTTTGGTGTTTTCAGTCTTACCAGCACCAGACTCACCGGTAATCAACATAGATTGATTGACGTGGTTGGTCAACATGTCGACGTAGGCACCATCAGAAATGGCGAAAATATGGGGTGGCACTTCATTACGACGCTTACCACGGTACATCTTAGCGCAACGGTTGGTATACACAGGGTAACGCTTGTAGGGATTGATGGCAACGCAGAAAAGACCTGAATAGGTCTGTTTTATGGAAAAGTATGAAGAAAAAAAGTAGGAAGAGGAAAAAAATTAGTGGTTTTATGCGATTTTTTTTTTGGTTTTTAAAGCAACAAAATCCGAAAAAGAGGCTTTAAAAGCTTCTTTTTCTGATTTTGTTTTGATAATAAAGTGATTAACGTAAAGGAATATTGATTTGCTATTTGTTTTGGTTTTTTTTTTTTTTTTTTTTTTTTTTTGAGGGGACTTATACATACTATAGGGGGTACAACAACAACAATACGATCATGTTTATATGATTAAAATTTTTCTGGATTTTGTTTTCTTTTGGTTTTTGGTGGGGTGTATGTGGCAGGGAGAGTAGTGTAATGATAATTTCAGCTCAATTAAATCAAATTTTGTACTTTTTCATGCTGCTTTTCTTCTGAGTGTGTGCGTGTATATATGCTTCGATTTTTGCTTTTTGCAATATTTGGTTGCAATTTGTTGTGTGTATGTGGGATGTTTCCAGAATTTGATTGATTTGAAATTGGAGGAGAGTGCTTTTGTGTTTTTGGTTTGCATGTGTGGGCGTGTGGGTGTGTGGGTGTGCGTGTGTGTGTGTGTGTGTGCGGAGGAACAAATTCGGCCAGGCCAGCTTATAATCTCAAGACTGGTGGTGGTGGCTATGGTGGTGGTAGAAAGAGCAAACGCTTAGCGTTTTGTTAGGGCGGGCATTGTGTAAAGCGTTTTGTTACAACAACATGATATAAATGAAATGTTTTGAATATAAACAAAATGTGCAACACTTAAAGCAATTTCTGCTAATACACGACCACAAACGAAGACAAAAATTTAACGCGGAGCGCTGCAATTTTTGGCCTCAATCGTGGCCAGTTGTTAGCAGAAATGAGTATTGGAGTAGCTTTCAAATGACAGGGGTTTTAGAGCGAATTTAATAATATTAAAAAGCTTAAGTCAAAGCTTTTGCCTCAAATACTTACATAGATAAGTTTGTTGTAGTATCTTTGTCTCAAGTTATGAAGTACGGAGGCATCGTTAAGGTATGTCAAGTTAGACATATCCTCAGCCTTTTCGTATTTGGGAGGGTTGACCTGTTGGAGCTGATCTTTCTTGAAATCTTTGCTCTTTTAGTTTAATTCATTGCCAAGTAGTATATAACCCCATTTTTTATTGTTATTGTTATGATTATTATTATTTTGTTTTTTAATTTACAAGTCCCATTTGGTAATATTTTTTTACAGTTTATTTTATGCGTTGTTGTTGTTATTTATCGTATTAGATAAAGTGTTAAGGAAAGAGAAAGAAAAACGAAGCAAAGATTAGTATGGTTCGTACGTTTGACACTTACGTAAATAAGTTTGGAATAGTAACGCTGTCTCAAATTGTGCAACACACAAGGCGTGTTCAGGACAGTCATATCAGCCATATCTTCAACTTTTTCATATTTAGGTGGATTGGTTTTTTCCACTTGGTCGGCTTTGAAATTTTTAGTCTAAACAAAATTTTTTTGATATTAAAAAATTTTTCAAATTCTCATTCCTTTAACAAAATTATTTTTTTAAGCTTTCTGGAGAAAGTTAGCTAATGACACGATAATATTGATTGATACACATGTTTCTTTTCCCAACAATACCCTTAAGGGCTGATCTATTGAATATCTTTCAACGTTAACGCTAAGGAGGTACATAACACGCGGCTGTACACCTCAAACGCCTTCAGTTACACAATATGCATTCTATACTTTTCTACACCCTCAGCTTATGAAAATACCAATTAGCTATCGTGTAATTTTTTTCTCTGATTTTGTTTACTGGCAATTAGTTTATTTTTATAGACGACCTTTATCATAGTGGGGACTTTCTAGGACCAAAGTGGCAGCCCGCGAAACATAGTACAACTTTATAATTGCCAATAATTTTGTCGGTTTTGTCGGTAGCTCGATTTTGCTTCCTCAGAGAAATGTTGATTCCTACAATTTTATGACAAAATTGTAGGAATCAATTCTGATTACGTAAAATCAAACTGAAGCCCGTTAAAATATTTAACGCTAAATAATTTTTGTAATGCGTATAATGCATGAAAAAGTTTAAAAATGCATATTTTTGCGATTTATATACATTGAATGCATTTTTGTGTAACTTACTTTATAAGCACATACTATTTTAATGCGGCTGTAACGCGTTAAACGCGTGCTATGTATGTACTTTGGCTCTTAGACTCTTCAAAATCGTTTAGCCTCAGCTGTTGCGCATTGCAAAACTCAAATTACCTACACAGCTGCTGTTGGATGAATCGATCATTCTAATGTTGAATAAATTTACAAAAATCTTGTAAAATTGTCTGGCAAATCAAGTGTCTCGTTAGTTTCACATGCTGGCTACACGGATCAGAAGTTTGGAAATTTTTGTATTTGCAATTGTCAAATTCTTTCGCTAACATAAATAATGGCTGTGTAGCCTGCATGTGTTTGCGTTCGGTCACAGGTTTGAAAAGCATTGCCCGAACACAAACACAAACTGTCCAGTTTTTTGACGTCTCTCTGCCCTCAGAGACTCATGTTCAGAGTCTCATGTTCAGAAATATAAATTGCTGGTGAAGACGTAGTGTCATACTTCGTTCACTATCAACATGTTAAGAAAAAAAACTCTGTAGTTTTGTTTTGGGAATGAAAATTTGAAAATTAATTAATTTCATATATGTTGTCATATGTGTTTTCTTCTTGTTGCATTCGTGTGCTTAGTGTGTGTGATTGTTGGTGTTATTACCTCACCGCCGGGCAAGCCGACGCTGACAATGTCGCCCTTGGTGGCCTTAATTTCACCAAGGAGATAACCCTCTTTCTCATCGGGAACCCAACAGTTCTTCTTCGAGTCATAGGGTTTCGATTGATCGATACGCCTTTGTTCCAACGATACAAACAAGTATGGGGTTGGATCCTCATCTTCTTGGCTAGCAATTGGACGCGGCATTTTGAATTAGTGTTTCGCTTGTAAATTAAAAATTAATTAAAAAAAACTCGTTTGAGATAGGGCTAGAGTTTTTTTTTTGCAAAAAACGCAAAATTTTTCTTATATAATTTTTTTTTTTTGTAGAATTTAAAATTAACAAATTTTTATCTCGTCGTCTGAGCCCAAATGCTTCCCTGCAAAGAAAAAGAAAATAAGAAGAATAAATATACATATAAACATTTTTGAATTTTTTATAAAGCTATTAAAAAAAATAAACATATGTACATAGTATGTACAATAAACATTTTTGAAAGGCATTTAAAAGAAAATATAAAAAAAATTTCGTTATTTTTATTTTGTTTTTTTAAGAAAATTTAAATTATTTGCTTTCATTATTTGGCTGATTGGCTTGTTTCAAAGAAAATTCAAATTCTATTCTATACACAAAACGTTTGACCCAATTTAACAAAAATGTTTCTATTCTCTCTTCCTATTTTTATATTGAAATTTTGCTCAAACAATCTTTTCGAAATTCCAAATAAGTAAGTTTTCCTAATTTTTGTGTATAAAGAAAAATATATGTATTTGAGGTATAATTAGATTAGAATTCGCTGGTTCCTTTTGCATTCAAAACAAACGTTTACTCTCAATTACTCATTTTACCAAAATAAATTCTAAATTCTATTGAATTCGAAATTTAAAATGCTTTTCAAATAAAAGTTCAGGCATTTTTGTTGTGGCGTCGCAGTCAGTGCGTGACATTAGTTTGTATGTACACACTCTATGTTTGTATGTAGATGTGGTGTTTTGGCGAAAATATTTCGCTTAGAAAATTATTTAACAATTTCGTATTTTGCCAATTAAATGACCACCTCCACTCGAGCGGATGGAGTAAAGGTGTATGGTGTGTGGGTTGGCGACTATTTATAGTTGGGTAAAGAGTATGAGAATGAGTGAAATAATTTGTAGGCGCAAGCGTTAAATTGAAAAGAAAAATAAAGAATTTATTTAAAAAAAAAATTAGCGTTAACTATATCTCTTTATAAGAAAAAGAAAAACACACATACACATTTGCACATACAGACACGTTTAAAGGTAAGTGATAAAACTGTGTCACTCAAGTGTTATGTAAAACAGCCACTTTTAATTGAAATTACTATTTACATTTGTTTTATTTTACCTTGAAGTGATGATTTTTAAGTAACAAGAGGCCTGATTTTAGTGGAAAAGTTTACCAAAACCAAATTTTAAGGTTATGTTCATATACATATATTCCTGCATCATAAGTTTATTTTTTTTTTACTGGAAAACGCCATAATACCAATAAAGTTTTGAAAAAAGTAGCCAAAGTTACTTATAATATAAAAAAAATAGTTCTATGCCTCAGCTTGAATATATGTATCACAAAACAACATGTTTGTGTAGCTACGCCCGTTTTGCCAGTTTAACAATTTTTTTTACTGGAAAACGCCATAATACCAATAAAGTTTTGATAATTTTGTACAAATTTATTTATAATATGAATAATAACAGTTTCATCATAGACTTTGAGGCATTAGATTCAGGCATATGGCCAAACAGCATGTTTGTGTAATAACGGCCATTTTGCCAGTTTACATTTTTTTACTAAAAAAATCCAAAAAAACCCATAATCTTTTAGCAATTTTGCACAATATGGCCAAATTTACTTATAATATACATGAAACTAATTTTATTAGCGACTGTGAGGCATTTGGTTGAACATAAGGCAAAACTACATGTTTGTGTAGTTACGGCCATTTTGGCACTTTAACTTTTTTTGTTATTGGAAAAGACATACTACTAATTATTTTGGAAATTGTTGACAGTATATCCATATTTATGCAGAATATGCATATTAATAGTTTGATTGCCGCCTTTGAAGCATTTGGTCGGACATATGGCAAAACAACATGTTTATGTAGTTGTTACGCTCAACTTTTTTTTTTTTTTTTGTTGGAAAAAGCCACAACATTAATGAAGTTTTGGAAATTTTGCAAGATATAGCCCAAGTTACTTAGAATAAATATAAAAATAGTTTGAACGCCGACTTTGAAGGATTTTTGGTTGAATGTATGACGAAACAATATGTTTGTGTAGTTACGCCCATTTGGGCAGTGTAACTTTTTTACCGCCAAAAGCCATAATACCAATAAAGTTTTGTGCAGTATATCCAAATTTATTTTTAAAAATGCATTATAATAGTTTGATTGCAGGCTTTGAAATATTTCCCTGAGTAGTTAGGCCCTTTCTGCCACTTTAACATTTTTTTACTGGAAAACCCCAAAATACTAATAAAGTTTTGGAAATGTTATACAATATATCTAAAGTTACTTATAATATGCATAAAAGTAGTTTAGTGTCAGGCTTTGGCACATTCGCCTGAAGTTACGTCCATTTGTGTTTGTCCATTTTATCAGCTTAACTTTTTTTACTAGAAAAAGCCATAATACATAATGAAGATTTGGAAATGTTGTACAATATATTTGATTTTCTACTGCCCCAGTTTTTTTATTTCTTCAGCTAAAGGTGTTTTTTATTGTACAATATATTCAAAATTACTTATATTCGTAGTATGCATAATAATAGTTTGATGACCGGCTTTGAAACATTTGCCTGAACAATATTAAATATTTGTGTAGTTACGTCCGTTTCCTTTTAAGCTGACTATATAAGTATTTGTTGCTTTATATATTGTAAAGTACTTATCATAAGTATTTAACTAAAAAGATGTTTTCAAAAAGTAAAGAAAAGCTTTAGGCTCTAGTTTGCCCTGCAGATGGCGCTAATGTGATTTTATATACATATAAGGCACTGTTTACTTGGCTTTTGTTACTTGAATAGTTTTTCCCTAAAATCATATACATAGATTTGTTTTCTCATTTACTATTATTATATTTTTTCAATGTTGTATGAAAGTCGTTAAGAAAATTACGCCTACGCCGTTTTTTGTTTATTGAAATTTTATTGGAAAATTTGTTTGGTTCGTTTTTATTTTATTTTTATTTTTGTTTAATATTTTTTTTGTAAACAAATAGGCGTTTTTATACTATGAGAGTATAAATCTGATTATTATTTTTTTAAAGCAAATATAGTCATATTCATAAAAATGTAAATGATTTTGAAATGAAATATTTTGTAGAAAAAAATTGTTTAATAATTTAAAAAATATATGTAAAGCTTTTGGGAGGGTAACGTAGTGTATTTCGCAAAAGTTTTCAAGTCTACTGACGATTTGTTAGGCATTTTTATCATATGACAGTATAAATATCATTATTTTTTGTAAACAAATACAGTCATAATCATTAAAATTTAAATGAGTTTTAGTGTTAATATTTTATACAGAAATCTTTTCTTAATAGTTTAAAATACATTTTAAAGTTTGGCTCATGTAAACTAGTATATTTGACAACTTTGTTGAAAGTTTTCAAGTCTACTTTAGACGAGTTGATAGGCAGCAACAAAATGTTGAAGTATAGACCTGCTAGAAACCAAAGCACTAAATGTTCATAACGTTTTTTTTTTTTGCTTTAAAAATATGGAAAAGTTTTGAAGAGAATTGAAGGAAAATACTTGTAATATACTTGAAATTTTTAAAGTAGCAACTAAATAATATTAAAAGAATTTATATTTAAAATTTTTTAAGTAGTAAATAATATTGAAAAAAAATTTCCTAATATTCAGGGGTGTCATGGAATCCGATCTTATCGGAATCGGATTTTAACTGACAAAAAAATGACTTCAATGTTGTGAAATTCAATGGCATTGGTTTTTTGTGTGAACTAGAATTAATGACGACAACGGGTATAATGGTCATATTTAATGTTCATTACACAAAAGTAATTTTTTTGCTCGACTTCAAATGTATTTCGGAAAAGCAAAAGTTCATACAATAAAAACTGAATGGATTTTTAAGAGCAAAAAAAAAATGTTTTTCAAATTAAAAAATATAAAAATTAATACTAGTATTTTCTTGAGCTACAGCTCTTTTTATTATATTTATTCGAGTGTTTTGCAGACAAGAATATGTCAATAAATATAAAAGAAAATATATTTATAATAAAAACATCTTTATTTCAAGAAAATACTAATATTGAATAAAAACAAATTTTAATTATAAAAGTTATCTAATGATTTATTTTTCCAGCCTTAAATCTTTATTTTTAGTTTTGTGTCATTCTAATTATAACATTAACTTGATTCTTGACACTTGGCCAACGTTTTGTGGGCATCTTTAGCAGACTGAAAGATAAAGTTTTCACAAATTTTTTTGTGAATTACTTTTAAATTTTTTGCTAATGTTTTTAAGAAAGTTCATAGAAAAAAGAAAATTTCGCAGCTTCCAAATTTTATGCATTCCTTCCAAAAATCACATTTTTGTATTTCTGTACATACAAATTAAGTTGAAAATAGCCAGATTGAAAAAAAATATCAAAAAAAGTTTTTGATTTTATGCGTTCATTTGAGTGGTTAATGTAAAACTCGCAAAATCAATCTTGTGTTTCTGTACATTTAAGAGAAAAAAAATTATACTAAGAAACTCGCAAAATCACATTTTTGTATTTCTGTACATAAAAATTAAGTCAAAATGGCAAATTTTTTTTTTTTATTTTTATTATCCAAAAAAAAAAAAAAAAAATTTGGTTCCGAAATCTGGCATTCCTGGTTGTGCAAAAATTTAGGCAACATTTTTGATTGTTGAATTTTTGGTAATTTTCTTAAAACCACGTTTTTGTGCATAAATGTTGGCTAGACAGTCTTTTTGTTTTGAATTGTTTTGTATTGTTTCATTTTATTTAAAAAACAATAATTTTTCAAATCATTTTGTAGCGCTTGGAAAAATATTTAAAATATTTTTTCTAATTTCGCTTGAAAAATTCTATATTTTTTTTAGGTTATTTTTAGAAAACCACTTTTTTCACAAGAAAAAAATTTTTTGTTGCTTGATGTTTGGAATTTTTATATTACAAAATGAATATTGGAACTTATTTTGCGGCACAATAATTTAAAAAACAAAAATCATGGCTAGCAAATTGATTTGTTTTTTTTTTTTTTCAATAAAAAAAATGAAATAATTTGAAAAATTATGTTTTATTTCCTGTTATTTCCAATGCTGATATTTGGAACTCTTTGTATAAAAAAAAACAAATGTTGGAACTTATTTTAGGGCACAATAATTTAAAAAAAATTATTTCAATAAAAAGAAAATTAAATAATTTGAAAAATTTTTTTATTTCTTATTATTTCCAAAGCTAAATTTTTTTACTTATTTCGTGAAAATTTAACTTTTACTGTCACTCAAAAAAAAATTTTTTTTCATCAGCAAAAAATTTGTATTAAACTTTTTGTTGTTTTTGTATTTGCAAACTTTCACTTCACTGCTGCTACACTTACTAGAGTTTTTATATTTATCTCTTTTTAACGTTTGCACAAATCAAAAAAGCTTCGTTTATTTTCAAAGGACAATAGCCTTAAGCAATCGCTTCGTTTTTTTTTTCTATTTTGTTTAGTTAAAATTAGAAAAGAATTCGTTTTAAAATCCGTTAGAACTCGTTAAGACATCCGCCAAAGGAATTGAACTAAAACAACCGAAGTGCGAGATCGCAATGATTTCAAAACGCCTAAGAATTTCAACAAATTGTCTATGAGTTTATTTTTAAAAACTTTTTATTGTTGTTGTTGGAAAATACCAAAAAAAAAACGGAAAAAAATCGGTTCGAAATGATTTCGAAACTTTTAGATATAGACACACAACTAAGTATAACCAAATATCTATATATATGTACATATAGGAAAATACATACTCTCATATCTATCTGTGTGTCATTGTGTAGGTAGCTAGCTGTATATCTCATACACTCACTCTCTTACTACTTTCTCTGCAGCTCTGCTCTTCCTCTCTCTATCCTCTTACTACTACAAAGCTAGAGACTTATACATAAATGTGTGTATGTACGTATGTATGTATGTATGTTTATATTCCAATTTGTTTTTTATAACACTAAAGATCAACTTGTTTGAATTTCTATGATGTATTCGAAAGAAGCAAAAAAAAAACAACAACAACAAGCTATACAAATTAAAGCAGCAAAGCTTTTTTCTGAAGCCCTTAACATCTTAACGTCAAAAGTTTTGAAATTTCCTCTTACATTTAATTTGAAAATCTTTCAAATTATTTAGTTTTTTTCTACTCAATTTTTATGTTTTATTTTTATTATTTGAAAGAAATATGAAAAAAATGAAAATTGAAATTTTTATTATCAATAAAAATTTATACTTTTCTACAAATTTTGGCCAGCAGCCAATAAAAATTTTAAGATTTCAATAATTTTGTGTATGGTAGACATTTCCTTTTCAAAACTGTTGCTGCGAACTGACAATGTATGTATGTATGTGTATGAATGAAAAATATTTTATTTGATATATGTACATAATAAGAAAAAAGAAAATTCTTAAATTGAAATGCTTGGCTATATTTTGCATATCAAATTTAAATTATTTGTAAGAATTTTTCAAAAAGGAAAAAGTTCTGATTATGCAATTTTTTCTGTTGGTTTAATTAAAGTGTTGTTTTTTACTTTTGTTCTAAAAATATAGACCTGGTTTTTTTTAGTATGCATTTCTTTTTTATTAAACTACAAACATCTCTAAATAAGCATAAGAACCCCCTGAGTGGGCCTGGTTACACAAGCTTTTAAGGCGTTGCCACTTAATTGAAACCTAATACAGGTTATGTTGTGCTTTTCTTTTTTTTATTATTATTTAATGAAAAGTAATCCAATTAGAGTAATCCATTTGCCAAAAATGTTGAGTAATCCATAAATTTGTTTGGCTGTCAGTTATTTCCTTTAACATTTTGAGTAACACTTTTTAAAGCCATTGTTTTTCTTTGACAATTTTATATACAAATACTTCAGTTTGTTTTATATGCTGTGTGCTTTTTTTTTAATAATATTTTGCCATATTAATTTTTGTTGCAATTTTTAAATATTTCTTTTCCATCTTGAAGGTTATTTTAAGGACCTTTTTTCTCTTCAAACAGGACACAAAACACTTAAATTTAATTTAATTTTGTTTTAACAGTTTTTGTTGAGTTGCTTGATTTTTCACAAAAAAAAAATTAAGTAATTGTTCCACTTGTTGCTAATTTTCAGTAACAATGTTGCGAAAAGAGCCAGAAAACCAATAACCAATAATGAACAAATAATAGCAGAAAAAAAAACCAGAAAACCAAAAATGCTCAACATCAGGTGTTGCACTTACGCGTTCGAAAGCCGTTCTGACCCACACAGCCGGTAATGTTCCTTTTTATATGAGGCAATTTGATACCGTTTATTTGCCACGATCTCTGTGAAAGCGATCAAACGCTCGTTGGCAAACCCTCTTTGCCTCCTCTCAGTTATTGTGTGTGTGTATCTGTATCTACGTGTGTGTGTTGGTTTATTTCCCCTCAGGGGGTGGCAAAATTAATTTCGCTCCCTTTTTCGGTTTACACATGTATAATGCGCGTTGAAGCAGTGGCCGTTGCTTTAACGCTTTAGATGATCTTCCACACTTGCATACACACACATACATATACCCATAAATTGTTTTAGCATAAAGAAAATTTACTCTCATTACGCTTAAGCACTGACAGACATAATAGATGATTTGGTAACATCAACTATGTATGTATATACATACATATGTATATGTCTAATGGCTTGCCTTGTTTGTATATGGATTGTGCTCTTGTTCCGTTATGAGTCAGTAAAATGATGAGTAGGTGTGCAAGTATGCGTGTGAGCGTACGAGTGTGTGCTTTGACTATGATGCAACCCACTGCGTCTAGTATAAAGTAAGCATAGAGTTGAGAAACAGGACAATTCGTGCTAACAAGAGCATGGCGAAGCTTTTTACTCTTTTTTCTCTCTGCAAATGTATTCCTCAGCTTTACTCGTATAAAGCTTAATGCTCTCACGCACTCAGCAGCCAACAAGTACAAAAGCAATCATCTTTATTAAGATACAATTCTAGCGAAAGTGCGGGTGAATATTACCAATTATCTCAGCTCTCTCAAACGAACTCACACACACACCTGCATAATACATGTTTTTCATTTGCACAAATGTCAATTTTGATAACGTCTGTATTTTTTTTTCAATGGCAAAAGTTTGCAAAATGCAAAATTCCTTTCAAGGATATTCTGCAAACAATGCTAATACACATGCATACCTACAAACATCTCCGCTCATTTTGGGAGCAGAGCAGGCATCAATCATTACAAACAACCGTTGTTCAGCTCTCGCAAAATTCAGAGGAGCTCATAATCAAATCAGATAACAGATTATTTTTCATAAAAAGTAATCGTTAACATTCATTAAATAAAATAGATATTGTTGTTGGCTAGCAAAAACAATTGCAAAAGTATATACATATACATATGTATATACACATACTAAATATTTTTAAATAACTAAAATAATTTAAAAAAAAAAAAAATTTTTTTTGTTTGCTTTTCGATGTTGCCATGTTGTTGGCTGGCATTGACTGCGTTCCTCAAGTTATTATCACCATAATCATTATGTCACCCATACACACATGCATACACACACGTACATACATATGTATGTATGAATACCAGAAGAGAACAAAATTAAAGAAAATAAAAAAGCAAAAAAAAAAGAAATTCAGTGGAAAACGTTAGTGGGTGATTGTGGGTTCACATCAGAATAGCAAAAGAAGAAGAAGAAGAAGAATAAGAACAAGATGAATACATAAGTATTGTTATATAGAAGAGTTCACATACTATTTAGAGAATGTGAACATGCATAAGTACATAAGAGTATGTATGTGGCTAAAAATATGTAAAAACAAAGGTAAAAAAAGCTCTTTCATATAAATTCGTAAATGTGTAGAAATATGTGTATGCCTGTATGTGTGTGCGTTTAAAGGAAAATATTTCGCCAAGGTGTTTACTTGGGCCAATCTTGCTATTGTTGTTCTTGTATTTGTATTGTTTATTTAACGCATTTTTTTTTAAAAATTTGTTTTAATTTCATTTTATTTTACAAATTTCAGTTGATTTTGCCTGTTAATTTTCTTCAGTAAATAATTATTCAACAAAAACTTGGCAGCATTCAATGGTGGCATTTTTTATTGTATTTTTGTTTTGCTTATTTGTTTATCGATCGTTGCGGTAATTTTCAGTTTTTTTTTTTTGCCTTAATGTTCTTGAAGATTCCATAAGAGGTGTAGTTCTATATTGTTCTTCTATTTAAAAAAAATATTATATAAATGAATCATGTAGTAAAGGAAATGTAAATGAAAAACAGCTGAGTTGGTGAATAAATAGTAAAACTAAGAATTCATTTAAATGCTATGGCATATCACAAAAAAACAATGTTACCATTTTTATAGTATTGTTTGTTTGTTTTTTTTTTTTTTTTTTTTGCTTACCGATCGTTGTGGTCGTTTTCAATTTTTGTTTTTGCCTTAAGGTTCTTGAAGATTCCATAAGAAATGTTCTAAATTGTTCTACCATAAATAAATAAATATATAAAAATTAATCGCGAAACATATAAATGAAAAACAGCTGTAAAAGAAACATCTTTCACACTGCCATTACCATAGAAATGCGAAAACTTTTCTTGCGCATCGCAATGCCGAATAATAGCACTGATTTTTTGAAAATATTGTAAAACCAAGTATTCCTTTAAAAGCTATTGTATACAAAAGTTATGTACATATACATAACTGCAATGACTGAAAAAATACTCAAAATATATATACTATATAATTAAACTAAGATTTTTATTTCTATGTATAAAAATTGTTATTGTTGTTGTTGCTCTTATTTTTGAACAGCTGTATAATTTGTTTGTTTTTTCTTACCCCGAGAGCTCTCGAAACAGATAATTGCCCCCAGTTAAAATATTAATTAATATTAAAATCGTAAGCAATAATTTTTTGATTTTTAAGATTATGTCTGATTAAGAACTAAAAAACAAAATTATGCCGGCAAAGTTTGAATAATTAAATTTAAGAACAATAATTTTATCCGTGCACGAGGCTGACTCGCACAGCAAAAGTTCCATACTACCGTGCAAGTGGTAGACAAAAACTAAAGGTAGTTCTTAGGTAGGTAGGTATGATTAAAAAAATACCTACCTAAAGTAGGTATGGTTAAAAAACTAAAGTCTATTTGCAAATTAAAGGGTACTCCCATATGAAGGCAAACGATTAAATTTTTACCTGTGCAAATTTCAGGTCTCTATCTCTTACAGTTCACAAGTATTTTCAAAATAATTGTTGCTTTTGGTATATTTGATTGTAGAGTCTACACCACGACATGTGCAAATTTCATATTTCTCTCTCTCTCTCTCTCTCTCTCTCTCTCTCTCTTATGATCTATGTTAAAGGTTACAGATAAATTATAGCTAATTTTCACAGTTTCTTGTATGGGAGCACCCTTTAATTCTTAACTTATAGCAGCCGGGTAACCGCATGTTTCACGGCCCACATGTACTGTGAAAATTTCAGCTCTCTAGCTCTCTCACCGTCAAAGAGAATTGGGCCCGGGCGAACGAAGTCGTTTCCCTAATGCGATTCCGTTTTCACTCTATGACTACGGAACACTAAAAAATTACTTCCATTCCAAGTAATGTTGAGCCTGTTAAAACGTGCGCTTAATTACATTTCAAATAAAAGTAAATTTCAAAGTATTTGTTATTATTTTCAGTGTATGTATGCGAACATTAGAACAGGTTCGATACCATTGAACTGGCGGTCAATGTTAAAAACATTTTCTTTGTTTATAACTAAAGCTTTAAAACGATTAATAACAATTTTTACACGTTTTGAAGAAAAAATATCTAAAATCTGAAATACCATACAGTTGTCATCCGCGTAAGATACGTATACGCAATAAATGGAATTAACAGGTATTACGTATACGAGCAGTTGTGTGCAGTAACAGAATGCGTGTGATTTGTATGGCGAAACTTGTTTTAGGCAAATTTTGAAACGCTGCACTGTGGAGCCTTTTTCCAAGAATCCTACTTCATCGATAAATTTCGACCTTGAGAAAGTAATAGATTTTCTCAAAAAAGGAAAATGACCTAAACAAACCTGACCTAATTCACCAGATCATTTCAATAGCATTGTAAATATCATGTGCAAGTTGAAAAAACCGACAGACGGGGCACCCAGTGGATAAACGTATTTAGGGTGCGCTGAACTTAGTGGTGTAAACCGGTTTTTTAGATTAGCTGTTGTTTTTGAGATCTACCGTTATTTTAAAAATGGAGTAGGCAGTACAACATATATTCCGTTAACTCAAAAATGGTTTAAAATATTGAAAAAAGTACAAAAACCGAATTTTGGCAACAAAATTAACTTTGCACAGCCTTAAAAATCTTAGTAATAGGCTTAGTAGTTTAGGAAATACAAATTTTTTTCGATAAAAAAAAATTCAAATATGAACTTAATTATTTATTTGATTTAAGAGCCAATTGAAATGTATTCATTCAGGTCCGATTTTGAAAAGGTTCAAAGTTTTGGATCTGAATTGATAAAACAAAAATAATTTTTTTGCAAAAGTATGAAATTTTGTGTTCTTTAAAACAGCATAAAAAATTTAAAAATAAAATTATGCTGATGAATTTTCATACGCTCATAACAAATAAAGTTTAAAACAAAAAATGCCATAAATGACTAAAATCGGTGAACAACTTTGGAATTTATTCACAAAAAAAAAAAATCAAAAATTGAAGCCTCAAATATTAAAAAGAAAATTTTATTAAGTGAAAATGTTTGCTTTTCAAAATAAAGCAATACCAACTGACGGAAGTAAAAAACAACTTACATATCGATACCCAAAACGCAAAATTCCGTAACTAACAAATTATATATACATATGTACATTAAACTTTGGACTGATAATCCGTCATTCCTCGTTCACTTTTCCTTTTTGAACAGACCGGTTTCAGCGTTGTGCCAACTTCAGCGTTCTTTAGTTACTAAAGTAACTTTTGGTTTCTTTTTTTGTCGGGTAGTTATTAAAATATCTTTTTGTTCAAGGTGCACAATTGGCCCCAAAATGATAATAATAAAAAATTGCTTGTTTGGAAAAATTTACAATTAAAATTCATTGCAATTACATAAGTGATTATTTTTATATCATATGACTGACGGTGTAGTATTTTTATTGCCAACCCAGTACCTACGCTTATTTGTATGTATTAATGTACATAATAATAAATAGTACTTGTGTTTTTTTCTTTTTTAAATCATATTTATACTAAAATTTTTAATGCTCGCATGTATTTTGTATCTTATTTTTTTTTTCTACAAAAGAAAAATTCGCACCGTGAAAATACACAAAAGAAAAAAGTTTTCAGATCTCATTCAACCCACATACAAATCAGCCAGCAAATCGTGTGTAATGGCTGCTTTTCTTTCGCATCGAATAGAAAAATTGTTTGTTTAAACTAAACATTAAACTTCTTAGTTTTCTCTTCGTTATCATCAGTTTTTTGAAATGTTATAAATACATATTTCAATATCGTATGGAAAACGAAACAGCGCTGAGGATAAAATGAACGAAATGAAACCACTAGAAAAGAATAGAATAAAAAGAACAAACATACATACGTACATGTGAAAGTACATATGTACATACGTATAATTTTGTGAACAAGTGACTGGTCGCTTGGTCGGTTGGTCGGCCGACTGTTCGACTGATTGTTTTTTTTTTTCTTTTTTCGTCTATTTTTACACAGTCAGTACGTGCTGTTCTGTGGCATGATGGTGATGAAAATGATGATCGTATTGTTGTTTTTCATTTTATGATGTGCTTTGAGTAACCTGCTCGTTCGGTATCTGTTCTCTATCTGATTTCAGCCAAAACTGCTTTGCTGCTTTTTTTCCTTTAAACAACTTTTTGCCTAAAAAAAATATTTTTTTCAAGAAATTAAATAAAATAGACTAGAATGCTTATTTTATTTTTAATTATTTATTTCCATTGTCTCAGTGTTGGTAAGAATTTGTTAAACAAAATGTTTTTTTTTTTGTCTTCACTAAAACACTGATTAACAAATACATACATGTATATACATATGTATGTATATATGTATGTACTCATACAGACATACAAATCAGGGGGCAGTGTAGCGGAATGTATCAGCGAATGCGTCAATAATAATTTACATATTTTATTTCATATTATTTCACTTGAAATTTTATTTCATGCTATAGAATATGTTTTTTATTTTGTTATTATTATTACTAGGCATGTAATAAAATAAAATGTCATTAATGTCATGACTGCAGTATTGAAATGGACCATAGTGTTATTTGTGTTTCTTTACTTTTCCAGCCATGTCTTTACAGCAGTTTTGTGATAGAGTAAAACAACAAATTCGGGCTCATTTGTTTTCCATTTTGAAACTTTCAAAAAAGTAAGCGAAATGCAAGGCAAGAATTTGCAAATTTTGTGGTGCAGGAACTGTCAGGTAATGCTAATTGCAAAGCAAAATGTTAGTCGCTGATGATGATGAATGACGAGTTAAATAAATATTTGAAGTAATTTGTATTTGCTGTAAGTGCCAATTGAAATGTATTATTTAAGGTCTAAAACTGGACTTTGTTAATGTTTTCTGTCTTTTTTTAGCCGTCATTTGGTTCATGACAATTTTGGAATAAATAGTTGAGTTTTAAACTTTTGGAACGAAGTTGCTTAACGCGGCTTGCTGGTAGTGCAAATTAGTAGAATTCGTCACGAAAGCGTGTGAGCAGTTCATATGTATTGGTGTCTCCGCGGCTGTCAGTTAATTGGCGAGATATTGGGAAATTGAATAAATATCTAAAACGGAATAAAATATGAAGTTAAGCTTGTTGATCATCATTACTTATATTAGACCAAAAAATCGGAAATATAAATAACTCATCATTGTGGTATTTTATGACATTTGATCAAGTCCGTTCATGGCCTTCGTAAATACTCAAAAATGTATTTAATGATTTATTTCAGGCGTACTTAGATATTATTGTTAGGCACCTACATATTCATTTTTACTTACATATACATATACATGCTCATGCATGTATGTGCATGCTTAAACATGTTAAATGTATTTATGTTTGTATAAATGTGACTACCGGCCGGTCGAATATTTTTCGATCGTCATTAAGATAATCGGCAAAAAATTTATGTTGAATGTCAGCATGTTTTACAAAACAAAACATGTTCATAAATCTGTTTTTCGTGCTCGTATACCTACATACATATGTATATGTATAAATTTTTTGGCTGCGAAAAATCCAAGGCAAAAAAAAAAATGAAACTAAAAGGTAAACAGCCCTGCTCGATAATCTGTAATAAAACACATATTGACAAGCGTGGCGTATGAGCAACGGATGTACATATTTTTCCTACACATGTTTGACGGGCCTGTCTAGTCTCGGGTACTTGGGAAATGTCATTCGAACAAAAAATGATGCTACATATTGCACATAAATGTGTACAAAAACATATGTGCATACATGCATTTTGTAATTCAAAATTTGTATGATATTTTTTATTATTTTTCTTCTTGTTTTTGTCTCGATAATTCATTTTATTAATGTCACATTCGAATGAAATAAAAGAATTTGTTGCCAATTTGTTTATTAATTATTTGTTGAAGTGAAATTATGGGACAATTTTATGTTGATATTGTTGTAGTTGTGTTATGTCATCCATCTTTCTGTATTATTTTGAATATTTCTCATAATTTGTAATTTTGCATTTAGAAATTTTAAATGAAATAAAAATTTGCAATTAAGTTTAAAATGTATTGGAGGAGCACGCAGTCGCTCACAGGCATTGCAAGCTGCTGCGGCTAAAAGAGAAAGAAGTCTTAAAAGTCTCTTTTTGAATGAAATTCCTTAATTTTCTTCAAAAAAAAAAAAAAAGAAAAAAAAAAGAAACAATTAAAATTATTTATATTTCAAGAACATATAATTTTTTAAATTTATAAATACACTCATGTAGTATCTGCTCTTCAGTTGCTGCTGCAGGTTTTGTTTTTATTGCTAACTAATTCACAGCTTGTAATTTATATATTTATTTAGTTTTTTACTTAAAGGCTTTTTTATATTTCTTTTATTTTTGGCTTAATGAAATATTTCTATAAAATAATTAAACTACAAAAACAATAAACTAATAAATTAAAGGAGACCTTAAGGTCAAAAAAATGTTTAAATAATATTTCTGTAAACTTTAACCAAAACCATTTTTTTTCAAAATATTTTATAAAATATTTTTGTTTGTGCATAAATAGTTATAATAGCTGGGCCAAAAAAAGTTCTCCAATCTTGTTTACCTTTCAGAATGTCGGTTGTGGCTTGTTCAGTATGTGGCGCTGCTTCCTCCTGTTGGCACCAAATGCCCTCCAGACCGCATTCGTCTTTCGAAGGTCTTTCAATAAATAAAAATATGCAAAAAGACTGACAGCAGTTGAAAAATTGCGAGTTAGGACGTTGCTATGTGATGAGACCAACGAAGTGAATCTGAATCAATTAAAAATATTGTTTCAATTTAAAAAAGGGTTTGCATTAAGTTAAATTTCAGCAAAAGAGAATAATATTCAAGATGATTTTAAAGCCAACATTTATCATCCCTGTTGAATACGAGTACTTTTTCTTTTTACAAAGCGAGTTTCCTGTTTTTAGCTGCATAATAAATTGTAAAAATGACGGACCCACCGATCACTCGATCACTCATTTTGAATTTTCAAAATTTAATTCGATATTATTATTATTATTTTTTGTTAAAAAATGATCATAAAATTGATTGATTTTCGTTTTCATGGGGAAAATCTTTTGTGTAACTGCAGATTAATTTTTACAAAAATCTGATCAATCACTATAAAATGTGTATGCACATACACTTGTACATATGTATGCATACATTAGGGTGGGTCGATATAGCACTCAATATTGTGCTACCGATATTTTTATAGCCTTTGGCATGCGAAAAGCTTTACTTCAACGCTTTTACCCTTTAGGTATTTTATTTACAGCACTTAATAGTTCAACCTTTATTAATTATTCAACTCTGTGAAAACGCTTTACTTCAGCACTTTTCACACTGTTACACTGCGGCTTTAGACACTTTTTGTGGTCTGTAGAAGTGTTCTGTATAAGTGTTTCCAATGTAATAAGGAAAAAATTCATTCAACTCAACAAAAAAAGTACTTGAAATTAACAGTTGCAAAATTCTGTACTTGAATCTACCAGATGAACATAAAATACTTCATTTAACTTTACTTTAAAAACCGTTAAAGTCTTCAAATTTATCAGTTGAAAAATCTTCCAACTCCTGCCATTTTACCGTTTAACCAAACACAGAAATCCACTAAAAATACCCCAAAAATAAATTGTTTCCCCCTAAATTTTCTCCGAAAGAATTTAACATCCCAATTTCACCCCTAAAAGAACACAAAACCCCTAAATCTAGGGGGAAACCCCCTAAACTGGCAACACTGGTCTATAGCAAAATTAAGATAATACTGATCTCAACTGCGCATGCTTGCCACTATTTATATCCAACATAGCTTCCAGAGATTTCTAAGTCGAGAACCATCTACGCCTAATGCCACTTTTGCATTGCAGCATCTTTTGTGTTGGTCCAGATCTTTCTATTTCCGTTACCTTATGATATGGCAGTTCCATTGACTTCGTCTGTATGGCCTTCTTTACTGAATATGGGAGGCATACTTTTAGGCAGTTCATAATTGAACTGAAGTTAACTGAGAGGTTATAAAAACATCATGATTTCTAAAAGAGGTAAAATTATCAACAAAAAAAAATGATTTACAGGGCATCTGCTTTTGATTTGTTTTTACATGCATGCCCTGCTAAGGAGTCGTCGCACAGGGTTGCTGTGTGCGAAAAAATATTGGGGAGCAAAAAAATTACTAGGGGTTGGTCATACATTTGACTCCTCTACTACTGCGCTTAGCTCCAAACCCCATTAAACTTTTTTTCACCAATATTTATTTTCGAATATACTGCTCCCATGCCACGCTCCCACGCTTAGAGGGCTCCCATGCTAAAAAAAAAATTTTTAAATCAGGCCATTCGAAAATCATCTTTTTGATTTGTCTTAGTGTAACTTCTTTTCCTCATCGACAAATCGATGGCACAATATCGACGAATCGACCCACTCTAATATATGTACATGCTTAAGTATGTTGGTATATATGTAATTTCATCACACTACACATGTACAGAAGTATGTACATTTTATAAAGAGTACGAAGCTCAAGGTCAATAACACTGCAAAACTATTGTACGAAAAGCAAGGAAAATCTATATTGACAAATCGACAGAATACTTCAATGAGATGAACAACAAAAAAAAAACGATTTTTATAATAATAGATCACAAACAGTTTATTTTTAGAATAATCGAATGAAGTATTTATAGTGTGTGTATATAAAAGTATTTAAATACTTATGTAATAACTCAAAGAATTTAAAATTAACAAATTATACAATTGTCGGGTTCCTAGAAAAAACACACGAGCTGTCATACGAGCAAGCGCATTTTTCAATAGTGTGAAAATAAATAAATTTTTGAAAAAAAAAAAAATAATTTTTCTGATAATTTCAGAAACCACTGATTTTTTAAACGAAGTAAAAGTATTTTTCCATGATACTACAGTTATAGTGAAATTGAAGAATATAAAATTTATAAAATGTTTATATTATTACTTTAGATATACGACAGTTGCCTTTTATACTTTAGGATTAGAGAATAGAAACAAATATTAACACACATATTCATAAAAACTATTGAAGGTTTATTACACGGTTATTTGACAAATATTCCGTAGAAATACGTCAAATAAGAGCTTAATAAACTTACAATAATTATTATGAGTATGGCCCCAATTATCGAATATCACTTTATGGTTTTTCAAAATATTCCCCATGAAGATCTATACAATTTTGCATGCGTTTGTACCAATTGTCGCAACACTTTTGCCACACTGATTGGAGGTATTTCCAAAACATGCATTCTGAATGCAGGGCTCGAAAAACGTGGAATAAAAAGAAGCCATTCGGTGCCAAGTCAGGACTATATGGTGGATGACGACTCATCAAATGGAGTTGATTTTCAAATGTCAGAGTTAATTTTCAAATACAGTTGTATTTAATATTAATTCAGGTCCAAAAATGAACCTTTTCAAACATTTTTTGATACATTTCAATTGGCTCTTAAAGCAAATAAATAATTACCCTGTAAGAACAGTGTCGGTCATATGATGGATCATATGACCGACACTGCTGATGGGTTTATACATCAACGTTTCTATCATTTTCTTAAGGGCAAAATGAAAAAAACTGATGTAAACATTCCTGTACGTGTGATTTCTTTTTTGAACCAGCGTTACCACCTCAGCAAAGTGATCATTCAAAATCTTTTTTGCAAAATGTCCACAAAATTACATGTAATGCTATTAATTTCTTTATTGATAAATAAAAAAAATATTTTTTCGAAAATTTTCAAAAAACAATTCAAAGAGAATATAGTAAACTATATTAAATAAAAAAAGGACAACTGAACCTATAAAAACATTAATGCATAAACGTAGTTCCAAATCAAATTACGAAATTAATAAGGGAAAATCAAAATACTAAAACAATCATTGTAATGGCAACGCTGAAACCTATAAAATTGTTTTGCATGTGTTAGTAATTAAGTTGTTAATGTGTTAGTTTCCATCAGCTATTTCTTGCAGGGTAAGTTCATAGTTGTATTTATTTTTAAATTTTCCATTAAATTTGGTTAAAAACTGCAACTTTGAAAGTATTGAGTAACTACTTTTGAGTATCGTGTATTGAGTACTCGATACCCTAATATTCAAAACACGAGCCCCTGAATTCGAAGACGGGTGCTGACGAGAAAGTGTAGCGGCTGCGAAACAACTAGTTGTCCACCCTGCTAATTATCTTTAGATATCTTCTTTCTTTTAATTAATCAATATCAATCACAAAAATAATATAGAAAGAACTTGAGCCTGATAAACTTAATACAAATATACTAAATACAAAAAATATTGTATATAGCTTGAATAAGCTTATATTTTGAAAATATAAGATAGAAATTAAATTTTCTATAAACTTTACTAAAATTAATTAGCTAAATTATATAAATTAAAGAAATTTTAATCCCTAAAAAAATATTAATATATTTAAAGAAAAAGGTAAAAAACTCTTTCTAGCTTAATATGTATATTAATTTATCATACCGAAATCGAGGTAAAGTACCTCGGACTCAAATAAATATAAAAAAGAAATTAATATCAATTTAAAATAAAATAAAAAAGAATAAATATCAGCTCCCAAAAATATTTTATATTCACCCCTATCGTAAAGATTCCTTTCCCAAAAAAAAGTTTCCCATTTCCCAAAGTTGCAATCGTTATTAAATTTCGCCTTGAAATGTATTCCTCTGTTTTGTGTGTAATTCATATTATTGTCGTTTTTGCCTTTGATTTGATTTTTAAGGAACTGTATCCATCATGTAAATATTTATATTATTTAATTAGAATATATTTTATTTATTTATTTATTTATTTATTTTATATTTATTATAATTAAAAATCACAATAAATCTTAAGGCTAAAGCACTAGCAACAGTGGCTATCGGCTTAGTGTTTATTAATTAGGCGTAATCTTAAAAAATAAATGTAGAATATATAAGTTTATTTTCAACTATGTATTTCAGGAGTAGATTTGTTAATAAAGCGCAAAATGAATATATGCTCAGCAAAATCTCGCAAACGTCTGCGTACAACTCTTTGTTGTCGAGATTCTTCTTCCTGCAGTAACATTATTGCACCAATTCAAAACAATTTTTTTTTATCGAATTAATGAATTTTACAGAGTTTTTTCTTTTTTAATGTTTTTATGTTCTTTTTATTTTCTATTTATGCATGTATGTAAAATACATTCACTACGCATTGGTAGCACGGCATGAGTTGCCATGACACTCACGATAGCAATTTTCCCTTCATGGCGAATGAAAGTTGTATGGGGACAAATATTTCCCATTTTAATTATGATAGGGGTGATTATTTTTTCTGCAATGGCGAAAATGTTAAATATTTAATAAAAACTCTTCAGCAATTAAGAGAATTGGCAACCGGTAGTGGCACCATGCAATACGACATTTAAGACAGTCGATGGTACCATTTCAAAAATAATATGTACATATGTATATTATATGCACTCACAATGAATAGCCAGACATATATGTAAGTATGTAGGTATGTATGTTCCCATATCTAGCGCCAGTTATTTATAAAAACAAATTGATCCGAGCAACTGAAAATGACCATTTATGAAAATGTGTTTTGTGTTTTCTGTTTCTTGTGCAGGCATTTTAGGTCGGATTTCATTTCGAATGAAACATTTGCTTGACACTTTCCGACTTTTAGAACAAGCTGATTTTTTTTTTTTATTATTATTTCTAAATATTTGAGAAATTTTTTGTTCTTATTGAAATATAATATTGATAAAAAAATTTTTGGCTATTTTTCTGTAATTGTTTGTATGTTCATTCGTTTGCAACAAAATTGCTTAATTAACAAAATTTAAATATTTATTGTATTTGAATATGGGGTTTTTGTTATTTTTATATTGTATCTGAATAAAATTTTATGAATTTCAAGTGAAATATTTTGTTTTTCTGCGAAATACAACATAAAAAATTTAACGGCAAAGGAATGTGTGAATGTTTGTGTGTGTGTGTGTGTGTGTGTGTTTATGTATGATAAACAAAAATGTCATAATAGAATTCACACAATATTTTTTTAAATTTTTTTTAAGGCATAAATATTTAAAAAAGTATTGTACAAATATTGTTGGCACATGTAGAAACAATACAATTTGTTTCTTCTTTGCGTGTGTGTGTCTGTCTCTTCACTCCCTGTACGAAAAAACGCACGCACAACCAGGGGGAGGAGTAGAGAGAGGTCAGCCAAATTAGTGTTGGGAATGGTGGCACAATTGTGCCATTTTCAACACTTTAACAGGCTGAATGATATTCTCGCACCAGATGTGGTGTAAACACAACAATCCGGTACGATGCACAGCATAAATAGGAGTCGTCTCCTGAGTGCTGGTCCAAGTTAAAAAAAAAAACTAAATTAATTATTGCTACAGTTAAGTGAATATTTGCGAAGAAACAAGTCAAGATAAGGAACTTAAATACAAAAATGCACAAATTAAATACAACAATTCTGGCAAGTGTGAAACTGAATCATGCAGCAAGCATTTAGCAGAGACAGGGTGACCCATGTATGGGTCACCCTTCAGATTGAAACTTTTTATTGCTTTAGTATTTGTCGCTGTAGCGCCTAGCCGCTACATATCCAGTGCAAATTTCAGTTTTCTATCTCATATGGCTCGAAAGTTGCAGCTGATTTTTTAAGCCAAAGGGTGGCCGCCTCTGCATTGAGCACTATATAAACTTTAACTTTTTGCTGTTGAGGTTATGCTGCAGTCAGAGGTCAGTTATCGAGTGTAGATTTCATAATTATAGTTTTGAGACTAAAGGGTGACCCCATGATTTTGGTAACTCATGTTATAGACCCCATGTAATTAAAGGGTCCGCCAAATAACTTTTTTGTTTTTTGAAAACGGCGCAAAACATTGTGTGTAGCTTCGGCTGCGTGCCACGTAGCGCCGTCCTGTTGAAAGCAAATGTTGACAATAAACGCCTCTTTAATTTTTGTGAACAAAAATTCGTTCAACATGGCCCGATAACGATCGCCATTGACTGTAACGGCCACTCCTTGCTCATTTTTGAAGAAAATGGGCCCAATTATGCCTCTGCACCAAATCCGCACCAAATAGTGACTCGTTTTGGGGCGTCAGCTTTTCAATGTAGGCGTGCGGGTTTTCTGTGCCTCAAATGAGACAATTTTGCTTGTTTACATACCCGCCAAGATCAAAATGAGCTTCATCTAAAAAGATGATTTTTTTTTTTTTTGCAAAATCGGCATCTTCTGTCGCATCGATCACAGGCCCACTTAGCGAACAACCATATTCGTTCAGCGGCAGAATAAAACTAATTATCTGTCAAATCAGACATGAGCTAAGTGTTACCATTCACGAAATAAGCACTAGTTGAAAAAAAAAAACGTTAGATGGCGGGCCCGTTACATATCCCATACAAATTTCAGTTACAGCTAATTTACACAGTCTCTTGCATGGGAGCACCCTTTAGCTTTCAACTTTTTGTTGTTGTTGCGGCCGCATAAACACATGTCCTGTGAAAATTTCATCTCTCTAGCTCTTGCTGTTCTGGAAAATGAACTCTATGAACTCGTATTGAGGACGGACAGCGAAGTTCCAGCAATAGGGTTTCTCTTTCACTTTTTGAAAACGGAATCCTAAAAATGATGAAAAACTATAATGGCAAAACCAAAATGCGGAACCCCAGAGAAAGGACAATATGAGGAAGTTCACTTTTTTTAAATTGGAATTGTTGTTGCTCAATTGAGCTAAAAACAAAAAACAAACGAGCAAAAGAAAACAAATCAAAAACAGATGTAATCATGCGTTTGCCTTGGTAACAGATTTTACAACGAAATAATTAAATTTTATTTAAAACTTTTTATTTATTTAAAATTTTCTTTTCACAACAACATCAAGAATGAAATAAAACACGAGTAGAAAAAACTGCAAAAGAAAAAAGAAACAAGAAACGTAACAACAACAAGAAGCATTCAGCTGTAGGGCATCATGATGCAGATTGAAAATAAACAAGAAAACTGTACGAAACTGACCGACGACGATCCTGTTGTGATCATGAGTGCATATTTATAAACTGGCAAATTGGATGGCATCCAATGCATTAGCTAAAATCTAAATTATCTGCAAAATATCTCTGCATGCACTGAAAGAAATTCGTAATGATAATTGTTTATAAAAAAGTTATGCGATATTATTAAAAGAAAATTATATAAAGCTTATTTCCGGTATTAAAGTTGATTTAAGTGTGTTCGGAGACCCATAACAGAATTTTATAAAAAAAAGTTTTTGCACAATATTTTTTTCTATTTAACCCATTTTTATGACACCTGTCAGCAAAGCGACAATAAGATGTACTTAGGTGGGGTGCTAATTATCTTAAATAATTATTTTCATAAAAACGTGATATACATATAAAAATCAATTCTTTTTAATCAGCAACTTGATCCTTCTAGTAACGGCTCTGATCGCAGAATATTTGAATTACATACATAAACGTTTTAGAGATGATTTCTGTTTTTTTCTTTAAAAAAAATGCATAAAAGAACCATTTCCAGAATATGTAGAAGGCTGCTGTATACCAACAAAATGTTGCTTGTAATGTTCTGAATAAATCTTCAATCAAGGCCTTATGTACGAAAAGCCAAAGTGTCACTTGGTTGTCTACATTTTTTTATAACACAATACTAAAAGTTCAGATTGGCCGTATCAATGAGTTTCAGATTTAACTTTTAAGACGTTGATATGCATAAATATATAATTTTGTACAAAACTGACGGGAGTCGTGGTCACTCACTAGCGGTTAGATGAACTGAATAACCCAAATGCCCAAAAAGTCCTTTAATAAGGCTTGAGATAAGAAGGTCTTTTGAGTTTTCCCGTTGGTACATTCTTATTTTTTTTTTTTTTTTTTTTTTTTTTGGTACAGATTATTTGTATATTTTTATATTTAACACTGCATTTAGACGGGAAAGTACTTTCATTAAATTTTTGTTTACGTATTATGAATAAAAATTTCAATATTTTTACTGAAATTTTAATTTCATTGAACTAATTTAATTTAATATAAATGTATTAAAAATTTCAATGAATCTATGGCTTTCATGAAAATTTCTTGCTCTATTTCAAAGGAACGTAAAAGTTCATTTTAAAAATCTCCTAAAAGCGAAGAGTTGCAAGTATTATTATTTTACAAAAAAAAAATTAAAAGAATTAGCAATATTACTGAAATAGAGTTGCCAAGACTACTGCAAACATAAATGTATATCGAAAATAATTTTTATTGCTAAACTTTTATTAATTAATTTAATAATTATCACTATAAATATACTTCATTTTTGGTCTTTATTCATATTTGCTGTAAAAATGTTTTAAATTTATAAAATTCACAATTATTATTCTACTGCAATCCTGGAAATTTGTATGTGCGTGCCATGGAGTACGCAACCGTGTTTACTACATTGTCACTTTACTTTCAGTAAATGTCAAAAAAAATTACTTTCAAGAAAATTTTGCTGAAAGCTGAGTTGAAAGTTAGAAAATTGTGAGTGTGTTAGTAAAAAAGTGTGAGCGTATTGCAACTTTCAGGCATTTACTTTCCCGTCTAAATGCTAAGTAAAATATAAAAAATAAATGCTACAAATTATTTAAGCGTTATGCTATACATGTTACACATAAATAAATATACAACCATGCCAAAATAATAATTGAATACTCGGAATATGGAAAGTTTGAAAAATAACTGCCTTATTGATTCGCCCTCGTACAATGTACAAAACTGACTGGTCTTAAGTTTAGAACAGACTTTTGACGGCAACAGATGTTTTATTGATTATGCTAGACAAAAAGTAAACTCTTTTGAGGGCTAAAGCTATACTGCCAGGTCCACGATGTCACTCGACATCGCTCGCTCGCTTAAGTGGTACATGCAGAGCAATAACAAATTTAAAAGTTTTCTTGTTGCACTCACTGTTTTTTTGTTCAAGCAAACGATGTTGAGTGATATCGTGGGCCTGGCACTTAGTCTAATATACATATGATTTTAAACATAAAAAATTTCGTGAACAAAAATCCTTATCAAAACTGCTGTATTTTTTAAAAAACCTTACAAATTGTATGTAAATATTCTATTATTACATAAAATGAAAATTTTCACAGTGTACGACAGCCGTCTCACTAGTGCATTTTTAAACTGTTTGTTTAACTTTTCAGCGCGTCCGTGTTTTAGTTGTTTGATTTGCGCTGCACAATGGCGTGAACATATACGCAGTGTATGGTGTGGTCATTGAAATCTGCAGCACTGTGCGCAAATTTTATATCTTTTTACGAGTAAATTTAATGGAATTCATCACTTTACAAACAAAAAATACATGAAAGAAAGAGCTGCTTGCAAATCTATTCAAGTGCTGCATTTAACAAGGGATGCCATTAAAGTTTTTGTTTTTCAGAAATCCCATACATACACACATACATTTTTTGCTACAATTTCCATCTTCTGTGTCCGACTGTGTGCTGCTGCTGCGGCTGCTTCGAGTTCGAGCAAAAACATGCCATTCGCAATCGTATTAAATAGACCGTTCAATACATTAATTGTTTTCTATATGTAGCCGTAGCCATTCGTAGGCATTCAATCGCATCAATATTTATGCATCTAATGAATATTTTGTAATTAAATTTTGCAAGAGACATCACTACCAAGTGAAATGATTTTAATTAAGAAAAATTTGATTTTTAATTATGGGCTCTATTGAACATTAACGCATTTAAAATAAAATGGTACCTCAGGCAGCATTTATTCATAAAGAGGGCGAGTGCATTTGGAGTTTCATTTAATGAACAAAAAATTGTTTGTGGAATTGTATTATAAAGGTGGGCCAAAAAAATCACCTTAAAAAGGCCTAATGACTCCTCCAGCAGGAACAAAGCAGCATGCAGTTACTTTGAGCGAGTGTAATGGCTCCTCCTGCATCACTGGTGGATTTTTGATGCTTCAGAAGTGATAGATTTGCTTGCGCACGTAACCGCAGAGGTGAAAATGAGCTTCATCGCTCATTATAGGTTTGGTTGAAAAATTGTTTACTTAGTTATTCGGCGTTCTTGGGGACTGCATTGCGCCATGGCTTGTTCACTTGTATTCTACAGCTGTCTAGTTCACAAATGTAAATTTGACATTGATCGCCATGTGCAAAAATAAGAACAACTTCCAATAGGACAATTTCGTTTGGCCCACTTTGTACATTTACATGGATGCAAAGAAAAAGAGAAAAAAAAACACAACGAGGAGAGAACACCGGAAAACCCTTAAAAATATAAAATTTCAAAAGACCATTTTTTAAGGTTATGTTTGCTCAACGAGCAAAAATAAAATTTCCAGCAAACAATTATTTGATCTTACATAAACGTTGCGAAACCAAATACAAGCTTAAATTAGTTCTCAATTTTATATATATATATATCGCATTTTTTCAATTTGCATATTTTGATGAATTAAATGATCTGATGCTGCACAAAAACACCGAGATTTAAAAAAGTATGAGTTACAGCTTTTCTGGAGGAGATGAATGTAGAGCTTGTGGGGAGGAAAGCGAAACATTGGAGCGCTATTTATGCCAGTGCCCCGCTTTCTGACAAATACGATTCCGACATTTTGGGAGAGACATCTTACCAGACATAACCCAATTACGGGGCGTATGCTGGAGGAAAGTAAGGAACTTTGTGAATGACAGGGAGTTCCTATAGACCTATGAGTCAAACTGGTTAACGGTTAAACCCACGGAGCGCACAACAAGCCTATATTGGCTTGGATCACTACAGAATAGTGATCACGTTTGTTCTGGTCTAATACTTGCCAATGTGACCGTTTCTTTTCTTATATACATATATAGTTTTTTTAACTGAACTGTTTTTTTACAGCGTTATTCACGCCTATTCTGCCAATGTTAAACCAATAAATCTTCATCCATTCTTACGTTTGTACTCATTCATTATTTTCAATAATAAATCAAAATTCTGCCAGCATTTTAACAAGAAATTAATTTTACAAATATTTCACTGTAATTTGTTTTCTTTGTTCATACGAACAACAAGTATTACAAAATATTTCGTTACCAAATACTTTATTAGGTTATTATGAATATTTCGTATGACTCAGAGTGCCATTAAAAATATGTATTATAAGTTTTAAAACAAAAATTACAAAATTTCTAGCATCTAGCACATACTAAATGCACCCAAGAAAAAAGAACGACAAATATATGCAGGCATCTTTTTCATTATATGCATTAAAAAGAAAGAAGTCCATGATAAATGCGCACGAGTATACACTAAAAATAATAATAAAAACAATTTTGATCTACTTACACTTATCTCTCGTTGCGCGGCATAAATAGTTTAGGAAACTGTTTGTTTTCTTGGGGGGATTTTAAAGAGTTTCTTCTTTTTTGGTGGTGGCAAAAATTATTTCTTTAAGCTTTAGTGAAAAAAAATTTTATTTATATTAAATATATTCAGCTGTGCGTATACGCAACGAATATAAGTAATCACCCTTATTTTGCGTTACGATCCGAATCGAAAATTTCCCCCGTCTGGCAACATTGGTATTCTGCGTTCCGTTCCCTGCGTCTTTTGGATTTCTTTTTCGATTTTACGTATTCTGTATTACAATTGTAGCTACGTTTTTGCAAATTGTTTATTTACTGACGGAAAATTTTTCGATTTTTGTTTTTTTAGTTTAAAAAAGTTTATTTTTTAATAGCTTTTTTCCTAATTTGAAAGATTTATTTAATTTATTTCAGGTCAAAAAACACAACCTGTGCAATATGAAATGATGGCAAATTTAATGACCACACCAAATCTCTAAAATTAAATTAATTATTTCAAAAATGAACTTAATTATTTATTTGCTTTAAGAGCCAATTGAAATGTATTAATTTAGGTCCAAAAAATTAACCTTTTCAAAAAATATTTGCTGTATTTCTCAGCTGTCTATATGCCGACGACATTTTTTTTTTGAAAAGGTTCATTTTTGGACCTGAATTAATTAATTATTTCAAATTTACTTAAAATAAATATCTTAAAATTTATCACTCATCTCGAATGCGTTGCAACTGTCTCTCACGTTCCGCCTTTCAATCCTTGATTCTGCGTTCTTTTCTTCTAACAACAACGCCGCTGCTATCGATTCCATTTCTTCACGAAATTACAATAAATTTTATTTTTGCTATAATATGTAGAAAATGGAAATAATACCTCCGCCTCGACAAGATTTTTCACAATGGAATAGTTTGGCCACAAACACTGCTTATTTATATTCTGGTGTTTTTTATTCTTCTTTCTGCACTGATGTGTTTATTTAATTATATTATCAGAGCAATCAGTTTTCATTAATTTATCACTATTTTTCCACTAAATATTACTTTTTACAATTTTCACAATCACAATATTTAAAAAATGGCTCTATTTTTGTTTCTATATAATACGTTTTTTCATAGCAAAAGCAGCTGTTTTAAACATACCCTGCTCTTCTTCTTTTTCTTTCGATTAGGGTTTCTTGCAGAATAAAATTTTGCGATTCGAGCGTAACTGAATACGGGAACTTAATCGGAATAAGGGTGAATATTTTATATTTCTCACCAACATCTAATTAACTTTTGTGTTTGTGATCACTGATCTTAACGCTTTCAAACTTTGCTCCGGTTCCAGCGGATTTTAAGCTTTAAATTTATCTTTGTAGTCAGTCGAACTGTGTGATTTACAATTGTCAACTACTTCATCGGGCTTTAGTTGGCTTTACTTCCTCAGTAATTAGTAATTCCTGAGTAATTAGTAATTCCTCAGTAATTAGTAGGTCCTCATTAATTAGTATTTCGTTACCCCTTTGTGTACCTTCGTCTGGAAAGTTGAAATAAAATAAAACTGAAAACAGTTCAAGCTCAAGAAATCATTCGGGGATGTCATAGAATCCGATATTATTGGAATCGGATTTGAGAACGACAAGCGAATTTCTTGAGTGCTTTAAGATCCAGTATCAGCAGCTTTTGTTCGAACCAGACACTAACAGACACTGTTCATTCCAAAAGAAAACACTATTGAATTTCATATCAATAAAGTAATTTTTTTGTGGGTTTCAGATCTGTTACCGATAAGATCGGATTCTATGACACCCACGATTATTAATATTTAAACAGAAGGTCAAGAATTTTTATATAAAAAACAATTAATTAATAATTATTATTAATTTTACTTTATAGTGGAATTTATAGCTGTTAATTTTTATTTCATCAGGCTTTAATTCGCTTGTACCTCCTCAGAATGGAGAGCGATTTTTTGTTTGTGATAAAATTGTAATTATTATTTTCAATTGCAACCGAAACAAAATCAGCACCGAAATCTTTATTCTCACATTTTTTCTTTAACTATACATATATTACCACTCAAGTTCCATTGAAATTAAGAGTGTAACTGTGGCGACCACTTCCATCGTTTAACACTTCCTTCAACTAAACTACTTCATTGCCAAAAATTTTTGTAAAATGAGAGAGAAAAAAAAACAAAACTTAAAAACATCGTCATCGGTTTTAGATGTCTGCGAAATTTTTGTGTTAGTCGATTATAAACTGTGTAAATAATTTCTAATAATTAATAAAAAAAATTTTAATTCAAAATTAATTATATTTGCAAATTTATGTGAATGAACAACGCGTTCACAGATGTGTATGATTTGTACCAGGAAAACATTTCTTTGCAGTAACTCAGTAGTCACCAACTGAGGAATTAATAATTCGATTACATCATCATCATCATCATCATCATCATCCTAAACAAATTTTCTTTTATTTTTGCACATAAAATTAAAATGACTTTGTGAACAGGAAATTGTAAAATATTTAAATGATGGGAATGGACTTAAAGGGTCTACAATTTAAAATGTCAAAATTTGAAATATTTTATAGTCAAACATTTTCGTAATATTCATAATTTTAAATTTGAATCTAAAAATCAGGAGATTTTTGCGAAAGCCATAATGAAGAAGCATTATAACTCTTTATATACGACATAGTTACGAGTGTTAACTTTGATATATCGGGATTAGAGAACAAAAGCAAATATTTTTGGAACGAAGTTCCTTAACGCGGCTTGCTGGTAGTGGAAATTAGTAGAAATCGTCACGAAAGCGTGTGAGCTGTTTATATGTATTGGTGTACTGCCGACAAGCAATTGCATATGATGGGCGGTGTCTCCACTGACAGCAGCGGAGACACCTACCAATAAATATTAATTAGTTGGAAAACGTTCCAAAAATTTAAAGAATCATAAAATTTAAAAATTTCAAAAACAACACAAAATAAAACATAAATGCTTGTATGCTAAAAAATTTAATAACAGCATATTAAAAATTTTGTATGGAAATTTCCATACAAAATTTTTAATATGCTGTTATTAAATTTTTTAACATACACGCAAAAGATTTCACCTCGTGTTACATTCAAAGATGAAAAAAACGTAAGGAACTTCGTTCCTAACGGGGGTCCCCCAACCGCATTTCTTTTTTCTTTTAGACTGGGTCCAGTACTCAGGGGATGACCCCTATACATATATAGGTATATGCATTGCATTGTACTGGAACTGGGAAAATAGGAAAGAGGGGATTGATGGGTGGAAAAACGAAGATGGGGAGTGTTTGTGGAACATAAAAACAGAACGTTTAATTTTACAAAGCTGAATAAATCAGGATTAATTGTTGCCAATTTGTCTGCTTAGTGTTCAGTGTATGTATACCTACGACTCTATCCAGTTAACAACATTTAACGAAACCTCTTCAGCATGGCAAAACGTTGACTATAGAGAACAAACAGACTACACAATAACCACGATCTATACACCTATTACGCATGTATACTTTGATGGACTCACTTTTATGAAAATCTCATTTAGCGAATATCCATACATAATTTGCCAAATAAAATTCTAATAAACATAAAGTAATACATTTATATTAAATTACTTTTTCAGGCTTACGTTCAAATCTTGGTTTATCACTATCAATTAAGTAAAGAAAAGTAAAATTTAATAGCTAGGTGGACAACCGCTTGTTTCTGGGTAGCAAACACCCTTCATCAGCACCCTATGAACTTTAGACGTGTCAAATTTCACAATTTAGGCACAGCCGCTTAAACCACTCGGCAACCAAAGCTCACGCAATTTTATTTTCTGTTTATATACTTAACTAACATTAACCAAAGCAATGAGATTTTTGCAGTCTTGGAGGATATTTTATCAGTCTTCTGAGATGATAAAATATCGTCCAAGACTGCAAAAATATCATTGCTTTGGCTAAAGTTCGTTACTTGAACCCCCAAAAGTAAATGTCAAAAAATTACTTTCAAGAAAATGTTGCTGAAAGCTGAATTGAAAGTTAGAAAATTGTGTGAGCGTATTGCAACTTTCAGGCATTTACTTTCCCGTCTAAATGCTAAGTTAAAGCTTCTGTACAAATTTCACATTTTGGAAAAGCCAATGGCAGAGAAAAAGTGTTCATATTTGGGCTCATTGTATAAGTATCAAATAATTGAAAAGGAAAATTGCCGAGCAAAAGAGTTTCTTGAAAATTCACATATGTACATACACATACACATACACATGTACCAGGAAAAAACATCAATGAATTGAATTCATTTGAATCAGTAAAATGATTTTATATTCTCGTTGATGACGTAAATTGACTTTCTACAAAACAAAACAATTTTCATTTACGCAACTACAACTTGTACGTACAAGTAATTGGATGTATGGTTTTATGTACATATGTATGTACATACATATGTACACACGAAAATATTTTGACAAAAGATAGTAGTTATAAAACAATATGAAAGTAATTTTTTGTATCTACGGAAAATAAATGAAAACAATAAGGTCTACTTGTAAGAAACTAAATTTCATTAAAAATTTATACTCATGTCATAACTAGACTGTCCAGAAAAGGGCAAATTCAAGGTCTGCTGAATTAGCAAAAAAAAAAAAAAAAAAAAATGCTAAAATATTTTGCTGCTAAGAAAAAAAAAAAAAAAAAGAGCCTCTATTGTTGAACGGTTTTAGGCCAATGGATGCGATCGAGTAGTGTACTGTGGAGTGCTTTAATAAAAATGAGCTGGTCCCTTTAGTATAGCTTTGTGAGAACAGAGCTCTAAATAGACGCTGATGTGATGCGATGAAAATAAGTTATTGCTATTGCTTCAAATAAGATTATGGTGTTGCAACCGGTCGCATTTGCATCGATCAGCATCTCTACTTGTAACAGATAACTAAATGATGATACTGTAGTGCCAAGGAATCACCCGTTATCACTATGTAGCGTTTGCACTTGAAAATAAAACGCATCTTTTGTTTTCAACAGTTCAAGCTCAACTGACTTTGTTTTATTTTATTATCTTTCATATGCCTTAAATTGAGTGAGTTAATTAGTAAGGATTAAAGTACTTAAATCTATAATGTGAACAAATAAGAAAGTAGTAATTAATAAAATATAGTGATAACGGGTGATTCCTTTGCACTACAGTACTTATAACGTGTCATTTGTAATGACAGATTAACACTGTGTTGCCATGTTCTGCCGCAGACAAGCTGAATAAATGTAGCAAGTTCCCCGTTTATCTATAAATATATGTAACTAAGTACTAATTTATTTATCTTTTTAATTGCCTCAAACAAACATTGTTACTTCCATGAAAAGTGTCATTGAAATTAAAATGATTTAACGGAATTTGTAATACACAGGCAGGCAGACAACAAGCGAATGTGGCAAATGATCGAGGGTGTAACCGAAACGCATAAATCAAAAATACATAAATACAAGAAAATGAAAGCACTTCTTATCATACGCACATATGCTCACTATCTGTGGCGGTAAAATTTTATTTCGTGGGAACTTTTGCCAGACGTGGCAAAATTTGTTTGCACCAAATTGCCATTGGCATCAGATTCATTTCAGTTGAACGGCTCAATTCTACAAATTGGGTACAAGTTTTAAGTGATCACTACATTACAATGAGTTATTGGTCGGAATTAAGAGCCTGGCTGTTAAAAGATCCCGCAAAAATAATTCGCTATTTAGTTTTGTTTATTTGCTGTATTATTGTCATTGTGCAGGTACCAGATAAACATCTAAAGAAAATTATTTAATTGAAAAGATTTAATATTCTTTCTATTATTGTGTATTAGTTGTATGAATGCTTCTCAAAATTGGACGACCCACCGATATCGACACATTCGTATTACAATTTAAATGAAACCATCGAAATGCCAGCAGTTACAATCTGTCGAAATCCTCCGTATAAGGAGGAAAAATTAAGCGTAAGTAGAATCTTGTTTCTCAAGAAAAAAAAAAACAGGATTTCAAGACATTTTCAATGCTTTTAGGTTTAAGCAGAAATTTTTAATTGTTTTTTTGTATTCTTCGTTGATGCTACTCAAATCGTCAGTAGACTCGGAAAAACTTAAAACCATTTATGAAACTTAACTACTTGTTTTATGAAACTATTGTTAACTTCACGTCTTAAACAACTTTATCATATAAAAGTGAAATTACTTTCTTTATTGAAAGTTTTTGATTCACAAAGTTTCAAAGACTACTTTCAGTTTTGTCGAGTCTACTGGCGAGCTGAGTAGCATCACGAAAATGTCGGCGGCACATAGACGGCTAATTGAAAAGGTATATTTTGCCCAGCGTTCTCAGTTTTGGGTATTGTCTCCAAATGGTTAATTTTTTGTTTCGTAGTTTGGGGTACAAATTTCGCCAAAATCACCTCTAAAATCAAATTTTAGAGGAAAAGTACATTTTATTTTTCGCTGTGAATATCATACTTTTATAATCGTTGTTTCTTACTTCACGCTTTGTTTTATTTATTTATATTTGGGCAAAGTTATGAATTAACAATTTATATACAAACATACTTTTGCCACTCTGATTGAGGCATCTCCAAAGCAGGCCATCTGAATGTAGCAACCGCTACTTCAAGTGTCGAAAAACGTCGACCTCCCAGTGTGCGGTGGAATAAAAGCAGGCATTGGGTGCCAAGTCAGGACTACGAGTATATCTACGAGAAGTAGATGACTCCTCAAATCGAAGTTTTAAACGCTCGAAAATGCAGTTGCTTGAGCCGATGTGTGAGAGCTCGCATTGTCGTGGTGAGAAGTGATCCGTTTTCCTGATTTCTTGGCAGAAAACTGGCCAACAAATCGTTGTGTATACCACTCACAATTGACTGTTCTGTGTTGTTCTAGTGGCAGCGTTGCGACATGTCCAGTTTTTCCAAAAAAGCAGCTGACCATTTGCTTGGAAGTGTTTTGTGCGCGAACAACTTTTGTTGGACTTCACTCATCTTGAAACACTTATACAGTCGACTGCTGTTTACTTTCGGACTCATGCGTGTAAATCATCACGATTCATCACCTGTCACGATTGTCATAGACGTGTTTCGTAGAACCGCGGTCATATTTTTTGGGCATTTCCTTCGACCAATCGACACGAGCTTCATTTTGTTTGAGCATTTGACAAACTGTGTGGGATCCATAGCGTGCAAATTTTTTGACAGTCAAATATTATATGCAAAATTGAATGTATGCTGCTGGTCACATGACGATCTTGCAATATCAGTTCGCGCAGAAGAGCATCAATGGTTTTTGGAACAACAATTGATTTTGGACGACCTTCACGAAATTTGTCTTTGAGTGAATTACAACCACGACTGAATTCTCCATGCCATCGATAAACACTGGCCCTTGAGGGAGCTTCATCGCCAAAAATTCAATTCACTAGTTTTGCTGACGTTTCGCTGGTTTATTTCCAACTTCTTCAGGGGTAAATTTTTATTTAGTGCAATTTTTCTTCAAATTAATGATCTTACATTATTTAAATTGTACATGCATGTAAATAGCGCCTCGATGGATGAATTGGTAGAGTGCTCTACCAACAGTCTTCGAGGTCGCAGGTTCGATTCCTGCCGAAGCTCTGGGTGTTTCTGCAGACAAGCAAAAAAGCTTCGCAGTTTTGTGTTTGTAAAAAAAAAAAAATATATCACAGTTTTGCATTGTAAACTGGACAATCACAAACACAAAAATAAATAATTGGTAAAATAACTAATTATCACAAGAAAATCTCACTAATGTCAACTAACTGAGAACTAAGGGAAGAATTTAAATGAAAAAATTTAATTTTTCTTTTAAATGAAAAGATAAACTAAGGACCTTTTGGTTGGACACCATAAAAGGAATCAATTTATAATACATTTTACTTTGGTCTGGTAGCAAATATTAAATTAATTTTTGAATATTAATAAAAAATTTTAGAATATATCCGGTAATTATTGTGACCATCCCAAATACAGCAGCTGCTGGTCCAATTATCCATACGGAGAAGTGCAATTAAGTGAATTTTTTGCAAATTCCACTTTCAACGAAGCAGAAACATTTCCCGAAGGTCTAAGCGGTTTAAATAGTCTAAAAACTAGTAAGTGCGAACCGGGCACACACATCAACTCCTTGGCAATTCTCCTTGCAAGTTGCCTTAATGTTCACACAGAACAATCAGTTGCAACCATAATACAACTAATAAGGTAACATCTTGCCTGCAGTAAGAACAACTTGCATTTTGTTAATAATTCTATTGGGCTTTCTACTGCGATTTTTACTTCCTCCAAATTGAGAACAAATTTTTCGAGATAAAATTGGAGTGATTTTGAAGGTTTTTTTAAGAAGACAAGAAGAGTAAAGTTGAAGTTGGCTGTTTTTTGTTTTTGTACAACTTCAGAAAATTGTCATAGAGACACCACTGTTACAAGCTTTATAGCATTTAGAGAAGCGAGCTGAACAGAATTTACACTCATTTGCTGACTCGTTTTGGCCGCCTTTCATCTCTATATACCCTGACAATGTTACCAAGTCAGCTGATTAACCGTTCAGCTAAGGAGGCTACCTTATTAATTGTATCTTGGTTGCAACTAATTTATTGTTCTTAAGCTGCGTATAGACGATTGTAAGATCTTACAGTCAGTATTGTCAGAAAATGTATAGAATATTTTTAACCAATCGTGAGAACTTACAATTTCTTCCTGACAATATTGTAAGCAAAAGCATTGACAGGCCACCTACCTAACAATTAATTGTCAGTTAACTGTCAGTCGTCTGAACACTTTGGCATCATCATTGCTAGTACATTGTCAGGCATTGACATATCGTAAGATGCATAAATTCTCAATACCTTACAATGGCGTCATTGTCAGGGTAATGACAAAGAATATTAAAGAAAAATGTGTGTGTACGAAAGGGGGAGAGAAAAAACAAGAGAATAGTAAAAATGTGAGTACGAGAGGTAAAAATTTGCAGAAAAGAGAATCAAAAACTTAAAACCATGGTTATTGAGCGAGAAAAATAAAGAATGATGGATTGATTGATTGATTTATTTCCAAAATATTACAAAGTTAGTTTAAATTTATTCCATTTACTATTAACACAAAATTCCTTACGTACTAATACTTATCAAGGATTACAAACAAACTTAGTTAACAAAGTATATTTAAATATGTGTGTGAAGATAAATATGCCGAGTTAAATATGTTTGACGTAACGAAATAACGTAACGACATATTTAAGTGTGAAGTTAAATATGTTTTTCGTAAGCGAACATTGTACCAACATGTTTATCTATGAAAGTAAAAATGTCCGTAAACATATATAAGTAACTTGTTATAAAATAAAAAAATATTTAAAAATATTAATAAAAACCATCTAAATTTTAAAATTGTGAAAACTAAAAAAAAAAATTTAAGAGCAACATCGTAAAAAATAGATTATCTCTGAAATAATTTGGACATATATGGGCACATTTCTTGAGTGTAACTCAACTGGACCACATGGAAAAGGAAGCCAAGGATGTGGTCTATTTAGTGGTATAAGTGCCGTTTCTCAATTGTATTTGAGAATTTTTTAAAAAATTTTTGAAATTTCGACTAAGTGAAAAATCAATGTTCTTGGAAAGAATTTTGACATATATGGGCACATTTCTTGAGTGTAACTCAACTGGACCACATGGAAAAGGAAGCCAAGGATGTGGTCTATTTAGTGGTATAAGTGCCGTTTCTCAATTGTATTTGAGAATTTTTTAAAAAATTTTTGAAATTTCGACTAAGTGAAAAATCAATGTTCTTGGAAAGAATTTTGACATATATGGGCACATTTCTTGAGTGTAACTCAACTGCACCACATGGAAAAGGAAGCCAAGGATGTGGTCTATTTAGTGGTATAAGTGCCGTTTCTCAATTGTATTTGAGAATTTTTTAAACAAATTTTGAAATTTTGACTAAGTGAAAAATCAATGTTCTTGGAAAGAATTTGGACGTATATGGGCACATTTCTTGAGTGTAAAAAATTCTCAAATACAATTGAGAAACGGCACTTAAACCACTAAATAGACCACATCCTTGGCTTCCTTTTCCATGTGGTCCAGTTGAGTTACACTCAAGAAATGTGCCCATATATGTCAAAATTCTTTCCAAGAACATTGATTTTTCACTTAGTCGAAATTTCAAAAATTTTTTAAAAAATTCTCAAATACAATTGAGAAACGGCACTTATACCACTAAATAGACCACATCCTTGGCTTCCTTTTCCATGTGGTGCAGTTGAGTTACACTCAAGAAATGTGCCCATATATGTCAAAATTCTTTCCAAGAACATTGATTTTTCACTTAGTCGAAATTTCAAAAATTTTTTAAAAAATTCTCAAATACAATCGAGAAACGGCACTCATACCACTAAATAGACCACATCCTTGGCTTCCTTTTCCATGTGGTCCAGTTGAGTTACACTCAAGAAATGTGCCCATATATGTCCAAATTATTTCAGAGTTAATCTATTTTTTTACGATGTTGCTCTTAAATTTTTTTTTTTAGTTTTCACAATTTTAAAATTTAGATGGTTTTTATTAATATTTTTAATATTTCTTTCCAAGAACATTGATTTTTCACTTAGTCAAAATTTCAAAATTTGTTTAAAAAATTCTCAAATACAATTGAGAAACGGCACTTAAACCACTAAATAGACCACATCCTTGGCTTCCTTTTCCATGTGGTCCAGTTGAGTTACACTCAAGAAATGTGCCCATATATGTCAAAATTCTTTCCAAGAACATTGATTTTTCACTTAGTCGAAATTTCAAAAATTTTTTAAAAAATTCTCAAATACAATTGAGAAACGGCACTTATACCACTAAATAGACCACATCCTTGGCTTCCTTTTCCATGTGGTGCAGTTGAGTTACACTCAAGAAATGTGCCCATATATGTCAAAATTCTTTCCAAGAACATTGATTTTTCACTTAGTCGAAATTTCAAAAATTTTTTAAAAAATTCTCAAATACAATTGAGAAACAGCACTTATACCACTAAATAGACCACATCCTTGGCTTCCTTTTCCATGTGGTCCAGTTGAGTTACACTCAAGAAATGTGCCCATATACGTCCAAATTCTTTCCAAGAACATTGATTTTTCACTTAGTCAAAATTTCAAAATTTGTTTAAAAAATTCTCAAATACAATTGAGAAACGGCACTTATACCACTAAATAGACCACATCCTTGGCTTCCTTTTCCATGTGGTCCAGTTGAGTTACACTCAAGAAATGTGCCCATATATGTCAAAATTCTTTCCAAGAACATTGATTTTTCACTTAGTCGAAATTTCAAAAATTTTTTAAAAAATTCTCAAATACAATTGAGAAACGGCACTTATACCACTAAATAGACCACATCCTTGGCTTCCTTTTCCATGTGGTGCAGTTGAGTTACACTCAAGAAATGTGCCCATATATGTCAAAATTCTTTCCAAGAACATTGATTTTTCACTTAGTCGAAATTTCAAAAATTTTTTAAAAAATTCTCAAATACAATTGAGAAACGGCACTTATACCACTAAATAGACCACATCCTTGGCTTCCTTTTCCATGTGGTGCAGTTGAGTTACACTCAAGAAATGTGCCCATATATGTCAAAATTCTTTCCAAGAACATTGATTTTTCACTTAGTCGAAATTTCAAAAATTTTTTAAAAAATTCTCAAATACAATTGAGAAACGGCACTTATACCACTAAATAGACCACATCCTTGGCTTCCTTTTCCATGTGGTCCAGTTGAGTTACACTCAAGAAATGTGCCCATATATGTCAAAATTCTTTCCAAGAACATTGATTTTTCACTTAGTCGAAATTTCAAAAATTTTTTTAAAAATTCTCAAATACAATTGAGAAACGGCACTTATACCACTAAATAGACCACATCCTTGGCTTCCTTTTCCATGTGGTCCAGTTGAGTTACACTCAAGAAATGTGCCCATATATGTCAAAATTCTTTCCAAGAACATTGATTTTTCACTTAGTCGAAATTTCAAAAATTTTTTAAAAAATTCTCAAATACAATTGAGAAACGGCACTTATACCACTAAATAGACCACATCCTTGGCTTCCTTTTCCATGTGGTGCAGTTGAGTTACACTCAAGAAATGTGCCCATATATGTCAAAATTCTTTCCAAGAACATTGATTTTTCACTTAGTCGAAATTTCAAAAATTTTTTAAAAAATTCTCAAATACAATTGAGAAACGGCACTTATACCACTAAATAGACCACATCCTTGGCTTCCTTTTCCATGTGGTGCAGTTGAGTTACACTCAAGAAATGTGCCCATATATGTCAAAATTCTTTCCAAGAACATTGATTTTTCACTTAGTCGAAATTTCAAAAATTTTTTAAAAAATTCTCAAATACAATTGAGAAACGGCACTTATACCACTAAATAGACCACATCCTTGGCTTCCTTTTCCATGTGGTCCAGTTGAGTTACACTCAAGAAATGTGCCCATATATGTCAAAATTCTTTCCAAGAACATTGATTTTTCACTTAGTCGAAATTTCAAAAATTTTTTAAAAAATTCTCAAATACAATTGAGAAACGGCACTTATACCACTAAATAGACCACATCCTTGGCTTCCTTTTCCATGTGGTCCAGTTGAGTTACACTCAAGAAATGTGCCCATATATGTCAAAATTCTTTCCAAGAACATTGATTTTTCACTTAGTCGAAATTTCAAAAATTTTTTAAAAAATTCTCAAATACAATTGAGAAACGGCACTTATACCACTAAATAGACCACATCCTTGGCTTCCTTTTCCATGTGGTCCAGTTGAGTTACACTCAAGAAATGTGCCCATATATGTCAAAATTCTTTCCAAGAACATTGATTTTTCACTTAGTCGAAATTTCAAAAATTTTTTAAAAAATTCTCAAATACAATCGAGAAACGGCACTCATACCACTAAATAGACCACATCCTTGCCTTCCTTTTCCATGTGGTCCAGTTGAGTTACACTTAAGAAATGTGCCCATATATGTCCAAATTATTTCAGAGTTAATCTATTTTTTACGATGTTGCTCTTAAATTTTTTTTTTTAGTTTTCATAATTTTAAAATTTAGATGGTTTTTATTAATATTTTTAAATATTTTTTTATTTTATAACAAGTTACTTATATATGTTTACGGACATTTTTACTTTCATAGATAAACATGTTGGTACAATGTTCTCTTACGAAAAACATATTTAACTTCACACTTAAATATGTCGTTACGTTATTTCGTTACGTCAAACATATTTAACTCGGCATATTTATCTTCACACACATTATTTAAATTATACATCTCTTAAAAAAAGGTCATTTATAAAAAAAAATAAAGAATGAATAAAGGCATGCGTGAGTGTGAGTGTGTGTGCATATTTTGATAATGACAATTGGCTGGCAAATTTTTGATACATAGAAAATCTTACATCCGTGTAAGCTGACAATTTTCGTTGGTAGCTAAATTTATTGTCAGGCAATTGTCTGGCAATGAAATTGTAAAATTTTCTTGCAATTGTCTGAACTGATAATTTTCTCAATGCTGACAATTTTGTATTTCTAGTAGATTGCCAGCACGTTGTTAGGTGTTACAATATTGTAAGATCTGACAACCGTCTATACGAAGCTTTATGCTTGCAAACTCTTTCACATAAAACTCACATACAAACAGGCAACTTCAAACCAGTTGAAACTATCGCCTTAGCAAAATGTAAAGGTATTGTGGAACCAGCGTATCATTAGATATTTGCTAAACCTTTTTTCAATAGGAAAAGCAAACAGTTTTTTTTTTCTTTTTTTGAACAATCAAAGTCTACTAATAAAGTGACCTCCACGAATTGGCTGAATTTGTTTGTTTCTCAATATTTACATGCTAGACCTGTCCAAGCTTGTTCAAATTTGCAGCGCGCCATTATTTATCAGCCCAATCATGAATATTCTCAAGGAAGTTTAGTCCTAAGGAAAATACTTTTCTTGAGAAAAAATTCCTCCAATCATAAATTACCTGAGAAACAAAAAAATAAAAGTTGCTAATATCGAAATTTTTTATAGGAAAAAACAAAAGACATGTGTTTTAAAATACATACCTATTTTTACCTCCGCCGACAATTTTTCCCCTTCGATGTGGCTAAAACAGGGAAGGTTAAAAAAAATGTCCTAAGGAATTTATCAACATAATAAGAGGACTGGGGAAAGAGAAAAAACTCTCACGGAATTATCATTCATGATTGGGCTGTATTTATTTTTTTTTCAGGGATGTAAACGTTGATACCATTCCTCTTTTTTTCCAATATTTGGAGGTTAAAAACTGGGGGTAACGCCCTAATGATTAATTAAGCACTGTAAAAATTAACTATTAACAATAATACTAAATTGATCTATTGATCTACAAACAAATGTTTGTGTACCACTCAGAATTGACTGTTCTACGTTGCTTTAGTGCTTTGCTTCAGTTCGCGCACAACTGATTTTGGATGACCATTACGACATTTGTCTTGGAAAGAACTACAACCAGGATTGATAAACACTGTTCCTTAAGGGAGCTTCATGGCTGAGTTGATCCATGCTGAAAGTTGCAAAAACATAATCGCACGAAAATTTTTACGATTTAATTCCATTTTTGGGCCGAGATGAATCTTTCAAGTTACAGTAAACAACACAAATAGTGCTTGTATGTCAAAGCGTTCTGAATACGTATAATCTTAAAAAAATTTTCAACTTTACGATAGAGGTGTGAGTTGGCAGATTGCAACACTAGGCAACATAAAAGGCAACTCTCGTGTCAGCTGTTTGTGATGCTCCTGTCACTTGAGTGGCTGACCTTGTGTCCGCAAATGTAGTTGGCAGTTGCTGCAGTCGTGTGTTCGTGTAGACTGCTGCGATCAATGTGTTTATAGCATTAAGCTTAGAAAACTGATTTGCAAACTATTGTCAATATTAAAAATTATTTTATAATTAAAACAGACTCCCTGTGATCATATTACTTTTTTTTTTTAATTACAATAAGCTTACGATTGGTTTGAGAAGTAATGCAATTTAGACTGAGTCTTCGAGAGCTCAGTTAAACTAGGTTTAGTTAAACTACAACTAGATATGGACCGCTATTACAGCGAAATGATATTTACCCCTATCGTGAGTAAAATGTGAAATTTTTATTTCCATAAAATTTTCATTTCCCAAGAGGGAAATTTGCTATCATGAATATTATGGGAACGTTTCGGAAGAAAAAAATATAAATACAAAGGAAATTTATTGAAATTTTGTGGGTAAGTGATGTAAAAAGTAATTAAATGTTTATGTTTTATAACTAATAAACAGAAATTTGTAGTTTAAAAGGTAAAAAAGGTGAATAAATCGGAGTTTTCATGCCTGTCAAATATTTTGACAGATTCTCTGCCGGAAACAAAAAAAAAAAATCATTTGGTATTCCGCCCATCGTAAAACTAAGCGCATGCTTACGTTTTTTTTTTTTTTGCAGAGTGTGGATACCAAAAAAGTGTTGGAAGAGATTACGAAGTAGGAATGGCGCAATCCACTTTTTGCAAAGTGCTCTCTAAACTGTTGGATGCTTTAGAAAAGTCTCTGCGCAGAATGGATAAAATATCCATTTATAAAATTCCATTCATGATCTTTTTTAATAGGAGGGCCAGCTCTTTTTAGTTCTTCTGTAAGCGAATACCAAATTTCGGCCACCACATCTTTAGAAACCTTCACAAAACCACACGCAATGGGTCGGTTATTTTGCACCCTATTGAGAAGTATGTCATGGTGCACATTATTTATTGATTTAGATCTAAAAATAGTTTTCAGCTTATTTATGTATCCATTAAAATGTAGCAACAACTTGCATTTTTTTCTAGCTCCCCAAAGAAAATAAAATAAACAAATTAACACAAAAAATGGGAAAAATATCTTTGAAAAATTCATTCACGTTAAGGGGAAGTTTCGAATGGGAACACATTTTGTGGGAAAAGTTATTCATAATCGCACATTTGGGAAATGGGAAAAAATTTTAGAGGAACAATGATTCATGATAGGGGTGATTATTTTTAATTGCGACAAAAAAATTTTTGTATAAAATTGTTAACTGGCTCATATTTCTTTTCAGTTTAACTAAACCCAGTTTAACTGAGATCTCAAATATGCAGTCTTAAAGGAATGCTCGAAAACTGTTTATTTTTTTTTTTTTTTTGTATTGAAATAAGCTTGTAAAAAGCGAAAGAAGTCTCTTAGAATAAACTTATTCTGCAATCCACTTACATTTTGTTAAGGCGATGGTTTGTTGTGTCTTCGTCTTTCATTACCCCTCCGACCAAACCCAAAAGTTGACTAATGTAAGTTGACGCGTGTGGACACATGTGTTTATGAAAATTTCTGAAACACGAATATCAGCCATTTACCTACCACTAACTCTAGATATGGAAATCACAAGCAGTTTAAATTTTTATATGGGTCGCTGCCATACCATCAGACCAAAAATTTCCCTGAAACGTGCCGGCAAAACGACCGGTTATGCAATCATGTTGAAACACCATCTGAGACGAGATGCGATCAAGGGGAAGTATTATGAAATGCCTCCCGGTTGGCTTTTATTCATACACGATAAAAGAGAAAACTTTACAGGTAAATAAATTTGATGAAACAACTAAATATATTGGAGCCATTTTTAAACCACAATAATTACTAAAGAAATCACTACGAAGGCTTCGGGTCGTGTTGAATATGTGTTTGCGGATGTAAGCGAAGCAATTGAAGTGAAATTGCAAAGTCAATATTTTTCAAATGTGGAGTCAAAAAAGAAAGACTGTTCGAGAAAGGAAGGCTACAGCGACTTACAGGTGAGAGGCTGAAGACCATTTTAACAACTTATTGATACATTTAATTATAACTGCGAAACTTTTGCTTATGTAGCGAAACGTTGTATGAACAGATTAAAGGAATTGTAGTTCTTAGTTTTTTAAAATTTATTTCAACTTATTCGGTCTAGTGGTTGTCGAGTTATGACAAACAAAAGAGCCTAAAACGTGACTAAAACTCCCCTACACGATACTTACTAACTTCAAATTAATTTCTAAATTATTGTTTGAGGTACCAAGACCAAACGAATGATGCAGAAGTTCTTCTTTTTTGGGGCTACTTTCATAAACAATTATCAGAATTGAGTTCCGAAATCATGTGTTGTACAGTGTTATTCGTTCGTCCACTATTTCTAATGCTGTTAGTGCAGACTGCAAATTCCTTTTCTTGCAAACAAATTTCCCACATTTTCACGTTCTATCCAGCTTATGAATCTAACACTCATATTAAATATAAAATGAAATTAAATTGCTGTGTCACAAAATGTAAATCAAATGTTTATTTTAATAATGTATTGTGTATGCAAAGGGAGTTGTTGGTGAATTGGGCAAATATTTAAAGTTTCCATTGTATTATTAAAAATATGTATAACTTTGTAGTGTGGCGAGGCTTGTATTTTGCATGAGGTGGCCAGAAAAACAAATTGCTCCGGACCCTGGATGTATAATACACATGTTCCGCCCTGTTCCAACTATAAATCAATGATGAAGCTGTTGGGCGAATATGGAAAGTATAAATAAATAATTGTCTACTTTCGTTGGCTTGTTTTTACTTTGTTTTTTTTTTTGTGTGATTATTATTTTTATTTCAAAGAGCTTTTAACAGTGAAGACGATATTGTGGATTGCGATTGCATGCAACCCTGTGTCTCCCGAATATTTTCCGCTTATATACAAAGTCGTAAAGTTTTCGATTACCCTGAACCATTTACTCAGATCTATATTTATTACACTACAAAACTGATATCGGTAAGTGGCCATTTTCGTACAAGTTAGCTATTAAAAAAAACAAAACAATCAAGTTAAGGTAGCTTTGTACCAGATATGTAGTTTTGCAAGAGTTTTGAATCGTCAAAGGTTGGTTTATAAACTGCACAAACACACAAACGCGAACAAATAGGAGATAGAATATAGAGACCGTGCTGCAACTTCTTTCCTACAATAAGAACAACTTCAAGAAAAATCGCAGGCGTTTTGTTGGCGCACAACTTCAGAAAACTGTCAGACAAACACCACTGTTTTTACACCATTTACAGCAGAGATATGAACAGTGTTTGCGCTGATTCGCTATCTCCTTTTGGCTGCCTTTCATCTCTGTATTCTCTTGACAGTTTTACGCATTCCCAATTAACGGTTCAGCTAAAGGCCGTGATTCACTATCCTACGCAATCGTACGATTCATTCACTGAAAATTGCTAGCTAAATCTGATAGAATTCTGTCCTACTTTAAAAAGTCGCATCAAAATGGCCACACTGTTATACTTTTGTAAACAACGTCAAAAAGGCAACCCTGATCGCATAGAATAAGACAAGTTTTTGAAAAATTACAAAAGATTAGCAAATCGGTTCAGACTATCACACTTTTGGGACACACATGTCATTTTTAACAGATCGTACGATTCAGTAGGATAGTGAATCACGGCCTTAGTGAGACCTTCTACCAACCAAATATATAAAGTATTTGTTGTAGTTATGCGGCTAGCTGGTATAAAGATACCTTGAATCGGGTCTATTCTCAAAATCACTTTGCTTGAAATCACGTGATTTTCAAAAACAAATCACTTCCAAACTGGGCTTTAGGCTGTGATTTTTTTTTTCACATTAAGTCATTTAAAATCTTATGCCAAGCTTAATATATGACACAGAATTTTGTGTTGTTGATATAATAGCTCTGGGGGCAAATCACCGCGCAACGAAATCGAGTGCTTTGTCATCGAAATGCTGTTAACGTGGATCACAGGACTCGTTATCGAAACGCATCTAATCGATGTTATACTCGACTGTTATTACACTATCGAAAACAAATCAACTTTAGCTTTTAGCAGCAAAACAAATAAAATAGCAAAGAAGCGACAAAAAATTAAAGAAATAATTTAAAAAATATAAATTTTATTTGTTTTCAGGGAAAGTGAATACCAAGAAAAATATTTTCCACTAAGTAGTGAAAGCTGCCACTGGCCAAAAGGCACAATGTAGCAGCAAACTGCAATACGGGTGGTACGCTCGTCGACATGTGACCAGAGATATGTATTTATTTCCGATAAAACGCATTCAAAAGCTTCCTTAGAGAGCCGAAAACGTCTTTTGAATCTATGTACAAACGATGAAACATTTAGTTCTATTCTTTTGCTTTAAACTCACAACTTACTCCGCTTCTGGCAATGAAAAAGGATTGCTTTTGTCACGAATTTTCCTACTTATAATGGCAATATTGGACTCATCCTCCGATTCCGAAGATGAGAAACATAAAAACACATTTGGATTCATTTATCTTGAAGTTTTTCACCAATTTATTTATATTTTGTTTTCCTTTTTCGTTTTGTTTCTTTATTATCAAATGCGTACTGCGATGTAAAAAATAGTAGTAGACAATATTAATTGCGATCGAATACTGTGATCCACAAAATTGCTGCCGTCGAAATATTTGTACACACGAAAGAAGACTCGATTTCGAATGCGGTGATTTGCCCCCTGTTTCGTTACTTTTTGTTCAGTAAAATGAGAGTAAACTATAATTTCGCTCAATAAGAGAAGAAAAATGCACAAACGTACGGGAACGAATAAAAACAAATATTTTACCACAAAAGAAAACGTCAGGATTCTGATAGCTCAATTTAAGAAAGAAAAAAACATTTATTTCTTCTATGCTTATTCTTTGAAACAGCTGACAGCTGAACTACTTACCCAGACTGGCTCGAAGAAATAAAGAAGAAGAAGAAGCATAATGTTCTCTCGCAAACACTTTCATTTGCTCAATTTTAAAGTGCGGGAACGCTTGTCGTGCAAATTGGTATCCCAAAGTAGAGTAAAGAAACAGAGCTAATATTAAATTAGAGTTTTGGAAATCATGTGATTTAAATGCAAGTGATTTGCAGAACAGACCTCACTAAATTTGTATTTAACAGATGATCGAAGAACGTCCAAGTTATGATACGACACAATTCATTGCTGATGTGGGCGGTTCTTTGGGCTTTCTGTTGGGCCTTTCGGTTTTGGGTCTTATTGGCATTTTGGAACATGTAAGCAGCAGTCAGTGATTTGTTTTTTCACAAAAAATTAATTTAATGTTTTTGCTATAGATAACACTTTTTCTTTGCGGTGGAGTTGTCAAGAGTATGCAGCACAAAAGCGAAAAGCGTTTCAGGATCTATGAAGAACATGATAAAGATTCGGAAACGACTGTTGATATTGCAACTATCTACAAAGACAGATATTAAACGGAAATCGTTTACTGTGCAACTTATTTCTAAATATTTTATGTGTCTTAGCAAAACAATTGTAGTTATTTGAAAAGAAGACTTGCATGGCAATTGAAAAATCAATATTCTTTTTAATTGTACTTTCTGCTTTATCATCCTTCATCACCAAAGACACAGGGCAGGTAAAACGAGAACAATCAAGCATTTCTTCCACTAATAGACAAAAACCTAAAATCACTAGAATACTAAAAAGCACATTTCCAAAAAAAAAAAAAAAAAAAAAATAACATATGGTATGTATTGATTGCTGTTTTAATGAGTATTTTAGCATAAATTTTGGCAAAATGAAATGGTTTTCTGGACGCATCTAGAATTTAGACTCTCTTATAGAGAGTCTTTTATATGAAATACTTGAGAAACATTAAAAACGTTTCGTTGGTTGCTTCAGATGAACATTTTTGTTTGTTATTGTTTACTTTTTGAAACAGCTGATTATTTGACTATTTGTCAAAAAGAGCCTGAAAACAGACTATTTCTATTCCAAAATCTCTCTCTGTTGCACCAAATTTGAGTACCGGAGCAGTTGTTGTGCAAATTAGGATTCCGCGGGCTCCCAATCTTGAGCACAGAATCACAACTTTTATATGGTATTGTCATAAAAAAAATAAAAAATAAACTAATACTTAAAATTATTTTATTAAAATTTGCTGGGATGTATTTGAATTAAAAATCATTCAAACCTAATTTTGGTTCTTAGGAATATACTCCTAAAAATGTTTTATAAAAAAAAAAGTGATTTACAAAAAACCCCTACTTACACACATACAAATACCTGCACATACACACATATAATATTCTTAGATTAAAAGTCAAAATAAAAATTTCAGGCAGGTCACCGTAGCAGCCACATCATAGCGACAGCCAGCACAACAGCATTGGCTGAGGCCGCCTGTATTGGGGCGGCGGAGGGTAATTTATTGTTGGTGTTAATTCTATTACTTTCAGAAGTATTTAAAATTTCAGTCATTTTCTTGGTAATTTCCGGCACAATGTTTGTTTTTGTATCACAAACTGTATCTCTAATCGCATCTCTGACATGGGCAGTTAAAATACGAAAATTAATAGAATTGGGAAATAGTTCACCGTAAAGAAATTCCTGAAGTTGGTTTGATAAAACCCATATATGATCCTGATCATCAATTTTAATGTCGCTGGGGAAAACCATTTCAATGGCATTCATATAAATATGAGCTTGCGTCTGCATGTTGTAGTCTGCATTGGCAGTTTGCCAACAACCAACAGCATTTAAATTGGGCAGAGCATAAAATAAGACACCTGTAAGTTGATCCAAAAATGATACCCCAGCCTGAGCATTGGGTCCTCTTGAGCCTAACACTTTAAATTCTTTGTAAATATGACCGCTTGTGGCCAAAGATTTATTGTGCAAAATCTTGGTACTGACAGCAAACTCCATGGTGGAACTTAAAGGATGAAAGTAAAGTGTAGTGTTGCCTTGGGTTGGCATTTTACTTAAAGCCAGACCATAAAGACCGTCATCCCATTGAAACTCGTGACCACCAATACTGTAATTGCCGGCCAAAGGATCTGGATGGAAAAAGTTATGTTGAATCCGCCATGATTCTTTTTGTTTCCATGAGTAAACTACCAGGCCAGGGCTGCCTAAATCTGCAGCGTAAGCGAAAGTGTCATCACAGTTACCATCTTCTATGGCAAAATTGGCATAAAATGAATTCTCTTTGACTTGTTCATTGGGAAAAACATGACGTCTCAGTAGATTATCATTATGCAAGTCATAAATTAAAAGCTGAGCAGGTCCATGGAGAACAGTGCCTTCCAATACGCCATCAATGCGAGAATCTAGAACCCACAAACGCCCACAACGATCAGCACGCACACGAAAGGGTGACACAAGTTCAGGGTTCGTTTCATTCAAATTGTGGGCCTCCCAGCTGGGATACGGCATTAAAGCAGGCGATTTTGAGGAGGTATCTGCAAAAAGAGAAAAAATTAGTTTTTTAATTAAACACAAAACATTTAAATCATATTAATAATGACTTGTTGAGCTTCAGGTCACTCTTATCAGCTTAATATTTTGGCGCTATTTTCAATAATTCGGTGCCCCTTCGTTTACCCGAATATTGAAAGTAACGCCAAAAAGTAAAGATGATAAGATTGACCTACAGCTTAGCAAATCGTTATTAATTATTATTATTATTATATAATTATAAAAAACTTTATTTGGTTTAATAACTGAGCTCAAGGTCACTTTATTCTCAATAAATATATTTTCTATTTATTGACAAATTATTCGATATTTCGATACGCCTTTGTGTATCTTCTTCAGGAAAATGTGTTTTATCCTGAAGAAGATACACAAAGGCGTATCGAATAATTTGTCAATAAATAGAAAATATATTTATTGAGAATAAAGTGACCTTGAGCTCATTTATTAAACCAAATAAAGTTAAATAAAAAAAACGTCGAAGAACGAGTATCTAGAACATTATAAAAAACCTTTTAAATGATGGTTAATAAACACAGGTAAACCAGATTAGAACTGAAACTATCTTATTTACAAGAAAGACAAAAATAGCTTCATATGACGAACCGGGCTCATCATAAATATTTCCGGCAGAATAAAGTATCAAGGAATCATCCTAGAACGCAAATTAAAATGGAAGTAACCCACAGATGAAAGAGTCAATAAGGCTCATATATGTTGGTCAATCTGTAAATGAGCCATGGACACAAGATGGGGGGCTGAATCCAGAGATGACACACTGGCTTTGTAGTAGCGTTTTCAGGTCGCTTACCACCTACACGTTTGTTTTGGACATCCGCTTGCTGAAAGTTAGCCCCAACCAAGGCTGGGCAGTATTTGAAATACATGTATTTGAAATACGTATTTAAAATACAAATACGTATTTTGTATTTGTATTTTAAATACTAAGCGCTTGAGTATTTTGTATTTTGCATTTCAATTACTCGTGCTCTTAAAATACATTTTTCAAAATACATTTTCAATTTATGTTAAAAAATATACGCTAAAAATTATTCCATTCCATCAACTAAAATCCGAAAATTTTGCTACCGTTTTATTTCCAAAAAATAGCAATACCACAATTTAATTACTAAAGTACCTGTGTAAAGTAAACGCAACTGAATGCACATGCATTGAGAAAGTTGCGAAGCTGTCAGAAAGTTAAATAATGAAAAAATAAAATACAACGAAAACAGCGTTTGACATTTTAATCTAAAACAAGAGAAAAAAATATCAATCAAATGTTGACTTGGATAGACTATATATAGTTATATAGCATTTGGTGAAACGGTTTTTAATTGTCACTTATTTCTTAATTCCGTTTTATGTCTTTCAATAAAATATCGTTTTCTAACAAGAAATTATTGAGATTTTGTCGTTAGCTGGGATTTCTTTATTCGCCATCAAGAGATTTTCTGTCTGATATCACTCTTGAAAAACTTGTGTTTATGAAAGATAATAAAAACTTTTTTGATTAAAAGTATTTTGTATTTTAAATACATATTTTTGTTACACTGTATTTTGTATTTCAAATACCTGCTGTTGGAATGCAGTATTTTGTATTTTAAATACATGGAAAAAAAGTATTTGTATTTTGTATTTTAAATACATCAGAGCATGTATTTTGCCCAACACTGGCCCCAACTATGCCAGCACCTGTACTAACATCCTCCAATTTGGAGCCATCTGTAAACCAGAGCTGGCAACCCTGTTTTGCAACCACATTATCATTTCTCCAGGACGGGCGGTCACTAGTTTTTTATACATTCTCTCCTAGACCCCAAGACATGGCGCATTCCAGAAAAATTTTAGGATACGTATGTGTCCCGTAAGATTGAAGCAGTTTACATTAGCAGATCAGGTAGTCTTAGATCTTTCCTCGCAACCTCTGTCTTCACATAAATATGAAAAGGAGTACATGCTGTACATACACTTCCCTGGCAGCTGCCGAGCAGGTCTTGAGGACACCTGTGATACCCAAACAAACAAACAATTCTGTTCATTTTGCTCACCATCAATTGAGTCATGACCTGGTGTACTTTTGACCACCATAATATTAACCCATATGTAACCATTGCGATTAATGTGGCCCTGTAGAACCAAGCCATCTTTTTTTTGTAGATCTATGCTTATAACTCAACGTGTAAAGATGACCACTCATTGTTGACATCAGACTCAGTATTGAAATGTATAAACTGGTTTTAAACAAGACATGACATTCACATGATAATGAAAGTTGAAATCGCTAATTTAAGGCATTCCTTAATTGTTCAATAAATATAAATTTGCGTATATGAGCAATTAATTAACAAAATAATTAATAATTTTAAAGTGTTAGTTAATTAAGCGAACAGTGCTCGCGGACGTTCCGTATTAAATTAGTGAGCGATATGAAACACTTAAAATTTATCGCTTTCAAATTATATTATTTATTTGTTTTCTTCTTCTTTTCTCTTTTTGGCAACTTGTTAAAGGTGATTGATCTTTAAATAAATTACAGATCACATAAATACCTGCAAACATATGTACATTTATATATTTATTATTTTTATAATTCATAAGACACTACTGATTGAGTAGAAAAAAAATGACCACTTCTCGAAAACTGAACTGAAATGTTAAAGCGGAAGCAACCATAATCGCTTTTAAATTTTTAGCATCTTCAATTAAATCTCAATCAAATGACAAATTGTTTATGAAATGTTTAGCATTAAAAATGATCAACATTTGTCATCATAAAAACAGAAATCATAATTTAAAAGAATTTTTCAAAATTTATGCAATTCTTTAGTATTTTTTTTTTTTAATTTTAACTTGAGAATTGAAATATTAGAATTAAAAAGTTAAAAGCATATTTTTGTTCTATCTAATGAAACATTTTTAGATCAAGGCAACAGATCTTTTCCAAATTAAGGTGTGTGTGATCACTGATCACCAAAACACATTAAAAATATTTAAAAAAAAAACACACAATTTTTTTTTCATTAATTTTAAATTTAGAATAAGAAATATAAAAAATTTAACTAAAATAAATAAATTATGAAAAGAAATTTTTGTACATTCATCTCGTCTTTTGCAAACAAAACAATTTTTAATTTTAAATTTTACATAAAAAGTGATCGTAGGAGGTGGACGGTTGGTTGGGGCTGCAAAAATTTGATGAGTTGGTGGCTTTAATGCTTTTTGTTTGTTTTTGCTTTCATAAAGAAAAGAAAATTTTATTCAAAATTAAATTATGAATTGAGTAAAATTTTGGTTTTTAGGAATTTATTTTATTCAGTTTTATTTTTAAATTCCAAAACATAAAACAAAAATACAAAATCCAAAGGGCAGGCAGAAGAAATTTATGAAATTCGTTGAAGTTTACAAATTGTTTATAATTTTCTGAAATTTTTGGGCATAAAAACAGTTTTAGTCCAGCATATTTTGCATATAACATAAAACAAAATTTCGTTGTAGGCAAAATAATAATTGAGTAATAGGTCTGTTCAATAACTAAAATTTTTTCACAATTAGTAACAATTTTTGCTAAAACGTGTTCATTACCAGACTCACTAAACCAAAAAAAAAAAAAATTCCAAAGAGAGAACAAAAAGAGAGAGTGTGATAAAATGAGACACAACAAATTCCTGCAAGATTTTTCAATCAGCTGTTTTACACAGGTGTCGTCTGGTGGCAAATTTATAGTTTTTAATACGATTTTATTTTTTAAATAAGACACTGTGCGGGGGGAGGCTGACGGCGTTGGAATTATCGATTGTGCGGATTTGTCCGTAAACATTTTTGTTTGTTTTTTTTTGATAAAATTGTAGTGATCAACTTTTTTAAGGAAGACAAGAAAAGTTGAAGACTTACTGGCTGGGGTATATGTATGTCATGGCTGTTTCACCACTACCACGTTGGTCTTCAGCACCCAAATTACTTCGAACCCAGGCCATGACTAATTGTATACTATTATTAAGCAGCAGCTCTTCATTACTGATTGTCTATATTTAATCTCATTGATCAATTTTCCATTTTATCGCTGTGTTTTTCCGTCGATCGGAATATACTTTATATTCTCTCACCAACATTCATTCGATTTCTAATTGATTTTTGTGTCTGTTGCTATTGTAGCAGTGATTTCAAACTATCAAACCATTGCATTTCCCCCAGGGTAACAGTTTGGTATGCCCTTATCCACTCAATGCTCAATTTTGATGTAATTTAATTGCAGCTTAAACGGGAATGTAGTAAATCCGTGAAACATTTATTATTGATTGTTTTTAGAAATAGAAATTTGGCAACGTTGCCAAAAAAAATGTCAAACAGCTGATGTTTTGCACGGTTTGCACACTGAAGCCTAAACACAAAATTTTCTTCATTAAAGTTTCATTTAACTATTTGCTGATTAAAATACTTAAATACGAAGTTGAACTTGCGCTAAGTTTTTGCACATTATTCCCATAAAATCAATGAGGATTTAAAATCGGCAAACAAACCTTTAACCCACTTAAAAATTTGTTTATTATATATTTCTAGTACCAACTGTTATCAAAAATACGTGGTTTTTAAGTTTAAACATTGTAATTTTTGTAGAACGGAAATAATTATAAATCTTGATATAGATAATTTTCTTGTCCTCTTCAAGAAGTAATAGTAACAGCAATAACTATAAAAAAATTAATTTAAAACAAATTAAGATGGTCCAAAAAGCATTCAAATAGCTTTAAAATAAAACGAATTTAAGAATTACTCAGTCAGCAAGAACCCGTAAATCTTTTCTTAACTTGTACGCGTATCATTTCAATTGAATCTGCTGAACAAGCTGCACTGCAATTAAAAGGCAATCAACCTACTTACCATTCAAATCAAGGTAGGCCAATGAAGCCGGCACGCCATCGCGCCAGCGCGGCAACGTAACAAACAATCTTGATTGATAAACTTCAATGCCAAACGGTATCACATTTTCGGGCTTAAATTCATAACCTTCGATGGCAGACCAACGATCCTCAGCACTGGCATATTTGAAATCGATTTCTTTCCACTCGTATGCAACACGCAAGTTGTCAGTTGAGTGCACACGGCCGATTAAATGTGTCGCCCAAATGACTAACAATATTGATGGTGTTGTTGGCCACAAGTTGGTCATTTTAAATTTAAAAAAAAAGATTAGCGTAGATTTCAAGTAGAACAAATCAATTATTACATGAATACTTTTTAAGATTTCAATTGAATATTTTATGCCAGCTGTGTTGTCGGCAGAGAATTTTCGTTTTGAACTGGAAAAAAAAACCAAAAAGAAGAGAAAGATATCAACATTTTATTTATTTGTGTACATATTTAAAACGTTTAAAAAAAAACGTTCACTTCCATTCAAAACAAGAAATGTTCAGGTCATTATATTGTTTAGTAAATATAAACTTTTTAACGGCCTTCGTTTTGCGCAACACGCTTTGTAGAAACGATGTTGGGTTTTTGTTTTTTTTTTTTTTTTGGAAGCAAAAACTTTAAAGCTCACTTCGATGTGTTCAACTTTGTGTTTTTATTTAAATGTTTTTCAATAATGAAAATTACCACTTATTAATATTAAAATCAAATTTCCATAAGAGAATATTTAATAAGATTTTAATAAATTCACATTTTTTTATGAGAAAGATGCAGAAACTTTGTTTTCCAATGATTTGATTCTACACAAAAATGGCCAACATGTGAATTTTTTATTATTCAATCAATTACAGGTTTTAGCAGATTTTCGTAATTTATTCAATGTTTACGTTAAGAACTAAGGCCCCGATTATGGTTCACAACATTTGTTCATTTAAGTATGTATTTTTTGAAAAGTGATTATGGTTTACAACTATTGTATCAAGTGTTGTGAAAATCTTACAACACATAATCAGATGTTGTCAAAAACTTACGACACCTACTGAAGTGTTGTCTTGTTGATGTTACCAGTTAAATTACGAAAAAATTATAAAATTTGTAAGTGTGCATACAAAATGTTTTGCAAAAATATAAAAAAAAACAATTAATTGTTAAAATTTATTAACAAAATATACATAAATAAAAATACATCTATACACATAATTATTACCCATTTTTCGATTACAAAACAGTTTTATTTTGTATTTTGTAGTTGCAATGGATTTAAACTGCAATCTATAATTTTTTGGTCCTTTCATTATCATAACCAAATTAAACATCAACATTAACATACATTTTTATGGCTTTGTTTGTACTTTTCTAGCAAAAACGTTTTTCATTCTTTTCATTTTTACCAATGCATTTCTACGCGGTAGTTGCGGTGTTACATGAAATCCAACACTCCATGTCTTTTTTTTGTAAATCTTGACAATGAAACGTCAAAATTTATTGTTTTTCGCTTGTGTATGTGTAATGAAAGCAACATACGCGTGCATCTTTCTGGAAGTGTGGCTTTACTTAGTAGTTTTTTGTGTGCAGGCATGTATTTTTGCGGAAAGATGCTCTACAAATGAAAAACAACTCTGTGACATACACAACACCTAGATGTTGTGAACCATAATCACAAAAAGAGTTGTAAGTTGTGTTGTAAATCTTACAACACAACATTTAGATGTTGTGAACCATAATCGGGGGGTAAATTACATAATTGAAAACGACATTACTGGGTAGTGAAATACGTATGTATGTATGTATGTATGTATGTATGTATGCGTGTAGCTATCTTCACGCTTGTTAAACAAAATTTCAAATGCGAGTAAACAATTGAAATAAAGTTTATGTTAAAGTGTAAGAAATTCTTAAGTGTGAATAGACAAGATATTTTTTTTTTTTTTTCATTTATTTAAAAACCGAAAATAAGGTGTTAAAAGTCTTTATGAGATTATTACTCTTGACTGGACAAGTGCACCACTCATTTCCAAAAATTAGAATAGAATAGCTATTCATTTCAGCCTTTCTAGGGTGTCGTATTCATAATTGAATTTATATCTATGAATTAAATGCTCGACGTGAGGCCCAAAAAACACTCACGCCTACATCTCTAGTACATAGCTTATGTTTCCAAGGGAAATATTGTTCTAAGCAGAATTTTTTTCAAAAAAAAAAAAAAAATAAGTAAATGAATTAATCTACTCTTGATTAAATAAATTATGTTGGCCAAAATATTTCCGTAACAAAATATAAAAACTTTTTAAACGTCCAACTTAATCTCAAAAAAAAAAAAAAAAACTTATCAGTGGCTCAGCTGGTTTCTTATAAATCATTTATCCAATGCTGATTTTTATTTTTCATAAACCATTCACTCATTCTCATGTGTTTAAGTATTAGTTAGTAGTAGACAGCTTCTATTCAAGTGACCAATTATGAAGGTGTGGCAGCTTACAAGTCAAATATGCCTCTTGAAATCAAAAGTACAATTCTCTAGCATTGTTTCCCACTCTATTTGTGTTACACCGTTGAATGAATGTATGTGTGAGTGTGTGTATGTATTTTCTGATATTTGAAATGAGTAGAAAATCATTTTTTTTTGTTGCTATAAAAAAACAGCGTTTGAATTTAACGCTTAAAACAAGCAGCAAAACAAAACAAGAAATCCACTTTAAATATTTTGCACGTCACAAAACAATAAAGTTAATTTTTATTTTCAATATGTTGGCCCATATTCATAGAAAATATGTTTTGCTGATTGAAGTCTCAGTTAACAAATTTCCAGGCAAAACTTTTATCGACATAAGAATAACTAAGTTCTTTACGCTTAAATTAATTTAATTTTAAAGTCAAATTAATTTTAGCGTGTGTCTGCTACAACAAAAGGTTTATAATGATATGAATGGATGTCACTAAGGCAGCAATTAACACACCAGATCAAACACAACCAGTATTCAACTGGTTTAAGCTCATCTGCTTCATTATATCTGCATTTATGTTTTTTTTTATTAAATTTGTTCAAGAGTAAGGATAGCTTTTTTTTATCAAATAAATAGTAAATTTATATTACAAAATCGATAAAGGGCATATTTTACTAAAATTTTTTTATATATTTTATCTTAGTTTTCGGCATATAAGATAAAAAAATAATGTATTAAAAATCTAATTCAAGTATAATCTTTGTACGGTAACACTGTGTTTGCCTTTTGTCATTTTACTGAGATGCAAGTAAAAAACTTACTGGCAATCAAAATCTCTTGCAAGTGAGTTTACAACTTGCAGAAGTATGATTGTATTAGTAAAAGATTTTTGTAGGGGCAATCCGTTTTTTGTAGCATATGTGGATGTTTATTTCCCGAAATTCACTGGCAACACTGTTAATAACTGAAACAAACAGCCATACACACACATGTGTATGTGTGCGTATGTACAAATTGCTTGCGAATGGTTGAAAACATTGGTAAAGTTTGCTACCTAAGTCTTTTGTTGTTCAGACATTTTGCCGCACAAACACTTGCACACATACATTCGCACATATGCGCATACATCTATCTGAAATTAGATCTTCTGGTTCTAATTTCAGAGCGTTTTGTTAAGTTCCAGCAAGCTTTTTATTTTTTGCAACGTTTATAGAAGCAAATCCTACAAGAAGGAGTTCCCATGCCAAGCATAGTGTCAATGACTCGTACAATTGTTTATTGTGATATTTGGAGTGAATCAAGCAATAATGAAAGTTTGAAGTTGAAAGTTTGTAACACATTGTCGTGAAGCTGTCGAATAGAAGCACACAAATAAATTATCTTCGGATGCGAAAGCGGAAAATGAACTGAATAAGATTTTTGTGATGAGTCTGCTGATGACGAAAGTGTTAACGAGTATCAGGCTTTGAAACATGTGATGCCACACCTAACATTTTTCATTCAAAAGTTCTTGAAAGCTTGTACAATGTTTAAACAAAATTTGTGGCAAAATGGTTCAAACTGCGGAAATTCGCAAAAATTTGGCAAAATGCAAAGAAAAACATTTTTGTGTTTTTTTCTCTTTTTTTTAGTTGCTTAACTTGGGGGTTACACGATCAAGGTTTGGCCTTTCAAGTTTTAATACATTCACACTTTTTTACTAATATACTCACAATTTTGAAAATTTATGCAAATTGGAGGACAATTTTTGCTTTCCATAGAGAGCATCAAGTCGCAATCAACAAAACAGCTGACAACAATTTTTTTTTTCGTTCTGTCTGCAAATATTTTTTTGTTTTGTTTGGAAGTTGCAATTAAAAGTGATAAAAATTAAACAGATTCAAGCTTAAAAATCGAAATAGAAATGTTTACGTGCAAACCCAACAAATATAATGATGTGCTGCGATTTATAGAGCTATACAGAAGCCACAAAGTTCTGTGGAATATGAATGTGGCGTCATATCGACTCCTTTCTGTCCTCTGGTTTTTTTCTTCTTCTTTTATTTTCTTTATTTCTGATAGAACTTTTAATGAAGCCGCTATTTTTAATTTTGTTCTTGACGGCATCTTGAAAACGAATTTTTATGAAATTGCGTGCAGCCTACATCACAGCTATCAATTTTATGGGATTTTGACAAGCAGTATGTGAAAAAAACTTGATAGCAAAACTTGGTCGTGTAACTGCAGTGCAAGGTGTTTATAATCCATTTTAATTGTAACTCTATTTTCGCACATTGCAAATTTCTCACAAATTTTCTAATTTCTGGACAATAAGGGGCAATAATTATTTCATTTAGAGGCTGATAATTGTTTCAAATAAATTTTCTCACGTCTAGACGTTAGCTACTGGTTCAGTAACTCACAGACGACATGTTTTTCACATTGTATTTGTCAAATTTTACACGAGTAAGCAGCTACATATTGTGTGTTACTTTAAAAAAACATTTCTTGTGTAAGAAACACGAAAGAAAGTCATAATATGAAATAGCGCGTGTTCTAGTTTGTTATGTACGGAGATATGCCATCAAATTTATGCGGCATGCTAAAACGTTGTGGTTTTAACAAAAATTATATTAAATTATAATGTTTTGGTGCAACCAAAATTTTTGTAGTGAAAAAGAAAAAGCGCACAAATAAATGTTGTTTTATTTTTATGCGATAAATAAAGTTGTGAATAATAGTTAGTATTGAAAATATTATGAACACTATTTATTTTTATAACATTTTCTTTCAAAAAACTGTTGTCAAACAAAAAAAAAGTTTAATTTTTAAACATATCAGCTGTTGCAAATAAGCATGGCCAATGTTTTTAAAATTAAAAAATTAAAATTTTATAAATAAATAAAATGAAATATTTTGTTAGACATAAAGAAAAAACGAGAGTCGAAGACTTAAAAAAACACATGTAAAAACACGTCGTGTGGGGAGTACTTTAACAAACTTTTCTTTCACTTTTTTTCATTTATGAAAAAAAATATTATTATAGAAAATCACACGAAATTGGTTCAGGTGATTTGTAGTTTTGTTTATAGTTTTATCAGGCTTGAATTCGACTTTTACTTTTTCAGAATTGAGAAATAATTTTTCTGTGATAAAACTGTTTTTGTTTGCTATTTATTATTTTATTATTTTTCTTCTCCAATTCTAATCGCTGGTTTTTTACTTGATAATTTCAATGGCACTTATTTTGTTTGCTTTTACAAAACTTGATTTTAATTCCTTCAAGTCATATTCAAATGGCATATGTATGTACTATCGTCGGTATTCATTATATTCAAAACTTAAATGTTGCTGAGAAACGTTTTAGAACAAAATTTGTTCTAAAACGTGTCGCAGCGAAATTTTAATTTTGATGAATACCGGTGTATGTGTTTATTTTATTATTTTTTTTTTTTTTATTTAATTTTTAACATTCATTTTAGCACAATTGCCAATTACTTTGTTATTAAATTTCAGTATTAGACGAAATGGCTTCTAACAAAAGCACAACCAACCTTTTCAGAGTTCAGTCCTTAACTAAACATTCCAGTAACACAGTGTCAATAAGCCGCCAATAAAAATATTCTGTTTAAAGTGTCTCCCTCAATTGCATTAGAATTGTTGTCTCTATGGAAGTCTCTCTTTGTAATTCTCTTAAATTCAGGTGATGGGTTTTTACAGTGAGTCATTTTTCAAACAACTGTATTTTAAGTATGACTTTAATCTGTCCACCAGCCAGCGTTGTTCTTGCAGAAGTTGTCTCTTCTCAAATAAAATGCAAACAATTATGTTTGAGTCATAATTACTTTTAAATATATATGTAAATTTGTTAAATTACACTCTGGAACAAATTCAAGTTAGCAAAAGTTAGGTCGATTCTGAGAGTGGGGGGGGGTGGGGGCAGAGGCTAAATTAAAAGACCCGTATCGCGGCGTTTGTTTATGTTAGTTCGAATTTTGTTTGTTTTTAATCTACCTTCGAACTTTGCATTCAAATGCCAATTTTCCGCATATTGCTGATAAAAGGTTATCCATTTCGTGATTTCAAAAGTGTAGGACTGGAAGTCGACATCTGTCAAACTAAGTTGTTAAAGCAATTATTTTCTTTTCAGTTGAAAGTCTGACATTGATGACAATGGATAGTTTAACTATCATACAAAGCATAAAAATTATAAAAATATACTACAAAAATGGTGATTCTGCCACAGCCACATATCGTACTTTAACAGGAGATTATGGTTTATACAATCGCCTAACTACGCAAGCAATTGGCAAAATTGTGAAGAAATTTGAAGAGTCTGGAGCGGTTACAAATATTGTAAGGGCTGTGCACCATCGTTTCGCTCGTTCTGCCAAAAATATCGCTGCTGGAAAAAAGATCTGAAGTTTCATCCTTCTAAAATGCAAATCGTTCAAGAACTGAAAGAAAGTGACTTTGATTTACGCACAAATTTTTGTGAAACGATGTTGGAGCGTTTGCGCACTGTAAATCCCATTTATTGGAGCGACCAGGCTCATTTACACTTTAACGGACACGTCAACAAGCAAAACTGCCGCTACTGGTCTCTTGCAAGAACCCGCAACCATTGCATTGTCTCGATGTAACAACAAATGTAACCATTTTTTCGAAAATTCTCGAAATCTACTTCTGGCAACACTGTTCCAGAGCCTCTTCTATTTTTTTCCGAATTCAATAATTATTATTTTCTTTTTTTTTAGAATTGTACGCAGCCAATCATTAATTTTATAATTTATGGGGGATTTATCTATGATTTATTATTAGTGTTTTATATGAATTTCCACAACCATGAATCAAGTTTAGGAATATTGATTACACAGGGCAACATTGTACTGATTTGTTCAGCGGCTTCGAAACAGCTAATTTGCCCACCCTGTTAGATGTCTTTGATCTTTTTTTTTTGTCTAATCTAATCAATATCAATGACAAAAATAATATAGAAAGAACTTGAGCCCGATAATCGTAATACAGAATATTCAAATCTGAACTCAAGGCCGTGTCAGATAAAACTTTTGCTTCGCGTTACGTTACATACACGCTTTGACATTTAAGATAAAAATGTACATGTTTATATGGCACTTGTCACATAAATTTTATGTGACGCAAAGCAAAGCAAAAAGTTTCTTTCATCTTTTTGCGCGCTTTGACAATTAGCTGCTTTCATTTTCTTTTCTTTTTTCTTGGCGTCAACAGAAATCAAAAAAAAAAAAATCCAAATAAAAAAATTTTATAAATTTAATGAATAAATTCATTTGAAAAACTACAATATACAACTTCAATATTTTATTGATAAACAAACAATACGCGGGTCTTGTCAAAGTTTTTATTGTGACATACACTTTTTTTATCTGACACGGCCTTTAATTATTTTTTAGCTTTAAGAGTCAATTGAAATGTATTAATTCAGCTCCAAAAATAGACCTTACAAATATTTTCTGTCTTTTTCAGCCGTCTATTTGCCGCCGACATTTCGTTGATGCCAATCAACTCATCAGTAGACTCGAAAAATTCTTAAAAGAGTGTGAGTGTATAGAAGGTTGCAAATAAAAGTAAAAGAGTTGCAAAACGAAAATAATGTTTGCTGTGTTAAAGGTTTGCCTGAACATTTCTGATTCTCATTTTGTTCATGGGAATTATGGAATAAGTAGTTAAGTTTCAAATATTCCGTTAAGAATTTTTCGAGTCTACTGATGGATTAGTTGATTAGCATCAACGAAATGTCGGCGACAGACACCATTTGTAAGGTCTATTTTTGGACCTGAAGTAACACAGAATAATTATAAAAGTTTTTACCATTGGAGAAAAAATCTCTAAATTGGCAACATTGTTACGAGCAGCGTGTTACTAATTTCTTATGCATGAACAGGTAGCACAGCTCAGTTGATATGTTTTGTAGCTGTAAAATCATATGGGAAAAAATCCACTGATTTCAAGTAAAAGTTGATTGATAATTCCGCCGAGCTGTTCAGCGGCGGCTAAGCCGATACGGCTTGCTTCTCTGGCTTCGTTTTAGGTTTGTTGAACAAAAGTATGTCAAAATTGACTTCAATTGAGGAATCCTTTATCAAGTTACCTTTTTGTTTTCTTCAAAAACTGAAATAAAAACATCTTTATTTTGTTATGTTTTAATACAGGACACTTTAATTTATTTCTCAATTTGAAATTTAAATAATTTAATAATGTGTGTTTCCTTGTTTAAAGCTTATTTAAATGCAAACAAAATTACAACAATTTCACAAAATAATATACAGGAATTTTTTTTTTTTTTTTTAGTTTAGTTTAGTTTTTAATTAAAACTTAATACATACATTTTTTTATAGAGAACCAGGCTGCTTTTATTTGGTTTTAACAATAATAAATTCTGTTTTCTTCTCTTTGTTTTGAACAATATTACAAATAAGTTTAAGGGAAAAAAGCAGCTTAAAAACAAACCTGTAAAAAGGGTGTCTTTATACTAAAATTAAAATTTCAAATTTTAAAATTCTCCTCCTTAACTATAAGCATGTGACAAGGACCGAAAAATCCAACAGTTGAACTTAATTTTCTTAATCAAAAATAAGACAACTGTGATGTGTTTTGAAACACATCGCTTGCTTCAAATATTGAAACCAAAAAAATCCAATTTCAATAGTTTGAGAGGCAAGGAACTTTATCGATCAGTAAAATTAATGTGACACTCTTTCAGATGGCAGCGCTTGCAAAATACAGCCCGGCATAATTAAAACGAACGGCAGATAGCTGGTATGTGCCAGCTATTCTATTAACCTAAACACACATACATACATATTTAAATGAACCGCAATTGTGTGAGTGAGACTAGATGTTTAAAAAAATGTCTAAATCGTAATGGCATAAAAATTAAGCGCAGACATTTTGAAGGCTTAACCATTTACTCGAGTGTCGCCCAGAGATTATTCAGACAGTTGTTATAAATATTGTGTGTTTGTAGAAAATGAAGTTATTTACTTTTATTTTCTTTAAATCTTTAATAGCTGTAGACAAACAGAGAAAAAGTTATTGTATATATGTAAATGAAACGAAACAACAAAAAAAGTGTAAACAAAGAAAGAAAAAAAAAAGTAAAAATACACAATTCTTTGCATAAAATATCTAAAATAAATTGAAAGAATATTTGAAAATTCTAAGCATATGTACATATGTATATGCTAAGCATGCTCGCTATAGCAGGACTACAGACATAAACAAAATGAGCAGACTACAAACGAAATGTTTTTAATGAACAGTAGTAATGATATACAACAAGAGATATTTACATATGTATGTGTGCAAGTATAGGCAATATCATTTAATATAGCTCAAAGGTCAGACAGTAGGCACACAACTTGGCTGATACGGATGATCCTTTAAAAAAAAAAAAAGGATGATACACTTAGGTTTGGTTTGTTTGCTCATGTCTTGCGACATGATTTCGTATTTTTTTTTTTTTTTTAATAATTTATTTTTTAGATTTAATATTAATTATGTGTGTTTTCAATTCAATTGATATTTTTATCATCTTTTCCAACAACTTTGGAAACTATTTCAGAAAATAACATGACAGAATAAAAACAATACAAAGTATTTAGTAAAAGGTACCCTACACTTATCCATGTTATCTATGGGTTTTTTTTCAAATTTGAATAAATGTCACACTATTACTTTAAATATCGCAAAGCTTTTGCATGACAAGGAATCAATTTTTAGGGTAACTTCTTATGCATTTTGGAATACTAATCGAAATTTGCTGCGTGTTTTGAGAAAAAAAAATTTATGAAGATATTGCAATTAAAACTAATTTTTCTGCCTAAGAGTGCATGTACACCATGATATACAAGGTGGCGCAAAAGTAATCCTCCTATCAGAAAATGATAGAAATTTTGCGATTGGGCCCTAATGTCAGTTCTGTTTTGACATTTGTGTAGTAAACACATGCGAAATACACGTTAATAAACAATGTTACGCTACACTGCTCCAGAACGCGGAATATTGGTGACTCTTTATTTGACCAATAATCGGTCGGTGACTTTTGATGTCATGGAAGCGCCGTCGACATCGACCAGACGACGTGCCACGCAAATGGGTATCAGTCGACAGTCTTTACAGCGAATTTTGGTACAAGATTTTAAGATGTTTCCGTACAAAGTCCAGACGGTGCATCAGCTGTTAGCTGCTGACCGCCAATCGCGTCTAACATACGCTCAAGCCATCCTTGATCACCGCCAAGAGGAAGATGATTTTTCATCAAAAATAATCATGCATGATGAGGCCCATTTCCATCTTAGCGGATACGTAAATAAGCAAAATTTACGCTTCTGGGGCACTGAAAATTCGCGTGTAACTCACGAAGAGCCATTACACCCGCTCAAAGTCACTGTATGGTGTGCTGTTTTCGCTGGATGAGTCATCGGACCTTTTTTCTTCGAAGACGTCGCGGGCCAAACGGTTACTGTGAATGGTGAGCGCTACAGAGCAATGATCAACGAGTTCTTTTTGCTGCAACTTGATGAATTGGGATTGGAAAACATGTGGTTCCAACAGGACGGTGCTACGGCACACATGGCACGTGCCACAACCGATATGCTGAAGGATGCATTTCCCGGTCGCCTAATCTCCCGTTTTGGCGATTTGCACTGGCCAGCAAGATCGCCTGATTTGACCGCTGCAGACTTCTTTTTGTGGGGCGGGTTTGTGCGGCGGGTTTTGTGTCGCGGGTTTATGTCAACAAGCCTCAGACTCTTGCAGTTCTTAAAGACAATATCCGTCAAGAATGTGAGGACCTATCGCCGGAAGTTTTGGCCAATGTGATGGAAAATGTTATAAAAAAGGCTCAAATGACAATCAACTGTGGCGGCGGCCATTTATATGTATGACATCATATTCTCGACTTGATGTAAAAAAATTAAAAGACCAAATAAAAATAATCCACAAGAAGAATCAAAGTTTTTAATTTTTTTTTTTTTTTAAATACAGCCAAAAAACATTGGAAGGTTATTTTTGCGCCACCCTGTACAAAGAAAATGAAGCTATACATACATACGTTTTTTCAGTAATCCAAAGTAATCCCGATTCTTTTTAGATTCTTTGTATAGGTAATGAATTACAAATCAGAATGTGCCTGCAGAAGGATAATGTAATCACTACGATTCTTTCTGAAAAAGAATGTAATCGGCGTGTAATCGTAATCAAAATTTAACTAATAAAATGCTGGTTAAAATGCTTTTAATATTCTTTCAAAATACTTTAAATTTTTTGTTTATAATAATATAGAATTTTATATAAAAACAAGCTAGAAAATTTTAAACTACAAAAAAAAATATTTTTTTTTTTGAAAACCATTACTTTTACCTGATAAAGCCTTCACCTTTATTTACACTTTATACATACGTACTATGTATGAGTTGTACATAAAAATGATGTTAAAATTACTTTTTGGAATATAAATTAAAAACTATTTTTGTGTTTTACAACTTCTCAAGCCAATAACTATACATAAATATTTGAAGAATAAAATTAAATTACTACGTAGTTTTGAAATACATAAAATAATAAAGTGAATAAAAGTGAAATAAATAAAGGCAAACATTTAACAAATGTTTTGCAAAATTGTCTGAATACACTTCTTTGAGGTACTTTCAGCTTAAAATATGAATTACAAACATATTTTGCCTCAAGTCCAACATTAATTTTACGCAAAGCCCTGGAGACATTCATTCAACTTGTTCAAATTTGTATGCGTAAATTTTTACAAGTGACTTAAGAAAGACAGCCGAGAAAAAGAGAGACAGAGAGAAAGACAGACAGAGAGCGAAAAAAAAATAGAGTTTACCATAAGTCATTGATAAGACGTGTGTGTAAAAATATTTGAAAAGTCAAAGGAAATGTCCCAGGGCAATCACCTGTCACATCATCATACTTTAATTTTATAAAGTACAATATATAAAATATGGTGTATATATGTATGTATGCGTATACATATGTACTTATGCACATGTGTATGTAATTAAAATTTTAATATGCTTGTTTAAATGTACGTACGAGTAAGTATGTTTTCATGTATGTTAAGTATGAGTTATACATATTGTTTACTAAGTGTAGAATATTTATTGCCGGTGTGTTTACGAGTATGTATGTAATTGCTATTTATACAAAAAGTAAAGTGCAAATTTATTTTCAAAGTTCTATGGGTTGTATAAAAAATGGTAAAAAGCGAATTCTCTTACAGATTTTCACAAAATAGAAAGTTGAGTTGAAAGAGAAAGGCTGGAAAATTTAGAATAAATAAAAAAAAAGGAAAACATGCCAGACGTGAATGAGTTTAATGCCGTTCAAGAAAATTTCTTAGTCCCGGTTCACACAGAACAACTTTTGCTGAAGAAATTCTTGTAAGTAAGTTCTCTTTATTTTTAGAGTTGCCTTCATTGTTCACACAAATCAATCAGTTTCAACAAATTTCCCATTTTTAGGCAAAATACTGACCTAGCAATATTGATCGAAACATGTGTTTCCATCGATGTGTCTTTCGTTAATACACACGAAGAAACATTGAACGCAACATCAGTTGTGTGTGAATAATTTTTGTTAATACAACTAACTATTGTATGCGAAGAAGAAAAAAACAAATTTTAGATGTGTGTGAGTGACTCGCAAAGTGTGTTTATCATTATCAAAATATTACATGAACATGAAGAGGAAGCATTTTTTCCAAAATGAGGCCGGTGAGGCAGTTACTGTGAATGGTGTTCGCTATCGTAACATCAAAAAGTGTTGAAATCAGAGGAAACATAATTTTCAACAAGAAACATTACTACACACGTAGAAACATTAAAAGGAACATCAGCATGTTCCTCCGTCAGCACTAGGCTTGTAAATTCTATCACTTCTATTGTTCACACAAAAAAGAACTCACGCACATGCAAATTTCGACAAGTTGGCACCAGAGTTCGGTATTGATTGCCATACTTCTTTCTCCCTTCTCACAAACTCAAGAGTTGATCAACAAAATTTGAGGTGTGTGAACACGGTGTTGGCTAACACTAAACAACAATTTCACACTTTTTCCAAAATAAAAAGTTTGTGGGCAAGATATATTTATGCCCAGTAGCCTTACAAAATCAGCTGACTACCGCTTCTGGCCCTTAAACTAGAGTAATTCTATCAACAAAATACATGAAGTGTTAGTTAGTTGATGTTACGTTTGTGTTAGTTATGCGGCTACCTGGTATTAAAGTACCTTGGGCGGTGTCAATAGATTCAGGCATGATACAATCAACAAGCTAGTCTCAGTGGCTGAATCATTAATCACCTGAATTCGTAAAAATGTCAAAAACTATTTGTATTTTTTATTTTGTTTTACATCCACACTGTGTTAATACTTTCAGTGGTGTCTTTCTAACAATTTTCTAAAGTTAAGAAAAACAAAATACATGTTATTTTTCATTGTTTTACGTCTATAAATCGAATGTTTTCTGTCTTTTTCAGCTTCATTTCATTTCGGCGGCATATGGACGTCATCAACTCATCAGCAGACTCGAAAAATCTTAAAAGAATGTTTTCTGTATTAAAGGTTTGTTTGAACATTTTTGATTCTCATTTTGTTCATAGGAATTTCGGAATAAGAAGTTGAGTTTTAAATGTTCTTTTAAGAATTTTTCGCATCTACACTGGTGAGTTGATTAGCAGCAACGAAATGTCGTCGGCATAGACATACATAGATGGATGAAAAACACAGAAAATATTAAGGTCTATTTATAGACCTAAAATATTACATTACAATTGGCAAATAAATAAGTTCACTTTTGCACGTTATTTTTCTTGAAGTTGTTCTTTTTGTAGGGAAGAGGTTGCCTTATTAGCTGTACCATGCATTCGGATAGGTTTTAAAGGATTAACAAAACTATTTGTCACTGCGCAATCCAAGCAATATTATTGCTTAAGGACAGTGTATGTATGTTTGTACGGGTATGTACATACATATGTATGCTGTATGTGTGAATCTGTATAACCAATAAAAATAAATGATGGATGGGCTGGATCCAAATGAATTATGTATATATATGATTATAAAATTTATATGTGACACTAGACTTGCGATTCATATATTCTACATACATATGGTTTATGCATACATATGTGAGTATTTCTGTAGCTAAGGGTGATGTGTTGTGGGGTGCAGGAGCGAAAGTTACAGCATGACAGAAAAAGTTATTAAAGTTTATTACATACCTAGAGTTTATCTGGCTAGCGGCTATTTTCACAATGTAAAATTAAGACGTAACGTTTACTTTAACGACAACTTTTTTCTGCCAAACTTGCCATTAAAGTCCACATTAATTTTTAATCGCACATTGTGAAAAAGAGCCGTTATTTATAAAAAAAAAATATCTATTTTGTGTTTCTTAAACGCTTATTTTACAAATATAGTATAGAAATGTGTCAAATAAATTTTTATAAATATGACCGTATATATTTTTAATGATTTTTAAATTGTTTAGCAGTTTTTGTATGTGGTGTTTTTTTTTTCGAAGTATAGAACTTTAAGTTTGCAATAAACAACGATGGATTATTCGATTGACATGAATTTTATTTATCCGAAAGATAATCTTGTGACATTACATTTTAAATATGATTTCTGTCATATGACCGCCACGGCTAGCGCGGATGTAGTCCAATCTGGACGTCCAATTTTCGATGACTTTTTCCAACATTTGTGGCCGTATATCGGCAATAACACGGCGAATGTTGTCTTCCAAGTGGTCAAGCGTTTGTGGCTTATCGGCATAGACCAATGACTTTACATAGCGCCACAGAAAGTAGTCTAGCGGTGTTAAATCACAAGATCTTGGAGGCCAATTCACAGGTCCAAAACGTGAAATTAGGCGGTCACCAAACGTGTTTTACAATAAATCGATTAAGGCACGAGCTGTGTGACATGTTGCGCTGTCTTATTGAAGTCACATCTCCTGGACATCGTGGTTATTTAATACAGGAATGAAAAAGTTAGTAATCATGGCTCTATACCGATTGCTATTGACTGTAACGTTCTGACCATCATCGTTTTTGAAGAAGTACGGACCAATGATTCCACCAGCCCATAAAGCGCACCAAACAGTCACGTTTTTCTGGATGTAACGGTGTTTCGATATACACTTGAGGATTAGCTTCACTCCAAATGTGGCAGTTTTGTTTGTTGACGTGCTAGCCATTCAACCAGAAGTGCAGTCCGCTTCATCGCTAAACAAAATTCGCTTATGAAAATCGGGAAACACGGCAATCTAGTTTTTGGCCCATTCGACGAATCTACGCCTTACTTGTTCAGGCGTGAGTCTATTCATGATGAATTCCCAAACCAAACTGAGAATAAATCACTTGACAGCTGTTAAATCGGTCGCCATCTTGAACAGTAATGCCAACATAAAGTTCTATACATCGAAAAAAAAAACACCCATTATATAGTTTCCTTTTCGTTTTCAATTAAAGTAAATTGTATATTGCTGGTTATTCGAGAAAACGTGTAGTGAAGTGAATCTATACATAGAAAACAAGAACAACATTTCAAGAGTGCAAACAAATTGTTTTTGTGCTTCATACAAAATTTACCGTTTACTGGTGAGAGAGAGAGAGAGATACGCGTGGTCAATTATCTCGTTAACTTCAATTTTGCAATGTGTGGAAACACAAACAGTTCTTCATTTTTATTTTTATTTGCCAAGGCAAGTTTCACCTCTTCGTCGAGTTTTTCAAATTGCCACCATTTTAATTCCAAAAACAAAATTGATTTTATCAATATTATTACAACACAATTAGTGAATTGGAGGTGTCACACTATCGATATTATCATATCGAATATTTTCAGTTGCTTGAAAAAGTGTAGCGTTATATCGACTGCAATATATTGCAACTAAAAAAAAAAACGGTTGTGTCGTAAAAATTTTTCGGCTTCAAGTCACTTGATTCCAAAAAAAAATTGCTGTAAAAACTGGACTTTAGGTTAATATACCTATTTTGTTTTTGTGATTTTTCTAATGTTAAGTCGTTTAAAATCTTATTCCAGACTTTATTTATAATACAGAATTTTGCACTACCATCGTGAAACCCCCTCCCACTAAGAGCCGCCCATATTAAAGGTGTAACGATTGTAGTTTAATTTGTTTTATCTCAGTAAACTCTCAGCAATGATATTTTACTTGGCAGCAAAGATGTTAGTTACATCCTGCTCTGTATTCGACCGTATAGTAAAACAAAAGCCACCAGATATGAAATAAACACGAAATTAAAACGTAAATAAAAGCTTATTGCGTAAGTGCTACGTTTTGTGGTAGTGTTAATAATACATTTTTTTAAATAGTTAGTAATAGTAGTCTATACATGGTGAGTTCCTTCTTTTCGACTTTTTTTTTCAACCAAATTCTTTAAAATAAAAAAATGTTTTCCTATTTTACAAAAGCAAGATCAATGCTCTTAAAGTGAATATTTCTTTTTCAGAAAAATAAAATAATAATTTTAATTACATATAAAGACAAAGTTACCTTTTTCGAACTTCCTTAAAATGTGTAAAAATAGTTCAGCAAGACTGTAAAACTAAACCCTCCAGAACAATTCAATCAAATCAAAATTTATAGCAGGCATTTCTAATAATAAAAATTATTTTTACCTTGCAATGTAATAAAAATTTTAGCACCAAAACCAATTATGTTAAATTAATATAAACACATACACCCAAATAAACTATTTAAACAAATATTTGCTTTAAAAAATCACAAATTATTACCTTTTTTCGATACGTAGAAATTGAAAAATAGAAGGAAATTAATCTTATTAAAATTTAATTAAAAGAGACAATGTTACCGCAATTTGAGAGAGAGAGAGAGAGAGAGAGAGTGAGAGAGAAAGAAAAATCAACAAAAAACTTACTGAGTTTTTCAACAAACAAGTTTACACTCCAGACAAAAATCACCAATGAGCTGCTAATCACTATTACCATCAATGTGAAACAGGAAAACATTTAAATGAAAATTATTGGGCGGGGGAAAAAAGCGCTCATTTTTTCGAACGTCCCTGTGCCAGTCACTTTGACGAAAAAATTTTGAAAAAAATTTGTTATTTTAAAATGAGTTACAATTATAAAAACAAAATTATTTAAGTGTAATATATCAATTCAATTACAAACATACCGAACAAATGTTGCTAATGGATCAAACACAAATTAAGAGAGCTTTCCACAGTGTATGATGAAATTTTACAGACAAAATTTTACAAAAAAAAAAAATTTACAAAGGAAAGTGATCAAATTTAGAAAAGATACAATAAGGAAACATCAATTGTTGGTTAGAGGGATGCTTGCTGTTAATAACAATAACGAAATTCACAGTTAGTAGTATATCTCATACCTTTTAAATATAAAATGTGATTTTATTAAGCCCATATAACACTCCATTTTTTTCTTGCATAGCAGCAGACTACTGCTTCTAGCTTCAAGAACTGTCAAAATACACAACACAAACGCGAACAAATCGGTGACAGAACGTAAAGTATTTCTACCAACAAAATACATGAAGTGTTTGTTGGTGTTGTGTATGTTGTAGTTATATGGTATTAAGATACCTTGATTAATTTGTGTATAACAACGGTAATAGCGTTGACAGTTTGCTATTTATATTATATCCAAAACTTGAATAATGCATAAAAAATGTAGTATCACATGGGCTTTAGAAAAATTTCTTATGGCAACACTGTTTTTGGCAGCTCAGCTGTTCTCGTGTAACATCATGACACAATGAAGAGCTGTGATCCCGTACTCAAAGTTGTTGCAAACGAGACGACTGTTAAGTGAGAAAGAGTGTTGCATTTTATGTATCGGGACTTGGCAGCCCTAGTGTTGCAATCTAGCAACTGACAGCTCTATCGTAAAGTTGCACATTTTTGAGAACATACATACGTACTCAGAACGTTTTGACATACGAGCGCTATTTGTGTTGCTAACAGTAACTTAAAACGGAATTAAACCGTGAACATTTTCATGCAATTCCAAGTATTTTTTACAACGTTCGACGTGGATTAATTCAGCAACAGTTCATGAATAAACTTAATTCAATTCTTGGCGATGAAGCTTCAACAAGGACCAGCGCTTATCGCTGGTATGGTGAATTCAATCACGGCCAAGATAAATTTCGTGAAGGTCGTCCAAAATCAGTTGTTGTTCAGAAAATCACTGATGCTGTGCGCGAGCTGATATTGCAAGATCGTCCTATGATCTATCGTGAGATTGAGATCCGGAACCTGCATACAATTTAATATCGCGTAAACATTTGACTGTCAAAAAAATTTGTTTGCATTGTATCGCACACAATTTGTTTGAATCGTTCGAAAAAATGGTTTGTGTCGGTTGGTCGAAAGAAATGCTCAAAAACCACGAAACACATATGACATCATGACAGCTGATATGATATATTTCTCTAAATTTTGTGTTTTTTTTTAATCAAATTTTGTTTTAAATTTCAAAGTTACAAAAACCAGACCATGAATTCCGCTATTGTTAAAATTAATTTAATCAAACATTGTGAAAAGGTTCAAGAAGGGAGGGGGAAACACACGCAAGGATTATTATAATTTATTTTTAAAAGGAGGTGAATTTGTTTGTAGGTTTTTTAATTAATATCTGATTTATGTTTTAATGCTCTAAGTGAATATAAGATTACGACAGACAACCAGTTATTAAAAGAAAAAGTTTTAATATAACATAAAATAAATTTTAAAATATACTCATCCACTGTTCAAAACTCAATTATAAACACACATATTAAAATCTTTTGGTTCAAATAAGGATCGAGTGAGATGAATGAAGAATATTCAATTCAAAAAAAGATCATTCAAAACGCAGTTTTCGTAGGAACCTGTTGAGTGTGTGAGTAAATTTTCCTATTTACTGGAGAAAGAAAAAAATAAACAAAAAAAAAACGAAGAAAACATTAAGTATCAGGTTAAAATAAAGTTATTATTATTTAACAATAACATTTTAATGTTAATTTAGCTATTGTATTGAATTATTTTTTAAAAGACTACAAGATGTTCAAGCATGTGGACTTAATTATTTTGTTTTTTTTTTTTTTGCATTTTCAGGTTAGTAACAACAATTAGAACAGCAACATTTACAATTGAAAAATAAACACTAAAGTATTCATTTTATTGATAAACATTTTCTGTTGCATTAAAAATTCAAGCTGGGAATAATTTTCGTTTATTTAATAAAAATGTTAAACAGTTATAGTGTAAAAATATTAAAACATGAGAGCCTACCAATCAGTTTTCTTAATAGAGAATTATAGTCATGCTATTATATAAAACACAAATATATGTTTGGTGACATATGAACAAATATTTGCCCAGAAAACGTGACCAAAGTTTTCTTGTGGAGCTTTATTTTGGGCAAATACACTCATAAAACTGCATATACATTCATGTAGATGCAACAACGAAAAGAAAAAACAAAAGAAAACGTAAAAACATTAAACTACACAAAAGCCTGTTTTAAGGTTATGTTCACTCAACGAACAATTACAAAATTTAAAGCAAATTTATATTTGATTTTGCAAATTTTTTGTACAAGATCAAATATTTGTGCGCTGTAAATTTTGCATTTGCTCATTGAGCTAACATAACCTAAAATATGTAGCTGTGATTTTTTTTCCTTGTTGTTTGTTCTTTCATTGCATATGTATATGCAATTTTAACTGTTTGCAGCCATGTGCTTAAATAAAACAAAGCTCATAGAGTACACGAAAAATCTTTTTGATTAAGGCCCCAAATAATAAAGTGAGTAGTGGTTACGTTGTTTCTAGGCTAATATCTGCAAATGTAGCCACACCTTAAACCTGCCCACAGCGTTCATAAATATTGTTCTTATTAATAATTTCAGAATCCTGCCAAAAGGGGGAAAACTAATTTGAGTTTTATGCCGTTTTCTTGTCTACAAAAAGTGCAATATTTTCAATCTTGTTTTGTGCAAAAAATGTAGACGAGTATGGTTTTCATTAATTTTTCTACATAATGTAGGCAACTTTTTCTTTTGATCTTAATCACACTAAACTATTAAAACTCGCATTTTAAGAATAAAATGCAAACATTTTTTCCAGAAAAGAAATCGGCATTCAATTTTAATGGAAAAAAGGGAGTTTCTACCGAAAAAAGAAGTTCTCTATGAAGGTAAGAAAGCACTTTCTTTAGACAAGTTTCTTACATACTGACAAACGATAAGATAAAAGTAATTAATTTAGCCTAATTACGGCAGGCGTAGAAAAGTTGGCGCTATAATCATTTTTTCTTTAATTCTACATCACTCTTCTTGCCTTCATTTTTATAAACAATAACAAAATTAAATAAATTAATAATAAAGAAATAAAATGTTTTTGTAATGAATTTTAATAAAATTGTGTACGAATCCAAAATCATTTCAAATTCATTTCTATGAATATTAAAATTTCTTTATTAAATGAAAAGAAAATATATCTAGTTTTCAACTAAATAAGATATAATTACAAAACTAAAAATAAAATTAAAACACAAACACAGAAGTGAAAAGAGCAACAAACGTTCAATAAAAGCTGAATAAAAACCAACTAAGATGAAAATTAACTTAATGTAGTTGATATTAAAAGGAAAGTGAAAACGAGGGCGAAAAAAATTTAATTGGAACGAACAGTCGGTGTGAAGGAATGACACAGATCAAGTTAGTGTTACTGTTTAATTTGTAAACAATACAAAAAAGAGGAGGTTACATCCTTTAAATGAGTACTTGGGTGCTTATAACAAAAAAAAAAAACAAAAAAAAACTTATTGAGAGGTTAGATAAATAAATATGTGTGTCAATTGGAAGTATAGAAGGTTAAACTTGTATTTGCCTATATGCAATATACATATGTATGTAAGTATATGTATGTATAAATGTACACATGGCTGGATATAAAAGTATGTGTATGCATGAGAGGAAAAGGAGAATGAGTGTATTATCGTCTATTTACAAAATGCAACAAAACGAACACCCTTGTGACAATAAACAATTCTGGCTGGCAATTAAGCAAAAGTAGTTTAAATACGAGTAGCAAATATGTATACAATGAGTGGTGTTGTTTAATTAAATGAAAGGACAGTAGAAAGAGGTGAGAATAGCTATGGCATATACATATATCATCATCAATCACCCTTATCCTGATTACTATAAATGTAACTACATACAAAAGTAGGTATGTATGTCTGTATGTATGTGTGGTATGCAAACATTAATATTATATATGTAGGTATATTTTTATAGAATATTTACCATTTAAAGAATATTTTTAGTTTATCATTTTGTAACACTAACGCTTTTATGATTGCAATATTTATCAAAATTTTGGGATTGCTAATATGAATTCATATCAGCCTTTTCCTTTTTTTTATAGATAGGTAGATAAAAAATTAAATGATGGCTTAAAACGAGTTGATAAGCCAACAAAATTAAATTAAAAAAGAAATAAATTGAATAATAAATGGTAAACGATAAAATATTAAATAATTAACAATTTGAAAGAATAAACATTTAATGCATTAATTTTCTTTTCAACTTGCTTGTATGTATATGGGTGGTGGGCATATGTTTGTTTTAAACCTGTGTATGTTGGCAATGGAAAATTGTTTTGTTTTTCCAGGATAAAGCAGCATATGCTGGAGCGTAGGGTGCAAGTGTAGCTAATTGATGAGAGACTGTAACTGTAAGATTTAATTCACTATTGCGTTGATTTTTTTCAGCTTTTGAAAAATTCTGAATGCTTGCTGGCTTTCATACCAGCGATGTCATTTTGAAGACAATGAGGACGTAAACTGAGAATCGGCGTTTTTATTTGCCGTTTACTGATAGTTGTTTTTTTTACGTTATTTAACCTTTAAAGTTGGGATAAACAAAAGATGGCATACGCACGTTTGTTACGGGTGCTATACAAAGTTGACCTTGTGGGTATGATCACCGAAAACGAGGCATCATCTGCAGCATTGGATTTCCTGGTAACATCACGCCTACACCGGGTATTCCACCTGGCATACCTGCCATGGGTATTGCTTGCATGGGACCCAAGAGGCCTGTAACAGAAAAATAATGTTAAAATGTTTTTTTTTTCACAAAATAAAAAAAGAAAAGTGATGGAAAGGTTCTAAAATCAGTTCTAAAACGATAATATCGTTAAACTATATGATTTACAATTGTTAATAATTTTATCGGGCCTTCCAGTTCGATTTATACTTCCTCCAAATTGAGAAAGGATTTTTTGTGATAATAAAAATGTAGTGATGAACATTTCTAAAGAAGACAAAAAAAGTAAAGTTGAATACTTACTGGCTGGGGTACATACATACTCCCGACACATAAAATACAACCCTCGCATTCCTTTAAATGCAAATGGCATGTGTAAGTTTACAGCCAAAGGTGATTCGAAATCATATGATTTTCGAAACACATCTGAATGATGCAAACTTATAAGATAGATGAAAAAATTGCTTAATCTGCAGTATGCAAAAATCATACTCCTCCCATTTATGATTTGAAATCATATAATTTTCGAAGCATGCATGAACTTTATCATAGACTTCGGTTTTTTAATTATTGTTAATTAAAATTCATCTCTAATACCAAGTATTTTGCGGAAGTTAACTGGGCACTTATTTGTCTCAGTTTTTAAATACTTCAACCATGGAGAGGTACACAATTGAACAGCGCCTCAAAGTTGTTGAAACATTTTATGGAATCAAATTGCATTTCTTGCACTTCGCCTTTTTTTTTTTGTCAGCATATTTGAATTCGTTGACAAGCGGAATTGCTACATTTTGACAAATGAGAATCCACAAGTTATTGTTGAAATGTCCATGCTTCCGCAAAGAGTAAACGGTTGGTGCACTTTGGCAACGTCATCGGGCCGTACACGACGTCGGCCAAGCAGTTACCGTGAATGGTGTTCGCTGTCGAGACACCCTGTACGATTAGCAGTAATTGTAAATCATATAGTTCGGCTATAAAGTTAAATTAATACTTGAGAGTAATTTCTTCAAATTACTCAGTTATTGGATTTGCTCGAAAAGTCCTCGAACGGACCTATCTTCATAGATCCTTTTATAATAATAAAATATTAAAACAATTCTCTTTAAACTTTTTGCTTTATTTGCAGTTAACAACGTGCACTTGGTTTGAACCACTGTTTATGAATCTAACACGTTCAGTGTTGCCACCAACACATTTTCTCCTAATGAAAAAAATCATTGGAATCTGTCAACGTTTCATTATAGACTGTATATGTACGTTTTTGGTCATGTAAAAGTGTCGATAAGAGTCTCAAAAATAGTGATGTCATGTTAAAGATTGTACTTACCTGCTGGCATTCCTGGAATACCACCAGGCGCTCTCAATAAGTTACTGCCAAGCAAAGCGGGATGATGAGGATGATGTGCTGCAATTGCCATAGCAGGTCGCATCATGGGCTGAACTAATTGCATTTGACCCGGGTACTGCATCTGTTTTCGACCGCCACAATATTTTTTTCACATACAAACGAGGACACATCCAACCAAATGCAAACGAAGAAACGAAAGAAATATAATGAAAAAAAAAATACATCATTAATAGAATTCGTAACTCGTGTATTCTTTAAAAGGAAGCGAAAACAAAATTAATAAATCAAGGACCCACACAGTTTGAGGTCGATTAAAATAAAGTTATACACAAAAAATATATATGTATATGTAATAAATTTCTAAATGTTATTTGGATTTTAAATCATTTTTTTTTTTGTTTTTAATTCGGTACTTAAAATTGAAAATTAAAAATAATAAGAACAATAATTATAATATAGTTATAATAATTTAAATTTTATTTCAAATCAATGTATGTAAATATTTGTTTAGTTCAATAGTGATGTGTAATAGCTTTTTGTTTTTTTTCTTGAGTAATTGAGTAAATTGCTTCGCATTACAATGAATATTTAAAAAGGCAGTTTGTTTAAAAGTTTCATTTTTTTTTTTTTTAAGAAGTAGTAGTAAGTAGAGGTATAATCAAAAAGTTTGGAATATGTAAATTAAGAAAAACAAATATGAAACGTACTTACTATTCGTCGACTTTGCAACAAGTGAAAGCGACACATAGTGTTTAAATAACTGTTTTTGTTTTATCTCAACAATTGCATGTGGTACTCACTGTAGTTAAAATATTTAGACTGACTCTACATAATAACTTTGTGATTTTGGTGACAAAAATTATGATTTTATGATAAATATCGATTAAAAGAAATTAAACTTAAAGGTGATAAAAACAAATTTGTAAATGTGTACAAACCGGTGGTATGCTTTGCAGCTGCTAGACGAACTGAATATGAACTATAGACTTCCAATTTGATTATACATATAATATACAGATATGAACGAGAGTTAAACAAACACCATTTAATTTTAATACAATTTTAAATTATTTTTGAAAATATATTCACATGAACGCTATAACTGATTTCCTATGAGAACGGATAAAGAGACTGATGAAATTTTTTCTAAAAGCAGTCTGTAACGCTCTAAACCACTTTATTGTGTTATAAACGTTAATAGAGGAGCCCTCGTTAGATCTGGCAAGAGAGGTTATGAAAATTTCTCGAATATATTATTAACATATAATTTCAAGCATTAAACTATTATCCATCGAAAGTTTAAATCATGATGTTATAATTAAAGGCGGTAGTCGAAAGAGTTTAAAAATTGTTAATAATTTTATCGGCCTTAAGTTCGAGTTTTACTTTCCCAAAATGAGAAAGATTTTTTGCGATAAAACTGGAGTGATCAATATTTTCGAAGAAGACAAGAAAAGTAAAATTAAAGACCCGGTCGTCCGGCAACGACTGCGCCAACACTGCGCCGTTTGGCCACCAACCTTGAAGAGCATGGGCCGCTGTCAAGAGTGGCCGGCCCCGAAAAGCCCGTTCTGCCGAGAATATCGTCGCTGATGCCGAGCTGTCACCAGAAACATCAACCAGACGCCGTGCCTCGCAATTAGCCATCAGCCGGTCGTCCCTAGAATGAATTTTCGTCAAAGACCTGCGCATGTTCCCGTGCAAAATCCAGTCCGTGCAGCAGCTGCCAAACGAGTGTAACCTATGTACGTCCAAGCCATCCTCAATCTCGAGGACGAAGTGGACGGTTTTTCGACCAAAATCATAATGAGCAATGAGGCTCATTTCCACCTCAGCGGGTACGTAGATAAGCAAAAATATCACTACTGGGTCAATGAAAATACTGGATCTGGAGAGCATGTGGTTGCAACAGGGCGGAGCCACAACCGATATTCAAAAAGCCAAACAACATCGGATGACTTCTTTTGGCCCACCTGTTATATTGTTTTCATAATTTAAACACTATCGAATGCAAAATTGTGTTAAAAAATTCGTTGTTCAGTGAAATTTCCCGAGTCCTGACACGAATTCAACATTCCTCTCATCATGTTCGGTTGTTTTTTAATATCTATGGAATAAAGAGCTGACGCCCTAGCCTACTTATAGTATACAAATGAACAAGATTATGGATTAAGAGATCACAGAAACACTGCTTTAGTAACACCAGGCGGCAATGAAAATTTTTAGCTGAACTACATTTTTATAGCAAGAAATTTGTTCCTTAACATGCATTTTAAGAAACAAACAACTGGCCTTGTCCTGGGGTAACAATGTTAATCGCTCATATCTGTATATTTAGATTTGTTTTTGATTGTTATGAAAATTTAAAAAAAAAAAAAGAAGACTAATGTAGGCATGAATGGTGAGTTAATGTAGTAAATAAATTTTGAAACTAAAACAAAAATTGTGAAAAAACCTGTAACCATCACAGCTTATGTTTTCATATTTTTTTTGTTCTTGGCTTTTAGAAACATTTGCGCTTGCTTTAAAAGCATGTGTGTTTTTTGCGAGAATTATTTTTAGGTTTGAGAACCTTTAAAAAAAACTAAATACAATTTCAGAATATTGTTTTGTAAAATGCATTTAAACAATAATATAAGAGATTACACTAAAACTGTCCCATATACAAAATTAATTTGCTTAAAATTTACAGTTTACAAAAACATTTAGATATATGTGTGTTATTTTTTTTTATTTTTGCTTTAAATAAAGACATTTCAATCCATTAATCAACCAACTCAGCAACCATTACGACAATTCAATAATAGTAATAATTTGAAGAAAAAAAAAATTGTACTTACTTTGGTTTGCTAATTTAGCATTAGAATTCATTTAAAATTTAAGCAAGTTAATCATTTAATGTTTGTTGTTTGTATGTATATCAAGTTAATTATCACTACTAATTCACTTACTTTTGTTTATTTGTAGATACGTGTTACATTTTTAATAATTTCTTTACTCTCTTCTTTTTGTTTTTTTTTTTTGCAAATTATTTAGGAAAACTAAAGTACATACATACAAATTATATTGGTATTTTTGAGGGACCCTGTTTGTTGGGAAAATGTGATCTTGTAGCCTGAACTAATTCTGTAATTTATACCAATTAGGAAAAATTTTTGTAATTAAATAATAATTTATTAATGGCTAACAGATGCTTAAACATTATTATAGCATTAAATGTGGAAATTAGTTGCAGTAAAATTCTCTTAACGTTTAGACACAATCCAATGTCTTACGCAAATTCAATATAACAAGAGCTTTCTTTTCCTTCGACCGATTTTTTTCTTTTCTAATTTAAATTTTTGTACACTTTGTCCACACAACAAAAATTTCGTTATTCTACTCATACGGGCCGGGCCTATAAAACCATTGCAAATCTTGTAAGATTTTTTCAACTTGAAAGTTTTGAGTTTTTGCTTGTCGTAAGCTAGCCAAAACAAGTTGAACAAAGTTAAAATGTTTCCTTACTCTTTTCCATTCGATATATGTACACAGTTCATACGCTTTATTAAAGCGCCAGAGTGTACACAAAAATAATTTAGAGTTAGCACCACTAATTCTTTGCCACTTCGTAGTGGAAAGAATTTTTTTTATAACTCTGATTTCGGGGAGTAAAAGTATTAAAATTTTGATTCTACAACGAACTAGTGACTTGAAAACAGTAAAACACTTCACTGCAAAATTTTCCTTGTGCAATTGTTTATGTATAAAATCTAAGCCGATAAGACATGAAAACAAAATAAGCAAATATATTCTAAAACCGTTGTTGAAATTTTGAAAATTTCGTCAGCGATGCCAAAGTTTATTTGTTTCAGTTTGTACGCTTAAGATTCATTAAGCAATTTATAAGATATAAAAAAAAAAAATGTAAAAAAGATCATCGAATTTGCGATATTCACTTAGAAAAATCGTGACTAATGGGCACATAAACAAATATTAGCTCACAAACAACGTGACCACTAGTGTCTTGTTGACCTTTGTTTTAGCCAAGTACATGGATACAAACGACTAAAAATATATACATACATACACCCATAATATCAACAAGCACCAACGAGAAGTAAATGCGTGGAAAATAGGTAAAAGCATCAACACATAATGATGACTTTATTAGTCGGACTTTATAATTTACAGTTGTCTTCTTAAGTTCGGTTTCAACTTTCTCAAAATTGAGAACGATTTTATTTTTTTTTTGCTGTGAATTGTAGTGATCAACAATTTTAAGGAAGACAAGAAAAGCAAATTATTAGCTGGGGTACAACCTCAGCTGCTTCAGTCACTACATTGATCACCAGCACCCAAATAAAGGTAGTTGCGATAAGTGCAAAAAAAAAGGATCTACATTTCTTTAAGTAGAGTATAGAACATGTTACACATATTGTAAGATTTTTTTTTTAGAAAAGAACATGCAGTATTTTTATGAGAAAGGAAATGAAACAGCCTAAAACTGTTGTCAGTCAAAGTATTCGGACACTACATTTGGGTTGGCGGATGAATGCGAACTAAACAGGGAGAGTCCTTCATCCGTTCATCTGGCAGGTTCAAGGCAGAACCAGTAGGTGGTGTGTATGACTGTTTCCCTACCGCCTCTTCGAGCAGCACAACGGGATTTTCTAGGCCCCAAATGGGTCGATCTCACGACTGGCAGCCCGTGAAACATAACTTAGTATTTGGAAGCTTGTTTTGGTTATAACTTGTAAAATTTTTCATACTATAAAAAAGTGTTTCGCGATCTAAATATTTGCTTTCCCTAAGCTGGCATTCATTCGCATATCACGAGATCGACGCAAAACATGTCATAATTTAGCGGGTGCTATACAACGAAATTAAATTGCCTATGAACTTAAAACTTTCCCCATTTATTACTCAATTTTATACTTTTTTTCAAAATACTCGTATGTGCAGTTTTTATCAATCGATTTCTTAATTTTTCTGATGTAGAGCCAGATCTGTCGATGCCAGCTTTTCCCTAGATTTGGTGGTGTTTAAGGTTTTTTAATTTTGTCAGCATAAAATTTCATTTTAGCGGGACTAATTGTGTCTAAATTTTAGCCAAGGAAATGTAAAACATTTCAATCATAAAGACTTGCTTTTGGGAGACTAAAAAAGAAACATGTTTTGTAATCATATCTGCGTAAGTAATAAATACATACATGTACATGTAGTTCGAAGATGTTAAATGAAGTTTTCCTAACTACGATTGATTGCCTGTGATTTTGGACGCATTTTTTTCACTTTTTGCGGTTAAGGTTGCTAAATAAGTTATTTAGTGTCTTTAAAACGGTCAACAAACATTTATCATCAGGAAACAAAGTATTTATGTAAATATTTCTTCTTGTATTGGAAATTTTTCAATATTGTAATGAAAATGAAATCCAAACTTACCATACCAACTGCAGCCGCACTTGGTCCACCAGGACGGTTAACATGGGCGGCGACAGCAGCATCAACGGCTGCCTGAGCGTGCATGCGTTGTATCATGACTGCACGATTGAGATCTTGTAGTTGTTTTTGTTGTTGCTGTTGTTGGGCGGCAACCGCTTGAACAACTTGGGCTTGGGCATGAGCAACTTGTGCCTGAACCTGAGCAGCTTGTACTTGTGCTTGAACTTGGGCCTGAGCTTGTGCTTGAGCTTGCGCTTGGGCCTGTGCCTGCGCCTGGGCTTGAGCTTGGGCCTGAGCTTGGGCTTGAGCTTGAGCTACAGCAACCATTGTAGCGGCCTTTAATTTTTATATAATCATTTAGTGGCAAACACGCACGCGCATACATACACAAAAATGTCGGGAAATGATTTTTTTTTTCAAGTTAATGGAGAGATAAGAAACGGGAAAAGAGAAAACAGAAATTATTAATTTTGTTGTTGTTGTTGGGTTTTCTATTCATTTCTAGCATCTATGGCAAAAATCAGTTTTTAAATATGTAAATAAAATCAAAACTATTGAAATTATTAATGCCTCTGAACTATGGTGGGTATTTTTTATTTTATGCGTTTTAAAACCTTTAAAACCAGGGTGGCGGCCATTTCGTGTGGTTCTACGTATTTTAAAAATCTTCAAGTTACGAAAAAGAAACATAATATTGTTTTAGTTTTTTTTTATTACGAGTTTACGTTTATTGTTGTAACTTTCTTTTCATTTTAATTTTAAATTTCAAGTTTATTTCTCACAATAAAAAATTAATTCTGCCTTTTTCGTAAAATATAAAAAATACACACACATATTTTGCTTTTTGTAGTTGAAGTTGTTAATTTAAAATATATATTTGTTAAATTTATAGATTAAATAAACTTATAAAAATTGTAAAAACGAAGATATTTTTTTATGTCGGCAAAAACTTTTCAAAATCTCAACAGTTTGGAAACTAAAAAGAAGTTTTAATGATGAATTTCTATTTATTTTCTTTGCTTTTCCACAATATTGGTCGTTAAGTATTCTAGGCCGAAAAATAGCCTATACAAATTAAGTTTTAAATAGTTCCCACAAAATAATCGTGCCTATTACGGTTCTGGAAATGTGCGACAGAAAACGTAGTCAAATGCCTTTAAGTCTATTCCAAACTCTCGAATAATTCGAGAACCGCTATAGCCAAGACTACCACAATAAAAATAAAGTAGTTTAATGGAGAGCTATAGAAAAAATAAAATTAAGAAACTAGAAACAAAAATCTGACTGGTCAAAAGCATAATTTATAAATCGTTCTAGCAAATCTGGCACTACAAAAAAACTTAATTTACTTAATAAACCGTTTACGGTTTAAATTTTGAAATAACGCCAAATTTTAATTTTAAAAAAAATAATTTTATATATCAACAGATGAATAATTGAAAACAAGTTTATATATCAAAACCAAATTTTCTTCTATTACGTTGAGTAAGAAAACACTAAAAGAAATAACAACAGAACCTTTAAATTGATGGGATAATTTTATATGCAAATCAGCAACAATTGCACAAAAACTTATGCGTGCTTATGGCGGTTCTCCAATTGTTCGAGTCAGGAATAGAGTAAAGAAAACTCGACTGCTTTCTCTTTAAGTCTTAGAAACCGAGAATCGGAATAAGCACGATTATAGAATTTATCGTGAAGATTTAAATGCATAAAAGAACAAAATTTATTAAAGTACTTTTGAAAAACATTTATAAAAATTTCAAACATTGCATAATTTTCATTAATATGTTTCTTTGCTATATCATGTTCACAAATTGTTTGTGCTAATCAAATTATTTTCTAAGCTCTTGCTACACCACACTCATTTTCCTATTGTTATACATTTTGAGCATTTTTGCCGATGCGAATGTTAAATAATTTTGAAAACTTATTATCTTCCGTTTTTTTTTTTTTTTTTTTTTTTTTTTTTTGTCAAATCTTTACACTTGGATTTTTTTTATTGACTATAATTTTTATATCTATAATAAGAACTCACTTCCTGTGCCTTCGATATGGCCGCTGCAGTTGCAGCAGCCGTTGCTGCTTGGGATGATGTTGTGGAAGGCGTTGATGCTGTGGTAGCAGCTGATGAATAAATACTCGTGCCATGATTGCTCGTATTGGGTGTTGAGGTAGAGGATGACCTCGCTACTGAGTTACCGCCGCTGGTACTTAATCTATATTGAATTTTACGTGCTTTTAGCTCTTCTAAACTTAAATCTTCAGGGGGATGTATAATTTTAGATGTCACACCACTGGCATTTGTAACAACTTGCGCTTTGTTGGTGGCACTGGTGGCATCTGATGTCGTGGAAGTTGTTGTCGATAATGATGTTGTCGACGCTGGCGCAGCTGCATTCGGATTATTTGTTGTGGGTGGCGCACTAATGGTAGCATTGCTAAAAATGATACAATTTTTGTTTTCTTATTCAAAAGCTTGAAACAAACACAATTCGAGCAACTTTACCTGTAAGCAGGGAACGTTGGTTTCTGCTGAGCTGCAGCCGCATGCGCTGACGCAGCAACATGCGCCGCTGCAGCTGCTGCTGCCGAGGTAGTTGCCATGGCTGCGGGAAATAGAGGTCTAGGTGGCATCATATGTGGAGGCATCATGTGTATACCACCAGGCCCCATAAATGGTGGCATTGGCATATGAGGCATCATGCCATATTGAGCATATTGTCCCATCATATGAGGAGGCATCATGTTAGGTGGCATCATCATAGGAGGTGGCGGAGCCGTCAATGGTACTAAAAGAAGAGATTGAGGAGAATACGATAAAAAATACTGTAAACTGTTGGGTAGGTTTATTTCTGCATTGCAAACTAAATAAATAAATTTTGAAATAAAAAACCGATTTTGCCAATAATTCCGGCATGGCCACTAGAATCTATAACGGCGTCAAAAACCACCTATTTATGTATTCTCTTGCAATACGCCAGAGTAAGAGTGAACCTTAAAGTAAGTTGTTCTACAGTTCAAAAATTATTATTATTTTTTTTAATAATTATAAATTTTTTCAAAAAACTAAAGAAAACTCTCTTTTATTGAGAAAAAACTTATTTTCGGACCTGTTCCTGCAAATCACGCGCTTTCAAATCGCGAGATTACGGAGATCAAAATAAGTATTACTTTTTTTATTAGTGAATTTTGTAATAACATTTTAACTGACTTAACTCATACAAAAAACAGCAGTCAGGTTTTTAATGTTATTTATTTTTATAAATCTCCTGAATTCGAAACAGACCTGTTTTCGAAACAGACCTTTTTGAATCTTTTTTATTTCTGTAAAAAAAAAAGCAAAAAAAAAAACTATCAAAATCTGGATCCAAACTCTGGCATTCGAGATCGAGCGATGTGTGTTTGCTGCTTATTTTGTTTTTGCTTTACTTTGTTTTTACCATCGAGTACATTCGATCACGAATGCCGGAATTAGGCACCAGATAAATGTGGCAACACTGGCTATAAAGCTGATTCGTGTAATGGTTTCTAGTAGAGATGTCCGGTTGTCGTGAAACTGTTGTATCACGCGTGATTCACGTGATCGTGATTTAATTTCAGTAAACTCAGGCGTGAGTGCATGAGCGTGTTTTAAAAGTAAAATTTCGTGTCTGATAGTGCGTGATTACCATTTTAAGGCAGTTGAAGAAATTTCATAAAAAAGTTAAAACACTTTCGTTTGTTTGCAAAAGAACTTTCACATATGTATGTATTATTTTTCAGCGCAGATTATTTTAGTCCAATTTCTGCTACACATGTAATGTGCATTAGCCTGTCTCAATTTTTATGGAAGGAAAATAAAAAAATGAGTAATTTTAACCCAGTAAGTGAAAAATCAAAAATTAAATCATTAGTTAAACCTAAGAATATTATATCAAAACCCATGTACATAATTAATTTGTCTGTAATACAAATTAACAGCCTGAAAGCAAGAGTTTCATGACATTAGAAGAGCAAACATTGACTAAACAGAAGAGCAGACATTGACACACAGCTTTGTCAAAACTAGGTTTAATGCTTAAGCTGTTATCGATTCCGACTACAGTTTCTATTTTTTTTCAATACAAACGTGATTGATCGTGAGACCTTTTTTGTTTTTGGTGTGTGAAATTACATGATTAAAAAAGATTCGTGTGTGATTAAAAAAAAAACTTTTGCTCATGAGCGATTATTCTGATCGTGAATCAAAAAACACTCACGAGCACATCTCTAGTTTCTCCTCTTTCATTGCAGATTTGTGCGCAGTAATTAGGAAAAGAAAGGAATTAATTAAGTGCAATTAACCTTTTTTGTCTACTCACTTTATTGGACTCATACGTTGTAAGCCGAAACGATCGAAATTTTCACTTAATGGGGTTGTATCATAGAAACCGGTATTATCGTCGGATTTAATCCGGTTTGAAGAAGAAAGAAACAAAATTACTTTGCTGTCGCTTTTTTTTTTTTTGTTTTTTTTTGTTCTTTAAACTAGGCCATTTAATCTTATTAACAGAAAATTTATTGCAGCAGATGAAAATTGGAACATGGCGCTCAAAATCTACCAATATAAAACCTATAGCAGTCACTAGCCATCTATTTTTTAAACAGCCAAAAGCTGCTCCTCACGCTTTACTCTTGTAAGCAGTAGTTTTCTGATAAGTCGGCAAATGTTACTTATTTAATTGGATGTCTTACAAAAATAAATATGTAATTCAATTGCACCGATAGTACACATCGCTTTAAGTTTAATTCAAAAGGAAATTTGTTATAAAAGAAAAACTGATTTTCCCAAAATAAGCAACAATTTCAAAAAAAATTTAACTTACTTTCAACCTTTTTCTTCGCTTGAGGTTCATCGTCATCTGAATCAGATTTTCCGCCATTCTTTTGTCTTTCATGTTCTCGCACATCATCTGCAGGAATGCCATCCATTCCAAATATCTCAATTTCGATGTTTGATCGATTTGGCAATGAATTTGGTACTTTATCTACAGTTTCCTTGTGCACCTGCATACAGTGTATTGATAAGCCGGGACCTGTATAAAGTTTCTTATGACATATGTGACACTTGAAATGTTTTGCCTTTTGATGCTGCACCAAGATTTTCTCGTCATCAAATTCGCGATTGCAATACCTGATTAGAGCAATAAAAGTTAAGGGGAAAACCATAGTGTATAAGAGATAAAAAAATTTATGCATGAAATTTCCCGCATTTTTGTGAAGAATTAAACACGAAAATAACACAACCCCCAGAATGCATCTTATTTTTAGTTTAGGTTATATAAATTCAAGTATACACAACAATTTTCCATGATTTTACAACGCCTTGCTTTTTGCAAATTGCTTTCGTATTTATAACTCTGTACATATTATTGAAAAGGATACCAGCACCATGGTTTTGAAGCCTTCTTCTTTTTACGACCCATTTTGAGTTAACTTTTAAACTTCCTTTAAATAAAAAGATGCAGAAATATTTTAAACGCAATTCAGTAAAAACACGATTCTTCAAATGTCCAACTTCAATAGCAAAAAAAAATTATTTTTTATTCAGCACATGAAACAAAATGGCTTACAAATTTTATTCTAAAAGAGTGCTGCCACACGAAAGTTAAAATAATTTATTAAAAATCGTGAAGCTCGGAGCATTGGCGACTAGTTTTTTATATTGGATAAAAGTCGCGGCAAACACCCTATTTTCATGGCTATTTTTGAAGTCATGGCTAATACCCCGCCTTCACATATGCGAGTACTTGCATTTATGTAATGAGCCCTATACACGACAGCTGCTAGGATTTTTATCGTGTATGGGCATTTTGCGTGATTGTAAGCTTGGATGTAGTGATGTCAAATAGAGTTTGAAATTTTGCTGATGGTACCAGCATGCTGGGACAATGTGTGTTGAAATAATCTCAGTTAAGAGAAATTTTCAAAGAGTAAATAATATTTATATTTACTAAATATATCATATTAAATGATTAAGTTCTGTATTTGTATTATAAATTTAAAGAAATAGATCCCAGGGGATATGAGTAATAAACAATGCTTTTTTTAGCACAATTCATTCCGACGCTTGCCGAAAATCTTGTTGAAAGAAATGTATATTGTACAAACTTGGTGGTATATTATATAGTGTGGGTGCGATAGATGAATCGATGAAGGGCATGTCTATTCACTGTACTGGCTGATTAATTCCTGGTTCACACAAATTAATTATTGTTGAATAAACTTTTGTCAGTTCTTTTTCGATATTAAGTGAATGTCCACACAGAGCAACCAGTTTCAATTAATTTCCTGTTTGTGTGTTTGTAAATTCAAAACGCGTGGACAAGCAACCATTTTACGCTAATAGCCAAAACCATTGCCTACAAGTTGGGTTTTTTAATGTAACCGGTTTTAAGGCAATTCATTCAAAAGGTAATAACAAGTGATATTCACTTCATCAAAAGATTGATTGATTGTGATCCATTACTATATGTAGAGCAGGGATTGATTTTGCAAGTTACTCGTGTGGAGAGCAATAAGCTTATTTTGAAAAGTAGTCGATTGCAAACAAAACTAACATTTCGTATCTAGCTGCTGAAAAGTTGGCAGCATTGATTTCATTTTTAAACAAGCCAAGGCGAATTAATTTGAACGGATTCGCCTTGGAACAAGCGTTATAATTCGCCGCTGTCAATTGTTTTTACTGCAGCAATCCTCCATTTGTTTGTGCAAAAAATAAATAAAATAATAATTGGAGGTTACTATAAACAAATATATTTAGTCAATCATAATACCGTAGCAAAAAAAATAACGAGAGCATAACTAGTGGTTAAGTGGGAACTGTTCCACTGAAGATAAGAAACCAAATAGTTAAAAGGCGCCAATATGTCAACGCGGCGAAGAACCTTATCCAAACAAGTAACAGGAAACGAGGCTGCACAACGCAAATCCTTGGGACTGAATACTTCTAAGAAGTCTTCGGTTAGTGCTAAAGCAACGAAAGAGCCTTTGAATCCGAATGAAAATAATGCTGAACAACCAATGGCTGGCGATCCAATCGATGACGCCAATATATCAGATGATGAAGAGGGAGGAACCCGTATCGGTGATATTTATATACCGCCACCAATTCCACCTCATTGTTCTACAGAGAGTAAAGGGCCTCGTTTGATAATTCGAAAGATCGAAAATAACAATTTTAAAAGTTATGCTGGTAAAGTTATACTTGGCCCTTTCCATCATGTAAGTACAGGCATACATAGATATATAAGTTAAAAAAGGATTGTAATTTAAGTAAAACCGTATGCAATACTTTAGTGTTTTACCGCTATAATTGGACCCAACGGCAGTGGTAAAAGCAATGTTATAGATTCCATGTTATTCGTATTTGGCTACCGTGCAAACAAAATTCGATGCAAAAAAATTTCTACCCTACTTCACAATTCCGCTAGGTTTCCAAACATTAACATGTGCTCTGTGGCAGTTCATTTCAAGCAAATAGTAGATAAAGAAGACGGTACATGTGACGAGGTTCCTGGCAGTGATATTGTTGTTGAAAGAACTGCATTTAGAGACAACTCGTCTTATTATACCATAAACGGCAAACGAGTTCAATTCAAAGAAGTTGCAAAATTGCTCAAAAAGCATCATGTTGATCTGGATCATAATAGATTTTTAATTCTACAGGTAAAACCAGTAGTAGTCTTAATGGTCTTCTTTTCTGTCATGTACCTTTAATATTTTCAAACAGGGTGAAGTAGAATCCATTGCAATGATGAAACCAAAAGGACTAACGGAAGCTGAATGCGGAATGTTGGAATATCTAGAAGATATAGTAGGCACAACGCGCTACAAAGAGCCTTTGGTGAAAATCAATGAACGTGTTGAACAATTAACGGAAGAAAGAACCGAGAAGCATAATCGCTGTAAATTAGCCGAAAGAGAAATGAATGACTTAGAGCAACCGTACAATGAGGCTGTTGAATATTTGAGGCAAGAGAATGAAAACACCCGTACAAAAAATCTTAGAATCCAAAAATATCTAAGTGAAAAAAATAAAAAACTACAAGAATATACAAAACAGCATGACGAAATAATGACAGAATTGAAAGAGCATAATACAGAGGTGGAAGACTTAAAGACTAAAAGAGAGGAAAAAGAAGCTATTATAAAAAAGGAAATGCAGTAAGTAGAAAGGAAATGCAATTTTTGTAAATTTATGATAACTTCAAGCCACTAAAACTGAAAAAGTATATAAAAAAATTTCTATTCGAAAAAATGGTTTCGAAAATATTCGAACCTTTTTTTTTTTTTTTTTTTGTTGATTGCCCTTGTTATTTATAAAATGATTCATAAAATGCGTCTAACTAATTTAAATAATAGTTAAATACCTACTTATTTAATAAAAAAGATAATGCTCTAATTTAAAATTATGCTCAAAAATTAGTCATAAATATTTAGATACTGGACATGAAACAGCCAGGCGAGTTAAATAATTTTTTGAAAAATAACTGGTATCAATTCAACTTTAATGCTTTAGTTTTGAGCGTAAATGGATTCAAATCGAAAAGTGACCACAAAACATCTTGAGAAAATAAAAACGGATCATTTCAATGCCAAAGAGATGACTGGTTGCATAACACAGTTCGATCGAAGGACATCTATGATCTGTTAGTAGTGAGATTTCTAAAATTCGAAATGATTTTTTATAGAAATGTCAGTTTATGAGTGTAATTTGTTACGAACGCAAAATATATACCTAAACGTATATGGGTGTTTCCATGGTTACGCACGTGACATTTGTACACGTTTAATTGTTTTGAATATTATAAAAATATATTTTATATATTTATTTGAGCTTAAGGTCTTTTGTAATTTGAGTATTTACTCAAATTACAAAAGACCTTAAGCTCAAATAAATATATAAAATATAAGGAAAATAAGGGGTCAAAATAACGAAATATTAAATATTATAAAAATATAAATGGGTTGAAATTTTTGAATGGAATTTTGTTACATTTAATGTGATGAGTTCCTTCCAAAAAGTATATATATTGGAAAATTGAGCACTGGGTACCCAAGTTCCATGCGATCAAAGTTGACTTACGCACGTGACAAAAAACGTAAGTGCCTTTTAAAGCAGCGTGAAATATTGCAAAAGTAGGCGAATTGTAGAAGATTTTTATTTCGGAAAAAATGTTTTTATAAAGGTTATTAATGGACCTTTATAATCATGGTTTGTTCAAAAACAATTGTGCATGGGTTGGCTAGGAAAAAATTTTTTTTTTATTACGCACGTTACATTACGCACGTGACACTTTTTACCTTCATACATATTTTTGTAATTTAACATATATTTTCAGAAGTTTTTACCATCATTTAAAATTATTATAAGTTAAATTTTTTTTTACATAATAAAATGTCAATAGTTGTTTTTTTTTCAATTTTCTGTGCTTAAAAAAATTGTGCGAGCGTTTTGATTTTTTAACTAACGGTGGACCATTTCATGGAAATACCCATATAATAATTAATTTGCAGTGCATTGACGATAATATGAACTAATGAAAATGGCACAAAATTTCTTAGCACTCATACGCTCAAAAAAAAAAAAAAAAATTAGAACTCAAGGGTGCTCCTATACAAGGAATGAAAATTAGCTCAAATTAACTATAACTTTTGAACCGTAAGAGATAGAGATTTTCACAGTGTACATTGTACGTAGTTGGCAGGCCTCTCCAACAACAAATACTAAAAACAACAAAAAGTTAAAAACATAAGGAGGTCCCCATACAAGAAACTGTGACCCTGATAGGGTTCCGTACTCATAGAGTGATAATGAAATCCTTTGCGGTTACCCAGCTTCTACAACAATTAGCAATGAAAAACAACAACACGTTTAAAACTAAAGGGATCCGCTTACAAGAAGCTGTGAAAATTAGTAAATATAGCTGTAACTTTTGAATCATAAGAGATAGAGACGTGAAATTTGCATAGGCTTATGTGGTTATATACATAGGTTCAACAACAGCAAATACTAAAAACAACAAAAAGTTAAGAACTAAAGTGTGCTCCCATACAAGAAATTGAAATTAGCTGTAACTTTTGAACCGAGAAATTTGAATAGTATATGCAGTTACCAGGCGTACACAACAACGAATACCAAAAAGTAAAAAATTTAAATGGTGCCCTGTACATGGGGACATCTTTTAATTTGAAAATTGACTTTCGTTTTTTGAACCGTAAAAGAATTATTACAACGGTATTCATAAAAAATAATACATTGTTGAAACAAATTTTTCATATAAAATTTGTTCTAAAATGTATTTGAGCAACGTTTTTTTTATGAATACCGGTGAGAGACTTAAAATTTTCACAGTACCATGTAGTTTTCAGGCCTTTACAACATTATTTATCGAAAATGGCTAAAGTTTAAAATTTCATTTAGTTTCAAAATCAGCTATAACGTTTAAACCGTGTGAGATAGAGGTTTACCCCCTAATTCATAAAAATTATAACAGGCTTATAAGACTGCTATTTGACATATTTGTATGGAAAATCTGTCAAATAAGAGCTTTATAAACCTGTTATAATTTTTATGAATTAGACGGTTAAAATTTACACGGTTCATGTAGTTGTCTAACCTCTACAACAGCAACTATTAAAAACACCTGGGTTACCCCTTGTCTAGAACTGGCTCAGTAGTACGCAGCCCTTGCTGTGCCAGTTAGTCTTGCACTTGGCTCAATTTATTCTTTTATTAAATTGGTATTGTAAAAAATATAAGGAGGTAAGATTCATAATAAAGTTTTTGCTGGTTCAATACATCCTGCAGTAAAATTTGTTTCTTTAATTTAAAAGCATAAAAGATGCATAAATATAAAATAAAATAATAATAATAAATGAATAACAATAATAAATAAATAATAATAAAAATATTAAGCTTGAAATTATAAGAATAATTTGTTCACCACATCAAGCTTTTCTTTACATATAACATGTGTATTTTGGCCATGAGTGGGTTGCATTACATTTTTTATGACATACATTTTCTTCGAGATAGAAATTACAATAAGGTTTTTAGGAACTAAAACTCTGTTGGCGTTCCAACTCTACAGAATAAATTTTAAAACTACATATGCACACATTGTCTTTGAAAATATTGCAGAAATCATGAAAATATGCGCAAAAAAAAGGAAGATCTAGAGAAAAAATTGGAAAAGGCCAACAGACAGTTTGCGGAAGTACAAGAAACGATGACAGTTCTTAATAAACGGCGTCATCACAATATGAATCAAACGACCCAAAATGAAAAGCAGTTGGAGGACCTAAAAAGATTGCCCGCCAAGAATGAAAAAGAAATTGAAGAATGTGAAAAGAAGCTTGAGCGTTTGGTGAAACAGAAATGTGAAGCGGATGAGAAACTGCAGAGTAACTATGCAATGTTAAAAGAGCAAACTCAGCCGCTTATCGAAGAACGTGAAAAATTGGAAACGGAGTTGTTGGACTTAAAAAATAAGGTGGATGAGGCTAAAGCTGAATTGGCTCTTTCGGAATCAGAATTGAAAATTTTAAAACATGATGAGACTACAGAAGCGCGCAAGTATGAATGCATGAGAGGGGCTTATGAAGAATCTGAGAATAGTTTGAAGGAGAAAAATGCTAAAATAATAGAACTGACGGAAAGCTTGCCTCAAATGAAACGAGAAGTTGGTGAGAAAACTCAAACAATGCTGAAACTGCAGAATGAAGAGCAAAATCTGAGGACCCAATTAATGACCATTAAAGCAGAGGTACGATGGCATCATTGCTTTTTGTTTTCGACACTCTTTTTAAATATAAATTTAAAATTGTTGTTTTAGATAAATGAAAAAACTGTTAGCATGCAGGCAATGCGCTCGAATAACAAAGTGTTGGATTTTCTAATGCGTCAGAAAAGTGAAGGCAAAATTCCCGGCATTCTAGGGCGTTTGGTAAGGATTTCTTTTATTTTTTTCACTTTGAAAAATCTGCGCTACAACAGTTTCTTTTTAATTATTACAAAAAAAAGGGCGACTTGGGCGGCATTGATAGCAAATACGATGTGGCCATTTCAACTGCTTGCGGTCGACTTGATAATATTGTTGTCGATACCGTAAATACTGCTCAAGAATGCATAGAGCACCTTAAACGCTACGATATTGGCCGTGCCTCGTTTATTGCTCTAGAAAAGGTAGAGTATCTAAGAGCTCAAAGTGGAAGAATACAAACGTAAGTTGCTCAGTTTATTATAAAATTGTGAGAATTTGCAATAATTTGAAACAAAATAACTTGTACAATTTTAGGCCCGAAAATGCTCCACGTCTGTTCGACTTGGTGCGTGTGGAAGATGATCGAGTTATACCAGCGTTTTATTTCGCCTTGCGTAATACATTGGTTTCGCAAGATTTGGAACAAGGCTCACGCATTGCGTACGGCAAAACACGCTTCCGTGTTGTCTCACTCAATGGTGATGTTATTGAGACTTCTGGTACCATGTCTGGTGGTGGACGCACTCAAATACGTGGCAAAATGGCAACCAATGTTCGTACACACACGAGTAAATCTGCCGACACTTCAATGGTTTCACAAAAGGCCCTGGAAGACATGCAAGTAAAAGCTGAAGAGTTGCAATCTCAAATCAATTATAGCCAGGAAGAGCAAAGCAGATTGGAGCGTGAAGTCTATCAATTAAATACAAGTATACAGCGTAACGAAGCTGAAATTCAAAAACTTTTAATTTCTGTAAAAAGTTTGGATGAGCAATTGCCGCGAATTTTTAAACAGCTAGAGGCTCAAAAGAAGCGAATGCAGCAAACTACAACTGATGAAGGCAAAGTCAAACAAATTGAGGAGTCTATAGTTGTGAAAAAGAAAGCTGTTAAAAAAGCTGAGGACGCCTCTGCGAAAGTGAATGAAGAGATTTTGAAAATTAAAAACGAAATGGACGTAATTCATGGAGACAAAATTAAGACAGTACAAAAAAACATTACTAGTCTGGAAAATCAAATCAAGAAACTCAAAGCCAACATATCAAAGCTGAAAGTAGAATTGACCAATAACGAGCGCAATATGACGAAACTTGAACAGCAAATTGAACGTCTAAAAGCAGATGTTCTAAAGGCCCAAGATGAACTAAAAGCTCTTAGTGAAAAACGAGGAGCATGCGATGAACTTATTACCTCATTGACCAAAGAAGTTGAGGAAGCTGCAGAAAACATCGAGAAGGCCAAATCTGAATCATCAGGAGTTCACAAAGAAATCACTGCCATTCAAAAGAAGGAAAGTGAATTGAAGCTAAAACACATTGAAATCGATCAGAAGTTACAAACAGTCTCATCAAAATTGTCCGATGTCAAATCGCAGATACCTCATTGGCGTGAGCAATTAAAACCGTTACGTTTGAATGAAATACCTGGTGACATGGAACCGCAAGCTCCTCTGAAAACTTACACCGAAGAAGAATTGGATGCCCACACTCTGCAAGACATCCAGTACAAAGAGAGTGTGCAAGAAGAACTTTTAAAAAAGAAGCCCAATCTTTCGTGCATAACCGAGTACATAAACAAAAGGGATGTGTACCTAGAAAGAGTCAAAGTTTTAGAAGACATCACCTGTAAACGTAACGAAATGAGACAGCTGTACGACGATGTGCGGAAGAAGAGGTACAATGAATTCATGCAAGGATTCCACATAATCACAAGAAAACTCAAAGAGATGTACCAAATGATAACACAGGGCGGTGATGCTGAACTTGAACTGGTCGATTCCATGGATCCATTCACCGAAGGTGTTTCGTTCAGCGTTCGACCGCCAAAGAAAACCTGGAAAAACATATCTAATTTGTCGGGAGGAGAGAAAACACTTTCATCTCTGGCTTTGGTGTTTGCTCTACATTATTACAAACCTTCTCCTCTCTACTTTATGGACGAAATCGATGCCGCATTGGATTTTAAAAACATATCTATTGTGGCTCACTACATCAAAGAGAGAACAAAAAATGCCCAATTCATTATAATTTCTTTACGTTCAAATATGTTTGAGTTGTCCGATTATTTAGTGGGTATATACAAAGTTAAGGATTGCACAGATTCAGTCTGCATAAAAAACGAACCACCAAAAATGCCTTTAATGGAGACTCAGCAACAAAATCAAAACCCACCTCAAACAACACATTCCCAACCTGCTCATTTGCATGTTATAAATACGCCAGATGTAACCAACGCTATTACTCAACCATCACAAGTATTTGCTGATAAATCGGTTAGTCTTAACGATTCTATCGATAATTTGCAGGCCCCCGTTACCGCTGCAACTCACCCGCAAGAGAACAATGAAAATCTTTTACCTGCCACCTCCAGCTCATCACTATCGGCACTGCGGCCCAGCAATAATTTGATTACCGCTTCCCAAGAAGAAAGCAGCGAAGTTTCGTCATCTCGCATTTTTGACGAATGTCGGGCTAGTGGAAATATGACTTTTATGCCCAACGGCGAAAGTACAGCCTTACCACAAATGCTGCAAATGAATATCACACGAAATTCAGGCGATCAAACCCCTCCCACTGCGCCCTTCTCTGACAATCAATTTAAAAAACCCTTGCCACCAGCGACATTAAACTGATATTTAGTAATAATATTTCTTCATGTTCACAAATATTTTAAATATATTCATTTAACGGCCATATACTATAACTAATGTTTTTACAAAATACACATAGATTTCTGTTACACTACTTAGTGAGGGGGGCGGATTTTTTTTAAGAATCGTCAGTTGCTCATTTCAAAACTTTTTTCGCTAATACATGATGGGAAAATTAGCCAATAAATAAATAAATATGAAAAATTTCACACAGAACATTAACACCAAATTTCATATTGTTATCAAATGTTCTAATTTGAAAATGTTTTTCATTCTAACAATACGATATTGGCCCTAATTGGCTTTTGGTATTACAATTAAATAATTTTAATTAAAAAAAATATTCTTTTGGTATTCAATGTTGTTAAACCGCGGCAACCTACACACAGTTACGTGTTATTTTTAATGCAGTCACGTCATTGCGCTACTCATTTTTTTTTTTTAATTTTTTTTTTTTTTTTTTTTTTTTGTTGCAATAGGGTGTAAATTTTAAATTTTTTTTCGAGTACTGTGTAATGTTGCTAGGTTTTTACGCAAGTAAATTTTGGGTGAAATTTTAATGTCTGTTCTGTATTAGAAATGACTATTGACAAATGCCAGCCGTTTATAATTTTGCAGTGAGACACATTCCACGTGAGTTTTTATGTGGCAAATATCTCTACATAATTCGTCAAATAAGCATGAACATTTTTTTAAATAAGACACTGCGAAATAAGGCATTGCGAAATTCGTGGTCGAATGAATTCCGTCACATATGCTGCGTTTGTTGCTTTTTTGTTTTAGATTATTTTGACTCGATAATTCATTCGGTCCCAGAACACAAACACGCATTTTCCTATTACTACTCCATATTTTTAGAAAGGCTAAAAACACACGTACGCTCAGATCAAACGCTCACAAACAGCTTGTTAAAAATTTTGCATTCCTTCTTGATGCGATGGCACAATTGGACCTATCTAGGACCGAAGGGGCCGATATCATGACCGGCAGCCCGCGAAACATAGCATTCTTGAATCGATCAATATTAGTAACAATTGTTCCTCAAGGAATACTTTATAAAATCGAACTTGACATTCCAGCTGCAAGACGTGTACACAACCTGTATTTTTTGTTTGCAGATAAACTAATTTGAATATGTGGATTCGTTTTTACTGTTACATCTCATAGTCTTAAAGCTAAGCTTGAAAATTTGTTACGTTAGACGCAACATTAAAAGGTATAATGGAAACTAAAAGTAAACGAATAATGTGTGTTTCTTCTATGTACAACTTTATTTCAGCTCAGACCCAGAAATACGATTACACATGCTACAAAATGTTTGATATTTGTTTACAAATTTTATCTAACGCTTCCGTAGTTAAGTTATGCGTCGTAGTAATATCTTCTCCACTATCACACGCTTTTGTCAATACAGGATCAAGAGGTAAAGAACCCAAAAATGGTACATTCATTTCTTCGCACATTTTTTTAGCACCCCCAGTTTTTGCTGGAAATATCTCGGATGTGTTACCGCAATGTCCACAACGAAAACCGTTCATATTTTCAATAACTCCAATTATTTGTATATCCTGTTTCTTACAGAAGTTGATTTCTTTGCGAACGTCCAGCAGCGACACCTCTTGTGGGGTTGTTACAATAATGGCTTTGAGTGAGCCATCTGCTTTTTCACCTCGCAAATATGATACCACCGACAGATGTTCGTCTGATGTGCCAGGCGGTGTGTCTAGCAATAGCAAATCTAACGTACCCCAATCAACTTCGCTTAAGAATTGTCGTATCATTCCATTCTTTTTGGGACCCCTCCAAATGATTGCATCGTCCGGAGACCCGAGTAGGAAACCTATCGACATCAAAGATATATTATCGTCTACGCCCACGGGTGACCAACCAGAACCAGACTGATGCACATTTTCTCCTTCAACACCCAATAATCGAGGTTGAGATGGACCGCATATATCAATATCCAGAACTCCAAAATTTTTCTCATTGTTTGTTTTGGCTAAATAGCGTGAGAGTAACATTGTCACTGTGCTTTTGCCAACACCGCCTTTACCTGACAATACAAGGATTTTGTTTCGAACATCCTTCATGGCATCTGCCACTAAAGCTTTCCCAGGGTCTTCGAGCTTTTTGTTAGGATCGCTGCAGATTTTCTGATTGGGACAACCTTGGCAGGCACTTCCTAGCCCTGCATTGGCGCTTTGAACACCCGGACAATTTTCCGGTTCCGGCATCATTTTTCTTGTATTAATTAAGAACGACAAAAGTGATAATACAAACAGCTGAAATTGCTACCAGATGTGGAACATATCGCTGAAATTGCTACCAGATGTGGAACATATCGCTGAAAAAAGTACGTCTTGGTCAGGCATCGAAGCCGATCGGCTAATAGTCAACTACCAGCCGCCGCCGCCCAATATTTTGATTCTGCAGCTGCCGCCGAACGCTCGACTACAGAAATTTTTAGTCGACTAAAAATTTTGTGCCTTTTTCTACCGTCTATATGCCACCGAAATTTCCTTAATGCTCACCAAACCCGTCAGTTCTTAGACCTAAAATAATACATTTCAAATGGCTCTTGTAACATATAAATCATTGGATTCGTTGCTGAAATATTATTTAGTTTGAATTTTGAATTTAAACTAGAATTTTATCATTTAGCTAAAACAAGAAGTAACATACATATACCGTGCGTATACCCTAGAAAATATACATATGTACGTAGAAAGATTATCCATTGTGGCCTTTTTGCATTAAACTACTTTTTTCTTAAAAAAAAAACGCATATAAGCACTACTGGAGCATTTTGACATTTTGTTTACAAACAATTGTAGTTGTTTTTTGTGGTTGTTTAAAATTGCAAATTTTCTTTGCAGTTTCATAATTAATTTCACAACTGGCAATTTTTAAGGTATCAAGCTGATGTTCAGTAATTTGGACAGCGTCACAAAGATTCAGCGTTACTGATACCTTAATTGCTTATACATACTACATATCTATTAATCATTTGATCAATACTGATAAGTATACAACTTTCGCTGCTTTCACAAATTGTTAAAAAAAAAGCATGGATGGTTTAAGCAAAGCTGAAATTAATGGCACAACTACTAAAAACAATTCTTTTGGAGCTCAGGCAAACAGTAAGTCGTGTAATAGGCTAGATAAGCATCATGATTCATATCAGATTAACATATAAAACGTTCAAAGTCCAATAAGCTAAAATAATTTTGTTTCTTGAGTTGTGCTTTGGTGTAAGGCTTTGTCATCTTCATTTCTTTTAATTTTCCTTAGTAAACTTAACATTTTATTTCGAATATTAAGAGAACAAACTTGTCTGCTTACCTTTATTCATGTGAATAATGTGTTCCTCTTTTTTATTTATTTAGATAACATTAAACGCGATAGAGATTCCTGGGAAGAAGTTACAATTGAGGTACCTTGGGGAACTGTTCAAGGTATGTAAATTAATTGGTGAAGCATGTACATATGTATATGTAGATAAAAACTACAAATTTGCAGTGCTTTTAATGTATACGAATGTGGCACAACTGCATTTGTTAGGGCTTTTATAAAGCTAATTATTTAAAAGATCTACCAATGTAAAAAAATTAATTTGTTGATAATTTTATCAGGCTTGAGTTCGATTCGACTTCTTCAAAATTAAAAAAAAAAAAAAAATTTTGTGATAAAATTGTAATGATGAGCATTTCTAAAGAAAACAAAAAAAGTAAAGTTGAAGATTTACTGATTGGGGAACATAACAGGGCTGTTTCAGAACCACCACGTCACTCAGCACCCAAATCGCTTCGAACCCATCCGATCTTATCACCGTGTTTTTCTGTTGATGAGAATATATTTTATATTCTCTCACCAACTTTTGTGTTTGTTGCTATTGTATCAGTGATAACGGTTTCAAACCTTTTGCCAGGCGCAGCGATTTTTAAGCATTAATTTTAACTTTATAGTCGAACTTTATGATATACAATTGTTAATAATCAAATATGAACTTAATTATTTATTTGCTTTAAGAGCCAATAGACAGCTGAAAGAGACAGCAAATGTTTTTTTAAAAAGGTTCATTTTTGGACCGAAATTAATTGTTAGTAATTTTATCAGGCTTGCGACGAGGTGATCGTGAAACAGCCATGGTATGTATCCCCAGCCAGTAAGTATTCAGCTTTACTTTTCTTATCTTCAAAAATGTTGATCACACCAGTTTGTGATACAAAAACAATCTTTCTCAACTTTGAGAAAGTAGAAATCGAACTCAACCCTGATAAAATGATTAACAACCGTTAATTTAATTCACAAGACTCTCGTTCGTTCTTTTCATTATAGACATCACTCGTATCGACCAAAATCCCTGTGTCACGTATTCAAATCAATAGACAATTCTATAATTGAATAAATTAAAAATAACACAAATTTTGTCTTATTTATAGGTAAATGGTGGGGCAGTCGTAACAAGCAACCAATTTTGGCATTACATGGATGGCAAGATAATTGCGGTTCTTTTGACAACCTTTGTCCACTTATGCCTCCAGACTTACCTGTGTTATGTATTGACTTGCCTGGGCATGGAAAATCTTCACATTATCCTAAAGGAATGCAGTACTTCTTATTTTGGGATGGTATTTGCTTAATTCGGAGAATTGTGCGAAAATACGGTTGGAGAAATGTGACCTTAATGGGACACTCGCTTGGTGGAGCTTTGACATTTTTGTATGCAGCAAGTTTTCCCTCAGAAGTGAAAAAATTAATAAATATTGATATTGCTGGGCCTACAGTTCGTAACATCGAACGTCAGGCGGATATGACTGGATGGGCATTGGATAAATTTTTAGACTACGAAACACTGCCCGAAACTAAATTGCCTTGTTATGCCTATGATGAAATGGTTAAGTTGGTATTAGAAGCTTATGAAGGTTCTGTTGACGAGCATTCGGTACAGATTTTGATGAAACGTGGTATGGAAACGGCACCACAGCATTTGCACAAAGATGGCTATCATTTTTCTAGGGACTTGAGACTAAAGGTCTCTTTGTTGGGTATGTTTACAGCTGAACAGGTTTTAGCTTATGCCAAGCGAATACGGTGTAAGGTCCTTAATATACGTGCTGTTCCTGGCATGAAATTCGAAAATCCTCATGTATACGAAGACGTCATTGAGACATTAAAACAAAATGCTGAACTTGTGATATATAAAGAAGTACCTGGTACGCATCACTTGCATCTTTGCACACCGGAGCGTATTGCTCCTATCATCAATGAATTTTTGCTAGAAGCATAATAAAAGAAATTTGCTTAGAAGCAAGGTGAGGCTTATTTTTAATGATTCTGTAAAATTACTTAATATGTTTAAATTGTGTATGTGCTCGTACGTATTATTATATTTATGTGAGTTAGCGTAGAAAAACAAATACTCTTGTGATCAAAGCGTATTTTAATTTTTTATTCCAAATTGGCTATAAAATAATTAGAATTGCTTATTATGAATATTAGCAATGAAATAAATTCTAAAATTTTGGATTACAAAACTACTACTATTTTTTATTTCGAAAATTGTTCAATACCTATTTTATTTTCACTAATTTAATAGTGACACAAATAAGTCCAGTGACGAGTTGGTTGGCACCAAAAAAATGACGGCGACTTATAGACATGCTGAAAAAAGAACTCTAAATTTTTTAGTTTTCTAAAAATTAAATTTAAATTTCACCTCTGTGTTGATTATGCAGCTATTAAATATCGCCAAATGTAAAACTGGTACGCCAACCAACATCCAAAATCGCTGCATCTGGCAGCCCTGCTCTTGTCTCATAAGAAATTCCCCTTGAACTCAGACATGGCACTGCCAACATAAACTATATTTTAATCACTCCAAATTTTTCAATTTTGTCTACAGGACTTTGGCAAAGTCCGGGATGCTAACTTAAAACGTTCACAAGAAGTAACATGTTAAAAAGCTGGCAGGTTTGGGCTTTTGAGGAAATTTAACGAAAACAAAGAAGGATTTGATTGTATACAACATGATCCACTTATCAGGTCAATGCATCTCTCCATATGATTTAAGAGTGTTTTCATGGTGAAACTGTCAAAGGCTGTACAGACGTGCATATGTGGTTGTTGTAGGTTTGACCATGATACAATTAACAAGGTAGCCTCGTCAGCTAAACCGTTAATCAACTGACTACTTTAGGTTGTCAAGAGATTGCAGAGATGAAAGGCAGCCAAAACGAGATAGCTAATCCGCGTAAGCTCAGTGCATCTCTCTTCTGTAAATGTAGAAGTGGCGTCTTTTTGACAGTTTGCATAAGTTGTACAAAAACAAAATGCATGTTATTTTTATTGAAGTTGTTCTTATTGTAGCGAAGAGGCTACCTTGTTAGTTGTATCATGGGTTTGACAGTCTCACCACATTATTACCCAAATAAAATACTAGCAGGTTTTTTGTTTTTCAAGAGTTGCGCAGACCTGATAAATAGAACTTACTTCACTTACTGAATATGATAAAACTGCATTACCCTGAATTTTGGTGTAAGTCCGCTATAATTTCCCCTTAAATATATTAACGGCACTGCCAGCATGATATTCGATTTTCGTTATATAAAACGTCAAATAAAAATTTTTATGGCATCATTGTAACTTTTGAAGCTTGTTTGTCAATTTGGAAGAACCGGCCTGGCTGCGTCTATTTGCCTTTTTATTGTAAATTTCACCGTGGTGTGCTTTTAATATTAATTATTTCAATTTGTACGTTGTTTTCTCAGATAAAAATATGTTATATCTTTAATTTTCATTCGGGCTATGTAAATTATTTGATTTTGCTTTATACTTTTCGTGGAAAACTGTGGCAAAACTATTGTGTATTAATTGCATTATTGGAACTATAAAATACTTTGTGATTGGAACATAAAAAAATTCTTGAATTAAAAAGAGTAAATTAAAATATTCTAGGAAAAGTGAGACATTTTTAGTGGATTTTTGGCGAAATTATTCTATCGTTGTACTTCGGCGTCAACGTCCTCTGCTTTTGTTTACGTCTCATCAAAGTCGCTGTTTATTTTTAACGTTTCTGTTCAGTTTGGTTTAACATCACTTTAGTACAGTTGCCGTATGTGAGCACTTGTCTGTATACTACCATAAAGTTTAATAATTCTGTAAATGCTCTCTTGCAGTGCTTATTTATACGCTCGGTTCAGTTTTCTGCTCCCCGTTTAGTTTTAACAATTTCGTTTTGATTATTATTCTGTTTCTTCTCCTACCACATGTAAAATAATTTTGTGTGTTTAGTAGTAGTAGGAACGAGCAAAGAAATTTATTGTTTTATGTACGTGTACATACTAACAAAAAGTTGTTTTTGGTGTAGCCCTCCACCGTAATTAAAATTGTGTGTGTGTGTTTTTATTAATATTATTTAATTTCTTTTCAAAATAGCCACACCATCGTCATCATATCATTCATTGCACAGCAGTGTTTATATTTTCGTTACGTACGGGATTTCGTGTGTTTAGTCAGTCACTGTGGAATTTAATCAGTTTGCAGACGTCGAGTGTGTAAATAAATTGTCAAATATAAAGAGTATATAAATATAAACGTAAGTTGTAAGATGGCATCAAAATCAAAACGCGCGGGTACTGCCACGCCCCAACCACAACCTGGCGGCACAAGCACTCCCCAAATGGCAGGCTCTCATCGTCCTGCCAGTCCTTTGAGTCCAACTCGCCATTCTCGTTTGCAGGAGAAGGCAGAACTGCAAAATTTAAATGACCGCTTGGCGGCTTATATTGATCGAGTACGTAATTTGGAAACCGAGAATGCCCGCCTTTCAATTGAAGTGCAAACAACACGCGACACTATTACACGTGAAGCAACCAACATTAAGTCGATGTATGAAAATGAATTGAGTGATGCCCGGCGTCTGTTGGATGATACTGCTCGCGAGAAAGCTAAATTGGAAATTGACATCAAGAGATTGTGGGAGGAAAATGAAGAATTGAAAGGAAAATTGGATAAGAAAACGAAAGAGTGTTCGATTGCAGACGGTAAGTTTGTTATACTATTTATGTTATGTTAATTTTTTTTCTTCTGATACCTACATTTTTATACAAAGAAGGTCTTTTTTGTAAAAAAGCTAAATAATATTTTATGTTAAAATTTGTGAATTTAATGTTTTTTTTTATACATGTACAGAGTAGAGTGGAAAGCCCAAAATGTTGTTACTAAAGTTATCAATTATTCGCCTTTCGACTCTGAATAATTTAAATACAAAGCTCTTATTTGACAAATTTTCCATACAAATATGTCAAATAACAGTGTTATAAACCTGTTATAATTTTTATGAATTAGGGGGTAAGACTGGGTTTTTGAGATCTCAGTTAAACTAAAGAAAAATATGTGCCGCTATTACAATTTTATATAATTTTTTTTTACGAAACAAGTTGGTTTTACTTTAAACGTTCTTCTTTAGTGAAATAAAAAATAATATTTGGAAGTAACCGCGGCGCTCGCTTATCTATTTTCAGTTTAACTAAACCTAGTTTAACTGACATCTCAAAAACCACGTCTACTAATTATTAAAAAAATAACTGAAATTTATTATTTTAGGTCTAAACTTTTCCAATTTTTCTAGTTCCGGTACGATGCGCATGCATAAATAGGGATCGTCCTCTGAGTACTGGCCCAAAAAAAATAGACTTTATTAATGTTTTTCAGTTGCATAAATTTCGTTGATGCTAATCAACTCGATTTATTAGAATATTAGATACGTTATAGTCTAAGTTGGGTCGGGTGTAGCATACTGGTGCCAATTGCCGTACAATGAAAAAGTGTGCTGCCAGATGCTTACAAATTTTGTACGCAAAAAATGCTTAACCCGGCGAAATGCTGGCTTCAAGAACAAATTTTGCGTACCTATTAAAAAACCTTATGGACTAAAATTAAAAAAAAAAAAAATACGATTTTGGGTGCTTAAAACCGTTTATGAATTCACGATGTTGCGTTCTGTGCAAAAACTCTCTTTTGTAGCACTGTTTTATCAATATTTTCATATATTCCTTAGTAAATTCCGCAACTTCATCATCAAAATTGTTGACAAATTAGAAGCCTCCGGAAGATTTTGTCTTCAGCTTTGGGAGGTGCACCACCCCTCTACAGACCTATAACACTCATTTCTATTTATACTAAAGTTTCTTTTCAAGTTTTTTTTTAATTTTTTTTGCAATTTAGAGGAAATTGTATTTTTGAAGGCTCAATAAATCCTAATACCGGTATTCATAAAAAATAAAATGTAGTTTAAATACGTTTTAGAAAAAAAATTTTCATATAAAATTTATCCTAAAATGTATTTCAACAACATTTTAAATATTATGAATACCGGTGTAAATCTTTATAATTGCATGCAATCGAATGCCATAATTTTATTTCATCGTTGGCTTTGTGCTCTGCTATTTTGTATTTTTTTAATATCATATTTTTCTTACCTCTGTCACAGTGTGACAATAAGTAATTGAATTTACATAGTTGGGTGTTAATTATCTTAAATCAATAAATAAGATAACTTATGTCGAATGAAAAATAGTACATGTACATACATATATAAAACTTACTTTTACGCATCATCATGACCAGTGTTCCCAGGTCAATGTATTTCTTCCATTTCTTCAATGTTTTTCAACAAAATCCCCCTAAAAATTTTTTGTGAACATTCTGCTTTAGTTTGCGAAACACCAATATTAATGCATTGACAATGCGGAAAATGCTTAAAATTGTTAAACTTTCCCCAATTAAAAAGAAGCAAAAATTAACTAATTATATGTATTTTTCAGTGCATATGTTATGATTACAGGCCTATCTGCTTTTTTTGAAAAAATTAAGTTTCCCCAAAATTTTAAAGTTTCTAAGTCTTCTTCGCTCTTTACGGTCTTTTGACATTTTCTTAAAAAGAGTTTCAATTTTATCAAAGGTTCTTAACTTTTAATTTTCCCAATTTTAAGAAACGGAAAAAATGCAAAGAAATTATATTATTTAATATAAATGTATTAGAAATGACCCATAAGGAAAAAATTCATTCAACTCAACAAAAAAAGTACTTAAAATTACCTGTTTCAAAATTCAGTACTTGAAGCTACCAGATGAACATAAAATATCTCATTTAATTTTGCTTCAAATTTATCAGTTGAAAATTCTTCTAACTCCTGTCATTTTACCGTTCAACCAAACACAGAAATCCCCTTAAAATACCCAAAAAAAAAAAAAATTTCCCCGGAAAGAATTTAACAACCCAAATTAACCCCTAAAAGAAAAAACCTTAAATCTAGGGGGAACCCCCTAAACTGGCAACACTGATCATTACCCTCCTAGATTTTGTATTTAAAATGTATGTTTTAACGTGCTTATGGACAAAAAAGTTGAGAATTTTCTTTCAAATGTATCTTATCAAATAATAACTACATGCAAATTTATTAAAATAAAATTGGTTTTATATTTTGTAGGAAATGCCCGCATGTATGAGTCACGTGCTGCTGATTTAACTGCCAAATTTAATGCAGCCAATGCTGACCGCAAAAAAGCAGTTGATGAATTGAAGGATTTACAAAATGAGCTTGAACGTTTGCGTAAACAATTGGATGAAGCTCGCAAACATTTGGAAGATGAAACCTTAGCCCGTGTAGATCTGGAAAACAACATCCAGAGTTTGCGTGAGGAGTTGACCTTTAAAGATCAAATACATTCACAAGAAATTAGTGAAACTCGATCACGTCGTCAAGTTGAAATCAGTGAAATTGATGGACGTCTTATGGAGCAATATGAGGCCAAGTTGCAGCAATCTCTTCAAGAGTTACGCGACCAGTACGAAGCTCAAATGCGGGCCAATCGCGATGAGATTGAAATGCTGTATGAACACAAAATCAAGAATGTACAAGCTGCTGCCAATCGTCATTCTGGAGCTGCTGCAAATGCCATTGAAGAATTGCGCACAACACGCACACGTATTGATGCATTGAATAGTCGCATCAATGAACTTGAGTCGACAAATGCTGCCCTGAATGTTCGCATTCGTGATCTCGAGCAATTATTGGATAATGACAGAGCACGTCATAATGCTGATATCTCTGCATTAGAGGCTGAATTGCAGCGAATGCGGGATGAAATGGCCCATCAATTGCAGGAGTATCAAGACTTGATGGATATAAAGGTGAGCGAATTGTGTTGCTTCGAGTTAAAGTTTAAAATAAAATCTTTTCGTACTTTACAACAATTGTTTTTTAAAACTGAATTACGACGAAGAATGCAAACTACATATATCGGACTAATTTTTATTTATTTTTTTTTTAATTTATCCATAATAAAAAAAATTGTTTTTTTGTTAAGAACTTTTGTTGTAAAAATTCAAGTCTGTTTCGATTTTACTTCCTCTAAAGGAGCACCCTTTAGTTTTAAAACGATTTTTGATTTTGATATTTGCTGTTGTAACGACTGGGTAACTGCATATCCTGTGAACAATTTAATTCTATAGCGCGATCTCACGATATCTTGGGATATACACTTTAAGCGGCAGTGCTAACATTGTAAAAATTAGCAAGTCCAAAGTTTATAAGGGTTGCATCCCGGAAACAGCCGGTTTTGTAATGTTTTAGGTATAAATAGACCTCTTTAATCATTTTCTGTCGTCTGTAGGAAAATAAAAATTAAAAAAGTCTACTTAGACCAACAAAAAAAAAAAAAAATTATTTGGCTCTTATAGGAAATATTAAGGGTTTTCACGAAAGTAGTTGTGCAAATATGCTTTGTGCAAATTTGCAGTTCATTTTATGATTGAGCGTGAGCGCACCATTTTTTTGTGTGTAATCTACTATATTTACGAAAACTCGATCTGGCTACAGAGATTGAGGTTGATCGGCGGCAAGTTGTTACGCAGGCGCCGTCGACTTCATTTTTCCGTTAGAAACCGCTGCCGATCTTATTTTGTTTTTGAAAAGACACCCATATAAATTAAAATGCGATATCTTCTCTTATTACTAAATAAAAGTTTACGATTGCATTTTTTGAAAAAGTAATCTATTTTTGTCTGTATTTTTGGACCTGAATTAATAAAGAAATTATGTTATCTATTTTATTATATTAAACTCAAGAAAGGATCGAAAGAATTTTTTTTTTATAAAACTAGCTGACCCGACAGACATTATCCTATCTTAATTTAAATAAAATTGTTTATTTTCCACCCAAATTTCCAAAAATTTTTTTTTTCATATAAACCTTTTTCAGACTATTATTATACATATCTCAAAAAAAAAAAAAAATTGACGAGATCGGTCAAGCCGTTCTCAAGTTATGCGCTTAGCAACAGACTGCATTTTTATATGTATTATATTTATGTATATAGAAGAATATTATATTATCATTTTTATATATTTTTTTCTTCTCTTTGATTGAAGGTTTCTTTGGATTTGGAAATTGCTGCATATGACAAACTTTTGTGTGGTGAAGAGTCACGACTCAACATTACGCCATCAAGCGGTGGAGCTACTGTTACGTCACTTAGCCAATCATTACGTTCATCGCGTGCAACTCCTCTCCGTAAAACGCCAATGCGTGCACCATCAACCGCTCCGGGCGCTTTCAAACGAAAACGTACTTTGGTCGATGAATCGGAAGATATCAGTCAATCTGAGTTCTTTGTGACCAGCAGTGCTAAAGGCGATATTGAAATCTCTGAATTTGATCCCGATGGAAAATTCATCAAAGTCCATAATAAAGGACAAAATGAAGTTCAAATCGGTGGTTGGCAAATAAAGCGCTCAGCTGACGGCAATGAAAGTAGTTTCAAGTTTCATCGTAGTGTGAAAATTGATGGTGGTGCTACAATAACCGTTTGGTCCTCCGATGCACCAGGTGTTACACACGAACCACCTGCAAACATTGTTATGAAAATGCAAAAGTGGTTCGGTGGTGAAAGTGTAAAAATTTCACTTTTCAACAGCGATGGCGAAGAAGTGGCTGGTTCTGAACGTATCAAGCGTACAATTGTACGTCACGTTTCACGTCACAGATCCGGTGGTCTTAGTGGTCGTGCCAGTGCGTCTGTTTTTGATGGTGTGGGCAACGAGGATCTATATCATCAACAAGGAGATCCCGATCAGCAGCAGGGCGAAGAAAAATGTCGCTTGATGTAAGATTGTCTTCTTATTTAGCAGCAGTGTTTTTTAATGTTTAGAATTAAATGTAACTCAAAACAACTATTTAGCAGTTAGGAAGAAGGTATGCCAAAAGATACCAGTTCTTAAAAAAGCGCTCAACATTACAACTTTTCTTTTTTGTCTTAAAACGATATAATTGTAATACCTCTTCCTTTAATTTGAGTATTTAAATTTTTTTATTCTGAAGATAAAGCGCCTAAGATAACAATTACCTTATCAAAAAAAAAAAAAAAAATAAAAAAGAAACTTTTAAAGAACAAATTATTTCAGCCATAATATTATAAAACTTTTTTTTTAGTATTCACACTTATTTTGTTTGACTCATTTTTTGAGTTCTTCAAACACTTTCTTAATATCAAACAAATTATTATTTTAAGCTCTCACAAGTAAATATTATTTTCTTCCCTCATCAAGAGTAAAGAACTAGATATGATTTTCTACAAATGCAGGCGAAAACTGTCATGAATTTTGTTGGTTATAATTTAAATATTTACCGCAAACGACATTCATATAAACGTAGTAGCAATAAACATGAAATACGTACTTTCAATTAATTTTTACATCCTTTTATTATTAATCCTAAGAAACTATTTGCCTATTGAACCATGACTTTTATGCCAGAAAGTAATAAAAAAATACAAATTTCAAATGTACAAATTTATGTTTTATTAACCACCTGTTCCAAAATTTATGTTTCGCTAACAACCTTTTCAATTCAATAATATTAATTTTTAACACATTTTTTTAAATAAAATTTAACATAAAAAAGATTACAAAACGTATTTATTTTTTCACTTTTTTAAGTTATTTTCTTAGTTTTAACTTTTAAAACAATGATTTATAACCAGAAAAACTTGTGTAACCTTTCAGAGAGATAAAAAAATAATTGAAAATTATTAAAACTCAATAAATTAAAGAAAAAAAAACTACATATTAAATATAAAAAAAATAAAAATTTTTTCTCTTCAATTTAGTACATTACGTACATATGTATGTATGTATGTTGGGCGAAGCACACACAGTAAACACACGTGTTTCAATTACAATTAATACAAAAAAAACCAAAATGACTTTTTTATGTTACAAAATATTAAGGGCGGGAAATGAAAACTTTTAGAAAATATATTTTTATTTATGAAATTGATAAAATAAATTTTAGAGAGAAGGAGAAACTTCTTAATAAAAGGAAGAAGAGTTTTTTTTTGTCTAATTAAAAGGAAAGCTTAATCGAAAAATAAAAATAAAACAAAAAATTAATAATTAAAACTAAATATTGTGTGAATGATAATTAAATAAATAATAAATGTTAATAAAAGCGAAAAAGTGACGAACATAAATACATAAGTGAGAATGCTTTAACTTCCTCCCTAGGACGCTTGTAATACCCAGAAGCAATATCATCCTTTGCTTCCATTAAAGTTACAAGCTTTTCGTACTGCTGACGAGTTGTTGTTTTCGACCTGTAATAAATTAAATAAAAGTTTAAACATTTGGTTATATTAAAAATGCTTACAAATCAATTTAATTTGTTTTTTACTTATATATTTTTTTTAATTTCACTTTAAATGCTTCAACAAAAATCGAAAAAAATTCCGTTAGTGTATACATAACGTAGAAAAGCGTGGCTTCGATCGTAACGCGGAATACACACAATCGAAGAAACAAAACGAATTGAAGCAAAAACTGAACACAGAATACCAAAGTTGCCGATCGCGGAAAATTTCGATCCGAATCGAAACGCAGAATAAGGGTGTATATATGTTTGCTGGATTGGCCCTTTCACCAATACTTTTTTATTTTTGAACATCACTGTTATAAATAAATAATGTAATATACATACCTTCCCGGTATACTACTTTTTAAATAATAATTATCTGGGAATTCTTTCTCTACTCCCAACCCTTCTATTCTGACTAAAATCTCTCCGGGAAATTTCTCTCTTCTCTTTTCCTTTATTCTAAATAAACTTCGAAAATGGGAAACTCTGCCCCGGGGAAAAAGTAGGTATTCTGAATGTAAATAAAAGGGAGAATGATATAACATTTTTTTTGTTGCAAAAATTCCACCCACAAATTTCAAGTTTTGTTAAAAAAAGCAAATATTTTAATATTAAAGGTTTGAACATTTCTAATTCTCATTTTGTTCATGCGAATTCTGGAATAGTTGTTGGGTTTCAAGCATGCCTTTAAGATTTTTCGAGTCTACTGACAAGTTGCTTAGCATCAACGATATGTCGGCGGCGTCCCCTATTTTAGTTTAGTTTTGACCTATAAAATTAACTTGCAAATTATAAACAATTTGCTGTACCGTCAGTTTTGCTGTACTGCAGCTTATTTTTTATATGAAATTTGAAAATGTATCCCAACAATTTATCGCCAGAGTCGTTATCTGTTTAGTAATATATGTACATACATATGTATGTATGCACTTAAAAATGTTTTTTGAGGACTAAGCAACAGATTCGCTTAACAAATCAGTATCAATGTTATTTACCTACATGCACATATGTATGTATATTTGTACATATAAATTTTTTCATATCAAAAGCTGTTTAATATACATACGTATGTACCTGCATACTAAATGAATACACATATGAGCCATATGGAAAAATATCTTTATCAGAATTGAAACCGAAAGTAATAGTGATTATAAGTATATTTAATCAAGTTCTAATAACTTAACGTCATTGAGCGAAAGAGGGGTTGCCATCGTGCAAAAACTCACCTGCGCGTTAAGTTTTTATTACTGGGGCTTTGGGCAGTTCCTGTAAAAAGTTGTTGGCAATAAAACATGCTATTGTATTGCCAGTGCGATTGCGTTTTATCTACATACGTACGGAGTCAATCTACTAGATTTTAATTAGATTTCGCAGAAAGAGAAACTAGCTTTAGCAAAAGTCCAGAAGATTTTACTCAAGTATAACTACATATGTATGTTCAGAAGGTTCTTGAATGTGCTACGCTGCAATAGAAAGTATGTATATGATTTACCCCCAATTTTTGACTTGGATTTTAAATGCTATTTCAATTGAAATTTGATTTAAATACAAAATTGAGTCAAACAGTTGCTATTTAAATCAAACTTAAACGGCCTGCCGTGCCCATTTAAAATCGATTTAAGTTTTTCGTACTGCCATATGATTTTGACAGTTTGGTTTTGTTCTGCAAATTAAGAAAATTGCACATGTTTTTTTGTTTGTTTCATAATTTGATTTTTTATTATTTCCAGAAGGTAATCAACTTCTGTGGCAGTGAAATTGGGAGTCCTTTTATCACGAGACCTCAATGGGTATCTTCTTCAGGAATGTTTTCCCATTGAGGTATCGAAATATTGAATTTAATAAACAATAAAAAAAAAAAACAAGTGACCTTAAAGCTCGAACTATTAAAATATTAAACAACAAAGGTCGAAAAATTAGCATCAAGAATATACTAATTTAATATAATTCACATGTAAAAATTTATATAAAAATAAACTTATCCCCTAAATAAGTATTATTTAAATAAAAATAGGAATTATAAATAAAATTAATATTGATAATTAAATTAAATAAATAACCATATTTATTTAATTTGATTATTTTAAAACGTTATTTTAAAACGAAATGACAAAATTTCCTAAATAACTTGTGTTTTATTCAAAGTCAATATCGACCCTTTATAAACTCTGGATTTGCGCGTTATGAATTATAAAATTAGAGCCTAAGTCTTGCAGAGTTTTGAAAAAAGGAAGATTTTTATTGACGTCTAATTATGTATTACATTTTGGTCAGTTGTGCTGAAAACTACTTTCCTTAAAATCACTTTATTTCATGTTGGTATATTTCTCCTGTAAATTATTCAGTAATCGTTGAGAGAAAATAAAAAAAAAAATCCATAAAATGTTAACGTGATATAAAAAAATGAACCTAATGTTTTGAAATACGCTTGAAAAATGGACAGCAATATGAGAACAGCTGTGCCTTTAAATTCACCTCCAACAGTTTGCAATTTTCGTATAGAACAATTATATGCTATAAAAAAAAAACTACCACAATAAAAACACATGATTCTAAATTAACACAACGTTTGGCACCCCTTAAACAATCCGAAACTCATCCATTATTAAATTTAAATGCACAAGAAAGTTAAAAAACAGTCTCAGAATATTTTTTGTATTTCTAGTGAGTGGAAGTTATAAAGCGTTTTATTAAAGTGCTTTTGTTGTTGTTTTTTATTTATTTATTATTTTTTTTTTTTTTAATTTAGTTCATTGACATTGAAGTCTGTATTGTTTTTTGTGATATGCTGTAAATATTTATTAAATAATTGCTTATTTGTGTTCTTATCAAGTGCAAACTGAGTTGAAATAATAATTTCCAAAAAAGTAAATGCAAACGAAGATTTCATTTGATGAGCTTTTATTAATTAGAACATTTCTTTATGTATGTAGTTGCGAGACAGAAGAAAAAAACTCCGGCTGTGTTAAAACCAGTTTGTCCTTCATTCAAAAACTAAAATAACTCCTAAACTTACCCCGACTTTTAATTGAAAAAGGTGAGTTAATACTTTTTAGGAGAATATAATATAATATATACATACATACATACATATGTATGTGCCTGTGTACATAAGTATGCATAGATATGAATTCATACATACATATGTATGTACATAAACACAAACACTCAGGCACAGAGTGACTCAGGTTGAAATATGAGCGTGTGCATGTTGCCGGCCATTAATTTGTTGAACACATTGTACGGTTACGGTTGAGCTTATTTTAACAGAAAATTAACTGAATGTAGTTTTGTTTAACCAGCCATCGAGTCAACTTTTAATTGTCAATTGATAATTTGACTACAGTTAATTTTGTTCGCAAAAGCATTTCGAGTTGAGGTTTCATTTGGAGAATAAAAAATAAATTTAAAAAAAATTTAGGGAATATTTTTATATTATTTGATCTTTAGATTGTTAAATTAATTATTCAAGCTTTTGATCTTTGGTTTTTTATAAAAACTAATTTTAAACAATTATTTATTTATTTTCAATATTTCGCCAACAATTTGTTTGTATGTTGGCAAATAATTATTTTCCTGAAGATGCCAATAAATTGTTGGCGAAATATTCAAAATAAATAATTGTTTAAAAATATAAAAAAAAAAACCAAATATCAAAAGCTTGTATAATTAATTTAACAATTTAGGGAATATAAAAATAACACTGTGTGACAAAAAAGAAAAAAAAATCAATTACTGTCCCTTGTAACTTACATGTGTAATGAAGTTGTATACCGATGCCAGCAACCATTACGTATACATGATGCTGAATTGAACGGTCTCGCGGTTAGATGCAAAATCAAGGCACGCTATTTACACTTCGGGTTTCTTTATAACAGGTGGCCCAAAACAAGTTATCCGTTGTTGTTTGGCTTTCAGAATATCGGTTGTGGCTCGTTCAGTGTGTGCCGTTGCTCCGTCCTGTTGTCTTCCAGACTTAGTTCGTTCAATTGCGGCAGAATCTGGGAAGATTCAAATTAAATGTATACACACACTACTCCCTCTTTCCTTCGCATCAAAACCGATTTTTCTAGTTGCAGTGCAATGCACTACAAATGCAGGGGTCGTACCCTGAGTGCTGGTCCAAATATAAAAAAATAAAAATAAATTCAATCAAGCACGAGGCTGGCTCGCACACTTAGGGTTCCGTACGTATGGAATGGCATATGTGAATACATACCTATATTGTGTGAATTTCAGCTCTCTGTCTTTTACAGTTTGGGAGCTACGACTAATTGTTACTTTACGTTGTATAGGAACACCTGGTAGTTTTCGACTTGTTATTGTTTTTAGCATTTGTTGTTGTAGGGCATATGTAAATACATATATTGTGCGAATTTCGGCTCTCTATCGCTTACGGTTCGAGAGTTATAGCTAACTGTTACTTTACGTTGTAAAGGGACACCTCGTAGTTTTACTTTTGTTGTTATGGAGCATATGTGAATACATATATTATGCAAATATGTAGAAACCTGCAAACCTGGTAGTTTTACTCTGTCCCTCTGTCTCTCACGGTTCGAAATTAACAGCTAATTGTTACTTTACGTTGTATAGGGACACCTGGTAGTTTTCGACTTGTTGTTATTTTTAGCATTTGTTATTGTAGGGCAATGTATGTACTCACGTACATACATTCTGCACATTTCATCTCTCTGTCTCCTACAGTTTGGCTGCTACGGCTAAGTTTTGATTTATGTTGTTGTATAGGGACACCTGATAGTTTTGGATTCGTTGTTATTTTTAGTACTTGTTGTTGTAGCGACAAGGCACAAGAACATCCTGTGAAAATTTCAGCTGTCTAGCTCTTACCGTTTCGGAGAATGGATGCTGTGACCGACGGACGGATGGACGCAGAAGTCTCCGTTTCACTCTGATGAGTACGGAACCCTATAAAGGAAGAGAAAATACAGACATTGCCTTCAGTGCGATAGAAAACTGTGAATGTTCTGACCTTATGTTTTCCAATGGATTTGTTGAAATAATTTTCTTTTAAAAGTAATAAAAATACTTTGCAATAATGTCAATCATTCGTTTTAATTTATTTGCAAATTGCAAGGAATAAATGAGCTATAAAAACTAAAACGATATGGAAATAACAATTTCGGATGACAATGAAAATAGGGCTGAATATTTAAATAATTTTAAATCAATAAATATTTAAAAAAATAAATAGCGACTTCGCTTGCGTTACAGCGCTCATTCTTTGCAACAGTAAGAGCAAGAGGACTGAAATTTTCATACTATACAAATACTAAAGAGAGTTGAATACCCAAGGGTGTCCTCGTACAAGAAACTTTATTTTCGAACTATAATTTTCGAGCCTAATTTAATATCTGACATGTATTAAATCAGGTCCAAAAATAGACCTCTCAAATGTTTATATGTCGGCGGCATATAGACAGCTGAAAAAGACAGAAAACATTTGAAAGGTATAGTTTTGGACCTGTATTAATACATTTCAGTTGGCTCTTAAAGCAAATAAATAATTAAGTTCATATTTTAATATCTGATAGCCAAAGCTCACATATATATATATATATCTGTAAAATATAAGCAATTAAAAAAAGTCCATCCCTGAAATTTTAAAAAGTACTTTTCTCCTTTGTTCGAAAACTGTAGCAGATGAGCGTAAAAAATTGTTAGAAATCATTCTAGATCCCATCTAATTTAATGTCCAGTGTCAAAAGTTGTAAAGTTTCAAAGGGATCATTTTATAAAAATTCCCATATTTTCCACAAAAATGTTTGTAATATAATTGAACATTTTCGGAATATTGATTTCAATTTATTTCATTTCAGCAATTTAACATAAAAAATGAGATTAGTAATTTTGGATACTTCCGAATCCGTCGGATTGTGGGCCGCTAAATATGTGACTAAGAGAATAAACGATTTCAAACCAGGTCCAAATAAGTACGAATATCATTTAACTGCAGTTAGAATATTTTTTAATATAAAAACTTTTGATTGCAGATATTTTGTGCTGGGCCTACCAACCGGTAGCACACCTTTGAGTATGTACAGAAATTTGATACAGTTCCACAAGGAAGACAAAGTTTCGTTTGAGTATGTGAAAACTTTTAATATGGATGAATATGTAGGTAAGTGTAACAAAGTCTTGGCAATAAAGTTGAACTTTTATTGAGTGCTTTGTATTTGAAAAGGAGGAAATGTAAATTTAAAATTAGAAGAAAAATGAATTGGCATTAAGGAAATACGAATTAAGAAACGTTTATTCCAATGTAAGAAGTTTAATGCGAGATGTGGGTATTGTTGCGACACAATTTGCTGTCCCCCAGCTTGTCTTAATTATATTTCCAAAAAAAAAGAAGCTATGAGAATATTTTGAAAATTATGTGCCAGATTTACTCAAAATTGAACTTAATTATTTATTTGCTTTAAGAGCCAATTGAAATGTATTATTTTAGGTGCAAAAATAGACTTTATTAATGTTTTGTCTACTGATGAGTAGTTGTGTAGCATCAACGAAATTTGGGCGGCATTTAGACGGCTGAAAAAGACAGAAAACATTAATAAGTTAAATTTTTGGACCAAAAATAATACGTGCCAGGTTTACGTTTATAAAACATATTTCATCATTTACACACACTAAACTCGGTACATATTACCTACTTTTCAGGTTTGCCCCGCGATCATCCGGAAAGTTATCATTATTTTATGTGGCAAAACTTTTTCAAACACATCAATATCAATCCTGCCAATGTTCACATACTCGATGGCAATGCTCCCGATTTGGTAGCTGAGTGCAATAATTTTGAAGAAATGATAAAAGCAGCTGGTGGTGTAGAACTATTTATAGGTGGTATTGGTCCAGACGGTCATATTGCTTTCAATGAGCCGGGTTCCTCATTAGTTTCGCGCACCCGCGTTAAGACATTGGCTCAAGATACTCTAGAGGCCAATGCTAGATTCTTCGACAATGATATAAGTAAAGTACCCAATAAAGCATTGACGGTTGGTGTTGGCACTGTCATGGATTCCAAGGAGGTTATGATCCTGATAACGGGTGCGCACAAAGCCTTCGCATTGTATAAGGCCATAGAGGAAGGTATCAATCACATGTGGACAGTCAGTGCCTTCCAACAGCATCCAAACACTCTCATGATTTGCGATGAAGATGCTACATTGGAGTTGCGTGTGAAGACTGTTAAATATTTCAAGGTTTGTAAGATGTACATAACGTAATTTATATAATTTACAATTTTAGCTGGCAAAGGATTCAAATTGTTTTATGGTAATGGTATTTCTTAGGCTCGATTTCGGTTGGCGTTTTCATTTATTTTGTAAATTTATTTCATTTATTTCGTAAATTTACATTCTTAAATTGCATTAAGTTTGATCTCGTACTTTTTGGGCCAAGACCAGTCGATCGAACTAGTCAAACGACTGAGCTAAAGGAGCCGCTCATAATAGCGAGGTCTTTAATTTAGTTAATTCGCCATAGTCCCCTGATCTCTTTCAGAAGCCTGCCAATTTAAAATCCCTATACTTTGTCTCTTTCGTTCGCATTTAAATTTTAACCACACAGTGACTTTTTAAGAAGGACTCAATCATGGCTTTTAAAAATAGATAACTACTTATGTTGTGCACTGTTTACGAAAATATTTATAAGTGTAAAAAGCCGAAAATAATACAGGTTTGTTTTAAAAATGCCGTTACGTTTTCACACTTTAATAAAAACGATTTTTGCGGATTTTTAATTGCAAACGAAATAAAACACATTCAGCTATTTTATTTACAGCACTTTCAATCCAGGGCAATCTTTATCAATTATTCAATTGTGTTAAGGCACTCTGCTAACTTGGGGGTTACACGATCAAGTTTTGCCTTTCAAGTTTTAATACATTCACACTTTTTTACTAATACACTCACAATTTTGAAAATTGATGCCGACTTGATTACAATTTTTGCTTTCCATAGAGAGTCACATCAAGTCACAATCAACAAAACAGCTGACAAACATTTTTTTTCGTTCTGTCTGCAAATATTTTTTTGTTTTGTTTGAAAGTTGCAATTAAAAGTGATAAAAATTAAACAGATTCAAGCTTAAAAATAGAAATAAAAATGTTTACTTGCAAAACCAACAAATATAATGATGTGCTGCGATTTATAGAGCATATCTACATCCATTATAATTTTTAAATATTTACCAACCTTCTTACTAATAAGGGCTTCACCCAGTATTTCCTTTCTGCCCTCTGGTTTTTTCTTCTTCTTTTATTTTCTTTATTTCTGAAAGTACTTTTAATGAAGCAGCTGTTTTTAATTTTCTTCTTGACGGCATCTTGAAAACGAATTGTTATGAAATTGCGTGCAGCCTACGTCACAGCTATCAAATTTTATTGAATTTTGACAAGCAGTATGTGAAAAAAAACTTGATAGCAAAACTTGGTTGTGTAACTGCAGTGTAAAATACTTTTAGCACGGTTATACCACAGCTGTAAAACTTCAGACACACTGCTTGTTGTTGATGATAACACAGTTCAAATCAGATTGTCTAAACGCAAACATCGTGCCACTATTTATACATACATACATAGTTGTCGACTTCCAGAACTTTCTAATTCGAGAAGCACCTGCAATACCTAATGACTTGTGCGCAGTGCTGGGCAAAATACAGGGTGGCCCAAAAAAGACTGAAGGATTAAAAATAACTGTATTTTTTTGGTTTTTATTTTTTATTAATTTTTTTTTATGTTTTTAAATATTTAATTCATGGAAATTTTTTACATCTAAGTGTGAAATATAACATCTCTCAAGTGGTGTCCATTTTCTTGCAAACAAAAATTGGCTCTTTTAACCGCGTTTTCCATTACTGCCCGTAGAGTTTCTGGTTCCAAGTTCCTTATTTCTGCTTGAATGTTCTGCTTAAGCTCTTGAATTGTTTGGGGTTTATTGATATACACAACTCCTTTCAAATAGCCCCACAAAAAAAAAATCTGGAGCGGTCAAATCAAATCTTTTGAGCAAAATCACAATTTCTGGAAATTATTCGTTCACCAAAAATGTTATGAAGAAGTTCTATTGTCGCTCTTGCTGTACGCGCAGTTGCTCCATCTTGCTGGAACCATATGTTTTGATTATTCTCAACATGTGGACGCAAAAAATTTTCTATCATAGTCCTATACATAGTCCCCGTTAACCGTTTCTGGTTGACCATCCACATCTTCGAAAAAATATGGTTAAAAGAGCCAATTTTTGTTTGCAAGAAAATGGACACCATTTGAGAGATGTTATATTTCACACTTAGATGTAAAAAAATTCCATGAATTAAATATTTAAAAACATTAAAAAAAATTAATAAAAAATAAAAACAAAAAAAATACAGTTATTTTTAATCCTTCAGTCTTTTTTGGGCCACCCTGTACATGCTTTGGTGTATTTAAATTACAAAATACAAAATTTATGAAATTTGTGTATTTAAAATACAAAATGCAAATACTTTTTCTCCACGCATTTACAATACAAAACACTGCATTCTAAAAGCAAGTATTTGAAATACAAAATACAGTGTAACAAAAATATGTATTTAAAATACAAAATACTTTTTATCCAAAAAGTTTTTATTTCCATTCATAAACACCAGCTTTTCAAATGTCGTATCAGACAAACAACCTCTTGATGGCGAATGAATAAAACCAGCTATCGAAAAAATCTAATGGTTCATTATTAAAAAACGATATTTTATTGAAAGAGAAATAACGGAATTAAGAATGAAGTGACAATGAAAAAACGTTTGACCAAAGACTATATAAAGTCTATCCAAGTCAACATCTGATTGACAATTTTTTCTCTTCTTGTTTTAGATCAAAATGTCAAAAGCTGTTTTTCCTTATATTTTATTTGTTCATTGTTTAACTTTCTGACAGCTTGACGACTTTCTCAATGTGTATGCATTCAGTTGCGTTTACTTTACACAGGTACTTTGTATTTGGTAATTAAATTGTAGTACTGCCATTTTTTCGGAAATAAAAGAGTAACAAAGTTTTGCGCTTTTAGTTGATGTATGAATTGGAATAATTTTTAGTGCATATTTTCTATATAAATTAAAAATGTATTTTGAGAGCACAAGTAGTTGAAATACAAAATACTCAAGCGCTTAGTATTTAAAATACAAAATACAAATACATTCGTGAGATGTATTTAAAATACAAATACAAAATACGTATTTGTATTTTAAATATGTATTTCAAATACATGTATTTCAAATACTGCCCAGCCCTGGTCCTGGGCACTTTAAAAGAAAGGAAATAGATTTTTGCAAAATAGTTTTGGCATTTTTGAAAGAAAATTTAATTAAACAATCAAATAGAATGCGAAAATGCAGACTTCGCCAGGTTCTGCCTTTATATTGTCTAATTGATTTGTTGACACCTTGAATGTTCGAAGAGTTATTTTTCAAAAATATTACTACATTTTCTCTCTGTGGTTTTGATTGCCAATTCTACCGCGGTACCAGCAATCTAAATGCCCTGGTTTGGAATAAGCCAGGGTGTAGTCTACTGCCCAAATACCCCTTCTAGAGGATATTTTCCTAATTTTATATAAATTTAACTTCAAGGAATATTTTTCCCTCAATAGCTATTTTACTAGCCAAATCTTGTGAGTATTGAAACAGTTTTTTTTTTGGTATAAAAGGTGGCCGCAGTATCGCCACTCCAAATGCTGCATCACAATTTGTATTAGTTTAGTTCCTGGTGTGGGCAGTTATGTAATATATAGAAACCTATGTTCACCTCTATAATTAACCTCCATTTGTAAATAAATTTATTAATGCTTTGTATATAGACAGCATATAAAATCCATAAATTACTTTTCCATAAACCACTAATAATGATTTGTATTAACAATTTTGCTGATTTCTAAAATTTAATCAATTTTATTTTATTAAAATTTAGGGCATTCAAAGAGATCTTTATGCTGCTGAATACGGCGAAGGCAATTGATATATTGTTGTCGATCCCAACAACTTTTTGTAAACATCGGTCATTTATAATTTGTACGTAGTCCATTCAGTATACATAAAAATTATTTCAAAATTATATATTTTTTATATGTATGTAATTATACATAACAAACAACGTTTTAGATTCATTGATATGAGTATGTATGTATGTAAAGGAAATGTAAGGTATATCCTTGTGATGGACAAGGGTAAAATGCGTTGATGTACAATTGCCTGGATAAGAATCGGGGGCATCATATACATACATACATAAATATGAAGTTAATCTGATTAGAAATAAAAAATAAATAAAAGAGCATATTTTTTTAATTTGCTTTGAAATCTTGAATTATAATTCAAGACAACAGGTCGCACAAGTCTAAGGTCTAATTAACGCTTTCGACATAGAATGAACTACAAGGTGGGCCAAAATAAGTCATTCGATGTTGTTTGGCTCTCATTTTGTTTTCTAAATCAAAAACTACAATTCTGTTTTTTGATTATGTTTATTTGAAGCTTTATAATATTATTGGTTAAGTTCAAAAGATGATATCGGACAATTGCACGCCACCACAATTGATTGCTATAAGAGCTGTCCGGGCGACAGATTCTCGCACTTGTGTCCAATGTTGTCCCTGAGGGTTTGTTCACGTAAACACGATGCTTCAAAAAAAAAACCCACAAAAAAAGTATGGAATGGTTAAATCGGGAGATCCTGCGGGCCAGTGAAAATCACCAAAACGAGAGATGAAGCGACTCAGGAATGCCGCCTGCAGAATATTGGTTGTGGCACGCGCCGTGGGTACCGTTGCCTGTCCATCAGATTTAATTTCTTAAATTGCGTCAGAAAAAACTCGGTTGACATGGCCCTAATGCGCGTACCATCCACTGTTGTTGTTTGACTAGCGGCGTCCTCGAATAAAATGGCCTGATGACTCCTCCAGCGTGAACAGTGCACAATGCAGTCACTTTGAGAGCATGTAATGGCATCACCCGTGGGTTTTCGGTGCCCCAGAAGCGATAGTTTTGCTTGTTCTCGCATCCGCTGAAGTGGAAATGAGCCATATCGCTCATTATGATTTTGGTAGAAAAATCGTCCACTTCGTCCTCGAGATTGCGGGTGGCTTGGGCGTAGGTTACACGCGTTTCGAGGTCGACAGGCAGCAGCTGAGGCACGGACTGGACCTTGTACGGGAACATACTCAGGTCTTTGACCAAAATTCGTCTTAGGGACGACTGGCTGATAGCGTCTGGTCGACGTTTCAGGCGACAGCTCGGCATCAGCGGCAATATTCTAGGCAGAACGGGCGCTCTGCGGCCGCCCACTCTTGGCAGCGTCCACTCTTGTGGTCCCATACTCTTCAAGGTTGATGGCCAAATGGCACAGTGTTTACGCAGCCGGTGCTGGACGACCGGGAAATCGGCGACGGAATTCATGCTGCGCCAACACCGCAGACAAATTTCTACGCAAAAAAAATAGACACGATTATTCTACATTCTTGGGAAGTGTATGGCTCCATGGTCTGTTCCCTTGTATTCTACAGCTAGCTGTCTAGTTCATAAATGTAAAAACAGATTTGACATTGGCCGCCATTTGCAAAAATAAGAGCAACTTCCAATGGGGTGATTTCTTCTGGCCCACCTTGTACTAGAATTCAAATAAAAATAAGAGCTGCTTCAGCTGCTGCTGAAGTTGTTTGCTTATGGCTAATATGCAAGTGTTTCGTATACATTTAGAGGCTCATTATCCTGGTTAGAATGCCATTACGAATTCCGACGCTATCACGAAATTTTCGAAATGCGGGGCGAATAGTATTATGAATATATACTTTTTTTTATCTATTTGATGACTCCCTCGTATTTAGTTATATTTGCGTTTGTAATATAATTTTATTAGTACTAATCTGTTTGCCCTCCTAGATATTTTATGGTACCATACTATTTGTCTGTGTTTTCTTTTTTTTTTTTGTGAAGTAAATGGATTGGATATATTTTTATAAGGTTGTTTGTTATTCCTGTAATTTTGTTGGGTAAACAGGCATACGATTTTCTTTTGTCTAATGTCCAAACGATAAAAACTGCCATTATTGTGTGTTTTTATTGCTTCGTTTTTTCTTTCTGCGATTTTGATTTTATGGCCTCTATTTCAATGCCTGGATTACACTGTTCAGCGTCAATGCTCTCGTCAACATTTTGAACAATAGCAAACTAACGCGCCTAAGTGCGACAGGTCAGTTCATTCATTGAGACCAGTGACCGAAGAAGGCTCTAAATCAGTATTATTATGTACCACCCAAAATGTCGTGAGCCAGCCACTTAATAAATTTTAAAAATAAATTCGAGTAGGTATAAATTTGTTATTCGGTGTGTTTTGTGTGTAAATTTTCATATTTTCCAAAACGTATCTGGGAAATACCGAATTAATTACATATGTATGTATGTATGTGCATACATATGTAAATATGTATTTATGTGTGTACATATTTTTCTTTTGTTCTCTCATTGAGCAATGTTGAAGTGAAATATGATTTTTGAAATGTTGATATTAAAACACCCCTGGTTCACAAAGAAAGATCAACGGCTGTGGCAAGGCAGCTCGATACCAGGTAGTCGCATAACTACAACAAACACTTCATGTACATACATATGTATTTTGTTGGTAGAAATCTTGAACTACTGTCACCCATTTGTTCGCGTATGTGTGTTTGTGTTGCGTATTTTGACAGTTCTACAAGCTAAAAGCAATAGTCAGCCAGGCTGGGCACTTTTTTGAAAAATGCTCCTTACTTATGTTTACATATCTATATATTTTTCGTTTTTTTTTTTAATTTTTATGAAAAACATGTTTAATAATCAACTTCTTTTTTGCAGTGCCTAATGGATGTTCATATGAAGCTGATTGATGGAATGTAACATTCACCATTGACTAAAAGGAAAACTCAAAGTTTGCCAATATTGACCAAATTACAAAAAAAACTAAATTTTCTAATATCTAAACAATTCATTTTATTTCTATTTTCTTACATTCAAAAATCTACACATACATACATACATACATAAATATGCATGCATTTGAGAAATGACATAAAAAAATGTGTTTTTAAAATATATTTTCTATTTTTTTTATGAACAATAAATGTTAAAACTGCATTAATTCGTTTAATTTGAAAATATTTATTAAAGACTTAGAACGGTTTCTTCGCTCGCAGAAAATAGCGCGTTTATTTTGTACTTTTTCTTGAAATTAAAATCCCTTAACCTAATTTTGGCATAAAATAAAACATTTCGGAGTTTGTAATATTTATAGGCCATTTGCGGCTTTCCCCTTGAAAAATACCTTTTGGAACGAAGTTCCTTAACGCGGCTTGTTGGTAGTGCAAATTAGTAGAAATCAAGGCGAATCCATTACAGGTGCCCGCATATCAATTCGCTTCAGCAGTTTTCCACGAATTTTTCTTCTGAGTTGTCAAAGCCGATAGAAAACGACAACAAAACTTGTGACGTCTCGAGAGAAAATGTTGAAGCGAATTGAATTGCGACCACCTGTACTTGATTCGCCTTGGTAGAAATCGTCACGAAAGCGTGTGAGCTGTTTATATGTATTGGTGTATCTGTCGACAAACAATAAATATTAATTACTTGTAAAAACGGACACTATCAGTTGATAGGTGTCGCTAAAGTAAAGTATGTCACAACAAAAGCAACAGCAATATTGAAAAATTTTCTTCGTTTTGTAGCAGATTGACAAAAAAAAAAAATACTGCATGTGTCAAAAGTAAAAAAATAAAACGTTCCAAAAATTTTAAGAAGCATATAAAATTTAAAAATTTCAAAAACAACACAAAATAAAACATACAGATTTCACCTTGTATTACATTCGAAGATGAAGAAAAAACGTAAGGAACTTCGTTCCTAACGTTGGTCCCCCGACCGCATTTCTTTTTTTATCTTTATTTCATTTATTTTTTGTTAAAGGATAGGACAATTTCCTATACGAATTACTCATTTAATTTGCTTTGTTTTATGGTTTTTTACTACAAAAAAATTATTCTACAAAATAAAATTTCAAAAGCGGCAACACTTTTGCATCCCAAAAATTGACAAATAAACATTTTACAAAAAAACCAGAAATATATTCGGTTGGGCCTAATCTTAAATACACTTCACACGCAACACTTCTAACCCTCAGATCCGATGTACATACATATGTATATACAGTATTTATCGGATATAAAAAACTTGAAAAATCTACGAAAAAAGTTTCTTATAAGCGTTTCTTTCTTATATACAATTATTTTATATAAGAAACTTATTTCTTATATAAGTAGCTATGGCCATAAGGCATTTGTTTCTTATATGAATATACGAGCTTTTTTACCTTTTTATGTATATACGTAGATGTATGTATGTAAATAGAAAAATAAAACAAATCAAATTTTATTTTATTAATCCCTAAAAAAAACGTTGTTGTTGTTGTAAAACTGTCAGAAAACAGAGTTGTCCATGCAAACTACATAAATTCACTGTTGTCCTTGAAAGTTTCTTATATAAATTCTTTTTCTATACATTTTGTGGTTTTGGTGTTCAAGAAAAATGTTCTTTTATCAGTTTTCTTCTTATAAGCGTTTTTCTTATATGAAACTTTTTTTGTTAGAAAAATCATTAAAAAGATATGGTGTTTTTGCAAATGTTTCTTATAAGCGTTTTGTTCTTATATGAGATGTTCTTATATCCGATAAATACTGTAGATCGTTATCAAAGGTTTTTGTGTTTTGATAGGGTTTCTATCATCTTCTTAAGGGCAAAATGAAAAAAAACTGATGTAAACATTCGTGTACGTGTGATTTCTGTTTTAAACCAACGTTACCAGCTCAGCAAAGTGATCATTCGAAATCTTTTTTTTTTTTTCAAAATGACCACAAAATTACATACAATGCTATTAATTATTAAATAATAAAAAAGAGTTTTTCGAAATATTTCAAAAAAACAATGCAAAGAAAATAGAATAAACTATTTTAGAGATATACTTCATAGATCCAAAATTAAAAGAAAACCAGTCAGTCAGTAGCAGTTTTAACAATAAAAAACTGGATCATATAGAAAAAACTTCTACAGCACCATTTTTTTTTTTAAAGAAAAGAGGACAAATAAATCTATAAAAACATTAATGCATAAACGTAGTTCCAAATGAAATTACCCAATTAATACGGGAAAATCAAAATACTAAAAAAAATCATTGTAATGGCAACGCTGAAAGCTATAAAATTGTTTTGCATGTGTTAGTAATTAAGTTGTTAATGTGTTAGTTTCCATCAGCTATTTCTTGCGGGGCGTGAAATAGCTTAAAAAAGATCAACAAACGATGCCCAGATGATTGCAGAATTGATTGGAAATGATTGGAAAAAGTAGTAGCTCAGAGTTCGGTATTATATAATTTTGCCCCTACAAAACATTACTTTTCGACTCATAGTTCAGCGCAGTGACTACATATTTTAAAAACGCAGAAGTGACAAAAAGTATTCCGATTCGATGAAAACTTAAAACAAAGAGAAAAACACGTTTGCTGGGTATTTCAATAGAAAATAGCTCTGTTTCTTTACTCTACTTTGGGATCCAGTGGGATCCCAATTTGCACGAAAAGCGTTTCCGTACTTTAAAATTGGGAAAATGAGAGTATTGGTGAGCGAACATTATGCTTCTTCTTCTTCTCCGTACTTTTTCTTCGGGATAGTTGGCAAGTAGTTCAGCTGTCAGCTGTTTGAAAGAATAAACAATGACATAGAAGAAATAAATGTTTTGGGGAAACTAAAAGAAAAAATTGGAAATTAGTGTGAAAAAATATTTTAAAGCATTCTCCAAAAAATTGTTGATTGTTATATATGTATGTATTTATATTTACGAATTTATTTACATACGTACATACATATATGTATATGTATATGAATTTATGAGTTCTGCTGTGTTCGTAAAAAGTTTTATGCATTTCAACCCTTTTAATTGTTTTGAGAAAACTTTTTTAACACAAATAATTTAAATTAAAATATATTAATAATTTTTTTAAATAAATTTAGCTGTCAGAACCCTGACGTTTGCTTTTGGGGTAAAATATTTATTTTTATTCGTTCCCGTACTTTTGTGCATTTTTGTCTCTTATGCAAAGAAATTATAGTTTACTCTCATTTTATCCAACTTTTCACAAAAAGGAAAGAAACAGAGCTAATGATGTTTGATGACTGAACATTGATGAGCGAACAAACACTACGCCTTCACCAGCAATTTATGTTTCTGAACATGAGCCATAACGTCCAAGGTACCTCGATATAAGGTGGTCGCATAACTACAACACCAACAAGCACTTCATGCATTTTGTTGCTAGAATTCTTTAATATCTGTCACCCATTTCTTAGCGTTTGTGTGTTGGTGTTGTGTATTTTGACAGTTCTTCAGGCTAGAAGCAGTAGTAGTCACCTGGGCTTGTAAGGCTACCTGGTGTCGAGGTACCTCAGATAATAACGTCGGCAGAGAGACGTCAAAAAATTTGACAGTTCAGACACAATTGCTTTGCATTGGGTTCGGGCAATGATTTTCAAACCTGTGCCCGAACACAAACACATGCAGGCTACGCAGTCGTTTTGTATGTTACTTGGGGGTTACACGATCAAGTTTTGCCTTTCAAGTTTTAATACATTCACACTTTTTTACTAATACACTCACAATTTTGAAAATTGATGCCGACTTGATGACAATTTTTGATTTCCATAGAGAGTCACATCAAGTCACAATCAACAAAACAGCTGACAACAATTTTTTTTCGTTCTGTCTGCAAATATTTTTTTGTTTTGTTTGAAAGTTGCAATTAAAAGTGATAAAATTTAAACAGATTCAAGCTTAAAAATAGAAATAAAAGTAAACACTTTAAAGTAAATACATACATACATATGTATCTACATTCATTATAATTTTTAAATATTTACCAACCTTCTTACTAATAAGAAGGGGCTTCACCCAGTATTTCCTTTCTGCCCTCTGGTTTTTTTTCTTCTTCTTTTATTTTCTTTATTTCTGAAAGTACTTTTAATGAAGCAGCTGATTTTAATTTTCTTCTTGACGGCATCTTGAAAACGAATTGTTATGAAATTGCGTGCAGCCTACATCACAGCTATCAAATTTGATTGAATTTTGACAAACAGTATGTGAAAAAAACTTGATAGCAAAACTTGGTCGTGTAACTGCAGTGTTAGCGAAAAAAATTTGAAAAATAATGCAAACGCATGAAAAATGCTCAAACGGGAACAAATCATGAACATTAACGGTGTAAGTTCATCGAACTAATGTTCGACCAAGTTTTTCTTCGTTGAGCGAACAAATCGATGGCTAATGTAGACTGCATGTAAAGAAATTTTGTTAGTTTCGCACAGTGTAGAGCCCCCATATTAGCAATAGGTGGAAATTTAAGCAAATTTTTTGTTTGGCACAATTTCATTTTTTAAGCATAATGCTTGTTATTTATTGATTTATGTACATTTATATACATATATACTCATATACTCGTACGTAAATCACAAATTCGGCAACTTAAACTTAATTATTACAATCAACAACAAGCTGTTACGTGGCTAATAAACCACTTAATGTTTCCATATATAAAGTGGAACGTATTAAAGCTTCCAAATATTTATCTTTAGCGGCCGATAGTTGACGATACTGTTGCTCGTACAGCATTTCTTCAGCCTTTAGGGCTCTTTTGCTTACACGACAGCCCTCATTATAACGCACGCGCTTAATGCTTTCTGCCAGGTCAGCTGGCTTTAATGCATGATCACAAGTTGCTGTATTCTTTTGCCACTCACAAAATTGGCATTTCTTACGACGACTTGTGCTCAAATCTAGCGGACTGGTCTCCAATTCATTTTGAACTTCTACGTCTGTTAGTTTGCGTTTAGCATTCTGACTTGAATCATTTTGCGTACCCTGTTCGGCGCGCTCCAAATAATTTCGCGGTATTTTTCTTACACCCCAATAATAACGCAGTGGTTTGAAATAATTGACTTCGGATAAAGTGATGGCGTTACGTTTAGGGGTTTTTGATTTACGCGGTCCTTTTTTGCTGTCAAGAAACAGGCGTCGTTTTACCTTTTGCAGCAAGAGAAAATGTTCGCTCAGTGGAACCGGTCTCATTAAGTCGTCCACTAAATGCCAGATCGCAAGTTTGTTATATTCCACAGGCATACGGATGTAGGGGCTGCCATCGCCTTTCGTGATGTGCAATTGGCGCAAGCACTCGTTAAGAAAGATTCTTTTGGCAGGATTGCCATAATTTAGCCGTTTATCACTGAGATCACGATTATAATAATCGCGGTTTAGCTCCATTTTCTTTGCGTATGTATGCTAAACGGAATGCCACTTAAAAATAACTGCACTTTTATTTATACGCAACACAGTTTTTATAGCGCAGCGTTCCCTCTTTTTTGTTTTTTTGTTCAGGTAACAGTAAAACCATGAAAAAAAGCCGAGCCTTCAAATTCCACTTTCTGTTCTGACTGCCGTAAATGAGTATTTTGTGCCTTCTCAGAATTGAATGTGTAATTAGCTGTGTTTATTGTCACACTCTATAGAAAACCATAATTTCGTAAAATTGAAACGTCCACACAAGTTTCAAAGAAAAACAAAAAAAAAAAAAAACGAAACGAAACTTATAAAAAAGGAAACAAATAAAAACGGTCCTACCGTAAATAAAATTATTTTTGGGAATATTCATAAAAAGTAAAATGAATTCAAAAGTCCCTACAAAATTTACATAAAACTCTTTTCAAATACAGTTTCTTTGTTTATGCATAGATACTAGAGATATGCGCGTGAGTGTGTTTTGGCTCACGAGCAAAATTTTTTCAATCACGAACTTTTTTTAACGTGTAATTTCACTCACGAAAAACGAAAAAAAAAATCTCACGATCAATCACATTTGTATTGGAACAAAATGTAAACGTAAACAAAATTTATAGTTGCTCTGATGGCAACCTAGAGTCAAGTGGCTCCAAGTCGCTACATTTTTCGCCTATATTGGTGACTTTTTTTTTATCAAGTTGTCAACACAGTGTCTCCTGTTTTTCATTTTATGAACAGTGTTGTGATTGTTGAAATTTGTAAGGCCACCAAAATCGTTTTTATGTGGAAAGAAAACATTGAGTTGACAACATTGTTAATGAGTAGACAAATTTTATTTCTTAATTTTCCAATTGAGTTTCTCTACTGACATTTCTTTCAGGTTAGCGGCAATGTCTATAGAGAAATAATAGTACCATGATCGTCATATAGTCGCATTAGAAGCACCTAGTCACTAATTCCTTCGTCAGTAGCTGATTGGCAATGACAAGCAACAATGAATGTCAACAGAAAAAATCATTGTATGAGGTTTAATATGTCACTAGTACTGGTGATCAGGTCACTAGTAAATCACTAGAGTTTTTCTAAATACATACATACATCTGTGATCGGAAGCGATAGCATCGTAAGTCTTAAAACATTAATTCGACAATGCCATGTTTTCCATGTAGAACGACTTTTTTGAAAAAAGTTTAAATGGGCAATCAAGAAGACTTTTGTTTGATTAAATAAAAATATATGTATATTGAAGAATTCATACAAGACTTAATAAAAGCCCGTTAGGACATTTTGGCGCTTATTGCAAATTCTATAGGATTTTAATTTAGGATTATTTCAATCCTGGGGTCAAATCGTCGCATTCGATATCGAACGAATTCCGTCATTTATGCTGTGTGTTTGTTGTTTATTTTGCTTTTGTTTTACATTATTTTTGCTCGATAGTTCATTCGATATCGAATGCGACGATTTGGCCCCTGTTTTGTTTGTAGTAACTGTTCAACAAACTTCATTAGAGACATGGAGATTAAACATAAATAGAATTTCATATTTATGTGTTTAAATTAGCAGAATATTGTAGCATATAGAACTCGATTTGCGCCTTGAGTCGACTTATGTTGCTATGGCTTGTGAGTGGCTTGCTTTCCTTTCATTATACCCCTACTTTCGCTACTTTAAAGCTTTTAAAAGCCCAGATACTGTTCATTAAAAAAAAAAAAAAAACTTAACTACAAACAAACAGTAAAATCTGTCTATTAACTATGTAGTTAACTGTTAACTGATTCCACTCATTCAATACCAGTCACTGGGTCAATTGGTTTTGTTTCGGCCAATGACATCAGGATGTGCAATAAAAGGGGCGAACATATATTTTTTAAACAGCCAATTAATTGAATCATGGAAGCATTTGATGGAGAATCATTGCACTTGGTCAACAACTCCTTAATTATTTAAATCCCTGTAGTGTTACTGTAACAAAATTAACCGTATTTTTTTTTTTTTTTTTGTTCAATCAGGAGAAATTTCAAACCATTAAAAGGAAAGAAAGAAAAAACAAATATTCACTGACTTATTGACTCATTGACAATTCTGGGGAACATTGAACTGTTTGGTAAACAGATGAAAATGAAAACTGTCTATGGTGTGATGGGGAAAATACGTACATTATCATTATGTTTAAGAAGTTTTTTTTTTTTAATTAAAAGAGAAGTTCATAAATTTACTTTTATTGCACATTAAGACAACATCCATATCTATGGACAGAAAAGCAACAGTTGCTTTTTAGGGACCTGGAACTCAAAAATGGCAATACAATCGTTTGAATGGCTCTGTTCGGTGTTCGGCAACTCCCGCCAAAAGAAAAAGTTCTCGCTTTAAACTGTCAAATAATAAGTTTGAGCCCGCGGGATCCCAATTTGCATGAAAACTGTTTCTATACACAAAGTTCGTGCAAGTGAGAGAGCTTTTTGGGAGTGTAATATTCTGGTTTTTCTTCCACAAAACATGCCGCACTTTATCTTCGGGCTAGTTGGTGCAACTAAGGGCGGTAAACTGGATATACGGGGAGCATATTATTATCTGCACTGACAGTAAGGCCGCCATTAACACGCTTGCGGGTGTTTACTCAACATCTCGATTTGTTCAGGAATGCCGGGTATCTCTAAGCGAGATAGCGAGACATTCTGACCTGGAGCTTCGCTGGGTACCTGGACACAATGGTGTGTCCGGAAATGAGATAGCGGATGAACTGGCAAGATCCGGTACCCGCCTTCATCAGGAGGATATAGACGAATTCGTAATTATTCCTCTTAATAGCTGCAAGCAGCTGGTACAACGACAGCTGCTAGGAATCGCGCAGGGTAGGTGGTCGAACGAGATCACCTGTCGAATATCGGGTCTTACATGGCCCATGTCCGGCCCTCTCTAACAAGAGACCGAATTGCTTGGGCAATACTAGATGGATTACCGGAAGTGTCGGAATGCAGATTGGACAAGGTGGACTCTTCCATCCGTTCATCGGGCTGGTTCAGGGAGGAACCGGTGGAGCATGTGTAGGGAGATCTTTCTACAGCCCATTCGGGTAACACAACGGGACCTTTTCTTTTCGGACCCAAGTGAGTCGGTCTCAGGACCGGCGGCCCTCGTAACATAACATAACATAGTTGGTGCAACTAATTAAACAGTCAGCTGCAGCACAAATTAAGTAACAAATAAGTTATTTGGCAGACCCTTTAGTAAGTCAAGACCACTCAAGTTGTAATACATAAAAAATGGAGTCAGCCGTAAAGTTGAAAATTTTATGGAAATACACATGCAACCTTTAAAGCTTTTGATTTTCTTTTTGATATTTTGTTTGGAGCCCTGATATCCTGGATAACAGATTGAGGTTTGACAGGATGATGTATAAGTATCATACAAATGTGGGACCATTTCTCCATGGACGCATTGGAGAGTTTTAAAAAAATAATTATAGTTCCTGCAAAAACACATGCTAGCAGACTTAATAACAACAACAAATAAATGTGGGTTGTTATTTTAATCTTCATTTTCAACATTAACTTTAAGCCGTTAACATCAATTATGATTTTTAATTTCCTTGCATTACATTTTTCAAAGTTATATGACTTTATGAGAATAATTGTACTTTTATAAAGCACAAACAGAAAGTACTAATTGTAAAATATTTATTCGTGGTGGTGTCCTTATTCTAACAGCAAGTCGCTGCTGCAAGAAAAGAAAAACCCTCCTGTTGCTATTTTTACAATTTAAAATTATAAAAAAATAACATATTTTCTACTTTTATGAAAGCAGATTATAAAGGAGTGATTTAATTAAAAAAAAAAAATTAGTTCTTTTCCAGCCTTTTTGTCATCCACCAACGAAATGATGATCAAGCATACACAGAAAAAATTATCATCAAAATATATTCAACCCAACCACCTGCTTGAAAATATTTCTCTTTCCAACGAACATGTTTACTGTATCTATTAAATTATTGTTTGTTGTAATAACATTGAATTTATTTTTCAATAAAAATGCTACAAAATTTGTGACTGATTTTACGAGTTTTGTTGTAGGACCTGAATTCAACAAAAATTCACTTGATTCAGCCAATATGTATTGTGTTTGAATGAAAAAAAATAATTTTTTCAGTGTATATGTACGTAAATTCGTTCGCAAATTATCAATAATTTATCAAGAATTTTTCAAGTCTACTGATGAGTTGATTAGCACCAACGAAATGTCGTCGGCATATAGACAGCCGAAAAATACAAGAAACATTTTTTGAAAAGGTCATTTTTGGACCTGAATTAATAAATAAAGATTTGTTTGACAAAAAAAAAACAAAAAAAAACTCTCCTTCATTCAAAAAAACACATACAAATGGCATCATCACCATTAACAATTGTTTTTAATAAAATTAGCAACAATAGACAAAATATTCTAGACCAGAAATACAAATTTTTTCAAAAGCTTAAATACCATTCTTTGTTTGCCTGCAATATTAAAACCAAACATAATACTTATATAATTCCTTCCACACTTCTTTTAACATTCGCATAACCTAAAAAATGAAAAAGAAAATAAAAATGGAATAAAATTTACAATTATGACACTCGAATCAAATGCCACCAACATTCCTTTTTATTTACAAAAATTTAACGTACTTATTGCAAACACAATTATCCTTAAAAACTGGAATGCTTTTTTGTCTTTTCCTTGTTATTTTCGTCCTTACAGATACAAACCCATATGTATGAGTACGTGCGTGCATTTGCCGGGGAGTGAGTTGGATTTGTGAAGCGGGCAGGATCCTGATAATGGTGACACAAATTCTCTTTCATGTGAATGCCAGGCTAGAGTGGTTATCATACCATTGTTATTCATGTCATTCCACTGACTTGTTCATATATATTTTCTTTTTTTTTCTACGAAAAACCCCCTTCCTAAAACACTTGCTGGATTTAATATCAAACAACTTAAACGGAAATGTCCTTTTAACTCAAATATACACCGACGCACACACACACACATACTCCGAAAGTCACATACACACGGTGCTAAATGACACTTGAACGCGTTTATGAATGAGCAAATTGTAAAATGTTCCAAGCAAATGAATCATTATTATTTTTGCACAAGATGGCACATATGTGGGTTTTTTCTTCAATCAACAACACTGGGACTCTTTGAACACTGAATTGTGTTAAAAGATTTGATTTTAATAAGCAATAGACACAAAATTAAACTTACTGCACGGCTCAAGGTGCAATAATTATTTCCGAACCTGAGCAATAACGTCGGCAGAATAAGAATAAAAATATGTTCATGGTCAAGCATATGTTTTGGGATATAGAACCGCACGTATGGCGTATTGCACATAAATAAAAAAAATATCCTCTGTCAGGGGTTGTACGATTTTCCGAATTTTTTCTTCTAGCTTATTATTATTATTTTTTTTTATTAATTTGGAACAAAAATCTGAATTTGAATCTGCCATTGTGCAAACACAGAAATACTTAAAACTTAACACCCATCAACATGTTCCTTCCCACTGTGCAAACACAAAAGTCTACATAAAAGAGGTTAACAAGTACTACAACATAGAATTTGATCTGATTTCATTGGAAAATTAATTTAAAGCAAAAGTATTGTACACAACTATTGAATCTATAAAATATTGAATATGTAAACAAAACAAAAAACTGAGTCGATTTCAAGAATCTCAAGTCTTGAGAGCTACAAATACCTGTTTTAGATTTTCTGTATTTTGCAGGGGCTTTTCCACCATTACGTTGCATCTGTAATTTAATGTAAGTGTAATGAGGGATATGGACCAATTCGTTTGCACTGCGACCAGAGGTTGATCTATTGCGTATCCCTTGTTTCCCATGAAATTTTTTATTTTTTAGCTTGGACCAGTACTCAGGGGAATGCATGCGCATCGTCCCGGAACTAGTAGTGTTTGTGCACATTTGATTTCAACTTCTCTACATGGTAGCTGGCGGGGATGTGTCTGCAGGCAATTTGTACCACAGCCGAATTAATACACCTAGAAACTGCAGCAGCAGCTTCTTCAGTGGGAGCCTTTGCAAATCTTGTTCGCCCAGTGTATAGGCATTCGGTGACCTGTTTCTCGTATGTCAAAGTGCCACGCAGTCAGTGATCTGGTGTTCACAGAATCTGCATGTGTCCGTATTGGATAGGTCCATTCTGTGTGGGTATTTGATGCACCGAGCGCTGATGAATACCGCTAATAAAATACCTGTTACGCTTGAAGCACAGCGGTTGTAATTGGCATGTGTAACCTCAATATTGAAAAGAAGGCACTTCAACGCCTTGGCGTTAGGTTCCTCATACATATGTAGCACGAGCTTTTTTTTGTTGCGTTCTGTTTACCACATTTTGTTTATTTGCAAAGAACTATGGAAAACTAGAGATTTTGTTTAGTTGATTTTTCTTCAGACGGACTTGGTAAATAATTAATTATTGCTTTAAGTGGATAACATTGAATAGGCTGGGGGACAACTAACATTTTCGCATCCAGAAATGTCGTCGGCATATAGACAGCTGAAAAATACAACAAACATTTTTTGAAAAGGTTCATTTTTGGACCTGAATTAATACAATCAAATATAACTTTCATTTTCATTTAAAAATATAAAAATCAAAAATAACTTTTATTTTTCATTAAAAAAAAAAAAATCAAAAATAACTCTTATTTTTGATTGTTAAAATAAAAATCAAAAATTTAAAAATCATGCAATATGTTGGTTGCATTTCGCCTAAAAATCATGATGGTGTAATTAAAAGTTTTCTACGATGTTCATTTATGTATGATTTATTTCTTCAAAAAATGAAAAATAACTCTTATTTCCGGTCCCTGTTCACAAATATTCGAGATAATTGCCTTAAGTCTTCACACATTTACTTCACAATACAATAATAAATTCACCCCTTTGAAATGGGCTGCAAGTACAAAATTAGTTTTTCTTCACGTACTCTGAACTACGTTTTACCCGATGATATTTATACATACAAGTGTATACATATATGTATGTATGTCAACAACTTGAAAAATGCCTGTTTGATAACTTTCACAAATATTTTATTGTTTTTTTTCCCCCCAAAAGGGTGTGTTAGGAACCAACCAACCCATTTCCAAAACATTTAAATATGCTCTTCATATTTGGCAATTAACAAAGAACGTGTTTATTTCGCCTCTGAGCAATAGTGCGTTTGGTTCTACAGTAATCTTGCATACGAGTATGCTCAATGAATTTTTTATAGATAACAACAAATTTAGATTAAGCATTGAAATTCGACTATTTTTGTAAAAGATTGAAAACGCCAATAGAGGATGTTTACAATAAATAAATGTGTGTCCTAAGGTAAGTTCATAAAAAAGCATATACACATAAGGTAACCTCTTGCCTACAACAAGAACAACTTCAATAAAAACAACATGCATTTTGTTTTTGCACAATTTCTGAAAACTGTCAAAAAGACGACACTTCTAGATTTACAGAGGAGAGATGAATAGAGCTTACGCTGATTTGCTATCTCATTTTGGCTGCTTTTCATCTCTGCATTCCCCTGACAGTTTTAAGTAGTCAGCTGATGACTACTTAATGTACGTGTATCATGTACGTGAACATAAAAAAAAACCACGGAAAAACCCCTCTTGACATTAAATTTTGAAAGAGGTTCCCTACAAGAAGTGCATGACCGCAACTAAGGCAGACAAACATATTTTAGTAATAATGTCGCAAGTATGCCCGTGTCATTCCTGATAGAAATATCGTCATTGTTGACAAGCGTCATTTTTGACATTTATTGATGTAAAAAATGTTGTGTTTGATTTTTTTAGTATTGTGTGTCGTACGAAGAAAATCAGTAATTTTTATAAAATATATATGTGTGTAGCAAAAGTTTTCCAGACTACTGCAAACAAAAAAGGATAGCGAGAAGATAAATATGTGGGGCCATAACTATAGACATCGAAAAAGTATGCTTTAAGCAATTTCAAGTCACTGCTAAATAAAAGTAAGCATTTTGTCTACTACAGAGGAGAAAAAGTCTGCTCTAAACTTAAAACGAGCAGAAATTGGTCCATAACTATAGACATGGAAAAAGTATGCTTTAATCAATTTTAAGTCACTGCTAAATAAAAGTCTACTATAGAGGAGAAAAAGTCGACTTTACGCGCAAAAGTCTGCTCTAAACTTAAGACCAGCAGAAGTTGTCTTTTACTTTTTCTTAGCAACAGCTTTGCTCAAACAAATGTTACTTTTAAATGTAAAAGCCTTTTAATGTAATTTTTTTTTTCAATTAAATAATTATATTAAAGAGTTTTTAATATCCATTATTAATCAGAATTTTAATTGTAATTTTCCTTTAATTCAATTCGTTTTGGTGTTTTTTTTTTGTTTACTTACTAATACAATGTTACATTTGTATATGTGTGTGTTTACATTTATATATAATTTTTGAGAGTGATCTTATTAGAGATGGGAGTTTACAATTAAATAGATATGGGATATCATTCTCAAGGAAGACTAAAAATGCATATAAAAAATTACATGATGGAAACATTGTTGTACAAATTCATAACACTAATAAATTAATTAAGCTTTACTTAAGTCAATCATGCAAGAGTGAGCAACTTACATTTATTATAGCACAAACAATTACAAATTACATAAATTTGTAAATGGTTGTATGATAAATCATTTGCCATTTTCGATAAATAATGTGGCGCCCTTTTAAAGCCGCTTCAACTTAAAGACAACTTTAACTTTGACTTTAAAATTGAAGTTGTTTCTAAAAAGAACCGACTTTAGTGTTTGACTTTAATAGTCCCCATTCGTCTTCTCTTGCCCTGCTAGAAATAGCTGATAGACACTAACACGTTAACAACTTAATTACTAACACATGGAAAGCAATTCTATAGCTTTCAGCGTTGCCAATACAATGATTTTTTTTAGCATTTTGATTTTCCCGTATTAGTTTGGTAATTTTATTTGGAACTACGTGTATGCATTAATCTTTTCATAGGTTCATTTGTCCTTTTTTCTTGGTGCTGTGGAAGTTTTTATTGTTAAAACTTCTACTGTTTTTTCTTAATTTTATCTAAACATGTCTCTAAAATAATTTATTCGAAAGTTTTTTTTTTATTTAATAATAAAGAAATTAATAGCATTATACATATGTATGTAATTTTGTGGGCATTTTGAAAAAAAAATTTCGAATGATCGCTTTGCTGAGGTGGTAACGCTGGTTTAAAAAAGAAATCACATGTACACGAATGTTTGCATTAGTTTTTTTTTCATTTTGCCCTTAAGATAATGATAGAAACCCTGATGTATGAATCTATCAGCAATGTCGGTCAGATGATGCATCAAATTTTCGGTCATTTGGTCTTGCTGGGTTAAGTACACTTGTGTGTTCTGCGTTCTTAAATTTTCAATTACGTTTCGTAGAAAAAAACTTAAATTTTGTACGAGCTTTTTCTTTCTGTGTATCAAATAAGAATGCGTCATTTTTCTAAGTCGAATAAAAATATGGGAAATTGCTTATACGCACTATCGCACCATTCGATAAAAAGCACAACAAAATCATGCGTACAACTCAATGGCCGGCCAACCTGCCTGCGGCTCATTTTAACGGTAACAACAAACCAACAAACAAACACCCTCACAAAACTGAAACGTTCTTTCTCTCTTGCATGCAGCCAAGTTAAGTTCGTTCGTTCGTTCGTTCGCTACGATAACGAAGTCATCCTTTGCTGAACTCACAGCGTGTGTGTTTGTGTTTGTGTGTGCATGTAAAGCACAGAACAATAATAACAACTAACAGCAACCAAATAAAGTTACGGGAAAACATGTTGTTTATCTCAATTTTCCCTCAAACATTTGAACAGTTTAACTTAGACTTTCGCATTAAACAGACGTTGAGGAAAAAAGCCATCAGTGGAAATTAAAATAACGGTAACTCGATGGCGCTCTAAACGTTGGAGGCAGTAAAAAATGAATAACAATTGATGGATGAAAAGAATTGTGTAAAAAACGGATGCAAGAAATGAAAATTATTAAAAAAAAAATATTCAATATGCATTCATATTGTGTGTATTTGTTAAGCTAATATAAAAGTGTTTAATTAAAAAAAAATTATTTAAAGAAATAAAATAAAAAGCCATTATGATTAAAATTTCGCAGAAAAAAAGATACATATACAACAAACAGTACTTTCAAAATGTGTGTGCCAAACAATTTTTTTGTTTTTCTTTTGTTTAGCTGCAGCACAAGTTGTTGTTTTTGTTCACATTTTGTGCTTAATTTTTAAGAAGTCGAGAGTGCGAAAATTAAAAAAAAGAAGCTAATAAAACTTCATAAATAACTGGGGATAAAACCTCTTGTTGCAATTTGTTTTGAATTAACTTCAAAATCTTGCATTTTAGTTGCAAGTGAGTGCATGATGTGTGCGACTTTTCGGGCCAAAGCACCTTTTTTATGCTGCATCTCTATGGGAACTTTATGAATGCCAGCCAGCCAGCCAGTGAGCCAGTCAACCAACCAGCAGCATGCTTGTTATTTATGTTGATAAAATAGTTGCATTGACTATTGTATGAGCAAAAAAAAAAAAAAAAGAAGAAAACGAAAAACACATTTTTAATGCTGTTAGAGCAGCCTTAAAAAAAATGTAGTAGTTGTATGACGATGAATGTTGCTGTTGTGTTATTGAGAGTTTTGTCACCTGCTTGTTTTTGTTCGCATTTTGTACTGCTGCTACTACTTTATGCGCTGGAAGTGCAGTTTTGCTGCTATTGTGCACAAGTGCATTGAAAACAATTCAAATATGCATTTTTTTTTGTCTATGCGTACCTCTATTTGTTATGCAGCTTTTAATTCAAGTTTGAAAGCACACATTTCTCTAATGTTCTTTCAAACATGTGAGTGTGTGTGTGTGTGTGTATGAAGTGTGCTGGTCCCATCACCCAGTCATTATTTTTAGAAATTTACTTTCCATTTTTAGGGTTACGTACTCATAAAGCGAAAAGGTAACTTATTAATTGTTTAAAGTTTTTTCGAGTCTACTGACTCCATCGACAACATTTCGGAGGCCTATTTATGGCATAAGGTCTATTTAGACCCAGAGTAGTACTTCATGAACAAATTAACAGCTGCATCATTACGTTGCGAGGCTTGAAGAGATTTTATTAAAATCTAATTTGATAGATTTTAGATTTCACTTCTTGTTCTCTGAAAAAATGTGTTCGCTAAAAAATTTTTTTTTTCTTCTAAATTGTGCTAAGTTCAATTGTACCAACTTTTACACACCTGCACATGCGAAACAGAACTATAATAATAAAAGGGTAAACTCTGACATCGAAAAACAGCATTTAGTGGTAATATATTTATTCTATATCTCAATAATTTGCAGGCCGATTTCAATGCCGTGCAAGAACAGATAGTTAATAACCGAATACCTCAAAATTAAGGTCAATAAATTGTCTAATGGCTAAAAAAAAACAATCTTTAAAAAAGGTGTTTGTGAAACAAGTCTATATATATTTATATATGTATACCCTTTTAGTAAAGGGTGAAAAAGAAGACAGCCCAGGGCCGAAAACGTTTGTTCGACATCGGTCCAAATATACCAGCTGCGCATAAAATAAGCTACAGCTGTTTTTGTTAGCCAACAGTAAATCTGATGATGAAGGAAGCTAATTAAGAGTAAAAAAAAAATTAGTTCCCGATATCAGTCCATATATACATATGAATACATATATACGATACTAAACCAATGCAATATGTGGTGCTAAAAAGTAATTTTGTTAGTTAAAAAAGTTAATTTTAGTGCAGAAAACACGTTTTTCGATATCGGTCCATAGAATATAACTCGGCTATATATTCACCTATATAAATATATCTAAGAACGAATGCAAACCAATTTATCAAGAAGTTTGCTCTGGCCGGGAACTAAAATTTGGTGACGAACTACTCTGTAACTCGCCAAAAGTAGAGCTATCGTTAAAAATCGCCAAACTGAACTAAACGATTTTTAGCGATGCATTTGGATTTGCATAAGCTATGTTTGTAACAATTGTATTTTAAGAAATCGCTAGTTTTAAGTGTAAAAATGAAAACAACACTTGTTATTTTTAGCTGTTTAAAAAAGAGAACTTAATTATTTATTTGCTATAAGAGCTAGTTGAAAAGTATTTTTTAGGTCTAAAAATAGACCTTTCAGCCGTCTATACGCGGCCGACATTTCGTTGATGCTAGACAACTCATCAGTAGGTTTAAAAAAATGTTTGAAACTCAACTACTTATTCCATAATTCCCATGTTCCTTTGAGCGGTTGTGTTTCTCATTTTGTTCATGGGAATTATAGAATAACCCCCTAATTCATAAAAATTATTACAGGCTTATAAGACTGTTATTTGACATAATTGTATGAAAAATCTGTCAAATAAGAGCTTTATAAACCTGTTATAATTTTTATGAATTAAACGGTAAGTAGTTAAGTTGCAAACATTCTTTTAAGATCTTTTCAAATCTACTGATGAGTTGATTAGCATCAACAAAATGTCGGCGGCAAATATACACGGCTGAAAAAGACAGAAAACATTAATAAGGTCTATCATAGGCTTTTTTTTAGACTGGGACCAGTACTCAAAGCATGACCCCTATATAAGCATTGCATTGTGCTGGAACTGATAAAACAGAAAAGAAAAAATAGGGTGAAAAATTTATTTCCTTAAAAAAAAAAAACCAGTTGCTCTCATAACTTTTGACAAATCAACGATTCAAATACTGACTGGGCTTCATAATACATGTATACGCTTTTCCATGAGTGCAAGTTTGCGGTAGTGATTCAATATTTTCTCTTTCTTTCTTAATCTCCAATGAATATCCATAAATGTTTCTGCATTTGTGATTGTTTTCTTTGTGCGAGACAAATCTTGTTTGATGTCAAAAGTTTATGAAAGGTACTTAAACATATGCAAATGATGGCTTCGCATGAAACTTTAAGCATTGAAATTTGCTTTCCCTATTTTAGGCTGCGTATTCTAAAAAGATTAAACTAAATTTAAACGTTTTATGTCGACTATAAGAATGCGAAAAGAAAAAAAATTATAGTCAAATCAATTAAAAATAAAATTTTATTTAATTTTGCCGCACTCAATTTTAAATGCCTTAAGCGTTTTTTTGAGGAATAAGTGAAATTTATTAATTTAAATTTTAGCAGAATATTGGAAAATTTCCTTTTGATTCACCTTACACTGCAGTTATACGATTAAGTTTTTCTCACATACTGCTTGTCAAAATTCCATAAAATTGATAGCTGTGACGTAGGCTGCACGCAATTTCATAACAATTCGTTTTCAAGATGCCGTCAAGAAGAAAATTACAAATAGCTTCTTGCACATTCTGCTAAAAAAAATTAAAGCAAAACCTCCTCTTCTATATTCTACATTAAACCCAGAAACTAATTCAGATTCTAAATCAATATTTTTTTAAACTATTTAAATATAATCATAATATGCAAATATCTCTTTTTAAAATTAATAAATGTAATGGAAATCAATGTAAAAATAAAAGTAAAAAATTTGTTGGTTTTGCACGTAAACATTTCTATTTACATTTTTAAGCTTGAATCTGTTTAATTTGCAACTTTCAAACAAAACAAAAAAAATTGTTGTCAGCTGTTTTGTTGATTGTGACTTGATGCTCTCTATGGAAAGCAAAAATTGTCAGCAAGTTTGCATCAATTTTTAAAATTGTGAGTGTATTAGTCAAAAAGTGTGAATGTATTAAAACTTGAAAGGCAAAACTTGATCGTGTAACTCCCAAGTTAAAAAAAGTGCAGTTGTTCTTTACGCCATCATTTTATCCCGAATTCGGAATATATTTTCTAAATGGGAATACACAATTCGCTTTGGGAATTGGAGAATTCATTCTGGTTTTTTTTTTTAACTTTGTTGTATTTGCTGCTAATAGCTTGAAGGCTTGAAGTTTTAACGAAATTTACTACAAAAATGTAAATTTTAGCAGAATATTGGCACATTTCATTTTGATTCACAGCTGTTTTGGGATGTTTACGCCGACATTTTATTAAAGTTGACGGATCAAGAGATTTGTTCCCAAATCGGGCATATTTTTCGAAATGGCGTTAAAAAATTTGCATTGTGCATTGGGGAATTTATTCGCATCTTATGCCTTACGAGCACACCTTTCATTAATTTCTTCTTCACAAATATTTTGTTTGAGTTGCTTCAGCGTTTCTGGTTTGTTTGCATAAGCCTTGCTTCTCAGTTATTCGCACACAAAAAGAAGTCCGCAGCAGTCCAATCAGGCGACCGTGGAGGCCAATCAACATCACCACTTCTTGAAATAAGTTGTTGTTAAAGGAAGTCTTGCAGTAATTCCATTGTAATCCTGGCTGTATACGATGTGCTATCGTTTTGCTGATACTACATGTTAATCAAGCCCAAGTACGCAGTTGTGGCATTAAAAAGTTTTCAATCCCTTCACGATTTCACTCCCGATTGACAGTTACCTTTGCGCCGGTACTTCAGTTTCAAAGAAGTAAGTTCCAAAGACTCCTCCTGACCAAATTGCACAGCATACTGTCACTTTTAATGGATGCAAAGCTGACTGATGAGCAATTGGAGGTGGTTCCCTTGCCCAGAACCGACTGACTGTACTGTTTATTCAGATATCCATTCAAATGAAAATGTGCCCCATCACTCACTATGATTTTTTTTATGAAAATCAGGGTTGTCATGGGCGAACTGTAACTTCCTATTGGCATATGTACGACGGCGTAAATGGTCTTCTGGACGAAGCTCTTATGACAACTGCATCTTAAATGGCAATAAATGCAAATTTTTGTGCAAAATTGTGACCAACGTTGTTCTTTGAAGAACAAGCTCCTAAGCACGGCGTCGCTTTGAAATTGATGGATTGTTTCGAACACTTGCTTGAACAGCAGAAATGTTTGTGGTCCCTGCTTGGGCCTATCAGCTACAGTCCCTCTTTCTTCGCAATCACGATGTCTCCCCAAAAAATTTCACGTTACTTTCTCATCGTCACAGTAATCTATGTTTGATTTCGATAAACAATATATAAAACGATTAAAACACGTTGCTTTATCGAATATCTTTCCATAATAAATTTGCCACGTCTCTAGTTTACGACTGCCAAATATGAAATGTTAAAACTAATGTTTATTGAAATGGCGGCAAAACACCCTGTGTTTTAATATTTGAAAATATCAAACAAAAGCTCAGTTTTATTTCTGGTTTTTATTTCCAGTCTAAAATAATATTTAACCTCTGTATATGTAACAAACTTTTCCAATCACTTTAAGTTTATCTGTCAATTTTTTAAGTTGGAAACTTTTAATAGGAATTTTTATGAATTATTCAAATCTAAAATGCTAAAAGTTTCCTTGCAGCAACTTCAAAGAAATATCTAATGATATCGATCAAAACTTTGCTACAGCTGTTGTGTTTAAGAAAAGTGTCTCAATGACTTTGACACTCATGATATTCAAACACTTTAGAATTATTAAACAAAACAATCACGTGCTGACAGTTAACTTTCTGCCCATGACATAAATTTATTTTTTATTTTTATTAAATATGTTTTTGAACAAACAAATGCACATACATATGGGCATTTCCAAGAGCCTGAAAACCTTGCCTAAAAAGCGATGTATGTACTTTGTTTCAAGATGAACTTAATAGGAGAAATAGCATTAAATCACAACGTTTTACAGGACATACAAGTGGCAATTTTTTCTAATTAAACTTCGACTGCTGAGTACCATGAATGTTAGATTGAATATTCGTAATTTTACTCGTTTTCATAAAGGCCGTGATTCACTATCCTACTGAATCGTACGATCTGTTAAAAATGACATGTGTGTCCAAAAAGTGTGATAGTCTGGACTAAGAGTATATGTGTGTGAAAGAATTTTTGACAAGTCTGTCGGAAAATGTTCAAAAACTTGTCTTATTCTATGCCATCAGAGTTGCCTTTTTGAAGTTGTTTACAAAAGTATAATAGTGTGGCCATATTGATGCGACTTTTTAAAGTAGGACAGAATTCTATCAGATTTAGCTAGCAATTTTCAGTGAATGAATCGTGCGATTGAGTAGGATAGTGAATCACGGCCTTAATGTACATATTTGTATTCGCAAATATCAAAAGATGATGTTCATAACATCACTTTTTTGCCAACTCTGTTTTTGGTAGCTCAGCTGTTTTAGTGCTACATCCCATCAAACCGATATGTTGCGGTTTCGTATCGAATTGGTTACAACCAGTCGGCAAAATTGTGCGATTTTGGAACCAAATTTCGTACTAATTCATAACGAAATTAATATGAATTGGTTGTACTCAGATTGTCATTGGGTGTATCGTTCATAATCTGCCTCTTGGTATCTAACTGCGGCAGGATAGGTCTATGATTAAATGAATATGAACGGCAAATGCTGCTGTTATCTGCAAAATGATTGATAGGGGATGGAAGTTTGACAGAGAATCTCATTGAGAAAGATGAGAAACAAAACCTTGCCACATGTCACATACAGCGTTGCATTCGGAAAATTTCGAAAAGTGACACAAAAAGGGTGTTCGAGTCCCTAAAACACCCATTTGGAGCCAGCCTACGAACCACTTGAGGAGTAGCCGAGGTCAACATTTAAATCGACTTAAATAAAGACTTCAACACTTCTCTAGGTTTTAGGTCTTAAAAAATCATCCATTATACTCGTATACTAAAGATATACTTACTTGTTCTGGACTTGATCTTTCTTAGCTTGGCACAATTTATTCATCCCACTGCACAAATGTCACCTGCTATGCCATGGTGGAAATCCCCATATGTATGTATTTATTACCGAAATCAATTTTTTATTAATTTCTGTAACGGAGAACAGAACAAAAAAAAACTTTTAGACACAAAAACTAACCTTTAAGTATGTGAACGATAACAGAAGTATTTTAGCGAAGGGGCGTCTTTGAACAATAAAAAGGCAATTAAGAAATATTTTTCAGAAAACAAAACTTGTAGTTTTGATGGGCCAAAGATTATCAACCATTAACGTTTATGATACTTGCTTTATGTACACAAATACTTGCAAGTAGAAAGAAACGAGTGCATTTCTTGAGTATAGAAAAAATCATGTTTGCCCTGCCACCATAGAAAATCAAGAAAAATAAAGATATTTATGTACATATGTATACATGAGAATAAAAACCCAAGATAACAATAATTAATAACAATGCTCTATCACAATAAGAAAAACAATATCAACTAATAAATGGAAAAAACAAATATAAACAAATTATTGTAATTGACAAATAACAACTTTAAAGCAAACAAACAAAAAAAAAATTGACATTCACTGTTAAATTGGAACATGTAGTGTCACTTACTCATGCCTTCAATTCGAATGCAAGCTGTTGTTGTTACTGTTGATTTTGTTGAAGTCAACAACAAAGCAAATAATTGTTTTAACAACAACTTACAAACTTTTGAAAACAAAGGCAAAGTGTTGGAAAAGGCGCTGGAAAAAGCCAACTTCACAAATAACAACAAACAAGCCAATAAAAAATACAAATAAATAAACCACTATTTGTGGCCTCAGGGCAACAGCAACAACAGCACCATTTATCTGCCGACATCACCATATCACAGCAACAAAGATGTCAACCAAATGCTGCGGATTAAAACTGTTAATTGCCATCATTGTGTTTGTGACACATGAAAATGGCAGCAACAACAAAAACACCTGTAATGGTAAGTCTTACAAAATTACTAAACATTTGTTTAAGTTTTCATGCCATTTTCATGTCATTGTCGCATAATAAAATGTAGCCAGGGATGGAAAACTTTGTCAGTTGGGGAAAGGAATTATATAAAAACATTTCTATAGGGGAACAACACTAAAAGGGCAAGAACTAAAGGGTGCCCTCTACAAAAGGTTAAGTGCATTAAGCCGCTTGCACAACCGCTTGTACGAGTTAGTCTCTTACTTGGCTGAATTTATTACGTTTTGATTTTTAGTTTTGTATTTGAACGGCAAATTTTCGTTTCCCAATGATCTGAACACTTTTATATTTCGTTTCTTAGCAGCCTTTCTTCCCCACCTATACCAACTTTTGTGAAAAAATAAACCCAAAAACAGGAATTGTTTGTATGCTCAGGAGAAACAATACGTCATTCTCCATCCCTGGCTGGGCCTACAATCTCAAAGGTTATTGGAAAAAAAATATCGCAATTGCAAATACAACATAAGGATAATACTAAAAAACTAAATATGACTGAATTTATTGCGATTTGGTTTAGAATTTTGTATTTGAAGAGCAATTTTTGTTTCCTCGTGGGCTGGAAATTTTTACATTTCCCTTCCCAATAGCCTGTTTTCCTAATCTATTCCAACCCTTGTGAAAAAAACAAACCCAAAAAAAATTTTTTTTTTATGCGCAGGAGAAACAGTACACAATTTTCCATCCCTGGCTGGGCAGACAATCCCAAAGATCTTTCAGTCGCCTGAAGTTATTAAAAAAAAATTGCAATTGCATACAAAACATAAGGATAATACAAAAAAAAAAAAAACTAAATATTAACGTTTACTTTAATGCCATAAACGACATCGGGTGGGAGAGTTTTTGTTTATGCCTTACAAGTATGTGAATATGTATGTATGTATGTATTTAGAGAGGCAGTCAGCAATACAGTAAAAATTGCAAATTCTAGTTAATGTCAATGTTTTCAATTGCCTATTTGCACTTAAAAAAAACTTTATGAATGGGGTCATTAATAAATACCTACGCGTAACATGAAATGCACTTACAATTTTATCCCGGTCAAAAGGCTTGAAGGTGGCACATCAGACACAGGCAGTGAGAAACATACACATGACTGCAACAGCTGTGTTCGTAAAAACTTAAAACGCTTTTCAGGCTTTCAAGTTTTATGTAATAAAAGTTCACTAAAAAAGTTTTCACGTAAGAATTTTAAGCATTAATTTCAACTTTTATAGTCGAACTTTATGATTTACAACTGCTAATAATTTTTACCAGACTTGAGTCTGGTTTACTTTCTCAAAATTAAGACAGATTTTTTTGTGATAAAATCGAAGTGATCAACATTTTTAAAAAAGACAAGAAAAGTAAAGTTGAGGACTTATAAAATTAAAATTAATGCCTAAAAACCATGGGGTATAACGAAAAGTTTGAAACCGTTGTTATCACTGATACAATAGCAACAAGCACAAAAATTAATTGGATGTTGGTAAGAGAATATAAAATGTATTCCAATAAATAGAAAAACACAGTGATAAAGTGGAAAGTTGATCAATATGATTAATTGTGCACAATCAGTAATGAAGAGCTCAGCTAGTAGGATGACTAAACGCTGCTACTTATGAGCGTCCTCCTGGCTGACGTGAAATAGCCTCGGTATGTATCCCAGCCAGTAAGTATTCAACTTTACTTCTCTTGTCTTCTTTAGAAATGTTGATCACCCCAATTTTATCACAAAAAAAAATCTTTCTCAATTTTGAGGAAGTAAAATCCGACTCAAGCCTGGTGAAAATTATTAACAATTATAAGAAGTTTAGCATCAAATGATCCTTTTCAATCGGCCAAAGCTTAAAAACATTTCAACGCAATTTTAACAACAGTTTAACTTCAATATTTATTCCGTTTTTCTTTTGTTTAGGTTAGGTTGAAAGGAGGGGTATGAGAGCACATGTCTTTCGACATACACTTAAACCAGAGTAGACTTGTTGTGCGCCAGAGTACACTTGACTCTTATGCATTCGTTGTCATACACAAAGTTACTAAGTTTCCTCCAGCATATATCCTATAGGTGGGATATGTTCGATAAGGTGAAAAAGGAAAATACAGTAGACTCGCAAAAACGTGAACAAGTGATGATGGCTCTAAAATGTGAACTTTATTTCTAATGATTTTATTTTCTTAAGTCAGTTCTGTAGTTTTTATAAATTTTGGGAATAGCGGTATTTTCATTTTTTTACAGCTTAGTGGCAAAAACATCTTTTAGAAATGTATACACACCTACTTACATACTAAATGCACACATATAATACATTAAAAAAGAAATTGAAAATCGCAAGCAGGATTTTTATTTTCTTCAAGCCAAAATCTATTGAAAGCCCAATGGCACAATACCGATAGCTAAATCGTCCCTCCCTAATATACATATTTGTATACACATATATTTATAATTACAGCGAACTTCAGTAGATTATTTTTGTCAGTTATTTTAGAAATTAGATTACACCCTCAACATCGGAAGTTATCGATTTTTTTTTTTGAGTTTGTGGAAAAATTCTGATTTTCTACTATGTAACCTTTAATTAATTGTTAGAATAATTTAACAACATGTATTTCAGAACTTACAAAAAATTTCAAACAAAATCTTTTCCCATATGTATGAAAAATATTACAAAATAAATATTTGCTAAAATAAGCTATTGCACATACAAATTTATGTAATGCAAATTCAACATGAGACATGGTTAATTTTTTATGGCAAACTCGTTTTAATGTATGTACATACATATATGTTTACTTGCACATATTGGTTTAGCGAATTTCACTTTTTGGCACTTCAACTAATAGATTTTATCATTCACTATCTGGTGCGCAGCAGTATAATTAAGTTTTTATGCTGTTGCGATTTCCACTTCCACAGTGTCACTTCCATAAATTGTTAAAGATTTAATTGCCGTTGCTGTCAACTTAAAGCTTGCGGCATTAAATACTGATTAAGCAAATGTGCGTTTATTAAATTTTCATTTAAATTATACTTTGAAACTGATTGGACTAATTTTGCGGTATGTTGCTCAAACCCAGCCAAACAAAAAAGAAACAAGAAAAATGAAACAAGTAAGAGAGCTATATTCGGCTGGGTCGACGACGGAATTCCGTTGCATCCTCCGCGGAATTCATAATAAGCATGATAATTATTAGAATTATAACTTTTGTTATTGGTTATAACAGTCATAAATTAACATCAATAAATGATTATTATTGTTATTAGAGTTATAAGTGCATGCATAGGCATGCACATACAGATGTATTAATATTAGCTCTTAAAATTTTAAATTCAAATGCTTGTTTTCTTTAAACCTTTTCCGAACAGTTTTCAATGCAATCAATATACCTGATTGCCAGCAATACTGTGTGAAGGATTATGTTGTAATTGCGTGTTTTGCTTTTAAGCAACAATATACATACGTCATGTATAAATATCGGTCTCTGTATATGTGTTTTTTTTTTTCTATTTCTAAACAAAAAAAAAAACATGTGTTGACATGTTAAGGTGCAGGCGAGTAAACAACCGTTGTAAACAAAAATGCCGGTAACCACACTCATGCACCCACACACACACAGAGGAGTACACCGGGTTTTTTCCTATTAAACATACACACATACTTATGTATGTAGATATGTATGTGCAATAACCAAAAACGGAAAGAGGCGCGTTTTTTTTGTTTTGCTTTTGAAATTCTCTCATAAACATCAAAATGATGAGCAACAATAACAACTACGCAAAGTTCTTGCGTTGCTGCTATTTTTAACATTTATCTAATTTAACCAAATATACACACCTTAAAATTGTTTTTAAAGGTACTTTAATGTAGAATATGTAGCCTTAACTGGAAAAAGGGGATTAACGACAAAAAAGGAAATTTTCTTAAGAGTTGTCTATGTTTGCTTTGGAATTTATTTAAACTTCTACAATTAGATTACAATTAAGATTTCTTAAAAAGGAGCAGAGACATAAGAAAATATGGAAAAAAAATTACCCTGCAAAATGTCCTTTCTGTCGGTTAAGTTTATTCGCAGTTAGGGTTTGATATGTGGTTAAAAACATACCTACATGTGTATGTATGTATGTATGTATGTTGAAAATTTGTTGTTTTAATTTTGCTTATCGTTGTTGTCACTAATTTATTACTTTTGACCTCAAACTGGAAAAAACTAACCCTGGTGTGACAGACACACGACACACTTAAATACATGTGACAATCTGTGAATAAAAATTTTGGTTTTACATACTTCCTTCAAAGAGGGTTAACCGCTTGGCGTGAGTGGAACAGATTAATGAAATTACGAATTTAAAAAATTGTTTTTACTTTTATTATTTTGTAGTAATTTTTCACACTATGTTTTTCGGCGGTAGCACACGAGAGTCAAAACAGATATCGTTGCTTAGGACGCAAAATGTGCAAAGCGTTAGCAAAAAGCTAAGAAAAAAAAATATATGCCAACTAACCCCCCGTCAGTAGACTTGAAGGCCATGTACATATAAAAGTTGCCATGAACAGCGATTCAAAAGAAAAAACGATTGATCTGCATTATGATTTCTTTTTTTTTTTTTTTGGGGAATTGTGATCTTACATTTTTGGAATTCTCTTTAACTGTTTACAGGTAACAGAGTATAAGTGTTTTCAACTCTGCTGACGAGTTGGCTGGCACCAACGAAATGTTGGCGACATCTAGACATGTTGAAAACTTAGAAACAGCAAACAGCTCTAAACTCTCTGACCGTTTTGGGTTTTAACTACCCATATGCACACAAGTGCCTGAACAAATTATGCTAAAACAATTCATCGACCATATAATAATAAATCTCAGTCATAACTTAAATACTATCAACTACTGGGCCACGGCAAATTGACAAATTGCCAGATTTCTGTTTTAAATTGATTTTTTGTCAATTTAATGGCTGCTCCCAAAGATCATTCGCAGTCATTTACAAATATAATTGATAAAATTAACATTGATAAATCAATTATGTACGTGCGTACGTTTGGAAAACTTTAAATCATGCGTATGCTGCTGTTCACTCACGCTGCCATCATGTTTGGTGCCATATTTCACTCTGACTCCATTAATTGAGACCAGGTGTTGGCGTGAGTGTCAGCTCAGTTCTGTGCGAACAAACGATTTGTCTCATAAAGAAATAGCAAGCGTATTTTCACATTCGTATGTTTGTTTGCTCGAACAGATAGATATCAATTGAACGCACCCAAAAAAACCAAGCAGCGTTAAACGACAAAACATATGTTAATCGTTGGCAGCAATCAGCCCAAAATTCAGCAAAGATAAATAAGCAAATATTGATAATGAATTAAGGAATACATTGAGTGGAATTCTTGAGGCTGACAAGAGGAAAAAACGAATAATAAATATGTATGTATGACAGACATCTGGCACAATGTGTTCTCATAAAGTGAATAAAAAAGTACCTATGTCATCGTTTTGAAAAATCGCATTAGAAGACAAAGTATATTCCATACAGTAGATGCAATTCAATTCAATACATACACAATAAGTTTGATCTCCCATACTTTTTGAAAAAAGTTCTGCAAAATGAGAGCACTCATGAATCTCTCTTAATAATAGACAAAAAGCACAAAAGTATGGGAACACCAAAAACTACATTTCTACCCTGCAAGAAATAGCTGACACTGCAGTTACACGACCAAGCTTTGCTATCAAGTTTTTTCCACACACTGCTTGTCAAAATTCAATAAAATTGATAGCTGTGACGTAGGCTGCACGCGATTTCATAACAATTCGTTTTCAAGATGTCGTCAAGAAGAAAATTAAAAATAGCTTCTTGCATATTCTGTTAAAAAAAATTAAAGCAAAACCTTCTCTTCTATATTGTACATTAAACCCAGAAACTAATTCAGTTTCCAAATCAAAAATTTTTTAAAACTATTTAAATATAATCATAATATACTGTTCGATACAATATTCGTGTGTGCATGTATGTGCGCGACTAAGATGCTTGAGTTTTACTGCCGCGTGTATGTATGTCGGTGTGTGTGTATATCTTTTGTTCATGATGAGTCATCGCACATCGCACTATAGATGTGGCGTGATTAGCTTCTGTAAACGTCTAGAATGTTCTAGTAATGATCATTGGAGGTATAAAAGCAGCGAAGCTCAACGCTGAAAAGTCAGTCGATTTTTAGCTGCGCTAACGTGTAAAGTGTCTTAAGTAATAAAAAGTGATTAAGTGAAAGTGTTGTTCCTTTAGTAAAGTGTTCTTAGTAAAGTGTTTACAAGTATAGTGTGTTCAAATAAATAAAGTGTTGAACTGTTGATTATTGTAAACTGAACACGTGAGTGTTGTAACTTCATTACAATTAAAGAATCTACGGAAAACGTTTTGAAAAGGTTAAAACGTAACAATTGGTGTCAGAAGTGAAATTGTAAAATGAAGTTCGACGAGCTTAAAGTGGAGCAACTGAAAAAGGAGTTGTGCAAATTGGATCTGCCGACAACTGGTAACAAAGTGGAGCTGCAGAAGAGGCTAATGGAGGAGTTTGATCGGTTGGGTCTGGACATCAATACTCATGACTTCGAAGAAAAAGAAGAACTGGAGATGAGTACACGAGCAGTTGCAAGTAGCATGGACTTAAACTGGATGTTTGCTGCCATGATGCAGTCTATCAAAGAGGCGTCCAGGGCTACAAATGAAACTATGATGCAGTCTATCAAAGAGGCGTCAATTACAACAAATCAAATGCTGAAAGCTAACAACGAGAAGTTAATGGAAATTTCAGAGGCCATGAATCTGAGAGTAAATTCTATTGAAGAAAAACTAACCGGCCTAGAGAGAGATGTCAGTGAAAAGTTTGTTGCCCTAGAAAATGATGTCGATCAAAAGCTTCATAGCCTGGAAGCTAGAATGAATGGCCTTCAACTGCAGGAAGTGCCAGTCCGAGCTATTCCTGAATCTGTGAGCAGAATGAAAGCGCCCGCCTTTGATGGCAGCACACCTTTTAACATTTTCCAGTTTCAATTAGAATGCATGGAGCGAGGATGAGAAATGCATTGAGTTAATTTTGGCGTTGAAGGGTGTCGCTGCACATGTCCTGGAAACTGTGCCCGCTTCATCTAGAGACAATTATGAAGTCATCATGGCAGCTCTGCAACGCAAGTATGGTGGAGAACACAAGAAAGAAATCCACAGAATGGAGCTAAGAGGCAGAGTGCAGAGAGGCAATGAGACTCTTCAGGATTACGCAATGGAGACTGAGCGTCTGGTGCAGCTTAGCTATCCTGGAGAGAGCTACTCGTTTTTGGACCATTTTAAGACGGAGGCATTTGTGAACGGTATTCGAGATCCCGACATTAAACTTGCTGTATGTGCAACACAAAAGCCTTCATTCGCCGAAACCGTCTCATTTGCGTTGGCCCAGGAGACAGCCAGACTAATTTCAAGGCCACAGGTCCACAAAATACGGGAGCTAGAGGTAGTTCATGAGCCAGGAGATGGCTTGGCCAGTACGATTAAAGAGGCAGTGTTGCAAGCGTTGGCCGAAAGCTCGAACAAAGGCCGAGGTAAGTGTTTTAACTGCGGAAAGGCAGGCCATTTTCAGCGCAACTGTAAAGCTCCCAGGAAGCGTACAAGATCCGTATCTCCAAGGAGGCCGAGCAAAAGGGCTAGCCATCAACAGCCCCAGGAGTCACCGTTAAACTAAAACGAGTCAGCTTTAAGGGGCAAAAGCTGGCTCCCACAAACGAGGGCCCCACAATCTCCATATCAGTGATGCAGCAGAAAAACAGCAACTTAACTGTTAGTGGATACATCAATGGAAAAAAACAAACTTTAACCATAGATACAGGAGCGTCGCAGTCTATAATAAGGCCTGATTTGGTACCAGGAAGGGTTGAACCGCTACGTAACGTGAGGCTGCGTACAGCTACTGGGGAGGCCGCTAGCGTCTATGGTAAGTCTGAGGCAAAAGTGCGTATAGCTAACATCACCGTCAGCCACATGTTTATTGTCGCCGATATTGTTGACGAGGTGATTATTGGTGCAGATTTTATGATAGCACATGGCATAAATCTGCACGTGGGTCAACAAATTATGACGTGGCGTGATGTGGAAATACAGTTAGATGTTGGCTACGAGAATAAGCCCCATGTGCTGAAACTGGTTGCTGAAGATACTCAACGGATTCCACCACGATCTGAGGCACTGATATGGGCTCGAATGGATGGAGATTGTGCGGACAGTCGATTGTGGGTAGTAGAATCAGAAAATATAACGGGCGATTTATTAACAGCGAAAGCTCTCGTGGAAATGCGTGCCGATAGGAAAGTCCCAGTTAGAGTGCTCAATTTGTCAACCAGTGAGAAGGTCGTAAGTCCAAAATCGCATATAGGAAGCTGTACTCCAGCAGAGGCAATTGTAAATTGTGAGGCCAAACCAAAATCTACTAGCTTGTCACCTAAAGAAGGAGAAACATTTGAACAGCATGTCGAGAAATGGGTCACAGGGCTGCCAGCATCTGATAAAAATAAAGCCAAACAGCTGCTCAGGAAATACGCCTCCGCTTTCGCCATGAACAGTAAGAGCCAAGGGAGAACGGCTATTGTGAGGCATGAAATCGATACTGGCGAAGCGAGGCCCATAAAGCAGGCGCCCAGAAGTGTGCCACTGGCCAAGCGTAACGAGGTTAAAGAGTTAGTCAATGAAATGGAGAAGAGTGGAGTAATCGAACCATCCACAAGCCCGTGGAGCTCACCGGTAGTTTTGGTGAAGAAAAAGGATGGTAGCACGAGGTTTTGTGTGGACTACCGGAAGCTAAACGACGTCACGAAAAAGGACAGCTATCCACTACCCAGGATTGACGATACCCTAGATACGCTGTCCGGAACAAAATGGTTCTCAACATTGGACTTGCAAAGTGGTTATTGGCAGGTAGAAATTGCTCACAAGGACAAGGAGAAGACTGCGTTTAGTGCTGGAGATGGTTTATGGCAGTTTAGAGTAATGCCATTCGGACTCTGTAATGCTCCAGCCACATTTGAGCGACTGATGGAACAGGTATTAAAGGGGCTTCACTGGAGGACGTGTTTGGTCTACCTCGACGATATAATCGTAATGGGAAAAACTTTTGACGAGCACCTGAAAAATTTGGCGGAAGTTTTTAAACGAATATCGTCGGCGGGACTCACTCTTAGCGCGAAGAAGTGTGCATTGTTCCAGAAAGAGGTGAAATATTTGGGACATCGTGTAACTGCAGATGGCATTTCGACGGACGAAGATAAAATAAAAGCCGTAAGGGACTGGCCACAGCCACGTAATCTTCACGAATTGCGCAGTTTTCTGGGACTTTGCACATATTATAGACGATTTGTGCCAAATTTTGCCAGCGTAGCCGCCAGTCTGCACGAGCTGACCAAGAAGTCACGATCATACCAGTGGGGAAACGAACAGGAACGAGCATTCCAGAGGCTGAAGGAGTTATTGTGCACGGCACCAGTTTTGGCATACCCGGTTGCTGGAGGAAGGTTTGTGCTAGATACCGATGCAAGTGGCTTCGGTATAGGAGGTGTACTCTCTCAGGTGGTAGATGGAGTCGAGAAAGTAGTAGGCTATTATAGTCGAATACTTTCAAAGCCAGAGAGAAATTATTGCGTGACACGGCGTGAGCTTCTGGCGGTATTGGAATGCATTAAGCATTACCATAAATACTTGTATGGCCAGAATTTCACGTTGCGGACTGATCACTCTGCGCTTAGATGGCTGTTGCAGTTCAAAAATCCCGAAGGGCAGTTGGCGCGTTGGATTGAACGGTTGCAGAGTTATGACTTTAGCATCGAGCATAGAAGAGGGACGAAACACAATAATGCGGATGCCCTCTCGAGACGACCATGCAGCCTAGAATGCCGACATTGCATCAAGGCCGAACAGAAAGAGTGCGTCATTGATGTTCGGCTAACGCAGATAGACTCTTACGAAGATTGGCCAACGGCGCAGAAAAATGACCCGGTGCTCAGCAAAATAATAGCTGCTAAACAGAGTGATAGCAGGCCTGCACGCAATGAAATTGCGGCTGAGAGTCCCCTCGCTAAAGCTTATTGGGCGCAATGGGGCAGCTTGCAGCTGGTAGACGGATGCTTATACCGTATATGGGAAAGTGCGGATGGCAAAACAACTTCTAACTTAATAGTTGTACCATCATCGAAGATACCGGAAGTTTTGCGAGAGTTCCACAATGGTCCCAGTGGTGGTCACCTTGGAGTTAATAAAACACTGGAAAAGGTAAAGCAGCGTTTTTACTGGGTTGGAGCGCAACAATCAGTAGCCGACTGGATAGCGAACTGCAAGGAATGTATAGCGGCGAAGGGTCCAGCACGGAGAACTCGAGCACACCTGCAGCAGTACAATTCAGGTGCGCCCTTTGAGCGAATAGCTATGGATGTAGCAGGTCCTTTTCCAGTCAGTACTGCCGGTAATCGTTATGTCCTTGTGGTAATGGACTATTTCAGCAAATGGCCAGAAGTATACCCCATACCAAACCAGGAGGCTCAAACTGTGGTAAATGTTTTCATCAATAATTGGGTGTGCAGATATGGTGTTCCGATGGAGTTGCATTCCGATCAAGGCAGAAACTTTGAGTCTGCAATTTTTAAGAAAATGTGCGAGCTCTATGGAATAAGAAAAACCAGGACAACACCGCTTCACCCGCAATCTGACGGTATGGTTGAAAGATTTAACCGCACGCTGGAAGAATACCTAAGGAAAGTAGTGAGCGACCATCAGAGAGACTGGGATGAGCACATTCAAAAGTTTTTGTTGGCATACAGGTCCGCTGTGCATGACTCAACGTCTAGAACACCAGCAAAAATTGTTTTTGGAACAGAGCTCAGATTGCCTGGCGATTTGGAATTTGGCATAAAACCTGTACCGAAGAATGAGGATGCCGAGAATTCTTCACAGGAGAAAAGCGACTTGCATGACCTACACGAATTTGTACGCAACAGAATTCGAGTAGTCAGCGATAAAATGAAAGCCAGGTACGATCGAGCTGCAAACTCAGAAGGATTCCGCGAGGGACAACTGGTTCTACTATATAACCCACAAAGGAAGAAAGGACTGTCTCCCAAATTACAAACGCATTGGGATGGACCATATAAGGTGATTAAGAGGTTGAACAACGTTGTATACAGGATACAGAAGCATAACAGCCATCGATCCAAAATGAAGGTTGTACACTTAGAACGACTCGCAAGGTACGGTAGTAGTGGTTCTGGGCCTGTTCGGGACGAACAGGCTTGAGCGGGCGGCAGTGTTCGATACAATATTCGTGTGTGCATGTATGTGCGCGACTAAGATGCTTGAGTTTTACTGCCGCGTGTATGTATGTCGGTGTGTGTGTATATCTTTTGTTCATGATGAGTCATCGCACATCGCATGTATGTCGGTGTGTGTGTATATCTTTTGTTCATGATGAGTCATCGCACATCGCACTATAGATGTGGCGTGATTAGCTTCTGTAAACGTCTAGAATGTTCTAGTAATGATCATTGGAGGTATAAAAGCAGCGAAGCTCAACGCTGAAAAGTCAGTCGATTTTTAGCTGCGCTAACGTGTAAAGTGTCTTAAGTAATAAAAAGTGATTAAGTGAAAGTGTTGTTCCTTTAGTAAAGTGTTCTTAGTAAAGTGTTTACAAGTATAGTGTGTTCAAATAAATAAAGTGTTGAACTGTTGATTATTGTAAACTGAACACGTGAGTGTTGTAACTTCATTACAATTAAAGAATCTACGGAAAACGTTTTGAAAAGGTTAAAACGTAACAATACAAATATCTCTTTTTAAAATTAATAAATCTAATGGAAATCAATGTAAAAATAAAAGTAAAAAATTTTTTGCTTTTGCACGTAAACATTTCTATTTCTATTTCTATTTTTAAGCTTGAATCTGTTTAATTTGTATCACTTTTAATTGCAACTTTCAAACAAAACAAAAAAATATTTGCAGACAGAACGAACAAAAAATTATTGTCAGCTGTTTTGTTGATTCTGAATTGATGTGACTCTCTATGGAAAGCAAAAATTGTCATCAAGTCGGCATCAATTTTCAAAATTGTGAGTGTATTGAAAGGCAAAACTTGATCGTGTAACCCCCAAGTGATGGAAACTAACACATTAACAACTTAATTACTAACACATACAAAGCAATTTTATAGGTTTCAGCATTGCCATTACAATGATTGTTTTAGCATTTTGATTTTCCCACATTAATTTGGCAATTTCCTTTGGAACTACGTTTATGCATTAAGGTTTTTATAGGTTCATCTGTCCATTTTTTCTCTAAATATAGTTTATTATATTCTCTTTAAATTGGTTTTTTAAAATTTTCGAAATTTTTTTTTTATTTAATAATAAAGAAATTAATAGCATTATAGGCTTTTAAATAATCAATTTTGTGGGCATTTTGCAAAAAAGTTTTTGAATGATGACTTTGCTGAGGTGGTAATGCTGGTACAAAAAAGATATCACACGTACACGAATGTTTACATCAGTTTTTTTTTCATTTTGCCTTTAGGGAAATGATAGAAACCCTGATGTATAAACCCATGAGCAGTGTCGGTCATATGATGCATCAAATGAACGACCCTGTTCTTGCTGGGTAATCCAAAAAATAACATATGGTATATTTTGATGCTGCACTGAAAATTGAAAATGAAATGGATATTAAATGTTTTCCTGCACGCGTTTAGATTCACTGCATGATTAGGAGACGCCAAAAAAAGAGGAAAGGAAAAATCGTCATAACAATTTTTGTTTGCAAAACATAAAATGTTTTTCCTTTTTGTTTTATTACACATTTGTGAAACTTTTGTCACATTAAAAATTATATACAAAAGCAGAAGTTGCAATCCAGATTTGAAGTCCTCAACAACACAGAAAAATTGTCGCCACAAAAAATATGATTAAAAAATATTGATAGATGTTGAAAAAATGCAGTGTTTTTATTTTTCGTCACACAGTGTTTTAACTTTAAATACAGAAAACACAAACCTTAAGCTCAGTTATTTGACTTCTTTTGATTTGGAGAACCAAAATAAAAAAATAGTTTTAAGTTTAAGGGCCAATAAATCTGATTGTAACTGCCTTAAAGTTTTCTATTGGTTATCGGTAGCAATTAAGTATTTTATAATTATTATTTTCAATATTCCACTTAAAGACTTCTTTTTGTTGTTATTTTAAAGCAAAACCAACAACAACAAAAAAAGAGTGAATGGAATTAGTAAAGATAAGGCAACATAAATTGTATTTAAACAAATTCTTTATTTGCTGCCGCTTAATTACAAGTAAACAAATGTACGAGGCCAGTTTGATAATTTAAATTTTATGTTTTTTGATTATTTGATTACTGAAGTTTAGTTTATAAGGTAACATTTTGCATTACAACATGTCAAAAAATTCTGTATATTGGACAAAATCTGATCATGCAAAAGCAAAATGTATTGAGTAAGAGAGAATATGGATACAAAATTCCTAAGCCCCCATTTACACATGCAAGTAACTCAATGCAAGTTGTGTGTTACATATTAACAGCCAATAAACTGACAGAGACAGTTTTTTTTGTGGCGTTTGCTACTTGCTTGATTGTTTACACAGGCAAGTGCAAGCTCATTTTTAAAGAAAATTGCTTTACTTTACAAAATAAAAGAATTAAATGAAAGCAATAATAATAAAACAATTATGCCGAAAACACTACAAAATCACTGTTCCATTTTTTTGGAACGAAGTTCCTTAACGCGGCTTGCTGGTAGTGGAAATTAGTAGAAATCGTCACGAAAGCGTGTGAGCTGTTTATATGTATTGGTGTACTGTTGACAAGCAATTGTGTATGATGGGCGGTGTCTCCGCTGCGGTCAGCGGAGACACCGACCAATATATATTAATTAGTTGGAAAACGTTCCAAAAATTTAAAGAATCATAAAATTTCAAAATTTCAAAAACAACACAAAATAAAACATACAGATTTCACCTTGTATTACATTCAAAGATGAAAAAACGTAAGGAACTTCGTTCCTAACAGGGGTCCCCCGACCGCATTTCTTTTTTTATATTTAAAAATCACTATTTTTTGTCTTTTTTGTGTTTGTTGTTTATTTTGTTTTTGGCCGTCTACATGACCTTTTGGGTTGCCAAAGTATTGTCATACGAACTGTTATGGGGAAGCGAATTATATGAATAGCTTTTTCTTTTATCGAATAAATAGTAAATCTATATTAAGAATCCATAAAAGCCATGTTGATCTTAAACTTTTTTATATTTTATCTTATTTTTCGGTATGTAAGATAAAAAAAAATCATGCCTTGTAAGTTATCTATTAAAATTAAAATATGAACTTTATAAGGTAATACTAGAGCGGTCTGCTTAGCCAAAAGGGGCGCATTAAAGTCCTTCATAAATTCTGAATCGTTGTGGGCGGTTAACAATAGATTTAAGGACATCATTCGACGACAATGGGAGAAGGAAATCCTTGCTGACTACTAGAAAGCCCGTAAAAGGCATGCGGCAGGCAAAAAGACTAACAGATCCCAACAGAGTGAAGTCCCAACGTATTGTAAACTTCAGCAAAAAAAAAAAAAAAAAATATTAGACTATATACAAAGCTAGTGGCGGGGTTCTGTAAGCTAAATTACCATCTCAAAAAACCGAAATTGGCAGCGATTTTTGCAGACTTTTGGTGAATATTCTGCTTTAGTAAACATTTTTGTTTGTTTTGCAACTCTTTTGGGCCTGAATTAATACGTTTCAATTGGGCTCTTAAAGCAAATAAATAATTAAGTTCATATTTGTACGTAAATTATTACCGTCTAAGCCGCCCATAAACGAAATTTTAGAACTTTTATTTCTCTATATATAGTGAGAACGAATTGATATGTCTTTAGCTGCGTTTATCTTGAAGTGGTTTCTTTTTGCGATATGACATTATTTAATTAAATGAGTGTATGGTGTATACCATACAATACGAGTATGGAAAATATTTTCATAATGTCAGACATTTTTTTTTTTTTTTTTGTTGACAACTGTTTGTTTGCATGCCCGTCTATTGCTTGGCGTTTCTATGTAATTTATCTATTCTTTTTGTTCGTTTAGTGAACTCATTAAAACCAACAAGATTACCAGGATTCACTGTTTAAACATCAGGGAAAACAAAAAATGTCAATTATATAGAAATCACTCATTAAATGACATTAAAAACGAGCTGAAATGATAAAAGCCAAGAACGAAATGAGGTTGAGTAATAATAAATATTGTGTAAAAGACACAACAAACAATTACGTTTTTAAGGTGGGTTGTTGCTTTGCAGTTTTTATGCCACATAAACGGTATTGCGAAAGTGGTGCTCACGGGTTTGCATTTACTATAGCAAAAGCAAAGTAACGTAGTTTTTTTTTATATAGAAAGTTTGTTAAAAAATAAGAATTTTTTTCCTTAACACTGCAGTTACACGACCAAGTTTTGCTATCAAGTTTTTTTCACACACTGCTTGTCAAAATTCAATAAAATTGATAGCTGTGACGTAGGCTGCACGCAATTTCATAACAATTCATTTTCAAGATGCCGTCAAGAAGAAAATTAAAAATAGCTTCTTGCATATTCTGCCAAAAAAATTCAAGCAAAACCTCGTCTTCTATATTCTACATTAAACCCAGAAACTAATTCAGATTCTAAATCAATATATGTTTTAAACTATTTAAATATTATCATAATATACAAATATCTCTTTTTAAAATTAATAAATTTAATGGAAATCAATGTAAAAATAAAAGTAAAAAATTTGTTGGTTTTGCACGTAAACATTTTTATTTCTATTTTTAAGCTTGAGTTTAATTTTTATCACTTTTAATTCCAACTTTCAAACAAAACAAAAAAACATTTGCAGGCAGAATGAAAAAAAATTGCTGTCAGCTGTTTTGTTGACTGTGACTTGATGCTCTCTATGGAAAGCAAAAATTGTCATCAAGTTTGCATCAATTTTCAAAATTTTTAATGTATTAGTAAAAAAGTGTGAATATATTAAAATTTGAAAGGCAAAACTTTATCGTGTAACCCTCAAGTTAGGCCCGTATAATATTTAATTTTTTTTTTCATTAATTAATGTATAGGATTGATAAAAAGAAACAGCAATTGCTTGAAAGACAAATAAAGCTGACATTTTTTCTGAGTGTTGTATTCTTTTTATTTTCAAGAAAGCGCTAGGAATTAAAAATGTTCAAAAAAAAAGAAGCGTTAAATCGCAAATATTGTAAATTTTAAGCTAAAAAATTTTAATTTTTTTTTAACATAACCTAATTTTTTATCGATAACTTTACCAAAAATGTTGACAGTTTTGCATTTATCTTAATATAGCTGAACTCTTTGCACATACTGAATTCTACTATTCCATTATATTTGCACTGTGCTCCAAAACTTAAACAATGCAAGAAAAATGTAGTATCATACGGGCTTTAGCAGTTTTGTAAAACTAGAAAAATTATTTCTTATAATTAAAAAATAAAAAAGAGGAGCGATTTTTCGCTCACTTTTATTATCAAATCATTAGCTTCGTTGTGCATTCAGGGCAGTGGTCTTAAAATGCCTTTTTGCTGCAAAATAGCCATTCAACATACTGTTCCTGACTGTTCCACAATATCGAAGTCGTGCGATTGTTCGCATTCTAAGCGAAAGCAAATTATTCGATAAGGTGTAAATACAAAATCCGATTCCTCTATTTCGATCATGTCATCAGCACTGCGAACGAACACAAATGTCAAAATCAATCACTTGCTATTTTGTTATCGTGTGGGAGTTTTTATAGAAAAGCTTTTATATATTTTTATAGAAAAGCTTTTATTTGTTAAAAAATTGGAAAGTAAATGTCAAGTAAATGTATTAAACAATTTTCATATTGATACTGATCCAGAATAGATGCATTTGATGGGATAGGAAATTAAAACTCAAAGAAATTAGAAACGGAATGATAAACTTATACTCTGTTTAAAACTTTTTGTGAAGTATATAATATTTATTTGATCTTTTAATTATTTGAAAAACTATTTTATACAGCTTCAGATCGTTTTAATATACAAATTTTTTTAACAATATTATTCAATATTTCGATAACAGTTTGTTATCATCTTCAATTTAATTACAAATATTATCCTGAAGATGATAACAAACTGTTATCGAAATATTGAATAATATTGTTAATAAAAATTTTTATATTAAAACGATCTGAAGCTGTATAAAATAGTTTTTCAAACTTATTGTGAAGAGTATAATGAAAAACATTTGATTGATCATACGCCACCGATTGACCTGTCTAATATCGTGTTCAGACAGACACCTTAATTGCGATTAACGCAATAAGTTCCATTATTGAGCTCATTGTTACAAATATTAAGTAAAATTTAAATGCAACACTGTAAAAATGTGAGCTTTTACAAACTTTATCATATTTTAGGGAGAAAAATTTCCTGCGTTGACGCTACATTTTTCTAATAATTCCGAAGTTCTTTTGATTACGTTTTTTCCGATAAAGTCTCTTTGAAATTTTGACAAATTAAGTAGGCACAGATTTTTTGTCACAACTGCCAAATGATTACTGAGTTTTTTAAATTTTTTAAGATTGAACAGAAAAATAATGTTATCAACAAACAGAATATTGAGCCAATTAAAAATGTCGATCTGAACAGGATATAAATGTGGAGTTACATAACAAGTTTTGTACGCGTGTACGCTTTTTGCACGCCAATTAAAGTGTATAAAACATATGTTTGCAGAAATTGGAAGTGAAATTGAGATTTAAAGGGAATTACTGGAATTCCTCGAGCTTATCAACATTGTTTTATGTGCAATATATGAGTCTCCATGGGCCAAAATGGTCCGCCGTTCTCATTTTCAAAGGCAGCTGGGCCAATGATGTCTCTGCTTTACAAGCCGCATCAAACAATCACTTGTGATTGGCTTCCAACGACCACGTCTGGGTTTTCTGAGCCTCAAATACGTGTAAATTTTGTTTATTTATTTCCAATAAATCGCCACGTGGCTCAAGCGCAAGTCATTCATTTCGTTCAGTGGACATAATAATAAGATTGTTCGACGTGATTCCGGCTGAAATTCGGTAAAATGAGAGTAAAAAAAAAAATTTTAATAAATAAACTAAAAACTTGTCCAATTCACCTGGAACACACAAAACCACATTTCAATACCATGTTTCAAATGTGAAAACAGCTGTTTTCTTGTAAAAACGTTAAAGTACAGATAAATATACAATCATACACATGTATGTAGACATATATCAACATTTTTAGACCACAAAGCCTGATGGTAAATTAAACTGATGCTGATTTTGTGTAACTAAAATGCTAAAGAAAGCTATTTTGTAATATAAGTAACATAACTTCTACATAGATTTTCAAATATAGCAGACGTAGCTGAAAATTTGTATGTATTTGTATATTGAACAGCTGGTGAAGGCGTTTAACAGTTTTACAATTTTGCACGAAAAAAGTATGGGAAAAGTTGCGTAAACTAAGACACATATTTTACTCTTTCATAAGCTTTCTCATCTATTTACTTTGCACAAATTTCAACACAAGATACACTTTTCGGGTAAAAGTGGGAGCACGTGGTATCCCGCGGTAGCGTAAGGCGAACACACTTAATAGACTGAATTTTGTGGCAGCCGGTGGTTCAAATTTAAAATCAGAAATGGTTTATCCTTCATAAATCTATAACTGGCCGGAGAACAAAATGAAAATACTTCTCAGGCAACACTTTAATGTACTCGTACTCGTGTTATTATGAAAAGATACATATCCTTTCTTTTGACCAAAAGCCATTTGCCAACAAACAGAATGACAGACAGCGAGATGGGCAGGCACAAACGAACTGTAGTTAAAATGCAAAATATAAAAGAAAACCGCACATCATCAACCGACAATGTTTGGTTGGAAAACAATGTCATTATGAAAGAATATTGAATTTTATTCCAACGCGAGTTAAGTGAACATGTAGTTGCTAAAAATAAAAGTCAAATCAGTATGTATGAACAAATGTTATCTGCCATTATGAAAATGAATAACGCAAATTCACCATTTTAGAAAGGAGTTCAGTTACAAAAAATAAAAGAAAATAATAATAAAAGCATAAAGGAGAATAATTTCAATGATTTAGCAAACTTTGCTTACGACAATATATCGATTAGGGCAGTTCGATAATGAAAAGATTTCAAAATGAAAAATGTTTGGTTGCAAGAAATATTTAAAATTACAATATGAAAAAGGAAAGTAACTTTAAGCCAATTCACAAATTGAGAAATCAACCAATTTTTCTGCAATAGAAATATTGTATGACGAGCAAGTAAAACAAAAGAATGCACAGAAGTAACTGAGATGAATGATTGGGGCTGTTCGTAAATGCATAACAACTCTGCATGTTATGCGCACAGCGTTCGAAAATGCAAACGTTGGTAACACTGCAGTTACACGACCAAGTTTTGCTATCAAGTTTTTTTTCACATACTGCTTGTCAGAATTCAATAAAATTGATAGCTGTGACGTAGGCTGCACGCAATTTCATAACAATTCGTTTTCAAGATGCCGTCAAGAAGAAAATTAAAAATAGCTTCTTGCATATTCTGCTAAAAAAAATTAAAGCAAAACCTCCTCTTCTATATTGTACATTAAGCCCAGAAACTAATTCAATATTTTTTAAACTATTTAAATATAATCATAATATACAAATATCTCTTTTTAAAATTAATAAATTTAATGGAAATCAATGTAAAAATAAAAGTACAAAATTTCTTGGTTTTGCGCGTAAACATTTTTATTTGTATTTTTAAGCTTGAATCTGTTTAATTTTTATCACTTTTAATTGCAACTTTCAAACAAAACAAAAAAATATTTGCAGACAGAACGAAAAAAATTGTTCTCAGCTGTTTTGTTGTCAGCTGTTTTGTTGTCAGCTGACTTGATGCTCTCTATGGAAAGCAAAAATTGCCATCAAGTTTGCATCAATTTTCAAAATTGTGAGTGTATTAGTAAAAAAGTGTGAATGTATTAAAAATGCAAAACTTGATCGTGTAACCCCCAAGTATGGAAAGCAAAAATTGTTATCAAGTTTGCATCAATTTTCAAAATTGTGAGTGTAAACAATAACATCAGCAACAGCTGATCAGCAGTGGCATCGCAAAAGAATCATATTGTGCAGAGTTATGTTGCATTTACGAACAGGCCCATTATGCCGTTATTCTTTGATTTACAACACAGTAGTTTTCCGTGTTAACCAAAAGCAACAAATATTTCATATAGAGACAAACCTCATGTCTTAACACAATTTTGCCACATGTAGACTTTAACAAGGCAACCAAAATTAGCGCGTCAAGCGTATTTTTGTTGACAATACAGCCATTTTCATACAACATGGTTGGCTTAGACAGCACAAATATCGTTAATGCACTTATTTATATTGAACGTATGTTGTGTATGAATCATCAATGATTCGTGCATGCCCTGGCCAATTGGGACATTACCCTGTTGGAAAAACTGTCGCGCTGATGAAATTGTCAGCCGACGATTTAAGCACGACATGTCATCTATTACCTTGGATTCCTAGAAGACAATGTTAAGAAAAATCTAGAGGAAATATGTATGCACATATGCATGTACACTGATTCCTTCGCTTTGGAAAACTTTAGCTGCATCACTTTTTATGGTCTCAATTTTGTGGCACAGTGTTGTGTAAAATTTATAAATTAATGCTGTTTGAAACTTTATGATGTTATAAATGTTTTATTTATTGCTGGAGCGTATGCATCTAACGTTATTCGTTGCTTGAGACATTAAATTGGCTTTTAAATCATGTTTCTTGCCCGTAGTTTTTGTCTCTGAATTTGAGGCACAAGAAACAGGGAAGACGAATTTAATTTTGGTCGCTAGACAGGCTGGTTTGTTGATGTTTGGCAGCAAAGGCTTTTATCTATTTGTTTTTTATTCCAATTATGAAAAGATGTCCAAGCCAACCAACAGTTTGGTTGACATTCTATATATGCCCTGGCTGACACAGGTGTGTTGCTCTAGAGAAAATTGCTCCCTGAAAAGTTCATATTTCACAACAGTTCGTGAATAACAATGCATGTTTCCACATACGAGTACGTACGTATCTCTTTTAATATGACGACACTAATTAACAATATGGCTTTTAATTCATCATCGTTAGTATTTTATTTCAAGATTTTCCTCATCAGAAAAGTGTTGCTTGACCTGTTGTAATGCGAGAACGAAGAAGGATGGCAAATGGCCACTAATTGCCACAACAACTTGTGAAAACGATTGCATCATTTATCGCATTAAAGACTTCTTGTTAAGGATTACAAATTACGAGTTATTGTGGTGAATGTAGTTTTGTAAGAACTACAAAAAGACTACAATTTAGATTTATTGGTCTTAATCTGCGTTTTGGCTGGTTTAAAGTTTTCTTCTTCTTCTTCTTCTTCTTCTTCTTCTTTTGCCAGCAGCATCCCAACGCGTGAGTCACAAAACTTTCTAGTCATTTTGTGTTTTTTTTTTTTACATTGTTTTCTATAACTTCTTTTTTTCAACATAGAATAGAAAAAACTGCATGAATGCCAGGGGAAGGAAGTAAAGGAATACCAGTTTTCTGGTATGGCCAACATTAGAGAAACTACTGCTGAGCCAGTAGTTTCTGAGCTGACACCGGATGTGCTCAAGAATTGAATGTAAATTTGGCCATAACTGAGACCATATGCCGAAAATTATTTTTCTAAAACATTAAATGCCCAAAAAATGTGTCATCTAATAAACTCACAATTTTGAACAACTTATTGAATTTGTTTTGTTCTGTTAAGAGAAAGAAAATCACTTATAGCACCTTAAAAAAACATCCTCTACATATTTAACAATTTTTTTTTGTTTTCTTATTAAAGAAATTCTTTTAGGGCGCTTTGTTCAATTGAATTTATTAAAATGTTTGTCTGCAACTTTTACTTCTTCAACTTTTCGAAAGCCAAAAGCAATTTAAATACAAAAAAAAAGAAAAAAAAACAGTCTTCTTGACCTTTGGCAGCCACTTTGTGTTTTTAAGTTTTGTAATAATAAGTTGTTAAGAGAGAGAGAGATAGAGAGAGAAATTCTATGTAAATTTTGAAAACAACAGCTACGAGGAGTGCTCAATCAAGTAGGGTTATGCTCTAAACACTTACCGTCTAATTCATAAAAATTATAACAGGTTTATAAAGCTCTTATTTGACAGATTTTCCATACAAATATGTCAAATAACATTCTTATAAGCCTGTTATAATTGTTATGAATTAGGGGGTTAGACGACAGCAGACTTCAAATGCTGCTCTGAAGTCGGCTTCATAATTATTTTGAAGACAGCAACAACATAATAATCAGCTGATGTGTAAATCAATTTCAAGTTTTTATAAATATTATAAATTCAAAGTTTAAAAATATAAAAAATGAGCGAAGAAAATTTTGTGAATTTTATCACAACACTTTTTAAAATAGCTCAGACTACAGCTGAATTGTATAAGAGCCCATAAGACGAATAGTACAAGCAACCGAAGATGGTGGGTTCGCCCAGTAAATATAACCCGTGATGAAGAGGGCTTTTACAAAACATGTGTACAACAGCTTAAGGAAAAAGATGAAGAACACTTTTTCAAAGCAACCGGGACGAACATTATATAAAATATCACAAAAAATTAACTCAAACGAAAAAAAAATAGTTTTGATATTAAAAATGAGCAGCTGTGTATTTTAGCAATGCAAATTTCAGGGATGCCGCATTTTTTATTTCATAATGAATAAAATTGAAGTTATTAATGAAAAATGTAATAATTTATTGGTTTATTGCATTTTTGCAATGTTCTTTTGTGTTTAATATTAAAAAAAAGTTGTTCTGAATTTGTTGTTCTGATTTGTCCAATTTATATATGTATATATAATGGCAACACTATATTTGCTTATTTACTGCCCGTCAAAATAGAAAATGGCCGAAGTTGGCAGCGGCAGCAAATGCTGTTGTGCAGTCGTGCTGCTCTGCTGCCGTCAAAATAATCGTTTTCATTTAAACACATGCATTTTATTTTTGACATATTGCTGCTTGCTGTCGTCTAAGTGTTTAGAGCTTTAGGCTGGAGACTTCCATATCGTAGAAATATTATTATATTTTTAAGCTAAGGATCATTTAGCAGGCCAGGCCACGCGTTGCTGTGACTCTTATAATAAATAGTATTAATTAGAAATGTGATTTTTAACAACTATGAAATGAACGTATTTTACTGGAGAACTCCTTCGAGAATAAACATATCGTGGAAAATTGGATTATAAACGAACGAATTATTCGAAGAACAATTTTTCGCTTTAAAAAATATTCAGAATTAATTATTTTTATTATTCGAACTTTTTCTTATATAGCTATTTTGTATTAAGTTTATCAGGCTCAAGTTGTTTCGAAATTATGTTTTTGATTGATATTAATTAAATGCGACAATGAAACCGTCGAAGACATTTAGCAGGTTGGGCAAGTCGTTGTTTCGAAGCCGCCACACTTCTCGTCAGCTCACGTCCTTGAACTCAGGGTTTCATGTTGCTACAGCGATACACATGCCACTCAGCCACCCAAGTTGTTAAACATATTTCTGTCGAAATTTTTTGTTATATAAAACACATCAATTATTACTATTTTTATTTTACATGCATCATTGCATATGTACCGGGTGAGACGAGAAGTGTGGCGGCTTCGAAACAGCTACTGGTCCACCCTGCTAAATGTCTTTGATGTTTGCTTTGTCTTATTTAATTAAAATCCAGCACAAAAATAATTTAGAAATAACTTAATACCAAAGAAATATGTATGTAGAAGTTTTAATCGACTTCGAAAAACTTTTATATGACCATTTTACTGAGAAACATTTTCAAAAGGCAAAACGAATTTTGAAAATCGGAGTACAGGGCAACGAGTTATTCGATATCGAAAAAATTTCAATTGAGCTCGCTGAATTACAATAAAATTTTGCAATTTACAGACTCTATAAATTAAAGATAATTTCTTAAAAAAATTGCTTCATTTTCATTTTAGTGATACATTCTTTATGTATCATCTACTTTAGATATGTATGAACAATATACATACATGTAACTTTAATTAAAAAACACGTTTTCATTAGTACAGTGAAACTTCGATATAACGAATCTTCGTTATAGCTATTGATTCGTTATACATATGCATTGTGAAATCTTGGTATTACGAAATTTAAAGAAATACGAAAGAAATTCCTTATAACCACAGTTTTTGTTTTGTCCAAATTCTATTTTACACGAAAATATTATGCAATAGAAATTCATTATTTAAGAGGTAAATAAAATATTATGTTTTTATGATTTTTTTTATTTATAAATTATCAAGCCAACCGTTACTAGCTTTAAAATCGTTGTGTCCCAGACGTGCTGCAAACTGTTCAGCTTTGGTTTATAGCTTTAAAGCTCTGAATTTTTTCGTTATTACTATGAAAAACTTTACAATAAAACGGTTCTTATTTCAAGGGAATCAGCTAAAAATTCTTTATATTTTTCGTTATAACGAAGTTTCACTGTAATATTTTGTAGTTTTGATAACAATGAATTTGATATACAAACTTCGTTGTGATAAGTTTAATATTAAAACAAAGCAAAAATTACAAATTGGTTGTTTTGCTCCAACAATAAGTCAAATCTATAAAGACAAAAATAAAAATTCAAAGCGAATAAACGAACTGTGCGAGAGAGTGTATGACATTTTTCTGATTTTTAATAATAGCTGCGATCATGTACTTTTCACACAAAGTTTGATATAAACTAAGGGAAAATGGGAATTTTTCTCAATAAATAGACAGAACTGGCGTACACTCAAAGCCAAGCTTTTAATCCAAAAAATAAACATTTGCAATTCTAACCTGATGTAATGCAAATTGTTATTTAAATTTTTTCAAAGAATAATAAATTTTAGGAGTCCATACTCATAGAGTGGAAACCGAAACTTTATTACTGAGACTTTGCTTTCCGTCCGTCCGTCCGTCCATCATAGCACTCATTCTCCGAAACGACCAGCGCGGACATGTGAAAAAGCTGAGCCACCAGATGGTGATCGTATGATTCCAAGATAGCAGAAGCTTACAACGTCTTCCAGCTCTTTGCTATCAATTCTCAGATGTGTTTGTTCGTAGGGTTGTTTTTTAGGTGATATTTATTATAAGCAGCTGCCTGAACTGAATTTAGTTTTACTTGCATATTATCGTGTCTACACGCAAAGCAAACACATTTTACAATATGGTGGCCACAACAATATTATGTTGCCTGTGACAATGCGAAAGGTTCTTGCAAATAAGATTTTTTTATTTTAATTGCCGTAAGTAATTTTTGGTCACCGTAAATACAGTTCTTGTTACAATTTCATAATTTTTTTGTCACTATCCCTGAAAATTTAAATATGGTGGTTATATTTATTTGAAAAACATAATTGCTTGTATGTTAAAAAATTTAATAACAGCATATTAAAAATTTTGTATGGAAATTTCCATACAAAATTTTTAATATGCTGTTATTAAATTTTTTAACATACAAGCAAATATCTACAACCATTTCATAATGAACATTATTCTAATAGCAATGCATTTATGCGTTTCATAGCTGCTTAAAATCAAATTTTGTTTTTATTCTGTTTAATATTTCTTAAACAGCTGATTATGTAACCACTTGTCCGAACTGGTCACGAAAAAAAACGTGTGTTTCGCACAATTTCTTTCACTTGCTCAAACTTTAAATACGATAACAAGTATTGCTAAAGAGTCCCACGGACTCTTTATCTTGAGTACGGGATCACACCTAATAATATCAACATATCAGTATTAAAGTGCTCTGTGTTTTGTTTGCACTTTATGTAAATAAATCAATTCTCTACACCATGAATTGGGGGGAAAAAAATAAATCGATATTTGTTACACACTCTCCTTCCTCCTCTTTGCTGTGATTACATTAGAAAATTAATATTTTCATAAAAACTCTTGGATGTGTCAAAAACTCATCAGAGCATATTTCGTTTTTTATTTGTTTGTATTTCCTTCTTTCATAATCGTAATAAATAGAAAACCCTTATTTAACGATGTTTGCTGTACTCTCCGTGTATGACCAGAGTTTGGGTCCAATTGTGATTGTTTGCTAAGAAATGTTTGAATTTCCGACACAATTCTTGGTCTTTTGTTCCATTGTCTGCAAATAAATATTTAATTTGTGCGGATATAATGAAGTTTCTTCTTGTTCAAATAATGTTTCGTTTTTTTTCTCTCTCTGTCTCTCTCTGTCTCTCTCTCTCTCTCTCTCTCTTTCTTCTGTAATGAATGAGTGATGTGTTTTGTCAAAAAAATGAAAGTTTACAAATAGATAGTGGACAGTTGTTGTTGAATTATTTTTATAATTTAGCCGGATTATAATGGAATAAATAAGATTGCAGTGAAAATATGAATGCATACTACGTGATGAGGATACCAGATCGGTAAATTAAAGTTTTGGTTGATTTTTTTTTATTAAAGTATTGGCAAAAACTACCAAATTGTTCTTGTGTAAATACAACCCTTCTTAAAACTGGTCAGCTGTAACTGACAAGCCAAAGCAAAGACATCATAAATAAATACAAAATAAAAAAGCAAACATTTTGAAAGTGTGGAAATAGTTTTTGTGCTGTTTTAAAATTTAAAAGTATTTTTTTGCATACATATTTAATGAGTACTTTGATGCACTGCACACTGGTATTTCTCTGGCAAACTCTGGAGTTTCTTCCATTATTGTAATAAAATAAATATGAAAAATATGTGGGTTTTCTAGTTTTATTTCCCAGTTTCTTAACAAATATAAAATAAAAACAGCAAGTGCTTGATTTTGACATTTAAGTTCGCAGTGCTGACGACATGATCGATGTAGAGGAATCAGATTTTATATGAAAACACTTACGTCTTTTCGACTTGTCGATCGAATAAAAGAGCGTCATGGAGGTACTCAAAACAATTTTCTTTCGCTTACAAAGCGACCAATCGTATGACATCAACATTGAGGAACAGGCAGTTGATAAAAATTAAAACAGTAACAACGATCGCAATTTTAAATAAACAGACCTGTTTGGCAAATCATGTGTTTTCAAATCACGTGATTTGAGAAATCAAAAAATGGAGTTTCTTCAACAACGCAAAATTTTATATTATGAGTCAATAATCTTTTAAGCATCTTAAACATAGAAATAAATATAGAAATAGAAATAAAAATGTTTACGTGCAAAACCAACAAATTTGTTACTTTTATTTTTACATTGATTTCCATTAAATTTATTAATTTTAAAAAGAGATTTTGTATATTATGATTATATTTAAATAGTTTAAAAAAAATATTGATTTAGAATCTGAATTAGTTTCTGGGTTTAATGTACATAGAATATAGAAGAGGAGGTTCTTCTGCTTTAATTTTTTTAGCAGAATATGCAAGAAGCTATTTGTAATTTTCTTCTTGACGGCATCTTGAAAACGAATTGTTATGAAATTGCGTGCATCCTACATCACAGCTATCAATTTTATGGAATTTTGACAAGCAGTGTGTGGAAAAAAACTTGATAGCAAAACTTGGTCGTGTAACTGCAGTGTAAGGAAAAGTGATCACAGCCGTCAGTGTTTCAAAGAACAATGATTTTAAAACTGCGTTCACTGTTAACACTCCAAACACATGATATTTCTCATTACTACTAATTCACGCATTGTTATAATCACAAATAATTTAAAAAAAATCATGCTAATATTTTTATGATTCACATTCCAGAATTTCAAAAAATTATTAAAATTCTTTTGCATTTCATATGTATGAATGTGTGTATGTGCAATAATTTTCACATCGTTTAGTGTTTTTTTTTTTATTATTTGTTTTTAGCCAACCAACCCTTAAATATGAAAAAATCTTCCATAACGTTTAAGCAAACAGACATTGATAAATACATACATATGTATGTATGTATGAGTATGCCCGTAGAAGATATAACCACTCATTCACTCTCCACATGCTTTCGATAATATTTACACAAGTGTTAATGTAAATACTTTTGTCTACATGTACCATATTTAAAATTGAATTAAAGCCAGTATAAAGAAATATGTATATAAAAATAAAAAATAACAATTGTGCCATAAAAATACACTTTTTATTTGCAATTCTATTTTATTGTGCGAATAAATTGAAATTTATCAAAACTAAAATGTGTTCTTCACTTTGCTGTTCAAGAGACATTGTAACAAAAATACTCAAAGAATAGAAAATGAGATAATAACGGTGTTTAATAAATAACTTTTGTACGTACGGATGGATGTACTTCCGTTCAATAAAAACCAACTCTATTTATAAACACTTTTATGTTGCATACAGTCAGGGGCAAAACAGACATACAAACACACACTTTAGAATAGAAAGAAATTTCGAAATTTTAAATTAGTGTGTAATTATTTTAAGGTTTTAGCTTAACACCCATATTCATAAAAACTATTGAGGGTTTATTACACGTTTATTTGACAAATATTCCTGAGAAATACGTCAAATAAGAGCTTAATAAACTTAAAATAATTATTATGAATATGGCCTTAAGTTTTTAAGTTTAAAGTTTTTTTTTGGGATATTTTTAAATTTTAATAAAGGACCTTTTTTTAAGAGATGTATAATTTAAATATACTTTGTTCAATCAGTTTGTAATCCTTGATAAGTATTAGTACGTAAGGAATTTTGTATTACTAGTAAATAGAATAAATTTAAACTAACTTTGTAATATTTTGGAAATAAATCAATCGAAATTTTAATTAACAATTGATGTGTTCCCTTGTTTAGCAGATTGAAAAGAGATTTAGCAGAGGGGAGCGGTAAACTGAACTATAATAATTTTTCATCATTAAAACCCTGAGCTGTTAAGTAATTTTTAAGTAGTTCAGTTGGCTGTTGAGTCATTTTTAAGGTCGATATGGCAGTTTTAAGGACTTTTACATTTTCATAAGAACTGTCTGTAAAAAACTTACAGAATTATACGTTGGTAAGCTTCTTACATAAATTTCCGCTCACCGGCACGGAGTTCAATAATAAATGTAAGCGAAATTTTTTACTATTACAGGTGTGTCACGAGAGTTGCCTCTCATATTTCGGGATTAGAGAAAACAAAAACAAATATAAATTGTTTTGAAGCACTCCGGCCATATTTTTTTGAACGTTTCTTTCGATCAATCGACACGAGCCCTTTTTTTTGAGCGATTGACAAACTGTGTGGGACCCAAGGCGAACAATTTTTTTTTTTTTTAGTCAAATGTTTATACAATATTGACTGTATGCTAATGCAATAGTGGGACCAGCAAGTCTAAGATTTCAGAATGACACATGCCAGCAGTTTCAAAAGAAGAGTAAACAGAATTTTCGATATTTTGCTTATCAATTCTAGTTTCTATTTTTTTCAGATGCAAAATGTTATTTTTCTTTCCCATTTTTGTTACACACTATAAGTTGCACATGTATGTCAATATGTATGTTCATCTTTGGTTTATTATATTTAAGTGTTTATGCTGGAATGTGACATAACATTTAGTGGGAGTTGTTTATGGCGCTCTTTTGGAGTGGTTGAAGTTAGTAAATATTCAATTATAAATTTTATCATTTTCTTTTATTTATTCATTCATTTTTTGTATGTTTTCATCTTCCTTTTTTTATAAATCATATTGCCAATGCAAGTGTAAAAGTCGAAGTAAATTTCTAACGAGAACGAGCTTCAGCACAATGATGAATCAGAGAATGACAATAAGTAGTAGGACAGGAGTAGTGTATGATTTATTGATTTTGCGACGCTAGAGACCCTAATTTTGCGAGGTTTATAAATGAAATATTTGAGCCAAAAGGTTGGTGAGGTATGGGATATGGAGGTCAAAGTTCGAAACAAAAAATCATAAGTTATAGGAAACATTTACGGTATACACATTTTTCCCATCGTCCCCAGAGGGTCCTTGGAGTAGTCAACTCTATCTCCCCTTCTTACAAGGTTTCCAACTTGCCCCAAGTGTACGACTTCATTATCTTCGTCTTCCCTACATATTTTTCGAACACACCGACCCCGTGCATAAATGCTTTTATGTGTTTTTGTATGAAATTTTCCTAAATAGTACCAGGATACCTTTGAAAAAGTCAAATCTAAGTAAGACAGGCCGCCATTAATGTTTCTTTCCCACCAATTATCGCAACATATTTCTCGAGATTTGGTGTTGCAATCTGGCAACTCACAGCTCTGTCGTAGAGTTGGACATATTTGAGGTTATACGTACTCAAAACGTTTTGATACACGAGCGCTAATTGTGTTGTTTACAGTAACTTAAAAAATTCAAGAAAATATAATGTCAAAAACCTCAACATACAAAATAAAAATGATAAACTTACAGCGCATAAAACTAACCATACCTGACATTTATTCAACTCCTTTGAGTGATGTGATGTGCGTGACATTTTTCTTTTATATCTTCAAGAATTATCTGCATTTTACTTGGCCACAATGTGGAGCAGACACTTAAAAAGAAACTAAATGTGAAGTTTTCATCATTGATGACGTTTTAAGCAGCAATGGAAACACTAAATATACAGAAAATCCTGCATTTCTATGCACACAAGTATGATGAGGACAACATGACGCCAATAAAATGCAACTTATTTGTTAAATTCGTTTGTTATTTTTCATAGAAAAATGATAAACAACTGAAAAGTGGGGGGGGGTGAACGGAAACGGAAAAGCTAAATTTATTGTGAATTAAAAAAAAAAACACTGACAAAGATGCTGTAAATGTTTTTATCGTCATTTTGGGTTGCCTGAAAACACAAGCGAAATATTTAAAGGACATTTGAGCATAATATTTAAAAAGAATTACAAATTTAAAATACCGGTACAAATATAAGAAACCATACAGACATAAGGCATACCTGGGGCCAAATCGTCGCATTCGATATCGAACGAATTCCGTCACTTATGCTGTGTGTTTGTTGTTTATTTTGTTTTTGTTTTACATTATTTTTGCTCGATAGTTCATTCGATATCGAATGCGACGATTTGGCCTCTGTACTTTTATTCTGTACTTGAGAGAGGGCTTGTTTTGTGGCAAAGTTTTAGTTTCTATTTTGCTCAAGTAATGAGCAGAAAATGCAAATATTTATGCCACAAGCTAAGATCTGTCCGATGAATGAGAAAAAGTGCAGGAGTGAAAAGTGTTGTTGGAAAAAAATTCTTTAAGTGATAATTGAAAAGTTTAATACTTTAAATTAAGTAATATAATATAATAGCCCGGCTCTTCTTTCTCTCCAAAATCAAAATCTCGCAGCTCTTTTTACACAGACATGTTGTGCTGCCTGACCACAGCTCGGTGGGGAAATGAATCATAGAATGGCTTACTGTTCCTCGATGTCGCAAGAAAATGTAAGCGATCGAAATGTAGTCGCTCGATTTCGAATCAATTTGGGTTCCTCTATTTCGACATCTGGCGTTCGCATGGGCTTACGTCATTTTTTTCATTTATTTCACAGAGATTCCATATCGGTAAATTGAGGTTTTAGTTGATTTTTGATTGAAGTATTGACAAAAACTACTAAAAATACAAACCTTCTTAAAACTGGTCAGCTGTATCTGACAAGCCAAAGCAAATACATATGTACATAAATAAGTACAAAATAAAAAAGCAAACATCTTGAAAGTGCGGAAACAGTTTTTGTGGTGTTTTAAAATTTAAAATTATTTTTTTGAATAGACATTTAATAAGTACTTTGACTCACTGAGCACTGGCATTCCTCTGGCAAACTCAGGATTTTCTTCTATCCAGCGAACAAGTGAACTGTTTAGGAAAACTACATACATATACATATATGATAATTGTTTAATTTGTTTAATAAATAAAATAAGAATGAACGATGCAATATGTGAATTTCCCATCCACTCGATAACAAAACAGCAAGTGATTAATTTTGACGTTTGCGTTCACCGTGCTGACAACATAATCGATATAGAGGAATCGGATTTTGTATGAAAACACTTACGTCTTTACGTCTTTTCAACTTGTCGATCCAGTCATCGTTCGAATACATCATAAAGGAACCCAAAACAATTTTCTTTCCCTTAGGAAGCGAGCAATCGCACGACTTCGACATTGAGGAATAGGCAGTGAGAACAAACATTTTTTGTTTTCTTCCCTTTTTAATATTAAAAATAAAAACAAACTTCTTGGGCGAAAAAATCCCAGATAAATAAGAACATATTTATGTATTATAAAGCTATTTTAGGTCTAAAAAGAGCTTTTAAATCAATGTTAAGATTTTTTTTAAATAGTGCTGCAAGACGATTAAATTACTTTCTATATTGAAGGTTGAAAAGGTACCACAACAAGGTGATAAAAAAGTAATCGTGTTCTTGTTGTCCGAAAAGATGTACACTTTTTGAAGGTCAGCTAGTTTTAGCATCGTTAGAAATGTCACTGGCATGACAAGTTCGCCTTAGAGTTCAAGTACGGGTACTGACGATAAGTAGGGCAGATTCAAAACTGCTAGTTGTCCCCTAGCAAAAGGTCTTCAATGTTTTGTCTTTGTCTTGTTCAATGAAAATCATCAGTCAAAATAATAATAATATAGAATGAAGTTATGCCCAATAAAAGTAATACAAAAATTTTATTAGTTTTGCTTTTATTTTTTCAGTGTATTCAACAGCAGAAGATGCGCTATTTGTATTACTTAATTGTTCAGCAAAAACAGGCAGTGACAATGAAATATTTAACATTGTGTAAAGTTTTTGTTACTTTTTTTCTTTTTTATTTACGCAAATAATTACGTCAGGCTTTTTCACAACAATTATTTTAGTTGCTCGCTTCTCCTTTAAATATCTGCAACTCAATTGAGCAAAATTCTACCTTAAAAGAGTAAATTAATGTGAAACCGTTTGCATGTGTTAGAGCGAGTGTGTGTGCGTGACTTTGCGATGGTTACTTGTTTTTGTTGTTGGTTAATTTTGAAGGAATACATGTGTTTATTACATAAAGCAGGCAGTCAGGCAGTCAGGCAGGCAGGTATTCGTCGTTTAGGGACTTTGTTGTTAATGATGTGTTTTAATTAAATTGCTGAACGTAAACATTTTCATTATTTAAAATTCTTTCAAAGGCGTTAATGTTTTTGTTGCATTTGACACAAGCAAAAGGAAATGATGATGTTTAAAAAGGTGAAGCAAACAAAAGCATACAATTTGGTAATATATTCATACACATACATATGTAAACATTTAATTCCTTAATTCCCCGTATCACCCCCAAGTGACACACATAAATTAGGGATTTGTTTTCACTTGACCTTGTTAAAATGTCATCTTACTTTTGATATAAAAATTATGATTTTAAAATTGTCACTCACATTTGATTGTGTGCGTGTCGTTGATTTTAACAATTTGCTGCACACATTCAATAAAAGACGCAAACATCATAATTTTTGTGACTTTGTAGCGTTCGTTTCTATTATGCCGTCGGGTGGTGAATTATTTTTGCCTTGCGCTGTTTTGTCTTGCACAAAGATTGTTTTCAATAAAACGTAACGTGATTCTTTTTCCACCAGGCTCTCTAGCGGTTATAACATTTTCGATTTCTTCAGTTTCACCAATATCATTGTGTAAACCATTTAGATAAACATTGCTCAACGTCTTTATATTCTGCAAGGCACAATCTTTTGCACTTTAAAGGTTTAGTGTTGCTAATAATCTCCCGATTTTTTAAAATTGCAGAAAGAGTACTCGGCGGTATATTAAATTGTTCGATCAACAGCCCTCAATTATAGAAATTGATTTACGCTTTAATACACTCATTTTGGCAAAGAACCAACACAGAACTGACTTTGTAATTTGTGGCGCTTTACATACATATTAACCTGCAAAGACATTTACCTTTCGTTGTTTTTAAAAGCGACTTCCCGTTTTGCTTAAAATTTAATTTTGTTTTATGCTTTATTCTGACTTGAAAATACTTTGCTATATAGAGGCTTTTTAGCTGAGAATTTTTCGTTATAGCTATAGAGCATTTTTGTATATGTTACAGCAGAATAGAGTAGTGGACTGTAGGTTTTGAAGATGTTGGTGGAAAGGGGAAATTCGATGGGCCGTTATCATGAAATAAAAGACACTTTGTATGGAAGGAACACCCTTCCTTTTTATTTATTATTTAAATTTAATTTATTTTACAGAAATAAATTGGCGGACGATTAGCACAATGGTTGATTGAATAGTGAGCCACTGGTGACAAAAAGAGAAAATGAATAGTCATGTCTGCGTTACACTTGTATCAATCAGCTTTCGTATATGTAGAACTGATTGACAGCAGGCAGTGGGGTTGTTAAGACATTTGATCTTAACAGCATGAAAAACTTTGTAATAAAAAGTTTTTTTCAATTGGTTACATTGAAATTGGTTACATTGAATTTTTCGTTATAACGAAGTTTCACTGTAATTTGTTCATTATCAGTGAAATATTATATAATTAAATAATGGATTAATTGTTGCTTTTTTAGAGTACAATAGTGAAAGTGATACGGTTAGAAAGAAGAGTTTTGCGCTATAAATCTGAAAACGTTTTACAGATGAACGATAGACGACAGTAAGTTGAAAGAAAGAAATATCAGTCCCCTAGTGGTAAAAAATCAAAATAAATTAAAATAACTTTTGCAAAAAAAATATCTAAATTTCCTTACAGTTTTAATTGTTTCATTAACGTTTCGTATAAAAAACACTTTCCGCAGTCGCGGGCCGGACTCAATATTTTTATATTAAAACAATAACAATAACAATTGTTGATTAATTTATTGGGCTTTAATTCGATTTTACTTGCTGCGAATTGAGAAAGATTTTTTTTTCGGTAAAATTGCAGTGATCAACATTTTGCCATCACAATCACAATAATCAATTGGAAACCAGTTGGATGTTGGTGAGACAATCAGCCCAATCATGAATGATGATTCCGTGAGAGTTTTTCCCATTCCTCTTATTATGTTGATAATTTTTTTTTTTAACCTTCCCTGTTTTAGCCACATCGAAGGGGAAAATAGTCGGCGGGGGAAAAAATAGGTATTTTAAAAACAAAGATTTATTGTTTTTTCGTATAAAAAATTTCGATATTACCAACTTTTATTTTTTTGTTTCTCAGGTAATTTATGATTGGAGGAATTTTTTCTCGAGAAACGTATTTTCCTTAGGAATAAAATTCCTTGAGAATATTCATGATTGGGCTGAATAAAATAGACATTCCAGTCAATAGAAAAACACAGTGATAAAATTGAAAGTTAATTAATCGATTAAATATAGACATTCAGTAATGAAGAGATCAGGTGATAGATAGGTCGGCTAAGCTCTGCTGTTTAAATACAGTATGCAACTAGTTATGACCTAGATTGAAGGCCATTTGGATGCTGATGAGTGTCGTGCTTGCCATGGTATGTTCCCCAGCCAAAAACTCTTTAACTTTACTTTTCTTGTCTTTTTATCATAAAAAGAAATCTTTCTCAATTCTGAACTAAAGTCCGATGAAATTGTTAAGAATTGTAAATTTTTAACTTTTGAAAAATTTTCATGAGCCTTTACACTTGGTTGTGCGTTTTGCATTGTTAAGCCTAGTCTAAGTCTATTTTCTTTTTTTTATCAGTTTTTCGAAAATTTTCGCCGCTTTTATAAATTTCGTAAATTTTGCAACTATACCTATAATTTTTTTTTACAACTTTTTAAGTCTTTTTTTCATTTCGCCACAATTTCAAGAATTTAGCGATCTTGTACCAGCTGCGTTCTCTTCTTCGTTTCCACAAATTGTTGGGGAATTTATGTACTTCCGCAAATGCAAACTTATTTTCTTTCACATACTCATATTGAAAATAAAATTTTTTAGTTTTTATTGCTGATTTCATTGCACACACATATGATATGTATGTGCAAATGAAAACCACATTTGCATTTAGAAAAACAGGAAATAACTAAATATTATATAATATATATGTAGCTCCCATATATCTTTTAAACTAAATTCTGCAACTTTTTTTCCAGGTTTTGAAGTCTACTTTCCCATGTCAGCCATACAACTTAATCTGCCATTGAACGAAAAATCACAGAGCATTTTTTCCAAAATACCCATTGGACAGTTTCGAGTTCTGACAGCCAAAAACAACAGTGTGGCAACAGATTTCATTTACAGTCTGGAAGATAACGATCTATTGACTATTAACATTACAACTGGCGAAGTTTTCATACGAAATGATTACAAACCCATTCGGGAAAAAACTAAATATATTTTGACAGCGCTCAGCAAACGTGTGGTGGAGACAAAGAAAATACCTCACATGTCTATAGAATTGAATCCACTGAGCGAACAAGCATACTGCAGTAATTTGGAAAACATTTGTTTTTGGTCTGTGGCCCACTACACCATATTGGAGGATGTCAATGTGAATACTAAAGAGGATCAGCGTAATTTTAAGCCCATACAAATTGGTTCCTTGAATCCGAGAGCAGCCAAATATTTATGTCCCTACATGAATATCAGCTATGGTCTTTTAAATTCTACCGATCTTTTTATATTAAAAAATAATCTATTATTTACACAAACACCTTTGGATTATGAAGAGCTGAATTCAACTGATCAAACAAATCTTACGATTGGCGTAAGTTGTCGTGTAGAAGTGGAGGTCAATAAAATCAAAGAAATTCGCAAAATGATAAATATACAAATTGTCGATCGAAATGATAATGGACCCGAGTTGCAGGATAAAAAAATTTATAGTTTTTATTTGGAGGATCCGCATTTCAAAGTGGTAAGTATCAAACTGGTGTATGTAAGTAACTTCATTTTCCTACACTCATTAAAATTAAGCAATTAAACACGAACATTAATCCGATTAAATCAACAACCACGAGGGTTGCCTTTTAGAATTCGAAATTTGGCAACTCTAGTGTTGCCATCTGGCAACTGTGACAGCTCTATCATAAAGTTGAACATTTTTGAGAATATACGTACTCCGAACATTTTGCCATGCAAGCGCTATTTGTGTTGCTTAAGGCCATGATTCACTATCCTGCTGAATCGTACGATCTGTTCAAAATGACATGTGTGTCCAAAAAGTGTGATAGTCTGGACTAAAAGTGTAAGTGTGTGAAAGACTTTTTGACAAGTCTGTCCGATTTGTTAATCTTTTGAAAATTTTCAAAAACTATCTTTTTCTATGCGATCAGAGTTGCCTTTTCGCAGTTGTTTACAAAAGTATAATAGTGTGGCCGTTTTGATGAGACTTTTTAAAGTAGGACAGAATTCTATCAGATTTAGCTAGCAATTTTCAGTGAATAAATCGTACGATTGAGTAGGATAGTGTAACACGGCCTTTACAGTAACTTAAAAGAATTAATTAAATATTTTTATATAGAATTAAATATTTTATACAACTTTCGACGTATATTCACTCTGCAATAGTGCATGGATGAACTTAATTCAATTTTTGGCGCTAAAGCTCCATAAAGGACCAGTGTTTATCGATGGTATGATGAATTCAATCGTTGTCGTAGTTCACTTCAAGGAGAATTTCGCGAAGGTCGTCCAAAATCAGTTCTGGCTCCGATACTGTGCGCAAACTGATATTGCAAGATCATCAGGCGATCTATCGTGAGATTGAGACAACCTTAGGCATTAGGGGGACCAGCATAAATTCAAAATTGGATAAACATTTGATTGTCAAAAAAATTTGTTCGCGTTGGGTCCCACACAATTTGTCAATCGCTAAAAAAAGGCTTGTGGTTTGAGGCGATTGGTCGAAAGAAATGCTCAAAAAATATGATCGCGGTTCTTCGTAATACGTCTATAACATCGTGACATGCTCCAGCTTTGTTTGAATTGCGTTTGAACCAGTAAATCTTTAACTGCTTGTTCCTCTTACGTTATAAAATTTTTGTCATTTAATTCACAGACATGCCAGATCGGCAAATTAAAGTTTTCGTTGATTTTTTATTGAAGTATTGACAAAAACGGGGAAACTTTAAAATGAGGCTTTGAAAGAAACGAGTTTTATAGGTTTGTAGAAAGGGTCGTGGACCTCCCAAGACTGAAGTCAATATCTCAGGCTTTTAATTTTTTAATAATTCGGTGTAGAAGTTGCGGTATTTACAAAGAAAAGTGCTGCCAGATGAAAGGTTTTGCGTAGTCCTACCACTCGATAGCAAAATAGCAAGTGATTGATTTTGACGTTTGTGTTCGCAGTGCTGGCGACATGATCGAAGCAATTCGACTTGTCGCTCGTGTTACTGTTCGAATAAAAGAACATCATAGAGGAACGAACACAAATCAATTTTATTTCGCTTAGAATGTGAAGAATCGCATAACGTCGACATTGAGGAACAGGCAGTAAATCAGTGAATACACTGTGGGTACAAAATGTATCCTGAAATTCAACTTTCTTCTTTCATTTAATATAATGAGTGATTTTAAATAATGTATTTTCTTTTACAATACATTAGTTGTGATCCCGTACTCAACATTGAGAGATCCCATTTGCACGAAAACTATTCCCTTACCCAAAGTTATGCTGTATTTTATTTTTTGGAATAGAAATGTGGTTTTTAGCGTTCCCATAAATTTGTGCTTTTTGTTTATTATTGAGAGAAATTCATGATTCCACTTATTTTACCGAACTTTGACCAAAACGTAATGGGATCAAACTTATTAATAAAAATAAAAGTCCTTTTTTATAGTTTATTGAATGTTAAAAAATAAAAAAAATTGGTCCCTCCCACTTTTCAGTGGAACGGGTGGGTGCAAGTGGACCTTTCGCTGTATTAATAAAGGAAACACAAACACCGATGGCGTGACGCGGCATCATTTATTAATGATTTTACTCTTGTGGTGGGGTTACACAAATTGCTTAAAAAAAAATAATGTTGTTATTGTTGTTGCTCTTTTGAGGTTTCTTTATTAATATAAACTATCATTTTTTTATTCGTGGTTTTCCTTTGTTGGAAACATATCAATGAAAATAGTAAATAGATTTGGCAGACAAATAGTAGACAAAGACTCAGAAAAAAGAAAACGCTTGAAAAAAACTTTCTAGACACCAGCGCAGACATAATATAAATAAATTTAAAGGAAAATAAAGCAATATACATACATACATACATATGTACATATCTGTGTATGTTTTTTATACAAACTGATGTATGAACATGCATAGCTACTTATAAGCAGTTCATGTGAAAGAGTCAACAGCCCTTGGCGAGGAAAACAGGGAAATAGTAATTTTGGAAATAGGAAAAAAAATATCCTTGATTTCATGACTGTCAAAAAAAAAAATATTAAAAAATAATAATCTTAAGATCAATGTTAAGGCCAATTCTTTTAAGTACACAAATCTTTAAATCAAATGTTAGCAAATATGGCACATGTTCCGAAGAAAACAAAATGACGGAGAATCCACACTAATAAAAATCTGAATTTGTGTATCAGAAAGTATTGCGACAACTGCTGTAGCATGAAAGAGTAGTCCATGATACAACTAATAAGGTAACCTTTTACCTACAATAAGAACAACTTCAATAAAAATATTATGCTTTTTGTTTTTGTACAAGGTACTTCGAAGCCCACAAGCTGACTACTGCTTTTAGCCTGAAGAACTGTCAAAATACACAACACAAACACACAAAAGCGAACAAATGGTTGACAGAACTTAAAGATTACTACCAACAAAATATATGTAGTATTTGTTGGTGTTGTGTTTGTTTAGTTATGCGACTACCTGGTATCGAGGTAACTTAGATCTCAAAGTTCGTGCAAGTGAGAGAGATTTTGCGAGAGAAATATTCTTGTTCATCTTGCACGAAACCGCCCGCACTTTTTCTTCCTGCTAGTTTGCACATCGACGATTGCAAAAAGAAAACACAATACAAACAAAAAAATCAACCAATATAACAACATTTTTTTATGTTTTTCAATTAGTATTTCATATAAAAGTATCTACAAAGTGCTTTAAAATCCAAAAGCATCCAAAAAGCCATTTACTGCCTGCTGCTCAATGTCGAAGTCGTGCGATTGTTCGCTTTCTAAGCGAAGCAAAATTGTTTTGGGTTTCTCTATGACGTTCTTTTATTCGAACTATGACTCGTTAGACAAGTCGAAAAGACGAATGTAAGTGTTTTCATACAACATCAGATTCCTCAAATGTCAAAATCAAGCATTTGTTGTTTTGCTATCGAGTGGGTGTTTTGATAGAAAATAATTTATATTTATTTTTAAAAAATAATGAAATAAAACTACAAACCCCGCATATTTTTCATTTTTGTTTTATTTAGTAAATCTATTAAATAATTATCATCTGTATGTATGTAGTTTTCCTAAACAGTTCACTTATTCGCTGGCTAGAAGAAAATCCTGAGTTTGCCAGAGGAATGCCAGTGCTCAGTGCATCAATGTACTTATTAAATGTCTATTCGAAAAAAATAATTTAAAATTTTAAAACACCACAAAAACTGTTTATTTATGTATGTATTTGCTTTGGCTTGTCAGATACAGCTGACCAGTTTTAAGAAGGGTTGTATTTACACAAGAACAATTTAGTAGTTTTCTTCAATACTGCAATAAAAAATTAACCCAAACTTTAATATGCCGATCTGGCATCTCTGTGAAATAAATGAAAAAAATTTCATGACGTAAGCCCAAGCGAACGCACGCTGTCGACATAGAGGAATCTAAATCGCTTACATTTTCTTGCGACATTGAGGAACAGTTAGTTAATTTTCCCAAAATATATGTGTCAATTTTGATTACAGCATCAAAATGTACCATATGTTATTTTTTGCTATAGAATTGTGGTTTTTAGAGTTGCCGTACTTTAGTGCATTTTTGTGTATTATTGGGAGAAATTCATGATTGCTCTCATTTTACCGAACTTTGCTCAAAAAGTAGGGGATCAAGCTTAATATGTCTTTAATGTCTTCTTTGTCTTATGTATTTAATTAATAACAATCACAAAAATAATACAGAAAGAACTTGAGTCTGATAAACTTAATACAAAAATACTTAATATGTATGTTTCTCTATATTTATTGAGCTTTTGACTTTGTGCAGAAGCAAAGCAAGTAAAAAAACTTGGTCGATATTCGACCACAGCCCCACTAGCATATATTATTGGGAAAAACTACATAAAAACGTGGCCGATTTCGGACGACAGAGGTCTAAATAAATCAGACAGTTCTGTGTCCAACCACAAAAGCTTAGCTGGGAACACAACTGGGACGAATGAAGAATATCGCCCCATACGGCCCTGATAGCAAGCGTTGCGGCTTCGAAACAGCTATGCCCCAGCATTTAGTTATCATCAATCACTGACAATACAATTATATTAAAATATATGGAATTGAGCCCGTATTAATAATAAAAATGTTTGACTCAAGAAAAAGGTATTCTTGAATTAAATTATTTATTTATTTATTTTAATCTTGCGAATAAATTCCAAGATTAAAAGAAAGTTTTAACGAGCATAGCTGCCGGGGCTATCAGCTCTGAATTAAATTAATTAATGATTCGATTTCAAATCCTTTAAAGCAACAGAATTTTGATTATGATCTTGCGAATATCCTGAGAATTTGTTTATCGGAAAATACTAAAAGAATGAATAAAATTGTATGAATACGATGTATGTGTGGTGTAAATACACTTCAAGCATGAGCAGTATTATGACATTTTTAGCAAAACAATTTAAAAATTTGTCATTACACATTGTTTGCGGAAGACAGATTTTAAAACCCCCTATAACGCAAAGTACAAAATAGGAAAGTTTGAAAGGATTCCTTCTTTATCAATTAGCTGTTTACTGGCATAGATGTTATTTAATAGATTTTGAACTCAATGTTGAAAACGATTTACATTGTGATGACTGACTGGCAGTTTAGTGCAAGTAATCAAGCGATTAAAAGTCGTCATTCACATCTACATATGCAAATTTAATTCAAATTCATTTGACCTTGTCATATAAACACACATGCTGATAATTTAATCCTTGAAACAAGTACTGCTTAAACTCTGCAGGGAAGAAAATTGTATAGTTCCTTTAGGATTTAGTTGTTAGTTATAATGTAATTAATTATTTAACATTCACAACAACATGTTCGTTGGCCTACATTTGATTTATAAAAAGTTTATCTACATTCTGCTTCCCTTCTCTTTGCAGAATGATACCATTGGAGAGAAAATAATATTTGTGGACAAGGACTCAATGGAAACCAACGCACATCAAACATATAAAATTCTGAATGATACGAATGATTTGATACGACCGCTGTGTAACGCGTACGAGGCAGATCACACAGGAAAACGAAATTCCATCATAAGCTGCCGTAAGTTTCATAATCATCACAAGTTGTCAACTAATTAAAGGCAATTATAACAATTCGGTGAAATACAAAAATACATTTCAAATACCGTATAAAAACAATGACAGAAAATACAAAATACAGACGAAAAGCCACTATAACTGAATTAAAATAGTTTATAAAATGTTTATAAAAAAAAATCAACTGTCAAAAAACGTCAAAATTGGCAACTTTAATTCCCGGAGCAACGCCAGTAGTGCAATTCATGAACTTATTTTTTTATAGATAAATTTAGCATTAAAAATATTTGTAGTGCAATTCAGTAACTTTTAAAGATAACGCAATCAATAATGCACCAGTAACTGTAGTCATATATCACTAATGAATCAGAAGTTAAATACATATTGTTAACGTTGAATATATCGCTAAAATAAGTTAGTGAATTGCACTACTGGTCTTCGAATTCAGCAGCGTTATATGACCGCCGTTACTGGTGCTAACAACTGTGAGAGAATTAATAGAAAATATTCAGAGAACCGATTTTTATTCGCATCCTTAACGTAGCATTTAGACGGGAATGTAAATGCCTGAAAGTTGCAATACACTCACACTTCTTTACTAACACAATCACAATTTTCCAACTTTCAAACTCAGCTTTCAGCAAAATTTTTCTGAAAGTAATTTTTTGACATTTGCTGAAAGTAAAGTGACAAGGTAGTAAACACGGTTGCCTACTCCACGGCACGCACATACAAATTTCCAGGATTGCAGTAGAATAATAATTGTGAATTTTAACCCCCTAATTCATAGAAATTATAACAGGTTTATAAGACTGTATTTGACACATTTGTATGGAAAACCTGTCAAATAAGAGCTTTATAAACCTGTTATAATTTTTATGAATTAGACGGTAAATATTTAAAATATTTTTACAGCAAATATGAGTAAAGAACACATGTGAAGTGTATTTATAGTGATGATTATTAAATTAATTAATAAAAGTTTGGCAATAAAAATTATTTTCGAATATTGCCCTATAAATTTATGTTTGTAGTAGTCTTGGCAACCCTATTTCGGTAATATTTAAAAATCTTTTAATTTTTGTAAAATAATAATACTAGCAACTCTTCGCTTTGGCGACATTTTTAAAATGAACTTTCACGTTCCTTTGAAATTGAGCAAGAAATTTTCATGAAGTTCACAGATTTCATTGAAATTTTTATTCATAAAGCCCGTATGGTACTACATTTTTCTTGTATTGTCTAAGTTTTGGAGAATAGTGCAATTATAATGGAATAGTAGAATTTAGTATGTGCAAAGAGTTCAGCTATATTAAGATAAATGCAAAATTGTCAAGATTTTTGTTGAAGTTATCGATAAAAAATTAGGTTATGTCAAAGAAAATGTAAAATTTGTGAACTTAAAATTGACATTTCAAACTTGAATGTTGCTGTGTCAGCGGCTTATGGACAATTTTTGAGATTTAACTCTTCTTTTTTTGAACATTTTTATTTCCTAGCGCTATTTCTTGAAAATAAAAAGAATACAACACTTAAAAAAAAGATGTCAGTTTTGTTTACGTTTTGTATATTTGGTTCTTTCTAGCAATTGCTGTTTCTTTTTATCAATCCTATACCAATTAATTAAAGAAAAATAAAGTATCATATGGGCTTAATACGTATACAAAAAGTTAATGAAAGTACTTTCCCGTCTAAATGCAGTGTAAGAGGGAAATATAAAATTGCGTATGAAAGTACTTATTCCAAAGTTTCCTAGAACGTCTGAAGTGATTTTTCTTCTTCTTATTAGTTTGAGACTGTCAGAAACGAAGCACTGTCTTCCAATGACAGCTAATACAAAATTCAGTAATTTTTCCTCAAAATAAGAAGTGGTTAGTTAAATTAGTTTTGGTGAGTTCTCTACTTGCTTTTCCTCACATTTTTTGCCCCGATAAACGTGTTGCAATAGCTGCGATTCCGTACTCAACATTGGGAGCCTGCGTGATGCTGATTTTCACGAAAACTGTTCCCGTATTCAAAGTTAGTGCAAGTGAGAGAGATTTTGAGAGAGAAATATTTTTGCTCTTGCATGAAACAGCCCTCACTTTTTCTTCGTGTTAGTTTGGGCATGTAGTTAAACAATCAGCTGTTGCAAAAAGTAGATAATCACAAACAGGTACGGAGGATATGAGCTCTGTTTCTTTATTTTACTTTGGGATCCCATTGGATCCGAAAAAAATTGTTGATTGTTTTATGCATAAACAGTTGGTGTTTTTTTACACAAATTAAATATAATACATAAATATTTTTTTTTTTATAAATTGAGCTCTCAGAACCCTGACGTTTTCTTTTGTGGTAAAATATTTGTTTTTATTCGTTCCCGGAATTTTGTGCATTTTTGTCTCTCATTGAGAGAAATTATAGTTTACTCTCATTTTACCGAACTTTGCCCAAAAGGTAAAGAAACAGAGCTATTGTAAAACATCAAAATTGTTGTTACGGTGGATGATTTAGTTAAACTTTTTTATTTGTTATTGCTTACATTTTGCAACAGCTGATTATTTAAATACTTGCCCAAACTAGCACAAAGAAAACGGGCGGGCTGTTTTGGGCCAGAAGAGGAATATTTCTCTCTTACCTGCACGAACTTTGCGTACGGGAACAGTTTTCGTGCAAATTGGACACGAAGCAGGCACCCAATGTTGAGTACCGGATCACAACCAATATACATATGTATTTGTGTACTTACATTTTTAAATATTTATTCATTTTTTTATTTATTTTATTTTGATGGCCAGAAATTGTTTTCGCTAGAAATGGAATTCTTAGCCAGCCTTCTTACTGCTTTGTCTTACAAACAACGGACAGAACAATAGATGAGCGCATTCCAAATACAGTGAGTCAAAAAAATATATATTTAAAGCACCCATTTAATGCACAAAATGTTCGCTTTCTTTAAGGCCAAGGCAAATATTTGCATAAGAACTGATCCCAGTAGAATACACGAAGCCGATCGTCCCAAAGCTTTGGCGCTACGTTCGCGCCATCATCGCAAATCAAATGTCATAAATTCCGAAGAAACAATATTGAATTCGGAAGGTTTCAGTCGCACTTTAACCCAGAGTATATTAAGTACATATCCAAAAGATGTATTTGTCTATCGTACCGCCCAGTCGATGTATCGTGTGGCGCAACCAAAAGATTTTCTAAGCCTAATAAAGATGCCAGAGTTGAAGTACACTTTAGTGGAGGATCGTAGTAAAGCATTTGCTGTTACCCCGGTGGGGGGTATTATTTATGTGAAGAACACGTCAGCCTTGGAAAATGCTGCCGAAACAGTTTATTTGTAAGTAAACAATCAGTTAGAGTTAAAACAGAAGTTTGACTTTTCTGTGATTTAATTGCAGTTTAAGCCTGACTGTAATAAATCAGCAAGCCATGTTTATAATAAAAATATAAATTTTGCAACATTGCAAAAATGTCCACAGCTGATGTTTTGCACTGCTTATAGCCAAAAAATGAAAGCAAGTTCATCTTCGAGTTTGGTTTAATTTACGTTTAAACTAATAAGGCTGGGTGGTGTTCAGCCATATAGGCCAAATTAATTGTTAAATGTTGTGATGTACTGCTTAAAAAAAATTTGAGACATATTTGCCCCGTGTGAGCACAGATTTATTCTGTTGTGTAGATATTTATGGTCAGTAAAGGGGGGAAATACTGGTTTTTATAATTTGAAGAAATTGAAATAATAAAATTAATTGCAAAGTAAAAGGGCATTGAACCGGTCGTGTTTTATTTAAAGCGTATCATTTCCACCGATCCCTACACATTTTTTTTTTTTTGCATTTAAGCAATAAGTGAAATAGTTTAAAATTAGTATTCAACTTAAGATTATTTAAGTTGATTTCATTAAAAACTGTTAAGGAAAAACACTGGGTGTTTAATCTTGGCGTAAATAATTTAACCAAAATTAAATACTTAAGGCCATATTCATAATAATTATTGGAAGTCTATTTGAAGTCTCTTATTTGACGTATTTCTATGGAATATTTGCCAAATAAACGTGTAATAAACCTTCAATAGTTTTTATGAATATTTTATTGTGCGAAGATTTGAAGGGAATCTTTACACTAAATGAAGGGAAAACTGCGAATGGAACCGACCACAGGTTTGGGGATGAAACTTTGTGACTTTAATAAATTTTGGGAATCACCTAAGGGGGTTTAGGTGTTAATTGAGTGGAACAGAAGCGATATCTGGACTCAATTTCAATTATGTTACCAAAATAAATAAATAATACTTTCAATACTGGTTACTCACATTATTAATCCAATTTATTTAGAACAGGGTAATCAATAACAGGTGTTACTTATCGATTCCTTGACGAGAACTTCTTGGGTACTTCTTCTGTTCGCTTGAATGGCTAAAACGGAAGTGAGAAGTCCGCGCTTCTCAGTTTAGAAAATGGTTGTACTTTCGTCAAAAAATCGTCCAGTTGTGTCACAAAAAATCGTTATTACTTCAAGAAAATCACAAGAGGTATAAAATTCAGGGTTGTGATTATTAACAACATCGATAGAGACTAATAAAAATTTGAATTAACACAAATATAGTTCATTGATAAAAAAACAGCTTCAAATAGAGTAACATAAATTTTAATATATGTATATTAGTTTAAACACTGGGCTTTTGAGATCTCAGTTAAACTAGGTTTAGTTAAACTGGAAAAATATGTGCCACTATTACCGATTTTATGTAAAAATTTTTTAAGGGAGCATCTTAATTTTGCTTGAAAGATTCTTCTTTAATAAAATAATAAGAAATAATTGTTAAATTAATTATTCAAGCTTATGATCTTTGGTTTTTTTATAAAAAATAATTTTAAGCAATTATTTATTTATTTTGAATATTTCGCCAACAATTTGTTGGCATCTTCAGGAAAATAATTGAATAATTAATTTAACAATCTATAGATCAAATAATATAAATATAAAAAAATAAGAAATAATATTATAATCTATGTTCAGTTTAACTAAACCTAGTTTAACGGAGACTTCAAAAACCCAGTCTTAATCTTTTAATCAGCAAATACTTAAATGAAACTTTAATGAAGAAAATTTTGTGTTTAGGCTTCAGTGTGCAAACCGTGCAAAACATCAGCTGTTTGACATTTGTGGCAACGTTGCCGATTTTCTATTTCTTATAAACTGTCAATAGTTAATAAAGGGTTCACTAATTTACTACAGTCAAGTTTAAAGTGCAATTAAATTACAAAAACGCTTTGCTTTTTTTGTCAATTCTTGTCTAAATTTTAAATTTTTTGAACATTATTAATACTTCAGCGCCTGATATATTTTTATGTTTTGCTTCAGCTTAAATGTCTCTTGGCATGACACCCATCAACGTGCGTTTGTGATAAATGTTCATCTGGTAAATGGCCGTCCCGATAATGCTACATGTGATCTTAAACTAAAATCAAGATCTCAAACGTGTGCTCAAATTAAATACGCCTTACAGTGTAGCAAGTTTTGCGGTCTAGCCACGAGTGGCGGCAGCTGCGTTTGGCGGGGCTCTAGTGTTGGGTTTTTCGGACGAAACTATAAGTCTTGTGTGCCGAATGCTGAATTTTGTCCTGACAATATTTGTGATCCACTGGAAGAGCTGAACTTAGCCGCCTGTCCACAAGATTGCACGCCCAGCAACAAAATTATGGGCCCCCATTCGACAAATGAAAATCGCAAGGGCATATTGGCGGCTTCGGGAACTTGTACCTGTGAAGACAATGGCAAATGTTCGTGTGCGCCCTTAGACGATGAGGAGCCCAAGCCGAAGCGTAAAAGAAAAAATGAGACTAGATCCGAAAGTGCCGATAAGCTGGAGGGCAGCGTTCACAATTTATACACAGTTAAACCACAAAATGACTCAATTACCGACATGCTTAATTTGGCCGGCTGGGAATGTGACAATACATGTGTGATTTTAGCCATAACATGTCCGCTGATCTTAACCCTACTGGTGATCTGTTTGCTTATAACCAGAAGAGGTTTTCATAAGCAAGCCTCAGGCAAGGAAAGCACTATTTCGGATAAGAGAAAAGATCAGCTGACAGAATGCGATGTGAAAAATGGTGATTTACCTTTAATGGAATTGGAAAATAGTTTTAAATTTGAAAGTTCTGTGGCCGACACAAAATGGGAATTTCCCCGGGAATCTCTGATATTGGATTGTGTTTTGGGTGAAGGTGAATTTGGCAAGGTAATGAAGGGTTATGCCACCGATATAGGCCAACGTCCGGGTGTCACTACCGTGGCCGTTAAGATGCTAAAAAAGGGAGCAAACTCTGTTGAATTTATGGCTTTGCTCTCTGAGTTTCAACTACTGCAAGAAGTGTCCCATCCCAATGTTATAAAACTGCTGGGGGCCTGCACAAAAGAGGATGCTCCTATGATTATCATAGAATATGCCCGTTATGGTTCGTTGCGCAGTTATTTGCGTTTGAGTCGCAAAATTGAATGTGCGGGATGCGAGTTTGCCGATGGCGTGGAACCAGTGACGGTACTACAAATCTTGTCGTTCGCTTTGCAAATATGTAAAGGAATGACTTATTTAACGGAAATTAAGGTAATTAAAATTTATAAAAGTGTGTAGAACTCTTGAATATAAATTGAATATACATACATATGTACGTTGAATATGCACGATATTGATTGTGAGTCACACACATTAATCTCCAGTTTTTGATAAATTCAAACATGGAGAGGAGCATTTAGCAGATATTGCTCACAAAACATAAAAGTTACTAAATTCAATATTAATGAAATGTATGTATTTTTAACTTGAATTTCAGTTGGTTCATCGTGATTTAGCTGCACGCAATGTTCTGCTGGCTGAAGGCAAAATATGTAAGATATCCGATTTCGGTTTGACCCGGGACGTTTACGAAGATGATGCGTATTTGAAAAGATCCCGAGATCGAGTGCCTGTTAAATGGATGGCACCCGAGTCCCTAGCTGATCACGTTTATACCACCAAATCAGATGTTTGGGCTTTTGGCGTTCTTTGCTGGGAATTGATTACTTTAGGTGCATCGCCATATCCTGGCATACCACCACAAAACTTGTACCATTTGCTGAAAAATAATTATCGAATGGAAAAACCCGAAAATTGTTCCAATGAAATGTAAGCAGAGCAAAACGCATTAAATGGTGTTTATTTTAAATCTATTCATTCCCTTAGATACAATCTTGTCAAGGCCTGTTGGGCAGATGAACCAAATGCCAGACCGTCTTTCAAATATTTGGCTTCAGAATTCGAGAAGTTGTTGGGCAATAATGCCAAATATATTGTACTGCAAACAAATGCTTTCTCCAATCCCAATTACAGTCTTGAAGATGATGAAACAATAGAAGCAGCAGCAGCATCAGCGCCAAATGTGGTGGAGTCCCTTGCAAACAAATCGGTTAATTTGAATGAAAATGAACTGGAGTCTTTGGATCATCTATGGCGACCACCCAAAATAAGTTACGACTTACAAGATTGTTGCAACAGCAGAGAAACAGCAACTTTTTGCAGCAACTTCCAAGCACCCCCGGGCTATGACATGCCTAGACCTTTGCTAGAAACTCACTCGCAGGAGCACAGGCTGCGCTATGAAAATGATTTAAAATTTCCCCTCAACATACGCAAGTCATCTGTAGCAGAGACAAAAACCAACCATATAACAGCATTATATTCAGTACCGGTGAAACGGGGACGTTCCTACATCGATATGACGAACAAGACACTGTTGTGTGACAATTTGGATAATGATGATTTCGAAAAACATATATCGAAAACAATTTCGTTTCGTTTCTCAAGTCTATTAAACTTGACCGAACAGGATGACGGCAAGGCCTAAATGTTTCTACGGACAAATCGCTATATTTTCGCAGTTGCCTTTGTTGGTTTAGCCAAAGTAATTTGTTTGAGCATTAAGCAAAAACTATGATTGTACAAAAGTTTTAGTTCAAAATATTTTTTAGATTATTATTTAACAAAAAGAAAAAAAAAGAAAAAAAAATTTTTTATAAGTTTTTAGCAAAATTATTAGAATTATTTGAAACCCTAACCTTAGACCACCTATGAAACCAAAAATTTTGATTGCTTCTGATCTCAGACTAGTCGTAACGAACGAGTTCGTTAAGATATTTGGGTTTATTTCGATCCACACATTCCGTGTTGGGGTTCGCGTGTTAGGTAATAATAATAATAATAGTAATAGCAACAAGTTTAGAGCTACAACCGCATCGTAGCATTCGATATCGAATGAACTATTGTGCAAAAGTAATGTAAAACACAGCACAACAGCACGACGGAATTCGTTCGATCACAAATGCGACAATGCGATAGAAACCAACTCTTCAATAGACTCGAAAACACTTATGAGAACACACATGTTCAAACATTCTCCTTCATATTCGATTATTCTGAAACAATTAATGAGACTTCGCCAAATGAAAGCGCTCGTCCATACTGTGAAACATTTTCTTCAAAAACTTTTCAATGTTTCTTTTGAAACTGCATTCGTGTCCGCATGGACACTTTAACATTTTAATGAATGAAATACTCAACAAAAACTTCAGGTACATGGAACACAGTACACTTTTCTGCAGCAAATATTTCACAATATGGATTGCCACAAAGAACATAATTTCACAAAAACAGAATACAGCTCCATCGTCGTGCTACATGTAGTATTTTACTAATTAATTTTTGTATTATTCGAACTTTCTCTCATACTATTATTTTGTATCACGTTTATCAGGCTCTAATTAGATCCATATTATTATTTTTTACTGATGACAGGTGGGCCAAAAGAAGACATGCGATGTTGTTTGGCTTTCAAAATAGCGGTTGTGGCTCGCACACTATGTGCCGTTGCTCCGCCCTGTTGGAACCAAATGTCCTCCAGAGATCTAATTCTTTCAATTGCGACAGAAAAAAACTGGGTTAACAAGGCCCTATAGCACGTTGTCGTCTGCCCAGCGGCGTCCTCGAAAAAAATGACCCGATGACTGCTCTAGCGTGAATGGCTCCTCGTGCATGACTCGTGAATTCTCAATAATAAGCCTCATCGCTCATTATGATTTGGGTCGAAAAATCGTCCACTTCGTCATAGACACGATTATTTCGCATTCTTGTGGAGTGTATCGCTCGCTCCATGGCTTGCTCACTTGTATTCTACAGCTGTCTAGTTCGCAAATGTAAAAACAGATTTGACATTGGCCACCATTTGCAAAACTAAAAGCAATTTCCAATACGGTGATTTCTTTTGACCCACCTTGTATTAATTAAACAAGACACAGAAAGCATCAAAGACCTTTAGCTAGGTGGACAACTAGCTGTTTCGAAGCCGCGCCACACTTCTTGTCAGCACAGGTCCTTGAACAGAGTGGCTCATGTTTCTTAAGCTACACTCAAGCCACTCAGCCACCCAAAGTGTTGCATATTTTCTGCCTAAATTTAGAATTATATCAAATACAATCAGCCCAATCATGAATGATAATTCCGTGAGAGTTTTTTCTCTTTTCCCATTCCTCTTACGGTGTTGATAAATTCCTTAGGACATTTTTTTTAACCTTCCCTGTTTTAGCCACATCGAAGGGGAAAAATAGTCGGCGGAGGAAAAAATAGTTATTTTAAAAACATGTTTTTTGTTTTATCCTATAAACTTTTATTTTTTTGTTTCTCAGGTAATTTATGATTGGAGGAATTTTTTTCGCGAGAAAAATACCTTAGGAATAAAATTCCTTGAGAATATTCAAGATTGGGCTGAATAATTATTTTTTTTTTTTTTTTTTATTTATATGTACATACATATGAAAGTAAAGATATAAATAAAAAACAGTGATGAGCGTGCTTGATATGATTAAAAATTAGACAAAAAAAATATACAACTGGGGTGGCTGAGTGGCTTGAGAGTCGCTTTAGAAACATTAGTTCCTGAGTTCAAGAGGGGGTGGTTGGCTTCGCAACAGCTAGTTGTCCACCTGGCTAAAGGTCCTTGATGTTTTCTTTGTCTTATTTAATTGATCACAAAAATAATTTAGAACAAACTTGAGTCTGATAAACGCAATACAATACATATATTTTACTTTTTTTTTTAGCAGTTTTCATACAATGAGTTTTCAAGTCTACTGACGAGTTGAAAGAAATGTCGGCGTTGACCAGCTGAAAACTTACGCCAGAAAACAGCTCAAAACTTGTTGGTGTTTGGTGATATTTCAATATTGAGATTGGAATATTTTTTACACCATTCCACCATTAACGAAATCGGAACATTTGATTTGGTAGAAAATTGACAACCCAAGGAAACTCTCACGAGAGCAGTTTTATTGAAAAAGGGTGCAAGATCCTCGTTGTGAATAAAATACATTAGCCATACCAAAGCCAGTAGTGCAGCTGGCTATAGATTCCCAAATTTGTTTCTATGATGTATTATCACAATAGAATTATTTTTTTTTCTTGAGAAGAAACCAAGTTTCTTTGAGCATTTGTTAATTTATTAAATTTGCTCTAGCAAATGTAAGCTACAACAACTGACAGATGCCCTGGATTAAATTAAATTAAGTTTATTATTTAATAAAAAGACTGTTTTTAGTGTAATATTTATTAATTAAGTATTTTGTTTAAATCATGATGTGTTTTATATGGGATATTGCTACACGTTCAATATACATACATATGTATGTACATATGTATGTAGGTATGTATTATTTTAGGTCCAAAAAGTTGGATTTTTATTTCAATCGACCTTGGAGCTTTGCAGGCAAATGCCGATTTTCAGCATATTGTTTATATGGTTTTATGGCTATAACTCATCGACTAATTGATATTTTTTAAATAATATTTTATTATTATTATTAAATAATATTTTATTAAAATAATAATTTGCCCTTTACAGATTTATTTTTAAAGTCGACGAGTTATGGCTAGAAAGTCATACATATGTATAAACAATATGCTGAAAATCGGCATTTGACTGCAAAGTTCGAAGATTAATTTAAAAAAATTCGAACTAACATATGCAAACGCCGCGATACGGGTCTTCTAATTTTGCCTCTATTCTCACCCCTCACTCTCAGAATTGACCAAAGTTTTGCTAACTTAAATTTGTTCCACAGTGTAATATATTTCAAAGGACTCTTACACTGCAGTTACACGATCAAATTCTGCTATCAAGTTTTTTTTTACAAATATGCGAAAGCAAACTTCGTTCGCATTTGCAGGAACAGGCAGTCAATTTATATGAATGCATGTTGCATGTCTATATAAGTTTAATGTTATTGTTTTACAATTTTCTTTAAAAAAAAAAAAAATACTCTTAGTTTTAATTGAGCTTAATAAAACAAAATGCCGAAATGGTATCCATTGTTTTAAGAAACTGCATGAATACTAAAAATAAACAATTGTAATATTTACTGAAAATTTTTTAAAACTCTGTCGAAATTTTTTATATAATTTCATAATTATAAAAGCAAAGTGCTGCAAAAACTTTTTTTAAAACAAGCTTGCCAAATAAAAAGAAAATAGTTTTAGATTTTTGTAAAAATTTGTAAATAATAGATTTAATCCAACATACAACACACTTCAATAATATGAGTGCGTAAATAAAAGTAATTTATTTGATATTCTATACACAATCTTTCACTAAATTGAAAACAATATACAACAATTTATTTAATATTTATTATTTTAGGTCTAAGGAAACTTCTCTTATTGTGCTGTTGGCAATATCTGTAAAGTGTTTCGGGGCAGTTGAATATTGAAATTTGAATTTTAATAAGTGTTCATTTTAATAAATAGCGGTACTCAGCGTTTGGTGCGTTTTTGGTTGCGACTATTTGCATTTGCGATTATATTGCAACTGATATTGAGCACCCTTTTTAAGAACTTTGCAAATTTTATTGCACTCCAAATAACAGCTGATAAATTAATACACAATTTTTAATTTTTCACGTTTTAGTTTTTTGGTAATTGCTGTTGGCTCCATCTCTACACTTTTTTGTTTACTTTGTTTTAAAATGTCAGCTGTTCGAGAGTCAGTGTTGCAAACGCAATACTCATGCGAAAAAAGCAACACGTAATTAGCGGTGCGTAAATGCAAAAATATTGCGAGTGCAACCCTGTATATTTTGTTGTTGGGTTGCAAAGAAAAAGCAACGATTTCTTGCATTCGCACTTACGCAAGAAATTTGCACCAAATAATGAACTGCGCTAATATTTGATGGATTATTAAGTTTGTTCCCGCACCCAACTTTGCCAGCCCGTGGGATCCGAATTTGCATAGCAAGTGAGAGAACTTTTGAGAGAAAGAATATTTGTGTTCTTGTTGCACGAAATAGTCCGCACTTTTTCTACCTGCTAATTTGGGCAAGTAGTTAAACAATCATGAATTTTGGTAACTTTGTGAATTTTTTTGAAACAGGTAGGAACAGGAAAAAAATAAAAACTGAATTGAACTACTCTCAAAAAAAATCCCAAACATGCTTTCTTATTTTTTTTATTTAGACTCTTGGGAGGTAAAGAGGGCAAAATCGCTAATTCTGTATTTCCGACCCTTTCTGATACTTTTATTAGTACAAAAAAAATTAACTTTTATTATTTATTCGCTATAAGAGCCAATTGAGATTTATTATTTTAGGTCTAAAAATAAACCTTAATGTTTTCAGTCTATATGCCGCCCACATTTCGCTGTTGCTAAACAACTCATCAGTAGACTCGAAAAATCTAAAAAGAATGCTTGAAGCCCAACTACTTATTCCAAAATTCTCATGAACAAAATGAGAATCAGAAATGCTGAAAAAAAAAACAGAAAACATTAAGGTCTATTTTTAGACCTAAAATAATAAAGTAGCAAAAAAAGTTTAAAAAAAGGCCTGAAAGCCTCCTAAAAATAATCGTACAGGTGTCTGGTACTTCTTTGAAATTGTGAAATTTAGGGGGATGAAAGGGGTAAAAACAGAAATTTGGTACAAAAGCAATTGTAAGGTAATAGACCCAAAGACCTGAATTAATACATTTCAATTGGCTCTTAAAGCAAATAAATAATTTAGTCCATTTTTGAATATTCAAAGAACATTTACTTTTTGATACTTTCAAAAATACAAAGCGAGTTACCATCGTTGTATAGAAGGTTGCAAAGGAAAGTAAAAGACTTGTAAAACGAAATAAAATGTTTACTGTGTCAAAGGCTTGTTTGAACATTTCTGATTCTCATTTTGTTCATGGGAATTATGGAAAAGGTAGTAAAATTTCAAACATTTTTTAAAGAAAATTTTCGAGTCTTCTGATGAGTTGATCAGCATCAACGAAATTTCGGCGACATATAGACGGCTGACGTCTATTTTTCCACCTAAATTAACACATTTCAATTGGCTCACAAAGCAAATAAGTAATTAAGTTCATTTTTGTATATTTCAAAGTTTCATTTTCTATGAATGACGCTGATGGTATTTAAGCGGGCCAGTCCTAAGGTGATTTAATAGTCAGTTTAGAAAATAAGCTTTATTATAAAATTTCAATTTCCACATAAAAAAGTATCTTTTGAAAGAAAAAAAAATCGACTTGAAGTGCTGTTAAAACCAGTTTTATAAAAAAAGTATTTTCACCACGTATCTTTTGAAAGAAATAAAATCGACTTCAAGTGCTGTTAAAACCAGTTTTATAAAAAGTCTTTTCACCACGAACTTCAACAATTAAATTTTTTTACACAAAAAATAACTTCTTCCTATATAGTACATACATATTTACATATTTACCGTCTAATTCATAAAAATTATAACAGGTTTATAAAGCTCTTATTTGACAGATTTTCCATACAAATTTGTCAAATAACAGTCTTATAAGCCTGTAATAATTTTTATGAATTAGGGGGTTAGCCTTTTATGTTACCTACAAATGAAATACAACATAATAGTTGAAGTAAAATTGATTTTATTTCAAATGCATTAAAAAAAAATTTGGTAAAAATAACATTTAAAATGAAAATAATCTAAGAATCGGGCACGGCTAAATTTAAATTGGCTTTTCCTGCTACGGAACCAATAAACATTTCTTCATCACCACGCAACGACAAGCTTTCAGTGCCATCGCACACTTTGCGTTCACGTATCATGGCGCAGCGCTCCCAGCGCGAACTCTGGCAATTCTTACAACTAACTTTGGGTAGCTTAAATACGGAGACTGTGCGATTGCCGCAGTCTTTACATTGGAAGAAACGTTTCTCTGCATCGACTACCTTCAAAGGATGCCGCTCCGCCTTGCAACGTTCCGATGCAGAGAAGGCAGTGTATTTGCAAATTTTACAAATGACCGCTTTGCACGCTATTTTATAGGTGCTTAACATTTTCTCTTCTAAGGCCTCTTTCTTCTCGAGTTTGTTAAAGTATTTCTCCTCTTCCTCACGCTCACGCATATCGACCAAATTAGTGTGCGAAGAAGTGGCATCCAGAATGCGTTGGAGACGTGTTTTGCGTTCTTGCTCTTTTCGTTCTTCTTCAAGCCTTTGTTTTTTCGTTTCGTTTGACATGAATTGTTCATTTAGTTCATCAATGGCACGACGTTTGCCATCTCTGGTGCCGCGCACCGAATTTGGATTTATCTTTTCTATGGGCTTTTTCTTTAAAATCTCCAATGCCTTAGTTTTAGCCAGCTGAGCTCTACGCTCACCAATATTGACTTCTATGCAAAAATTGTCTTTTGATAATTGCGGAGATTTGGAGGAGGCAAAAGAAAATTCGCGATTTTTAAATTTTTCTGGAACTGCAGATATTGAAGGTGTTGGAACTTTTTGCAAGGGTGGTTTTATTTGCAAACATGTTGTAGAAGTGTCTGAATTTTTTGATTGTGGTGTGGCAGGTGTCGTTTTCAATTCATTTATGTTGGTGGCCGAATTCTGAGTTTTATTTTGAGTTTCCTCTTGCAATATCTTTAATCTTTCTAAATCTTTTAGCCTTTGTTTGGCTGATGCTTCAATATTGCCGGCCAACTTCGATACCGGGCCATCCCTAGATGAATATGGAATGCTTGAAGCCGACATAGAATTGGTTTTGGATGTATGATTAATGCTGCCAGCAAAAGGAGATATGGCATATTCCGAAAGCAAACTAATTCTTGCGTTGTCTTTTTGTGTTAGTTTTGCACTTCTACGCGCTGGCACGGCTGCAAAAGATTGGCCGCCATAAAAGACTTCACTTTTTCCCAGCACTTTGTTACGCAATTCATTCAAACCTCTGCCCGCATTTGCCGATTGCAGTTCTGAGCGCTTTGACATTTTTCCAAACTCTTGTTTCACATGAAATATGCAACTATCACAATCGTTGAGGTTGACAATGGCATTGCAAACTTCTCCATTGCGTTTAATTGATTTGCATTTGCCCAAATCCTTTGACTGGCCAAGTATCATTACTTTTTGTGCCGTATCAATTGAGAGACAGGCAACGTCTTTGCTATCTGCACGTTTTTCAAAAATCGTGGGATTCAAAATTGCTATGCACATGCCTTCGGCAGTTTTCCAAAGTTCTTTATGAGCTCCCTTGAAAAGGAACAACGACAAGGTCTTGATGTCGCCTTTCAAATCAGACAAGCGCCATATCGAATAGGGTTGACCCTTTTTACTCATCTGCACTGGACTTTTATGCACTAACACACCGGCAATGACCCAATCCTGTGTTAAATCGCCTCTTTGGATATGAAATGCCACCGCCGAAAATGGCACTGATTTGCGATCGTTCATGCGTTCTTTAAGCAAAGTGCTCGACACTAAAGGATTAATAATACGCAAGCCGAATACAGGATCAGTATAAACAGAACTGTTACTAATGCCTGTGGCCGGCAAAGACTTTCTAACTTGGTTTTCGCTTTCTTTCGAATTTGTTTTCGATTCTGGCAACTTTTTGAAGGAATCGGTAATATAGGATTGTCTCTTAGTGGGATTATGTGGGTTTTTAATGTGCATTGCCAAAGAATTAGTTTCGTCAGGGTTGTCATCATTTCTGTTCTGTCTCAGAAAAGTGTCTACTTCATAGTCAGCCTTAGACTCTTTTGCAGACTGTTTTTGCTGTTTCAGTTTTTTATTTATATCACAGCCGTATTCATTGTACTTACGTTCAAGGTAATTTCTTATTTCTTCATCGTCGGAAGAATCAAATTCCTCCCTTGTGTTTGCCACTTGCTTGTCAATTTCCTTTTCAAGATTCTTGTCTACTTCGTAACCAAAAGCTTCAGCAAAAGTGTTATCCTCGATTAGTTGGGGACGAAATTGGTTATTATTCTTGTTTAGCCCATTACTTTCCTGTACCTGTTGACTTTCTTGCTCTTCAGCTTCGGCCAAAATTTTTTCAAGGGCCATAATTTCAGCATCATCATCTATTGATTCATTAGCATTTTTTTCATCTTCTGGACTCATTTTCACACAATTTTCCGCAATAATTTGGTCAACAATAACTTAACAGAAAACAAACCTTTTTTTGGCGCTTTTTTCATCAGAGACCGCAGAGTATGGTATATTGTTCGAGATTATACTTGCCCGATATGTTCGATAATTCACTTATGTTATCGATTAGCAATCAAATATATGGATAATAGTAATGGATTTATTGTTACCAAAAGAAGAAGATAATTATATCCAAGGCGAATTGAAATATGTGCTTGCAAGTGTATAATCATCTTTAAATGTCAAAATTTTAATTCGCCTTGTTATCTCTACTCAAGCCCGTATTGATTTGTATAAGTTATTTTTGTCGTATTAAAGTTTTGTAAGAAATAGAAAATTTCAGTTTTTTTTCCAATATATTTATTTCAATTCAATTATGCAAAATATTCTCTTTCAGCATGTTTTTGTCTTCTTATAAATTAAAATTTTTCCTTTTGATTTTTAGGGTTTAGTCAATATAAGTTATTTTTGTCGTATTAAAGTTTTGTAAGAAATAGAAAATTTCAGTTTTTTTCCCATATATTTATTTCAATTCAATTATGCAAAATATTTTCTTTTAGCATGTTTTTGTTTTCTTATAAATTAAAATTTTCCTTTTAATTTTTAGGGTTTAGTCAATATATTTTTAATTTGAATATTGAGTAAAATTTTTAATGTTTTAGATTTATAATGTTTTTTATTTATCTACTATGTAGAACTTATGTCAAGTTTTTTTTTTTTTAGATTTATATTGTTTGAATTTATCTACTATGTAGAACTTGAATTAATTTTTAGTTTAATGTTTTAGTATGAAATATTTTTTAATTTTTTTAAAACTATTTTTTTTTTTTAATTTAATTTTTTAATGAATGAATGCCTGTAACCGTCCCTAAGGGAACGGAGTACAGATCGCACTGAATTTATCTTTTTACAATCAAAATATGAATTAAACATTCTTACTACTAATCGACAGAAAGAAAAAAAGAAAACAAATTTACAATTACTCTGCATAGTGACAAAGAAAAAGAGAGAAAAATAATATTTTACAATCTCCTTCGCAGAAAGAGGGGAAGATCAATTAAATAATTTTACAATTCATATGAATAGCGGTAAAGGGACATGAACGAATGAAAAGATGAATAAGAAATTTACAGTTGCTTAGTAACATGAATGAATGAAGAGATCAATGAGAAATTTACAATAACTTAGTAACAATTAAAAGTATGAATGAAAAAGGATTGCAAAATATTTTACTTCAAAACGTTAAGCAAAAGAGAGTATGTCAATTCTCTGACAAAAATATGAGCAAAAATTCGTTTATTAACCCGTTCGTTAACTTCTCCCCCCTTTAAAGACCAGTCGTCCTCGACTGAGGAAATATTTTGCAAATACCAAATTCATTCAAGTTTTAATTTACAATATTATTCTTTTACCAATATTTGCGTTATAACGTTTTCCTACCATTCTTTTTATATCAGCGATATGTTTCTGCTCCGTGTCAGAAAATATGATGACATCGTGGATGCAGACCTGACAGCACCTGCAAATTTCTTCACGCAGTATGTCGTCTATAGCACGTTGAAATATCTCGGGTGCATTTTGAGCCCAAATGGTAGCCTATTCCTCAAGTCGACACTCTCACGTGGGTTATAATCTTGTTGGGCGCCAGTTATTTTTGTCGTATTAAAGTTTTGTAAGAAATAGAAAATTTCAGTTTTTTTTCCAATATATTTATTTCAATTCAATTATGCAAAATATTCTCTTTCAGCATGTTTTTGTCTTCTTATAAATTAAAATTTTTCCTTTTGATTTTTAGGGTTTAGTCAATATAAGTTATTTTTGTCGTATTAAAGTTTTGTAAGAAATAGAAAATTTCAGTTTTTTTCCCATATATTTATTTCAATTCAATTATGCAAAATATTTTCTTTTAGCATGTTTTTGTTTTCTTATAAATTAAAATTTTCCTTTTAATTTTTAGGGTTTAGTCAATATATTTTTAATTTGAATATTGAGTAAAATTTTTAATGTTTTAGATTTATAATGTTTTTTATTTATCTACTATGTAGAACTTATGTCAAGTTTTTTTTTTTTAGATTTATATTGTTTGAATTTATCTACTATGTAGAACTTGAATTAATTTTTAGTTTAATGTTTTAGTATGAAATATTTTTTAATTTTTTTAAAACTATTTTTTTTTTTTAATTTAATTTTTTAATGAATGAATGCCTGTAACCGTCCCTAAGGGAACGGAGTACAGATCGCACTGAATTTATCTTTTTACAATCAAAATATGAATTAAACATTCTTACTACTAATCGACAGAAAGAAAAAAAGAAAACAAATTTACAATTACTCTGCATAGTGACAAAGAAAAAGAGAGAAAAATAATATTTTACAATCTCCTTCGCAGAAAGAGGGGAAGATCAATTAAATAATTTTACAATTCATATGAATAGCGGTAAAGGGACATGAACGAATGAAAAGATGAATAAGAAATTTACAGTTGCTTAGTAACATGAATGAATGAAGAGATCAATGAGAAATTTACAATAACTTAGTAACAATTAAAAGTATGAATGAAAAAGGATTGCAAAATATTTTACTTCAAAACGTTAAGCAAAAGAGAGTATGTCAATTCTCTGACAAAAATATGAGCAAAAATTCGTTTATTAACCCGTTCGTTAACTTATATTTGGTTCTTTCTACCAATTGCTGTTTCTTTCTATCAATCCTATAACAATTAATGAAGGAAACATTAAGTATCATATGGGCTTCACTCACTCTCACTCTCACTATTTTTGTGTTTTTTAATGTCAGCTGTCATATATTTAAAAACTAGCAGATTGTAAGAGTTTTCTTCCAAATGAAAAAGATGTATAAATATAATAATTTTAACTATCACTGTAACGTAGTTAGTTTAACAAATGTTTTTACTAAGTATTTTTATAAGTTTTCACAAAAAATAAATATTAGAAGGGCATCATGATATCGAATGGGTGCTCGACACTAATCTAATTGGTTGTTGGGTTATTATTATTTGCTACAATATTACTCAACACTGGCTTTCTTTCATTTTGTTTTGACAACTCCTTTAACGGCGCCATGAGCACCATGCACTAGCTGTACTCTACTAACGCATTGCAAAATGAAGCTTAGCTAAATTTTGTATCTCCGTTATGTGCGAAATATTTATTCATAATCTCCTTTGCTACTGCAATTCATCGGCTTGTTGTCTTGTAAATATATTTTTCACCGATTGCCGATTTTATTTGTGATATTTAAGAAACTTTTTTCGGTATGTCACATTTTTGGGCGATTAAAAAGCAAAAATTATTTAAATAAAGTAAATTGTATACGCCGAATGAGACAAAGATAAATATTTGATTGTAAATTGATGATTTAACACATATATCAAGATCAAATTCCATATTTTGTGAAATTACTTCGCAGAAGTCTGTAGACTGCTGGTTACAAAGAAAGGAAAAATTGTAGCCCACTAAAAATATTGTCGGAATTTTTAAAGTTATTCCTGAAGGAGTAAAAATTAAGGTACGACGAAAAAACATTTACGCAGCGCTCTAGAAAAAATAATATAAGGTGGGTCTCAAAAAAATTTACACTTAGTAATTAACGCAATTTTGTACAGAAGTCCTTATGAAAAAAATTGAAGGCCAAATGCCCTTTTTGTTTTTTTCTTCATCTTCATTCAAGTAATCCAGTGCATTCTGTGCAAAACCAAGGCAGATCTGCCTTGGTCCAAACCAATAAAAATAATATTTATTAAATTTGTTGTACACAATGCAGATTTTGTTTATTGCACGTGTTTTTTTTTACCATCACGTTAAATCGCAAGCAGCACATTTTTTTGTCCAAAATTAAATTTATCTGTGAAATCAAACTATAAAAAGAAGACTGTGTTGGCAAATTTTAAGTTTTTGGAATGTTTTTCTAAGAAATATAAGATATAACAAAATCACTGCGCTCTCGTATAGAAAAGTTCCAACTACAATTTTTATGCAAATATGCAAAAAATCTAATTTGAAAAAAAATGCGAGTTATGACCTTGTGTAGCTTATAGACGTCTGCAAAACTACACAGAAAACGAGGTATTTTACATTTAAAATTTTCAATTTCAATTGCCTTTAAATGCAACTTTTAAGTTCATTTTTGAATATTTAACATTTTTTTTTTTTTTTTTGCTTTTTACTACTTTCAAAAATGCAACTGTTGCTCATTGTATGAAAGTTGTGTATACATTAAAATGTGTAGTAATACGATTAAATCGATTTCTCTATTGAAGAATTGTTTAAACATTTTTAATAATTCTCGCTATTGTGGAATATGCAGGGAACAGATTTTTAAAGCTTTTCGAACCTACTGACTAGCTAAGTAGCATCAATGAAATAGACGGCTAAAAACCTAAGCAGAAAACAATCAAGATATGCTTTGTACCTCAAGTATTTACATACATAATAAATTTCAATTGGGCCCAGTAAAGCTTACAACCGATTTGAAATAGAATAAACATCTTAAATTCAGCTCTTAAATTCGTATCAATATAATTAAATCTTTTCCTTTTTAAGAATTTTTCTTTTGCTGGGCAAAATTCAAATGCCGAAACTACTCTCTCTATCTCCCAATAAGTAATCTAAAAAAGATTTACTTCGCCTGCATAAAAAAGAACGCTTGGAAGTTATATCAATAAGCAAGATAAAAAGTGATGACAAAATCTGACTACTTTTGTGCTGAAGTAGCATCTAATAATTTTGCTGTCAATATTTTATTCTTTTGAAAGTAAATGTGTGCCAGTTAAACCGGGCAACCAAACCATAAACAAGGTTATCCCACATTCTAAACTCCAAACTATTTCAACAACATAATATTCTATGTTATATACATACATACATATATAAATGAATTCTGCAATGATATTTCGAATGAATTATCACTAGAAAAAGCACAAAAGATAACCTTAAAGTCAGATTATTGATGCAATTTGTTTTTGGAAATCTCATGGTTTTTAATGATTAAATTTTAAATATATTTTTGAAATTCAATGTAAGAATAAAAAAAGGACAAATTTTTTTCAAATCGGAAAAAAAAATTCTTGAAGATGTTCGAAAATCCCAACTAGACATCGGATTATTGATGAAATAAAAAGCCTTGCATTAAATAAATCAAATAAATCAAAATACTTAATTCTGGTACAAAAATGGACCTTGCAAATGTTTTCTGTCCTTTTCAGCCGTCTCTACGCCGCCGATATTTCGTTGATGCTAATCAGTAGACTCGAAAAATTCTTAAAAGAATATCTGAAACTCAACCACTTATTGCATAATTTCCATAAACAAAATGAGAATCAGAAATGTTCAAACAAACCTTTAACACGGTAAAAATTTTTTTCGTTTTTCATGGTCTATTTTTGGACCTGAATTAATACATTTCAATTGGATATTAAAGCAAATAAATAATTAAGTTCGTATTTAAATCAAAACACGTTGATACAGCAAAATATAAGAAGGTCGCGGCTAATAAATAATTTTTAATTAACCATAAATAAATTTAAATAAAAAACTTAACAAACTTGTGCTAGATTTTTACGTGATTTCTAAACTCCAAACTATTTCAACAACATAATATTCTATGTCATATACATATGTACATATAAATGAATTCAGCAATAACATTTCAAATGACTTAACACTAGTAAAAGCACAAAAGATAACCTTAAAGTCAGATTATTGATGCAATTTGTTTTTGGAAATTTCATGATTTCAGCAAAGTTGCAGAACTGATATTTATTATGAGGAGGTTCGAAGGGAATTATTTCGTAATTCGACATGTTGCGAAATTCTTTTGAAATCTGGTAGAATTTATCATAATCATAAATTTTAAATGAAACCTACTTTTAATGAAAATTCATGAATATGTACTTTGAACGAACTCTTATGTTCGTTGGAAACATACCAAAATCAAGTGAAATAATGACTAATAAAGACTTTAATTGAACGCACATTCATATTTTCTTAATAACTATTTTTAACTTGTAATAAACAATTGTAAGTTTCCAAAAGCCTGGTATGAAGCAGTGTTAACCAGAGTTTCCTAAAATTCCCCAGTAAGAACAGCGTCGGTCATTTGTTGGTTGCATCATGTGACCGACATTGCAGATGGATTCATACATCTGGGTTTCTATAATTTTCTTAATTGCAAATTAATTTTACGAGTCTACTGATGAGTTGATTAGCATCAACGAAATGTCGGCGGCTATAGACTGCTGAAAAAGACAGAAAACATTTGAAAGGACTATTTTTGGACCTGAATTAATACATTTCAATTGGCTCTTAAAATAAATAAATAATTAAGTTAATTTTTGTGTATCTTATCAATTTTAAATATTGTTAAAGAACTACTCCGGCTACATAAAGCCGTTTTCCCTTCTAAAAAAAAAATATGTAATTTGTTTTGCAATTTTTTCCTAAAATAAGAGTTTTAAAATTTTATTGAGACTAAAGGCCGTGTCAGATAAAACTTTGTTGCTTTGCGTGACGTTTATAACTTTGAAAGAAAAGTGTAAAACAAAGTGTATGTCACAATAAAAACTTTGACAAGACCCGCGCATTGTTTGTTTATCAATAAAATATTGAATATATAAAATATTTTATATACATATGTACTTATTTGTAGTTTTGTTTATTATATATTTCAAATGAATTTATTCATTAAATTTATAAAATTTATTTATTTATTTGGATTTTTTTTTTTTTTTGATTTCTGTTGACGCCAAGAGAAAATAAAAGAAAATGAAAGCAGCTAATTGTCAAAGCGTGCAAAAAGATGAAAGATGCCCAACTTTTTGCTTTGCTTTGCGTCAAATAAAATTTATGTGACAAGTGCCATATAAACATGTACATTTATCTTAAATGTCAAAGCGTGTGTGTAACGCAACGCGAAGCAAAAGTTTTATCTGACACGGCCTTAAGACAAAAAAAAAAAAAAAAAATTTAATAACTATAAAGAAATATAAAAATAAATAAAAATATTCTTGATGTTAATTTTTCGATTTTTGTTGTTTAATAGTTCGAGCTTTAAGGTCACTTGTTTTTTTTTATGTTTATTAAATTCAATATTTCGATACCTCAATGGGCATCTATCTTCTTCAGAAATGTTTTAATTTTGATGTTTTTCAAAAAAAAAAAAATTTTTTTTAAACATCAAAATTAAAAAACATTCCTGAAGCAGATACCCATTGAGGTATCGAAATATTGAATTTATTAAACATAAAAAAAAAAACAATTGATCTTAAAGCTCGAACTATTAAAATATTAATGAATAAACATTAAAATATATTTTTAAAATTTACTGTGAGAATGAAAAAAGAACAAATTATTTCAAATAAAGAAAACATTCCTGAGATATTGGGAAAACCCAACGAAAGGTCGGCTGATTGATGCAAATAAAGTCTTTTATTTGCATTAAATCAAAATACGTTGACCTTAAAAGCCCGCTTGTACATATTCTCTATTAAAACAGCAAAATAGAAGAAGGTCGCGGTTAATAAATAATTTTTAATTAATCATAAATAAGTTTAAATAAAAAACATTTCGTTTTTAAGAGAAATTCTGAAAACGGAATAAGAACAATATTTTATCTTAATGCAATACGAATATTTGTTGTTTACATTTATTGTCATGCTTGCACTTTTATGTTCGGCATATCCTTTTCAAATGATTATCTCTCAGTTGTTTTCTCCGCTTTCCTGTGGCATTTCTTGCAACATTTTGACAATTTCTCCACTTCCTACAATTGTTCGAAATTCGTTTGTGTTTCTATTGAGTTCATCATGTCATTCCTGCATTTATTTTCGTCATGCTCTTCTGCTGTTACTGTTACTGCGGCAGCTGCTACTATTTGCACATTTTATGTTTCGATATTCAAACATATGCATGTGCAGTTCTAGCTCAAATTGTTTTTCCGTCCATCTGTCTGTTGACGTTGGGTTGTGCTTGCCAAAATGTTGTTATTGTTTTCATTGTTTGCAATAGTTGACCCACTCATATTGTATGATGTGTATGAGTTTTCTTTGCATTTGCTTCATTTATTATTACGGTGAAAAGTCGAATGCAATAGATTAAAAAAAAATAAATAAATAATACATGTAACAATTATAACAAATAAAAGACAAGAAACAGAGAAAAACAAGTGCAAAAACAAAAGATATTCCAATTTTTATTTTTTGGTGCAACCACACACGCACACATACACACACACACACTCACTCGGATTGATTATATCCACTGATGACATTTATTTTTGTTTTCCTTTACAAGTGAAAATTTTTATTAAATTTTTCTTGATGAACGCTAAAAACTCGGAAAACAAATCCAACAATTTTGTGTAACTTTTTCTACTCAAAATTTGTGGTGGCAAGAACGCATTTGCTATACAAAAAAAAAAAAAAAAAAAAAAAAGTGCCAACTAAAAAGTGTATTTCATATACTGTATGAAAAATATATAGTTTATAAAATTTAATTACCAGTGGGCGTTGCACTCTAAAAAAGAAAACTAAATTGTTGCTTTCAATTTAAAGTGATGCTATTTGAATTTTTAATATAATTTTTAAGTGAAGTAACATGAATTCAAAGTTAAAGAGCATTTTCAATATTTTATAATCTCTATTGACTTGTGTGTGACCCCATTTATGTAAATGCTTATTCTTTGCTGTTTGTATGTTGAATGTTCCTTAGAGTCTTCCTTAAAGTATTGCCGGTTTGTATTTGTTGCAATGAGTTGCACATTTAAATAAGTATGTATGTATGTGTGTGCGTTAGTTTGTTCTTAATAATTATAAAAATCATTGTGAGTGAATATCATAAGGGCATATACACGCCTACATATCGCCGCCTTAAACGCTAACGGTCATCAATACATTTTTATTTTATAGTTTTGCAGCAGAAGTAAAAAATATTGCAAAAAAGAAAATCAATAACAAAGCACTCCAGGCTTAGTTTTATTTGAGTGTTTCCAAAGTAACAATCTTTTTTTTTTTCTACGCAAATATGACACGAGGAGTGTTTAATTTTGGTCATACGAAATTTTAAGCCTAATAAATGTAAATTTATTCAATTTTTTTTTATCATTAAACAAGTAACGGTCGTTTCTTTATAAATGTACTGTTTTCAAATTTACACAACAAACTTCAGTTATAGGAAAATTTTGCTCTGGATGTTTCAATTATAGAGTCTGATTAAATTCTTTGAAATGTTTTGTCGAAGGAATGGACTCATTTTACAAAAAAACGTGTTTCTTTAAAGTAGCGTTCGTTACATTTAAAAACGTTAAACGTTTTATGTGCTTGAATTCATTTATTAGATGTGTTCTCCAAGATATTGTAATTACTGGTTTGGACCAATGAGAGTGAAATGAAAATTATACTCTAAATTTGGCACGAAACCAAATGACATATTTTGCAACTTTTTATATTATTAGTTATATCAATGATTTTATATGCTTTACACTCACAACCAAATAAAAACAAAACCTTTGCATCGTTGGCAGCTCCTGTAGACTAAATGAAAAAGTATGAATTGTTCACTGATCTCCAAAAGCGTTGCTTTTTTTTTCATATTATTTTCTCTTAATAATATACAAAAAATCACATTGAGAACGGGAACAAACTTAATAAGGTCGGCGTTAAGTTGGCACGCAGCCGCCGCCGACTTTATTTTTGTGTTACAAGCCGCTGCCTACCTTATTTTGTTTCCGGAAAGACCCATATACATTAAAATTAAAACGCGATCGCGATGTATTTTGTTATTATTAAATTAAAGTTTATGCTTGCACTTGTTGAGAAAAAATATCTTATTTTTAATTCACCTGAATATATTTTTTATTGTATTAGTATTTTATTTCTACTCCGCGGAAAAGTAATTAATAATCGGCTTCGCCATCTGGAGGCGCCATCTATTGTTATTTTCATTATTTATTTTCAACAGCATTTTTGCAACAATTCTATTTGCTCGAGTTTGTTTTGTAGTGCAAATGAGGAAAAATGAAGCAAAGTGCAAATACATACATTTTGTTGTTGTGTGAAAAAAAGCAGAGCATTTTTGCTTACATTTGCTTCGTTTGCACTCTTGAAAACACTCCATGTTTATTATTATGTTTTTTATAAATTCTCAACTATTTCTAAACTTTCATTTAATTAAATAATTAACTTTATATATATTTTTTTCAGTGCTGCAACAATAAAGATATGAGTGCATCTAACAAATTTCTTTCCGTGGAAAATGGTTTGCGCCATGATAAAGTTGCCATATTAGATGCGGGTTCTCAATATGGGAAGGTACTTACATCTATGCATACACACATACAAATGAGTGGACACCAAGAGGAATTATGATTTTCAAAATATTTCTGAAAAAAACTAATTTATGCAACTTCAGATCGTTTTTTTTAATATAAAATTTATCAACAATATTATTCAATATTTCGCTAACAGTTTGTAAATTTTATATTTAACAACGATCTGAAGCTGCATAAATTAGTTTTTTCAAGAATTAAACAGATCAAATAAAAATTATATGGTTATCTAAAAATAATAATGCATAATAAAAATTGTTTTTCAAAGTTTCCTCACCTTTGACTCTGACAGATTTATCCATTGCCAATAACATGCTTATAATAATTTTAATATTTCTAGGTAATTGATCGTAAAGTGCGAGAATTGTTGGTGGAATCGGATATTTTGCCATTAGAAATATCGGCAGCAACTTTACGCTCGTCCGGATATCGTGGCATTATTATTTCCGGTGGACCAAATTCCGTCTATGCTGAAGATGCACCGAATTATGATCCTGATATTTTTAAATTAAAAATACCAGTCTTGGGCATTTGCTATGGCATGCAAATGATTAACAAAGAATTTGGCGGTACAGTGGCAAGGAAAAATGTACGCGAAGATGGCCAGACAGAAATCGAAGTTGAGCCTTGTTGTCCTTTATTTAAGTAAGTGAAGAAAAAAAAATATATGTATATAATTAAAATACACCCTGTGTCTGGTAGCAGATTTATGTTTTCAAACTGAAATAACAAGCAAAAATGAACCTAATTATTTATTTGCTATAAGAGACAATTGCAATGTATTAATTTAGGTCTAAAAATATACCTTATTAATGTTTTCTGGCTTTTTCAGCCGTCTATATGCCACCGACATTTTGTTGATGCTAATCAACTCATCAGTAGACTCGAAAAATTCTCAAAAGCATGTTTGAAACCCAGCTACTTATTTTATAATTAAAAGTTTGTTTAAAAATATCTGTTTTTAATTTCATTCATGGGAATTATGGAATAAGTGGTTGGGTTTCTAACATTTCTTTAAGATTGTTCGAGTCTATTGATGAGCTACAATTACTAAAAACAACAAATAATTAAAAACTAAAGGTACTAAAAAGAATAAAAAGTTATAAACTATAGGGTATCTTATACCAAGAGTAGCCTTTGTCTACCACTTGCTGTGCGAATCTGTCTCGTACTTGGCTCAATTTATTCTTTTTTTTAAATAATAAACACCCCGTATCAGGTAAAAACTAATTAAATTTTCTAAGAAAAAAAAAAAAAAAACTACCAAATATGAAGAAAAAGAAAGCGTTTATTTTATGAGCTTAAATAATCGCTGATACACTTCTTCAAGAGTAAACAAAAACTATGAACATTCCAATGCTGCATAGTTTTGGTATTTGGACTACATGTGGTTTGACAAATTTTATTTTTATAAATAATGTTTAATGATACATACATACATATATACAGATGTATGTATATTTACATATTCATCTTTATTGTGTTTGGCGTTTTTAAAAAATGGTGCCGCGATTTGCAAAAAAAAAAAAAAAAATAAGTTCTACTACAAGAACGCCATTGAACAAGGTACCTCGATACCAGGCAGCCTTATGCGGCACAACAAACACAACACCAACAAACATTTCATGCGTTTTGTTGGCAGAAATACTGTATTTCTGTCACCCATTTGTTCGCGTTTGTGTTGTGCATTTTGAGTGTTCTTCATTCTAAAAGCAACAGTCATCTGGGCTTGTAAGGCTCCCTGACATCGAGATACCTTGCCATTTAATTTCAATCGCGGTTGTCATATTTCACTGTCAAAAGTGCAATTTTAAATTTGGCAGCAACAACAGCAGCTGTCGTTTTTAAACTACACCAAACGCCTCTAGGGATGAATTGGTAGAGTGTCCTACTAAGAGTCCCCGAGGTTGCAGGTTCGATTCCTGCTGAAGGCTTTGGGTGTTTCTGCAGACAAGCCAAAAGCTTCGCAGTTTTGTGTTTGTTATTAAAAAAAAAAAAAATAAATAAGGTTAATTCATTGTTTGAAAATACTTAATACTTTTTCTATAAATTTTTAGCCGCTTGAGCCGCACTCAAACAGTTCTTTTAACGCATGGTGATAGTTTGGAACGTGTGGGTGAGAAATTAAAAGTGGGCGGCAGATCCGCTAGCAACATTATAGCTGCCATTTATAATGAAAATTTAAGAATATACGGCGTACAATTCCATCCAGAGGTAGACTTAACAGTCTGTGGCAAACAAATGCTGCAAAATTTCTTATTTGAAATTTGTGGTCTCACACCGAATTTCACTATGGGCAGCCGCAAAGACGAGTGTGTTAAATACATAAAAGATAAAGTTGGCAACAGTAAAGTACTGGTAAGAATTGGTTTTGTAGGAGCTTGAGCATATGGTTTTAATAACGAACGAAAAAAATTTCCATTAGATACTTGTTAGTGGAGGAGTTGATTCTTCTGTTTGCGCCGCTTTGTTGCGCCATGCCTTACATCCCAGTCAAATTATAGCCGTTCATATTGATAATGGTTTCATGCGCAAGGATGAGAGCGAAAGGGTGGAGAAATCCTTGCGTGATATAGGTATTGATCTAATTGTTCGCAAAGAAGCCTACACATTTCTGAAGGGTACCACGCAGATTAAAAGGCCCGGTCAATTTTCCATTGTTGAGACACCCATGCTTTGTCAAACCATTAATCCAGAGGAGAAACGCAAAATTATTGGCGATATTTTTGTAAAGATAACGAATGATGTTGTGGCGGAGATGAAACTCAAGCCGGAAGAAGTATTGTTGGCACAGGGAACTTTGAGGCCCGACTTAATTGAGTCGGCTTCAAGTTCGGCCAGTAAGAAAGCCGACACTATTAAAACACATCACAACGATACTGATTTAATCAGGTAGTTGCTTGTATAAAAATGTATTCTGGTATATGTATGTATGTATTTATATCTATTTAATTTTGCCTGCTAATTTCTTAGAGAGCTTCGTAATGCTGGGCGGGTGGTAGAACCTCTAAGCGATTTCCACAAGGACGAAGTTAGGGAATTAGGTAATGATTTAGGTTTACCGGCAGAGTTGGTAGAACGACAGCCATTCCCTGGTCCTGGTCTAGCCATACGCATATTGTGTGCTGAGGAGCCATTTATTGAGAAGGACTATTCAGAAACACAGGTAGATCTGCATTTCACTTTAAAAATTATCTGCAAACCAGTTCTAATTGACAAATTTCTTTTAAGGTTATTGCCCGTGTCATAGTGGACTATAAAAATAAATATGAAAAAAATCATGCTTTAATAAATCGTGTTACCGGCGCCACAACAGAAACGGAACAAACAGAACTCATGCGTATATCTTCTAATTCTCAGATTCAAGCCACCGTTCTTCCTATACGGTCTGTGGGAGTTCAAGGTAATTGTTAAAACTTAACAAAATTTATAGAAGATATTAAAATTTACTTCGTCTTGCTTGCTTATCGTTAAAAGGTGATGCCCGTACTTATAGTTACGTTGTAGGACTTTCAAGCTCCCACGAGCCCAATTGGGATGACATGATATTTTTAGCTAAATTAATTCCTCGTATACTACACAATGTTAATCGAGTTTGTTACGTTTTCGGTGAGCCGGTTCAATATCAAATCACAGATATCACACATACCACTCTTAATAATTATGTAATCAAACAGCTGAGGCAGGCAGACGCTATTGCTAATGATGTAAGTAATTGGAAAACATTTATTGAATGAATGAGATGAGTTTAATGGGTTTTCTATATAAATATTATTGAGTTTTTATTATAATATAGAAATATTTGTTATTCTTCATGAAATTTTAATAATTCTATTATATAAACTAATGGTGTTTCTAGCAAAATTGTTGCATTTATTAGAAACACTTAAGATGATGACCACGTTGCTTTCTGAATATAATGCACACTTCTAGTAGAAGTGCGGTGGAGATGCTGCCATATTTTACATCATTCTTTTTTTTTATGTCTTTTTAAATGAACTTAATTATTTATTTGCTATAAGAGCCAAACTTTAGATCTAAAAATATACCTTATTAATTGTTTTCTGTCTTTTTCAGCCGTTTGTATGCCGGCGACATTGCAACTGAGTTGAGTAGCATCAACGAAATATCGGCGGCATATAGATGGCTGAGAAAAAAACCCGAAAAAATTAATAAGGTATATTTTTAGACCTAAAATAATGTGGTTTTAAATATTTGTTATACGAGTGTTGCCTTTTATATTTCGAGAACAAAAACAAATATTAATTATCGAAAATCACTTTATTGTTTATCAAAATATTCCCCGTGCAGATCTATACACTTTTGCATGCGTTTGTACCAATTGTCGAAGCATTTTTGCCACTCTGATTGAGGTGGCTCCAATGCAGCAACCGTCAGGTGTCGAAAATCGATGTTTTGAATGCTCAAAAATGCAGTTGTTTGAGCTGATGTGTGAGAGCTCATATTGTCGTGGTGAAGAGTGATCTATCTTCGGCAGCTGGTTTTCCTGATTTCTTGAAAGACAACTGGCAAAAAAAGTCGTTGTGTACCACTCAGAATGGACTATTCTGCGCTTTTCTAGTGGTAATCGTACCACATGCCCAATTTTTCAGGCGACCAGTTGAATAGAAGTGCTTCGTGCGCGAACAACTTTTGCTGCATTTTGCTCAACTTGAAACACCCCGACAGTTGACAGCTGTTTACTTTAGGGCTCATACACGTAAATCCACGATTCAATTCGCCAAACATAAAAGGCAACCCTGTATGTCTTTAAATATATAACATTAAATTTTTTATTTGTTTTTTTATTAAAAATTTAAACTTACCAAAAATCATAAATGCTTAAATCTAATTTTAGGTAATAATGCAAGCTGGACTTTATCGTAAAATATCACAAATGCCTGTCGTTCTCATACCCGTACACTTTGATAGAGATCCAACAAATCGTACACCCTCCTGCAGTCGATCGATTGTTCTGAGACCATTTTTAACAAGTGATTTTATGACTGGAGTACCGGTTTTACCAGGCTCTGAGCAGTTACCATTAGCGGTAAGTTTTGTGGCATTGTTTTAAAAATATTGAATATTGTAAATATTAAGGGGTTTCACGATGGGTAGTGCAAACTGTGTAAACGAAGCAAATGTGCAACCGAGTTTACTATCAAGAGTGAGAACCGCTAATGTAAACAACGATAGATGGCGCAAGCAGATGGTGAAAATACATTTGAGAATTTTTGCTCTTTTGGTCTAGTTGTGTTGTTCGCAACTGTTGATATCCCTTCTTAACTATTCGGAATATATTTTTTGTGATGTATGCAAATTTTTGGCGATCTTTGGGGCTTTTGATTCCGTTGTGTTGTTTGCAACTGCCCCCAGCGTCAATGGTTTTCCATTTTGAGTAAATGTTTTGTCTTGGTCCAGTTGTGTTGCCTGCAAATCTTGAAATTCTTTCTTAATTATCATGAATATATTTTTTTGTTGTGCAAATTTGTCGTGAATTTTCTCGTTTGTCTTAAAGTTATATATTTGCATCTGTAACGGGACATTTATTAAGAATTCGAGTAAAAAATTTATTCAATACAATTTAAGTTTTTGGTTTATTTTTATATTATTTGATCTTGAGATTATTAAATTAATTATTCAAGCTTTAGATCTTTGTTTTTTATAAAAAATAATTTGAAACAATTATTTATGTATATATACTTATTTTCAATATTTCGCCAACAATTTGTTTGAAGATGCTATCTTCAGGAAAACAAATATAAAATTAAATAAAATTTTCTGAAAATTTGTTAATCAAATTTTTTCAATAACTTGTTTTTGGTTTTTGATTTTACAATTATTTTCCTGAAGATGCTAACAAATTTTTGGCGAAATATTAAAAATAAATAAATATAATTCTTTCAAATTATTATTTATAAAATAACTAAGATCTAAAGCTTGAATAATTAATTTAATAATTTAAGTTTTTGTGTAAATTGTTTTCAATTTCAAGCTCTGTCTGGCTTGCATACATACATGCGATTTAATGTCGAAGAATTATTGCATTGTTTTTGAGTATTTCTGATTCTTTTTCAATAAACAAAAGTAATCCCGATTATTTTTAGATTCTTTGTCTTTATAATAATTACTAATCAGAAATTGCCTGAAGAAGAATAACATGTAATCAATTACGATTCTTTTTGAAAAAAAAAAAAAAAAATATAATTGATTAGAAAACGTAATCAAAATTTAACAGCTCTGTTTAAAATACATCCATTAACAAAAATTTATATTTAAAATTTAGGTGCTTCGCAATATGGTGCAGCAAATTTCCAAATTAGACGGAATCTCTAGAGTTCTATATGACTTGACTTCGAAGCCACCGGGTACAACAGAGTGGGAATGATTAAATCAAATGCATATGCTCTTTACCCTCGCTGCAGCTACAGCCGTTGCCGCTACCACCGCCACAACAATTTCAACAATACAACATCAAATACTAATGGTATAAAAAGCAACAAAGAAAATTAATAACAATTGGAAAAAAGTGTTGAAAAATGTTGTATTCTATAATGCATATAATACCAAACGAATCGAAAAGCAAATGTTTTACATACAAAAAACAATTTGCGGAAGAAAAAAAAAACACCTCAACATTAAGAAATCTACTAAATAGCATCTTGAAATTATCCAAATAATTCTTATTTGCTTTTAAAACTTTTTTTTTTAAGAAAATCATTTGATGTCAACCAAAACAAAATAATTATAATACTGATGGTTTAATTTCACATACATGAAATAGTTTTTGTTATAAGTTTTCTTACGTCGGTGTTATTGTCTAAGTAGTGTTGCACGTGTTGCTTTTTTAAGTTGACACAATTTTCTTTTTTAATACATATTTGATATAAACACCTGTGTCAAACAAAAAAAAAAAAACTTCTTATCCAGTTATAATCAATAATATACCTACAAATATATTTTGTTTTATTTTTATTTTTTTTTACAATATCAACTCCATAACAAGTGTTAATAGTGGCAAAATTTATTAAATTCAGTTTATACGTCCCTTACCTACATAATTCTTCCTTAAAACTTGGGGGCCTCTTGCATAATAAAAACTTTGCTCTAAATAACTTTTTACTTAATGAAAATATTCAGCAAATAAGAAAATTTGACAGGTAATTGGTAATTGAGTTGTTATTATGCTTAAAGCCCTAAATTTATTTTGCGTTTTGTAATCAATGAAATCATGTACGAAATAAATAAATAATTGTAAATTGTCCTTTCACTTTTTCTGGCCATATACTTTTTCGTATTGAAAACTTTTGTGTAAAATAATATACATATATTAATTAAATACTAAATACATGAATAGAAGAAAGTCTGCAAAAATAAAAACTAATAACATAAAAGAATTTATATTAATAACAAAATTAATTAGTCATTTCATATTTTCCACACCATACTCTTAAAAAAAATAAAACAAAGTTTTAAATAAATTACCACAAACTAATAATTTATAAAATTTCATAAACTCTATTATAATTTCAATTTAAAATTAACAAAACTCAAATTGTTATAAAACGTCAGAAAGTTTATTATATAAATAAAATGAAAAAATAAATTACCTTCACGTAATATACTTATGTATATTTGAAATATATATATATATAGCTGATATGAAAAACAAATATATATACATATATATGTATGTAAACATTCATCAAAATATAAATTACTTGAAATATTGATAATATATAAGATAAAACAAAATAATTTGATGAATTAGAGGCAAAAATTGAAAAACGATTACAAAGTATGATAGATGTGCTGCATTTTTAAAAAAGGAATGAATACAAAAATATATATAAATATTTAAAGCCTATAATAAACCATATTTTAAAAGAACAATAAATGAAGAATGATTAATTAACAAAACCGGTTGAACTACAGTTTTTGAAGATCACATGAAGAAGGTAGAGTAGCGACCTACAAAACAATCGACAGCATTATTTTTAAGCAACTATCGATATCTTTTTCTCGATAGTGATGCTATCGTCAAAAAGGATTTTTTATTCACGCAGTAAAAGCAAGGCCCATAAAATAATAATCTGCTGCTACATTTATTCATTGCGTTTTCAGTTCTCTCTTGTGAAATGAGCAAATATACATACATAAATACCGCAAATCTCAAAGCCAAAATAAGCATAAAATCGTTACAGTAGTTTTCCGGTTTAACGACCATTCGATAATGCGCTTTTAACAAAGAAGTCTTTTGGCTTTTTTTGAGTAACTTATTAAATAACGAACAAAATTAATTTTTTGTGCTCAAACTAACAAACAAATTATATTAAATATTGAAATTCTAAAAACTTTAAAATCAGAAAATCAAAGAAAAGGTAAAATATATTTATATTAAATGACTTTTTTGAGATAAATTTCAGGAAATTGGAAGGGAAATGTTAACGGTCATAGAAAGAACACCGCTTTTTTCTCTCCTAGAGATGCCCCCCGGTTATGGTTCACAACATCTAAATGTTATGTTGTAAGGTTTACAACACAACTTACAACTCTTTTTGTGATTATGGTTCACAACATCTAGGTGTTGTGTATGTCACAGAGTTGTTTTTCATTTGTAGAGCATCTTTCCGCAAAAATACATGCCTGCACACAAAAAACTACCAAGTACAGCCACACTTCCAGAAAGATGCACGCGTATGTTGCTTTCATTACACATACACAAGCGAAAAACAATAAATTTTGACGTTTCATTGTCAAGTTTTACAACAAAAAGACATGGAGTGTTGAATTTCATGTAACACCGCAACTACTGCGGCGTAGAAATGCATTGGTAAAAATGAAAAGAATAAAAAACGTTTTTGCTAGAAAAGTACAAACAAAGCCATACAAATTTATGTTAATGTTGATGTTTAATTTGGTTATGATAATGAAAGGACCAAAAAATTATAGATTGCAGTTTAAATCCATTGCAACTACAAAATACAAAATAAAACTGTTTTGTAATCGAAAAATGAGTAATAATTATGTGTATAGATGTATTTTTATTTATATTTTGTTAATAAATTTTAACAATTAATTGTTTTTTTTTTATATTTACACTTACAAATTTTATAATTTGTTCGTAATTTAACTGGTAACATCAACAAGACAACACTTCAGTAGGTGTCGTAAGTTTTTGACAACACTTGCCACAATAGTTGTAAACCATAATCACTTTTCAAAAAATACATACATACATACATAAATGAACAAATGTTGTGAACCATAATCGGGGCCTAAATTTGACTGTTTTATCATTTAGTGTTCGTCAAACGGTCAACCACAGCAGTGTGAAAAGCTCCCATACTGCTGCAAGTACAAAAAGCATTTGATATTTGCTAGAGAGTACGCAAATATGGTAGAAACATTTTGAGATCGTATGATTTTGTAAGATAAGTCGAATTAAAATTGCTAACAATATCAAAAAATCGTGGTAAGAATCTTTCCAAAAACATAATTTTAAACATACATTTTTACACAACATGGTGAACATGGTGAAGGAAGTTTTAAGGTGTGGTAGTGCTCCCCTTCTTTGGGTTGAATTGACTTGTTGAAATTTACAATTATGTTATCGGTAATGAAGAGCTCAGCAATTGATTTTTGTGTTTGCTGCTATTGTATTAGGTTTCAAACTTTTCGCCGTGCCCAGCGATTTTTAAGCATAACTATAAAGTTAAAATACAGTAGAACTGTGTGATTTACAATTGCTGATTATTTTATAAAAGTTGAGACAGATTTTTTGTGACAAAATTGGTGGGATGAATTTTTTGTAAAAAAGACAACAAAAGTAAAGTTGAAGACGTACTGGCTGGGGTACATACCATCTGTACTTTACTTGTCTTCATTTTTAAGAATTTCAAATTTGTTATTGTTTTTTTGTTAGTATTTGAAATTGCAAAATTAGGATCTGAGGGAGTAAAATCGAACTTAAGCCCGATAAAATAATTAGTAAATGAAAAGGTTATCTATAAGGGCCGTTATTATAACTTGCCGATAGCTAAAGGTAGGATTTTATGGGCCTAATTTCGCAATAATCCTCATACATTTATAAAATACTGTTTCGAAATGCGACCAACAAAATCCTACCTTTAGTTGTACACATGTTGTAGTAATGAGAGTAACAACAAACGAATTCAGTTAATTTTTTTTTCTGTAGTAAAATTCAGTTTGACTAATTTTTCACTGATGAAATGTTTTGTCCAACAGTGTATGTAAGTACTGTGTATAACGAATTTTTCGTTTTAACAAACAGCAGGTTGGATAAACTACCCTGCAAGAAATAGCTGATGGAAACTAATGCATTAACAACTTAATTACTAACACATGCAAAGCAATTTTATAGCTTTCAGCGTTGCCATTGCAATGATTTTTTTTAATATTTTGATTTTCCCGTATAAGTTTGGTAATTGCATTAATGTTTTTATAGATTCATTTGTCCTTTTTTCTTTAAAAAAAACGGTGCTGCGGAAGTTTTTTCCATATGATTTAATTTTCTATTGTCAAAACTGTTACTGACTACTGTTGTTCGTATAGTTTATTCTATTCTCTTTGAATTGTTTTTTGAAATTCTTCGAAAAATTATTTTTTTTACTCAATAATAAAGAAATTAATAGTATATTGTATATAATTTTGAGGGCATTTTGAAAGAAATATTTCGAATGATCACTTTACTGAGGTGGTAACTCTGGTTTCAAAAAGAAATCACACGTTCACGAATGTTTACATCAGTTTTTTTCATTTTGCCCTTAAGAATATTACAGAAACCCTGATCTATGAACCCATCAGCAATGTCGGTCATATGATGCATCAAATGACCGAAACTGTTCTTGCTGGGTATTGGTTCGTTATACCCAAAAACTACTGTAGTTATAACAAAAGAAGTGAAATTCTCTTTGAGAAGAACAAAATAAAAATTAATTTTAATTAACTTTTATCTGCCGCCAAGTCCAAGTGGAAGGTTTAATAAATTAATATTATTTTTTTTATTTAATCTTTGGAAAACACAATTGTATTATATACTTTGATTAAAAACGAAATATTACATACCTACTTAAGTACATACATATGTATATAACCGTTAGATTTGTGCGTTAAATGCTTTATTGAGATGCAAAAAGAAAACACAAAGTTAAATAATTTCACCTGATTCTTCGAAACTCACTAATAAGAATAAAGCAAAATGGATTTAGGTGATCCCAATATAAAGCCAATAAAAGTTTTGGGGGCCGGCACTTTTGGACGTGTCTTTCTTTGCAAGTTTCGCAGCAGCCAATTGGTTTGTGTTAAACGTATCATCGTTCAAAATCCTAAGCAAGACATGAAGATGATCATGGAGGAGGCAAGATAATTTAACCTAAAATTAATGTGTACATATAGTTTTACACACAACCGAAATAAACTACCTACACTATTCTGTATTTTAATTCAGGTTTACATCATTTCCCAGCTACGTCATCCGAATATTGTACAATTTGTTGGTTCTTTTGTTCATGCCGGCACCGTGAACATCATAATGGAATATGCGCCGAACGGCACGCTTTCGGACACAATCAAAAAGGTGTTGCCAGCTGGATTTTCCAATGACACTATTTTGTGTTACTTTTGCGACATTCTTATGGGTCTGGAGTATTTGCATATACGCCATGTATTTCATCGCGACCTTAAGCCGGCCAATTTGTTGATCGATCGAAACAATCGTATAAAAATTGCAGACTTTGGCATCTCACTCATACACACTCCAAACAAAACGTGCGGTAGTGGATTTGGTACTGCATTGTATTCGGCTCCCGAAATTTTGCGCGGTGAAAAATACGATTACAAATCGGATATTTGGTCTTTGGGATGTATTCTTTATGAAATGTGTGTGGGCCATAGTCCATTTTCGCAGGCCCACGACCTGCCCGGTCTGGTTTATTTAATTAAAGTTATGACGTGCCAAAAATTAAACTGCAGTTTTATACGCAATAAATATGGTCCACTGTGGGCTAATCTGTGTGAAAAGATGATAACACCTAGTTTGCAACAGCGGATTTCTTTAACTGATATATTGCACATGGATTCAATTTTGACCTTATGCTATTATAATAAGTATTTCGATTATAGCTATTAACTAAGCTCCGGTTCATGTGTGAATAAATATTCATCCTTATTAGAAAAGTCGACTTCGTCGTCACACGAAGTCGACATGCAAAATTGACACTCAATTACCGGTTTGTGCAGAAAGTTAGTAGGTTTTTATGCACATAATTATTTGGCATACTTAACGCTTCAGACATATGATAAACCCTTTCAAAAATAACGGATTGCTTTCGCACGCAATACACCACTGCACATTTTTGGCTGTCGTAATGATGTCGACTTTTGTAATAAGGTGGATTATATTGTGTTTGTTTCTCTAAATGAGAGCGAAGTTTTCTCTCGCATAGTTGTCTTGAATACAACAATAAAAACCTATAAAATTGTTGTGGTTTTCAATACAAATATGCGAAAGAAAACTTTGCTCGCACAAAGAGCAACAAGCAGGGGCCGAATTGCGGCATTCGTAATCGACTAAATTATGGAATAAAATTATAATGTAAAACAAAAACAAACTCAATAACAAACACACAGTATATGTGATGGAATTCATTCGATCACGAATGCCGTAATTCAGTCCCAGATTATTTTTTATGTGGAAGAGAGCATTTTTAGCGTAAATTTTACCAAAGCGATTATTTTTGTTTTCAATTCGTGAAGTTTCATTAAAAATAACCCGAAGTCTATATCTGATGAAGTTATATATAATGATAAATGACAAATTCTATAAGAAATAAAAAAAGGAGACACAAATTATTTCATATAGAATTTAACATTGATTAGTTATTAAAAAAGTTAGATAAATTGCTGTTGATGGGACTAATTATAATCTGTACTATATTTATTTCATGTTATTGGTGTATGTATTTGACTTTTGTTATGCACATATGAAATGTTTAAATAAATTCTATAAAAAATAAGAAATATTTTGAACGAGGTACATAAGAAAACGAAAACAATCTAAGCCCCAAAACACATACGGACAAAAGAGTCAAAGAACAAATTGGCGGTTTTAACTCTTACCCTTGTAGATCTGATTAATGTAGAAAATCGAAGTAGTAGTTTTTACAACAAAATGCACTGAAATCGTATTTACTCCTTTCAGGATGCCTGTAGAGGAGTCGAGTGTTTGACCAACCCCCAATAATTTTTTCTCCCGAATATATTTTAGAGAACTAGCTCACCGGTGCCATACCGCACCTCCTCAGGGGAGTTCCCTGTGAAGCTATTATCATGCTTTTTGAAAATAACACCTGGAGTTTTTGTTCACTCATAAATTGTTTATCAGACCAATCATGAATATTCTCAAGGAATTTTATTCCTAAAGAAAATACGTTTCTCGAGAAAAATTCCTTCAATCATAAATTACCTGAGAAACAAACAAATAAAAGTTGGTAATATCGAAATCTTTTATAGGAAAAAAAAAACAGAAAGCATATGTTTTTAAAATACCTATTTTTTCCTCCTCCGACAATTTTTCCCTTTCGATGTGGCTGAAACAGGGAAGGTTAAAAAAAAAATTCTTAAGGAATTTATCAACATAATAAGAGGAATGGGAAAAGAGAAAAAACTCTCACGGAATTATAATTCATGATTGGGCTGTATATGTATGCATATTTGGGATATCCATTAGCTATGAAATTAAAAAGATAGGTTGTGTTACTCTTTATTGGTACTAGATATTTATTTTTTTTTTTAATAAACAAAACTGCGATCTCGGGGACTCTTAGTAGAACACTCTACCAGTGCATTCATCGAGGCGCTCATTGCGCATACATATATGTACATACATATGTACAGTGTTGGCCAATACATATGGGACTAGATGCGTACATCTGGTCAATCAAGAAAATCTGTGAAACAAAATGTTGTGTGGTCTCAGATTTATTAACAAAATTGCAATTAAACATCTAATTTTTAAATAAATTGAGCCAAATACAACACTGACTCGGGCAGCAAGGTGGTAGACAAAGGGTAGCTTTTGCATGGGCTACCCTTTAGTATTTAACTCTTTATTGTTTTTGGTATTTTTTGTTATAGAGATGAGACAACTACATACATACATACACCGTGTGAGCTTCAAGCCTCTATCTCCTACAGTTTTCAATCTAAAGGGTGTCCCCATGTATGAACATCAATTACGTTTTAAATTTTTGCTATTTTTGATATTTGTTGTTGTGGACATACATATACTGTAAAAATGTCTATCTTTCACGGTTCACAAATTAAAGTCAATTTTCAAATTAAAGGGTGTACCCGTGTGTAGGACAACATTTAAATTTTTACTGTTTAATAGTTTTGGTATTTGTTGTTGTGTAAGCCTGGCAACTGCACACTGCACATTGTGCAAATTTCAAGTCTCTGTATATTACAATTCTGAAGTTACAGACAATTGACTTTTCCTGTATGGGAGCAGCTTTTAGTTCTTAACTATTTGCTGTTTTTGGTATTTGTTGTAGTAGAACCACACATACTGTGCAAATTTCAAGGCAATTTTTACAGTTTATTGCATGGGAGCACCCTTCAGTTTTTAATTTTTTGTTGTAGACTGTAACCACATGTATCGTGAAAATTTCAGTTATCTAAATAGCTCTTGCTATTTTGGGAGATTGGGGCCTGTGACGGAGGGTTGCAGTTTCTGTAAAGGGACCGCCCCTTTTGCTCTTAAGTTGTTGTTTTGGCATTTTTTGTTGTGGAGCCTGTAGGAACCACATACCCTGTGCAAAATTTCAATTCTTTATCTCTTATGATTCGACTTACCTCTTCCCCACAATAACAGCAACTTGAACCAGAAAAATAACAAGCATCTTGTTTTTGTACAACTTCAGAAAACTCTCAAAAAGACAACACTGCTCCAAACTTTACATCATTTACAGAAGAGAGATGGATGTGAGTTTACACTGTTTTGTTTTCCGGTTTTGGCTGCCTTTCATCTCTGTATTTTCTTGACAGTTTTACGAATTCAGATGGTTAAGCTAATGAGGCTACTTTATTATCATGTATCAGGTTTTTAGTATTTGTTGTTGTAGCGCACGAGTGTAACCACAGGGTCTGTAAAAATTTTAGCTCTCTAGCTCTTACCGTTTTGGGAGAATGGGGCCTGTGACAGACGCACGGACGGACGGACGACGAATTCTCATTAATAAGTTCAGTTTTCACTCTACAAGTACGGAGGCCTAAAAAGAAGTTATTCAGAGTTAAAAAAATTATTAAGAGAGCTTTTAGAAATAGGAAATTTAAATGATCAAACATATTGGATAAAGCAATATTATTACACCGGTATTCATAAAAAATAAAACGTTGCTCAAATACATTTTAGAAAAAATTTTATATGAAAAACTTTTTGTAAAATGTGTTTCAACAATGTTTTATTTTTTTATGAATACCGGTGTTAATATTTTGCGGAGAGTCCTTTATATTTGAGCACACGGCTTTGCATGTTCTGGGCAAGGAAGCAAGAGGTTTAGCCATTATTTTTGTGTCCATTGAATGACCATGAATATATACGATTTATCCTCTTGTTTGCAATACCGCATAGATTTTGAATCGGGTTAAGAGTTGAGTATTGCGCCGGCCACTTCACAGCATTTTTACACTTAATATAAAAAAATATTACTTACCTCTTAATTTATAGCGACAAATCTAAAGACGAAAACGATTAAATTCCTCAATATCGATTTTATATTGAACTATTTATATAATAAATATGCGTGTATTAAGTAAAAATTAATCATTAACATCATTCGTAATTGTATTGTATCGAATTTGTGAACGAAAAATAAACATACAAGTAGAAAAAAAAAGTTTCCAAACTATTTCACTCAATTTTTTTGTTCTAGCAACCGTTTTTTTGTTTGTTTTTTTTTTTATTTAAATTTTGTTTTCAGATGTAATTAAACTACAGTTTGGTGTTGTTCATTTGTTTTTTTTATTTATCGCTGGATTAAACTGTTTTGTTTATTAAATAATATATGATTGTGTTTTTGTATGCAATTGTATGTATATCGTATAACTGGTGCTTTGCAATTATTTTGTTTTCTTCTCTTAATTGTTTCAGTTTGTAACAACTTAAAATGTATGTAGTTTTTCATTATCATTATTGAAATAAAAGTCAAAGTCGTAAGCAATGTGAATTAACACTTCTACGAAATAATTCATGTTTGTTAAACATGTTAAAGTACAAACAAAATCAAGTAGGCAATATTTTGATTAAATTGAATGCTAACTAAAGAATAATTATTTTAGGACCTACAAAACTAGTAGAAATACCTAAATGTTTAGGTGTGTTGTAGCCAAAAAATAAAAAGAACATTATAAAATAGGATTTGCTATTTTATATCAGACATGCAAAATGTAGTTACTAATTTAGTGAGGCCGGTCTCACGACTGGCAACCGCTGAAACATTCTACTAATTTAGTTGCCAGAAATTTCCTTCATGCGGTTGAGTGCACTACCGGCTCTGAACCATTCAATTTGTTGTTCGTTCATGGTGTGGTTCAATTTGATCTTATCAACTTGGCTGCCATTTTTGATTTCACAATCGACTGGTTTGCCAGGTGCCAAATTGGCAAGACCCAACAAAGAGATTTTACTTGTGGGTTGTACCTAAAAAGAAGAAAAAATTAAAATGCAAGTGTTAAAACAATTTCATTTTCAAATTGTATTTTATTTAATGGGCATATGATTGTTTTTATCGCAAGTATTGTGTTTTACTTTTATAACCGGTTTCGCTTTTATAATAAGGGTTTTCACGATGGTAGCTGTGCAAATTTGCAATTCATTTTATGATTGATCGTGAGCGCACCGCTTTTTTTGTGTGTGCAAATCTGCTCTATTCTTCATTAAAGGTTTGAAAATTCAGTTAAAAAACTCTGTATTCTATTTTTAAGAATATAATTGTTCCTTCTTTGGTTAAATTCTTTTATGTATTTCAAAATTCTAAATAACGCTACTGTAATAGGTAAATAATAAAAAAGCACAAAATGTCAGAGAGGTCGAATTCCATTGGCGTCAGGTTGGCAAGCAGCCGCTGGCGACTTTAGTTTTGTGTTACAAGCCGCTGGCGATCTTATTTTGTTTTTGGAAAGACGGCCATACAAATTAAAACGCAAACGTATTCTTTTATTATTAAATTAAAATTTATGCTTGCACTTGGTGCGAAGAAATATCTTATTTTGAATTCACCTGAATATATTTTTTATTGCAGTTATTAAAATTTATCGTTATCGTCGCCAGTTTTTTGTCTAATCCGCGGAAAATTTTTAGTTGGCTTTGTCATCTATTGTTGTTTACATTATTTATTTTCAACTGAGGAGCATTTTTGCACACTTCTATTTGCTTAAGGTTTTTTTTTGCGTAAATGAGGAAAAATGAAGCAAAATGCAAATACATACATTTTGTTGTTGTGCAAAAAAAGAAAGCAGATAATTTTTGCTCACATTTGCTTCTTTTGCACTACACATCGTGAAAACCCTTAATAATGGTTTAATCGCGAACATTGTGTTTTACTTTTATAATAAGCATTTTGAACTGTATTTGGATTCTACAATATTTTTCTTATTTTGTTTTAACCTACAAAACGAAAGTTTAAAAAAAAGTTGTTTTCATTTAATGCCTGATGCAGTTTTCAGTCATACACCTACAGCTTAAAGTTTCTCGACTACATATTGCAAAAGTTGCAAACTTTCTTTACTTTAAATCATTTTATACACTCTTTACTGCCAGTTTTTCTAGAGCTTACATACATTTTGTTTCGTGTATTTGTGTTGAAAACAAAGAAAAATGTTCAAGGTCACGTGTTGATGAGAAGTGTGGCGGCTTCGAAATAGCTAGTTGTCCCCCAGCGATATTCAGGTAGCTGCCACTACCAGTCCATTTGAAACATGTATTTTTGTTTCAATAATTCGAGCCTGATGCCACTTTCGTTTATAATACAAATGTTGTTTTATTACTTCTTCAATAGTTCGATACTCCTTTGTGTATCTTCATTCATATGTGGTTCCTTCTGAAGGAAAGAATTTTCTTGGATGAGTCTGCAATTTGAAAAATTTTCTATATACACATGTTCACTCGGTAGACAAATCCTTTCCAAAACAAGCACGCATTTTGAAAATCTGTTTATAACTGGCGAATTTATTGAAAAATTCAAATAGTATGCAGTTTCCCAATTTTTTCTCGTGTTTCTTCTATTGGCAAATGTTTTTAAAAATAATTCTAGTGGCAGACAAATTTTGAAATTCATTAAAACATGTGCGCTGGTATAAAAAATAGTCGAATATGAACTTAATTATTTAATTAAAAATTGGCTTTAAGAGCCATTTGAAATGTATTAGTTCAGGTCTAAAAGTAGACCTTTCAAATGTCTGTATATCGGCGGCACATAACAGCTAAAAAAAGACAGAAAACAATTGAAAGGTCTATTTTTGGACCTGAATTAATAAAAAAATAATAATTTTAGAATTCTTTACAAAATCTCCATTCGAAAAAAAGAAGAAAAAAATAGTAAAGAATAATGGACCCAAACTGCGAGCAAAAGCTTTCATCGACCAAGAAAAAACATTTTTTTAAAATCGATTTGCAAATGACGGAGTAATATTGAATTAAAATTTAAAATATACACATCATAGTCCTCTCCTAAAGAAGAACCTCAATTGTTCAATAGCGAATGACAAATCATCCAAATGTTATGTTGGTCACTTAAGGACCAAAAACTCGTAGGCAAGACACATTTTGTGTATTATATTTCCAGACACACGGAAGATTTTTAAAGATTATTTTAAACAATGTGGTTTTAAAGGATCCTCATTTATTTTTCACTTACCTTATCGTAATCGGCAGGGTTGGCGAAAGTCAAGGGCAAAAGACCCTGTTTCTTCAAATTGGTTTCATGGATACGGGCAAACGACTTGACAATAATAGCACGACCTCCCAAGTGACGGGGTTCTAAGGCGGCATGTTCGCGAGATGAGCCCTCGCCGTAGTTATCATCACCAACAGCAACCCATCTGATGTTGTTGGCCTTGTAATCACGGGCAACGTCGGGCACAGCACCCCACTGGCCAGTGCGTTGGTTCTTAATATTGTTCATTTCATTGTTTTCGTAGTTGGTGGCACCAATGAACATGTTATTGGAGATGTTGTCCAAGTGGCCACGGTATTTTAGCCAGGGGCCAGCAGCCGAAATGTGATCGGTGGTGCACTTGCCTTTGACTTTGATGAGAACAGTCAAATCGACGTAATCTTTGCCGTCCCATTTGTCGAAGGGAGCCAATAATTGCAAACGCTGACTTGAGGGGCTGACATCTACTTTCACATTATCGCCCCTCTAAATGCGAAAAAAGATAAAAGACAAAAAACAAAGTTATTAAGTCTTTAAGTGGGTTTATTTAAAATTTTATTCACAACTTACTGCTGGTGGAGCATCGTAGGTATCCATGCCAGGATCGAAGCCTTTGGAAGGTAATTCTTCGCCGAAGGGAGGATTTAATTTGAATTTCTTGCCATCGGATCCAGTCAATTCATCGGTGAGAGGGTTGAAGTCCAAACGACCAGCAATGGAAAGGGCAGTTACCAATTCAGGGCTGAAGCGGAAGAAAAATATTACAATATCTTTAAATTGAAAACTGCCCAAAAGAGATTTCATTTCTTTTACCTAGTGACAAAGGCATGGGTGGCAGGGTTGGCATCATTACGACCAGTAAAGTTGCGGTTATATGAGGTGACTATGGTATTCTTTTCGCCCTTCTTTACATCCTTACGGTCCCATTGACCAATGCAAGGACCGCAGGCGTTAGCCAAAACGGTGCCTCCAAATTTGGCGAAAACTTCAGAGATGCCATCACGTTCGATGGTGGCACGAATCTGCTCAGAGCCAGGGGTAACATTGAAGGGAATTTTCGATTTTAGACCATGTTGCATGGCATTGTTTGCAATGCTGGCGCATCGGCCCATGTCCTCGTACGAGGAGTTGGTACAGGAGCCAATCAAACCAACCTTAATATCCAAAGGATAGCCGTTCTTCTTCGAATTGGCACCCAACTTGCTGATGGGATGGGCCAAATCGGGTGTGAAGGGGCCGTTGACATGAGGTTCCAAGGTATTAAGATCAATTTCAATGAGTTCATCGTATTGACAGCTCTTGTCGGGCGACAATATTTTCGATTGGAATTTTTTGGCTTCGTCAGCAATGCCAGAGCGACCGGTCGATTTCAAATAAGCAGCCATACGTTCATTGAAGGGGAACACGGAGGTTGTGGCGCCAATTTCAGCACCCATATTGCAAATAGTTGCCATACCAGTACAGGAAATAGAATCCACACCCTTGCCGTGGTACTCAATGATGGCGCCAGTGCCTCCTTTAACAGTCAAAATGTCGGCTACCTTCAAGATCACATCCTTGGGCGAAGTCCAACCGCTAATTTTGCCATTCAAATGAACACCAATAACTTTGGGACACTTCAATTCCCAAGGAATATTGGCCATTACATCGACGGCATCGGCGCCTCCCACACCAATGCACAAACCACCAAGACCACCACCGTTGGGAGTATGAGAATCAGTACCAATCATCAGCAAGCCGGGGAAAGCGTAATTTTCCAAAATAATTTGATGAATAATACCACTGCCTGGTTTCCAGAAGCCCAAGCCGTATTTAGCGCAAGCGCTAGCCAAGAAATTGTAAACCTCCTTGTTCAAGTCCTTGGCACGAGCCAAATCCTTTTCACCACCAATTTGAGCCTCAATCAAATGATCACAGTGAACGGTGGATGGTACAGCAACCTTCTTTAAGCCCGAAGAAATGAACTGCAATAAAGCCATTTGAGCGGTAGCGTCTTGCATAGCAACACGATCGGGACGCAAGCGCAAGTATGAGGTGCCACGGACGATCTCTTGCTTTTGCGGATCATCCAAGTGAGAATACAAAATTTTTTCGGAAAGAGTGAGGGGACGATTAAGGCGACCCTTCACAATATCCAAAGTTTTGGCCAATTTCTCATAAGGCATATAAACATCGGTGTCGAATTTGGACAAAGCTACTTTGGAAGCGGTGTAGCATGAGGCATGGAACTGACGAGCTTGTACATCGAAACCATACTGACCGGCTTTACGCACCTACAAATAAACGATGGAGGAACAACAAATAAAATATTGATTTTGCAGCAATAATTTAAGTTATTCTAAACAAATATTTTCAAATTGTATCGCCTTGAGTTTAGCCCTCCATAACAATAGTAATAAGAAAAACAACTCGTTATTCCTGTGTGCTGTTCCAACTTCGAAGCAAGGCGAATCCATTACAGGTGCTCGCATCCCAATTCACTTCTACATTTTCCCACGATTTTATCTTCTGAGTTGTCAAAGCTGATAGCAAACGACAACAAAACTTATGACGTCTCGAGAGAAAATGTTGAAGCGAATTGAATTGCGACCACCTATACGTGATTCGCCTTGCTTCGAAGTATGTAATGCAATTTATGTTTTTGTAATTATTGTTGTCGAATTTCTACAACCTGTTTTTTTTTTCTTCTACTTATTGTTTTTCCGTTTATTTCGATTAATCGGCACCAAAAATTGATTTCAGCATAAAGTTGGCAATGCATAATCGATCACAAAATAATCGACTTTTATGGCTGAAAGTCGATTATCGACTACAATCGAAGCTAATAGGTTTTTTACACTTATAGGCTTTTTACACTTATTCACATCTTACATCTGTCATCATTTTGACAAAATGTTAACATCTTCCTATATAAATTCTATATGAAAAAAAACTCAACATCTCTCAACATCTTTACAAGATGTTAATTTCTCATTTTGCTGTATTCAACATCTTTCGATTATTTTAATGTCATCACTAAAAAGAAGTTAAAAAAATGATAAAAATTCATACCATCACTAGAAAATATACAAGTGTCAAAAATATCCTTTTCCCAAAAATCGCCATTGCGATTCTAAGGTGTAATTTTTTATTCGTTTAAAACTTAATAAATTATTAAAAATTCTTACAAATGTCCACAGGCGTCTTGGAATCGAAACACGTTGCGCATAAAGCAAGATTTCATCCTCATCGTCGCCGTCGTCTTGCATAATTTCTAATAATTCCGCAAATTGAATTTGTAATTGGTTTTGGTCTCTAAGAGCAATAATCAATCCGAGAATTGCACAATTTTTTAATTCCATTTTGTTTAATGTCAAACACGTGAAATAATATTTGACAGATGAAAGATGTTGAAAATGTAATGTAAACAGCTTTTTTCAATTTTCAACATCTTCAACACACATCTCAAAGATGTGAGTAAATGTAAATCCGCTATTAGATGTCAAAAAAAAGAAGACGCAAAATTTTTGTGAAAAATAAAAAAAATTTAAAATGGACGTGGAGGAGAGGACTTTTGGACTTTTTTCTTTCCATATGTCAAGCAATATGTTCTTCATATTGATTGACCATACGATGGGTTTTTTGCAATTGAAATGAATTTATTTATAATTAATTAAAAATTACAACAAAATACATGTTCTGCTCATTTTTTTATGTTTAATTTCATGATACAACCATGATACAATTAACAAGGTAGCCTTTTCGCTACAATAAGAACAACTTCAATAAAAATAACATGCATTTTGTTTTTGTACAACTTATGCAAACTGTCAAAAAGACGCCACTTCTACATTTACAGAAGAGAGATGCACTAAACTTACGCGGATTAGCTATCTCGTTTTGGCTGCCTTTCATCTCTGCAATCTCTTGACAACCTAAAGTAATCAGATGATTAACGGTTTAGCTGACGAGGCTACCTTGTTAATTGTATCATGGATACAACTAACAAGGTAACCTTTTCGCTTCAATAACAAATAACATGCATTTTGTGTTTGTACAACTTATGCAAACTGTCAAAAAGACGCCACTTCTACATTTACAGAAGAGAGATGCACTAAGCTTATGCGGACTAGTTATCTCGTTTTGGCTGCCTTTCATCTCTGCAATCTCTTGACAACCAAAAGTAGTCAGATGATTAACGGTTTAGCTGACGAGGCTACCTTGTTAATTGTATCATGTTTAATTTGTTTTCTGAAATGTCATTTTGCTAGTGAGGGTACAAAAGCAATCGATTTTCTGCAATTATTTTAGTGATGGCACTAAAAAAAATCGGAAGATGTAAAATGGAACAAAATGAGAAAGGATCATCTTCTGCTGATGTAGAATTTTCGCGCTGTATAATTCTTATGGGAAGATGTAAACATCTATAAACAGCTCACTGATGTAAGTAAATGTGTGCAGTGGCGTGAATTCCCGTATTAAATTTTTATCAGACGCAAAACGAAAAAAAAAAATGATGAGAGCAAAAGCAATAACAATACAATATTTTGTGCTGCTAAAATTTTTATAAAATAATAACCAGCTATACAAATATAAAAATAAAACCACACATATATATTTAATCACATGGTTGACAGGGTCTGACAATAGATGTTGTATTCTTTTATACATTTATATGGCTGTCACTGGACCGCTTTATGCTTTCTATAATATAATTTTATTTCAATGTGTCTTAATTTTTTTTTTATTCGAAAAATTTATTTCTAGGTCAGAAAAAGGTAATAATAATTAATTATTAAGCAATTAAGAATAAATATGCATGAGGTTTTTTACTCATTGATAAAGAAATTATCACGTGCCACTTGTTTATTAAACGTATTACAAATTACGCAGGTTGCGACGTAATTTTTTTTTTTTAAATAATTTAATTTTTTTAATGTGCAATTGTTATTAAATATGATACACAATAAATTATTCTGCAAATGCATTTCTCTTAATGTTTGTATTTACTTTATATTTACATAACTTTTTGTTGGCTTGATGATAAGAAAAGTGGTTTTCATTCTTTCATCCAGGGTTGCAAATTGATTTGCAAGAAAAAGCTTTCGAGTTGTGGAGACAAAAACATACAAGTTTGAAGAGTTTCAGTTTTGAATTGAATTGTATATTAAATACGCCTATTATAAATTTTATAGTAAATATTTTTCACCACAAACAGCGAATGACAGACTCTTCGATGCTCCAAATTCTTAATCTATTTGCAAATGTCTGGTACTGTGTGTGAGTGCAATTGTGGCTATAAAATGATTTACTTTTGTATTCGGACACTTTTAATACAAGCGTTTACTATAGTTAATTATAGATAGAAGTTAATTCTATTTTTCCTGCTGCTGTAAGCAGATTTACTACATTAACCAGGTATACAAGGGTGAGAGTGAAAGCAGCTAAATATTGTCGTTCAAGTACTGCGATTCATATTTATGTATTTTATATGGAAATATTGAAGACCTAATATAACGTACTGGAATGGAATAAGAAACTTAAAGAATGTATAATTATTGATAATTTTATTAGGCTTGAGTTGAATTACACTTCCTATACATAAATTTGGAAATAGTTTTTGTGATAAAATTAATCAACATTTCTAAAGAAGACAAGAGAAGTAAAGTTGCAGACTTACTGGCTTCTGGCCTAAGGTTGTCTCAATCTCACGATAGACCAGATGACGATCTTGCAATATGAGTTCGCGCACAGCATTGGTTTTCGGAACAACAACTGATTTTGGACAACCTTCGAGAAATTCGTCTTGGACTGAACTACTACCACGATTGATAAACATTGGTCCTTGATGGAGCTTCATCGCCAAAAATTGAATTAAGTTCATCCATGCTCTGGTGCACGTCGAAAAGTGTAAAAAATAATCTCATGAAAATGTTGACAATTTAGTTTAATTTTTGGGATGAGATAATCTTTTAAGTTACTGCAAAATAACACAAATAGCGCCCGCATGTCAAAACGTTCTGAGTACGTTTAACCTCAAAAATGTTCAACTTTGCGATAGAGCTGTCAGTTGCGCTGCCGAAACATAACAGACAACCCTCGTAAAACATATAACCGTTCTCCCTCAGACGTATAAAGGACTAAATTTTGAACCCTTTAGTCATTCGAAATGATTTTAAGTTACACATTTTGTGAAGTGGTAACAGAATTGATGTTTTTTTTATTCTTAATTTTTTTAATATAGGATGTATTTAAATGCAGTGTAAATAAGTGTTGCCATTTAATTACATGAAATGTATGGTAGCCCCTTTTCATTTCCCAATTTTATGGAAATCCATACAACAGCTGTTTTTCATTAGAGGAAAACAAATTATTTTTAATGAAAATACTCATTTTATCATCTGCGATTTTTCATTTTTCTTAAATAAAGCAGTTTAATGATTATATTATTAGTATTTCATGTCATGCTATTGTTTTTCACAATATTAATTAATAGTTTATTTTGCAGATGCTGCTTGAGGCGAAATCTCATACATGCGTCTGTGTATGTGCTTTGTTTCCTTTCTAAGCACATCAGCAACAAGAACCATATGCTTAATCTATAAAACATAAATGAACTTTAAATGGCCAGAATTGTTCATTTAAGCTACAATCAAATAAATGCTGAAAAAATAAATTTTGTGCTTAAATGAAAATTAAAGCTAAATGAGATTTGATTATCAATTCAAAAATTGGCCATAAGCGTTTAAAAAGCTTTTCAACTACAAATCCATTTTCTAGGCAATTTTTTTTTTTCAACTTTTTGCAATCGTTAACATTTGAAACCGCAGAATTGTACTCAAGTCAAATTAAATTTATACTTGTACATACACTTATAAATAAAATTATTTATAAACGCTTTTAAGCTCAAGGCTTTCTGAAGTTTTAAAATAAATTTCATTACACAATTCAGAAAAACGGTTCATAATCTTTCTATTCATTGATAACTAAGTTATCACACGCCACTAGTATTTTTCTGTGTTAGAAATTTAATTGTGTAGTAGTTTTTCTATAAGTAAGTATGTATGTATGCATGTCTGTATTGGATACTTAAGAGAATTTGTATTGCACATGTTTTATTCAATTTCAATTGTAATATATTACACTGCAATTACATACATTTTTGCTATACTTTGTATTTGTTGATTGATCTAAGTATGTATGTATATGCAGGCATTTCTCTGGTACAATCGATAACAATGTGATACCGAAAGCAACCTGATTAGAGTTTTATTGAACAGTGTTTAACAAGCGAACTGAGGTCGAATTAAAAGCAATATACAAAAATTAACTTAATTTTTTGGATACTTTCAAAAATACAAATCGTAGTAACCGATGGTAACTCGTTGTATAGAAGTTGTTAAGAAAAGTACAAGTGTTGCAAGATGAAGCATTTTTTTCTGTATTGAAGTAGTTGGGTTTCAAACATTGCTTTTAAGTTGATTAGCATCAACGAAATATCGGCGGCATATTGACGGCTGAAAATAAAATTTTTAAAGAAGACAAGAAGAATAAAGTTGAATACTTACTGGCTGGGGGACATACCATGGCTGTTTGGTTGCTGATGAGCGACATGGTGGTCGTGAAACAGCCATGGTATGTACCCCAGCCAGTAGGTCCTCAACGTTACTTTTCTTGCCTTCTTTGAAAATGCTGATCACTCCAATTATTAAAAATTATATATCATATAGTTCGTCCATAAAATTAAAATTATTGCTTAAATTATTTATAATTATAAATTAAATGTAAAAGGTTTAAATAGGCATGTAAGAAGGATAATAAATGCAGAAAATTCATCGCAAAGACCAAGTATTGTGGAAAACAAATATTAAGAATCGTTTTGCTTTTGTAAGAAGCAAAAAATGTGGAGCTGTTACCTTCAGGAAAAAATATGTTTGGGCCGGCTGACAGAGCTATTGTACATCTCCATAGTATTATCCATGGTACAACTAATAAGGTAGCCTCATCAGCTAAACCGTTAATCATCTGACTACTTTAGGCTGTTAAGAGAATGCAGAGATGAAAGGCAGCCCTAACGAAACACCGAATCAATTTTGGCTCTGTTATCTCTCTTCTATAAATGCATAAGCGGCGGCTATTTGAGAGTTTACAAAATTTGTACAAAAACAAAATGCATGTTATTTTTATCGAAGTTGTTCTTGTTGCAGGAAAAAGGTTACCTTATTAGTTGTATCATGGTATTATCAAAAGCACTCAACACACTGCAATGCCTGATGGAGCAAGCGGTATGGGTTTGGGGTGCTATTTCGAGGTATGGTATGAGTTCTCTCTTCAAAATAAAAGTCAAAATGGTCTAATTTACTATTTAAATAATGTTGAAATTGCAAGATTTGTCGAAGTTGTGTACCCATTACATGATAATAATCCAAGGCACTCGACAAATATTTTTTGAAATCTTTTTAAAATCATTTAAATTTTATTTTAAAATCATTTTTTTTTAATGATTTAAGGCCAATTATGCACTTCGAACAAACAATATTTTGTGCAGATCTTGTTCCATACAGACCGAAACTTACGACCATTAGCAAATGGTTCTTGAAATAAAAAATTAAAGTTTTCGGCTGGTTAGTGTAAAGTTCAGATCCAACAGAAAGCATTTGAATTGATTTTGATAATGCTGCAGGAGAACGCAATTCCGAAAATATATCAGGGAGTTTTGGGTAAGAACTGGACAAGAATGACATCAAACTTCAAATGAGCAATGACGAGGATTAGTCGAAAATATGATCGAGATGTGTGATGTTACTGTGTGAATAAAATATCAAGTAAAAAAATACTATTGTTTATTAATGTTTTTAGCAATATTTACTTTCTGCCGTTATCTATCGATATTATATGTCCAAGTGCGATAAGTCCGAAATGAAGATAGAATTAATTAGAAATCGTTAATTATGCAAACTCTTTTACGCTAGAGCAGACTATTTTAGTAACAGGTATGGAAGCTAAATATAAATTTGGAAAGTTTATTACACTGTTTTATTGTATTCTCTGAAAGTGTAGTAACTTTCAGAATGTAGGTACAGGGCCTATTTCTCACCTGCGAACGTTGTCGTTCGTTCACACAATTACATTGAAAGTAAAAACAAAACATTGAATATTGTTTTTACTTTCAATGTAATTGTGCGAACCAACGACAATGTTCGCAGGTGAGAAATAGGCTCACAATAAAAATAAAAAAACAGAGGATATAAAAATTTTTAGTGTATGCTATTTTTATGACCATGGCTGTATTTATATTTGCCCTTTTTTTTGGAAATGACGGCTTTAATATGTATATTTCCATAATTTTGCCATGTAAATGAAGAAAACTCCAATGGTCTTAAACTGTCCTATATCAGGGTGCTCAGAAATCCAGCCAAATGGTCGATGTTGAAACACCAAACAATCTCTACAATAATTTCAAATTTATATTCCTGACAAAGATATTATTTATAAAATTGGTTTGCTCGATGTTGACATTAATTAGTTACAAGTTGGTAGGTATAGTGATTGTCCTTGGCTAAAAGCTAGCAAATTTAAATTAAATCACTAAATTGGTGCATACACAAACAAAATGCAAAAGTTGAAAATTACCGGCTAAATGGTTGTTTATGTTTTTGAAATACCTAAATACATAAGTACGTAGATGCTATTTTAGAAAAAATAAAATGTTGCCAAGTTGAATTTGTAAAAAATCACTTTCATTTATTTGTGTATTTAAAAATAAATTTTGGCAACACGACTCCAAACAAAAGTGACTACCAACCACCTCCTACCAATGCAAATCATCAGAATAAAAAATAAATTTTTATTATATCTATAGGTATTTTATCACATTCCGTGTCTACTATAATTTATTTATTGTTTTTATAAACATTTCCTAATACGTAGTATTATCATGTGAACAATAAACTACTACTTGCATTTGCATCCTCCCGTACAAATTCCCTTTTAATTAGATGTAACAAAAAGTTTATTGACTTTGAACAAACGAACGACCGAGTATATGGTTAGGTAACAGGCTTTTGAGGTTAGGACCGTTTTTATGCAAACGTAGAGCTATTCTTTTGGCCATTGCACAACCAAACAAAATTCAATGCAATTTCTAAATGTTTTCCAAAACTATCTTGCACAAATTCAACTATAGCTTAGGTCCCAAATTCCTTCGGTTAAAAGAATAAACAACGCACTGCATTGTGCCAAGAAACGGAATTTTGCGTTGACGTTTCCTATTCTATTGCAAACCAAGTTATTGTTTGTTAGGAAAGTCCCACTCACCTGCGATTGCAATAATCTAACTGTGGCCATTATTTAAGTCTAACACAAGATTTAAAAAATTATTAAATTGTTCAAATAAACAAATTTGGTGCACAACACGAATCTTCAGCCTTCTCAGCTGGAAGATATCAATTCTGACTGACGACTAATGTAAAGAGAATCTGTTCTCAAGGAACATTTATTTGTGACAATTGTTTTATTTTTTATTTTTGACGTTTTGCAACAAATGCAAAAAAGTGTTGCCATACTTAATTTGCTAGTGAAATGAATCATTAGGGAGGGCCTAATTTAAAAATGGTTATTTATTTTTAAAGTGGTCTGTTTTCAAACTTCATATATTCGTAAAATTTATGCAATTAGTTTTAAAAGCAAACACAAAGTCAGCTTTGGTATAATGGTACCAATTGCCATAAAATTAAATATTGTACTGCCACATGGTTACAGGTCTTGTAAAGGAAAATGTTGGTAAAACAGCGCTGCTAGGGGAAATTTTTCGAAAAAAAAAAACTAATATCACGAACTCCTAAACGGTTTTAAGCACAAAAAATCGTATATTCTTAATTTCATTTCATAATTTTTTAATAGGTATACAAAACTTGTTCTTGTTCCAATTTATGGAAAGTTTTTAGTTTTTTTTTTGTGTTGAACGTTGAATATAAGTGTTACTCAATATGGGTCTTATTCATAACAAATAATTTAGGTTTATTAAACTCTTATTTGACAAATTTTCAATACAAATATGTCAACTAAGAGTCTTATAAGCCTGAAATATTTTTTGTGAATACGGGTGTATGTATATAAACTGACAAAATTGTGCCGATTCTATTGATGGCATTATTCTTCTATCGGAAATATTAGATAATTTAGTAATGAATTACTTGTCTTGCTGGTTATTTTTTTTTTACTACACATCACACACTAATGAACAAAGAGCTGCATTGTCAAAATTCATAAATGTTCGGGGACAACAAAACCTAATTTAGAAAACATGCTTGTAATTATTAAAAATTTAATTAAGTTATGCACATAACAGTTTTTTCCCATTATATAAGAAAATTGTGAAAACAAAATTTTATTTAATATATCTGTAAAAAAAACAATTTTTAAATAATTTGAGTTGTCATTGTTTATGATTTAATCTGCGATGCGTTTATACATACATACATACATGCATGTGAGCTACTTTACGATTGTTGCCCGGTGGTAAGTAAATGCACCTAGCATGTGAGCCTTCAAGCCAGAGATGGAAAATAGATTTCAAAATTTTATACCAACTATGAAAATATAACGTATTTTTTAAATCATTACGGTGCAGCTTTTAAGCATATATGTATACCTAAAACAAAAATTTAGCCTAAAACTGTAAAAAAATTAATGAGTATACAGTAAAGAAAACAATTGTTTAATTTAGTCAGAGCATCACCTGTTTGTGATCCCGTTCATGTAAAGCGAATTCGAAATACATTTTTTAGATATAAATAAGTGTTTTTACAAGCAATTATTTATATTTAAATACGGTTGTCATATTTGTAGAAGTTAAAACGAACTAAAAATTAGTTTTAGCTTAAAAATTTCACACACACTTTTATAGGCAGTTGGTTGAAAAACGTTTTAATTCTTTTTTATCAATATGCTCAGGCATATTTTCTCTTTATAGTTTTTAAATATATGTATATCTGTGGCGTCTTATTATAATATTCTAAGTTAAATTTTAAAAATAAAAAAACATTCAATTTGCGAAATTTGTTTACTAGTATATTTTTTTGTCACTAATTTTGTGTTAATTAGCAAATTTTTATAGTATTTTATATATTTTAAGTTCTTCTGAAATGTAGCTTTTCATTGAAATTTACCTCATCTTGACTTACGAAACCACAGATGCACAGAAAAAAATACTTTGCTCATTCAAACACAACATTAACTGAATCAAATGAACTTTTATTCAATTTAGGTCCAACAAAGAAATTCGTAAATTTGGTTAAAAATTTTGTAACATATTTATTAAAAAATAAATTCACTGTTGTAACATCAAACAATAATTTAATAGATACAGTAAAAATGTTTGTTGGAAAGAAAAATATTTTCAAGCAAGTGATTGCTTCAATATATTTTGAAGATAATTTTTTCTGTGTATGTCTTTTCTTTTCTCTTAAGATCTTTTATTTGCTGGCTTGTCGACCCAATAGACTTTATCAATCACTGTGAAACCCAGTTTCTCAAACATAGAACGGGATGCTAAATTATCAGCTACTACTGGAGCGGTCACTTCAATGTCCTTTTCAGCTAATAGCTTGGACATGTAACGTACTACCGAGTTTCCAAAGCCCTTACGTCTGTGTTTTTCAGCAACCTGGAGAAGACCAAGAGCTCCTAAGGGCAATCTACAATAAGTAACAAATAAGTTTTAAATAAGTCTAGAACACACTTTCGGCTAAACTAGCAACTACTATAGTAATTTGTAAAATTAAGTAAAAGAAAAGTTTTTGCCCTTAATTCGCTACCTTGCTTTGAAAGATTAATATTATTTTCAGTTTGTGGCATCATTCAAGGGCTTAATTATTTATTTGCTAATAAGAGCAATAAGAAATGTTTTCTTTGAGGTCTGAAAATAGACCTTATTACTGTCTTTTTGAGCCGTTTATTGCCGCCGATGAGTTGATTAGCATCAACGAAATGTCGGCGGCACACAGACGGCTGAACAACAATATTAAGGTCTAGTTTTAGACCTCAACTAATACACGATTCAAGGGCTTAATAAATTGGGGAGCAAGATTTTGCGGACAGCTAAAAACTCGTACACGAAATTTTTTTAAAACATCAGAATACTAAAATGTAGCTGTACACAAAAAACTAGCTGTGCTCCCATTACAACCGAATGCAAAAAAAGCAACAATAGGGTGTAAGAATAGAAAACAGACGTGCCACCAGACTGAATGCAAAAGCAACTAGAATGTCTCTCACAAAGCACTATTCGTTTTATATTAATATCTGCATTTGGTTGCATCTTCATTATTAAATATACATACATATTTGCATACTTACATTAAACACCATGCAACCAAATCGTTGCCTTCAAATAAACCGATCGAGTCATTAAGGCGCAAAAGTAGTTTCACAAATTGAATTGATTGCGGTGATCTGTGAGGCCAAACACTATTTATCTGTTCCGCATGGAACTCTTCTAGAGGCTTAAATTGCACATTTTCAGGGGAGCTGTAAGACATTTGTATAATTCATACATATGTGAAAAATGTGAATTTTTGTGGCAAAAATTTTAACTGAATTTAATGAAAAGTGCAATTGGAAATGATCTACTTTGAATTTTTTTTTGTTATATTGTAGTTGGTATTTTGTTAAAAGTTGGTCGATTGATTTCTTTATGTTATATGTATGTATTATATAAGATATGTAATTTTAATGAGTCGATGAGTTTTGAATTGGATTTTTAGTGAGTTTCAAGGATGTCGAATTTCGTTTTTGTGTGACAACTTGCTTAATAGTGAACCGCTTTGCTTCATCTTTGCTGATGTGGTACCACACACAATGTGTAGGTTTGTATGCCTCCTTTTCTAAGCCACAATGAATAAAATGGTTTTCCACAGCTGGCGCGACAAGTTCTTGATATCCACCCAATAGATAAGATTGCGAAGAATCTAAACAGTTTAAAGCTTTCTGTAAACTTTCAATACTGTCTTCGCATGTGTTAAAATAAAATGCATTAAAAAACTGAAAAGCACACAAATGCAAAACTTATTGAGAGCAGACAATTTTTATTCAACGAAGAGACTATTTTAATTACCTCGGCAATAAATGTGCCATTTGATTCCCAATCACCGTTGAGGGAGTAAATACTAAAAGTAAATTCAGGTTCTTTATTTTTCCAATTAATTAATGTTTGCAATAAATTATAGCAGCTTGAATGGTTTTTTCGTTTTATATACAAATCTCGCAATCCTGGCCATTTATCTATAGGTATTTTTTCTAATTTATCAACCATTTCAGTTGCGTTGAATGCAAAGCAACGCGAACAAAATTTCTTATCAGACTGAATGTTTATTATTCATTTATTATTTGAGCAGACTTTGCAAAGTTTTATTCTGTAGCAGTGAGACTTTTTGTGAGTACCTCTTTTGACTTCAAGAGCAACAAATTTTTTCTATTGAGCTATTCCCAGCAACTTCAAGAAAAACAAAAAAAAAAAAAAGTAGCTTATCTGGCAAATACATATACACCACCTTTGCCAACTCTGAATTATATCCCTTTCATTCCATTCTCTTTCGTGGAGTTTTTAACATTATGATGTCCCACTAATCCATGGACTTAACTGGGCAGTTGGTGACAAAACTACTCCATGTCACCACCTGATTGTATAATGCATAAAAAAGTATGTATGCATAGCTTAATTTTCGTTGTAACGGGTTATCCGTTACAATACATTTATAGGTCAAAAATATGGATTCTTAAGTAAAACATGTAGTGCATATAATGAAGAGTCATGCTGCTATTGAAAGTTATTTGTGCTAATTGATATGTTTTTAATTGTCTAATTTCCTTATATTGTATATTGCAAGCTATACCACTTCAACGTTGATGAAGTCTCAATTTTTCATGGCTTTTGATGATTTTGAATTATAGGTATGTATTTTAATTTGCTTAATAGTGAACCGTTTTGCTTCATCTTTGCTGATGTGGTACCACACACAATGTGTAGGTTTGTGTACTTCCTTTTCCAAGCCACAATGAATGAAATGATTTTCCACAGCTGGCACAACAAATTCTTGATATCCACACAATTCGTAGGATTGTAAAGAATTTAAACAGTTTAAAGCTTTCTGCAAACTTTCAATGCGTTGTAATTTTACCCCCAAATTCATAAAAATTATTTCAGGCTTATAAGGCTCTTATTTGACATATTTGTATGGAAAATTTGTCAAATAAGAGTTTAATAAACCTAAAATATTTATTATGAATAATATGCAGTTCACATATGCCTTTTTAATTGAAACAATATTCAGTTAATTGGCAATATCGTTTTGGTGTTCATACATACTTAATATTGCTACGACAATTAGCATTTGGCAGGTGAAAAAGTTATTGTTTACATTTGGTTATTTTGTAAAGGGTGTTTTTTCGATGTATAGAACTCTAAGTTGGCATTACTGTTCCAGATGGCTACCGATTTAACAGGTGTCAAGTGATCTATTCTCAGTTTGGTTTGGCAATATGTACATCATGAATAAACTCACGCGTGAACAAGGCTTGCAAATAGTGCAATTTTATTTCGAAAATAATGGTTCTGTGCGGAATACGTATCGCGCACAATTTTGTTTAGCAATGAAGCGCACTTCTGGTTGAATGGCTACTTCAACAAACACTACTGCCGCATTTGGAGTGAAGCTAATCCTCAAGTGCATGTCGAAACACCGTTACATCCACAAAAACTGACTGTTTGGTGAGCTTTATGGGCTGGTGGAATCATTGGTCCGTACTTCTTCAAAAACGATGATGACCAGAAAGTTACAGTCTATGGTGATCGATATAGAGCCATGATTACTAACTTTTTCATTCCTGAATTGAATAACCATGATGTCCAGGAGATGTGATTTCAACAAGACTGCGCAACATGCTTGTGCCACAAACGCTTGACCATTTGGAAGACAACATTCGCTGTATTATTGCCGATATACGGCCAGAAATGTTGGAAAAAGTCATCGAAAATTGGAAGTCCAGATTGGACTACATCCGCGCCAGCCGTGGCGGTCATATGCCAGAAATCATACATATTTAAAATGTAATGCCACAAGATTATCTTTCGGATAAGTAAAATTCATGCCAATCAAATAATCCATCGTTGTTTTAATGCAACTTAAAGTTGTATACATCGAAAAAAAACACCCCTTATCATAAAAAATTAAAAAAAAAAAATTGTTTTTTTTTTATTTATTTTGTTGACGTTTGATTAGTAAAATTTTCACAAGGAGTGTTCAATATGTACTGTTATTGTAAAAGCTTGTTCATTTGGTACTGTTAATACAAATCTAACAGTGTTGCATTATAAATTTTACTCATTATTGAAACAATTATCTCTTAATTGCCAATAAGCTAATTGTAATTTTTATATGAAAATTTTGTCTCAATAATGGCTTTAATTGTTATAATTTGAATATTGCTGCATGTATGAACAGGATATTACTGACAAAGTTTTCTGAGTGTTAAATTTATAGCAATATTATATGTACCTTTTCTCTATTACAGCTGCCCAAAGGGATTCATTATAAAACCGCTTTGCTCCTCTACTGACGCCGAAGTTATTGATAGGCTGTGGCCAAACAGGCATGACGGTTCCCTATTCCTCATAAAACGTTTAATTGATTGGAATGCAAATATGGGCATTTATGTAGAAGAAACAAATGAGTTAGTCGCTTGGTGTTTGCGGTAAGTTTTATAAATTTTTTCTTATTGTTACTAAGGTATTTTTTTTTTTCTTCAAAACTGTTTATAATTGTAGACTACAAGGTGGTTTCCTCGGCGCTTTGCAAGTCAAAGATAATTACAAACGCTTGGGATTGGGAGCGGCGGTAGCACGAGCCACCTCCCGGCGCATAGCTGATCAAGGTGACGATGTTATGGCTCTAGTCAATAAAGATAATTTACCATCGCGTGGCATGTTTGAAAAACTAAATTTTAAAATAACTGATAATTGTTATTGGCTAAGAACACTTCCAACGGTGCAAAATTTTAGATGGCATGACGACGAATAGCATAGCACTATTAGCTTTTGAGCAAGAAATTATTTATGTACTTGCATATGTATACACGAGGAGTATAGAAGCAGAGGCAGCAATCTCCACATTTAGCATTTTCGTAATAAATGGTAAACAACTGTAACTTCATGTAGATTTATAAATATTTATGTATTTGTAGATTTATAACTATTTCTCTCATCATTTTGTCGTAAAACTAAGAACCAAGACTATAATTGTTTGTAATAAAACTTGCCCAAATACAGAATGTTTAAATTTGTAACTCTTACAATTAAAGTTAAAAAAAAATGTTATGTTTTTGTACCAAACAAATTTTGTTTTCGTAGTCTGAAGAACAAAATGCACCAAATGTTATATATTTTTGAATTTGCCCCAACTTATGGTGGAACTTGCCGAAGGTACGTAGTGCAATTTTTTTCGATACCGCTAGTTAAAGTTGGGTGTTGCTTTAATTTTGAGTACAAAAGGTCGCAAATTTTGTGAGATTTTCTTTACGAATTCGGCAATTTGAATAAAGTTTGAACTCTTAAAAGTAGATAAAAGAAGCATAACTGACGATATTATTAGGGAAAAAAAAGTTTAAATTCAACATTTATGTTCACAGGGATGAAAAGATCATCACACGGTGATTTGTTTTAAATATGGCAATACCTTCTAAAGTATACGCCATATATTTTTATATGATTTTCTGTTTTGGTGAGCTTTCGCAAGTTTAAAAAGTAATTTTCATTTTACCCTCATTATTGCGTACTATGTCTAAGTCTTGTGGAACAGACCTAATTCCACATTCACATATTAGCTGTGATGCCGTGCTCAACGTTTGGTTTGACAAAATACAGGCAGGTTTTTTGTTGTTGTAGAGTTGCACTGGCCTGATAAATAGGCCTTGGAATCAAACTTATTTACTTACGTTTTCATTGAGTAATTGTGGAAATATAGAAGAATCAACTCAAACACAGAAGTTGTTAACTGTTATAGGTTATGTCAGATTAAACGAAAAATCGTAGTGTGAAAAAACAAATTTTGAGCCTTATGTAAATGACAATTTCGACAAATGTACATGGTTGCAGAGGAAAGGTAAAGCTTGAAAAGCCACTGCAAAATGCATGAGCGTAGGGTATGAGTTTAAGTTTTTACGTCTGACTGTGTTTGTTCAAAAAGAAATCACATGGGTACACACACAATGACCGAACCGAGGCAGAGCAGCGTAAAATCGCGAAACTATGACTGCACTCACACACGCAAGACGTTGCCATGCTCAAGAAAGATAAAGCGATTAAGTATTACATCACTCCTGGACGTGATTATTTGATCGTCTCTAGGGCGCTCAATATAATACTTTGTTCTCGTAAGATAAATGTTTAATCTCTCTCTCTCTCTCTCTTTCTCTCTCTTATTTTTGCCTTCTATTTCTTGTTAAAAAGTGAATGCCCATCATATTTACGTTTCAGTAACGTTTGCCGCGTTAAGCTCGTAGCACCGTAAACACTCATTTACCTTACAAAAAATAAAAAGTTAAGCAGAGTAATGTCGGAATTACAAACATTAACTGACGTAAATGACCTCAAGTATTTGCTTGATTTATATCAGAAAAAATTGCCAGACACAGCGCATGGTTATTATACGCTTAAAAATTTTATTTCTTGGTTTAACTTAAATCCAAACATTGATCATGTTCATGTTTATGTGCTTGAAAATTGGAAAGAAACTGGCTTTTTTATTATACTGGTAAGTAAGAATTTCATTTTTATGATTTTAAAAATAAATAAACAACGTTTGCTTGTTTTTTCGATCCCAAGGACTATTACCAATTGTTTATTCACACTTTGCATTTGAATGAAGCTGAAGTAAAATACGCTTTAAAGCTGTTGGACTGGACTCGTAAATATAAAATTTTTGCTTTATCAGCAAATTTATATCCTATTATAGAGGAAATACTAAAGAAAGATCTGAATGGAGATATGAGATCTACTTCATTAAAAATCTATCAAAGGGATGCCGACAGTATTGAAAGTAAAACATATATTGAGTGAGTAGCAATTTAATATTTGGTTTTCTTCGACCCCTTATTTTATATTTAATATAATTAGTTTTTTGAGCTTAAGCTCATATTTCGCTATAGCAATAATATAGTGCTGAAGAAGCTATCCGTAGGAGAGCGAAATATCGTCAAGAGAATATTCGTTTAAATAAAAGAATATATACGTTTATAACCAAAAAGACCTTAAGCTCAAGAAATAATAATTATATTAAATATCAACTAGGGGTCGAAGAAAACCAAATAGTAAAATAAATATTTATATTAAATCTAAAAAAGAGTAGAAATAAAAAAAACTAATGTTTTGTTTACATAACATAAGCAGGCAACAGATTGTAGTAACTTACGTTTGCTTGTTGTAGTTATGAATGTTTTTAGGAAAAGTAAAATGTGTGGCGAAGCGACTGAATTGTTTTCTTTATTGGAGATTTGTTTGCACGTTTTGTTTAGGAATGCTTATTATATGCCTGAAAATAAAAGAATGAATCATTAAGTTTAAAACAGTCTTTCAAGGCATTTCAAATTCTCTGACGAGTTGAGTGGCATCAACGAAATGTCGGCAGCATATACATACATATAGAGACGGCCGAAAAGTTAAACAGAAAAAAATGCAAAAGAAATGTGGCATAAGCAGCAATTATTCCTTTGATTTAAGACTAGCTTGTGCTAGTCCTTGAAGAAATGACAACCCCCAAAATTAAATTTTTGTTTTTACTAGCCTTAGGCTGCTCCTGGATATGCTTCAAATATGTAAGACTGCTTCCCTTAATCTTCAATGCTTAGTGTTGTCGTTGTATAAAATTTGTTAGTTTTTATAATTTATTTTACTAGCACCAAAGTGTCCCCAGAGAAATCAAATATACCCAGATAGAAAGATTGTACACATCATGCAATGAATATTGCTCCCTGTCTCATTGAAACATACATACATATGTACGTATACGTATTGCAATACAGTTCATAAGACTGATGCATTAATCATACGCGACATACCCATCGTATGTTTTTCCATATAATCACGGATGTTGCCTAGATTTAGTTACTTTGATGGCAAGCTTTCTTTTCATAATTTTTAAGTTCTAATTGGGCATATTTAAGTTTATGCAATTTATTAAACGAATTATAGATCTGAGTTCCTTTTGGCGTTGATCGGTTTCGAATGGATAAAGTGTTATTTGTAGGTATATACAGTAAAACAACTCGAAGGTCAGGCTAGAAATTGTAAGGCCTCTTTAAACAGATTACAAAAGCATTAGTTGCTTTATACATTATTCAGACACACACAATCAAAGTATTTTATGCAATAGCTGCCAGCTTTTCGAAAACGTACTTAACTATTAATTCATGTATTTGTGTTAAAAACAAATTTTCATATTTTTTTTTATTGTTTTGAATACAAATTTTAAAATGAACATTTTTGGCCTGTCTTACAAAAACCGGCAGTGAGGCGTTAATTCAGCTCAATATAACAGACAAAAATTTAATTACTGCCTCATTAATTGAGTAGAACTCACTGAATATACTACACCGCAACAAAAGAAAGTGAGAGAAAAAGTACTGAATCTACATACCATAATTTGTTTGTTTTTTCCAAAAAAAAAACCTTTAATTCACAAAAATTGTCCATAAACCGCTGACACAGCAACATTCAAATTTGAAATGTCAATTTTAAGATGAAAAATTTTAAATTTTTTTTGACATAACCTGATTTTTTATCGATAACTTCAACGACATGTTGACAGTTTTGCATTTATCTCAATATAGTTGAACTCTTTGCACATACTAAACTCTACTATTACATTATATTTGCACTGTTCTCCAAAACTTAAACAATGCAAGAAAAATGTAGTGTCATACGGGCATTATGCTGTGTGTTTGTTGTTTATTTTGTTTTTGTTTTACATTTTTTTTGTTCGATAGCTCATTCCATATCGAATGCGACGATTTGACCCCTGAACCACTTTAAAGCGTTGCTCAATTGTGTATCTTTTCATAATTCATATTGATTTAGTCTAAAATTGAGAAATGTCAAATAAAATATAGAAGAAAAACATTTAACATTGGCTGGCGTTTTGAACATGCTTTAAATTATAAAAAAATATGTAGAAATGAAACAAAAAGAATTTTGTTTATTTATTTATCTTCTTTTTACCATGCTATATATTATTATAAAGAGGGACTAAATCTCAGTCGCAATAGTATCAACTGCTAATTGAGGAGACTAATTGTCTTGAATAAAGGGAATATGAGAGAGAAAGAGAGAGAGAGAGAGCAATTTAAAATCTTGATGACTCAATTGAATTTTGCGTCTGAATTGCTTATTATGACTTTTTTAATTACTTCACATGAAAATTATTTTTAATTAAAGCAGACTAATATACAGCTAGAATTTTGCTTTGTAATTTAGTATAGTAATAATTTCTGTTGATTATTTTAGGTGTCAAAATAGGCCTTATAATTGTTTTCTTTGCCGTCTATATGCCGCCAATATTTCGCTGGTGCTACTCAACTCGTCAGTAGACTCGAAAAAATTATAAACTTAGTGGAGTACTATCACCGGAGTGTTGGCGGCATATAAACGGCTGAAAAAGACTCAACTCCAATTATGAGGTATATTTTTAACCCTAAATAATACATTTCTATTGGCTCTTATAGCATATAAATAATTAGATTGAATTCTGAATTTCGGTTGATTTTATTCATTTTTAGAGTGCCCAAGTTTCTGGTACTACGCCCTTTATCCATCACAGATGCAAATCTTATCAACGATGTATGGTACTCGAAACAAAATGGCTCCTTAGAATTTATTCAATCTCTAATAAAATACAATATCAGTCTTGGACTTTATATCAAAAGCACCAACGAATTAGTGGCCTGGTGTACAAGGTTTGTACAAAAGTATTCACAACAATTTTTAAGTGTTTCGAGCAAGCACAGCTCTAATCATCAGTTTTGCTTCTTTCAATTTTCAGATGCCAATGTGGATTTCTGGGCACTCTGCATGTCAAGGAAGAATTTCGTGGTCAAGGCCTAGCAAAATTATTAATAGATGTGTATTCGCAAAAACTGCTAGAACTTGGCGAAGATGTTCGAACATTGATCAATGATAAAAATATGGTGTCACAGGCACTTTTCAGCAAATTAGGTTTCAAATATCAGGAGGATGTTTTTATTGCATATAATAAAATATGATGCTACGATTTTTGTACAGAAACAATAATTGATACACAGTCTGCATATAGTTCCAAGTCTATGTATACGATTTTGCCTGCAATACACATATGGTTGAGTATATGGCAACAAATTCAGTGATTGAAGCAATCAGAGCGATGCAAAATAAGCACATTTTTAATACATATATATTTTTTAATACCAGAACTTTACAGTTATAGATTTAATTTTTAAATTTTTAATCAGGCTGTGATTGTGATTTAATATTAATTTTAATTTTAAATATAATATTTAAGCCCGTTTTGCTCCAGTCGCAAGGCAATTGGTAATTTTTAAAACCTGAAATCGTCTACAGTACGATAAATCGTCACGTCTGGCAGCCATGTTTGCCAGTTTGCCAGCCAGCGAGAACTACTAAAGCGCCACCTTACGTCGGTTGCACATAAGATTCGGTGTAGAACTTTGCTAGATGGCAAATTACAAACGTGGCACGCTTTTCAAATTTTGTCATCGTTAAGGCCAAGTTTTGGAACCACTGGTGGGTGGGTGTTACGCCAAATATTAGATACGATTGCAACTTTATTAACGGAAAATCACAGAGGAAATATTATTAAAATCCATCCTCATTTCAATAAATCAGTCAAGTAAGAGTCCCCCACACGTAGTGCAAAGTTTCAACATCAGCCTGCTTAAGATACATACATATTTCATTTGGCAGACGTAGAACTGTTCCTGTTTACAATTGAATAAAAATTGGTTGAAAATATTTTTAAGTACATATGAAATACGGTTTCACTCAGCATCGCTCGCTCACTTAAATACATGCAAAACAATAACAAATTTTAAATCTCTGTTGTTGTTTTCAGTGTTTTTGTGCAAGCGAGCGATGTCGAGTGACACGTGAAAGTGGCACTTGATTTTTTCTTATTATTTTTTATATTTTAGTATTACATACATACATACAGACTTATTAGGAGGCTAGGTCGATTTGTATGGACTAACATTTTTCGACAGCTTTTCATTTCAAAAGATCATTAGCGTTCGATTTAAAATTTTTATTTTTTTTTTTTTTTTGTATTTTTGTGTATGATCTATTTTGGCTCAGGGTCGGTATGTTCGAAAAAAATATTGGGCAGCAAAATTATTGGAGGTTGATCATATACTAGACCTCTCTACGATCATCTTAGAGCAACTTAGTGTAATGGGGGGAATCTTTCATTTTCGTGGCCTCCAAATACAGGCCTTTAATACTAATCAGTCTCAGGGAGTGCGCAGATTAGTGAGCAATAATTTTTTCTCAAAATTTTTTTGAACACACCAACACCGCACCACGCCTCCTTCAGAGGAGGGGGGGGGGGGGGGCTGCCATATAAAAATTTTAAAAAAATAATAAATTAAAATCAGACACTTCAAAATTGATTTTTTGAAAAGTCGTAGTGAACTATTTTTTTCCTCATGCCAAGAGCTACCGATTGCTAAATCGACCCACCCTAATACTTATATGCATATGTTTATGTTATGTGAAACGTTCAAAGGTTTTTTATGTCTCAAAAGTTATACATAGTTATATTTAACTAAAACAGTTTCTAATGTGAACTTAATTATTAATTCAGATCCAAAAATGAACCTTTTCAATATGTTTGCTGTCTTTTTCAGCTGTCTATATGCCGTTCATATGTGAACTTAATTATTTATTTGCTTTAAGAGCTAATTGAAATGTATTAATTCACGACTAACAATAGGCCTTTCGTTGATGCTAATCAACTCATCAGTAGACTCGAAAAATTCTAAGCTAATTTTCAAACATTGTGTTAAAAAGAGTTTTTCGAGTCTACTGATGAGTTGATTGGCAATGTCGGCGGCATATAGATGGCTGAAAAAGACAGAAAACATTTGAAAGGTCTATTTTTAGACCTGAATCGAAACAGTTTCTCGTATGGGTGGGAACACCTCTTAAATTGTGACTTTGTTACTAGTGATGGGCAACATTTTTCATTTGAGTGAATCGCTCGTTCTATTTCAGAAAACTAATGTGAATTAATTTTTTTTTAATTCATCTTTCTGAATGTTATGCACATTTCAGAATGAAGCAAAACCAAAATGCCTCTTTCCTTTCCTTGTGTCTTTGTTTATAATTCACTTAATCTAATGAGGAAAATCTTACAAAGAAATAAATTTCATGTATATTAAAAGCTTATTTAATAAATACTGTATAGTAATATTGTTTAGCATGGCAAATTGACAAAGAAAAATAATATTAAAATTAAAAAGCAAAATATCAAAAAGGTTTTTAATTAATGTTGACATAAAATATAAATTTGGAAGCACTTTTTTTTTTGAATTGAAACAAAAGATTTTCATTTTATTGTTTTAAATGCGTTTGGTGCGTTTAAGTTGAGCACTTAAAGGGCTGTTATTCCTTAAATTGTTTGTTAAATACTTCAACGCATAATACTTTTCATAAAAAAGTTAAGTGATTGAAACGATGAAAGATGTGTAGGAAATTAATAAAGCTAAGACCAATTGAAAGTTTTGTTTTTATTAGAAAGCTTTAGTGTTCTACAGAAAAAGAGAAAACAAAAACAGTATGAGAGAAAAATGAGGAAGTGAAAAATCCACAAAAAAAAAGTATTTATCTGGCGGGAAGAAGCAATTAATTAAAATCGAGAAAGTAATATATAGCTTGCATAAAATTTGATTCCATTCATTTATAACTCTAAGCACGTAACATGTCTCAGGATTGTTTGTAATAAATTCTTTTAAAAAATTCTAATAATAAGTTACATTATTAACAGTTTATATTTACAAATTTCTTCTTTCAATCTATTATAATTGTCATTCATTCAGCATTTGTTTTAAAAATAATTACTCTATGTATATTATACAGAATACCATCGTGGCGATCATGAAACAGCCAAGGAATGTACCGCAACTAATAAGTCTTCAACTTTACATTTCCCGTTTGCTTTAAAAATCGTAATCACCATAATTTTGCCACAAAAAAAAACTTTCTCTATTCTAATTAACAATTATAAATCTTATTATTATGAATAGCACACAATAGCTTTCAAAAATGTTACAAACTAGTTCCGAAAAAGTGCATGATTTACACTGCAGTTACACGACCAAGTTTTGCTATCAAGTTTTTTTCACATACTGCTTGTCGAAATTCAATAAAATTGATAGCTGTGACGTAGGCTGCACGCAATTTCATAACAATTCGTTTTCAAGATGCCGTCAAGAAGAAAATTAAAAATAGCTGCTTCATTAAAAGTACTATCAGAAATAAAGAATATAAAAGAAGAAGAAAAAAACCAGAGGGCAGAAAGGAAATACTGGGTGAAGCCCTACTAATAAGGGGCTGGTAAATATTTAAAAATGTATAGCTCTATAAATCGCAGCACATTATTATATTTGTTGGTTTTGCACGTAAACATTTTTATTTATATTTTTAAGCTTGAATCTGTTTAATTTTTATCACTTTTAATTGCAACTTTCAAACACAAAACAAAAAAATATTTGCAGACAGAACGAAAAAAAATTGTTGTCAGCTGTTTTGGTGATTGTGACTTGATGCTCTCTGTGGAAAGCAAAAATTGTCATCAAGTTTGCAGCAAAATTGTGAGTGTATTAGTAAAAAAGTGTGAATCTATTAAAACTTGAAAGGCAAAACTTGATCGTGTAACCCCCCAAGTTACAAAAGCTTGCCTGTTTCTTTAACTTTTCCTAATTTAAGATTGAAAGAGTGAAACAGTCAGTCTATGCGGGAAAGAGACGCATACGTTTGACATCATCTAAACGGATTTTTTTTTTTAAGGCAATCGAACATAATTTTGCATGTCTGATTTGGCCTATTATTTCATAAATCTATACATAATCACAATTTTAAATAGACCAGCTATTAGATCACACATTGAATTAGTCAGTTGTGGTTACCTTGAGTTACATTTTTAAATTAACACATTTATTTTTTATTTTAAAACTTAGATGATAATTTCTCTCCTAACAAATGTTTAGTTGATCAGTGTTCGTTTGCCGCAACAAGACAAAAAATATAAAAAATAAAAGAAAAAAACGAAATGAAAAAGTTGACTTTCTTGAAGTTAATATTGCTAATTTTCATTAAAGTATCAACAGGTAAATTAAAGTTTTTTTTTCTAATTTTTGTTCGAGAACCGTTCTGAACCTCTTACAGAATTTCCGTGTTTGTATCAAACTCAATTTCAATGGCATCCGATAAAAATATAATTGGTTTTCTCTCCTGATTGAAAAATAACCCACCTTTTCGAAGAATTTCGGAAGGGATTTTTTGCAATAATTTTAATTCCATCGGTTTTTACACACCTGAACTTGCGAAACAAAACTGTCATAAATAAATTGAGCCAAGTACGAGAGTGACTCGCACAGCAAGGCTTCCGTACTACCTTGCACATTCTAGACAAAGGGTAACCCTGGTGTATTCTCTAGTTTTCAAGTTTTTATTGTTTTTAATAGTTGTTAGTGTATAGGTCAGCCAACTACAGGGTGTCCCCATGTATGAACACCAATTAAATTTTAACTTTTTTTAAACTTTAGTGTAGTGTGAAAACTTTCAAGTCCCTCTCTTCGACGATTCAAAAACGAAAGTAAATTTTCAAATCAAAGGGTGCCCCCGTACAAAGGGCGACATTCATAGTTTCAGTTTTTGCTATCTTTGGTATGTTTTGTTGTGTAGGCCTGGTGACTACATATACTGTGTAAATTTCAAATCTCTATCTCTTACGGTTACAAGTAATTTCAGTTTCTTGTGCGGGAGCACCCTTTAGTTCTTAACTTTTTTCTTATTTTTGGCATTTGTTATGGTAGAGCCACATATACTGTGAAAGTTTCAGCTCTCTAGCTGTAATGGCTCAAAGTTATAGCTAATTTTTGCAGTTTCTTGTATGGGCGCACCCTTTAGTTCTAATGTTTTTGTTGTTTTGGCTGTTTATTGTTGTAGAGGCTATGCGACTACTTATGCTGTATACATTTTAGCTTCCTAACTCTTATGGTTTAAAAGTTATAGCTAATTTTCACAGTTTCTTGTATGGGGGTCCTCTTTAGTTTCTAACTTTTTGTTGTTTTTAGTACTTGTTGCTTTAGCGGCCGGATAACCACATGTATTGTGAAAATCTCAGCTCTCTAGCTTTCACCGTTTGGAAGAATGGGGCCTGTGACGGATGGACGGACGTAGAAGTCTCAGTAATAGGGTTCCGTTTTCACTCTATGAGTACGGAACCCTAAAAAGGGTAAATTCATGCAACAAAAAACAACATTTAGTAGTACTTTATTTTTTCTGTATCTCAGTAGTTTTAAACCTGAATTTGCCCATTTTCAATACCATGCAAGAAGAGGCAGCTAAAAACCGAATAATTCAAAATTAAGGTCAATAAAAATTGGTTTCAAAAACAGCGTTTAAAAATGTGTTTCTTGCGAAGCAAATCTATATATAGCCTTTTCGGAAAGGGTATAAAAAGGACCTCAAGTTTGGGTTATTAAAAAAAAGTTTGAAGGAAATGGGTTCACAAATATTATTGCATTAAATTTTCAAAAATGTTCGCATTTTACGCCTCCTGTCCTTTTCAAATTGCAAAATTTTCGCATTTCCTCACAATGTTAAGCTGTTTAATCTTCTTTCATTTCAGCAAAAACTAACAAAGACTGCTTTACTGTGTTGCATGCAATGCCACGATCAGAACGGCAAAGCCTTCATAAAATGTCCTTAATTGAAACACTTGATAATTCGTTCACGAAAAATATGTTCACTTGCTTTCTGAAAACAACACGTTACAGCGAAACTGAAAAACTTACAACTGAAAAATATTACGACATTTATGACAAGTGTGTTAAATTTCAACGAAAGCCACCTGAGACATTTGGAAAGAAAGAACTGCAAGAATTTCAACAGCTGGGACTGGAACAAAGTTTGATAAGTTATTTAAATGATGGTGTCATGTCGGGCAACAAAAAGCACATTCATGAAAGTGTAATGTACATTAAAGATTTAATGGCAAATCTCATTGAGACCAGTGCGGAGTTTCGAGATTACAGAAAACAGATTCTACCAAAAGTCCACCAAGAAGTTGAACGTCGCAAAGAGCCTGAGCCTGAGCCTGTGGTGCGGGTGCGGGTGCGGGTGGCTGCAATCGGTCCAAAGTCTGGACAAACATCTAATATAAATAAAAAAGCGGCTTGGCAGCTGTCACATTTTTTATCTATACTTTGTATTATAATATTTTCATGCTAAAAATATTTAAAGTTTATTATCCTTTTATACATAATTATCAAAATAAATGCCAAAATAGGCTGAAAAAAATATTTTTTTTTCTTTGACAATTAACAAACGATTTCGATAGATTTTTATGCACTCACTTTTACAAACAATTTGTTTTAACGTAATTTAATGCATTAGACTGGAAACACTCATCATCCCTTAAGGAGTATAATCAAAAAAAAAAAAAAAAAAAGAAAAGTAAATAAATGAATTTCGAACTAACCCTTTCATAAAAAATATTGGCAAAAGGGGAAATAAGTGCATTTTTTCAAACTGACATAAATAACTTGCACTCATCCTTTAAGTCATTCCTTTAAATCATTGCTGCTAAATATGTACGTGCAGCATTAATACACAAACGTACACACACAACGACAACAATTTTGCGGAAAATAAATTTTTGCTTAAAGCAATTTTTCTACTGCATTAGGGAATACTCCTCGTACTCAATCTGACACGTTACCAAAAAGAAGAAAACACTCATCGTCATGAAAATGGCACAACACAACAGACAAGACGGTCTCAAACGGCTGTCTAAATAAATTTGCTGTGCAGACAGTCACCAACAGTAACAACAATTAATACTCACCTCAGCACAATGAATTAAGAAATTTGCATTTTTGTTTGCAACTAATTTTGGCCTGTTTTTGCAGGTCACCTACAGTGACACCTTGAAGCGATTGTGGGGCCTTTCGAAATCGCAAAAAACAAACAGCTGCCTGTTCCTCAATATCGAAGTTGTGCAATTGTTCGTACTCTAAGCGAAATAAAATTAATTTGGGTTTCTCTATGATGTTCTTTTATACGAACGATGACTCGTTGGACAAGTCGAAAAAACGTAAGAGTTTTCATACAAAAGCCGATTCCTCTATTTCGATCATGCTGTCAGCACTGCGAATAAAAATATCAAAATCAACCATTTGCTACTTTGCTTACAAGTAAGAGTTTTTATGCAAACAATTTTATATTTACTTATTAAAAAATTTAAAAATAAATAGTGAGTTCATTTATTAAAGAATTATCATATTGCTACGTTTTTAATATTTATATCCTTTTTACACTGACGTATGTACATCTTACATCTTTCATCACTTTGCAAAGATGTTTACATCTTCCCGAAAAATCTACATCTTTCTACATCAGCAGAAGATGATCCTTTCTCATTTTGTTCCATCTTACATCTATCGTTTTTTTTAGTGCCATCACTAAAAAACTTGCAAAAAATTTATTGCTTTTGTACCATCACTAGCAAAATAATATTTCAGATAATAACAAAACAAATTTATCATAAGAAATTCAGTGGAACATGTATTTTGTTATAATTTTTAATTAATTATAAATAAATTCATTTTAATTGCAGTGCAAAAGAAAGCTGGTTTTCGCATCGTGTGGTCAATCGATATGGAGATTATGTTGCTTGAAATTTGTGTCGTTTTTTCTCAAAATTTCAAGCTTCTCCGCCAATAATGAAAAATGTTGTCGTTTGACTCGAAAGTTTTCTTTAAAGAATTCATCATCATTATTTACGACATCTTTTTCCCAAAATGTTCCATAGCGATTCTAAAAATGTATTTTATATTTCTTTTATAATTTATAATACTTTTACTTACAAACATCCAAACCTTTCGAGGAAGGGTCATACTTATGTCTACCGAAAATTCTTCTTCATCATCATCTTTCATGATGGTCTCCAATATTTTAATGCACTGCATTAAAATTTGGATTTGTTCTTGTAAATTAAGTGATAATCCAATGGTTAATACCTCCTCCAAGTCCATTTGAAATTTTTTTTATTTTTCACAAAACTTTTGAGGCTTCTTTTTTGACAGCTAAATAAATGAAAGATGTTGTCAATGTAAGCGACTGTTTCACATTTTCAACATGGATGTTAGTCTGTGTAAAAAGGCTATTAGTAAAAACGGTTTTTGGAAACAACGTAAGTGCTTACGTAAGTACAGTAAAGCAACCGTATCGTAGCCGCTAACCTCATCTTTGCCTAACGCTCAAATCAATCCGTTTTCGGTCCGTTTTGATCATCTGCGGAAAACAAACTGTTAATTCTGATACAAATGACTTCAAAATAAGTCTGTAATTTCTTGAATATTGGCGTTACACAATGTTTGCTGCATACTGTAAATATTGAGAATGAAGTGTAAATATATAAATACGTACATACATACATACATTAATGCAACTCGCGAAGAAATTGATTTCGTTAACCTCTCAGATTTGCCTTATAAAGCCGGCTGCACTATAATGCATAATACAGGCGGAGGTACATTATTTTTAATGTTTCTTTCTGTGTGTAGCAATTGTATTTTGTCTGATGTTTGCCAAATATCACAGTTTTTTTTTGATATTTTCTCATATTCCAATTACAATGTTCGTTCTTCTGCACCCTTTTTTTTTGCTTTCTCATTGTGCTGATCGGGCAGTCTAGGCCCGATCAGATTATTACTGTGAAACAAAAGACAAAAGCCTAAGGGCCTATTTCTCACCTGCGAACGAACGACAACGAAATAGGATATTAATACACTGTTTGCGACTGTCAAAAAGTCTCACGTAAGTTACAATTTGCATGCACACCATTACACTTAAAATAAAACAGCAAATTTGAGTAGAAAAGAAAACAGCTGTTCATAGTTTTTTACAAAACAGTACATTTTAATTATCTTAATGTATTTTAATTTGATTTTACTTCCAAAAAAAGAAAAATTGTGAACGTTCCCCGGAAACGATTTTGGCTTATCCGGCCTCCTTTTAAAAGAAAAACTTGTATAAGCGAAAAGATTTCCATCAATTTTGCATTTTATCTTAACCGAATGCGACTGTACCAGCTGTTTGCAAACGCAAAGAAACCCGCTTTAATTTGATGAAACTTTTGCTTAAAAAATACCTCTGCTTATTCATAAACACAAAAGTTTTGTAACCTTAAAATAAATTAAAATCCTTTTTAAAAGTAATCAAAAGATCAGACATGGCAACTCTCATTTCGAAAATAGCACCAGTAGTGCAATTCAGTTATCAATTTTAATGCTAATAAAATCGTTGAAATAATTTAACATATAAATAAGGTCGTTTATGAAGACATTCGCAGGCGTTTAAAATCAGCTGTTTTTAAAGGCCGGCTGATTGATGTAAGCTTAGAGCCAATTTCATTTATAGAGTTTATTTTAACTTTAAAATTTGTATTGAAGTGACTTTTGAATATTTGGATTACGATTTATGCGAAGATTAGAATTTCACCACTCTTTATTAAATATGCACGTACTATAATTAATAAATTTTACTTCAGTTTATTTACTTGGCGCATAATAGAATGATTAGAAAATTTTTGTTTTGTTTGCATTCTTCTTTGTGTTTTTTGCCATTTTCGACGAAGCTGCCACGTATTTTGAAATTACTTTGACATGCACCCGCAGGTGTTAACATTCAGTTATTGAATCACAAAAACGTTAGCGCAAACCACAATACTTGGAAACAAGTTAAACACTTTTAAAATCGTTATAAAATAATGAATAGAGGAGCTATAGGCCAATATTTGTGAGGATTTCCAAAAAATATATATTTTCTTATATGTTCATAAGATGAGTTTATCTAATGGATATAACATATTTATGTCTACATAAATATGTTGTGTATTTTACTCGGGTAAAATTTAAAAAATTTTAAACACTTTCTTTTTTTTTAATTTTTAATGGACTACAAAGTGAAATCGAATTTTACACCTTCATGCTTTGAAAAACGCATTAATCTGCAGCAGTTTTTACTGTTCAATATGTACAGGTATACATACAAACATATATACATACATCTGTAGGTATGTAGCTATCATATTATTTACACAAGTTCACATTTTAAAAAAGACTTCACTCAAATAATAACTTTGTTTTGGTGGCTGGTTGGCAGATTAACGGCTGCTTACAAACACAAAATATGTAATTGCAAATTGTTGCAATTAGAAAAAGCCCTGATGTCTGGTGGTCAGTGATATATATGATGATATAATCACATTTGCATTGCTATCTTTAATGCCCGTATTATTCACATTTATGCCATTATATGTACATATGTATGTGACATTAGCTGAACTTTTGCCATTGACATTGTAATGAAATGTCATACAATTATTGAACAACAACAGTAATAAAAATGGGAAACATAAATTTTTATTAGTTTCCGTTTTACATTTTCAATGAAACAAAAATAATGTGAATAAGAGGGAAACACCAGTTTCAGAAAGTGAAATTTTTGCAAAATTCACCAGTATGTATGTATGTATGTATGTTTGCTGATGGTACATTAGTTAAAAATAGGCCTGCAAAATAATAAAGTGGTAACTACTAAACGAGTGTGTATGTGTGTGTGTGTGTGAGTTTGTAGGAGCTGGCGCCACAGTAAATTTTATCAAAAGTAGTTTTAATAAAAAAAAGAAGCATTATGCGAATCTATAGAAGTGTGTATGTATGTGTGTACGCATAATGATACCAGCCAGATAAAACGCAACGCAACTTTGTACATCAAAGCACACACAAATGTTTACATGTAAACGCACACAATTATACACTCAGAAAAATTTGTCGGTAAAATTAACTGAAATTAATGCTCGTTCAAATAAATTAATTGTGTTGTGTTTCAATTGAATCCTAGAAGGTGCCGCTGTGCTGCTGAAGAGGTGGTAGGTAAAACGGAGCAGACCATTGACCAGTTTGCAAAAAAATGTTTGCTCTAAGAAATAGACATTTTTCTACTTCTTAGAATAAACAATAACAAAAGGTTCACTGATTTACCACAGTCAGGTTTAAACTGAAATTATATTACAGACAAGTTTTTTAAGCCGGTGTCTTAACTCTAACTCATTTTTTGGACACTGGAGTATAATAAAACTTTTCTGTAATTTAATTGCTGCTTAAACTAGACTGTAGTAAATCAGTGAGTCATCTATTATTGACGGTTATGTAGTGTGATTAACTGTCTCTTATTTTACTATTATTACTTTGTCCACATTATGTGTTTGTTTGACTGTAAATTAAAATGTTTGTCATGCCTTCAGCATGACACTTGATACGCACACTTTGTTGCGGATAATAATCCACACATCATGCAGCATTTTCTCACGCTGCAAAATGTACGTAGCGATAAGAATAGGACTTTATTAGAATAATTTCAAAACAACAATCATAAAGTAAAGCTTAAGCCGATCAGTCGCACAAGCAGCTGATCGGACAAAAATGGAATTCAAAAATAAAGCTCAAACTGATCGGTCGCAAAAGCGGAAATTATTAGAAATAGAAATTTTGCCCACCTTGCAAAAATATCAAACTGCTGATATTTTGCACTGTTTGAAGACTGAAGCTTAAAGACAAAGGCCCATAACTATAGATTTTAAGTCACTGCTAAATAAAAGTATGATTTTTGTCTACTATAGACGAGAAAACGCCGACTTTACGCGCAAAAGTTTGCGCTAAACTTGAAACCAGCAGAAGTTGTCCTTAAAGATTTTTTAATAACCATTACACTGTGCTTGAATTTGAAACTTTTTTTTTGCCGACAAACGGGGCACCCAGTGACTAAACCTAATTCGGGTACGCTGAATTCAGTGGTGCTATCCGTTTTTCTAGGTTAGCTCGCATTTTCGAGATTTACCGTTATTTTAAAAATGGAGGAGGTTGCACTACATGTATTAAACTAACTAAAAAAAATTTTCGTTTATTGAACTTTAGTAAAAAACCGAAACTCCGCAATAAAATAACATTTAATCTGATATATAATTCATTAAGAAAAAAATTTTTTTTTAGAAAAAAAAAATTTAAAAAAAAAAAAAAAAATAATTTTTTTTTGCAAATTTTTGAAATTTTGTGATCTTTAAAACTGCATAAAAAATTGAAAAATTAAGCAATGCCAACAAATTTTCACGTGTATATAAAAAATTATGTTTGAAACAAAACGAGCTTTAAATGACCAAAATCTGTGGGCAACTTTTGATTTTATTCACAAAAGATGAAAAATTGTAGTTTCAACCTGTTACCAGACGAAGCCTCAAAAATTGAAAAAAAATTTATTTCTTGTTAATTAAAGTACATTTCTGCATGTTCATATAAAAAATTTTTTGTAATTATCTAACATTAAGATGTGTTAAAAAAGTGTTATGAAACCTTTTTGCATAATTTGTACTTCGCTTGAAGAGCACCTTAAATTATTCCATCAAATCAAATGACGTAAAAAGTAGCTAATTTTTTGTTCCAGTAATTGACTTATTAACACGGTGTTTCAGATACTCAATAAAATTACAAGCGGTGCACTTGAAGAAAATGTTTGTATTATATATTTTGTATTATATAATTTCAAAATCCCGAAAAATCCCTGCATTTCGGGATATTCCGATTGGCATCCCTAGTTCTGGTAGACTATTTGCTTAAGAAAAATGTAGCTATTAAAGGTCGCGAATTTCTATTTGCTTACATCTTAATGTAGGTATGAAAGGACGCAATTTTCAATTTCTTTAAGAAAATTTGGGAATTTTTCATATAAAAGGGCGCGTTTTTTGATTTGCATGCACAGTGCGAATCTTCAGCTCTTGCTTGCTCTGCAATAAGTCTTAAAAAGTCGGTATTAAATTTGAAGTCTTTGAAATTCTTGTCAATATATTCAGTTACATATATTAAAATATCTAGATGGAATTCTGCAACAAGTTTAATTACTTTTGCTATGTGTGTGGGAAATACACAATTATGCCAAGTCGGCGTAAAATCACTGTAGAAATAATTAACTTATATGAATCATATTTTTTTTTAAATGTGATATGTGGTAAGAATTGGACACCCTCAATAGCGTGTACAACGTGTATTTACCATTTTAGTAAATGGAAGAAAAACAGAGACGCTTTTCCATTTAGCGTTCCAATGAACACTAGGTGCTCTTCAAGCGAAGTACAAATTATGCAAAAATTATGCAAAATTATGCAAAAATTACAAAAAATTTTTTATATGAACATGCAGAAATGTACTTTAATTAACAAGAAATAAATTTTTTTTCAATTTTTGAGGCTTCGTCTGGTAACAGGTTGAAACTACAATTTTTCATCTTTTGTGAATAAAATCAAAAGTTGCCCACAGATTTTGGTCATTTAAAGCTCGTTTTGTTTCAAACATAATTTTTTATATACACGTGAAAATTTGTTGGCATTGCTTAATTTTTCAATTTTTTATGCAGTTTTAAAGATCACAAAATTTCAAAAATTTGCAAAAAAAAATAATTTTTTTTTTCAAAAAAATAATTTTTTTTAATGAATTATAAATCAGATTAAATGTTATTTTATTGCGGAATTTCGGTTTTTTACTAAAGTTCAATAAACGAAAATTTTTTTTAGTTAGTTTAATACATGTAGTGCAACCTCCTCCATTTTTAAAATAACGGTAAATCTCGAAAATGCGAGCTAACCTAGAAAAACGGATAGCACCACTGAATTCAGCGTACCCGAATTATGTTTAGTCACTGGGTGCCCCGTTTGTCGGTTTTTTCAACTAGCACAGTGTTATTAATCAGAATTTCTTTAAAATTTGACTTTTATTCAATTCGCTTTTTTGTTACTAATGCAATTTTACATTTATGTGGGTGTGTGTTTACATGTATACATAATTTTTGAGAGTCATCATATTAGAGATGGGATTTTACATAAATTTGTAAGAGCTTGTATAATAAATAACTTGGCATTTTCGATAAATAATGTGGCATCCCTTTATAGCTGATTCAGCTTAAAGTCCATTTTAATTTTGACTATAGTTAGAAAAAAGTTAGCAACACGTTTTAAAATTTAAGTTGTTTCTAAAAAGAACCGACTTGTTTGACTATAGTTAAGGCCCAAAATTTTCTTCGTTTAAATGTGGTCACTCACTTGTTAAAATACTTCTTAGCTTAACTTAAATTAAACCAAACTCTAAGATCAACTTGCACTGATTTACTGATTTTGGGCATTATTCACTTAAGCATAACTGCTGCAATAAACTACATACATTCAGTTACTGCTAAAATATTTTGAGTGTAAAAATAACTTTTTTCATTAAATTTAAACTAAGAAAGCACAAGTCTAGTTATAAAGTATTTCTGAGATTTAAATAATCGGTTACTTCATTGCAAATGGCTTTGTTAACTAAACGACATTAAATCTTATAAATTCGAATGCAAAACTATTTGTGCAAAAACCGAATAAATTCAGAGAAGAAGACTGATGCATACAGCAAGCGTTCGAGACTACGAATTTCACTTAGCAGACAAAGCAGTTTCGTGTTTACCATTTCATCGAAATCCGCAAGGCGGCAACCTTTAGATTTTAACTTTATTCTTATTGGTTGATATTAGATATAGTACTTATCTATCTAAAGAGAAATGGTGCAATCTTCTGCTTCAAACATTTCCTTACACTGCAGTTACACGATCAAGTTTTGCTATCAAGTTTTTTTTTCGCATACTACTTGTCAAAATTCATTAAAATTGATAGCTGTGACGTAGGCTGCACGCAATTTCATAACAATTCGTTTTCAAGATGCCGTCAAGAAGAAAATTAAAAATAGCTGCTTCATTAAAAGTACTATCGGAAATAAAGAAAATAAAAGAAGAAGAAAAAGAAAATCAGAGGGCAGAAAGGAAATACTGGGTGAAGCCCTTCTTGGTAAGAAGGTTGGTAAATATTTAAAAATTATAATGAATATTTGTTGGTTTTGCAAGTAAACATTTTTATTTCTATTTTTAAGCTTGAATCTGTTTAATTTTTATCACTTTTAATTACAACTTTCAAACAAAACAAAAAAATATTTGCAGACAGAACGAAAAACAATTGTTGTCAGCTGTTTTCTTGATTGTAACTTGATGCTCTCTATGGAAAACAAAAATTTTCATCAAGTTTGCTTCGATTTTCAAAATTGTGAGTGTATTAGTAAAAAAGTGTGAATGTATTAAAACTTGAAAGGCAAAACTTGATCGTTTAACCCCCAAGTTAGGAAAAGCTTTCCTTCAATATTACAGAAACTAAGCACAGGTATGAACGATTTAGCATGATGCAAAACTTTTTCCTTGTAACAACAATTCTGCCATATCAGGTGTGAGAGTGATGCAGAAAATGCCGAACCTTTACTTTGATATATTCCGTTTATAATTAAAAAACCAATGGCTTGAAAAAATATTCATATATGTATGTATGTATGTATGTATATATGTATGTATGTATATATATTCCAATTTGGGGAATGGAAAATTATGCTGAACGGTGTGCTGTCTTGCCAAACATTACACGGGCTACCGGTCATGAGACCGTCCCACTTGGGTCCTAGAAAGGTTCGTTCGTTTAACTTAAAATCTTTATTATTTTAGACCTTAATGTTTTCTGTCTTTTTCGGCCATCTGTATGCCGGCGGCATTTCATTAATTTTAATCAGCTCATCAGTAGACTCGATGGTAACCCGTTGTAAGGAACTATTAAGAAAAGTAAAAGAAGTGTTGCAAGACGAAAAAAATTTTTTCTGTATTCAAAGTTCATTTGAACATTTCTGATTCTCATTTGGTTCATGAGAATTTTGAAATAAGTAGTTGGATTTCACACATTCTTTTAAGATTTTTCGAGTCTACAGATGAGTTGGCGGCTGAAAAAGACTGAAAGCATTACTAAGGTATATTTTTAGACCTAAAACAATTTTTAGACCTAAAACAATGAATAAATGATTAAGTTCCTTTTTAAAATCGTTATTAAATTCATTTTCTGTGCTTCTAATACATTCCATAATATTAAAAATAAAAAAAACATACTAATCGAATACTTGCATATACTGGCGCCTCACTTACTCGTATGCTGTAGAAAAAGGATGCCAGGAAATTTTGAAAACATTACAGCAGTGAATATAAAAAATGCGAGCTTAGCACAAAACAAAAGAAAAAAAAAACAAAAACAAAACCAAATGTAAAATAGCTGAATAACTATGAGCGTTAGAAACAGGCACTTCAACCTCTATAGTGATGTAAAATCCTACAACAAAAACAGAACAGCAACCGCCAGCAGAACCGGAAAACATGTCTACACGCACATGCATACACAAACGTATTCATATTAACCATTTAATGGGAAACGCACAATTTATGCGACTTTGAAATAAAAAAAAAGAAAAATAAAATAGAAAAGAAGCAACCTAGTTTTTCAAACTTTTCTCTAGTGAAAGTTTTAATGTTGGTTTTTATGTGTGTTGTGTGTTTAAAATGCCGAAAGTGGTTGTGTATAATACTATGTACAAAATTTACTGTTCCCATACCCAGAGATTCGCAAAAAAAAGTCTATTATTTATAATAAATTGTAAAGTAGTTGTACATGCTGAAAATAGTGTATTGCATAAATGTGTATAGTGGGCTTGAAAATACAGAGTTCGGCAAACAACTCAGCACAGAATTAGAGCTAAATGCGTTTCTTATCTGGGAAAATTTCTTATTATCTAATACAGTTTGTACAGAAAGCAAGGCCGAGTGGCCTGAGAACTGAAGTTGGCTGCGGCTGAGAAAGAAAGAAAAAATTATTTGCTTATAAATTAAATTCACAAGCAACGCGAACGGCGAATTTCGCTCAACGATACGAATAGTATACGAAGCACAGTAACAACGAAAAAGCTTTGTTTGCTTTCAGTGCCCTGGACTGACCATAGAAAGTTTAAAATGGATTTTCAAGGTTTTTCGAGTCTACTAACGAATTGAGCAGCATCAACGAAAACACCACGGCCAAAAAGCTAGACCGAAAGCAGTAAAAGAGATTTATACAAATAGTTTAGAATTTTTCTGTAATTTTTTTTAATATTTTTAAATTTAACTTCCAGGCTGGCCCTACGAAAATTTGCAAAATCCTTGCTATTTCACATTTTAATGAAAAATAATTTTAAAAGATTTTATGGCAGCAAAATTCAATCAAGGGAAATAATTAGTTGTGTCACGGACGGTCAAAAAAAAAAAAAAACACGTTTGTCTATATAATTCAACTATATATTTATTAAAAATAAAACAAAAATAAAAACAATTCACACTTGTTCAACTTCACTACGCGTCGTTGCTCGTCCACGGTTGCGTACTAACTACGAAGTTGTTGACAGGTTTGCCGCATGTGACAGTTGTCAATAATTTTATTCTGCTTTCTAGTTCGATTTTCACTTTCTCAAAATTGAGAAAGATTTTTTTTTTGTGATTTGAATTGTAGTGATCAACATTTTTAAAGAACACAATATAAAGTAAAGTTGAAGACTTACTGGCTGGAGTACATCAGCGTCGCTCATCAGCGCTCAAATTAAAAAGTGCTCTTATCACGAACCTGAGTTCCAGAACAATTGTATGCTGGGTGATGAGTTGTTTAGAGGCTACAAAATAGCTAGTTGTACCCCAGTCAGATGTTATACATCTTTTTACTTCCAGAAACATTAACCACTACTATAACTGGAGAAAAGCAGGAAGGTATTTAATACAACAATTTTTGAAAGAATTCAATATGAAAATCAAGACACAATTTTTATCATCAGCGCAGTTCGTATAATTATATCTTATCCCATCTGAAAAATATATGTGTTAGCGCCACACAAAAATCGCTAGTATGCTTCTCAATAGTACATAAATTACTTCCAAGAGCATTTTATTTGCTTTGAGGCCATCTTTTCGTACATTTTTTTTGTAACTTTAATTGGGATAGTGACTTCATAGAGTGCGAAGTTAAACCAACAATTTTAAATAGTTTTTTATTTGTGCCGAAGCAGTAAATAGGCTAAACCTTCTATAAAATCAAAGAAATAAAACTAATGAAGCTATAATCTGGGATTTAAAACGAATTTGTTTGTATTTTTAAATTATGTTGTACATATAAAATAAATACATTGTAATATATATGTATCTTTTAAAGGAATTTTTAACGTGAAAGTACCGTGAAATGCAATACTGAATTATCAACCCAACTTGTCTTTGTTTTTGTTCACAATCTACGATTTGATTTTTTTTTTTATTATACCTTGTTCACACATGCATTTCTAATTGAGATAATATTCAGTTTATTGACATAATGTATTTTGCGTTCATACATACAAATATTGCGCTAACTCAATTAGTATTTGACAGCTGGAAAAAAGTTGTTGTTTTTGTTTTGGTAGTGAGAAAAAAAAAGTGAAAAATATTTTCAAATAAGAAAAATGGAAGAAAAACTGCCTTTTATTAAAAAAATTTTAGTGCTGTACAATAAAAATATGGAACTTGTACAAGTAGTGCGTTCATGTTATGACTCCAAAGCGGCAATAATAAAAAGAAAGAGAAATAAAAATTTGGAAATGCTGCAATGTTTTTATTTTTATTGTATTTATTTTTATTTTTTATTATTTTGTTTTATTTGCTTTTGTTGACATTTATCTCGTCATTCATCTCGCATTGTATACTTTTGCTAATTAAACACATCTTTTACAGTGTTGTGTTTCATCTTTTTCTCAATATTCAAAGCAATTTTGAGTTTATTAATATAATAACTTTATTGAATTTTTGTATGGAATATTGAGCTCAATAATGGACTTTATTGTGATTATCTCAATCAAGGCGCATGTATGAACATGGTATTAGTGTTTCGTTTATTTATTATTCAATTCAATAACATTATTCAACTGCAAATAAACAAATAGCTAAATATTAAAAAAAATGATTTTATAATACACCCTGGTCCATAGTCGAACTCTCTAGCGTATTTAGGATTTGATATCACATTATTTTGAATTATTGTTATCCTAATATAATTAACCACATATACAAATATATGTAGGTTTAGTATTGATTGTGATTATTGTAGATAATGAAAAAGTATTTAAAAAACATTACTTTCATATTTAGTTCTTTAAAAATGGTTAATAAAAGTAAAAAAAAAGGAAAAGGGTTGGGTGTTGTACCACCAATATCTGGTCATATCTTTCTCCTTACTGTCTAAGTTAGGAATGGAAGTATCAAATCTGAATTCCTGATTAGGAACTGCGTTAAGGTTAAATGTTTTATCATTTGCTCTTCTATATCTATGATAGAAGATTGGGACTCCAATAGAATTTTGTATAAATCCATTTTTGTCTATATACATATATGAATGCTTCAGAAGGGACATAACAAATTTAGCGCGAAAAATATATTTTGTATGTTAAATTCTAAAATTTGCAGTTTCATCGCCCGCCAGACATTATAAAACCAGACAGACGCCTGACGTTTTACGCCTTAATTCTGGTTTGCCTGTAGCACACACACACACACACACACACACACATACACAACATTCACATTGTGATTTTTTGCTTTCATTAATGTTTATGCAAAAGTTGAAAAATAGGCTTAAAAAAAACAACAACAATAACAACAACAAAAAGATAAAGGAAACATCAAATTTTCCCAATGAAAAATGTAAAAACAACTTTTATGATGTCGTGTAGGCGCCATATTCACATTTATTATATTGATGTTGTTGTGCTGGAGTTTCCATAAAAAAAAACTTGCAAAACAAATACATACAGCAGAGTGAAATACATATGCAATATACACATACAAACATATGTACATACATACGTTTCGGCGCTTTGAGTCATACATACATATGTATGTATGTATGTCACATACGCTTATGTGACACTATTTTTATATATTATCCGTACGTATGTATGTACGTACACAATACTCAGCTTTAGTTGCGTTAGACAGAACAACTAAAAATATGCTTTGAGAAAATGTTTTATGTGCATTAAGTAGGTGGTAAAAAGAAGAAGAATAAAAACAGAAGGTATTCCGATGGGGCCTTTAGAAATTTGATAGTTAAAAAGCGGTCATATTGATTAGGACATGTGCGGTAATCCCACGTGGAGACACTGTCTTTGTTTGCACATCCAGTACCCAGTGTTTACAGAAATCAAATGTGAAACCTTTGAATGTGATCTTACGATATACAGAGAGAGGTCTCACATTCCATTTTCGCAAGAAATCTGCGTATTTCTACACACATGCAAAATACAATTCATTCGCTCCTTTGTCTCTACTGGCATACGATAATGTTACAATGAAATGATTCCAGATAATTGAGTAGAATCTGAATTCTTCTTAGAGTTTGGAACAGCTTAAAAATAACAGCATACACAAAATATATGGTATGCAAGTTAATTCGTACAGGCATCCTGAGGAACATACGCATCTCACACATACAAACATGGGTATTTTTTAAGGAAATAAAATTACATATGTATATGTAAATGTGAGTGCGTGTGGGTGTATGAGTGTACTAATCTTTAAAGAGCAAATATAATTTACTTGATACTGCGTTTCTGGTTTTATGTCGTTACGCATTCTGAGTCATATTCCATAAATCTAAAACAAATTTCGTTCAAATTAAACATTTGCCACACAGAGAAGAAAATCAAAACACAAAGAAGTGAAAAAACCTGCTGCTAAAGCTGAACGCATTAGTATCAGTGAACACATGGCATATAATACACACACTCTTGTATGTATGAATGTGTGCGTGTGTGGGGGGCAAACTCTGGCTTGCGAAAAGTGTCTCCATCTAAAATTGAAAAAAAAAAACGCTTCTTTGAGATTGCTTTTCAAAGGTATTATTAATAAATTTTTATATTTCTAGAGGGAAGGGTGAAGGGAGGGGATATTCAAGCTTAAACTGAGACTACGAACGTTACCAAAATTAGAAGTAAATTTATAGCTCAACATGTAATTGTAAAGATTTTAGCTTTTGGACTTTAATTCAAATGATTTATACCAAAAGATAATATCATTAAAGGAGACATACATACATATAACGCAAAAACATTACTAGAGCTGGGATACAAGTAGCTGGGTTGCGAAGACGCCATGCTTCTCATTAGCTAGCATTTCAATTATAAATTTATATTTACTTTCTGTCAAGATACTATATATTATTACATTTTTATCCCTTAATAAAGAGGGGTGTGCGGATCCTTTGATTGCAAATGAAAGTAAAACACACTAAGCTCTGTAATTTATAGCACTTTACAGTTCAAAGCTTTATTAACTATTCAACTCTGTTAAGAATACTTTAGTTGAACACTTTCAACACTGTTACACCACGGCTGTTAAAGCCAGACTCACTTTATAAGCTTTTTGTTGATTGTTAACACAATAATGATGCCAAACTCGAATGCGTGCTCTACATTCATCTCCTCCCGCTATTCCTCTACGTTTAAGATGTGCCACTCTCAACTACGAGTGGCCTGTCATAACTCCCCTTAATCTACTTAATTCGGGCTTACTAATTCTTAGCAGTCCCCCCGTTTTTTCCTCGTCTGGATCTCCATCCCCTTAGAATTATTGCATTAATCGCCATCGTTTCGTCATTCCCAATTCCATAGCTCAGACTTGGCTGCATCGAAAGGTTTCACGTATATCAAGTTTGTGTTACTCTGTTGCTCTTGAAGCAAGTGAGTTTCCTCTCTCTCGTTTCCAGTTATTCCCGCATGCCCTGGCACCCATATGATGCACAATTCACCAAGAGTCGATTAAGTATTAATAGCGTTTTTGCTATTCCAAACTGTTTGTGATTTAGTGCGCTCAGCTGAAATCGCTCTAATGGCCATTTGTGTATCCATACACATATTCACAGGTCCTGGCCTCAGTATATCGTTCCATTCTCAGTCTATGACCACGGAACTGTACTGTTCACCTGAGTAAACAATGTAATGCATTTTCCATCCCTGTGTTATTTCATAAATAATTCTGCTTGATGTAAAAAAAACAGAATAAGAAATGAACTTAACATACAAGGAAGTATGTCAATATAATTCAAGTTGTAATTATATTTATTGGAAGAAATCCTGCTAGTCTTACCCGTTCCCCTAGACCCGTTAAAACACGTACAATTGTTCAAACATTGTGGTTTTTTTATATACATATATGTACATACATTGAAAAGTCAGTTGTTCGAGCAACTCGAGAGTCAATTTTTTTAAACTGGTTTTGAAAAACTCGCCAAATAGTTTAAAACAGCATCGAATGATTCGAAAACCGATTTGGACAACTCTAGTGGGGACACCTTTTAGTTTTCAACGTTTGGTGGCATTCTGTGGAAATTTCAGTCCTCTAGTCTCTACTGTTTTAAAGAATGAACGCTGTGACGGACAGGGGAACAGACTGACAAGGTTCCGTTTTCACTCCTTGAGTAGAGAACACAAAAAGGAGGCATACAACAACTGAGTTGTCAAAGAATCGATTCGAAACACTACTCAGTCAGGGCGATAGTTGCCTCGTTTCTTTATTTATTTATTTATTTTTTTAAATTGGCAAACTAATCATAAAAACCTTTAAAAAAAAAAAAAACAGTGAAAAAAAAACGATGTATTAACTTTTACCACATTATCAGGCTTTGCTTTGCTTGTAGTAACTATAAACATGCAAGAGGGATGGTGTGTCGCCAGCACATTGCCCGGGACCGTGAAAAATGAAAGTTAAAATAAATATCACTTTGTCTAAGACATTGAAATACATACTCATACACAGTTTTGCTAGAATTACATTGCTTAAAGGGGAAAAAAAAAGAAAATGCTTTCACTTTCAACATTCAACTTACTAAACAACTTGCTCATATAAAAGTATTAAATAAATCGTAAGTATAAACAAACTCACACTCCATCATTTACATACACATTTGGGATAAAATAAATATAAATATTACACACAAACGTTCTCAGTTGCATGTTTGTACATTGTTGGTAATTGAGGTTAAGAAAAGAAAATTTGCCTGGCAGCAGGAGAAGGAGGTGGAGTGCTGCAGCAGTGTAGAAACCTTAATGCCTACAAATAAAAACATCTGCAGGCAACACACACAAACATACTTGTATGTACATAAAGAAAGCAAGTGAATTTCTAAGAAAACTTTAAGAATTTCCTAAGGAAGTCGAAAATAAAAACAGTCGTGCACAAATGTATTCATACTAACACAGTTAAAGAAGAAAACAAAAATGACATTTGCTGCGCAGCTGCATAAACACAAATTTTATATCCTTCAGCTCGATGCTTTGCCAAGGACACCAAAGCCATTAAGCAATAAGAGAAAGCTTTACTATAATAGGAAAAATAATAAAATAAAATAAAAACACAAATACAAATACAATTTTCTGCGTTTGAGAACACTCACGGAGAGAGGGAGAGCACATTTACGCAATGCAACTACATTTGCGAAAATAGAGCTGGAGAAAGAGAGACAATGGCAAATGCAAAGCAAAAGAAAAGAGATTAGAGCTTTCAATTTAACTCAACTCTTCAATTTTATGCTGGTAAAATTGTAATGGTTTGTTGTATTGCATTATCATTATCGCATACCGCTAAAATGATAAGCATTGCGCTTGTCCACAATTTGTTTTCTTTATTCGAACGCTGTGTTTGTTGGGTGTGCTCTCCTGCACAACAAGAGCTTTTTTAAATACATACATACATACATACATACATATGTACATACGTAAAATCACTTTCACTTTTCCTAATGACGCATTGTGTGAAACACCTCATTATCGTCGTTGTTTTGACTGTTTGTTTCATTGGTTATTACGCGCCAAGTTTTCTAAATTCTCAAAATTTTTATTTTTAACTTCGGTTTTGCTTCGCCGTTTAAAGGGTTTGTAGGTGGTAATTTGTTTTTGTTGCAATTATGGTATAAGACAAATGCTTCTTTTTCGCTGTTTTATGGACTTCCGGCTTTCCAGTTTATATGTATGTATGTATTTTAGTGAAATAAATTACTCAATGTTTACAAATACAATACAGAGTTGCCAGGATATTGTACAAAAGATAAACACATTTTTTTTCAATATACAGCAATGAAGAGGCATAATAATGCAGAAACATGAGGTATGACAATTATACATATATAAAAGCATATAAAGGGTGGTCCAACCAAAACGCACGATGTAAATTGTAACTACAACAAAAGGTTCTTGGAGAATTATATATTTTTTTTTTAATATTATTTTATCTATAATTTTTGACATTTATTGTTAAAATTGACAACACTATTTTTTAAAGCTTTATAGTGCATTTACATCTACGCCTTGAACAGGTTATAAGTTGTTTATCGTGATAAACTAGTTTGAGAAACTTCTTTATCCATATAAATCAAAAACAAGTTTTTAACTAGTTTTTGAGATAAGTTGGTTGATAACAACCAGTTTTTGCACATGCGACTCTATTTTTTATGCTTTCGCCTGGCAAGGCCTGGCGAATTTGACATAGGAATAAACGGAAAAAAATATTTTAAAATTAAATATTCCACAATTCTTTATGTTACTAAAATACATAAAATTTAGGCATGGATGATGAAAATAAGAGGTGCTTCCTTATTTTCCACGCTAAATAATTAATTTTATATTGAGTTTTATTCAATTAGTATGAAAAATACATAAATATTTTTTTTCTGCAAAAGCCTCCATATTACTATTTTATTTTTTATATTGAATTTATTGTAAATTGTCAAACAAAATCCAGTAAATTGTCTAAAATGCTAGTGTAAATGGTATGGTTTATGAATTTAGCTTATGATCATAAACTAGTTTAGGAATTACTAGTGTAAATATACTATTAGGTCTTTATATTTTTCCTTCTTTATTATTCGATATTTCGTTAACAATTTGTTAGCATCGTCAGGAATCTTTAATTGCTTTTATTTTCTAGTATTTTGTTTAAAAATTAAAAAAAAAAAATTCTACAAATACATGCATACAAACATACATATGTACATACATACATACATTTAATCCCTGAAGGAATGTCAGCAGAAAAACTCTAGTGATTTACTATTGACATGGTCACCAGTACTAGTGACGTATTATACCTCGTACAATGATTTTTTCTGTTGACATTCAACATGTGCTGGTCATTGGAAATCAACTACTGGCGAAGGAACTAGTGACTAGGTGATTCTAATGCGACTATATGACAACCATAGTACTATTGATACTCTCAGTAGACATTGTAGTTACCCTGAAAGAAATGTCAGTAGAGAAACTCAATTGAAAAATCAAGAAATAAAATTTGTCTACTCATTAACAATGGTGTCAACTCAATGTTTTCTTTCCAAATAAAAACGATTTTGGTGGGCTTACAAATTTCAACAATCACAACACTGGAGACACTCTGTTGACAATTTGATAAAGAAAAAAGTCACCAATATAGGCGAAAAATGTAGCGACTTGTAGCCACTTGACTCTGGGTTTCGTTCAGGGATGTTTTGAAAAAATGATTTTAACAAACACAAACAAATATACAAAATTCAAAAATAATTTCCAGATACATATACATACATACAAACATTCATAAATTTTACAAAATGAAAAAATATTTTGTCATATAAGAATTATATTAATATGTATATTCTTGAATATGATGAATTATTTATTTCTCTGGCCTTTTTTCGCTAATGTAAGTAATCTCTTTGGTCATCATTACTTAGATATTATTACGACAATTATTTGTGGAGGAAAATATCGGCCACTAGCTCTATTGAATATATAGACATTCAATGAATCTGAGACACTGATTGTAAAGGTTTGTCCAACTGAAACTCAAGATATTAATTTTGGATAATAGCTCTGACAATTATCTTAATACTCTTTATGTAAGTGGGGGGGGGGGGGGAGATCTCAAACCTAATATGGTAGATATAAAGGTAGGGTTTTTATTTCATTTTAATATGACTAGTTTTTTAGTGGCAGGTTTTTATTTTATTTTGATATGGCAACCTTGTTTTTTTTTTTCTAAACGCAGAGGCTCGCAACGAACTTTGGAGGCAAACACAGTGAAGCATTTATTATCATGATATGCTATGGCTGATGCATACCCACGCATTATTTATTAGATTTTATAACGCTCACACACCCTTTCACACGCACACTTTCACTCACACAAATCAAATTTCTTCTTATATTTTCCTCTTCCGCTTTTACATAAAAGCTTTTTATACGCTCTTCACATTACATACACACATACATATGTATGTGGGTATGGGTGTGTGTGTGTGTGTATGCGCTTTAATTTACGAGCGAGCACAGCAAGAAGCTTTTCTCTAAGCAAGCATACATGCACACACATACACACACACACACACAGGCTTGTATGGAATGAAAGAAAGTGTGCGTTTGTTTGGGTATTCCAACGCAGCTGTAATGCAAGAATCAAGGACGTTTAAGAACGCACTTTTTTCGGCCATCAACAGAAAGAAGTCTTTAAAAAGCGAATTTACACACACACACACACACACACGCAGATGGGGTGTTGCGTTGGAGATCCCTAAACTGGGGTTTGGCATGAAAATGAAAGGAAATCGAAAGAAAAAAACAATGCAAGCTACAATGTACTCGCATTCGTGCCAACAGGGTTGGTTGGCTGGCTGTGGAGTTGTAAAGACGACTGCCGCACACATGCATTACATACAAAATACAGACGACGGACGGATGGATGGATGGAACGAATGCCGACTGATGACTGACTGACAAACAGACTTTTTGTTTGAAAAAAGAAAATTGTTGGTAAAGTTTTCTTGTAGCAAAAAGAAAAAAAAAAAAAAAAAGAAAACGCTAGAGAAGGGGATGTGGATTGTACAATTTAATGGGTCGGTTGCGTTTTTTATGTGTTGCGTGAGTCAGTTGATAAAATTTTCAATGTTAATGATGGCGCTGGCATTGTGGGGCTTATTGAGCGAAGTTTGTATACTGAAAAATGCAAGTATGCGTGTCTGTATGTACACATGCATGTGTGAGTGCGATAGAATTTTTATACAATTTGTTAGCAACATGAATATATAGTTGTTGTTGTTGTTTGTAGACATTTTTTTTCGAGGCTCTACAAGCTGCTTTTTGTTTTATTCCTTGCGTTTTTATATCTTCCTGTTCGCTTTGCTTTCAGGCCAATACTTTTGCCAACTGATTCCCTAGAAAACCTCAGCATGTTTATCAAGATGAGTGGATATGTATGTAGTACATAAATATGTATGTAAGTAGGCAGGTACATACATACATATTTATTCTATATTGTTGCTGTATTGTGTGCGTGTACATGGCAGAGTGCATGTACTTTTTAAAGCATGTAGCACTAAAAGCAGTTCCTCTTGCCGTTCGTTGCCGTTGCCGTTGCTGGTGCTGGTGCTGCTGCTGCTGCTGCTAGTGGCTCTTGTTGGTATTTAATTTATGTTATTGCTATTATTGTTGTTTCCTTTGTAAGGTTGTTTTTTTGTTTGTTTTGTGTTTATTTTCTGCAATATTGTATTTTTTTGTTGTGTATGGTTGTAACAGGCTTTACACTCCCTCTGGGCATGGCGAGTGGGTGGCTGTTGGTTGGAGCTGTGAAGCACATACAAGCAAGTACAAGCAGCATAGAATCACGGGCAGCAGGCCGTATTTCGACGGCTGACTGCCTGCAAACTTTGTGTTGTTTGTTTGGTTTTTACTTTGTTGAATGTTATTGCACAGTAATAAAAATTTTGTAGTTTTCCCATAGAAAAAAGAAATGATTTTTGTTTTTGCGCATTGCGTAGTGCGTCTGTTGAAAAGTACATACAACAGCTTGTTTACCATTCAAGATACAGTTTCTTCAAAGAATCATTTCATTTGGTAAATTTTTGGTATTTTAGATGTCACCTCTAAAACAAAGGTGTGAAGGGAATTATTTAGGTAATAAATCCAGGGGGTCGATTGTGGTTCTGTGAAAACGTGAAATGAAAAAAAACTTTTCATTTTCGTTTTCATAACAACTTTTCACTTTATCATTTCACATTCACACAAATTGCGATTCCCGTTTATTTAATGAAAAAGTGTTTCATTCCACATGTTGCTGTGAAACTTTTGCAACATTGTTTTACAAATTTCGTAGCAAACGTCAAGCCAGTAAACAAAACTTTACACATACATATGTACATACATACAAATATTATTTAAAGCACAACCGCAAATAAGGTGACATTTACATACATTTAAATAATTTTCTTTAATAATTTATTGTCCTTGTAATCAAAAGTGAATAAACACATACATGCATTCTATGTATGTGTGTTTTTTTACAGGAAAACAAAGAGAAGAGTACTTCAATAGAGACACAATTAGATGCATATGTGAAATGTAAACAAAACATTTTTGATAATAAGTTTTAACAAACTATGTATATGTACATTTAAGGATTACATAAAACACAACAATAAATTAAAATCTACATTAAAAGTTTTTCTAATTCGTTTCTTACAGGAATATTGCAGTAAATAAAGTTTTTCATTTAATTTGTTTGCTCTGTACATATTTCCGTAGGCTTGTGAAGAGCAGACAAAGCTAGTGAGAGCCAAATTCTCTTTTTTGTTGTGTTTTGAGTGTTGCCTGCTTTTCATTTGCAAAAAAAAAGCGTTAAGAGAAAACAAAAGTTCAAAAAAAGAAGTGCTTAATCACAAAATTCATCGATAAGCCGCTGGTTAAGCAACACTTTTTTTGTTTTTCATGCATATTTTGTCAGTGAAAAAAATCTTTTCATATGAAGATTTTTTGACAGTTGGTTGCACTGTTTCACAAATCAAGAATCAGAAGCGTTGTGAAGCGGTGAAAAAATCCCGTTTCATGCCAGTGTTGTTTTCACATGAAAACGCTTTGACGTATTTTTTTCATTTCTCAAAGAACGCGAATCTAAACTGCTATGAAATGGTGAAAAAACTTTTCATTTCACCATTTCACAGAACCAGAATTGACCCCCAGATCTGTTAAACAAGCTTTTAAACTGCCTCTACACATGGCAGTACGCGCATGAAACTTACATACGTATACGTGTTATCAAAGAAAGCTTCTTCGCAAACAAACAAATGTAGTATCATACGGGCTTTAACATCGTATGTTAAAAAAAATCTATGCAATTTGCCGGTTATCAGGTAGAAGAAGACTTTTTTTTAAGCTACCAGCCTTTGCCTGGTCTGCATAAGCGCTGCAAATGCTCGTCCTGCCTGCCATCAATCTAAATTTAGCCAGAGTTTTTTTTTCGGTGTTTTCTCTTGTGCCGAAAACATTGTTTAGTTTGCGTGTGTGTGCATACGTACATACGTATGTGTATGTGTGCGTGTGTGTGAGTGTGAGTGTATCCTTGTTTTTCCGCTATGCATTAGTATGAGTTGTTTTTGATAAAGAAATTTAATTTGTTTTATCAGTTGGGGGTAGTGTACATAGAGCGAGCGTAGTTTTCGGTAGTTGTGAATGCGTTTGTAGTTGTTCACAGATATGAAGCACATCATCATCATCATCATCATCATTATCAGCAACTACAACAGCATTTAGTATTTCTTGTATGGAATACATTCTTTTACATACATATGTAATATGTTTTGCTCAGCAATGTCTGTCTGTATGTTTTTGCTAAAGTACATATGTATTTGTATTATATACAAGTTGGTAAATAGGTTGAAGTTTATAATTTTGTTTAAGTTTTCACTTCGTTTTCTTACATTTTTCGCAAACGAAATTGGTTTTTTGGGTAAAATGTCAAAATTGAAAGAACAAAAAAAAAAAAACAAGTGCATGAATGTACATAAATATGTGCTCATCTACTCATATAATATATACATATGTATGTATGTATGTTCTGTAATAGAAAACTTAAGATGTAATAAATTCTATATTGCTTTATAATAAACTTATGATATCAGTCAATAAGATTTAGATTCAATTTCTGCAAGTGAAGGTTACATTTTGTTCTTTTAATTTTGCGAAGACAATTCAACTGCGCCCCGCAAAACTGAAATTAGTGCAAAAGTATGTACAACTTTTGTTTGGTATATACATATGTATGTATGTTTTGCAGGATACTCAATCCCATAATCAGCAGGTACAATGAGTAAAAAAAAAATTAAATATGAGCTACATTACGATTAACAAATTTCTGTTATGATGAAATTTAAAATTTTAAATTACGACCAGAGTTGCCATTTTTGGTAGTTTCCTACCAAATTTGGTAGTTTTGAAATGAGTTGGTAGGTTGTGTTGTGAACTTGGTGGTTTTTTTCAATTTCAGTTTTAATTTATTTTTTCACGCTAATCAGATGTCATCCCTCAAATAATCCAATCCATCAATGACAAATCGATTCTGCCTTTGTTATCAGAGTTCGATAAATTATTAGATTGTGATACCGATAAAATTGTATCGCAGTGAAATTTACTAAGAGTTAGTGACCACAACTTGAATGATGAAATGGAGATTAATGTTTTTTTGGGAAAAGGTTGGCAAAATTAAAAATGGGCTTAATGAAAATATGTTTAGCGATCTAGTTAATTTTTTTTTTCTTCAATTTATTGTCTTTACCACAAAGTTCAACAGCTGCAGAAAGAAAATTTTCAACACTTGCGTTAGTAAGAACCAAACTTCGAAATAGACTCGAACTATGTTCCTTAAATAATATTATGATGTGCAAGGAAATGATAAATAAGACTGATTCGCACGATATATGTATATGGTCAGCAAAAAGAGACTTTAAAAAATAAACCTTTTTCCAAATAAACCCTTAAGATTTTTACTTTTACAAATGAAGTCTTATTTATTTTTTTTACTTAAAATTTTGTTTCCTTTACAAATGAATTGTTATTTATTCTTATAAAGATACATATTAACTTTTATATATTTATTTGAGCTTAAGGTCTCTTAGAATTTGAGTAATTATTTTTGTCAATATTTCGCTCTCCTTCGGATAGCTTCTTCAGGACAATAATAGTGAAAAAACCAATCAAAATATTTTCCATTATTATTGTCCTGAAGAAGCTATCCGAAGGAGAGCGAAATATTGACAAAAATAATTACTCAAATTCTAAAAAGGGGTCAAAATAACTAAATATTAGATACATATTAACATTGTTATGTATAAGCTTGTTTTGTTTTTAATAAATTGTATTTTTTTTTATAACATGCCATTTGATAATTTTTGAAATTAAATTTGGTAGGAAAAAAAATTTTGCGTGGCAACCCTGATTACGGCGACAATTTGTTGTATCACTTTAGCAAAAACTAAACGAGATTTTAATGCAGCGATCTGGCAGCTCTGTTTGTTGGGAATTTACATTTTGCGGTTTGCTAAAAAAAAACTTTATTAAAATGCTTATTGCGAATAGAAATATTGTAATGTTTAGTTAACGGTTGGCTCTTATTCAGTCACCTACATTAAATGTAAGCTGATAGAAACATGAATATTTATTCAGCTTCCTTCCTGGCAGTTTTCCTGCAATTATTTCTATCCATAATTGTCTTAGCGGGTAAAAACTCACAGGTCTCAGCGAAAAAAGTAACTAAATCTTAATAATTTTCTCTTCCAGCTAAAAAGCCGGAAACCTGTTTCGATATACTTGATAAACTGCCCAAAAATGAGCTGAAGAAAATTTACTTCATGGAGTTCAATGAAATTGCTCATACACATCCAGCAACTGATGTTATAAGTTGTTTTCTTCATGCCACCCATCCCCTTGACATGTCGATAACCGAACAGTATTTTAATGTGTATAAGAAATGCGATTACATTAAAGCGGCCAATTTTAAGCCGTTTGGTAAGCGACAGATCGAAGAACTCGTTGTTATGGGACTTCCTCATAATTTGGAAATGGATTTGCGTGAAAGAATGCAAACTGGCAGTAGAAATGAGCTACAAAAAGGCATAATGGCAATACAAGTCGACATGGGTAAACAAATTGAATTGAGTAGTGAATTTAAATCATACCGAAAAATTCTCTTAAACAAACACAATCAGCGAGGAAAGCAACTGAAATAGTTAATAGAAATAATATTTAATAATAAACAGCACTTGTCTCCAAAAGCCGCTTAAAATTTGTTTTCGTCTTTTGCACATTTTTTTTGCAGGGCTGCAGTTGCAACTGTTTAACTGGAAACTTCAATAAAGAATTTTAAACATATTTTTGGATATTGTAACTGCTGTTGCCGAATTGTTGTGTTTTTATTACAGTTTACATTTTTTGAAATTGAAACAGTTAGTTGAAAAGTAATGCACAGTCGGACAATTGACTACCTCCTAGGACATCGTAATGTTAAAATAGTCAGTTGTTTGCATTGAGAAGTAATCCAGGCCTCAACCAGTACCCTGTCGGAAACCAAGCTAACTTTAAGCTAACTTACAGCTAACAACAGGTACTGTTTGAGGCCTGGATTACTTCTCAATGCCAACAACTGACTATTTTAACATGGTGATGTCCCAGGAAGTAGTCAATTGTCCGACTGTGCATTACTTTTCAACTAACTTAAAGTTAGCTACTTAAAAGTCAGTACCCACAGAAAAAAATGTACAAATCAAGGCTGATTTTACATTTTTCGGTGGTAATATTATATTTTATTAAATTAAATTTCATCCTATTTTTTTTTTTTAGCCTCAGGTGGGAATCGAACCACTAAGCCTCAAGACTGGTGAGCAGCCAACTTAACCCATTCAGCCATCGCAACATTTAAAACGAATGCGACAATAGGCAATTTAATTCAAGAGTTATTTACCGTGTATGTGTGTATGTTATTATTTGAATTTTGGGTTAACTCTGCACTACGTTTCAGCTAGCTTATAGCCAGTACACAAAAAGTGAATTACAAATCGATTGTATTGTAGCTAATTTGAAGCTAGTCCATAAAAGTTAACGTAAAGTTAATTATTTTAGTAGTCGACTACTCAATGTCCGACAGGGTACCTGTTGTGAAATAGTTAGCTGTAAGTTAGCTTAAAGTTAGCTTGGTTTCCGACAGGGTAGTTACTTGATTATGTACCTACACACCTGCATAGTACAGTGCACTCGCGATAATATTAAACCCCTAATAAATGAACCCACCAAAATATGAACACTTTTTCTCTGCCATTGACTACTCCAAAATATTAACTTTGTACAAAGGCTTTTTTACCCCCGATTTTTGACTTGGGATTTAAATACAAAATTAGTAAATTTTCCTTAAAATTCAAGTTGGATTTAAAATAGCTTTCTGTTTTACAGTCTAAAATTATATTTGGTAATTAATTGTAATAAAAGTACGGCAGCACAATGTAAGTGTCAAGAAATTATCGATAACTCAATAAAAAACAGCTGTTTAAACAAATTTGAAAGCAAGTGAAATTGTGAAAAGTTCAGAAAATAATAAATTGTTTTGTAAAAATTATTAAATTGAGTAGCAAAAGTGATAAAAGGACTCCCAATTTCACTGCCACAGAAGTTGACTACCTTCTGGAAATAATAAAAAATCAAATTATGAAACAAAAAAACAACATGTGCAATTTTCTTAATTTGCAGAACAAAACCAAACTGTCAAAATCATATGGCAGTACGAAAAACTTAATCGATTTTAAATGGACATGGCAGAGCGCTTAAGTTTAATTTAAATAGCAACTGTATGACTCAATTTTGTATTTAATTTCAAATTTAAATTGAAATGGCATTTAAAATCAAAAAGTCAAAAATTGTGGCTTAAAATAAGAACATTTATTTTTTTTTTTTTATTTTGAGATGGGTTTCAGTTAAATAAATTATTGGAAGCCCCGCATTTTAGCATTTTGTTTGAACATTTCTGATTCTCATTTTGCTCATGGGAATTGTGGAATAAGTAGTTGAGTTTCAAATATTTTTTTCAGATTTTTCGAGTCTGCTGATGAGTTGTTTAGCATCAATGGAATGTCGGCGGCATATAGTCGTGTGAAAGAGACGTAAAACAATACTAAGTAAATTTTTAATGCATTGGCAGCAAGTTTGAATAGAATTGCAAATAGTGATAATAAAACAAAAATAAATCGCACAAGAAATTCACAGACCACAAAACTGCGACTTTGATTCCGGAATGCCATCATTGAAATAAATTCAGTCGATGAGAACGGCAGTGTTGCAATGTACATCATCATGTCGGGTTGAGATTGAATATTTTTGTATGAATAACTGTGTTCTAGTTCATGTTAATAATTTAAGTCATTCGCTTGAATGAAATAAAACGGCGACAGAGCTAAACAAGGCAAGTGATTTCAAATACATATGTATGTATGTAAAAGCATCATTGTAAAATGGTAAATATCCATTTCTGTCTGTACATCTGTATGAATTTGCATTTTTATCTTCATGATTGTTAAACGCACACTATCCTTTTTATGTGTGTCAGTCAGCATTCATTCACTGCCTCGCACTCCTCACAACACCCCTTTTCCTAGTATGTACATTGTTGTTAAACAGAAATACCCAAAAACTAAAAGCTAAAATTTATTACAAACAATGACAGAGGAAGCAGAACCCAACACTATTGACCTGATTTCGTTTATCAGTCAACGTATCTTAATGATTTAAACAGGACTATTAAGTATCTTATTTAAATGAAATAAGGACCAGAATGTTGCCTTTTTTTGATGTGTGGGTGAATGAGTGTCAGTAGGGCTTGTACGTAGACAACAAACCCAACCACCTTTTTTTTTCTTCCGCTGTAATGCATTAAAATGGAAAGAGAGTTTTAGTTGTAGCGATTTATTCAAATTTGCATTTAATTATTTGAAATACTTGCTTGCACACATGTAGTAAATAGTACTTAAAATCTTGTGCAGGGTGGCCCAAAATTAACGAGGGGGTTTGAACTGCTTATAATACTATGTTCACATATGCCTTTTTAATTGAAACAATATTCAGTTAATGGACAATATCTTTTTGGTGTTCATACATACTTAATATTGCTGCGACAATTAGCATTTGACAGGTGAAGAAATTATTGTTTAAATTTTTTCTGTAAAAATTTTTTTGTTTATTTATTTTGTTGACGTTTGATTAGTCAACTTTTGAACAAGGTGTGTTCAATAAGTACCGTTGTGGTAAAAGCTTGTTCATTTAGTACTGTTAATACAAATCCAACAGTGTTGCATTATAAATTGTATTCATTATTAAAACAATTATCTCTTAATTGCCAATAAGTTAATTGTAATTTTTATATGAAAATTTAGTCTCAATAATGGCCTTAATTGTTATAATTTGAATATTGCTGCATGTATGAACAGAGTATAACTTTTTTATTATAATTTTTTTCTTCGTCTTTTCTATTCAGTATTTCATAAAGAAGATTTGGGGAATTAAAATGGAGCAGTACCCAATTGAACAACCTGCCCAAACTGTTGGGCTTTACTTTTCAAATCAACGATCCAGGGTTTTGACTCAGCCTGCATATCGTTGTTATTTTAATGTGCCGCTTGGACCCTCAGAGTCAACAACAAAACCGTGGAGTTGCAAATTTTCGCCAACAAGGGGCTGTAAGGAACCCTCCTGGTGCTGGCAGACGAAGAACGGTGCACAACATGGATGACAATCTTGAACTGGTACAGAGGAGTATTGGTGAAGATGGAGAAACATCAATTTCACGAGCACCACATCGCTCATCAGTACCCACATTCGCTTCATTTATCTCCATGAGTATCCACGAGTGATTGTTGTAAAGCCAAGCGTCCACAAATACTGACTGTTTGCTGCGGTTTATGGGCTGGTGGTGACATTTTCGAAAATTAGGTCTCCCAAGCAGTTACCGTGAGAGGATAATGGAATTTTTGTAGCCGGATTTTGGGAGTACAAACGTTATAAAGTTGCAACAGTGCAACTTGTCACACAGCCAATGAAAAACAAGCTCTTTTTGGCGAGGAATTCAAAGGTCGTGCTATCCCACCATATAGTGATGTTAATTGACCTCCAATCGATCATGTAATTTGGCATCGTTCAACTTTTTTCTTCGAGAATATTTAAAAGCACAACAGAACATCAATGGGACAAAGCAATTTAAAGGGTAAAGGAAAAAAAAGTTGCGGCACATTAAAGACATTGAACCATAATCGTGGTTCATGTCTTTCAATGTCTCAGAGTCATTGAAAATATGGACCACGTCGGAAAGAGGTATGCCACGGAAGCCATAACGAGCATTTGGCCCATACTATAAGCCATAGATCCTTCTATCGCAATAAAGAATAAGCAGATAATTCTCTGAAAACTTTTTGTTTTATTAAAAAATAATATTGTACGTTTTGTTCGCACCACCTTTTAAAATACCCTGTATTACATGTAGCGGTAATCGAGATAATTTCCAATACTGGAACTTCTTAATGAGCAAATTTGAAGAATTTCAGCTGTAGTGTAAAATTGTATATTTCTTATTCTAATGTCAACAGTATTTTAAGCGATTCGTTTGACACAAATTAGACAGAACAAAAATTCTTACAGATTCTAGAATTTTTTTTTCGTATTTTGTATAACAAACTATGTACTCTGCTAGCTTCAATTCCTTGCAGATTCTGTTTTGCAGCCTGGTGCGGGAATCTGTTTTCAATCCAAATTGACAAACAATAATTATTATTTTTTTACATTCATCTCCTTTTTTTACATTCATCACCTTAGAAACACTAAGAACTTGAAGCAGTTATACAGCTGCATTCAATTGTCTTCGAGCAAATGAAATAAATTTATCAAACACATGCCTGGAATATTGTTGTTCCAATTTAATTGAAACAGCAACACTCTTTAACAGAAAAAATGCCCCCACACCCTGTTAAGGCAAAGACAAAGAAGAATAATTCTAAAATGAAGCAGCTGGAGAAGCAAGGGAAATGTGTATGTACATAGAGATACATATGTAAAAGCAAATAAAAATGACAAGGTGGAGAAAGAATGCAATTCCAATAAAGCCATATTCTGACCACGTATAAATCAAAATTCGAAAAATTTTTATCATAATAAAAACTCACCCTTAAAACAGGTATCGGTGAAACCCCCACAAGCTTAAAGCTGAAGCCTTAATGTGGCTGCAAACACAACATTTCACTTTACCGTTGGTATGTGTATTAATGTGAGTCGATTTAGCAATCGATATTGTGCCATCGCTTTTCGATAGCTTTGGGCATGAGGAAAAATGTTGTTTATTTTTTTTTTTTTTGTATGTGAGTCTCCTCAAAATGCTGTCGCTGTGTCAAAAAAAAAATATTAAAGAGAAAAAACTATTGGCAGTTGTTTATACATTTGACTCCTCGACGAGTCAGTATTTGAAGGCCTATAAAGTGAAATGTTTCCCCCATCACAGCAACTTGCCCAGGGTGCCCATAGAGAAGTAAAATGTATGAACAAAGCCCCCTTATTTTTCTCCCCAATGTTTCTTTTCGAACACGCTGACCTCGTAGCACGCCTGCTCAGGGGGCTTCCATACAGAAGCGCAACAAAAAATTAAAAATCAACCGCTTCGAAAATTATTGTTTTGATACGCCAAAAGCTTTCGAAAAATTTTCATCCATTCAAATCGACCCAGCCTAATATGAAGGTGCGTGCGTGTGTGTGTGTTTATGGATGTGCACAGGTACTTGTAGCAAAATATAAATACAGAAATCTATTTCACTTGATTCGATTTTTTACTTGTTCCTGCAGCATTGACAAAAAAAAAGCAGTCAAAACAACTTTTCGAACAAAACAAAAGAAAAAAAAAACTGTTACACACTGACGATAAGACGAACTTATTTGTAAGGGAATTTAAGTTTGTATTTGGAAAATATACACAAAAACACACATACACTTTCTAACATCCAACATTCTGCGATGCGATGCGATGCTACACGCACTGCGGTACACACACTCACGCACACACACACAGCAACAACAGTGCCATACGACAGATAGAAAGGTGCGTACAATCATTTTATTGATTTATATGCCAAAGCTATTACAACTGACGTTACCACCTTAACACGGGATCCAACAGCAATGTACAATGTCACACACTCACGTACACACGTACGCACATGCAAACATTCAACAAAACAGCAGTGGCAGCAGCACCAGCATCAGCATCAGCATCACGAGCAACAACAAAATACCTTAAATCCTCCAGCTCTTGTCGTTCATTTTTTCTTTTTTCTTTTTTTTTTATGAAATTCATTTTCTATGATACAAGTTGCTGAAGTATACACTCGAAAATTATCCAAAAAGCACTCATTAACGCAATTACATGAATTGCAATTGAACAATATTTTTGAAGCTTTTAAATTGGTGCAATTAAACGCAATTAACTCAAGCAAATTAGTGCGAGATGTTATTGCCCTTCATATAACCTTGATTTTGGTTTTATCTTCTCTACTAGTGTGTATCAAGAATTACTGACAGATCATCAATATCGAACCTGGGTCCTAATTACATACTTACCCCTTTCGATATAAAATGAACAGCTGAACGAAAATAAAGTTCAATCGCCCGCATTGTGAATCTCAATAACGGCACAAAGCAACGTCTACAGCACTGTAACGGCATTGCCGTAGCCAATAATGACAGTGTACAGTTGTACAGACTTAAAATGACTTGATTTGTTTTTGAAAAAAAAAAAACCCAATCAAAACATTTTTCAATATTATTATTCTGAAAAAACTTCAGCTCAAGAAAATAATTATATTAAACTTGGAAAAAAATTTTTTTTAAAGGTTGCAAAAGCCCCAACATGAGATAAAATCGCCAAAATGTGAGTAAAGTTTGCGAAATGCAATTTCTGTACAATTTCAAAAATAAAACCATAGCGGGATGTTGTACCATTGTGAGTCTCAATAACGACATAAGTGATATGATAGAATTTTTTGAGCCTGAATTTTTTGGAACGAAGTTCCTTAACGCGGCTTGCTGGTAGTGCAAATTAGTAGAAATCGTCACGAAAGCGTGTGAGCTTTTGGTTTATCTGTCGACAAACCATTGTGCAGGTGTCTCCGCTGCTGTCAGCGGAGATACCTACCAATGAATATTAATTAGTTGTGAGAACGGACACTATCAGCTGCTAGATGTCGCTAAAGTAAAGTATGTCATAACAGAAAACAGCAATATTAAAAAATTGGCCAACAGTTGCTTTTCTTCGTTTTGTATCAGATTGACAAAATATACTGAATGTATCAAAAGTAAAAAATAAAACATACCGAAAATATAAAGAATCATAAAATTTAAAAATTTCAAAAACAACACAAAAAAACATAGAGATTTCACCTTCTATTACATTCAAAGATGAAAAAAAAACGTAAGGAACTTCGTTCCTAACGGGGGCCCCCCAACCGCATTTCTTTTTTTTTTCTCTCTTGTTGCGAAATTTTGTAGATTAATGATCACCTTCTTGTAACAATCATTACAATGCTCGCAACAACTTTTGGTAAATGAACACATCTAGTATTTCGCAGTTGGCAGGAATAATAATGCCGGCAATATTAGTTGTGATCCCATAATCAACATTAGGGGCCTGTGGGACTCCAATTTGCCCAAAAACTGTTTCCTTACTTGGTGGTTACACGATCAAGTTTTGCCTTTCAAGTTTTAATACATTCACACTTTTTACTAATACACTCACAATTTTGAAAATTGATGCAAACTTGATGACAATTTTTGCTTTCCATAGAGAGCATCAAGTCACAATCAACAAAACAGCTGACAACAATTTTTTTTCGTTCTGTCTGCAAATATTTTTTTGTTTTGTTTGAAAGTTGCAATTAAAAGTAATAAAAATTAAACATATTCAAGCTTAAAAATAGAAATAAAAATGTTTACGTGCAAAACCAACAAATATTCATTATAATTTTTATATATTTACCAAGTTTCTTACTAATAAGGGCTTCACCCAGTATTTCCTTTCTGCCCCCTGGTTTTTTTCTTCTTCTTTTACTTTCTTTATTTCTGATAGTAATTTTAATGAAGCAGTTATTTTTAATTTTCTTCTTGACGGCATCTTGAAAACAAATTGTTATGAAATTGCGTGCAGCCTACGTCACAGCTATCAATTTTATTGAATTTTGACAAGCAGTATGTGAAAAAAACCTTGATAGCAAAACTTGATCGTGTAACTGCAGTGTTACTCAAACTTCGTGCAAGTGAGAGAACTTTTGAGAGAGCAATTTTCTTGTTTTTCTTGCACAAAACGGCCCGCACTTTTTCTTCGTGTTAATTTGGGCAAATAGCTAAACCATCAGCTGTTGGAAAAAATAAGCAATAACAAAGTAAAAAGCTTCTTCTGAATCAACTAAAACATAATTAAAATTCAAATATGAATTTAATTATTTATTTGCTTTAACAGCCAATTGAAATGTATTAATTCAGGTCCCAAAATAGACCTTAGAAATGTTTTCTGTCTTTTTCAGCCATATAGACGGCCGCTGACATTTCGAAATTTCTTTGATTGTCTGATTCTGATTCTCATTTTGTTCATGGGAATTATGGAATAAGCAGTTAAGTTTCAAACATTCTTTTAAGAATTTTTCGAGTCTACTGATGAGTTGATTGGCACCAACGAAATGTCGGCGTCATATAGGCGGCTGAATAAGACAGAAAACATTTGTAAGGTCTATCGTTGGACCTGAATTCATACATAACAAAAATTTTAATGCTTTTCAATTTGTGTTTTATTTAATTTCCCCAAAATGTGTGATTCAATTTTCATTAAAACATTAAAATTAAGCAAATGTCATTTTTTTTGGAAATTTGGTTTTTGGAGTTGCCATACTTTTGGGCATTTTTAGTGTATTATTGAGAGATATTCATTGCTCCCATTTTACCGAATTTCGCCCATAAAGTACGTGATAAAATTTATTATTTCGTACTTGTCTAGAATGAATTTTGTTTATGTAGAAGCATTTCCTGCGAAACGGCAAATAGTACAGCCGTAGCGTAAAGCTTCATATAGACGGTTGTCAGACCTTACAATATTATAATAAGACCTAACAACATGCTGGCAATCTACTGGAAATACAAAATTATCAGCATTAAAAAAATTATCAGTGCAGACAATTGTAAGAATATCTTACAATTTCATTGCCTGACAATAAATTTAGCTACCAACGAAAATTGTCAGCTTAAATGGATGTAAGATTTTCTATGTATCAAAAATTTGCCAGCCAATTGTCATTATTATTCTCGCTTAATAACCATGTTTTTAAGTTTTTGATTCTCTTTTCTGCAACTTTTTACCTCTCGTACTCACATTTTTCTTTAATATTCTTTGTCATTACTCTGATAATAACGCCACTGTAATGTGTTGTGAATTTATACATCTTACAATGTCTGACAATGTGCTACCAATGATGATGCCAAAGTGTTCAGACGATTGCCAGTTAACTGACAATTAATTGTTAAGGTAGATGGCCTGCCAATGCTTTTGCTTACAATATTGTCAGGAAGAAATTGTAAGCTCTTACGATTGGTTAAATATATTCTATACATTTTCTGACAATATGGTAAGATCTTACAATCGTCTATAAGTAGCTTAACACTGAACAGGCCTGCAGTTTGAACGAGCCAGCTCAGCATCGCTGGCCGACGGAATTCGATTGTGTTATTTCTATGAGTGTCATATTTTGTAGTTGTAATTCTGTTAGTGTGTCCTGTTTATGCTTTTTTTTTTAACAGTTTTGCATGCGTGTGCATGTGAGTGTGTTTACTCTCGGTGCTCGTATTTTTGTATATGCGTGTTTCTTATCTTCATTGTTGTTGTTGTTTGTGTTTTGTTTATGCTGAAGAATAACAAGAATGTTGTTGAATTAAAAGCAATAGTGATTGGAATGGTTTGTGGGGTGGAGGGGGGTCTTGAGTGTGGCGCGTGCTGTTTTCATGGTTGGTGCTTCATGCTGCTGTATCCTTTGATAAGCAATGATGTTGCTATTGCTGCTGCTGCTGCTGCTCCTGCTTGCTGACTGACTGCCAGCCAGCCAGCCAGCCAGCCAGCCTGCTTTCTGCCTGAGTATGGTGATGATGAGAATGATAATGCTGATGACGGTACACTTGCACTTGCTGTTTATGCTGTACAAGTTTTTAATGCTTTTCTATGCGATGCTTCCTTCGGTGTGTTGTTCAAAAGTTTTCTATTTTGTTTTGTAGTGTTTTGTGTTTTTCTTGCTCTGTTGTGCCTCTTTGGCTCGTCTCCTGGTAGTTAAGTAAAAGTAGTTGAATGAATGTTTATGGTTGTGTGTATGTTTGCCCCTTGAAGTGCTGGTGTATACGTGCGTTGCGTAGCATGCTGCAGATGTACGTACATATGTATGTATGTGTGTATTCATATAATATTTCAACTAAAGCATAAGCTGGCAATAGTGGTTGTGGAGGCTCTGCAACAAGAAAAAGTAACAGCAAAAAACAAAAAACCCCACAGAAGAATGATTTTAGTTGGAGTGTGGGAAAACAACTGCCTGGTTGAGTTGCTCGTGTTAGAAAAGTTGGTGTGGGTGGGAGTGGGTGCAACTGGAGCCAACCAGCCAGCCAGCCAGCCAGCCAGCCAGCAATAGGCTGTGACAGTGCGTGCAAGCACTTATTTTTCAAATTCATGCTGGATCATTTTAAGCATCATTGTAGGATGTCTTTAGTTTTTGCTGATTTGGTTTAAGTTTAAAAGTGTTTGTGAAATAAAAAGGGGCCTAAAACTTTTTCTTCTTATAACCATAGTAACTTATGTACACACACATGTACGTATGTACTTGTTTATGTAGGATTATACATTACACACATGCTTGGGTGCGCGTGTGTATTTATAGTTGAAAAATTTAAAACTTTAAATTGATTTTTTTTTTTTTTTGCTATTATGTACACAGTTGCTGATGCAAAAAGTTTTTGAGTCGCTTTTTGATTGTATAAATTAAAGAGTTAGAGGGTTAAAATGTTGCACAAAAAAATGTTTACAACAGGGATCGGAAATAAGAGTTATTGTTCAATTTTTGAAGAAATAAATCAGGCATAAATGAACATCGTAGAAAACTTTTAATTACACCATCATGAAATGCATCCAACATATTGCATGATTTTAAATATTTGATTTTTATTTTAATAATCAAAAATAAGAGTTATTTTTGATTTTTATATTTTTAAATGAAAAATAAGAGTTATTTTTATTTTTTATATTTTTAAATGAAAAATAAAAGTTATTTTTGATTTGTATTAATTCAGGTCCAAAAATGAACCTTTTCAACAAAATGTTTGTTGTATTTTTCAGCTGTCTATATGCCGACGACATTTCGTTGGTGCTAATCAACTCATCAGTAGACTTGAAAAATTCTTAAAAGTTTGACAGCTGAAAAAATACAGCAAATATTTTTTGAAAAGGTTCATTTTTGGACCTGAATTAATACATTTCAATTGGTTCTTAAAGCAAATAAATAATTAAGTTCATATTTGGTTATTTTTGATTTTTATATTTTTATATCAATAATAAAAATCAATTCAAAACTCTTATTTATTTGTTGATGCCGTATCTATTATAATATGCTGCTTCATTCAAATTTCTATATGAATATAATATATAGATATAATAAAATAATATATAGATATAATAATATAGATATAATATCACTATCAGCTATAAAAACATGAATGCATAGAAATAGCTTATAAGTTTTGGCTGCCATTCAAGTCAGTGTTAAGAGGTCGTTTTCAGGTGTTCAATTTTACCATCATAATTGATTTTAAATGTTCCTCAGATAAATTATATCTCAAATCTTCCAATATTAATCTGAGTGCTGAAAATTACCTTTCTACACTGACTTGAGTGGCAGGTACAGAATGAACGATTAAAGCTAATTTTCGAAGTCATGGAAATACAAATTTTTTGCTCTCTCAATATTCCAATAAATTAGCAGAAGTATCGAAACGCTTTTCTTTGTAATTGTCTATTTCAATATAAGCTTTGCGCACATATTTCCTGTGTCACGAATTTTGAATTGATTTTTATTATTGATATAAAAATAACTTTAATTTTTCATTTAAAAATATAAAAATCAAAATATAACTTTTATTTTTCATTTAAAAAAATAAAAATCAAAAATAACTCTTCTTTTCTATCTAAAAATATAAAAATCAAAAATTACTTTTATTATACCCTTCACATAAATGTGTAAGGGTATATATAAGTTTGTGATTCCGTTTGTAACGCATTGAAATATCCATCTAAGACCCCATAAAGTATATATATTCTGGATCAGCATCAATAGCGATTACGATTGAGCGATGTCCGTCTGTCCGTCTGTCCGTCTGTCCGTCGGTCCGTCTGTCCGTCTGTAGTCGTTGAAATACCGTTTCTGAGAAAACGGTTTGAGATAGAAACCTCATTCTTTCGCTAAAACGTGTGAAACCCCGGTAGTGGGTCTGTTATTGAAATTCAGTAAGATAGGTCCACGGATAGCCGAGATATATTCAAAAAACCGGGTTTTGAGGGATATTTTGTGCAATTTTTGTATTCAGGTTTTTAAAAAAAATTTTTTTCTCAAAAACTAAACCATATCATTTTTAGTGCCCATTAAATCCTAGAAATGAAGGAATTTTTGAAATCGGCCCATATATATCCGAGATATAGCGTCTCCCGATTTTTAAAGAAATCAGCTTTATAAGCCAAATAAGACAAATTTTGGCACCGAAGATCAATCAAAATGGTATATATAGGCTATTTAGAGGCAAAAGTGGAAAATTTTTCCACATCGGCCCATATACACTCGAGATATAGCGCGTCCCGTTTTCTCAAGAAGTCGGCTCTAAAAGCCAAATAAAACAACTTTTGGTACCAAAAATCGATCAGAATAGTACATATAAGGTGTTTAAAAGCAAAATTTAAAAATGTCTGCAATCGGTCAATATATACCTGAGATATAGCGTCTCCCGATTTTTCAAGAGATCGGCTCTATAAGCTAAATAAAACAACTTTTGGCACCAAAAATCAATCAGAATGATACATATAGGTTATTCAGAAGCAAAACTGGAAATCTTTTTGTCATCGGCCCATATATGTTCGAGATATAGCGCCTCCCGATATCTCAAGAAGTCGGGCCTGGAAGCTAAACGAAACAGTTTTTTGCACTAAAAATTTGTCGGAATGGTACATACAGGCTGTTTAGGGGCAAAATTAGAAAATTTTTGGACATCGGCCCATATGCACCCAACTTTTGGTACCAAAAACTGATCATAAAGGTACATACATATGTATATAATATTATATACATATGTATATAATATTATATACATATGTATATAAAATTTGCGATCATGTATGAATGTATGTATGTATGTATGTATGTATGTATGTATGTATGTATGTATGTATGTATGTATGTATGTATGTATGTATGTATGTATATATATATGTATGTATGTATGTAGATACGTTTGTATGTATGTAGGTATGTATGTATCTACATATGTATGTATGCATGCAAGTATGTTAGCGTAAACAATTTTTTTGCTTTGGTGTAAAAATGTGTATGTATATATACACGAGCTTGAAAATGAAAGTGATATAAAGAATTGTTGAAAAAAGGGTACGCAATGAAATTCTTTTAAACAATTGCGTCTTCAAATTCATTCACACAAAAAATCATTTTGGGTTTCCCTACGTACTTACATATGTACATACACACTTACATGTGTATGATGATACGCAGCAGATCATCAACAACGTGCCCAAGAAAAAAATAATTTTGTAAAAGCAAGCAATGTAAATATGTATGTATGTATATATGTATGTATGTATATAATCATTGTTTTATGGAACACACTGAAAATATTCAATAATAAAGAATTTATTTTAGAGTTTTCTATTATAGATACATACATACGTAACATACATAAGTAAATTGAAAACAAAATCACACTTAATGGCAATGTTTAGCATTATAATTCAAAAATAATGCAATTATATGCAATTTTTTGTTAAATAAATTTTACTATAAAGTTAACTGATAAATAATTAAGAAATACATTTTGCTTTTCTTTATTTCATTGATATTAAAAAGAATTGGTGTCACCCAGTGGTTGAACTTGAGCATATTAAGAATTATTTAAATAAAAGTTTTGCAGCCTGTGTTAAATCCCGGTAGTGGATCTGATATTGAAATTCAAAAAAAATCGGCCCATATATACCCCAGATATAGCGTCTCCCGATATTTCAAGAAATCGGCTTTAAAAGCCAAATAAAACAACTTTTCGCACCAAAAATCAATCAGAATGTATGTACCATTGTGAAGGGTATTTAAGATTCGGCCCAGCCGAATATAGCACTCTTACTTGTTTTTCATTTAAAAAAATAAATATCAAAAATAACTCTTATTTTCTATCTAAAAATATAAAAATCGAAAATAACTTTTATTTTTCATTTAAAAAAATAAATATCAAAAATAACTCTTATTTTCTATATAAAAATCAAAAATAACTCTTATTTCTTGATTTTTTTTGATAAAAATTGTAAGTGTTACGGTCCCTGGCTTACAAAGTTTAGCTTTAAGGGTCTTATTCGAAAAATTTAATACAAACTTTAAATGTAAATTAATTTAAATTTTCCATAAAGAATGTTCATAACATACACTTCAAATGATATTAAAGATATCTATACTAAGGAGCCAATTAATTAACTTTTATTATTCGAACTTATTCTTGTATTTATTGCGGTTTTCACGCTTCGTATTAAAGTGCCACTGTAGATCTTGGAGATATTTTTGAAATTTAATAAATCTTGATAAATTCAAAACTCATACATTTTTAATTTACTAAATTAAAAGCTCTGCAATGCCAAAAACAGTAGTAGATTTACTAAATGTAGCAAGTGGATTTATTTACAAGTATGAAACAGCTGACAGATTTGGCGCCACATTGTTTTTTGCCTACACATATAATAAAGTGAATTGTAAACATTTCTTAAATTTGCAATGGAAAAGACTTTTGGCTGTAAAATATCAAAACAAAAGTCAGCTGTTTCAACTGTTTTACAATACCAATCAAAAAGTCGCTCACACTTAGAAGTATTATAGTTAAAAGTATTTTAAATATAATACGAAGTGTGAAAACCGCTATTATTTTGTATTACGTTTGTCAGGCTTAAGTTTGTTGCATATTATTTTTATGATCAAGGACCTTCAGCTAGCTGTTTCAAAGCCGCCACACTTCTCGTCAACACCCCTCCTTAAATTCAGGCAATAATATGTAATTCAACTTGGTTACCTTTGTGTGCTGAGAAACTTTCACCCGCTACTTAGTCAATGTTACATATAAATAAAAAGTGAACTTAATTATTTATTTGCTTTAAGAGCCACTATTCATCTTTTTCAGCGGTCAACTCATCAGTAGACTCGAAAAATCTTAGAGGTTTGTTTGCAGATTTCTAATTCTCATTTTGCTCACAGAAATTTTGGAATAAATATGTCTATTTCAAACATTCCCTTGATCAGTATCAAAGAAATGTCAGCGGCAATGCAAAAAGTCAAAGCTTAGCACTTGATATAAAAACTATTAAAGTAAAAATTAACTGTTTTTACTAAAACACTTGAAAACTAAAACGAAAATGGCCACACGGTACTGATTTCTTTGTCGTTCGCCGGCTTAAAAAATAGAAATAAATCTATTTCAAAATCGCCGCATACAACGAATTTCGACCGACGCTGTGACTGTGTGCATTTTCATATACACCAATGTGTTTTAGTTTTGACGGCGAATATTCGCGGCGAAAAATTCGTCGTTCGTCCCAGTTGTGTTCCTAGCATTAGACAACACAACATGGAAACCCTCTAATTTCAGTTTGTGGAAGTTCTTGTTTCACTTTTGAAGATATATGTAGATAATGTTATGCTTTTAAAATTCAAGATTTGCGACCACCGCTTTTTTGCGGGACTAAATTTGTAAGTGTTTCAAATCAATTTTCAGCGTAAGTTTTGAAACTTTCACAAAGGTATTCAACTAAATAGTTTTACTATTCGCAGTAAATATAATGTGACTGTTATAAATTTGAAATAATAGCATTAAAATTGATGTGTCAATTTTGCTAATTAGCAGTAGTTGTTGAGCATATACATACATATGTACATACCACTTTTATTCAATACAGAGTCTGCACATGTAAAGGGTGATTTTTTAAGTGGCGTCGAAGATAAAGTTAACAAAACTGTTTTTTTATAAAGCCGAGTATGTGATGTTTTAATTTCTTGGCAGAAAAGAGCATGAAATGTTCAAGACAAGAAAATACTGTTTTTGAATACGAATGTGTGCAGAACTTTCGAAGTCGAGAACCATCTTCAATAGCAAATTAATCTCGAAAGTTCTGAGACAACAGCCTTTTTGCTAAAGCTTAAGATGTGACAGCATTTTCGAGATCCTTTTAGAACAATCTATAGACGACTGTTTAAATTTAAATTGCAAAGTGATGTTTTCCTTCGCTTATAGAGATGTCGCCTATATAAGTATTAAGCAATCATTCGTATTGAATTAACCCCTAATGCACCACTAGCTAAATTCTGTAACAATATTCAGTAATACTCGTCTAAATCAACAATAATATGTTCCACTTCAAATGCATATTTTTCTGAGCGTAGAATCTGAAATAATAATGACTTTTATATGGTGAGGGTGACCATATAACATCTGAAAAATATAAAGGGTGGCAATTTTGCCTGTCACGTAGTGTGATTGTGAGGCATATTATATATTTTCAAAATCAAAAATAGAACATGAAAAGATGTTAAAATCAAATATAACCACAATGTGCCATCATGTAAAATTAGCTTTTTGGAATTTTTTCATTTTGGTTTAATTAAGTTGAAAGTTCTTTGCCACTTTCAAACAAAAAAAAAAAAAAAGATCACCCTTTATGTGTGTATGTCGATGCATGTTAAAAAGTAGTCATTAATGCACGCCTTCTTTCTCTCTTTTATTTTTTTAATTCATTATACACTTGTCATTTCCCATGGTTACCAACACTACATTTTACAACCCACCTACTACAAGTACGCACGACACACACACACACACACACACACTTGTGCATACAAAAATACACAGCACGCACAAAAATGTAGAAATGTTTGTGCGACTGTTTGTTTGTGATTTTTAGTACGTATGTATGTATGTAAAAGTTCCAAAGGAATACTCGTCCTCAGCTACAGCAGTACCGCCCACCCACTCTGCATTCGGTACCGAATATTCGTTTTTTTTTTTTTTTTTTTTGTATCTTTGCAGGCACATTAAACACTTTTGTTCAGAATAAAAAAATAAAAAAAAAAATGTTGCTCTGTTGTTTCAAAACAACAATATTCTGGCTTGTCAAAAATATTTCTAATTCATAACTAAACTTTAATTACTACGCAAGTCCTGAAATGTGTGTTTAATTAAACTTTATTATAAATAAAGATATTCGCCCTGAAAAATTTATATTTGCTACGTTTTCAGGCTGAAGCGCGCCACACGCTCATAATTTTGTTATTGTGATGGATTGATTTTAATGACATGAACAAATAATATTTTAAATAATCATGTCACACAATAACCGGCCGAACTGTGTTTATCCTCTTGCGGGATAAAAAGTGAAATGATTGCAATTACAGGTTTTTTGTTTTCAGGCAGAACAACCGACAACCAGCCGCAGCCATCCCATTTGCGAATGAAGCGTTTTATGCAAACCAAATGAAGGGGTAGTGCCTTAAAATAGTGAAAAAGTTGTTGCACGTACAAACAATATACATATATATGGAAACAGCCAATTGTCAATTGTTTCCATGGCACGGTGGGTGAAAGACTCGCTTAAGAACACAAATAAAAACTTTTGCATAGTCAGGGCTGGGCAGTATTTAAAATACATGTATTTGACCTACTTATTTTTTTACACTGTATTTTGTATTTCAAATACTTGCTTTTGGAATGCAGTATTGTAAATACATGGGAAAAAAGTATTTGTATTTTGTATTTTAAATACACAACTTTTATGTATTTTGCATTTTATATATACACATCAGAGCATGTATTTTGCCCAACGCTGTGCATAGTGAATTAAATTTTCTCGCATGCTACAAAAGTTTTATCGGAACGCGCCTAAGAGTATACTTTAAAAAACAGAGACATATATACTAAGTAAATTGGATTACTTTTCAAAAAAAAATTAAAAAAAATAAATAAATAAAATACCCTTAAACGAATATAAAAAGCTATTTCATAAAATTTCGGAACATGTTGTTAGTGGTTTTCATTATTTTAAAAGAAAATCCGTTTCGGCGCAAATCTGTTTAAATGGAAGACAATTTCTTTGATAAAAAATATATCATGTATTGTACTGAATTACTTTTTTTTAATTATTTTTTATTTTTAAATATTAAATATTATCTAATTATTTCTGTATTAAGTTGATCAGGCTCAAGTTCTTTCTATATTATCCTTGTGATTGATATTAATTAAATTAGACAAAGAAGACATCAAAGACATTTAGCGCAGGGTGGACAACTAGTTGTTTCGAAGCCGCCACACTTTCTCGTTCTGTATTATCCTTGTGATTGATATTAATTAAATTAAATTAAATTGAATTAAATTAAATTAAATTATATTAAATTAAATTAAATTGCATTGAATTGAATTAAATTAAATTAAATTATATTAAATAAAATAAAATAAAATTAAATTAAATTATATTAAATGAAATTAAATAAAATTAAATTAAATTAAATTATATTAAATTAAATTATATTAAAAATAATTATATAAGAAAAAGTTCGAACAATAGAAATTAATTAAATATTATCTTGATAGGTTTTTTTCCTTTGACCATTTTATGTATATATGGGTGTTTCCATGATTACGCACGTGACATTTGTACACGTTTAATTGTTTTGAATATTATAAAAATATAAATGGGTTGGAATTTTTGAATAGAATTTTGCCATTGTTACATTTAATGTGATGAGTTCCTTCCAAAAAGTATATATATTGGAAAATTGAGCACTGGGTACCCAAGTTCCATGCGATCAAAGTTGACTTACGCACGTAACAGAAAACGTAAGTGCCTTTTAAAGCAGCATGAAATATTGGAAAAGTAGGCGAATTGTAGAAGATTTTTATTTCGGAAAAAATGTTTTTATAAAGGCTATTAATGGACCTTCACAATCATGGTTTGTTCAAAAACAAGTGTGCATGGGTTGGCTAAGAAAAAAAAAATTTTGATTACGCACGTTACATTACGCACGTGACACTTTTTACCTTCATACATATTTTTGTAATTTAACATATATTTTCAGAAGTTTTTACCATCATTTAAAATTATTATAAGTTAAAGTTTTTTTTTAAATAATAAAATGTCAATAGTTTTTTTTTTAGTTTTCTGTGCTTAAAAAAATTGTGCGAGCGATTTGATTTTTTAACTAACGGTGGACCACTTCATGGAAATACCCATATCTTGAAAATAGTATTTGAGCTCGAGGTCCTTTTACCATAAAAAACAATAATTATCAAATTCTTATTCATTATTTCGTTTTCTTTTGGACAACGTCTTCTGCAGTGCGATTCAGTATTCAATTTTAATGCTAATAAAAATGTTCCCAAAGACTAACAAAAGAAGTTATTCTTTGGGTTATCAATTACAGTTCTGGTGCAAAGAATGTTTTGATATAACAATAATTGTTATTTCAAAATCCCCTGAAGATGATCAACGAAGTTGGTCGAAATATTGAGCTTAAGTAATAAAATTAAAGAAAAGGAAATAAAGTATATTGACCTCGAGCCGAATGAAAAATTTCTTTTAAATTTAAATTTACGAAAGGTTAACTAAAACACAATAATTTGTTAAAAAAAAATGGTTTTAGAGGCAACCGCTTTTAATTTTTTTGCATTATTATCCTTATTGGGATCTAGGAAGATCCAGGAATTCGATTTTAATTTTTTGGTAAGCAGTGATTCCTGCAGACTTTGTAGCGAACAGAAGGATACAGCGGAATACGTACTTTGCGAATGCCTTGCTGCATACACAGCCACATGCCTGGGCGTTGGATTGTTGGTTCCCAACGAACTCGGTAGCTTCAAACCTACGGCCCTAAGGATATTTGTTAATAGTCTAGGTCTCGGTTTGTAGAGAACAGAGGCTGCGCAAAATATATTTTAGGTCGAGTTGCACAATTACCCCCAAAATGATAATACTAATAATCAAACAAGTTAAACCGCAACAGCGACGAAAATTGAAAAAAACAATCACACGAAAATGTTCACAATTTAATTAAATTTTTGCGCCAAAATGAATCTTTTAAGTCACTGTAAACAACACAAACAGCGCTAATAGGTGAAAACTTGCTGAGTACTTTTAACCTCAAAATTGTCCAACTTTACGATAGAGCTGGAAGTAGCCAGATTGCAACACTGGATTTAGCAAATCCCGAAACATACGAGGCGACCCTCGTATAACCATCATGTTTTAATGATGTTTTCATTCCAGTGAGCACAAAAATTGGCATTTTCTTATTTCTTCTACATACAATGTTATCGCGAGCTCTATTTCTTTAATCCACATTTCAGAATTCGAGCTGAAATTTGCAATAATCCAATGTACCGTTTTGTAGAATTTTTATTTAAAACTAAAACAATGTTGAACGGTAATTGTACTAGGAAGTTCCAACAAAAGCTGGCACAATTTATTCCAAAATCCCAGATGGAATAACATTTGACAAATTTCTTTTTCTAAGTGTGTGGTCCAATGCAGTTTCTTTTCCAAAGAACTTGTAGATTTGCTGTGTTGCTGCCTTCTTCTGACAGGGAGTACCAAATGTTGGGAGCTGATAAGCAGTTTCTCTTGTCCATTCACTGGCATCATTTGTGTGTCTAATTTACTCTAAGAAATAATACATATTCCTTTAAAAATTAAGCCAACCCCTTCAAAAGGTATTGCTCAGGAAAACTACTCTAAAGCAACAAAAGTTTGAATGCAAACATTGTGCAAAATCTTTATTGTAGATTTTTATTTTCCACATGACATCCAAGCATTCATAAATTGTAGAAGATGTTTTTCTGTTTTTTTTTTTTTTTTTTTTGTATCGTAGTTTAAGTGAAAGTGGCTGGCTTTTGGGGCAAATAACTGAGTTCTTTAGAGCTGTGCACAACTTTGTAACTACAATACACTTCGCCCAAAGGGAAAACACTGCCATTTAGTTATATTTGGTTTTTTTCTTCTTCGATTTTCGATGTTTTGGCAAAAGAACAACGTTTAAAAAAAAACGGCTTGTTTTCTCGTTTCATATAAAGTTTGAATTATCGTGATTCGTGACAGGGCAAGTAAAGTATTTAAAACACTTGCAGCATGTTTGAAATCAACACTCTGCAGTTGGCATGAACGTTCAAGGCATCGTAAGCGTAGATAAAAATTATCTACAATATTACTGTTGCTTAAGCCGAACGATTATCAAGGCAAATTGAATTAGGAGTTCAACATTCACATTTTGAGTACTCCAGTTTTGACGCCGACATTGAATTGGTCATGGTTTCTGAGTCATTATTTTGGGTCTTCTGGCCAGGAATAGAATTGTGTCAAACCCGTTCGCCCAAACCCATTTAAATAAAAGTTCGACATCCTGTTCATACCAAGTTCATGGCTAATGGAGACCTCCATTAAGCAAGAAAAATTCAAGTTAATAACTTTGTAATTCGACCAAGCCGTCGTCTACAGCATCTGAAATGTACAAACGTTTGTTTAATCCCAAACTGCCAATTTTATTTGTGTCATTTTCAATGGTAACAATGTAAAATTTGTTTTCTTTGCGTTTAAAACTGAAGCACAACGAACGAATGAATGAATGGATGGTTGAATGAATGAAGTGTGTTTTTATGCATTTCTACAAACATTTATGACCCTCATCATCGTCACAGTCATCATCTTTATGAATCTTTTCAAACGCACAAGAGTTTGTAATGAAACACATTCGCACACGTTGCAAACATTTACAATGTATACACATACATACACACATACATATGTGTACATACACACATGTAAATGTAAATATTTTGCACATAAAATGTATGAGTCTTGTTTGCAATTTGAAAATCGATAAATTGCAATTAATTTAATGGTCACAACACAAACGACATCTAAGAAATTTGCAATCATAAATCACCGCATCAATTGTGGTTGAAGTAAGAGGCATTTTCATTTTTGTTGCGGAATCTGTAAATGTTTTCGTTTGAGAGTTTGCTTTGTGTTTGGCAAAAATTTAATACTAAGAACATGTAACTAAAAATATGCAAATATAATAATTTAATGAATTTTTATAACCTATTTAAACCTACAAAAAAAAAAAGAAAGCTTAACTAAGTTTATTCCAGTTACACCAAATTGCTTTTGTTTTGTTTTTTTTTTATATTACAGCATTATTATTTTTTTTTTTTTTTTTTTTTTTTTTTTGGTATTTATTTTTCAGATATGTATTTCCTTATTAATCAAACATGTCGCACAGTGGTTCAGTATGGATTTTCACCAACCAGTGAAGTTATTTTTGAACTCTTCATTACAGGTGTTAAGAGTAGATAGATATCAGTGTTCCCAGGTCAATGTATTTCTTCTCCCCCAAGAAAAATTTTAAAACCCCCTAAAATTCAATGTTTTTCTACAAAATCCCCCTAAAAAATTTGTTGGTGAACATTCTGCTTTAGTTTGTGCATCACCAATATTTGTGCATTGACAATGCGGAAAATGCATAAAATTGTTAAACTTTCTTTCCCCCACTTAAAAAGAAGTAAACATTAACTGATTATACATATGTACATATTTTTCAGTGCATATGTTATGATTACAGGCGTATGTACATATATTACAGTATTTTTCGGTTAATTGCACATCAAAATTTGCACAATTTTTTGTTCAATTAACCGGGGAACCAATTAGCCGATACCCGTTTAATTGAACAATTCGTTCAATTACAAGAACCCTATTTAATTGAACAGTTTGTTCAATTACAGAAATCACGCATAATTGGAACTAATGAATTAAAAGAAATCGCATATGTGCACTTTAAGTTTTTCAAAATAATTTTTTTTTACCTTAATCGAAAAAAATGCAAGTAACAGCAAAAAATGTACATATATGTATGTGTATAGTAGAGATGCCACCCAGTGTTTTTCACAAATGATGTCAAATATGTATGTGCAAAAATGCCAGATTATTTTTCAATGCAATTAACCGGGTAAAAGTAAGAGGAAATTTATTTTTGATGACATGAATTTTGAACGAATTAGGCGGGAAATTCAATTAACCGGGTTCAATTATCCGAGGAAATTCACATGGTGTTCGTATGCAATATTTTTTTTTGGCCGATCATGTGGTTCAATTAAGAGTGGAAACCAATTAACCGTAGGGTCAATTAACCGAAAAATACTGTAATTATAAATTTTCGATTTATTTGTATTCGCATATTTTGAGATCTAAGTACATATATATTTATAGGTAGCTGGAAATGGTTAACTGCGTGTCTAGAAACATTTAAGTTTCTCCAAAAATATTCGTACAAGGTGAACTTGTTAGCACAGGTGACTACTTTTTGCTTCTTCTATCAAATGGCTTTCACAAGTCAAATTTTGTTCTCTCTCTCTCTCTCTATCTTTTCTCTCCCTATGTCTTTTTCCTCCCTATGTCTCTATCTCTTAAGGCTCAAAAATTACCACTAATTTCAGTTTCTTGTATGGGAGCACGCTTTAGCTTTTAACTTTCTGTTATTTTTGGCATTCATCGTAGACCATATGTAGCCACATATTCTGGGCAAATTGAAAGTTTCTATCGCTTATGATTCAAAAGTTACAGATAAATTTTGCAGTTTCTTGTATGGAGACCCCCTTTAGTTTTCAACCTTTGTTGTTGTAGCGCCCGCGTAGGGACCTGCAATGGACAGACGGACGAATGGACGCACAGCGTGGTCTCAATAAAAGGGTTACCTTTATGCTTATGCCTAAAAACTAGTCTTAAGAGTGCGAAGCCACAGATTCATATTGAAAAGTGAACCTGGCTTTAGTTTTCTTCACAAACTTTATAGCAAGTGAATAGTTAGATTCATTCTGGAGAAAACTTAATGCCATTTTCAAAAATGGCTGACAACTTTGCGAATTTGTCTGCTACTATGGCATCGCACCTAATATTTGCTTTAACATCTGTGTTCGTCCCACCCCCACGACTTTGGATTAACCGCTCATACTGCTAATTATTTATTACAACTAACATTCTTCCTTACCAGTTGTTGGCATTTTAATGAATGTTTTATTTTAAGATTGGGTCAATAAATTTACAGATTATGTTACAAACACGCCTACTTACATGTTCCCAAAAATAGTTTTATATTTCCCTGCTGTTTCAGATTGCGTGCTTCAAGTCTGCTGATAAGAAGGTGAGGATTTTTCATAAGGCTGATAAGTGTTTTTTTTTTTTTTTTTTTGCTTCTCTTAGATAAGTAATAGTGTTATGTTAATAGGCAATTTGACATTACTAACATTTTTCCAAATTATTTTACACATACACATAATACAGGTACATGCATAGTAGAACAGCATATACACTATAAAGTTAATTAGTAGTGTGTTAATATCTAATTTGTGGTTAAAGTAAAATTATTGGCCACTTTCATATATTTAGTTGCTCTAATAAAAGTCTGGCAAAGGGGGATGGTGAAGTGGGATTTGGTGCAGCACTTGTTTCTTCAAATAAGCTCTGTAGTGCGATTCGGTAACTTTAAACTAAACACCCGCATTTGGTGTTTTCACTAACGATTCAGTGATTCTTAAACTATCATATTCAACATAATTTTAAATTCAGAATCATGTGGCATCCTTGCCAAAAAGAATACCAAACCAAACTCGTCACTAATAATTTTGAATTTTGAATTAAGTAGTCGACGCACAGTCAAGTCACATTAATTGGCTTGTGACTAGACTAAGCTATAGAACATTGGCTTGTAACTGTATTACCCGACATTTAGACGGGAAAGTACTTTCATTATATTTTTGTATACGTATTATGAATAAAAATTACAATGAAATCCGTGACTTTCATGAAATTTTCTTGCTCCATTTCAAAGGAACGTGCAAGTTCATTTTAAAAATGTGGTAAAAGTGAGGAGTTGCAAGTATTATAGTTTTGTGTATTATTGAAATAGAATTGCCAAGACTATTACAAACATAAATTTATAGGGCAACATTCGAAAATAATTTTTATTGCTAAACTTTTATTAACTAATTCGATAATTATCACTATAAATATACTTCATTTGTGTTCTTTATTCATATATGCTGTAAAATTGTTTTCTAATTTAAAATTCACAATTATTATTCTACTGTAATCCTGCAAATTTGTAGGTGCCCTGGAGTAGGCAACCGTGTTTACTATCTTGTCACTTTACTTTCAGTAAATGTCAAAAAATTACTTTCCAGAAAATTTTGCTGAAAGCTGAATTGAAAGTTAGAAAATTGTGAGTGTGTGGGTCAAAAAGTGTGAGTGTATTGCAACTTTCAGGCATTTACTTTCCCGTCTAAATGACGGGTTAGAATATTATAACATTTTGTGATTAAACTAAACCGCAATAAATTCCCAATTGTTAAGTTACCACCAGTAACTGTGGCCATATATTATTAATGAATCAGACAGCCAAACATTTTGCAGTTAAATATTTTTCACGCTGAATTAATCGGTAAAATAAGTTAGTGAATTGCACTGCTGGTCCGCGTATTGATCACATTATTGCGTTTGGAAAGAAGTCCACCATTTCCCAGCATTAGTTAGAACTACTTAGCATGAAACTAGTATTTTACTAGTAGGCAAAGCACCAGTACTAGTTTTTAGCTGTAAAGTTGCCCACACTATATGCATATTACAGGGTCCGCCATCTAACGTTTTTTGTTGTTGTTGTTGCACTATTGCTTAGTTCGTGAATGGTAACACTTAGCTCATGTCTGATTTGACAGGTAATTCGTTTTACCCTTCCGCTGAACGAAATGTGTATACGCTTGAACAACGCTTTACTTTGTAATATCGCAATGATTTTCCCAAAAAAAAAAAAAAAATCAGCTTTTTCAGATGAAGCTCAGTTTGATCTTGGCGGGTATGTAAACAAGCAAAATTGTCACATTTGGGGCACAAAAAACCCGCACGCATACATGACGAACCCAAAACCAGTTACTGTATGGTGCGCATTTTGGTCCAGAGGCATAATTGGGCCATTTTTCTTCGAAAATGAGCAAGGAGTGGCCGTTGTCAATGGTGATCGTTATGGGGCCATTTTTGTTTATAAAAATTGAAGAGGAAAATATAAGCAATATTTGGTTTCGACAAGACGGCGCTACCTGCTCGATGTTTTGCTCCGTTTTCAAAAAAAAAAAAAAAAAAGTTATTTGGCGGACCCTTTGTAATTAATTAATTAATTAATAACTTGAGCCAATATTGTGATGTGTAATCTGCAATATGAAAATAATATATTTGGATTTGACAATGGTAGGGTTGAATATGCAAAAGTGTATTCAGGAAGTGAGCATATTATGTTTCAATGGCACAAGGTATGTTGGAAAATGACAATAGTATTGTTGGATGCGACAACAATTCTGTTGAAAATTACTATAGTAAGCTTTTATGCCACACGGCTGCTTACTGCCATAAGAACAATGTGTATGGCAAAATTCTTATGGCTGCCTTTATGAATTTCTCGCACTGTATTATTACAAAGCAAGATGTGTTGCCCGAAAAATTATGCTTTGTAAAAATGTTTATGTTCGACTTTAGGAATTTCTTACAATGTTGTATTACAAAGAAAGGCGCTTCAGGAAAGCAGCCAGAATACATGGCGGCATCTAATACGATATTATTCTAAAAATACATAATCTTTCTAATTAATTCTTATGAATATTTCGATAAAACAACAAATGTGTTTCGATGTGTTCGAAATGGCGCAAAAAAAACTTTTTATTATAGAATGTAACAAGAAGTCACTTACTTGATTTTTGCATGTTTGTAGCAGTGTTTATTTGATATTTGTTTTGTAATAACTCAAAATCAATGCGGATACACGCATGTACAAACTGTTGTATGAAAAAAAAAAGTGTTTGTAAAGTATTGCATCATCGTTATCATGGTGAATTCTATATTTGAACTTTTGCTGGTTTTGTTGCCGTCAGTTTGAAAATGATAACAACAAACCAGCATTGCCACAAAATAAAAGAAACGTAAATAACTTGCTACGGGCAGGGGCGAGAGAGAGAGAGAGTCATTGTGAATGTATGTATGTGCTTTTTTGTTTTTACTTCTTTGATGGACTTTATTTATTTTGATGTTCTTGTATTTTAGGGAATTCATTTTGAATGTTTTTATGCGTTGGCTGTTGTTGTCCAAGTTGTGCGTTTTTTGTTTTTTCGCATACTCTACATCTTGCTGAATATTAGTTTTGTTTGGCACAAGTACTTGTTTTTGTAAGGAGCCAGAGGTTAGAGATAAAAAAATATCGAAAGTTTGCCTAAATTGCAACTAAATTTATTTATGTATCAAAGCTGTTAGTAAAACAATTGTCTCTATATAGATCAGGGGCGTATCCAGGGAGAGGGGGGAAATGGATAATAACCCCCCCCCCCCCAAATGATAAATATATTTATTTCGCTTATAAGCGATTTACCAATAATAAGACTTTATTTTATGCCATACAAAATCTCCCCCAAAAGCTTTAGCTGGGTCCGCGCCTGATATACATAGAGTTCTAAAACTGTTTGCTGTAGCAAAAAACTACACTACAGACAATTTTACTAAATTTGGAATAAGGGGCAGGCGCGACACAGCCGCCCACAAGTTCAAGGAAAATGTAAAGCAACTTACAATAATAGTATAGATTGCGGGGAAACTTTAGAATACGGAGCCAGGCTTTGAAAGGAATGACTTTTATAGGTTTGTAGAGGGGGTCGTAGACCTAGCAAATCAGAAGTCAAAGTCTGCCGCCGGCTTTTAGTTTATTAATAATTCGATGTTGAAGTTGCAAAATTTACTAAGAAAAGTATGAAAATGTTGGTAAAAGCAGTGCTGCCAGAGGAAAGTGTTTGCGCAGAACATAAAATCACGAATTAGTAAATGGCTCCAAACATCCAAAATCGTATTTTTTAACATTTAATTAAAAAATTTTTTTCATAGGTATGAACATTTTTTTCTTGACAACCGGCCTTCGGCCTGGCTAAGGGGTTTTCTCCTCCATGGTATAACCAACACCGGCTTCGCGTTCAAAATCTGTAAGCATCTGGCAGCACACTTTTTCATTTTAGGGCAATTGGTACCATTATACTAAAGCCGACCCTAGATTGCACTATATGTACTATAACTGCCCTGGAATAAGCCCTATGGGAATAAGATATAAGGCCTGCCCATATTAATATTTTGATTCCGACGTATTTACCAAATACATACATATATTTACCTGGTATCTTCATTCATTAGGCTGGTTTCCATACAAAAATAAGAGTTTTATACATTTTTCCCTATCGTTATAATTAAGGCCATTGTGCCTCTCGAGGGGCAAAATGTATGTATAAACAACCTCCACTAGTTTTTAATATTTACAATTTTTATTATTATTATTTTTTTTTTTTGGAGAACACCAATCGTTTAACTACCCTCGTTAGGGGTGCTGACATTATTATTATTATTATTATTATTTATGCTAGGTTGGTCCAGGATGGCCCTTTGCACTGCGACCAATAATGATCTATTGTGCAACCCTTTTCCCTCACGAGTTTAATACATCAAGAAACAGTACTAGCTCCTTCTGTGGAAGCCCTTGTAAATCCTGTGAACCCAATGTATAGGCCTGCAACAGCATGTATCTGCTGTGGCCAAGTGCCACACATAGGGGTGCTGACATACAAAAATAATTTTGGAAATTAGCCTGTTCCTCTGGAGGAGCAGAATGTATGATCAACCCCCATTAGTTTTTCTTTCGTGACATTTCCTCGAGCGAACTAAGCCCTTATCTCCTCTCCTTGAGGGGTTTTCCATACAAAAGTAATCTTAAAAATTTCCCCCATCGTCTTAACTAGCTCAAGGTGTAATTCATCTTCAGATAAGGCCGAAGGCAGGTGCTGAACTAGGCAAACCAACTCATTTCAAAACTACCAAAAACGGCAACTCTGGTTGCCACCTTGTAATCATAAGCTAAATGGGCGGGGTGGTGAGCCACTGAAAAATTCGCCCTTAGCTTAATTACTTTGTTTTAAGAACCATAAAGGGCATTTAGATGGACAATTTCATATATTTATTTAGCTGAAAAAGACAGAAAACATTTGATAGGTCTATTTTTGGACCTAAATTAATATTATTTAGAAAAGTTTTAATAACTAATGAAATACAACAAAATTAAGCAGCTGCCATCAACTTAACAACTCCTTCTAAGTTTTTAAAAATCCCTAAAATTTCAGTTAAAGAAAGGCTTAGTGGTCGACCTGAACGACTAATCTCTGATTACTTGTGCCACTCGCATGTTTTGTTATTGTAGTTAATGTTGTTGTTGTTGTTTTTTCTCTCAGGTTGCCAGTGCTCCATCAACTTGCTTTTTTATTTTTTTGATTTTTTTTGTTTCCCACTCCACTAGATTTTGTTGTGCTGTGATTAATTCTAAATACGAATGGCAAGATACGAACATAATATGTATGTGAATTTTTTATTTAGTTTGAAGTTCAGGCATTTTTTTTTTTTTGTATATTTTGGTTGTTTACTTCTTTAAAATTTTTTTGCTCGCATTTGTTTTGTAGTAGTTGTTCTATTGTTATTTAGACATAAAAAAGGTTGTATAAGTCGGTGCAATAACCTAAAAGAATTAGAAAAAAAACAAATGAAAATAAATTGCTTTTTCTTCATTAAAGCATTGCGAATGTGGTCTTTGAGGCATCTTTTAAGCTCTTTTTAAGACCAAGATTCTTTTAAGACACACACAAAGTACTCGATATAATTATTATTTTTTAAAAACAAAAAACAAACCATTTAAAGTAAGCTGTTAGTATACGAAACTAATGATCTAGCTTTTTTCGATGCGATTATTTTGTTTATGTAAAACTTATCTACATACAATATACATATGTATATGGATAAAAACGAGACACTATTTATTGATTTTATTAATGAAGAAAACCCATAAAATCAAGTAGAAAATTTTTTATTCATAGTTTTTATACTCAGTTGTCGTTACTTTTGGTCCAAAGAAACGTCAAAGAGCAAATCTTATTGATTCTATTAGGTTTCCTTGTTAAGTGCATATAATAAGGATTTCTTATTGATTTCATTAAGTTATTTTATTTTAATTTTTTCTAAAAGGTATACCTTATTAATGTCTTCCTAATGCAATCATGTGCTATAATCTTGATATCTGAAACGGTTCAGTGGCCAATGTAAGATTGTAACAAGGCGAATCAATTACAGGTGCCCGCATACCAATTCGCTTCAGCATTTTTCCGCGATTTTATCTTCTGAGTTGTCAAAGCTGATAGCAAACGACAACAAAATGTATGACGTCTCGAGAGAAAATGTTGAAGCGAATTGAATTGCGACCACCTGTACTTGATTCGCCTTGGATTGTAAGATTATGGTTTCGAACTTATGGAAAAGAAGCTTTTCTAAAAAGTGAAGAAGAATACCTCAATATTATTTTAGGCCCTTGTTAATTGTATACCGCCGAAATTTCGTTGATGCTACTCTAGGAAAAACTTTAAAACATATTTAGAACTTGACTACACGTTCCATTATTTCCATTCCCATGAACACAACGAGAATCACAAATGTTCCAACAAATCTTTAATACAGAAAACCATTTTATCGTTTCGCATCGCTTTTACTTTTCTTTCTCTTTTAAGTTTTTTCTTTCAAGTCTACAGATGAGTTGAGCAGCATTAACAAAATTAACGGCGTTATAGTAGAATAGATGTATTTTTAAACCTAAAAAAATAACTTTCAATTGGCACTTATAACAAATAAATAATTAACAGTTGGGCAAAAAAAAAGGTCATCGGATGTTGTTTGGCTTTCAAAATATCGGTTGTGGCTCGCGCAGTGTGTGCTAATGCTCCGTCTTGTTGGAACCACATGTTCTCCACACCTAATTCGTTTAATTGCCGCAGAAAAAACTCGATTAACATGGCCCTATAGCGAGTTGTTGTTTGACCAGCGACGTCTTCGAAAAACAAAAATGGTTCGATGACTCCTTCAGCGTGAATAGCGCATCATGCAGTCACTTTGAGTGGCTGTAATGATTCCTCGTGCATCACTCAGGGATATTTGGTGCCTCGGAAGCGATAGTTTTGCTTGTTCACATACTCTTTTGTGGTTTGCTTACATCAATTGAAATTGCTTTATTTTGATAAGCAAACAAAATGTTTCTTCCACACCACTTTCATTTAATAAAAAAAAAAATGTTTTTTTTTTTCAATTTTAGAGGCTTCGTTTGGTGACTGTTTGAAACTGCTATTTTTGATTTTTTTGTGAATAACTTCCAAAGTTCTACACTGATTTTAATTATTTAAGGCTTCTTTTGTTTGAAACTTTATTTGTTATGAACGAGAGAAAACTCATCAAAATAACTTTATTTTTAGATTTTTTATGCTGTTTTAAAGAAGAAAAAGTTTCGAACTTTTGCAAAAAATTTAATATTTTTTATCGAAAAATATCTGTAGTTTATAAATTACTAAACTGATTACAAACATTTATACAGTTATTGAAAAGTAATTTTAATGCCAAATATCGGTTTTTATATGTTGTTCAATATTCAAAAGCGTTTTTGAGTTAAGCGAATTCAATGTTGTTCTACCTCCTCCATTTTTAAGATAACGGTATATCTCAAAAATAAGAGCTAACCTAAAAAAACGAATAGCACCACTGAATTCAGCGCACCAGAATTAGGTTTGGTCACTGGGTGCCCCGTCTGTGGGGTTTTTCAACTAGCACAGTGTAATTATAAGTTTTCTTTTCCATTTTTTCAATAAGGTTTTCCTTATTAAAATAATAAGACGTTCTTGAAAAAAAAAACATCTCATTAAGTTTATTCTAATACATTAAGAGTTTTTTAGGCACTGTTTTCTGTGTGTGAACGATATGTAGTTTTAATAGGATGCTCAAATAAACAATGGCCTTGTCACTTTTCGTCGTCATGATGTTAATTGGCCTCCACGATCATATGATTTAACAATTTCTTTCTTCGGGAACATTTAAAGGAAAACGTCAACGAGCCAAGAACAATTCAAGTGCCCATGAATAAGATAATTCATCACCTTAACGACACTGCAACTCAATTAAATCTCAGAATCATTGAAAATACGGACGGACCATCAGTATAGAGATATGTCACCCAAGCCGCTTGACGAGCACTTGGCCAATATTTCATCTGACACAATTTTCTGAAAATGTTTTGTTTTAATCCCTTAACAAATTTTTAAATTGAAAATTATGAAACTTGGACAGAGTGCAATGTTTTACGGCAAACATGTTGCCATGTTAGTTGTAAATATGTGCTGTTTTCCGTGACAACAGGAGCACGATCTAATTGATATTTTTGTGGAAATTGCTTCGTATGACGCAAGAGCATAATGTTTTATAGGACTTAACTAATATAGAACAACATTCAAGGGCAAATATCGAATAGTTTTTCATTTCATTAGGAAAAATGTATTTCAAGGTCTGTATAATTTTATTTATCTTTAGTTCATTCTATTTTGGGATGTACCTACACACACACATACACACATATATATATATATATATTTCATGTAGGTAATTAGGCGGACAAGCTGATGAACAACAGCAAATAACTTTTACTGCTAAAGTTTAAAAAACAATAAAAGCGGGCATAACAATTGTTGCTTCCATTATAAACAGCCATATGTATAAATTTGCGTATGTACATTTGTACATAATTGGGTTTGAGTAAAATTTAAAAACAAAATCATCATGAAACTGTTTTCAACTTTTTTTTTTTTTCAGCGTAAGCTCGTAATGTACCTTCTATAAATGGCTTTCAGGTAGGTAGTTCTTCAAAATGTAATGGTCGTGTAGGTATTTATCATTTGATTTTTAAATTCGACTTACAAATCGTAGCTACATTTGCCATTCTTTTTTCCATCACACACACACACACACACACACACAAACAAACATACAAATTTTTGTTTGCATGAAATTATTTGTGAAAACAACAACACGCACACACAAACTTGCAATCGGCCGTAAAGTGATTTGAAAGCAAAAATAGTCTGCCTGTTGTTTGTTATTCGATTGATGATAAATTTCAATTGTTGTTCATTTGTTTTCCTCTTCTTTAAATTCTGTGTTTTTTTTATGTATGTATGTATGTTTGTATATTATTCTTCATCTCGGTTTCTATTTTGTTGCGATATTGTTATAGTTTTGCCTATTCCAGAAAAGCAAACTTTTGCAGAAACAACATTTCTTTTTTTAAACGAATACAGTGAAGCAGCAGCATTAAATGCTGCTGCCATTTCTGGTACTTGTGTGTTTCCTATTGTTGATTTGTGTATTTCACCTTGAAAAGTTCATTCACGCTCAAGTCATAAGAAAAACGCATGTTCCCACAATAATAGCAACAACTATACGAAAATTAAGCAAACGAAAAAAAGTCGACGCACAACAAACAAGCTTCTCATACATACATACATACATACATACATACATACATACATGTACCCCTTCGGCAGCAACGCACCCGCTCCAACTTACCGATATGCCCGCCATTGTGCTGTTTTTGTTTGGCATAGAACAAAACTAACAAAACATGTACAAACACACATACAGATCCACACACACACACACTTGAAACGCAACAACTTTCAGCAGCAATGGTGGCAGACCGCGCAATAACAGCAACGTCAACAACAGCGACAGCACCAGCAACAGCAACAAAAGCGCCGTCAGCAACAACAACATGAAAATGATGTGAGACAAGTATTTAGTTGGCATTCGCTCACATACATATGTACATACATACATACATACATATGTATATGCACGTATACACCCAGTTGGCCATGTCTCAGAGAGATCTTCAACGTTGGATGCAAAACACTAGAAAATCGTGGAGGACATGCTGAACGACTGAAAATCAAGCGAATTGTCAAGGAAATTTACTAGCAACGCGTATCAATCAAGGCGAATCACGTATAGGTGGTCGCAATTCAATTCGCTTCAACATTTTCTCTCGAGACGTCACAAGTTTTGTTGTCGTTTTCTATCGGCTTTGACAACTCAGAAGATAAAATCGTGGAAAAATGTTGAAGCGAATTGGTATGCGGGCACCTGTAATGGATTCGCCTTGGTATCAACTACAGGTGGTCGCAATTCAATTCGCCTGAACATTTTCTCTCCAGTTCCCATACGTTTTGTTGTCGTTTGCTATCAGAATCATACAGAAATAGAAGATCAAACCTCAACTCGATTTTGCCAACTGGGCAACAACATTTTGTTGTTGTATGTATGTGAGAATTCCCAAAACTGTTTTTGTTTCCTACATGTACATGCAAATGTGTGTACGAACAATAATTAAGGAACCATCAGAGACACTCACTTACTTATGCAAGAAATAATAAAAAATTATAACAACAGCAACAGAGTAATTAAAATATGTATGTATGTATCTATAAGCTCAAAAATATACTTAAACACACCAAGAGAAATGCTCGTAACAAACAAAAACCAGTTCTGCCACAAACATAAGCAGGGCAAAACGAAACATAAAGCAAATTAAGTTTGGCAAAAATTTGCTTAAATGATAAGAAAAATATTGTTACATGAAGGTAATGCCATGCACATGATTTAGAATACAAAAGAGAAAATCAATCAAGGGAATTTAAAAAAAAATTAGAAGAGTTAGTAATGGCTTAGGCCCATTTTCCAACTTGAGCTAATAATAGAAACGTTGCGCTAAAAGTTATGTGCATGAAAGTGTTTCGTTTTTTGACATGAAGAAACGTATTATCTTATAAACTGTCAAAACAGGATGAAGGGGTGTTATTGGAATCTCATGGGCCATCTATAATATGCATAAGCTTGCCATTCAACCATTCAATTCATTGAGCAACTTTTCGTTGAGTTTCATTTTCTTAAGCAAAGCACGAAATTGACCGTGCTTTGCTAAGGCATCAGGTGTCGTGTGTGCGTACGTGTGAGTATGCACATTAGGGTGGTTCGATTAGCAATCGATATTGTGCCACTGACTTTTCGACAGATTTACCACCCCCCATTTACACATGCAAGTAACTTGTTGCAAGTTGTGTGTACATATTAAAAAACAATACACTGACAAAGACAATAAAAACTGTTGCTTGATTGTTTACACAGGCAAGTGCAAGCTCATTTTTAAAATTTCTTCAAAGAAAATGGTCTTAAAGAAAATTGCTTTACTTTACAAAATAAAAGAATTAAATGAAAACAATAATAATAAAATAATTATGCGGAAAAAAACTACAAAATCACTGTTCCATTTTTTTATAATTAACAGTCATTATTTTTTGCCTTTTTGTGTATTGTTTATTCTGTTTTTGGCCTTCTACATGACTTTTAATTGTCGGGGTTGCCAAACTGTTGTCATACGAACTGTTTTGGGGGGCAGCAAATTATACAATTAGCTTTTTTTATCAAATAAATAGTAAATTTATATTAAGAATCCATAAAAGCCGTATTTGACTATCAAAGTTTTTGATATTTTATATTATTTTGCGGTATGTAAGATAAAAAAAAATCATTCCTTGTAAGTAATCTATTAAAATTAAAATACGAACTTTATAAGGTAACACTGTTTTTGCTTTTTGTCATTTTACCGACATGCAAGTAAAAAAGGGCCGGCTTTAGTATAATGGTACCAATTGCCGTATAATGAAAAGTGTGCTGCCAGATGCTTACAGATTTTGTATGCAAAGCCGGTGTTGGTTATACCATGGAGAAGAAAATCCCTTACCCCGACCAAAGTCCGTTTGTCAAGAGCAAATTTTGCTTTGCTGTGAATAAATTTATTAAATGAAATGAAAACGTATACACCGTTTATGGATTCGCGATTTTACACACTGTGCAAAAACTTTCCTCTGGCAACACTGTTTTACCAATATTTTCATATTTTTCTCAGTAAATTCCGCAACTTCAACATCGAATTATGGATAATCTGAAAGCCTCCGGCAGACTTTGACTTCAGTTTTGTGAGGTCTATGAGCCCCTCTACAAATCTATAAAACTCATTTCTCTCAAAGCCTGGCTCTTTATTCTAAAGTTTCCCAAAAAAAAAAAAAAATAAATAAATAAATTACTGGCAATCAAAATCTTTTGCATCAAAAGCTCACAACTTGCAGAAGTATGATGGTATTAGTAAGAAAATGTCAATGTATTGAGTTACTTGCACTTGTACTTGCGTGTGTAAATGTATGAAGAAAAACAATTCCTCTACAACGTATCGAAAATTTCCTTTCGAGGCGTCCAATTGTATTTTTTTTTTTTTGTTGTATTTTTGCATGGGAATTCCTTAAAAAGATATTGGCGACTGGTCACACATATGACTCTTGTACAGGCCCGTATTTGGAAGCTTTGAAAATTAAATTTTCCCCCATCACACTAATCTGCCTGAGGCAGCCCATAGAGAAATGTATGACCATCCCCCAATAACTATTTCTGCCCAACATTTTTTTTGCGAGCGCACAGACTCAATAAAACGCCTCCTTAGGGCGGCAGCTCCCATCCAAAATACAAAAAAATAAATTTAGGGTATTTTTAACATGGCGTAGAGCAGTGTTTTGTTTGCCCATGTTAAAAGGTATCGAAAAAGCAATGTCCCTACAAGTCGACCCACCTCAGCCTGCATACTGAAGGAAGTGCTACAGGGCTGCCATACATTTAACCCTTTTGGGTACTAATCAGTTCTAGGAGACCATATTTGGACGTCTCTAAAATATTTTTGAAAGCGTTGTTATCGCTGATACAATAGCAACAAGCAAAAAAATAACTTGAATGTAGGCAAAAGAATAAAAAATATCTTCCAATGAATAGAAAAACAAAGTGATAAATTTGAAAGTTGATCAAAGATTATATATAGACAGTTAGTAGTGAAGAAGGGAAGGTGGGAATTGCTATGAGCTGCTGCTTACAAACTGTATGCAATCAATTATGACCTGAGTTCTTTAGATGCTGGTGGACATGAAGCAGCCATGGTATGTAACCCATGGGGAGGGCCCAAGTCTTCCACTTTCCTTTTTTTGTCTTCTTTAAAAATATAGATCACTGCAGTTTAATCACGAAACAACCAAAAAAAAAAAAACTCTTTCTCAATTCTGAGCAAGTAAATTCGAATTTAGAAACCCAACAAAGTTATTAGCAATTGTAAATTCACGAAAGCGTTTCTAATGAAGGTGAAAACATAAGAGAGTAGTAAATAAGTTTGGTTAGAACAAAAATAAACTCAATTATTTTCTATTTAGAAAATTATAAATTTTGAGATAAATAAAATGGGAAATTAAAAAAGCTATTTTTAATTTGTATACCAAAGATATAAATTTTTGCAGCAGTGCGGCAGTGTCGTGCTGAATTGAACAAAATTCTATCACAAGTCCTGTGATTAATTCATACGCCTGTTCAGGCCAGTGAAGTGCAAACTAAACAAGTTTTGTCATTATACTGCTGACTATTAGATACGGAAAAAGTTTTCTTTAACGTAATTTAAATTGAGTTAACAATTGCAAGCATGCACGTGCATGATAACACTCGGTCAGTCCGAAAATGAAACTTTTTTCTCAGCTAAGAATAAAAAGTCATTTTCTAGCATTTTTTGTAAAAATATCACTTTGCTGTAGTGGCCCAAGCGAAACTCTTTCCTTTCTCGACATCTTTAAAGTAGAATGAAAATCTTTTTAAAGATTTTTTTTTTATATAGCAATCTTTTGATACCGTAGGTAGTTTTAGTGAATAATAAATAAATTAAAGGGAATAGGAGTAAATTGGAGTAAATAGGAGTGTATGTGCATGTGTATGATTTAATAATGATGACTTGGTGATTTCTTCACGCTCTGCCACTGACTACTACTCTGCTGAATGTATGTAGGTTTGTTGCGGCTGCACGAGCGTGTAGGTTTCTTTCTTTCTAATTTTTTGCAAGCGATTATTTGACAAGCATTTGAAAGTGTGTAGTACATGCGAGCAAACAACAAAAAATTGTTTTGCAGAAATAAGTCATAAAAATGATCTACAACAAGAACAACAACATACAATTCCGGGAATCTAAAATCTAAACGTGCGCTTTTTCGTATCGTTTATTTAACGATCAAATGTCAGTGAACTCTTTAGTGCTAAAAATGAACAAACAATAGCAACAACAAAACATTCGCACAAACACATACTCAACATATGCAAACAGTGTGAGTGCAATGACTGCTGGCGAGCATTTCTACATTCGTCAGAAAAATAGCAACAAATGTTGCTTTTCTAATTCTGTTCTCCTCTATTGGCAAAAATGTGTGCGGATTTTTCATTTTTTTTTTTTGTGCAAAACAATTTTGCAAATAATGTGGGGGTATTTAAGTAACAGAAACAACAACAAATTAGTTTTTTTTGACAGGCACAAATCTATCTTATCGCATTGACTTTTTAAAGAGACATGTATTTTTGTTTTCTAACATATTATATCACTACATAAAAGCTTGTGGTATTTTATGCAATAGCAAACATTGTTTTGAGCAGGATTTTAAATTTAACTGGCGCCAATGGATTACAAACACACACATACATAAATACCCATACACAAGTATTTCTTGGAGCCAACAGAAATATCTTTACCGAACTCAAGCAGGAGTTTTACTTTTTCTCTCCCAAACGTCAATTGAATGATTTGGCCAATTCGTTAAATACATATTTATACCACGTCCAACATTTTCATTTGTTTTCATGCGTTTCCGTAATATCATTTCAAACTAGGTACGACAATATTTGTCATGTTGTTCTTATTTTCAATGTAACTATGCGAAAGCATGGGAGCGACAACTTCTGTGATTCCGTAACCAGTTGTGATCCAGGGGCCAAATCACTGAATTCAACGATTTGGCCCCCGTACTTTGCGGCTAAAGTTCATCAAAATAACAGAGAACAAGAACTTTTCTCAGTAGTAGCAAAACATGCCCAAACATGAGTTGTTTGTGAACTTTTGATCAAAGCGTACAAGTTTTTTGTGATGTGTACTCGTAATAGGTGAACGCATGCTTTCTTTTATTGGCTTATTTGATAAAAAATTTTCCATGTTTATTAAGCATTCATTCAACAAATTATGTATGTATAAATATTTGCCAAATGAAATCTTAATAAAAACAATAAATGTTTGCTTTTTATGTTATAAAATTTTATTTTCTCTATGGAACGTCCACAAACACTTTCCATTTTTTAATTTTCCATTTTTCTAGCCCCAGTACAATGCAATGCATGGAGAGGGCGCATCCTCTGATCTCTGACCTCTAGTCCTAGTTTCGAAAAAAAGGGCACAAGCACTAAAAACCAAATTTCTAACTCAAGAAATGGGCACGTGCCCTGCTCTAACAATGCTCATTTCAATTTGAAGAACAATACAGCCCGACAAAATTAAAAAAGATTTTTGCTTCTTTGAATTCATCAACTGCTTCTGGTTAATTTCGGTGAGCTGAATTGAAATCTGTAATCGGTTTGTCTCTATCAGCTCTAGTTTTCATGATATAGCTTTTTTATACACGCCACTAGTGACCTCCAATTATGACCGTCTGTAAAAAAAAAATTTTTTTTCATGAAAAAAAATTTTGTAAAAAAATTTTTGGATAAAAAGTCTTTTTTTCCGAAAAAAAATGTTTTTTTATGGCAACAACCATAACTGTAAATAAGAAATTTTGGTGAAAAAAAAATTTTGGAAAAAAGTGACAGACGGTCATAATTGGAGGTTACTACTAGTGGAGTGTATAAAAAAAAGCTATATCATGAAAACTAGAGCTGATAGAGACAAACTGATTACAGATTTGAATTCAGTGCACCCAAATTAACTAGAATCAGTTGATAAATTCACAGCAGCAAATTTAGTGTTGTCCTGTGTAATTAAAGATTTTTGCTTGTACTTTTACAGGCCTCACAAGCGTCATGAAAGAAAGTCGGCTACTTTTGATAGCCAAGGATGAAAAATAATGTATTCATCTCAATAAAATTTCAACTTCACATTTAATTTTTGCCAAATTTATTTTTGCGGTCATTTTGGCAGACATTAGTCTTGACAGTTCATATTTAGCAGCCGTAAAGCGAGAGGTGGCAAATTTATTATGAAAAAATATTCGGTAAGTCAACGTGTTTTAATCGTTAAAACATTTTATCAAAACCAATCATCGATTACTATGACGATGAAAAAGTTGCGTGAAATTTCTGTGAGAAATGACGATTATTTCGAAGAAAGAGAGACTAAAGCTGATAGGCCCAAGCCTAGACCACAATATACTGCACGATCGGCTGATGAAAATATTACCACTGCTCAAGAAAGTGCTAAAAATAATCCAACAACTTCAATGTGACACCGTGCTCAGGAGCTTGGTCTTGAAAAAACAACTTTGACCACAATTTTGCATAAAAATGTCCATTTGTTTTTATTTTAGATTAAGTTGACACAAAAGCTTGTTCCAAAGGACCTTGTACGAAGCCGTACATGGGCCAATATAGTAGGTTACAGCTCACCCAGGACCAGCCCAATTTTCATGAAAAAATCACGAGTGGCGAAACACATTTTCATTTGAATGGATGTGTGAATTTATAAAATAGTCTGTACTGAGCAATGAAAAGCCCTAAGGTTATTCATCAGTCACGTTTACATCCGTTAAAAGTGACAGTCTGGTGTGCAATTAGAACAGCAGGAATTATTGGTACTTATTTCTTGGAAACTGAAAGCGGCGCAACGGTAACTGTCAATGCGGTGCGATACTGTGATATGATTGAAAACTTTTCAATGCCACAACTGTATGCTTTCAGCTTAATTTGCATGTGATATCAACAAAACCCTGCCACATTGCATACAGTCAGGACTACAATGAAATTACTGTGAGACCTCTTTTCACAACAATTTATTGCAAGAAATGGTGATGCTGATTGGCCCCCACGGTCGCCTGACTTGACTACTTCGCACTGTTTTTAGTGGGCGATATCTGAAAAGCAAGGCTTATGCAAACAAATCACAAATACTGGAGCAACTCAAACAAAATATTCGTGATGAAATTAATAAAAAAAACTATACGTGAAATGTAAGGCTCACATTTGTGAGGATAACAGAGCCGGAAATTTATCTGACATTGTATTTCATACATAATTGCCAACATTGAATAAAATATTTATAAATATAAGATCCATTCTCTTATATCTGCTCAAAAATCATAAACAAACAGAGTAGTAAACCTTGCCGCCGGACACCCTGCTTGTTTTGCAGAAAACGCGTTTAAAGTTTTGAAATTACACTCAACTTATGAGTAAATGTAAAATATAACTTAATTCTTGTATCGAGAGCTGCGTATATAAAATAATTGTATGCCTTTCTTACATACGTTATAAAAACTGATACATTGCCTCATTCTGCATTATTAACTGAAATACTGAATTTTTGAGTCATAGAGTCATTGCAGCAAACACTCGGTATGTATGTATGCATCCATATTTAAGGAAAAAAACTATTGGTTGCTTAAACCTTGAAAAACTCTTAAAAATATTGAGTATCCTAATGAAATGTATCGAGTAGCATTATGTAAAGAAAATCAGTGAGTAGCATTGTCCAGCTCTAGTAACAAGCATTAAACATGCCTGAAAACGTATGATTGATACGCATGATTGATACATCAATCCTTTGAATTGTATAGAATTTAAATACGTATACGCACGGTAGCCAAATATGACAAATTCGAGGATTTTGGATGCCAATAATAACATGTTGTCTACTAGACGATTTTTCAAGCATAAGAAGTTTTCACAAACTTTCAAAACTTATTTTTAATTAAACTGAACAACTTTTCTTTTTTAGCACTGTGTTTTCTTGTTTCACAGTATGATTAAACATAGAGCTCAGGCGGTAAGATGGCGAAGCGCAGCTGCTTAAAAACAGTATACAATTAGTCATGGCCTGTGCTCGAAGCAAATGTGGGGGGCTGATGAACAACGAGGTGGTCGTGAAACAGCCATGGTATTTACCCCAGCCAGTAAGTCTTCAACTTTATTTGTCTTCTTTAAAAAAAATGTAGATCAAAACAATTTAATCACACAAAAAAACCTTCTCCTTGTTTCGAGGCAGTAAAAATCGATCTCAAGCCCGATAATATTATTAACAATTGTGTCATGTTAATTTTACAATGCAGCTTTTTTCTTTGTACGATCGTGGATTACGAGCACCTGTCTATTTTTCATCTTGCTTAAAACCTTTATACTTCGAGCTTCCATACACGATTTAGTTCATCTAGACTTAAAATATTTTTTTCAGTGTATCTTACTTAAGTTATATATAATAATGAAAATACAGACACATTGAAAAGAGTAGTGAAACAAAAAGTCATTCAGATTATGATCGTGAATTGACAGATAAGGAGTAATTTTTAGACCAAGCAACTGAACTTAGTGACCCAAATATGAAATGCATTACTCGTAAATGGCTAAACTTTTTTAAGAAAAAAAACGGGCCTCTTTTTTGATATATAATTTAATTTAAATATTTCCCACAAAATTTTCGTTATATACAAGCATTTCAAATATATAGGTATGTATGTATGTAGGTATTATTTTTTATATATGTATACATAAATATATATGTATATTTTTTTTAATACGCACAGATGTTTTCCAATTCAAATATCTTGAATCGTCCATTGAAAATAAATTTTGTGACTACCAATCGCATGAAACTTTTATTATTAGTTCACAATATCTATCATTCCATAAATCAAACGGCATAATTAATTCTTACTGAAAATCATAGTTCCATAAAACAGCCGATAGATGTGTATGTTTATGTAAGTACATACACATGTACCTACAAATCTTGTTCCTCAACTTGTTCCTCTGTTTACTTTCCACAAATAAAACTGCAAAATAGAAATCTAAAAACACAATTTTTTCTATTGTTTGCAACAAAAAAAACTACTGTGAAGTTCAAGGTATAATCAACTAAAAACATTTTTTTCCACTATCATAAACAAAATAAAAAAAGAAACAAAAAAAAAAAGCAAAAAGAGCAACAACAAAAATAGTAGACATAGAAATAGAAAAACTATTCATATCGCCAACCAGAGACATACCAAATATTTATAGAAAGCCCCAAACTTGCATACCCAGTGATAAAATGAAAATTTGGGTGAAAAAAAAATATTAAAAAACAAAATAATTAAGCCATCATGATTTAGCTCAAGCCAGGTACATTTCTACATAATTTAAAATGTGACTAAATAATTTGTTATCGAATTGTAGCAGGCCAGCAAATATCACTACTTACAGGGAAGCAGTTTTGTAAGCGCTTCGATGGCGCTGTTATGAGCCTTGCTTGCCTTGTGTGAAGTGAGAAGTAATATACCTTAGTGTTTTTTAATGATCCTCATTATACTGTTGGATGAATGCCTGCAGAAAAAAAAAAGAAACCCGTTTCACCACAGTTTTGTTTTTTAAATATTAATTTGTGTTCCCAGCTGATCTTCGTGATTTTTTGGCTCAATTTTAAATTCCCAGAATTCAGAAAGATTTTTTTTTAATAAATAATTTTTATTTTATCTTTTTAATTCCTGAAGATGCAAACAAACTGTTAGCGAGATATTGAATAATATTGTTAATAAATTTTATATATAAAAAAAAACGATCTGAAACTGCATAAATTAGTTTTTTCAAAAAAAATTTTTTTTTTTTTGTAACATTGTAGTAACTAACATTTTTAAAGAAGACAAGCAAGCTAAACTTATGAAGACTTATTGATTGGGGTATATATCATGACTGTTTCACCTCCACCACGACGATCATCAGCAGAGATATGGAGTACGCGAACAAACTACTTCGATCGAACTATTCATACGATTGAATTAAGAGAGCTAGCTGCTCATAGTAGCGATCTCTGTTAGTTCCTTAGTTCGCCATAGTTCCATGTTTACTTTCATTATTTCTCTTCTTCCAAAGTATGACGACAGTAAATGTATGTACTTTTTCTTAGTCTTTTTCTTTTGCGTTTTAATATGAACTGCAGAGTGTTGTACATTATGAAAGAAAAATTAATGTAAAAAATCCGAAAATAAAACGAATTTTATTGAAATTACCAAAAATGACTGCTTAACTATTTGTTTTAAGCTGATACATTTTCAATAATTTTAAACATTAACATAACTTTACAACAATTATAATTTTAGTATTTAGTTTATAATTAGCCTACAGTTTAAGCTGAGTACTCTATAGCTAAGTGTTGTTCGCGAAAGACATTTCAGATGTCAGACGCATCTATACAAATTTGTCTCGAGCTGAGGAACTAAAAAGTTCTCACTTAAAGAAACTGATGAGGACAACTGTAGTCATCAGCACCCAAATTGCTGCTTGCTCAGGTCATAGCTCATTACACACTGTTTTAAAGCAGCAGCACTTAATCGATCCTACTACCTGAGCTCTTTCTTACTGACTGTCTATATTTAATTTTACTGATCTATTGCCTCCCCACTGAATTTTGTGTTTGTTGCTATTGTGTCAGAGATGATATCGCTTTCAAACTTTGCGTCTAGCCCAGCGATTTTATAAACAATAAATTAACTTTATTGTCGAACATTACACTTTACATGTGATAATAACTTTATCGGGCTTCATTCATTTTTACCTTTTCTAAATAATGAGGCTGCTGCAGATATTCTATCATTACTTTGTCATGACGTATTCTATTTTATTGCAAAATTTGCTCAAAAATTCTTAGATGCACCAAAATTAAACCTTTTCAATATTAATTCTCGCATTTAACTACTATTTCAGAGAGATATTGAGAAGCAAGCGATACAAAATTTGTTAACCTCGAAAAATTGGAAATTTTTGTTCAAAAAAAAATTAACTATAAACTTTGAAATATCTACTAATGATTACTGTAATTACTCGATCGTGACGCCCCAAAAAAAAAAAAATATATAATGATTATAAGAGGTTGTGTTATTAGTTGCATGAAAGCTCGTTCCTCCCCTGTCACTCATCTTACCACTGGGTATACATACGTGCACATTTAAGAACGTGTGCATAACAATATTAAACACATACGTCCATACATGTGTATGTATATAGATAGCAACACCTGTATATACACTTATATTATCTACATACAGACACGCATTTCAAAACAATAAAATTTTTTCTCTTATCTGACATTTTTAATGTTTCGCTCTTTCATTCTCGAGCTTGCAAACAAACTGAAAACTGAAAACAGAATAGAAAATAGAAGGAACAAATTCACAAAAACTACCTACAGAAGGCACGTACAATCTACACAATCTACATTCTGGTGATCTTCAGCCGAAGAGGCCGAAAAGTAAAAGAGAATAGAAAAAGAGCTTTGCAAGTTCTAATAAACAGCAAAAGCTGAAAAATAATGTAATTACAGACACATGCCTGCAATTTTAATACAATAAATTTGTTTATGTATGCGTGAATGTCAGTGTTTGTATTAAAACCGGCATAAAAATCGTTAACAAGTGCGTATGTAGTTGGCGCACTGCTTGTGTGCAGTCGTTTTTTTTTTCATTTACTTATTTTTTTTTTATATCTCGAAAAACACAATTTTGATTGTAACATTGCGTAAGCGCTCAAAAATAGAATGATAAACATTTAAATAATTAATGATTTTATCAATGGAATTTCAGCTTTGCGTCCATATTTTATATAGAAAGTATACAAAATGTAACCTTTGCCTACATAATTTTTAGGAAATTTTGGCCTCACTAAACATTTCTCGAAGAATGAATTAAAAGCACTATGAATTTACCATTACACTAAAATATATTGTAGTAAAAAGTAATGAATACAGCATAACTTAAGATATTTCTTCACTTTTGCCAAACAAAAAGATGTGACCCCTACTTTCAAGTTTGCTCTTATTTTGTGCAAGTACATGTCTATGAACAATTTAAATTGATAAATATTGACTCGAATACAACAACAATCGGAAGAAACCCTTAAAAAAATGTTACCTTCGCAAGAGCACATTTCAAGGTTATGACTGCTCAAACCAGCGAATACAAAATTAACAGCCAATAATTGTCTGATCTTACAAAGCTTTGCAAGAGAAAATACACATTTGCTTTAAGTGCTATAAATATTTGCTTATTGAGCAAATATATGTTCATAGCTTTAAAATATTCTCTTGTGAAATTTATAATTTTTGAGTTATTTTTTTTAAGTTCTTTGCTGTTTTACTTTTGATCTGAAATTATATCTTATTATTTATTTTCTGTCTTTTTTTAGCCGTCTATATGCCGCTATCATTTCGTTGATTCCACTCAGCTCGTCAGTAGACTCGAAAAAAAAACTTAAAGGTATAAGCTGTAGTACAAATCCTAAAATTACCATGAACATTATGAGAATCGCCAACATTCAAACAAGCCTTTAACACAAAATACAGTTTCATCATTTTGCAACAATTTGTGTTCTTGAAGGTATCAAAACTAAAAGTTTCTTCTTTTAATATTCAAAAATTCATTTAATTATTTATTTGCTAAGACAGCCAATTGCAATGTATCATTTTAGGTCTAGATGGCTGAAAAAGACAGAAAACAATTAATAAGATCTAGTTGTTGTTGTTTTCATGTACATATTTTAAAAATTCAACATTTTTCCAACTATTATCCCAGAATGTGTGTAATATAGCTAAAAGGGATGAGTGCTCCATAGCTGAGGACTCACCACACATAAACAAATATTTGCCACTTTTTATAAAAAAAAACGTGACCACTACTTTCTTTTTGACTTTATTTTGTGTGAATACATAGAGAGTAAAAGTTGATTTTTCAGAAGGGACACCTGTCAAAATTGTGACACCTAATTTTTTTAAGCTTTTAACATGAGGAAAAAACCATTCCACTACGACACATCCAAAAAATTATTTTTTCGGAGAGTCTCAACTTCAATTTTTGCATTTTGTATGGGATGCACCGTAAGCAGACGCGGCATAAAGTGTTCAAAAAGAAACTACTGGCAGAGAAAAATTATTATAGATTGGTCATAGATTGGACTTCTATACGGCCTCCCTGTGACTAATTAGTGTGATAAGGTGAAATTCATGGATTTCCGTAGACTAGTGAAATGTATGAGCAATACACAATGATTTTTTCTCTACACTATTTCTTCTAACCGTTGCTACTGTAAATATGCCGTGCAATTTGCTCTTAGGAAATCAACAAGTAAATATTTAAAAAATTACTTAAATATTAATTACTCAAAGGGCTCGTTCACTCTACCAAATAACTTTGAAAGGCGTGACTGATAAAACATTGAATATGAACAAAAACTAACTTGATATCCGGAAATCAATGTACTCTAAAGTGTTTCAATGTCATTTAGCTTGAAAGTTGAACAAACCGCCTCATTGTCACAAATTTATTTACTAATTTTTTCTGACACATGTGTATGAATTCTGTAATCTGGTATTACATGTGATTGTAATACAGTTGCTAGTAAATTCTGAAGGGCGCACAGTGGCACTGAAACTTTGAAGTTTTCAAAGAAATATTCTTTATAATTTTCAATTCCATCGTTGTGTGAAATGACCTAAAATACAGCCAGAGGTTTCTACAAAAATTCGAGCCCAAAACACGTGTTACACTCATTACAGATGGCAGAGGTTGTGATTAACACTGCTACAGCATTGTGTGATTCATTCGCCGGAAAGTTTAAAAGAATTGTTTTAAACTGACATTGTTGGTGTCACACCATCATACTTTTTGTCAACAACTGAAAAAAAAAATCAACTTTGATCACATAGAAGAAATTTTTCAAAAAATTTGCATCTGTCATGAAATCTGTTACAACACATGCCATTTTGGACATATTGTAGAATAGCTTACCATGGTCTTATTTTATATTTTATATTCAAGTACACGTTATATTGAGTAGAAGAATGTACACTGTACCTTCAGCTAAAGGTACAGTCGCCACTCGATATCAATGCATTTTTTCCACTGTTCTTTTAGTTCTAAGCAAATAATTCAAAACGAATTGTATCATGTTTAAGCCCTTAAACGACATTACTGTATGTTAGTAAATTATTCAATAGTTGTATGAACTTTTTACATACACACTTACATATTTTAATAATTCCTTTTGTGCTGTTGGCAGTTAACTATTATCAAGGTCAATAATACTAATAAAACTCATTTTATTTGATTGGTGTTGTTGATTTGCTGGACTGCGTTGCCTCAAATTCATACGCACTTGTACAAATATAATGACATAAACATACATAAGTACGTACATAAAAAATACATAAACAAACTTATTACACCTAAAACGCAGCATGCCCAGCGAACATTTTACAGTTCGTTAGCAGTAACGAGTCCGACTGGATGGGTGGGTGCTTATGTATATAAATGTAGAATGAAATACCAAGTAAACTGTCTCAATAAAAATTTATTTAAGAAACTAAATTTTTATGAGGCAGAGAACAAAAACCATAATTTTATGCATCATGAAATCCAAGGAAGAGATGACATTTTGCAACGTTATATTTTGCTCTATATCAACAAAATCAAAAACCCAATTACATTTTGAAAAGAGTACAAAACGAAATCACCCCTATTATGAAAAATGTTTTCCCTAAAATTTTTTCCCATTTCCCAAAAGTGCGATCAGGAATAACTTTTCCCATAAAATGTGTTCCCATTCGAAATTTTCCCTTTATCGTGAATGGATTTTTCAAAGACATTTTTCCCATTTTTTGTATCAATTTGTTGATTTTATTTTCTTTGGGGAACTGGAAAAAAAATGCAAGTAGTTGCTACATTTTAATGGACATATAAATCAGCTGAAAACTATTTGTAGGTCTAAATCAATAAATAATGTACAACGTGACATGCTTCTCAATAGGGTGCAAAATAACCGACCCATTGCATGTGGTTTTGTGAAGGTTTCTAAAGATGGGGTGGCCGAATTTTGGTATTCGCTTACAGAAGAACTAAAAACGATCATGAATGGAATTTTATACATGGATATTTTATCCATTCTGCGCAGAGACTTTTCTAAAGCATCCAACACTTTAGAGAGCACTTTGCAAAAAGAATCCACTTTTCAGCCATTCCTACTTCGTAATCTCTTCCAATACTTTTTTGGTATCCACCCTCTGCAAAAACTACGTAGGAATGCGCTTAGTTTTACGATGGACGGAATATAAAATGATTTTCTTCCGACAGAGAATCTGTCAAAATATTCAACAGGCATGAAAACTCCGATTTATTCACCCTTTTTACCATTTAAACTACAAATTTCTGTTCATAAGTTATAAAACATAAATTTAATTACTTTTTACAACACTTACCCACAAATTTTCAATAAACTTCCTTTGTCTTTATATTTTTTTCTTCCCAAATGTTCCCATAATATTCATGATAGCAAATTTCCCTGCTTGGGAAATGAAAATTTTATGGGAATAAAAATTTCACATTTTACTCACGATAGGGGTGAATATGAAAAGACTAAAGGTATCGTTAATAAAATTTTTAATTTCATTAATATAGAAGAAAATATATTCCACTATAAAATGTCAACTTTTCAGATGGTTTCATGATATTTTTTTTTTACTTACACAACCCTGAGAGTTTCTATTTACTTTTCTTTATAAAAATATTATAGAATTTTTTTTCATTTGATATAAAATTTTTTAGCGCATCTTTTGGTGTCCTAATCACTAAAATTGGAGAAGACTTTCCAATTATGGTGATATATATATGCGCGTAACTCTCAACTTTTCAGGGGGTTTCTGATATTTTTTTTTTTTGCTTTACTTACACAACCCTGAGAGTTTTTATTTACTTTTCTTTATAAAAATATTATAGAATTTTTTTCATTTGATATAAAATTTTTTAGCGCATCTTTTGGTGTCTTAATCACTAAAATTGGACAAGAGTCTTTCCAATTATGGTGATATATATATGCGCGTAACTCTATAGCTTAGGGGGCAAAATTAGCCACGCCCATAAAAAAATCCTCGATAAAAAAATCGCGATAGGGAAAAACTAAAAGCAAATTTGGGCTTAGAGCACCAAAATACATAGTTTACATATTTTTATTCAAAACAACCAAAAATTTTTATTTTTTGTAGAACAGTATCTGCCTGCATATATGTATATCGGTCATATGATCCATCGTATGATCGACACTGCTGCCGATGGGTTCATACATCAGGGTTCCTATCATTTCCTTAAGGGCAATGTGAAAAAACTGATGTAAACATTCGAGTACGTGTGATGTATTTTTTAAACCAGCGTTACCACCTCAGCAAACAGATCATTCGAAATCATGTTTTCAAAATGCCCACAAAATTACAGGCAATGCTATTTATTTCTTTGTTATTAAATAAAAAAGAGTTTTTTCGAAAAATTTAAAAAAAAAACTATGCAAGGAGAACAGAATAAATTATTTTAGACATATTTAGATAAAATTAAGAGAAAAACAGTAGTCAGTAGCAGTTTTAACAATAGAAGACTGAATCATAGGGAAAAAAACATGCACAGCACTATTTTTTTTTTTTTCAAAGAAAAGAAACAAATGAAACTATAAAAACATTAATGCATAAACGTAGTTCCAAATGAAATTATCAAACTAATACGGGAAAATCAAAATATTAAAAAAATCATTAAAATGGCAACGCTGAAAGCTATAAAATTGCTTTGCATGTGTTAGTAAATAAGTTGTTACTGTGTTAGTTGCCATCAGCCATTTCTTGCAGGGGTGTAATTAATTTACATTGGGCAGCAAGCAGCACAACTAAAGTTTTACCGTCTAATTCATAAAAATTATAACAGGTTTATAAAGCTCTTATTTGACAGATTTTCCATACAAATATGTCAAATAACAGTCTTATAAGCCTGTTATAATTTCTATGAATTAGGGCGTTAATTTATTAAAGTTTATTGTACATTTTCTTAAGAATTTTTCAGACTGGAAGTAATCAATTTGAAAACATTTGTTGTAAAATTTTCAATACAATTTAATATTAATGACATCAACTTGTATGGTCTCAGAACAAAAAAAACTTGTTTAGTATTTATTTTATTTATAGAAATAATACGAACATTTTGTTATTGCATGAGGTGTTTCTAAATTGGCTATTTTATAGATTTGTTGCCACCACTTTGGTTAGAAGTTATATTGACATCTACAAACATGTGTACATACGTATGTGACATATTGTGTAACTGGTGCTTAAAGTCAATGCTCGGACAGGAAACCAAAAACTATTTTAGTCTCAGCTTACAAATTACTGGCCAATCTTATTCTAAGAAAAAGATCACATAAGCATCTATCGATAAATGGAAGATGGGCAGCACCAAGTCACAGTTGGAAATTTTAGAGGAAGACACAAATACCAGTTGAAAACCTTGCGGGAGCCAAATAATTCCTTAATGACCTGCCAACGAAGTATCAACTTTTTTGTAAGCAAAGAGAAAAAAAATTTGACATGTAAGAGCTTTTTGAGGCAAGAAGCAAAAAGGTAAACTTAAGCTATCAAGTTCACCTGGTCTGAATTCGGCTTGGCCCTGCCAACGAACTGGAATTGCATACATATATGAGTACATATTTTACTTTGCCTTAATTTTGCTTTCCCCTAAAGTTTTTATATAGATATAATTTTTTCAGAGAAAGTGAACTCACCTGGTTACCCAACTGACAGCCATATTCATTCAATCATTAAAATACACGTTAAATGTTAACGTTGAAATATTATTTCCACGTGTCTGCAAATAAAGAAATTTAATTATATATTATGTTGCTTTAGTGCATATTTTTTATTTGAAACTGTTGCTCAAATAATGCGTAACGCAACTTTGAGTACCTATTTGTGTTTAATACATGCACGTAGCTAAGTGTGTGTGTGTGTGTCTGTGTGTATGCATGTACGCATGAATGTATGTAGGTAACAGCGCGTTAGTTCGCAACAGCTCAAAATGAAAAAAAAGCAACAAAAATGCATAAAAATTAAATGATTATATAAACGTACACATACATATTTTAATTAAAGAAAATCTAACATACATACATACATGCATACGTGCATATGTATGCATGTGCAAATGTAGGTTTATTATCTTAAAAATTATAATAATACCTATAAAATAATTTACAACTGCAAAAAGATAACGATAGAAATTGACAATAAAAAGCTAAATATGTATGTGTGCGCACAAACAAACATATTTACATATGTAAAAACTCGCACACACACACACACACATGCATACATATGTATGTATGCATGTATATACTCGCATATAAAAATGTTTAAAAAAGCACTAGAGAATATCAAAACTACAGTAAAGAAATAAAATAAAATAAAATAAACAACAACAACAAACTATGAAAATATAAAAAAAAGCAGAAATCAACTTCATAAAAACTCAACGACAACGAACGACTGCTTTTTTTCGGTGTGTTTGTTTTCGGTGCGTATGGCCCTGAACATAACCTTGAAAAAGTCGTTTATTTCTTTTTTTTTTTTTTTTTTTTTTCTTTTTTGATGTGCCTATGACTTTTGTTGTTAAGAGTCTAATCGAAATAGTTTTTCTATGTCACTCTATTGTTGGCATTTGTTATTTAGTTAAATGAATTAAGATGGCTTGTTTTTTTTCTTTTATTATCATATAAAGACTTATGTACATATGTACACATGTATGTAGGTATAGGCACATGAATGCCTTGATTGATGAAAACAGAGACCACATCAAGTGTCACCAAGAGGCAGCCTTTTATTTATCTCTACTTGAAATGGAAAATTTGTCAAAACAGTTGAACAGTTGTTTTAAACATATAAATGTAAATATAGTGCACACATACATATGTATGTATGTATGTACATACATAAGTATGTATGTATATATGTACTTATTTTTATTAATTCTAATTAGATGGTAAGCAAACTACACATATGCATGTATTTATTTCTAGAGGCATTTGCATGAATTTTTAAACAGAAATTTGAAAAAATAAAATTATTAGTGTGCTAATTAAATGTAAGTACTGTGTTCGCAACTGCGGAAAATGTTGAGCAACATTGATTTTTTCGTACAGATAATTTGACATGTATCTAATGTTACCTATCCCGCGGTTTTACACAATTTAGCGAGTTTATCATTAAAAGTATGCTACATTGCAATTTGGATTGTGATGAGAAAAATTTAATTATCGAATAAAAAGTTAATTTTTTTATACAAATACATCAAAATGAACAAAGAAGTCCCAAATAATTTTCTTTTTCTTCACGGCTGATATCAGTTACCGCATTTCTGTCGCACTGAATTTAATTTTTTGGTTTTCTTTATTATTTTGCTTTTTTTTTCTTTTTTTGTCCAAAAAATTTTACTTAAATTTTTGCAATGAAAATATCAGCCGTTGCTAAAAATTTCACGTGGAAGAATTGCCACTTCAATTATTTCGCAACAAAAAGAAAATGTTGCCAGATACATTTCATATGTTGAGTACTACTTCTGCAACATTTTTTCACGAAAAGTTCATGCGAATTTTTTTTACATGCATTTTGACAACTTTCCGCGTGGAATTTTAATCAGAGTATTTACCTTAAGGAAGCAAATTAAAACTTCATGAGAGTCGGAAAGAAGACTTGTATGCACTAAAGAATAGTAGAAATATAAGCATCAAAGGCATCAAAGAGGACTTGTATGCACTAAAGAATAAGAGAAATATCAAAGCATCAAAGGCTCCTTTAGTTTAATTTCTTTCTATACTTATTTAAAGAACCGCTTCCAATCCTAGTACTCAATATATTCTCATCTAATGTTTTTTATTGCTTTCCTGCTTAGGTGGTATTTTTCATTCCTCAAAGCAACCAGTCGAGGACAGCGTTATCAATTAGCCACCAGGCCAAAGCAATTCTTAAGTCGTTAAATTTAACCAAATTTTATTTCATTTATTTATTTGCAATCAGCAGAAAAACACAGTGATCAAATTAAAAGTTGATCAATTGACTAAGGACCTTATTCATAATAAATATTTTAGGTTTATGCAACTCTTATTTGACAAGTTTTCCGTATAAATATGTCAATTAACAGCATTATAAACCTGTTATAATGTTTATGAATTAGTGGAAAGCAAAATTTACCACAAAAAATCTTTCTCAATCTTGAAAATCGAACTAAAAATCTTAATAAAGTAATTAACAACTGAACTAATTAATTAAATTTAAATCTTTAAAGTTCTATTATACAGTTAAATTAATTAAATTAATTCATCAATTGAAATTTGTTCAGATTGAAATTCTTTACTTGTGTATATTTTGTGTGTTTAAAAGCAAAGATTCTCATGTTTGTACGAAATTTTCTCAGTTTCAAGCAGAAACTTGAAATTTATCCATTTGATTTAAAATCTTCTTAACTTACTTTACAACTTTTTCAGTTTCAATGAAAAACTGTGTAGCTTGCTTGCAGTTTTAGTGGATATAATAAAAGCTGTAGTGCATCCAAATCAATTGTCTACATCCAGGGTTGGGCAGTATTTGAAATACATGTATATGAAATAAGTATTTAAAATACAAATACTTATTTTGTATTTGTATTTTAAATTCTAAGCGCTTGAGTATTTTGTACTTTCTATTTCAAATACTTGTGCTCTCAAAATACATTTTTCAAAATACATTTTTAATTTATGTTCGAAAATATGCGCTAAAAATTATTCCATTCATACATCAACTAAAAGCGCAAAACTACAATTTAATTACCAAACGCAAAGTACCTGTGTACTTGAGAAAGTCGCTAAGCTTTCAGAAAGTTAAACAATGAACAAATAAAATATAAGGAAAAAACAGCTTTTGATATAAAACAAGAAGAGAAAAAAATGTCAATCAGATGTTGATTTGGATAGACTTTCGATAGCTGGTTTTATTCATTCGCCATCAAGAGGTTGTTTGTCTGATACCACAAGGGTGGTGCTTATGAATGGAAACAAAAACTTTTTTGATTAAAAGTATTTTGTATTTTAAATACATATTTTTGTTACACTGTATTTGGTATTTTGTATTTCAAATACTTGCTTTTAGAATGCAGTATTTTGTATTTTAAATACGTGGAGAAAAAGTATTTGTATTTTGTAGTTTAACACCGGCATTCATAAAAAATAAAACATTGTTGAAACACATTTTATAACAAATTTTTCATATAAAATTTTTTCTAAAATGTATTTGAGCAACGTTTTATTTTTTATGAATACCGGTGTAAATACACAATTTTCATGTCTTTTGTATTTTGTATTTTAAATACACTAAAGCATGTATTTTGCCCAGCACTGTATACATCATGCGCCTTCTTCCTATGGGCCAATTTCAAAGTTTTGGATTGTGTCTCACTTAAAAAAATTTTCTCCATAGCAAAAACACTACCCTGCTGAAAATTTTAGACAGATTGCTTCAGAAGAAAATATAACGTTGAAGAAATGTTGACCAGGAAAACTGATGTAGTTCAGTCAAGCAATTGCAAGAAAGCGCTGCAGCTAGAAGTAGCTAGAACTTTCTTACGAAAACATAAACCTTTAACCCCCAATTTTTGACTTGGATTTTAAATGCCATTTCAATTTAAATTTGATTTAAATACAAAATTGAGTCAAACAGTTGCTATTTAAATCAAACTTAAACGGCCTGCCGTGCCCATTTAAAATCGATTTAAGTTTTTCGTACTGCCATATGATTCTGACAGTTTGGTTTTGTTCTGCAAATTAAGAAAATTGCACATGTTTTTTTTTGTTTGTTTCATAATTTGATTTTTTATTATTTCCCCAGAAGGTAATCAACTTCTGTGACAGTGAAATTGGGAGTCCTTTTATCACTTTTGCTACTCATTTTAAAAATTTTTACAAAACAATTTATTATTTTCTAAACTTTTCACAATTTCACTTGCTTCTAAATTTGTTTAAACAGCTGTTTTTTATTGAGTTATCGATAATTTTTTGACACTTACATGGTGCTGCCGTACTTCTATTAATTACAATTAATTACCAAAAATAATTTTAGACTGTAAAACAGAAAGCTATTTTAAATCCAACTTAAATTTTAAGGAAAATTTACTAATTTTGTATTTAAATCTCAACTCAAAAATCGGGGGTAAGAAATAAACCGTATATTTTTAGGTTGTGGTAGTTTCACTCATATACAATTTAAAGAGGGCATATTTTATTCCAATGGCAGCCCTAAACAACACAATGAAAGATAGAGAACATGAAATTTTACCCAGTAGTTTTTGCTACACTTATTTATCGCTATAATAAATATAAGGCTCTCCCAAGGTACCATGGCACTAGTTCAAACGATATGGAAAATTTTTTAAAACCAAATCACCACTCTGAGCATGAACTGTATAGGATGCATTGCATTCTACTGGAACTAGACAAACAGGAGGAGGGAGAAATGGGAAAAGAGAAAGTGTAGGCTGGTTTCAATCAAACAACGTGTAATTTTAGATGTCAACGAAATATTTTCATGCAATAAAAACTCTTAAACTGTAAAAATTCACACGATAAGGTATCATACAATTCGTTTTGCACCCGTCCAGAGTTGTTCGCTTAGATTATTTTTAATATACCGGTATGAAAATATGTATAACGTTTTCAAATCTATTCGAAAACAATATTTTTTGTACAAAAATATTCACTTAACTACCACATGGACAGCTTTTCAATGTGTATGTAGTTTTTTTTTTTTTTTCTTAGTTGCAAACTGAATTCGAAGCCGAAAAGCGATAAAAACAAACAAAAAGTGCGTTAAAATAAACGCGTTAGATAAATCTTTAGTAGTATGCAGCCTGTTTTGTGTGTGTTTTTTTTCCATTTCATTTTCTTTGTTTTAATTTATTTCAGGTAGAGATAATAACAAATTATTATGGGCAGATAGACGGAATGACTGCCTGCTTGAGTGTGTAGAAGCATACAAATTTATGTGTTTGTTTATGACACCATACATAGAAAAAATAATATAAAATGTATGTACATATGTATGTATATTTAAATTTTTTGTATTTTTTTGCTTCCATAATATGTACATATGTATATAAAAGCAAACACACGTAACATATAGACTTTGCAATTTAACGCATAATTGTGCGTTTTAACATGTGGGGTCGCACAAAGGAAAAAACTAAGACATGTTCGTTAAAAAAAAATAAATAAAAAAAAGTTAGAAAATTCAATGAAAAAACCATACCATGGCTTTTATGGGTGCTGTTATGAGATCAGCATTTTATTGACTTTATTGTTTGCCTGCATTTGCTGCTTTTTTTTTTTTTTTTGTTATCAAATAATCTTTAACAAAAACCCAAGTTAGTTGTTTTTTTTTTTTTAATCAAGGAAATCGTGATCATGCTTGAACTGGCTTGAATAACATCCATTCACAGGCATGCAAATTATATTAGATGGATTATGTTTAAAGACAATTATATTGTATACATAAACCTATAGGCTCATTTAATTTGAATTTTAAATAATTAATACTCAACTTCCGCCTTGCCAAGTGTTTTGAAAATTGGTTTCTACTCATTTCATTTCATTTTCTCTTTTGATTTCCCTTTACTCTTACTTGCACTCACTCTCCCGCTCACTCTCTCCCTCTCTTCAAAAGTTTCCTTTGAATAGAGCTTGCACTTAATTGCAAAATCTTAAAAGTGCACTGGTAAAATGTCCCACATTGAAGCTGCAAACCACCTGCATCGCTTTCAATTAAACTTAACGAATGCAGTGTGTCTAAACTGAACGATCAGTTTCCCATAGTGTAGGCAGAGTTGAAATACAATTTGTGGTCGTGTGCATGTTTGGTTTTGTTGTTGCAGTTGCAGAATTCCTCTGATCAATATCAGCGAAGCAAATCTTTTTTTGAATTTTTTTTTTTTGTTTTGCTGAGACAGCAATTTGTTGTGCAAAAAAGAATAATTTCTGAAAGTTGATTTAAAAAACAGAGTAATATCATGCAATAAATTTAGAATATATATACATATGTATATGATCCCAAAAAGATCACCTCATACACACCCACACCCACAAAAAAGGTCGTTTGGAAAGTAGTTAAGTGGATAAAACATTAGTTGAGCTTCTATTCTGGCTTATAATTTTCTGCAACTCTAAAAGCCATCCATGTTGCTAATGGAAAAAGTTAAAAATTTAAGCAAGTTTAAAATGGCAGGAAGATGGCACCCAAAAGTATAATCATTGGCATCAAAAAAATTTCACAAATTGGAAGGTGTTTTTTTAAACATCTGTTTAATAAAATATTGATTGTATTTGCTGCAGCACTTTTTGGCGGTTTTTCTTTAAGCCTGCACTTGCTCGTACATATGCGATTGCCATTGCAGCAATTTATTATTGAGGTACACATGTGTGTGTAGTTTTTTTCCCCCCTATTAGGAACGAGAAAACAAAACGAATTACAAGAGTACATGCAAGAGTATATGCTTAATTTGTTTCTTCTATTCCCTTTCACAAAGAAAACTTCAGAGACCTTCAGCCAGGTGCACAACCAGCTGTTTCGAGGCCGCCACACTACTCATCAGTGTCCGTTCAGCTTTTTTATTATTGCTACAACTTTCTGGCATCAAAAATTATGATGGAATAATAGAGTACAAGCCCAACTTCTCGAGAAATCGATTTTCGTTTATTCCTGAACCGATTATAAGAAATTTCCTAAGCAAACACACAACACGAGATATGAATGGTTTGGCATCAAAACCCCTTTTCAATTGTTAATAAGTTGAAATTAATGCTTAAAAAAAACTTCTAACTCAGAAGCGGTATTTCTACCGCCTACAGACGAATTAATGCCAATCCAGGATGTATACCCTATACAAACGGAATCACAAACTTAAATGTATGCATAACTTTGATGTATTAAAAAAATTGTCATACAAATGTATTCATAGAACGTGAAAAAATAATAATTTTTTTTTAACAAAAGTTGTCTTTTTAAAATACATATATTGGCCAATTCCTTATTTTACGTGTTTGGCTCCATTTCTGGTTTAGCTTAGAAGGCTTTATATCTTATATAATTAAAACTTTGTTGTAATTATAAAAGATATAAAGCCTTCTAAAGGCCGTGATTCACTATCCTATTGAATCGTACGATCTGCTAAAAATTACATGTGTGTCCAAAAAGTGTGATAGTCTGGACTAAAAGTGTATGTGTGTGAAAGACTTTTTGACAAGTCTGTCCGATTTGTTAATCTTTTGAAAATTTTCAAAAACCATCTTTTGCTATGCGATCAGAGTTGCCTTTTTGAAGTTGTTTACAAAAGTATAATAGTGTGGCTGTTTTGATGCGACTTTTTAAAGTAGGACAGAATTCTATCAGATTTAGCTAGCAATTTTCAGTGAATGAATCGTACGATTGAGTAGGAGAGTGAATCACGGCCTTAAGCTAAACCAGTTACGTAATGTTACCATAATGATAAAATTGTGTTTATTTGTTGCACAGTGTTATTAAGCCAGAAGCGTAATTGAATTACAATAATTCTATTCTATTTCATTTTCTATGTGGTAAAAGACTTTCAAAAGGGGGGAATGGCTTAAAATCGAAACACTTACATTTTTTACATTTAATACTTCTGAATTCAGTTTATATACATTCGTAAGTATTTAAGTGATTCGTGTAATGAACGTTAAAAAAGGGAATATTTAAATAATAATAGAAAAACATAAACACTAGTGCGTGAGTAAAATTAAGAATTAAATACGAATATAAAAGGCTGAACCAAGTTAATGAATACTAATTACATTTTGCAACATTATCTTTCAATATTCAGCCATAAATTCTAAAGAAAACCATATCCACATTTGTATTGACATTAGAATCGGTCGATTTAGCAATCGATTGTTCGATGGCTTTTGGTATGAGAAAGAAAAAGTTCCAGTAGTTCGTACAAAAACAAATCATTTTCGTGGCATCCAAAAGTCTTCGCATAATTACATTCCAGGCAATAACAAAATTTGAATTAGTGTTTTTGTTTTCGATGTAATTATACAAACAAATCAAAATGTTCGGTTAATGGCCTAGTCTTAATTCAAATTAACTTGTGCATTATACGCTTCCTTGCATTGTATGTGCATTAAGTTCAGTTTAAATGCACTAAATCAAACTGTATTTATGCTGAGTTAAGATTTTTCAATATGGTAACACCTGTTTCTCTTTCTCTCTGTTTAGTGGCGGGAGAAAATAAAATAACAACAACCACTAACATTTGGAGCAATTTCTTACAAATAATAAAGCAAATGAAGAAACATACATACATATTGGCCGTTTAAAATTTTTTTAAATTGACATTAATTTTATTTACTTCAGCAAAAAATAAAAAGTAATATTTATTATTATTATATTTATTTTATTATCTTAAGGAATCCAATTCTAAGACTAAATTTTTGAGAAAGAGCACTAGCAACCGTGGCCATCAGCTCAAGTAATATTTAAGATGAATAGCATTTTTAAATATAAAGGAATAGAATCGAAGTGTGTGGCGCGAGAGGAATACACAGGCTTCGCTTTAAGTATATCACGCACTAGGTGTATTTTCATATGTTATTTTATGTTTTAGGATCATAGATAATTCATTATGTTTGTCAAAATTGCTATTTTTACACAGAAGTTTAATTATATTTATTCACAAAATATTATAGCTATGTATGTTTCTTTACTTTTTGAGCAAAGTTCGGTGAAATGAGAGTAAACTATAATTTCTCTCAATAAGAGACAAAAATGCACAAAAGTAGAGGAACGAATGAATGTAAATATTTTACCACAAAAGAAAACGACAGCTCAATTTATAAAAATAAAACATTTATTTCTTCTATGCTATTGCTTATTTTTTGAAACAGCTGACAGCTGAACTATTTGCTCAAACTAGCCTGAAGAAAAAGTACGGGCTGTTTCGGGCAAGAAGAAGAAACATAATGTTCTCTCACAAATACTCTCATTTGACCAATTTGAAAGTATGGGAACGCTTTTCGTGCAAATTGGGATGCCACGGGATCCCCTAAGTAGAGTACTAGCATGTTTCCACGATATGCGCTTTGCTCTCTATTCATGCTTAACACCCAAATCAGGAGCGAAGCAACGTGCTTCGCCATACAAAATTTTTAAGCACAAAAAATTCCTGTCTTCTCTAATTTATATCGCAAGTTTATCTTCACTATCTGTCAAAATCATATAAAACATAATAATACATAAAAACATAATAATACATAGAAATCAATAAAATAATAAAACGTTAAAAATAATGGAAACAATTTTGTGAAAAGGTTCATTATGGCAAGAAGGATATCTTCTAAATTAAAATTTATGGAATGTTCAAAAGCATGTTTCAACTTGCGGATGGAATGAAATAGAAAGCATTCCCAGTTCTTGGAGCAGCTGCATCTGATTTATTGAAAGATGTATGTTTGCTTATTGTAGACAAAAGTCAAATCGAAGCACATAGACGAGTCGTGTAAACGGTATGATGCATAAATACAATTGAGAGAGCGAAGCAGGTGATTCAACTCGTAATGGAAACATGCTGTAAAGAAACTAAGCTTATGTATATTTATATCTCATTTTGTTTCTGTTTGTACACTGTCACAAACTAAAATATTTTGTTTTTTAATGCAACGAATTTAAACTAATTTTAGAAAAATTTGTTGCCTACAAACACGGATTTCATACAAAATTTCTGTTTTTAAGACATTCAGCAAATGCAAAAAATTGCAATTGCAAATATGAACTTTGAACAGTTCTATAAAAATGCTAAATAGTGCAAAATGCACAAAAGGCATTTTGTCGATTTTGTGCATTTTGCAGTTTGAAACTCAGCTTCAACTAATTTGTTTAAATCAAATAGATGCCAATGCAAACGCATAAAAATTGGGTTTACTACAGGTTGCAATAGCGCGCAAATGGGCAATAATTTTGCAAATTGCAAAAACCAAATTCAAACAGTTTTTTAAAAACTTTTTATTTGTACTAGCGAAAGATGTGTCTACTGCAAAAGAGCTGTTAAAATTTGTAAATTACAAAATTTAAATTAAGAAATTCAGGAACCTTGCAAAATACAGATACTGAATTAAAATAGGTCTTGAAAACATAAAACACTTGTAAATATTTTACTCAGCCTTGCACTTTTGCAGCAATAGCATTTTCGCCAAATATTTAACATTTTAATTTTTTTAAAAACACTTGCAAAAATTTTTTGCAATATTTAACTCTTTTGCACTTTGTTGTGTTATTTGCAAGGGTTTCAAATTTTTCACAAACCCATTTGAAGTCAATTTTCGCACTTTGGCACCAGTTACATACGTATTTTGCCACTATTTGACGTTTCCAAAAAAAAAAAAAAATAATAAATTTACAATTCAGAAGATTTTTCGCGAATTCCTACAATTGTATTACTAACATCTTTCCTTCAGCCAACTATTAATGGCGCATAAAATCAACCATCTCTGTATTTTTCTATACAAATATTTTTCGATGTCATATGAGAAAACGCTCTATTTGAAACTTTGTCCGGTAACTTTTGCTATAGTTTTTCTAATGTTTTTGAGTTAAAACACTAAAAGCAGACATTTTATTGTGGAAAAATTCACACATACATTGTTAAAAACACATAGTGTATGAGGTACTTTAGAGTTGTGGACAGAACAGACAAACTGGCGTTAAATTTTTTTAATTTGCATTACAGAGCAAATTAACGAAGTCGTCTATTGACGCTATAGAGATCTTCTATGTGCTGTATTTTTTTTTCTCTCTCTCTTTATTCAAAAGCACCTTTTGGCCTGCAGGTATGATTGTTTTTCGATGAATATCATGTATACGTCACAGAGAAAGAAATGCTAATAAACTTCCACTAAAAGAGAATAAAATCTTTATTAAATAAATGATAATCCTGCAATTTCAACAACAATAAAAAAAGGAACTTCCAGTAATTTAAATCAATTTATGACAATTTATCAAAAGACTTAAATCTACAACAACAACAACAGCAACAACTGCAAAGTGAAGCACTAGTGCTTCAAAACAGTCCGATACCAAAAGCATATTGGCATATAAATATCTTACAACAACAACAGCAGCAAGAAAAAAGCAATAACATCAGAAAGCAAATAGAAAACAAAAGTCTGTATGTATGTATGTATATTTATGGATTTTTATGGTGCTTAACTGAGCCCAATGGTTAAATAAATTGTTTCCGCTGGAATACATTCACCACAAAATAGCAAAAGTGGCAGTGGCAATGACAGTGGCAGTGGCAGCAGCAATATATTTAAGCAGAAGAAATACAAAAAAAAAAAAACAAAGTATCTGACAACAACAACGAGAATGTCATTGCTGCCATAAAAAAAAAACGTAATAAAAATAAATACTTTACCCAGTGAAAGGAATTGAAGTGAAGAAGAAATATGTGTGTCAACTTGACTTTGAAAACAACTAGAAAAGAACTAACAACAACAACTACTTCTACTCCTACTACCACTTCCTCGACTTCTGCTCGAAGCTGTAATAATTACAACTATAAGAAAATTTACAAATAAAAACATGCAATAATATAAATAAAAGCGTACAAAACCTAAAAAAAAAAGAAATAAAAACAATTGTTGTGAAAGGATACAAATAAAATAATGTGTAGTGTGTTTTTTGATTCATGCAAAGAAAAAGAAAAGTACATATAAAAGTAACAACAATCTTGCAGGCCTGCTACTTACTACACACGCTGGTTTACCATTTGCTTTGAACAAATAAAATCTAAGGATAATTTTTTTGCTGTCTTTATATGTAAGTGTTCATGTATTCATTATGATACAGAGGAGGTGACAGAAATAGCATCATGTCAGGAATTCCCTGAAAGTATGCAGGTATTAGTAAAATGAAAACATACAACCACAAAAAATATTGGTTAGAAAATCCCTGTCGGACATTGAGTAGTCGACTACTAAAAGAATTAACTAGTTAAAAACGTTACAAGTTTAATTACATGAGTTTGTATTAGAGAAGACGACAGATACACTTTTGAAATACATCTGTACTATTCTGATGTAGCAGCGATTGCTTTGTACGCACTTACTTCGCTGATTGCTGCTTAAAGTTTTGCATTAATTTAACGATTGCAACCTAAAATCTTGCAATCTTTGATTGACTGCAAAATTTTTTCATCCAATATCTTTGCTTGATATTGCATAAAGTACACAGAAAAATGTAATTAATTTAAATTTGTAATTAATTTAAACAATTTGTAATATATTAAAGCAATTATTATAATAATTAATGTTGGCTGATTGACTATTCTGATTGATTTATGAATTGGGTTAATTAAAATTTTAATTGCTTCAATTACATTTTCGATTCAATTAAATAAAAAGTTTAATTAATAAATTAATATTGTTATAAGTTCATCAGGCTCAAGTTCTTTCTGCTTTATTTTGGTGATTGATATTAATTAAATAAGACAAAGAAGACATCAAAGACATCTTATCAATCTTATCAAGACATTAATATCAATCACAAAAATAATCTAGAAAGAACTTGAGCCTGATAAACTTAATACAATAATAATAATAATTAAAGAAAAAGTTCGAATAATGAAAATTAATTAACTTAATAAATTAATTTTATATATTTATTTTCTTGAGCTAAAGGTATTTTATTAAAATTATTTAATTATCTTAATAAAAGACCTTTAGCTCAAGAAAATAAATATATAAAATAAAAAAAGGGGCTGGAAAAGACCAAATAATAAATCTTAACGAATTATTATTTTCTTGTTTTTTTTTTTTTTTTTTTTTTTTTGTGTAACAGCAATTTTATTTTTTTATTGTAACGGCAGTATTATTTTTGCAGTACATTGGCAGCACCAAAAACAATTTTTCAATGCAAAAAATATTGCAAGCGTGCTGCTTACAATCGCACACCAGAGTTCTATTAATTATTATTGTGGCAAGAAACTTCCCAGCCATACATCAGTACAAACATGACAGAATGAAAAACGTTGCTATAATTTTTCTCATGTCTGCACACATTTGTATTTTAGTTTGAATTTATGAATTTATTTTATCTTTTGAGGTTTATGGAGATTTCTTTTGGTTGAAGCTATTATTTCTGTTTAGAAATCTTTGCAATTTATTTATTTATTTTTTTCAAAGTGAATGGAGATGAAAGTCAATTTTGATAGTAAAAGTCGAATTTTTAGGAGACTATTGGCGCCAACCAACAAATCTTTAAGTCAATAAAAATTTTGCCATTTGTCTCTTACAACTATATAGTGGCGAAACAAAGCAAATTAACAAACACGAAGCAACAACAACAACAATGGCTTCAAACTAGTTGTTTGAACAACAAACAAAATCCTAAAGTAGGATTTGAATGGTGGGTTTAATGTTTGACAGGACTAAATAGAACTTTTTTTTTTGTTTTTCTATACTTTTTGAAAGCAAGAGTTGGCTGCTTATGCGTAGCTTATTTGGGAGCTTATTCGAAGCAAATAAATAAATAAATAAATAAATGGGTAAATGTAAATTTAAAATATATTTTTTAATTAAATTATTTCACAAAATGTTTTCTCTAATAAATGTTTTCTCTAACTAAATATCGTTATTTTGTCATTTAATGCTTTTACACAAAAGAATTACCTTAATTAGGTTCGAATTCAGTGCTATAAATTATAACTTTATAGCAAGTAAAAAAAGAAAAAAGTAAATTTTAGCTGGGGGACATCCAGCTCGCAACGCTGATGAAAAAACAAGCAAATACATTCTTAGTAATGTAAAAAAAAAGCTGGGAGCACAAACAGAAAAATCTTGTACTAAATATAAGTTTTTCTACGGGATTTGAATACGAGACGCACTGGAGAATTTAAGTATGGATAACACACAAGCAAAATGGAGACCATTAAACAGAATCAATGTTATTCTGGCTTAACGTAAGCACAAAATTCTTGGCTATATTTATAACCAGCATGTGTGTGAGCGATGAGACTCATTTCCACCTCAGCGGGTATGTGAACAAGCAAAACTATCTCTTCTGGGTCACCGGAAATCCACAAGTGATGCATGGTGCGCTGTTCACGCTGGAGGAGTCATCGGGCCATTTATTTTTTCGAGGACGCCGCTAATCAAACGACAACGCGCTATAGGGGCAGCTTAACCGAGTTATTTCTGTCGCAATTAAACGCATTAGGTGTGGAGGACATGTAGTTCCAACAAGACGGAGCATTAGCACACACTGCGAGAGCCACAACCGATATTCTGAAACCCAAACAACATCGGATGAGTTCATTTGGCCCATCTGTTATATGTATGGAGTTTTTGTTTAATATTTTTAATAGCTGCGTTAGCTGAATTGGTAAAGTGGCGCTTGACTGATAGTAAATAGGTTTCAGGTTCAAATCCACAACGAGACAAATTAGTTTATATTTTTTTTTAAATTAAGAATGTAAAGTGGATTATTTCCAGTACAGATTTGGGATTAGAGAGTCTTCAAAAATAACGAATCAAATGCCCAATCACACTCAAAATAAATGCAAGTCTTACGTACTTAATGGTATGTTTCCATTGCGAGTTGAATCACCCGCTTCGCTCTCTCAATCATATTTATGAATCACACTGTTTACACGACTCTTCTATGTGCTTCGATTTGAATTTTGGTTTTTAAAAACCAACATAAATTGTCCGTCCATTAATTTCGTGAAGCAAATTTTTCTAAATTGACAAAAAAAAAAGTAACTGAAATCCACATTCATTTGGAAATGTCTTCGTTGTTAATATTGCACGGCATTAAATACAACCCACAACTTAACTTTTATTTTTATGGGACAATTACGTTTTCTTTGTTTTTATTTATTTATTTTTTATTATTTTTTGTTTACAATGTATGATTTTGACAGATAGTGCAGATAAAATTGCGATATAAATTAGAGAAGACAGGAATTTTGCTTGCTTCGCATGTAGCTTCAAGATGAAGCAACTTCATTCGCTCTCAAAATTTTGTATGATTGTTAAGCACAAATAGAGAGCGAAGCATATGTCATGGAAACATGCTATAAAATAAGTTCAAGCAGTGCCAAAAACACGGTAGGTACAGATGTTCTTAAATTAAGTACGGATTTTTGCCATTTTCAATCCAGGCTGCTAAAAATCAAAATGGCTGGAATCAATCGGAAATCGGGGGTTAATATGGCTAAAGCACTTAAATAATCCACACTTAAAGTAAGCGCAACAAATTTGATTTCAGGAAATTCGTACTCACCGTACTTCTGACAGCGCTTAGGATTGTTATAAACAATTGATTTCCAAGTGCCAGATCAACGTTCCAAAAAGGGGGTTTTTTTTCTTCCGGTTTATAATAACTTCACTTGATTCTTGGCTTTTCAAGGGACACCAGCACAAACAACTACCCAGTGGTTTGATTAACTTTCATGGAAAACTGTTTGCCCAAAGTTAATTAATGTACATACATACCCGAAAGGTCACCCTAATAAAACCTGTATTTTATATTGAAACAAAACTCCAACTCTAATTTAATCCTAAATATAATTGTTCAAATTTACAATTCTGGTTTAGAACAACTAAATCAAATCGCGTAGCGCAAACTTTGTCAACATAAGCAACTGATTTTGGAATTGAATTGAATTTTTTTTAAATTGAAAAAAAAAATCATTTAGTTAATTAAAAAATATTATTCTAATCCCCAATTTTTGACTTGGCTTTTAAATGCCATTTCAATTTAAGTTTGATTTAAATACAAAATTGAGTCAAACAGTTGCTCTTTAAATCAAACTTAAACGGCCTGCCATGGCCATTTAAAATCGATTTAAGTTCTTCGTACTGCCATATGATTTTGACAGTTTGGTTTTGTTCCACAAGTAAAGAAAATTGCACATGTTTTTATTGTTTCATAATTTGATTTTTTATTATTTCCCCAGAAGGTAATCAACTTCTGTGACAGTGAAATTGGGAGTCCTTTTATCACTTTTGCTACTCAATTTAATAATTTTTACAAAACAATTTATTATTTTCTGAACTTTTCACAATTTCCCTTGTTTCCAAATTTGTTTAAACAGCTGTTTTTTATTGAGTTATCGATAATTTGTTGACAGTTACATTGTGCTGCCGTACTTTTATTACAATTAATTACCAAAAATAATTTTAGACTGTAAAACAGAAAGCTATTTTAAATCCAACTTAAATTTTAAGGAAAATTTACTAATTTTGTATTTAAATCCCAAGTCAAAAATCGGGGATAAGTGTCCTTTAGATTTTTGTTTCAAATTACTTCTATAACTGGCATTAAGCAAACAAAAAAAAGGAAAAGTTATGATTTGGGGCACAATTAGCTGTTTCGAAGCCACCACGCTGCTCATCAGCTCATCTGTCAACGTTCAATTACATCTTAAAACACTTAATCATAAAATTTAAATTTTCAAAGAAAAAACTATACTTCGTTAAAAATTGTACAACTTGTCCTGTGCAAAATCTCCCACTGTGCAGCGTAATTACTTACAACGAAAAGGATCTTTAGATTTTTCTCCTATGCCTGCCCTGTAATATTTTGATTATTTTTTTTTTTGTCGATTTTTTCTTATTTTGTTTATCTATTTTTATTTATGTTTACTTCCTTACTTTCAAAACAATAAAAAGAAGAGAATGTTTGAAAACATGTTTGTGCGTGCAAATGCGTGCCAGTTAAACAATACGAGTACATGTTACTGTGTGTATTTGTTGAGCTGCCGTCTTTTTGTGTTTTTGTCACATTTCATGCAAGTTTTTTTTTTTCCTTTCTTTGATTTCATTTATTTAATTTCTTAAACGTCATCAAAAGACGCCACTTGGCCATTAAACTGATAAGTTTTGTTTGTTGCCTGTTTTTCATTTTGTTTTTCTTCTTTTTTTCCCCCTCCTTATTATGCTTTTGCTCTTATTAATGGTGAAATGACGCCACTACTTTGAAGTTCTTCATTTATTAATACTATTGCCATTCTCAAAATCAATTTCTTTAATACAAAAAGAAAGAAACGAAAAAGTCTTCCCCTATTCAGAGATGACATGCAATTTAATGTCACTTTTTAGACAATTTGATCAAATAAAATAGGGGTTTGGGGGGGCAAAATTTACTCACTATTTAGTAGGCTTTAAAAATCAAAATATAGTAATAAAAAATTTGTTTTTACAAATTAATGTTTTAAAATATACAAAATTATTAATAAATTTATGTAACAGTATTTCAGCAGATTCAAAAAATTTGTATTTAACTTCACAACATATGTACATACATACATATATAAGTTTGTGATTCTTCCAGAACTTAAATTTCCCACTCCATAAAGTATATAAATTCTCGATCAGTAGAAACGAGAGAGGCGTTTACTCCGATTTTAATCCTGACTATGGCTTAAGATTGAATGAGTTCTTGAACTAAGACGCAAAATTTTAATTGCCAATAAATTTTTATTGAACAGCATTAAATTTGCTGCAAAATATTTGGTAAAATTTTGTATTAAATCATAACTTCAAATATATGTAACTTACATTTTAGTGCAACAGCCAAGAATATGGGCAGATAATTTTAGTGGTTTCTTATACAAAGTTTGGCCAGGAAATGACTTTCACTCAAATTACAGGTTTTAACAAGATTATTTATAATCTTCTATATTCTATCTTGTTTTACATTTCTATTCGAATAACAGGCTGAGCTTAAAATATTACAGTACAACTAAGAAAAAGCAGACAAATATGTGTCATGCATAACTTGGGGGGTTACACGATCAAGTTTTGCCTTTCAAGTTTTAATACATTCACACTTTTTTACTAATACACTAACAGTTTTGAAAATCGAAGCAAACTTGATGACAATTTTTGCTTTCCATAGAGAGCATCAAGTTACAATCAACAAAACAGCTGACAACAATTTTTTTTCGTTCTGTCTGCAAATATTTTTTTGCTTTTTTTCTTTAAAGTTGCAATTAAAAGTGATAAAAATTAAACAGATTCAAGCTTAAAAATAGAAATAAAAATGTTTACTTGCAAAACCAACAAAGTTTTACTGTTATTTTTATTGTTGATGTCCATTAAATTTATTAATTTTAAAAAGAGATATTTGTATATTATGATTATATTTAAATAGTTTAAAAAAATATTGATTTAGAATCTGAATGAGTTTCTGAGCTTAACGTACATAGAATAGAGAAGAGGAGGTTTTGCTTTAATTTTTTTTAGTAGAATATGCAAGAAGCTATTTTTAATTTTCTTCTTGACGGCATCTTGAAAACGAATTGTTATGAAATTGCGTGCAGCCTACGTCACAGCTGTCAATTTTATTGAATTTTGCTGCTTGTCAAAATGTGAAAAAAACTTGATAGCAAAACTTGGTCATGTAACTGCAGTGTAAAGTGTAAAGTTGCCAGTGGCGATAACAATCAGCATTTATAGTGATGTCCGTGTGTCTGTACACTGAAAAAACAATTCAATCGGTATCAGAAGTATGGTAAGTATTGATCTCTAAATCAAGTACGTTGGGCTGGTTTTAAATACGAATTTTTTAAGCACTAAATATTTAATTTTATTCACAATTTGGGATTGATTTTAGTCATATCCAAGCCTGGTTTCCGATCAAATATAGTTCAAATCCGTGCTTAAAAACCAGAATCCCGTTCTTGATTGGTACTTGCCATACTTTTGACACCGTTTGTTATTGTTTTAAGTACGGAAGGGTTGAATTGGTTTTTATGATTGATTATGCGCACTTGATTCGATGTTTCTGAAACCTATTTAATTCCAAATTCAAACCTGAAGTATTCCACTCTACTGGCTTTATTTAATAATAACACATGATTTCGGGACTCAATTCTGATAATTGTTTATGAAAGTAGTTCCAAAAAGAAGAACTTCTGCATCATTCGTTTGGTCTTGGTACCTCAATTAATAATTTAAAAATTAATTTGAAGCTAGTGAGTATCGTGTAGGGGAGTTTGTCACGTTTTAGGCTTTTTGTTTGTCATAACTGCAATAAAAGCATGTTCAAGTATGCTTCGTAGTAAAATCACGTAAAACGAACTTTTTCTTTCTAATTTTTCAAATTATCGCTAGAGGCCTGTGCAACAATTAAAATAATAATTTCGTTTTTACACATCTAAAAATATCAATCAGTCGACGAGTTATAGCCAAAAAGCCATATAAACAATATGCTGAAAATCGGCATTTGACTGCAAAGTTCGAAAGTCGATTAAAAAAAAGAAAATACGAACTAACATAAACAAACGCCAAGATACGGGTCTTCTAATTTTGCCTCTATTTTCACCCCTCACTCTAAGAATCGATCTAAATTTTTCTTACTTGAATTTGTTCCACAGTAAAATACTTATTTTTTAATATTAATAATAACTTAATGAACTTGAGGCCACTTTTATTTTGTTTTTTTTTTGAGCTATTTTCAACATTTCGCTACCCCTTTCGTCAGGAAAATTGTTTTTTTTTTTTTTTTTGAATTCATATCTGAAAGACAAGATTAATTGTTATGCCTGAAACAGTGTTGACTAATTTAATAAATTTGAATTAGCTTTAATAGTGATTAATTGGCTTGTTTTTTTAATCTTTGCATAATTAAAATTTATGTTTATTTTTGTTTACTAAACTGTTCGCTTGTATAAAACACACATACAAAATTTGTTTTGAGAACCTCTGCATCCGTTTTGATTTTAAAATCGTCATCTCTTGCCGAATATTTTTTTTTTTATAATTCGATTTTTGGACCCAAAATATTGGACTGATCCCAATGTGTAATATATCTCCTTGGGCTTGTATTTCTAATCATATGTGTTGCTAACTTATTGAAAAATTTAAATGAGCTCCATATGTGGACTTATTCTACAAAGGTCCGGTAAATAATTCGCCACATAATCTTAATGTCCACAGAACACTTATTAAATAGACACCATTTTCTTTTCGCCATCTTTTTCATGCATTTTAAGTTTGGCCGGCCACAAAACCTCAAAAGCACACGCCTCCGAAATCGCATGTTGTTGTTGCTGCTGCTGCTGCTGCTGTAAAAAGAAATAAATGCACTCACTCTCTTCTTGAGCACACAGGTTTTTGCACACAACATGCAGGAGTGTGTGGGCATAAAAAAAAACAACATAATTGCGCTCCCATAAACTAACAACAACAACAACGACAACAACGAGAATTTGTATGTTTTTAGATTAATTTTAAAATGGCAGATATCATATGCGCCAATGCAGGTTGATAATTTTTAATTATAAAAGTACTAATGCAAGTAGTAAAAGCGAATAAAAACAAATGAAGATCAAACCACACTTGGCGACCCAACTAAATATTATTTTGCATTATTTGTATGTGCTTCTTATATCGCGTGGTGTAGTTCAGTTGCTGCTTAGTATTCTAAGCATATGTACATCTAAACCTCTGAGTCTGGATACTGTGTCCCAGCAAGTCGAAATCGTTTTCACCAATCTGACCAATTCGAATGATGCTGATTGGACACCCGATATTGATGAAAGTGGACACACTGAACAAAACATGCCGTTGAATATTATATTATGTCAATCTCGAATGCTGACGATGCAGACTCAGAACATGAATATGAACAACCTACGAAGAAAATAAGGTCATCAGAAACACAAGCGTCAATTTCAACGAGTTTGGATAGTGACAATAATTGAAAATGTTCTAAGTTTTGTTTCCTTGCATAGATAACATACGTACATACATATAAAAATCTCATATTTTCTGTGTAAGAATAGCTTTAATATGAATCGGAATGTTTATTTTCATGCAAAATAAAGCATCAATAAAAAAAGTCTTCAATATCTTTTCAAAATTCATACCTTTACTTAATTGTGCATAACAACGAAACGCGTTCATAGATTTTTATGATATACATATGTCTCGTTTTATATAATAGAACTAAACACTTTTTTACCGTTTTGGATTTTTTATGAATTAAAAATTAAAAAAAATCTAATTTTTTAGGCAAAAAATATTTTTTTTCTTCATTTATTTACTTTTAACTGCGAAACTTTTGCTGATGTAGCGAAACGTTATATAAACAGATTAAAGGAATTGTAGTTCTTAATTTATTCAAATTTACTACAGCTCATTCGGACTAGCGGTTCTCGAGTTATGACAAACAAAAGAGCCTAAAACGTGACAAACTCCCCTACACGATACTTACTAACTTCAAATTAATTTTTGAATTATTATTTGAGGTACCAAGACCAAATGAAGTTCTTCTTTTAAGGGCTACTTTCATTAACAATTATCAGAATTGAGTGCCGAATCAATCACCTGAAAAATGTTGTACTGTGTTATTTTAGGCCTAAAAAAGGCCTTAATGTTTTCTGTCCTTTTCAATCGTGCTAATCAACTCGTGGTATAGTAAATGCTAAGAAAAGTAAAAGTGTTGCCAGACGAAAATACATTTCTGATACTCATTTTGTTCATGGGAACTTTGGAATAAGTAGTTGAGTTTCAAACATTCTTTTAAGATATTTCGAGTCTACTGATGGGTTGATTAGCATCAGCGACATGTCGGCGGCATATACATATAGACAAACGGCTGAAAAAGACAGAAAGCATTAAGGTGTCTTTTAGACCTAAAATAGTTATTTTATATAGGTACCTACATATTTAAGTTAATTACATATAACCAATAACTGCAAGGGAAATCCTTTCCTTTTTTTATTTTCTTTTTTCTAGCTAATCAAAAAGAAAATCTTTGTCTCTTTTCTTTAAAAAATTTTTCAATTCGCTTATGACACAAAAAACTAATTATGCAACTGACAAAAAGAAAATATATTTATACCTTGTTCATACATGTATTTCTAATTGAGATAATATTCAGTTTATTGACATAATATTTTTGGCGTTCATACATACAAATATTGCGCTAACTCAATTAGTATCTGACAGCTGAAAAAAGTTGTTCTTTTTGTTTTGGTAGTGAGAAAAAAAAAAGTGAAAAATATTTTCAAATAAGAAAAATGGAAGAAAAACTGCCTTTTATTAAAAAAATTTTAGTGCTGTACAATAAAAATATGGAACTTGTACAAGTAGTGCGTTCATGTTATGACTCCAAAGCGGCAATAATAAAAGGAAAGAGAAATAAAAATTTGGAAATGCTGCAATGTTTTTATTTCTATTGTATTTATTTTTATTTTTTATTATTTTGTTTTGTTTGCTTTTGCTTACATTTATCACTTCATTCATTTCGCATTGTATACTTTTGCTTATTAAACACATCTTTTACAGTGTTGTGTTTCATCTTTTTCTCAATATTCAAAGCAATATAGAGTTTATTGAGCAATAACTTTATTGACTTTTTGTATGGAATATTGAGCTCAATAATGGACTTTATTGCGATTACCTCAATAAAGGCGCATGTATGAACATGGTATTAAAGGGTTTGCTTCCCAATAATTTAATTAATTAAAATATTTACATACAGCTGAACAAAACCTTGCGCCTAAAAAACAACATGAAAGAAAAAAAAATATAGGCACATATATTTATTTGTATTTGAAACTTAAGACACGATATTTTGCAATAAAAGCCTTAACATTAAAGCACTACAGTTTTCTAACGCAAGTTTAGGTAATCAAAAATAATTCGCATTTAATTACCAATAAAATTAATACACCAACAGGCAATTAGAACGCACAAACTGACTGAGTGCCACGTTATTGCATGGCTGGCAGCCCAAAGAAGGAATTAACAAATGAAAGGCTCGCCCTAAAAGAATTTGAAATACAAAAGCAAAAAATTACACGCACGAAAAACATACATACATATGTATGTATATGTAATGTGAATAAAATTCATTTGTATGAAAACATACATATGAATTGAATTCACTGCTTTGAATAATATTCGTGCCGTACAAATATTTTCTAATAAAAGAAAATTTAAATAAATAAAAATCACATACAAATGATCCATAGTGGTGGTGGTATTGACCAGCAAAACAAACAAATATTATTGTAATACAAACTTGAGCACAAATTGCAAATTAACATAAAACTGCAATAAAACTCATTTTGGCTTATGCCCCTGCAGACTTTCTTTGAAACACAGGTTGGCAATTCTATGCGTGTGTGTGTGTGTGTTTATATGTTTGAACGAATTAATAGTGACTTGTTAATTAAAGGCTAAATTCTAAAAGCGACTTCATTTTTACACTTGTGCATGTTTGATTAATGACACATATTCAGGGGCCGTATTTTTCATTTTACCAAAAACCTGATACGAAATTAATTAATTCCAGATATAAAAGAATATACATATATTTTTCTAATTCTTTGACCTTTTATTAAATAGTTAAAATGAAATATTTCAGCTCCAGGTCCAGTGTAAAAAATTAATTTTTATATTTAGTTGCAGATATCGAGAGGCATCATTGTGTTTTATACAAAAATTTCGGTGCACCAAAATATTTTCATGGCACAGTTTCTATATTATTATACAGAAGGTGGCATCGCTGATTTATGAAGATCTTCAAATCTGGTATGGGTTTTGTTTTTCAAAACAATGTGCGAGTAGAGATTGACGTGTTTTACTGCTTAAACACGATAGTGTGATTATAATACAAATGTTTTTATTTTCATAACGTATGAATTTTTATTTACAAAGATAATATTTTTACAATGTATCTGATGTTTCAACATAATGAAAACCAAAAGCCGGAAAATTTTTATTTTTTTTATTACTTTTTTTCGGAGAATTTGTATGCCATAAAAAATTTTTAAATTGAAATACCTAAAAGTAAACAGAGTTAATGCTTGAGAAGCAAAAATAAAACTAAATCTCAAAGAATATTTTGATTAAGCAAAAACAGCGAATTTCAGTAGTACTACAAGTAAATATTTACAAAGCATGTTATAGAAAAAAAAAAATTTCATAATTATTGAATGTACTAGAAAATATTTGGATGTAAGCAAAAGTTAATCGTTCATTTGAGAAGTGTTGAGAATGCTTCATAAGTTAGAAATCTAGCCTATATTATAACTTTCATTTCCCTGACTCAGTGACATGTAATTTCCGGCCCCTGCTCATATTTGAACGACGTGTAAGCATGCCGCAGCATGTAGTGCAATGTCAAATGGTTGCTCCAGCTCAAACAAACTACTTTATTTAACTTTCCACTCATAGGTAATAACATGAACACCTACGAAGTTGCATGAAATACAAAAGGTAGGCGTGTTGCTCCTTGCCACCAAATGTTTTTCATTCGCTTGTCCAAAGAAGGTAGTGCGTTATTTGATTTATTATTAAATTAGTTATCACATTACAAAAACATTAATTTCTCTTCAGAATGAAAACAAAAAATTATATGCATAAGTATGTACATACATATGTACATACAAGAAAACATATTTTGCTCATCAGATTTTGTAATTAACAAAATATTTCATATGAAAATGTATTAAGAATATTTGTGCGTGCGAAAGAAAAAACTAATAATGAAATGCAAATTATATAAATACATATTTTGATTAAAAACTAAAAATACTTATACATATGTACATGCATACATTCCCAGTCATACACACCTTAAATGATTTATATGGATGTATGTATGTATATTGAAGTTTTCTATGAAACTCGGAACTGAAACATTTTAAATATTTTTTGTAAAATTTAAGGGCCGACGTTGATTTTAAATAAATCAAAAATTTTGTCGTTTTTAATTTATTATAATAATATTGGTAGGGGGAATGAAAGATTGGCCAAATGTCCACCGCGACTAGGGCGACTCACCTCCACGCGACGACACTGAGGCATTATTGAGGCTTAATATGAGGTTAATATGCCGAATTATCTCATCATTTAGCTCTTGAATTGTTGCTGGTGTATCGATGTACACCTTTATTTTAACAAACCCCCAAAGAAAGAAGTCCAATGGTGTCAAATCATATGATCTTGGTGGCCAAATGACATCGGCACCACATGAGATAACACAGCCATTGAATTTGTCGCGCAAAAGAGCCATGTTTCGATAGATGTGCGACAAATAACGCCGTCCGGTTGAAACCACATATCGTCCACATTCACACCACTTCCAATTCGGGCCATGAAAAGTTCATTATCATCTTCTTGCAATAGAGAATACCATTAACAGTAACTGTCTGACTGGCCTCATTTTCGGACAAATACGGCCCGATGATGCCGCCAGCCCATAAACATCACCAAACAGAAGTTTTTGTTTATTTTATTATTGCAACAACTTCCTGGCACCGCAAATAAAATAAATTAAATTGACGACTGATGTACGAGTAGCCATTACTCGCAATCAAAGTGACTGCATGGTGGGCTGTTCAGGGTGGAAGAGTTATCGGACCATTTTTTTTTTTGAGAACGCCGCTGGTCAAACGACAACGCGGTAACATGATCCTGTTAACCAAGTTTTTTCTGCCGCAATCGAAAGAATCAGATCAGCAACACGCAGCCACGCCACACACTGCACGAGCCACAACCGATGTGCTGAAAGCAAAACACCATCGGATAACTTCTTTTGGCTCACCTGTTACTTTGTTTGTAATTTTTGATTAACACTGCAGTTACACGACCAAGTTTTTTTTTCACATACTGCTTGTCAAAATTCAATAAAATTGATAGCTGTGACGTAGGCTGCACGCAATTTCATAACAATTCGTTTTCAAGTTGCCGTCAAGAAGAAAATTAAAAATAGCTTCTTGCATATTCTGCTAAAAAAAAATTAAAGCAAAACCACCTCTTCTATATTCTACATTAAACCCAGAAACAAATTCAGATTCGAAATCAATATTTTTTTGAACTATTTATATATAATCATAATATACAAATATCTCTTTTTAAAATTAATAAATTTAATGGAAATCAACAACAAAAATAAAATTAAAAAATTTCTTGGTTTTGCACGTAAACATTTTTATTTCTATTTTTAAGCTTGAATCTGTATAATTTTTATCACTTTTAATTGCAATTTGCACAGAAAACAAAAAAATATTTGCAGACAGAACGAAAAAAAATTGTTGTCAGCTGTTTTGTTGATTGTGACTTGATGATGCTCTCTATGGAAAGCAAAAATTGTCATCAAGTTTGCATCAGTTTTCAAAATTTTCAGCGTTCTTGGGGAGTGTATCGGTCGTGGGCTTGTTTATTTTTATTCTGCAGCTGTCACTAGTTCACAAATGTAAAAACAGATTTTATATTGGCCGCCATTTGGAAAATTAGGAGCAACTTCCAATGGGGTGATGTCTTTTGGCCTGCCTTTCCGGCGCACACCTGATATTATTATTAAATCTATTTTTTCCAGAAAATTTTGATTAAGTTCAGTTATACCCCCAAATTCGGTGATCGCTATATATTGGCTTTACGTAGAACGATGTCGAAAATTTTTAGTTTTTTCCTGATAGTAATTATAATGTTTTTTTTTTTTTTTTTTTTTTTTTTTTTTTTTCCTCAGTACTCAGGGGATGACCCTTATAATATATGCTTTGCAGTGTACTGGAACTAGGAAAATAGAAATGTATGGAATGTAAGTGAGGAGTGTTTGTGGACGTTTGATTAAGCAAAATAAAATTATAACAGAGAACATTTAATTTTACAAAGTTGAATAAGTCAGGGGCCAAATCGTCGCATACGTGATCGAACGAATTTTGTTGCCTGGGCCTTGTGGTTGTTGTTCATTTTGTTTTTGTTTTGTATTATATTTACTCTATAGCGATTTGGCCCCAGAATTAATCTGTTTAGTGTCCAGTGTATATACATATATAAATTCGACACTATCCAGTTAACAACTTTTCACGAAATCTCTTCAATATTGCAAAACGTTGACTATACAGATAAGACTTATTACGAATGTTTACTTTGGCGGACTTATTTTTAAAAATATATATCATGTTTATTAAGATTTCATTTGGCAAATATTTATATATGTACATATAACTTGTTAAATAAACATGGAAGATTTTTTAAATAATCCAATAAAAAAAAAGCACGCGCTCACCTATTACGACTACACATCAGAAAAAAAGCTTGTGCGCTTTGATCAAAAGTTCACAAACAATCGATTTTTTTTTCTTAAGTGCTAAGAAAAGTAAAGGTGTTTTCTGCACAAAAATTTTGTTTGGACATTTCTGATTCTCATTTTGTTTATGAGAAATTTGGAATAAGTAGTTGGGCAGCAAACATGCTTTTTAGATTTTTCGTGTGAAACTAAAACGGCATTAAAGACGTTACAAACGGCATCAAAAACTTACATACATATATACATATGTATATACCCTTAACAATATTGTGAAGGGTATGAAAAGATCAAGAATCGACTAAAATGAAACATCACTCAGTTTTCTTATGACAATATCACCAAAACCTGTACACATACATACATACATAAGTGTTAAATAAATAAACGACTACGTGATTTGCCTTAACACATTTTGATACAAACGTTATCATGTTATTTTTATTTTCTTTTTTACAATAGGCCCAAAACGGTTATAAGCGTTTGAGTTACCAGATTTTATTCATACTCTAGTTCTTTTTTTATAATACTTAATAGCTCAAGAGATTGTTCTCTTTTTTTTTTTTGGAAGTTATTTATTTAAATAAAACTTTTTTATTGTGATCCATTAAATACGTTTATTGCAGATTTATGCACATATTTATTTATATGTATGTATTTATTTATGATCGAAAGTTCCAGTTAATAGTGAATTCTTTATTCTTAACAGAAAAAAACAAAACACACACATACATGAATAGCCAAACTTGAAGAATAAAAGAAATTTTCTTACAAATGAATCAAGAGTGTCACTAAATCGCCTGCCTACACTTCGCTAGAAATGTATTACCGAAATCATTTGTAGAACTGTTTTAACGGGTTCAAAGCAGGATTTCTTCCAATAAATAAACAAAATGTTATTGGTCATCCTCAGGGAGTTATCTAATTCATAAAAATTATTACAGGCTTATAAGACTGTTATTTGACATATTTGTATGGAAGATCTGTCAAATAAGAGCTTTATAAAACTGTTATAATTTTTATGAATTAGACGGTTAATATTTATTTTATTGTATTAGTAGCGACGTCAGTTGTTAACGTGAGTAACTTTTCTCGAATATAATAAAATAAATATTAAACAGATAACTCCCTGAGGATGACCAACAAAGTTGGCCGAAATATTGGAGATAATAAAATAATTCCTAAATCAATTTAAATTTGGTGTAAAATTATGTAATGAAAAAATCTCAAGCCGAACTCACTTTATCGATAAATACTAATGTTTTTGTTAAGTCAAATGTTTATGCAATATTGAATGTTTGCTGGTCCCACTAATGCCTAAAGGTGGGATCATACGATTGCCGCAATGCACCAATTTTTGTTACATTTTGTATGCCAATCGTGTGATAGCACAATTTATTGGCTCATGCGGCAACTAAAAGGAATGTTGTTCCTATTTGTCCCAATCAAATACAACCCTGATGCGACAACCGTGTGAACACTTGACATACAAAATGCACCAATATTTATTGTGTTCTCATGCGGCAACCAAAGAAGACAATGCCCGCCAATCTACATACATATATATGTATATGTACATTTATTTAGTTTCAAAATTGTTTAAACGCGTCTTCCAAACATGATTTCTGCTTTTCAATCAGTAAAATTCAATTGTTGTTACTATTCATTTTTTGCTTTTTCAGCCCGCATAACTTTATAATAATAGCCGAAGCAATTTTCTCTATTTTTAATGAACAAACCATATTTTTAACATTTAATTCATTTTTTTTTTTTTTTTTTTTTTGGGAAAACAAAGTTTGTCCTCAGCTACAACAGCTGTTTCTCAAAGTTGCCGTATAATATAACAATCGTGTGACTATAATGCGGCAATTATTGGTACTAAATTGTTTTGCGGCAATTTGCGACAATAAAATTTCAGTAAAATTTCTCACAACAGGTCTCATGATGATCTTGCAATATCAGTTCGCGCTCAGCATCAATGGGTTTTCAGAACAACATCTCACTTTGGACGACCTTTGCTAAATTCATCTTGATTGAATTCATCACCATCGCCTAAAACTGAGTCAAGTTCAGTCCTGCACTGTTGCCGAGTTAATACACGGCAAAAGTTGTAAAAAATAATCGCACAAAAATGTTGACGATTTAATTCCATTTTTGGGCCGAGATGAATTTTTCAAGTGACTGTAAACAACACAAATAGTGCTCGTATCTGAAAATATTCTCAGTTTGTATAACCTCAAAAATGTGCAACTTTACGATAGAGCTGTCAGTTTGCCAGATTGCAACACTAGGGTTGCCAAATCTAAAAAAATAGAATGTGTACCCTCATACACAGCAAAAACTAGGTTTGTGCCCAATCCAAAACCCAAAAAGCATCTTACTCTTATTTCGTCCTAAATTCTATAGAATACAATAGTTTCTATCACATTTTACTCAATAGAATATTTCTATAAGTTTTCAAAAATTCAAACTTGTGTAGTTTAACTCGCCCCTACAGGTTTGTACCCTGTTTTAAAGTGAAACAATTTAAGAAATATTCATTTTCAACCATTACCTTAATCCATTAGAACGCATTAATTCAGCCAGGTAAGAAAATCATCGTTTCTAATATGAATGCTTGTTTATTGTTGTTGTTGTTGTTTTTTTTATTAGCTTGAGAGTGTTTTAAGAATTCGAATGAAGGCATGTAAAATGAATAGTGGTGAAACCGGTTATGACGGTTTGTTCTATGTAAAATTATAGTTACATACAGACTTTCAGAATTATTTCAAGGCCAAAGCGAAAAAAAAGAAAATGAATACATAAACAGCTTAACACAAATATTTAAATAGGTACAACATGTACCAGGGAACTGCACGGTTACAGCGCAACCACAAGCACAGCGATTGTTTGTCTAATCATTTCCGCATATAAATACGAGTTTTTCTAAGACTCTTTCAACTGCAAAATATGATCAGTTGATTTCTTTGATGGTTTTGTTTTAACAAAAGCAGTTTTAGTCGAATATTTTATAGGTCTCCAGTACAAAAATTACTTCACCATAAAACAATCTCCTAGAAAAATATTTTATAACAATTGTAACAACAATTGAATTTTACTTACTGATTTTATTTCGATTATGTTTGGAAGATGTGTTTAAACAATTTTGAAATTAAATAAATGTATACATATGCATATTATTGGCGCGTATTGTCTTTTTTGGTTGCCGCATCAGAACACAATAAATATTGGTGCATTTTTAGAATTTTAACTGATGAATAGTTGTACATAAAGTGTACACACCATGTTGCATTTGATTGATTGGGATGAATAGGAACATCATTCGTTTTGGTTGCCGCATGAGCCAATAAATTGTGCTATCACACGATTGGCAAAAATTGCTGCGTTGCGGCAATCGTGTGATTCCACCTTTAGACTCTCGAGTAAGATGTGAGCTGTTCCCGGTGGGCTTGAACAACTACATTGTAAAACTGAATATTCTTAAAATTTTGTTTAGCACTAGAACCACGAATTAATCATAAAATGAATGCAAAACGCCATTATTTATTAATTTATTTTATTAAACAAGCTATTTAAAAAATGCAAATTTAACCTGATTTTAGATAGTCGTTTATTTTATGTGTGTTACATGTACATACTTATAATAAAAACAAGCGGATTGTAAAGGCCTAAAACTATTTGATTCCTAAATAGATTACAGCAGATAAATTAAAATTGTTAATTTTATGAATATTTTAATTTGAACCATTTTTAGTATAAAAGTGCTTTAGTTTTTGTTTAAAAAAAATTGGTTTTTTTTTTTGCCTAAAAATTCTTGATAGAACAAAGGCCAATAAGATTTTTAAATAAAAACAAAAAAAAGACAAAACCAAAAAATGTGTTTTTCAAACTATTGACCTACATAGATAGATACATATTCGTTTGATGTTTGAGATCAAAAACACTTTATTGAGATGGTATTAATTAATTACAATAAAATTGATATGAGGATCAATATTGCATGTGTATTTAGTAGCAGAAGTACTTTTGGGCTGACAAAATTGCTTTAATTCGCTTAATGGACTTAACAGTTTAGAATCGTTTTATGCTACATCATGACCTGCATACGAATCAATATCTGTTAAATGATTAAATAAGTCTTCAACTTTACTTTTCTTATCTTCTTCTTTCTCAATTCTGAGAAAGCAAAAATCGAGCTCATCCAATCAAATAATTAACTATCGTTTAATAACGAACTTAATTATTTATTTTTGCCTTAAGAGCCTCATTGAAATGTATTATTTGAGGTCTAAAAATATACCTTATTTCAGCCGTCTATATGCCGCCGAAATTTTGTTGATGCTTATCAGACAGAAAACATTAATAAGGTATATTTTTAGACCTAAAATAATATATTGCATAATAACATTGAAATTTAAACTTCCTCATTTGACCTGGCCTTATGTTTTTCTAATGGGGAAGTCAAATATACAACGAGTGAGTTTGCTCTCTCATTTCCAGCTATTGCCGCATTGCCTGCACTGAAAGAAATTTGGTTCATAATTTTAACGAAAATAATTCATTAACTTAAATTACTTTTTCAGGCTCAAGTTTAACCCTTGGTTGGTCACTTCTTCATCAATATCAATTGAGTAGAGAAAAGTAAAATTTTTATAGCTAGGTGGACAACCGGCTGTATCTGGAGAGAGTAAACACCCCATGAACCTTGTACGTGTCAAATTTCACAATTTTGGTGCAGCCGCTTTAAACACTCGGCAACAAAAGCTCGCGCAATCTTACTTTCCATTTTATACCTTGTTCATACATGCATTTCTAATTGAGATAATATTCAGTTTATTGACATAATATTTTTTGCGTTCATACATGCAAATATTGTGCTAACTCAATTAGTATTTGACAGCTGGAAAAAAGTTGTTGTTGTTTTTGTTTTGGTAGTGAGAGAGAAAAAGTGAAAAATATTTTCCAATAATTTATTTTGTTTTGTTTGCTTTTGTTGACATTTATCTCGTCATTCATCTCGCATTGTATACTTTTGCTTATTAAACACATCTTTTACAGTGTTGTGTTTCATCTTTTTCTCAATATTCAAAGCAATTTTGAGTTTATTAAGCAATAACTTTATTGACTTTTTGTATGTAATATTGAGTTCAATAATGGACTTTATTGCGATTATCTCAATAAAGGCGCATGTATGAACATGGTTTTATATACTTAACTAACATTAACCAAAAAAGCAATAATCTTTTTGTAGTCTACTTCATGGCCAATTTTTGTCATCTCAGAAGACTGTTAATTGCTCTTTTTATTAGAGCTTTTTCCATACATGTTCTGGTTTGAATTCTTGAGATCTAGAGAGAGATCACTATTTATTGATACAACTTCATTAATATTTATTCATTAACCAGCGGACCCGTTGCCTGCTTCGCACGGCAAAACAAAATAAGAAAAGAAACACACTTGTAAACCATATATGGGCCGCTGCCTACGTAGTGTGTAAGTTTGGTTGAAATCGCACGACGCGTTTATGATTAGTTCGGCGAACGTACATATAAGGACTTATTTTTATATACATATATAGAAGAAGAAGAAGATATAATTAATTTTTTCGTCATTGCTGCAATAAAATAATTTATTGAAATAATGAATCGCTACGTTGGCTGAAAAGTAATGAAATAATTTGTTAAATTTCAGTCAACAATTTTTTCAGAGTGACACTCACGGTGAACTGTGATTCACCATGAGTCGAGAAACTGTTAATAGTGGTTTTGCATTCGCAAACTGGTTGCGACTTATTCCGCTCAGCTGAGATCGCTCTAATGGTCATTTGACTATCCTTGAATGTATTCAGAGGTCATGGTGATATTGTTATGTTACGCGGCCTGCTGGTCATGAGACCGGCTCACTTGGCTCCTAGAAAGTTCCCGTTGTGCTAAGGTCCTGGTGATAAATCAATAAGTTAAAATGAAGCAAAGGCTTAGTTGGTTGAGAGTTCTAAATATTGTAGTACATTATTACGTGAGCCGAGTTCGAAAACTAAATGCCGTGGCATATACGAAACAACTAGTTGTTCCCCAGCTAACAAATCTTCAACATTTACTTTTCGTTTCATGTTTACAAATTATAAATCCCCACAATCTGTTACAGAAATTTTTGTTGAATTGAACTTAAGCAAAGTTAGCACAATAATTAATAATTATTAAATACATACAAAGAGTTCGACTAAAAACAATCCAGAAATATTGATAATTGATTGTTATGTTTGTTGTTGTTGTTGTTCTTTTTTTTTTTTTTTTTTTTTTGTATGTACTTTCTTTATAATTTTTTGTTATAAATTCTTTGTTTTTCTTATCACAACTGAAAGAAATATTTATGTTTTTGTGTTTAAAAACCTTGACCCGTTTTTTTTTACAATACATTTTTTTAAGACACATTTTGTTTGGAAATACCCTTTCTGTGCTACTTGTTAAATTTTCCAAAGCCAACGCTGCCTACAACTCATACTAGTCTCTTCCAAAATTATATTTCAATTGCCACACTGTGTAATCAGTAAGTAATAGAATACTGAGCAGCCAACGTTTTTAACCAACTAAAAAAGCAATCATATCAAATGAGCGGTCCCCTGTTCCAGACAAAAATAATTTTTTTTTGTTTGGTTTGTTTTTTGGCACCAACATATTAAATGGATCTCTCTAAATCGATTTAAAATTATAATATTGAAAAATAAACTTTATTTATTTGCTTTAAGAGCCAATTGAAATGTATTATTTGAGGTCTAAAAATGTACCTTAAGCCCGTATGATACTTCATTTTTCTTTCATTAATTGCTATAGGATTGATAGAAAGAAACAGCAATTGCTAGAAAGAACCAAATATGCAAAACGTAAACAAAGCTGGCATCTTTTTTGTAAGTATTCTTTTTATTTCAAGAAAGCGCTAGGAAATAAAAATGTTCCAAAAAAGAAGCGTTAAATCGCACAAATTGTGTATAAACCGCTGACACAGCAACATTCAAGTTTGAAATGTCAATTTGAAGTTGAAAAGTTTTACATTTTTTTTTTACATAACCTGATTGTTTATCGATAACTTCAACGAAAATGTTGACAATTTTGCATTTATCTTAATATAGCTGAACTCTTTGCACATACTAAATTCTGCTATTACATTATATTTGCACTGTTCTCCAAAACTTCAACAATGCAAGAAAAATGTAGTGTCATACGGGCATTACTAATGTGTTCTGTTTTTTCCTTTCAGCCGTCTATATGCCGCCGACATTTTGTTAATGCTAATCAACACGCTGCATAAAAATTGTTAAGAAAATTAAAACTATTGCCAGACGAAAATATGATTTCTGTATTAAAGGTTTATTTGAACATGTCTACTTCTTATTTTGTTGATGGGAATTGGGGAATAAGTAATTGAGTTTCAAACATTCTGTTAAGAATTTTCGAGTCTACTGATGAGTTGGTTAACATCAACGAAATATGGGCGGCATACGGACGGCTGAAAAAGGCAGAAATCTTGAAGGTATTTCTTAGACCTAAAATAATATAGATTCCGCGCCTCGATGAATGAATTGGTAGAGTGCTCTACCAAGAGTCTTCGAGGTCGCGGGTTCAATTCCTACCGAAGGCTTTGGGTGTTTCTGCAGACAAGCAAAAAGCTTCGCAGTTTTGTGTTTGTTAAAAAAAAAAAAATTAAACTTTTTTCTCAACTAGTGCTCGTGAATGGTAACACTTAGCTCATGTCTGATTTGACAGATAAATAGTTTTATTCTTCCGCTGAGCGAATATGGTTGTGCGTACGCTTCGCTAAGTGGACCTGCAAGCGAATTACAGATTTTGCAAAAAAAAAATCATATTTTCAGATGAAGCTCATTTTGATCTTGGCGGGTATGTAAACAAGCAAAATTGTCGCATTTGGGGAGCAGAAAACCCGATGCATCCCAAACGAGTCACTCACTGTTTGGTGCGGATTTTGGTCCAGAGGCAAATTCTTCGAAAATGAGCAAGGAGTGGCCGTGACAGTCAATGGCGACCATTATCGGGCCATGTTGAACGAATTTTTGTTCACAAAAATTGAAGAAGATTATGTTGGCAATATTTAGTTTCAACAGGACGGCGCTACGCACCACACAGCCGAAGTTACACTTGAAGTTTTGAGCCGTTTTCAAAAAAAGATATTTGGCGTCCCATTTACATTATAATATTGACAATTCTCACCGGGCAAATAGGTAGATGGCGCATTTGATAAGTTTTGGGCCCTTAACCAGGGCTTATCTATCTAACCTATTTAATCCAAGTCGAAAAGCCATTAAAGTTTGAAAGAAGAAAAAAATTATAAAAATGACTTCATGTGTTGTTTATGCGTACGACTGTGAATATTTGTTGCTGATGTGATGTGTGTGTGTGTGTGTGTGACTGTGTGAGTGTGTTTCTTTTCTAATATCTTTAAACATTTAAATTTTTTAAGCTAAAACAAAAAAAAAACTGCGTGAGCTGATTACCTCATCGTTAGAATAATTTTTTGTTGTTGTTTTTCTTCTTCTTTTTCTTCTTCTTCTTCTTCTTCTTCTTCTTTTTCGGAGCTAACAAAAACAGCAGCATGTATTTGTATTAACCATAAAGATAATAATCATCATCTACCATTGATTCAATTCAAGTACCTACATATGTGCATATGTATGTGTGTGAGTGTGTGTATATGTATGTACTACAATAAAACACAGATACAAACGCATACAAAAAAATTCGCTAGCAATCGATTCATTGAAACGCACTGTTAGAAGCACAAAAACGCACAACAAATACTGCGTGCGCTGTTGCGCGGTCAGTCGCCATCAAGCCGAGCGTCTGAAGAGCAAGCAGCATACATTTTGCTGATCAGTGATCACCAACAGCAGCAATAACATTCTCGCCATCGGTCGACTGAAACAAAACGCACATACATACAAACATCCATATGTATGTACATATTTTATTAAATACTATCTCTTGTTTGTTTGTTATTTGTCTATTTTTCTAAGCTTTTTTTTGTTGGCATTTTAACAAAAACAGCAAGATTTGTTTTTCTTTTTCTATGTGTGATGCATTTGCCTGTGTTTGTGTGTAATCGCTGACTGTTCTATTCCATATATTTTTTGCTTCTTATGTTTACATACATATGTATGTATGTACTTCTAATGTAAGTATATGTGGAAGTTTGGTTGTCATACGCAGTTTTTACAAACTCTTTTTTTTTTTTTTGTTGAGATTTCGTTGCCCCTTTTTATTAGAAAATTTTAGTAGTAGGGTCTAGAGTCTAGACAAACTGTGCCGGGAGAGGAGTGAATTGTAAGAAATTTGGCAGAACTGGTATGACAACATTTTAATTAATGCTCACTGTAAGAAGATTTTGTACGAAATTAGAAGAAAAAAAGACGAATAGACAAGATACACATAATTACAGCCGTATGTACATACATACATACATACATATGTACATACATATGTAGCATGTAAAGAGTTTGATCAAGCAATCAAATATAAAATTGTGTATCGTAGGTCATACGCAACGCAACGCAATAGTAATCAATAAGCTTTGTGTAGACAACGATCGTTTACATACATACAATACAGTAGACTCGCGAAAACGTGAACTAGTTTTTACCGAGGGCTTAATCATATATAACAAATTTTATTTAATACATTTACTGCAATACTTCATTTCAGTTGATGTAAATCTATGAAAAAGTGGAAAATTTGTTCCGTCTTAGCAATCAATTAAATCTACACTTTACTATATCTATATTGTACTTTTTTGACAACCCCGTTACTGACGCACCTTTCCCTCAATGTTCAATAATATCTTTTGGTTTCCTGGCAGACATGAAACTGAGTTTAAATTCACTTGTTTCTATGTACACTTTATTTATACTCAAACGCGTAGAGATGTTTCCACCACAATCACCACATTAGAACTGAAATTAGATATTATCACCCTAATTTATAAAAATTATAACAGGCTTATAAGACTGTTATTTGACATATTTGTATGGAAAATCTGTCAAATAAGGGCTTTATAGATCTGTTATAATGTTTATGAATTAGACGGTATATGTGTGCATATGTACATACATATGTTTTTGTCACTAAGCTGTAAATAAATTAAAATACCGCTATTCCCAAAATTTAAAAAAAAACTACAGAACTGACTTAAGAAAATAAAAAAAATCATTAGAAAAAAAGTTGACATTTTAGAGCCATCATCACTTGTTCACGTTTTAGAGTAGTCAATGTTAAAATAAAAATGTTCAGGTAACTGGATGTTCACGTTTTCGCGAGTCTACTGTATGTACTTATATGCATACATATGTAGGTATAGAGACACACTTTTCTTTTCATGTACATATGTAGGATAATTTTTAGCATATTGCGCAGCTAAAATCCACATACATATATACATATGTATGTACATATTTTCTAAAGGCACACAAAAAACCTAATGAGACAAAGAACCATTGATAATATGCAATAGGTATGTAACTAGGTCCACAAAAAATTGTGAAATATATTATCTGGCTTGGCATGAGAATTTTCATTTCCCACAAGTAAATTTCGTTTACATCTAGAGAAAAGTAGTCTTGATTTAATCGGACGAGCTGAAATGAAGTGAGATTTAGAAAGGAAATGTCGCTGTGATGTCAGGCAATGTGATGTCAGGCAATTTGATAATGTCTAAACTTTATGCATTATAAAGGTCACTTTATACTATGAAGTAACCTTTGTAACATGACACTGGGTTGTGCAAGCCCCCACTAAATGAATTCAAGAAATTGGAAAACAAAATTCGTATAGAAGAATCGCATATTTGTTTTCTGCTTAAAAGGTTCAAGGACACGCATATCAAAATAAAATAAATGATAATAAAAATTTTAACATACATACATACATACATACATACAAGAAGAAAACAAATTCATATCACACCTATTTAAAATTCCTTCTGACAATCAGACAACTCACATTCAAACTCATTTACAAATTATTTTTTATTTTTAAGATTTTCCCTAGACAAAGAACAGAACACAACAGAAGGAATCTTGGCTCTGGAGCTCAAAAAAAGAAAAAACAGCACCAAACAACATCTCTTGCTGAACCAGCAAAATTCGTCATTCATTTGTAGAAGTGAACAACAAACGACGCACGACGGACAAAAGGATAAAAAAATATCTGACAGGATTGTTGGTTTGTCAGCTGAAACAGGAAGAAGAGCAGAAAAAAAAACAAATAACACGTGGCTGAATAAAACACAACATAATTTTGTTTTCTATTCGGTTGAATGTATGAAAATAATAATATTAAGAAATTTTACTGGAAAAAGAAAACTGAGAGAAATGGATGTCTTCTTGTTGTTGTTGCTGTTCTTATTCTTTAGGGCTGCTTGCTGGGTGCACACAAGTATTTATTGTGCCATAATGATAATTATTAGGTAAACGACCTAATTTTGTGGCCAAATATTAAGGTCGCAATAAAGTATGTAAGACAAAGGCGATATGAGCACTAAGCATGAGCATGATAATCAAGCAAAGAGAGAGGAAACCCGAAAAAGTGTGTCAAATTGAATACCTTAGAAAGTTTTCTTGGTTTTTCTTTTGCTCAATCATTATCACACCGTTAATACATTAACCACGTTAAATGCGCCCTAATTCACATTTTCTTCAATATTGATTTCCGGCCCAACCCCCCCCCCCCCCCCCACCCACCACCATAACACTAATCAGTCCCAGGGTGCTCGTAGAGCACTCAAATGCATGTTTAAGCTCCCAATGATTTTTTTTCTCCAATATTTTTTGCGAACACACTGACTTAGCGCGTTTTTGATAGCTTGTAGAAGAATTTTCTTTTCTCACGCCTCAGGCTGTAAAAAAAATCGATGGCACAATATCGACTGCTAAATCGGCCCACTCTAATGTATACATTTATAGTTTGGCTTCTACTTACGTATGTTAATGCCGCCAGAAAATCTATATTCAACTTTAGTTAGTTGTTTAAACAACCGTACAAATCAGTTAAAATCTCATTGAGTTTTAAAACTTCTTGCATTGAATAATAAGTCTACTATATAAAAACTCTTTCAGTGTAAGAGTTAAGAAGTGATTCTGCCACCGTCTCGTGGCTAACAACTTTTTTCGACTTAAAAAAAAAAAAAGAATGCAGTCCAATTATGGATGACAACCCAACTACGATTGAACTGTCAAGGGTCGGAATTCCGGCATTCATAATCGAATATACTCGTTGGTAAAAACAATGTAAAGCAAAAACAATATAAGCAATTCGCTCGAATTCCAAAAGTTGTTAGATTCTACTGTATTAAGAACTGGCCAATATATACTATGGGCCTTATTCATAACAAATATTTTAGGTTTGTGAAACTCTTATTTGACAAGTTTTCCCACACAAATATTTCAAATAGCAGCATTATAAACCTGTTATAATTTTTATGAATAAGGGTGTACATCTACATTAAAACTATAACTCATGTGCACCCACACTGAAAGAATTTTTTTCATAAATCCAAGAAAATCCGGTATTAATTTAATAAAAATATTTATTCATTTTCAATCGGCATTGGGATTCGTTGAATCAATGAATTATGATTCATTAAATTTATATCAATGATCGCTTCATTCTATACATGAAGTTTTGTCATGAAGCTAATAAAGTATTTCATTGGCTTAAAGAAAAAGAAATCGTTGGCTAAAAAAAAACAATTCCTTAAATATATGAGCTAATGAAAACAGAGCATAATTTTTATGAACTATAAATGAAATGCAAAAAACTGAAAAGGTCTGATGACATACTTCAGGTGTTACCAACAAGAAGGCTTGAAACTCAATGCGAATTTGCTTTACAAATCAAATGAGTTTTCAATTCTCAATGAATGAATTTATTGTCTTATTGAAATTGCTTTTCGATTTCATGAGTTTCTTTCATAAGTCCAATGATAATTTTTAATGGAAATTATAAAAACTAATGAACAATTTTTAAAGTAAATAATTCATTACATCTTTGATTGATTTATTTAGCATTTCTTGTGGCTATTTAGTATAATACATATGTTTAAAAATTCACATCAAATATTAAATATTAAAATTTTCCACAAAAAAATATACATTTTAAATTCAAAAATTATTGTTACATATTTTTTTAAAATTTTCTCTTGATATAACCAATAATTTTACGTTTGAATACAAATAAGTTTATTTCATTTTTTATTTCTGGAGGCATTTCATTGAAAACTTTCAGACCTTTATTAGACATAACATTTTGACAAAAACTTGTCGCGGCAAAAGATAATCTATAATCGTTGGCATTCCTCAAGTTGTATGGTTGGACTTCTGCTACATTGACTAGATGTTGCTGCATATAGTTTGGTATATTTGCTGTCTTAATTTTAAATAAAAAAAAAATAAATAAAAGAGTGTTCATAGCGAGTCGCTGACTGATGGAGAGCCACTGTAGCTTATATGTGTCATTCTGTTGCATTTCAGAATACAGCGCATGCCTTTATTTTGTGGTTTCTGGAATCTTTCTTTCATTTGTTGATTACCTAAGAATAATATCGTGGAACAGTACTCAATATGCGGTTCTATGATTGTATTATAGACATTCGTTGCAGTGATAGTTGAATCTATGAAATTTCTTTTCGCAATAAAAATATTCATTTGATTAATGAAAATATGCTAATGGTATACATGGTACTAGAATTATGACTAAAAATTTTTATCAGTGTATAGATTAAACATTATGATATCATCAAGCAAGATTTAATAACGCAATAATTTCGTAATGGCTCTTTCCAAGAACATTTTCTACGAACTTTTGTTTTCCATCACTGTAACTAATACAGATGTTTGAAATCAAACAAAAACAAACAAATAAACAAACAAAGAAAAAAACAGAATCAAATTTTCATGGGAGCCTGCAACTCACATAAATTTAAAAATATATATATATATATATTTTTTTCTTCTTTTTAATGCAGAAAACAGTAATATGAGCTCGTTGAGTTAAATTCAAATTAAATTTCATTATATTATTCATTGAATGCGTAATATTCAATTTATTTCCAACAATTAATTCATTTCTCTCCAAAGGCTTTGTAAACCAACAGACACACACGCAAGCAAGCGCACACATGCATAAATGTGCGTTAGAGTCAGTGTTGGGCAAAATATATGTATGTTCGTTCTAATGTATTTAAAATACAAAATACATGAAAGTTGTGTATTTAAAATAGCAAATACGAATACTTTTTTTTTCCATGTATTTAAAATACAAAATACTGCATTCCAAAAGCAAGTATTTGAAATACAAAATACAGTGTAACAAAAATATGTATTTAAAATACAATATTATTTTAATCAAAAAAGTTTATATTTTCTTTCATAAACACCAGTTTTTCAGCAGTGATATCAGACAAACAATCTCTTGATGGGGAATAAAGAAACCCAGCTAACGACAAAATCTCAATGATTTCTTATTAGAAAATGATATTTTATTCAAAGACATATAATGGAATGGAATGGAATTCACCAAATGCTATATAACTACATATATATAGTCTATCCAAGTCAACAATTGATTGATATTTTTTTTCTCTTGCTCTATATTAAAATGTCGAACGCTGTTTTTCATTGTATTTTATTTTTTCAATATTTAACTTTCTGACAGATTGGCGACTTTCTCAATGTATGTACATATGTGCATTCAGTTGCGTTTACTTTACACAGGTACTTTGGTCATTAAATTGTGGTATTGCTATTTTTTGGAAATAAGACAGTAGCCAAATTTTCGATTTTAGTTGATGTATTAATGGAATAATTTTTAGCGTATATATTTTAACATAAATTTAAAATGTATTTTGAAAAATGTATTTTGAGAGAACGAGTATTTTAAATACAAAATACTCAAGCGCTTAGTATTTGAAATACAAAATACAAATACATTCATGAGACGTATTTAAAATACAAATACAAAATACGTGTTTGTATTTTAAATACGTATTTCAAATACATGTACTTCAAATACTGCCCAGCCCTGGTTAGAGTGTCCCAAAAACCACATTATCATGTTTCTTGCCTTACTTGGGGGGGTTACACGATCAACTTTTGCCTTTCAAGTTTTAATACATTCACACTTTTTTACTAATACACTCACAATTTTGCAAATTGATGCAAACTTGATGACAATTTTTGCTTTCCATAGAGAGCATAAAGTCACAATCAACAAAAAACAGCTGACAACAATTTTTTTTTTTTCGTTCTGTTTGCAAATACTTTTTTGTCTTGTTTGAAAGTTGCAATTAGAAGTGATAAAAATTAAACAGATAGATTCAAGCTTAAAAATAGAAATAAAAATATTTATGTGCAAAACCAATAAAGTTTTTACTTTTATTTTTATTGTTGATTTCCATTAAATTTATTAATTTTAAAAAGAGATATTTGTATATTTCGATTATATTTAAATAGTTTAAAAAAAAATATTGATTTATAATCTGCATTAGTTTCTGGGCTTAATGTGGAATATAGAAGCAAATACTCCTTGCTTTAATTTTTTTTAGCAGAATATGCAAGAAGCTATTTTTAATTTTCTTCTTGACGGCATCTTGAAAACGAATTGTTATAAAATTGCGTGCAGTCTACGTCACAGCTATCAATTTTATTGAATTTTGCTGCTTGTCAAAACTGTGAAAAAAACTTGATAGCAAAACTTGATCGTGTAACTGCAGTGTTACAAAAGATTTCCTTCAATAAGTTATACAGGATGGCTGAAAATTAACGAAGAGATTTCAATTGCTTATAACTTTTTTATTATAATTTTTTTTTTCTTCTTTTCTTTTCAGTAGTTTGTAAAGAAGACTTGGGGAATTTCAAATGGAGCAGTTGTCAATTGAACATCGTGCCCAAATTGCTGAGCTTTTCTTTTCAAATCAACGATCCAGGGTTTTGACTCAGCCTGCATATTGTTGTTATTTTAATGTGTCGCTTGGACCCTCAGAGCCAACCATAAATCATCTGGTAGCAAATTTTCGACAACAACGGGCAATAAGGAACCTTCCTGGTGCTGGCACACGACGAACGGTACACAACACGGATGACAATATTTGTATGGCCGGCCAGGCATAAAATACTAAGTAGAAAATAATATAGCAGACTAGGTTGTGGTCTGTTACAGTATTTTCTACTTAGAGCTTTAAGAAATTCGTTCTTAATTTGTTAAAGAAACTCTCATGAACGTGCATAAGATGTCTTGTAAATATCTGCGGTCTATTTTTCTGACAAATGAATTAAAGCAGATTGTGCATGTGTCTATTTGTCCACAAATTTGTGCGTATCAACTCTACGCATAATGATTTCATTGTTTGTCGGCTGACTACAGCAAACAAAAGCTGGAAGCAAAAATCAAATGCGTTTAAAAATTAAATAAAAAAGAAAACACTTTGTTGCTGCACTGCTGATGTTTTTCGGCGTGACCTAAATTCTTAACCCCCAACTCGGTTTGCTCCAGTTCTGCTGAATGGTTGTATGACAATTTGTGTGTGTGTTTGGGTGGATAGAGGGAATCCGACTCTCTGCCGTACAAAAATGAATTGTGAAATGCATTATGAACTTTTGATTAAGAGGCTTAACTGCATTCAATGAAACAGTTGCTTCCTACTCTAACATGATAAACATACATACTTCTATTTGTTCACTGTACATTGAGTTAATTCCAATTCATGAAAACTACAAACATTTTCTGGGAATATGACGGCAGTCATTCAGCCGTTTATTACACTCAGAGAAAATTGCCTTTAAATCAGTGAATGATTAAACCACATTTTAACGAAGAAAACATTTAAGCGTTTAAGCAATAGCAATTAAACTGTACAGCCTTGACAAATTTCTATTACTAAAAACGATCAATAAAGAGCAATTTACTTGGGCAGACAGACTCTACTCGGGCTGGTGAGCGTGTAGGAAGGCGAATTAAAAAGGTGTGGCATCGTTCATCCGCTCAGCTGGCTGGTTCAGGGCAGAACCAGAAGATGATGTGTAGGGCTGTTGCCCTACCGCCTGCCTCTTCGGGTAGCAAAACGCGATCTTCTAGAGCCCAAGTGGGCCGGTCTCACGGCTGGCAGCCCGCGAAACATAACATAACAAGAACAATCAATAACAAATGGTTCTGTGATTTATTGCACTCAAATTAGAATTGCAATTAAATCACAGAAAAGTTTTGTTAAACTAAAATTTTAACGTATTAATTCAGGTCCGAATTAATACATTTCAATTGGCTCTTAAAGCAAATAAATAATTAGGTTTTTTTTTAATTTTAACTCTAATAGCCTTTTTACACCGACTCACATCCACGTGAAACGCATGGAAGATGTTGACAATGTGAAACAGTCATTTACATTGACAACATCTTTCATCTTTCATTTATTTAGATGTCAAAAAAAGAAGACGCAAAATTTTTGTGAAAAATAAAAATAAAAAATTTTAAATGTCCAAGTCCATTTAAAATGGACCATTTTGGACATTTTTATTTCCAGAGGTCAAGCAACATGTTCTCCATATTGATTGACCGACCATACGATGGGCTTTCTTTTGCACTGCAATTAAAATGAATTTATTTATATGTATGTAATTAATTAAAAATTATAAGAAAATACATGTTCCGCTCATATTTTTTTTTATGTTAAATTTGTTTTCTGAAATGTAATTTTGTTAGTGATGGTACAAAAGCAATCGATTTTCGGCAATTATTTCAGTGATGGCATTAAAAAAATCGAAAGATGTAAGATGGCACAAAATGAGAAAGGATCATCTTCTACTGATGTAGAAAGATGTAGAATTTTCGCCCTGTATAATTCTTAGGGGAAGATGTAAACATCTTTGCAAATTGATAAAAGATGTAAGATGTGCGTCAGTGCAAAAAGGCTATAACAGATTTTTTAGGCATAAGGCCGAGAACACAGCTTTAAAAGAATAAACTTTAAAAATGACAAAACATTCATGCTACACCCAGTATTTCCTTTCTGCCCTCTGGTTTTCTTCTTCTTCTTTTATTTTCTTTATTTCTGATAGTATTTTTACCCCCAATTTTTGACTTGGATTTTAAATGCCATTTCAATTTAAATTTGATTTAAATACAGTTTGGTTTTGTTCTGCAAATTAAGAAAATTGCACATGTTGTTTTTTTTTTTTTGTTTCATAATTTATTTGATTTTTTATTATTTCCAGAAGGTAATCAATTTCTGTGGCAGTGAAATTGGGAGTCCTTTTATCACTTTTGCTACTCAATTTAATAATTTTTACAAAACAATTTATTATTTTCTGAACTTTTCACAATTTCACTTGCTTCCAAATTTGTTTAAACAGCTGCTTTTTATCGAGTTATCGATAATTTTTTGACACTTACATTGTGCTGCCGTACTTTTATCACAATTAATTACCAAAAATAATTTTAGACTGTAAAACAGAAAGCTATTTTAAATCCAACTTAAATTTTAAGGAAAATTTACTAATTTTGTATTTAAATCCCAAGTCAAAAATCGGGGGTTAATGAAGCCGCTATTTTTAATTTTCTTCTTGACGGCATCTTGAAAACGAATTGTTATGAAATTGCGTGCAGCCTACGTCACAGCTATCAATTTTATTGAATTCTAACAAGCAGTATATGAAAAAAACTTGATAGCAAAACTTGATCGTGTAACTGCAGTGTAAATGTCAAAAATTACTTTCAGTAAAACTTTGATGAAAGCTGAGTAGAAAATTAGAAAATTGAGAGTGCGTTAGTAGAAAAGTGTGAGTGTATTGCAACTTTCAGGCATTTACTTTCCCGTCTAAATGCCGGGTAAAGGAAACTGGGCGCAAGAAATATAAAAAGGTAATTTCCCGACTCCATACATATTTATTTTATAAAATTATGTAAATTCCTGCGGAATTTAGTTAAATATACACAGTGCGTGTGATTGCGCACATATCGGCAGCACTGATATGCAGGCATACTTACATATGTATGTACATATGTACATAGTAGATAGTGTAGTAAAGTATGTGCAGCTTTATAACAAAGAATAAAATATTGTAAAATGTAGAGAGGGGAAAATCAAAAAATTAAAACCCATTAAAAGCCATCTTACAAAATTATACGCACCATGAAACGGAAACCCAAGAAGAAAAAAATGCAGTGGAAGCAGACTTTTTTCATGCAAAAACAATAAATGCGTACATGTATGCATACATATGCAAACATATTGCATATACATACATACATTCATATGTACATATGTATATAAATAGTAAATAGAAGAAAAAACCCAACCCAAACGAAACGAAACGAAATGAAATAACGCACTTGAAAAAGCAAAATGAGGCATATAAATAAATACCGAAACAACAACAGCACCAACAACGTTGGGGGGCACTACAAGAATCACAAATATACTACATGTACCTACATATGTACATACGTACTCCAGCTACAATAACAACAATGCATAAGCCCAAAAACACACACACGCTCGTGCCAACATTGCAAAATGTATGTACATATGTATGTATGTATGTATGTATGTATGTATGTATGGACGTGTTTAAAATGAAGCAGCAAATATTACACCAATAACAACAATATGAAAAGAATACGAACACATAGCAAAAGAGAGGATGATAAAGATGATTGAAGCAGTAATGCAAAAGGGGAGCCAATAAAAAATGGATACCCACGCATTCACTTTCATGCTCTTGGGCGATTGTGCGTGTGCGAGTGTTTGTGTTTTTAAGTGCGTAAATATCTCTGCAAAAGTGCGTTTGCACGCAATAAAATTAACACTCAGCAAAAAAGTTAGGGAAATAAATACACAGAAGTGCCTATACTCATATGCACATACATACACACAAAATTCATTTCGACCAACAATCGGGGTTGCCGATTTTTGAATAGAACCTGTTCATAAAAGTTACCACCTTCAGCCATGTACACATAAATTCATACATATGTATCTATTTACATACATATATAGAAAAGAATTTCGGGTACATTATCTTATGCTGTTTTCTTTTCTACAATAAGTGCACCATTTTCAATATGGGTCATTCCTTGTGAAGCGCACAACCAAAAAATTAATATTTGTCGCAATAACCGAAAATTGTTAATCATTTTAAAAGACTTGAGCTCAATTTTATTTCCTCAATATTGAGAAAAAAACTGTTTTTGTTAAAATTAGAGTGATTAACATTTTTAAAGAAAACAAGAACAGTAAAGTAGAAGATTTACTAGCTGGGGAACATGCCTTGGCTGTTTCACGTCTACCACGTTGCTCATCAGCATTCAAATTCCTTCGAACCCAGGCCCTGACCAATTGTATACTGTCTACCACCTGAGCTCTTCATTACTGACTTTCTCTATTTAATCATATTGATCAACTTTCCATTTTAGCTCTGTGTTTTTCTGTTGATTGGAATGTACCCCAGCCAGTAAGTCTTCAATTTTACTTTTCTGGTCTTCTTTAAAAATGTTGATCTCTCGAATTTCATCACAAAAAAATCTGTCTCAATTTTGAGGAAGTAAAATCGAACTCAAGCCTGATAAAATTATTGCGAATTGTAAACCACAAAGTTCGACTATAGAGCTAAAATTAATATTCTAATTTTTATTTATTTCATTTGTTTGTTTCCAACAGTTTTATCAAATGCCTTGTACCGAGCGGATTTTCGAATTGCATGTTCTGCAGCACTGCAACAAGTGAAGGTGTTTTCGCAGTCAGGGTGGATATTAAAAGGAAAGCAAAGCTTTGTAATTGTCAGATTTTTGGGTAACTGAGTAGTATGTCTTTGTTTACAAGCGATAACAATGTACAACGATATTCTACAAAATGCGAATCTTGCGAGATTTTTCGAGGCTACTGATGAGTTGATTTGCATCAACAAAATGTCGGCGGCATATAGACGGCTGAAAAAGACAAAAAACCTTAAGGGCCATTTATAGACCTAAAATAATACATTTCAATTGGATCTTAAATCAAATAAATAAGTTAATTTTGAATTCTTCAATGTTATAATCTTCAATGCATCAAAAACTGCTTGTGAATTGCCCATTTGGATTTTTACGAAGAAATTGTTCTACTAGGAAGATACGGCTTTTTCGAAATCATATTTTAAGACTTAAGCTCCAACCACAGATGTAGATATGTATTAAAAATTTTGTGTTAATACAAACAAACGTGATTAATCGCTAGATTTTTTTGTTTTTCGTGGGTGGAATGCCTGATTGAAAAAATTTTTGCAAGTGAGTGTGCTGGATGAGAGGTCCAAAAGCAATTGTCGTGCCTGAAAGTATGTACGGAAAATTATTCTGATGCGCCCATTTCTACCCCAAAGTCGAGAAAGGCCCATTTATGTTTTATATTTTAATCATATGGTTTTTGCCGGCAAGAAATTAATTTATTTTCCCTTTAAAATCATTTATTCTTCCAGTAAAAAAACAACTGTTGTATGGAAAGCTTTCTACCTATAAAATTTGGAAATGAAAAGTGGCTAACATACTTTTGATGTAATTAAATGCGAATACTTATTTACGTCTGGAGAACTGACACTGTATTTAAATACAATTTAAATGAAAATTAATCTATATCACATTTAAATAGGTAACAAGTCAAAAATTAGCCACACACTTTCTGCTTTTAACTAGATTTTAAGTATTCACTGATTTAAAGTTTTGGGCTGGATTTTCGAGATTTAAATTAAACTAGGTTTAGTTAAACTTTAAATAGATAGGTATGAGATCTCAAAAAAGCACTCTTAGTAGCTTTAAACGTAAATTACACCAAACTCATTGATGAACTTGAACTGACGTTTTTGGGGCATACATACCTTAATGGATTTTTTTTTAAATGAAAGCTTAAGTACTTTTCTGCAACAACAGTACACGTACCCATGACTGGCATGCTCACGGAAATGCCCATATGCAGGGTGAACATATAAATACCTATACCTACATACCTACTTAAGTATAAAAAAAAATATTTACCACGACCGAGAGCAGTGTTGCGTTTGCAAAGAATAGTAAAATTAATACACCTATTAGGTGCCCCTTCCATAGCCACGCATTTTTTTTTTTTTTTTGTTAAGGCAACAATGAAAAAAAACCTAACGAATACCTACCTACATTTCTCTCTGAAAGCTAAAAACAAACAAATAAATAAAACCAGCCTCATAATTAAGTTTATTAATTTGCTCAGTTAACGTCATTATCATACATACATATGATTCAACTTAATTTGACGAAAATTTTAATAAAAGCAACAGAAACGCAAACATTTCAAATTGAAATACCTACTTACTATGTAGTTTTTGTTGTAACTATCGCTGCTACGAAATGCTGTTTTATTCAAACTTCTGCACTCTCTCACACTCTGCGTATTCATGAAAATAATATTCCGTATATTAATGGGAGTGTGAGTTATTGTGCATATTGTGTGTGAGTGTGTGTTATTCTCTTTGTTTTTATGCCATGTATTTTTTTTTTTATTTTTGCTACACGTGTTTACAAGATTGCGTAAATTTTTTTCCATGACACAGAGAATTATTATTACTCAATCGTAGAATTCATTTCTTGTTTACTCTTTATGCGTTGTGTTGGTGTACAGGGCTGTTGTTGTTGTTTCACATTCGTTTATGCAGAATTTTGTACAGCTCAGCAATGTGTGCGTGAGAGTTGTTTTGTGTTCTCTCATCAACTCTTCTATTTTGTTTTCTATCCAGCTTCCCCTACAACCTGAGCTTTTTTAGTGCAAATGCAAAAGCTTTATTGTTTTTGTTTTGCGTTATCTTGTCGTATGCTTTTTGCTCTTCATTTGCAGCAAAGTAAAAGATACAAAATTTGTATTTGCAATAACTATCAGTTTTTGCAGCAACATTAAAAGCAGCAAACAAGCATTAGAGGAGTCCGAGTGAAGAAAAAGTTGATAAAACCACTAAATGCGAAATTCTGTTATAGAGAAAAATGTACTTTTAATGTTTTGTTTAAAAGTTTTATTTTTTTCTTTTGAAAAAAAAAAATGGTAGATACGAATACATACATATGTAGCTTCATTTCTGTATGCATATACATACATACATACATACATACATATGTACATTTGTATATGTAGGTATGTACGTATGGACGAACCTACTCATGTACTTATGTGCATTAGTATGTACATACATACAGACCTAGAAACTAATTTAGGCTTCAATATAAAATTAATTAACACAAGTTTTAAGTTCCTTGAAAACTTTTCTGGTTTGAAGTTTTTCTGTTTTCTCTACACGTCAGGTTTTATTGATAATCGAGTAGGCTAATACCTGAACAGATGCCTACCTACTGGAAGAGTTTATTTAGGTAGGTTCTATATACCCACATACATACATACATATGTATGTATGTATGTACATATACATATGTACCTATCTTATGTTTACATTTTGCAATTTAGTTTTCTGGCACATTGAAGGTGGTTATCCATTTTGTACTATTTAAACGTTCCCAAGTATATTTTGTAGGAATAGCCGATTTCTGCATGTACATATGTACATACATACATACATACATATGTATGTACTTACTTCGTACAGCATTAGGAAGTGGGTCGCTAGGAATTTATTTAAGCATTAATTTTAAATTTATAGTCGAACTAGGTACATATGTACCTATATAATTTACAATAGTTAATAATTTTATCGGGGCTCAGTTCGATTTTACTTCCTCACGATTGAGAAAGATTTTATTGCTTTGTGTATGAAATTTCCATTTACAATTTGTAGGCATCCATAAATAACATTGCAATCACAAAAAATTGTTGCAGAACGCAAGCAACTGATTAACTTATAGGATAAGTGTACCAGTAGTCGGTTCACATTTGTAAGAAAGAAACTTGCAATTGATTAGAGTTTATTGAAACTACACCAATAAAATAGAGATAAAACGGCATTTATGGAATATATATGGATAATGCCTACCAATCGCTCTTTACCTACGCACACATACTTACATATATGTATGAGTGAGATACATAGTAAAAAAAAAATCATTACCCAGTTGGCCATGTCGCCCCCATCGTCGGCAGGTAGAAAATCTATCATATATACTGGATAGGAGCACCAAGGTGCATTATGTGCCCCCGGGTGGATTATTGCAGTGCACAGAAAGAGCCATCAGTAATTGGCGTGTATTGTCAGTGAACGTCACGATGATGACATTTCACGCCATTTACTCTCTCTCTCTCTCTCTCTCTCTCTCTCTTCCTCTGCACAGGGATATTCCACCCTGTGGACCTTAACAAATCTTGCTGATCCTATGCAGTTTGGTGCTGCGCATACACGGGTATAAGAGGTGCAGAATGCTTTGATTATATTGGTTTATTTGGCGGCTGCTGAGGTTTTGCCGTGTGTCCCGAGGGACCTGCTGAAATCCTCCGCCTAAGAGCAATTCGGTAGTGAGGGAATCAGAGCCCCAGGGTCATCCTGCCTAATCACAGGTTGAAGTGCCTATCTTGGTGGAAACGTACTGGCTGTGCTACCAAAAATCGGATGAGTACGTTGGAACGTTATGTTGCGCGGGCTGCTGGTCATGAGATCAGCCCTTTTGGACCCTAGAAAGGTCCCATTGTGCTATGTTGGAAAGTTGCTAAACACTGATTATGTAGCCCTCGTGCATATGTTCTGGAATGCAAATGGGACCGTGGTGCTGTTGCCTGGACGCTGCTTTGTAAGGAACTGACATGGTGGGACCGGTTAAAGGCTTGATGTTTTCAGGGATTTCAAGTAAACAAAGAAAACCTAATTGTCCCATAGAAATAAAAGTAAAGTTCTGGGTTGTATTTAATGCCCTTCACTGCTAACTCGGAAGACATTTCTATATGAATGTGGTTTTTTGCGACAACAATTTCACTTACTTTTTTTCTCCATTTAGAAAAATTTGCTTCACAAAATTAATGCTAAATTTATGTTGGCTTATGAAAAAGAAAAGCCAAATCGGAGCACACAGATGAATCGTGTGAACACTGTGATTTAACCCGTAATGGAGACATACTATTACAGTGGCAAGCATACTGGCATTAACGATCGACATTGAATTCGATGATTGAAATTTAAAACAAAAATATTTGAAGCTCCACTTCACGATAAATATTCAGGTAATAAAATTTTAATTAAATTAAACATAATATAAAATTAGTAATGCAATACTTTTATTTTTAGTAAAAAAGACTAAAATAATGTTGTTTAGTTTGTGTGTGTAATGTTTTTTAGTTTGCTCAAACACGTGAAATAATATTTGACAGATGAAAGATGTTGAAAATGTAATGTAAACAGCTTTTTTCAATTTTCAACATCGTCAACACACATCTCAAAGATGTGAGTAAATGTAAATCCGCTATAAGGCACCACGTTATCATAATTGTAATGAGTGAAAAAGCTAAATCAAAAGGTTCATATTTATTTTTAATTTAAAAATCCCAATATTTCGCTAACCACCAGTTAACATCATCAGGGATGGTGATATTGTTTTTGAAGGGGATTTGCAGAAAAAAGAAGAAAGCTCTTGTTTACTACGATATTATTTGTAATTAATTAATATTAATTTTATTTATAAATACAACGAATGTAAAAATCACTTGAAGGAGATCACATCCAGGAGATCATCCGGCGTCGACACTAAACTGGACAGTTGGGTAAATTTACATACATATCGTTGGTCCCATGTAGAAATACCCAAACTCATATTGTTTCAATCTCGGGTGTTTTTCCGTACTTCAATATAAAATTCTTCAATTAATCGTAATATGCAAAAGTCTCCAGATTTGAGAAATGAAATGAAACATACATACATACATATGTATGTATGTATATACGTGCTCATGTTGATATGTGTAACTGCAACTCCTTTAAATAAAACAATTTCTAACTATTGTCATTTAACAATAGACACTAGCAACAATAAAAATTAAAACATTGAAATACGCACATATCTACATACATATGCATGTACCTATGCATACATGCATAGATACACAACTATTTACCAGTGCACAACTTATTTTCTCAAATATGTACATAGGTATGCACGTATGTAGGTAACTGCATAAAAACCTATAAAAATCCGGTAATTTGCATATACGCTTATGTAGAAACTAGAAATACAAAAGTTAAAATAAAAAAGTATTCATATCCTGCCTAGTTAAACTCACCCCAATAACTGGGATTATGTTTCTTATACAGACATCAGGATACTGAATGCACTGCAGACAAATGACAGGGAAAACATGCAATTTAACCCTTTAAAGAATTAAATGATACAAATGAAAACAAAAAAAAATGTCACAAATTGGAAAAACTAATGAAATGAATATGTATATACATCCACATGTACGTACATACATATGTATGTACATGTATAAATGTAATATCTCCTACATACATACATATGTATGTATGCCTATACAGATATAAACAAATATGCTATCACATCCAATCATACATATGTACATACATACATATGTATATACATAAATACGAAACAGGATATAAAAGAAAATTTACAAGAAAAATCCAATTGAAAAAGGGATACACACAGCTAAAATGCTGCATATTGCAAATGCGCCAAGCGTAAAAAAATCTAATAAAACCTAAATCCACAGTCAAGCATTTATACTACATGCATACATCCATACCTACATCCATATGAAACGAAATTCCAATTGTATTAATAAAGAGAAGTTTAGAGATTGAGTTAATTTAATTGAGCCAGCAGCAGAGAGTAAGAGAACAGAATAACTTTTATGGGAGCATGAGTTGTCAAGAGAATGGGAAATGCAAAAACACAAGTGAAATAAACTGTTGGAAAAAAAATTCTTGCATTTGCATGACACGCACACACACACACACGCTCGCACAAAAGCACTCAACTTATTTTAAGCTTCAGTGTTGCCAAAACAAAAAAACAAAGCACTAGGTAAACAAAAATCACACAATATATGTATATTTAACTTCGAAAATCGTTATATATTTTTGTTAACTACAGTGATATCGTTCATAAGATACTGCATTGCAATAGAAAAGTTACCTTAAACGCCGTCTGCTCACCACGCTAACACATTTATGCCGATATTCTTAAAAAATAAAATGTAGTTTACAATATTTTGTTATAAAATTTCTTTTAAAATGTATTTCAGCAACATTTTAAATTTTATGATTTATTACCGGTGTTATTCTTTGAAACACCGTACATACAAAAATTTCATAACAGTGGAATTTTTCAAGATGTCAATAAAGGACATAATGATTTCACTAAAGGGCTGAGTACAAATCTACTAAGTTTGAATTTGGTATAAAACATGTATTGATATATTTTTATTTACATTTGGCAAATAACAATTATCTCTACACGGTGAAATAATTGTGTGGATTTATGTGCAGAAGTGTGCTACAAACGAGGAATCGTTCTTCTCATCTTGTAAATATTCTTTAAAAAAAGTCTTCGTCCGGCTAAGTAGATTCTTCAAGCGGCAATAAGCTAAATGTCAAAAATTCAGCAGGCAAATAATTGTATGACCACTACATAAACAGTTGCAACAAACCTGCAATACTAAAAATTTCTAATTGTATTTCTTTTCAAGCTCAGTACCAGTGCAAAGAAATTCGCTAACGTAAAATTCACTAAGCTTATTTTATGCAGTTCTAATGGAATCGCATCAGCATTTGTAAGAGGTTTTTTCTTTCTAAACACTACATTTAAATAAGACTGTACCTCTTATCACATTCCTCACCCAACAACATAACACTAATTATCAATTTCTTGAAAATGTGACATCTGTACAATAGAATTTAATACCTTGCACAACACACTATGAGCTGAAGGGCTGCGTTGCCATTGCTCATAAGAATAATTTAGCTAAGTACCCAATAAATAAATAAAAAGAAATTATCCCTTTGAAAAAAGGATAGACAGTCAACGTAAAAATATAGCAAGCTATATTTTATACATATGTGGTATTTTATATTTTTAAGGAAAGCAATTTCAATTGTTTGCGAAATTCTCCAACACTTTTTGCTAAAATCTTTTAGCCTGATTATAATTGCAGCTTTATTAAATTACCTTGAAACACTTAACATGAAGCAATACAAGTAAGTAAAAGAATGTATTAGTAACCGAAACAAACCAATACAGCTCATTATTCAAATACGTAAAATACTTCTCACGCAAAGTTTTTGTTTTTGTTTGAATTTTTTATCAATTTGGCTTTTCGTTTTATTCAAAAATAAATAACAGAAAATTTGGCTCGGAATAAATTTTCTTCTATGAAACAAATAAAGAATAGTTTGTGGTAGATTTTAATAACCATTTATATTTATGTGTTGCTAAGAATGAACTTACACCCATTTTCCCGTCTTAGTATGTTAACTAATTCCGTCTTCGTTTCTGCAACAAAAGGTGACATATTCAATTTTATTTTGCAAAAAAATAAATGAGCACTAGTGTTCTATTAATTTTTTTTACTTCTTAATGGTTGTCAGAACATTTTCCTTTGATTTTAATCTCGCTGATCTATTAAGACTGGCGTTTTAAGAAGAAGTGTAAAATAAAGTCACATTTTTTTTAGAAAAGGAAACGACATAACATTTATATCAAATCCTGATTAAGAGTTTTTTTTTGCAAAATTATATTAATACGTTTTAACGAAAGCTTGCACTCAACATCTCACAATGGCAACACTTATGGGATAAAGTTGAATTAAAAAGGACAAAACCATCGACTTGCTTGGGCACACATGTATGCGCAACCATACGCAGTCAACACAGTCGCATCTAAGCAGAGCTGTCTGTAAATCGGCAGCAAGAGAGACTTCTATATTTTTTATATCAGCCAATGTCAACAATGATGCCAGATACTACATATATTTTGAATTATTATCTGACAGTGAAATTTATATCGAGCTTATATTAACGCATATATTTTGATATTGTGAGTAAAGCTATATTTTATATATTATATACATATGTACATTAAGTGAGGTTTAGTGCACAGTCATTACCAAAAAAAATTTCAGATATTTGTTTATTATTTAATTATAAAAATTATTTTTGTATGGAGTTTACCAGGTTCAAGTTCTTTCTACATTATTTTTGTGATTGATATTAATTAAACAAGATAAAGAAAACATATGTACATCAGCAGGACTGCTCATATACGAAATTTGATTACTCTAGCTTTGGCCGTTGGGGCTGGGCGATGATCCCCCAGATATATGCAATACCATTTTTTTATACATTATACTTTATATACAATTTTATATACATATATAGATTAATGTTACATTAACCCCCGATTTTTGACTTGGGATTTAAATACAAAATTAGTAAATTTTCCTTAAAATTTAAGTTGGATTTAAAATAGCTTTCTGTTTTACAGTCTGTCAACAAATTATCGATAACTCAATAAAAAACAGCTGTTTAAACAAATTTGGAAGCAAGTGAAATTGTGAAAAGTTCAGAAAATAATAAATTGTTTTGTAAAAATTATTAAATTGAGTAGCAAAAGTGATAAAAGGACTCCCAATTTCACTGTCACAGAAGTTGATTACCTTCTGGGGAAATAATAAAAAATCAAATTATGAAACAAAAAAAAACGTGTGCAATTTTCTTCACTTGCAGAACAAAACCAAACTGTCAAAATCATATGGCAGTACGAAGAACTTAAATCGATTTTAAATGGGCATGGCAGGCCGTTTAAGTTTGATTTAAATAGCAACTGTTTGCCTCAATTTTGTATTTAAATCAAATTGAAATTGAAATGGCATTTAAAATCCAAGTAAAAAATTGGGGGTAATTCCGTTAAAGTCACACTTTCTCTTCCCATTTAGACAGAAATTTATTCGATATGTCAAAGATAATTATACAATTTGAAATAGGAAAAGCGTACAACTGGTGGACAACTGGTTTAAAAACGTACATATGTATAACACATGAAGAGCGTAGACGCGTAGAAAGCGTGTTATGTAACTTCAGTTTTATTGCGTAATTATAGGAACATATAGTGATATAATGTTAATGGCTGAATTTAGCGATTTGATGTGCATTTGACGTTTGGTTTTCGTATTTGAGAATACGGAAATGGAAATTTTCGCATTTTAAATGTGAACATAAAAGTAGTTTGCGAACATCGTAATACACAATCCCAATTATTCGCATTCACATACATTCACATGTATATACATATTTGCGCATTACATTGATACTTGCATCGCAATTTAGTATAACCCACGAGTTAAGTGTCTCTCACGAAAAGTTTTCTAAGCACGCGGTTCAAATTGTACGTATTTCTGGCAACACTGCGTTTGTACTTTGCGGAGAAAACAACCAGGTTCGTTGTTATTCTTTAAATTTGCTTTTGCAAATGCGTTCCATACAACGAATTTTTATGCTGAAAAGGTTTGCACTTCATATTTTGTAAGAGATGTTGCTGATGACGATGGCAGTGGTGGTGGTGGTGGTGGTGGCAATAGCTGTTAAATGTTGTGTGTGTGTGCGTGTGTGAGTGTGTGGTGTGTTGCTTTTTTCCACTGAATACGCTTGCAGCGCTCTCACGATTCTGCAAGCGTATGCGATTTGATATGAAGTTTTTTCTCAACATGTTTTTGCCTACATATTTTCGCTTCAGCACTAATTGTTGTTTTTTCTGTGCAAACAGAAAGAAGAATTCAATTTTTTTGTTGTTGTTTAACGAAGCCAAAGTGGATGTTGTAAATAAAGCAAGCTTTCGACAGCATTTGAATAAGAATGTTCAGATGTGTGCGATTGTGTGTGTGTGTGTGTGTGAGTTGATTATGTGCTGGAGAGTGTGCGTTTGCGAGCATACGAATTGAATTGTGTTTGTTTGAGCAAGTAGTGCTTTTTTTTTGCTGTATCTCTAATGCGCTGCTTTTGAATGCTCCGCTGGTGCTGCTACTGCGGTTGGCGGTAGTTGTTTGTGTATTTGCTGATACATACCGTGGTTTTTGGTGGTTGGTGGGCCAAAAACGCAATTCACAAATTTCATGTTCGTCTATTCGGACCTAGGTTTCGGAGGTGCTCGATTGCTTGTCGCAGTGTGTGCACTAAATGTCTCGTAACGTTTTTCTTAAGTTTTTGTTGGAAACACAAGTAAAATTATAAAATTAAATATTCTTGAAAACATAAAGAAACGAAACAAAAAAAAAAAAATTACATATTTGAAAAAGTTGAAGAAGAAATTACTCAATTTAAGCATTTTGTAATACCCATAAACACAAACAACAACCAAGTAAAACAAATTAAAATTGTTGTAGAAAGTGCATTAAGAAACGCATAAATGACAAAATCAGTGTTAATATCAACAAAAAAGCGGTAATAATTTTATAAATTTAAATGAAAACAAAAGAAAAATAAATACATACATATATTTTTTGCAATGCCTGTGAAAAAAATTTATAAATATTTAAATAAAATGCTTGTATTAAGTGCTTAAAGTTCTGTTTTAATAATAAAAAAAAAAAAAGAAATATTTTCAGTGAAGTTCATGTGTATGTACCAGTACCTACCCATGGACAACTAACAGAAAGGCAACATTCTTTGACACTATAACTTTTTATAATGGATTATCGAACATCATCATCATCATTAATCACTATTTTTACGGATATGTATTACATTTTGACAAGGATTAAGACAAAATCTCACTAACAAACAAATCTCTTTCTTATTCTTTATTGGCGGCTAAGTATTCTTTCCTTATTTTCTTCTATACATATTTTTTTCCCCATTTCTATATACATACACACGCTTACACATACACACACCCCACATCATTTGAATACACATGCATCAAAGTTCCGGGCTTGAAAATGAAATTCCACTTTTTGAGCAAAAGGAAATAAATGATTAAAAAATGATTAAAAAGGCAGTTAAGTGCAACAAATGTGAAATTATCAAAGGAAAATTAGCGCAATTTCAAAAGAAAAAAAAAAAAAAAAGTCGACTACAAAAGAGTTTTAAAAAATAAATAAAGCAAAATGTTTCCTATTGGCGGCATGACAAGAGAATAAAAAGTTTCCTTTACACTGGAAAAAATTTGTCTGTTAACTGGCAGAAAGTTCAATTCTTTTTTATTTATTTAAAAAAAAAAATCTTGTAAACTGGTAGGTATGTTGTTTTGCAGATTAAAGCAATTTAAATGAAAAAGAATTTTAAAAATTAAGCGTCTTATTCATAATAAATATTTTAGGTTTATTAAACTCTAATTTGACAAATTTTCCATACAATTGCAGGTGTCGAATAAGAGCCTTATATGCAGTTCACATATGCCTTTTTAATTGAAACAATATTCAGTTAATTGGCAATATCGTTTTGGTGTTCATACATACTTAATATTGCTACGACAATTAGCATTTGGCAGGTGAAAAAGTTATTGTTTACATTTGGTTATTTTGTAAAGGGTGTTTTTTCGATGTATAGAACTCTAAGTTGGCATTACTGTTCCAGATGGCTACCGATTTAACAGGTGTCAAGTGATCTATTCTCAGTTTGGTTTGGCAATATGTACATCATGAATAAACTCACGCGTGAACAAGGCTTGCAAATAGTGCAATTTTATATCGAAAATAATGGTTCTGTGCGGAATACGTATCGCGCACAATTTTGTTTAGCAATGAAGCGCACTTCTGGTTGAATGGCTACTTCAACAAACACAACTGCCGCATTTGGAGTGAAGCTAATCCTCAAGTGCATGTCGAAACACCGTTACATCCACAAAAACTGACTGTTTGGTGAGCTTTATGGGCTGGTGGAATCATTGGTCCGTACTTCTTCAAAAACGATGATGGCCAGAAAGTTACAGTCTATGGTGATCGATATAGAGCCATGATTACTAACTTTTTCATTCCTGAATTGAATAACCATGATGTCCAGGAGATGTGATTTCAACAAGACTGCGCAACATGCTTGTGCCACAAACGCTTGACCATTTGGAAGACAACATTCGCTGTATTATTGCCGATATACGGCCAGAAATGTTGGAAAAAGTCATCGAAAATTGGAAGTCCAGATTGGACTACATCCGCGCCAGCCGTGGCGGTCATATGCCAGAAGTCATACATATTCAAAATGTAATGCCACAAGATTATCTTTCGGATAAGTAAAATTCATGCCAATCAAATAATCCATCGTTGTTTTATTGCAACTTAAAGTTGTATACATCGAAAAAAAACACCCCTTATCATAAAAAATTTAAAAAAAAAAATTGTTTTTTTTTTATTTATTTTGTTGACATTTGATTAGTAAAATTTTCACAAGGAGTGTTCAATATGTACTGTTATTGTACTGTTAATACAAATTGTACTGTTAATACAAATCTAACAGTGTTGCATTATAAATTTTACTCATTATTGAAACAATTATCTCTTAATTGCCAATAAGCTAATTGTAATTTTTATATGAAAATTTTGTCTCAATAATGGCTTTAATTGTTATAATTTGAATATTGCTGCATGTATGAACAGGATATTATAAGCCTGCAATAATTTTTATGAATTAGGGGGTAAATATTTACTGAAAAGTACATATGTAATAGAAATTGTTTATTGCCTGCATCTAAATTGACAAAATTCAATTCAATTAATTTTTAAGGCAAAACTATGCATTTCGAAAAGAGTATTTCCCGTCAGAAATTTATTTTGTTTTATTCTAAGCTTTGCTGCAAATTATAATAACTTGGAAGGTACCTACCTGTTTGTGAGGAAAACAATCTCTCAACAGAGATAGCTTGCTATTTAACTTAAAGAATTAGTCAGCGATAATCGGAAAAAATATCTGCTTCCGTTAGTGCTCTTGCTTAATGTTGCAATTCCGGCAAACAATTTTGTGTTTGAGATACGCTTAAATTCAGCTTAACAGATAATAATATTCAAAGTCAAGGTACCTGGCTGACTACTGCTCTCAGCCTGAAGAACTCTCAAAGTGCACAACACACAAACTCGAACAAATGGGTGACAGAATTTAAAGTATTTCTACCAACAAAATACATGAAATATTTGTTGTAGTTATGCGGCTACCTGGTATTGAGGTACCTTGTTTTTTTTTTATTAAAATTTTAAAATTTGTTTTGGACAAAATTAAGATCTATGAGACATACTTTTCGTAAATGAAGTTTACTTAATTACCTTTAAATACAACCTCACATTTGGCAAATTGCCCATATCATTAAAGCCTTAAATTTGTTATTCACAGTGCAACGCCAGAATTTAAGCAAAAAAATAAAAAATTTGAACCATTTTACAAAAATAACTATAAGATTCAATCATCATAGGTATACATATGTATGTACGTATGAATGCCTCATTGTTAGTGGCGTTGAAAATTTGTACACCTGCAAAACAACAATATAATATTCCTAAAAGATTTTCAAATTTGTCAATTGCATTCTGGAAGTCTAAATACTAAAACTAGCATTCATAAAAAATGCTGAAATGTATTTTAGTAAAAAAAATTTGCATATAAGATTGGTACTAAAATGAATTCTATTACAATTTATTTTTATGAATATCGATGAAAAAATGTATCACTCACCTATTTATGTGATCTTCCCCTGATTATCCAAACTTTATATGTACTATAGTGAAGCTTTGTGTTTGTAATATTAAAAATATGCTGTGCAGTATGAAATTCAAAATAAAGTGCCAGGCCTCGGATGCCACTCGATATCGTTCGCTTGCACCAAAACAATGACGCATTGTTCTACTTTTATTCATTGCCTACATTTTTTGCTCGCCTAATTGGCTAAAATTTTTAATTTAGTGCAGATGTTCTCAAATTAAAAAAAAAAAAAACTGCTTACATATACATATGTATATGAATTTTAAATGTTGCAAATGAAAAACAAATCATACAAATTGGTCCGTCTCATAAATATATACAAAATTTGTTGCCCAAAAAGTGTGATTTTCTAGTGCTAATAGTGTGCTTGAAAAACAACTAAATAAATCGAGCGCGAGGGTGAGAGCTTCATGATGTACAACAGTTTTACTACATGGCATTTTGGTGCAATAATAAAAACTTTAAAAAATATTGAACAAAAAGCAGTTTGTGCTCGAGTTCTAAAAAGTAATTTGCCCACTTTGGGAAATGAAAGGGAGCTGCTCCTCTTTTTGATAAAAGGCCATTTGCAAATATAGTTGAATATAACAAAAATAATATAATTGTAATTAAAGTAATGCTTGAATTAAAAAATATTTATCTCTTTTAATCTTTATCCAATTCAAGTTTCCATTCACGAATGAGAAAATAAAGAAATTAAATAACTTAAGATTTCCAAAACTATGGCTTAGATTGTTAAGGCAAAGCCTCGATCTGCATGCGACCAAAAATATTGGATTATACTTAGAAAACGTCTCCCAGGAATTTAAATAAAAAAAGAATAACCAAATTTGCAAGAGCTTACCCCCAAGCCGATATACTTACGTAATTGAAATCTTGGTGAGAGCTTGGACAGAAACGCGTTAAAAATATCATTATGCCAAACTGCTTCGCGAGAAAAATCTTGAAAAACTATTTTTTTTTTTTTTGCAAAAATTGCAAACCTGCAAATATTGAACTAGAAAGCCCGATTAAATTATAAGTAATTGTAAATCATATAGTTCGACCATAAAGTTAAAATTAATATTCAAAAGTAGTTGTATAGGATTTTTTTTTAAATTAAATTAAACTGCAATAATTTGAATTCATCTGTATTACGCTTGACAGCAACTTAAAAAAAAACCTCATATAGATGTAGAGAATTGGGAGCAGAAGAAGGTTGATTTTAGGAAATCTTAATCTGATTCATAATCTATAGATGAACAAATCTATGCTGTAAAGCATAACAATAGAGAGACCAACAAATTTGAGGGATTTGTACAATGCAAACTCACTTGCTTGGTATGTATTTCGTATAGAACTATGCGTGGCTCGGCGAAAAGTCTGTCAAGATTATAGATCTGCAGATTTAATTGAACATAGTGTCTAATACCTACTGCTTGTAAAAATATATGTATATATAATTCTTTTATTGTTTTTGCATAAATTATAACCAGCTGTTGGGTAAATGCTAAAACGCTGTCCACATTTTTCCAAGAACATCCATTTAAATGTAGAGATACGTGATCTTAGGCCGTCATGGAAAATCAATTAATAAATAATCCAAAAATGTGCTAACTTAATGTCCTTACTGCCCTTAGGCACATGCATATTTTGCACTCAACTGCTTTTTTACTAACAATTTTCTTTGAGTGTTTCTCTGGTTAAACGTTTAATAAGCAAGTACTCACACTCTCACTTACATGTACTTACATATATATTTATTTATTCTCTTAGTATTTTTTCTCTATTAAATAAATTCAGCTTTATACACTTATTGAAGCATTAAAAGTTTTATTTTAGTAGGGTTTTTTTCTCTCCATATTGACTCATGGACTCGCAATCCTGTTTGAAACTTTTTTTCGGTAAACAAAACACAACTTTTAACCACGAACAAGAATTAAAGAGAAAATGTAAAAAACTGCATTGAATAATTTTTTAATAAAGGCAAAAAAAAAAAATTCAACAACAATAAAAAAATCAAAGAAAAATACCTATCAGCAGCAAAAAAAAAATAAATAAATAAATAAAAATCAAGTTTTGTGTTGAATGCAAACACAATATCACCACAAACATCCTACAAACAAAATAAATAAAAGAAAAACAAATATCAACCCCCTTCTCTTACTACTTAATTATAAAAACCACTCTCTTTTTATTTTACACTAATAAAACACATACATTACATAAACAACAACAAATGCTGCATGCAAAGTGTATGCAAGCAATAACCGTTATTCTGTCGAATAAACGAGTAATAATGCGATGATGGTAATAATGACGATTATTACTCAATCTTTATACCTACAAGAGAACTTTTAACAGTGAAAACAACAACATCAGCAGCAATAACAAGTTTGTGCTGCATTTACATACATATGGATGTATGTATGTACATATACATACATACATACATTTTTCACTCTCATTTCAATGTTTATTTGAATGCTAAAGGGAAATAGTGTGCAAGTGTGCAGGGTTGTGGAGAAAAACTGCAATGCTGCATTTTTATTACAAGTAAAGAATAGAAGAAAAACAGAGTGGTATAGTTCTTGAAGAATTTTCTACCACCATCATCATCAGCAAGCACCACCAAACCAACAGCCTTCCTTTCGTTTACAGTTGTTTTTAAAGGGATTATAATATATGTATGAACGTGGTGCTGCTGCACATTTTAGATTTTTATGAAATGAAAAAAAAAAATTAAAAAACGTGCTGGGTTTATTGACATAATACGAATGCACTTATTGTTTCTTACTGCTATGAACAACTACGTATTACATATGTATGTATGTAAGTGTGTGTATGTATAATCTCAATTCTTATTGGACGGCAAATGCAAATTTTACTAGAGCTTTGCAACGCTTTATGTTCAAAACAAATAGATACTTAAAAAAACAAAAATAATGAAATTTGTAAATTGCTTAATTTTTGGGCAAGGTTGTTTGAAAGATAGTTTTTGGACAAACTGTACTCGTAGCAAGTCGCATTTATACAAGGTGACCTTGGCAGCACACTTCCGTTGTTGCACGATCATAAAATATGGACATTATAAACAGTGAAAAGGTGAACTTGAAATATAAAATTGCAAATAAACTATAAAACTACGCCTGATTTTGTTTTTATGTAATCAATAAAATTTATTATTAGGCTATACATTCTAGAAAAAAAAACTAATTTATGCAGCTTCAGCTCGGTTTTTAATATAAAATTTATTAACAATATTATTCAGTAATATAATTACAAAAACTGTTAGCGAAATATTGAATAACATTGTTAATAGATTTTATATTAAAAAAAACAATCTGAAGCTGCATACATAAATTAGTTTTTTTTTTCAAGATCATGTACATATATTAAACAAATTCATGTTTATTTCAATATACTGCATCTCTATGTCATCATATGATTTCGTAATATACAAAAGCGTCTAAATTCAGTTTTTGCTTGATTGTAATGCACAAGTTATATGAGTGCTCGTAAAAAATTTTGCAATTAAAAAGGTTTATTTGGACCTTAGCCCTTACGGCAAATAATGAATTAATTTTTGCATATTTCAAACCAATTTGTGAGTGCAAAAAACGAAGAAATTTTCCTGTATCTACATCGGAGTACTGAAATATTGAATAAAACGACAAGCATAATTTTAAGAATAAAACCTGACCTTACGCTCGGTTTAAAAAATCAAGAAATCAATCAATAAAATTCGAAAAACTAGCATCAGTAATAACGCATTGCAAAAAATATTTTTTTTAAAGTATAAATAATACCCACTAATTTTCACTTTTTATTATTTGTGTAAATTTTTTTAAAGCTTATTTCTCCTAAATTTGCTTTCAGATAATTTGTTTGTACAATCATAAACAAATGCCACTTCATTCCTTGATTAACATATTCTTGTCTTGGAACAAACATGTCAAGGAAGAAACGACACCATCAAACATTGGCAACAACAAACTCCACATCCAGCATCAATCATCATAATGCAACAATTTCTACTTTTGGGCAACAAAAAGAAACTCAACCCCAAGAAAAATCCATAAAAATTGTAATGTGAAAATTACCGAAATTAAAAACATGAAACATTTTTGGCATAAAAATTAAACAAAATTAAAAAAAGAGAAGTTTGGAAAAAATCAAATTATGCAATTGGCTTAACTAAAAAATAAAAAAAAAATCTTAAAAAAAGTTTGGCTCAAAAAAATATAATCAAACATTTTTCGGCGTAACAAAAAGAAAAAAAAAATAATAATTTTCTAAAGTGTAAAAATACAAAAAAAAAAAAAAACAAACTTTGGGGTAAAAAAATTTTTTTATATACATACATAAAAATCATAAAATTCTTTAAAAATTAATCTATAAATAATTATGTAAAAAAAAGTAAGAAAATATTAATACTTTAAAATAACCCATAAAATATATTTAAAATATAAATTATCTCTACATACTATAACATAATAATAATAAATTAATCACATCATATAAAATATCATTAAAGTATTTCTTTTAAAAATAATTTTTAAAAGAAAATCCATGTAACTTTTCACTTAAAACGCATTTAGTAGAAGAAAAAAATCCAGTGAATTTTTTTTAATTTGTAAAATTTAAACTACAAAAGTATAAAAAGAAAATTCAAAACAACAAAAACTTTTCACAAAATCGGGAACTATTTTCAAAATTATTGGTTTGGACACACTCAAGCAAACTTTTTCAGCTAACAGTTAGAAAGTTTGCACAAAAATTTCGTTTCGATCTTAAAAAAAAAAAAACAAAACAAAACAAAGATAAAAAATAAAATTTAAAATCAAATACAAATAAACAAAACTATTGCATGAATAAGAAAACTATTAAAAATATTAAAAGTAAACACAACAACAAAGTTTTAACAAAAATTTGTGAAAAGACAACATCATCAGTTTGAAATTGAAAGGGGATCTTCTTTAAATGAAAAGAAAAACAAAATTTTGCATTTCATAAGAAAAAGGTAAGCAAAAAACGTTTTCTTTAATTTTTTTTTTATTCTTAACAAAAAGTAAAATAAAAGGACATTTATAACTCTGTGGCTTTGTACAAATCGAGAAAGCGTGATGTGACAAAAACGCATACTGTTCCTTTTAGTGTCTTTAAATCTGCTTAATTTGGAAAAAAAAAAAATGTGTGAACCTGGCTATTTTTACATAAACATCTAGTCCTTGTCACATCACATCACATCTCGTCATCTTATAAATTATTTTAATAATATTAAAACTAATTCGTTTCTTTCTTAAGAGTTCAAATTAAACTATACCTTCGATTTTGTCTTAATTTACGTTTAAGTTTAAGTATTCACTCTGTTGAAAAATTGCGCCAACTAACACTTGCCCAAGAGAGTGGCAATTTTTAGCCTGTGACATTTTTCAGCTGAGTGCTATAGCATTTTAAACACAAACAATTTTTCGTCTCCAAAGTTTATTTATTCGAAGATTGCTTCATAAAATTACTTAAACAACTTGCAGTTGTGATGTACCCTTGAAGTTCTCTGTTACCAGCACTTGACTTAAGGAAACAATTCTATTAGAAAATTTCAAGCTTTTGATATTTCGTTTGCTGGGTTATTGTGACTTTTTTTTTTTTTTAAATGTTTCTTCATTTTAATTTCGCCATGTTTTTAGAAGTTTAATGTTTTTTTTTTACATTAACAAGCGCTACGCAATTTTTGCGTAAACTTTTTCATGCACATGTTAATGCCTTCATGCCAACACTTTCGCACCAGCAGACCCTCATGTACTGGGTGTGGTTTATTTTTATCTACATATGTATGTACATATGTACATATTTGTTGAAATGGCATGAGAATTTGGTTTTTCTACTGCATTGAAAAAGAAATGCAAATATTTAACACTTTCAGCCGTACAGCAAAATAAACAATAGAAAATGTTATTTCAAATATAAAATTACAAAAAACCAGTATTAGATACTGTAACACAAACATATTCATGACAAACTCTCATTTACATACAATTACCAAAAAAAAAAAAAAAAAAAAAAAAATAAATAAAATACTTTTTTTTAGTTTTATCTGCTTTTTAAAGTTGGTAATTATGTACATATGTATGTATATATGTATGTATCTATGTGTGTAACTCTTTGTAAGTATGAAATTAAAATGCGCTTTTTTCTTTCTATTATTTAACTCTGTATGTATGCTTTTCCCTTTAATTCAACGAAATGCGTAATTTTTCATTTGGCTTTGAAGTGTGTACATACATAAATACATACATATGTATGTATGTATGTATGTATGAAAATGGATGTGTGCGCGTGTGTAGACCTCCTATAAAAATTAAGCGCTTTATGCAGTCGTAGTCTTCTTTTTGTCTTTCAAAGATTTGCCAAAATACTTCAGAGCTTACAGATGTTTAGATGATTACATACATTTATATGTACATATGTATGTATGTATATTGTTTGGCTTAAATCGCGGAAAGATGTTTCTAGTTTCCGTTGTTGTAAACCATTTCTAAAGGGGCCCAACTACATAAAAACCTACGTAAATATGTATGTATACAGTAGACTCGCGAAAACGTGAACATCCAGTTACGTGAACATTTTTATTTTAACATTGACTACTCTAAAACGTGAACAAGTGATGATGGCTCTAAAATGTCAACTTTATTTCTAATGATTTTTTTATTTTCTTAAGTCAGTTCTTTTTTTTGTAGTGTAGTTTTTATAAATTTTGGGAATAGCGGTATTTTAATTTCTTTACAGCTTGGTGACAAAAACATCTTTTGGAAATGTATACACACCTACTTACATACATACATATGCACACATATAATACTTAATTTCAGTTTTTATGTGGTGATTGTGGTGGAAGCGTAGAGATACGCGTCTGAGTATACATAAATAAAGTGTACATAGAAACAAGTGAATTTAAACTCAGTTTCATGTCCGCCAAGAAACCAAAAGATATTATTGGACATTTAATGAAAGGTGCATCAGTGACGGGGCTGTCAAAAAATTACAATATAGATACTGAAATGAAGTATTGCAGTAAATTTATTAAATAAAATTTGTTAAACGGTTCTGCATACTGACTTTCAACGTATTTACATGTAAAAAAATCCAATCTAAAACGTGAACAAAATCCAAAACGTGAACACCCTCGGTAAAAATTAGTTCACGTTATCGCAAGTCTACTGTATCTTCAAGTTTGTTTCTTCCTCTTGATTTAATGCTCGTTGAAAACTTTTTTAATTTAAGTGCGCAGATTCCACGTGATCATGTAAAATCATGTCTTGCACATGTGTGCTTTTTTTGTTGCTTAAAAAATATGATACCTATTTAATAAAACATTGTGTGCACACACACATGCCTATTTACTACTTACATACATATGTATGTAGGTATAAAAAACAATTGAAATTTTATACGCGCTTTGAAAGAGCAACTAAAGAAATTGTAGTTCAATTGTTGAATAAATGAAAAACTCATAACAGCAGGCTAAACGAATGTTAAAGAAGTTTTAAGCTCAAATTTTTAAATATTGGCACACCAACTACATACAAACACACATATTTTTGTATACTTATCGAGGCTTTGCCGCAATCAGCGTGACCGTGAGGGCCACCAAAAAGTGTCAATTTGCCACTTTTCTGGCCCTATAGCCACTTTTTATACCCTGAACTAAAAGGGTATTTATGGATTAAGATTACCTTTTTTAAACGTCATGCCATGTGAAGCCATTAGAAAGTTTATTAACCATAATTTTGAAATACTCGGTCTCTAAGTAGCTCTTCATGCACGATATTGAAAATGGACACAAACGGATTAATAACTTTGAATTTTTTTTTTTCTGACAGACGGGATGCTTTTCTTCCGACACAAAATACTTTTCGCTTCGCTAACTGAAAACTAGTGCAGAGTTAACCCCGAAATTCAAATAATAACATACGCACATACCTGGGGCCGGATTCTGGCATTCGTGATCGAATATACTCGATAATAAAAACAATGTAGAGCAAAAACAAAATGAGCAACAAACACACTGCATTCTATAACGAAATCGTTCAATCACGAGTGCCAGAATTTGGCCCCTGGTTTACTGTTTGCTTAAATTGCTTGCTGTTGAGTTTGTTCTAACTGTTGCAATGGCTGAGTGGGTATGTTGGCTGCTCACCTGTCGCGAGGTTTAGTGGTTCGATTCCAGCGAAAAACAAAATATCTGGAATATAAAAAGAAAAAGAAAATATAATTAAATTTCACCATCCTTAATTTGCAAATTCTTTTTCTGTGGCCACAAACTAGCTTTAATTTTACTACATGCTAGAATGACTACTTCCTAGGACATCGCAATGTTAAAGCAGTTAGTTGTTGGCATTGAAAAGTAATCCAAGCGCCATCTGTAGTATCTGTTGTGTTAGCTAGTTAGCTTTAAGTTATTAAATTCAGGTCCAAAAATGAAGCTTTTCAAAAAGTTTACTGTCTATATGCCGACGACATTTCGTTGGTGCTAATCAACTCATCAGTAGTGATAGACAGCTGAAAAAGACAGTAAACTTTTGAAAAGCTTCATTTTTGGACCTCAATTAATACATTTCAATTGGCTTTTAAAGCAAATAAATAATTAAGTTCATATTTAGCTTTAAAGTTAACTTCGTTTCCCACAGGGTAATTTTTGATGGGATTATTTTTCAAGCAAATATTTTACTAATTAACAGCAATGAAAAATTTGGTTTAATAGAACCATTTAATGTTAATATTATTAGCATTTCTTGTCATTTTATTTGGAGTACCCTTTTTTGGTTACTCTCTTCCGGATTTATGCCACTTGAGCCAAACATTTTGTATATTTACTAATTTTATTTAAATCAAAATAAAAATCAATGCAAAGAAAATTTTCCGCAATCAGATATTTTAATAATCACATTCAATTTGGAGATCTTAACATACCGGCCGTAGGGTGGGGTAACAAAAGAAATAGAAAACTTTTGTAATATGAAAATGTTTGCAAGCATAGTAAACATACACACATTGTTTGGCATATACATACATACATACATACATACATACATAAGAAATCAACACAATGAAGGGAGGGTAGCACGTTAGACGGACGGTCTCTCAAACAACAGTCAGACAAACATCCACAAACACACACACACACACACACACATGTATAGCGACATGTGTTCATACAGCGTAAAATTGTAAAATGCGTATTTGATATCGCTGGCGGGATGGCTGGCTGGCTGGCTGCATTTAACAAAATGCGTATTTTTGCTAGAGACCTAAAAAACTAAAAAAAAACTATTACAATGCTAACATAAAAAGCACTGTATGTGCATGAATCCAATCCAAAAAAAAAAAAAAAAATGAAAAAAGTGGGTCATCACAACGCAATGAGCTCATTTAAAAGAAGAGAAAAAAAATTAAAAAAACAAAATAACGTCATTCATAGAAAATTACCAAAAAAAAAGCGTACTCACTCAGTACGTATTTAAATGTAATACATACATACATACATACATACAACTTTCAAAGCTTAGCAGCAATACCCAGCTAGCAATTTGAAGAATGTTGATGATAATATCAGCAAAATGAGTCGTTTAAGCCTCCCTTATATGGATCAAACATTGATTAATCAGCTAAACGATCACAACAAGATTATAAAAAGACATATGTACATACATACAAGTATGTAGTTAAAAAGCGCCTAATTTGAATAACAAAAACAAATTGTATGGCTACAATTATAGTCTTTCAGATGTTTATAACATGACTGTTTCTTAAAAAAGTTTTCATTCTAACGGCATAATACGAATAATATAATAAATATATGTACATAATAAATGACTGAAAAAAGATTTATAAAATACTCCCAGGTGGGATTAATCAAAATTACAGTCGTAATAGTTCAGAGAGCCGAGTCATAAAATACTCTTCCCGAAACCATCGCTGTAGGGTACCGTTTGCTCACACCAAAGCCTCATTTTCGATTCCAAAGCCAGCGCATAACTGACTATTTTAAACCGAGCTGAGTAATCGAAGAAGCTGTATTATGTACATAAATGACAAATCTTTACCGCCATAGGCGAGTTTATACCGGAAACTGTGACATCACTAGACTAGAGGCCAATTACGAAACATTGTTTCCTGACCGACTCTTGGAACCAGATCTCCCTGGAGCTTCATAGTTACACGGATGGATGAACGATGAGAGGAACTATAGTGCTTGGTAATTAGTATATAGAATATACCACGAAACTGTTATTCCATCTGCCGGACTATTGTACAGTTTTTCTTGCGGACGTTCGGGCAATTACCGTTAGCTGAATGATAGCGGAAGGTCAGCACTTGGGAATATGTATATTCACGGATGGACAATTGGTCATTAGAGCAATCTCAGCTGAGTGGATGAAATTACAAACAGTTTGTCATTGCAAACACTCTGTTAACAGTTACTCGACTCAGGGTGAACTGCGCATCATATGCGTGTCAGGGCAAGTGGGAAAAACTGGAGTAAAAGCACTTACTTCAAGAGCCAGAGAAGAGTTAAGTAACATAAGCTCGGTATGCGCGAAACCTTTCGATGCAGTTAAATCTGAGCTAAAGAACTGGGCACATACGAGTCCACTTAATTCTCTGCAATAACCAAGCCATGAGAATCAATGCAAGAATTCTATGATGGATGCAGACAAGGAAAAAACAGGGCGACTGCTAAGACTTAGCAAGCCCGAATTAAGTAGAATAATCGAAGTAACGACAGGTCACTCTCAACTACGGGCACATCGTAACCGCATAGGACTAGCGGGAGCAGATGAATGTAAAGCATATGGGGAGTAGACACTAGATCCATATTTATATGTACCAGTGCCCCGCCTTCTTACAAATGCGGTCCCGATATCTTGGGAGACACACCTTACCAAACAAAGCCCAAATGCGTATCATATGCTGGAGGAAATTAAGGAGCTTTCAGAATGACACAAAGTTCCTATATGAGATCTATGAGTCAAACTGTTTCATGGTTAAATCCACGGAGCGCACAACAAACCTATACTGCAAGACATGGGCTAACAAACCCCTCCAATCAACCTAAACGAACCTAAATAAATATGTAATACATAATTCATATTTACCCCCCCCCCTTCCCAACAAACACAAAGTCAAACTTTTGAAATCAAATGGATGCCATATGATACCAATGACGTTGAGAATGAATTAAATTCTCGACTTGCAAAAATAATTCTCTATTCGAATAAAAGTACAATCGATAGCCTTCAAATTGATTAATGTTGTGATTTGTTTGTTATCACATGGAGATTTTATATTAATTGAAAAAAACAGATTTGATTAAATGCAATTTTATGCTAAAAATTTGTGTGCAATAAAAAGTGATCCAATGAAAAAGGTGAATAAATAATTAACAATTACAAAAACAGCAGTCAGTAGCAATAGAAAATTGAACTATAGGGAAAAAAACCTCCGCAGCACTATTTTTTTTTTTTCAATGAAAAAAGGACAAATCAACCCATAAAAGCATTAATGCATAAACGTAGTTCCGAATCAAATTACCAAATTAATGCGGATAAATCAAAATACTAAAAAATCATTCCTTCTCTGTGCTACAAAACTCCCTATCCTGCTCTACAATGGTACATAACCTTATGGAAATAAGTTTAATCAAAATTAATAACTATGTATATTTTTTAATTATTTATGTATTAAGTTTGTCAGGCTCAAGTTCTTGCTATATTATTTTTGTGATTGATATTAATTAAATGAGACAAAGAAGACATCAAAGACATTTAACAGGGTGGACAACTAGTTGTTTCGAAGCCGCCACACTTTCTCGTCAGCACCCGTCCTTGAACTCAAGGCCGGCTCATGTTTCTAAAGTGACAATCATGCCACTCAGCCACCCAAGTTGTTGTATATTTTCTGTCTAAATTTTTAATTATATCAAACACACACCAATTATATATTATTTTTTGTATTTATCATAGCATATTTACCGGGTAAGAGTTTCTCACCACACAAAGTTGTATTACAACTTATTTTAGGTATACATATATTTTTCTTATATTGTTAATTAAAATTTAATTTCTTAGCTTTTTTTTCAAATGTTTTGAAAAGCAAATTTTGGGTGCTGACGAGCTGCATAGCACGTGGTGGTCATGAAACAGCCATGGTATGTACCCCAGCCAGTAAGTTTGCAACTTTACGTTTCTTCTCTTCTTTAAAAATGTTGATCACACCAATTTTATCACAAAAAAAAAAAAAAAAAATTCTTCTCTAATTTGAGTAAGTAAAAATGGTACTAGAAAGCACCATAAAATTATGAAATATTTTCCTTTTCCGTTGAGAGTGCCTTGTTTTTCAATACATATTCAAATTTAGAGGCTATTTCTAAGCTGCCAACGTTGTCGTTCGTTCGCACAATTACATTGAAAGCAAAAACAATATTCAATATTTTGTTTTTGAGAAATAGAGCCTTAATTCAGTTTTTAGTGGAACAGTCATATTCAATTAGAACTCAAGCTTTTGTGTTTGCTGGGTTTATGTACTTACATACGTTTGTTTACTGTACCGACTGTATGTGGTGGCAACAAACAATACCAAGAAATAATACGAGAAATTAAACAAAAAGAAGCTATTGTTTTTGTTGTGGATGTTGTTCGTAGATATTCGCAGTTAAAGAAAACATTCAACATTTTTTTTTTTTTTTTTTTGGTTGATTCAAACGCACTTTTTGAACCAAAAGTGCGCAGCTTTGCTGTGATGTTTGTTTTACTTAAATTCGTTAATGATTTATACATAAATGTACTAAATTTTAAGCAACCACAGAAATAGTGTGAAAGAAAGAGAAGGACAGAAATTAATATTAATTTGGGCATTTAAAAGTAAAATATAAAATTTGTACAAGTATGTATGTACAAGTATGTATGTATATAAACATAAGTACCTACATATGTACATGCATACGTCTTTCAATTTACATAATTGCCGGCATATGGCGAGTTGTTTTTGTTATTATTTTTTTTTTTTTTTATATAACTTTTATATTAAAACTGCATTTTTTTCTTTTGTTGCTCAAAATGAGAGGCCCAGCTTAACTGAACCTTTATGAAATTAAATGCAATTGTAATTTATGTATATTACATACAGTAGACTCGCGACAATATGAACATCCAGTTACGTGAATATTTTTATTTTAACATTGACTACTCTAAAACGTGAACAAGTGATGATGGCTCTAAAATGTGAACTTTTTTTTCTAATGATTTTTTTATTTTCCGAAGTCAGTTCTGTAGTTTTTATAAATTTTGGGAATAGCGGTATTTTAATTTCTTAACAGCTTAGTGATAAAAACATCTTTTGGAAATCTATACACACCTACTTACATACATATGCACACATATAATACTTAATTTCAGTTTTTATGTGGTGATTGTGGTAGAAGCGTAGAGATACGCGTCTGAGTATACATAAATAAAGTGTACATAGAAATAAGTGAATTTAAACTCAGTTTCATGTCCGCCAAGAAATCAAAAGATATTATTGAAAATTTAAAGAAAGGTGCATCAGTGACGGGGTTGTCAAAAAATTACAATATAGATATGGTAAATTGTAGATTTAATTGATTTGCTAAGACGGAACAAATTTTCCACTTTTTCATAGCTTTACATCAACTGAAATGAAGTATTGCAGTAAATTTATTAAATAAAATTTGTTATATATGATTAAGCCTATTAAACGGTTCTGCATACTGACTTTCAGCGTATTTTCATGTAAAAAAATCCAATCTAAAACGTGAACAAAATCCAAAACGTGAACACCCTCGGTAAAAATTAGTTCATGTTTTCGCGAGTCTACTGTACATACATTAGTTACTATTTCTTGAAGTATACAGTTGAAATTATGAAATTTGGTTTTATTACACGCTTTTCTTAATATCGTGTTGTTTGAGGAAGTTATGCCCTATTCAATATCAAAAACTATATGAATATAATTTTAAGGCCTGTCCCACGAGGTCAACTAAGCACCATGGCCATGATATCAGGCGACAACGTTCGCTCGCTTAGATACACACAAAACTAGAACAAATTTGAAAATTTGAAAGAAACAAATCCAAAACTGTGGTTGACAAAAAGAGAAGGGAAAAGCAGAAAACCATTCAAAATTGATGAAATTTTGTGGGTGGTTGCAGTTTTGATATGATACTCCTCATATTGATATTAAATTCAATGAAACATTTCACTGCAATTTTTGTTTCTGCAGGTTACGCTTTGTGGCATTCAAGGTAATGCTATACATACATACATATGTACAAAATTTTAGTAAGAAACACAGTAAATTTTTTTTATTAGAAATCGCTTTCTCTGCAAAATTTTATTTATTTTTTTGTCAATTTAATTACAAAATTCGCTAAGCCAATCAAAAATATTGTAATATAAATAATAAATTAATGATTAGACAATCAATCACTCAATCAATGGATGAAACGAATGGTAGAATAATCAATTCAAACCGTTCATCTCGTAAATTAATGAATAGATCAATCATTCAGTGAACTGATCAAAATAATAATTAATCATGAAATTGGTATGGCAATCAATCAATTGATCAATTAGTCAATCAATTAGCTAATGAATCTGTTTTTAGTCCTTTCATCAAACAATCAAATAATCCTTAATTTTAATGTATAATGACATAATATTCCATCTTTAAACGGAAAAATTGTATTTCACAAAAAAAAAATAAATAAATAAATAAATTTGGCAAAATTTCAAGCAGTTTTTCTCTCTTAGTATATTTTTAAATATAAACCTTTAAAACGCCCACTCGATATACATCTATCTATCTACATCATTGTCGGATTGTGGTTCACCCAGTTTACATTAATTATTTGTTACCAAGCAAGCACCATAAAAAAATACAATAAATTTTACATTAAAATATAAAAATTTAACAAATGTGTGATGGCAATTTCACTCATTTACTGCTGCCCAAAAAAGAGAACATATTGTGTTTTTTGTTTCAAACGCAAACAGTAGCAATGGCAGCCCTAAATAAAACAATCCCAGATGAAAATCATCAAATTAGTCTCAGAAGTTGACTAGATTTCAGTGAAGCAAGAGTATTGCGGATATTTTTATGTGATGGCAATTTCACTCATTTACTGCTGCCCAAAAAAGAGAACATATTGCGTTTTTTGTTTATAACGCAAACAGTAGCAATGGCAGCCCTAAATAAAACAATCCCAGATGAAAAACATCAAATTAGTCTCTGAAGTTGACAAGATTTCAACAAAGCAGTAGTATTTTTGTTGTTGTACTAGTATTTATTTATTCCCTTTTATTCAAGGTTCTTTATGTGGCCTACACTGATCTATATATTTATGTATATCTATTTGTCAGTTAATAAATAAAATAATCCATGCATCTACAAAGTAAGCAAATCCATTAATCAATTGATTTACCAACAATCAATCAATATATCAATCAAGCAAAGCTATCGATCGGTCAAACAATCAATAAGGCAACTTCATCAATCAGGCAATAAATGCATAGTTTAGCAAAGCAAGCTAAGAATCAACCAAGGGAATAATCAACTTATCATTCGCCTAATCCACTAATTAATTTGTAAATTGGTTCCTTAATCCTTTAATCTCTATCAATGAATTATTTTCCAACCTTATACATAATTAATTAACTGATTGATTGGGCAATTAACTATTTAATTAATTCAATCAGTCTATTACTCACTTCATCAATTGATTCTGGGTTCGCAGCAAAGCTGGGTGCTGAGAAGCGACGTGGTGGTCGAGCAACGGTCATGGTATGTGCCCCAGCCAGTAAATCTTTAACTTTACTTTAATTATCTTCTTTAAAAATATTAATTACTGCAATTTTATCACCTAACATTTTTCTCAATTTTAATTAAGTAAAAATTGAACTCAATCTTGATAAAAATATTAACCAGTTAAATAATTGGTTTTATTATTATAATATTTCAATAATCATTCCAATCAATTATTTAATTAACTAAATCATCTAATTACTCAATTTACCGAGATGAGTCTTTTAAGCAACTGTAAACAACACAAATAGCTCTCATATGTCAAAACGTTCTGAGCACGTACTATAACCTCAAAAATAGCCAACTTTGCGATAGAGCGGTCAGTTGGCAGATTGCAACACTAGGGTTGCCAAATCTCGAAACATACAATGCAACCCTTGTACCATTTTCTAATCTTATAGGCTGCCAACATTGTTCATCATTTTTGAAAAATAAAAAAAAGAGGTCATTTAATTCATTCAGCCTTGTTCTTTCCAACACGTGTCGTGTAATCAACCGTCTTCAAGGACTGTCCTGCAGTCCGTAGCAACTGCTGAATAATGATCATTATCGGTGACGTATGAGGAAGTAAAACAAAAACAATTTTATTGTCTTAACATAATTATACAATAGCTAGATTTGTTTTTATCAACAATGTCGTCTTGTTTTACAGCAACATTTTATTAACAAGTTTCTTGCTGGTGTAACGCATTACAAAAATGGCCCTCAAGCATAATTTAAAATTTAATAAATATGTAGGTATAGGTATATATACATATGTATGTAATTATAAAATTCTCAAAGCATACAATCATAAAAAAATCAGCATAAAATTGAAAAACATGATTTTTTTTTTAAATATGGTAGATGTAAAAATAAAAAAATTAATGCACACTTACACATACCTATCTATATATTTAGCTTTGTATGTACGTATGTATGTAGACAATTTAAAACTCATATTGTAAAAGCTGTTAGTTTTTTTTTTACACAAAACTAGAAAAATTAATGATTTACAAGCTGAAACAATCAAATAGTTTAAGAAAAAAATTAAATTTCAAATGAAATAAAACTCATAAAAATTTGTTGTATGGCAACATATTTAAATTGAGAAAAAAACGCACACACACAAATGTTCAGATCATCATTATTATCGCCACCACCATGATCATGATCAGCAATAAATGGAAAAAAAACACACATCAGCCCAAACGAAGACCCACCAACCAGCCGCTTCCAGCAGCAAAAGTGCAAAAGAATACGCACACAAAACGCACTGGAAAAATCAAAAGCTTTGCTATTTCATTGTGTTATTGGAAGTGGCTGCCCGCCTGATAGACAGACAGACAGACAGACAGGCAGCCAGACAGACGGTCGGACGGCCTACACGCAGTATGAGGAGAGCTCGTACGCATTTTTATTCTTTTTTCTCTTTTTTAAGTTTTCGCTGATTGGAGCTGTTCTTGTTGTTGGCGTTGTTGTTGCGTTTGGTTGGCCTGTTAAAGTTTTGTTATCTGCAAACATGTGTCAAAAATATTGTTTAGATGACTTTTTTTTCAGTTGGCTTGGCTCTCCGTCCCCATAGTGCCCATATGTACAAAAATATACATATGTACATACAATACTCAAATGTGCATACATACATACATATGTACATACTTGATGAGTATTTTGGTCTGTTACTATTTTTGCTTTTTAGTTTAAGCATATATTTGAAATGATTTTGTTGTTTTCTATTCTCATTTGAAAGCGTGTATGGATACACACACACACACACACACACACACACACACACACACACACACACACACATCCATGCGTACGCACATTACTGTGTGCGTGCAAGTGTTAATAATTTAACAACAGTGCGTATCACAGTGTTGGGCATAAGATCAAGGGCAGCGTTATATAAGAAATTTCTTTCCCTGCACTACATAAAATTATAAGTTTGTTAGCAAAATTTGTTTGTGACAAACCATGCTAATAAACAGTTAATTTGCTGCTGAACATTTTTTTTTATGAAATTAAAACGTTGTGCAATTTATAGATTAACAAAATGAGTTTATATGTATTTTCTACAAAGAAGACACCGAGTCATATTTTTGACGTATTCTAAAATAAATTCAGTCAAGTAAGAGGCTGGCTCGCACACTTAGGGCTCCGTACGTACATATGTATGTTTAATGTACATACGTATGAAAAATTTACGTTGTATGGGGACACCTGGTAGTTTTCGACTTGTTGTTGTTTTTAGCATTTGTTGTTGTAGAGCATCTCTAAATACATGCACTGTGCGAATGTCAGCTCTCTATCCCTTACGACTGGAGAGTTATAGCTAATTGTTACTTTTCGTTGTATGGAGACACCTCGTAAATAACGACTTGTTGTAGTTTTCAGTATTTGCTGCTGTAGAGCATCTGTAAATACATACACTGTGCGATTTTCAGCTCTCTATCCCTTACGGCTTGAGAGTTATAGCTAATTGTTACTTTACATTGTAGGGGGACACCTGGTAGTTTTCGACTTGTTGTTGTTTTTATCATTTGTTATTGTAGAGCATCTGTAAATACATACACTGTGCAAATTTCAGCTCTCTATCCCTTACGGCTTGAGAGTTTTAGCTAATTGTTACTTTACATTGTAGGGGGACACCTGGTAGTTTTCGACTTGTTGTTTTTTTTTTTTAGTATTTGTAGTTGTAGCGGAAAGGTACACCAAGATCCTGTGAAAATTTCAGCTCTCTAGCTCTTAGCGTTTCGCAGAATGGACGCTGTGATGGACGGACGGACGGACGTAGAAGTCTCGGTGATGAGTACGGAACCCTAAAAAAAGAGCTGGCATTGCAGAAGCGCAAAATCTTTAGCTTACTAGTCTATTTATATCAACATAAAATTTAGTACCTATGAGATTTCAAGCCAAATCTGGTCATTTTGACGAGATTTCCCATACAAAATGAAATCTACTAGCAGACTCGATTTTCACGACATCTCTTCAACTCTACTCAGTACGTAGTGATGCAACTGTTATTTTAATATTTTTCAGTTTGAGTAAAATATTTTTTTTTTGCAGTGGAGTTATTGTTAATTTTAGCTGCGGAATCGATTATATTCATTGCATCCTAATCTTCCAAGATATCTTCAACTACCCACAATGTTTGGACTAGAGATGTTCGCGTGAGTGTTTCTTGTTTGCTCACGTCAAACACGCTCAAGATCAGAAAAAATTTTCCCTACGCACTTTGACGCTCGAAAATTTTTCTTGAGTCGCCGCACGCTCACCGGCAAACTTTTTTCCGTCACGCATTTTCATGCACGAAAAACGAAAAAAAACTCTCATGATCATCACGTTTGTATTAAAACCAAATATGTATAAACTTACAAAAAATTATATTTTACTGTGGTCGGAAGAATAAGTTTTAAAAAAGCCTTGTTTCCAATGTATAACAATAAAGGAAAAAAATCAAAACGGACGATTTAGAAGAATTTTTAGATAAATTGAAAATTATAAATCAATACAATTGTTTTTAATTATTTTTTATAAAAGATCTTAAGCTCGAATAATTTATTCAAGAATCTCAAGATCAAATAATATAAAAATAAAATAATATATAATAAATAAATAGAAATTTTGGGCTACGATTAATCGATTAATTGTTCGATTAATACAAAAATTATTTAACGAAAATTCATAAAATATAAAATTCATAATAAGCTCGAATAATTTATTCAAGAATCTCAAGATCAAATAATATAAAAATTAAATAATATGTAATAATAAATAAAAATTTTGTGCTACGATTAATCGATTAATTGTTCGATTAATACAAAAATTATTTAACGAAAATTCATAAAATAATAATAATAAATAAAAATTTTGTGTTACGATTAATCGATTAATTGTTCGATTAATTAAAAAATTATTTAACAAAAATTGCCATCACAAAATGGCTCACTTTGTCCCGTTTTTTGCATTTTGCACCCAGCACAGTGCTGCCAACTACACTGCTCTTCTTAATCAGCAGCTTTTGCTTGGGTTCTTTTGTGTGTTCAAAATTTTTAGAATAAAATTTCATATCAAATAGAAAAAATCGCTTTCAAAAACTCAAAAGTTAAAAATACCTACATAATTTTTGCTGCTCTTCACCTCTTTTCCACGCCGTCTTCTATTTTTTAAGTATTTCAAGTGTGAATAAAATCAGACAACAAAAATTACAACAACCTTGCAGTAATTTTATTGTTTTAATTTTGTCTTCTCGAAAAAATTAAAATACATCCACAAAAAATATTCATAAAAAGCTCTTTTCTTCATTATTAAAACGAAAAAAAAAAAAAAATTAGATAGGTATGTATGAATGCTGACCTGATGGCGTTGGTGCGTAGTGTGCGTAAAAAGTTTAAAATAAGCTTTTATTATTTTCTTTAATTTTATTTTCAGTTTTCTTAAACTTTTTTTTTTTTTTTCGCTAGCGTTAAAAGTACAACACATTTTTAATTATGTTGTGCGAGCTCAAGGTTTTTCTATTCACTCTTCTGGTTCATTATAATTGTTGTTTTTTAGCTGCCGTTTTTTTCCCTCAGTTCTGAAGCGAATAAACTTGTTGTTGTCATGTACGCACTTTTCGGTTCCGCATTTATGGCCGCAAAAGCTGTGCGTGCATGTGTTTGTTCTTATTTATGGTTTTTGAGAGCAGCAGTAGTGAGTGGCATAGAAATGCTTTGGTTTTTTTTTGTACTTTTGATTCTCTAGTTGCTCCTCTGCCCCCGACGTTCCAATTACTTTTTTTTTATATATTTTTTTGGTGTTTAGCCTCCACTTATTTTTTACAATGTCCCACCGAGAGCCCTCATTTGTTGTTGTTGTTGTTTTTTTTTCTATTTCCCTAATTTATAGTGTTGTTGTAGACCTTGGATTTTTTTTATTGCCGTATTTAAAAATACACACAAATTTTGCTGTATGCGTTAAAGTGCGTTTCGTTGTGTGTCAATCGTATGCGTATGCGTGCTCGACTTGATTCTGCTTCATATACATATGTACATATGTATGTATGTATATACATATGTATGTATGTATATATTATTTTTTATATAAATATTTTATGTAGGTATATGTATGTATGTTAATTTGCCCGTTTTTACAGCTTGTGTTGTGCTGATATAAGCTTTTTTATTTTTGTACCTACAGTCAAAGCCCGGTTTAACGAATGATATAATGTTCAGACCTTTCCTTATACCGAGATATTCGTTATATCGAACAGTAATTTTTTATCTTAAAATTGTATAAAAGACGGTGGTCCGCAGTTTAAAAAAAATCAAAATTTAATTGTATTGATAACTTAGTGTAGAAAAAAACTTTAATTGATATTTTAACGTTTATTTAAGAATTGTTTTTATTTCTAATATGTAAATTCATTAAAAATCATAAAGGTACATAGGTGCATATACATATTTACTCATATTGGGATGCTATTAACATGTGTATGTTTATTATTACATTTCATACATATTATTAATTTCATATAATTAATTCGACATCTCGTTTTCACAATGAACCAAACTAAACTACTGAAATTTTAAGGAAAAAAGCAACGCATCACACGCAAAGAAGCCAAAAACACCCAGAATCTTACGATTATGTAACGATTTTTTTAATGTATTTTGCTTTTTTATTCGTTAAATCGAGATTCTTTTTTTTTTTGACATTCGCTATATAAGGCAGTTAATGTAAAAATTTCGCCATTCGTTATATCGGATTTTCGTTAAACTGAGTATTCGCTATACCGGGCTTTGACTGTATTTCCTTCCCAATTAATTTTGCTTTAATAGTTTTTATTTGTGCGATTTTTTCTTCTTCTGAATTTCAAAACATAGATTTTATTTTTTTTAAAATTAGTTTTTTGAATGAAATTGAGGTTTTTAATCCGTAATATAACGAAGTAAGTAAAGTTTTATTTAAAAAAAAAAAAAAATCCCAAAGGTTTTTTGAGAATTTTCATCTTCAATTTATTATAATCTCAAACCAAAAAGTACAAATAATACAAAATCAGAAATATACATAAATATTTAAGTACACCAAGGAAATATCCTTTAAACTCTTGTAAAAATGTCTATATACATACCTATACGCTACATTAAGCAATTTTGTAAACACCATAAATTGAAATACAGTCGAACTTCCATAACTCGAATCACCATTATCTAAAAAAAAAACTTCGACTTACGGAGACTTCGAGTTACAGAATTTTTCGTCAAAATAGAATAAAAGGTTTTTGTATCATGTATTTTTATTTAAAATAGCCTCTAATGGAAAACTATATACTTAAGAATATAAAAGAACAAGCATATGTACATATGTATTTAAAAATTTACAGTTAAGTAAAATATTTTGAAATAAGTGACTGAGCAAAAATAGCATGTAAAGTATACAAACCAGCTCAAGCAACCAAAGAGAGTAAAACAAACAAAAAACCAATTTAACAAGCAAAATTCTTCGAGTTATAGCGTTCATGTGTATGTTTGTATGTATGTTTGTTCGAGTTATGGAGAACTTCGACTTATGGCAGTTCGAGTTAGGGAAGGAAAATTGTATGTGATTTGTTCTTTTAACGCTACTGCCAACAAAATTAGTTCGAGTTATGGAAGTTCGACTGTAAATAAATTGAATTGAAAAAATTTTAAAAGCGGACTAAAGTTAATATTTTAGTGATCTTTTACTATTCAAGTGCGCCTCGATGGATGAATTGGTAGAGTGTTCTACCAAGAGTCTTCGAGGTCGCAGGTTCGATTCCTGCCGAAGGCTCTGGGTGTTTCTGCAGACGAGCAAAAAGCTTCGCAGTTTTGTGTTTGTTTAAAAAAAAAAAAAAAAAAAAATAAAAAAAATAAAAAAAAAAAAAAAAGTACAGTCGAACATTTCTATAGTGAACCTCTATGTACAATGAGGCTTTTCCTATTACGAACTCCTATCGAAAGCTTAAATTTTTTTTTGTGTATTTTTATCTCTCACTATAATGAAATTTCCTTTTCCAACCAGTGATATGGTTATGGAGTCAATGGATTTACCACAGTTCCAAATCTTATTTCACAAGTAGATGAAGTTTTCAAATTATACACAAATCTGCAAGTATCTACATACGAGGTCTGATCAACAAATAACAGTTTTGTTTTTAAATTTTTTCAAAAAGAATTTATTTATTCATCAATAACTGTTTTGTTATTCACAGTAAACACTTTCAGGTTAAAAACACTTATGCCAGCATTTTTTCCAATCCTCGAAACGGTGTTCTGAAAAAGAATAATCTGAAGATTATTCTTTTATCTCCTGAATCGTAGCAAAATACTTTCCTTTCAGCGGTGTCTTCTGTGTTGGGAGGAGAAAAAAGTCAGCGAGGGCCTAAGAAAATTTTTCATCGTCGTTAATGAATTAATTGTTTTTGTTAAAAATATTTCTTTTCTTTAACTAAAAAACCAGCTGTTGCCATGGTTTTAGGTTGTCATAAAATTTGGAAATGATAAGGTGTTACCATACCATAATTCATGTAATTAAATGCAAACACTTATTTACAACTGAAAAACTGACACTGCATTTAAATATGTACAGCTTCAATTGAAATGAATATGAACTAATTTCACATTTAAATATCATGCATGTGTGTGTACATGTATTTATGTAAACTTTATTATGTATGTACGCTGAAGAAAATGTCAGTAGAAAAACTCTAGTGATTTACTATTGACATGGTCACCAGTACTAGTGACATATTATACCTCATACAATGATTTTTTCTGTTGACATTCAACATGTGCTGGTCATTGCAAATCAACTACTGACGAAGGAACTAGTGACTAGGTGGTTCTAATGCGACAATATGACGACCATGGCACTAGTGTTTCTCTATAGACATTGTCGCTACCCTGAAAGAAATGTCAGTAGAGAAACTCAATTGAAAAATCAAGAAATAAAATTTGTCTACTCAATAAGAATGTTGTCAACTCGATGTTTTCTTTCCAAATAAAAACAATTTTTATTTAATGATTTTGATGACCTTACAAATTTTAACAATCACAACACTTTTCATAAAACAAAAAACTGGAGACAGACACTTTATTGACAGTTTGATAAAAAGTCACCACTATAGGCGAAAAATATAGCGACTTGGAGGGACTTGACTCTAGGTTTCCTTCAGGGTATATATATTAAAATATTTTGTAAAAGTGTATGTAATTTTCAAGCATTTGTCAGTATAAATTGTTTTTGTTTGTTGAAATTGTTAAAAAAATTGTTATTGAAAAAACATCAAAACATTCCTGAAGAAGATATCCATTCTGATATCGAAATATCGAATTTAATAAACATTTGTATAAAAAAAAAACAAGTGACCTCAAGGCTCGAACAATTAAAATACTAAACAACAAAGCTCGGAAAATTAGCATCAAGAATATATTTAAAAATCAAGTTAAAAATTGGCCATAAATGTCTAACATTATATATTTTTCTCACCTGGGCAATTTGTTGATGACAGCTTGGCAAATTTGTTGAGTGCTTAAAGCAGTCTCTGTAGGAAAAAGAATGACTGCATTTGGTGGCTTAAAAGTGCATTTCAAATTAATTACCAAATAATTAACCATTTCCGTTACACATAGTGTTGCTCATACCACAGAAATGATTTCTTTTTTTTTTTCTTTTTCGAAACACGGAAGTGAAAAGAAAACAATATTAACAGCGAGAAGGCAATCTTGACATTTAATTAGCCTTCTTCTTCATCGTCTTCCTTCCTCTCATAACTCTGCTGCATGTCAAACAAAACATGCACTTAAAATAGAATTACAACAGCTCTTATTGTTTGTTGGTTGTTGCTGTTATTATTTTTGTATTACTGCTTTACAAGTCTAATTTCCCAAAAAAAAAAAAATTACTATGGCTTTCTTAAACGTTGGGAATTTGTCACAACATGTGAACCGAAGCCAACTTGGCTAAAAAAGAACAAAAAAAAAAAAAAGACAACAGCAACAAGAGCAACAAAACATGAAATTTATTGAAACGAAAATTAAACTGAAATTATTAGAAACAATGCAATTTAAAAAGCAGGCTGGCTCGATTTGGCTGACTGACTGGCAAGCAACCCACCAGCAGGCAGGCAGGCAGGCCGGCAGCACTTCATTACAAGTCAAATCATTTCAAGTGCACTCGAAAGAAACAAAAACAAAAAGTAAAACTCAATGTTAGAAAAGAAAACAAAACAAAACTTAACCAATTTCAACGTATTTTTTCCATTGTTGTTGTATTTTTTCTTCCAGCCTGGTTAAAAGCCCCTGTAAAAGAGGGGTTAAATAACCAGCAACAAATGCTGCAGCAATGCACCATAAAAAGAAGAAGAAGAAGAAGAAGAAAAAAACATTGGGCACTTAAACACACTCGTGCCTGCCTCCATAAAACCTAACAGTTACGCCGTACACTGTTCATGCATTGAAGACAACACGACACGCATGATGGCAAATAGACTTGTAATAATTTCGTTTGTTTGTTTGTTTGTTTGTTTGTTTGTTTGTTTGTTTTTTGTGAACATTTCCAGCGAAAGAAAACAAAATTACAAAATTACCGCTAAAATATCTCTACCAGTATAAAAAGCACTCGATGTAGCCATTAATGAATTTAACTTTCAAACCAACAATGTATTTTTTTCCAAAAGACTTTCTTTACATACATATTTGTTGTTTTTGCCTCAACTTGCAACAGATTTCAACCTGAGTTCACTTAATGAAGTGCCACCCTGGCTTTATGCCGCTGCCAGCCTGCCTGCCTGCTGATGCATTTGTAATTAAAGCAGCGTGTGTGTGTGTGTGTGTGTGTGTGTGTGTGTGTCTATGAGTTGAGGAGCGAGTGAGTGGAAAATGTGGTGATTTTGTTTGAAACTCCAAATGTCGTCTAAAAGGTTGCAAGAGTTTGTTTTTCTTTTTCTTTTGTACTTCCTCGCTACAATTTTCAGCAGCTGAGTGCACTTCAAAGTAACAATTCAATTTCATGGTTTCAAAAATGGCTTGAATTTTTTCTACACTCGGTTTTTTTTTAATCTCTTCTCCCACTTCTTTTTCCATAATTGTTTAAGAACTTCAAAATATAAATTTTATATATGTATACATACATATATATTTTTTGTTTTTCACTACAATCTTCATACGAACAATTTTTTTCGTTGCCCCCTGCTTAAATGTATTATTGTAGGCTTGAATTAATTTAAATATGTATGTATGTATCTGGCACAAACTCTGGACTGCATTCATTTTATATTGTTTAACGATGCATGCCATTTTAATCGCTCCACTGTAATGGGCGATCTTGATTTGTAATACCGTTAGCTATCAAAACGATTCTTGTTGTGGTATATTTTTAAATATGTATGTAAAAATATTTAATTTCTTTAAATGCCACTTTTACTAATTCGTATTTATACTTTTCTTATTTCCTTGCAGGTATGTAATTAATACAATATGATGTTGCATAAAAATCAATTCCAAGTGGTAAGTTTTTGTAGACCACCAAATAGACAAGAGCATTAGATAGACATCAGGCATTACGTTTAAATTATAGAAGTTAATATTCGTTTTGCAACGCATTATCATCAGCTAGAAATGTCGCTCGCTAACTTAGCATTACACCACATATACATATATATTTTTTTCCTCTTTCGTAAGCGTACAGAAGAAGTGAGAGAAGTTCTTGGTTTCTCTAAAATATTGAATTTTTATTTTTGTTCAGTTACCATTTGGTAACAGGCCTACATAGTAGTTATAATTCTTTCGAATTAAAAAGCAAATCAACGCGTTATACTTCATAGAAGTCGATGTTGTTCAAGAGTGAAGTTTGCACTTCATAGAGGTCATTGTTATTATTCAGAACTTAAATTATTTTGTGAATTGAAGGCTATAAATATAAATATAAAAAATAAAATAAGAATTAAAATTTCATTTAGAACCAGAAGTATTCAAAAACTGGCTTGAGAGCCCATATACATAAATAAAATTTGAATGAACATGAACTAATATGGATTGTTATTAAATCATTAATTATTACAAAAGTTTTGACCCCTTTAAACCTAAGGAGGAATTATAATTTATTACAAACAATTTTGGATAAATGCATATGTGCTCACTATAGAATGAAACATGTGCATTTATAAAAAGTAAGTTAAACGCTTAAGAAATATTTACTACAGTTATTAATAACTGCAATAAATGTGAATAAAAACTGCAATGATAAAGAGTTTTACTTAAATCAAAGACGTGAGGGGAATGATCATTAATGAAACTTAATTCTGTAGTGACTCAATTAACATGCAAAAATAGTGACTTATAATTTGAGATTTTTATCAATGATCCTGTTATCAATGAACGATAGTAAAACCATCTATCAACAATAAAGAGAGAGAGAGAGAGAGAGAGAGAGAGAGAGAGAGAGAATTCAGAGTATTAACTAATACGGCTCTCTTAAATTAAGTTAGACAAACTTTTATAGTTTACAATGGACAATTTTTAATGGGCTCTTAGTTCGGGCATATTTCCTCAAATTTGATAAAGATTTTTTTTAAAGAACGCCAAAAAAGTAAAGTTGAAGCAGCCATGTTCCCCAGCCAATACATGACATGGCTGTTTCCGGGAAAAGTAAAAATTATCTCATTGATTATAATTTATGGGGCTTTTACTTCTGTGTTTCTTCCTCAAATGTAGATACATATGTAGATACAAGGATTGTCTTTTATATTCTGGTATAAGAGAACAAACACAAATATTAATCATCGAAAATCACTTTTTTTTTTTCAAAATAATCCCCCTGAAGTTTTATACACTTGTTCGCAAACGTTTCAACCAATTGTCCAAGCACTTTTGTCACTCTGATTGAAATATCTCCAAAAAATGCACTCTGAAGGCAGCGAATGCTTTTTCATGTGCCTCAAAAGGTTGACCTTTCAATTTGTTTTTTAAGTACTAGAATAAAAAGATGCCAAGTCAGGCTCATCAAATCGATATTTTTGGTGTTCAAAAATGCAGTTGTTTGAGCTGATGTGTCAGAGTTCGCATTGCGGTTGGTTTTCCTGATTTCTTACAAGACAACTGACAAAAAAAAAAAAAAAAATTGCAAGAAAAAACCATAGATGGCGGACCCTGTATAAAAAAAAAAAAAAATGACTTGAAGCTGCAGAAATTAATTTTTTAAAACATTAGGAAAATCAAATAAAAATTAACACTGGTATTCATAAAAAATAAAAGGTTGCTCAAACACATTTTAGAAAAAATTTTATATGAAAAATTTTGTTATAAAATGTGTTTCAACAATGTTTTATTTTTTATGAATACCGGTGTAAATGTTTAATAAATAAATAAAATAAATATAACCCTGCAAGAAATAGCTGATGGAAAACGAACACATTAACAACTTAATTACTAACACAAGCCAAGCAATTTTATAGGTTTCAGCGTTGCCACTACAAGATTTTTTTAGTATTTTGATTTTCCCCTATTAATTTGGTAATTGAATTTGGAACTAGGTTTATGTATTAATGTTTATATATGTTCATTTGGCCTTTTTGCTTTGAAAAAAAAAAATGGTGCTGCGGAAGTTTTTTCCATATGAGTCAGTTTACTATTGTTAAAACTGCTACTGACTACTGTTTTTCGTTTAATTTTATCTATACGTTTTTCTAAAATAGTTTATACTACTTTAGAATTGAATTGTTTTTTGAAATTTTTCGAAAAACTCCTATATTATTTAATCATTAAGAATATTATAACATTATGTATAATTTTGTGGAAATTTTGAAAAAAGAATTTCGTATGACCACTTTACTGAGGTGGGGTAACGCTGGTTAAAAAAAAAAAAAAGAAATCACACGTACACACGAATGTTTAAGAAAATGATAGAAACCCTGATGTATGAAGCCATCAGCAGTGTCGGTCATATGATGCATCAAATGAACGACACTGTTCTTGCAGATAAGCCAGCAAAAGTTTAAAATTCATTTAATTTCCAGCAAAAAGAGCTTAAAAATATCCTCTTAGGGTGTTTTTCATTTTAGAAATTTTATTACTAAAATTGAGTTTCGTTGCAGACATTTTCCATTAAATGAAAAAAATTTATATATATGTATGTATGTATATATTTGTATAGAAGCTTTTTGTGAACTATTCTAGAGACAAAAATTGCAATTAATTGTTTTATTTCCTTGAGATCTGCACACCCAACCATCCTGCTGAATGTCTGATGTGTGATGCATTCGGACGACCATTAATATTTCTCTAATGCTAGAAACCAGCATTTTCTATATTTTTAAAACCAATTTTTTCTATATTGTTGTAATATCTTCTATGTATTTTATTGCATTTTTGCGACCGAGTACAGCAACGCCTTCCACAGAGCTAAAAAAAAAAAAAAAAAAAATTTCAGTTTGGCACTTCATTTTTTCTTTCTCTACTTCTAATATTTTTGCCATCTACATGAAGTCAAACCAACCGTATAAAATGAAATTAAAACAAACCAGCAACAACAACAAGAACAAGCACAGCATTTAAACAAAAAAACTATGCAGTATTTTCAACAATTTAGCATTTTGCCCAACAACCCACTCATATGCAGCACCACTACATTGAAATACTTTTGTAATTTAAATATAAAATACTTGAGTTTATGCAAAAAGCAGGACAAAAAACCAAAGTTTTTGCATTTTGCAAAAGAAAAACAAAATGCAAGAAAAAACAACAAAAAGTACAAGTGGTCATCGTGTGTACTTCTACCGTTAGCAACAGCAGCAACAACAACAACAACAACAACAACTACAACTATAATAAAGACTAGAACAACAAAAACTATAGCAAAAAACTCTTCAACTATAACTCTGATGAATTTTATGCATTTATAGTTTTTTATGCATTTCCATTTAGCAAAAAACTTGTTAGAAAAACTACATGAGAAAAACAAACCAAACAAAAAAAAAGAGAAAATCGTATGTCATGGAAAAGTAGGAGGGTGGTGCAGAAAGTCAAGGAAAAGATAGAAATAAAAATAATTTTCCACCAGTTGGCTATGTTTTAAAGACATAATAGGCTGAACTGGACTGAGTACATACCGCAAAAAAAGATCACTGCCTCGCGGCCTAAGATAGACTATCCTACTCAATCGTACGATTCATTCACTCGAAATTGTTTAGCTAAATCTGTTAGAATTCTGTGCTACTTTAAAAAGACACTTCAAAACGGCCACACTATTATATTTTTGTAAAAGAAATTTTGAAAAGGCAACTCTGATCGCATAGAAAAAAAAAACAGTTTTTGAGAATATTCAAAATATTAGCAAATCAGGCAGACTTGTCAAAAAGTCTTTTACACACATACGGCTGTATTCATAATAAAATCTTAATACGAGTTTTAACAACTTTTTAGTTAAAATGATTTTATGTCTTAAAAAGCAGTTTTTCAAAAACTGTATTCATAATCAGTTGTTTAACTAAAAACTATTTTATCGAATTTATCCAGTATGATCCGGCAGCACTATTATTTTTACTTGTCATTTTAGTGTTAATGATGCGTTATAATAACTACTTTTTTTCAACAATAACCGAATACGCAATAATGCTTATGTTACATTTACGAAAAATATTTCTTAAAAGATTTAAAGAATTTATTAAAACTTGTGATTTAATAAGAAAAAAGAAAATAAAATATATTAAAAGTTAAATGAAAGTAAATTGTTCAAACAATTTTTATGAGATAAAAAAAAAAGTTAGTCGAATAATGAGTTTTAGTTTATTTGTTTTGATTTGTTTTTATATCACTATTGAATTTGCTACAAAACTTTTTAAGAAAGTAAAATTTTGAACATTACATATAATTAAAAATGGAAAACAGGGAAAGTGCAAAGCGCAAACGTTCCGAAAACTGGAATGAAAAAGATATTGAATTACAAAAAGTTTTTCAATTAGATGCAATTTTTCACCATATAAAATGTAAGCAGACAAACAACAAATCACACGTCAAACGTCATTTTAAAATTCCCTTAAACATGGGTGCAAGCAATTTAAAAAACAGTTGAACATTTTAGCTTAAAATTCATTTATGAATACAGTTTTATCAAAAATTCCCTAAAATGTGTTTCAAATGCTGTTCAATTTTTTTTTTTATGAATACAGCCGATACACTTTTAGTCCATACCAGTGAACTGCAACAAGTGTGATCGAATCATTTTATTCGCATTTGTTACAACTTCGGTAGGAGCAAATCAAGCCTACGGCATTTTTGCGCACATTCGAATTGTGTACAAGAAGATAACAATTCTGCTACATGTATAGATCGCAGAAGACAGTATGCTTGATATGATTTGTTTACAAGCTGTAAATAATAGTTATGTGCACACTGAGTGATTTTTGCATGGCTTGTTTGTGATCGAAAAAAAAAAATATGCGGATACTGGTTCGATCATGTTTGTATTTTAACAAGTGCTGGTTCTCTTATATTTTATAACATCATAAATTTTAACACTGGTGTTCAGAAAAAATAAAATGTATTTAAACAACATATTGTTTTTTTTTTTTATGAAAATGTGTTTAATTTGTCAAATTTAATTATTAATATATTTTTCCTTACCAAAACAATTAGTTTCATATTATCAAGCAAATTTTTTATAGTAATTTTAGTTTTTTCAATGAAGTTTTTATGGAGTTGTCAATTGTTCGACACTTTCCAAAAAAAAAAAAACTTTCAAATAAAGTTTAGTTGCTGATTAGGTCAACAATATCACAACTGCCAATTAATTTTGTTGATCATTTATTAGACTAAACGCTTGCAAACGATACATTTCAAAACAAAATAGAAGTTTTTGGAACGAAGTTCCTTAATGCGGCTTGCTGGTAGTGCTCAAATTAGTAGAAATCGTCACGAAAGCGTGTGAGTTGTTTATATGTATTGGTATATCTGTCGACAAACAATTGTGTAGGTGTCTCCGCTGCTGTTAGCGGAGACACCTACCAATAAATTTTAATTAGTTGTGAAAATGGACACTATCAGTTGATAGATGTCGCTAAATTAAAGTATGTCACAACAAAAAACAGCAATATTGAAAAATTTTCTTCGTTTTGTAGCCCATTGACAAAAAACTACTGCATGTGTCAAAAGTGAAAAAATAAAACGTTCCAAAAAATTTTAAGAAGCCTAAAAAATTTCAAAAACAACACAAAATAAAACATACAGATTTCACCTTGTATTGCATTCGAAGATGAAGAAAAAACGTAAGGAACTTCGTTAACTTAACCCCAATCCTTGTTTGCTTGTTTAGAGAATTTGAAAACTTTGACATATGTAATACTTAAATGAGGGGAACATCATATTCACACGACATTTTGTTTATGAATTATACTGAAAATAAGCAAACATAAATGCCTAAAATCAAAAAATGTTTATTCTAATGCTTAAGAGTGTAAAAAAAAAACGATCACAAGCATTCAACTCAACTGCAACTACAAGTAAATAAAAGTGATCGTTTGATATGAACTTTTGCTAAAATAAGACTGTATCGTTCTGGAACAAAGAATTTCCAGCCATAAGAAATCTGTGTAAAAGATTGTGTATTGTACTCGAAAGTTTGATATCTGCAGCCAGTCTCTGGTCCATACTATCACAGCAGGATAGTGAATCACATGCTTTAAAGCCAGTATGATACTTCATTTTTCTTTCATTAATTGGTATAGAATTGATAGAAAGAAACAGCAATTGCTAGAAAGAATTGTGAGTGTTGTATTCTTTTTATTTCAAGAAAGCGCTAGGAAATAAAAATGTTCCGAAAAAGAAGCGTTAAATCGCAAAAATTGTCCATAAACCGCTGACACAGCAACATTCAACTTTGAAATGTCAATTTTAAGTTGAAAAATTAAAATTTTTTTTTTACATAACCTGATTTTTTATCGATAACTTCAACGAAAATTTTGGCAGTTTTGCATTTATCTTAATATAGCTGAACTCTTTGCACATACTAAATTACATTATATTTGCACTGTTCTCCCAAACTTAAATAATGTAAGAAAAATGTAGTGTCATACGCGCATAACCAAAGCACCGAAAAATAACAACGTCTTCTTAGACCAAACTCTGTGTTGTTTTGACTTGTATTAACTATTCGCAATATTCATAAAAAAATTTCAATAAATTGAAATTAATTTTGGAACGTTTCTTTTTCAAATAAAAAATTTTTTAATTTTAAAATTCATGAATAGCTTTATTTTACTTCATAAGCCATCCACCCTCGTGTAACAGTAAATTAAAATGAAGTTATATACCAAGCTTATGTACATTTAAATACACGTACTCGTTTTCACATACACTGCCATATTTAGCCGTATGTATGTACCTGTTGTGTGTGTGTGTGTGTGTGTGTGTGTGTAAAATATACCGTTCATATATTGGCTGGCTGTGTTTCATGTATTCTCTTAAATTTTTTGCTCTAAACTTTACGTTTTTCTCTAAAAATATTAGTTTTTCTTTTCTACATGAATTTTTGTGATTTCCTGTTAAACAAAAGTCAACTTCCGTTCTCAAGGAGTTTGTTCAGGAGTGCATTTTTTTTTTATGTAGAACTAATATGTCTATAGTTTGTGTTGAAACCTTTTTTTTTTCTTTACTTTTATATTTAAATTCATATGCACATCTGTATGTAAGTAGTTTTAGCAAAATTTGTAAAAGGACGAAATTTGAAATTTATTTATTTATTTATGCAAATTTAGTTGTAACATAAATGGCTCCATGGCCCATTAGATTATGTCCGTATAGGACATAAAAAAAGAAATACTCTCATCATCTTCAGCAACTCAGTTGTTGTTATAGCCTTTATAATGCGCGTATATATCTCGAAATCCATGAAAACATTTACACTTTGTAGCGCTTGGATAATGTTAAATTTAGTGCTGTAACAGGAAATTTAAAGAAACCAATTGTTAAAAACCTCAAATATTTTGAAAAAGAGCATAAAATTGTTTAACAAAAGCGTAAAGGTGTTGTTGAAAATCTTTTTAATTTCGCCGATACAAGTAATATGTATCGTTATGCACATTACGATGCCCTCGAAAATCAGTTGACTTGGAAACTTTGCTTTTGCGCCAGTCTATTTTGATTCTGTATCATGTGTTTGCTACGGAAATTCTGCAAAATTGATAAAGTAAAATGATGAAAAACGTATCGTCTTTGAAAGAACTAGTTATACGCCAGCTCAAGTCATAAGTTGGCTTCATTAGTCTGCTTTAATTAATGTCGGCGGTAGCAAGCATATCAAAAACTGATTTAGATACCACATAGATTATAACAAAAGCTTTGATATCTCCAACAGCAACAGCTGCATACAACGACCTGCATAAAATCTCATATTCATACACCTCAGGTTGTACCAACAATTGCAAGGTCTGTGGCTTACATTTCAATCATTTCCAAAAGCTCAACTGGATATTATATAAATTACAACGAACCTCTAATCTTTCGTCTAAGGCATCCCTAAGCTTAAAAATCTCATTATACACAGCTACCTCAGGTTGTACCAATGGTCGAAAGATATTTTTTTTTTTAAACAAACACAAAACTGCGAGCTTTTTGCTTGTCTGCAGAAACACCCAGAGCCTTCGGCAGGAATCGAACCTGCGACCTCGAAGACTCTTGGTAGAGCACTCTACCAATTCATCCATCGAGGCGCTCTGTGACTTACATATCAATGATTTTAGAAACTGAACTAAATAGCACTTTCATCTCTCCTGAAACCCGGATACAGTTTCATGCAACGCTCTTAGAAATTGTAAAATCTCATATACAACCACCTCAGGTTGTAACAACGGTGGTAAGGTGTGTGGTTCATATTTCAATTATTTCTAAAACTGATTTAGATGCCACACACTTTAATATTTCGTTTAAGCCGCATACGCTTCATACAATGACCCTATAAACTTTAAAATGTCATGTAACAGGTAGACCAAAAGATGTCATTCGAGTTGTTTGGCTTTCAGAATACCGGTTATGTCTTACCACATGCCCTCCAGACCTAATGTGTTCAATTACGGTAGAAAAAACTTGGTTAACATGGCCCTATTAGCGCGTTTTCATTTGACCAGCGGAGTCCTCAAAAAAAAAAAAAAAAAACAAACATGGACCGATGGCCCCTTCCGCGTGAACAGCTTGCCATGCAGTCACTTAGAGTGGGTGCTATGGCATCACTCATGGGTTCTGGCTGCCCCAGAAGCGATAGTTTTGCTTGTTTACGTACTCTCTGAGGTAGAACGAGGCCTCATCACTCATTATGATTTTGGTGGAAAAATCGTCCACTTTGTCATAGACAAAATTATTGCGCGTTCTTAGGGAGGGGAGGGTACAGCTGTCTGTCTAACTCACAAATGTCAAAACAGATTTGACATCGGCCGTCATTTGCAAATATAAGAGCAACTTCCAATAGGGTGCAACCACCTCAGTAGTGCAATTCACTAACTTATTTTACCGATTAATTCAGCGTTAAAAATATTTAACCGCAAAACATTTGCCTTTCCGATTCATTAGTGGTATTTGGCCACAGTTACTGGTGCTAATAGAAATTGATTGTGGTTTATTTTAACCACAAAATGTTAAAGTATTCTAGTATAGTTACAAGCCAATGTTCTATAGCTTAATCTAGTCATAAGTCAATTAATGTGACTTGACTTTGGGTCGACTACTTAATTCAAATTATTAGTGGTAAGTTTGGTTTGTCATTTTTTAAAGTAAGGACGCCACTTGATGCTGAATTTAATAATATGTTGAATATGGTAGTTTATGATTCACTAAATCGTTAGTGCAAACACCAAATGCGGGTGTTTAGTTTAACGATTGGATTGTCTTTAAAAGTTACTGAATCGCACTACAGGTTGTACCAACGGTTGTAACGTGTGTGGCTTACATTAGGGGCTCTGAGCTCTTGTTTTAATGCGAAGCTAAATACTTAAATGAATTATAGTAAAATTAATCATATTATTAATTAATTAATTTAGAATTTAAGTTGCTTCATTTTTTTTCTTTGTTCCTTAGGCTTTTCGAATATTTCGAATAATGCAATTTGAAATTTATATACATACATATGTATGTACACAAGCACTTGTTAATATTTGCATCGCTTTAAGCAAATAGTTAACCATTGTCTAACGCCTGTTTGTTGTCGCTTTTCATGCTTCTTTAAAAGTGGCAACAAGGGACTTGGCATGCAAAAATTCATTCTCTAACCCTTTGCGCCTGCAGTATTTGTTTTACACTAAAATACACATGTATGCACAAGAAATTAAATAAAAAATGTACTGTTTCTATCAAATTTTTGGTATAAAAACAGAAAATGTAAAGTACAAAAAAAAAAAAAAAACAGAAATACGGATTGGACAACAGCAACAGAGTTTTTGTGCTGCAGCATGTTTCGTCCATTGTACTCTGTACTGGGTGCAAAATAGTTTCTGCTTGTTATACTCCAAACCAAACGTACCAACACAAATGCATTAAACATGCATACGAGGTTGGGGCACCACCGTACATGCATGCAAAGGAAACAAACCAACAAACAAACAAATTCTAGTATTTACTTATACACACTTAAATGCATGCAGATGCCATGGTTTTAGATGTATGTATGATGTATGTTTGTATTTAGGTGAATGTGTGCCTGCCTGCCTGCCTGCATGCCTGTGCATGATTAGTTTCTCCCTATATGTATGCTTTAAAATATTTTATTATAGTATGTGCTTTTTTTTGTGTGCTGTTGCTTTTGGTCATAGTTGCTTTTTACTGCAATATATTGGGCGTGTTTGCAGTTTTGTTTAAACTGCAGTTAGTTGCAGAAAACATTTTATTGTAAATTTTTTCTTTTTTTTATAAATTTTCATTTTTGCAGTTTTTTGTCTAGATAATATGATAAATTTTGTATGTGTTTTTTTTTGCACTAAAACCTTCTCGTGCTGTCTCCTTTTCATTCTTTCATCTGCTAATATAAGTTTTATAAATGCATGTATTTTTTTTTTTTTTTTTTGAAAATGGTTTGTGATGGCAAAACGATAACAAAAAACAAAACAAAAAAAAAAAACGTTTTGTGAAAAACTCTCTACTGCTGATAAAAAGTTTAGTTTAAAATGCAAAAAATAGCAAAATAAAAATTCAGTTTTTGCTGGTCGAAATAAGAATATTATTTTTACAATTTTAATTGGAATATGTTTTCGTTAAACTGTACCCGGTCATGACTCCATGAATGCACAAATTTATTAGAACTAGAAATTGGTTTGATGTGTAATTGAGTAAAAAAAATATTGTTTGTAATTAGTTTTATTGAATCTTTCATATAAGAATTTTGATAGATACAAAAGTCAATTACCCGCCCTCCAATATTATAGCGAGGACTTTAAAATTTAGTTGTTTTAAAAATATGTACATATGTTTTGGTGTTACAACGAAATGAGTTTTTGATACCTGGACTCAGTTTCAATTGACAGACAACAGCAGCAGCAGATGCATTTGAATAACAATTTGAAGCAAATGAGGCTGCTCTCTGTTGTGTGATTTCTAGCATATCTACATATGTATAAGGATATGAGCAAGTACCTAAATTTGCTGAAGTTTATTTTTTCTTTAATAATCCTACGGCGCACAGTGACTGAAAATCGTTTTTCATTGGCCAAAAGTCGAATTTTTTTTTGTCACCGATTTTTAAAATTTTTGATCGGTTCAAAAGTTACAGAATTTTGGCCAATGAAAAACGATTTTCAGCCACTGTGCGGCGAAGTAAATATTAGGTAATTTCTATTATACGAACTTGTCGAACAGAAAACATACCAGAACTTGGGGGGTGACTGAGTCGCGTGAGTGTCGCCTTAGAAACATGAGCCTTTGAGCTCAAGGGCCAGTACTGACGAGAAGTGTGGCGGCTTCGACACAGCTGGTGGTCTCTTTGCTAAAGGTCTTTGATTTTTCTTTGCTTTATTTAATGAATATCAATCATAACAATAATATACAATGAACTTAGGAACGTTAAACATTATACAAAAACAAGTAAGAGTGTCATATTCGACTATGTCGAATCTATTATACCCTTTACCAAAGTGTGTAATAGTGAAAAAAGTTTTACAAAGTTCAATTGTACAAACTTTCGCATCTCTGGTTTGTTTAGCTAAATAAAAATCAAACCTATAAGAAAAAGGGTAAATTTCTACATGTATACACCTAAAATGACAACATCATCAACAAGCGGCGGTGGCTGAATGGTAGTGTAAGCTGCTTATCAACCCGCACTTGCTGGTTCGAGTCCGCTTGGTTGCTTTTGTGCTCTTTTTACTTTTTTTATATTTTTCAACAATACATGTGGTTAGAAATTGAGTTTTATTTTTTTGTCTATATCTCAGTAATTATAGCCCCGATTGTGCTTATTTCCAATCCCAAAGCAGAGGGGACATTTATGAAACGATTAAAGTAAGATTTAGAACAATAAGGTGTTTGGTGGCTTCACAATTGTGACAAATCTATATATACCCTTTTGGCAAAGGGTATAATAATTGTAAACTAAATATGTTGCTCCTCAATTCTTTAAATTTGACGTTTTTTAAGAGTACTTTATAGTAATACATTCTTGTAAAGTGCTTGCCATGGCGACCACTTTAAAGAACTATTTTGATTATTATGTAAACTACATAAAATAATAATAATGGAAAAAACTAATCAAAAATAATCACTGAGAGTAGTGGGACTACTATTAATTATTTTTCAATAATCAAAAGTATTCCCGATTATAAAACGCTTTGCAGTCGTAGTCGATTAATAAACGACAATCGCCTAAATGAGAATTATAACAGGTGGCCCGAAAGTGGTGATTCGATGTTGTTTGGCCTTCAGAATATCGGTTGTAGCTCGCGCGTCCTGTTGGATTCACAAGTTTTCCAGATCTAATTCGTTCGATTGCGGCCGGAAAAACACGGTTAACCTGGTTCCATAACGCCTTTTCGTTTGATCAGCAGCGTCCTCCAGCGCGTGAACAGCGTACAATGCAGTCACTTTGAGCGGATGTAGTGGCTCCCCGTGCAATACTCGTGAATTTTCTGTGCCCCAGAAGCGATAGTTTTGCTTGTTTACGTACACAGAGCGAAAACTTCCCAATAGAATCAATAAGATTTTCTCTTTGAAACGTTTTTAGGCAGAGAAGAACGAAGATTTTTCTATGGGTATTTCTTATTATTTCCATGTTGCAAATCTTATTAATTATCTCAACAAAAAAAAAAAAAAAAACACATAAAACCAAGAAGAAAACTTGTTACTCACGTTTGTTTTTACTCAGTTTCCGGTTTGCATGGTACCAAAAAAAATTCTATAGAGAAGAACTTATTGATTCTATTAGGTTTTCTTGTAAATTGTATACAATAAGGATTTCTTATTGATTTTATTAGGTTATCCTATTAATTTTTCCCTATTGATTTTATTAGTTTCCTATATAAACACACGTAAATCATCTTTTTAATTTCATTAATAAGAATATATTTTTGGTTACATCAACTTTCTTGTTATTTCATACAAAATCAACAGACAATTGTTGTTTTTTCAATAAGGTTTTTCCATTTAAAATAATAAGGAATCCTTCTTGAAAAAAAAAAACCATAGAATTATCTTATTGATTTTGTTCCATTTTATTAGGTGCTTTTTTCTCTGTGTACCCTCTAGAGCTAGAAATAGCTAAGCCTCATCACTCATTATGATTTTGGTCGAAAAATCCTCCACTTTGGTCACAGACACAATTATTGTGGGTTCTTGGGAAGTGTATCGCTCCATGGTTCATAGTTCACTTGTATTCTACTGCTGTCTGGTGCACAAATAGAAAAACAGTTTTTTAATGGGCCGCTGCATTCAGAATGCAGGTGGCAAAAGTAATTCGCCAATTGTTTCGAACGCATGCAAAATTGTATAGATCTTGATGGGAAATATTTTGAAATGTAACAAGGTGACGATTAATATGTTTTTCTTGCCGAAATATAAAAGGTAACCCTCGTAGAATAGGTGAAATTTTTTGCGAATACATTTTCCCAGAATTTATAAAAATTTTAGAAAATATTAAAGTACAATTTCATTGTTGATGACAAGCATTTTGATTCGAACAATGTGAACAATGTGACATCAAATGTTTCTAAAATTTGCTGGCAGCTGAGCACAACTCAAAATCATAAATAGTCTATATAAAGTTTTAAAGCTGTAACAAAAAAATAAAACACATTAAGAATTCTTGAACTCTGCTGAGGAAATACACGCAAGAAAACAAGTTACCCCAAAAAGGGAAGACACTGTTAATGTATTTTTGCGTCACACATGCAAGAGCTGCTGTTTCTTGTAACTATTTTGATCACATTGTCCTGTAGATTTAACATGAACAGGTTGTTGGTTAAGGTGGATGGATTTGTAAGGACACAAATTTGTCGATATTGTGCCAGCGATTTTTCAATAGTTTTTGACTTGAGAGCGTATCAAAAAAGAATCATTTGCGAGGCGCCCAAATTTCAATTCTTTGTATTTTTGAGGGGGAGGGGGAAAAATTCTCTAAATATTTCCGTTTTCAAATTTTGTACACAAGAAATATTTCAGAAAAAATACAGGAGAAACAAGTTGTGCCTCTCAAGGGGGGGTTTTCTATGCAGTTCTATGGCATGCAATACTTGTCAAATTACAACAAACTGCATTAGCACGCCCCGCCTTACCGAGGGGAGGGGGGAAAAGGAAAATGATTTTTTGTTATGTCATGGTGTAGACTTTTTTTTTTCCTCATGTGCCAAAATCTATCGAAAACCCGATGACATATTAACGATTGCTAAAACGACCCATGCTATTTTAGAGCTTCTGACAAAATTCAACTCTACTTTTTATTTCAACAACAATTTTTATACTCTGTTTTTTTTTTCAGAGGCACAACTTTATGCTTTCCATTTTCAAAAGTTTTCTTTTCTTTTGGTAAACTAACAACAGAAATACTTTTATTTATAAGCGGAAAAAAATGCATTTATTCTAAAGAAGTCCTTCCTTCTCAAGCCACAATTCAGCGCTCCACTTGATTTTATTTCAAATGTGTAATTCTTTTTTTTTTCGCAATTCTTGTTTGAGTAAAATAAAATTTTTGTTGGAGCAAAATAATTTTATTTTTCCAACTTAACTTTGGCGCAGTGCATATTTTTGTTGTCGTTTTTCTTTTGTAGTTGTAATCAAATTGCCATAAGTCATACTAAAAACACACACACACACGCACATAAACGAATTTATTTTTTAGTGCAAGAGTTTTTACATTTTGTAGAAAAATGAGTGTGTGTGTGTGTGAGTACGGCCACTATATACGTTGCTGTAATGACGTGTGGTGCTGCTGCTTGTTGTGTTTTTTCTTGTTGTTGTTTCTATATGTGTTTGCCACTCATGCACAACCCCCATTATGCATTCGAGTAGTCGTAAACTTAAAACTCCTTCTTAATGGTTGCGACGTGTCTATGAAAATAAAACTGTAGTAATGTGGGATTCTTGCAACCGGCAGTATTCAATGCAGAGATTGAAAAGAGTTTGCACAACCCAGCAAACTGCTGGCAAAAGAGAGTGAAAAGTTTGTAGAAAACCATTGCGGGGGTTTCTGCTGGGAGAGCCTCATACTGATTTTTATAACCTTCACAAAAATGTGTCAGGGTATATATAAGTTTGTGATTCTGTGTGCAAGGCATTGAAATAACCATCTAAGACCCCATAAAGATAGAGATTACGATTAAGCGATGTCCGTCTGTCCGTCTCTCCGTCCGTAGTCGTTGAAATACCATTTCTGAGAAAATGGGTTGAAATAGAAACCTCATTGTTTCGCTAAAATGTGTTAAATCCCGGTAGTGGGTCTGCTAATGAAATTCAGTAAGATCGGTCCACGGATAACTGAGATATATCCAAAAAACCGGGTTTTGAGGGGTATTTTTGGCCATTTTTTGGTCAGATTTTTGAAAAAAAAATTTTTCTCTAAAAGGTTAGCCATATCATTTTTAATGCCCATTAGATCCCAAAAATCGAAGAATTTTTGAAATCGAAACATATATATCCGAGATATAGCGTCTCTCTCTCCCTCTCTCTCAAGATATAGCGTCTCTCTTTTTCAAGAAATCGGCTTTATAAGCCAAATAAAACAACAAAACCAATCAGGATGGTACATATAAGCTATTTGGAGGCAAAACTGGAAAATTTTTTGACATCGGCTCATATACACTCGAGACATAGCGCCTCCCGATATCTCAAGATGTCAGTCCTGGAAGCCAAACGAAACAATTTTTTGCACTAAAAATTTGTCAGAATAGTACATATATACATATATACATAGGTTGTTCAGAGGCAAAATTAGAACATTTTTATACATCGGCCCATATCCACCCGATTTCTCGAGAAGTCGGCATTAAAAGCCAAATAAAACAACTTTTGGCACCAAAAATCAAGCAGAATGGTACATATATCATTGTGAAGGGTATTTAATGTATGACCGATCCCCACTTATTTTCCTTGAGCGGCCTTCTGTCCTTGAGCGGCCTCATAGCCACATAAACGTTGATTAAATTTTGAAATTCTCGTCCGTTTTATGAATAAATAAATTGGTATGTGTGCAAAAGAAAGGAACTTTCCTGTCGAATTCCTGCTTTTGTTTCTTTTCGCCACATACCATGTGATTTAAATGGGTTAGAGCGCCAGCTCAAGGCAAAAATGAACACACAAAAAACGAGTTCAACACTAGTCTACTGCTCATGAACTTAAAAATGGCATCAAAATCGCCTAGCATTTTAATAGTTCGAGCTTTAAGGTCTTCCTGGAGCTTTAAGGTCTTCATTGAGGTATCGAAATATTGAATTTAATAAACTTAAAAAAAAAAGCAAGTGACCTTAAAGCTCGAACTATTAAAATATCAAAACAACAAAGGTAGAAAAATTGGCATCAAGAATAAAATCGTCTGGCATTAGAAGCAGTTTAAGAGAGCATATAAATTTATTTTTTAATGGGACAAATGTGCATATAGACTGCCAATAATCAAAGAGCGGAGAAAAGCAACCTACACCACTGATTGGGAAAAGTGCATTGCTGCACTTACGCCACCAGGCCGCTTGTTTTCATTCATTTAAATCTCTTGGTGAAAAATTTATTTGAACATTGATTTTGTGCACATTTAAAGGATACAACTAGCCTCGTTGTCTGTCTGTCTGTCTGTCTGCCTTTCTTCCTGCTATTTCGTCCTGCCGTCCTCTCGCAGCGTGTTCGTTGTAACGACGAGAGAGCATAAATTTGTTAGTTTGCTTGTGTTGGTTACTTGCATGAATGGCTGTTATCCTGTTAAAATAAACTGCCAGTGTTACAACCGGCTGCGACATTGTGCACGCCTGCCTGGCCAGCAAAAGTGAAAGTTTTGTTCATTTTATGCTGTTGCTACTGAATGTTGGCTACATTGTTGGGATGTTTGGCCTGCGCTATTGTTGAGCTGTGTTTTCTTTTTGGTTTAGTTGTTGCTCTCATCGTCATCCACTGGGAAGGAAATGACGACGACGACGACGAAGGCAATGATGATGATGATGGTGTTGCTGTTGCTGTTTGGCGCATTTTACAAGTCTGCAGTTTTTCATGCACACACTCATACACTTGCACTCATTCGCACTTGTGTGTGAGCAGGGCAAATATTTTAAAATACTATGTACACATGTATATTTGAATAGAAAAACTTTGTATGGACGGCTAAACGGGGGGAGTGGGCTATATTTTGGTAATATAAATGTGGTGCATATTTAAAGCTTGATAAACAATTGCTAACCTTTTTTTTTTTTTGGTACTTGGTAGTGGAAATAAGTAGCACACCACTACCACCCCATGCAATCACCACCGCACCACCGCACCACCACCTTTGTCGTCTGCTCGTTTGCAACAATCTGTGTTTGTAAAATTCACGTGCTTCAAGGGCCTTTGTTGGGAACGTGAAAGAGGCAGCGTCAACGTTAACAACGATGATGATGATGATGATGATGACGACGAGGAATATAATGACATTGTGTTTTTGTTTCCCCTGTTATTTGTTTTTTTACATTTGACTGGCAAGACTGCTGCACTGCATACATCATGAATTTTTGTTTTCGATGTGTTTTGAGATGCGCTCACATTGACTTGTTCGTTTGTTTCGTCTGTGTTTGTTTTTTTTTTCTTTCTTCATTTTTATCTTTAGTTGTAGGAAACTACTTGCCGCCATTCATAACCAGCAGCCTGCCAGCCAGCATTTTATTTTGAGGGGGATAAAAAGCCTTTATTCAGTACAGTGTTATAATGATAGTAAAATACTACAACTTTTATTGTTGTCGTGATGATTTTTGAATTTGCTTTTTTTTTTTTTTTTTTTTTTTTTTTTTTTTTTTTTTTTTAACCCTCTTTTTGGGATAGTTATCTACTTGTTTTGACTCCCCTTTTTTAAAATATTTGTCTTTCGCTTTTTTCCGTTTGTTTTTTATTTTGTTATTGTTTGGGCTAAAAAATTAATGTTTGATTTTAATATTTCTTAAAGAAATTAAGATGTTTCTGTACGTATGTGTTGGTATATGAAATTTTACTGCCTGTTCCTCAATGTCGAAGTCGTGCGATTATTCTAAGCGAAAGAACATTGTTTTGGGTTGCTCTATGACGTTCTTTTATTCGAACGACGTAAGTGTTTTCATACAAAATCCAATTCCTCTATATCGATCATGTCGTCAGCACTGCGAACGCAAACCTCAAAATCAAGCACTTGTTGTTTGGCCATCTTTATAGAAAAAAATTTATATTTATTTGTTAAAAAAAAAAACTGGGAAATAAAACTGGAAACCCCACATATTTTTCACTTTTATTTATTTTTAGTAAATAAATTCAACAATTATCATCTGTATGTGTGTAGTTTTGCTAAACAGTTCACTTGTTCGCTGGATGGAAGAAAATCCTGAGTTTGCCAGAGGAATACCAGTGCTTAGTGCATCAAAGTAATTCTTAAAGGCCATATTCATAATAATTATTGTAAGTTTATTAAGCTCTTATTTGACGTATTTCTACCGGAATATTTGTCAAATAAACGAGTAATAAACCTTCATTAGTTTTTATGAATATGGATGTAAATGTCTATTCAAAAAATAATACTTTTACACCCATATTCATAGAAACTATTGAAGGTTTATGACACGTTTATTTGACAAATATTCCGTAGAAATACTTCAAATAAGAGCTTAATAAACTTACAATAATTATTATGAATATGACCCTTAAATTTTAAAACACCACAAAAACTGTTGCCGCACTTTCAAGATTTTTGCTTTTGTATTTTGTACTTATTGATGTATTTATGTATTTGCTTTGGGTTGTCAGATACAGCTGACCAGTTTTATGAAGGGTTGTATTTACACAAGAACAATTTAGTAGTTTTTTTTTGCAATACTGCAATAAAAAATCAACCAAAACTTTAATTTGCCGATCTGGTATGTCTGTAAAGTAAATGAAACAAATGCATGACTTAAGCCCATGCCGAAATTGATTCGAAATCGAGCGACTACATTTCGATCGCTTACATTTTCTTGCGACATTGAGGAACAGGCAACTGCCTGTTTTTAGGAATTCGTACTCACAGAGTGAGAACGGAACTCTGTAATTGCGACTTTGCAGTCCCTCAAGACGCTCAAATATTATTTGGATCTTGATTTATAATTTACGATTTTGCCTCCTGAATTTATGCTATTTTTTAGTGGTGGAACTTTTTGATCTACAACTAATTTATCGGACTGAGTTCGCGGTCGGTCAAACAAATAAAATAAAACACTGGCCCCCTAATTCATAAAAATTATTGCAGGCTTATAAGACTGTTATTTGACATATTTGTATGGAAAATTTGTCAAATAAGAGCTTTATAAACCTGTTATAATTTTTTTTGTTTGTTTTTAATTAGACAGTAATTATTTAGGTATTAAATTGGTCAGGCTCAAGTTCTTTTTATATTATTTTTGTGATTGATATTAATTGAATAAGACAAAGAAGATATCAAAGACATTTAGCGGGTGGACAACTAACAAACTTAATACATAAATAATTATGTAAGAATAAATTCGAATAATGAAAACTTAATTAACTAGACAGTCGCTGGGCGCAGCAAAACATTTGAGAAAGCTAAGAAATGGAATTTGAATTAAAAATATATACAGTAAGTTGTAATACAACTTGGTTGCCTTTGTGTGGTGAGAAACTCTCACCCGGTAAATATGCTATGATAAATACAAAAAATAAAATATAATTGCTGTGTGTTTGATATAATTAAAAATTTAGACAGAAGATATACAACAACTTGGGTGGCTGAGTGGCATGATTGTCACTTTAGAAACATGAGCCGGCCTTGAGTTCAAAGACGGGTGCGCACAAGAAAGTGTGGCGACTTCGAAACAAACAGTTGTCCACCCTGTTAAATGTCTTCTGTGTCTTATTTAATTAATATCAATCACAAAAATAATATAGAAAGAACTTGATACAGAAATAATTTATTTAATTAATATTTTTCGTCCATCTAATGAAAATTTTCACTGTAGCAATGAAATAAAATGAAATGAATGAATTTCATTGCGAATGACTCACTAGGTTTCATATTATCGTTATTAAATTTTCTGGGATTTATGAAAAACTAACATTATATCCGTGAACGATTTCATTAAATTAATGAATGATCGACTAGAGCACATATCTTTTCAATTCTCTTTGTGCTTAGAGTAGTTTGAAGTACGTGCTAACCCACGTCTGCCGTTAAATACTAAAGCAAGTGTAGCGCTCAGTGGTCTTAACCGTAATAGTTTTTTTTTACTGGTCTGTAGAAATTCAGTGTTGTTTACAGATTTGTTTAGATTCCTCCAAAATATACCCCATGAGTGGGCTCTGTCCGGCAAGGTGTTGCTCCCTAGATGACTTAGGAGGCGGGTCATTAACATTAATAGTGCTTCATCCCCACATGCTCTACATTCAAGAGTTGCCATCCTCATACCAACTTCGAATCGGTGAAAATTCATAATAAATTTTTGTACGAATTTCGTAACGGAGATTGGCCATCACTCGGAATTCATAATAAGGCTGTAGAACTATTATCGCCCAACATTATAAAAGTCTTTAGCATAAAAAAAGTGCTAAATAGCATTTTAAACGTATTGTTGTCCTGTCGAAAATCACAAAAGCTTAAAATAAAATCAGCTGGTTCATGCAAATTGTTTCTGGAAATCATGTGATTTTCAGCACAGGCCTGATGGTTCAACTTATACGACCGTAAACTGTGCATTAAAATAAAAAAATAGACCTGAATTAAAATTGTGTCTACTTGCAAAGGGGTGAAAAATAAGAGGAAATGAAAAGAAATTTATTTTATATGTATGTATATACCATCTACTTCTAGCTTTTACCAAATATGTATATGAATTTCTTTGCTGTATGTGTTTTCAAGACAAAACAAAAAAAAAATGTCAAATAAAAAAAAAGAAAAGAAAAACTGCAAATACATTTTATAGAAAAGTTGCAGCATAGTTGTCATTTTTATAGAATTTTTTCATCATGCATGTGTATATAAAAGCGTGCATAGATGTGTGTGTGTGTGTGTGTGTGTGTGTGCTGTTGTCTGATGTTTTATCATACGGTTTGCAGTCATGTTCTGCTCGCAACCACCATCCATGTTGTTGGTTGGCTGTTGCTCAACCCCTCAACTAAAATGCATACAAAAACATTTGCTCGTATTGGAGAACTCTCTCTCTTTCGCTTTATTTTCCTCCGTGTAGCAAAAGCATCAACTATTACCACTCTTTGCAGTTGAATTTTTTTTTTTTTTTAATGAAAATATTTGTTTGTTGCTGCTGCTGCTGCTGCTGCTGCTGCTGCTGCATTCAGATACGATTTTATCCTTCCGTACATTTCTCTTTTGTATAAAAAGTTGGGTGGCAGGCTGGCTGGCAGGCTGGCTGGCAGACAGACTGCTGTCAGTTAGTTAAGGATTTTAAAAGCATGTTTTCCACTATGTATTTAGCACAGGCTGAGTGAATGTCAGCCAGCCAGCCAGCCAGCCAGGCAGACAGACAGTCAGTCAGTCAGTCAGTCAGTGGTGGTGTTGGTAATTTGCTTGCATTTTCTATTTAATTTTGCTGTTTTGCTTTTCTTGTTTGTACTCGTTTATTTTAAAACATTTGTTTTAGTTTGTTTTTTTCAAGCTCGCTTCTAAAAAAGTTTTTCTTATTTATGTTACACAATTTTCGTTTTCTCTGTTGTTTTAGGTGGAAAAGGTAGATATGTTTTGCATTTTGCTTGTGTTTTCCTTTCGTTTAGTTTTAAAACAAATTTTATTTTATTTCTATTTGTTGTTGTGTTTGTTTGTTTTGTTTAACATTTTGTTTATTTTTTGTTGTTTTTTTTTCTAAATACAAGTTGGCAGCAGTTAACGGTATTGTATGCACTTGAATTACGGTTTTTGTTTTGTTGTTGCCAGAGATTGCAATTAAAAAAGTTTCCTTTAAACTTTTGTTGTTAATTCCCTTCTTTTTCTATTCTCATGCTCGAAAGCAACTATTTTCTTTTTCTAAAAAATAAAATAATCTTGTGAGAGATTAAATGAAATTTAAATCAGGAATTAGAGATTGTGTATTTATAGTTGCCAAGTTCAATTTAAAGTTGACTTAACACAGAAAAAGTGTAACTTGTTTTTTTTTTTTTCAAAATTGCAATTTTAAATTTTTTCGCATCAACAAAAAGATCGCCTGGCGCTAGAATTATGTTCCGCCAGTAATTTTTTTTTTTTTTTTTATAAATTTCTACATTCAGACTTTACCACAACGGGACCTTTCTAGGACCCAAGTGGGCCGGTTTCACTACCGGCGGCCCGTATAACATACATTCAGTCTTCGATATGTGCAAAACTGAATTCATCAAATTTTACTAGACTTCCTGATAAACTTTTTGGGATTAGGGAATATTAAACAAATATTAACCGGCATTTACACGGGAAAGAACTTTCATTAAAAGTTTTGTATACGTGTTATGAATAAAATTTTCAATGAAATCGGTGACTTTCATGAAAATTTCTTGCTCAATTTCAAACGAAGTTCATTTTAAAAATGTTGTCAAATCAAAGAGTTGCAAATATTATTATTTTAAAATAGAGTTGCCAAGACTACTACAAACATAAATTTATAGGGCAACATTCGAAAATAGTTTTTATGGCCAAACTTTTATTAATTAATTTAATAATTATCACTATAAATACACCTCAATTGTGTTCTTTATTCATATTTGCTGTAAAAATATTTTAAATATTTTCTCCAATGTGCAAAATAATTTAAAATTCACAATTATTATTCTACTGCAATCCTGAAAATTTGTAGGTGCCCTGGAGTAGGCAACCGTGTTTACTACCTTGTCACTTTACTTTCAGTAAATGTCAAAAAATTACTTTCAGGAAAATTTTGCTGAAAGCTGAGTTGAAAGTTAGAAAATTGTGAGTGTGTTAGTGAAAAAGTGTGAGTGTATGGCAACTTTCAGGCATTTACTCTCCCGTCTAAATGCCGGCTTAATCATCAAAAATTACTTAATTATTTATTTGCTTTAAGAGCCAATTGAAATGTATTATTTAAAAAAAAATTTGTTGCAAGACGAACAAATGTTTTCTGTATTAAAGGTTTGTTTAAACATTTCTAATTCTCAGTTTGTTTATGGAAATTTCGGAATAAGATTTTTCTAGTCTACTGATGAGTTGATTAGCATCAACGAAATATCGGCGGCATATAGACGACTGAAAAAGACAGAAAACTTTAATAAGGTCTATTTTTAGACCTCAAATAATACATTTCAATTGGCTCTTAAGGCAAATAAATAATTAAGTTCGTTATTATACGATAGTTAATTATTTGATTGGATGAGCTCGATTTACCTAAAATAATTCATCAAAAATTACTGTGATTTTCAAAATATTCTCCATGAAAAACTATACACTTTTACATGCCTTTGAATCAATTGTCGAAGCACTTTTGCCACTCTGATTACCTCAATCAGATCACATGCATTCTGAATGCAGCAGCCGTTGCTTCAGGTGTTGAAAAACATTGACCTCTCAGTTTGTGGTTTACGTACAGCGAAATGAAAAGAAGTCATTCAAAGCCAAGTCACGACTATACGACGGCTTACTGATAAAATCGATGCTTTCTGATGCTCAGAAATGCGTTTGAGAGCTCGCATTGCGGTTGGTTTTCCTGATTTCTTGGAAGACAACTGGCTAACAACTAGCTGTTTACCACTCAGAACTGACTGTGCTGCATTGGTTTAGTGATACAATGGCGACATGTCCAGTTTTTCCGAAAAAACAGGCCATTGTTTGCTCGGAAGCGCTTTGAGCCCGAACAACTTTTGTTGTATTTTGCTCTTCTTGAAACAGCCATGCAGTCGACCGCAAATAGCGCGCGTGTGTCAAAATGCTCTGAGCACGTATAACCTCAAAACTGTCCAACTTTACCATACAGCCGAATCAGTCGAAACATAAAAAGCCGCCCTCGTATTGGTATTATAACACTGAAGAAATCGATATGAATCCTTACACGCGTGTAAAATGTACTCCACCAAGGATCAGGACTAGTCAAAAAAAAATCTTCTTAAATATTTTGAGTAGTGCAAAAAGTTGCATACATATCTAAGATGCGTCACTCTCTAATAAAAGTTATAGTATCATCATAGAAAGGGAAAAAAGACGTAAGAAAACACCCCAGTTAAAGTTTTGCGCCAAAAAAAAAAAAATAAATGAAATATTTCTAGAAAAATGAGAGAAAAGTAAAATAGATTTTGCCGCAAGCATAAAATCCATTTTGCACAATGCGACACAAAGTCAAACGTGCTGGCAGGCAACAAACACAAAGCACTGGGACTGAGTGCATTCAGCAATTCGCGTATGTAACAACAATTACAGTGGGAAAAGAAATTGTTCATGCAATTACTCATTTTGTTTAATGTTATCGTTGACATGTATAATAAATTTGTAGCTAAAGGTATTTTTATGAATAATCATATTCATCATTTATGAATGATTGATAAAAATCAATTTCCATGAATTTTGATGAGTTTTTATATTTAGAAATTTGTAAACATGGAATAGATTTTCTTTCAGTTTTTTTTTTTTATGAAAAAACTTTGCTGCGAATGCGATTTCTACGGCATGGTTTTGATATTAAGCCTGTTGAAAATTGTCCTGAAACGAGTGCTTCCCATCATGTTTCTAGAAACCGATATTTTTCAATATGACAAGCTTCGATTTTTGGTGTGCGCTTATATACTTTTTAGGGTTCCGTACTCATCAGAGTGAAAGGGAACCCCTATTACCGAGACTTCTACGTCCGTCCGTCCGTCACAGCGTCCATTCTGCGAAACGGTAAGAGCTAAAGAGCTGAAATTTTCACAGGATGTTGTTGTAGCTTGCCGCTTTAACAACAAATACTAAAAGCAACAACAGAGCAAAAACTACCAGGTGTCCCCATACAACGTAAAGTAACAATTAGCTAGAACTCTCGAACCGTAAAAGATAGAAAGCTGAAATTCGCACAGTGTATGTATTTATAGATGTTCTACAACAAATGCTAAAGACAACAACAAGTCGAAAACTACCAGGTGTCCCCATACAATCAAAAGTAACAATTAGCCGTTGCTGCTACACTGTAAAAGACAGAGAGCTGAAATGCGCACAGTGTATGTATTTACATATGCCCTACAACAAAAAATGCTAAAAACAACAGCATGTCGAAAACTACCAGATGTCCCTATACAAAGTAAAGTAAAAATTAGCCGTAATTCCCAAACTGTAAGAGACAGAGAGATTAAATGTTGACAATAGGCCATATGTAGCCACATATGGCCTACAATAACAAATTCTAAAAACAACAACAACAACAAGTTGAAAACTACCAGTTGTCCCTATACAATGCAAAGTAAAAATTACCCGTAATTCCCGTAACCGTAAGAGACAGATTGAGAACATACCAGTAGTTTTTTTTTAACCCGAATCAGCGATCTGAAGATTTGATTGCTTCTTCTGCAAATTGTATTCAATTTGTTTTTCCATTGAACTAACATATGTACATACATACGAGTACATAGTTTAATTACTTTAAATACGAAATTCTTAGAAAATGAAAGTTCAATTTATCAATAGCTTTTATAAGAAAAGAAAAAAAAATCTCTTCTTGTGACTTAAAAACCATGGAAACCTCAAACAAAATTTATTTTCATTGACTACACACACCCCTCCAATAAAGTGAGTGTTTTCACTTTTTTTTTCGAGATGATAATAATGATGGTTGTGTATGTGAATCATTATGATGATGACAATCAAGTTTGGAAGACGTTCAAATTGAACACAAAAAATAATATACATACATACATACAAACATACATATCTAAATGTTTCTTTCTTTTACTTTTTTCGTGTTGTTGTAATTTTCTTTTCTTTTATTAACGTTATACATATTTCTTATATGTATATTATATTTTAAGGTTGTACAGTGTACGGGAATGAATGTATGTATTCATTCGTATGTGTTAATGTTTGTGTAGTAACTTTATTTTATTATAATTCAAGTTCAAGTTCAAGATACACTTTAAAAAACAGACGAAAAAACAAAATATCAAAAGAAAAGCAAAATTATACAGATACTGACTTGTAGATATAAATTCAAACACAAACATGTGTGTAACTTTTTTACATATTTCTACGTGTTTTTTTTGTCAATAAATTGTAGTGTAGTGGTCTTTGTCTGGGTATTTTTTTTTTTCGAACCAAAAATGTTTTTCGACCGAGTGGCGGAGTGCAGTTTATTAGAAATGCATATGAATTTAAAATAAAATTAAAAATACATTCGAATATGAAACCTAATTAACATTAAATTAAAATTATTTATACAAACGACAGACAGCATTCAGTCAATCAGCCAGTCGTTATTCGTATAATTTTTTTTTTTTTTTTTAATATTCAAGGTCTTATTCAAGTCTCAAAAAAAATGTTTATTTTTTCTTAAATGTAGTTTTAACCAATAATAATATTGTATTAACTTGAAATTATTAGAATTTGGGGGGCTTAACTATTAAAATTGTTTGGTGCTCACAAATTATTTGCACTTACAATTGTATAAATTAGCAATCGATATTGTGACATCGCTATCCGATAACTTTTGGCATGAGGGGAAAAAATCCACTATGGCATATCAAAATAAATTAAGCCAAGTACGAGACTGACTCACATAGCAACGGCTCTGTGCTAGAGATGTGAGCGTGAGTGTTTTTTGGGCCTCACGTCACGCACACTCACGGGCAAAATTTTTTCAATTACGCACTTTCAAGCACTAACATTTTGTTTTGGGTCCATGTCACGCGCGCTTACGACCAACATTTTTTCAATCATGCATTTTCACTATCGATCGCGTTTGTATTGAAACAAGATATGAACTGTAGTTGAAAACGATAACAGTCTAAGTCTTAAAACATAGTTTCGAGAAAGCTGTAGAACAATTACTTTGAACTGAATGTGGGTAAATTGGAAGAGTTTTTGATGATGAAATGAGAGAATTCATATTAGATTTAATAATAAAAACATGTGTTCTAGAACATTTTGGCGTTTGTTGCGAATTGTGTAGGACTTTTATTAGGGATAATACCAGGTCTATTTATCAGGTTAACGCAACTCTACAACAACAAAAAACGTGCTTGTATTTTGTTTGTGTGGCAATAGTGGTGATACTGTCAAACCTACAACAACCACATACGTTTATGCAACTTTTGCCAGTGTCACCATCAAAACCCGCATAATCATATGGGGAGATGCATTGATCTGATTGTATTTTATTGTATTATTACTAGGTCGGTCCAGGATGGCCCTTTGCACCGCGACCATAGATGATCTATTGTGCAAACCTTTGCCCCTCACGAGTTTAATGCAGCAAGAAACAGTATTAGCTCCTTTTGTGGAAGCCCTTGCAATTCCTGTGAACCCAATGTATAGGCCTGCAATAATCAAGTGCTCCATTGTCTCCTCTTCTTCTCCGCAAAATCTGCAGGTTGCCGTACTGGATAGTGCCATTCTGTTGCAAGATGCTTCTTGCAGGTATAGTGGCCTGTTAGCGCCCCACACAGTGTCCTTAGATTCTTTCTATTTAGTTTTGGAGCAAGATCCGCCCTCTTAGCATCATAGCTAAGAAATTTCTTCGAGTGTTCCAGACCCCTAGTATCGTTACACAGTTTTCCTGTGATGGATGTTGTCCATTTTCTGATCTCCCCCTTGAGAAGGAGTTTGCTAAAGCCAAATGATGGAGGGGGTCCAATGAAAGCCCCATTGGCTCCCCTTTTGATTGATCTGATAATTGGACCGTGGAATAATTGCAATCCTCTTTTGTTTATATCTTTTTAAGCATCTTCGTTAGAGACATGGAGATTTCACATCAATATAAAGTTCTGTTAGTAGAATATTGTAGCGCATAAAACTCGCCTTAAGTTGACATGTGTTGTTATCGCTTGTGAACACAGACATATCGTTCAGTTGCTCAAACAGCAGACAATTACGCGGATTCGATTTCCTTTTAATAGCTTGAGAACTGGATTATCACAAGCATATTGCCCGCATCTCAAAATGTTATAGCTGGTATTAATGATTATTTCTGCATTTAGCTAAATGTCTTTGATGTCTTCTTTGTCTAATTTAATTAATATCAATCACAAGGATAATATAGAAAGAACTTGAGCCTGATAAACTTAATACAGAAATAATTATATGTATAAGAAAAAGTTCGAAAAATAGAAATTAATTAGCTGGTATTAATGTTTACTTTTATCTGTGATGCAATTTAATTTTCAATGCCATGGTTTTCCGTATTATTTTCTTTTGATATATAATACTTATCCAAAAAGCTTTTCAACATATGATCTTGTAGAATTGGGACTTACATCATATTGTTTCTAACGTTTTATTATTTTATGGATTTCCAAAATTAACTTATTTTTATGTATAATTATGTTTTCTTTGTTTACAATATATGATTTTGACAGATAGTGCAGATAAACTTGCAACATAGATTAGAGAAGACAGGAATTTTTTGTGCTTAGGTTGGTTAAGCATTAACAGACAGCGAAGCGCGTGCTACCCTTATAAATTTAAATAGTTTCATATAAATATTCTTGCTTTATTTATTTAACTTTAATATTTTAAACTTATGCTCTACAACAAAATCGTCGAGTACGTGCAATTATTTTTCCCATACTTACATCCCTCATCGAATACTTCATCAAGCTTAAGAAGTGCCCAACTGAAATTGCCGTGTGTGAACTGGCTCTAAGCGTGTGCAAATAATTTTTTTGGCGATTTGCAAAAATTTGTCAAAAATTTTGGGTAAAATTTTTGGATCATGTATTTGATATCCATCCATCACTGGGGTGTAGTTAGATTTGTATTTACATTTTTTTTTCCATGTTTTATTACTGTTATTGCATTGAAAACAAACAAAAAAAACTGTAATATTAATTTTCTTAATTCTTTCTTGCAGGTAATCTCTTCATTTTGTCTTTTCAATCATGGTGTTTGTGAAGTAAGTTTCAAAATCAAAGCAATTCTTGTCAATTTTGGTGTAGTAAATTTTAAAACACTGTACACATATGAATCAATCCAACATTTATTAGCATGTAAATATTTGGGCAAAACAAAGCAAAGAAAAAAAATTATTCTAAAAATAATCACCTTATGATTATAACAATCTTCTAAATAGAATTAGTGTAATATCGAATGTAAAGGTCATAGAAAACTGCTGCCTAAAAACGATTAAAAAACGACAAACTATATAATAATAATAATTCATTACTTATGAAATATACAATAGTAAAAATATATAGTAAATATATAAAATATATAGTAAATATATAAAATATATATATAAAATATATAAATATAAAAAATGTATAGTAAATCATGAACATAATGCACTCGCTTGATACGTATGTATGTTTGTTTATCCAGCAGCAAGCAACATGTTGTTTTATGCTCTGCCTTCACAGCAGCCTGTTGAAGCCAACTGCAAAACATTTGACTGACAACTGCAAAGCATTTGTTTATGCCAAACAAAATGAATTTGCGTGTTGTTATAAGCTTGTTGTTTTAGTTGTTATTTTCTCATTTCCCAATGTTCAATTGATCAGATGACTAAGTGTTTGACAGTATATTTTTTGCTTGCAGCAGCAAGCAAATGACTGCAAATTTTATTGAAGCAAAAAAAAAAACAAACTCCCATATTAAATGGCATTGTGTGCACAAAAGTGTTGTTGTTGTTGTTGCTTGCAAAATATCACATTAATGAGATAATCGCTAAAACAAAATTCAAAAATGTGCACAAAAGTAAAATCAAAAATAATATAAGTGCTACATACTTTTGGTGTGTATTGAGGGAAGTATATAAAAGTTTGTGTGTAACAAATGCTTGAATGCATTTGTGTTATATGACATAACTAACGATTCAACGATATTCATCAATTGCCCATCACGATAGATGCCAGTAATCGGAATGATGCCAGTAATCAGTGTCTCACTGAATAAAACTTTTCACAGAACTTCTTGAAATATTTCACAAATATGTTCTAGAAATTTTATTTCACAGCCTCTTATGTTCAGCCACTCATATAAAGCAATTTTTAAATAGTGAAGTATATTTTTGGGGTTATTAAAAAACTATTGCATAACAAGCAGGCGTAGCAAGTGCTTAGTCTAAGGTATACCTTATGGCAAAAATAGCTGTGGTCTCGCAATTTTTAGACGAAGTTCGGCAAAATCACAGAAAGCGAGAACTGTGCTCAATAATAGATATACATTATGACGCGCCAAAAAAAAATTTCGTTGGTTTTTTTTATTTTTTATTTTTTATTTTTAATACAAAGTTGAAATCTGCCAGATCCTTTGCACAGAATAATTTTTTCGAATCCAATTTAAATGAATGCTTGTGAAACTTTGTATTTCATATGGTTTTTTGGTGGTTATTAAATTTTTTGACGAGCTAAGTATAAAAAAAAAGAAATTATTTTTTTTTTGGTTTGCCCAAAGTGGGCAAATTGTCAAATGATAAAATGTTAAGAAAAACAGCTTTCATTCTTAGACATTTTGTTTTTTTTTTGACTGGTACCAGTACTCAGGGTATGACCCTTATATATGCGTTGGCTGCATTGTACTAGAACTACGAAAATAGGAAAGAGGAATTGGAGGGTGAAAAAATGAAACTGGTTATGGAAGTTTAATTAAACAAAATAAAGAAAAAAAATTATAACCTAAGAACAAAACATTTATTTTTGCAAAACGAAGTCAGGACCAACAGCTGCTAATATGTGTCTAGTGTATATAATTTCGACACTATCCTGTTAACAACATTTAATTCAACCTCTTCAGCATTGCAAAACCTTGACTATACAGAACAAAAAGAAGACCTATAACGAATGTATACTTTAACGGCCTTATTTTTAATAATGTATCATGTTTATTAAAATCTCATTTGGCAACTATCTATACATATGTAATTAGCGAAATAAACGTTTAATAAACATGGAATATATTCTTAAATAAGCCAATAAAAAAAAGCAAGTCTTCACCTAGTAGTAAAAAGTTGAGAAATGTTAACCATAGAATGCCTCTTTCTATCTTCGTATGGCAAATTTTCATCTTGAATTGCAGAGTTCACCAGTACACCATTTACACATGCAAGTAACTTGTTGCAAGTTGTGTGTACTTATATACACTGACAGAGACAATAAAAGCTATTGCTACTTGCTGGATTGTTTACACAGGCAAGTGCAAGTTAATTTTTAAAAGGGCATCAAAGAAAATTGGTTTAGTTTACAAAATAAAAGAATTAAATAAACACAATAATAATAAAATAATTAGGCAGAAAATAACTGCAAAATCACTGTTCCATTTTTTATGTTTACAAATCACTATTTTTTGCCTTTTTTGTGTTTGGTTTATTCTGTTTTTGTCCTTCTATAGGACTTTTTAGTGACTTATACGAGTATCTATATAGTAAATATATGTATATTAGAAATCGTTAAAAACCATATTTTAATTCAACTTTTTGATATTTTAGCTAATTTTTCGGTATGCGAGATGAAATAATAACATACTAGAAATCATATTCTTTTAAGTTGTATATTAAAATTAAAATATAATCTTTATAAGGTAACACTGTTTTTGCTTTTTGTCATTTTAACGACATGCAAGTAAAAAAAGATACTGGCTTTCAAAATCTCTTGCAAGTAAGCTCACAACTAGCAGAAGTATGATGGTATTAGTAAAAAAAATGTCAATGTATTGAGTTGCTTGCACTTGTGCTTGCGTGTGTAAAGTTTACGAAAAAAGCAATTAAACTGTTTGAAATTTCAATAGTATTCAATTACTCATCCCTGTGTATGACATAACATTTGGTGTCTAACATTCTTGGATTCTCACCTTATGATTATAAAATTCCAAGAATTTTTAGGACTCTTGTTATTATTATTTCGTAGTGTATTGTGTGTAAATGCACACATACAGTCACAGGTTTATACTCTTTATGAAGCAACCATACAAAAGTAATTCAAAGCAAAATTAAGGATTAACAAAGAGCATTCTTTATAAAATATGTATGTATGTATGTATGTATGTATGTATGCATGTATGTATGTATGTATGTATGTATGTATGTGTATGTAGAACAGGAAAAAACAAATCACAGCAAGATGTTGTTGCTGTCAACAATGGAACAGAGCTGCCAACACCATACGATTGTCATTGATCTTTTGAGAGCTTTGATTTTTGTTTTTCTTGCACTAAACGTAAAGTAGACAATAAAGGCCATATTCATAATAATTATTGTAAGTTTATTAAGCTCTTATTTGAAGTATTTCTACGGAATATTTGTCAAATAAACGTATAATAAACCTTCAATAGTTTTTATGAATATGGGTGTTATACTTTACGTATGTACCTGCAAAAGTAAATTTTATAAAAAACCTGACTTTATACTAAACTTTTGTGATTTTGTTAAATTTAAATCGGTTAAAGTGTTATGGGCAATTTCATGGAGTTTATAGAATTTTATCCCGCTGAAGTAATGCTTATTTCGAATCAGAAATCACGTGATTTAAATGCACATGATTTGCAGAATAGACCTGAAAGTTGTAATAAAGTGTTTTAGTTAAATGTTTGGCAATGCGACTGCTGCTTTTTATGTTTCGGGTTTAGTGAACAAAAGCAAATGTTAATCCTCCAAAATCACGTTATTGTTTTTCCAAATATTCAAAATATCTGCATAAACTGCTGCAGCGTAGCGGCTTTCAAAAGCATGTTTCTTCTCTATCCAAGCGACATGCAGTCAGCGATCTAATGTCTCAGATTAAGGCTCCTCTTGCAGACCACAGAATCTCCAAGTATCTGTATTAGGTCGATTCTGTGTAGGTGTTTGTTGCAGCCGTAATGGCCTGTAAGTGCGCCAGTCAGTAGTCGTAGGTCTTTTCTGTCCAATTTTAGAACGAATTAAGCCCTACTAGCATCAAAGTTTAAGATCTCCTTTTAATGTTCCAGACCGTTGTTGTTGTTCCATTGTTGCTTTATGATTGTCAAATCTCCTCTACTAAGATTTTTGTTGAAGCCAAAAGATGGAGGGGTCACCTCTGCCCCTTTCTTACCACAGATATTCGCCCTCTCATGCCCCTCGTATCCTGGACTTTGAGTTGCCAGATTGCTCAGTCTGTTGTGATATTTCAGTATTAAGCTGGATGTAACAGTACAACTGCTTAGGGCTTTGTGAACAGATTGGCTATCCGGGAAAAAGTTTTATCCTCACACCAATGTATTGTCCGGCAGATAGAGGAGCCTTGCAGTTTCCATTATTGCTTAGAAATCCGCTGGGAAGACGTTATACATGATCAAAATACTTCGTTTATAAAATTAGTGAAAATTTCTTTGTTTTTTTAAGTTTGTTTTTAATTTACCATTTTTATTACCGCTGTCACAATGTGACAATAAGTAATTGAATTTACGACAAGGTTGGCAGGGCAAGAAATTGCAGAGACTTACACCTGTCTCTGAAAGTCATTGAGAAGTGGTATTGCGGATTAGTTTAGGTTCAATTAGTTTAGTTTCAATTGTTGTGTGTTGGGATACGCGGCTGACGAGGAGGCTTGGGACCTGCCTGATGCCTCGTCATGTCAACCGGTCCGTAACATATAAATTATCTTAAATCGATAAATAAGATAACTCATGTCGAATGAAAAATAATACATATACATACATATATAAAACTTAGTTTTACGCATCTTCATGATCCTCTTAGAAGCGGTAAACTCGCTTTCGAAGGTGCACAACGTTTGAGTCTTCTGGGTGACAGGGTTTCTTTTGCCGGCAACTGTCTGAGTTCCGCGTTGGAATGTTGTGTTAAGCCAGGCGTATATTTGAGGCTGCTATCGCGGAAAACTTCTTTTACTGTTTTGACATTTCCATCTCGATGTTTAATGTATCATCATTCAGCGTTTACGATATTTTGCAGTATTTTTGATTGGATTCTTTGAATAATTTTTGGCGCTATAATGGTGTTGTATATGAGAAGTTTATTTTGAGTTGATAGCTTGGATTGTTACACCGGTATTCATAAAAAATAAAACATTGTTGAAACACACATTACGACAAATTTTTCATATAAAATTTTTTTTAAATGTGTTTGAGCAACGTTTTATTTTTTATGAATACCGGTGTTAGTTTTTAAAAATTTTTTTTACTAATTCGTATTATTATAATGCTTGGCTGCTTGCTGTTGCTTTGAATTGACAAATATTTTACTTATCAATTCAAAAGTAAAAAACTGCAGCGGCATTGCTGTTGTTGCTCTCTTGCGCCAACAGCATTTGATCGCGTTATTTGCGGTACATGCAGACATGAAAACTTAATAAAAACGGAAAAGATAAATCACAAAATTGAAAACATTTCCAACAACAAAAACACAGTAACAATACTTCAAATCCGCAGCAGCAGTAAAAAACTGCATTTGACCTTGTTACATTTCGTTTGCGAGAATTTGTGTGAACAGCAGCAACAAGCAGAGCAACAAAATTAATAATATAAAAACAGTGGAATAAGAAAAAAAAAACCGAAAACAAAGTATTTAACATTAAGCAGTATATGCGTCATTTGTGTGAACAAAAAAAAAAAAAAAATTATTTTGGTCATGGTGCAGTAGAAAGAAAGGCGAAAGACAGAAATAAGAAATAAACAAAACGATCTGCAACAATATAAAATTTGTTGAGCTAAATCAAACGTTTTATTAGCTGAACTTTACCTTTGAAAACACAAGGAAAACAAATTTAGAGGAAAATTGTGGAACTTAAATTAAGGAAAAAAAAATGGAGAAATAGAGGGAGGGGGAGATTTGAAACAAGCAGAACGATAAATAATTATGTTGCCATACAAAATAGATCGTCAACATTTCAACTGAACTGAAGTGAAGTGATTTATGAGCTTCGTATTTCGTCAATTCATCTGTCATTTTGTTTTTATTGACAAAGAAATGAATTCTTTTGGTCAAGATTTTAAAATTAAAAAATATTTGTGTTATTTTATATTATTATGTGATGAAGTAAATAAAAATAAATGATTTTGTTTCGACTTTAAATTAATGAAAAAATTCTTTATATTTCAACCAATAGTGCACTTCAGTCATTCAATCCATGAAAATCCTCATATTCCAATTGTCGTCGTCGTAGTCGTCGTAGCCAAGTCAACATCGAAAAACGCGCTCTTGTCCCAGGGTTGCTTTTTTTATGTTTCGCAATTTGGCTTGCTCTAGTGCTGCAATCTGGCAACTTACAGCTCTATCGTCAAATTGGACATTTTTGAGGTTATAAGTTGACATACGAGCGCTAGTTGTGTAAAAGATTCATCTCGGCCCAAAAATGAAATTAAATCGTCAACATTTTCGTGTGATTATTCTTACAATATTTTCTTAGAGTATGAAGTGCCAAATCATTTGAATACGGGGAGCTCCAAACATTTGTTAAGTAGAATAGAATAAATATTATATCAATTTAATTGCTGAAATAAAACGAAAACAACGCTCCTGGTTATGTTGTTGTATATTTCAAAAGTTATTAATTGCGTACAACAGCAAGTTCACTTAGTGTTGGCATTTCAAAAATATCACAAATTAAAGGCGCCCGGCGCATAAACTTTGAATAAATAAATATGAAGGCTCAATTACCAAAAACGATGATCATGATGAAGTATTTTTTTGTTTTGTTTTTTTGCTCAGCACAAAAAACAAATTTGTGCACCACAAGTGGCTGCTTCAAGTAAACATGAGTTGGTACATTTGGGGAATAAAATACTTCTGCTGTTTTCTTTAGATAATGCTCTTACTGATTGTTTTAAATGATTTTATTGTTTATTTTTGTTTTGTTTCCTTCTTCAAGGCTTTTATTTAATGTGTCACACACGCACACACAACACACACTCACAAGCACACGTATATTACAAAAAAGTAGTCCAGCCATAAAACATAATCCAAGAAATACATCACTGTTTCTCATTTACTTGAAGCTGTTTGCAAACATCATGCAGTGGGCCATATTTTTTGAGAAGGCGGCCAAATATCATTTATTTTCCCGGCTTAAATTATTACTGCAGGCACAGAGTGTTGCCTGTTCATTCATGAGCCTAGGATTGTAAATTGTACCATATTCAGGAAAGAAATCGGATCTAAATAACTACTGGCAATGCCATACAGACGCAGGCAATAACACTGCCATATCATAAGTTAACGCAAATAGGAAGATCTGTCTGGACCAATACAAAAGATACTGCTGCAATGCAAAAGTCGCTAATATTGGCATTAGGCATAAATGGTTCTCGACTTAGAAATCTCTGGAAACTAAGGGGCGCTACAGACCAGTGTTCCCAGGTCAATGTATTTCTTCCCCCCAGAAAAAAAAAAATTAAAACCTCTTAAAATTCAATGTTTTTATACAAAATCCCCCTAAAAAATGTTTGGTGAACATTCTGCTTTAGTTTGCCAATCACCAGCATTAATGCATTGACAATGCGGAAAATGCATAAAATTGTTAAACTTTCCCCCAATTAAAAAGATGTAAAAATTAACTGATTATATGTACATATTTTTCAGTGCATATGTTATGATTACAGGCGTCTGTATATTTATTATAAATTTTCGATTTATTTGTATTCACATATTTTGAGATCTAAGTACATATTTATAGGCAGCTGGAAATGGTTAACTGCGTATCTAGAAAAATTCAAGTTTCTCCAAAAATATTAAGAGTTTCAAAACTTCTTCGCTCTTTACGTTCTTTACGACATTTTTCATAAAAAGAGTTTCAATTTTATCAAAGTTCTTAGATATTTTAATTTTCCCAATTCTTAAGAAATGGAAAAAATTCAAAGAAATGACCCATAGGGAAAAAAATTCATTCTCAACTCAACAAAAAAAAGTACTTAAAATTACCAGTTGCTTCAAGTTCTGTACTTAAAGCTACCAGATGAACATAAAATAATTCATTTAATTTTACTTTAAAAATCGTTAAAGTCTTTAAATTTATCAGTTGAGAAATCTTCGAACTCCTGCCATTTTACCGTTCAACCCTAAAAATACTCCAAAAATAAATTGTTTCCCCCTAAATTTTCCCCGAAAGAATTTAACACCCCAAATTCACCCCTAAAAGAAAAAAAAACCTCCTAATTCTAGGGGGAAACCCCCCTAAACTGACAACACTGCTACAGACAACAAAAGTTTCATAAAGTCAGTTGTGGTGTAACAGTGCTAAAGCCCGTATGATACTTCATTTTTCTTTCATTAATTGGCATAGAATTGATAGAAAGAAACAGCAATTGCTAGAAAGAACCAAATATACAAAACGTAAATAAAACTGGCATCTTTTTTGTAAGTGTTGTATTCTTTTTATTTCAAGAAAGCGCTAAGAAATAAAAATTTTCCAAAAAAGAAGCGTTAAATCGCAAAAATTGTCCATAAACCGCTGACACAGCAACATTCAAGTTTGAAATGTCAATTTTAAGTTGAAAAATGTTAAATTTTTTTTTGACATAATCTCATTTTTTATCGATAACTTCAACAAAAATGTTGACAGTTTTGCATTTATCTTAATATAGCTGAACGCGTTGCACATACTAAATTCTACTATTACATTATATTTGCACTGTTCTCAATGTAGTGTCATACGGGCTTAAGAGTGTTCTAAGTTCTAAGTAATAGAGTGTTGTAAACAAAAGAGCTGAGTGTGTTTTATTTTCATTTGCAACTAAAGAATCCGCAAAACCGTTTTTATGAAACGTAACGATATTTAAAATTTAAAAATTTTTTTTTAATTATTCTATTTTTCTAACCACTTCTGTATGAAGAATTTGTATTCCTGTTGCTTATTTTGTTTATTTCTTTTTTATTTTTTTTTTTATCGAATTTTACAAAGAATGACAGACTTGCGAAATTGGGACACTTGTGTGCAGTCAAGCTTTTGCTGTAGTTGTTGTAATTTTTTTTTTCGAACAAAAAATAGCAAATAATAATAAAAATGATAAAAATACCGACAAAAATATATAATTTAGAAGCAAATAGCAAATGCGTTATTAAAACTTTGTGAACCAAAATGCTGCTGCCGTTGATTGTTTTAGTTTTACTCAGATCGAATTTAAAAAAAGATACAAGATACACACGCACACACACAGACACAGTCATTTCAACATTTGCATTTAAATCATAAATAAATAAATACTTAGAAATGAATTTGATGGTTGCGTTATTTTTTTTGTTTCTGTATTATGCATGATGAGTTTTACGCCTTGCGTCATGAACGAAAAAAAAAAAATTGTTTGAAATTGTTGTACAGCGTATAAAAAGTTATAAGTTCGCTTAAAACAAATTGAACAAAATGATGTTGTGTGATTTGTACTGCTGGCCCGGCCCGTTTGTGCATTCGTTCGTTCGTCTGTTCGTCCGTCCTTTGCTGACTGCAAAACCCATCGCAACTGCTTTTCGCTCATTCTTGCAATTACTTGTATGTGTTTGTCTTTAAATTTATTCGTATTCGTCTAATAATTATTGTTTGTTTTTTTTTTTTTTTTTTTGCCAGCCACATGTGTTTCGTGTTGTTGTATTTGTGCATTATTTTTTGCATTTCAATGCCATTTTTATTTATATTTGTTTTTAGTGGTTTGTTTTTTCTCGTATTGAGCAAATAAATACTTTTTAAGTTTCAGCAATCAATGTATCAATAGATACATAAATATGTACTTCAAATTACCTGAAATATAGAAAGTTACATACATATGTATGTATGTATGTATGTATGTATGTATTTAAAACACTTCAAAGCTGTTAAATATGTTATACAGGGTGATGCATTTAGATTTATTTACTTCATACGATTTTTTTTTTTTTTTGGGATAGTGATTGAGCGAACATTTTTGGCCACATTCTTTATTGATTTCAAGGGCTCATGTCTCATTCAGGGACGACTTTATCTCACATTAAAAGAAAATGGGGTACTGATATCGCATGACCAGGACACTGTCGAACATATTATGAGTTCGTCAAAACTCAGTTTTTATTACTACGAATTTTGAATGATGAGCTTTGTAAGGTACCAGGTAGCCTCATAACCACAACAAATACAACACCCACAAACTTTTCAGGCATTTGGAACTTAGGCCTGATAAAACCCACATAAAATTAGAAAGATGTATTAGAAAAAAAGAAACATTTTGAAGTATGATAAATATAGGTATATGTCTATAGATTTTAAAAAAGTTATTATAATTAAATCAAAAATACATTTTTTTAAACGTTTACATTGTCGTAGCGTTTGTATATTGTTCGGTAAGAAATCCCAAACTTATGGTGTATGTATATAAAAGACTGTGTTTGGTTCTTACACGACTGAACACAGAGGCGTAAGGTGCCTTTATACCAGGTAGCCCTACAAGAGCAGCTGATTACTTTTTCGAGCCGTTGAACTGTCAAAGTTTTGTTTACAAACTGCATATGCACACAATAAAAACACACAAATGGCAGCAGTAAATTAAGCCGAATAAAAAATTGCAGCGGCTCGTAAAGAGCAAATGTTTTCGGCGGCTAAACGGCTCTCTGCCTTTTATTATATTTTTATATTTTGCCATAGATATTTATAAACTTTTTTGTTTTAATAAAAATCGCATCTTAACACAATCTACTTTTCTCAGAATTGTTCGTATAGCGCAAAAACATTTTTTAATACGTACTTGAGATGTTTATATTTTTAAAATAAAACCGAAAATCTCAATCTGTACGGCTTTTATAGGCAAGAATTGTTAATCATAATGTAGCATAATCTAATAATAATTTCACGCAATTAAATTTTAAGTTGGACTTGAAAGCTGCGTTACATACATATATTCATTTCACAGCTACAAAAATATACATTGTTGGCATATTCTGTTGTCCTGTTTTGTGGACAGAAAAGTTATAGAGAAAGAATACAGTTACGGTATTCAAACGGTCTCATATTGTGTTATAATGTGAGAAAGTACTAACATTTTATGATAGTTTAAAAAAATTGTTGTTGTGATGCAAACAAAAATAGTCATAAATTAATAGTACTTCATCGACTGTGTTTAGTGATTCGTCATAAGTTAACAGCATACACCTGAGGCGAACGGCTAAAACGCATTCGTCGAGCCGGTGATATTCTTTACCTGCCGCAAATTACATATATTCTAAAAAAAATATTTTATATATACATAAAAAAGCCCCTTATATGCGTATAACGCTTTCCTTTTCTTTAACAGCTGATTCATATTTGATATAGCACACTACTTTATGACAGGTTGCTCACAGCAGTCATATATTTTCGTGCTATTATTTTAAGACTTCTGACTTTAGGACGACCCTTTGAATATCGTAAGTATGTAGACCTAAACATAGCTATTTGAGAAGGTGTCTTTTACAGAGGTATTTTCATACCTGATATGATAAATTTTAATTGACTCTGACAACAAATTTTAAATTAATTTCTAAGAGAAGACTTAGAGTTAAAAAAAGTCAAGAAAAAGCATCAACGCAGCACTTTATTAACAAAAAAAAAAACACCAATGAGATTACTGTAGTAAAAGTTTTCACCACTGGAGAAAAATTTCTAAATTGGCAACATTGTTACAAACTACGTGTTAAGCGCCTATTTCTTATGCATGAACAGTTAGTGTACAGTTGAAGCTGTAAAATCGGCAACAATTAAGTCATATGGGCAAAACCCATTGATTTAAAGTAAAATTTAATTGATAATTCAGCCGATCAGCCGAACACTTCAGCGGCGGCCCGGCTAATCGATACGGCTTGCTTCTCTGAATGGCAGACAGAATATAATCATATACCTATATTTATCATACTTCAAAATGTTTCTTTTTTTTCTAATACATATTTCTAATTTCTAATTATTTTGTGTGGGTTTTATCAGGCCTAAGTTCAATCTATAGCAGGGTTGTGATTGATATTAATTAAAAGAAAACATCAAAGACCTGTAGCTGTTTCGGAGCAACCACACTACTCGTCAGCTAGCGACCTACAGCTTAGAAGTTCGTGTTTCTAAATCGATACTCTCAAGCCACTCAGCCGCTTAAGTTTTTGTATATTTTCTATCTAAATTTTAATTGTATAATATTTCCCTTTATCACTTGTCTACTTCTTCTATAACCCTTTTTAAAAAAGGTCTGAGTACTACTTCGCTTAAGCTCAAGAAAAAACAAAAAACTAAAGTAGCTTGAATCACATGACGCCGTCATTTTTGAAAATACCATTTCATGCTTCTAAAAACTGCACATGCACTTTTTACATACACATTCATTAAAAACAAAATTTGCATATAATCTATTTCTTTCATGCATCTGGCTTTCCAATTAAACCGTGTATTGCCATTCTTGTCACACTAAATGCAGCAACTTAATTTTCAATTAATCACTGCACGAGCGGTTTTCACCAATCATGTAGTGGCTTCATGTTCTTCGTCGTTTGGCCACACGAACACAACTTATGTTTCGTAAAAGCTTCAAACGATTGCAACAAACTTTTGTTTTTGCATGGTTTGCCAAAACCTCGTAAAATTGAAAAACGATTTCGATCGTGTTGCTTTAACGACTCATTTTCGATGTTGTTTCTTATTCAGCAACTGCATACATGTGCATTAAAGCGTAAATAATGCAAAGCCAAAAAAAAAAAAAAAAAAAAGAAACGAAACGAAAAACAACCAATCGGAGGAAGGGCAAGAAAAGGAGAAAATCTACCAAAACCGTTGGAAACGTTCGCAGTGCTTTACACAAATTCTAAGCATTATTTGGAAAGGTTTAAATAAAAAGAAACTTACATATAATTATATACATATGTATGTATGTATATATGTACATAAGTAACTTTTTTTTGGGCTTGATTTATGCATAGATGGGACTTCTATAGCGTTGAATTTAATATGAATGCTTTTTTTGCTTGTCTTCTTTAAGAATGTGGATCAATCAATTTTTCCACAAAAAATCTTTCTCGATTCTGAGGAATTAAAATCGCCAGAATAGGAAATTAAAAACAAAAGATTTATATCAGTTCGATTTTAGTCTGAAATAAAAGTAAAATGGAACTGATATAAATCTTTACCACCTTTGAAAGTAATGAAGATCAAACAAATTTCGTTGCCACTCATTTCAAATTGATAATAAATTATTCTGCTTAGTGTACAACTCCCAAGTAGGACTTTATATTGAACGTTAGCAACTGCTTGCATTTGGCTTAAAAGGAACTGGTTTTTACTTTTCCGCCACAACCCTCTTCAATCGCGCTAATTAAATATTATATTTTGTAGAAATGTTTATTTTGCTGCTTTACAAAATGTAAAGTGTCATTCATTTGGATGCATTCTCAAGCTGTGTCAATCATTTTACAACAAATTAAATAATTCAAAAGATTTATTTCGTTATGCAATTGCAACCCCCTGTTTAGATGGCAGTGCATTATAACGAAAGGAGATGGTTGCACAGCTGAAACTCGTGACTACTTAATGGTCACGCGTGGCTTGGCTGTATTCTCGGCCAAATAATGTGAAATTGTGAGTGTTATAAAGGCAGGCTTCCTAACAAATTTGCCAGCCAGTTACCTAAATGATTACACAGTTATACTAAATATTAAGTCTGTTATCATCTGCCTTGCCAGCTTTCTGGGCACCATAAACTCTTCTGAAGTGATACACTTTACCAACTCTTTCAATCGCTACGCATTCATAACTCACCCTGCTGCTTAAAGCGACTTAAAATCGAACTTGTTAAAACAAATGTTTGTCAGTTTTTCGTTTTTCTGCATGACATGAGGAAGAAGTTGTTGCAGTCACGCTGCTGCTTTACACAATTTAAGGGTGATTTAATTTTTTGGTTTTTAATGAAAACAAGTATATATGAATTTTACTTTGTTTAGTTCTTATAATCATCTCATGTGCATCAGCGTTCAAAAGCAAAAAAAACGAGCACGTGCTGTGCGATAAAAACGCTTCATTGAGTAGTGACTGAATGAGTTGTGTGTACATTTTTCCATATAGAAAATTGCATTCAACTTATTGCTATTGTTGTTGTTGTTGTTGTTGTTTAAGGTAACAATTGCTGCTGCCAGTGTTTTCCCATATAAAGCACTTTTGTGTGTTGAATGTGGACGTAAAGATTGTATTTCATGTTACTTTTTTGCATTTAAAGTTTCAAATTATTTTAAGCAAACAGATGAGGGGTTTCTTTTTGTTGTTGACATTTTTCAAGGGTTGAAGTTCTGAATTTGTTTTTTTGTTCTCTTCCAAATTTGTTTGTTATCAGACCGCCTCTGTTTTGCGGTCTTCTTGTGTGCCTGAGTAGACAGACTCAAAGACCTGTAAAAAACTGTAACTTTTATCTTTTGTATTTCGGGCGACTGAATCTTTTCTCTACTTTTTCAAATTGAAATGCATCATTTGACTTTTAGGCTAATTAAATTCTGTACAACATTAAAATGTCTTTTTTTCTGCATTATATGCAATTTTTTAAACACACGGTGTACAAAAAACAGGCTGTACTTTAGCGTAGGTTAATCTAATAAATTTTATAACTTCATACATAAATCGTAAATGTGCTTGTGGACTTTCTTTTTCAAGGAAAATATTCTTCTCGAAAAAAAAAGAATTACTTCAACGAGATGCAACTCACACATCTGAATTCAGTACGCTTTCATTGCTCTCAAAAGAAACGGACTCTCTTCTCTCTATCAAAAATTACTCCAATCATAAATTTCTTGAGAACAAAAAACATAAAAGAGTGGCATCTCCTCATTCTAAGACAGCCATTTTGCTCTTTAGTTTTTGTTTGTTTATATGTATGTGCAAGGGATTGTAAAGTTCATTTATTTATCCGAAGGAGAAAAATAATTAAATAATTTTAATAAAAGACCTTTAGCTCAAGAAAATAAATATATAAAATAAAAAAGGGGTCGGAAAAAACCAAATAATAAATCTAACAGTTTTTCTTTAGCACTCGTAATAAAAGCTGGAGAAAAAATCCGAGAGAAATTCTAAACTTTCCTTTAGCTAAAATGCTATTTATTTTGCCACGTAATTTTTTTTCCAAGTAAAGTGCTCTTCATAATAGAAGCAATGAGAATAAAAGTTGTCGTGCAATTATCATTCATGATTGAGCTGATAATTGTTTTCTTCATCCTGCAACTAGGCTTTTAACTGAGGTTTTGGGATAGTCATAATACTAAGCCATTTTTCATTGAATTTGAGGAAATTCAAATTTAAAGCGTGGTCCAACCCAAATGCACTTTGTTCGTAGGTTCGTGGCAAAGATGAACAAAAGAACTAGTTCGATACAAATCTCAAATATATTAGTACTATTTTTCGTGTTTGCCACGAACCTACGTTCAAACCTATTTTATTTAAATGGCTTCGATCATGGGTTTGTGGCGAAAACGAACAAAAGAACAAGTTCGACACAAGTCGTAACATAATTTTTCCCATGGCTCTCACACTATTTTTTATTTTTGCCACAAACCCACGATCAAGCCCATGTTGTTTAAATGGGTTCGATGGTTGGTTTGTGGCAAAAACCTATAATTGAGATTCAATGTCATTAATGTGCCGTATTAATTATTGAATTATTCTACGTTTTCTGCTATATATTTTTTTCTCTTTAAATATCAGCAAACAAATAAATACAACGGTATCAAATCACATGATCGAGGTGGCCATTTTACACCGCCATGATGTAAGACATTACGATCATTGAATTTTTTGCGCAAAACAGCCATTGTTTCGTAGACTGGAATCACATGTCGTCTAGATTCATGCCCTTATTAAAAAAAATATTTCGCTACAAAAAAACACTGTTGTAAGTAAACGTTAGTTACTTTCCTCTCAAAAGCGATTTTATTTTCTCATTTATCGCCAATTTGAATGAAATTAAAAATGGATGGATGATGGATGAAACTAGGAAGTTTAGATAATGACTGGCTGTGTTCAAAGAACTATTTGAGGACAGAAATTAGCGATACAGTTACTCATTTGATGTATTCAAAATTGAAGCAAAGTCGGGCTTTAACGGAAAAAGATACATATATAGTACTGAATCATATTCTCCAGAAATTTTTTAAACGGAGTATTTTTAAAAATCATTTTATTTAACTGCAAAAGTTTATTTCAGATATGCCGTGTACCAGGAATCATATCTAACCCTCCAGACCACCATTTCTATATGCTCACTACTTCCATTAAAACCCACTCATCTTTACAAAAAAAAAAAAAAAAAAAAAAAAAAAGAACTGTTAACTTGTTAACAGTGCTCCCTAGTAGTTTGAGTCCGGGGACTTACATCTTACTCTTACATCTTTCATCAATTTGCAAAGATGTATACATCTTCCCATAAGAATTATACAGCGCGAAAATTCTACATCAGCGAAAATTCTACATCTTTCGATTTTTTTAGTGCCATCACTAAGCAAATTGCAGAAAATCGATTGCTTTTGTACCCTCACTAGCAAAATGACATTTCAGAAAACAAATTAAACATAAAAAAAATGAGCAGAACATGTATTTTGTTATAATTTTTAATTAATTATAAATAAATTCATTTTAATTGCCCATCGTATGTATGGTCAGTAAATAATATGGAGAACATGTTGCTTGACCTATGGAAAGAAAAAAAGTCCAAAAGTCCTCCTCCAAGTCCATTTAAATTTTTTTTTCTTTCACAAAAATTTTGCGTCTTCTTTTTTTGACATTTAAATAAATGAAGGATGAAAGATGTTGTCAATGTAAACGACTGTTTCACATTTTCAACATCTTTCATGCGTTTCACGTGGATGTGAGTCGGTGTAAAAAGGCTATTAACTACTCTGGGGCCGAATTATGGCACTCGTGATCGAACGAATTTCCTCACGTATGCTTTTGTTTAATAATATATTTAGTCAATAGCGAATTCAATCACGAGTGTCAGAATTCGGCCCCTGCCGATTTACAGTTAATGCTGAATGAAAGTGTTTTCAGTTTAATTCTTAAAGTGTATAAAAACATTTTAATATATATATAGTAAAGACATTTTAATATATATTTTTTATTTATTGTACAAACATTTTAACAAAAACTAACACCCAGTTAATCAACATTTTAGAACGAATTTCGCCTGAAAGAAATTTTTCTAAAATATATTTCAAATGGAAATAATTTTTCTTTTTCGTACACCGGTGTAAAACTTTAACCTGCAAAACTGAAAACCTCAATTTAAATTATTACTTAAACGTTTATTGATTGATTTGGGTTTTTTTTATTTTTAATTTAATTAAAAATTTTTGGCCAGCCCTGTCGTTTTTCTGATGCAATTTCGTTAGTCAAACGCCACGTCCTGTGTGTATCCCTGTTTGCATGCACATACATACATACATTCGTTTACGTATACATGTATTTGAAGTTTCTCATGTGCGCTTATTCGATTCTTTCCAAATGTATCCCACTCCAAATTTAACCTAAATTTTTCTTATCCTTCCTCCCTGCCTGCACTTCACTTACAACAAACTGATATAAAATACCCAAAAAAAAAACATAAAGCTTTATATATGTATGTATGTAGTATAGTATCTACATAAAACGGCATTTATATGCACGCACTCACATTAATGGGCACTCACGCATACATGCACATACGCATACCATTTCTGAAGCACAATATGCCACAAAAGAAAATGCGTAACTCAAAAAATAACAAAAAATAAATTAAAGCGTTTACAAAACTGTATGTGTAGGCTTAATGCTTTATTATGCGTTTGTGTGTGTGTGTGTGTGTGTGGTTTTGTAAAAGCTGTAAAGCAGAGTGCGTTTTGAGAAAGGAAAATTGATTTTTCTCATTTGTTTTTCCTTATTCTTCTGCACTTTTTCAAAAGTTTGTATGTATATTTTTTAGGGGTTGAGTGTGTTGAGGGTGTTTGTTTCATTTACATTGTGCGTGCGTGTGCGTTTTATGTGCAAAAAAAAAAAAACAGAACAAAAAAATGAAACAAAAAAGTCATTTAAAGAATTTTCGTTTTGTTAAGTTTTCATTATTTAGTTTTAGCCAAACGGAAAGTAACCGGGTGACGGTAGGAAAAATTAGAAGAAATTCTTTAAATTTAAATTTTTATGCTTTAACATGCTTTCAAGAAATTTCAGTAACTTTTAGAATTTCCGAAACTGCCACAGCATTTTGTAATTGTGTCAACTTGTAACAACTTTTCTAATTATGTTATTAATTTATATTCAAATTAATTTATATGCAAATAAAAAAGTAAATGTCGGACTTCTAGTTGGAATACGACTAGTTCTTGCATGGTTGCCGTAGCGGTTGGTTCACTGCCGGCAAACAGTCAAGTGAAGTCGAAGAGACTCCCTTTAGTTAGATATAAAAAGTGTCCCTTACACCATAATGTAAATACAGGTTGTATACTACTTTGTTTGTTTTTTGTTTATAACTTTTGATTAAATGAACGAGAATGCATCTTACATTGATAAATGTTTTACTTAATGTCGGCAATTGTGTATGAAATAGAATATCAGATAAATGTCCGCGAGCCATTTTACTCAATAGCGAATTCGATCACGAGTGTCAAAATTCGGCCCCGGCTGATTTACAGTTGATGCTAAAAAGGGTTTTCAGTTTAAAGACATTTTGATTTTTTTTTTATTGTACAAACTTTTTAACAAAAACTAACACCCACTTGATCAACATTTTAGAACAAATTTCGCCTGAAGGAAATTTTTCTAAAATATATTTCAAATGGAAATAATTTTTTTTTGTTTCGAACACCGGTATAAAACTTTAACCTGCAAAACTGAAAACCTCAATTTAAATTATTACTTAAACGTTTATTGAGTGATTTGGGTTTTTTTTATTTTTAATTTAATTAAAACTTTTGGCCAGCCCTGTCGTTTTTCTGATGCAATTTCACACCTTTCAGGCGGTATTTCATTCATTTCAAAACGAGTATTCAGTTTGAGTTGCTTTTCAGATATCCCCACAAAAAAAGTCCGAATCAAATAATGAAATGAAATAAATTGTTGCGGAAAGAGGCCTCGTAGTAATACCATTGTAATATTGGCTGTATGCGTTGAGGCATCATCTTGTTGATACCGCATGTTAATCAAGAACAAAGCCGGCAGTTGTGACAATATCGCTGATCGCTCCCCATTGACCGTTACCGTTGCGCCTTTTTCAGTTTCAAAGAAGTAACGACCAAAGTGCACACCAAACTGTCCCTTTTATAGATGCAATGCACAAGAGACTAATGAATAATCTGAGGGGTTATCGTGGCCCAGAACCGACTATTCTGTTCATTCACTTATACCTTGTTCATACATGCATTTCTAATTGAGATATTATTCAGTTTATTGACATAATATTTTTTGCGTTCATACATACAAATATTGCACTAACTCAATTAGTATTTGACAGCTGGAAAAAAGTTGTTGTTTTTGTTTTGGTAGTTAGAAAGAAAAAGTGAAAAATATTTTGTTATTTTGTTTTGTTTGCTTTTGTTGACATTTATCTCGTCATTCATCTATCGAATACTTTTGCTTATTAAACACTTCTTTCACAGTGTTGTGTTTAATCTTTTTCTCAATATTCAAAGCAATTTTGAGTTTATTAAGCAATAACTTTATTGACTTTTTGTATGGAATATTGAGCTCAATAATGGACTTTATTGCGATTATCTCAATAAAGGCGCATGTATGAACATGGTATTATCCATTCAAATCAAAATGTGCCTCGTCACTTATTATGATTCTTTTCCTGAAAATTGGGGTTGTCATGGGCGAGTTGTAATGTCCTATTGTCCCATGTACGGTTTCTTCTGGAAGAAGCTCTTATGTGTCAACTAAATCTTAAATACACTCAGAATATTTTTGCAGTAACTGACTGTAGTTTATTCCAGCAGTAATCAGTGCAGTTATTATTTTCAAATGACAAAACGTTAAAAAATGAATGAAATTTTAATTTTAACTGATTTGTACAGTTGCTTAAAAAACTAACTACAGATAAATACAGATTTTCGGTCACACTTAATAATGACAGTAATAACCTACGTTACACATACATACATACATGAAGGAACCAAGCTGTTAATACGTGTATAATTACCCTGATGGAAATGTCAGTAGAAAAACTCTAGTGATTTACTATTGACATGGTCACCAGTACTAGTGGCATATTATACCTCATACAATGATTTTTTCTCTTGGCATTCAGCATGTGCTTGTCATTGCAAATCAACTACTGACGAAGGAACTAGTGACTAGGTGGTTCTAATGCGACTATGTGACGACCATGGTACTAGTGTTTCTCTATAGACATTGTCGCTACCCTGAAAGAAATGTCAGTAGAGAAACTCAATTGAAAAATCAAGAAATAAAATTTGTCTGCTCATTAAGAATGTTGTCAACTCAATGTTTTCTTTCCAAATAAAAACGATTTTTATTTAATGATTTTGGTGGCCTTACAAATTTCAACAATCACAACACTGTTCATAAAATAAAAAACTGGAGACACTATGTTGACTGTTTGATAAAAAGTCACCAATATAGGCGAAAAACTTAGCGACTTGGAGTCACTTGACTCTAGGTTTCCTTTAGGGTATTTATAATTTGGTTTCTACATACATTTGTAGCATGCATACTCCTTACTTAAATTCATTGTAGTGGAATTTGTTCCGATTGTTGCGATGGCTGAGTGTGGGTATGGCAGCTGGTTTCAAAACGCAATGTTGCATGTTCGAATCTCAGCAGAGGCTTTGCAGTACAAAAATTAAACAAAGGAAATAACACAGTTCGGAAACTATAATTAAATAAAATGATATAAAAAAATCACCACAGGAGAAAAAATAAATTTTTTTTTACAAATTGATTACGCATTAATTATCTGATAGTTAGAATAAAGGAAAAATCATTATTTTTATCGATTGGATTCTGTAGATTTTTTTTTTAATATTTAAATTCAAATGACGTAATTAGTAAATTAAAATGAAAAATAAGTAGGACGGTTTTTAAATGAAGTTTCATTTATTTCAAAGACTGTTTGCAGTTAATTTTACGGACAAAGTTTTCTGAGTGTAGCAAATCTTTGTGCAAAATTGTGGCCAAAGTTGTTCTTTGACGTTTATGCTCTTGAGTCGAATTGAGGTTGATGGATTATTTTGTTTACTTTCTTGAGCAGCAGTAACGGTTTCAGCCGATCCTGCAGTATGTTGTGGTTCAAGCTTGAGCTCCCTCTTTCTTCGAAATCATTCACTAAACGCACAATACAGAGAGCGTCTTGTTAGCACGTTGTTTCTTCTAAAAATTTCACGTAACTTTCTCAGCTTCACAGTAATCGATGACTGATTTTGATCATCAACTGATTTTGATCATCAACGAGTTTTCTATCGCTACTGGTCCAGTGTAGATATATTTTTTTAGGTCGGAAATTAAAACTTAAGGAGGGTACAAACGGCATGACAAAGATATGTACGCTTAACACGTGTTAGACAGTTGACCAATTTGGTTGTCTGCTGCAATTATTGGATGGATGATAGCAGTTAAAAGTATGCTGCTGCCTGTGAAACAGTTTGCTGTTACACCAGCATTTAATGAGAGCTGGTGCAACCGCTCAGATTCGATTAGCAACAAATTCGTCGGCAGTCACAATTAATCTGCTTTCGCCGTGCACGCTTTAATTTTATGTTGCCAGAGACATTTTCCCTAAATGATCACTAAATGATGAAAAGAACAAAACCTGGAAAATTGTTTTTACTAAAAATTCGCTTTTCAAAAAAAGAAAATTATTTTGCTAATGAACTTTCAAATGAGCGCGAAATATTTGTCAAATAAAAATAAACAGAAATTAAAAAAAAAAAAAAATAACAACTGCAAAAGGGAATTTGTTGATACAGTACTATTACATACATACATATGTTTGTATGTATGTATGTATGCATGTACATAGAAAGCAAAAAATACCAACCAAATTAATTGAAAGTATTGAAACGACTGAAGAATATTTGTTTGAATGTTATTGCAAAACGACTCACAAACATGCAATTAAGTCGTTAATACTTCATCGATTTAATACCCTTTAAATTTTTGTTGTTGTCTTGCTTCATTTTTTTTTTTAACATTTTTATATTTTTGCTGGATTTATGTGTAAAGGAGCAAAGGAGTCGCCGGCTTTTGTTGTTGTTGTTGTTGTTGTTGTTGTCTTGCTTAACTCGCCCTATTTTGGCGTCATACTTACAAACCGGCAAAAGGATTAAAGTATTAACGCGTGCGGACGCAATGGATGAAACAAATCATTGAAGCTTGACGAATACATTGGATGATATGAGTCTGATATGATCCTGGCCGCCAAACGGAAAAGTATGAGAAATTTGAATTAAATTGGCGAGTGGTATTGGTATTGGCTTAATGCTGTATATGAGTGTAGAGTTTTATTTTGAGTTATTGATGGATGAGAGTGTTGTTGTTTACATTTGTTCACCACGGTGGGTGGAAGGGGGGGGGGAAACAGAGAATATGTGCAAGTATATGATAACAATCCATCAAATAAATAATAAAATGTTTAAATTACAGTTAAAAGTCAAATTTAAAAACAATTTGCAAGTTATTAACTTGTTTGTTTGCTTGCTTCTCTGTTTTTTGTTTGTTTGTTTTTCTTTGGCATTTTGGAAAGTTTCTGTCTTAATACAGGAAACGGAAATGAGCACAAATGTTTGGCTAAACTACTGGCATGATGGCAGACGCTTGATTAGTTTATACGAATAGGCCTATTCTTTTACAAACTTATTGTGTTGCCAGTTAGAAACGCATCAATTGTTAGAAACAGTATTTAAGCGGTACAATAGCTGCTTCTTTTTTTTATTTTTGAGAACGTTTCATTGAAAGAAAGAAAAAAAGTCCTTGCTTACAACAGAAGGAGTCAAAGAAAGCAAAATGTTGTTGATTAAAAAGGCAAACATCAACTCTAACAATTCTTTGCTTTGCTTATTGTCCAGTGCTTCCACCAGACACACTCGCATAGACAACCAACTCCAGACACAAGTGGCGAAAGCAGGAGAAAAACGCACTGGCATGAGGGCCTACTTTTTGCAAATCGAATGAAATCATAACTGATTTATAATATTTTATTTTTCCCTTACACAATTTCTACGCACATATTGAACTAACGACTAAAACAATACCTGGCATGTTTTTATTTTAGGAAAACAAAAAAAAACATATCCATTTAAAGTCTTCATGAATACTTGCATGTGCTTGTCCTTTCACAGATTGTGTGTGTGTGTGTGTGATGCAGTGATATGGTATGGGCGTTTGTAAAATTTGTTAAGGTAAAAAACCAATCAAGACCATCAATAAAAGGCACGTCAATCATCACAGCCCAACCAATACTCTTGTTTTTTTTTTCTTAGTTTAGCATACAAACGGCATAATGTTGCCAAAACACTCCCCCCCCCAATGCAACGGCCTTCTTTCACATCACCTGCATGTGTACATACATACGGTGTTCAATAATATGATTGCTACAAATGCCAACCAACTACTTACTCTTGTCATAAAATTGCTGGCGCTCGGTCAAGCTTTTTGTTTTTCCCATTTTACACATTTTGTTTTCTATACAATTCCCTGTACCAGAGTACTCCGTTCATCCAACCAACCAACCAACCAACCAACCAACCAACCATCCATCCATCAGTTGTTCGTCGTATATATGAATTGTCCTTATGGTCTCACTTCCGTTTGAGCTTTTTTATTGTAGCTGTAGGTATGTGCTCACATAAGTGGACATGCATGTGCAGGTTTGTATTGTTAAAGACATCAGTATTTGTAACTAAAATTAAGTTTTGAATTCTGGGTTTCATCTTCATTTTTCCGCACCTCACTTTTTTATATCAGAGATGCGTAAAAGTAATATTTTGCCATTGTTACGGTTTGAGCTGGGGTAAATGTCTAGTCTTTGATATATTTTTTTTATTTTCTTGCGCGTTGACAATAAATTTATTAAATTTCCAAATTTACATCATCATCACTGGTAGCATTCAAATTATTCGGAATAGTTTTCTTAAGCATATAAAATGATGACCACAATCAAAATTGCCAAATAAATTTATATTAAATTACTTTTTTAGCTTCAAGTTCAATCCTTGGTTTGTCACTTTTTAATCAATATCAAATAAGTAAAGAAAAGTAACATTTTTATGGCTAATTACCCAAATGTTGGGTAATTAAGCGGGAAAAACATTTTCGTTTGGAGAGTGGGAATCTGCTCTAAACGAAAACTATCGAAGAACGGGTTTCGTTCTGGTCGGCTGGAATCACCGTTCAGAGAGAAACCTGCCTCTTTCCCTGTGTCTTTCTTTGTATTAGCTGTTTACAACTATTAAGGGGAACACCAGCGAATTTGTACATGTCCTCCTGTTCTAAGTGGGCACCAGATCGCGCCAGTTCATCCGCCATTACATTGCCGTATACACCAGGTACCCAGAGAAGCTCCAGGTCTGAAGGTGTCGTTATCTCATTTAGAGATATACGGCATTCACAAACTAATCTAGATGTTGCATAAACACCTGCTATCACATTTAGGGCGGCCTTGCTGTCAGTACAGATTAGGAAAAGCTCCTTGTACGAGTATAACCTGTAGTACGTCATCCAGTATACAGCTCCAGCTCTCCTTATCGCCGTGACTTGAGGGACGTTAAAAACTAAAGAAATTTTAATTTTAACTGACTTGAATAGTTGTTCGGTCACAGTTAATAATGACAGTAGTAACTTACGTTACGTTACACATGCATGAAGGAACTAAACTATAAATATGTTTATACATATTTATAATTCGGTTTCTGCAAACATTTGTATGTATGCTTTTTGTTGCATTTGCTCTGATTGTTGCATTTGCTGAGTGGTTATGACAGCTGCTTTCAAGTCGAGATGTTGCATGTTCGAATCTGAGCAGAGGCTTTGCAGTATAAAAATTAAATAAGCGATTAGAAAAAGGAGATAATACAGTTAGAAAACCATAATAAAATTAAGTAAAAAAATCACCGCCCAAGAAAAAATTAAAATATTTTTACAAGTTGATTACGCATTAATTATTTGACAGTTTGAATAAAGGAAAAGTAATTTTTTCTATTGATTATATTCCGTTAACATTTCTTAACATTGTATTTCAAATAAATAAATTTAAATGAAAAATAAGTAGGACGGTTTTTAAATGAAGTTTCATTTGTTTTAAAGAGTGTTTTTTCAGCTAATTTTACTGCCAAAGTTTTCTGAGTGTAGTTGTGTGGTTGTGATGTGGTTCTGCATCAAGGAGGCAGCGGCACATTTGCCAAGGAAGCTTGCGACTAATTGCAATGATTAATATTTAAATAAGACTAGAAAAGTAAATTTTGAAGACTGGTAAACAACTATTCGTTTCTTAAAAATCCTTAAAACCTGCATTAAAATAAGTTGGCAGCCAGGGGTTTTGTGTTTTTATCGCTTACCAAACTTCCTGTTCCACGTATGTACGTTGTTTGTGTAGATGTCGTAAAACCATTCATTCACACTTTATAAGTTTTCTTTGTAAAATTAATTTGATAAATATCACTTTTAAATAAAATACATAGAAAAGGACCTCGTTAAAACATCAAATTAAGCTTCATCAGCAAAAAAAAAAAACAAATGAAAAATCATACTTTTATATTTGTACAAAATTCAAATGTTAAATAACGAATGAAACAGAGCAGCAACACACAGAAAAGAAAGAAAAAACAAAAAACAAATTATAGAACCCAAAAGAGTGGCAAACAAGTCTAGTCCATATATCACAGTTGCCAGTTGACTGGTTTGACTTTGGAGCTTCATTCATACTCGTATAATGAAACACAACAAGCCAAAAGGAGCAAAAAGCAGCCAAATCAACAGCAAAAACTTAATCGACAAAAAAAAAAGTGAAAAGAAACGGGCCTCACAATGATTTTGCTGTTTCAAACTGACAGCACAACGTGGGATTTGTGTTGTTATTTTGCATTTGGAAAACTGCATGCGGGAACGTGTGATAATATTTAGACATTGTGACATTTGTTTGATTTTATTCTAAATTACTTGCTGTTGTACAAAGGAAAACAAGGCAACCCTGACTCATTTTCGTGTTTGCTTCCATTTAAATGTGACATTTAATTCGGGAGGCTGTAAATTTATATTCACGGAATTGTAAGTTATGCACTTGACTGATTTTTGTCATAGAATATGGTGTTATTTTTTCTCCATATTCCCTTTCCCTTTTTTTTCCATTTTTTTTGTGTGTAAAAAGCACGCAATTCAAACGCGTTTTATGTCTAGTTTGTCATTTATACGTTTTACAAATACAAATTCATACCCCTGCCGTTGTAACCAATCAAATTTCAAATCCATTTCTTTACTTTGTATCGATTGCAAAACGTTGTTATTTTTGCTGTCGATGTCATTTTTGTTGTTGTTTTATTTTTTTATTTTTTATAAAACTCTATATTGGTTGTACAGCATAAAACGTTTTCAGTTTTACATTTCAATCTTAATTTAGTTTTTGAAATAACATTTATTTTTTCATTTTTTCATTTTTTTTTGTAACATTTTTTATGAAATTTTTGCAAAGTGCTTTTTCAGCCTTTAATATTGAAAGCTTGTGGGCGGAAGGAGGCAGCTGGTTGCCAAGAAAGTGAGACTAAAATATTTACTTTGCTAAATAAACAGGAATTTATGATTGCTAAATAAACATTGAGGCAAGGTTTTGGAAGTGGAAAATATGGCAGATATTTTTCTAGCAATTATTTATTTAAAAGCTAAAACCTTTGAAAATATTGCTTAATACATTTGCTTAATATACTTGTAATAAAAACAGAATTTTGGCGCAAGAAGAAATATCTTTGCAAATATGCAAAATAAGGTAGTAGTAGATTTGGAAAGACTTGTTTTAACATGAAACTTGCATAAATGACAACAAGCATGCATCAGCATGCCTGAGGGAAAATACTACTAACTAATACAACTATAATTAAAGCCACGCTTTTTGCGCTTGTTGGCTTAAGGTTTTAGATTTTATGTAGTGCAGAGGTTTTTCCAGCTTTAGGTTTCTTACACATGTCTGTTAAAATTGAAGTGGCTTTTTGGCTTCACCTGAGATATAACCTATAATAGTAAAGCACAGCCTCAAATATGTGCAATGAACAATTCAATTGTCATTGATTGTATTCTAGTTAATTAGCCTGTGTATTTGTTGTTTATTTTGGTTTTGCTTTACATACTTTTTTGCTCGTTAGTTAATTCGATCACCAATATGACGATTTGGTTGCCATTGCAAGAAACTGCTTGGTTTTAGCATCCCTGGAAACCTTACACAAAATTTAGATAGATAATATACAACAACTTGGGTGGCTGAGTGGCAGGAGTTTCGCTTTAGAAACATGAGAAAGAAAAGAAAGAAAAGGACGGGTGCTGAGGAGAAGTGTAGCGGCTTCGAAACAGCTAGTTGTCCCCCAGCAAAAGTTCTTTGATATATTCTTTGTCTAGTTTAATTAATATCAATCACAACAATAATATTTTGGAATCAACTAGAGCTCTGTGAACGTTATAGTTGCATTCAGTGTTGCCAGAAGAAGGGGAAAATCCCTACATGTAGGTATTTTTGATACTGAAATAAAAGCGTAGGGAAAATCGGACAGACATTTTTTTCAACGTGTAGAGAAAAATAGGATTTTTTTTTTACATGGCAGGTATTTTTTCGAGAAATCTACTGGCAACACTGGTTACATTACACAATACATAAGGTCTAAAAGAGGCTTAAGAGAGCCACCTAAATTTACATGTGCAGGTTTCAAGGCCAAGAATTGTATATAGTCTATTATTAAATGAAAGTAGAGTCCATATGCAGGTATTATGGGCAAATATAAAGCGATTGAAAAATATTGCATTTGCAACACCTCCAACAATTTGGCGATGATGACTATTGTAAAAATCATATTTAGTGTAATTAGCTTATGCTTGTGGTAAACTTTACCTTTTTCTCTTTCAAATCATGTAAAAATTATTTAAATACAAAATTCGAGCGGCAGCTCCTTAGACTATTATATTTTCTCAGCGCCTTGAAATCGTGTTAAATAATTTATGCTGAACGCTCGATATCAAGTTAATGAAAAAAAAAAAAAAAATGCAAATTTACTTACTTGATCGTCAGCAAATGTCTCATTTCATACACACACACACACACACACACACACACACACAATCTTCCTGCCTTCCATGAGAGTTGCATACAAATCTGAAAAGAAATCCTTTATTATCTCTCGTTTTCAAGTATCTGGTAAAAAGAAACAAATTCCAAGTTTAATTTAGTAACGAACATTTTGACATTTCTCCATCATAAATGATTAAAAATGACAGTTTTAATTGTCAACAAATGATAACCTAACTTCACCAAAAAAACACATCATTCACTCACTCACTCACTCGCTCACTTAAACTTCCAACCTGTGCCCCAGTTCGTGTTAAATCCAGGAGGAAAAAAAGCGAAACAAAAACTTACAAGATTTTCTAATAGAAATTGACAATGTTTTTGTTTCATTGTTGCGAACAAATGAAAATTCTGTGTTGTTTTATTTTTTTAAACTTTAAATTTAAAAAAAAAAAAAAAAAAACTGTAGTCTGCGTTTGTTCATTAAGAATAGAATATTGAAGCAGCACTTTCATATGAATGCAGTAGTATGTACGGTGGTTTTGTATGCTGTTAAAATTGTAACATTACAACATGTCTGTTACCTTTCTGACATTTGATTGAGATTTGTTATCGGCGCGTATTCATCAATGATACATATGCATCAAAGCCAGACTGTATGGTGGCGTTGGATGGAGTGTGTGCGTTTGCACAATATAAAACTTACAGCCATGTAAGAGTTAATTTTTTTTTATATTTTTGGTCAAAAATAAAGGAAAAAGCAATAGAAACGCATGCTGTGTATGGTAGAGATACATACGTATGTGTGTATGGCGTACTGTTGGGTTTGTTCGCGTTAGAGCGGTTGTGGTAGAGGGGGTTAAATCGGCGCATGTTACATGATTTCAATACTAAAATAATTTCTTTTTCTAATTTCATGTTTTCTGCCTGAAAACCAGCCTCTATATGTAAATGTATAAACAGTGCTCTCTCGCTAATACGAACACCGCAAATTAATGACAGCTTGTTTCTTTTATTGAGCATAGCATTCTCAAATATGTTTACTAAAAACATTTTCCTTCATAATTCCATTTACATTTATTTAATTAATATTTTCCATACATCCAATGAAAATGTTCACGGTGAAATATAGTGAAATGAATGAACTTGATTGAAAATTACTCATTAGGTTTCATAATATCGTTAATAAATTTTAAAAATGAACTTAATTATTTATTCGCTATAAGAGCCAATTGAAATTTATTACTTTAGGTCTAAAAAAAAATAGACCTTAATGCTTTCTGTCTTTTTGCAGCCGTCTATATGCCGCCGACATTTCGTTGCTGCTAAACAACTCATCAGTAGACTTGAAAAATCTAAAAAGAATGTTTGAAGACCATTTACTTATTCCAAAATTCTAATGAACAAAATGAGAATCAGAAATGCTCCAACAAACTTTTTATACAGAAAGCATTTTACGTCTTGCAACACCTTTTACTTTGAGAATTTTGGAATAAGTAGTTGGGCTTCAAACATTCTTTTTAGAGTTTTCAAGTCTACTGATGAGTTGTTTAGCAGCAACGAAATGTCGGCGGCATATAGACGGCTGAAAAAAGACAGAAAGCATTAAGGTCTATTTTTTTAGACCTAAAGTAGTTAATAAATTTTCTTGGTTTTATGAAAAACTAACATTATATCCGTGAACGATTTCATTAAATTAATGAATGATTGACTAGAGCACACATATATTTTAAATTCTCATTTTGTTTAGAGTAGGCTCCTAGCATTAATCTTAAATATGACTAAACTTGCATAAAGGAAAATCGGCTTGATGTTAATTAATTCATTATATCACGAGTTTACTGTATTCTCATGTAATATGCGTAAGTATACTTTTCCTAGCAAAGCATCTGTTGTTGTAATCTATAGCTTTACACTCTGCTGGACTAAAAAACGTACGATTGCAACCAACAATTTTAAATAAAAAATCAAACAATAATTCGTAGTTTTAGTTGTTGTTTTGCTTTTATGAAATGACATTTTTACACATAAATACATACTTTGCATACAGTCAGGTTTGTAACAATATGTGTACAAAGCAAAAAAAAAACCAAATAAACAAATCCAACGCAATCGGTCTGCTCGCTTTTGTGTGAAAGCAAAACTCGTTGATTTTTACAAAACTAAAACAACCAAATGTGAAGGAAGCAAAAAGAAGAAAACTTTGCAGCTCCCTGTCCTTCCAACATCGCCATCGTCATCATCATGAGTTGAAACGTTGTCATTGTGTTTTCCTACTGATAAGGAATAAAAACACTCGCTCGCTGCAAATCAACCAGCTACTGTGCTGCCAGTTGAACATACAAAGTCCATTGACTAAAGCTCTGCGTGTGTGTGTGTGTGTGTTTTTTTTTCAAGTAAATTTAGTTCTTAACTTATGGCCACATACAGCAATTCATCAGAGATATTTATGAAAAGTAGCTGGGAAAATAGCATGCAGATACACATATTGGGATGCGATGAATAAACAGGGAGGAAAAAGTTAGCCAGAGTTTTTGTCTTTTCATCATAGTCAATAGGTATTTTAATAGTGGCAGTTTTGCAGTCATTTTTTAATTGAATAAAAACGTTTTAGGTAATAGGACAATCAAATTATTGCAAACAAAATAAAAATAAAAAAACAGGGCTGGAAAAGGGCTTAAAGGTTAGAGAAGAGCACATTGTAAAGTTGTTAGAAAAAGACTTACTGAAATACACATCTATAAACCGGCTTGAGGACAACTCGTACATTTCAATGCGCGAAAATCTCTAATTTAGTAAAATTTCCAATAAATTCATGAGCCAAAAAATAACATGTAATTGCCTTGTATGAATCTTGTATCAGTTACATGTCTTCCAGGGAATTGAAAAAAAAACCATACAAAAATCCAAAAGATGCTGCAACTTTCAAATGAAAACAGATTCGATTTGCTTATGAAATAAGACATTTGTTGCTGCACTTGCAACTGACATCAGCTTACATATTTTATAACATCTAACAGTTGGCTATTGCCAGTCAACAGTCTCATTTTTGAAATAAAATATTTTATTTTTAAACCTGTTTATTTTGCATTAACATGTCGCTGTTAAAAGCAGCAGGATATTGAGCATATGCAATTGTTTGGAATAAATATACAAATGCAAATGCCAGTATGTAATAAAAAATTATGTATATCAGCCCAAATTGCATAAATACACAAGGTAAATAAACGAAAGAAAATAGAACAGTACCCAATCGATCTAAATTATACAATTTGTGAGAAATTATAGAAAATAATACATAAGTACATGCATACATATATGCAAATGTACATCTGTTGACTGGTTGGTGGTGTTTGTGTTCTGGGAATCCTGTTGCTTTTTACATAGAACCTGTGTACAGACATCAATGCAACCGAAACCATTAAAATCACATTAATTTCCCTGGTTTAATCACAATGCGAGTGAATGATTGAAAACATCTTTCGCATTTTCAAAAAAAAAAAAAAAAAAACTGTGAAAAAAATAGCTCTTCAAAAAATAATGGGTTATCCATTTCGTGGTTTCAAAAGTATAGGACTGGAATTCGACATCTATCGAACTAAGTTATTAAGCCAATTTTTTCTTCTCAGTATAAAGTCTGACGACATTGATGAAAATGGTTCGCCTAACTCTCACACAAGGCATAAAAATTATCAAAACATCTAACAAAAATGGTGATTCTGCCGCAGCCACATATTGTGCTTTAAGAGGAGCTTATGGTTTACATAATCGTCCAACAACTACGCCAGAAATTGGCAAAATTGTGAAGAAATTTGAAGAGACTGGAGCGGTTACAAATATTGCAAGGCCTGTGCATTCATCATCGTTTCGCTCGTTACGCTGAAAATATCACTGCTGTAAGTGACAGTGTTGCCGAAGACCCGAATGTGTCGATTCCTCGCCGTTCTCAGGAATAAGGACTGTATTTTGCCTTTAGATCTACATCTACATCCATATAAAGTCCAGCTCACACAACAACTGAAGCCAGCTGATCATTCACAAAGTCGTAGATATGTGGAATGGGTGGGTGCTTGAACAACAGGCGGTGGACGGCAGTGATTTTTCGAAAAAAAATTTCTTCAGCGATGCAGCACATTTCTCACTCGGTGGGTTGGGTATGTTAATAAACAAAATTGTCGTATTTGGGGTTCTGAGAATCCTCAAGTAATTACAGAGAGGCCATTACATCCAGAAAAAGTCACAAAAAGGTGTGATTGGACCGCACCTTACTTCTTCGAAAACGATGATGGAACGACTGTCACCGCCCATTCGCAGCGTTATGTTCATATGATAACCGACTTTCCGACGAGAATGGAGTATATGTGGTTTCAACAAGACGCTGCCACAGGCCACACAACTCGAGCGAATATGGCTTTATTGCAAGAGGCATTTTCTGGCCGCGTAAGTTCTCGTCGTGGCGATATCAGCTGGCCATTAAGATCATGTGATTTGACACAATTAGACAGTTTTTTGGTGGGGGCTACGCAGATAAACCTTTAAGTCTTGAGCACTTAAAAACCATCATTCAACAAATTATGGCTGAGATACCGCCCAATATAAGTGAAAAAGTGTTCGAAAATGACCTCAAAAGAATCAATGCTGGCAACACTTCGCGTTGGTGGTCATTTAAATAATGTGCTATTTCACTTATAATGTCAACGTTCAAACTTTATAATGAAAAAGAAATATCATGGAAAAAAAATATTTTATATGTGGTTTATTTACGTAAATTTTGGAAACCGCAAAATGGATAACCCGATACTTAAAAAAAGACATTTCTTTTGTTCAAAACTGACCTGCTAACGAAATTTGCAGTAAATTCAACCATTAGTTGAAAGTGCAAAAAAGGACTTTAAAAAAGTATATTTATAATACCATTCAATTATTGTGAAAAAGTCTGCTGAAACGTTTTTTTGTTGTTGTTGTTGTTTGTTTCTTATTTCGCATAAGCCATGTAACAAATAATGCAAAATATTCATATTTATTTATAAAACATTTTCCTTATTATGATGTATTACATGGTGCAATGCAATCGGATACTTATGAAATATTCTACATTTGTTACAATAATGGCATAATCCTTCGAATCACAGCCAATTCTTAAGGGATCCTTGAGTTATCAATTGCTGTGTTGAGCTGCTGGCAAACAGTTGTTTTCAATAACTCAGTGGCAAAGGCGAATTTCTTGTTCAGTTATTAAATATTTGTAACAATTATTTGCATAAAATTGTTACATTAAATTGGGATTAAAGTGAAGTGAACATTCAAACGGAAAGGTTACTTAAAAAAAAAATTAAATTAAAAATGAGCAACCATTACACTGAACGAAAAATAATGAATTAAAAAAATAATAAAATTAAAAAAAAGTAATAAAATTAAAAAAAAAAAATTAAAACGAAAAAATAAAAGTTTACAGTTTGCCAAAATTACAACATTATTAACTGAGAAGATAAAAATCGTGGAAAAGTGTTGAAGCGTATTGAATTGCGACCACCTGCAGTTGATCCGCCTGGGTTGTAAGTTGAGTTGCTGCTGGTAGAGGAAATATACATATGTACATGAATGCGCTAGTAAGAAAGTGTGAGTGTATTGGCTTTATCGAACTTGCATTGGCATACATACATATGTATGTACACACTTACATCGCTACATAATTGAGGCTTCTTTAAAATACAACTTATTCTTCTCTTCAATCGCCATATTGTTATTTTTACTACCGATCAACAAAATGTACTTTTTTTCTGTCATGTGTGCATTTTTGTGTTTTTTGTTTTCGCTTGGTAATTTTATATTTATTTAAACAATAATATTTAATATTTTTTCCCCCACAACAAAAAAAAAATAAATTTTTATTTTCTTAAAAAAAATGAAACAGTTTAAATGCAGTCCAATGAAGGCAAGTACCACACAAAATCTCCATTTCACTATAAAAAAAAAAAAAAAAAAATATGTATGTTGAAACTTCTTGAAAGGTATACAATTTAATTCCAGGAATTTTTAAATACACAACTTTAACTAAATCAAATCAAATGCTTTGTGCCGACGTAACCTTGAATGAAAAAAGGAAACTTAGAAAAAAAATAAATAAATAAAAAAGTAACCAATAAGAAACAAGCTTAAGAAACATTAAGCAAAAAAAAAAATCCCAAAACGAGCGCAACATTCACGAAGAAAAATGTTGTGGCAAATGCATCTACTTCAAAAAAAAAAAGCATACCTAATAAGAAATGTTATATGTAGCTCTCCTACTAACCTTGATATTGGCAACATCTTTACGTATGAACGTACATATGTTTATGCACATATTGCTCAGCTAAATGTATGTATGTGCGAGTTGATCTCATGTGTGCGTGCGTGCGTGTGCATGAATGATTTTTTGGCCTCATTTCCAAGAAACTGCAGGTGATTTTTTTTTTCTCCTGCTTTCCTTATTGTTGTTATCGTTGTCATTTTTATTATATTTTGAGACGTTGTTAGTTTTGCAGTTCTATTTCTGTATTCTCTTTTTCTTTAAAATTCGCTGCTTTATACTTTTAAGGAAAGAATTTTTTGCTTAAAGCCGATATGCAATGCGTTTCTGTATTTCCGCGAATTTGTTTAATCGTTAGAAAAAAGAATTTCGTTAAGTAAAAAAAAAAAGTAGAAATATAACTTGAAAATCATTGAATCTATAAAAATCAAAAAACTGTTTGATATTCAAATATGTATGTATTTAGTTACTCCAGTTACATATATGCATATTTATGTCCCTGCATGCATACACATCCCAGCTAGCATTAGGCTGTATTTAAAACGTTTATGTTTTGGTATAGAACTGCTAGAAGAGTATTGGTATTTGGTAGATTGTCCTACTAAGAGTCACCGAGGTAGCAGGTTCGATTCCTGCCGAAGGCTTTGGGTGTTTCTCCAGACAAGCCAAAACCTTCGCAGTTTTGTGTTTGTTATATAAAAAAAAAAAACTCGTTGCATAGAAGTTGTTAAGAAAAGTAAAAGTGTTGCAAGACAAAAAAATGTTGTTTTTTAAGTTAAAGGTTTGTTTGAACTTTTTTTTTTTAAATTAAAATTCAAGGCACAGTGTATTAGAATATTCATATTAGTATCAGCCCCAGCGCCTTAGAGGCATTATTGGAGCAAGTTGGCAGTCTTATAAACTTATATTTACGAAGTTTCAAAATTTCAATAGATGACTACTATACAAGGTGAATATAATATATTTTAATATTTATAAAATATTTATAAAATAGCAATAAACCAAGATTTATGTATTCTATTCAAGTTTTGTTCATGAGAATTTGGAAATAAGTAGTTGAGTTTCAAACATTCTTTTAAGAGTTGTTTAGCATCAACGAAACGTCGGCGGCATATGGACGGCTGAAAAAGACAGAAAACATTAGGGTAGATTTTCAGACCTAAAATAACTTATTGTTTATTTGTTTTAGGTCTAAAAAGTAGACCTTATTATTGGTTTTCTGTCTTTTTTTACCGTTGGTTACTACGATTTGTGTACTTGAAAGTACCAAATTGTAGCTCTGAAAATACAAAAAAGTAATTCAATTATTTATTTGCCATAGCAGCAAGATTGTGATAAAAAGTAAAAATGTTGCGAAACGATAAAATTGTTTTCTGTATTAAAGACCTGTATGTGATTATCATAGTGTTCATATGTAGTAAAGTATTAAACATTCCTTGAAATTTGTTCGAGTTGAGTAGTATCAACGAAATCTGCAACTTCACCAAAAAAGAAAGACTTGACGAAAAAATTAGTAACAGGCAGTACTGTGCCTACTAAATGCGACAGAAGTTTTCTTATGTATTTGTCTCATTCATGCTTAAAGGCTACAAGTGCTGTATTATAAGTAAACTACGTATTTATAAAATCTAATTATTTTGTTCTTTTTCTTTTAAATTAAAAAAATTTTTAATAAAAAGCAATGTTTTTGAGAAACAGATTCTAGGCGGATTTATGCCAACACAGGCATTAATTATTTGTATAAATAGCGCAACGTCAAAATAGTATGAAAAATTTAAAAAGTGAAAATTAATGAACATAAAATCATTTTTATTTAATAAAATTTTATAAAATTGATTAATTGATTGATTGATTAATTTAAAAGTATTAAATGAATGTAATCAAAATAGAAGTAAACAAAAAGTAGAAAGCTATAGAAAACAAATAAAGAAGTAATTCATTCATTCAGTTAAAGGAATCATTCAGTTGAATTGAAGCATTCATACATGAATGACACAGATCTCATTATTAATGAGTGCCTCAGAGTGACTAATATAAGGTAAAAAACACTAACCGTCTAATTCATAAAAATTATAACAGGTTTATAAAGCTCTTATTTGACAGATTTTCCACACAATTTATGAATTAGACGGTAATTGTTTAAACCTTATCTTTGCTGGGCAAACATTTATTTTTCAACTTATTTTATCTTAAAGCTCAACAAATTGTTTGCTGGGTTCTCTACTGTTTGCTTCGGATCCCCAAAAATACATGCATACATACATATGTATTTGCTATACAATATGCATTTGATATTGACTTCATATCTGGTGATATGCTTTTTGTTGTTCTTCTTGTTGTTTTCCATGTATTTAACAACAAAACGGTTTATTTTTATTACTGCCTTTTGATGGTTCTTTTGAAAATTCTTTAGAATTTTGGTTTTCAAGCAGAAATTCTTTTGCAACCAAGAAAGATCCCCTTAAGGCTGCACATCCCCACACACACACACATACCTACATACATACATACATATGTATGTATGCATGTTTTTGTCAAGATTATGCTGTTTTTGATTTTACGTTTGAAGTTGAAAATATGTATGTATGTATTTCAAGGATTTGCCTTAACAGAAAGGTGGGTTTCCTTTTAAAATGTATGCTGCACAGTATTTAAAGTACCGTTAGATAACGCCTTCAAACAAAAATGTTTCTTCCTAAAGGACACAACAAACAATTTTTAATATTTGCTGATAGTTAGAAAACGAAAGGCTTGTTGGACTTTTATAAGACAAACACAAAAACAAAAGAATTCTTTTCATTTGTGCATTCTGGTTGGCGTTTTGTGCAATAAATTATATTAACTATAGGCATTAAAAAAATTCTGCTTTGATCATCGAGTAAACAGCTTTCAATAATTGTTTAAGAAATGTTAAAAAGTGTTTTTTGTTTTTTTTGCTTTTTTTTTTTTGTTTGTATGTGAAAGAGCAGCAAAGGAAAACAAAAATAGCCTTAAGTCAAAATGTTTGAAGTATGGCGAAATTTACAACAACAAAAATTGTTAAAAATATATCTATAGGGTCCGCCATCTAACGTTTTTTCATGAATAGTAACACCTAGCTCATGTCTGATTTGACAGATAATTGGTTTTATCCTTCCGCTGAGCGAATATGGTTGTGTATACGCTTCGCTAAGTGGGCCTGCGATCGACTTACCGAGTTTTTTTTGCCGATGGCGCCAAAAAAATATAATTTTTTCAGATGAAGCTCATTTTGATCTTGGCGGGTATGTAAACAAGCAAAATTGTTGCATTTGGGGCACAGAAAACCCGCACGCATACATTGAAAAGCCAACGCAGCCACAAAAGAGTTACTGTTTGATGCTGATTTTATTCCAGAGGCATAATATCTAGTCCTGGGATAGTGTCCGGGAGGAAGAGGGAAAAACAAGTTTTGCAGAGTATGGAGTTTAGGTTCAAGAGTACCTTTGTTTATTTTTGTGTCCTTTCAAGTTTTGGTGTGCGGAGTATCCAGCGGGAAGGGTTGAGGATACACCGAGATTTTTTTTTGCTCTCGCATGAGCAAGTGGGGAAGTCTGGCTCAGCAAAACGCTCGTAACATAAAATAAAAGAATGTTTGTTTTTGAGTAGAGATTTTTGCTATATTCCGAAACCAGGATTGATTATGGTTAAAATTAAGTGTTTAGTGCTTGAATAATCTGTAATCAAATTAAGCACAACGTATTTGATTTAAGAAAATCTGTGCTTACCGCGCACTTTTGACACCGCTGGGTATTGATTTGAGCACAAGTAGATGGGATTGTTTTATTCGGTGTAGGGTATGTTATTTACAAATAATTTATTTAATTTGAAAAACTAATTTACACAGCTTCAGATCGTTTTAATATACAAATTCTATTAACAATATTATTCAATATTTCGATAACAGTTTGTTATCATCTTCAGGATAATATTTGTAATTAAATTTATTTAATTTTTAAATTTATTTCTGAAATCTTTGCCATCATAACGTTATGTACCGGCTACTTAGGTACTCATAATATTTCCAACCCTAATATATTTACTTCTTCTGACTCTTGTGTTCCAAGTCAGTTACTGCTCAATAGAATAACACTAGTCATATTATTTTATATATTCATTGATTCCTACGTACATAACAAATATGTATGCAAATTTTGCAAATCTTTACATTTTTGATCAGTTTTCAGACATACAATTTAAACAGCTGATTGAGAAATTCTTGCAAGAATTTTTTGTGTCTCAGCTTTTTTACTCTCTTCTGTTGCTCTCTCATTGCAAATTGTTAAGTTTATTGAGCACTTTCAAGTAACAATTGTTACAAATTTATAACAATTTTTAGTTATTGAACAGAGCTATAGTGGTGTACGGGAATCAGCATAAGGCAGCCGTAAATTAATATTGTTCACTATTAAAATTTTCAGCGCTACGCTTCTTCTGTGGAACAAATTGCCTGCAGACATATTCCCCGCCAGCTGCAATGTAAAGAAGTTCCAATCACATGTGCACAAACACTACTCCCTCTTTCCTCCTCCCCAAAACCTAATTTCCTAGTTCCGGTACAATGCGCATGCATAAATAGGGGTCGTCCCCTGAGTACTGGTTCAAGTTAAAAAATATTTTCAGCACTACCAACCAGACTTTCCTTAACATTTCTGGTTGTCTGAATGTGATTTTTATTGATGGTAAATTAAAATGAAAACATCACTATACATATATAGAAGTTTTGATTTCAACCAAGCGACTGCATAATAAAAAAGGCTAGAGTTCTACTGTGCCTATTTACTGCAGAAAATGGCAACGACACAAAACTTTCAAAACGAAAATTTTCGTTTGTTTTTTCTTTAGTTATTTTTGGTGATTCCTGCAGCAGACAGAATTCTTTAGACCAACTTTGCTTTTCTTTCTTTTTAATGCCAAATTTATATGCAAATTAATATGGCGTGCCTCACGTTGCACGTTTGGCTGAACATTTAATGGCATTGAAATCATACGAAATTCTTAGAAATTTAAATTATTTTTCTCCAATGCACTTTAATTTTTTTTTCTGGCCATACATATTTGAAAATGTAATTTGAAACCGTTTTTAATGTATTCATAGAATGTCATAATTTTGTCAATTTAATTTTATCTGTTGAAAATGTACTCGTTTATTTACTTTTTGCTTTATTGCATTGATTTCTTATTAATAAAATAATTTGTTTTCGTGTTTGCTTTCATTGCAGCATTTAACGCTTTTTTAAACAACAACAAATCTATCGCTCACCAGCATCTTAAGAGAGAGAGCGAGAAAAAAAAATTGGAAAAATTGTAAGAAGCAGCTTTTTGCAGTTGAACGATTTTTCGACGGAGGTCCGGATTCATACATTTTTGCAGCAATAAATTAAAATACATAAATAAATGCTAAAAAAGCATTTAATTGGGATTAAAAAAATTCAAAAAAATTCTGTTTGGCATCATCGGCATCATTCTTATTATCGAGGAGAAGATCTGCTCTTACAGGCGACAACAAAAAAGACGGCAACGTCAACATCGTCAGCATCATCATCATCATCGTCCGCGGCGTTGCGAACAAACTCAATAACGTTGGAAAAAATTCAGAAAAACTGTCGCTGTTTGAGAAAAAGACGAAAATTTTATATAAGAAAAATTCAAAATTTATGGTTTGGCTCTAACGTTTAACACAGCATCAACAAAAACAACAACAACTAATCCCAATTATAACAACAAAAATTAAACCAAAAAACATAAAAACTCATAATTTATGAAATTTATTTGGATTTTTGCTTTCTTTGAAATTCAAAATTTTTCTTCTTGATCTACGACAAAAATAAAAGAAAATTTTTGATTACTCAACTTGAAAAAACAACAAGAAAATCATCAATTTGGCTGTTTAAAAATAACAAAAAAAAAAAGAAAACATTTTATTTCCCATTTCCATTACGGCTCTTGGATTTTTGGATTTTATCGTTTTTTTATCTGCTTTTTTTTTAATTTAACAACAACAAAACAACATCATGGATCCTCAGCAACAGTTTTGTCTAAAATGGAACTCGTATTCATCAAATTTGGCCATAACGTTTTCAAATTTATTCAAATCCGATCTGTTGGCAGATGTGACATTGTCATGTGATGGTAAGTGGAAAAACTGATTTTTCGAGAAACTTAATTTACAAATTATATGATCATTTCCATGCCAATGTCCATCCAGAAAGTTTTGTATACTAGACTTTGCAAAAATAACAACTGGCAAATAAATTTGTCTTGATGTTTTTTTGTACGGAGTATTTTGTGCATACTAACCCCCTAATTCATAAAAATTAGAACAGGCTTATAAGACTATTATTTGACATATTTGTATGGAAAATCTGTCAAAGAAGAGCTTTATAAACCTGTTATAATTTTTATGAATTAGACGGTAAATATTATGACATTCTTACACCCATATTCATAAAAACTATTGAAGGTTTATTACACGTTTATTTGGCAAATATTCCGTAGAAATACGTCAAATAAGAGCTTAATAATTTTACAATAATTATTATGAATATGACCTTTAGACTTTATTACACTGTATATAGTATAGCATACTATTTCGTTTTATCGGGGCTGCCACAGCCATCAATTTCGATCGAAAATTATTTGAATGCCGAAAGGGCTTCTTCAGACGAAATTAAAAACCAAACAAATTATTCGAAGTGAAATCACTAAGTTTTATGGTTGAATTAGTAGTTTCTGTATGCGATGGTACAAGAATAAATTTCAAACATTTTGTGAGCGTAGAGGAACCCTGTTACTGACACTTCGACGTCATTCTCCCAAACGGTAAGAGTTAGAGAACTGAAATTATCACCGTGCGCACAGTGGTTACCCGGCCGCTACAACAGCAAATATTAAAAAGGGCAAACAATTTAGCACTAAAGGATGGTCCCATACAATAAACTGTAAAACCTGGCTAAATTTAGCTGTATCTTTTGAACCATAAGAGCTAGAGACTTGAAATTTGCACAGGGTACGCCGTTACCAGGGCTACACAGCAACAATTCCCAATTGTGTTTTCTTAATTTTCAATTTTATTGCTGCGGCCTGGAGAGGTCACTTTCGTTTTATAAAAAGTTTCTTTTAAAATAGTTTTTTTTTTCTTCTTGAAATTGAAAAATTTCTTATAGAATGAATATCAAACAAAGTTTTCCTAACTTGCGATCCACATTTGAGAAAATTTCGTTGACACACGTCAGGCTCTATATGAAATAATTTTTGCTTTGGGGATTTTTTTGATTCTATCATATGGAGTTTGATGTATGTCTCAACAAAATATTCCCCCACATTCCAATTGTCGAGGACGACCTTGAGTCGACATGAAAAATTGCCACTTGGTTCTCGCTACCAACAACAATTGATGGATATTAATACCGTCTAATTCATAAAAATTATAACAGGTTCATAAAGCTCTTATTTGACAGATTTTCCATACAAATATATCAAATATTTATTTATTTATTTATATTCTATTAACAGGATAATTACAAATTATATGTTAATATTTAAAGAGCAATGACATCATAGGTCTTCAGCTCTGTTAGCGTTGTATAATCGTGTATTTATAATACTGTATACGTATGTATGTACTTAAGGCCGTGATTCACTATCCTACTCAATCGTACGATTCATTCACTGAAAATTGCTAGCTAAATCTGATAGAATTCTGTCCTACTTTAAAAAGTCGCATCAAAACGGCCACACTATTATACTTTTGTAAACAACTTCGAAAAGGCAACTCTGGTCGCATAGAAAAAGATGGCTTTTGAAAATTTTCAAAATATTAACAAATCGAACAGACTTGTCAAAAAGTCTTTCACACACATACACTTTTCGGACACACATGTCATTTTTAACAGATCGTACGAGTCAGTAGGATAGTGAATCACGGCCTTTAAGTATATTTAATTCTTAACTTTGGTTAAATTTGATCGTAAATATTGGCTTGTTTTAGGAATTGGGAAATCTTTAGAATATTTTCCTTGGATGGGGTAGATAGGATGGATTTTGGATCAGAGTTTCTGAAAGCTTGGTGGCGCGCTTGATAAAATTTTGGGCATTCGTCAAGGCAGTATAGTGGATTGGTGTGTATGTGTGTATGTTACAGTTACAAGGGGAGTGACAGTCAATATTGATTAAGTGTCCCTGGGAAATTTTTGTGTGGCCAAGTCTTAGACGAGCGAACTTAACTATGTACGTCCAACCTGCTAACATCTGGTGATGCTAAATCATTCAGTGATGTTTTGTTACTATTAATTGCCTTATACCAGGTTGAAGTTTTTTCGAATACTAGACTTCTATCGGTAGAAAGATAATATTTGTATATGAAATTGTTTATAACCCTGTGATCAATATTTGGGCAATATTTGAGGGGGGAACATTATTGCATTTTTGGCAGTTTGATCGGCGAATTCATTACCTATAATACCGCAATGGCCAGGTATCCATAGTAATAAGATCTTTGGGTATTTATCGATCCCAAAGATCCCTAAATTTTGTTACATATGTATATGTTGTTGTTAGTGGTATTTACGATGGACTTAATTCAAATATGTATGTCAAATAATTTTTATGAATTATTGGGAAAAAAGATTTTATCTAGTTTTTAGGTATATGTTTGTACACAAATTACACAATGCCGAAAATTATTGTCGAACAGCAGTATACAAGCGCCAAGTATTCAATATTGACTTGATGTGATGACAACGACGACAATTCGAATATGGGGAATTGTCAGGTGCGGACATTAACTAAAATAAATAAAAGTGAACTGACATAATTTTTGGAGTCAAAAAGTACTTCTGGTAATAATCAACTAATGTTTATAATAAAAATTTGCTAAATATATAATATTTATTTGATCTTTTTTTAATTATTTGAAATATTATATATTTAATAAAAATGAGCACGAAGAAGCTGTACTAAATAGTATTTCAAATAATAAAAATTTGCTTTTTAAAATAAGTTGTTATTAAACTCAGAACACCTTAAAGCCACAAATGAGACATTTGAATACAAAATAAAAACCTGACCTCAGCCAATTATATGTATAGATATACATATACATATATATCTTCTAAAACGTCTGTGAAATGTGCTTAAGTTTGTTCATACGTGTGTTCACACATAATTTTGTGTGGATGTGTGTATTTAGGTCTAATACAGTAATCCATTTTATTAACAGATTTAACGTAAAGAAACCTTTTCTTCAAAACACATGAAAAATATAATTTATAAAATTTAAATATGTATGTGTGTGTGTGTGTGTGTGTGTGTGTGTGTGTGTGTGTGTGTGTCTGTATTTCAATTTGCTCGTAAAAATGTTAATAAAAAAGTAAAAGACAAACAGCAAAAGAAAAGAGACGAATTTTCTTTAAATCAATGCTCTAAATAAACTGGAATACAGGAAGTCAAGTAAGAAAAACTACCAGTTTAACCAAAGGAAAATCCTACCAGCACTTGTGTGTGTGTGTGTGTGTGTGTATGATGTTTGTGTGAATACATTTATTTTTAAAGACGTGAAATATTATTTAAACAGCAGATACTCGTACAAACTCAAACCCACTTCAATGAGAATACTTTAATAAATGAATTACCATGTTTTCCGTTTTCTTCTTTTGTGCAGAGGAAACACAAGACGACGAAATGTAAAAGAAGAAAATCACGTCTACATTGTTAACTCAATAAACAGGTCATTAGTTTAAGACACGTTTGTAAGGACTTAATAATTTGTTATTAAATCAAATTCTGAATATGAAAATAAATTTATGTTTAACAGTTTATTTCCAAAAGTATTAAAAAAAAGAACTGAGACTTTAAGCAGAAAATTAACTTGCGGTTTGTTTTATGAGAAGTTGAGCTGTTGATTTACATACATGCGTTTCGCCGGTATTATTAAAGAAATGGCTGGATAAAAAAATAATTTTTCAAAGTTTTCATTTTAGACTGAATGAAAGCAATGCAGTTAAACAACGATAATCGATAAACGAATGACAATCATGACTCATTCGATTCTTTTTTGTTTCCAAATTAAAGTAATTGATTAAAATGCGATTACTTTTTTTAGTTTTACATGATTTGTAGTTGATTGTGAGTATAAAACATTGAAAAATAATAGAGGTAATCCTTAGGATTATTTAAAAGGTCTCTCAAAGAATAAAAAGTATTTCATATCGAAGCAAATTGGGTGCTGATGATCGCTGTGGTGAACAAGAAACAGCCATGGCATGTCCCCTAGCCAATCAGTCTTCAAATTTACTTTTCACTCACTTTAGGTGAGCAGCGAATTCAGGTCATGCTCTACATACAATGCTATGCTTAGCCCTAGAGTACTGCTGTTCGATGAGTCTATTCAAAAATTGTATGGTGTTAATTGTTGATCGAATAAATTCCTTAAAAGTAGTCGCGTTTTTTATTCCTGTAGCTGTATACTACAGAATATCTTTCTTGTCTCAACCCGTTTTCTTTTCTACAATAAGTGCAAGATTTTCAATATTATTTTGCACAAAAAATGTAGATAAGAATGGTTTTTATGGGTTTTTTTTATTTATCTATAGTTTGGAGTAGCTTTTCTTTTTTACTTTAATCTCATTAAAAAAAAAAAAAGTGCAAAAGAAATGCCTACTTTTTCCAGAAAAGAAAACGTCAGTAATTGTTTATAGTGCACTATTATTGGCTTAGCATACGACATTACGTATGTACATATAGTGTGGTTGAAGCCTTGTATTCCCCTCTCCCCTCTCCCCTTTACAACTTTGATTTTGCATCAAAGTATGCAATACTTTTTGTATGATAATTAATTTTTCTGTTTTGTATTTCTGTTTGCAGCAAATGACATCACATTAGTTGCCCTCAGGAAAGCAAAATAATTTTACAAAAACATTAAACAACAAACCGAAATTACACTTTCATTACAATGAGATTTTTTGACTTCTCATTCCTGTCACAGCTCAACATACAGATGATAATAAAAATATTTTTGTATATGATTTTTAATCTAAAAGCAAACAATTGCGGGCGTGTGTTTGTGTGTGTTTAATTTTTTTTGGCAACCACCATAAACTGTAGCTCCCTTTTTTTGTTTTAACGCTTCATTGGTGGCTTAAATCATAAAGAAGCCTACTGAAGCAGGACATCAGCAACAGCAGCTGAGCGAAATCATCAAACAACTATATGGATGACAACGTTATGAATACGTTTGATTTGTTTGTGCTGTTGATGTTTTAAATGAATATTAAAAACCCGCAATGTGTCTCCCCAAAATATGAAACCGCAAAATAAAAAATTTTTGGTTTTTTATTTATTTTTTTTTAATCGCTCAGTGTAATATTTTTGACGTGTAGAGCATGTGATTCATGTGTAAAATTTTGGAAAGTAGAGTTTCATATTTTTTTTCATATACATATTTTTTTTTGCTTTTATTTATGGATTTATTAAAAGGATTTTCATGGGGGTCCTGCTTCGCCTTCTTTCAAAGATTTTCATTTATATGTGACTGTTGTGTTATTTGTTGGTGGGCAACAAATTTTAATCAAAAGTAGTACTTTTTTTGTTGATTGATTCTCAGAATTCTGCATGCAAGTAAGTTCATACATTTTTACATATGTATGTAAGTATATTTTTGTCAAATATGGGTTCCGCTTTAGCCACACAGAATAGAAATATAAAATTGATAAAAGAAAAAAAAAAAGAAAATTTCAAAACATTTTTATCTATTGTATTTTGCAACTTGCAAGAGGGTCGTGATGTATTTTTAACTAATATTGTAATGATTGTTCTAAGGTCTGTTGTGAAAATCACTGCTTGAAATCATGTGTTTTCCAAAAACAAATTGCTTAAAAAACTTGACTCAATTCGGAAAAAACTTGACTCAATATCATTTCAGATTTAACTTATAATGTAGAATTGCATCAGTGTAGCTACTTTGGCGCTCCAGATTCTGATAAAATATTGCATACTTTTAGGGTTTTGAAAAATTTTCTATTTTATGAGTTTTCCTATGCTATTTTATATCATGCTCTGCCCATATGAACATTTTGTCAATTTGCATTGGAAATATATTGTGGACATTCTTATATTTGGGTTTGCAATTTTCATTCATAAGATCAAAATTCATTTAATTTTGAAATTGTTCTATATAATTAAAATATAGTATTATTGCTGCTAGAAATCATGGTGGTTGTATAACACCACATCAACTATGAAATGTCTAAAAGTATGCCTCCCCTATTCAGGAAAGAAATCTAATTTAAATAACTCGTAATATTGCCATGCCGACGAGGTCAATAGAACTGCCCTATCGTAAGGTAATAGTAATAGAAAGACCTGGACCAATATAAAAAGATACTGCAATGCAAAAGTCGATAATACCAGCATCAGGCGTAGATGGTTCTGGTTGGTTGTTAACCCAACAGAACGGTACTACGCCCCTTTTGGCTAAGCAGCCCCCCCCCCCCATTTCCTTCGTGGCCCTAAATCCATATGAGAATTTAGAAATCTCTGGAAACTAAGTCGGAGTATAAGTAGTGGCATGCATTTGCGCTTTTGAAAAGTAGCACAATCACAACAATACTATACAAAGTCAATCTTCAAGTTTTAAAGTGTTAAAGGGTCGCACTGTACAGTGCTCTAAATAAAACAGCTGAGTGTGTTTTACTTTCATTTACAATTAAAAACCTCCTCAAAACCGTTTTTATTACAGGTCAATGTTCCATCTTTTCGATGGAAATTCTGCTCAGTGATACGATCGAATATTGCATACGTTAAGGTATTTGAAAATTGTTTCTCAGTTTTCCGGGGAAACATCCCCGGTTTAACAAAACTGGCGTTTTAACAAAACTCCCTCAGTTTAACAAAACTGGCATTCTAAAAGTACGTAGCATCACTCTGTTTTTATCAATTTTTTTTTTCAAAAATGAAAAAAATGTCTGGATTTATTTCTGAAAATTTCGTGTCTAATTCTATCAGCGATGTCATAGATTATGAACGGAATGGTTTTGGTTCTGTAATTTCTATACTGCACGAATTTTCATTTAATTCATCAGATGCAAGAAAATTTCTTAAATGGTTTCAATACCGTGAACTCTATTATTTTGAATAATTTTGTAGTTCTAGGTTTTTATTACGTTCAAAAAATAACTTGTCTGTATTGCTAACAAATATATTTGTGTGTATGTATTTGTTGTATGTATTCATTTCTTTTCTAACGCGGCGTTTCTTTAAATGTTAGACAAACTTTAGCATACAAATTTTATTAAACCTTAAAACGACTGTTTGTTAAATACTCCTCAAAGTATGCTTCATAAAAATGCCAAATTTGTATTAAAATCGAAAACAAATTTGTTATGCGTGTGTTACCTTAGATATCAAATGCTTATGATGTAAAGATAAACAAAGCCCATACCATTTACTGATAGACATGCATATGGCTGTATGCACATATGTACATACAGGAATTTCTCTGTGTGTAAGAGCACAAAAAGCACACAGAAACTCCTGAAACTAAGAACGTCCATGGAATTAAAGCAAATAGATTTTGCTTGTTTTCTTTCCACCTCCTAGAGCCCACTAAATTTTTTCATATTTGTCTGTTTGCTATGATATTGAAAATCATATCGTACTCGCCAGGATTTCAATTCTATTATCCTTTTTTTTTAATTTTTGTTTTGTTTACTGGCTCTTGGCCAAATGGCCAAACACACACCTAACAAAAAAATGTTAAAATACTACATGTGTATGTACGAAGCTTCTTAGTGCTTTTTTGTTTGCATTTTTCTACGCATCGCAGGGAATTTTTTAAATGGAGTTTTATTTAAGATTTTTTTTTCAAACAAGTGTGTTCCTGTATTTCCGTGGATTTTTTAGTTCCGGGCAGACAGACTTACTTATTCATTGTATTTCCAGACTTATAAAAATTTCTCATGCCCTGGTATTTTTGCAATTCAGATTTCAAGTGGTCATATCTACTGATTTGCTAGACTTTTTTTTTTAGGTTGTGATGAAACAAGTTGTTCCATTTGGAGTGAGTTTATGTAAGCTTTTGCTAACGATGTTTGTGTATTGTCTGTGTTCCGTTGTGATCCTTTCTAATGGCAAAAATTTTTGTTGTTGTGCCGTATTAATATTTACTTGTTATCAACAAATGACATGTGATGAGTGAAGCAGAACCTTTTGGCTAATAATTTTAATATATTTATAGAAAATATTATTATTAAACATTTTTTTTTTTTGGAACGAAGTTCCTTAACGCGGCTTGCTGGTAGTGGAAATTAGTAGAAATCGTCACGAAAGCGTGTGAGCTGTTTATATGTATTGGTGTACAAACAATTGTGTATGATGGGTGGTGTCTCCACTAACAGCAACGGAGACACCTACCAATAAATATTAATTAGTTGTGAAAACGGACACTATCAGCTGCTAGATGTCGCTAAAGTATGTCACAACAAAAAACAGCAGTATTAAAAAATTGGCCAACAGTTGCTTTTCTTTGTTTTGTAGCAGATTGACAAAAGAATACTGCATGTGTCAAAAGTAAAAAAAATAAAACGTTCCAAAAATTTTAAAAAGCATATAAAATTTCAAAAACAACACAAAATAAAACATACAGATTTCACCTTGTATTACATTCAAAGATGAAAAAAAAAAACGTAAGGAACTTCGTTCCTAACGGGGGTCCCCCGACCGCATTTCTTTTTGGTATTATTGTTTTCTGTTTTGTTTTGATCCATATTGTTGCTGAGTAAAACAACATTTGTATGTTTGTTGATGGCGTTAAAGAAAGAGGAATAAAGTGAACTTGAATTTTCGATAGCCAGCGCGTGTACTGCATACCCCTTGCACCTACAAAAAGAGAGAGTGACTGAAAATAAATAGGTCGTCGGCGACCATGCGATGCATGTGTGCAAACACACGAAACGTGTAGACATTATTTTGACGCGTTTGTTTAGTGCTAGTGGCATTAGTTGCAGAAAATTTTTATTATTTATTTGTTTGTGCAAATTGTGTGCTTAAATAAACAATTATAGCGTCTTCCAGATGTTATAAATGGAGGTATATTCGTATAAAAACCCAGTGGTAAAATTATGGTGTTGTAAGGAATTTAGAAACGTAATTTTAACATGTATTTTATTTATAACATATTCTTATAAAAACCCAGTGGTAAAATTATGGTGTTGAGAGGCCTTTAGCAACTTAATTTTAACACATATTTAATTTATAACGAAGTATCTCTTAAAAGATCTTTCCAAACCTATGGCAGCATTAGTTTGAGGCTGAAGTCGCTAAAATTTGGAATTCCGTTTTCTTAGGGCGGAGTTTTGACTTGATAGTTATGTATATATGTATGTATATGCTATTTAGCTTAAAGTTGCATTTAAGCAACAAATTAATAATTTCTGCACTTCATTGATTGCAGCATAAATGAGCATCGTTGGCCATTAAAAGTCTATTTCTCTTTTATGAATTAGCCATGTTGAAAATATGTACATACTTTGCTTATAATAACTTTACAAACCTGCACCAATCACAGTTGCCTTTATTTTGTATTAACATTACCAATCGGAGTATGCAGTGTTTTTGACGGAAAAAAACAATTTTTCTTTGTAAAACAATATAGACTTAAATAAATCTTCAGAACGTTTAGTTGTATAACGGGTTGTGTGTTTCAATTCTTACAAGTCATATGGTTTTTTAGAGTTGTTTGTTGCTGCTGTGCTTAAAGGGTACACTTACAGACGACGCATGTATGAGAAATCAGAGTATAAGGAGTTCGAAACACTTCTTTGAAATTTTTTTGGCCTTTCTTTAAGAAAGCCTGGATTATGAAGCTTGGAGAATTTTACCACTGGGTATGTGCATGCATATGCAGAAAAAACACATTTTTGCAAACACCAGTGCAGTTTTTTTTTTTTTTTTTTTTTATAACACTTTTGTTTATATTAATGTATTTAGAAATATGTACTTGGTAAAACAACCAGAACACTACAAATCATCGGAAGCGTGTTTGTGAAGTATTATGCCCTCGCACTGCATTAATGTCGCTCCCCGAATTAGAATTTGTTATATAAAACTGGCAATTTAAATTTTTTTTGCACATGTATTTTTGCCTGCATGGATTTTAATATTCTGGGAATTTTTAATGATTCAAGCTTTTTTTTAAGAAACCAAAATAATATTTTTAATCAAAAATAACTGTAATAAATAACTGAAAAATCGTCAATATAAAAAGTGAGTTGGAAAATGTTTGGCCTTAAATTATGTCAATGTGATTGACAGTTACCGCGAAAAAAAATTTTACTGCCAAAATCATGAAATCAACTTTGTTTTCTATGTTTTCTATGTTTTTAATTTGTGTTTTTTCTGTGTGTGTGTGTGTGTGTGTGTGTGTGTGTGTGCAAATGCACTACTTTTGAATAACGTTATAGAACAAACACGAAATTTTTACTGAGTAGAGATGTGCGCGTGAGTGTTTTCTGGCCTACGTCACGCACTATCATGATTAAAATAATTTTCCACATGCACTTTCAGGCACGAAAAATTTGTTTGGCCTCACGTCACGCACGCTCACGAGCAAAATTTTTGCAATCACGCATTTTCATGCACCAACCTTTTTTTAGTCACGCAATTTCACTTACGAAAAACGAAAAAAGTTTCCACGAACAATCACGTTTGTATTGAAACTAAATAATAGAAACAGCCATAACAGTCTAAGTATTAAAACATAGTTTCGAGAAAGCTGGGTTTTCAATATAGAACAATTTCTTTGGGGGAAAAAAATGAAAATTGGGAATTACTGAGGGTTTTTTTAATAAATTGAAATTTATAATATTAAACAATTCATATAAGATTTGATAGAAAACATGTCTTCTAGGACATTTTGGCGCTTATTGCCAGTTTTATAGGAGTCTTATTAAGGACTACTTCAATTCTGTTTTGTTTGTATAATTTTAACAAATTTTGTCAGTGACATTAATTTGAAATTCACATGAATATGAAATTCTGTTATAAAAATTGAGCTAAAATAATCTGCATTGAAAAATAATTCATGAAAAAATGTGTGAGAGTTTTTTTTTTCTAAGCCAGAAAAGTTAATGTTTTAACTTTTTCGTGAAATTTCGTGAGCTGCCTTAAAATAGTAATCACGCAATATAATGCACGCAATTTTAGTTTTCTAAAATTTGATCACAATGCCGCTTGATTCATGCGTGACACGACATTTTCACGACAACCGCACACCTCTAGTACTGAGTAATGTACAATGTTCTTGAGTAGCGCTCCAAGATACAAAAGAAACAAGTAAGAGTGCTATATTCGACTATGTCGAATCTATTATACTCTTTACCAAAGTGTGTAATAGTGACAAAGTTCAATTATACAAACTTTCGCATCTCTGATTTGTTTAGCTAAATGAAAATCAAACCTATAAGAAAAAGGGTAAATTTCTACATGTATACACCTAAAATGACAACATCATCAACAAGCGGCGGTGGCTGAATGGTAGTGTAAGCTGCTTATCAACCCGCACTTGCTGGTTCGAGTCCGCTTGGTTGCTTTTGTGCTCTTTTTACTTTTTTTATATTTTTCAACAATACATGTGGTTAGAAATTGAGTTTTATTTTTTGTCTATCTCTCAGTAATTATAGCCCCGATTGTGCTTATTTCCAATCCCAAAGCAGAGGGGACATTTATGAAACGATTAAAGTAAGATTTAGAACAATAAGGTGTTTGGTGGCTTCACAATCGGTGTCCGAAAACTGGTGTTTTGAGACAAATCTATATATACCCTTTTGGCAAAGGGTATAAAAAAGTAAATCACTTTGTGAAAATAACACTGGCTGTGATTTGAAAAATATTTTTAAGCATTTTGCTTTAAAACTTCTCATCAGTCTCTTGAAGTAAATACGACAACATAATATGAAGTTGAAAGTTTGAAATTTTTACTACTGACAAGCTTCACTTTTTTTTATTTTCATAAGCATAAGTTTTTTTTTATTTGGGGCCAAATCGTTGCGAATTCGATGGCGAATGAACTATCGAGTAAAAATAATATAAAGCAAAAAACAAAATGAACAACAACCACAAGGCCCAGGCAACAAAATTCGTTCGACGCTTTGGCCCCAGGATTTTCAAATGTTTCTTAATTTTCCTCAGATGCTTTCTTCTTTTTTTGCCATTTATTTTCCTTTTCGTTCAACATTCATTGAATAATTTTATGGGCGCAATATATTAAACTCCGTTTATGGAGCCTTCAAAAATTGAACACTAATGAAATAAGAACACAAATATACAACAAGACAAAAATTATGCACAAAACAAAAACAATCAAAAAATTCAGATAAATAGAAGTTGTGAAAGTTATCGCAATGAAAGGAAAAGACCTTGAACTCATAAAAATCATGTCACATAATAAATGTGTATTTACCCAAAGGTACTGTGTATATTACATACATATGTATATGACACACATACATACATACATTTGTCTGCATGTACGCTGTTTTTATATAATTTATGTTTATTTTTCATAAAATACACAAATAATATTATGTATGTGCATAAGTACTTAAGTTTGCCCAGTTGTAAAAAAAAATGAAAATGAAAATAAAAGCAAACCAAATGAAAAGAAGGAAAAAATACAACAAGTGTATTAAACAGAAAACATAAATTTGAAAAAAAAAAAATATAACAAGTGTGTATGTATGTATGTATGTTTATTGTATGTATACATTGGTCTTGGTCTTTGAATACCAAAGGAAATTTCTCTTTAAGAAAAAAATAAATAAATAAACAGGAAAATATACTTTAGTACGCATATCCGCTAAAATAGCGACTTCAATACAAACGCAAAGCCTTCGTGTATGCGTCAATAGTTAAATATACGGGAACTGTTCTTCTTTTACCCATCCACCCCAAAACATACATACATGCACACAAATAAACAAGCTTTTTAAGTGCATGTATATGTATGTATGTATGTATGAATGCCTTAATGTTGTACTAAAACAAATTTATTGGCATTTTCTGGTGAATGATTCCTTGTTTTTGAACTTTGCTCCATAAACATCTTGAAGAAACTCCCACCAGCTGGTGGATGATATTATGTATTTAGGTTTTCTTCTCTGTTTTCTGTTTTTGTATATTATCTACTTGCATACATATATATATTTTATAGATGTCTTTAGATACAAGAGTCCGCCATCTAACGTTTTCTTTTTTCAACTTATTTGCTTATTTCGTGAATGCTAACACTTAAGGCCGTGTTACACTATCAATCGTGCGATTCAATCACTGAAAATTGCCTGCTAAATCCTACTTTAAAAAGTCGCCTCAAAACGGCCACACTATTATACTTTTGTAAACAACTTCGAAAAGGCAACTCTGATCGCATAGAAAAAGATAGTTTTAGAAAATTTTCAAAAGATTAACAAATCGAACAGACTTGTCAAAAAAAAGTCTTTCACATACATACACTTTTTTAGTCCAGACTATCCCACATTTTGGACACACCGGTAATTTTTAACAGATCGTACGATTCAGCACGATAGTGAATCATAGCCTTTAGCTCATTTCTGATTTGACAGATAATAAGTTTTATCCTTCCGCTGAACGAATACGCTTGAACATCGCTTCGTTAAGTGGGCCTGCGTTCGACTTACAAAAGATGCCGATTTTGCAAAAAAAAAAAAAAAAAAAAATTCGGTCGGGGAACCCCCGTTAGGAACGAAGTAATACTTTGAATGTAATACAAGGTGAAATCTGTATGTTTTATTTTGTGTTGTTTGTCAAATTTTTAAATTTTATATGCTTCTTAAAATTTTTGGAACGTTTTATTTTTTTACTTTTAACACATGCAGTATTTTTTTTGTCAATCTGCTACAAAACGAAGAAAATTTTTCAATATTGCTGTTTTTTGTTTTGACATACTTTACTTTAGCGACATCTATCAACTGATAGTGTCCGCTTTGTTTGACGTCTTTTATGGCACGTCTGCGGCAAATTATTAAAATAAACCACACTAAACAATCACACTGTGCGTCTCTCGGGCATTTTACTAATCGGATATTTTTCGGATGGGGCCAACTTAAACATTTTCTCAAATTCAAATTCGTGTTTATTTTGATTATATCGAAATATCTCTCGTACATTGTTAAAGACTAAAGAAAAAGTAGTCAAATTTTCTTTATGCCAAAAAAAATCAGTGCAAGGTCAATTTCGAGTCTGGCTCGATTTGCGTTTAAACTAGTAAATCATGAAAACAGTCAAAACATAAAACAACATTTAAACGAAGATAATTTAGCGTTTAAGATTCAGTCATCAAACAGTGTAAAATATCAGCTGTTTGACATGTTTTGCAAAGTTGCCAAGTTTCTATTTTTAAAAACAATCAATAATAAATAAATCACTGGTCTGCTAAAGTCAAGCTTAAACTTCAAGTAAATTACAGAAAAGTTTTGTTAATCTAGAGTCTTAATTATTAATTTTAAATTTTATGTACGAACTATATATTTTACTTTATTGTTAATAGCGGTTCTCACTCTTGATACTAATTTTATTACTCTGCTATATTCACTACGATTTTTACCACAAAGCTCGAGTGACTTTCTTACCTCAAAGTCTGCATGTTCTTGCATATATTCTAAAACTTGCTGAATTTCTTTATATGTCCACCTTTTGTTGTGAATTTTGTTACGTTTTCTCTTCACCAGTATATTTTTATTTGTTTTTTCCATATTTTTTATTTTCTCAACACAAAATTAAGTTTTGCCGGCAAAACGATTCACAGCACAGAATATCTGTGTTTCCCAGTAATTTTTTTTTACAATGTTTACTAAAGCTTTTTGTTTGATTTTTTAATCACAGCGTAGTAAATAAAAGTTCAGTACATTTTGTTGTTGCAGTGATGTAAACACTAGTACTTTAATCAAATCTGCTACTTTAACCAAATGTGCAACCGAGTTTACTATCAAGAGTGAAAACCGCTAATAATTTTATCAGGCTTCAGTTCGATTTTTAATTTCTCAAAATTTACAAATATTTGTTTATTTATTTATTTTTTTTTTTTTTTTTCCTGATAAAACTGATGTAATCAACATTTTTAAAGAACGCAAGAAAAGTAAAGTTGAAGGCTTACTGGCTGGGGTACATACCATGGCTTTAACAATTTCTTGGTCATTGTGCTATGCCAAATTTTCAAACAGTTCGAGAACCGCGTAATAAGCACCATCAAAAACCAATTAATTTTTCAGCTGCTCTCATTTTCACAAAATCTGTTCTCTTTAGGTGTACAAATGGCATGGAAATGGCCCATAAGTGTGTAGATATTATCTTCATACATATTTAGAAGATGATAACTACTATTTACACACATACATATATGTACATATATAATTACTATAAATCTGACAAAACTCTTTACTTGTTTTCTTGTTTTAGGCACAGTTTTTAAGGCTCACAAATTAATTTTGGCAGCATGTTCGAAAAAATTTGCCGATCTTTTCGAGACCACACCCACAAATGGTCAATGCGTGGTCATTCTAGAGGCTACATCTTCCGATAATATGGCTGCTTTGCTGGAGTTTATGTACAAAGGTGAGGTGCATGTATCACAAGAGGCTCTGAATAGTTTCCTTAAATCTGCTGAAAATTTACAGGTAAATCAAATGTGATTTCCTTTAGAAATACTCTTGCAAGTTGTTTGTTTTGTTTGTATTTGAAAAAAGGTGAAGGGCTTGTCAACAGAAACAGGTCGCTTAGCAGCTCAACAAGCCCAGCAACACATAGAGTCATCGACCTTGGACTCGCCCACAAACCGTCGCAGCATACGAAATAGCATAAGCGCTGGCAATGGCAATCTTAGTGGCACTGGCCTGGCCGCTGGTGGCATGAACAGCCCGGCTGGCAGCCTAAGTGCACCAGGTAGTGTAGGTGGTGTCGGTTTGGGATTGCCGGATCGTTGTCCCAGCAGCGGTGGTGGCATTGTCACTGGTCCGCCTGGCACAGTGGGAGGCTTGGGTAACAATAATATAAGTGGTGGGGGTGGTGGTGGTTCTGCCGCTGGTCTAGGTAGTGGTGCTGGCGCCGCTCTCCATCTCGGTGGTTCTACCAACAGCTTAAAGCAAGAATGCGATTCCCTTATGCATCCGAGTAGCTCCACTATGGGAGCTATGCCTTCATATGTGCCGCCCATGTACCATCGTCCCATGTCCTATGAACCACTGCGCAAGCGTGCCCTCCGTAGTCCCTATGCCGAACAAGAAGTACGCGGCAGTGTCCTAAGAGATGGTTCGAAAAATCCTTCCGAATGTCCGAGTCCCATCAGTAAACCTCCCTACCATAGGCCATCATCGAGCGCTTCATCAACGGCCCCTACCGAGGCGGACACAATGCACTCAGAGAGAGCATCAAGGTAAATTTATAATTGAAACGAATTTCATTTATATAGAATTGTTTTGAAATTAACATTTTAGCCATTTTGATAATCACAGCCCGAGCACTACTGGCGGCAATGGCAATCTGCCCAGCAACATGGATAGAAATATTAAAGCGGAGCGTAATAACGGTAGTACAAAAGAGGCTATGAACGATGATGATCACGATGATTTGGATGAGTCAAGAGAAGTAAGTTTTTTTCTTCTCTTGTGTGAAAGAAATTTATGTCATTTGAAATTTATGATTTTTATATTCAAGAACTGCGCTGAAGATTTACGAGTAAAATTGGAAAACTCCAATTACTCACCCCAACCACCACCCACCTCAAATACCTCGCCCACGACACCTACCGCTTTGTTGGAGAGTCTTAAAAATTCTGATGGCACTTTACCCGGCAGCTTAGCGGCCTCAATAGCTCCCGCCGATATGTTGAACGTTTGGAATGCCACAAAACTAAATAACAAAAATAGTGGCATGGTGAATACAGCAGATGGTGAGTATTAAACACATACACATGATACAGTGATATGTGGCGCTACAGCCTGTTATTTTGTGAAAGTTGAAGAAAAAAGTTCATGAGGAATGAATATATGTAAATAAATATCCCAAAAGGGTACTTGTAAAGTGGCCCTATCACTTGTGCAGGGCCAGTTAGACGTGAGCAGTACAGGAAATCGTGTATGGCACCCATTAGAGTTTACACAAAAACAAACATAAACAATGAAAAAATTTAGTTGTAAAGTGTTGGAAAAAAATATTGGTTTTATTGTAATTTTTACCCAAAAAGTAGAAAACATAAATGAAAAGCTTTGAAAATTGAGTTTTAAACATACTCCATGCAGTGATAGTGATGTACTCAACGCAAATAAAATATTAAATACAAATAATTATTATTTGTTTGCTTGCAAAGCTGTTTTGTGTGCATTAGTGCATTTGCACTGAATTTTTCTAACCAAAACTGATAAGTAAACAAATGCGAAGTCTACCAACAATGATAGCTAAAAAGATAAATATTTTCATATTAACTGTCCTTCACTGAACACACCAGCACGCCAAGACTGCCACTTTCATGCAATTTGACAGAAAAATTGGTCATTTTCGCAGTCCGGTAAATTGGTGGTCTTTCTGGTGTACTCTGTACAGCAGGTGAGGTGAGGTGAGGTGAGAGTAAAAAGGTCAAAGTTGAAGTGAAAACTGAAAAGTGAAAAAAGCTGCACCTGTCTGTCTTCTAGAAGAGCATGATGTAGTTCACTAATTCTTCCAAATTTATATGAAATCTTATTTTTATCTGGGATCCCCCCCAAGTAGCCCAAATAAGGGCTTAGTGGTTTTCGATTAAATGTCGAGAAAGGAAAACTGAGGGGGGATGGTAGCCAGAGGCCAGCTAAGACGATGGGGAAACATTTCTAATACTTCTTTGTACGAGAAACGCCGTAAGGAGGAGGAGATAGAAGTTTGCTTTGTTCCGAGGAATTGTCGAGAGAGGAAAATTAATGAGGGTTGGTCATACATTTGACTAGTCTAAAGGCACAGTGGGACTAGTTTGAACGATAGAAAGAAAATTCATGGAAATTAAATGATATGCTGCCAAAAAATGTTGGTTACAAAAAATTACGTGTGTGTGTCGGAAACGATGGTGCTATTTAACATTTTTAAAATGGGGTGCACTCTACACGCATACATAAACAAATTTATATACATACGCACAAAAACATACATACCCTGAAGGAAATGTCAGTAGAAAAACTCTAGTGATTTACTATTGACATGGTCACCAGTACTAGTGGCATATTATACCTCATACAATGATTTTTTCTGTTGACATTCAACATGTGCTTGTCATTGCAAATAAAATATTGACGAAGGAACTAGTGACTAGGTGGTTCTAATGCGACTATATGACGACCATGGTACTAGCGTTTCTCTATAGACATTGTCGCTACCATGAAAGAAATGTCAGTAGAGAAACTCAATTGAAAAATCAAGAAATAAAATTTGTCTACTCAATAAGAATGTTGTCAACTCAATGTTTTCTTTCCAAATAAAAAAAATATCATTGCTTTGGTTAATGTTAATTAAGTATACAAACAGAGCTTTGGTTGCCGAGTGGTTAAAGCGGCTGTGCCAAAATTGTGAAATTTGACACGTCCAAAGTTCATAGGGTGCTGATGAAGGGTGTTTGCTACCCAGAAACAGCCGGTTGTCCACCTAGCAAATAAATTTTACTTTTCTTTACTTAATTGATATTGATTAAAAAGTAGTGAAAACCCAAGGGTTGAACTTGAGCCTGAAAAAGTAATTTAATATAAATGTATTACAACACAGAAGTTCAATAACAAAATTAAAATTTACAGTAAAAACGATTTTTATTTAACGATTTTGATGGCCTTACAAATTTCAACAATCACAACACTTTTTATAAAACAAAAAAATGGAGACACTGTGTTGACAGTTTGATAAAAAGTCACCACTATAGGCGAAAAATGTAGCGACTTGGAGGCACTTGACTCTAGGTTTCCTTCAGGGCACATACATTCACACATACATACATACATGCATACACATATTCGAACATAAGTATATAAAACAGTTTGTTGATTATATTTCTTATAAATATTTTTTTTATCCGATTCGTTATTGAAGGTAAGAAACTCAAATGCTTGTATTGCGATCGATTGTATGGCTATGAAACAAATTTAAGAGCCCACATACGGCAACGTCATCAAGGAATACGCGTACCATGTCCTTTCTGTTCGCGCACATTCACCCGTAACAACACTGTACGGCGACACATTGCGCGAGAGCATAAACAAGAGATTGGTTTGAGTGCTGAGGCCACTATTGCGCCAGCTTCATTAACCGCAGCTGCGGCAGCGGCCGAAAATCATTCACAATAGGATGCGGCCGCAGCAGCGGCGGCAGCAGTAGTTATGAGTGCACATAAAGAAGAGGCTAAATCGCGTAAACGCAAATCATTAAAAATGGCATTGGAAAAATGCATGCAGAGGCGAGAAGCGGCATCAACAAATAATAACAACATCACCACCACCACAACAACAACAACAACAACCTCAAATGTAAACACATCTTTAGCAACTCTTACAGTTAATTCGTTATCATCGACAATTACTGCCACCCCAACGGTAGCTGATGTAACAATAAAAACTTTATCTTCAAATTTATTAAGTCCAGATTTTTCGTTAAACCTGCGAGTGAGCAGGGGTCCCGAGATGACCTCAACACCGCAAAAATCTACAAAAATAGATTCCAGCCACGAAATGGAAGTTTTAGAAACCACCGAAACGGAAACATCTATGGATACATCAGCGGAGGCAAATCACACCTCCGATATGTGTGAATCGCAAGAATCTGAAGCTTCCATTAGAAATAGTACCGCCAAAACTATCATGGAAATCTACGATGATAAACCACTCGATTTTACCAAATCGCCTGCAAAAAAGCCCAGCGATAATCCAGCTAAAGGTGTAGAAACATGTTTAAAATCAACTGCCGTTGTTATTAAAGAAAACTCGAAAGAAAATATCACGACATTCTGCGAAAACGAGAGTGCCGAATCTAAAGAAAATGATAATGATAACAAAGCTTCTTTAAAACTAGAAAACTAGTTGCTCTTATATTAAGAAAGAAAAACTACTGTTGCAACTGTTGTTGCTGATAAAAAATAAAAAATAAAAAATTATCGAAAACACCCCAATTAAACAAACATGCATACATACATATGTACATATGTACATGTATGTATGTATGTACTAACAGGGCGTTACTAGAACTTGGAAAAATCAAAACGCGCCAATATTATAAAATGTTCTAAACTTAAAGCCTAAAAGCATTTTATATTTTAATTTTTTTTCTTTTTTTTTTTTTTTTTTGTAAAAAAGTAATAGTGTTTTGTTTTTGTTTTATGTATAAATGAAAAAATCCCAATAATTCTTTTTGTTTTCTAAACCAATTTTTTTGTTTATCGTTGTTTCAAACTAATTAAATATAGATTTTTTTAAATATGAAATCGTTGAAAGAATTATAGTCAAAAACATAATGAAAATACTATAAAGCAAAGAAAAAAAATAAGTGAATCCGACTGAAAAATCGTTTTCAGGGTGCTAATTTTTTTGTAATTTTTTTTTAAGACAATGAGAAATATTTAAAGTATTTTTTATACAAATTGAGAGAAAAATATGAAACAAATGCAAAAGATTAAGAAGTGATTTTTTTTTTATTTTAGAAATCAAAAACTTGAATTTACATATTTTAAAATTAAAGTAAAACAAATTGATTTCACAAAAAAAAAAAACAAAATTGAAGCCTTACAAGAGAAACATAAAACAAACATACAAAATAAAACACAGAAGAAACCAGTGAAAAAAAAACTAAGATTATTAATTAAACACACACAACAAACAAAGTTTGAACGTTTTTGGATTGAACAAGATTATGATACATAATTTTTTCTTTTCTTTAGTTAAAACAACAAAATAATTATATTGAAAGAAATCTAATGCAATAAATAATATGATCAATATTTCTTTTTTTTTTTCAAATAGAAGAAAAGAAACCGACTTCAAAATAAATAAAAACAAAAACTCATACACACAGCAAATTTACAAAAGTACCTTAAAGCGCAACTGAAAATAATCAAAGCAACAAACAACAAATGAAAGAAACTAAATAAAATAACAATTTGCAATAGTCTTTACAATGTGCAACAAAACAAAACAACAAACGGCAGTAATAGCAATAACAATAATAGCTAATAATAGTATAAAATTTATTGAAATACTTTTATTTTAAAACGAGAAAATAGAAAAATGCTTCCATAAACTCAATATAATACACAATTTTTTTTTTCTACCAAAAAAAGAAAAAGCAAAATGAAACATGTTTTTAGTTTACTTATTGTCAAATTGTAGCATGTTTAATATTTTTTTAAGTTGTACGCAAATAATCGAATTTTTGTCTTGAAAAAGAAAAGGTTACCATTTCACAAGGAATGCCAGTTTTCATGAAAGCGTTTCTAAAACAGCGACAGATTTTTTCTGACAAAAAAAAAATCTAAAATATGGCAAATGCATATCGTGATATAAAATGCAAAACTCGCTTCTTCTGCAAAAAAAAAAAAAAATCTAAAATATGGCAAATAAATATCGTGACATAAAACGCAAAACTCTCTTTTTAAGAAATTGAAGGCGGATGACCTTCAATAATTTTGAAAAATGTTTTATATAATTTTTTTAAGACGATTAGCGTTTGAAGTAAATAACGTTATGTATAGAAAAGTAAGGAAACCCCAAGGCCTATTTATCAGGTCAGTGCAACTCTACGAAAACAAGAAAACATGTTTATATTTACATTTATATTAAATTACTTACATTTATATTAAATGTTTATATTTTGTTTGTATAAGAATATTGGTAAGACTGTCAAACCTACAACAACCACATAAGTTTGTATAGTTTGTATGACAGTTTCAACATGCCAACACTCAAAATCATATGCAGAGATGCATTGAGCTGATAATTGGACTATGGGAAACCCTATAGTTTAGCTCAAGGCATGGTAATGTCACAATGCTACATGAAAGCGCAGTACAGCAACAACAGATACATGTAGGAAATATCTGTTTGTGTAAGGCAATAAACACACAATATCATACATACTAATAAATACCATTTGACGTTCGTCGTTTCGAAAGCGCCAGGTCACAAAAGCTTATCAGCTAAAGAAATGAGGCCAACTAGTATTTCTGTACCCTGGCTTAAAGTAAATTGAATTAAGTAGATGGCAACTCAATACATAGATATGGAGAAACTCGCCAAAACTGACAAAACAGCGAGAGAAATAGACAGTCACATAAATTTTCACATAAATTTTCATTCTTAAATTTATATTCAAGACAATAACAAAATATGAAAATCGGTTCAAATACGCGCAACAAAATTAATATACATTTTAGAAAAACCGGCAGTTAGTCATAACTTTAGTTTTCAATTTATTTTTTGTTTTACAACATCCAACACGATATAAAGAAATGTTATTTCCTTTTTTTTTTTAATTGGTTTAAATTTTCTTGACTTCATCCACTTCCAATAAACAGCAAACAAACTACATTTTGGCAATAGGTAAAACCAACAATATGTTTAAATACCATTATTTTGAAACTTATGTTTACAAAATAGAAAACAATAACCTAAAAAGTATTTTTATTATTCAAAACCATTATTTTACAATTTTAATTTCATTATTTTGTTAAATCTCACTTCACAAGTTTCATCTATTTTTTTTTTTTACACACACAAACATTGAAACCGGCATACTTTTACAATAGCATTATTAACTTAACTTTTCAAGAGCAATAAACAAGCAAAAAATAGTACATAATTGATTTATTATAAAAGAAATAATAGCAACCACAAGTACCTGCAATAACTTTTTTTTAATTTAATATAAATCAACATTTTTCATTATTTTATTCTAATTTTAAACACTACAAACCAACAGAAATAGCCAGAGCTTTGAAGTTTCCAATTAATTCTTACATTCGTTTGTAACATAGTAAAAATATATGATAAAGAGTTAAGGTAACTTCCCAGCTCTGTAGCCACCAACAAACACAACACACCACAAACTATTACATTTTCTGAGTTAATTACTACATTCAGTATCTCACCTTTTGGCCAACGGAAATTCTTGAAATATAAAAAAACAGTTTTTTTTACTTTTTAAATAAATAATTTAGTTTTATTAAATTTTATGCGTCAGAAATGTAAAATTTATGATTCAATTATGGAGGGCAATCTAATGTTAGTTGAGTTTGGCAGTCACTGAAAATGAGAAGGCAGCCAGCCCAGTAAAATGATAATGCAAATAGCAGTGGGCTTGGCAATTGAAATGAACTTTGAATGCTTACCATAATAGGAGTAGTATGGGTGCTTACCCGCAGCTTTGCCTTGCGAATCGAACAACACCACAACACCACCCCAACTGCTTAAATAATGAAAAATTCTCCTACAGTTTTGCTTTTGAGATTTAAGAACGCAGCAGCTCCCCAGCTGCTTAAATAATAACACCTTTGTTTCGGCCCTGTTTCCAAGTAAAATGTTCGCTTGCAAAAGTTTGTTAACAATGAAAATTAAAGCAATAATGCTAAGTAAAACAGATTTACGAATGGGCTTCGACAACAAGACCTCTGGAATACAAATTTGTGGTCGCCAATTGGCAGCGCAACTTAAACTCAACTTTATTAGAGTAGCATCTTAAATAGAAGCATTTTGAACAATCGAAACAATAAAACTAATAGTTTCCATATCAAAAAAAAAGGGCGGTTGGTCAAGCCAATTTCTTTCCAAATTGTTCTCTGACAAGTCCCTTGCTAGTGCTAAGCAAGCAAACCAACACCAATCGCTACAATGCAAATGCCATTTGCAGATAATTGCGATATTAAGTATGCTTACTTATTTATTATCACCGGTGGCAACACAACCAAAAGGCCAATTTTTTTTTTGAAGGAAAATGAAAGCAAATTTAATTAAATTGTTTTCAAAGTAGAATTTTATTAAGCAAATGTTGTATACCAGTTTGTAGTTTTCATAAAGTAAAAGGCGTGTAGATAAAATGTCAACCCAACAGATTGTCGATTGCCTTCCATAATAGAGTTGTAAACATTTAAAGTAAAACCACACAATTTTACATCTCTGCTTGAAAATTTTTTTGTGATTAAATCATAACACGGCAAATGAAAAATGTTTGATATTTTTAAACACACAAGTCTGTTCTATGATTAAAAATGGTAAATTGAAAAAAAAAAAACGAGAATTATTTGGTGTTCTACAAATTACTCGAATTAAAAAGTTTAAATGGCAGAAGAAATTATTAAATAAACTATAATTTTGTATTAGGTTTAGCGGGTTCAAGTTCGTTCTATATTATTTTTGTGATGGATATTAAGGGTCTTATTCACAATAAATATTTGAAGTTTATTTTAACTCTTATTTGACAAATTTTCCTTACAAATATTTCAAATAACAGGCTTATAAGCCTGAAATATTTTTTGTGAAGAAGGGTGTAATTAAATAAGACAAAGAAAACATCAAAGATGGAAGAAGAAAGTTATACAACAACTTGGGTGGGTGAGTGGCTTTAGAAACATCAGCCTCTGAGTTCAAAGACTTCGTAACAGCTAGTTGACAACCTGGCTAAAAGTCTTCAATGCTGGGGCCAAATCGTCGCATTCGATATCGAATGAACTATCGAGCAAAAATAATGTAAAACAAAAGCAAATTAAACAACAAACACACAGCATAAGTGACGGAATTCGTTTGATATCGAATGTGACGATTTGGCCCTTGTCTTTGTCTCGTTTAATTAATATCAATCACAACAATAATATTTTAGAACGAATTAGAGCAACAAGATAAACGTAATATAAAATGATAATAATAGAAAAAGTTCAAATAAAAAAAATTAATTAATTTCTAAATTTAAAAAAAAAATAAATAAAACGTCGCTCAAATACATTTTACAACAGATTTTATATGAAAAATTTGTTGTAAAATGTGTTTCAACAATGTTTTGTTTTTTATGAAAACCGGTGTAAAAATGCTTTAAGAAACTATTTAAACAATTAAAAATGCAATAAATATTTAGCTCGAGCCCAAGAAAAGCTAATTATTGCATTTTTAGCTGTTCAATGAAAAGTCAAATACATAATTAGAATTTTAAAAATTTTAATTATTGAACTAAAAAACGTTGTTATAAAAATTATGCAAGTTCAGCTTAGAGAACATCATAAATAAAACTATGTTTTGAAAACGACAAATTTACTCAGGCTCTGGAACAATGGCGTTAATTTTGTATCGTTTATTTTGTAAAATCATTAAAAATGCTTATTTCAAGGCCAACATTACAACTTGAGGTATTTTCTTGCCACAACTTCTCTGTGATTTAAAAGAGAGCTACAAGTTAATAATAAGATAATCCAAACTGTTACTGTTGGCAGCAGGTTTTACATTCGAAGTTAGCACCATACTTCTACTCTATTAAACTAAATTGGACAATTTATTTGTCCCATAGTTTAATTCTGTAATAAATTTATTTTAAATAACTACAAAGACAATGCAGTCATAAAATGTTTTTGTCCAATAGTGAACGCATTTTATTGCTTGTGGTAATTAATGTTGCCACACATTGAGCACGATTAATGGCTTATTACGGCTGTCGAACTGTTCGAGAGTTTGGAATAGCTTAAAGGAAATTCCACTACATTTTCTTTAGTCTTGCACAGACGAAGATTTTGAGAATCTTAATAAGCGCAAATAAAAATACTTTTTATTTTACTGGCAAGTTGTAATGTCAAGTCTTTCATTGATAGATTTTGTGGACTTTTTGGTTTTGATTTTACAAAATAAATGCTACACATTTTTGTTTTAAATACGATGTTTATTACATTTGCCGTGCTTAAATTAACGAAAATAATAACAAATTTTTGGCATTCAAAATTAAAAAAAAAATATATATCAAAAAAAAAACCAACCCGCTAGTCGAAACAAAAATATCATTTTTTATAATTTTCAATATACAACAACACGCGACAAACTATTAAAACAAGAATTGGTAAATTAGGTGCCTCTATAATTATATATAAAAAAATAATAAAAAAGTAGTTAAATTTTTTATTAAATAAAATATTAATAAATTTAAAAAAAAATAAACTAAAGAAAATATATAAAAAAATAAATAAAACCACCATTTAACATAAAATGATAAAAAAGTAAAAAAACAGATATAGTTAACAAAAAAAAAAAAAGCTACAATTCAAAAACGTTCATAGAAACTTGTTGAGAAATTAGAGGAAGAAAAAACAAAGAAAGAGAATTTCAACCGGAAACAAAATTTTAGTTTTCTTTTTTTTTTCTAACAGCTAAAAACAAAAAAACAAAATCCCCTTTGGCATACACACCCTTTGGAAAACATTTTTCATCAAAAACATGAAACATTTTAAAATATTTATAGATTTTTATGCGAATCAATAAAAATTTATATTACTTTTAAATTTGTTTCAGCAAAATAAACTATTGAAAAAAGGAAACAAAATACGTATTCAAACAAAACAAAATTCAAAATTGCATTTTTCGGCTTAAAAAATATTTAGTTCTTTTTTGTTTTGAAATTACTTATTAAAAGAAGTTTAAGCAATATAAATATATACATATATTTTTTTTTTTGAATGATAAGTAAGAAAAAGTAAATTACGCTTTTATTATTTACTTTTTTCTTATTTTCAAAAAAAAAAAAAAATTTTAATATTATACATAATAATAGCGTATACATATGTATGTAATTTTCATTTTAATAAAATAAACACTTTCATACACACATATGTATAATTAAATAAAATAATTTAAACAAATATATACATGCATATAAACAAAAATATTTTATAAAATTTATATTAAAAATATATCCAATGTTATGTTTCTGTGAACCATAAAGAAGCCTTTAAAAAACAGTTTTACAACAAAAGCAACAAATAGCCAGAAAGAAGAGTTTTCAAAAAAAAAAAACCTAAAGGAAACTTTCTTTTTTCATGAAACCTAAATTGCATACAAAACCAATCATTACTTATTTGCTTCATTATCTCTACAGCAACGAATCCATAGAGCTTTTCGCAAAACAATTCACAAAACATGTCCTTCTCTTAAATAAAACATTCACTCCGAACTATTAACCCCTTGCCTACAGCAAGATTCACAAGTGAGGTCATAAAAAGTCAGTTTTTCTATTCTTATATCCGCCATTGATAAAAATTTGTCTAATCTAACAACAACAATAAGGAGCTATTATCCGTCAAACTAAAGGAATAGCAAATGATGTTGGCTTCTAGGTCTTGATATGTCCGAAAAGAGAAACCTGCTTGTCATTGAAACCTTATTCGAAATCACAATTTACTCTGATAGAAAGTTTCCTTGTGTTTTAGTCCTTGAAACAAAATAATGTTCATACAATTTTCTCATACAGGGTATTATAACATGAGTTTTATAAAATATATACAAAAATCAATAATGAAAGTTCTTTGTTTATGTTTCAAAGCAATAGACCAAAAATAGTTTTAAAACAACATCAAAAAACAAAAGCAAAAGTCCACAGAAAAAGAGCTTAAACATTTAAAACTAAAACAAAATAATGGCTCTTGAAAATCTTAACAAAAAACGCAAATATTTCAAAACAAATTGAAATCGATCTTAATTAATTTTCCTTTTCAATTATCGCAACATTTACATAAACAAACAATATTAATTAATTTAAATAAATAAATAAACAAAAACTATAAACCATTTGTTCTGTGATCAGCAAAACTAAATTCGATAATAAAAATTTTAAATCTTTTGAGGTTAGGATTTTTATTATTGAAAATAATTTGCATATTATTATTTTAATCCTTAATGTTAAACATTAATATAATATTTTCATCTTTTTTTGTTTAGTAATATGTAACTATATTTTTAAAATATTATGCAATTTTTAAATATAATTTGCTCGAATTAAATGTTAAAAGAAAATATTTGAAACACAAAAAGGCAATATTTCAAAATAAACAAAAAACAAAAAATAGTTTGTATTCATTGTTTAAAAGAAAAAAAAAATAGCAACAACAATAAACAAAAACCGTTAAATTACCTCAATTTAATATTAAAGTTTATTTTGGTTTTTTTTTTCATAATATAATTTTTAGCTTTAAAAGCTATTTTAAAATAAAATACATTTATTTTATAACACAAAAATAATTCTTTAAAAAACTTTTAACCCTGAATATTTGTTTTTAATTTATGTTGACGTTCTCAAGGAGTCTGAATTTTTTAATTATAAGGATACGTCAACATGTTTTCAAAACAAATTTCATGGAGTATTAATTTTTGTAGAACTATTTTTATGTTTTATAAGTGTAATTAATTTTGTTAATTATTATTATTTTATTTTTTGTTAATTTTAGTTTTAAGCTTAATTTAGAATTACTACTATTAATTTTCTTTTGTTTAAAAAACAAAACGCACAGGAACTCATATACCTCAGAATTGTTGTAAAATTATACTTTTTATCTTTTAATATTAACAAAAACTAAGTTTACTTTGCATGATTTTAATTTATGTTTAAGAGAAATCTAAATTATATATTCCTTTGCTCTAAATTTATCCGCAATAGACAACAGATGTGCTAACTTGCGAGTGTCATGCAAACATTCCACAAGACTTAAAGAATGTTTTGATAATTGCTTGGCTTTTGTTTATCAGGCCTACCAAAACAGTAGCTGTAACTTCAGTTACAATGACATTTGCAAGTCATAAAAGCACATTTATTTTTTTTACAAACCTGGCATTGAATTTTTCTATATACGCAAAGCATTGTCATTAAAATCGCTTTTTTATGTAGGCAAGAAGTGTTCAAAATAGATTTTCATTAAGAAAGCTGGCACTGAAATTGTATTAAACGATTTAACATTTGAGTGATAAGAAATTGCAAACTGAAACATTGTTTTGTTAAGTACATCGTCAAAATATTGTCACTAAAAGGTTCTTTTTGTATGAACGAGTTGTTCTAAATGTTATGCAATACATGTTTGATTATAACTCTTGTTCAGGACAAAAACGATATTCTTTATTTCTTGTGAAAATGTTAACAGTTTTATGGAAAATTTTCTTCTGCCACATTTTTACGCTCTTTTGATGTTCAATTTATGCAAAAGATATTCTTAAATTATTTCAACAAGTTCTTCACATACAAGTGTTTTAAATTACACCGATATAAATGTATGTTCATAGTAAGCAAATATTTAAGGCAAACACTTAACCACTACATTTCCTTTTATGCGTCATAAAAAATTAACGCTTAAAAAAGCGATTTCATAAGCATTAAATGATGTTTTGTTAACCATTCCCGATATTCAGTTAAAGTTATTAATAGTTCTGTGGAATATTTCAATCACATGAAAAGAAAAATGTTTCCACAACGAGCAATATATTTTGAAAAACGGAAGTTCTTTTAAAACAAATTTTTCATAAAACCAGCAACACATTTATTCATCCTTATTGCATTTGGCGTGGTTTAAAATTTATAATTTTCGTTGTTGCTGTCAATTTTAAAATCGCATTTTTTTACACTTTCAACTGTCAAATACGCTAAACATGATTAAAACTTAATATATTTCTTAAACTATAAAAATCGACAAGGATGTAATGGATTTTATTTTTATTACATGGCAATTGTATCAATATGATAGATTTCTATCAATTTAAAAATTAATTCTTTTCCCAATAGTGATAAGCGTTTGATATTCGAGCGATTTAGAAATCGACCATTCGTCTTAAAAATCGACTGGAGTGTAATGGATTTTATTTTTATTACATGGCAACTGTATCAATATGATACAATTTAAAAATTTGTTTTTTTTCCCAATAGTGAGAAGCATTTGATTTTCGAGCGATTTCGAAATCGACCATTCGCCTTAAAAATCGACTAGGGTGTAATGGATTTTATTTTTATTAATCTGATAGATGTCTATCGACTTAAGAGTAAATCCTTATCCCAATAGCGACAAACATGTGAGGCCTTTGGGGTGATTTTGTTTCCATTTTTTCATCGTTTGATTTTCGAGCGATTTCGAAATCGACGCTTGGCTTTAAAAATCGACAAGAGTGTAATGGATTTTATTTTTATTAAATGGCAATATGATAAAATGGCTGATAAAAATCGATTTTAAAAACGATTCTCCTGAGTAAAAACCAAGGGAAGTGATGCCTACATTTTTAACGATTATGTAAATATTTTCAAGTTCTTAAATATATAACCACTGCCTGAGTTTTTAATGGCTGTTTTTGATTAATATTTCTATTTAAATTAAACTATATGGTTTTCGTGGCCGAAACTCATATTTTAAAATTTAATAGAAGTTGAACACCTTTTTCATCTTGAACTTTTCCAAATCATTTTAGTTTCGAAATCGGTTTTCTAATTATTTCACTTTCTGAATTCGTTTTTGTTTTAATAATTTATTTTTCTTAAATGTCATTTGTGTTTCTTATTAGAATTTATTTTATTTTCGTATGAGTTGATTTCCTGAATTGATATTTTTTTTTTTTAATACATTGGTATAAATAAAATACATCATTCGTTATGGAAAATTGATTAATTCAATGCTGGTTTTGTATTGCTAATTTTTTCTTTTTTTGTTTTAACCTTTTAATTATTTTTCATACTGAAACAATGAATATAATTCAATGAAAAACAAATTAATAAGAAATTTGAAACCTCAAACTACATAAAATAGCTCAAAACTGCAATAGTAAATAAACTACCTCAAAAACTAATCACAAAACTGCAATAGATGAGACTAACCAATACTTAACAACAATAACAATTTCAAATATACAAACAAATGTAATCATAGGGAATAACTTATATAAATATATTTTATGTTTAATTTAAAATTTTCTTTAGACACATAGTTTTTATTTCAACATAAAAGTAAAGTGGTGACTAATCCATTATAAGTTATATTTTTTGGCCCTTCAAAATAAAAATGCAAATTTTGAATTCATTCTGAAAAACAAAATCATGAAGAAGAAGAAAAAAACACACACTTCCACACAAAAACTTTTAGGCTTGACACTAACAACAATATTTACAAAGAACTTATGTAAAAAATCGCTAAAAAAAAAAAAAAACTTTGGATTTTATACAAAATTATAAAAAACAATTACATAAATACATTTTGGCTATAATTACAAAAGAAACCATACATACATACTTTTTTAAAAATTATATAATCTTTAGGCATTAATTTAATAAAACAAAACAAAAATTTCATTTAACAAAATTATTATTAATAAAAAAGAAAAAAATAAATAAACCCTTTGGATGTAAAATTAAAACTAAAAAAAAAATACAAAACTACTTTTGGCTAAATATTAAATATAAATTTAAAACACAAGCGTTTTATTTAGATAGGTTTTTGTAAATATTTTTGGCAAAATTATTTTCTTTTTGTTTTTACAAAAAAATATTTTTTTTTTTTCACATAAATTTAAGCATAAAATACTAAAATTAACTAAAGAATATGGAATACAAAAGAAAAATGTTACAGTAACAGAAGAAAAAAAGGGAAAAAATTAAAGATTTTGCAATATACAAAGAAATTATTTAAGCATGAAAAATATTTAAGAGTTTGGTGGGACATTTGAGGCATTGAATAAAATGAAATGAATTCAATCAACTACTGCAAATACCTCGAATGCGAATGTTGAAGCTTTCCAGCTGCCTCCAACTCTAAACCTTTCTTAATAATAAGAAAATTTAAATTATTTTATGTTAATAAAATAATAAATCACACACAAGAAAAACAAAAACAAAAAAAAAACAAGTATACTATATGAAAAATCCAAATTTTAAATTTTTGTATAAAGAATATTTTCGGCAAAATACAAAAAAATACAAACAAAACAACAAAAAAATTAAAATCCAAAAATCTTTTACCATAGAAAATTTTACTAAAATATAAAACAAAATCTTTACACAAATGTTTGGCTTTATGAATTTTATAAACTTCTTTCCCCCTGTGAAGCAAATGGCCAAGAAGTTTATAACAAAATTTTTTACTAAAAGCAAAATTTTAAGAAAATAGTGAAAATCTTAAAATAATTTAATTGTTTAGGCTCTAAACCTTTTAGAAAACAGAAATTAAATTAAAACCAGCATGGTTGAAAAAAACTCTAAAAATTATATAAAAATCTTTGTATGAACATAAGTAATATTAATGAAAAATAAAGCAAAAAAAAAAAAACTTACAAAAATATACGTATAATCCTTACAAAAGTAAAAAATTTATAATTTTAGACATTAAATGTTAAATTAAAATTTTAAGCAAATCTTTTTGAAACACAAACAAACAACCAACCCTGAACGCAAGCAGTTAAGGAATAATATTCTTAACACAGAGAATTACATACTCATTGCAAATAATTTCTTTGTAAAGTTTAAAAAATGTTTCAAAATTCATTAAAGGCAGGTGTCAACCGAAGAAGAAGAAGAAGAAGAAAAAAAGTATCAGATGTGCATATGATAAAGGGTATTGAAATTTATAACAACGGCCAGTGATTTGTAATGATCAATCATTAGATTTGATTTGCAAAAATTTTTGAAATTACTTTTCATACTTATCTCAACATCTAGAGTTTAATGGTTGTTATTATAGAAATACTTCTTTTCAGCATCTTAAAAAGACAGTGATCCTGTCTGGTGATGGCCCCCTTTTTTTTGCAAACAAATAAAAATGTAAACAATTGGTATTTTATGACGAAGAAAAAAGAAAAACGAAATGCCAAAACCCACCAATCCCTTTTTTTTTGTAAATTATTTAAAACAACATATTAAATTTGTAATGAACTTTTAACACAACCACAACATCACTTCTTTATTCAATTAAATAATATACATACATATTATGTTTTTTTTTTGTAAATTTTTTTTACTTTTCCTTTTATTTTAAAAGAAATTTTGTTTATATGTTGTAAAAATTAGTTTTTAATATTATTTTTTTTTTATGTTTAAGAAAATTTTGTTAAAAATTAAAACATGCATAAAATACGTACAAAAATAAAACAAGCAAATAAAATTTAAATTAAATTTAAAACAAAACGCACATTTTATATCAGATAATTTTTGTTCAACCACACAAAACTTATCTGGCTGGGGGAGAGCAAACTCATACTTTTTTATATGGCTGAAGTCGTGCATTGCGAGGAGTTCTCTCACACTCCTAAAATGTCTGAAGAAATTGCTAGTTTTTGGTAGCTATTGTCAGTTACGAGACCTTTGAAATGTCGTCATTTTCAAATGCATAATAGCTCTATTCACACTCTTGTGCAAATGGCATTGCAACTTGTGTGTATTCTTTTAGTTTTAATATTACCAGGGCCTGAATCCTAAAGTCGTGTCACTTATTTTTGATGGCAACAGTTCAGGCGTTGTATTCTGTAACTTTTAACAATCCCATAATTGTAATTTTTTCTACATACATACATGTATCATCGCTTGCAGTAACGATTGTGTGATTCTGTAAAATATAGTTTTAACGACGGTAAACAGCTGTGTTTTTGAGTACATTTGGTAGTACAAATGTTGTTAAGTTTTAACAATATTATTTAAATTTTCATAAGGCAAGTAAAACAAGTTGTGTTTCTATTATTGTTTTGATTTATTTGCTGACATTTTATTTTTTTATGCTCAAAGTACGCTTTCCCGTTTAAATAAACAGCAATTTAATATTGATCCCTAAAATATTGCTGATGGGCAGTAAAATTAACAGCTGATTTTAGTCTACAGCAAATATCGTTAAAAAAATTTTATTGATAATATATCGTTAAATTTATTTTAACAATACGATTATCGTAATAAAAGTTACAGAATCCAGGCTCTGCTGGTAGTCGCTTAAGTGATAATTGTCAGGTAAAATTGGTAGCAATTCCCTTAGCTATAAGCGAAGCAGATGATTGTCAATTAGTTAGAGTTATGCCACTTTTTGTTACTGGCAGAATATAAACCATGTCCGGTTTGCAGAATAACAACAAAAATTCGTTTTTAAAATAGGCTGTTTTGGATTATTATCAAATCAAGCCTTAAACCAGCAAATTGGCTGATTCAAAAAGAGGATATGTCACTCTTACATGTCTTTTGTTCCCCCGAAATTTAGAATTGGAAGAATGTTTACGTGAGAAAAATATTTTGCTTGAACAATAAATTCCATGCGAATATTCAAAATCGGGCTGAATAAATCTACAAATAACACTTATACCACAAAATTATATTGCAACAGCTTAAAGAAGTTTGGGGGAAACTTTAGAATAAGGAGACAGGTTTTGCACAAATTGGATTTATGGGAAGACAAAGTCGGCCGGAGGCTTTTAGTTAATTAATATTCAATGTTAAAGTTGCGGAATTTACTAAGAAAAATATGGGTAAAACAGTGCTGTCAGAGGAAAGTTTTTACGCAGAATGTAAGATCGCGAATTGATAAACGCTTTCAATCATCCAAAATCGTATTTTTGTACATTTCATTTAATACATTTTTTCATAGGTATGCAAAATTTGCTCTTGACAAACCAAGGGATTTTCTCCGCCATGGTATAAGCAACACCGGCTTCGCGTACAAAATCTGTAAGCATCTGGCAGCACACTTTTTCATTTTACGGCAATTGGTAGCATTATACTAAAGCGGACCCGAACTTTGTAGCAGTGACGTTTTTATGACAATTTTCTGCAGTTGCACAAAAACAATATGAAGTTGTTCTTATTGTAGGGAAGAGATTACTTTATCAGTTGCATCATGGATGAGCTGGAGTATTGACTTGAAATTGACTACCAAGGGCATGAAGAATCCTTTACAAGTATCACACAATTTTAATAAATTTTATCTTGTTGTGGTCTGGACTTTGAGCTCGATTTTGTGCTCATTTATTATATTATGGCAAACAACTTCAAATCTTCTAAATTTAACATCATCAACACCTGACAAAATTTGGTTGGGGCAAATGTCAGGCTCTAAATGAAATTAATGATTCAATTATGTACATTCCCTAAACTTTAGTTGTGTTGCCTGCTGGTAAAGTGACTGAGATGAAAATTTATATTATTTTAGAAACTTTTTACTAGACTCGAAAAATTCTTAAAAGAATATCTGAGACTTAACTACTTTTTCCATAATTCCCATAAAACAATAATAAGGTCTATTTTTAGACGTCAATTATATAAAAAAAAAATAAATTATATAAAAAAATAATGCCGATTTTCAGCATATTGTTTATGTGGTTTTTTGACTATAACTCGTCCACTAATTGATATTTTTGAAATCTGTAAAAGCCAAATTATTGCTAGAGACCAATAGCTAGCAATAATTTGGCTTTTATAGATTCAAAAAATATCAATTACTCGACGAATTGTGGCCAGAAAACCATATAAACAATATGCTAAAAATCGGCATTTGACTGCAAAGTTCGAAGGTCGATTGAAAAAAAAATTCGAACTTACATAAACAAACGCCGCGTTACGGGTCTTGTAGTTTCTATTCTTACATTTATTTTTGACCAATTGCAGGACATTATCGACGAAACGTTGAGAGAAACCCACGATGAAATCAAATTGTTTTATTTACATTTTGAGAATAAGGTATGACCATTATTAGCCCAAAAAGTCAATCTTTTTAATGTTATAGTTTCTATTTTCACTCACTCTCAGAACAGATCTAACTTTTGTTAACTTAAATTTGTTCCACAGTGTTGTGCGAGATGCAAGCGTCAGAACAGGGATTATTTGAAAAAAAAATATTTCTCGACAGGCCCACAACGTCACTCGACATCGTTCGCTTGCTTAGTGGCATTCAAAACAATAACACAATTCAAAACTTTGTTGTAGGTTTCAGTGTTTTTGTATTACGTAGCATTTAGACGGCGGGAAAGTAAATGCCTGAAAGTTGCAATACACTCACACTTTTTTCAGCTCAGCTTTCAGCAAAATATTCCTGAAAGTAATTTTTTGACATTTACTAAAAGTAAAGTGACAAGGTAGTAAACACGGTTGCCCACTCCACGGCATATACAAAATTTTTAGGATTGCAGTAGAATAATAATTGTGAATTTTAAATTAGTTTATACATTAGAGAAAATATAAAAAACATTTTTACAGCAAATATGAATAAAGAACACAAATGAAGTGTATTTATAGTGATAATTATTAAATTAATTAATAACCATCTAATTCATAAAAATTATAACAGGTTTATAAAGCTCTTATTTATTTCATACAAATATGTCAAATAACAGTCTTATAAGCCTGTAATAATTTTTATGAATTAGTGGGTAAAAGTTTAGCAATAAAAATTATTTTCGAATTTATGTTTGTAGTAGTCTTGGCAACTCTATTTCAGTAATACACAAAACTATAACGATGGGAGGCAAAATTAAATCACCAAAACACATAAAAATAATTAATTTGTATCGTTCATACCAAATTTTGTCGGATATGAATCATAAATCATATGGGCGGAACGATTTACAACAAAAGGCTTATGAAGAGATTGCAAAGGAGTTGGGTGGTATGAAGCCAGAAATAGTGCAAAAGAAAATTCTAATTTTCTATTTCCAGGTCTTTTAATTTTTGTAAAATAATAATATTTGCAACTCTTCGCTTTGACAACTTTTTTACAATGAACTTTCACGTTCCTTTGATATGAAGCAAGAAATTTTCATGAAAGTCACAGATTTCATTGAAATTTTTATTCATAATATGTATACAAAACTTTTAATGAAAGTACTTTCCCGTCTAAATGCAGTGTTAGCGAACGATGTCGAGTAACATATGTACGTTTATTGTACAAATATTGTATAGAAATGTGTACAATAAGAGCTTAATACACCTAATATAATTTTTATAAGCAAGGCTATTTAAAAATGAACTTAATTTCTTTGGCTATTTTGTGCCAAAACACAGGCAGCAGCCATAAACCCGGGTTGCCAACTGTAATACTTTCTTGACAACTGGCAATGCAGCTTAAGTTCAGTTGCTCTCGCTAATCGAGCCATAAATTTGTGTTTGGTTTTCTATTTACATATTTTTCATACAGAGCCTGATGTTTGTCTCAACCAAAAAAAGTTATTCGAAAATCGAACTTTGACATTCTTTGCCAATCTCTAGCTCCAAATAATTCACTTTTATAATTTTCTTAATTTTTATTTTTAAAAATAATTTTATTTTCATTTCTTCTCATTTATACCATACATGGAATACATGATTATTTTATGACACCATCTCTTTAAACTTCCAAAACACAACACTGTTCTATTTATGAATTTATATGTTACTGAGGTCAAATGACCCACCTACATATGTTTTGGTTATACAACAGCAAGCCATGACTTATGATTTTGATTGTGTACATAATTAATAAAAAGAAAAAAAAAAAAAAAAAGAAATTAACTGTTAACCCCGAAAAATATTGATTAGTACATACTACTTTTTGGCATAACTAATAATATTACGAAGAGTTCAGAACAATTAGAATTAAGCAAAATTAATAGTAAGAATTTTTTTTAATTAAACCAACTATTTGATGTAAAATTAAAACAATTTAAAAGAAAGAAATTTATTTATAAATGTGTAAATCAAGTTAAATAATGTATAAATATATAAAAAAAAGCAAATTTTATAACAAAAGTACAAATTTTTTCATTTTATTGGCTTAAAGTAATTTTTTACCCAGATATTTATTCAATAAATGTTTAGTTTTGATATTGAAAAAAAAAGAAGAAGAAACGTACATAAATAATGTCACTCATTATTAATTAATTATCTATTATCATTAAAAAGATATACTCAACAAACATTTCGGATCTAATGAGTACAAAATTTCAGGAATAAAAAAGAAAAATAACAATATTAAATAAAATCTTAAAAAAGATATTCGAATTTTTTCTTTTCACATAGTTTTCTTTAATTCGATTCAACTCTTTGGTTTCTTGAGTTTTTCTGTATTATAAATTAAGAATAATAATAATGAGTGTGACTAAATAGAAACCTTAATATTGTTTTTATTTTCATTATTTTTTTTTAATATGTTCTAAATCAAATTGATTTGGAATTTGGGCAAAATTTATTATTTGCACGATTATTTACATATCTATGTTTATGATTTGATTAAAACTGTTGATTTAATTTGCTTTAAAAAAATGGCTGGGCAAATCAAGGTGATTAACATGCTACGTGGTTGTCATTCTCTTCCGGTGCACAGTGGTGTAAATAAAAGAAAAAGTGGTAAAAAGTCCGGAACTTCTAAACGACAAAACGGATCCCGCTGAAAATTGCAGTAGTCATAGACAAGGAGTTATATTTTTTGTCTCAAGTCTTTTTAGGCCTATAGTTAAAACAGGGGCGGGGCTATGGGGGCTGAAAGTTAGCTACCTCGAGTATAAAAAATTTTGTGCAGCTTATAACTTTCTTATATCTTGGCCGATTTTAAAGATTTTTACCTTTTTGTATTTTGCTTAGCAATGCAAAGAAAAAATGTTATGAAACATTTTTTCATATCTCTTACAGTTTAAGAGATATCCGCCTTAAAATATTATTTTTTATTTTTTTCGCCGCATCTTCTTTTGGTTTTTTACTTATATCTTTTTTGTTAAAATCTTGATTTTAATTTGTGGCCCACCGTTATATTTCTTATAAAATTCTAAGTTAGATAAGGTACCGTTTTATTAAAATATCTTGGTCCGATAAGTCATAAAATGGGTCTTAATTCAAAACTTTGAAATTTCACCGAAAAATTTTAATTTTTCACAAAAAAGGTGGCTTCATTATTTTTGAATTCGTAAAAAATTTTGTTCCAGCTTTTATACTTATTCTTACATGTAGCGAAAGATAATCCCTTAAGAGTGTGTAAAAATTTCATTTCGTTTAATTTAGACCAAGTACCCTACAGTAGGCAGTGGTCGAAAATCATCAATTTGTAAAACAATTTTCGGATATGTGGGCGTCTGAAAAGTTTTGCCAAAAGTGAAATGAAATTCCGTGAACGACGTTTTATTACAAAATCAGTTGGCATTATTGCTGCAGAAGCTCGAGACATCCTAGATATAATTGGCGTTGCCAGACTGAGATTATTAAAAAAAGTCAATTTTTGGAAGGGACAATTTTGAATTGCTAAAAAAATGGATTTATGATTTATATTTTTTTCTGAAATTTATGCTTTTATTTGAAAACTTAGTATTTTAATACGCTTTGAAAAATTATGCATGTATCTTTCATCGTCTTGCAGATATTAAAGTTTCACTTTGATTTTTATGTGCGAAAAACTATCCTTTTATTATTTTTTTCATTGTTTTCACGAATGTGACTTAAAAAAATATAAAAAGTATTAATTTTTGCATATATTTGAAAAGAAGACACAAATTCCTTTCCAACGATATATAACATGTATACCTTTTTTAAATATTTGTACATTAGGGAACCACTAAAATACTACGCAACCAATACAAGGTAGACATGTTTGACGTTTTGAAAGACTGCCAGACATACGAACTAAATGCACTTAGTTCGGTTATAATCAAAAGGCCAAAAAATACCTGATAATGCATTCAAATACCTGAAATTCTACTTTCAAAAAGTAAATGATAACATAATAAAAGGTTCCAAAATAGAAAGGGAAAGTGGTCATAAACAATAACAGATTTCTTTGAAATCTACACAAATAATGCATGTAATAAATGCAAGCATACCTTTTAATTAAACAATTCGGCAATACGGTGATAAGCGAAGGATTAGACGCAGAAGCAGGTACATAAATCGGGCCAAAGCAGTGACAAAACAAGCAGAAGGTTCACCCCTCACAAAGGAAAATTTTGGCAGTACGTATAAAATGTCTATGCCAGAAGACAAATGCAGTACTATTATCAAAAACGTTGAGCACTTCATATCGATAAGAGAAGAAAAAATTACAATCAAGTATAAAACGCTCTGCAAACTTTTGTGGAAAAATATTGATGATGGAAATTTGACTCGATCTGAGAAAGTAAATCGCATGATGTATATAATAACTCATAGATATGGATTATCTTTGACCGATGATGCAGCCATGAAAATTGATAGCTTCTTTAAAGCATATGAATCAAAAATACGAGCATGTAATAACTCAGTCTCCAAATTTCAAACCAAATATCTTGATTTGTTAGATAATGGCATATTCGTCGACTTATATGAGAAGAAGTATGGCCGTCCGAGCAAAAACTACGACGATGTTCAGGGTAGATCTAAAAAGATTAAGCAAGAAGAGATGGTACTTGGTTACTCTGGAGATCAAATAAAAGATTCCTTTAAACGGATTTTGATGAAATCGCAGCAAAAAGAAGCGCTAAAAGTTGTGGAGGTACTACCAACTGCATCTTCAAAGAGATTAAGACGGATTGTAGAAAGCATACCAACGCCCAAATCAAGTGCTTCTTTCACCGAGGAAGATGCACTAGCAATTATTCTAAATTTAGGTATTTCAAGGAACAAATATGAAATACTACGGAAAGCGCTTAAGGAAAAAAGTGGGCCTTTGCCATCTTATTCTTCACTATTTAAAAAAAAAGCAGAAATTTTACCATCACCAGTAGTTGTGAACAATCAGAGTGCAACAATTGGTTTGTCGGACCTTCTTGAAAATACAGCTTCAAGGTTAATTGCGAACTTTAACGAAGAGGATTTAGATACATGTAACAACTCCGAGCTATCGTTGATATATAAATGGGGATGTGATGGATCATCTGGATTTTCTGAGTATAAGCAAATAAGCGATTCCAATGCAGACTTTTCCACTGTTCTAATGGCATCCTTAGTGCCATTACGTCTGCGGCTCTATAACGAAATGCCCACTTCGAGTAAAAATTCATATAGTGATCTGTGGAAAAATAACACGCCAGGGTCCAAGTTTCTTTGCCGGCCAATACGTTTTGAGTATATCAAAGAAAACAAACAAACAACGCAAATGCTGGTTAATGATATCAACCGCGAAATTTCCAACATGGCTCCCATTGATGTTTGCATATCTGGAAGAACGATTACTGTTTCTTTTAAACCTTATCTAACCATGATAGATGGAAAAGTAGCAAACGCAATTACGGATACGAAATCAAACATGAATTGTAACGTATGTGGAAAGAAGAGTTTTGACTTAAATGATATTGATAAAAAAGTCCCATACAATGAAGATGCTCTTCAACTTGGAATATCGCCTCTTCATGCCCGGATAAGATTTATGGAATATGTTTTGCATATTGCCTATGATATTAAATACCGCAGCGAAGATAAGCATTTAAATGCTCCAGTCAAAAATAATGAAACCTTAAAAAATATGAGAATAGAAGAAAAAAAAAGAATACAAGACGAGTTTAAGAAACATGGTTTAATCATTGACAAGCCGTTGTATTGTTATGGGAACTCTAACGATGGCAATACTGCCAGGCGCTTTTTCGATGATCCTGAAACTACATCACTAATAACTGGCATCAATGTTGACTTAGTCAAACGTTTTAAAGTAATACTAGCTGTCATAAATAGTAAAAAAGTAATAAACATCGAAAAATTCGAAAAATATGCAAAAGAAACACTGACCTTAATTAATAATCTGTATCCGTGGAGACCATTAACACCAACCGTACACAAAGTTCTAGCACATACAACAGAAATAATGGCGAACAATATTCTTCCCTTAGGGGAATTAACAGAGGAAGCTCAGGAAGCTAGAAACAGAGATATTAAGCAGTATATAATTTTTAATGCACGAAAGTGTTCAAAAACTGCTCAAAATAATGACCTTATGAATCATTTACTGTTGTCTTCAGACCCAGTCTTATATGCTATAAGATTAAAATGGTTACCAAAAATAACAATGGAAATAGAAAAGGATGATCCCGAAGGAATTGAAATTAAAACTCTGTTAAGTTATGACGCTTCTGATTATTTTAAAGAAAATTTGTATATTAAGTAGCAAACACTGTTAGTATGCTTTAACCAATAAATGAAAAATAATTTGTAAGATTAAAAGCTCAAACAATACTTAATTGAAATAAAGTGGGTGAATCCTTTGTTTAGTTTGTATTTTATATTTCTCCTATATTTATTAAAAAAATTTTTTGTGATGTGTTCGCTGCTTCAATTATGTTATCATTTACTTTTTGAAAGTAGAATTTCAGGTATTTGAATGCATTATCAGGTATTTTTTGGCCTTTTGATTATAACCGAACTAAGTGCATTTAGTTCGTATGTCTGGCAGTCTTTCAAAACGTCAAACATGTCTACCTTGTATTGGTTGCGTAGTATTTTAGTGGTTCCCTAATGTACAAATATTTAAAAAAGGTATACATGTTATATATCGTTGGAAAGGAATTTGTGTCTTCTTTTCAAATATATGCAAAAATTAATACTTTTTATATTTTTTTAAGTCACATTCGTGAAAACAATGAAAAAAATAATAAAAGGATAGTTTTTCGCACATAAAAATCAAAGTGAAACTTTAATATCTGCAAGACGATGAAAGATACATGCATAATTTTTCAAAGCGTATTAAAATACTAAGTTTTCAAATAAAAGCATAAATTTCAGAAAAAAATATAAATCATAAATCCATTTTTTTAGCAATTCAAAATTGTCCCTTCCAAAAATTGACTTTTTTTAATAATCTCAGTCTGGCAACGCCAATTATATCTAGGATGTCTCGAGCTTCTGCAGCAATAATGCCAACTGATTTTGTAATAAAACGTCGTTCACGGAATTTCATTTCACTTTTGGCAAAACTTTTCAGACGCCCACATATCCGAAAATTGTTTTACAAATTGATGATTTTCGACCACTGCCTACTGTAGGGTACTTGGTCTAAATTAAACGAAATGAAATTTTTACACACTCTTAAGGGATTATCTTTCGCTACATGTAAGAATAAGTATAAAAGCTGGAACAAAATTTTTTACGAATTCAAAAATAATGAAGCCACCTTTTTTGTGAAAAATTAAAATTTTTCGGTGAAATTTCAAAGTTTTGAATTAAGACCCATTTTATGACTTATCGGACCAAGATATTTTAATAAAACGGTACCTTATCTAACTTAGAATTTTATAAGAAATATAACGGTGGGCCACAAATTAAAATCAAGATTTTAACAAAAAAGATATAAGTAAAAAACCAAAAGAAGATGCGGCGAAAAAAATAAAAAATAATATTTTAAGGCGGATATCTCTTAAACTGTAAGAGATATGAAAAAATGTTTCATAACATTTTTTCTTTGCATTGCTAAGCAAAATACAAAAAGGTAAAAATCTTTAAAATCGGCCAAGATATAAGAAAGTTATAAGCTGCACAAAATTTTTTATACTCGAGGTAGCTAACTTTCAGCCCCCATAGCCCCGCCCCTGTTTTAACTATAGGCCTAAAAAGACTTGAGACAAAAAATATAACTCCTTGTCTATGACTACTGCAATTTTCAGCGGGATCCGTTTTGTCGTTTAGAAGTTCCGGACTTTTTACCACTTTTTCTTTTATTTACACCACTGTGCGGTGTTAACAAAAACGCTCGAGCCATTTCGCTCTAAAGATTTTTGACTTAGAAAGTTTATTTTCTATTCAAAACTGAATTGAATGTTTGCTATAAGAACCTCATAAATAGACCCTTTTAAACGTGTTATGTATTTTTCAGTCTGTATGCCGCCAACATTTCATTGATGCCACTCAACTGGTCAGTAGACTTGAAAAGAGTTAAACGAATGTTTGAAACTTTACTATTTATGCCATTATTCTCATGAAATCAGTGAGAACCACAAGTTGTCAAACAACCTTTTTTTATTTATTTATTTATAGTATTATATGACTCTTAACTGGCTCAAGTTCTAGCTTTAATTGATCACTTTTCTTATTAATATCAATAAAGCGCAGCTCAGACTCTTATACAAGCATTAATATTTTCATTTACGAGACAAAAGTCTAAATACTTTTCCAGCTAGACTATCAGAAAATCTAACGTCAATTATATTTTGCATTCACACCATCACGCTTCAAATAAAATGAAAAATAGTTTACGCCATGGTGAAATCTTTATCGACCGCATATGAGCAATTTTATGTACAAGGAAATCGTGCCGTGCCGTCCACTAAACATATTCAATTGCTAAAAAGTAATCGTTATGTTTAAGAGCGCAAAAATAGCTATAACGAAATTCCATTACCTGTGAGACATGGCGTGAACGTAATATAATTCTATACGATTACTAAAATCCAAATTTTGAGGTCGAATAATTCTATTACCAACGGCTCACTAACGGCGGCAAAACCATCGACTCAAGCTATTTTGTGTGTGCTATTGCAACCCAGATCCAATGAAAAGTATTATCATTTTGTGGTATTGGGCAAGATCATGATACAACTAATAAGGTAACCTTTTCGCTACAATAAGAACAACTTCAATAAAAATAACATGCATTTTGTTTTTGTACAACTTATGCAAACTGTCAAAAAGACACCACTTCTACATTTACAGAAGAGAGTTACGCTGAGCTTACGCGGATTTGCTATCTCGTTTTGGCTGCCTTTCATCTCTGCATTCTCTTGACAACCTAAAGTAGTCAGATGATTAACGGTTTAGTTGGCGAGGCTACCTTGTTAGTTGTATCATGGGCAAGATGTTTCATTTGAGTGAATCGTTCGTTCTCTTTAAAGAAAGCTAATGTAAATTAACTCTTTCTTTTAATTCATCTTTCTGAATGTTACACACAATTCAGAATGAAGAAGGGAAGGCAAATGAAAATTTCTCATTCATACCAGGGTTTTGCTTCTTAAAACCTACAACTGCTGTATTATAAATCAAATATGCACTTATAAAATTTAACTATTGTGTTTTTTCTAAAATAAACAAATAAGAAAAAGTGGTACCTAAGACTAGTTGTGCCCCAGCAGTTGTGTTAAACCGTTTCAAAAGGTGATAAAATGCAAGAGGACGAAAGAAATTCTTAATGTAGCGCTTAAAACAGCCAACGAGTTACAAAGCAAACAACTTTTCTAAGAACTACATTAAACCTTTTTTTAATAATTCTAGCAGGGACCGTAACTCTTATGAATTTTATCAAAAAAATCAAGAAATAAGAGTTATTTTTGATTTTTATATTTTTAAATGAAAAATAAAAGTTATTTCCGAGTTTTATATTTTTATATCAATAATAAAAGTTATTTTTGATTTTTATATTTTTATATCAATAATAAAAATTAATTCAAAATTCGTGACATATGTAGGTAATATGTCCGCAAAGCTTATTTTGAAATAGACAATTACAAAGAAAAGCGTTTCGATACTTCTGCTAATTTATTGGAATATTGGGAGAGCAAAAAATTTGTGTTTCCATGACTTCGAAAATTAGCTTTAATCGTTCATTCTTTACCTGTCACTCAAGTCAGTGTGGAAAGGTAATTTTCAGCACACAGATTAATATTGGGAGATTTGAGATATAATTTATCTGAGGAACATTTAAAATCAATTACGATGGTAAAATTGAACACCTGAAAACGAGCTCTTAACACTGACTTGAATGGCAGCCAAAACTTATAAGCTAGAAATAGCTTTCAGTCACAGTGGATAAGTCACATAATATATTATATTCATATAGAAATTTGAATGAAGCAGCATATTATATTACATACGGAATCAACAAATAAATGAGAGTTTTGAATTGATTTTTATTATTGATATAAAATAATAAAAATCAAAAATAACTTATTTTCCACTTAAAAATATAAAAATCAAAAATAACTTTCATTTTTCACTTAAAAATATAAAAATCAAAAAAAACTTTTATTTTTCATTTAAAAAAATAAAAATCAAAAATAACTCTTATTTTTGCTTGTTAAAATAAAAATCAAAAATTTTAAAACCATGCCATATGTTGGATGCATTTCGCCTAAACATCATGATGGTGTAATTAAAAGTTGTCTACGATGTTCATTTATGTATGATTTACTTTTTCGAAAATTGAAAAATAACTCTTATTTCCGGTCCCTGATTTCTAGTTTCTTGTATCTTTCCTCGTTTTCGCAACCCATAGTCTTTTTTAAAAACTATTGTATTTTCAATTTTGCAAAGATCACAAAATCCCACAAAATTGGCAAAAAAAAAAAAAAAATAGAAAAGAACCAAATTTTACAATATTTTTCTGATTTTCGTTTAAAACTGTTTTAAGTCTATTTTCTTACTTTTGCAACATTTTCTCAGATAACCGCATTTTATCATCAAGCTCTGCTGTTTGCAACTGTTTAACTTTTTCAATTCAATTTTTGCGAATTGCAATGTGTCGCTTATGAACAGTTTTTTTTTTAAATTACAAGTTCAGGCTTAAAAAAAACTACTATTAAATTGACAATATACTAGCGATGAAATAAAATGCCCTTATTAATCAAGGCTTAAAAAACTAGTAATAAATTGAAAATATACTAGCGATGAAATCAAATTCCCTGTCCCTTAAGTTATAAATCAAATGTGTGTTTCAGCACACCAAACACAATGCAAAGAAAGTAAAAATAAGTTTATGATCGAAATGGGGGCTGATGAGAAGCGTGGCGGCTTCGAAACAGCTAGTTACACTTTAGAAACAAATTATACACAGGTGAAAGGCGGTCAAAACGAGATAAAAAAAATCCAGGTAAACTCTGTGCTCCTCACTTCTGGACAGAAGTTCTAGAATTTGTAGCAAAACAAACAGAAAAAAAGATTTTGTACAGTTCTGTGCAAGCGGTAAGAAAGAGCCTACAGATTATATATAATAGCATGTTTCCACCATATGCGCTTCGCTCTCTGTTCATGCTTAACAGCCTAATTAGGAGCGAAGCAACGTGCTTCGCCATACAAAATTTTGAGAGCGAATGAAGTAGCTTCATATTGAAGCTACATACGAAGCACAAAAAATTCCTGTCTTCTCTAATTGATATCGCAAATTTATCTGCACTATCTGTCAGAATCAGAAACAAAGAAAACATAATAATACATAAAAATAAAAGTTAATTTTGGAAATCAATAAAATAATAAAACGTTGAAAATAATGGAAAAAATTTTGTGAAAGTGTTTATAATGGCAAGAAGGATATCTTCTAAATTAAAATTTATGGAATGTGCAAAAGCATGATTCAACTTGCGGATGGAATGAAACAAGAAGCATTCCCTGTTTTTGGAGCTGCTGCTTATTGAAAATAAAAGTCAAATCGAAGCACATATGTATACGAGTCGTGTAAACGATATGATTCATAAATACAATTGAGAGAGCGAAGCGGGTGATTCAACTCGTAATGGAAACATGCTATAACATAACAAACGTTCTATCATTTGATTTGGGCAATTTTCCAAAGTCATCTTTTTCACCCACCTCTGTGTGCTCTCTAGCCCAATTCAATTTATAATTTGCTTCATTTACTTCCTTCAATTAACATAATCATAGTATGTAATCAATTGTTCAAGTAATAAAATAATTTTTTTAATGCTTCATAATTTCAGCTAAAGCGTTCTTTGGGTCAGCACAATATTTGCTGTTGATTGACTTTGTTTGTATTTATTCTGTGAATTATTTTTAAATCATTTTATAAATTACTTCCTTACAGGAAATTCTTTGTTTTGTCCATATTTTTTCAGTGCGATTTATTTATACATATTTATTTTTTATGACAAACTTGAGTTACACATTATTTCAAATCCGTTGAATAAAATCCTTATAGAAAAGAATGTTCTGAACTGCTGAGTAAGCAAAATTCTATTCAAATAATAATGGCTAGGGGAATTATTTATAAAAGAAAAAAGAAAAAGGGCGCAAGGTTTATAAAAGCGTTTTTATAAACGTCTCATAAGCCGAAAACAATTTTTTTTTGCAGATAATGCCCCCAAAGAATTGGTCAGACGAATTTAGCAAAATGGAAGTGGACATATTCTGGTCAAGGCTCTGGATAAAAAAGGCAAACATTTTCTTTCAATTGAAATGCACTTTCAAAACTGATTTTGTTTTCTTTTCTTTTTTTTTTTGTCCTGCAGACCGGATTTTTTTTTTTTTTTTTTTGTTTGTTCCATTTTATTAAATTCGACTTACCTTTGGTGTTGTAGTGAAACTAATGGAAACAAGGAAAATTAATTTTAATTTTTTTATCTCTATAAAAAGAAAATAAATTATACAACGTATAATCATAAATATAATCCATAATATTGAAAACTCAGGGCATATAAAAGACTCATAAGAAATATAATTAAATAGCGGAAAATAATACTAAATAAACACGTAAACATGCATTTATAATACTTAATTATTAATATAATAAGGACTTTTACTTTTACTTTTTTAAATAACGTTTATGTTACAACTTTCGTTTATTCTTATAATGAAAAATATTTTTGTTTAATCTTAAACGAATATGAACTTCTCAGGTACTAATTAATAGACAAACACTTAAAATAAGAAATACAATTTCTATACAATACATACATGTAAAAAAAAAAAAGAATCGCTAATTGTGCAATATAAAAGAAAATATACATACATACATACATACATACAATACATACATATACATGCATATATACGTAATAGCAACTAAAGTTAAAAATAAAACAAAAAATAATTGAAAGTTCATATGAAAAATAAAGGCAAACGCATGGCAAAAGGAATAAAATTGAGTCGTAAAGTAGTGAGTTTTTGTTTATACATACATACATACATACATATTAATTTGTTTAGTTCTTATGTTTTATGTAAACTTCATACTTATCTTCATTTCATATGTATATTAATAATAAAAGAAATACATACTTAAATTAAGCTGTGATTTTAAATAAAATGAAAATAGTGAAAATAATTATAAAAGAAAGAGTCCTAAAAGAAACTGCATGCTTACACTTCTGTATTTACATGCATCCTTTTCCTGTTTTTACACCAATTCGTTTTCGTTAAAGGTATTCTTTTGCATTTTAAGTCCACACGAACAAAATCTTGTTTTCCTTTTAATGATTTTAATAGCAAAAAAACACAAAAACGGACTTAAATCATACATACATACATACATAAATACATTTTTGAAAAAGGAAATATTTATAAATTTCGTCTTAACCACAATTTATGTATTTGGTATTATATGTAAAATAAATTAAAAGCAAAAAAAAAAAAAAACAATTGTAACAAAATTTATATAAAAAACACTCTCCAAAAACTCACCACGTACTGTATGGAAATATGATTAAAAAAAAAAATCATAAAATAAATGGTATTGAATGGCAAAATATAATAAACAAAAAACTCTTTTATGGAAACAAAAAGATATTTCAATAAACTTGTTGCTATAAAAATAGTTTATTTAAGTTGTTTTACTTAAACCGGTTTTCTATGCAGGTATAAAAATGAAATTATATGTACATTGCTCTGTGAATAATACAATAATTCAGCCAATATAAGAAAGAGGATTCCAATTTGATTGTCAAGACCATGCATGGTACAACTAATAAGGTAGCCTCGTCAGCTAAACCGTTAATCATGTGATTACTTTAGGTTGTCAAGGGAATGCAGAGATGAAAGACAGCCAAAACGAAACACCGAATCATTGTAAGCTCAGTGCATCTCTCTTCTATAAATGCAGAAGCGGCGGCTTTTTGACAGCTTACAGAAGTTGTACAAAAACTAAATGCATGTTATTTTTATTGAAGTTGTTCTTATCATGATACAACTCATAAGGTAACCTTTTCTCTACAATAAGAACAACTTCAATAAAAATAACATGCATTTAGTTTTTGTACAGCTTCAGTAAACTGTCAAAAAGACGCCGCTTCTACGTTTATAGAAGAGAGACGATCAGAGCCTACGCTGATTTGCTATCTCGTTTTGGCTGCTTTTCATTTCCGTATTCTCTTGACAACCTAAAGTAGTCATATGATTAACGGTTTAGCTGATGAGGCTACCTTATTAGTTGTATCATGGTTCTTCTTGTAGGGAAAATGTTACCTTATTAGTTGTATCATGATCAAGACTTTCTATCAGAATGAGGCTTTCAGAATGTTAGGCTTTAAGTCAGTGATCCTCAAGCCCAAGATACTTCGATACCAGGTAGCCTTACAAGCCCAGCTGACTACTGCTTTTAACCTGAAGAACTGTCAAAATACACAACACAAACACACAAACGCAAATAAATGGGTAACAGCACTTAAAGATTTCTACCAACAAAATGACTGGTTTCTCATTTTGCGGTTTCAAAAGTTAACGTAAATAGACCACATATAAAATATTTTTTTTCCATGATATTTCTTTTTATTATAAAGTTTGAACGTTGACATTATGTGTGAAACACTATATCATTTAAAGGACCACCAAGCGAAGTGTTGCCAGCATTGATTCTTTTGAGGTAATTTTCGATCACTTTTTGACACATATTGGGCGGTATCTCAGCCATAACTTGACAAATGTTGGTGTGTTCAAGAGTTAAACACGGTCTTTCGTGTAGACCCACAAAAAAAAGTCTAGTCTAGTGGTGTCAAATCGCATGATCTTGGTGGCCAGTTGATATCGCCACGACGAGAAATTACGCGGCCAGGAAATGTCTCTTGCAATAAAGCCATATTCGCTCGAGTTGTGTGGCATGTGGCACCGTCTTGTTGAAACCACATATTCTCCATTCTCGTATACTTCAATAACAGGCAAAAAAAAATCGCTTATCATATGACCATAAAGCTCCGAATTGACGGTGACAGTCGTTCCATGGTCGTTTTCGAAGAACCATATGTACAAAAAAAAAATGTAGACCTGCGCACATTAGAGAAACAGTCAAACTATTATATACACAAGGTAAAGGAATAAAACTTAACGTACTGGAAAACAAATATGAACTTATTTATTTATTAATTTTTGTCTTCTTTTTTTATTACTTTATAAGAATTTTATAATTATCATGATATGAATTGATCAGCTATAGACACCGGATAAGGGCCCTACAAAAAATGACTGACGAAAATTTATGCATGAACTTAATGGCTATAACCCATGCAAGCAATTTTATAGCTTTCAGCGTTGCTATTGCATGTGATTTTCTAAATATTTTGATTTTCCCATATTAAATTGGTGATTTCATTTGGAATTACGATTATGCATTAATATTTTTATAGGTTCATTTGTCCTGTTTTTCCAATGATTTTCCAATGGCAAAACTGCTACTGACTACTGTTTTTATTTTAATTTTATCTAAAGGTAGCTCTAAAATAGTTTATTCTATTCTCTTTGTACTGTTTTTCAAAATTTTTCGTTTCATGCGCTTTTTCAAAATAAATTTATTGCAAATAATTTTTTTATTTAACAATAAAGAAATTGACAGCATTGTGTGTAAATAATTTGGTGGGGATTTTGAAAAAAAACAAAGGTTTGGAATGATCACTTTGCTGAGGTGGTAACGCTGACTTATTTTGTTTACATAATTTTTCCTTTAAGAAAATTATAGAAACTATGATGCACAAGCCCATCAGCAATGCGCTTCGTATGATGCATCTTATGACCGTCATTGTTCTTGCTGGGAGGGCTCACATACAAAAATGTAAAAAAAACAAATTCCAATAATATATTACGTACTAAAAATTCACATCCGTTTTATGTTTTGCTGTGTCACCCTGTTTAATAAACTAGCGCAATTTTTACAGCTGTCAATTTTTTTACAACTCCGCTATCTACGCGCTGTTTTTGACAACTGTACAATATTATATTTTTCACAGAATATTTTAGAATATCTAATACAAATTTCATAAAAATATCATGAATTCAGCCACAAAAGTAAGTTTTTTCCTTAGAAAACTTCAAAAATAAATGCAGATAGTCTCGAAATTACAAAAAATAATTATTTGAAAATTTGTGCGGGAAAACCAGAGCGACGTCGTCAATGTCACAGCGCCAAACAACAACTCTCGCTCGGCAAGTGTCAGATCATAGAATTCCTTAGGGCGGCCAAGAGGAAAGAAAACTATAATAAAGCTTCGTACATACATATATGTTTTGTTTTCAAACAATTGTTTAAAATAAGCGGGGAGGTTGTTGGTGAAGAAAATTTCACCCATGTAATGCTCAAAATAATCGCCAAAAAAATTAACAGAAAGCCTCAAAAATTCAACAAACTAAAAGGGATAATACTGCTTTGTTTTGTAAATAAAAACAGAAATGCATTTAAATACATACAATATGCAAAACTGTCTATTTGTTTTGATAAATTTATTTATTATTTTTGTTGTTACTTTTCTCAGGTGGGTGAAATATTTACAGCAGCTGGCCAGGCATTTAGCCGTTTGGGTGATTTAACGATGCAACTGCATCCTAATGCAGAATCACCAGCTGGGTAAGTGTTTTCTTTACTTATTAATAAGTTTGTAATTATGTTTTAAACATTTATGGCCGTTATGTTAAAAACTAGTCTTAGATTTAATGGAAACTCAATGAGATAAATTCCAATGAAAAGTTCAATTATGATGTTGTATTTAACATATGTTTTAAAAGCCACTAGTAGTCTTAACTAAGTTGGTCTGATTTCTTTAATTTAAAATTTCAGAATATTTTCATTTATAATGAATTGAAATTGTGGTGGTTTCTCAACTTTTTTGGTTGCAAAAGTAAAGTTTTGGAACGAATTGTGGGAGCACTGAGCAATAATTGGAAAAATCTAAAACTAAATATGTTTACATATGTATATAATAATTTTTGTATTTGGTTTTATTCAACCCCTGTTTTTTATTTTTCTATTTAATATTATTTTCTTGACCCATGGTTCCCGTAGAGGAGTCAAATGCATGACCAAAAAAAAAAACTTCCAGCCCAAGAAAATAAATATGTATGTATATAAAATATAAAAAAGGGGTCGAAAAAAACCCGAATATTAAATCCAAAAAATGTATATATACATATATTAAAAATACCTTCAGCCCAAGAAAATAATAATATTTTAGAGATTTTGTTTTGATACTTGAGCTTGCTTCTTTTTTATAAAATTTCTTTGTGTAAGCTCTTAAGTAAAATGTTTTTTTTTCCTAAAGAAAATACACAAATATGTACCAAACTATTGAACAAATCAAGCAACTTTTTTAGAAAAAATAATAGATTTTTGTTAATATCCAACAAATCAGTTCATTCGTCTTCTGAGCGAAAGAAAACTGATTTGGATTTGTCTAACTCACTTTTACTCGAACAACAACCCGAATGTAAATGTTTTCATATGACATTTCGGGCCTGTTTGTTTTAGTTGCTAAATTAAGTCAATTATCTGGCTGGGGAGCCATACTTTGAGAATTCCTTGATTTGTTATTTGCAAACAATATAAATTGGTTATTATATTCAAAAGTTCTAGATACTCGTTTTTCGACCTTTTTTATTTAACTTTATTTGGAAAACACATTTTCTTGAAGATGGTACACAAAGGAGTATCGAAATATCGAATAATTTATCAATAAATAGAAAATATTTTTATTGAGAATAAAGTGACCTTGAGCTCATTTATTAAACCAAATAAAGTTATATTCATTTATTGAAATTTATAATCTATACATTTTATTATACATTTATTATATTTATATATTTATTGGTCTAGAAAGGCATTTTGTATTACGGAACTTGAATAAATAAAATTGCGTTTTTCTATTTCGAATGTGTTGTCGACATTTTAAGTACAAATTTTAAAATCAAACTTGATATTTTGCACTCCGGTGAAAATAAATTTATACAAAAGAACATAAACTTGAAATGGTCAAGAAGTGGCAAGCTAAGTTAATGAAGAAAATATTAAATTCAAACCAATTGAATAATGCAAGATCTCATGACATCGAGTTTTTGGCGGAAGAGGTAAATTTGAAAGTATATGAAACAGAATAATAATTAGTTTTGTGTATAAATTAAAGCCATATGAACATGTCTCAGACCACATAAAGTATTTTTTTGGGATGTAACTTTAAAAGTTTCTTACAAAGAAAAGCTCAATAACAGTCCAGAATATAGTATTTGCTAAAATTTTCAATTCTTGCAGTCTATCAGAAATAATAATATTTAATAGATTTCAGAAATCTGCAGATTTTGCATCCTATAAGATGTTACGCTGTCTTTGAAAAATCTTTCCACTTGCGTGACAGTAAAGTTTGGAATTGCTTACCACGCACGCTGAGAACTTTACACCCAACACTTTGAAACAGAATCGTGTAGAATATTCCTCTATAAATAATAATTGATGTAAAGCAGAAGACAATTTGTCGTGTTGGTCTTCAAGGTAGTACCCACCAAAAAATGTCATAACAAAAATGCTGTTGAATCATGGGTTCGAATGCATACGATCCGGTTCAATTTAGGTGAAAAATTCCTAATTTTTACATTAGCATGCTATTGGACGTCACGTGTTTGTGTGAGAATTTAGGGAAAAGTCTCTCAAAGTATATTCCATGACTTTGAACCTGATTTTTCATAAGTTAATGACATTTATATATATTATATATATACATATGTATATTATATAAAAAAAAAAATCATGTTAGATTGCCAGCTAGCTTAGGTTTTGTTATGTATAAATTATGTAAAAAGAAAACGTTGAAGTACCTACAAAAATACAAACATAAATATGTACATATGTATGTATATGAACGTTTTTAGACTAGACAATAAAGATTGATGGTAAAAAATTCATCTGAATCAATCAACATAACAATTTTTGATATTTTTCAATTAGTATTTTATATAAAAGTACCTGCAAAGCACTTCAAAATCTAAATACGTCCAGAAAAAAAAATTATTTTCCCAAAAATGTGTGTTTCAGTTTTCATTACAGTATCAAAAAAAAAAAACATGATATTATGTTCTGGGATCACGGAGCGCACAACAAGCCTATACTGGCTAAGATGTATGTCGCAAGACATGGGCAACATACCCCACCAACCAACCTGACCTATTTTTGGGGGATAGAAATGGGTCTGTTTTGGTGTTTCCCGTACTTTTGTGCTTTTTTGTGTATTATTGAGTGGAAATCGTGATTGATACGGCCTCAAATTTAATACAGATAAAATTGGGTAAAATGAGAAACACATTTCACTTTTTCATGAGTTTTCTCATTTGCCCAATTTACACAATTTTCAATACAAGAAATGATTTGCGGGTATATTGCGGGAACCCGCAGATGCCCACGATAGTGTACTGTGAACAAACTTATAATTTTGTTTCATTGGCTGAATACACAAGTCATTAAACTCACAAAAGGTAATTTGAAAATCGATTGTGTTTTGAAAAACGATAGGAAATTTTAAAATAACAATTTCTTGCGAAAAACGTTTAAACGTCTACAAGGTACAAATGTACGAAAAACTAATTTGCGCAGCTTCAGATCCCTATATAAAATAAAATGTATGAACAATTTTATTCAATATTTCGCTATTAATTTGTTAGCATTTTCAGGATGAAATTTGAAATATAAATTGAAAAAATTTGATTTAGTTTTTCATAAATTAATACAATCAAATAAAAATTTTATATGTACTAAATGTACTGTAGCATAGAAATATTTTTAGAATCTATAAATTATATTCATTGACAACAAAACTAATAACTAAACATATTTTTCTGTTCTCTCGCTATGTCCGCCCATCTTTAATCGAAACGATCGCCTCAACAAAATTACATCATTTTATCCGAAATGTTTAACGCATGGCAGAAAATGGACAGATGAAGAAATCGATATGTTACATGCGTCAATAGTACGTTTCTCAGAAGATTTAAATAAAATCAGTTTAAGCATTAAAAATAGAACAGTGTAAGTTAAAGGAATTTGTTATAAAAACCTCTCAACAGGATATAGCGAGAGGGCAAACAACAACTAATGCATTTGGTTTGCTTCAATAATGAAAACTGTTTTTGTGTTTCATTTCTATTTTAGATCGCAAATAAGACAGGCCTTAAAGAAAAAAGCTTTCGAAGATGCTGGCATACCGGCTAAACAGGTGCCAGTGCAACAAGTGCATCATGTGGTGCAAACAGCTCAACAGACCCAGCAACCCATACAACAGCAACAACATGTTGCTCAGCAACCGACTACAACAACTCATCAAATAATAAAACAGCATCATGTTCAGCAGCAGCAATCAGCAGTGATTTCAACAGGTGTAATTAATTCGCAACAGCAGCAGCAGCATCAGCACATCCATCAGCAGCAGCAGCAGCCGCAACATCAAACAGTTCATATACAAAATGTTCAACATATAGCACCTTTACAGCAGATATTGCAGCATTCATCGTCCTCTTCGGCGACATCGTCAGCTTCGCCATCCATTTCTGCGCCAACACAAATTTTACAAACCACTCCAAAACAAATTATAATCCAGGCATCACCACATGCCTCTTCTTCTTCAGCCGGAACAAGCAGTAGTTTGATTGGCAACCAAGTGAATTTAAATAATGTCGCAACAACAGCGAATATTTTGACAACCGGTTCATCACAATTGACACAACCTCAAATAGTTCATTTACAGCCGCAACAGTTGCAGCAATTGCAACATGCACAACAGCTGCACCATCAACAGCAGCAGCAGCAACAGCAGCACCAAACACAAGTAATTCAACCCTCCCACACGACAACTACCACAACAACAGTAACAATACAACAATTCCAACAAATGCAAGCCCAAAAAGCATTGTTGGCTGCTGCAGCCGCAGCTGCATCGGCGAATACTTCGGCAAATGCTGCAGCCTCAACAAATACCATATCGACCACACCCACAACCCCTGCTACGGCTACTGTTACCGAAAATATTGTTATTCAACAGCCGACAACGCAACAGACAGCAACTTTAGTTGCGGCAAACAGCAACAATATTGCCAGCAACACAACCATTAACAACAGCTTGGTAACAAACGCCCCCAACATCATTACAAACAGCAACGCGGTGGTGACATCAACAACAATTCCTGCAGCCACTTCGGTGGCCCTTAAATCTGGTCCCGATGTAACAATGACATTAAATCGCATAAATACAGCGGAAACTGAAGTAGACGTTGAAGAGTGTTTGCCGGCCGATGTTGTTAAGTTGGACTTTGCCGGCGAAGAGGTTGCTGGATGAAATAGTCGGGCACTCACAATTTCTACTTCGCCTTCGCAAATAGCAACAATTACATCCACGCCACCTCATCAAACAACGCGCCTTCAGCTTCATCATCAACAACCGCAAACACAACCAGTACGTCATTTAACGGGATCACCAGCAGTAACAAGAAGAGGTAACTTAGAACTAGTAAACGTCATTCACAATGTGTCAGAAGATGAAGAAAATCCAAACCGTGATCACGAGTCGACTTCAAATGTAATAGATGACGATTTTTATTTTTAAACTGCAATTTTATGTTCTCACTATTTTCCTTAGAAGTAAAAACCATTTCCTCTACCTGCTTTCCCTTGAAAATTATTAATCCTAAACAAAAAAATCCTCAAAAACAATTAAATCGTTAATAATTCTTTTGATTTTTTTTTTTTATCAATAATATATATTGTCATTACTTCATTTAAAACGTAATAAATACACACTTTAATCTTAATTTACTTTAGAGGAGTTAATTAATGGCTTTTTCTGTTGCAATTTTGAATAAAATGTGTACTGCAATTATTTTGAAATTTATTTTATTTCGTTCGTTTTTTGTTCAAACCCCTGCTTCGTCTAAGCACACTCACTCGTTGAACGAACTTTTGAGGGTTGAAGCCGAAATAAAATGTTTAAAATTAATACTTTACAGAAAATCTTAAGGTTGAAATGATCATTAATTAATTTTAGTAAACAAGAAAAAGAGAAAAAAACAGAAAAAATATATATATATGATATTGTATTTAAAATAAAGGCAGAAAATTAATGTTTTTAATCTTTAATTAGTGTATAAAAATGTACAAATTAATAAAAACAAAACAATTATAATTAAAAATAAGGGGGGGCTATTATGTAATTCGCAAAACTGTGCGCGAATTTGTATGTGCTGGACACAGCAATTCGAAAGCTTTTCCTTTCGAATCGAATTACATAATAACTCGCCAAGGTGTTTATAATTATTATTATAAAATGCTGATTTCTCATATGATCTAGATTACAGGAAGCGAAAAATGTAATAAACAGACTTGCAACAGAGAATATACAAAAATATTTTGATGACGAATTTTCACTCGATCGATTTTGTTTTAAGTTCATTTGACTTTAGATCTGAGTTTCATAGTCACGCTACATGTTTGTAACAGTCAAAGGTCTCTGTTCTGGTTGGTAGTCGCTTACGGGACAATTTTAACGAAAAATTGGTAGAAATTTTCACTGTCACTTTGTTTTCGATAGTGACAATTGTCACGGTATAATGTGAGTATGAGAAACATTGCCTATGATCGGTTTAAACATCATTTCGACAAATTTTAAGCCTGTTTTCCAAGTTAAAGGTCACAGACATGAGTAGTAGAGACTCACAAAAAGTGATAAAAGATACAAACAATTAAAAAAACGGTCACTTTCTTTTTGATAGTAAGTAACAATTGTCACGGTGTGATGTGAGTATGAGAAACCTATTGCCTATGATCGATTTAGATTTCTTTTCGCCAGATTTTAACTACTGAATTTTGAGGAAGTAAAAATCGAACTAGAAAGCCCGATAAAATTATTGGCAAATGTTTGAACATTTTTCCAAATTTCAAGTCTACTGGAGAATTGGTTGGCTCTAACAAAATAGCAATATATAGAAAATGTATAAAAAACAGTCCTAGTTTTTCATTTGTCTTACATTTGAGCTTGATAGTCCAACTGAAGGATCTTACAAACAAACGTTAATATGGAAACAAAAGCTCTCTTGAGGGTTTTTGAACGCAATAGTATGACAACAAACCATTGTTGTCGTTGTTTCCCATAATAAATTACCGTAAGTATTTTTTCTTTAATAAACAAGTTTTTTTTTTTTTGAATATGTACTTAAGATATAAAAAATAACATTTTTTAACATGAATAAATACTATCTATAAAAACAAATTTTTCTTTGCCACCTGGTGGGTATAGACTCATAAACTTTTTGCCTTCGCATTACATGTTCCAAATAGTTTTCAATTTCAGTTTCTACTTGTGATCTCCAATTTAATTTTGCGAATAATGGAAATGTCTCCCCTGACTTTTTCAGTCTCCTCTCAGCTGTTTGGTAACATTTCCACGGTTGGGGTTCAATTATGAAGAGTTTTGCTTTGGCGGACAACTTGCTGAGGAAATTTTTCAGGCCCGCATCATGATGGTTTAAATGTATCCACATGGTAATGGAGAAACAACAAACTGCATCAAAGCAATTTATTTTGTTTGCTGCAAGAAACTCTTCCACTTTTGAAAATGCTTCACAGTCCATGACATCTACACAGTCGAATACAACATCCCTACAACTGTCGTTATTCTCCTTGGCACGAGATATTAATCCTGCATCAATATCGACACCATAAATATATATTCTACGGCGCGGCATTAAATGCCTCAAATGTTGGTATAAAATTTTGGTAAATACTCCCGAGTTACATCCGACATCTAGAACATAATACGGTTCCAAAGATGCGCTGTTACCTTCAACTTCCCAGTGTTTTGCAGGTAACAGCTTTAGTCTATCTTCGGCGGAATTGAATTGATAGTAATTTATGAAATTTCCAAATTGTACGGCGCCTGGATCTTTATTGCGGAACTCCATATTAAATAATTAATAATATTGGCCAGCAGCAGCAACTAGTAAACAAAACAGTATTTTTTTAATACCGCAAAACACACCAAGGTCCGTGGTCGTTTGTTTTACAATCGACGTGCAGTCAGCGATTCCCAAACTGTCTTATTTCGTTGCGACGTTGAAAGTGGTTTTACGGCGACTTAAATTTAACACTTGTAGCTTTAATAACCTGTCATTTAGACGGGAAAGTAAATGACTGAAAGTTGCAATACACTCACACTTTTTTACTAACACACTTACAATTTTCTAACTTTCAACTCAGCTTTCAGCAAAATTTCCCTGAAAGTAATTTTTTGACATTTACTGAAAGTAAAGGGCACCTACAAATTTTTAGGATTGCATAAGAATAATAATTGTGAATTTTAAATTATTTTGTTCTCTGGAGAAAATATTTAAAACATTTTTACAGCAAATATGAATAAGGAACACAAATAAAGCATATTTATAGTGATAATTATTAAATTAATTAATAAAAGTTTAGCAATAGCAATTATTTTCGAATGTTGCCCTATGAATTTAGGTTTTTAGTAGTCTTGGCAACTCTATTTCTGGAATAAATAAAACTTTAACGATGGAGGCAAAATTAATTCACCAAAAAAACATATTAAAATTAATTAATTTATATCGTTCATAGCCAATTTTGAGGGATATGAATCATAAATCATATGGGCGGAGCGATATAAAATAAAAGGCATATGAAGAGGTTGCAAAGGAGATGGGTGGTATGAAGCTAGAAATAGTGCAAAAGAAAATTATAAATTTCTTTTTCTAAGTCTTTTAATTTTTGTAAAATATTAATACTTGCAACTCTTCGCTTTGACGGCATTCTTAAAATGAACTTTCATAGAAATTTTCATGAAAGTCACAGATTTCATTGAAATTTTTATTCATAATACGTATACAAAAATTTAATGAAAGTACTTTGCCGGCACGCTATCGGCGGCAAAACCATCGACTTAGTGAAGCTATTTTATGTGTGCTATGGCAAGGCGAATTAATTTAAGTCAACTTTTATTTTAAGATTAGTGCTGCTGTTAATAGAGAAATAATAATCACATGGTTTGTGCACTCGCTAGAAAAACTCCATTGTAAAAAAACATATAAATCTACCTTTAAGTAATACAGTACATGAAGAAATGTGGTCATTAATATACTATGTTTTCGACGTAGAACTCAACGATTTGTATTAGATGACTCGGCTAAATAGTTGACTACTTAACGATTGTAAGTGAATTAATGCTGTAGTCTATTCATAAGCCACATCACTGGACTGGACGCGGTCGTGACTACGTAAAAGAAAACTATTTAAGGTGACTTTTGTGAGTGAGTTGTGCAAATTAACAAGGATGCCACTTGATTTATAATTAAAATTCTTAGTTTCTGATGGTCTACAGATTTTTGTATCGAAGAGAGCAAACTGCTGAATACAGGGTGTTTGAGCATAACAGGGTATTTGTAGTAGTAAAGTTATTAACTTGGGGGTTACACGATCAAGTTTTACCTTTCGAGTTTTAATACATTCACACTTTCTTTTACTAATACACTCACAATTTGGAAAATTGATGCAAACTTGATGGCAATTTTTGCTTTCCATAGAGAGCATCAAGTCACAATCAAGAAAACAGCTGACAACAATTTTTTTTCGTTCTGTCTGCAAATATTTTTTTGTTTTGTTTGAAAGTTGCAATCAAAAGTGTTAAAAATTAAACAGAGTCAAGCTTAACAAGTAAGAGTGCTATATTCGGCTGGGCCGAATCTTAAATACCCTTCACAATGGTACATACATTCCGATTGATTTTTGGTGCGAAAAGTTGTTTTATTTGGCTTTTAAATGGGCCGATTTTTTCTGAATTTCAATATCAGATCCACTACCGGGATTTAACACAGGCTGCAAAACTTTTATTTAAATAATTCCTAATATGCTCAAGTTCAACCACTGGGTGACACCAATTCTTTTTAATATCAATGAAATAAAGAAAAGCAAAATGTATTTCTTAATTATTTATCAGTTAACTTTATAGTAAAATTTATTTAACAAAAAATTGCATATAATTGCATTATTTTTGAATTATAATGCTAAACATTGCCATTAAGTGTGATTTTCTTTTCAATTTACTTACGTATGTGGGTACATGCATACGTATGTATGTATGTATCTATAATAGAAAACTCTAAAATAAATTCTTTATTATTGAATATTTTCAGTGTGTTCCATAAAACAATGATTATATATGTACATACATATATACATACATACATATTTACATTGCTTGCTTTTACAAAATTATTTTTTTCTTGTGCACGTTGTTGATGATCTATTGCGTATCATCATACACATGTGTGTGTGTATGTACATATGTAAGTACGTAGGGAAACCCAAAATGATTTTTTGTGTGAATGAATTTGAAGACGCAATTGTTTAAAAGAATTTCATTGCGTACCCTTTTTTCAACAATTCTTTATATCACTTTCATTTTCAAGCTCGTGTATACATATGTATGTACATACATACACATTTTTACACCAAAGCAAAAAAATTGTTTGTGCTAACATACTTGCATGCATACATACATATGTAGATACATACATACCTACATACATACAAACGTATCTACATACATACATACATACATACATACATACATACATACATACATACATACATACATACATACATACATACATTCATACATGATCGCAAATATTATATACATATGTATATAATATTATATACATATGTATGTACCATTATGATTGATTTTTGGTACCAAAAGTTGGGTGCATATGGGCCGATGTCCAAAAATTTTCTAATTTTGCCCCTAAACAGCCTGTATGTACCATTTCGACAAATATTTAGTGCAAAAAACTGTTTCGTTTAGCTTCCAGGCCCGACTTCTTGAGATATCGGGAGGCGCTATATCTCGAACATATATGGGCCGATGACAAAAAGATTTCCAGTTTTGCTTCTGACTAACCTATATGTATCATTCTGATTGATTTTTGGTGCCAAAAGTTGTTTTATTTAGCTTATAGAGCCGATTTCTTGAAAAATCGGGAGACGCTATATCTCAGGTATATATAGACCGATTGTAGACATTTTCAAATTTTGCTTTTAAACACCTTATATGTACCATTCTGATCAATTTTTGGTACCAAAAGTTGTTTTATTTGGCTTTTAGAGCCGACTTCTTGAGAAAACTTGAGGCGCTATATCTCGAGTGTATATGGGCCGATGTCCAAAATTTTCCACGTTTGCCTCTAAATAGTCTATATGTACCATTCTGATTGATTTTTAGTGCCAAAAATTGCTTTATTTGGCTTAAAGAGCGGATTTCTTGAAAAATCAGGAGTCGCTATATCTCAGATATATATGGACCGATTTCAAAAATTTTCCAATTTTGCTTTTAAACACCTTATATGTTCCATTCTAATCGATTTTTGATACCAAAAGTTGTTTTATTTGGCTTTTAGAGCCGACTTCTTGAGAAAACGGGAGGCGCTATATCTCGAGTGTATATGGGCCGATGTGGAAAAATTTCCCACTTTTGCCTCTAAATAGCCTATATATACCATCTTGATTGATCTTCGGTGCCAAAAGTTGTCTTATTTGGCTAATAAAGCCGATTTCTTTAAAAATCGGGAGACGCTATATCTCGGATATATATGGGCCGATTTCAAAAATTCCTTCATTTCTAGGATTTAATGAGCACTAAAAATGATATGGTTTAGTTTTTAAGAAAAAATTTTTTTCAAAAATCTGAATACAAAAATTACACAAAATATCCCTCAAAACCCGGTTTTTTGAATATATCTCGGCTATGCGTGGACCTATCTTACTGAATTTCAATAGCAGACCCACTACCGAGGTTTCACACGTTTTAGCGAAAGAATGAGGTTTCTATCTCAAACCGTTTTCTCAGAAACGGTATTTCAACGACTACAGACGGACAGACGGACAGACGGACCGACGGACAGACGGACAGACGGACAGACGGACAGACGGACAGACGGACAGACGGACATCGCTCAATCGTAATCGCTATTGATGCTGATCCAGAATATATATACTTTATGGGGTCTTAGATGGATATTTCAATGCGTTACAAACGGAATCACAAACTTATATATACCCTTACACATTTATGTGAAGGGTATAAAAATAAAAAATAAACTGTTTACGTGCAAAGCCAACAAATATAATGATGTGCTGCGATTTATAGAGCATAAATACATTCATTATAATTTTTAAATATTTATCAACTGGGCTTCACCCAGTATTTCCTTTCTGCCCTCTGGTTTTTTCTTCTTCTTTTATTTTCTTTATTTCTGATTGCACTTTTAATGAAGCAGCTATTTGTAATTTTCTTCTTGACGGTATCTTGAAAACGAATTGCTATGAAATTGCGTGCAGCCTACGTCACAGCTATCAATTTTATTGAATTTTGACAAGCAAAACTTGATCGTGTAACTGCAGTGTAAAGGGATCTCGAAAGGTGCTGCCACATCTTAAGCTTTAGCACAAAGGCTGTTGTCTTAGAACTTACGAGATTAGTTTCTCTATTGATACATGATTACATGCTTGTACTAATGGACGAGCCTGAGGTATTGAAGATGGTTCTCGACTTGAAACGTTCTGGAATTCAAGCAACTATGCATAAATAGTGGCACGCTTTCTTGTTGTAACTGCAGCAAGTCTAAATTTTGACAGCAGTAGTGTAACAGTGTGAAAAGTGTTTAAGCAAAGTGCTTCAACAGAGTCGAATCTATATACATACATACATAAAATTCTTTGTGTGTATATATGTATGTACATATGTATGTAACGTATAGACTCCAAAACGGCTGGGCCGATTTTGATGAAATTTTCAGGGAGTCTTCAGAATATTCTGGCGGGTGACACTGTGAAGTCTGAATTTCGATTTTCAGTCTGGGGGCGGAAGGGCGTGGCAAAATGCAAAGGAACCCCTGTACATTAAAAAGTAAAATATAGCTGTAACTTTTGAACGATAAGAGCTAGAGAGCTAAAATTTGCACAGGATATTTCCTTACACATGCTTTACAACAACAAACACTAAAAGCACCAAAAACCCGACGCTAAAGAAAACACCCTGTACATTGAAAAGTAAAACTTAGCTGTAACTTTTGAATAATAAGAGCTAGAGAGCTGAAATTTGCACAGGATATGTTTTTACACATGCTCTACAATAACAAATACCTAAAACAAAAAAAAATTTAATTAAAGGGTGCCCCATACAAAAGTGAAAATCAGCTGTAACTTTTTAACGATGTGAGATCGAAAGCTGCAGTTTGAACAGAATATGTAGTTGCCTTACTCTCTGCACAACAACAACAAATATGTACCAAAAATCTCAAAACTTTTGTATTAAAGGGTATCCAGTGTATTAGCGTACCCTATAGTCTATATATATAAAATTCTTTGTGTGTATACATATGTATGGCAACATTCAATTTTCATATTTATAGGTATTCCATGGATTTTTATTTAAAGGCCGTAAATTTCATAAAAAGCTTTCTTAGGGCCAGCAATGCGGACCGGGTCAGCTAGTAATTAATAAAGATTGAACTAAACTGAAAGTGCTGTAAATAAAATAGCTGAGTGTATGTTATTTGCATTTGCCCTTAACGAATCCACAAAAATCGTTTTTATTAAGTGGTAAAAATGTTACAATAATCGAAAGCAAATATTAGGTTGATTTATTGCGGGTACCAAGGGAGGCAAAAAAAGAGTTATAGAGAATAACCGTCTAATTCATAAAAATTATAACAGGTTTATAAAGCTCTTATTTGACAGATTTTCCATACAAATATGTCAAATAGCAATCTTATAAGCCTGTAATAATTTTTATGAATTAGGGGGTAAGAATATATAAAAAAAAAACAAAAATAAATATACATTCAATTTAATATTTGGTTTTATTCGAGCCCTTTTTTTTAAAATTAATATTGGTATTTTCTTAAGCTAAAGGTCCTCTATTACATATGTATGTATATTTTTTGTATATTTCTTCAAATATTTTTTGCCAATATTTCGCTCTCCTCCGGATGTCTTCTTCAGTATAACAATATTGAGAAATATGTATTATTATGAAATGTCCTGAAGCAGTTATCCTAAAAAGAGCAAAATGTTGCTAAAACTAAACCGAAGAAATATAAAATAGTAAATATATAATTAAGTAATTTAATATAAATGTATAATAAAACACCTTTAGTCCAAAAAATTTTCAAATTATAAAAATTTGTAATAAATCCTTAAATCTTTCATAATAATTTCTATCGATTTAAACTTTCTCAGTTTACATCGGATTAGTTTTTTTTTGTCCTTTAAAATGTGAATTCTTGAATTTTCGTTTAATTTTAAAGTCTGAATTAATCGTTTATTTAAAATAGTTACAATTATTTCATGCAACATTTTTGAATTGATACTTTGGTATTTTAGCTGTTTAAATAATTCTTTGTATACTATAAACTCCTTACAACTAAAAACTAAAAATGACTTGGATTTGCCAAATACATATACATACATACTACAGACTAGGATTCAATGATATTCGTAATAGTAGCGGTAGGGATCTACAACAGGTGTTTCACCAGCAGCTGCTGCCGGCATGGCGCCATTTTTCGGTACGGGACGTATGACATAAGTACTGCGTCTAAATTGAGAGCATAGAAACAAAATGAAAGGGTCTTATTCAATGCATACGATTTGTAAAAAGATAATTTTCCATTTGATAAGGTTTACCTATTGTGATCGCCAGCGTGCACCTGAAAACTTGTCTCTTCAGCGTGATCGTGTGAGAAGAGCTTTTTCAGCGCTATGATACCGGCAATGGTGAGGGCCACTTTGCTAATAACTAAAGCTTTGCCGGCAATGGCCGCTAAGGCCTTAAGGCCTATGGGACCAGCAATGCCCATGGCTGTTAGAAGAGCTGCAATAACATATTTGATATGACCGCCACCTTTGTCGCTTTTCTCCTTTTTTTCTTGATGACCTTCTCCGTCCCCTCCACCGCCCCCTCCGCCCAAACGAGCTGTGCCCATGTCCACTTTGAGCGAATGTGTGCGCACTAGTTTATCGATTTTCGAGAGCAGAGCACGATCCAAGGGAGCCAGGCTGTTGAAGGCCCTCGCATCCGTCAGAGCACTTATTATACTCTCTTCCTCTGTATAATTTTGTTTTTCCAAAACTACGCCATCTACAATTTTAATGGAGTCCTGGTCAATGGCCCTGCTCAGGCCAGTGAGAGCTTTGTGCTTTAAACAGCTCATAAAATCGTTTTTCGCTTGACAGTCATCATACACACGTCGTATGATTTGAAATTCCGGTCCCAACCATGACGTGGACGCCTGTGAAGAGACTGTGTTGCTGTTGCTGCTGCTGCTGCTGCTGCTACTGCTGGTCGAGGACTTTAACGTTGCTGTTGAAGTGCTTCTGTGGGATCTTCTATGCGCCAGAGCATTTGGCAGCATTGTGATGGTAATACAAACAGCGAAAATGAAATATTTTACTTGTTTTTCACTTGACATTTTGCCCCTTTTTATTTTTGCTTAACAGAAATTCCAAGATCTTATAACAGATCTTTGTTTTTATAATAACGAAAAAAAAAAAAGAAAATCTTACAACTTTCCTTTCACTTGACACCCGTTTTCGTGTTTGCAAAATTTAACCAAAAATTGAACTTCATGTGATTGATAGATGATTTGCTAAGTTTTGGAATGTTTTGTTTAAGTTTTCTTTGTTGGCCGATATGATTTTCTGAGTATCTTAAATGCAACTGCTGTCTTACGATGCGTTGCTACCAGCTTTTATAAATTAATTTCTATTTTGTGCAAATCATTGATATGGAAACTATTGGCGTGTTCCATCCACAAGCATCTTTAATTCGTTTAATAAAATCTCATAAATATCTGCTACTTAAGACTCTGCACAGTTTGTGCTGTTTGTGTGCAAATAATTTCTTTTGGCTTTTAATTTTCTAAAGTGGTCTTAAGTTTCGAATGCACTTGGAGTTTGTTTTTCTTGGACTCCTAATTAGTCTATAGTTATTATTAAATTTGCTGTTTTTTTTTTGTTTTTGTTTGAAAATTTGTTTGCTGTCAGAAAGGAACAACATTGTAAAAATGTTGTGCTACAATTAATAACCAGCTAATCAATACTATACGAAGGAAATAATTTGTAATAGAACAATCGAAGGGCGTGCAATACAAATTGAAAGAGAAATTCAACTGGTTGCTTTGGGATGAGAAGAACTGTTCAAGTAACAAGTTAACCCAGGGAAAGTTGCAATGATGGCCCTCAGTAAGACACTCTACTGGAACACTTACCTCCGCTAATGCCCGTATGACACTACATTTTTCTTGCATTGTTTAAGTTTTAGAGCAGAGTACAAATATAATGTAATAGTAGAATTTAGTATGTGCAACGCGTTCAGCTATATTAAGATAAATGCAAAACTGTCAACATTTTTGTTGAAGTTATCGTTAAACAATAAGGTTATGTAAAAAAAAATTTTAAATTTTTCAACTTAAAATTGACATTTCAAACTTGAATGTTGCTGTGTCAGCGGTTTATGGACAATTTTTGCGATTTAATGCTTCTTTTTTTGGAACATTTTTATTTCCTAGCGCTTTCTTGAAATAAATTTTTTTTTTTTTTTTTTAACTCTAATTGCTGTGTTTAGGGCGGCCATAGTTACTACTATATGAACTATGTATATCTCGGTTCTAGAGCGATATCGAGCTACTTTTCTTTACTCTTGCAACTCACTTACAGAGAATACTTCTTGAATACTCGGCCATAGCTCGAACAATTTAAATTTTTGCCCACAAATAGTCTACTTTTACTAGAATAGAATAGGATGGGTGTTGAGGCGGCTACGAAACAGCTAGTGTCCAGCCTGCTAAATGTCTATGATGTTTTCCTTGGTTTATTTAATTAATATCAACCACAAAAATAATACAGAAAGAATTTGAGCCTGATAAACTTAATAAAAAATATGAACTTAATTATTTATTTGCTTTAAGAGCCAATTGAAATGTACATATTAATTCAGGTCCAAAAATGAACCTTTTCAAAAAATGTTTGTTGTATTTTTCAGCTGTCTATATGCCGACGACATTTCGTTGGTGCTAATCAACTCATCAGTAGACTTGAAAAATTCTTAAAAGTTTCTTAAACATTTCTGATTCTCATTCTGTTCATGGGAATTATGGAATAAGTAGTTAAGTTTCAAACAAACTTTTAAGAATTTTTCAAGTCTACTGATGAGTTGATTAGCACCAACGAAATGTCGTCGGCATATAGACAGCTGAAATATACAACAAACATTTTTTGAAAAGGTTCATTTTTGGACCTGAATTAATACTTAATAAAAAATAATAGAACTACTTTTTTTTGCACCAGAATTAGCTAAAATGGGCTTCCGAAATGAATTTCTTGAATAACCAGTCAGCTTCATAAAAAAGCGATATCGAAAAAATATTTTATTTACTCCAAATAGCCAAATTTAATTTTTTGCCTTGTTTCTGCTGGCTTATGGGGAAATTTCTTCAAAGTCCCGGGTTCTGCTATAAGGCGGGTATACGAGTACATAACGTGTGTTTTTATTTTAAGAGCCGATGTTTCAGGTGAGCTACACCTAAATGTCAAGTTTTTCCAGCATTTCATTTGACACTTCTTAATTTCAAACTAATCAATTTGATTTATGGAAAGATACTCAATCAAGCAACGCTTTAAAATCATTCACCCTGCTAAATGTCTTTGATGTTTTCTTTGTCTAATTTAATTAATCAATTTAATTAATCAATCACAATGATAATATAGAAAGAACTTGAGCCTGATAAACTTAATACAGAAATAATTATTCAGTCTTATTATGAAAATGGAAGTTCAAATCAAAATTATTGGTCCAAATGTGCGTATAATCGGTAAAATCGTGCAAAAATTTGAGCCTGCAGTAAATATTGTTGCTGTTCGCGATTGTGAACGAAAACTTTCATTTAATAATAATTGTATAGTGATGGTGCGGGGGGGCCAGAGGTTTTATTCAAATCAATTTTGTGCTTAGAAAATTTTGATTGAACTGACATGTTTTTGTTATCCATCGATGCATTTGTAATTTTCAAGTACTCGAGTGCATTTATTTTCTTCTCTCTCAATTTCATGGTGATCTTTAAAAATATATTATACTTAAAAGATCTTTACACTTTCTTTGCATTTTTTTTTTTAATTTCATTTATTGCATCTCTAATTAGCAGCGTTCGCTAACATAACAGGTGGGCCAAAAGAAGTCATCCGATGTTGTTTGGCTTTCAGAATATCGATAGTGGCTCGCGCAGTGTGTGTGTGTGTGTGTGTGAGGTTGCTCCGTCCTGTTGGAACCACATGTCCTTCAGATCTAATTTAAAACTCCAGTTAACATGGCCCTGTAGTGCGTTGTCGTTTGACCAGTGGTGTCCTTCCAGCGTGAACAGCGCACCATGCAGTCACTTTGGGCAGATATAATGGCTGCTCGTTAATCACTCGCGGATTTTTGGTGCCCCAGAAGTGATAGTTTTGCTGGTTCAAATACCCGCTGAGGTGGAAATGCGATTCATCGCTCATTATGATTTTGGTTGAAAGAGCGTCCACTTTGTGATAGACACGATTATTCCGCATTCTTGAGGCTTGTTCATTTGTATTCCACAACTGTCTGGTTCACAAATGTAAAAACAGATTTGACATTGGCCGCCATTTTAAAAACTAGGTGCAACTTCCAACAGAGTGATTTCTTTTGACTCACCTTGTAGCTATTGAGACTCACGGCTTAATGAAATTTGAAATTTTTGAAAGAAGATCATTTCTGCTTCTTGTTTCGACAATGCAACAATTAATAATTGGTATATAAATTAAAGAAAAACCAAACAAATCTTTCATTAATATTGAATTTTAGGTTTTGGTTTTAACGACTTCCCGATAAAGTTGACGTTAGCTAAAGTTACCTTTAGCAGGGGAGCGCTATAAACTGGGCGGCAGCAATTTTTCGCTAACCGATAAGGCAAAATTTGTTTTTTTTTTTAAATCTGTGGTAATAACGGGTTATCCATTTTGTGGTTTCAGAAGTAAACGTAAATAAAAGACATACATATAAAATATGTATTTCATAATATTTAATTTTCAGTGTTTGCATTGATTCTTTTGAGGTAATTTTTGACCAATTTTTGGCACATATTGATTGGGCGGTATCTCAGCCATAACCTGACGAATGTTGGTTTTTAAGTGCTCAAGACTTAAAGGTTTATCTGCCTAAACACGGTCTTTCGCGTAGCCCCACAAAAAACAAGTCTAGTCTAATAGTGTCAAATCCCATGATCTTGGTGGCCAGTTGATATCGCCATGACGAGAAATTACGCGGCCAGGAAATGTCTAATAAAATAAAGCCATATTCGCTTGAATTCTGTATTATGTGGCAGGGACTTGTTGAAACCACATATTCTCCAAGTTGTATTCTTTAATAGCAGGCAAAAAAAAGTCGCTTATCATGTGACCATAACGCTCCGAATTGACGGTGACAGGTGTTCAGATGATAATTGTTATAATTACTAAATTACTAAATAAAATAAAAAGGAAAACTATGTGGATTGTCCAGCTTTATTTCCCCGTTTTTTAACAAATAAATATAAATTTTTTTCAGTATAAAGATGACAAAACATCAAGTGCTTCATTTTGATGTTTGTGTGCGCAGTTCGATATAGAGAAATCGAATTTTGTATGAAAATAGTTACGTGTTTTCGAGTCATCGTTCGAATCAAAGAACGTCAGAGAAGAGCCCAAAACAATTTTCTTTCGCTTAGAATGAGAACAACTGCACGACTTCGACATTGAGGAACAGGCAGTTAGTATTTTCTTGAGCTAAATTTCTTTTTATTCTATAGATTGGAAAGTGTTTAGCTAAAATATTATATGTTAGTTCTTCATCAAATAAATATGCATGTACAATCTCTTATTTACAAGTAAATGGAATTCAGCTGATAACAGTGCTGTGAAAAGTGTATTTGATTTATTTATTTTTCAATTTGAACTACAAGTATTTCGTCTCCATTTCACTTTTTTGTGAATCAACAAACTTGAAACATTATTTTTAAAATTATCTGAACGTGGAAAAACTCATTAATTTTTGCAGTTAATGTTTGTCTGTTGAAAACAGTTTGCTAGACTTATTTAATTTACTCTCTTCTTTGGATCAGTTGCATATGGATATCGTTTTACTTAGTGTTTGCACAAAAAACCGAAGCAAACGTCACACTTGATGAGCACTTGCCGCCGTTGCAGTTGTTGTTAGAAAACAGATTAATGTTCATTTGTACGATTGTACGATGAAAACAAAATCATAAAGTTGTGAAGAAGTATTAAAATTAATAAACAAACATGCCATGCATTTTCAATTTAAATTCAAACACTTTTTCAATTCAATTTCACCCAGTGGGCCACTGCACCAAATGTGCATTGGTTTAATTATGCCTAAGCATTATTAGACCCTACACCTCAGTTCTGTGCAAATGCAAGAATTACACATTAGAGTAGAAGATTTCAATTAATGAAAGCCTCGCTTAGATCTTATGAATTCTGCAATTTGCATTTTCCGCCACAAACTTTGTACACGGCGTGGCGTGTAAGCGCAAAAAAAGCTCTGTTTTTCAATGTTTACAAAAGCTTTTGCATTGTGAAAGTTTTCAAATAAATAGAGCGTGTTCTATATTCATATGTGTCAAGGTATGAATGACATGAGTCGGTTTTTTTTTATTATAATTACAATTGCTAATAATTTTATGGAGCTTGAGTTCGATTTTTGCTTCCTCGAAATTGAGAAAGATTTTTTGTGAAAGAAGATAATAAAAGTAAAGTTGAATACTTACTGGCTGGGGTACATACCATGTCATGCGGTTTTTAAGCAGCAGCACATGGTCATCCTACCTACCACCTGAGCTCTTCACTACTGACTGTCTATATACATATAATCTTATTGATTAACTTTCAGAACAAAATGCATTAATTTTTGGAACGAAGTTCCTTAACGCGGCTTGCTGGTAGTGCAAATTAGTAGAAATCGTCACGAAAGTGTGTGAGCTGTTTATATGTATTGGTGTATCTGTCGACAAACAATTGTGTAGGTGTCTTCGCTGCTATCAGCGGAGACACCTACCACTAAATATTAACTAGTTGTGAAAACGGACACTATTAGTTGATAGATGTCGCTAAAGTAAAGTATGTCACAATAAAAACAGCAAATTTTGAAAAATTTTCTTCGTTTTGTAGCAGATTGACAAAAAAAAAAAAAATACTGCATTTGTCAAAAGTAAAAAAATAAAACGTTACAAAAATTTTAAGAAGCATATAAAATTTAAAAATTTCATAAACAACACAAATTAAAACATACAGATTTCACCTTGTATTACATTCGAAGATGAAAAAAAAACGTAAGGAACTTCGTTCCTAACGGGGCTCCCCCGACCGCATTTTTTTTTTTTTATTTCATTTTGTTCCTTCTTCAGACTCAAACCTTTTAAGTAGTATTGCCACATATTGAGGAAAATATTTTTTCTTTTTCATCAGTTGGCTATTAAAAAGGAATAGTTTTACTAGACAGTTTATGGCTGGCTCACTTCTGCTAAATGTGTCTTTAGCTAACGTTGACTTTAGCTAACGTTAACTATAGCTAACGTTAACTTTAACGGGGAGTCCTGAAGCCTAAAGACAGACGTTTCATACAGAAATTCTTCTCGATTCCATTTGGTAATTTTGTTTTTGTGTAGTTTTGTGATAAAATTTACTGTACTTTTATAAAGTCTTGACTAAGAAGTTTCCTTGGTGTTAATATATTTTTAATAATATATTTTTTTTCAGATGTAATAAGGAAACATAATCGTTATTTCCCTTTCAAATTTACTTCCCAAGGTTGCTTATTTCATACGTTTTCTTATTGTTATTAATTTTACCTGTAAATACATGTATTTTCATAATTTGTTCCATTTAAAAGTACATGCACACTTATGGCAAACATCATTGGCAAGAAATTTAAATAATTTTCAACACGCATTACGTGTTAATTTGAAGGGTATTGCCTTCTCGTCTTGGTCAAGTTAATAAACTTCGTTTGAAGCATAATCGCAACACATAACACAGTCTCATGAGTGAAAATTCGAGATTCATTGACCGCAAGATCGATCATGTCTATGGATACTATGGCTTGTGCAGCAAAATGATATTAATTTATTTTTAATTTTTCAAATTATGCTCATCGTTACATTCAAAACTGTTTATTATCTCTTCTAAAATAAATCAGTTTGATACAAAAATTTGTGCAGTTTTTTTTTGCCTTTGAATGCTGGCTGTGAATACAAGTAATTTTAATGCATTAAATTAAAAAGTAAATTATGTGATATCATCACATAACACATTTTCTTGAAATTGTTTGGCTTTTTTATAAATCGATTTTCAGTATTCCTTTTGCTTTTCGAAAGTGACTACGATCTTAGAAATAATATTATTTCAGCATTAATTTAATTTTATATTGATCTATATCATTTACAATTGTTGATAATTTTATCGTGCTCTTTAGCACGATTTTTATTTTCGTATCTTAAGTATTCGCTGTTACTAAAATACAACATTATTGATTGCATTAAAATTTAAAATTTAATATAAAATTTGCTACAAGCACATAATTTATCAATTTTAAAATGACCAAAAGTTATCATTTTAGCAGATTAATTTCTGGTAATCAACTGCATCTCATCCCCGTAAAGTATGCAACAATCAATTGGAAAAAAGTCTTTGTGGACAAAATGCTCGTACATATGTAGTATGTGTATTCTGCAAATAATAGGCAAAATTCACCCCCTAAGAAAATAATCCCTCATTAAGAGCATCACGCTAGAGCTACAAGACAGACAATCAGACAATTGCTCAAAGATGGATCATTTCAGTCATGCGAAAAAATGATTTGTTGTACTTTTCTGCTTGCATTTCGAGTGCGACAATACTTGTCTGTACTATTGTTTGAGCATTAAGTGTATGTGTATGCGTGCTGGGTGGTAGGTTGGATGGTACGTTCACTGGTACTTTCAATATTTTCCTTTGTCTGCCTGCAATTTAGTGGGTGTCATTATCCTTTTTAGCTGATGTATTTAATGACAATGGAGATGCTTTTTTTTGTTGTTGTTGCTTCTTTTCAATTGTTTAAGCTTAAGTATTTTATATGAATTTCAACTTATTTATAACTTCACTCCGGCATGTCCATATGTTAGAATAAAATCGGCAATTCACTATAATTTTCCTTGAAAAAATATGCTAACGCTTAAACAAAGAAAAATATGTCATATATTTTTGAAGCACATCACCACAAATTGAACCCTGATTGTGATTGAAAAGACAAAGATAAAAATGCAAGAATAATAATAATAATAATGTGTGACAAATTTTCTTTATTATTTGTGTGTTTTAATAAGAAAACGAAGACAAAGTGAAGAGCGGTGTAGGGCAGATAGAGGGCCTTATATAAAAGAGCATAACTAAAAATAACAACAACAAAAATTATCTGCAATACTCCTGCTTTGTGGGACAAATTTGATGTTTTTAGGGTTCCGTACTCACACAGTGAAACGGAACCCTATTACCGAGAGTAGTGCGTCCGTCCGTCTGTCACAGCGTCCCTTCTCCGAAACGGTAAGAGCTAGAGAGCTGAAATTTTCACAGGATGTTGTTGTACCCTGCCGCCACATTAAAAAATACTAAAAACAACAACAAGTCGAAAACTACCACGTGTCCCCATACAACGAAAAGTTAGAATTAGCTATAACTCGCGAACCGTAAAAGATAGAAAGCTGAAATTTGCACAGCATATGCAATTACAAATGCCCTACAACAACAAATACTAAAAACAACAACAAGTTGAAAACTACCAGGTATCCCTATACAACGTAAAGTAAAAATTAGCTGTAACTCCCAAACTGTAAGAGACAGAGAGATGAAATGTGCACAATTTATGTACTCTCATATGGCCTACAATAAGAAGTGCTAAAAACAACTACAAGTCGAAAACTACCAGGTGCCCCATACAAAGTAAAGTAGCAATTACTCTCGAACCGTGAGAGACAGAGAGATGAAATTTGCACAATATATATATTCACATATACTCCACAACAACAAATGCTAAAAACAGCAACAACTGTAAAACTACCAGGTGTCCCTTTACAATGTAGAGTAACAGCTATAACTCTCGAACCGTAAGAGATAGAGAGCCGAAATTCGCACAGTGTATGTATTCTCAGATGCCTTACAACAGCAAATAGTAACAACAACAACAAGTTGAAAATTCCTGCCGAAGGTTCTGCAGGAATGTTTGTGCAGACAAGCAGAAAGTTTCGCAGACTTGTGTTTGTTAAAATAAAATTTTTTTAAATTAGTTATTCAAGCTTTTGATCTTTGTTGGCGAAATATTGAAAATAAATAAATGATTGTTTAAAATTATTTGAAAAAAGACAAAGATCAAAAGCTTGAATAATTAATTTAACAATATAAAGATCAAATAATATAAAAATAAAAAGTTTTTTTTACATAATTATACAGTAGACTCGCGAAAACGTGAACATCCAAAAGCCTATTACACGTTTCTGCATACTGATTTTCAACGTATTTTCATGTAAAAAAATCCAATCCAAAACGTGAACACCCTCGGTAAAAATTAGTTCACGATTTTGCGAGTCTACTGTACTAATATTTTTCGATATCGAATTTTTCGAAATCGAAAAAATAGCTGTTTGAACAACTCGATCACTAATAAGCTGCTTTTTAAAATTCGTGTTGCTTTTTGAAAATGGTTTCCAGCAAAATCAGCATGCAATTTTGTTCAAAAATCTAAATTTTTTCGAAGTCGAAAAACAAATGACCGAAATAATTCGGTCATTTGACAACTCATTAGAAAATGATTCTTATTGATCTTGGAATGCGTTTGACAGTGTCAGTGTACACAATATTTTTCGAAATGAAATTCGAACTCCAAACAAATAACTTTTTAATAACTTAGTTAATTATAAAACGATTTCGAAAACGGTTTTTCCTTCTTGGAAGAGAACATTTATTTTTAGTTGTAGTAAAATATGATGTATGTATATTATTTAAAACTATTATAAGAATCGTTAGCTAGTATTATAAGGAAACAAATGTTTATGTACTCGCATTAAAAACGTCTGAATTGTGCTCAAATCTTCTATTAACAAAACCTAGCCGCTACCCTTTACCCCCATTTTCTTGTCTATATGCTCGCAAAGTGTATAGCTGCTAATTTTTGGATTTTTTGCAACCTGATTTCGGCAAGTACTTAAGTGTTCAAACATTTAAACTTAAATAAAAATATACTTTTTTTACATAAGCACGTTGCTGGTATTATATATATATGTATACATACCAGTAATACGGGTGTTTCTATGAATGTCTTAAGGGATACAATTGGCAATGTTTGTTAAGAACAGACAGACATTTTTTAAATCTTTTGTGGTTTTGAGTTGTTTTTCTTTTTTGTTAGGAATAAAAATTATTTTTTATACACATTATTTCTTTATATTCATTTCGTTTCTTTTTTACGTATAAAATAAAAAATAATCAACAAGGGTTCAGTGCCTCACGAGCTCTGTTCATGAGTTGTTGCATGTTGTATGAGCACGTATCTATATATTAGGGGAGTCCTTATTTTACAGAATTGGTAAATTGCGCCATAATTTTACCCAAAAATGTTCACTCCCTGCAGAAAACACCACTGCTCTTTACATGCGTGGGAAGAGTACTCCACAAAGTGGCAGGACTAATCCAAAAGTAATTCAAATATATGGCAAAAATATGCTTCATTTTTTATTACAATGTCCTAGAAGAGGATCATGTAATCCAAAAAAAAAAAAAAAAAACATTACGTTAGAGTAATTCAAAATCTAGCTCAAATAAATACTCCGTGCACTATTAGGTTAGCCCTAAAATTACTTTATGTCACTACTCATTGGATTACCTCATGGTAATCATGTGTTTCAAGTATTGCCAAATAATATTTTTTATTCATCATGATCATTGTTTGCCTTACATCGCACTAACATATGCTGTAACGCCTCCTTTTTACTTAAAACGGACCATGTACTCCAATAGTTTCTGCAGAGCTAAAGTAAAAAATTATATTATGGACAATTTTAGGTAGATGAATCCAGGAAAGGCGTGGCGCTTGGTCATGCACTTGATTCCTCCCCGCACAGCGGGGCTAGTTAGGGGGAGAGGGAACAAATTTATTAAAATGATAGTAGCTGGACTATCATTAATGAAAAGAGATAGGAGATTGGTATATTTGGAACAAATGCTGGGAACGAAAAATTAATAAGGGTCACTCTCACATTTTGCACACACAGGAGCTGACTCTATGGCAGTTATGGTACATTTTGTGTTTTTTTTTCCAAATTTTTCTTTAAGTTGTGAGCGCAAGCGCCACACGTTTCCTTGTTACAATCTGCCTAAAATTTTCATTTCATACTTTTGTTTTACTATGATGAATATTTTTGAGGCGAGTTACGGTGCGATTTCTCATTTATAAAATCCAAGGGCCACCCTAATGCTCATACGTACTAGTACATACATACGTGTTGTCTACTCTTATAAGGTTGCGACGACTACAAATGATGGTATGTGTAGTTTCAAGTTAAATTAAATTTTCCAGGTGAAATAAAATTAAATAAGGGAAAATAAATAACTTTTATCAAGAGCACAAGCATAAAGAAATGTTGTGAATATAAAAAATATATTTAGAACAAGAACATGATAAATAACGTGTATGAATTATTTGATTTTTTTGGGTAGAAGAAAAGTTTTTGAAATACTTTATTTTTTATGGGAAACACATGACATTTCAAAGAATAGAAATTATGCGGAAATCAAAATTAAATAATTCGTTTAAGAAACATTTTGCCAAAAGATCTTTAATAAGCAAAGTTTTTTATAAATCCACCAGGATTTGTTAGAAATTTAAAATTCTAGATAATCAGGTCCTTATGCTCTCAGCGTTCCAATAAGAATAGTACACCACACAGTGGTTTATATGGAAGAAATCAAGTTGGCATCCAACTTTAAATCAACGTATGTATATAAAACTTATAGAGGGAGCAACTAAGCTCCCTCCAATAGTGTGAAAATTTACAAAACCTGGTAGGGTTACGCTCTTATACTTTTCTTTTTATTTTCTACTTAAATGTTAACATATATAAGTAAAAGTGTGTGTAGTGCTGGTGAAATTTATAACTTTTTGACGTCTTACATGATAAAATCGCACACGCCGTTTTTAAGTTATGACCAGAGGTCAACCTTTACTAAAATCTCATATTTTAGAAAAAAAAAAAAACAAAATTCTGAAAAAAAACTGATCCATAGAATTTGAAATTTTTATGATTTTTGTACTTAGATAGTCATAATACATCAAAAAAATATAATGGTCATCCATGATCAGACATTCTTTTTTCATTTGTTGTGTAATATAATCAGCCTGGGTACGGGAGGCGAAATAGGAGTCACTTAAATGTCTTTTTGAAACCACGTAAAACCGCCGACACATTTAATAATTTGTAAAAGGTAAAACCTAAAAACAGTACTGTGAAACTTAAAAAAGAAAATTGGCAACACTGGCTAAAAATGATTAATTAATTACTCAACAATATTTTATGCACGTAAAAATAATTAAAAATGTTATTGAGTTTATTGCCGCACTAATTTGACGAGTTCTGAGAATGTATTTCCGTAAGAAATGAGATAAAGCGCCTCGATGGATGAATTGGCAGGGAGTCCTACTAAGAGTCCCCAAGGCCACAGGTTCAATTCCTGCCGAAGGCTTTGGGTGTTTCTGCAGACAATCCACAAAGCTTCGCAGTTTTGTGTTTGTTAAAAAAAAAAAATTGTAAGACAGCTGCGTTTCCATTTGGCCTCAACATAAATTGTTCATTTAGTCCCCTTCCTATGTCTTGCTTGGCACTAAGACGTTTTTTGTGGATTAGTTTTTTTAATCTGAGTACATACTATCGGACAATATGGTCAGATCGCACCTTCCTCCAACTGTCATCATTACGTGCGGGCAAACACCATACAGGTGACCGCATTCCAATTGGCTTCAACATCTTTGCGCGAGTTTTTGCTTTGTAGTCGTTTAATAAAATCTCGGGAAAATGTTGAATTGGGATGCAGCCATCTGTAATGGAATCTTCCAGGTTGGACTCAATGCATTAAGCTTTTGTCCAAGCTTGTTCGATTAAACTGTTAACTGCAGCTGTGGTTTTTATTCTGAGCAAAATTTATAACGACAGAGAACTTACACTATTTTCAAGTCGAACCCGCTTTTTGCGATTTCAAAAGTAAACGTAAATAAAACACATATAAAATATTTTTTTTCATGATATTTCTTTTTTATTATAAAGTTTGAGCGTTGACATTATAAGTGAAAGACCACATCATTTAAATGACCACCACGCGAAGTGCTGCCAGCATTGATTCTTTTGAGGTAATTTTCGACCACTTTTCGACACATATTGGGCCATAATTTGACGAATGTTGGTTTTTAAGTGGTCAAGAGTTAAAGGTTTATCTGCATAAATACGGCCTTTCGCGTAGCCCTACAAAAAAAGTCAAGTCGCATGATCTTGTTGGTGGCCAGTTGATATCGCCACGACCAGAAATTACGCGGCCAGGAAATGTCTCTTGCAATAAAGCGATATTCGCTCGAGTTGTGTGGTGGCATGTGACACCGCCTTGTTGAAACCACATATTCTCCATTCTCGTATTCTTCAATAGCAGCAAAAAAAAAGTCGGTTATCATATGACCATAACGCTCCACGTATCTACGACATTGTGAATGCTCAGCTGGCTTCAGTTGTTGTGCGAGCTGGACTTAATATGGATGTGCGAGCAGATCTAAATGCAAAATACGCCATAATGTGCTGTAAGACAGTCCTAATTCCTGAGAAGGACGAGGAATCGGCAACACTTTCACTTACAGCAGTGATATTTTTAGCGGAACGAGCGACACGATGATACACGAGTATCTTCAAATTTCTTCACAATTTCGCCAATTGCTGGCGTAGTTGTTGGACGATTGCGTAAACCATAAGCTCCTCTTAAGGCATGTTATGTGGGTGTGTGGCAGAATCACCATTTTTGTAGTTTATTTTGATAATTTCTATGCGTTGTGTGATCGTTAAGCGATCCATTTTCGTCAGTGTCAGACTTTCAGCTGAGAAGAAAAAAATTGGTTTAACATTTTAGTTTGACAGATGTCGAATTCTGGTCCTATACTTTTGAAGCCACGAAATGAATAACTCTTTACAATGCCCGAATACGCCAGTCCAAGCCAGCTCAAGGCCCAGCTGACTACTACTTTTAGCTTGTATAACTGTCAAAATACACAACCCAAACACACATACTCGAACAAACGGATGACAGTAATACAGTTTTTCTACCAACAAAATATATGCAGTGTTTGTGGTAGTTATGCGATTACCTGGTATCAAGCTGCCTTGCGCCAGTCGTATCAGGCTGATTGTCTATTCTTTCTGCTTATTTCTATCCATTTTTTTACTTTACATATTTAAAAATCACCATTTTGAGTTAATATTTTGCTTATTCTTGTGTAGTGTTTTTTTTTTTTTTTGGGTGTCTCCCTGAATATTGTGAAGTAGGAGGAGCTTGTGGGTGGCGTAAGAGGAAATAAAATATGATTATGAATTATGAAGTTAAAAATGATGATAACCGTATGCAACCCCATTATGACACCACAATCAAAGAAAACCCAAAGAAATTCTGCGCATGTTATGAAAATATTAAATATAAAACCCAACAAACAGGGTTGGTCCGTGTGCGTGTCTGAATATACATACATATTTTGTTAAACTCCCCCAGATTGTATTTTGTCATTTTTGCTGATTGATTTCTTTTGTACATTTTATTGATGGCTTTAGGTAACTAAATAAGTTTTATAAACATTATTGATAAAATACCTCAAAATTATTTCTACTTAAATAAATACTCGAACTCAGCCAATTATCCTTAAGGTACACAGAAACAAAGAAGGGATTTCTTATTTTTTTTAGCAACAGCATGATAATGTAAAGGCAACTTGTCAAATGAATAAAAAAAAAAAATGGAAATGTTTTCCTTTCACAGCAAAACGAAAAAGAAGTGAATTTTTCAATAGTGGAAGAATATACGATCGTTATATGGTCAATAAATTTAAGTGGAAAACACTGCCTGTTAAAGGAAAATAATAAAATTTTTCTCTATATGTAATACACACACATATGTATGTATGTATGTCTTTATATACAAGCGATGGACCAATTAACTCATGTCATGTACTTCTACCTTCAGCCATTCTATAAACGTAAGTTTTATAAACGAATTTTATGATAAAAGCAAGAAAAATATGCAACAATAATTTAATGCCATAATCATATTATGCCTGATTAATACTCATATCTAGATTTTTTCTTTCTTTTTTTTTTGTTCCATCAAAAAATATGTTTATCTTGCAAACATATTATTTATTTAAGCTGAATTACCTTTAATCCCTTCTTAAAAGTGTCAAGTTGAAGTTATAATTTGTTGTCTATATAAGAGTTAACAAACATTTTTCGATATGATACACACATTCAGCCGCCTCTGATTCATTCCCATGATCAAGGAAATATCAAATTATGCTGATCATGTGAATTTTTGACAAGGGTTTATATTTTGATATTTTTGCGCAGCATCGTTTTGACCATGTGCAGCAGCAGCACACAATATTTTATTGTTTGTATCAACGTGATACACATTTTCAAGTTCAGTATAAAATAATTACAGGTGTTTTGTGGTTTTTGTGCCTGTTGGGGGTTTTAGTCTAGACTTTTTTCAATGTGTTATGATAATGTTGACAATTTGATTTGCTGTGCGATGATCGCAAATGCATGCATATGTATATAGAAATATGTAGTTGCATAGCAAAATATAATGGGTTATTCATTTCATGGTTTCAAAAGTATAGGACTGGAATTCGACATCTGTCCAACTAAAATGTTAAACCAATTTGTTTCTTCTCAGCTGAAAGTCTGACATTGACGAAAATGCAGAGTTTAACGATCACACAAGGCATAGAAATGATCAAAATAAACTACAAAAATGGTGATTCTGCCACACAGCCACATATCGTGCTTTTGAGAGGAGATTATGGTCTACATAATCGTGTCCAACAACTACGCCAGCAATTGGCAAAATTGTGAAGAAATTTGAAGAGACTGGAGCGGTTACAAATATTGTAAGGCCTGTGCATTATCGTGTCGCTCGTTCCGCTGCAAATATCACTGCTGTAAGTGAAAGTGTTGCCGATTCTTCGTCGTTCTCAGGAATTAGGACTGTCTTAGGGCACATTATGGCGTATTTTGCATTTAGATCCACTCGTACCTCTATATAAAGTCCAGCTCACACAGCAACTGAAGCCAGCTGAGCATTCACAATGTCGAAGATACATGGAATGGGTACTTGAACAACAGGCGATGGACGGCGGTGATTTTTCGAACAAAATTTTCTTTAGCGATGAAGCACATTTCTCACTCGGTGGGCTTGTTAATAAACAAAATTGTCGTATTTGGGGTTCTGAGAATCTTCGAGTAATTGAAGAGAGGCCGTTACATCCAGAAAAACTCATTGTTTGGTGCGCTCTTTGGTCCGAAGGTGTGATTGGGCCAGACCTTACTTCTTCGAAAACGATGATGGAACGACTGTCACCGCCAATTCCCAGCGTTATGTTCATATGGTAACCGATTTTTTTTTAGCCTGCTATTGAAGAATACGAGAATGGAGAATATTTGGTTTCAACAAGACGGTGTCACATGCCATCACACAACTCGAGCGAATATGTCTTTATGGCAAGAGGCAATTCCTGGCCGCATAATTTCTGGTCGTGGCGATATCAACTGTGAGCTGTTTATATGTATTGGTGTATCTGTCGACAAACAATTGTGCTGCTGTCAGCGGAGACACCTACCAATAAATATTAATTAGTTGTGAAAACGGACTCTATCAGTTGATAGATGTCGCTAAAGTAAAGTATGTCACAAGAAAAAACAGCAATGTTGAAAAATTTTCTTCGTTTTGTAGCAGATTGACAAAAAAATACTGCATGTGTCAAAAGTAAAAAAAATGAAACGTTCCAAAAATTTTAAGAAGCATATAAAATTTCAAAATTTCAAAAACAACACAAAATAAAACATATAGATTTCACCTTGTATTACATACGAAGATGAAGAAAAAACGTAAGGAACTTCGTTCCTAACGGAGGTCCCCCGACCGCATTTCTTTTTTTATGAATACCGGTGGTACCGGTTAATTTAATAATTATCACTATAAATACACTTCATTTGTGTTCTTTATTCATATTTGCTGTAAAAATGTTTTAAATATTTTCTCTAATGTAGAAAATAATTTGAAATTCATAATTATTACTCTACTGCAATCCTGAAAATTTTGTATACGCCGTGGAGCAGGCAACCGTGTTTACTATCTTGTCAGTTTACTTTCAGTAAATGTCAAAAAATTACTTTTAGGAATATTTTGCTGAAAGCTGAGTTGAAAGTTAGAAAATTGTGAGTGTGTTAGTGAAAAAGTGTGAGTGTATGGCAACTTTCAGGCATTTACTATCCCGTCTAAATGTGCCGTAAGTCAGCTCTTTTATGCAACTCCACTAGAAATGTTGATGACTACAATTTTAAAGCAAATAATTCTTTCTCAATTCTCGAACTAAAAGTCGTTAAAGTATGTAATTGACAATTATAAATCATAAATTTGAACTAATGTTTAAAAAAGAAATAAGAAAATGTATACTAATAACTATATATATGCCACTCCATTTTTGGTGGTTTTTGGCCCACCCTGTACCGTTTATAAAAAATCTTCACAGATATTGCAAACATTTCCAATTTAATTTGTTGTTCTTTAGTGCTGTATCAAAGTTTATGGTTGCCAACCACCTTGACAATTTTGGGCCACCTTGTACTACACATTTTTTCTTCTTACCAAATCTTGACAGACATTGTAGACATTTCCAATTTAATTCGTTTTTCTTTATGATTGTATCAAAGTTTATGTTTGCTTATCGCATTTATATCTTTCTATTTTTTTTTCTGTTGATGTGGTATTAAATTGGAAAAATGTATGCAGATATATTTGTAGATTTTTATGATTGTTCCACACAAAAAATGGGGAGGCCACCAACATTACCAATACCCATTCTCTATGTACAAGAAGAAACCCGAAATAAAATAATGAAAAAAAGCAGAAATAAATAAAAAGTAAATAAATAAAATGTTACCACATACCAACACCAACACCATTATCACTGACACATTTACATCTACTCTGAATTACATACGTACGTTTATATGTACATATATTCATAGATACATTTACATACGTGCTTTGAAATATATCTATGTACAACATTTTTACAAGTTTGCCTGTATATGAATGTATTTATGGCATACCAACACGTACTTAAGGAATATTGGTATTTGAGAATAAAAATGGTTATAAATAAAATACAATAAAATAAAATAACAAACATAAACGGCATTTTTCTTTTCATTTCATTTATGGTGTATGCCTGCATGAGTTTGTTTATTTCGTTTTCGTTTATTTTTCTGCATGCTTATCCTACTACCACTTAATATTTAACAGACCCCTGAAACTATGCAATGCTTAGTAAAGCAAAATTATAATGTACCACAGGTGTGGCAAGTTCAATACACTTGGCAAATTGTAAGATATATTTTTGTTTTGAAAATTCAACAGAGATCGAAAATAAGTGAGATTATAAATGAAAAAAACTAGAAAGGAATGGAGTATTAAAAAGAATCAATACCAGCTTTAAGTGTAAATTAATTACAAATTTCCATAAAAGATTTTCTTAACAAAAAACACTTTAAACAAAAATCAATTGTTTTTTTTTTTTTTTTTTTTTTTTAATACGCACTGTAGAATTTGAAAACATTCCTCGGTGGTGTATGCACATATGGCTGGGAATACATGAATGCACACGTTGGGGGGAGCAAATACAGGTAAACCTCCTACAATGCGGTTTCCTATAATGCGTTTTCGCTACAACGCTGTTTCCAAAATGCGGACATTTTCTTACAACGCGATTTCTACGAAAAAATCGGCTAAAAGCCGGCTGTTAGCCGCCACCGGTTTTGTGCTCTAATGCAGAGTTGATCAAAATTTCAATTATAAACCCTTAATTTAAAATGTTTGTTGTCGCATTCGTTCGAAGTTTTGTGGCAGCTGAAGCTGTACAGAAATAATGCATGTGAAGTGTGATATAAAAAGAAAAGCTGGGATGAAATTTAAGGCCAGCCTTGGCTTGTTAATTTTTTTCTGTGGTAAAGTAACTGGAAATAAATCTTACACATTAAACATCGAAAGGCCAGACAGAGACAGTTATAAATTGTTTCGCTGGTTTTGTGCCGTTTTGCCCGACTTCTTATTCCGATGCGAAGCTCTTTACACTCATGCCAGCATCATAATTTTTGAGCTTATATAGTTTTTGTGGAAAGTTCACAAAATCAGAGGTCTATCATTTCAAAATCTTGTTAATGTACATACATAAACATTTGCTAAGCTCTCAGGAATTTTTAATTTGTTTTCTCAATAAATAAACAAATCCAGAAAAATTATGATCTCAGGAAACACCGCTGTAAACCAACATTTTATTCATTATCATTATCATGAGGCCAATATTGAGAAATTTTTATTTGAATTTTGTAATCATAAAATTTCAAAAGCGAAAATTTTCAGACTTAAAGCCAGCTGCCAAAAACGAATAATTTTTCGTATTTGGTAACGCTGGTTACAAACGAAAAAAATATTTTTTTTTATATAATTCTTAGTAGGATGATTACTTATTTTTTAATATTAATTAAGTATAAAATAGTATAGTTCTCTGGCTGTTTCAAGGTCGCTACACTTCTCATCAGCACCTACATGAACTTTAAATTTCACAAAATCATCACATATTTTTATATCAATTTATTATAAAATTTTTTTCTGAGTGTATAAACAACGTTAGCAGTAAATTGGCTACTAGTTTTGTTTAACTAATTTTTGGTGTTTTACAAACTTTCTATCGTCCAAGTTATCAACGAATTCTTTTAGGAACTGTGCAGCACATTAATAAGAATGATATCAGTTTGGAATATCAGTGGGTGCTTATAAAATTGTGTTTATATTAATTTTTTTTCAAAAAGTAATTTCGTTAAGGCAACAAACTTTTAGATATTTATTTTTTTGTTGGAATATATTTATTTTTTTGTTTGCAATAGCGCCATATTTCTGAGCGAAAGGATCCTCTGTGCCTTAAAAGTAACAGCATGAAAGAGAAAAGGGGCAGGTTATTAAAGAATATTGTTAATAAAATGTTATTTTTTTAATACAAAATTTTAGTATGTAGTACATGCCAAACGTACATGTATTGAGGTTGGGGCTGGGGTTGGGTGGTTTGGAGGCAGATTCCTTTTGGCTTAAATGGTTTCATGTCTCTGTCGTTATTTTGTTGTTATGCTTGTCAAGCAATTTTTAAGGGTGGCATAAATGTCTAAACGATATTTTGTTTTTATTCGTTTATTTCTTGGTTTGCTGTTGTTTCTACTGACGAGTTTTTATTATTTGATATCTTTGGCTGCCATCATTTAATGTATTTTTATGACTTTCGATGTTTGTTGGAATTATTATAAGACTAAGGCAAAGACGTGAAATTAACATGTATATGCAAGTAAGAAATAAAACTGAAATACAAAAAACAATGTGTTATAATTAAATATGTACATTACGGTGGGCCGATTTAGCAATCGTTATTATGCCACCGAATTTTTGGTAGCTTTTGGCATCAAAAAAAAAAAAAAAAAAATCCACTATGACATGATCGAGTGCAAATTTAATTTGTTCGAGAATGCAGAGATCACGCAAAACTGCTCGGGCTATGAATGGGCCCAGTCGATCTTCAACAGCTCCCGAAAACATTGAACTGTCTGTATGTTTTGTGTCCTTATTGATGATATTCACACCATTGTTATAATTGCCATAAGACCGAATTGGATGCCAATTTATGACTTATAACAAACACAATACCAGCAACAAAATTCTAGTAGAGGTACAATCACATCGATCAAATATTTGACTGCTAAAATCAAATACATATTTGCTGTAGTCTAAACACCAAATATGTTTACGTTTTAAATAAAGCACTTGCTGGCTTCTCCAATGTCCAATCGTTTTGACCTTTTCTGGTGGTAACTAAGCACAGTGTGCGACTCAATTAGTACCCTAGTACGAAGCAATTGGTTGCTGTTGATGATCGTCAGATAGCCATACTTTGTTCCCCAGCAAATTTGCTTTTCTTACAGGCCAACCTAAATTAGCGCGTCAAGCGTATTTTTTGCTGTGTAAACCACCGATTTTCATATAAAATTGCCGTCTAAATAATACGCTTGACGCGCTGATTTAGGTTGGCCTGTAAGAAAAGCAAATTTGCTGGGGAACAAAGTATTGAAAACGAAGTGTTATGAAATTGCGTGCAGCCTACGTCACAGCTATCAATTTTATTGAATTTTGACAAGCAGTATGTGAAAAAAAAACTTGATAGCAAAACTTGATCGTGTAACTGCAGTGTTAAGAAAATTATAGAAACCCTGATGTATGAACCCATCAGCAATGCCGGTCATACGATGCATCTACACACCGAGACTTTTCTTGCTGGGTATGTGTTTTATTCAAATGGGTTTTCAATGTGAGTGACAACAGCTCAACGAATCCTAAATATTATTACCTCAGAATCCATTCACTCAATATTTGGTAGAATGTGCTTAAACACCACTATAATCTCATTAGTGTGCATTTCGCTTCATGCGTACAACCAGAAGATTTTTGGAAATAAAATATTTAAAAAAAAAAAGCAGGACATTGAAACAATGCGACATTGTGATCGCACGGACAACTGCTGCTACCGCTGACACCTCATGTTATATGCTCATATGAAAATCATAAAGATTCTTTTTCTGCTGCTGTTGTTTTGATTCTTTTTCTTCTTCTTCTTCTTCTTTTTCGGACTTTTGACACAACTGACATGTGAGCAACGAATATGCATTTTAATAAAATTTCTTAAAAGCCCCATAAATCACATACGAACAACACATCGTCGTCCCTCACAGCAGAGGAAGTAGTGAAGAAAAAAAAAAAAATATGTATAAGAAAAAACTGCGATAAGCAAAATTTGCCGACATTTCGAAAGGATTTAGTTTCTTTTAAACTAAAAGCATATACATATATATATACATACATACTAATATGTATGTATATAATGTAAAATCCATAAGACAGCAAGATTATTTCAAAACATAGTGTGTTGCTGTACTAATAATTCCTCGTCTGGGATTGGCGAAGCAAAAGCTAGTTAATAAATAAATTAAAATTATTTATTGGGCTTTAGTTTACACTGCATTTAGACGGGAAAGTACTTTCATTAAAAGTTTTGTATACATATTATGAATAAAAATTTCAATGAAATCTATGACTTTCATGAACATTTCTTGCTCAATTTCAAAGGAACATGAAAGTTCATTTTAAAAATGTTGTCAAAGCAAAGAGTTGCAAGTATTCTTATTTTAAAATAGAGTTGCCAAGACTACAACAAACAAAATCAACTTATAGGGCAACATTCGAAAATAGTTTTTATTGCCAAACTTTTCTTAATTAATTTAATAATTATCACTATTTGCTGTAAAAATGTTTTAAATATTTTCTCCAGAGAACAAAATAATTTAAAATTCACAATTATTATTCTACTATAATGCTGCAAACTTTTAGGTGCCGTGCTTACTTTCTGGTCACTTTACTTTCAGTAAATGTTAAAAAAAATACTTTCAGGAAAATTTTGCTGCACGCTGAGTTAAAAGTTAGAAAATTGTGAGTGTATTTGCAACTTTCAGGCCTTTACTTTCCCGTCTAAATGACGGGTAAAAGTCAAAAAATTACTTTCAGGAAAATTGTGCTGCAAGCTGAGTTGAAAGTTAGAAAATTGTGAGTGTACTGCAACTTTCAGGCATTTACTTTTCCGTCTAAATGCTCGTTTAGTTTTATTTGCTCAAAATTAGGAAAAATTTTTATTTGCAAAATTATAGAAGCCAAGAAAAGTTAATTTGCAGACTTATTAGCTGAGGAATATGCCATGGCTAAAACTCATTTGTTTAATCTACGAGTACATTTTGGAAATTTAATTCCCATATCTTAGCATCAGCTCGGAATCCAACATTCGATGACTACTTATAACGGGTTCTTCAACAGGGACGCTATAAAAGCACAGCGACAGGGACAGCAGACGACGCCATATTTCTTGCTGCTTTTTTCATATATCTCTTTAGTAAGGTTTGCCATTTCATGATGGAAAGATATATGAGCCAGCAACGAGTTGAAATTATTAAAATTTACTACCGAAATTCGGAGTCAGTGGCCTCAACTCCAATTTATGATGAGGGTCATTTCTGCCTGAATGGCTGCCTCAATAAACATAATATGAGTTATGGGTCGGGCAGCAATCCATCATACGTACTCCATGACTACTCTTAACTACTGGCACATCTCGACCGCATAGTTATGGCAGGAGGGGAAGAGAGATTGGTAAGATGATTTAAAGGGTATTAATGCGTATCAACAATGGGGGTCACAACAATATTTAATGAGGAGCAGTAGTGGCCCAGGTAGGGTGGGCAACAGTGGAGGTGTATTATCACAACCTCACTCTAAGGTGCTCGTTTTTGGTAATATTCCATTAGTTTATTTTAGTGATGTATTGTGTTTATAAAGAGTTCATGTCCCAATGTCTGCTGCTGAGGGATGGACCGCCCTTGAGGCCCCGTGGGAAATGTACCCCGCCTTCTTACAAATACGGTCGCGACATCTTGGGAAAGACACCTTAACAGACATAAGCCCAATTACGGGTTATATGCTGGAGGAAATGAGGGAACTTTGTGAATGACACGGAGTTTCTATGGACCTATGGGTCAAACTGTTCATGGTTAAATACACCGGTGAACAACAAGCAGACACTGGCTTAGGTGTATGTCGCACGACACCCCTCCAATCTACCCAACCTTATCTAAATGAATATGAAAAGGGATTGCATTTTTGTATACGATCAGTGGACGCATTCCAGTGATTATTTCCTATCGCATAAATTTTATTCGTTGGCACATCAGACAGCCCCCAATTTCAAACAAAAACTAGATCGCTTTAAATAGGAAATTGTTCGCAGTTCAAGGACAGAAATGTAACCCTCCCTGTGATAGCAAAATTAAAATGAAAATTTTTTTTGCTTAATTCAGAAAATTTGTAACCATCGTTGATTTATAATTATCTTAAATTGCGTTTGCATTCCACAATCCTCGTCAGTCCCTGTAAGTTTATCACCCATAATGCTAATGTGTTTTAAAAGAAGTGGATGCTTTGGAGTGCCTGACTTGTCTTTTATTTTTTTGTCAGCAAAATTAGACCTTGTGAAAGGCGTTTTATTATTATTTTTCTTTCGGTGAATTAAGCATAAATATATTTACACATACTTCTTACAATTAAAATATGTACTTGGAAAATATGTAAAAATTATGCTCAAACATATAAATAGCTCCCATGTGACTAATAAATTTACAATTACATATCAAACATTAACAACAACACGTGTACATACACACTTTCATATATACATATGTACTTATATATAAAAGTGGAAAAGGGCAAAACAAAGATACTGAAATATAGAGCAGACAAAGAAGAGTGTATAAGGAGCTATTACCTGCATATTTTTTTTATTTTTACATACATATGCTTTTATTATTAAGCATGTCCATATTTGTAAGGTCACTACTACTGATTTGGTATCCTGCCACCAGGTTGAAGTGATGCCTGGCTGTCTTTGCTCTTTAAAAAAAAATAGGCTGGCAAAAAGTTACTGCTTAAAAACAGCATGCAGTTAGTCATAGTCGGATCCAGGTCCGCAGCAACTGGGGGTGATGGTTGTGGTGAACGTGACATAGCCGTGGCAAGCTCCCCAGCTAATAGGTCTCTAACTTTCGTTTTTTTGTGCTCTTTAAACATGTTTTAGCACAAAAAAATCTCTCTCAACTCTGAGGCAGTAAAACCGAATTAAACGTCCGATAAAGTAATTGCCAGTTGAGCACTAAAATTTTTCCATTTAAAAAAATTTTTTTTTTCAGTTCTGTGGAAGAAATATGGACCTAAAGCACAATGATTTATGATTTACAACTGTAAGTGAATCATAAAAAGTCACTGTCAAGTCGCACTGATGTTCAAAATTACAGGGTGTCCGGCGAAGAAGTGTACTACTTCATTTTGTTGCCATTTTGATAAACATTAGTCTTGACAGATCATATTCGGCAGTCGTGAAATATAGAGGTGACAAATTTATGGTGGAAAAATATTCCGTAAACCAACGTATTTACGTTGAAATTTTGTTACGTGAAAATTTTGAGGGAAACAATGTACCAACAGGACGCACTATTTATTGCATAGTGAATGATTTCGAAGAAGGCGGAGGGACTGTAGCTGATAGGACCAAGCATGGACCACAACGTGTTGCAAGATCGACTGTGCACAAAACCATCCGTCAACCTCAATTACTCTCTCTGGAAAGCCAAAAAAAAAAAAATAAAAAAAATACAAACAATGGAATTTTACACCAACCACCAATTGAAAAACTCGATCTGAAAAAGCCCACTTATGAAGAAAAAACAAATGTTCTTACAAAACATTTCGCCAAAACCTCTACCATCTTAATGGATGTGAAGAAGAGATCTTTTCAAAGCACCTTACATAGCAATGATAACTCTCAGATCAAAAGAATTTCAATTAAAGGACTTAAAAGAGACATAAAGACGCACATAAAAGGCAACAAATCCCCTGGTACACTCTTAAAAGAGTTGCCTAATAAAGCCCTTGTCTATTTAAGAAACATCTTTCATTCAATAATCCGCATAATATATTTCCTAAAGATTCTTTTAACTTGGGGGTTGCACGATCAAGTTTTGTCTTTCAAGTTTTAATACATTCACACTATTTTACTAATACACTCACAATTTTGAAAATTGATGCAAACTTGATGACAGTTTTTGCTTTCCATAGAGAGCATCAAGTCACAATCAAGAAAACAGCTGACAACAAATTTTTTTCGTTCTGTCTGCAAATATTTTGTTGTTTTGTTTGAAAGTTGCAATCAAAAGTTATAAAAATTAAACAGATTCAAGCTTAAAAATAGAAATAAAAATGTTTACGTGCAAAACCAACAAATATAATGATGAGCTGCGATTTACATTCATTATAATTTTTAAATATTTACCAACTTTCTTACCAAGAAGGGCTTCACCCAGTATTTTCTTTCTGCCCTCTAGTTTTTTTCTTCTTCTTTTATTTTCTTTATTTCTGATAGTACTTTTAATGAAGCAGCTATTTTTAATGTTCTTCTTGACGGCCTCTTGAAAACGAATTGTTATGAAATTGAGTGCAGCCTAAGTCACAGCTCTCAATTTTATTAAATTTTGACAAGCAGTATGTGAGAAAAACTTGATAGCAAAACTTGATCATGTAACTGCAAAGTAAGAAGGAATTTACGAGTCTACTGATGAGTTGATTAGCACCAACGAATTGTTGGCGGCGCCAATAGACCGCTGAAGAAGACAGAAAACATTTGAATGGTCCATTTTTTTAAACCTGAATTAATAAATTTCAATTGACTCTTAAAGCAAATAAATAATTAAGTTCATATTTGAGTATTCAATTATCAGCTTAATTATTTATTTGCTTTAAGAGCCAATTGAAATGCATTAATTTAGGTCCAAAAATGAACTTTCTCAAAATATTTGCTGTATTTCTTATTATTAAATTATGGAATAAGTAGTTAAGATTCAAACAAACTTTTAAGCATTTTTCAAGTCTACTGATGAATTGATTAGCACCAACGAAATGTCGTCGGCATATAGACAGCTGAGAAATACAGCAAATATTTTGAAAATGATAATTTTTGGACCTGAATTAATATAGTTTATATTTAAATATTTAATATAATTATTTTCCTGAGCTGAAGATATTTTTTGTTATAAAAGTACATTTATAAGTTTTTAAAACTTATAAATTTACCTTTAAAACCTTTAAAAAAAGGTGTTGAAAAAAAAACAAATATTAATTCCTCAGAGTACCTGCAGAGCATCTTGTTGGATGCACAAGTTCGAGCCGGACGGTACCACCCTAATGCAAAATGCTCAAAATCCTATTGCAAGGCATTAATAAAAACTTCTCTTCTTCTTCGTCTTAGTAGATGAAAAAAGTTTTAATGCTCTGAACCTTAACTTTATAAAAAGATTAATAACAACTTGTTATTTCAAGTCTATTTTGTCAGCAAAACAAATGCATGTCCTTCCTTTGCTTATGCCACCCCCACATTCACCTTTCGCACTCACGGTAATATGCTTGTCACATTTAGTTGAGGGGTCAAGTTTGTTTTTTTTTCTTCCTTTTTTGATTTTTGGTTTAATGAAATATTTGTGTATGTGTGTGTGTTTTTTTTTGGATGAAAACACGTAAAAGTTCAATTATTTTTGTGTACAATTTTAAGGGTGTTGTAATATGTAGTAATATTGTACAAATTTTTGCTTTAATTTTCGTATTGAAATTTTTCGTTTGCCTTTCTGTATTTTCAATATTTGTTATGCCCACATACGAGTACATATGGGCATTTAAAGTGTCTATGACCAATCAAGTGTATCATGAGGTTATATATTCCAATTTATATACTTGCCAGCGAATAACAATAAAAACATCTGTGACCCTGTGAATAAAATGCGTTGAAAATGTTATTGACATGTATGAAATAATCAGTTATAAATTATGAACTTGTCGAATGCGTAAGCGTACGTACCACCAAGCGGGTACTTAAATGTGTATTTAACATTGTAATTGACTTTTTATAAACATACTTTGACAGGGGAGGCCAAAAAAACTGTACACTAGCCTATAACACTGCGTGAGTATAGCCCCCCTAAATGAAGTAACAGGGACGCTACAAAAGTACAGGGACAGGGACAGCAGACGACGCCATATTTCTTGCTGCTTTTTGTTTGCCGTTTCATGATGGAAAGATGTACGAGCCAACAACGAGTCGAAATTATTAAAATTTACAACCGAAATTCGGAGTCAGCGGCCTCAACTCCAATTTATGATGAGGCTCATTTCTGCCTGAATGGCTGCCTCAATAAACATAATATCCATTATTGGTCAAGCAGCAATCCACCACACGCATCCCGAAAAAATTACGGTTTCTTCCCTGATGATCATGACCGGCATGTTGCTGTGAATGGGAATCGCTGCCGTTCAATGATAACCGAATAATTTTGGATCCAATTGAATGATATGGACTTGGAGGACATGTGGTTCCACAAGCCACACAACCAATGTCACAATCAATTTATTGAAAACTAAGTATGGAGAACGCATGGGAATAGCGGGAGGAGATGAATGTAGAGCATGTGGGGAGGAGAGCGAGACACTAGAGCACTATTTATGCCAGTGTCCCGCCTTCTCACAAATACGATCCCGACATCTTGGGAGAGACACCTTACCAGACATAACCCAATTACGGGGCATATGCTGGAGGAAATTAAGGAACTTTGTGAATGACACGGAGTTCCTATAGACCTATGGGTCAAACTGTATCACGGTTAAATCCACGGAGCGCCCAACAAGCCTATACTGGCTTAGGTGTATGTCACAAGACATGGGCAAGCAAACCCCTCCAATCAACCTAACCTAACCTAAGTATGGAGAACGTGTTATCTCACGAAATGGCCCAATAACTATATATCCATTTAAAATATACAAATGCAATTTTTTTTTTGTCATTTCCAATATAAATAACTAAATCTAAAACACTTCCACACACAATTTGATACACAAGTGCTAACGAAGTATTTGCAAAATAACCCGAACTTGATGGTTCCATTGAAAAATTGTTAACCTTTGCAATACTTTTTAAAATAAATAAAATTTTTAACGGGAAAGTGTTCGCTTTTTTTAGCTTTTTTTGCACAAAAATTTTTATAAAGTTTGACTTTGAAGTTTCGCTACAAAAACACCAGAGTACTTTTGACATTTATTTTAGCGACAAGTGATGTAGAATTTTATATACTCTAGCAGGGTACAAAAAATTTCGACGATACTTAAATTATTATTTTTTAATTAATCCAAGAAAACAGGCTATTCTAACCCTCTGTGCGCCGGCTGGGAGTGTTTCCTATAGAACAGTTCACAACATCGAAATTTTTGCAAGGCCACCCGTTTCCCTCCTTAGTTATAGATTGGATTTTTCAAAAAGCAAACATATTTCAATGTCGATATAATGCTGGAAGCATTGGCAGGAGGTGTTTGGCACTTTTGTCTCATTGTTTGAGCCATACAGACTTGTAAATAAATAAAATGTAAATTAGTAAACAAAATTTGTTTGCTGGCTTATAATTTTTTTGCTGCTGTATATTTATCAGCGAAAAAAAATAAGTTTTTTGTCTCTTTAATGCCCCCAGTGGTTTAAATGCTTTTTCCAAGTTCTTTTTTTTGCCCCGTCGCTTTTGTAATCTTATTGTTTTTCTGTTTTTCTTTATTAGACAAGGATCTTTTAGGATTTATAGCGTTGTGTGTTGGTGCTTGAATTTCATTTCATGCAAAACCCTCTGCTAATGTCCTGCTTATTTTTTAAATCAAAATTAGCTGGGGAGCGTTGTACTCAAATGATGTTGTATTTGTTGTGATTGCTGTTTCTAATCTTGCATGTTTTTACACAAATTATTTACTGCTTTTTCACAAAATCCCACTGTTCAGATTAACTTTAAATCGTGTAAATTTAATTGTATATAATAAATCAATCAATTCTTGTGTAGTTTTATGAAGTCAAATTAAAATGAAATTATAAGTGACATTTCCGGTGTAACAACACAGTGGGGAGATTTGGTTTAAATGAAAATTTTCATTTTACAAGGCTTAACTTAATACATTAATATTTGTATAAATTTTACTTTCTTGGTGTGCAATGATGACACTTTTTATGAGCAAATTATGCCCACAACAAATTTTTCAATTCATAAAATATACAACCCTTTAATATTTCGTTTAAGGTTGGTTTGTTTGCCTGCCCCCCTGATGGGTTGGATGACATGCCATTGTTGTAAATTTGCAAAAAATTTAATTTATCAGAAAATTTGTTTATGAAAAAAAAAAATCCATTTAAAACCATAATTTGCCATTTATGGTGTTTTCGTTTGACACAATATAAAAAAGAAGGCGAAAAAGAAACAAGAAACCCACATTCATTTATACGTTTTTTGGTTGTACCACTTGCGTTTCCGACACCTCAATTTGGCTGCCACACACACACACGCACACACACACTTTCGTGCACAGACAGAAAGAGTCCTGAGGGTTTCTGTTATGCGTGTCACTTTGTATGCTACTGACTTCTTTCACCACTGGTGGTGGCAATGATTATTAGCCTCCCTGTCACTTCCAACTTTAAAACAGAACACAAGGGTGTCAACTTAAAAAACACAAACAAACAAACAAACAAAAAACGAGCATAAAAACTTTGAAATTTGAGATGAGAACAAATGTTTAATACACACAGTGAGGAAAGTAGATGGTCTTGCCAATATAATATATTTTCTGATTTACAATAGCCACTGCATTTAAAAATAAATATATATAAAGGGTCCATTATTAATTCAGGTCCAAAAATTAACCTTTTCAAAAAATATTTGCCGTATTCTTCAGCTGTCTATATGCCGACGACATTTCGTTGGTGCTAATCAACTCATCAGTAGACTTGAAAAATTCTTAAAAGTTTGTTTGAAACTTAACTACTCATTCCATAATTCCCATGAACAGAATGAGAATCAGAAATGTTCAAACAAACCTGTAACATCAAACATTTCTTTTTTCGTTTTGCAACACTTCTTCTTTTCTTTGCAACCTTCTATACAACGAGTCACCATTGGTTACTACGATTTGTATTTTTGAAAGTATCAAAAAGTAAAAGTTTTTGAATATTCAAATATGAACTTAATTATTTATTTGCTTTAATTGAGGTCCAAAAATGAACCTTTTCAAAAAATATTTGCTGTATTCTTCAGCAAAATGTCGTCGGCATATAGACAGCTGAAGAATACAGCAAATATTTTTTGAAAAATTTCATTTTTGGACCTGAATTAATACATTTCAATTGGCTCTTAAAGCAAATAAATAATTAAGTTCAGATTTTTATAAAGGGTCCACCAAACAACTTTTTTCTTTTCGAAAACGGTGCTAAACATCAAGTGTAGCTTCGGCTGTGTGGCACGTAGCTCCGTTCTGTTTAAACCAAATGTGGCCAATGTCCTCCTCTTCAATTTTTGTGAGCAAAAATTTGTTTAACATGGCCCGATAACGATCGCCGTTGACTGTAACGGCCACAACTTGCTCATTTTCGAAAAAAATGGCCCAACTATGCCTCTGGACCAAAATCCGCACCAAACAGTGACTCGTTTTGGGAGCATCGGCTTTTCAATAAATGCGTGCGGGTTTTTTTGCTTTTTTACATACCCGCCAAGATCAAAATGAGTTTCATCTGAAAATAGGATTTTTTTTTTTTGGCAAAATCGCAGTCTTTCGTAAGTCGATAGCAGGCCCACTTAGCGAAGCGTATACACAACCATATTCATTCAGCGGAAGTATAAAACTATCTGTCCTAGTTGAAAAAATTTCGTGCATGTTACCATTCACGAAATAAGCACTAGTTGAAAAAAAAAACGTTAGATGGCGGACCCTTTATATATGTAATAATATACGGTGTTAAGGCAGTGCAGTAAAATGATTTAATTTTAATTTTAGGTCTAAATAGACTTTATGAATTGTCTTCAGTTTTTTTCCATACCTCTATACGCCGCCGCCATTTTGTTGATGCCACTCAACTCGCCCATTCATAATTATTAACATTTCAATGGGCGAGTACTAATCAATTACAGGACGAGTACTAATCAATTACAGTTTTTTTTTTTCAAAAAGCAATTTCTGATTAGTAATAATTATGAAGACAAAGAATCTAAGAATAATCGAGATTGATTTTGTCTATTGAAAAAGACTCAGAAATACTCACAAATAATGAAATGATGTTTCGCCCCCAAAAACGTATGTACGGGGTGTAATCAATAAATAACTATTATTTTTAAATTTCGTAAGTTACGTAAGTTCGATTTGCCCATTTGGTTGGGGTTTGGTGTGCTCTTCGATTTGTTACTATTCGAGGAAAAAGGGATCAAAGAAACTGCATTAAGTTTTGTGTAAAAAATTAAATTAAATGCGCAAGGACATTTGAAATGTTGACTGTGGCATTTGATAAAGTGTTAAGTCTAATACTGAAAATGATAAAATGTTAGATTCCATAGCTGGAACCATACATTTACATGCACATAAATAATGTTGATTCCCCCGGCAATTTATTGTAAATTTAATACATGTCACACATATCTAGCCAATTTTACGACATGGTTTACGTATCATTAGCGTTTCCTAAATCACCGAAATGCTCAGCTTAACATATGACAGAATATCCATGGCTTTTTCACATTAAGACCATAAATGTATGTATATGAACACTGTGCAGAGTAGGGTGGGTCGATTTAGCGGTCGATATGGTACTCATTGATTTTTCGATATAAACAAAAAAACTCCACTAACGCGTACCAGAAACAAAACAAAATAGTAATCAAATATGAACTTAATTATTTATTTGCTTTAAGAGCCAAGTGAAATTCAGGCCCAAAAAACTGCCCCACAGTCGAAGACATTTCAAGGGGTCCGGTTTCATATTTTTTTTTACATATTTTTTATTTTTTTTTGGGTGGGAATGCCCCTAAGTAGGCGTGCTACGGGTTTGGTGCCGACATAAAATGCGCCCCTGTGACCATTTAGTCCCTGTGTGCATGTGAAGAGTTAAATGTATGATTAACCTTCAATAATTTTTCCTACTAATTGTTTCTTTGAACACGCCAAATCAGTACCATGCCTCCTTAGGGGGCTCCCCTACAAAAATATTCCACATTTTAGATAGTGTGTTAATCAGTTACAAAAATGAATTTAATTATTTACTTGCTTTAAGAGGCAATTGAAATGTTTTATTTTAGGTCTAGAAATAGACTTTATTAATGTTTGCTGTCTTTTTCAGCCGCCGACATTTCTTTGAGGCCAGTCAAGTCGTTGTATAGAAGTTGTTAACAGAAGTAAAAATGTTTATAGTATTAAAAGTTTGTTTCAACATTTCTGATTCTGATTTTGTTCATGGGAATTACGGAATAAGTAGTGGAGTTTCCAACATTATTTTAAGAGTTTTTCGAGTTTATTGATGAGTTCAATAGCGTCGACGAAATGTCGGCGGCTGAAAAGTACAAAAAAGACATTAGTAAGGTCTATTTTTGGACCTGAATTAAAATATTTTAAAGCTGAATTTTTTGTCTTGTGCAAATAGAATTTGTATCATTAAAAACTGCAAGAAACTAATTACGTATAATAAAACTAGATTTAACAATTCAGCACAATAATATTCATTGACTCTTACTATGAGTCCAGTGTTGCCAGCTTAGGGGTTTCCCCCCTCCTAGATTTAGGGTTTTTTTTATCTTTTAGGGGTGATTTTGATGTGTTAAATTCTTTCGGGGAAAATTTAGAGGGAAATTATATATTTTTGGGGTATTTTTAGGGAATTTCTGTGTGGCTGAACGGTAAAATAACAGGAGTTAGAAGATTTTTCAACTGATAAATTTGAAGACTTTAACGATTTTTAAAGTAAAGTAAAATTAAATGAAATATTTTATATTCATCTGGTAGCTTCATGTACAGCATTTTGCATCTGGAAATTTTTTTGTTGTTGAGTTGAATGAATTTTTTTCGTTATGGGCAATTTCTTTGAATTTTTTCCGTTTCTTAAGAATTGGGAAAATTAAAATATCTAAGAAACTTTAATAATTTTGAAACTCTTTTTACGAAAATGTCCAAAGAACGTAAAGAGCGAAGAAAACTTAGAAACTCTCAATATTTTTGCAGACACTTAACTTTTTTTAGATACGCAGCTAAAAATTTCCAGCTGCCTATAAATATGTACTTAGAGCTCAAAATATGTGAGTACAAATAAATCGAAAATTTATAATAAATATACAGATGCCTGTAATCATAACATATGCACTGAAAAATACATGTAATCAGTTAATTTTTACTTCTTTTTAATTGGGGGAAAGTTTAACTATTTTATGCATTTGCCGCATTGTCAATGCATTAATATTGGCGATTCGCAAACTAAAGCAGAATGTTCACCAAAAATTTTTTTAGGGGGATTTTGTATAAAAACATTGTATTTTAGGGGGTTTTAAAATTTTTTCTGGGGAGAAGAAATACATTGACCTGGGAATACTGTTCGCAAACAAAAGCAGAATGTTCACCAAAAATTTTTTTAGGGGGATTTTGTATAAAAACATTGAATTTTAGGGGGTTTTAAAATTTTTCTTACGGGAGAAGAAATACATTGACCTGGGAATACTGTTCGCAAACTAAAGCAGAATGTTCACCAAACATATTTTTAGGGGGATTTTGTATAAAAACATTGAATTTTAGGGGGTTTTAAAATTTTTCTTACGGGAGAAGAAATACATTGACCTGGGAATACTGTTCGCAAACAAAAGCAGAATGTTCACCAAAAAATTTTTTAGGGGGATTTTGTATAAAAACATTGAATTTTAGGGGGTTTTAAAATTTTTCTTACGGGAGAAGAAATACATTGACCTGGGAATACTGTTCGCAAACTAAAGCAGAATGTTCACCAAACATATTTTTAGGGGGATTTTGTATAAAAACATTGAATTTTAGGGGATTTTAAAATTTTTTCCGGGGAGAAGAAATACATTGACCTGGGAATACTGTTCGCAAACTAAAGCAGAATGTTCACCAAAAATTTTTTTAGGGGGATTTTGTATAAAAACATTGTATTTTAGGGGGTTTTAAAATTTTTTCTGGGGAGAAGAAATACATTGACCTGGGAATACTGTTCGCAAACTAAAGCAGAATATTCACCAAAAAAATTTTTTAGGGGGATTTTGTAGAAAAACATTGAATTTTAGGGGGTTTTAAAATTTTTCCTGGGGGGGAAGAAATACATTGACCTGGGACCACTGTGTGAGTCATACTTTTACTGTCTGTGCCTCAATGTCGCAAGAAAATATAAGTAAACGAAATGTACTCGCTCGATTTCGAATCAATTTGGATTCCTCTATGTCGACAGCGTGCGTTCGCATGGGCTTACGTCATGAAATTATTATTTTTTCATTTACTTTACAGACATACCAGATCGATATATACTAGATATAACAACAATTCAGCACAATTGGACCTAAAATAGTAAATTGTTTTTAACAGACTTAAATAGTTAATAAAGGCTAAACTGTAAAATGCTATAAACTAGGAAGCTGAGTGCATTTTATATTCATTTGCTATTAAAGAGTCAGCAAAACCACATTTATTAAGGGGTATAAACGTAACAATATTAAACAAAATTTTGCGATAGGGAGGCCTCAAAAATGTTGTAGTGCTCTAGAAAAATCGATGGCACAATATCAAAAATTTTTTGTTTGGTACAAATCGACCCGACCTAATACACAACAAAAAATGTAAATCTTCATAAATCTTGAAATAAATTCAAGTTAAAGGTATTAATACAACATAAATAAAATCAACTGATAAATAAATATCTGAGCACAAAAATATTTGTTCGTACGAATGAGTTGCTAAGCAGATACACGTGACTACAAAATGTGGAGTTAGAATAATTTTGGCACGGGATTTGAAAGTGAAACTTATGTTTCATGTTTGGGTCATATTTTGTTGGTCCAAAGCTGAAACATGAAAATGACAAATGTTTAAAAGTTAAAGAGTGTTAATCCCAAAAACTTGTCTCTGTTTTTGTTTTTTTTTGCTGCTGCTTCTCAAGTTTGAGATATTTTTTGTTAATAAAATAATTAAAGGGGGAGGCATATTATGGAAAATTAAAAAAAAAAAAAAATGACAAATTTCTTTGTTTCCGCTGCAGTGGTGGAATACATATTTTTAAGATAATATTTGTGTGCATATGGGTGGATTTTAAGCTAAAACAACAACAGCAACAAAATGTTGCATGTGTTGGAGATCATCATAAAAAGGATTAAATTGTGATTTCATTTTCCCGCTGCTGAAGTTTATATTTTATACTATTGTACTCACTTTGCTGTTTTCTTCTTTTTCTTTTTTTTTTTTTTTTTTGGTTTTACATCTGTTTTTCTGTCTGCCCGCGTTCAGATGTGCCGAGATGTGAGAACAAGTCCGTGTGCTGTGTTGTCTTGCTGGAAAATTAATGAGTAATTTGATGTTAAACATGGAAAATTTGATCTTAAAAGTGTGTCCTAAGTCAATACAAAAAGATTAATATTTGCCAGAAATGTGAGAATTTCTATTTTTAAATCCTGTCTGATAGCTTTGATTGAACTTGTGCTACGCTTTAGAGCAAACACTTACACAATTGCTTTGTCATTCTTTTTCTATTCTATTCCCTTTTATTTGATTTATTTGCAGTGCTCACACACATTTCTTGTTTTGAAAAGTCTCCTGGGTCTTAAAAATGTTAAGCTTTTTATGTTTTTTTGCTTTCGTATTTATAAAAAAAAAAGTTACTAGATGAAGATTAATTTGTAGAGCTGTTAGAAAATCTTTTTTGATAATTGTCCCTAGAGTACTTGTTTTGAGAGAATTTCTTTTTTGTACACCGTTGAATCTTAGAATCTATTGGTGATGGTGGTATCTATACGATATCATCATCGCCAATATTTTGTTTCACACTTGTTTTGTTTACAAAACAATATTATAAGCGTGACACATGTCACTTGTTTAATAAACAATTTATTTAAAGGGCGATACGCTTGCTGTACAACCCTTGGCCCATGAAGAGATTTGCATACATAGAAAAAGTATTGAAAATTAATTCGATTTTTATAGTGATCTTGCCCACACGTAGTACCTTCGTCCCTGCCTGACTGTTTGCGTATTGTTAACTACCACTGTAGTTCAACAAAGGTTGCACATACCAGAACGTTATTATTAATTTTAATAAGGGGAAATTTCATGAGACTTAATAAACAATAAACCCTTAAACGTTTTTATTGCCCTAAGGATACAAATTCAACACCGAAGTAAGGAAGGACATGTTAATGAAACACCACCAATAAAACGAAATAATACAAAAAAAAAAACAAACAAAAATTGTTAATAAAAAATATATACAGTGACACAAAAATTGCTGTCAATGAGGCATGTTAATTTACCATTGACAAAGTGTCAAAGTGTTTTCTTCCTGTGGTGTCACTCACTGCAAGTATTCCTACACAAACACTCAATAAATAAAGTGCAACTTTATAAATGTGTTCACAAAATATGCATACAAATGTGTATTGTAAGCAGCGTCGTTTATTCCCAGCAAAATACAAAAAAAAAAAGAAGAAAAATACATACTCATTATAAAACAAATTATTACAGCAGGACATAACACTCAATTTTTATACATATCAAGGACCTCTTCAATACGCACACACACAGCCACAAGCACAAGCGGACAAAACACCCCAAGAGAAAAACAAAAATTCAAGCGAAATGAAACAGGATCCATTGAAGATTGGCAGGAAAAAATGACAAGCACTTAATTTAAAATAAAGTGCGTAAAATAATTGAAAACATAAAAACGCATAAAAAATAAAATATTATGCATACACACATACATACATACATTGTGAAGTAACACACAGCAACAACAAGCATCGTTCTACTCGTAACATGATAAGGGCTGTTGTAAATTGTATAAACAGAAGACAACAATCAAACAATTCATATTGTTTGTTATTGTTGTCCTTATAAAAATGTCAACAAAAGCCAGCCTGTAGCAGCAGCAAATACAACAACAACGATTATAATCTACTTCTTGTTTTTCTTTTAGCCAACATTTAAAGCTGGAGATGCTGAAATATCCTTGCAACTCATACATACATATTTACGTATGTATGCCTGCATGTGTCTCCGGCTGGTGACTTTTATTTAAAATGTGCAAGATTTGTTCTGGTGCCATTATTGAAAATATTGGCTTGTTTGATGAGCAAAGAGACAAAAAAAAAAAAAAATCACTGTCATTTTCATACCGTGAATATATGTGTATTTTTTCATTAAATTCTTTATTACATTCTGTGTCGGTGAAAAGTGGCATGTAAACAATATTCTTTTCCAAATTACATCATGTTTTAAAGCCGAAAATTAATATACATATGTATATACACCTCCACCAAGTTGGACAACGAAGAGTGAAAAGTTAAATCAACATGTAACAATGTTGTTTCTAAGTCACATCAGTTTGGGCTTAACAGGCATACGTGACAGAAAAAGTTACAGGGAAGGCCAACTTTCATTCTCATCAATACCTATTAATTATAAAAATTTGGTGGCAAAGATGATCGAGTCAGCTGACTTATCTGTCCTTAACAAATGGTACCAATCATGAGCTGGTAACAAATTTTTTTTTCAATTGTTGATCTTCAACGCCTTAAAGAGAGGAAAACGTAGTAGCTGATTCCTACCAGCAGAGCAATTTTAAATATTTTAAAACGGAGGCAAGTAAAACTGAAAGTCAGTTACAAGTGCTTATGAATGTAGCGGCTAAGTCCTAAGAGCTAAGTCCTAAAGAGCTGGCTTAGAACTGACAGATGTAAGCCAGCAAAACAATGGCAGCACGAAGTATGCTATAGTTTGCAAAAAAAAAACTAAAACGTGTCTCCTATAAAAATTTTTAATTCTATTATTTATTTTATAATTCATTTTCCGCATTTAATTGCTTAATCACAAAAAAAAAATATTTCTAAGCAAATAAATTAATTTTGCGTTTTCCTAAAATACTTAAAGCCCGCCAAACATTAAAGAAATTGTCTGCCTTTTCGCAGATTCGCAAAATGCCAACAAATACACATAATTTATTCATTAATTCATTTACTTTTTGACATGATATTAACGCTGAATTATATTGGGTATCATAATCCAACCAATCCACAGGCACGAAGAACGGGAAAGACGGACAGACAGGCAGACAGTTTGACAGGCGAACAAGTCACTCGTCATTACAGTGATGACTGTGAGCACAAAAGCAATACCCACCCACATCTTAAGTCTCATCATCGATCAACTGGCAAAGTTACTTTTTACAAATGGTAAATTACCATGCCGCCATAACGACGATGATGATGATGATGACGTGCCCCACCAAAGAACGAGATTTCTTTAAGAAGACAAATATGCATAAGAGTGTTTGCTTGTCAAATAATTTCCAAGCCCGCAGTATTAAATATTCCTGCTCCACATTGTATACATTTAAATTCTGCGTTTCGCCAAAAATATTATAAATATTTTTCATTTTAGAGGGGTTCAAGATGATGGCGGAAGGGTATGAGAGTGGTAATAAATACAGCTTATCATTGTCGTGTTGAATATGAAATTGTATGTTTTATTTATTTTAAAACTTTCTAGAGTTTCTTAGGCAGAAACTTTTTCGTCTTCTTTGAAATTATAAAATGGCGGATAAAGTAAAAAATAAGATAAATATCTGTTTTATACACGCTTAATGGCCACATTATTTAATCGATCAACCAGGGATTGCATGATGTTTTTGGAAAAGTAATGAGGCGCTATTAAGAGCTTGTATGATGAGCAGACAAGTCAAAACAGCAACAACAACAACTACGGCAAACTTGCCAGCAACCAAGAATTTTCATTCTTATGCAAACACGACACTGATGGTAAAATTTTACATCAATTTCTTTCCCACAGTTGGGGACATTAAGTGCGTAATTTAAAAACATATATTTTTGAAGAATGTTTACACATTTTTTTGCCTGAAGTTTGTTTTTGCCTGAAGTTAATTTGATTCATGAGGGCTCAGGAAACTTGTCAAATCTCCCTCAATCCATTTGTACTTAAGCCAAGTCCAAGCGGTGTCAGAAATTCGCTTAGTACAGAGTTTCTTAAATTAAATACGTTGTGCTTAATTCGAGTACGGATTATTCAAGTAAAAAATACTTAATTTTAGCCATATTCGGTGCCAGTTTCAGATTGCTATGGGCCATATTTAATCCTGATTTTAGCCACATGCAATCCCAGTTTCAGATTGATTTTGGAGATATTCAATCCTGATTTCGGATGGAATATAGCAACTGTGTGTACAGTTATTTTCGCTTAGTTGAGTTTCTAACAAGGCACGACTTTTGATGCAATTAAGCGGGAACTCAATTAAGCAATACCCGGTTAATTGCATCGCCGACGCAATTAAACGAAAATCGCTTAATTGAGCAATATGTGGCATAAAGCGAAACACCCATGCGTAGATGGAAAATATAGCATGACTCTGCGCTGCCGAAACATTCGTGCTATGTACCCCAGAGCGAATAAGTCTTCAACTTTGGTTTTCTTGTCTTCTTTAAAGCTTGTTGAGGAGCACTACAATTTTATCACAAAAAAATAAAAATAAATCTTTTGCAAGTCTGAGAAAACAAAAATCGAACCCAAGCCCCGTAAAATTATCAACAATAGTAAATCATACAGTTAAATTATTGCTTTTGTGTTTATACATTAAAAGGCTGCGACAAATGTTAAGAAATAAGAGAATTTTATACATACATATATTTATTTTCTTGAGCTAAAGGTTTTTTTTTAGTAAATTATTTGATTATTTTTGTCGATATTTCGCTTTCCTTTGGATAACTTCTTCAGGACAATAATAATGATAATAAATAATAATTGCGAAGAAGAGCGAAATATCGACCAAAATAATAAAATATTTTAATAAAAAAGGCCTTTAGCTCAAGAATATAAATTTATAAAATATAAAAAAGGGGTAGAAAAAAGCCAAATAATAAATCTATAAGAGAATTTTTGTCAATCAATTTCTTCATCCTGCGCTTTCAAATCATGCCAACATATTTCCACCCGTTATCAGTATTTTACAAAGATATGTCCAAAAACATAAAAAATTACTTTGTTCCTTTTCGGGGGATAGAACATTTTTTTTTAAATACTATTCAAATAAGCAGTAAAGGATTATTGATATGACACTTTTTTCCAATCACAATTTCACGGCGTAAATATGTATGTGTACACATTTTTCATTCCAAAAATTGTAAGTCTTTAAGGCCTCGTTAGAACATGATGTGCCAAAGTAATTTTTGCATACACATCCCTCACGTATACCGTGACATTTTTATTCAGATCTCTAAAAGATTGAAGTTGTTCATGGATATAACTTGGGTTTGGTATAAATTTATCAAAATATTATTTAATGCAAATAAAAAGCAATAAAACTGGCAACAAAAGTACTTAAACTAAATGAGCCAATATACACGAGATTAATTAACTATGCTGGCATAATATGGCAGCTTATGGGCATTTTCGGTGAAGGCAGTCGTTTTTGATAGGCATAATTTTTCAACCAGCTTCAAGCCCGCATTAACAGAACAACACTAACACATACACACTTTAAAAAAAACAGTTTGGATTTTTTTCATTTTACACAGCAAATTTAGTCTGTAATTGTCTGACGTCTGTGCGAGGTTGGTGTTGCCAGCATATTTTGAAGCCAAAACAAATGTCAAATAAATACGATTTTATGCCAGATGAATTAATCCATAGCTGTGTTCGGAGAAACTATTTGAGGAACTTGACTCGTCTAGACGAGCACTCTGAGCTAAGTAAGAATAATTAAATATTAAAAAAATCATTGTAATGGCAACGCTGAAAGCTATAAAATTGCTTTGCATGTGTTAGTAAGAAAGTTATTACTGTGTTAGTTTCCATCAGCCATTTCTTGCAGGGTACATTTATTTCGCTTTTATCATTCCATTCCTTTAAGCGAACGACTTTCGAAAACCATTCTTTTTTCCATCAAATAATTGTAAACGGGGAAACAATTATGCGTATGATTACCATTTATTCATAATTGTATGCCTCATGCTTTGGGCACACACAGCCAAATATAATTCAGCACCCCAATAAAATTACATGCAAGCGGACAGAAATCTTATGGTGATGGTGTGATGATATCAACTGTAAAAAGAGAAATTAACAACATAAAAGAGTTGTTAAGGGATTAAGTTTTTTTTTTCTATTTTATAATATGATTAGAAACCGATCGGCAGCAGCATTTTTAACAGCATCAAACACATGTGAATTAATAATTTCATACATAAATAAGCCGCCCATACAATTGGGTTAACAGAGTGTCAAGTTGGGAAAAAAAAAAATCTCTGATACAAATTCGTTTAATGGAAATGAAGTCATGTGTTGGCAACAAGGGAGCATTAATGTAAAATGACACGTTTTGACAGTGACACGTGTTTTCGTTTAGCACCAAAAATTACTAATTATGAAAATATAATTCAATTAAAAGCAGCTAGACTTTTCATTTATTAATGCGAGAAGATGGTGACGGAAAACGGTTGGGAAGTGAAGGTGGCCCTCAAGAGAAGTTCTCTTTAGAAGTCAAATTAGCACATGGTGCTCAAAACAATCGACAGACAATTAAAAAACTGTTTCAAGTTTTAAGAAAAAGCAAAACTATTGCTTTTAACTTTGATTAGTCAAAAAATTCACTAAACAAAATATAAGCATATTTTGACAAAGACTTTTAAGCCTTAATCCTTAAAAAAAAAACAGAAAAAAATCTTATATTAAACCATCTTCCATTTGTATAAATCTAGAATATACCTGTGAACACGATTCGCAAATAAATTGAACAAAATGTTACCAATCTGCCATTTGAAATACTGATTGATATGACAGCACAACATACAATTACAATAAAATTTTATCCTAAAGAAATATAGAAAAAGTAACACAATCAAATCAAATTGAATATCACATTCTAACATGTTCAAAATAGCAACAAAAAAAAAAAGAAAAAGAAAAGCATGAAAAATATCCTGCCAAAATAAATATAGACAATATTCATATAAACTATATTACGGTGAAGTGTTCTCGTGCCTGAAATGAATTGACAATATGAAAAATAAAATGTATTGATAAAAAAACAGGTAGAAAATTTAAGGATTTGCACTGTAGACTGTTCATGGATGCTGCACTTTTTTCAAAGAATTTAAGATTAGGTTGGGTTAATGGGCGGGACCAGTTCCATGGTCTGAAACATTATAGTTTATGAATACGGCATGGCAAACAATTTTCTTTAGCATCTTACAGTTGATACCTTATAGGCGGGCTATGTCTGATGGGTTAAGTTAGTTAAGGTATATCTACTTGGAATCCGGTATTGGCCAAATAAAGATAATACACAAGAAGAATCAACGTTTTTAATTTTTTTTTAATTACAGCCAAAAAACATCGGGAGGTTATTTTTGCGCCACCACAAAAACATAAAAATATTCATGATACTCCTACTTTATTGAAATCTACTCATTTACTGAGAGAAACTTCAGTTGCTTTTATGTTTGGTTGTTGTGTTTGGGGCTGCCGTTGTAAATTTTTTGTACTAGAAATAAGAAATACAATACGCTCTCTTTGTGAGCAGTAGCTTATTTATATTTATTTGTTGATCAATTTACATAGGTTTTTCTAAGTCAAAAAGCGGTATAATAAAACAAGTATGTATGTGGCAGGTTTTTGAAGATTTCCAAGCAGGTTTTGGTTGTGAAATAAACATGGTCATACAAATCGAAAAATTACTTGGAGGTCACTCGAAATATACGATTTTTCTGTGGAGGGTCAGAATAAAATAAAAATTCGAACAATTTGCTTAACTTAGAAAATGTGTTTAATTTAATCAATAAATTTATGGATTTGATAAAACTCTTACTTATATTAACTTAATCTTTCAGCACAACGGAACCCTTCTAGGACCCATGGTCTCACTACCGACAGCCCGTGAAACATACTTACATATTACTCTTAATATTTTTTGCGAATTGACACAATTAGAAAATTTTTAAAACCAATAAATTTCTTAACTAAATCAAATAAAACATTCATAAACATTTTCAATGGGTCGTTTTTGAATGAAGCAAAAAATAAATCTGCAAATTCCATATATTTTTGAACAAGTCTAGTGGCTCATAAGTGGGGTAGAAAAATGATTGGGCCTTAAAAAAAACTTTTGGTTTTGGACTGGTAACATTGTCCCAGCTAATTCATGTTTAAGTCACTTACTGACGAGACTTTACGTACTGTAGAGTGCAAAAACTGTAAAGCAACTTTACATATTAATAAAAATGTTGCAACAAATTTTAAAAGTAAAACAACACAAATGTAACTACAATATTGAAAATGTAACAAGAAAAAAAAAAAAACTAACGAAATATGCAGCAGAGCAATATTTGCAACAACAAATGAAATTGCCAGGATGATATGAGAAATACGAGCATGAATATACATATGAGTATTAACTAAACAAAGGTACTTTTAGTGGTAAATAACACACACACACACACACACTTACACATACACATAGACTTACCCTGAAGGAAATGTCAGTAGAAAAACTCTAGTGATTTACTATTGACATGGTCACCAGTACAGTTATTTCCGCTTAATTGAGTTTCTAACAAGGCACGACTTTTGACGCAATGAAACGGGAACTCAATTAAGAAATACTCGGTTAATTGAATCGCCGAAGCAGTTAACTGATCAATATGTGCAATAAAGCGAAACACCCATGAGTAGATGGAAAATAAAACTCATTTCCTTAGTTACATATTAAGTTGAAAAATTGTTTAGGTTTATTAAAACAAAATGAAAATCAGGTACGTTCATCGTACAATGTTTATAAAGGAACAGAACCATGACCTTTTCGCAGTAAAATAATTTTTTTTACGTTTGTGGAAAAAAAAAAAAAAAAATTAAGTAGAGGGAGTCAATTAAGCGAAACATTTGCTCCTGTTTTTCGCAATGCGGTCTTAATTTGCGAAACAATTAAGCGTGTGACGCAATTAAACGGAACTCAATTAAACGAGTATTTTAACATAGACAGGTATACTACTGAATGATTTCGTTCCATGATTTTTAGTGCAATAAAGCGGGAAACTCAATTAAGCGAAAATAACTGTACTAGTGACATACAATGATTTTTTCTGTTGACATTCAACATGTCCTTGTCATTGCAAATCAACTACTGACCAAGCAACTAGTGACTAGGTGATTCTAATGCGACTATATGATGACCCTGGTACTATTGTTTTTCTACAGACATTGTCGCTAGCCTGAAAGAAGAAAATTCAGTAGAGAAACTCAATTGAAAAATCAAGAAATAAAATTTGTTTCAATGTTTTCTTTCCAAATAAAAACAATTTTTCATATATAATGATTTTGCTGGGCTTACAAATTTAAACAATCACAACACTGTTCATAAAACAAAAAACTGGAGACACTCTGTTGACAATTTGATAAAAAAATATTCACCAATATAGGCGAACAGGGTAGCGACTTGGAGCCACTTGACTCTAGGTTTGCTTCAGGGTATATGTACATACCTATTTATGCCTGTATATTTCTATATTTCTTTTCATTTGCACAGCACATACTCCGGCTCACTAAATTTGTTACGTGTCAATACCTATTGAAAATGTATGATTGAAAAAAGCAAATAATACTCTGAAATGAAACGATTCTCTTATTTTCAACAATATACAACTGACAGAAAAAAAAGGACTAAAATCTGTTTGTTACCAAATTGTTTGCAGTCAAAACCCTATAAAAATAATACCAGATTTCATGTGCTAAAAAGGAGAAAAAAATATTTGATAGCTTCATATGTATGAATATAAAATGACAGACAGTTTTAATCAATGATGCATTTTTCAATATTCTATAGTAATAATTAAGTAAATATGTTGTATAGATTAATATAAATGTATGTATGTATGTACAGGTATTGAAAATTTTGCCTGGAGCTGCTGTTCCACTAAAAAAGATTTGCCTCAACTGTATATGTTCAGGTGAATTCGTTTTAGATATCAATAAATATTTGTGCAATAGAACCATGCGAAATATTAGTAGCTTAGAGTTTTGCTAATAGGCTGTCACTTGAATAAAAATAATAATAATTTTTGATAGCCTAATAAAATGCTTAATCACGCTTAGCACATCTATGAAGGCAAATGAATTTTATTTTTAATAATTGAATGTTTGACAGCACAAAAGGCGTCAATAGGGTTCTATAAAAAAAAGACTGTTGTGTTTAGTTTTGAATACTTTTGGAAGTTATAAACATGACGAGGATTTTACATAAATTAAAAGCTTCTAATATGGAATTATAATGCACTAAGCAGCTTCAAAGAAAAAAACTTTATAAAATATATTGGCGATTATGATTTACAATTGTTAGACAATTTATTGGGTCTTAGTTCGATTTTACTTTCTCAGAATTGAGAAAGAATAGCGATTAATATTTTAAGACAAGTTAAGATAAGTAAAATGGAAGAGTACTGTAACGGGTTATCCATTTTGCGGTTTCAAAAGTAAACGTAAATAAAACACATATAAAATATATTTTTGGAACGAAGTTCCTTAACGCGGCTTGCTGGTAGTGCAAATTAGTAGAAATCGTCACGAAAGCGTGTGAACTGTTTAAATGTATTGGTGTATCTGTCTCCGCTGCTGTCAGCGGAGACACCTACGAATAAGTATTAATTAGTTGTGAAAACGGACACTATCAGCTGATAGATGTCGCTAAAGTAAAGTATATCACAACAAAATCCAGCAATATTGAAAAATTTTCTTCGTTTTCTAGCAGATTGACAAAAAAATACTGCATATGACAAAAGTAAAAAAATAAAACGTTCCAAAAATTTTAAGAAGCATATAAAATTTAAAAACTTCAAAAACAACACAAAATAAAACATACAGATTTCACCTTGTACTACTTTCGAAGATGAAGAAAAAACGTAAGGAACTTCGTTCCTAACGGGGGTTCCCCGACCGCATTTCTTTTTTTTTTCATAATATTTCTGTTTTGAATATGAACTTAATTATTTATTTGCTTTAAGAGCCAATTGAAATGCATTAATGTATTTTAGACGCTACCAGATGGACATAAAATATTTCATTTAATTTTACTTTAAAAATCGTTAAAGTCTTCAAATTTATCAGTTGAAAAATCTTCTAACTCCTGCCATTTTACCGTTTAACCAAACCTATTTTCCCAGTTCCAGTGCAATGCAATGCATATATAGGGATTATCCCCTGAGTAATGGTCCTAGTCTAAAAAAAAAATCCCCTGAAAATACCCCAACAAGATATACTTTCCCTCTAAATTTTCCCGGAAAGAATTTAACACCCCAAATTCACCCCTAAAGAAATAAAAAACCCCCTAAATCTAGGGGGAAGCCCCCCCAAACTGGCAACGCTGGTTAAAGGTTTATGTGCACAAACGCGGTCTTTCGCCTAGTCCCACAAAAAAAGTCTAGTCTAATGGTGTCAAATCGCATGATCTTGGTGGTGGCCAGTTGATATCGCCACGACGAGAAATTACGCGGCCAGGAAATGTCTCTTGCAATAAAGTCATATTCGATAGAGTTGTGTGGCCTGTGGTACCATCTTGTTGAAACCACATATTCTCCATTCTCGTATTCTTCAATAGCAGGCAAAACTAAATCGGTTATAATATGACCATAACACTGCGAATTGACGGTGACAGTTGTTCCATCGTCATTTTCGAAGAAATAAGGTCCGATCCTTCGTACCAAAGAGCGCACCAAACAGTGACTTTTTCCAGATGTAATGACCTCTCTTGAATTACTTGAGGACTCTCAGAACCCCAAATACGACAGATTTGTTTATTAACATACCCACCAAGTGAGAAATGTGCTTCATTGCTAAAGAAAATTTTATTCGAAAAATCTCCGTATATCAGTGTCTGGTGGCTTCACAATCGGTACCCGAAAACAGGTGTTTTATGACAAATCTCTAGATACTCTTTTGGCAAAGGGTATAACAATGGTCTTAAGTTGAAAATCTAAATTGGCATTTTTAAAGTATTTCACATAATGTAGAATTTTCTTAAGAGTGGAAGATCTTGGTTATTTAAGGGCTCAATAATAAACTCAAAGAAACCAGATTTTGCTTTAAAACTTTCGAACATTTCACAAATAACTTATTACATATTATGTACTGGTATAAATAACTGCAAAAAAAACCAAAACTTAGTAACAATTGAGGCAAAAAGAAAGCATCAGTTAAAGTGATTGAAATGAGTATAAAAGACCGACAGTTATTCGATGCAAGTAAATAAATGAAATTTTAATTGATTTTCATCAATAACCATAGAAAAAGGTACACACATTATTGTTATTTATGTATGTTCAAAACTTCATGAGCCGGACACAGAAATAAAGCAGACACTCTTTAAAGGCAATTTGAGGGCAAGAAGCACGATTTTTATGCCTACATATGTATATAGCAGGTAAAAAATAACGTAGTACCATGTAAGCACTTACAAAATACATACATATATAAAAATAGTCAATGTGGCAAAAAGTTCAACGGTTCAGTTCTCTCATTTTTTTTTTTCAGCAAACTTTTACACTCACACAAGAAAATTAATTGGAATTTTAATTAATCGCAAAATTTTTCCACAAATGATGAACGGAAAAAAACAAAACGGAAACTCAGAAAAATGAATGTAAATATTCTTTATGCATGCAGCAGCAATGCAATACATAAACAAAAAACAAAAAAAAGAAAGAAAAATGAACATGGATTAATACCATCCTCATCATCGGCGCTATTCAGTCAGTCATTCATCAGAAATGTAAAATTAAAAAAAAAAAAAAAAAATAATAAAAAATAAATCAATTGATCAGAATGAAAATGTGCTGCTTTACAGCAGCAATAATTGTATGCACTGCTGCCAACCAAAAGATAGCATTAACAGCAACAACAACAACAACACTAAAAATACAATATTCACAGGACACAGAAAAAGGGTTGATATGAAAAATTGCAAAAATCCTTTCATTTTTATTATTCGTTACTTTTTTATTTTTTGTTACTTTATTTATTTCAAATATTTCAATTGTGATTGATTTTATTTATTGAACATACCCTTAAATGAGGGGGGGGGGGAGGGAGGGGAGGGGGAGATGGTGTGACCATGCTTAAGAGAAGAGTAAATGTACTTGAATTTGTAAACGCTTGTAAACGGCGCACAGTGGTATATTGCCCGCGTGGTCAGACCAAAATCGTTGGTTTTTCATTAAGTTAGAATTATAGTTCTTATACTCAGTGCTTTTTGTTACCCCCCATTTACACATGCAAGTAACTTGTTGCAAGTTATGTGTACATATTAAAACCCAATACACTGACAGAGAGAATAAAAGCTATTGCTACTTGCTTGATTGTTTACACAGGCAAGTGCAAGCTCATTTTTAAAATGTTGTCAAAGCAAATGGTCTTAAAGAAAATTCCGTTACTTTACAAAATAAAAGAATAAAATGAAAACAATTATGCGAAAAAAAACTGTTCTATTTTTTATATTTAAAAATCACTAGCTTTTGCTTTTTTTGTATATTGTCTATTCTGTTTTTGGCCGTCTACATGACTTTTTAATGGCTGGGTTGCCAAAGTATTGTCATACGACTATATATATCAGTAGTAAATAGTAATATAAATAGTAAATTTATATTAAGAATCCATAAAATCCATATTTTACTTCAACTCTTTTTATATTTTATGTTATTTTTCGGTATGTAAGATCAAAAAGTATCTAAGATCAAAAGTTACATATTAAAATTAAAATATGAACTTTATAAGTAACACTGTTTTTGCCTTTTGTCATTTTACCGACATGCAAGTAAAAAAATTACTGGCAATCAAAATCTCTTGCAAGTGAGCTCGCAACTTGCACAAGTATGATGGAGTTAGTAAAAAACGGTCAATGTATTGAGTTACTTGTTAAGTTAAGCAGATAAGATCATGATCGTACACATTTTGTATTTGCAAAAAGCATTGGTGTACTTTCACTATATATTGGTCTTTCGATTTGAGATTTTACTTGCTCAGAATTGCGAAATATATTTTTTTTCTGGTAAAAGTGCTGTGATCAACAAGTTTGAAGAAGTTCTAGCCTTCTTCAAGCCCGATAAAGTTATTAACAATTTTTAAATCATAAAGTTCGATCACTTAAAAAAATGTCCAATTTTTACGTTAATTCTATAATTGCTTGTACAGTTTTCTAGTCTAAATCTTGCCAGGATAGAGGAATAAAGATTGGTTGTTAGCAAAATAATATTCATATGAATGCAATTGGTACTACAAATGAACGTTTTGTGAATAAATCCCCTGCTCTGGTAGTTACTCTTGTCCACTTATTTTTCTAGACGGTCCACTGTGCGGCAATTTTCGTTTAATTTTCGTGTGTGTGTGTGTGTGTGTGCATTTGTGAAAGGTATTTCGATTGATATGTTTTTAATTAAAAGTGCAGTGATATGCATAAATATTTTAAATATTGCAAAAACAATAAACTTACCATGTTGTCTACATGTAGAAAAATTTGTATTGGGGGTTCATATACATATGTTTAGGTTAGGTTAGGTTGAATGGAGGGGCTCGTCTGCCCATCATATATGTTTAAGTAATCTTAATATTAGGGGTATGCTGGAGCCGTCGACAGCGTTAAGTAGAGTGGAAAAACTAAACATTCAAGAAACTTGTATTTAAGTAACTTTAGGACTTAAGTTTGCCAGATCAAAGTTGCCAGATTAAGCAAATAATGGATGGCGAGGAAGATATTTACATTAAGATATTTTACGCTAATATATAATGCATGATATGTATGAATGAGTGTATATGATTATTACATACATTTTTCATTTATATAAATTGTATCAGATATCAAATCAGAGGTTTTATAATAATAATTTCCTTTGAAGTAAAATACTTTCTTCGTAATAAATATCCTCTTACAAACTAAATATTATTTTAGAGATGAATAGTTTGTATGCTGACTAAAACTCTGTAAATTGTGTGATAACTTTAGGTTAAGTGTTGAATTTTTTAGCAAATACAAAAAAAAAAAAAATTAATATAAATGTAAAAAAAATGTAAAAAAATGTAAATGTAAAAAAAAAAAATTAAAATGCAAGTTGTATGCAGCAAAAAAAAAAAAATATAATCCATCTCGTTTCTTACGTATATTTTCTTTCTATGTTCGAAGTAAAGTAATAACAATATACACAAATGTGAAACAATTTTATTTAGGCCCCCAGTCGCTAAATGCAATAGCAATATTAGAAAGAATTGGAAAGCATTTGGAATAAGGTCAAATTTAAATTACACTGATCAAGCAAATGGTCAAATACTTGGGAGTTCATTTAGACAAATTCATATATTATAATCTTCATGTTGACGAGATAATCAAGAAAGCACAGAAAGCCTTTTTTGTGTATAAATCACTATTTTACTCAAAATACGTAAAGCCAAAAGTAAAGATAATCATGTATCAATCTCTGATTCGACCAATCCTTACATATGACTGTCCGATATGGTTCAACATATCACCATCATACATGGAAAAAATTCGCGTTTTCGAGAGAAAATGCTTAAGGGCTTGCACGTCGTTATTTAGATCACCACACAGTAATTATTTGAAATATATTTCCAATAAAAAATTATATAACACGGCAAATATTATAAGAATAGATAATTTTATCATTAGTCTAATCAGAAATTTTTATCATTAGTCTAATCAGAAATTTCATTTGTAGATGTACTTCATGTCATATAAATAATTTAATAATGGCACCGTATTATGCAAACTTTAACTATATAATAAATGCACTAGAAAATGGCTTCGGTCCACCTGAGTCGTTTATATCCTTGGATAAATTATGTAGGATTCAAGATGAATATGGTGTACCAGTCTTTTTCCATAATTTTAGACGGGCCAATGTCAAAGCAGTTACTTGCAATTTATTAAATTATTCAAGTAGATACGACAAAAGTATATCTAATAAAGAAATCCGCAGGTTGCGATGCAAAAACACCAAAAAATTTTGGTGGTTACAGATAAAATAAAATATAAAACTTTATCTTTATATTATTTGATCTTTATATTGTTATATTAATTATTCAAGCTATTGATCTTTGGTTTTTTTATAAAAATAATATTAAACAATTATTTATTTATTTTCAATATTTCGCCAACAATTTATTGGCAGGAAAATAATTATAAAATTCAAAAACAAATTATTGAAAAAATTTGATTAATAAATATTCAAAAATTCAAAAATATTTTTTTTAATTATTCAATAGCTTGAATAATTAATATAGAAATATAAAACTCTTTGCCTTTTTTAATCCTAGACATAAGTTATTTTTCATCCTCGCCTTATATACATGGAATGTTTTTATAAAAATTTTCATTGCAAAAAAAAATTTAAAAATTCCATTCTTATGGAATACATAATAAAATACTACTATTCAAAAGATTTTTTTTTTAAATTATAATTTAAAATACTAGAGAGCTCGTTTCTGGGACTTTGTATTAATGTAATTTTTATAGATACTAGTGTTTATTATAGTATGTAATGAAATGTTAAATACTGTAAATAAATAAACTTATTTGAAAAAAAAAAAAATTAAAGTACTAACGCCGATAAGCCTAAGGTATATGAAGATTTGTGTTATAACAAATTCAATGCTAAAAATATACTGCAACAGTATTCTGCTTTTTAATCTGTCATTCTTTATGTTTTATGTCCTTTTTGTTTTTTTTTTTGTTACCAGGAGTCTAAAATTTTTTCCAACACCCAATACTGTCCGCAAGCCAAATCATTTCAGCCAAGCAGAAACTGCCAATGAGGAATCATCGTTGTTAAACAAACTGTTTCGTGTCAATTTTTTAAAAACGAAATATTAACATGGCGCTCTAAAAAAAGCTTTTATTAAAAATCACAGCAAAAACAACATTCACTTTTCAGTGAAAAGAAAATGCTTGAAATGAATTTCATTTATTTTACAGATTTTTTATTCAAATAAAACTTACTCTTGTATTTGCTGGTGGATTTATGCAAATCTATAAATCGAAATCGTATGTATATGTGTATAATAGGATTGGAGTGAGTTAGCAATTGATATTGTGTACTCAACTTTGCGATCTCTTTGGCATAAGGCAAAAGAGTTACGCCACAGCATATCAAAAAATTATTTTCGAGGCGGGCGAATTAAAATTTTTTGTTTTTTGTATGAAAGTGACCCGACGAAAGCGAGTGGTAGGCATGTTCCAAAAAATATTGGAGAGAAAAGTTAATGGCAGGTGATCATACATTTGTCTCCTTACGGGCACCGTCAGCCTGATTATTATTAAAGAATATTTTCTTCAACCTTGATGTTCCCTCCATCTCATCCAGGCTGCTCGTAGAAAAGTAAAATGTGTGACTAATCTCTCGTAATTTTATCTCTCAAATATTTTTCTTGAACACAACAACACACAACGTACCATGCATGCCTCCTTAAGAACAGTGTAGACTATTACACAAGTACTAATACTTTCATTGCACTTTACGAGACAAAGGTCCATCATATACGTTTCTTGCGGCTGTCAAACAATCTAAAGTAAATTGCATTTTGTATTCAGACTTCAAATAAAATGAAAACGTAATTTAATATAAATGTATTAAAATGAAAAAGTCCCACACGTCTCGGTAAAATCTTCATCGGTGGCATATGAGCAGTTTTATGTAGGCGGAAGTCGTCCTGTCCTACCCACTGGAAATGCTAAACAGGTAAAGCAATCGTTAGGTATAAAAGAACATGAATATATCTATAAGAAAATCCCACTATCTGTTCGACATGATTTGAATGAAATACATATGTATATGCTGTAACCGATGTAAAGTAGAAAGACCTCCGCCACTTTGAATGCATGTGAGCTCAATGTTAATTTAATAATTTTAATTAGTTTAAAATTAATTCTACTAAGCAGCTTAATAATATTTCACTTTTAACTACTTTTATAATTTTATATAACTGCTTGTACATTTATATGTATTTTATTTTCGCTATTTTTAGACATTTACATATGTAAGTACTTTAAGTATGAGAGAAATCTGGTTGTGGGGAAATTGGAATGTAATTAAATAAATTAACAAATAACAAATTATTTGTGGTTGTGATATTTGTTATAAAAGCTTTGTATTAATTGTTGCATTGGTAATTTCAGTATCATGGATGGATATAAATCTTCAAAATGGTCGGTAGCAAATGTTTGGTCAAACATGTTAGTGCATGCCCGTAACCCACTTAACATTTCTGTGTGAGTCTGGAAGATGAAGCGCCAGTGTTGGATTTGTTTTTTTTTTTTTTTTATAATACATACTGCCGTAAAGGATACTTGAGATATTTCCAGCATATTGGAGTTTATTTTGTTTAAGGGGGTTCTGTTTTGTTAATGTTAATTTCGAATGAAATAGTTTATTATCTTTACAACAATAATTTGATTTTTCGTGTATCGTTTTAGTGCAAAAAAAATACACCTTTTCAGATCTGAAGACCTGAAGACCCCGAACATAATTATATCACCTTATTAAGAGTGTTCGTAAGGGCTTAAATTAACTCTTAAAAAGAGAGAAACATTTCAAAACTAAGTGCTTTATTTTCTTGATTTCAGAGGGAAAATTACTTAGGGCCTATTTCTCACCTGCGAACGTTGTCGTTTGTTCGCACAATTACATTGAAAGCAAAAACAAAATATTGAATGTTGTTTTTGCTTTCAATGTAGTTGTGCTAACGAACGACAACGTTCGCAGGTGAGAAATATACCCTTAATTTCATCTTATAGGCCGATACCGATATACATCAAGAAATTTGCCTTCCCATAAGAACAGCGTGTAAAACAACTTACGGAGTTTCTTATTCGAAACTGGGAATTTTTAAAATTAGAATGAATACTTTTTTCCTTTAACTCAAATGAAAATTGAAATGTATTAACTCAGGTCCAAAAATGAACCTTTTCAAAAAATACAGCAAATATTTTTTGAAAAGGTTCATTTTTGGACCTGAATTAATACATTTGAATTGGCTCTTAAAGAAAATAAATTAATTAAGTTCATATTTGAATATTTAAATTGCTTTTACTTTTTGATACTTCCAAAAATACAAATCGTAGTAACCAATGGTGACTCGCTGTATAGAAGGTTGCAAAGAAAAGTAAAAGAGTTGCAAAACGAAAAGAAATGTTTGCTGTGTTAAAAGTTTGCTTGAATATTTCTGATTCTCATTTTGTTCATGGGAATTATGAAATAAGTAGTTAAGTTTCAAACAAACTTTTAAGAATTTTTCAAGTCTACTGATGTGTTGATTAGCATCAACGAAATGTCGTCGGCATATAGACAGCTGAGAAATATAGCAAATATTTTGAAAAGGTTCATTTTTAGACCTGAATTAGTTCTTATATTTATTTATATTGTATTCATTTGGCTGCGGAAGTTTTGATACGTAACTTATAGCTTTTAAGTAGAATTATAGAATTGGATGAGGACGTTTTTGAAGAATGTTTCCAAAATAAAGAGATTGATAGAGATCAAAAGGGTCCGCCAAATATCGTTTTTTTCGTTTTCAAACAGGGCTCAAAACATCGAGTGTAGCTTCGGCTGTGTGGCATGTAGCGCCGTCCTGTTGAAACCAAATGTTGCCAATATCATCCTCTTTAATTTTTGTGAGCAAAAATTCGTTGAACATGACAGGACAAGGAACGCCATTGATATTGGCCCGATAACGGCCACGCCTTGCTCATTTTCGAAGAATTTGCTTCTGGACCAAAATGCGCACCAAACAGTGACTCCTGTTGGGTGCATTGGGTTTTCAATGTATGCGTGCGGGTTTTCTGTGCCCTAAATGCGACAGTTTTGCTTGTTTACATACCCGCCAAGATCAAAATTAGCTTCATCCGAAAAGATGATTTTTTTTTTTTTGCAAAATCGGCATCTTCTGTAAGTCGATCGCAGGCCCACTTAGCGAAGCGATGTTCAAGCGTATTAGTTTGTCAAATCAGACATGTCCTAAGTGTTACCATTCACGAAATAAGCACTAGTTGAAATAAAAAACGTTAGATGGCGGACCCTTTACATAAATCTACACAGTTATTTTACCGTGTAGAGATAATTGTTATTTTCCAAATGCAAATTTCCTTAAGACCTCCGTACTGGCCGTAGAATATTTTAGAAAATATTTTATTTTCTAAAAGTTTATGCTTCGATTCTGATTATGGCATCAAAACAGACCCTAAAATAGAAATTAGTTAAATAGTAACACTAAATTACTGTTGCTTAAAATTAAAAAAGAAAAATTAAAACATTAAAAGTATTGCATCGAGTAATGTAAAGTAGTGGATTTGTGAAGCGCAGCTACAACTCATGTCATCCCCGAAAGTCATTTTAGTGCCGTGTAATCAGCACTTTAAAATCGTATGTTCAATCAGCGGCCCTTTTTCTATTCGTAACAGTTTTGCTATTGTTTAATTTTATTTAGTTTTTTTTTCATACTTGTATTATAATTTGTATTAAAAAACAATATTTGTGCAGAGAGGGAGAGTGCAAAAGGGGAAACAAATAAATATGTAGTTTGTTTTGTTTATTATTATTTTTTTAGGTTGGAACAACATCTTTATTTTACTCCCTGTTTTGGTTTGATTGTTTGTATTTCAGCGGTTGTTTAAAGACACAGTCTCTTGTTTGTACACATGTCATCTTTTTGGTACATTTTTTTTTTTTCCAATATGTTCGCCCTTCAATAGATTTTTTAAGTTTTCCTCTCTTTTATGACAATTATCATTATAAACAGCAGTTGGATGACAAAAGCATGTAATATTTGTAAAACATACGTTTTTCGTCATTCCTATTGTTTTGCAAACGCATTTGTTTGTTTTGGGAACCAGTTTTTTTGTCACCCTAAAATTTTGCTGCTGATATTTTTCGGCCTGTGTTTTTTCTTTTTTTTGCTATTAGCAAGATGAAAGATGAAACGCATTAAAATGATGGATATAATTTGTTACAGATACTACTTCAGAGATACGCACATACGATAGCAATATTTATGTGATGCCACTTATGATAACATTGCATTTGGATTATTGGCATAATTGTTAACGATTCCTTTTTTGGATTTACATTTCTTTCGATCATAACTATACGCGGCCCTGTACGTTCATTATAGGCTTGTTACACCGTTTGACATCCACGTGAAACGCCTGGAAGATGTTGAAAATGTGAAACAGTCGTTTACATTGACAACATTTTTCATCTTTCATTTATTTAGATGTCAAAAAAGAAGACGCAAAATGTGGTGTGAAAAATTAAAAAAAATTTGAAATGGACTTGGAGGAGGACTTTCGGACTTTTTTTCTTTCCACAGGTCAAGCAACATGTTCTCCATATTTATTGACCATACGATGAGATTTCTTTTGCACTGCAATTAATATGAATTTATTTAAAATTAATTAAAAATTATAAGGAAATACACTTTACGCTGATTTCTTTATGTTAAATTTGTTTTCTGAAATGTCATTTTGGTGGTGATGGCACAAAAGCAATCGATTTTCTGCAATTTTTTTTAGTGATGGCATTAAATAAATCGAAAGATGTAAAATGGAACAAAATGAGAAAGGATCATCTTCTACTGATGTAGAAAGCTGTAGATTATTCGCCCTGTATAATTTTTATGGCAAGATGTAAACATCTTTGCAAATTGATGAAAGATGTAAGATGTGCGTCAGTGTAAAAAGGCTATTAGGGTGTTTGTATTTGTAAGTAGAAATATTTATCGATATTGTGCCTTCGACTGTTGGACAGTTTATGGCATGACGAGCGCAAAGTTCTGTTACACCACCTAAAAAAAATAATTTTCGAGACCTCCAAATTTAAAGTTTTTATATGAGAGTCTGGGAAAGAAGGCGTTGTAGGGGGTCGGTGTTGCCAAGTGCATAAAATGTTGCCACATAGTACTGTATGCGGGAGACGTGAAAATTATTAGAAGTAATAGATATAACGGGTTAACCATTACGTGGTTTCAAAAGCATAGGACTGGAATTGGACATCTGTCAATGTAAGTTGTTGAACCAATTTTTTTTCTTCTCATTTGAAAGTCTGACATTGACGAAAATGCAGCGCTTAACGATCACTCAACGCATAGAAATTATCAAAGTATATTACAAAAATGGTGATTCTGCCACAGCCACATAACGTGCTTTCAGGGGAGCTTATGGTTTACAGTGCAATCTAAATTATAGTTTCAAGCTTATTTTTGTTGTCTAAACCTCTCATTTCCATACAAAGTGGGTGCCCTAGACGGCACAAATACGCATGACGCGCTAATTTAGGTTGGTCTACTACATAATCGTCCAACAACTTCGCAAGCAATTGCCAAAATTTGTGAAGAAATTTGAAGAGACTGGAGTGGTTACAAATATTGTAAAGCCTGCGCATCATGGTTTCGCTCTTTTCGCTCTGAAAATATCGCTGCTGTAAGTGAAAGTGTTGCCGAAGACCCGAATATTTGGATTCCTCGTCGTTCTCAGATATTATAACTGTCTTACGCAAAATGGATAGCCCGTTATTATTTCTTTTCCAGCTGTTCCAAAAAAGTTAACCTTTGGCACCTGTGATTGTTGGGGCTAAGGATTTCCCGGAGGCCAAAGGTTGGAATTACCTGGCAATGTTTATGTTAAAAAAGTCGCTATAGTTACATACTGCATGAAAAAGTGAGATAGTGTCTGTACCAAAAAATTTTTAACATGTTTAGCACTTATTTTTCTACTCTAATTCCACAAAAATAAAAATGTGTTTTAATCCCCCCATATTATCTTTTATTACCAGTCGATTTTTACGTTCTATATCAAACATTTAAGCTAAAAGACTCACCTGCTAAAAAAAACTGCTTGTAAAAATTCCCATCCGATCAAAAGTTAAAGATTTTTGACCACCATCTCGTAAAATGGTCCAGTGTGCGACGTCAGCGAAACCTTAACAGCTTCTGAAAGATCATTAATAAACAAAGAGTAGACGTCCAAGAGGACGTCTTCCCTAAGGCACTCTTGAAGTGATTTCAAATAATTTTAAGAAAACCTTCTTGAATCGAACACATTGCTTTCTATTTAATAAATAAGAACTAATCCACTTTAGACTTTGCTTTGAGAATCCCATAAGGTGCTCTTTTAACTTTTTCAAAACTAATCAAATATCTGAACATTTATTTTTCCCTATTTAAACAACTTTCTCAGACATTTTTGTAATTTATGAATTAATTACAAACATTTCAGAGAAAAACAAGCAGAAAAAAAATATTGCAAACGCCAGTCACATACTAAACACTGCATGAAATCTCAAAGAAAATTCTTTCAAGCAATTCATGCCCGGGAGGAGGAGTTTTGACTTTTTCGAAAACAACATTTTTATAATTTCTTAATTTTTGTTCAGTCAGCACTATCACGATGGCAATAATTTTCCTGGCCGAAAACACATTCTCCCAGAGAGAAAACCAGACAATGCAAAAGATACTTGCAAGAAATTCCAACAACAGGGTGAAAAAAACATTTTTTTTTGTTTTTTTTACATACAAAAACATCTTCATAGCAAAATTTAATGAAAGAATAATGAAAGTTTGTCTCAGTTTGTTTTGTATGCCCTGCTTAGAGGAGTGTAGTTGTTGCAAAAGAAAATTACAAATTCAGTCATTTGGAAAATTTTTGCTTATTTCAGCCAGACAAGATTTCTTTTCTGCGGACAATTCAACTGAAAGTGGCACGAGAGCCAGAGTTAAAAGAAAATTTGGAGTAAATGGAAAAAAGTCAGTCATTTTTATGGAAAATGATGGCACGAACGTGTTCCTGCCGTTAGCAAATGGTGGGTAATAATTTAAAATCTTACTATGTTGTAATCCCTGTTTCATTATGGCGGCATATCAGGCTCATTAGATCGTGCATGAATAAAAGATAAATAAAAAGAAAAGAGGAGGATGGACCAAGTGACTGGATAAAATGAAATTGGGAAATATATATACATACATATATAAAATATGCAAAAAATTGAAGGTTTTTTTCTTCTTCCACAGATTGTGACACTTGAGTATTTTTCTTGCCCATTGTGGTTGCTCTTTGTTTAAGCATGTATTTGGTTGCCATATGTGGTAAGGGTGGCTGCATGGCCGGCTGGCTGACTGGCAATGGCAAACGACTAAAAAAAAAAAATCTCGCCAAAGTAAACTTATTAAACCCCAACTGCCCAAAGGTAATTAGAAAAGTGTCTTTTCTTCTTTGTGTTTAACTTAATTTCTTTCTAGTGATTTCATCTCTACATTTTTCTCTGTCGTCTTAATCATAATGAGTGAGTGGCAGTCGGACATTTGTACATAATTGTTCAATTATTTTTTTTTTGTAATTTTTATAGAAAAACTGCAAAGAATTTTAGCCACGTTTTTGTTTTTATATGCTTTTGATTTGATGTTGAAAGGGGCCGAGAATCAAGGGAGTGGGGGGATTTATAATGTCTGAAAATAATAGACAATTATCTAATTAAAAGTAATTTGATTTTTAAATTAAGGTAAATTGCCTGAAAAAAATACAAGTCAAGGAATATGCTTTGAATTCTTTTTTTTTTGCAATGTGGTAAAGTATTTAAGGCCATATTCATAATAATTATTGTAAGTTTATTAAGCTCTTATTTGTCGTATTTCTACGGAATATTTGTCAAATAAACGTGTAATAGACCTTCAATAGATTTTATGAATATGGGTGTTAATGTTTAAATGAGGCAAAAAAATCCATATTTTTTGGGAAGAAATGGGTTAGAAGGCCACAATTTCAGCCGCCATGAACTTAACAGGCTCAAAAGTGACAACAGCTCTTTTGGTGGCAGCCCTGGCAGCTGCTATTTTAGCAGCATATTGCCATATAACATCTTAAGCCTTAAGATATCCATATCCATGCCATATAGTTTGCAAGCAAGAGGAGTCATTGAAAAATGACTCCTCTCCGCAGCACAGAATCTGCAGTTGTCCGGGCAAGATAAGATGATTTTGTGCAGCCATATTTTGCTTATGCAGCATATTGTAATTACTCCTTTTCTTTCCAGTCTCAGAAAGAGTTCTTTAAAACTGCTAGTCCATAATGAGCTGAACTCTCGAAAACGTGAACACTCGAACTTGTCACCGACTCCAAAATGTCAAGATTTTCCTATTTTGGTTGAGTACTCAAAAAAAAAAAAAAAAAAAAAAAAAACAAAAAACACGAACAAAGTCTAAAAGCTCTAGAGGGTGAACAAAGTTTTACCAGTTTATAGTTAAATTTTCTGAATTTACAGCCAATTTCTTAGAAATTTGTTAATCGCAATCAGCCCAATCATGAATATTCCCAAGGAATTTTATTCCTAAGGAAAATACGTTTCTCGAGAAAAAATTCCTCCAATCATAAATTACCTAAGAAACAAAAAAATAAAAGTTGGTAATATCGAAATTTTTTTAGAGGAAAAAACAAGAAACATATGTTTTTAAAATACCTATTTTTTTCCTCCGCCGACTATTTTTCCCCTTCAATGTGGCTAAAACAGGGAAGGTTAAGAAAAAAATTCCTAAAGAATTTATCAACATAATAAGAGGAATGGGTGAAGAGAAAAAACTCTCACGGAATTATCATTCATGATTGGGCTGAATATCAGCTGAATCAAGTGAATTTTTGTGCAATTTAGGTGCTACAATGTATTTCATAAATTCAGTTGAAAATTTTGCAACATATTTATTGAAAAATAAATTCATTGTTGTAACATCAAACAATAAAAATTTTTGTTGCAGAGAAAAATATGTTCAAGCAAGTGATTGATTGAATATATATTGATATATATTTTTGTACTGGGTTAACTTCTTACCTACACACTTCTATTTGTCAAACGGGGGACGAGAAATAGACTGCGTTACACCCTCTTCAAACATGTGTCCTGCCGGAGAACCTTCATCAAAGATTTTTATATACATATAAAGAGCTTCAATCACCCTTTAGGAATGTCAATGATACTTGATAATGATAATTACTTCAAACAAATAGTGTCATAACACTAGATTTTTTATCATTCTCGGAAGCTCCGATGAGCGTAAAATTTTGCAAACTCCCTTAAAATTGTGTTGCTAACACCAGGGCTGGGCAGTATTTGAAATACATGTATTTGAAATACGTATTTAAAATACAAATATGTATTTTGTATTTGCCTTTTAAATAGGTCTCACGTATGTATTTGTATTTTGTGTTTCAAGTACTAACCCTGCCGGCAACTCAGTTAACTAATAATGAATTACAAGCTAACTTTTTTACAACTGGTGGTGGTTGACACTTAGATTATTTTCAATGGAGATGACTGACTATTTTTACATTACGATGTCCTAGGAGGTAGTCAATTGTCCGACGCTGCATTACTTTTCAACTAACTTCAAGTTAACTACTTCAAAGTCAGTACATACAGAAAAAAATGTACAAATCAAGGCTGATTTTACATTTTTCGGTGGTAATAGTTATTATATTTTATTAAATTAAATTTCATCACAATTTTTTTGTTTGTTTTGTTAGCCTCTGGTGGGATTCGAACCACTAAGCCTCAAGACTGGTGAGCAGCCAACTTAACCCATTCAGCCATCGCAACATTTAAAACGAATGCGACAATAGGCAATTTAATTCAAGAGTTATTTACCGTGTATGTGTGTATGTTAGTATTTGACTTTTGGGTGAACTCTGCACTACGTTTCGATTGTATTGTAGCTAATTTGAAGCTAGTCCATAAAAGTTAACGTGAAGTTAATTATTTTAGTAGTCGACTACCAATTTGCTGGCAGGGAAGCGCTTGAGTGTTTTGTATTTCAAATACTTGTGCTCTCAAAATACATTTTTCCCAATACATTTTTAATTTATGCTAGAAAAGATGAGCTAAAAATTATTATATTTTTTTTTCCTATAACAGATTTCGATATTACCAACTTTTATTTTTTTGTTTCTCAGGTAATTTATGATTGGAGGTATTATTTCTCGAGGAACGCATTTTCCTTAGGAATAAAGTTCCTTGAGAATATTCATGATTGGGCTGATTGTGTTTGAATGGAAAAAGTATTTTTTTTGCTGTGTGTAGTCTAGCGTGATTACTGAAGAGCCAGTATCCAGTGATCACTGATACAAGGATCCTAACGTGAGATCGGCAAAGTTAAGTTCCGAGAAAAAGTTGCATTTCGAGACCCTAAATTCCTCAAAATGAAGCAGCTGGATTCTGAATATGAGCTTGGCTGTGCCTGCTTCATCAGTGTGGAAGGTCCTATAAGTTTCTAGTATGTCGCAAGGAGCAGGTTGAAGTAATATAAGTTAAGCTGAGAAAATTCAAAACAGAATAGAAAAGCTTTTATGGCAATTTTTTCTAAATTTGCAGAATAATTTTTCGTTTTACTCTCATTAGTCTGAAGTAGACATAAAACTAGGGGAACAGACCTATTGTATTTTTTTTCAACTGTATTTTTTTTCGTTTTGAAATACACGCTAATATTAAAATTTTATGGCAAATTTTCTTGGCATTTTATTTTTATTTTTTTCAATTTGCAATGCCTGTTTAGTCTTGAAATGACAACCCATCAACAAATTCAATTACGTCGTTATGTTCTCCAGCCCCCTTCCAGTGGCGTTTTTTTTTTTTCTTATTAATAATACGAGTATTGATCTAGAGCTTGCTTTTTTTGCTATTTTCATTTATGCCATTTTTTTTTTGTGGGGTCTGCTTGTTTGCGCATAAAAGAAGTGCAGGAATCGATGTTTTATTATGTTCAAACGAAATTGCCTTCCGGCTTCAGGTGCTGTGTCGTCGATGCGATTATAATTTAGTACCACTCTCTGGAAATGTGTTTGTTTGCCTTTGCAGATTTGCAGTTGCTGGGTCGGATGGTGTCTGTGTCTTTTGTTGGAAAATAAAAATTAGAATTATTGTTTTTGTCATTTGTCTCTTTTAATTTGCTCAAATGATTTTGAATTTATTTTGAATGGCAGTCATGTTGACTTTGCTTTGAATTTTTTATATGCAATTTTCTTTGCTTTGTAAACAAGTATATATACATATATACATACTTTTTTGAAATTAGAAGGGCGTTTTTTAATAGCAATTACCATGAAATGTGTGCATGTTGGTTCAAGGACAATGATGTGTTGAGAAAGACAAACGATGATGGCGCACGAATGAAATTGACAGTTATTTTCAAATTTATTTTGTATTAAATTAGTTTGGAAAAAAAGAATATCGTCATAGCTAGAAAGTTAAATATTTACTTTCTATATAATTGCTATCAATATAGTTTTTATACCCTTTTTTAATGAGTTACGTGATAACAGTAATTGCTCTAAAAACCAAGTTATGATCTTTAACCTGTAATTATTTTAGTCATACATGCACACAGAAAACTAAAACCAGTCCCAGTCAATTTCTCGTCTGCACGTCAGCCAAACATGTGTCCTTATTAACTGAGGTGAAGAAAAAAACAGAAATATCCCCTAAAGCAAGAAATAAAAAATATATAAACTCTAACTTTTTATAAACAATGTGGAAAATCATCATTAAATTATAATCAAGCACTGGGAATATACAACCAATCAATGAATGAAAAAAAAAATAGTTGTTTGTTTGGTGTTAAACCTTTTCCAAAACCAAAAATATGTGTGGCGCGTTTCAACCACAACAAAAAATTTAATAATAAAAATGTTTATTGGTAATTTGTTACGCCTAAACGTAGGCACGCGTTATATATTAAGTATAATTTTCATAGTTTAGTTTTTATATACAAACATACAACATAAACCACTAGATACAAGTGTTTAACAGAGTTAAAAAAAAACTTAGAGGTAAACATAATACGGCCTTATTTGCAAGAGGCCTTTATATTCTGTTAGTCAAATAATGAATATTACATAATATAAAAACTAAAAACTATTATTAAAGAATCTTCCAGGGGTTGAACTGGAATTTTGCAAAGATAAAAAATACAGGCTGCCCGGCGAAAAGATATATAAACAGTCGAACTTCCTTATAGTGAACTTCTATACAATGAAGTTCTCCTTATTATGAACTAAAACCAAGTATACAGCTTTTTCGTTCTACTTTCAATGTATTTTGATCTCCCTATAATTAATTTCCATATAGTGAATGAAAAAAGTTTTGCAAACAAAAATACATTTCAAGTGTGTTTTTGTCGCCATATAGTGAACTTTTATTGTCAGCTTTATTTTACACTTGTTAGCAACACTATTTATAAAGAAAATAAGTTATATTTTTGGGATTTCCAAAGTAATGAAAATGGAAACAAAAAAAAGTTTACCATTTGACTTTTAACATCAGTAATTCAACATGAGTAAGAAATAAAATAAACTATAAACCATTAAAAGCCATAAGTAAATGTTGATTTTATTCACAATCCAATGCTAGGAACACAACTAGGAC